>OY284489.1:2680200-5454768 GCA_958336395.1 Ctenicera cuprea | reverse complement strand
CATATATATACACATATATATACACATATATATACACATATATATACACATATATATACACATATATATACACATATATATACACATATATATACACATATATATACACATATATATACACATATATATACACATATATATACACATATATATACACATATATATACACATATATATACACATATATATACACATATATATACACATATATATACACATATATATACACATATATATACACATATATATACACATATATATACACATATATATACACATATATATACACATATATATACACATATATATACACATATATATACACATATATATACACATATATATACACATATATATACACATATATATACACATATATATACACATATATATACACATATATATACACATATATATACACATATATATACACATATATATACACATATATATACACATATATATACACATATATATACACATATATATACACATATATATACACATATATATACACATATATATACACATATATATACACATATATATACACATATATATACACATATATATACACATATATATACACATATATATACACATATATATACACATATATATACACATATATATACACATATATATACACATATATATACACATATATATACACATATATATACACATATATATACACATATATATACACATATATATACACATATATATACACATATATATACACATATATATACACATATATATACACATATATATACACATATATATACACATATATATACACATATATATACACATATATATACACATATATATACACATATATATACACATATATATACACATATATATACACATATATATACACATATATATACACATATATATACACATATATATACACATATATATACACATATATATACACATATATATACACATATATATACACATATATATACACATATATATACACATATATATACACATATATATACACATATATATACACATATATATACACATATATATACACATATATATACACATATATATACACATATATATACACATATATATACACATATATATACACATATATATACACATATATATACACATATATATACACATATATATACACATATATATACACATATATATACACATATATATACACATATATATACACATATATATACACATATATATACACATATATATACACATATATATACACATATATATACACATATATACACATATATATACACATATATATACACATATATATACACATATATATACACATATATATACACATATATATACACATATACATATATACATATATACATATATACATATATACATATATATATATGTATAGCTGATAAGTTGTCACCTCAGTATCGTGGATATGGCGGACTCACCTCACCCTCTTCTAATCACTTAAATAGAAGTATAAAAGCATATATGGGGTAAGGGGGGCCTCCTTAACATGGTTTTCAAAAGAGGGGAAAAATTTTCCTTTTCGAATTTTCATATACAATTACAGACAAATAAAATCCGTTGTCACCTCAGGCGCATATATAAAAAAGCAGATATAGACCGTTCGATCCCACCTCAAGCGGTGTTGCCGCAGATTTTGAGCTGTTTAAGTTTGCTACAGTTAACACAAGGTCGTTTGTATATGAAACATATTTAAATTGGTTTGTCTTTCGTTTGGAAACGCTTAGCTAAAATTAAGGTAATTAATTAAATAGCTTCTTGTTTTTCTTAAAAAATATAAAAATTGTACTTTGTATTAACATAACAATTAACAAAAAAGGATACTTACTTGAACAATAATAATGCAAAGGTAAGTTTTAGTCAACAATGGCTAAAGACTAGATTAAAAGATAGTCAAATGTGAAAGCTGTCCCAAGTCTTGAGTAAAAAATTATAGATGAAATTAAAAAAAGTAGGTAGGTATATGTACCAAATAATACTTTATTAAAAACATAGGAATACGTCAACAAAGAAAGTACCTAAATAAAAGAAACGATTGGCTTATTTATATAACTAAAAAAAATTATTTTTGTTTAATAAGGTGCTGAATTTTTGCTTTTATAACTGCTATACTTCGGCCGATTCCATTTTTTGATATAAACTCTTGTATATCTTTTCCTGAAGGATATATTTCTTTTTTAATAAAGTCTTTAAAAGTACTTCTAAGTAAATCTCTTTCTTTATTTGACCAGCCTAAAAAAGAGATAAAAATAAGCCATGTCATGTATTAACCTCGTGTACCATCAACAATTATAATGCAAGTGAGTAGTGTTAAATTTGTAACAGTAAAATATAGGGAAATACCTTTTTTTTGTACTTTCTTCCATTTTTTAGGGTTTGCTTCATGGTCCTCGAAAATATCTACTGCTCGTAGCCTAAATGACTCGCTTTCTGTATCAGAATCTGGAAAGTACAGGGTGTCTTATTTTACATTTATCAAATTGACACCATGAATAGTATCTAAAAAAACTAGACAAAATCTATACAACATAGGTTCTAAAACGCTCCATAAGTGCGCTATGGCCTTGTAAGGAGAGATCCAGATTTCTATTAATATTTCGAAAATGCGTAAAAATTGTATAGCGTTCCGCTTTTAGTTTTATAGTGTTCCCTTTAAAAATGTCGTGGGCATTTTTTTAATTATTTTGTATAATTCTATGAAAAAAGGCGCATTTGAGAACTGCCAAGTGCACGGTAGAGTTCGATTTTTTTGTCAGACATTCCACCAACATTTAAGAAACAGTAACGGTAAATTTGAAATTAAGTGCAATTACCTTTTTGCAGTTCGACTGGTTCTTCTTCTAGTGACCTCTTGCTATTTTTCCGAAGAGCTGAAAATATGTATGGTGTATATAATTTTTTTTAGCAAACATAGTATTTGTTTTACCTTGATCATTAGCTTTTGAGGAAGACGGCAAGGTTTTGTTTAAAGCAATATTAGATACATCATCGTCATCTATAACAAATTAAAGTATAAACTATACCAGTTTCTAAAAAAAATAATTAAAGAAACGGTACTTTCCGACTATTTAAACTAAATTGTTAACAATCAGTTTAGATGCGAAACGCCTAAAAACTTGGTAACAGAAAAGTATTAGACACCATTTACCTTCATTATCTTCTGGAAAGTCCATATCTATGTCAATTTCATCAAGAGATTTTCCTTTATATTCAACAGGTAATTTACCTTTCTCCATCATAAGCAATAGTTTTGATACTTTAGCAGTTTGGTATATGTCTACTGGTAATCTAGAAACAAGTTTAAAATAAAAAAGGAGTATAGCATATTTAAATATAATATATAATAAATTGTTTAGTTACTCGTAAAACTCGGCATGGGTTTTTTCGGTGTGGCCCATAAATTTCGAGAATTGTTTGCTCTCCTCCTTTGACAAATTTAGGATTTGAGCTACAGTGGCAATATGCTTCCTCAACTTGTTGCTTGTGATAGCTTCCGGGTGTTGCAAGTCGAATTTTTTAGCTAAACTTCGAATTGCTACGTCTCCTTGTCCCCACTTTATTTTACTCCGTGGCAGTGCAAAAACGTATTCATTTTCATTGGAAATGTATTTTTCTCTACACTTTAACAAGGTACTTATAAGCTTTTGAAGCATTTCTGGTACCAAAATTACGGCCGCTTTGGACCCTTTACCACTACTGACAACTCGTTTATATTTCTTAGTTAAAATTTTTTCAGAGTCTGTTAAAACATTCTCAAAATCATTGAAATTTGATGTTCGTACGTTGCAGTATTCTTTAATTTTAAGATATTGAACATCACCAATTCGTCTCCTGTTAAACACAATTAGCAATGATAAAGTACAGTTAACGAGTAATGTGTAAGTTTCAACGTCATCTTCATAATCTTTAAATTTCTTTTCACATTCAAGAGCTATTTTTAAAGTTTCGGTTCTAAAAATCTGTATGTCACTAACTAATGGCACCAGTAATGGTTTGTTCCAACGTTTTTCTTGTAGGTCTTTATTCGCCAAAGAAGATATTTCGGTATTCCAACGCGTTATTAGCAGCTTTTTGAAATTTTTAATATCATACTGCCAATTTTGCATGTCTTCTTTAGATTTGCATTTAAAACCAGGACTTTCTTTTAAAATTAAATGGTTAAGTTCATCGCAGACAAGTTTCAAATAAGTGCCCATGTGCATAGCCAAGCTAGGTGCACCAAAAACGTTTTTACTGGGGTCATATCCAGAAATATGTCTTGCTGCTGCTAAGACATTGTCAAAATTTTTTGGTATTAATATTTCCTTTAGAGGGATAGTCGTATTTTGAGTAATTTGTCGATAGGCAATTAAAAGTCGTGATAGTTCGCGCATCCTATTACTACATGCATATTCTTTTCGCTCTCTTTTATGTTGTTTTAAATACGATTCCCCAAAATGCACGATAAGGAGATCCTTTTTTGCCTCGAATGCGATTTCGTCTCCTTTCATAATTGTAAATACCTGCAAGTATATAAATTCATAATTTGTTTACATTTTTAAGTATATACATCAGTGCTGTAGCTCAAAAAAGTAAAAGGTAAATATTTTGAATGTATCTTTTCGCACTTACCAGAAGTTTAAAATTGAAAACAACAAAAGACATTTACAAGAATTAAAAAACATCATTTTAAAAATTAATTACCTGTTCTTTAACTTTTAGTTTTGATATCACATTCGTTGGATCTATTGCGCAGGCTGTTAAAGTCTGGGAATCAGATATATAGTTTTTTGATTTACCAGCATTTAAACCTCTTATGGCTCTGCATTTTATTGTATGCCGTTTAAGGTACTCCTTCTTAAAGAGTCCTTTACAGTATATGCAAGGGTAAAATGATTTAGAATCTAAAATTCTGGTTTTTCGACTTGGACGTATTAGTCCAGTTATATATAAATCGAAATTTGTATCATGTCTAAGTAAACCAAAGGCCTGCCTTCTTTCTTTACTTTTCTTTGGATATGCCAAAATTTTCTTCACTTCATCTTCGGTTCTGTGAAACGTTTCAATATGTCTTACAAAATTTTTTGACATAATGTCGACATTACAAAATTTACATCGGGTTTCTTTTTTTGTACTTTCTATTTTTCTGTGTCTTTTGTCCAAAGGTAATATTGGCGCATTTACAGTTTTTGTTTGATCCTCAAACTCTTTGATTGTATTTTTCGAAATTTGTCTCTCTGAAAACTCCCTGTCTTCTTCATCATTCAGAATCTCATCATCTGACGATGACGAATTGTTTGCGTACTCATCTATATTAAAATCGTTGTCTTTATCTTCATTATCTATTGTTGTATAGCTTCTATCACTATCATAATTGTAATTAGGTATTATGTCACGGTCTTCACGAACTGATGTATTATCTCCGTAATTAAGAGGAATATTCTACAAACATGTTAAAAAATTTATTAAGATCTGACTTAATATGATATACCACTAATGCAGACTGGGGCCTGGGCGCAATGGTTAGCTGTTTCACTACTTAACCAAAAAATAATGACCAACTTCGACACGTGTTTCGCTACCCAAGTTAGCATCCTTAAGAGAAGAATACAACTGTAAGTGGTGAAACCGTTGTTTAAGTATAGATATCAAGCTATGATTAAAGTCTAAGCTTGAAAAATCAAAATTTGTATTTGTCAAACCACACATATCACAAAGCGTTTACCTTAAAATGTCTCCTACACAAAAAAAATAACAAAACACATGATTGCTTATAGGGACTGTTGTAATGTTTTTGATAAAAACTAAGTATTTTTTTAAATAAACTTACATTATTATTTCTTATTCTCTCAACATCAGCTGCAAATTGTAGTTCTGTATTCTGGCTATTAAAACCTTCCTTAGACCCATCCCCCATTTCACATATACTGTTTGTCTGGCCTTTTAATTCAAAAAATTCAGGTGGACTACCATTTTCTACATTTTCATTTAAAGCTCCCAAGACATTACAACTATTAATTAAAATAACAGGTAGCACTGGAGAAGTGCATACATTCTAAAACACATTTTTTTGTTAGATAAAGCAATAAAATCACAAATTAATTATTTTTTAGAATACCAGGCAGATTTGGAACATTGTTTTTGAATAACCTTGTAAAAATGATAAACATTATTAAAAGACGTATAATATCTAACTATTCGTCTAAACTTACATTGTCTTTAGGTTCGTTTTTAATTTTAACATTATTTTTTTCTTGGCTGCTACACTTTGATGAACAAGTTTCCATACTTGTTTCTAATATAATGCTATCATCGCTGTTTCTACCACATCTATCTTCTAATTTTTTGGTATCACCTACTTCTGTGTTTTCAGGTAATGTTATTATCGAATCGTCTATGTTATTCAAAAAACTGTTTTTCGCCCATTCCTAACAAAAAATGGAGATAACAAGTAACTGATCTTTATGTTTTAATGAAGTTTGCATAGTTAAGTTAGGTGACTTACACGGGTTCTACTTAATGCATCGGTTTCCCCAATGTGTTGATCAATTCCATAAATTTCAATTCTGTTCTTTTCATTTGGAGGATTTTTTTCATTGATACAATAATTATTATTTATTTGATGAAGGCGTTCATGAGATTCCTTAAAATTAATTCATTAAAATAATAGTAATACGACTAAACAGTATATCGTTTAAACAACCCTGTAATTCAGTTGCGTAACAAAGAATCGCAGACAAAATTTACTTTGCAAATTTATACAGGGTGGATCACTACATACGACGTAGTCCCTGGTAGCCAAATGGTCCATATTTAAAAAACAAATTGCTGAGATCACATGTAAGCCAATACAGACTGCTTACTAAAAATATTTTCAAATATACAGGGTGGCTCAAGAAAGCGTGGCATATTAAAGTTATGTTTTTTTTAATGGAACACCCTATATTTTCTTTCATTTTTGAATTTTGTATGAAAAGCTTAGTTAACTTAGTGTTACGGTTTTTGAGATATTTTGAGTTTTTCGAAAAAATTGAATAATACCGAAGGATTGTTTAAGTAAATTTGCTTTGAACTACTTTTTTCAAACTCTTTGGACAATCAAATCTGATATTTACTGTTATGGAAACATTTACTGGGCGTTCAAATTATTAGATCTAAAAACTATCACATTTAGGCACCAATAACTTGGTTAACTTACATGGAACACCCCGTATTGTTTCACTTTACGAGATAGCAAATTTAATTCTCTTTTGAAAATGTCTCATACTTCTAAAATTAACGGTTTGAAAGTTATTAAAGATTATTTTTTTTATTGTGTACTTGATTTCTGATACATACATTATCGACAAATCTGGCCAGCGAGGTCCCCTGATTTGACATCTCCAAATTTTTTTATGAGGTTACATCATAAAAAGGTGTTCCATTTAAGTTAACTAAGTTATGGGTGCCTAAATATGATAGTTTTGGGATATAATATTCAGAACGCCCAGTAAATGTTTCCATAACAGTAAATATCAGATTTGATTGTCCAAGGAGTCTGAAAAATGTAGTTTAAAGCAAATTTGCTTAAACAAACCTGCTTCGGTATTATTCAACTTTTTCGAAAATCTTGCATTTTCAGATAAATCAAAATATCTCAAAAACCGCAACCTCTTAGGTATAGGGAGCCCTTATAAAAGTTAACTTCGCTTTTACACAAAATTCAAAAATGAAAGAAAATATAGGGTGTTCTATTAAAAAAAACACAACTTTGATATGTCACGCTTTCTTGAGCCACCATATTTGAAAATATTTTTAATCAGTAGTGTTTATAGGCTTACATATGATCCCAGCAAGTTTATTTTGATAATATGGACCGTTTAGCTACCAGGGACCACGTCGTATGTAATGAGCCACCCTGTATACCGGTGAACAACATTTCTTTCAAATTTGTTAGGTTTTATTGATATTTAAAGGTGAAACAAATGAAAATGTTGCCCTTTACTATACAAATTTTTATTGATTTATTGATCAAACTACTAGGACCCTCTTTTATACTATGTACAAAAGCTCACGACACGTTTGTATTAACGGTTTGATTTCAAATTTTTGAAATAATGAAAATTTTTATAAATATAAACAATTTCAAAAAAATTAAATGGCTCCATACAGGATCTAATACCTTCCCAGCTAACAGGTAGTCTTTAAATTGCTTAAAATAACATACGGGTTCATCAAGAAAGTAGCTACGGGGGCGAAACCGCGGGGATTTTCTAGTGTAAAATAAAACTTAGCATTGTCAGTCCAAATGTAAAATTCGTATTTAAAAAAGCTTTTAGTTTTTGAATTATGTTTTTTAAAATTCCAATCACTAATTAACACCCCTTAGTGAGGGAATCCCTGTAGTGGACGTAACATTTTATACTGATTTTTGCGCGTGTAACGAAGGATTAAAGTTCAGGGTATTTAATCGGTATACAACAAATAAAATGTCTCAAAAAGAGTATACACTTACCTTGGCTAGCTTTAACATTAATTTAGTTCTAGAAGACATTTTATAAATTTTATTTTAAACTTTTATAAGCAAGCACAAACCGCACGACACTTTACTATCTGCATACTGCTTCTACTAAATATTGTCTGCTACGTTGCCAATATCCCGAGGTGACAAAGCGCGGTTCGAAGAAATATATGCACTGAGGTGACAAACAACAGGCTATTGCAACTATGAGAACGCGACACTAGCGCCAGTTATATACATCCGAACTAACGGGACAACTGATAGCTATCAGAGCAACTAAGTCACCTCAACCGTGTTTTTTGGGGTGGGGGTCTACGGACCTCCTACTTCCCCTTAATATTAAAAAACACGCAATACGTTGTCACCTCGAATTTTCGAGGTGACAACGTTATATATGAGGTGACAACGAGTGTTTTAAATCTACTTTTGAGGTGACAAAGTACCCTTCATAAGTATATATATATATATATATATATATATATATATATATATATATATATATATATATATATATATATATATATATATATATATATATATATATATATATATATATATATATATATATATATATATATATATATATATATATATATATATATATATATATATATATATATATATATATATATATATATGTATGTATACGCTAAAATCTCAAAATATTTTTTTCCAACTTAAAATTTTCAGGCAAGCGACCAAACGGAAACATTTCATAAAAGTTTTCTCTACGAGAAAAATTGATAGCGGGTAGGACTATCGCGCTTGTGCATATCGGTTATTTGATATGCGTAAAATACATATATGAACTTATTGTGTTAGTGCGCTTATATTGGAGCAAAGCCTCTTTCCCTCATCGCTACTTTCTAGAATATTCTAATTGCGAACAATATTTATAAATAAATAGAAATTGTTAAAGTGATTAAGTATTTTATATACAGATACTCATTAATATTTATCCATATTATATCATGTTATCATATTTTTATATTTTGGTTATGGTCGTTTTTTGGCAATTATCCAATTAAACTGTTCAGGTAAACAACCAAAACGAAACCTCTCAGAGGTGATGTCTCGGTGGAAAGTTGATTCTATTGTCATTTAACATGTTCACGGGGAGGGGGAAGCACTGGAATGGTAGGTAGATCGCGCTTGCGCAGATTGGTATTTTCAACACGCGTAGCATACGAATCTAAGCTTCTTTTTTAGTGCGCTGTTTCTATCGTTTTTGAGTGTCGGGGTAGTATCGACCGTTTTTAAAATAAACAAAATCTCAACTGTATTTATCGAATTTGAAACGACCTGTACAATATTATGTGCGTCTTTCCTATTTGTAATATTTTTAGTTAGAGAGATAAAAATTGCAGCATACATAACGTAGTATTGGCGTTTAGTGCAAGAAATAGTTTCTTTTCTTTTTCTTTCTTTAGCCCTCTTCAGTCCACTTTGTGACATAGGTCTCCTTTTCTTGCTTCCACCTCTTTCTATTTTGTGCCAGTTGCTGCCATTTGAAACCTCCAACTGTTTTAATATCGTCAGACCACCTTGTTTGCGGGCGTCCAATTGGTCTTCTGTGATTCCATGGTCTCCAATTTAATATATTCTTGGTCCATCTATTCTGTATTCTCGCAACGTGACCTGCCCATTCCCATTTCTGTTTTGCCATACGCTCTACGATGTCGTCCACTTTTGTTGCTTTGCATATCCTGTTATTTCTCTTCTTATCTTTCAGGTTAATGCCTATCATCTTGCGTTCCATAGCTCTTTGAGTTGTGCGCATTTTTTGAATGATCGATTTGTTGAATGCCCATGTTTCAGTTCCATACAATAAAACAGGTAAAATACACTCATTGTAAACTTTTGCCTTGAATTTTTGCGGTATATTCATTTTCATTATACAGTTTAATTTACCATATGCTGTCCATCCTAGTCGAATACGTCTGTTTAGGTCTGCTTTCTGGTTTTCCTTTCCCGTTCTTATTTCTTGTCCCAAATATATGTATTTTTCAACCTGTTCAATTGTAGAGTTGTATACTTGGATGGGTATATTATTATTCTACCTTTCGTTGGTCATAATTTTTGTTTTACTTATGTTTAATTCTAGTCCCACTTTTTGGGATGCTTCGCTTAATTCCGTTAGCATTTGTTGTAAATCTTGTGGATTATCCGTAATTAAAACCACATCGTCAGCAAAACGCAAATGATTGAGCATATCTCCAGAAATGTTGATGCCCTTATCCTCCCACTGAAGTTGTTTAAATATGTCCTCTAACGCCAGAGTAAATAACTTTGGGGAAATTGTGTCTCCTTGTCGCACACCACGTTGTATTTTGACTTTATTTGTGTTTTCATGTAATTGGACAGTTAAAGTTGCGTTCCTATATATATTTCTAATTAGGCTTGAGTACCTGTGATCAATTCTAGCGTTTTGCATTGCCTCTAATATCGCCCAAGTTTCGATGCTATCGAAAGCTTTCTTATAATCTATGAAAGCCAACCATAAAGGTACTTCATATTCTGTAGTTTTTTCCATCAGTAGTCTAATCGGTTGTATGTGGTCCATGCAGCTAAAGCCTTTTCTAAAACTCGCCTGCTCTTTCGGTTGGTAAAAGTCAAATTTGTTTTCTAGTCTGTTGGTTATTATTTTTGTGAATAATTTGTAAACTTGGGATAGCAGACTTATTGGTCTGTAATTCTCTAAGTTTTCTGCATCTCCTTTTTTGTATAGTAAGATAACTACTGCGTTGTTCCAGGAGTCGGGAATTACCCCTCTCTCAAGGCATAGGTTGAAAAGTCTTTGTAGTTCTATTAGCACTTGGGGTCCACCATGTTTTATAGCTTCCATAATTATTTCGTCTTCCCCTGGAGCTTTTCCATTTTTCAGGGTCTTTAAAGCTTTTTCTATTTCTGCTGTGGTTTTATCTGGGATATCTTCGGAATTTACGTTCACCACTTTTCTCTGTGTTTCTCTTGCAGTGGGATTTTGGTGCTGTGATTTATATAGGTTTTCATAGTATGTTTCTGTTATTTCCAATAGTTTATTTTTGTCTGTTATCACAGTGCCATTTTCATCTTTTAGCTTGTAGATTTCTCTTTTAGAAGAAATATTTATTGTATATTATGTGTCGTAGGGTTTTGGTGAAATTCTTCTTCTCATGAAATGATTTAGAATTATTTAAATATGTTTCGACTGTTAATCTAAAGTTTCTGGAGATGTGACAACATCGTTTAAAAAAAAAGTTATAAAATGCCCAAGTACATGTTCTGACTGCAGCCATGGCTGGGAGTTTCATGAAAAGGCGGTTTTCGCCAAAATCCTATAACGCACATAAATTATAGGAAGTTTCTACATCAAATTGCTATTTTAACTAAACTTGTTCAAAGTTTCACATTTTCATAATTACAAACTCTTGCTCTTTTTATTCTTTCTCCTTTTCGTCTTCTTCTTCTCTTCCGTTTTTATCCCTAACTCAGTACTGGGTTCAGATGAGTTGTTGGATGAAGTGGGAATGTCATTTGCAACTAATGGTTAAATAAAAAAAACATCACATTAAAGTAAGTTTGTCTATGCAACGTAAAGCTGAACATTATTATTAGTTGTACCTCTCGATATAACAAACATGTCCTCAGCTTTATTCTCGTCAAAATTCTTTTTCAAACATGAATAAGGTCTCAGTGGATTTTGAGGTTTAGTTTGAACAACATCTGAATCTATTAATAGGAAAAAAGATTAGAGTACTTCTAATTTGACATGTGTTGCATAAAAATATATTGATTTACTTTTCTTTTTGTACAGTGTGGTATCAGTTGGAGTTGAATAGCCTGCCGTAGTAAATATGGCACCATCCAGTAGTGATTGTATACTTAGTGAATGTCGAGATTTTGTTGGGTCAGAACCTGAAACTGTTAATAAGAAATCATCATTATAGTTACTTGCTTTGACATCTGTTACATAAATAGTATATTATACAGGGTGTTCAAGATTAGGAGTGCATGCACGGGGATCTCCTAAACGGTAAGAGATAGAGATTCGGTTAAATGAGAAGAATTATCCAGCATCTCAAGTGCTACTATGATCCACATTGAAATCCTACAATTTTTGCTTAATTTTCAGTACAGACTGAAAAAACTAAAATTTTCAGTTTTCGTTTTTTGTGTATAATTCGGTTATTATCAAAGATAGCGCCAAACGGTTTTTACATTATTGAGACACTTTTTTACGCAGATTTAGAATCTAAAATTAAAATTTTTTATAGGTCTTTAAATTTTCAACATATGTACATTAACTTCGCTTTTTTAAAAATGCGTCAAAGGCGGTCATGTCATTATTGAATAGAGCTATTTTTCCTCATCTCTCTGATATATGGTTTAATGGGTTTATTTTCACAAATAACGGAGTTATAAGTAAGAAACTTTTCTTTTATAGTAGGCTTTCAAAAACAGTTTTTTGAGTAGGCTAAAAATTAACAAAAAAAACAAGAAAACAAAAGGCTGCATTTGTTTCCATTGAGGTTTGATCATTTTATCTTCCCAAATAATAAAGTTATAAGCGAGAAAATGTTTGCTCATGGTAGGCTGTGAAAAAACAAAATAAAAACACCTCAATGTTTCAGTGAATAAAACTATTAAAACTATATGATCGTATGATAAATCAGAGATGATAAATGCATCTTTACATGAGTGTATTTTCATTCTAAATTTATCTTTCCTTCCTGTTTTATTATTTAGCAGGAGTATTTAAAAGTTAAACGTCTTTTGATTGTTATACGAGCATACATTTTTAATAGTTTTATTGACTGAAACATTAAGGTGTTTTTGTTTTGTTTTTTCACAGCCTACCATGAGCAAACATTTTCTCGCTGATAACTTTATTATCTGGGAAGATAAACTGATCAAACCTCAATGGAAACAAATGCAGCCTTCTGTTTTTTGTTTTCTTGTTTTTTTATTAATTTTCAGCCTACTCCAGAAAACTGTTTTTCAAAGCCTACTATAAAAGAAAGGTTTCTTGCTCATAACTCCGTTATTTGTGAAAATAAACCCATTAAACCATATATCAGAGAAAAGAGGAAAATAGCTCTATTCAACAATGACCGCCTTTGACGCATATTTAAAAAGGCGAAGTTAATGTCAATATTTTGAAAAGTTAAAGACCTATAAAAATTTTATTTTAGATTCTAAATCTGCGTAAAAAAGTGTCTCAATAATGTAAAAACCGTTTGGCGCTATCTTTGATAATAACCGAATTATACACAAAAAACGAAAACTGAAAATTTTAGTTTTTTCAGTCTGTACTGAAAATTAAGCAAAAATTCTAGGATTTCAATGTGGATCATAGTAGTACTTGAGATGCTGGAAAATTCTTCTCATTTAACCGAATCTCTATCTCTTACCGTTTACGAGATCCCCATGCATGTACTCCTTATCTTGGACACTCTGTATGGCAAGGGAGTGAAGTGCTTATTTAATCCCGAGTGTGAAAGTTTATTGCCTGAGGGTAGCGTAGCGGAGCGAAGACAATAATCACCTGAGGGATATAATAAAGCACCTCAGTCCTGTGGTATATACGCTACTTTTTGCACTTCCGAATTATTAGAAATTAAAATAGTCGAAATTTTAAAATATGCTGTCAACATTGACAATGCAGCTTCTTAAAACGTAAAAATTAAAATCGTGGTCTGATGGTGACACAAAACACACCGGGTAACTTAGCAATTTAAATAAATCTTAGCAATTTATATACATTTAATCCCTTGGGACTTTTGAAAATATTTAATCCCTCCGGCGTTAAAAGTGACACTTAAGTCGCCAAAAAAAAATTCAATTAGTACTTTTACTCCCGGAAGTACAAAAAATAGTACATTATACACTAAGGGAGAGAAACGTCTTATTTTTCCTGAGGTGTAATTTGAAGCCCGAGGGCTACAAATACATCGAGGGAAAAATGGCGGTCTCTCCCGAGGTGTATATACTATTTTTTCCACGATCGGGAGTAGAAACACTTAATTTCATAAATAAAGAATTTTAATAAAGCGGAGCGAAATTACAATATTTAGAAGCCTTTGGGATGTTTCCATGCAACGTACCATGACAACAGAAATTTCTTTACAAAAATAAATATGAAATGAAATAAAAACTCCCCTAGGCAAATTGTTGTCTTATTTCGTCCCTAGAGAGTAAATGCTTTACTTCTGTCACAATTTTGATGCCATAGAAACCGACTTCTACTCCCGGTCGTGGAAAAATAATATGTACCGGTTCCAAGCTTTTAAATTTCGCGGTAGCATAAATCGTTCTAGAACATTCTAGAAGATTCTACGGAAATGCTACCGTACGAAGCAACCAATGGGGAAGCTGAAAACCAACCCTGGTGGACTAAGGGTTTCCGGCGCGCGTTACCCTGGTTCAGTACAGTCAACAGTGGGTGATGGCGTTACAAACGCAACTGATTTCACGCGTATAATTATTCTGTCTTTGAATTGCCTGTACATTTGTTTTGTTTTGTTAGCATTAAATAGTTTTAAAATTATTTACGTGAGTGTTATTACTTAGCATAACAACCACAAATATTTTACCTTCTGTTTTGTACAGCACGGTATTAGTTGGATCTAGATGGCCTTCTTGTCCATCAGCCAAACGTGGTCGCATTTTGTCAAGTTCCTGAAAAACCTCTGATCAATTTTCCTTGAAAAAGTGCTGCATATTTTGATGCACAGGAGAATAACTTTTAAAATTATTACAACAATTTAGACTTCCTACAATCTTATTTAATTTTAAAAGTTATTTACCCGATTATCCTTAGAATCCATATTTCCTTTAGAAGCGCTTTCTATGATTCTGACTTTGATTTCAAAACAACCTTTAATTTGTTAGCATGCAAGTTAAACTAATACGCACAATGTCAGGCAGTTGCAACATCGATGTTTAATATCTTTCTGATAATAATGATTAGATAAATATTTGAAGTACTTTATTTACCATTAAAACCTTAATTAAAATTGGGAACTCCTGATATTTATGATTTTTAAAGTACTGGCAGATACTTTTATACTGAACGTTTATAGCAATAATATGCACAACCAGACGTTTCGAATTATCGGAAATCATCACCAACTCTGTAAGTCGACTAGATTTTTAAAATTTTTTTGATGATTAGTGTAATTTTATTGTTTTTTTGCAATTTTATGCGGCAAAAATACAATGAAAAAGGTATTTTGTTTAATTTAAAGAAGGTTTATTTAACCAAACTGCAATAAAAGGTCCAACAAAGCCCCCATTTTTATTTAAACTAAACCTAAAATATTGTTTTTTAATTTTATACCATTAATTAATTATTTTGTGCCTTAATTCTTAAATATTAGCTGTTTCATTTATTTCATAAATTGCTATTTTAGAGTTCCTCGCAGAAAAATGGTGTAATGGTCTTAGATCCGGTGATTGCGCCTGTCTTTTGATGACCATTTCATATACAATTGTTAGGAAATACACACATATTGTGTACCAGTCATGCATTGTGTGAAAGAACGCCACAGGCGGGCCAAGTGGGGTTTCACATATCCATGGATGTTTTTGCATTTAATTAAAAAAAAATCACAATTGTTTGAAATTTTCAAATGTTCATGGATTATATTCTTTGCGGCTTTCGCGCTTTCTAGAACTGTCAATATTACAATTTACTTTCGGCTAAGACCGCGTCGTCATGCCTAAACAGGGCCGTATTCTTAGATTGTTAGAACCTTGGGGCGGACAAGGATTTGATCTTAATGTATCTTGTTTGTCAGGACAAGAATACTTAATCGGCTTAGCTGTGTGTAAACCCATACAAACTAACGTTTCGCAAGACCTTGCAGCATGCATCTTCAGAGTGATTAGAGCACTGAATTCAAATTCTGGATGCAGAGGTTTTTAAACCCTTTTGAGCCAGCCGAGCAGGGTGAGTTCGGTTGGCTGTTAGGCGGAGACGAATCTGGTGGAGCTTGGGCTTGAAGATCATCATGACGGAAATTATTGAAAATGATAATAGTTTTGAACTATATTAAACTCCCCATTATACTTCACCGGTGCGTCTATTTTTGGACAAAATTTTTTCAAAGAGTTGGATTGGTCGTAGGTGATTTATTGAATGGCCAGCAAGGTATCCCGATTTGACCAGTAAATGTTTTCTGCAGAGTTACATAAAAAAGCGAAGTTCACATTACCAACCCAGATTCTTTACAAGCCAAAGTACTGTTAATCTCTGCAGAAGAATAACACCGGAAATACAGCAGGAATTCATAAACCGCTTTCACTTTTGTATGGAAAAGCAGGACCAACACTTTGAACATTAACTTAATGTGATTTTTCTAATAAAATTTTGCTAAAATTTTACCAAAAAAATTTTTAAAAGCAACTAAACACGCCATTCAATAAAGTATTTTACTACCTTTAATTTCATGTATTGCAAGGGGAGGTTGCTATTTAAAATTTAAAAATTAGAGGGGTGGGGTGAGGGAGTGAAAACGTGTGAATTTTCTAGATCGTTAATAAAGTTCTCTCTCTGTCTCTCTCTTATATGTATCCTCATGGTTTTATTTAAATATGTTTAATGGTTTCCAAAATAAATTTATTTGAAGTTTTCAGTGAGCAAAATAATCTATTGTTTAGATATTAATACTTTATAATATATGTGATACTGACTATTTTAATTAAGCATAAATATTGTAGGTTTTTTTTCTACTATAACCAGACACATTTGTTCTTTTTATTCCTCCCCCGTTTCTTCTTCTGGTTCATTTTTATCCCTCAGTCAGTACTGGGTTTCAATGAGCTTGAAGTAGTGGGGGTGCCGTTTTTAACTAGTAATAAAATTAAAAAGAAACACATTAATATAACTCCCATTTTATCTAAACACTAAACATATAAAGTAAAACTGAACATCATAGTTGTACCTTCTGATATACCAATATTCTCCTCACCTTTTGATAATTTGCTGTTGTCTCCAGAGTCTTCAGTTTTTCTTGCTACGTATTTATCGGAATTACTGTTCAAACCTGAATTTAGTCTCGGTGGATATTGAGACTTACTTGGCACAGAATCAGAAGCTATTAAAACAATTATCAGCGCTGCTTGCGACTTTTTATTTCACATTTGTTTACTAAAATTTATTTTACTTTTCCTTCTGTACAATGAGGTATCAGTTGGCGTTCTAACGCCTAACCCTTACGTTAAGTCTGAATTCAGTTTTAGTTGATTTTGAGACATAATTGAGACAGAATCTGAACCTATTAATAGAAAAAAAAGTTAGATACTTGCTTTGCTCCTTCCATAGTACTCCGAGCGTGAGCGCACATTCTGCAAATGGGAGTAATTTTCTCTATAAAACGCGTTCGGCAATAAGAACAATCGGAATTTTCCCCCTGAACTTCAACGACTTGATCTGGTCTTATTGCAAACATGAATTATAGAGCAATCATAGTTCGTATGTAATATTCTACAGAAAACTGCCAAATCACTTTGAATTTGGTCCAAACCGTCCGGGCTGAATTTTCAAACTGGAACATTCGAGAAATCAACGTTCGCTTCATCATTGCAGAGAATTGTTATTTTAACCGAAAATTTAAATTCTACTGACTGGCTTGATTTTACTGCGAACTTGAGCCTTGAGAAATTACTGTTCGTCCGTATTAATATTTAGAAATCAAAGAATTAGTTTGATTCTAAATTGAACTATGACGAATATTATTGTTCCCTAAAAACAATACGTGAAGTAAACGCTAATATACCTAAGCGTCAGCTCTGGAAGTTATAATTTACAAAATTAGGCTCCGAATAAAAGTTAAAACCCCATAGCAATCAATTTTACCGCATATTTGGGGTTCCCCAAATTTTTATCAAAAATTTGTACAAACCCACGAGAGAATTAAAAAAGTCTGTTTACCTACCAGGATTTGTTAAACTTGCTTCCGACTTCAAATTCAAACAAAGCGACGCCATCTAACCTAAAATTAATAATATTGACAGTTCGAAAAACCGCAAAAATCTCATACAATATATGAAACGATGTTCGTTTGATAAAACTAGAAAGAAATATTGGTCGTTTTGTACAATCTTGACGAGATTTTAGCTCCTTGGAACATTACATCATTTTTAATCAAATTAAAATATTATAGTTCAGGTTAACAGCCCACAACATCATATGTACATTAAAATGCACACAAAATTGTAGAAAGTTAAAGGATAGGCTTATCACCTGGTTCAGGTCTGAACTTGAAGTCAGATGCTAGTCCGCTATCATAAAAAAATGTCATTTAAATTGCTGTGAATAATTACGTCAATTACGTTTATTTAATTTGCTTTAATATAAGTTTTAGAACAACAAAATTTCAGTGACGGCCATCCAGTTATATGTGCAAACAAATACGGTGTAATTGTTACAACCAAAAATTAGGTACGAAGTATTAGTAATAAATTAGCATATTGGTTAATGTTAAAAGAATCACGCACCAGGGGTTTACTTGAACGCACGTTACAACTTTTTTTATCAAGTTTCCTTAAAGCATTTCAACAGTTTTTGTTAGAAAGGGTGTGGTGAATTTACAAACTTTACACGTTTGTTGCATGCAAAAAAAATATATTCAAAATTGTTACATTAAATAACATTTCCTATACATACTTATTTAGTTATATTATTTATTTACCTGGCTATTATTCGAGTTGGTATTTTCCTGAGAAGTGCTTTTTATTAATGTGAATTTGATTTGAAAATAATAAACCTAAAATTTATTCGCAAACAACAAGTAAAATTTATATACACAATCTCAAGCAGCTGTTATCATGAGGTAAAATTTGATAAGATAAATTTAACGTACTTTATGAATTTACTATTCAAGCTTAAAATAAGTTTCGGCACACCCGATATTTATCGTTTTTAAAGTATTGATAAATGCCTTAAAGGGGAATATACTCAGTTATTTTTTATTATTGCCATCGACATTCACACGGTTAATTATAATTTAAAAAATTGACACGAATTTTTGCAGCGCTTTTCATACTTTTAGTTTAAGTTTAGTTTATTTTGTTTCTTAAAATTTATGAAATATCTCCAATCTAGTGCGCTAGACCAATCAGAATTCTTCTGGTTTAATCGACATCGACGTATTTAACGACGAACGCCTGTTAGGGTTTAAAGATATCAAAATACCGATTTTTATCTATGGCGCTGCAGTATGTACCATGTATATGTGTGTGCACATTCATTCTGCAAAAAAGAAACGGTCAGATTCGTATTCTCCGATTGCCAAATAGGTGATATGCGCCTTTATTTGATACTGTTACATATACTAGAACAAACAAAAATTAAATTGATGTGCCAATTCCATAAAAGGGTATAATGTAAAATATTACTTGTATACCTACATTATTGCCTGCTTAAAAGTTCATGGGCACGGCGCTTTTTTTCGTTTTCGTGGATGTTTTTTTTTGTAGACAAAGAAACCTTGTCGATTTTTCGATTCTGGAAGAACTAGAAAAACATTTAAAATAAGAAGTTGTTACACATCAACCTGGGGACAATAATTAGAAAAACCCACAATATTGTTTTGTTGTCTTAGTTTCCCAAAGACGCTTCAAGTGGGCATCAACACGCCGAGTGATACCACCGTAACGTCGTTCTTCGGATAAGCTCGCCTCACATCTAATCTCGGATATAAAACTCAAATGTTTGCTCAGAATTAAAAACGTTTTCAATTTATTCAATTGAATCCTGACCTATTTTACTAGCTACAAAATTCTTATCAAAGAACCCAACTTAACCGATAAAGTTCCAGAGTTTTATGTTTACTTGAGTTGGGAAAAGAAATGATCCTATTTGAATCAAACATAGTATTTGACCAAAGTTTATTTTATTTGGTAAACTGATACGGCAACCCTTCTCGGTTTTTTTAAAGCAGAAACTTACCAGAATTTTAGTTTGTTTAATTTTTTAGGCGAGTATCCCGTTTAAATTAACGAATTATTTGCCAAAAGTCTTAGTTTGTTTTTCTGACCTGAGATAATAGTATTAAAACATAAGCTTGACCTTTAATTTGCCAGAATTTTATTTGGTTTTAATTCCTTGGGCGTACTAATTATTTCATATTTTAGAATTTTTTTTTAAATTTAAAGACCCACGAATTTATAAAATTTTCCAAATATAAACTTTTATTCTAATTTCCACGAAACCACAAAGTCCTAAACTACCTGACATTTTTAATATAACCAAAATGATTTAAAGGGGGCTTAGAACTTACTTAATGTACACTCTGTAAAATTCCACCAACCAGCTGAAATTGGTTAAAATTCATTTGCAATAAAAGGAACTTTAATTTTACGTTCAACGAAAAATTACAACACTGTATTTGTTGCGTTTAGCACAAACTTTTATATACTCGATTTATTACAAATTACTAAGTCAATTAAAGCCAGTAAAGAATACAACTTAATTACTTACCTGGCCAAAATCACCAAACAACGCAATAAACTATTGTTTTCTAGATAACAGCACGCACACACCTGATATATGAGCTTGATGGGTGAATGCAATGTAACCAGCGAACATAACTGATTAATTAGTCATTGTTATATTAAAGATAACAGCAAACTTCTGTCGGAGTGAATAAATTGCTTTGGTGAGCCAAACATTTTTATTTACAAAAATTATAGACTCAACCATTTTGCGAATGGATGCATTGATCGCCGTACTATCAGCTGTTCGGCCAACATCGGGAGAGAAATCCACATGGTCCTCTACTGACGTGTCGTTTTAAAGGGGTCATTATGTGTCACTGTTGTAATTTACATTTGTAAACAATCTAACAACTTTTATACATAAAATACACATAGATATTTTAGAATTGCATAAATAGGGGCAATAAATATTGTATAAAGTGTTTGTTAAGTCTTTCGTTAATTTACTACGAATCCTGGCTTCTGCGTTATCCAGGATAATTTAACTTACCCAGAACATTTAGTTCAGAGGAGGGTTGGCCCGTTACAAAGTACCTAATAGTTTACTGAATAAATTCTTTATCCGCCTAAATGGTCTCAGCAGGACTCTTACATAAACACAACAATATTTTAAAACCAACTTTGCAAAATTCTTCTAAAATCCTGCGGAAGAAAAAGGGATACGTTCTAAAGATTATTTCTTGTCTATCACGTTGGGTCAGGATGTTACTCCAACAAAATAAATATTCCCTTGATTACGTAGTAGTTACGCAATACGCATGTTCAGTTGATTCGCTGACTTTGAATAGTTCAGAATGTACAATACTGCGGCGCGCATTCGGGTCATGGATTGCATTCCAAAACAACTTATTTATTACTTTAAAAAGAAGTTGCCAAACAAACGTGGGGCGTAGACGACTGGTTCTGCTAATTTCTAATATTACTAGACCAATTTTAACGACTCACAAATGGGAATAAGCATGGACTGTCTTTAATTCAAGAAAATGTGATAGTTATTTTTTTATTTAGTAAATATACTAATTTATAATATAATAAAAGGTCTTAAGATTCTGCAACAAAAATACCATGTTGCTACTTGGGAACTTTCGTAGCTTTCGTTTCTACCCATTTGTAGATACGCTTCAGACCAGAAATTGTCTCTACTTCATAGAAGGTTAGTGTTGCCAAACCCGAACTTGGTCTCGGTGGAATTTCAGTTTCCTCATATTCTGGTATTTCTGGGTTAACGTTTTTTTCATACTGTGTGGTATTAGTTAGAGATAACGAACGGCCTGCCCCGCATACCCCCTGTTCACGGATTTTTACTCTAGTACCCTGAAACAAATGAATAATTTTGCTTGGGAAAGGTATATTTGGTTTAATGGTTAATTTGAGACTAGCTAGACTTTAGAAATAGAATAAACTGTGTACTGGCATAAATTCATGTAAACGTTGACCAATACAATAACACACACACACGCACGCACACGCACACGCGAGTCCAAACCCGTATATTAGGGCCTAATCAATTATTTTAACACTTTTGAAAATCGAACCTTTCTAGAGACGTTACCATTTGTGTAATGTCGTTGGTAATTTAAATAACAAAAATAAAACATTTTTTTTTAAGAATAGGATGATATATTATACAGCAGCAAGGAAACTCTGTAACAGAGGTTTATAGCGGAAAAAAATACGAAAAACAAGATTAGGCTCGAATATAATATGGTTTTGGGCTCGTACACATACACCCAAGATCGACGTTATCGGTAATACAATTCGTCGGGTCTGGTAGAAGTGCCGAAGTCAACGGGCTCCGCACGCCCCCACTCGCACAGTTTATAGTTGTCAAAAAAGTGACTTACCAACGAGAAGTCCATTATTCTGATTTTGGATTCTAAGCAACAAACTCAAACTTTCTGTTAACAGTAAGTACACAAATGACATTGTATTGCCACTTAAAGATTTTATATTTTTCTGTTCATAGTGATTACTGATTAGATTAGATAAATTTGAAGTGCTTTATTTACTGGGTAGAGTAAAAATATATTTCAAAAACGCCTACCTGCTTGGATTTTTAATTGTTTTGATCTTTTAAAGTGGTATTTTTTGACGTTATCGTTATAGCAGGCTCGTATGGGTAGTTAAAATTAAACGATTGACGATGCTTTTTCGCTTCAACTTGACTTTCTCATACTTCTCAATTTATGAAAGTAATATTTTCCTGCGGAAATTATAAAATACTAGCAGAACTCATGGGCAATGTAAAATTGGACAATCGATTGTTAAGTTTCTAGACGAGTTCGCTGTATGTGTAATTAAAAACTCAATATAGCAAACCTCATTTCTAGACTATGTGTTCTCTAGTAACCGCCTCAGTCTGTCAACAAGAAGTCATTTTTCAGATTATCGAATATGCGAAACCAGTAGCAATCTCAATAGAAAAAATAAAACAACAATTCCCAAAATCAGACTTTGAGATCACCAAAGTAAAAAAAAGGACTGTATTGCGGAAATTGGAATGGAAACGTCAAATTTACAGAGTTTTTTAAACGGAACTATGCCTCTATGACAGTATTTATGTCAAAAACATGAAGAAAGACAACAAGTGTACACCTACTTTCGGATCTACAACTTACAAGGTAATCAGCAGAAAAGGAAGAGACGTTCAAGTGGCAAACGATGGAACTGGTCAACTGCAGAGAAGAAATTTGTTCACTTCTAAATTTTCAATTTGGTTGTAATGAACAGCGTAGTGCTAGGGTGTCTTGCCATGTTTATCCGCGATTGCAGAGTTTGCTCATTTCTGAAGCAGTAATTTAATGGTATCAGTTTGATGTCTTTTGGTCACCACTAATGCATGAAAAAGAAGGGTCACACCAACATTATCTGTGGTGCTGACATTGACATGACATGAACACATGATTAGACCAAAGTTGAAACATGGACTTTTTATCGCTATTTATAACCTGCTCAAGGCAGGTCAGTGTTTTTCACTGTCTGGTGTCGCATCATTTATGAAATCAGAAACTGACATAGCACTACCAAGATGTTTTTTAAAATTTCCTTTTAATTGCTTGACTTACATACTAACCAATTTACTAACTCCGCCATTGCCGGTCCCAAGCCCGGATGTAAAAGTGAGGAGGGGGAAGAGTAACAACCTTGTTAAAAAGCTGGGTTTAGCTGACTCCGGCTGATAGCATCCAGTCAGGGCCCCTACTTACAGTTACAGGTAGAAAAATAGTCCACGACCGGAAAGATAGTCGATCTAAGGGAAAACTACGCTGAAAAAAATCACCCGGTTCTCCAGGGTGGGGGTTGAGGCGTTGGACCTGCCTGCAGCACTAGGAAACAAAATTAATTTGCAATAAACTTAATGGCCAAGCCTCGAAACAAAGCAGAGAAAGTGATGCGAGAATTGAAGAACTAAATATGGATGAAATGTGTATCACTGAAACAAAGAAAAAGGGCCAAGGCAGTAAAACAATTGACTATATACATATCTGGTTAGGCGTACATAAATCTCAGAGAGGTAGTGCAGGAGTATCTGTCCTAGTCAAAAAGAGATATAGTAATAAGTAGTAAGTAACATAGTAAGTAATAAAATTGAGTAGAGTAAAAGAGTTATAAAATGTTTAAACCCCATTTGGTGGAACCAACATGTACCCAATCGGATATAGAAACACGCAGGCAAATCCTTAGTTAACTCAGTACTAAGCTATTGTTCAGAAGTATGTGTCAAAAATAGAAAAAAATTAGCGACTGTGGAAATGGACTACCTTACGGAAAAGTGCTCGTGTTTCGAGATTAGACCATGCGAATAAATAAGAAGACGTAAAAGACAGAAAAGAAAGAAAAGGTCTTCAAATGGTTCGGTCCCCTACTTAGATTGGATGGAAACAGATGGCTTCAAAAATTGTTGAAATACACTCCCCCATCCCGACGAAAAAGGGGGAGACCCAGAAAGTTATGGAAGTCATCAAGGAGTGCGGAAATCAATGGAAGTCAGGGGTTTGGATAATAATAAAATACGTATATTGATCTAATATTTTTACAAAGTATGAGTACATGAAATTTTTAATATATTTTATATTTGGGGCCGTTATAGGCTTTTAGCCTCTTCAGCCCTGGGGTGGTGATGCTGCGGGTGGATCCTGAATTTCCTGTGGGCTCGGTGCTAGAGTTCTGCTTCTGTGTGGTGGGGACTGTGCTGCTCCTGGTCTTGGGTGAAGAAGTATATCTGGAATTTTTAAAATATGTGTAGTATTTATGCTAGCGCATAGATAGAGGGGTTTCCTCAACTAGGTCGAGGAGGTTTTCCTGGAGATCTGGGTAAAGGGATGCGAGGAGGGCTGTTGGTGGGCGTTTAAGTTTTCTTTTGGGTTTTCTTGGGATTCGGTTTATTGGTATAAGGTGTTGGTTTATGGGTTTGTGGGATGTTTGAAGGTTTTCTTGGGCTATGGCGTTGGTTCCGTCGAGGGTGCGAGTGATGTATTTTTTTTTTGAGTTCTTGGAGGCGGTGAGCGATGGGAATGGTTTGGGTGTCTTCGTGGACTTGGATGCTGGGATGGAGTCTGTGGAGTCGGAAGATTCGTCTGAGGATTTGTCTTTCGAATGAAAGGATTTGTTGGAGCAGGTTGTTTTTAAGGGAAGCGTATAGAGGTGCTCGGTATTCTACGACGGATAGGATGAAGGTGTTGTAGGTATGGAAGAAGGTTTGGGAGTCGCATCCTTGGAAACGTCCTTGGATGCGTCGGAGGAGATTTGACCGGTTTCGGACTTTTTTGAGGGTTTCTCGGAGATCTTGGTCGAGGGAGCAGGTGTTGGAGAAGGTGATGCCTAGGTATTTTGCTTGGTTTGAAAGAATGATTCGTTGGTTATTTAGGGAGAGGTTCACGTCGGTCGGATCGAGTCTTAGGGTTCTGGAGGAGTTTTTGATTCTCCATTTGTTGGTCCATCTGTGGATTCGGTTGAGGGCTGTCTGGATTTCCTGGGACGCTAGGTGGGAAATTCGTTGGTGGGTCCAGATGGCAGTGTCGTCTGCGAAGAGTCTGGTTTTTGTTCTTGTAGGTTCTGTAACAGGAAAATCGTGGCAGTATATAATGTAAAGAAGGGGGGATAAGACTGCTCTTTGGGGGACGTCGGAGTGGAGGTTAACTGGGAAGGATAAGGAGTTGCGCGTTTTGACTCTACAGGTGCGGTTTTGAAAGAAGGAATCTATTAGTTTTATAAAAGAGGGATTTAGGTTGAGGGAAATTAGCTTGTGGATTAAACCATCGTGGCAAACCCTATCCAATGCACGCTCAATGTCAAGGAATACAGCAAGCGTACACCGGTTCAGGTTGGCATTTTTGGTGGAATCTGTGTGGAGTTTAAGAATGGGGTGAGTGGTGGAGCGGTGGGCTAATTAAAAGTGAAAATGACCTTGTTCCCCGAATGGGAAATTCGGAGAAATCGGTCGAGGCATGCGTGGGCGGATTGTTCGAGGATAGATTGAATTTTTTGTTTCTGGAGGGGAAACAGATCGAAAAGGGTTTTGGTGATGAATCTAATGAATTGTTTGATGGAGAGGAAGGGTTCGTGGTCACTTTCATCTGCATCGGAGTTTTCTGGGTCGATGGTGTTTTCTAGTATTTTGGTGGGAACGGTGGGAGTTTCAGGGGTGATGGTTTGGGAAAGTTTGGGCATTCTCTGGAGTAGGCAGCGTGGTTGCCTCTGCAAGAGGGACATTCAGGTTTTTTATTGGGGCATTAGTTGGGATCGTGGACATTAGGGCAAGTGGGGCATATGGTTTTTTTTTGGCACTCATTTGCAGAGTGGCCAAATGTGAAACATTTGGCACATTGGAGGGGAGTTGGGTTTGGGGCATTGGAGGGCTCGCAGGGGTGCTTTTGGCCAAACATTAGGAGACCATTGATTAATAAGTAATCAATGTAGGTTTGTCCGTGGAGATTATACGGATTAAGGGAGTGGGACGGTCGGTTAGTTTGGAAATTATTCGCCAGGACTTTGTTATTTGAAGGTTGGGGCACTGCTCCTTGATGTCTTCCGGGGTAATTTCTCGGTCGACATCTCGGACCACGATGGAAAAGTGGGGAAGTTTTCTGATTGTTTGGGAGTTCTCGTAGGTTTTGCGGTTTAGGAGTAGAATTTCAATCGTTTTGGAGTTCATGGCGGTTCGGAATTTATTTTGGATATTAGGGTCAAGGGGTGCTGCAATAATTAGTAGGGCTGTTTTATTGTAATTGACTTTGAGGGTATGTATGTTTTTGTGGTTGTGTGTGATAAGGAAGGAGTAAAAGGATTTTTGTGTAGCAAAGGCGTCAGGAATGTTTTTTAAGTGGTATTTAAAGGTTTCGGGTTCGGCATCGGTGGATTCAGAGTTGGAACGGGATCGGTCAGTTTGAGAGTTGGATTGTTCTGCGTTAGTTAGGAGTAAGCTGGTATTTGGATTTGACTCACCGGGTGTGTTTTTGAGGCGGCTCAAGTTCTTTCGCTGCTGGTACCGGGTCTGGACGAACGCCATCTTGACGGGACGATGGCCACGTGGTGTCCGCACTCGGTAGTAGCTGGCTTCACTATTCAGAACAGGAACTGGTCGTCTTGGCTCGCAGAGGAAAGATGGGGGGTTTGGAGGAACAAGACGACTTAAATAGGGTTGCATGGCGGTTATGGACGGGAAGGTGGCACTTAGCTGTATAAAACCGTTACATAATACTTACGACGGAACCTAGTAAGCTATAAGGAAATATTTCAAGATAGCGTGGTATGTAACTGTCTGCTTTATCGGTAAAAATACGTTAGTTCCGATTTTTCAGTTTGGCACACATAGAACCAGCTACGCATAAAAAATCGTCCACAATGGCATAATTTAAAGGCGTATTATTTAAAAATTAATCTATGCTGGAACTTTTTTAAAGCCCCGATTTCTAATTTCTAGTGACCGCATTTCAATAGCATGATGTACAGTTGTACACCCCAAGTCGCTATCAAATGAAGAAAGGTCTCTTACCTTTTTTGCAGTTTTGCTTGCGCTATTGGACGAAGTTGTAGTTATTTTGCCACGTAATCAGTATATTTGAGTTGTATCTAATAAAGTAATAAAATATTGTAATTAATAGTGTCGAACGTTTTTTACAAACTAAAATACAGACTCGTCGTCTGCGACAATGGAATTTAAAGTTGTACGTTGTATCTATAGTTTTTGGTTAGTCAAGAATAGTGATGTGAGTCGCGAATAATCGCAAAGGAACATTTGGAAACTTTCAGAAACTTTCGGAAATCTCCGCTACCTTGAGAACGAATATTCGCTTTTTAATAGACTTTAAGGTGCGATCGTAGCACTACACGCGGGACGGGGGCGGTATGAATGCACTCATTCCTAGCAGGGGAAGTACACAATTACGCAACGCAAAAGGTCGAAAACAGGACGGGG
This sequence comes from Ctenicera cuprea, assembly GCA_958336395.1. NCBI lineage: Eukaryota > Metazoa > Arthropoda > Insecta > Coleoptera > Elateridae > Ctenicera > Ctenicera cuprea. The sequence continues at coordinate 5,426,356 of OY284489.1, read as the reverse complement.
GCAGTTATGTTTCACTATGGCGCAGTTCGCTCCTATATTTTTACGTGCTTAATAAAATTCCAAGCTTAAAAACAATACAATAAAAATTAGTCGACAACGAAACTAAGTTTCATACATTTTGTAACCTACTTAAACCTTGCATGTCGGGAACAATTCTGCAATAAAGTCAAGGTTAACTAATTTCGCATCAAGTAACCAAAACTGAATATGATAACAGGATCAGTTAACTTTTTGCTATTTAACGACCGTTCATTCGATTTTAAAATTGCTTATTTATTAAAATCTGTCTGAATCTATTACTCAATCAAGGTCTAGATCAATCCTATCCACACATACGAGGCTGGTTCAAATGAAAAGCAGTAAAAATATATTTAACACAACTTCTCCAAAGTAAGCTATCACTTCACATCATAGTCTCTCTGTCAATCAATACACTTCTTGCAATGTGTTGCATGAGCTGCCATCCCGTCGGAATAAATTTCTTTGTCGTTTGCTTGCGCAACCTTATTAAACACACAACATTTTCGACGTTTTTATTTTTTCCGAAAAGGTTTCCGTTAAATGCTCTTTTTAAGAGGGTCAAATTTCATCATCGGCTACTAACTATCTTCTCGGTATATTAAATCCGGATCGCTTCTACTTGTCTCAACTTTTAATAGTGAGGGGCCTCCGCTATTAGAAGCCACAAACTTACACGTCTATGCATATTTGTTTTTACATTAGATCCCCGCGGTTTTTGTTGCAGATAGGCAAACATAAGTTCAGACTAGATGTTTGGGTTATTGGGAGACTGTTCGCTAATACCTGGTACAAGTGGATTAGAACTTGCGTTATCTTTCATTAAGTTGTGCAGTTAGTACGGCTAATATTTAATAATAACAACAATAATATTTAACTAATAGTCATCAAAATCATCAAAAATACCTACCACGTTACTCTCGGCGAAACTTTCTACAAAAATTTAAAATTTTATGTTTCCGATTTTTATTTTAGTTCGAACCGTAAAATTAAATTGCCCGATAATTTCTTTAAATTAATTTAATTTTCTTTTTTGCCTTTTGGGCGAAAATAGGAAATCATGGAGCAGTAAGTTACAACCTTGCGGTTTAGGTTTTTCGCTCAAACACAGAAACGTGAACCGAAAAAAATAACGATTCGGTTTCATGTTTTTAAATTTCGGTTTCGTTTTTGATTACGATTTAGAGCTACTAAAAATTTCGGTTTCGGTTACGGTTACGATTACAGTTACCGGTATTTGTTGGTTTTTCATAATGAAAAGCAAAGAAATTTCTTGGCAAGATTATATGGAAAAAATTGTGCTATGCAATTAAAAAAAATGTTGAAGATATCACGAAAAATTGGCGGCTATAAAATTTTTTGGTTTTTGTCAAATTGTAAGAAAACCTGCTGATGGTGGGGGGGGGGGGGGTGTTAAATAGAAAAAGTAGTGGTCTTGGACTCCTTTTATAGGACAGACTGTATGCGTAGCATTTTGGTCAAATTCGTCTTTTCACGAAATGCAACATTTTGCCGGTATACCGTTAGTTACAAGTTTAACTAACTTTTTTCCGCAACGTTTTTTCATTTTTGAATTATATGAAAACATCGAACAAAATTGTTTTAGTGCGTATTTATTAGTGTAGTGTAGCTAACGTTCTCCCGTTTTTTATAAAAAATTGTTTCTCTGGATTTTATGCGATTTCTTTCTGGAAGAGCTTTTTCACCAGCTTAAAATTTTCCGGGTCTTTTCGGTATTTTCTTTTAGATAATTTTTCCAACTCTATGTTAAATCCGGATACTGTTTGCGGTTATAAAAAAACACAAGTTGCACTAACATTACTGTTTCCTACCTTTTTGAAAGTGTCAGTTCTACGCCAATTCAGGTAGTTCGCCAATGTATAGGGGTCCCCTTTAACGCTGGTGTCTTCTTTACAGGTTGCAAAATCTGTCTTTTTTATCACTTAAAAGACCACGAGGAAAGCACACACCTTTTTGCACTAATGGTTATTGATAACAAGAATTTTTTGTTTTTTATCGAAAAAATGGCACACTTCCTTAGGTAAACAACATGTGCCAGTGCAACTTAAAAAATCATTAAATAAACGTTGAATACGGAACAGGATACCTTCCACCTGTCTTACCTTTTCGCGACTACTAGCCCCCACTACTCAAAGTCAGATCTTTACGCGCCCATTATATAAGGCGCATGTTTGCATGTACTAGTTTCGGCCCAGTACAGTTTTCAATACAAATAAGAAAATTGTGTTTAAACCATTTGTGTGTATTATTGGGCATACTCTGCCGCTGGTTGTCTTTATAAAAACAATCTCTGAAGACGATACTATATTACCAATTTAGTAGCACCCTCTGGATTTAAAAATTTAATAATTGAACGCACTTCCAATTTTGTACCGTTTGTAAGTAACGCCGTTGTGAAAACTCTGACATAAAACTAATAGTAATTGTTTTGGAGCCGTAAATTTACATGCATAGCTAACTATATGATGAAAAAAGCTGTCAGGCAACCGCCACGGCACCTTCCTTGAATTTATTAGAATATTTAAAATTTTAAAATATTTCTAAAATTTATAAAATTTTTGAAAATGAACAGTTTCGTATATTTTCAAAAATTATAAAATATTTAGAATATTTTTGAAAATTGTAAAAATTAGGAATTGCAAAGTAAAAATTATGTACAGAAAGTCAGTACTATAGTATAAATATGTTTACTAGAGTTTGCATTATGACAATCACTTTCATTTGAACCAGCCTCGTACTAATCAACTTTGACAATAAAGTGTCTACTGCAAGTGTTTACGTAAGCAATTAAAATCCAAATGAAATTAAAATAAAAAAACGTCAATCTACTTCTACGAAATTTTAGTGGATAACCTCGAAAATATTCCAGATTCCAATTGTTGTTTTGCGATCACAAAAATTTAATGTACAAAACAATCAGTTACGTAAACGAAATTGTTATAATCATTTCTATAAATTAAACATTGTAAAACAGTTCACCTTCAGTTCTTAACCAAGTGTTTGTGAGTGCACTAAATAGTCAAAATGCACATGTACAACGAGTTGGTAGTGTTCGTCGCAGTGTTTTGTTTTGCAAATGCTTCGAATTTGCGTAAGTATAGGTACCTTATAATATTTAAGAAATCTACACCATTTTTTATTTTGGTTATGTGTAAAATTAATTTCAGCTGCCGAGTTTCAAAGATGTAAACGTTCCCAAGAAAATACCGATGAATGTCTGAAGGTGGCAGTTCAAGATGCACTTCCGCGATTAAAACAAGGTAACTTTATTACTATGATTTTTACTTTCCCGTACTTCTACCGAAGTATGGATAGTTATGATTTCATGCAAATTTTTGAAAGCTTTAAAATTAGTGATTAATAATTTTAAAGTTAAAAATTTATAATTTTAAATTGTAGCATATTTTTAATAAATCTTCAAATAAACTATTTATACCGATTGTTGATTCGAAGTTTGAAGCCCAATATCTAACGCATTACGTTATTGGGGAATCCTACAAGCGTCTAGCCCCTGAACCGTTATTTACAATTCCACAGTTATCAAACAAATACGTCTTGTTTCAGTTCTCTTAGTACCGAGTGTTGTAGTAAATTTCAATCACTTATTGGAGTGAGGATATTTAAACCGTAAAAAGTATGGAAACGTTCCAGCGTACTTACTGTATACATTTTGTTAAACGTGGTTTCCATGGTTTAAAAGAAAATTTTTTACCGAATTTTGGTATTTGTTGTGGCATTTATTGCCAGGTCCTTTTCCGGGTATATTTTGTGGGGGATTTTATTTTAAGGGGCTTTTTCTGCTGCTTTTATTTTCAGGGGCTTTTTACCATCTTTTTTCGTTGTTTTTACTAAGGCGGTTTTTCTAGAACTGTTATTTCTCAGAATTATTTTTCTGGGGTTTCCATATCCAGTTTTTTTTACCAAAGATAATTTTTGTAGATTATTTGTTGCTTATTAAATGACTCATATTTTTACGTCAAAGACGGAAGGTTTTTCTTGATCGTGGAAGGAGCGCTCCAGTTTTGCGCGGCATCATACATCGTGACGTGTAAGTCACGTTTACGTAGTCGGCAGTGCAGCTTGAAATTTTTCCCACATGTAGGCGGGCAGGACAGTACGTTCACATTGGGCTGTATGGAGAAGCTAGGAGGACACATGCAAAATTTCTAAAATGTTGAAGCTATTTGTAAACTTAAAATAGAAATAACTTATAATAATATTAAACGTAATGTTTAATACGCAGATTTTTACATGTAAGCTTTTACAAAGCCAAAACTACGGGTTCTAACAAAATTAAAGCAACACTAAAAATTGTTTTCCATTCGTTCAAATATGTCTTGTTGTAGGTATTGCCTCTATTGGCTTTCCTTCTATTGATCCACTAAATATACCCAGTATGACAATCGGAGAAGGCACAGGTACAGTGCATGTAGTACAAAACTTCAAAAATGTCAACCTCTTCGGAATTTCTGAGGCAAAAGTCGAAAAAATCAAGTACGTATATTTCTGTGTGACCATTTCATTTCTACTACATGGGTATAAATATTTTAGAGCAACCATTGCACCAACTTCAATTACCTTCGAAGTAGATGCATTCATATCTGAATTGAAACTGGAAGGCGATTACGACTTAAATGGTCGAATTCTGGTACTACCAATTGTTGGAACTGGACAATGCACAATATTACTGAGTGAGAACAATTTTTTTTATTTTTACATTTTTGAAATAGCAACTATGTTCAAAACCATGAATGTTATTTGCAGGAAATTTAACAGTACATCTGGCCTTCTCTGGAGAAACATTCGAAAAAAAAGAAAATAAATACTTTGAAATAAAAGATACCAAATTGACCTTAAAACCCGAAATCGTTAAATTTGACTTCAAGAATCTCTTTGGAGGTGACGAAAGATTGGGTGCAGAGATGAACAATGTACTTAATGAAAATTGGGAAAACGTGTTTGACGACGTCAAGCCTGGTTACGAGAAAGCTATAGCTATTATTATTGAAACCATTGCAAATGTCATCTTTAAAAATGATCCCTACAACGATTTATTCCTAGAATAAGTTCATAATTGTGGTAAAAATGGATCAAAAGAGACAAATATATTGCAATAAAATAAAATTGTTTAAAATACATTTTATTATAGTTTGTTTTAATTCAATGGTTGACTTTTCAGATTACGTTATCTTTTAGTGAGCCTGAACTCTCGCCGACTCGGGATTATAAACACTAACATGATTAGTTAGTAACACATATTAATTTTAATATTTATGTACGACTTAAGAATATCGCAAAGTGGCGTCGCTTCAGATGGGCACAGCTTGAAAGCCTCCCCCATACCCCTATCTTATTTAATAATAATTATTTTTTTATGGAAGTCATGAGACTACAATTTAATATAATTTCTTTTAATAACAGAGAATTAATATAAAACTAGAAAAATTGCACAAAGCACATTATTAAAATTGTATTAGAAATAGCATTTATAAGTAGTGCTGGACTGTAATTATTTAAAATTAGAAGACAAAAAGGTAGAAATAAGTTAGGTTTCATCAATAGTTACTTTTAGGCAAAATACATTCAGAAATGGGTCACAAACGTGTTATCAAAAAAATATGTATTTCACAGCCAAAAAAGAAAATTTTACATTTATATGGAAGTCATGAGACTACAATTTAATATAATTTCTTTTAATAACAGAGAATTAATATAAAACTAGAAAAATTGCACAAAGCACATTATTAAAATTGTATTAGAAATAGCATTTATAAGTAGTGCTGGACTGTAATTATTTAAAATTAGAAGACAAAAAGGTAGAAATAAGTTAGGTTTCATCAATAGTTACTTTTAGGCAAAATACATTCAGAAATGGGTCACAAACGTGTTATCAAAAAAATATGTATTTCACAGCCAAAAAAGAAAATTTTACATTTATATGGAAGTCATGAGACTACAATTTAATATAATTTCTTTTAATAACAGAGAATTAATATAAAACTAGAAAAATTGCACAAAGCACATTATTAAAATTGTATTAGAAATAGCATTTATAAGTAGTGCTGGACTGTAATTATTTAAAATTAGAAGACAAAAAGGTAGAAATAAGTTAGGTTTCATCAATAGTTACTTTTAGGCAAAATACATTCAGAAATGGGTCACAAACGTGTTATCAAAAAAATATGTATTTCACAGCCAAAAAAGAAAATTTTACATTTATATGGAAGTCATGAGACTACAATTTAATATAATTTCTTTTAATAACAGAGAATTAATATAAAACTAGAAAAATTGCACAAAGCACATTATTAAAATTGTATTAGAAATAGCATTTATAAGTAGTGCTGGACTGTAATTATTTAAAATTAGAAGACAAAAAGGTAGAAATAAGTTAGGTTTCATCAATAGTTACTTTTAGGCAAAATACATTCAGAAATGGGTCACAAACGTGTTATCAAAAAAATATGTATTTCACAGCCAAAAAAGAAAATTTTACATTTATATGGAAAATTTAAAACCAGCTACCCAAAAAAACAACAAAAAAGAAATGGCTGTAGTGCCAACAGCTCTTCATAAATTAAATATGTTTTCACGCTACCGGCAATGTAAGTAGGCCTTACATCCATAGCTACAGGGATCGTAAATGGCTGATAACATTCGTGTACTAGTTACCCTTGACGACGGAACTTAATAGTGTCACTTACATCCCTAGGAAAATAATGTTGATTTTAACTGTTCGTTGATATGGTAACAAGCACAGACAACTTAGAATAATGGGGCTTTTAAAAAATAATTCCGATGACAGCTGTCAAAACGAACTTTTAAAAATATGATTAAATTTCTACCTGTAGGCCTACTTACATTGCAGGTAGCGTGAAAAATTTAATAAGTAACACGGAATGTATCGACTAATAACATCCTCGGCAGGCGACAAGCTTCGGCTCCGCCTCAGCTCGTATTCGCCTACCTCGGATGTTATTACGTCCGTACATTCCTTGATACTTAAATAACTATTATTGTTGCTATAGCAAACAATTAGTTTTTCAATAATGTCTAAGGTTAATCTGTAACTATTGTCAATTAATATGTTTTTCAAGCCACAGGCAAGGTAAATATACGATACATCCATAGCTACAAAAGATGAAATGGCCAATAACATTCGTTTACCTTTTGCCCTTGACTACGGAACTTAATAGTAGCATTTACATTCCTAGGATAATAATTAAACTAAAATTTTGATTTTAACTGTTCGTTGATATGGTAACAAGCACAGGAAACTTAGAATAATGGGGTTTTAAAGAAATAATTCCGATGACAGCAGTCAAAACGAACTTTTAAAAATATGATTAAATTTCTACCTGTAATGTGAAAAATTTAATAAGTAACACGGAATGTATCGACTATTAACATTCTCGGCAGGCCACAAGCCTCGGCTTCGCCTCGGCTCGTATTTACCTACCTCGATCGTTATTACGTCTTTACATTCATTGTTACTTAAATAACTATTTATAAAGTGAACAAGATCCTTTCAATTCAAATGAAGTCACTAAAATGTATTCAAAAATTTTGCAACCTACTGGCAGTAATGGTAAATAAAATATATTCTAAGCTTCTAACCAAAATACTGTTTTGATAAAATAAAGACCTACTTTAAACACGGGTTTATACGTAACAATTAAGGCGAATTTTAATTTTTACTTTAATGAAACACTTAAATAAAATAATGTCACAATAAGCATAAAACGAAAATTGTAGGCATGAACACCTAGAAATTGAAAAAATAATTCAAAAGTACATAGAATACGCATTTCAAGCAAAAAGTTCTAATTAGAAAACTTTTTCCAGAACGGATAATAACAATATTTACTGTAAGGGGCTTGTAACCTACAAATAGGTATTTGCCCCCAACGCAACTGCATTAGCTGCATGGGCGTAGTTGCGCCACTGTGCGCGCATTCAGTGGGGCGTAGCCCACGGATTCAGCTAGTGGTATTTAATTACTATTTTAATTAATTTTAAATTTTGCATTTTATCTTCTACTAGAGCTAAACTCATTTGTTTATTACTCCACCTTTGCTTGTTTTTCTTCTTCTTATTTTTCTTTTTCTTCTTTGTCCTCTTCCTTGTACATTTATATCTTGCAGTCAGTACCTACTGAGTTCGAATCAGTTGTTAGTTCTAGTTGAGACGTCATGTCACCTTCAACTTGCGTTTAAACAAAAAGAAAACATTAAAATAACTTCTAGTTTATCTAAACAAATACTGAACATTATAGTTCTACCTTTTGATACCACAATATTGTCCTCAGCTTGTGGTAATTTGTTATTGTCTTCACAGTCAGAAGTTTCCTTTGCTTCACTTTCGTAGCAATTATTTTTCAAACCTGAATTCAGTCTGGGTGAATTTTGAGGTGATGTAACAGATTCTGAAGCTATTAAAAATAAATGATTAGCGTTGCTTACTACTTCTTATTTTACATTTGTCTGCACAAATGTATTGATATACCTTTCTTTTTGTACAATGAGGTGTTAAGTGGACTTGAACTGCCGAAAGATGTCCCAAATTCGGTGCGTGGTCCAAAAACGTAATCCCAAATGCCTTTAAGCGACAGTGGCCGTTTTAGTTTCGTTTCTGAAAATTATATCAACAATTTCGCTTACGACAAATTAGCTTAAAAAAATCAAAAAGTTGATGCATTAAAAAAAACATAAGACTAGGACTCCTACACATAATAATAAAAAAATACAAGTGAAGTTATTTACCCTATTTTTATTCGAATTGGTATTTTCATTAGAAGTGGCTTCCTCGGCTTCTGGCAATTTAAAGTTAGGAAAATTGTCTTGTTGGTCTTCATCAAAATTATTTTTTAAACTTGAATTTGGTTTCGACCGAATTTGAGACGTAGTTGAGACAGTTTCTGAAGATATTTATAAGAAAAATGTTTAGAATTAGTTCTTGCTTTGACATCTGTTGCGTAAAAATATACCTGTTGTGTTGTACAGTGCGGCATCAACTGGAGTTGAACTGCTTTCTTTCTTGCTCATACAGCGAAAGCATGATATCATTTTATACGGTTTCTCAAAAGCATTTAAACAATTTTTGTTAAAATGGGTGTGCTGAATTTACAAACAATAAAAAATTTTGGGGGCATGCAAGATAAACATTTAAAATTAGTACATCAAATAACATTTCCTACGCACTTAGTTATTCATACAATTTATTTACCTGGTTATTCTCTTAGTTGTGTGGTTTACATTAACATGATTTTGATTTTAAGATAAAAAACCTTAAATTTATTAGCAATAATAGCAAGTAAAATTTATACACACAATTTCAAATAGTTGATGTTTTGGGGTTTGATTTTTCTCTTAATTCTGATTACGATTAGATAAATTTAAAGTGGTTTGTTGAAAGGTGCAAGATAATATTGAATCAATGTCCTTAAAAGCGATCACATAGCTTTCCTCTACGGCTATGAACTGTATACAGCGGCGAGGAAGCTAAAATGCACAACGTTAAAATAATCGAAATCAGCAGAAGAAAAAATGTCAGTGCTTAAATAGAAATTCTAAATCTAAATCCTCCAACATTGCGGCAATATTTTCCAAACAAAACAATTTTTTATGTAATTTTAAACTGACCAAACTTGAAAATAAGACAAACCATTATTTTATTATTTTTTTACGTCCACATTTGCCAAAATATTATATTTTCATATTATATAGATGTTTCAAATTTTTGATATACATTATGCTTAGTGTGCTCTTTTAGCTAGAGAGGTAAAAAATTAATATGTAATTATCAGAACCCGTGGGCTATGCCTTACGCTTTGTTTAAAATAATAAATAAGTTAATAAAGTAGCTAGTGTAGCGGACCACGAATCGAATTGTATAACTTACGCAGCCATTGCTTGAATTTTACGTATTAAATCTGGATCATTTCTACCTTTCTCAACTTCAGAGAAATGCGGTTGCTGCTGAGAGTATAGTTATACAACCCAAGCGTCGCTCGACTGGTATCATTTTTTTAAGTTACAAAAATCCTAAGGCATAACCCACGGATTCTTCTTAATTGCGAGCAGCAGATTGTTGCCGGCGCTTCTAATATTTGGATCAAGTTTATTTTTGGTTTTTTAATTCTAAGCCTATTTATTGATTAACATGAGCACATCATCGTCTACACACAATAAACGAAATCAAATCGGTTCATTCCATCTCACAGCTAATCCTGAGTTGGCCGTATTTATTTTACTAATTTTTGAGCAGAGATCGCTTTTAATGTAATTGTTCAGTATCTATTTGTCCAATTACTGCTTTAACTTGTACATATTTTTGGATTTACTACATAGATTAGCGTCTTTTGCGGCACAACTTAATAAAATTCAACTTAAATTTGTATTGCAGTTGCATTGGGGCCTTAAAGCCGTAGAAACCTGTCCGTCGTTATTTGCCGGCTCGCGACTCTGATTCGATGTTTTTGTAATGACGCTATTGCTGTCAGCAGATTATATTCCAATTATACATACAAATAGTAGACTTTCAAATTTGCTTAACTATTGCTTAAAATTTAAATTACATATTTTTTTAGTGAACTGAGATGTAATTTGTTGTTTCAATTTGTTTCATGACAAACGGTAGTGTTTTGTTTGCTTTTTGCCTTGGTAAAGATAGCTTTTTTGCTCACATTAAATTTCTTCTCCACAATATTGAACGGACAACACAAACACATTTATATACGTTACTATACAGAGTTTCAAAAATGTATTGCAGCTTATATTATCTGCAAAGCTTTCTTATTATCTTTTTCTTAGAGACGTACGAGACCGGCAGTATTTAGAGTACCTAATAATAATATAAGCGTTTGTAAACATAGGCATCGAAAAATGCATATATATTTTTATTGGCAATTGTTTTATAACTACAAGATTTACATGTATTCGTAATTTCCCACTTATGCAAATTTGTATTACTTAATAGTTAGCTGCACTTTAATAAATTTAAAATATGCCCATGGCCTTTTTTAACTGCCCTGTCAAAAGCAGTTAGGCCTTCTAAATCTTTTGCTTTTATATTTGCTTTTTCAGCTAACAGCAAAATTATTGTATCTTTATGGCCGTTTAAAGCCGCACAATGAAGCGCCGTACGACCAACACCATCCGTTGCCTCCAAATGCGCTCCTTTGCTCAACAGTAAAGCAGCAGTATTGGAATGACCCCCAAAAGAAGCCCAGTGAAGGGCAGTCATATTTTCCATATCCTTGGCTTGCAAATCAGCTCCTCGGGAGAGAAGCAATTCTGCAGTGGTTGTATGACCATACATTGCTGCATAACAAAGAGAAGTTGTCTCGTCATTATCTTTTGCCTCTATATTTGCTCCGTTTAATAAGAGAATTGTTGCTATATCTGTGTAATTCTTAATGACTGCCTTTATTAATGGTGTTGCGCCAAAATTACTTTCCCGTGTTTCTGTTTTTGCCCCGTTCGATAAAAGGAAAGCAACGGTATCAGTATGGCCATGTTGAGATGCCATGTGTAAGGGAGTTGAACCAGTGTTATTGTTTGCTTCAATGTCGGCACGGTACGATAGGAGTGTAGATACAATATCTTTATGACCACCTGTAGCTGCTTGATGTAGCGCTGTTAGTCCTTCATTATCTTCCGCTTTCATTATGGTATCATCTTTGAGTAAGAGTAGTTTTACAATTTCCGCATGGCCTTTCAGCGCCGCCCAGTGCAAGGCGGCTAGACCTTCATCGTCTTGGGAATGAATCGATATACCTTCGGATACGAGAAATCTTACAGTTTTGGTCTGACCATTTCGTGCTGACCAATGCAAAGCATTCCAACCCCTTTTATCTGTCACTTGCAAATTGGCTCTCTTTGATAACAGTAACTTTAACATGTTTGTTAGGCCATTTTCAGCTACTAGAATTAGAGGTGTTCTATGGACCTTGTCTTTGGCTTCTGCGTCTGCTTCTTTCAATAGTAAAAGATCTACAATTTCATTATGATCATTTGTAGCTGCCCAATGTAGGGCGGTAAGACCATGGGCATCTTTTAAATTTACATTTGCTCCATGCTCTAGTAATAATTCTACTATAGCTTTGTGTCCCTTTTCTGCAGCCCAGTTGAGAACGGTACAACCTTCAGCGTCTGTATGGGACAGCGCAGTTGAGAAATCGTTTGAAACATTTCCTTCCGAATTCGTTTTTGCTCCGTATGCTAACAAGACTTCTAAATTTTCAATTTGGTTGTAATGAACAGCGTAGTACAAGGGTGTCTTGCCGTGTTCATCTGCTATCGCAAAGTTGGCTCCTTTTTGAAGCAGTAGCTTAATTATGTCAGTTTGATGTCTTATGGTCACCACGAGTGCATAATGGAGAGCGGTCATGCCAATATCGTCTGTGGTGTTGACACTGACGCCACTAGACAAAAGTTGAAAAGTGGATTTTTTATCACCTTTTATAACTGCCCAATGCAGGTCAGTTTTTGATGTGTTTTGAAGTTTTTTAAAATTTCCTTTTAGTTGCTTAACTATGTTATACATAATTAGGACCGAACCTAGTGAGCCGTAGGAAAATATTTTGAGATAGCGTTCTATGTAGGTAATGTTTGGAATGGTAGTAAAAATACGTTGGTTCAAATTTTTCAATTTGGCGCAAATGGAATCAGCTACGCATAAAGAACTACTGGCAATGGCATAATCAAAAGGTTTATAGTGTAAAAGAGCATCTTTGTTAGTACCATTTAATTTGTCATTGGGAACTGTTCTCAGAATATCATCAACAATATCTTTTCTCACAGCTTGATTTAAAGCCTCAATTTCTAGTTCTGACTGAATTTCAATGGGATGATGTACACCCCAAGCCGCTATCAAATGAAGACAGGTCCTAGCTCCTTTATCAGTTTTCGTTGTGCTATTGGAAGAAGTACGTATCAGTTTTGTGGCTTTTTCTAATTGTTGATTTATTACAGCCAAATGCAATGGACAACCTTCTGCAAGGATTTGGTCAAAAAAATTTCTAACTATTGTAAAGTTGGGATGAAAAATTTTTTTGATAAGAATGTTTGCGGTACTTTTGTACTCGTTACCAATGTTTTCTGATAACCATTGCGCGGCAAGGTACTCCGCAAAGGTTCTATGAACGAAATGTGCATTCGATACATTTGCAACCGCGATGATACCATCTTTTTGCATCATCTGCATTAATTTTGGAGCGATGTTGTTCATTTCATTTAGTTCTCTGTTTATATTTAAATCTTTTAGATCATTTTCATGCAATAATAACTTTAAACTGTAAAGTGATCGAAGCTTTTTGCAACAATATAGCATGTTGTAAGATTCATTTCCGTATTGTTCGCAAAATATTTTCGATTTTTTTTCAATGAAACGTTTATACAAGTATAGCAAATCAAAATTTTTACTAATAAACTGACCGGATTTTAAAAAGTCTTTGCAGTCTTCAGCGAATACCTGGGCCAAGAGGTTGGTCTGCAGTGGTATTCCTGTAAAACCCTCATCTCGATTACTTAAATTTTTCTCTGCAAGATTTAACAATTGGCGAATAAAATTTCTCATACGTTCATTATTAATTTCTGTTGTTAAAGTTTCAACATTTTCAACATATGAAGTAAAATAATTGGTAAGGTAGTTTACTTGGTTCTTTCTGGTAAAAGGATTTATGGAAATTGCAAAAGTGCCAAGAAGTCGTTCTAAATCATCTTTCATTATAGGCCGTGTAGTTAAACATATCGAATATTGTGAATAATGTAAACCTTTCAACATTTTTTTTACTTCATTTAAACAACCAAATGGAATTTCGTCAACGCCATCAAAAAGAACCAGAACTTTTTTAGATTCTAAATATTGTTGAAATATAACTTTCACTAACAACTCATTTTGGCAGTTATATTTAGTTAAAATTCTGTTGTTAAGATTTATTAAATGTTGAGCTGGTTCTGAATGCAAGTCTTTGAATTCGGTGCTTTCGTAATATTCAGCGTGTTGGCTTAAATTAATTTTTAAAATCCACATATCAACTGGAGCAGTAAGGGCAATAAAGTCCATCAGAATTGACTTGCCCATACCTGGAGGAGCACTGATTAGGTTTGGAAGTAAAGCATTCGTGTTAAAATTGGTGCAAGTTATTTGGTTTGGAAAATTGTTTGGTTTCATTTGAAGACGGACTAATTTTTCAGTTGTACCTACAGACTTTACCCACTGAATAACGTTGGTGTCGTGGAGAATTAAATAATGGGCAGTAGTAAAAATATTCAATTTGTAAATTTCATTTAAGCTACTTTCTTTTTGAACTATGATAATTTTGGATTTGAACGGAAAATTAGGATCATTTGAAATTTCTTCAAACCTACAAATTCGAAACTCATCAATATACAAAATATTATTTTCCAGAAACTTTGTGAAATTAGAAAAAGAATCACATTTTATAACAAATGTATCATCTTTTAAGTTTTGCAGAACTTGAGCTTGAAGCCAAATGCATTCCAGCGATCTGGGGATAAAAAAATCAGGAAGTTGTTTGAGATCGTTACCAATAACAATTTCCGTTGATAAAATGTGAATGATATCTCTGATGGTTACAAATTTAAATAAATTTGTAGTTACACAATCCCTTAATTTAATAGACTCCCTACCACTCTGCAATACTACCGAACGTGATAAAACCATCTGCCGAAGGTCTTCACAAAAATCATCAAGTGTTGTTAAAGGTTTTTCAAAAAAATCTTTGGCAATAATTTTAGTCGGAGGCCTATTTAAGATTATTACATGGAATTGACCTTGAGATATTCTAAGAATGTTTCGAACGTTTTCTAAATCTTTTTCACCATTAACTTCTAGCAACAATGGTAGTGCTTTGTTTTTCCATAGATATTCGTAACCATCATCAAAAGGAACTTTTGACAGAGAACGAAGTAATTTCCTTTTAACAACGTTTAAATCACAAAAACTGTTTGAATTTTCTAAAAATTTGTTGACTTGTGTTTGGATAAAAGTTATCAAAAATTTATGAACAACATCGTCTGCATCCACAACGGTTATATCATAAATGTCAGAAATTTCTTTCCATATATCCAATTGAAACTTATGGTTTTCGTTAGATTTTTTAATTTTGACCATGTACGGTACAAGGAGAAATTCAGTCAGCACTTTCAGTATTTGATTTTTCCTTAGGGTATAATAACCACCCAAATTTCCTTTTGACCACTCTGTAATAAAGATTGATAATTTTTGACAAATTTTAGTCAGCTGCGTATGGGTTATATTTAACGGGTTGACTAATTTTTGCAGTTCTTCTTCTATTTCGTGTTCTAGTTTATTGACATGTAATTGTTTTGTAAAGAAGAATAATTTCGTATTGTTCTGAAGGTTGTCTTTACAATTTAAATTAAGTTCGTTCAAGTCAAACTGGAAGATATTTCCTCCCGTATTGATGAAAGACAAATCATTGTTGTCTGACATTGTTAAACATGTACACTCGTCAGTAGTTTGGGCGTTGGTAAAAATAATATACACCATGTTATGACGATTATGATGCAAAATTCTGTGAATTTTTAATTTTTTACTATTGCCTTGATTTTCTACAGTTTCGATATTGACGCTTTCATCATTTACTTTAGCTTCCAACTCTCGTATGTCGGCGAAATACTTGTTGAGATTAAAATGTTTTCCTTTTGTAAAATCAATTTGTTTTATTTGAGTAGTATCCTTTTCACGATGTTTTAATTGTATTAGGTATTGGACTTCACTCTCTTCAGTTTTCCTGTACATGATGATATCATCAAATGCACCACAATCGTCAGCGTTCATTGCAATCCACATATTTTGAGTATCGGGTCCAGAACTGCGCAGACACAAAAGCACCGCCATTTTAAATTCGTATTCAAAGCCAAGGTTATGTGTGCCTCCTCGAACATCATATTCCTGAAATAGCAAATAATTTGTTAGGTCTAATGTTTACAGCTCTATTTTATTATTTTAACATTTACAGTGCTTTGCCGTGACGTGAGCTAATGTCCGCTATGCGGCTGAAGCCGCCATCAGTTTCCGCTACGAATTGAAAACGTCTACACCGCCGCAACGCGAAGTGAACACTACGAAGTTCGATAAAGAAATGAAAGCGCTAGCTCTTTGTGCGCGCTCCAGCCAATCAGCACCCCGGAGGGCGTGATCCGACTTCAATACGAGTAGAACTTCGCGAACTTCGAAGGTTGGCATTTAATTTTACAAGTTCATAAATGGTTGGTTGCATTGCGGAGCACTGCGGATGCCGGTCTCCACTCGGATGGGTGACAAATATAGGGGGTATATCTGCAACCAACCGTGCTTCGGAAGGCACGTTAAGCCGTCGGTCCTGGTTGTCATACTAACATCATTGACAATCGTAAACCATTTTGTGGAACTTCTTTTCATTTCGGTGGGTAAAGCCAGCCTCCTGTTCGGAATACGTGCAGACTCACGCGGTGCCACCTTTGGAAGTTGCTCAGAAAGGACTTCATACATTAAACAATACAATTCCTCTTAGTAGAAAAGGCGCCCGGGAGTTCTCCAAAGTTTTCACCTTTGCAAATTGCTCAGGAAGAACGTCATACATTACAGTAACGCGATCGGGGATGTGATAGACATGCAATTCTTCTTAGTAGAAAGGGGGGGGGCGGTCGAAAGGTTCTCCAAGGTTGGCACTTTCGAAAATTGCTCAGAAAGAACGTCATACATTACAATCATACTATTCCTCGTAGTAGGAAAAAGTTGATTATAACTTGGTACGTCAACGCCTGTTTGGAAAGGTTCAAGGTTTACCTTAATTGAGACCGTGGAGAACTGCGTTAGTGATTTCACGAGGTAAATTGCTATAGCTTTCAGTATGGGTGTCCCCTATGAAAGTGCATATGCACATCCGACGCTGTTAAGGTACCTGTCACTAAGATCAGATCGGCTGCCGACTAATCTGGGCCGTGCGTAGCTGACTAGTACTGAGTACTGCAAGTAGCCCAACTAGTACAGGCAGCTTCGGCTGTTTTGTCCAACCAGTGACTATTGACTGCTACTACGGGAACCAAGTCCGACTTCGCGGGGTAATAGCAACCCTTGTCTTTATCACGACGTAAGACTCGTGGTGGCAATGGTAAGCTTATGCTAGGGCCGTCTTGGTGCGGTTCGACGGGTGAGCTGCGTTTTAAGCTCGGGAACTGATCTGCAGAATCAGTAGAGATTTAGGTAATCTCTCCCGATCAGTAGCGATCGGGTGTGGGGACATGCAATGTTTCTTAGTAGGAAGTTGGAGGGGAGGGAGGGTCGCGGCGCTTTCCAGACTTGCAACCTTTCGAAGTTGCTCAGGAAGGACGTCATACATTACAGTAGCGATCGGGGCGTGTGGACTGTGGAGACATGGCGTGCGCAGTTTTTTTCCACGCAGTTTTATTGAATTTTAGATGAAATACGCACTTTAAATTATAAATTTGGCTTTTTTAGTGGCTGATGAGGTGGTTTATTTCTTGGGTCATTTTAACTCTGCTACTAAAAAATATTAAATATTTTTTTATAATAATAAGATCAAAGAAATGTTTTCCGCAGCAATGCGGTAGAACCTGCTCTTCTCGATTCTAGAGAACCAAAAGTGTAAAAAAATCTTTCCGCAAAGACGGCTAACATTTAGTACGCTAAAGTAGTGCTAATGGGGTACCCATAGACGTGGAAGTAGTAGTCGCAATCATTTTCAATTGATTGCGTAACTGCTAAAACATACGTTTTGGTGTAAAGTGCATGCACTTCCTGTGGTTCGGAGCCCACGTTAAACTGTAGGTCTCCTATGTCTGTCTGGGCAAAATATCTATCTCCGCACACCAAACACAGACATAGGAAAGAGGTCGCTAACGCCCTGAATAGGGTATGGCACTAGAGAAGAGAAGATACTGTTTACATTTTTAAATATTTTAATAATCTTATAATTATGCTGCTGATAAACATATAAATAACGAACTAGCAGATATGATCAGCGTTATCCCAGTCCCTTACCAGCGCTCCCTTTGACAAAGAAAACTGCAATTGCCTCCATATCTAGCCCGTCTTTTTATTTAATTCTCGCGATATTTTTCCGTTGCATTTCCTATCGTATCTATCGCGGTTTTATCGTTAAATCTACGCCATTGATTAGAAGAAAAGTGCAAAAACAGGTTTTTAGGTCGCCGTTCTGTTTTAAACTTTTATTTGAGGACTCGAACACAAAAATTCGGATTTCTCAAAATTTTCAAGTTTCTAACTCATTTAGAAGTCGGTTAAAATTTCCATATACAAGCACATACACAAAAATACGTTCTGATTTACATTTATAGATTGTGCTTTGATTAAATCATTCCTATATCCATTCCTAAGTTGAACAGAGACTGTACCTGATTTTCCAAATCATTTGAATGTTTGTTAGAACTGCTTGCCATTGTTTGTCACAAGCTGCACTTAATTTGCAACACTAATAAACTTCTGTATTTTTAAGACAAATACAAAGCAAGTTGATCGAAATACGAAATCATTTTAAACTGTAACTACCAACGCTGTAGTGATAAAATGTTGTAGATAACGTGCAAGCGTTTGTACCTTTTATCAAAGTTGATTCAGATTACTTCATCAGCTAAATTGGCTCTTTTCTTTAAAGGAAAATTCAGATTGACTGTAGTAGTCTTAAATAAATATAAATGAGCAACTGTGAGAAAATTCAAATAAAGAAAATTCAAAACCCTTTAGTTCTCAGAAGAACTTTTGTACTCTAAATGTACATTTCGACTGCTAAGCAGTCATCATCAGTAGAAAAAAAACACAAAAAAGAAGAACTATAACGAAAACTGAAATCACAGTTACGGTGCAGAAACGTCCCTTGTGCTTGGTAAGTCAGTTTTAACTTACCAAGCACAAGGGACGTTTCTGCACCGTAACTGTGATTTCAGTTTTCGCTGTAGTTCTTCTTTTTTGTTTTTTCTACTGATGATGATTGCTTAGCAGTCGAAATGTACATTTAGAGTACAAAAGTTCTTGTGAGAACTAAAGGGTTTTGAATTTTCTTTATATGTAGTAGTCTTAACTAAGACTTTTAAGAATTCCATTTATTTACGAAAAGAAATTGATGTATTAACTAAATAGGCAAAAGCCTATACATTAATCCAGTATTTGCCGAAACCATGCCTTTCCGAGACCCCTTTTAATTTAGAACGTTTCTATAATCTGTAATTACTGTTCTTAAATCAGTTTATAGCAGTTAAATAAAAACATTCCCATTCTGAAAGTATGAGAAAGTAAAAAAATTACGAAGCACTTTCTGCTTTTAGTTTCCCATACTTGCTTTTTGCAACCAGGAAGTGTTTTGAATTCTAGAGTATTTAAATATAAGCCCACATTACAAAAATAACAATTTAAAACAAATCATCTACCTACCAACCTACGTAGAAGTTTTAGGGTCTTGTAGGTAGGCAGCTATTCGTTCAGTATTGTGCTTGTACATAGCGCTTATTATAATAGTTTTTGTTTTTTTTAATATGATAATAAAGAACATTAGGAATCAAAGATTAAATTTTAAATTAATCAGCCCAAAAATTGGGGGGTGGAGGGCTACCCCCCAAATATGAATAATGTAAAATATTCAATTCAATTTTGGTCTGAATTTTAGGTTTATCGTTTCCCGTTTATTAAATAAAGGAGCTTGAATCATCAATTTTCAGAAATTTATAGAAGGCGTCACAGAAAATTTAGCGGAATAGTACACCAACCAAAATTCTAGCTTTATAGTCATGCAGAATTAATAAAAAATCATGTTGTTAGTTTTTGAGCAATACTTATTTAAAAATGTCGAAAAGTCACTGTAAGAAAAACTATCTTGTTGTGCCTAAAATAGAATAAATAAAGTCGGTAGCACTACACTCCTGTGAGGAGTTTGGCCTGCAATGCAGGAGGTCGGGGCCATTGATAAAAGCTTTCGATACTTAGCCGGCTCGCACTTTTTAACAAGTACGATGTGGTGCGTGGGTGGTAATCACTACAACTTCGACGGCTGCTTTACTTCTCTTGCCTCCCCCCTAGGGGGTTGATTCGCAATATACAAAAATCGACAAGGTAGACCGCTCACCGGCCATTCAGCCTCGGGATTTGAACTCGATACCTCAAGCGTAACCACTCGACTTAACTTTCTTTATGCATAAGTATAGCAAATTTAACTGAAATCAGTTCAGTAGTTTCTCAGAGTTCTCTCTAGGGATACAGGCGAACCGCCCACCATTTTTAAAAACCATCTTTTTATGATTTCGAAGGTACAAAATTGCAGCTTTTTAACGCCTACTTCCTCAAAAATGATTTGTCAGATTGGCATAATCTTTGATTTTTATAATAGCTGTAAGGGTACACAACCTTAATTTCTAAGGGCATTTTTGAAACCACGCAAAGAGTAAAACGAAAAAAAATTATAATTGTCTGATATTTTCAAACGAAGATTGTTTAAAACGATTGTTTAATCAAATTTTGTTTTAAGAATGAGCGACAATTTATGGGTGTCGTTTTCCGTTAATAATTCTGTGATGTCTTCTATGAATTTTTCAAAATCGAAAATTCATGTTTTTTATTCAGTAACGGGGGGTTATAAAAAATTTTTGTTTTGGCTCAAATTGTCCAAAAGTCATAGTAGAATTACATCATAATTTAAATTTTTGTTCGCCCCTCCCTAATTGTTTGGCTTAGAAATTTAGTTTTTGCTCTTTAGTGTTTTTAATTCTAACTAATCTTTTTCACCAATGAAACCAAAAAATTGATTTGTTTTCACAAAAATGTTGCCCTAGTTTGTACGTTTGTTGTTGACCTCCTACCTGCCTACCCACAAGATTCTGAAATTTCTACGCAGGTAGTTTATGATTTGTTGTAAACTGTCTTTAATGCAATGATGGAGATAACAGGGGTGTTTACATTTAAATAAGTTGTTGGGATTAAATATAAAATAGTTACTTACGTTATAAAGCCGGAAGATGACTTATTACAATAACGAGTCGAGATGTTTCCGGATGAGGCGACGAAGGAGCCGAATCTGGAATTTCGAAACGAGTATTGTAAGATCATCTCACGGCCGTGTGACGTACAACATTTTATTTCATACTGCATCGCTTTTTTAAATTTTTAAATAAAGGATAATATTGTAATCAAGCAAATTATTAAGATAATCTGGTTGCCTTATATTTAGAGTAACGATAGCAACCAAATTTTTGAAAATATTTCTTGTTTTCTGATTGGCGAAAGGTTGCGAGGCAACACTTCCCGGCGTAGTACTGTAATGTGTCATTTCCCAGACTCAAATTAATGACGTAAAGTAGTATACGGTGGACAGTAGGAAATAAAAGCAATTATTTTTTATAAGTATGAGAAAGTTCTTCGTCAATTTTTTACTTTCTCATACTTTCAGTACGAAAATGCGCCATAATCGCGTTTTAGACGCCTACGAAAGAAAATGTCCATGTAATTAAGGAAAAACGTGTTTAAAATAATACAAAAAACTTATTTCTGTTTATTTTAATGCATAAAAATAAGAAAAGTATTGTGAACTAATTTTAAATCTAAAAATAACAACTTAGTTATTAAAATATAATGTGCATATAAAAAAAAGGTTATTTTTGTCTTTAAACTTTTTTTTGAAATGTTTCTCTGACAATTTTTTGTTGGACTAACCAAATTATGCTTAAAATATTTGTTTTAAAACTACAACAAAGAGAGTAGAAATTATTGTTGCTCCAGATCCAGAAGAGACCAGCAAAGAGGCTGCATTACATTTGTCGGTTTCACAAGCGTAGCAACTATGAACTTTAAATTTTGGATCCACGTCTTGCTTTAGATAATCGCATGGGTCTTTGACATTGTTGGGAACCTTTGCACATGTCCTTGTGGTGCCCTTCAAGTCATCTGTAATTAAAAAAACATGAAGATCAGGTGGTTTTAGAAAATTATTTAATAAAGTAGAAACGTAAAATCCAAATCCTGTTAAGAATTGGCTTTCAAAACCATTTTGTAGCCCACCAAATTCATTACAAAAAACAAAAAATAAATAGATGTTGTGGTTTTTGACTAAAGCCCTTAAATGTGTATATCCATTAAAATACTACTTTTCCGGCTAAATTTTAATCTTACCTGCAGTAAGCACAACTTTCAAACAAACATATTTGTAAGTTTTTTGAGATCTCTCCGCAACATTTCCTTCGAAAATGTCTTCAATGACAGGTCCACCTCGAAATTGCCCATCTTTTGGGTGGGATAAGACTTGGTCGGTGATAGATCTTGAATCCTCTTGTCTGGGTGCGGGATGGTATGTTAAGCTGTTGCAGTCCAGCACTTGAAGACCGGACACATCCACTGGATCCGCGCAACCTTTGTCTCCTTCAGACTCGCAGTTATAACATCGTAAATTATCTTGTCCTAGCACTAAAACAAGAAAATTTAAGTTTTGGGCAAATGCAAAAAAAAAACATAAGTTCTTACCGGAAAAAATTAAAGATGTAAATATCAAAGCAAAAAGTGATAATGTTATTGACGCCATGTTTGATAAGCTATAAGCGACACCTTAAAATGATTACGATGATTCGGTTGTATTATTTTATCTAAATCAATTAAGATAAAGCGGAAAAATACGATAAGTAACGATTTTTCTGTTTCTTGTTTGTTTTTCACTTTTGTATCTTCAAGTATGTATGTATAGGCGTGAATCAGTCGGGGATAAAATATATGTATCATCTAGTTGTGAAATGCCATGATTTACGTTGCTTATGTTACTCACTAAACGCACTTTGGACTTGGCACCTGGAAGTGCCACTGATGATATCTAACTTAAATTATTTTTGTTGACTCGAGTATTGTAGGAATAATCTGAAAATTAAGTTAACGAAATTTATCAAACACCTAAAGTTTTACACATTAAAAAAATGTTGCTTGTCCTATTTTCAAAAGTAATTTTGTATCAATGTTCGAGCGTCAATATAAGGTCAGACCACGCCCATAATTGCATTCAGCAGGAGCGTTCAGTAATAAGCCGCGGGCATTTGCATGTCGTACTGTTGTTAAAAACAGCTTTTTTTAAAGATTGTTTAATATAAACAAATGCCAGAAACGGGATGTTAAATTCGTTGGTCAAACCATTATCCGGAAGGGGAAGGGGGAGTACCACCTAAACAATAATTTATTCAAAAATTAGTTTTTAATTTAACACACCGTTCTAATTCTGGACAAATTATCTTCTTATTTTACTCCAAAATAAATAAAATAGTAGTTCAGTTGTACATGCTAAAATTCTATGTCTTAAATGTAAACCAACACCGTGTATAGTTACTCTTTTATTAAATTATAGGAAATTATGTACCACTCAGTGATTGATTTTAATTGGTTAGATTGGGGGGTGCTATTATTATTTTTGCTCCGGTCGCCAGAATACAGTGCCGGATTAAACCCTGTGGAGACCCCTAGGCAGTAGGAATCTCGGGGCCTCCCTCGCAAATTATCTCTTAATAAGCTTCTAATTTTACCAACCAACAATTTAAATAAACCAATTTTATTACTAAAAAAACGCTAACAATTATTAATGTTATTAAACAAAAATTAGTAAATATCATTCAACAATAAATAATTAAAATTATTTGTTTCAGTCAGTATGTAATTTGCAATTTTTTAAGATCAAATTATATTAATTTGATCCGCCGCCGCGGACCGCAGGGGCCCTAAAAGGCGTGGGGCCCATAGGCTGGTGCCTACTCTGCCCATTTGGTAATCCGGCACTGCCAGAATACCTACTACTATATTGGCATAAAATCTTTGAAAAATTTAGGTAATTTCAAAAATTTAAATAAATTGTAGTTTTTTTTTATTAATTTTAAATCTTGTAAAAAAATTTTTTATACTCGTATTTGAAATAATACAAAATTAACAATATTTATTCGTGGAAATTTATTTGGTTATAGTCTTTATTTTGGCGTTTATTCAATTGAACTGTTAAGACAAACAATCAAAAGGAAAGCTCCCAGAGATGCTTTCTGAAAGAAAGATTGTTTTTATTGCCATGTAACATGTTCATACCGATTGTGAAGCCAAAATTCATACATTTTTTTAATATCGAAAATTCGTTGAACTGTGATACTGGAGGTGGTAAGAAGATCGGGCTTGCGCAGATCGGCTATTCGACATGTGTAAAATACGAATCTAACGTTCTTTTCCGAGCGCATCTATTTTGAAGTAAGCTCCCCCTATGTTTTGAAGCAGTCGACTAGTTTTATGCAATTTTATGTTTTTTAGTTGCCGCTAATGTTTATGTCTTGAACTTTCACAAACGATTTCATAATTTGGTGATTTCTATTGTCATTTAACATGCTTATACCGATTTTGAAGCCGAAATTAGTGACTAACAGTGAGGGGTAATGGGGATTTTGCGTTTACGCAGATCGGTTGTTCGACATGTGTAGAATATTAATCTAAAATTCTTTGCCGATCGCGTCTATGTTGAAGGAGAGCACCTTCTACTTTCCCCCCATTTTAAAATGCAGTCGCCCGTTTTCCTATTTTGTGTTTTCTACTTGCGAACTATGTTTATCCATTAAAGTCTCAAAATTGATTTCTTACGTCCTGTAGACTTTCGGCTGATAGCCGTATTTTTACAATCATTTAATTAATCTGTTCAGGTAAACGACCAAACGTAAAACTCCCAGTGGTGTTTTGCTCAATGAAAAGTTATCAATTGTCATTTAACATGCTCATACCGATTTAGAAGCCGAAATTAGTGAAGTTTTGAAAAAAAATAAAACAAATTCGACAATGGGGGTCAATGGGGGTGATAGGGAGATCGCGTTTGCGCGGATCGACTGTTCGTCATGCGTAGAATACCAATTTAAAGTTCTTTTTCCAGTGCGTCTATTTGAACATAGAGCACCCCTCCTTCTCCCTATATTTCCAAGCAGTCCCTCCTCCTATTTTTTGGCGGACCAACCTCATTGTCTTTATTTGTCATTTTATTGCAGTTAGTAATCTTTTAGCCAAATTTGGTTTTTCTGCGTTAAGGTGTCTGAACTGAAAAGGGTATGCAGACATACAGACATACACACATACAGACACTTTTGCAGCGTCCGCTTTATCGGTCTTCTAAGGCTTTAAAACCTGCTTATTTTTCAAAATCTTTAGATTGACAATGTTTGCCTTAAAAGTACCTTTCTTTTAGATATAATTCGTATATCGACCAGTAAGCCCAAAGCGAAAAACTCTTCGCTGAGCTATACTACGTATAGAGAGGAAGGTAAAGAGATATTTTATGAAATAACTCGAATAAACAAATTGTTTTGCTGTATACGGCATCTAAACAGCATGAAATATATTGAGCGGCGGCTACCGGAAGGAGAGTAGCCAGTGGGGTGATATACACAGCATATTTTTTATAGATTTGTGGATACCGAGAAATATGTAAATAGATAGACGTTGTTAAAATAAACAACACAAAAAAAGCACACTGGGGCTTTTAATATTAATATTTGCCGGTACAGTTGTACCTTTGGCATTTGCAAATAAAAAAGCTGATAATGACTCAACAGCAAATAAGATTCAATAAAACCGTTAGCTTTCTATAAAACGTATTTGCTTTTAAGTTTGATAAGGATATAAATATGGCGTCACATGAAATTGACTGTAGATAAGATAAATTCGTGTTTTTTCCTGTTATATCTGATTCACCTTTTTTATACTTCTTGCGTTGAGTGTTTTTATATTAGATATTACATTAACTTAAAAAATTGTAATTAAATTATTAAACGGTGTTATGTAAAAAGGAAACTTAAAAACAATTAAGTACCAAGTTTTATTTGTTCATAATACAAAAAAACGTCAATAAAAATATTATTAATTACTTCTACTTACAAATAAATTTTAGCAAAAATTACACCTACAATACTAACAATGAACATTGAGGGCATTACATAAGAAGATGTGTTACACAAATCCTTGTCACATGTTGAGCATGTAGTGTTAACATCCGCACCTCTAGCCATAGGACAATCGGATGCACGCCCACAGTTTCTCACAATTTGACCCGCTCCTGAAATTATTAGAAAATAAAATAATTTTCAATTTTACTAGGTTTTTTTTACGAAATAATTTTGATTCATGTTTATTAAATTAAAAAAATAATACTGAGATTTGTAGGGTTTATTTGCTGTACGTACCTGCAAGAAGCGTTGTGTTTCTGAAATAACACACGGTATCAGGTTCATTTGGACAATCCCTTATGAAATTTGGAAATTTGCTTGGCCTGTCGCAATCTTCGCCTGGCTTACCAACGCAATCGTAGCATTTCAGACTTTCTCCTGAAAAAAAAATCATTACAGATATAAAATTTTAAAAATATCCCATATTAAAAATTTAAAAATTTCAAACTTCCGTAATTAAAAACACAGAAAAAATTAAAATAAAAAATTACGCACCTATTTGCAATGAAGCAAAAACGAAGAGAACTACAAACAACAGCTCCAAGCAACGCGCCATTTTCGACTAACAGCGTCTCTCCACCGAACAACATTTATCTATTATTTGGTTAAAGTTCAGGAGAAAATTGATAACATTATTTGTGTAAAGGTGTGCTAACATATTTTTCCCCCGATAAATAGATAAATTTAGAACTTTACTAACGGATCGTTGTAGTTTGATCGATTATTCATTTTTATTGGAAAATTTCACTGCATAATAATAGATAAAATTTATACACAGAAACATCTCTACAGATTTGATTTGCTTAAAATTGCAAATTTTAAATTAAATTTACAATACAGCTATTATAGACTATAGACTTATAGTCCGGATTTCTAGTCTAGTATTTTGCCAGTATTTAAATTATGAGGCAATCAATTATTAAGCAATTTTGGCATTATTTCTTTAAATGTATAGTTGGCGCATAGCTAAACTTTTAAACGAATTATCTACAAGCTTAGAATGGTAACACATCCATAGGTCTGACCCTAATCTACTTTGTGCAGGTAGTTATTGTTTATTTGGTCAACTGGAATTGAAGGTTATGTAATAATAAAATTAAATAAAACGGGGTTTATAAGCGTAGTATATAAATGGTCATGAGTTTTAAAAGTACTTCACAAAACACTATTATGAAAATGCAAAAATATTTTTAAATTGAAATGTAAAATAGCAACCACGAATTATTGAAAATAGAACGTGTAAATTCATTAATACAAAGTTCTACAAAAAAAAGTTTGAACTATCAACATTCGTAAGGAATAGAAAACCATCGTTGAATAAAAAACTTAAGAATTGCAGTACACAACAACAACTTTTTCTACATTCTCATGCGAAAAATTAGTTCTCTTGTCCAATATGTTTCACGTATAACTTAATGGACTTGAGTACGCCCATGGTTTTTGTTTACGTATTGAATTTTAACGAAGTTTTTTGATCTTCTGCGACTAATGTCCGATCTTTAAGGCTAGTCGCTGGGGCCAGCGGGTGGTCTAGCGGTTAAAGTCCCAGGCTTTGAAACTAGACTTTCAACGGCAGTAGGTTTGAGTCCTTTGCCCGTCGGAAATTTTTCTGAATTAGTTAAATCCGGCCGGTCCATGGATGGTGTGTGGTGTGTATGTTGGGTTGCATGTCTTTCAGGAGTGGGGCATGTTAGACCGGTGAATAGCGCTGAAGTGCGCTGAGCCCGGGTGAGGGGGTGGGATGGGAATCATGGAGTCGTGCTCATGCACGGTCTCATGATTCTTTAAAAAGAAGTAAGGCTAGGCGCTGACATGCAATTTTTAGTTGCGCAACTATTTGATATCGTCATTCCGCGCTCACTATTGCAACCAAGTGATCGGCCGACCGTGACGTGCGCACATATGCAACTGAACTATCGCAATTTTTTTTGTTTTTTAACTAAATATTTGTTTATCTTGTTTAAATCATGTTTTTAAAATTTTCAAAAATGTGTTTAAAATATGTTTTGAACAATGTGCATTTTAATTTCTTAACCTCACCGTCGCCATCACAGAAAAAATTATGTAAAAAATATCGTTATTTCTGTTTACTAAAAATAGAGTTTAAAACATGTTTTTAACCATGTTTTCAACAATGTTTCTAACAAATTGTTTAAAACAGGGCTTGAGTTTAAAACGTGTTTTATTCGTGTTTTATTTTATCCTAATGTTTAAACGTTTGGTCATTCCAACCCTGTTATTAAGTAATAATAGCTTTATTTGTATTTCTCCAACCTCAGTTAGTAGAAATATACTGTACGAATTTGCAAAACATAACTTGATAAATTACCTTACAACATATAAAAAATATACTGTATATTACAAATTAGTTTATTGTGAAGACATACACACACTACTAGAGAAAACATTAAAAATTTACGAATTATCTAATGACAAGGTCATAGTAAACCTCAGCAACATACTGCTAGATGAGCGAACGACATCATTAATAAAAAAAGGGTTTAACTATACTGTAACACCTAAACAAATTCCAGTGGAAGACATAGTATCTGGCGTAGAAGCAGCAAATCACAAGCTACTTACAGGGATTTCTAAAAGTATAAGACAGGATGTATCAAGCATAGTAAGAAGGTAGTATCAGTAGGGATGAGAAAGAAGATGCTACTGCTGGGATGAACACCTCAGATTACAACTTAAAGATGGAAGCTTATTGTTCGATTCCACTTATAAAAGGTTTATCCGCTCAACTCTCGCATCTCAAAGGTTACAGCTGCGATCAAACGTACTACAGAGTTCGTGGCTTTGAAATGCTTATTCCGTTCTGAAATCCCTACTATTTCTTTGCATCTGTCTATCTGATCATTGCATTATTTGTATCAATGTTCATGCAAACGTATTAAGAATTATAGATTGCTTGATTGTGTCGTAGCTGGAATGATTAGGCCCGATAAGCTCGGCTTTTGCGTAGGCGAAACTGTGTTTAAAGTCAACGGTCCATTTATTTAGCGCCTAATTTTTAATGTTACGCGGTGGTGTTAAAAAGTAAAAACCGTGTTAAAGTTAGAATTTAATATTCTTTTTAAAAGTTTTGGGTAGGCACTGCCTACCCTGCCTAATAGGACGGGCCGCCACTGCTAGAAACTCCAACAACTAGAGCAGTTCGAATCTCAGATGCCGAACACACAACAAGAGAGAGAACACACTACTCATCCCTTGATGTTGTTACAACAAAACGGTTATACAGCCTCAGAAATTCACAGAGCAATCCGCAATGCGGAACAGCCCAAGGCTAAGGAGGAACTGGCACCTCCGGAAGGCTGTCTACCTAACAGTAAAGGCATTACTAATAAGATAGGGCATGTTCTGAGAAGGCACAGCATAAAAACAGTCTTTAGGACTAATGAAACTCTGGGAAACAGTTTCAGATCCGTGAAAAGATCAAATATCGAGGTTGAAATTGGTTGAAATCTACAACATCCCGTGCTCTTGTGGTTTAAATTACAGGACGCATTACAAAATCTGCGGTAGCTAAACATACTAGTTTTACTGGACATAAAATGGACTTTGAGAACGCTGGAGTACTCGCCAGAGTACCTTATTACTTTCCTCGTATCATACGCGAACCAACTGAAATTGAGAAACAACCTTACATCATAAATAGATAGACTTATAGAGCTATGGATCAGCTACAGTTTTGTTCGTGCCTCGGTCCGCCAACTTCTTTGTGGCACCCTCTATGAATTTTTGAAAAACGAAAATTCCTGCTCCTTTATTTAATAAATGGGTGCCGATAAAAAATTTTGTTTTTGTGTAAATTGCTCATGTGTGATAGTAGAATACAGTTCTCAATTTAATTTTTAAACACGGCAATATTTAGGGGGTTAATTGTTTCTCTATTATCCAAGTTTAGGTGGACGTATTTTTAAAATTTGCTACAATTTGGTTCGTGTCTCAGTTCGCAAACTTCTTTGTGACACCTTCCATAGGCGCCGACTACGTGGGTGCTCCGGGGCTCAAGCATCTCTGAGAAATTTCTCCAGGGTGCTCCGCACCCCTGAACCAGATTTAAAAAAATTAAATAACTTAACTAAAAAAAAAATAATAATTTTTAAATAAAAATTAAATAGAAAAAATACTTCTAAAAGTGATAGAGTGCGAATCAAAGCGACAAACATTGCGAAGTATTGTGACATATAGTAGAGTTTATAAAGTATTGCAATTAAATGTTTGTGAGAAATCAGAACTCGATTGCGCAGGGCGAAATGCATATGTGCGCGTCGCCGCAGCGGCATTCGTACAATGAACGCGGACGGGAAAGAGCGACAAGTGTCTTTTGATTGTTGCTAACACATACATCTTTGGATTAGTTAAAATAGCAGTGTAGCAGAAAAGAAAGTTGATTCATGAGATTCATTTTCATCGAATGCAAACATTAACATATCATCGTCATCAGCTGGGGGGATGCTCCCAACCCACAAGGGGCACTATGAGCAGCACTCAGAATAAAAGTGAAACGAAGAATAAAATGACGAAAAGCTTGGACTCCGGTAGTTTATCCTCTAAGGACTCCTAAGCATCATCGATCTCACGATCACGCTCCACCGGATCCGTCTTTGCCCAACTGTGACAGCCAACCAGAACTGCGCCGTTGTGCCCGACTGGCTCAAAGAGGTTTAAATACCTCCGCTTCCCGGATTTGAATTCAGTGTTTTATTCACTCTGAAGATGCAAGCTGCAATGTCTTGCGAAACGTTAGTTTGTCTGAGTTCACAAACTCTTAAGAAGCTTAAGACGATTAAGTATTATTGTCCTGGCAAACAAAATACATTAAGATCAAATTCTTGTCCGCTCCAAGGTTTAAATAATCTAGGCACACGGCCCTGTTTAGTCAGGCAGGGCTTACGAACAACTATGGCTCAAACTTTTAGAGCAAATGCTTGTAAAGGCAGACAAGCTACAGGTCGGTCCTTACCTGATTATGCTGGGCGTAGTTCCCAAATGACGACGCCAAATTGTAATATTGGTTAAAATCGTTTTGACCATTCCTGTTTCAACATGTACAGCAGAGCGTTCCTATTCTGCGACTGCTTTGAGGCGCTTAAAAACGTACCTCAGAAATAATATGACCCAAAGAAGATTGAACGACCATGCAATTGTAAACGTAAATAGGGAACTGGCCGACGAGATAAATCTTGACACTGTGGCTGACATATTTATAAATAGAACTACAGCTCCAAGGAATACTTTTTTTTTTAATTGAATAATTTGGATTAGCGCAATATTATCATATTTATGAGCTGAAAATGTTTCTCTTATTTAATTTTTTAATTTATTTTACTTAAATAAATTAGTTTTTTCAGTTTTTTGTATGTTTCAAAAATGTCTTGGCTCAACTTGTCAAATGTTAGCATTTGTGATTTGAGTGAGCACCCCTGAGCATTTTCAAAACCCGGCGCCTATGACACCTTCTATGAATTTTTGAAAAACGAAAATTCCTGCCTCTTTGTTTTGTTTTTGGCTAAATTGCTTACGAGTGAGTGATAGTAGAATAAAGTTCTCAACTTAATGTTTAAATACGGCAATATTTGGGGAGTTAATTTTTGCTCTGCCATCCAGCTTTTGGTGGACGAATTTTCAAATTACAAAAGTTTTTAAAATTTGCAAAATTTTTCAGCATTTTCGTAAATTTGCAAATATTTTAATTATCCAAAATATTAAAATGTGCAATACGCAAATAATTTTACATTTTGAAAAATTTTCAGAATACCCAAAACTGTTCCAAATTTCAAATTAATTATGTTAAAAACTTTCAATAATTTCTATAAATGCGAGGAAGGTCCCGTGGCGGTTGCCCCACAGCTTTTTGTTAATGCTGAAAATATGTTCATGTTTAAAACTGTAGTTGGCGTGAGCTTAAGTAACTTTTCTCTTTGGTAACAAGCAGGTTTTGCAGTTGTAGACAAATATTGTGTCCTTTCCTCATGTCCTTTTTG
This sequence comes from Ctenicera cuprea, assembly GCA_958336395.1. Taxonomy (NCBI): domain Eukaryota; kingdom Metazoa; phylum Arthropoda; class Insecta; order Coleoptera; family Elateridae; genus Ctenicera; species Ctenicera cuprea. The sequence goes on along the minus strand of OY284489.1, from coordinate 5,394,339 downwards.
ATATTTTAAGAGCCCAAAACTAAAGCTACTCAGAAACAGTACCTATACGAAGTTACGTAATAAATACAATCTAATCTCAAAACACAAACGCTCCTTACAAGGTTATCTGTTGCCGACTAAATGGTGCCTTAATCCATATTACCTACTTGTGTTTGCACCTCGTGTTTTTTAAGGAAAATAACCTTGAAAAATGTACTCAAGAAAGTTCAAGCACCATTTTTCAGGCATTTTTAGACTAATTTTAAGCTTTTGCAATTTAAGAACTTACAAGTAAAATTTACGATTTTTTTCTAGAAAAGTTAAAAAAAAACGCTTGATCCGAATACAACCACGAATTGATTTTTAATTTGTATACTTGCACCTCAGTAGTAAAACGTTTATTATTAACTTATAATTATGTTTTATTAAATTATTAACAATACAGTGAAAAAACTGAAATTTAATCAATCAAAATAATGTAATGTTTTTATTATATTTTTTACAATTATGAGCATAAACGCTGAGAATTAATACTACGGGTAATTCTTTATTATTTAATTACAGTACAAAAGTTATTTCTCAGAACACCACACCTTAAAAATTATTTTTACAAATACAACTTCACAATAATTGCACTTATAAAACTAAACATGAAGAACGAAGGTACTACTACAGTGGGAGATGAATTGCACAGATCCTTCTCACATGTGACACATGTAGTGTTACCATCTGGACTTTGAAATGATTTACAATCGTTTTTCGGAATGCACCCTCTCTTAATTTCGGTGGTAGCTGAAATAATTAAGTAACATTAAAATTACTACTTAACTGGCCCTTAAATACGGTGTAAAAATTTTAATTGATAAATAAGTTCAGCTTTACTTCCTTGAAGTTCATTATTAATATAAATAAAATAATTATTAATTACTGCAACAGATATATCTGTTGAAGTGATTAATTATTTTATTTATGTTTAAAATTTGAGTTCGAAAAAATGACCCAGAAAAGAACTACATATGTTAGGTTTAAACAAAGAACAGTCAAAAATAAAATTTAATTATACTGTACTTACAAGTAAGTGTTATGTTTCGGATGTAGCACACCTCATCAGGGTTTGTAGCATTGCATTCTTTTATGAGACTGGTATTCTTAGAGTTTGGATTCTTGCATTCACCATCTGGCGAACTAGCACAGTGGTAACATTTCAAACTGTCTCCTGAAAAATAATTTTAGCCATTTAGCAAATGATGTTCCAAATAATTACTTCAAATTAAATTACTAGCTTATTTACGAATTGTCAGTTCTGAAAAATTATATGGAAACCTTTACACGAACACATTGTTAAAATTGTAACCGCCATCTTTGATATCTGTAAAAGTGACGCCAAAATGCAAGTTTATTATTCAGTCCGGTCCTGAATATTTCTTATAAAAAAACAGGCGAATTAAAAACTATTGTATTTTAAATTTTAATTTATTCAAGCAATTCCAGCGCCACTAAAAATGTCTCTAAATGATATTATAAAATTCATTGCGCTTCGTAATACTTTTTTAATAAACATAAAACTGCCGCACAATATATTTAAAAAATATTAATTTATTACATACCTATTTGCAATGAAGCAAATACGAGGACAGCAACGAACATGAGAAGGAAACAACGCGCCATTTTCGACTATTCGTTTCTGTTAGTGGAGCAGGAGTTTTATCTACCTGGCGAAGTTCGAGTGCAAAGTGATAGTATTTTGCGCCAAAGGGTACGACGTAGCTTCATTGTTTATTTTTGTAGATAAGAGTCTAAACCTGGGTCTGATGTAACGATTTTTTTTTATTGAATCACCTCTGAACGATACCCGATTTAAAAAGATTTCGGTTATTTTATTCCGAGAAATTTAAGAAAAATAAATTGCTTTATGTGTCAGCAAATACGAAAATTTACCTTATTTTTGAGTGCTGTAACCGTTCCCAATATTTTTTTCAGAAAAACCCAAATTTTATTAGTTTTATGGAAATAATCCCAATTAAAATTTTTTTAAATATTTTTAATTGTTTTATAGATCGTGACTCATTGTTGTGGGGACACCATTAATGATACCTATGAAATTCTCAGTAAAATTTTTTGAAAATTGGCAAAAATTTGATTTTTTGCGCAATTAGATAATTTAGTAATAAAACATGTCATGTCAGAGAAGAACCAAGAATGGGGATAAGGTTGATAGCGTTGTAACTAAAACACAAATTCAGATTTTTTATCGTATTGTTGCCATTATTATTAGCAATTTAGCTAGTTTTTTAATCATTAAATACTTCACAAAAAAAAGCTTACGAATTTTCCATTATAAAAATTCATAAAAAGCGCCGCAGAAAATCGGGGTATTGGAGAAAACACAAATTATTTCATTGTTTATTGAGTCATCAAATCGTTTAAATAACAGAAAAAATTAGCCAATTCACAGAAAAATCAGTGCATACACATAAAAGTCATTTAATTGACAAAAAATTAGTTAACTGACCGAAAAATCAGCCTGTTTTTAGTAAATTGATGGGAATATTAGACAACAAAATCAGTCAACTGAAAGAAAAATCAGTCCATTGACAGACACATCAGTGACCTGACCAAAAAATCAGTAAGTTGATGAGAAAATCAGTTACGTTACAAAAAAATCAGTTAACTGACAAAAAATTAGTCACTTGGCAAAGCAATTAGTAAATTGAAAAAACAGAAAAATTTATCTATTTAGAGAAAAATCAGTTGGATTAAAATCAACTGGAATAAAATCAAATAACTGACAGAACAATCAGTCAGTTCACAAAAGTTCACAGTAAGTTGACTAAAAATCAGTTAATTGACAAACAAATCAGTTAACTGGCATAAATACAGCCACTCAGCAATTAAGTCAGTGAATTGACAGAAATAATCATTCAGTTGATGAAAAAAATCAGTTAACTGACCAAAAAATCAGCTGACTGACAGCCAAATCAGTTAATTGACAAAAAAAGCAATGAATGGGCTAAGAAATTACTCAATTGACGACAAAACTGACGAAAAAATCAATAAACTGATAAAAACTCAGTCAATTAAACAAACAAAATCAATGAACTGACTGAAAAAGCAATCAATTTGCAAAAAATCAGTCAGTTCACAACAAAAATTTGGTCGCTTGTGAAAAAAATTAATCAATTGATGAAAAAATTAGTTGACTGACTAGAGAATCAGTTGATTGGTAGAAAAATCAGTTTATTGACAGACACATCAGGAATCTGACTAAAAAATCAGTACGCAAACGTAAAAATCAGATACCTGACAAATAAATCAGTTAACTGGCAGAAAACTTAGTCACTTGACAAAACAATCAACGAATTGACACTATATTTAATTGACGAAACAATCAGTTAACTGTCGTAAATTAAATAACTGACAGAAGTATCAGTTAGTTTACAAAACAATCAGTCAATTCAGAGAAAAATTAGCTAATTGATAGAAAAATCAATTCACTGAAAACAAAATTAGTTGATCGAAAGAAAGAAGCAGTAAATCAAATCACTGACAGAAAACTCAGTCAGTTTATACAAAAATCAGTCATTTTAGAGAGAAATGTAAAAAGTCAATTATTGGAAAAATCAGTTAACTTACAAAAAAATCAGTCAATTGAAAAAAACATCAGTAGGCTAACCAAAAAATCAGTAAGTTGAAAAAGATTCCCTGACAAATTAATCAGTCAACTGGCAGACAAGCTAGTCACTCTACAACAAATTCAGTGAATTGACAGAAAAAAATCATTAAATTGACAAAAACATGAGGTACCTCGCAAAAAATCAAATAACTGACAAAAAAATTCAGTCAGCTTACAAACAACTCAGTTGGTCAATTCTGATAGTTAACAGACGACAAAATCGGTTGATCAACAGAAAAACGGGTCAGTTGAAAAAAGATCAGTGAACTGACTGAAAATGCACAAAAATCATTTAACTGTCAAAAAATCAAATAATTGGCATAAAAATCAGCTATATTATAAACAATGTTTAGTTCATTGGGAAACAAATTAATTAATTGATGGAAAAATCAAATAACTGACAACAAAATCAGTGAGCTGACAGAAAAATCAGTAAATAAAAACCAGCCTGACAAGTAAATCAGTTAACTGATCAGTCACTTGATAAAATATTCAGATAAAAATTATGCAATACACGAAAACATCAGTAAACGAACAAAAACATTAAAAAAGGATAGATTAGCAACAAAAAGAGTATATACATTGATAGAAGAAGTGTGAAGTGGCAGATTAATCTGTCGAGGAACAATATTCTCATTAATATTACGGTTGATCCCAAAACTAAATCGTAAGTTCTCTATCAGCCCATAAAATAAAAAAAATTTTTGATGACCAGTTTTAGGCTACTCGATTTGTTTTGATGTGCCCGATCAGGCTAGGTTTTCACATCTTAAAAAATTTTGTTTGCACGAAAATACACATTACAAAATACAGAAAGGAGTAATATTATAATAACTAAACACCGCAGATAACATTTAATTTTTGTTTTTATTTTTGCTGAATACATAAATGTTCTGTGTATAATTATTTATTGTTTTTTAGAAGTATGTTACTTTTATAAAAACTTTGGTGGAAAAACAATTAAACTTTGTTTTAATAATAATGCGTGCGCGTCCTTAATAACTGATAAGTCTACCTTCCACTGTAGGCTTCCGATGTTATTTAAAAGGCTATATTTCGATTAATTTATAATATACTCCAACATTGAAATATCATCAAAATCGGACTACCCCATCAATGATTTACATGTACAGAAATTCAGACATATTAAAAAAAACTGATTTTTGGATTTATTGGCACCAACAACTATTAAAGTATCATAATCAAAAAATAAATACATTTTTACATCGGAAATACACGAAAGTACACAGTGGGTTTGTCATAAATTCCAACTAAAAATCGTTTTAAAGAAAATTGATAAAACGTTTAAATAAAGCACCGTTTCTCAGTACGTTCTGGTTATCTAAATGCTTAGATTGAAAACTTACAAATGATAAATTGAAATCGGCTTTAAAGAATTTAACCAACCTCAGAACAAATGCTTTCAGATTTAAAACGTTTCTAAACCATGGTTTTTTACAAAAAAAATATATGGTAAAAAATATCATTGCATAGACCACACAAAAAATTGGTCGGCCAATAACTGGAGGGAAAAGTAGGTCCTAAGTATTTTTCTCTTAAAAAAGCAAGAACATGCAGTTGAAACAAAAAAGTTTTTTACGAAAAATAGGCAAGAAGGCTTATTTTTTTCACGACAAAAAAAAATAACTTGAGATTAAGAAGACGGTAAGGACCAGATAGCGTGGTCTAAAAATTTTAGCATTGTTAGTTTTTGTGTTTCTGCAGGTGATCAATTCAGTTTGATCACGGATTACGTAATTACGTATGTATTTCTAGACTTTTAAAAATTATACACGCACCACAGAATAAATTGCAGCTTTAGGGAAAAGCTCAAACCATAATAGGTATCCCTCTTTCGATCAGTTGACAAAACTAAAAAAATAAATAATAATTTGTAATTCTGGTATTTTTTACGGTTTTGAAAATATTTTTTGTGATCATATTTTACCAGTCTATTATTATTACAAAACTAAATTCTTGGAAGGCGTCACAGAAACTTTGGAGCTTGGGGAAAGAGCCCAAATCATAGCAGTATCTCCCTTTATCAGCTGACGATATTAATTTCACAGAAGGCGCCACAAATGGTTTATAGCTATGAGGAAAAGCGAAAATCATAGCTACTCTCCCCTCTCTCTGTCAGCTGACGAGATTTAAAAAAAGAAGTTGATAATTGGTAATTCTGGTAATGGCAACGGTTTCAAAATTTTTTGATGATAACATTTTACCCCCTATTACCATTACAAAACTAAATTTATAGAAGGCGCCACAGAGACTTTAGAGCTTTGTAAAAAAGCCCAAATTATAGCCAGTCTTTCCCTGTATCAGCAGACAACATTGAAAAAAACGATAATTTGCAATTATGGTGTTGCTACAGTTTTGGAAAATATGTTTTTACCCTCCCATTGCTTTTATGCTACTAAATTTATAGAGTATACAAACTTGGAGCTTTGGGGAAAGCGCACATCATAGCTAGTCTCTCCCTCTATCAACTGAGGAAATTTTAAAATGGGTAATTTGTAATTCTGGTAATGCTACGGCTTCCAGCATATTTCTTATGATATTGTTCCTTCCTATGGCTATTACGCCACTAAATTCATAGAAGGTTTCACAGAAACTTTGGAGCTTTAGGTAAAAGCTCAAATCGTAGCCAGAAGAAATTGAAAAAAACGTTCATTTGTAATTCTGGTCATTGCTACGGTTTCCAGCATATTTCTTTTGTTATGATATTGTACCTTCCTATGACTATTACGCCACTAAGCTTTGGGTAAAAGCTTGAATCGTAGCCAGAATAAACTGAAAAAAAAACGATAATTTGTAATTCTGGTAATTGCAACAGTTTTGGAAAATAAGAATTTATCCCCCCATTACTTTGATGCTACTAAATTTATAGCAGTCTAGAATCATAGCTATTCCCTCCCTCTATCAGCTGACAAATAAAAAAAAATGATAATTTGTAATTCTGGTAATTGCTACGATTTCTAGCATATTTCTTTTGTTATGACATTGTACTTTCCTATGTCTATTACGGCACTAAATTCATAGAAGGTGTCACAGAAATTTTGGAACTTTCGGTAAAAGCTCAAATCGTAGCCATACCTTTATCAGCTGACAAAATTTAAACAAAAATTAATAATTTGTAATTCTGGTAATTGGTACGTTTTCCAGCATATTTCTTTTGTTATGATATTGTACCTTCCTATGACTATTACGCCACTAAATTCATAAAAGGTGTTGCAGAAATTTTGGAGCTTTGGGTAAAAGCTTGAATCGTAGCCAAAAGAAACTGAAAAAAAAACGATAATTTGTAATTCTGGCAATTGCTACAGTTTTGGAAAATATGTTTTGATCCCCCCATTACTTTGATGCTACTAAATTTATAGCAGTCTAGAATCATAGCTATTCTCTCCCTTTATCAGCTGACAAATAAAAAAAAATGATAATTTGTAATTCTGGTAATTGCTACGATTTCTAGCATATTTCTTTTGTTATGATATTGTACTTTCCTATGACTATTACGGCACTAAATTCATAGAAGGTGTCATAGAAATTTTGGAGCTTTCGGTAAAAGCTCAAATCGTAGCCATACCTTTATCAGCTGACAAAATTTAAACAAAAATTAATAATTTGTAGTTCTGGTAATTGCTACGTTTTCCAGAATATTTCCTATTGTATCTTCCTATGACTATTACGCCACTAAATTCATAGAAGCTGCCATAGAAACTTTAGAGCTTTAGGTAAAAGCTTAAATCGTAGCCAGAAGAAATTTAAAAAAAACGATAATGTGTAATTCTGGTAATTGCTACGGTTTCCAGCATATTTCTTTTGTTATGATATTGTACCTTTCTATGACTATTACGCCACTAAATTCATAGAAGGCGTCACAGAAACTTTTGCAGCTTTAGGTAAAAGCTCTTATCGTAGCCAGAAGAAATTGCAAAAAAAACGATAATTTGTAATTCTGGTAATTGCTACAGTTTTGGAAAATATGTTTTTACCCTCCCATGACTTTTATGCTACTAAATTCATAGCAGTATAGAAGAAACTTGAAGCTTTAAGGAAAGCGTAAATCATAGCTAGTCAGCAGCCAAAATTGAAAAAAAATGATAATTTGTAATTGTGGTAATTACTACGGTTTCAAAAAAGTTTTTTATGATAAAATTGTACTGCATTATTACCGTTACTAAGCTAAATTTATAAAAGCCTCCATAGAGACTTTAGAGCTTTGGGAAAAAACTCAAATCAAAGCCAGTAGCTCCCTTTATCAGCTGACAAAATTTAAACAAAAGTTGATAATTTGTAAGTCTGGTAATTACAATGTTTTTCAAAATATTGCTTATTGTAATAAATTCACCCTTCTATGAGTAAATTACATTACGAAACACACACTTCGAGTAATTTTTGAACCATGTTTCTGCTGCGTATTGTCTGAAGATTAGAACTTCAAAAATTTTATCTATTCTATACTTAACTCTTTAGCCTAATAAGTAGGTCATAGTACTTAAATCTTCTTATATACAATATAGAAATGCCGTTGTATAGATCGAAGGTTTTGTTAAGTTTCGCTGTTATTCTGTTTGTTTTATTTCAGACAGGTAAATTCAAATTTAAAGTCTGTTAAAAATGTGTTACATGAATAAATTTTCAGGAGAGTGCCTGTGGTGTTATAATTGTTCATCACATTATGGAGGTGATTGTGATTTTCCTATAAACACAACTACTATTCGTGCTAAACATTGTTCTTACACCCAAAATCGCTGCATAATTGTAAACCAAACTATTAATGGTAAGCTGTAATTTTCAATTGACTTTTAAATAAACAAGAAAATAAAATTTAAATTATTTAATTCATTTTAGGAGTACCACAAGTTCGCAGAAATTGTGGCCATGAAGATTATTGTCCAGGAAATACGAGAGTTTTTTCCAAAGGATGTTCAGATTGTAGTTGGGATTTATGCAATTCATCTTCTGTAAAAAGGGTTTCATTTACCGTAGCGATAATGAGTATGATTTTTGTAAACATTTTCTGGTTTTGCATACTTATTTAAAATATAAGTTTTCTTTGATGTTATTTTACACGAATTTTATTTCAAAAAATTGAAAACTAACAACAAACCTTATCACGGGTTGATTAAAACAATTGTAATTATTTTTTGATAACCTTTGTTAAAAATTAATACATTGTACTTAATATGTTTGCTTATCAAATCTTGTTTATTAATCAAAAACAGGTGTCTGCACTTGCAATTTCAAATTAATCATTTGCTCTGTATGATTTCACATTTCTAGAAGTTTATTTAGACGCATTACAGGAAAAAATCTTACGCAACGATCTGTGTTGCTCATACATTTGCACAGAGATAAGTGATAACGTTTTCCCTAAATCGATACATCAAACTTTCGAGAAAAAAATATTATGGAAGGCGTGATCATGAGTATTTCTACAAAATTATTCGTAAAAGCACTTCTTCTATTTATTTTATGTGCAGATTTAATTTAACTGGAAAAATATTCGTATGAATTTATGAACAATTTTTTTAATAAAAAATATCAAAGAAATTAAATTGTAAAAATGAATTCACGAGAAAATTAGTAACTTATACAAACAACTTTTTTATTTTTTTTTGTTTTGTTTGTGCTGTTTTAGGTTAAAAAATACTTATTAGAGTAGGTTTATAATTAACTGAAGCTTAAAAAACGCCGCAAGTCTTATCTAATTATTCTAAAGTAGGCAACTCGGTTTTACTTGTGCTTCATTGGTTGCATAACTTTTAATTTTTAATTTTATTAAAGTTTTGAGTCTTGAAATGTATAGGGTGGTGCAATTTAGATGGTTTTAAATGCGTTTATTTGTTATTAATATACCCATTAGTAGTGAGCGTTTTAAGGCGATTTGAATGCAGCAAACAGAAATCCAATATCTACTTTCGTTTCCAAAATACAAGTTGAATTTCACTGGTATTGCAAAAAGTTCGTCCCAATAGCAGGTGGATCTCAGGGATTTAAAGCAGTTTGCAGTTTTCCGTTTCTGGTTAACAGAACACAACCCTTGGACTGCACCTGGTTGTCTTCGATCACTTTTCTCTGGAATCGTCGGTGACAATACCACAAACTGTGACAGTGCTGAATCATAGGAAGGAAAGCCATGTCAAATATTGTAGATTTTACTTTTGGGAAAGCTAAACTGACAAAGTAGAGCAGGGTTAATCCACTCTCCGCTGTTAACATTACCATAACAGTTCGTGTAGAAGTCGCAAAAGTGATCTATTGGAATACATAAAATTCAAGTTATCGCCAATCGTACTTCTAGTGACGGTTTGATGTTTAAGACCGTGAAGTCGTCAATACTGCAGTTGTTGGAGTCAACCCTATTGCCTGACAATTTGAGCGATTCAAAGCGTGCTCCATCAGGTTGTATGGTCTAGACCAGCGACATATGAATCGAACCTATGAGGCTTTGTTCTCCACCACTACACTTCCTGTGCCGCAATTTCCTTTGATGGAGACCAAATGATCACTAAGGAAGAAGAGCAAAGGCGACGGGGATCAAAAAAGCATCAGCTGATGTTCTAGATACAAGCACAACCGTGAAAACCTTCCAGCGGACTTTCTAAGTAACACCCCCAACAAGATAAAGTTTATCAAACTCCTAGAGGTTCCAGTCTGCTGGACTTAATGCCCGCCAAGCATCTTCGAATGCAGACAAACTAATTGTCCAAACGGCCATGGAAGCAGATGATCTTACGCGACCTGTTATGGTTATAGCCAACGCTATAGATATAGTGTGCATGCTGATAGCACTTGCACGTCAGCAGACTGCAAGCACAGTACATAGTCCAGGCTCTAGTACTAAAACAGGAAAAGTGTTTAAGACATCCGAAATCCATCAAAACATTGGCTACATGAAGGATGTTGTACTCTTCTTGCACGTGGTGAACGGCTGCGACACAACATTTGCGCGCTTCGGAAAAGGGATAATGTTGGCTCCGAGCTCATGTCTATGCCACGACTGTAGCAAGGCCAGCGGTTACAGCCTCTTTCGACCTAGCCAGACTGCCACATATATTAAACATTTTGGTCTACTATAGCAATTTATTCTTACATATGTTTGTCGATGTTATTAGGTCGAGGAGTAAGTCGGGCGCCATCTCGACGTAGCAGACTGGGGTTGGCGGAAATCTGCTCACACACTACTCCTTACATTCTCGCTCGCGCTACCTGACACGATTACATGCAACTGCAACGACTGCAACACCATCTGTGAATGCAAACAGGCAGGTCTTGCATGCCCTATGATGTGCGGCCGCTGCAAAGGGTCAAGTTGCTGAAGCAACATACCACTTGCGGATGCTCCGGACGATTCCAACTATGTAATTTTGCTCGCACCAAACTTTCTTTTGCCAAAAAAGTCTTACCTATAAATATAATTCAGGGATAGCGGGTGGTCTAGTGGTTAGAGTTTCAGGCTTTAGAGCTAGTAAGTCCAAATCACCTGTCCGTTGAAAATTTTTCTGAATAAGTTAAACCCGGCGTGTTTATGCGTGTGGTGTGTATGTTGGGTTGCATGTATTTTAAAAATGAAGCATGTTAGACCGGTGAATAGCACTAAGTGCGCTGAACCCGGATAAGGGGGCGGAATGGGAAAAATTGCGTTGTGCTCACGCACATCTCTATTATTCTTAGAAAAATATATAATCTGTTAAAGAATTATTTAAAAAAAATTAGCAGATTTAATAACGTTTGTTAAAAAAATACTATTTTGTTGTTGTTGTTTGCAACCGTAAGCCATTTAAATTAATTCTAATCATGTCGGCATTGACATATTTTCAAATTAGCGACACTGAAAACATGGAAAACGGCACCAACATAGCTAAAAAGTGCCATTTATGGAAATTAAAATCTTCTCCCACCCTCACCCTCAAAACATGATGAGGCGGTTCCAGACCTTTAACAGTACTGCATGTAGAATGTGTATACCAATTTTTAAATCTGCATTGTTTCTTTCGACCTCCTAACCTATTACTGGGGTACTAAAAACAATGTGCCCTCTGTGTGTGAAGTTGGCTGACAACTACTTTTTTTTAATTACTCAGTCATGTGTTTGTTTGCTGATATTTCAATTAGAGCACCACGAAGCACTAACAAAGCACTAACGATTGGCAACAATTTTTTCATTAGTGCTTAATGTGTGTCTGCTGAGCGTGAAGTTGGTGGACAACTAATTTGTTTTAATTACTCAGGCATGTGTTTGTTTGCTGACTTTTTAATGAGAGCACTAAAGGGTACTATTGAAGCACTAACGATTGGCAAAAAAATTTTTGTTAGTGCTTAAAGTGTGCCTGCTGAGCGTAAAGTTGGCAGGCAACTATATTGTTTTAATTACTCACACATGTGTTTGCTGATATTTTTAATAAAGCACTAAAAAGCACTACAAAAGCACTAACATTTGGCAATATGTTTTTCGGTAGTGCTTAAAGTGCGTAAGCTAAGCGTGAAGCTGGCAGGTGTTTATTTTAATTACTCGGAAATGTGATGGTTTGCTGGTTTTCTCGGTAGGGCACTACTAAAGCGCACTAATGGAGCAGTAACGATTGGCGCAATTGCTGTCGTTAGTGCTTTCATTGCCCTACCAACTTCACCGACCTCTTTTAGACCAGGGTTGGAAAAAGAAACATAAAGCTAATTAAATATATTTTACTACAGTTCTGTCTTTGGACCTAGAATGTGACTCTTTTAGTGCTATGTCTTCCTGTTAGGTAAACATTGTAGTTAGATATTTCTCTGAACAATGTAATTTATATTTGGTATTGTACGAATTTAGATGACTAAAACGTTGTAGAATAATAACTAAATTATATTAGAATAGTAACTCACTTCTAGTAATACGTGACGCAGTTCTTAACATTGACCGTTTTGGATTTTATTTTACGGAGTAATTCTCTAGGCCGAACTGAACAATAAAAAACAAGCGCGTTGGATATTCCATAATTTTTATTTTTTTCCTCTGACGATGAAACACCCCACTACATTTTAGATTTGCGGTGAAACATAATCCAGATGAAATATGTTCAAATAGTTTGATTAGAACTAGAAGACGAGGTCTTGTGGATTGGCCAGCATGGTCACCCGACTTAACATCTTCAATTTTGTTTGTGGGAATTGGGAATATGTAAATAGAACACTTAATACTGTAACTCGAAGACGAAACATAAAATTTGTGCCAACCTATCGGCTGTGGAATATATTAACAGTTTGGACATTTGCTCTGTAATATTTTTGGCGTTTTAAAAGTTTGTCAATTGGAAACTAAAATTTTTCGATGAATTTTATTATTTTATGCAAAGCGTTTTTTAAAATGTTATAAAAAAAAAGGCTTCAAAATCAATTCAATTAAAAAATAGAAGATTTGTATTAAATGACTTCAAAAAAAATCATTGTTTTATTGTTAAAATATCTATTTTTCAATGTTGCTTAATAATATTAATAAAAATTAAAATAACGAGCTATATAAACAAAACCAAGTAAAATACTAGCAATAAAAGAAGGTACAATACAGTTTGATATGTTACAGAAGTCTTTGTCATCACATATGAAGCAGACGCTTAAATTATCATCACACGCTTGGTCTGTGTAACATCCTCTAAGAACAGTACTAGGCTCATCTAAAAATAGAGAAAGGACTGGTTATTAAAGCCCAATACTATGTTTTTTTAATGAACAGGTTTCTAATTAAAATAAACAGCCCTGTTTATTATAATAACCGATCTGTTCATTTCAACAACCAACCTGTTCATGCATGGAAACTGTTGAGTTTATTTCAGAATCTGGTTTGTTTATTTTGTGGTAATAAAGCTGGTCGCTAGCACGAACAATTTTTTGAGCTTTATTTGTAGTAGAAACGGTACTTACCCCCTATAACAGGAAGTAAGTGTTTTATGCATGCTTTGTCACAAGTGATTGTTCCTGCATTCCTATTAGGATCAAACCAAACTCCACAGCCTGCATCATAGTCTCTCGAAGTACAATTGTAACACTCTAACGTCGTTCCTGAGAAAAATGGTTTGATGTAAATAAAATTAACATTATTTAAATTTTTGGTTTAATTCCAGTAATGCGGCAAATAAAAAAATAATTTTTTAGTTAACACTTGTATGTAATTATAATAATAGAACTTACCAGTTTGTATTAACGTTAACAATAAAAAAACAAATAATATATAAATCGATTTGCAAGACATTGTTTGAAATAAATAGTACGTCGAAGTAGATAATAACTTTGCTTATAACCAGGTAAAGCACACTCACTAATGTTGACGCTCATATATGAATTGTTATAACATATAGCTTGAGATAAGCAATAATCAATTTTTTTAGCTAATCTAAAGTATCTGAGAATGGTACGTTTTTGCATTACTTCTGCGAAATTCGAACAAAATTTACCCACTTTGAAGATCTGATATAAAAAAGATAATCGTATTTTTATGAAGAATTTTGTTGTAATTAATATAATTTAACTGTTTTATATCATTATACAGGGTGAGTAGCAATAGATAATGCATATCTGTAACTACGCAAATTTGATTGTGTGAAACACTAGCCTTAATAAAAGTTGTTTGTTAAATTTCAGAGCATCCCTTGTTGATCAATTTTTTATATTTTTCACACGTAAATAAAAAAATAACACCTAAATACAAAAACGTAAAAAAATACAGAGCGATCAAATAAAAACCTTAATCGCAGTCGCCTTTGAAACAAACGCGTCATGTCGATGATTAGTTTGCAAATCGTGGAGCTTTCATCACAGTTGCGTGACATATTATTATTTAACCACAATTGCTCATATTTCACATTCTTTTACAAATGATCATGTGAGATTTGTCAATTTTTAAAAATATTTATTGTTTTTATTTCACAAACGTGCATAATAAATGTCAGTTGTACGTTTGGTTTAGCCGCTAAGGCGAGGGCTTGTAATCTGGTGACCCTAGTTCAAACCCCGTGAGAAACCTGTTTTGTTTTCCTAATTTTTTAAATTTTTTTATGACTTTTTCTGTTACAATCTTTTCTTGGCCCATGTCTGTAATTTATTTCAATTTTTATCTTTTAATCATTAAAAAAAATTTGATTTTCAATTTAAATTTAAAAATGTTTTATGTCGCTTTGTTGAAACCATTTTTACGAACGATGAGAATTAAATACTATTTAGAAAAGTAAGTATATAAATGTATGTAAAAACGTCGTTGCGCTATTGTTTTATACGTTCAGCTTTTAGTCCACAGTTGTTTGTGTTAAATTTTTATTTAAATTAAAAATCTATTTTTAAAAAATAAACACAACACAAAAATTAAAAAAATTAAAGATTTGGGCCAGGGTAAGATAGAAGTAAATGTCAAAAAAATTAAAACAGGTTTGTTTGTCACGGGATTTGAACTGGAGTCACCAGATCACAAGCTCCCGCTTTTACCGCTAAACCAAACAACCGTCTAATATTTTTTTCCATTATGTGTACAGCAAGTGCCATTTAACCTTGCAAAAAAAATGACGATAAGTTTAAAAGGCGAGAAGCCGTTACACTCTCAAGCAAAAGCAATCCCGTAGTTTGAAAGCTAGTATAATATCTAGTTGCTGTTAATTATTTATGTCATTATTATTTTGCCATACGCCAAAATAGGAAATTGACTTTCACTTTTTAGTAGAGTGTACCACACTGTCCAACAGCCAATTAGAGCTAGTTTAAGTTACGACTACCGACGAAACAAAGCGTAAGTAGCTGAATCAAAGCCCACTAAAATTTGCAAGGTTAGGTGGCACATGCTGTATTAAATGGGTCACAGTTTACAACTGACATTTATCATGCACATTTATAAAATAAAAATAACAAATATTAAAAATAATTTGCCATGATGACTAGCTAATTGTTAAAAAATATTAAATATGAGCAATTGCGGTAAAATAATAAATCGACCAACTATGATAATAGCTGCAAGATTTGCAAACTAATCATCTACATGACGCGCTTGCTTCATAGGCGACTGCAATTAATTTTTTATTTGGTCGCTCTGTATAGGATGCCATTCAAAAAACAAAAGTTGGTTTCCATAGCAACCAAATAACTCAACGTATAAAAAAAATGAGCATAGATAAAATAAGCCCTGAAATTTACCAAACAATTTTTATTAAGTTTTTTTTTCATAGAATCAATGTTTAGATAATCACGAAGTTACAGACTTAACTGCGTTACATTTTACTGACCCTGTATATTTTTCTGCAGTATGAAGGGCGGATCCAGCCCAATAACATTACAGTGTTAGAGCATTAATTCCTTTCAACAAAATATGAAGAATGTTCTTACTCAACATAGGCCCGAAAACGCATTTCTTTGTAAATACAGGGTGTTAATGTTTTTAACATTGTTTTCTTGAATGTTTCATGGCTTAAGATATATTAATGAAATTTTGCATATCTTTTTTGAAACAAGCGGCAGGAATTTTGTCGTAGTCGATTTAATATTTAATAGCCAATAGCGTTGCAATGAGGCACTTAAGCCCCTTTTTGGTAAAAAAAAACTCCGACGTCACTGGTGTTAAAAACAATCTCTTTAAAATTTCAGAATCAAAATCATTCTTACATTTTTCTCGTAAAATGCGCTTATTTCGAGATATTGTAATATTTGTGGTTAGATGCAACACAGGTCGCATATAGTAAATTTTGGTCCCCTCCACTAACGTTTAGTGGTGAGGGGTCTCCACTACTAGAAGACACATACGGACGATATTCCTTTACACAGCCGACCGCTACGGTGTTCTTCTTTTTCTATACAGAGAAGCAAATTTGGATTTACAACATTTGCTTGATTGTTTGTGTCTCGATGACACAAAATTTTGCTTTAAAATGCATTTTTAATTAAAAAAACGTTACCTCAAATGCAAGCAAATAAATATTAGAGATTATAACCGCAACTTAGTTTAAAAATATGCAAACTTGCTCGGATAATCAAAAATGTGCATGCATTTATGAAAATTTTAAAAGTATTTCAAATTAACATATGTCGTTCACATGTGGATGAAACATGTTGTAATTTAACTTAGCATATGTTTAATACATACAAAAAGAACATGCAAATGCATGTAAATCCTAGCCCTAATATGGGTGACGGAAAGCAGATTCAAACATTTTTAAAAGAAAAATCAAACTATTATTTATTAAGCTAAATCTGACCATTTTACGTAATTAATAATAAGAGAACAGTTGCTTGCTTTATTATTACTCAGTACAGTATCATAAATAACTATCAACAATTACCCAAATAGTGAAAATTATTGGTCCCATAAATGAAGCAGTAGCATTAATTGATGAGTTGCAAAGATCTTTATTACATGTCAAACACGCTCTTAATTCATCACAGAGTTCTTCTTTATAACAACCTCTGGTTATAGGTTCAATCATACCTGCAACAATTACTATGAAAAAAAATATACTTTTTTACTTTTGTACTTTCTTACTCCCTATACTAGGGTGTATAATTTTTTGACATGGTACTCCATCAGCACAGTTAGACTTTTTAATAAGTGTCTTATCAAACTCCAAACCGCATTCCGATGTCTCGTATGATGTACAATCGTAACAGTTTATGGATATTCCTAAAAAATAATGCTTGGTTTAAATAATATCAAAGTGAATTATAAACCCCAGCGGAAAAAAAATATAAGATAAGAGAAACTAAATGTTATACAAATGCCATGAGGCCTACAACGTGTTTATCGTTCAAAACTTTCAGGTCGATTTTTTTGGCGAATACAATACCGTCCTCTTATTACGTATGTATAGAAGGCGTTTCAAAAAATGTGAAAACAAATGATAGGGCAGATTTTTCATGGGAAGACAAGACGGAGAGTCTGGATAAAAATAGCTTTTTAACCTAATGGTGACCGAGATACAGGGTGTTGCAATTATATATTTTATTTACATTTTCTGGTTTTCTCAGAAACGGTTGCAGGAAAGTTGATGAAATTTTCAGGGTAAATATTACTCAAAAATAGGCATATTTTAAAATGCTTTTAATGTAAATATAATAACACAGTGGCGTAGAAACTCAATCGCCTGTTCCTGTTTTTGGAAATATTTGTCACATCCATAACGTTTTCAAAAAACTTGATTTAAATCTCTATTTAATTTTTAACAATAAAGCATTCTTTTGAAATTTTGATTGGATTAGCCGATTTCCAACAATTTAATACTTAAAAAAATGCAAAATATTTACCTTTAATTACAAAGGAGGTTATGATCCAAATAAGACAATTTAAATCAACATAGTCAAAATTTACTGTTGTCATTAATTGCGCCAATATTGTCCCATTTGTGATAAAACCTTTTAAATAAAGTTTCTCAAGTACTGATTTTTGGCAAGATTTGTTGTTTTATGTGTTTTATAATTGTCAAAGTAGAAAATGCTTTTTATTGAACGAATTGACTGATATGCATTTGATGTACGGCGCAAGTAAACAAAATTCTGGACCCTCTGCGCTTCGCTGGCGAAAAGATTTTCCTAATAGAAATACTCCAAATAGAAAATCTCTCCATGTACAACAGGTAAACCGTTATCATGTACAAAGAGTTCAAAAATTGGTACCACTGTAACGCGTCAACTTTTCCTTGAACCGATGGTCTAGAATTACTCGAACTAAAATAATCTAAAATAAAGAAAATACACGATTTACGGGGTTTTAATACGCACAACTGGAAATTTCTCCCGTCGTTTAGCAAAAAATATGTAAAATAGAGGAAATAATTGGTTAAAGCACAACTAGGGATTTCACCCGTCAGTAAATTAAAATAATATAAAATAAAGAGAATCCTCCGTTCTGGTCAACCTCTCGAGAGATATTTGGATTTCCATTTGGTACAAAAAACCCTTTGTGGTTACTGCAAGATTAGATAGAATTTGATGTATTTAATATTTAGAAGACGATTTGCGGATTTTACTGAAAAATGATCCGATTGGTATTAGACAATCAATGTGGCTTTTGCTCATTTTAGCCGACAAGTTTGAAGTTTTTTAAATGAGAAATTCACAAATAACTAGATTGGTCGAAGTGGTCTTGTAAGTTGGCCACCTCGATCACCTGATCTCAACCCTATAAATTTTTATGTATGTGGCGACATAAAACAAATTGTTTATGCTATTTCTGTGAATACACAAAAAAAGTTATATCTAGTAAACGAAAATGAACGGGCCAGTTGCACTCCAACGAGTAAGACTGTCTCTTCTCCATCACGTCGGGCAAATGTCCACGCAGGTGGAACTCAATTTTCATTTGCTTTAAGCTTTATTTGTCATTAGGTGTAGTAGTAACCGTTTCTAGACGAAAAAATATAAATAAAAAATAAAATTTCAACGCATTGTATCTTGCTAACCGGTAGGTAGCACACAACACACACAAAAACCTACACAAGAGCTAAAAAGGATGGAGAAATCTATTATACATTTTTGTGAGACAGTAACAATAGTAAATGACAACAGAAAAAAGTCATCTTAGTGGACGTAAGACAAACAAAAAATGAACAAAGAAAAGAAATAAAAATGCAAAAAATACCTATGGATATCGCAGCAAAAAAAAACAAATAGTGAAAAATTTGTGTTATCGTTATAAGCAAGTAATATTTACAAAGTTAGACATTAGGCGTTACGTCTTACTCACCCTGTATACCGGCAAAAAACGTAAAATTGAAGATATATCGCCTGTCTATAAAGTAACCCCCCCCCCCTAACTAACTTTTGAAAGACTTAATATTTTACTACAACATTTGGTGTGCTTTAATGGGAAATGAAATACTATTCGTTAGCTAAAAATTAAATTTTGTGTCATTTAAAATGGCGACTGGGCGCCATTTTAATTTTTTTTTAAATAGAAAGGGGAGTCGAGTGACACCTCATTTGAAATGGCGCCCAGTCGCCATTTTGAATGATACAAAATTGAATTAGTGGCTAAAAAATAGTATTTAATTTCCCATTAAAACACACCAAATTTTATGGTAAAATATCAAGTCATTCAAAAGTTAGTTTGGGGGGTGGGGTTCTTTATAGACACAGTGTATACATTGTAAAATACAAAAAATTGAGATTGTTATCTATGGCAGAAATATTCAAAATTTCTAATCTACTTGAAAACATTACGCCTAAATTGAGAACAATCGTTTTTGTTATAATTTTATAGAAATAGGCTGCGTTTAATCTTTTTAACAGGTATTGATATGGCGATCTTAAAAAGAATAAGATAATTTTTCCACGAACCTAAACAAAACTTGGGTACTTTTTAAAAAGAAACCTTCAGACAAAATTCAGGGAAAACATTTTCCGGCTAGACTACATTACTGTCTACTCCAGAACTGTTATACGAAGATGACGCGTATATTAAGCCGAAACATGTACGATAGTAACAAAGTCCTTACATTTAATTTTTGAAATACGATTACTTACCACTTGGAATTGTTATTAACAGCACAGAAAGAAACAACGCATATTTAATGGGATCTAATAGGAACATTTTATGTAGAACTCAGCGCGAACGCCATTATTATTAATTGTTTTTTATTTTATTGAACAGCTTTTAATCAATAAAACACTTTAGATGTCTGATAAACATTTGTATCTATACTTCGGTGTGATTATTATCTTGAGCCAGGCACTTCAAGCCTTTAAATCTAATGTACGTCGCAGGAACATACATGCCCGGTTTCGTACTCACTAAAGCTCGTCAGTGCAGGCCAACAAAAGGGGATAGCTGCATGTTTTCAAAACACGTTTTATTTAATACAATAATAAAGCACAACAATAAACGTTAATTTTTTATTGCAAATAATAACGAGCACAAATTAAACCAACAACGAGAGTTATAGCAAACGAGGGAACTAAACTAACTGAAGAATTACAAAGATCCTTTTTACAGTTGAAACACACACTTAATTTAGTGCACAGTGTTGCGTCATAACAGCCTCTGGATATGGGTTCAACTCCACCTGAAATAACAAAAGAAAATACGATAAAAAGCAAAGAACTTTTCTACGATTAAATTGAAAATAATCTCGTCTTGCAATTTTACTACATAAGTTGTTTTTAGCTTCAGAACCAGCTATTGCTTACCTACTCATCTGTAATATTATAAAACAATGAAGTCACCCAACATGACTAACCAATGCAACACAGTAAGCTAATAATCAAATTTGGTAAAACTTAAATATTTAATGAAATAAATGTAAGTATAACTGCTGTACCTCCTACAGTTGGATGTTTGACTTTTTGACATCCAATGTCATCGAGACAGTCAGTAATACCAACTGCTGTTTCATCAAAACGTTCTCCACACTGCCATGTTACGTTAGTAGAGCACTGGTAGCATTTTACACAAGTTCCTGAAAAAGATTAGAATTTATTTATTTTTCTAGATGCTTGTATTTCCATGATGTAGATATGGAATTATTTTGTTAAAAATATTTTGCAAAAAAAAATAAACTAACCTTGTTGGAAGAGAGCAAACAGAACAGCAACAAAAACTAGTCTAAGACCTGCTGAAGGCATTTCAATTAAATAAAAATAACCTTGTTCGAGTATTGCTTGATACTGGTGTTTATGTGTCATGCTTCACCTTTTTATTTAGCGGTATCTGATAAGAAGTACTCGGTTGCAATTTTGTTTCATTTGTCTGGAAAACTATGAGAACGTTCAAATAATGCAAGTTGCTGGTTCAGATTTAATACCTTTGTTTACGGGTTTTGTCCTAGTACTTAGTTTTATTAAATAAATTTTTAAACAATTTATTAAAAAATTATTTTTGGAACAATGGGAATTATAAGTATTGTTACAACTAAAGATTATCAGTTGATTACCTAAAATAAAAACAAAAGCTACTTCTAAGTAATATTTTTTAAGTGTACTGAAAATTCTGTTGATTATTGTAAAAAACCCTATATTGCTATTAGGTACTAATAATGTTCTGATAAACACAAAACTGATAAAATTCGTGCAAATATTGGTGTGAGCATGTTATGATTATAAGTTTGCTAGGTGCGAATACGTGCTGTATTCTACCATAAAGGGAAACTTCGTGATAATCCACATGACGTAAATTGCAGATAAAACGCAAATATTGAAATGTTATGCAAATTTTCAATAGTCCAATACAAACAATGCTTTGTTGCAATGTTGTGTTTGTTGAACGATAATATTAATATAAAATATTCTTCTTTTTTTTTCTTATAATAATTTTGCAGTTTGTGGTGTAAATAGCGCATTTACCTTTCATCCTGGAGGCCTGAGTTCGATTCCCCGGTCCGGCCGATTGTCCTAGCTCAGGTCTTTTCCGTGGTTTTCCTAGGCCAAAAAGTGAATACTGAAATATTATTATACACGGCAATCCTCCCTTATCCAAATTCCTTGCGCTAGGCTGCAGAGGGGCGGTTTAGGACTCCGGTACGGAGAGAAAACCCGTTATAACGATTCTTAGCGGCCCGCCTCTTCACGGGGAATGAACCAATGCTGAATTTTCCTTTTTACCTTCCAGAAAACGACACTTTAGATTTCTTTCAGCCTTACACTACAACCCTGATCTTTCTTGTTTAGAAAACCTGATCTGTACGAAACCGATTATTTTCATTTAGTAAAAATGGTTGCGCAATTTTTCTCTTGTACTAAACCGACTAGTTTCCAGAATTTTTATCATCATTATCATCATCATCATTATCTATCCTCATATACCGGAAGGTGTCGAGGTCTTTCACTCCAGGTAGGCTCTTCGTTTGTGTAGTAGAAGGTAGTGGGGCTTTTTGGCTTTGAAACCACTACGCTCCTGAAGCTTATGCCACCCTTCATGCACACCCATTCACATATGTGTTTATTTGTATGTTAATGTTGTGCGTGGTTTTGTTACTGGTCTTGGTTAGCCAGTAATCAAGACAAGCGCCGTTAATTGTAACCCAAGGTCGAATGGTTGCCGAGCTCGATACCGATCCACAGAATTAAAGAAAAATTGTTTGCTTCTTCCGGGATTCAACCGAGGACTCACGCTTTGCGAGCTACATCCTCTTACCACTGGGCTACTCGAACTTTTATATGTTTTATTAACAAACCAGTTCAAAGTGGATAAAAATTAATTTTATTAGAACAGCTTTGCAACTCAGTTTTACCGAAAATGCCACGCAAAAACTAATTTTACGCAGCAACTTAATTAAGGATACAATTTAGTTATTTACCTGGTATAAACAACCGAAGATTTCTCCAAACATCAAATCTTCAGCGCAACCACTAACTGAAAACAAGAACTTATAATACCACGCATTCTGCGTTAATAACATTTTATCACTGTAAATTATTTTTATTACAAACATTGCAATAGTTTCCAAGATGAACAAACTAATTTAACGTGTTAATTAGGCACAGGCTTTGGATTTTGGCCGCTGCGCTGGTCGAATGCCGAATATTTGTCCGGTTTCTCATAGCATAACACCGAATATTCGGCTATTTGGGCAAGTATTCGGCTAAAAAGTCAAATATTCAACTAAGTACTAAATATTAAACCAACTACTTGGCCACGTGCCAAATATCAGGCCAATATTTGGCCAGTATATCGGGTATTACCTAAGTCGTGCCAATTATTCGGCAATGTGTATAGTAAATGTGTGGGTAAATGCTTTTACATACGCGTTTAGCGTTTAGTTTGGCGACCAAAATTAGAATTTGGTTTCAATTTATTTTCTTAATTATTCCTACAAAATTTGCCGAATATTAATGATTGCCCTAAAAAAGAAGATAACACTTTTATACATTACCTAATGGCAATTTGGTTGAAAATTCAATACAAATAATGCTTTTGGTAAATTATTTAATAATAATCGCGGCGGTAGTGCATTGATAATATCGGTTGCAAAATAAACCTTCAAATGTCTCGGTAACGCACAAGTAGAAATTACACTATTTTATTTAAAATCAATAATTATTATTTTTTAATGCTACTTAACTCCCATTTCTAACAAAACGTAGTTTAACGAATGTAATCGGGTGAAGCATAAAACCTTAACAATAATGATGGTGATGTAAACAATGTTATTTTTCTATTTATAATGACTTCCAGCATTAAAATTCTTTGAAGGACATAATATACAACTAATTCAGTTTTTACACGTTGAACTGCCATGTTCCACCTCAACTGGAGTTCACTGTATATTATTTGGTTTATGAATCAAATATAACTTTAGGTGAAAAGACGCTTTACATACACCGCTACTGTGACTAGTGGCAGCTCGTAAGGGAGGCAACATGGGCGGGTTCCTACTAGCAAACTAGTACTAGTAGAAGATCAGTAAGAAAAAAACTTTTTGCTATCGTTATTATCATATGATTATGTTATCGTATAAACAATCCTTCTCGCGGGATTACTACGTTATATTCAACTAACAATGACAAAGAACAACGTAAGTATTTAATTAATAGAACTGGAAATTTAAACACAAGTTTTTTTTTTAGTTTTAAATTTGTGTCGTTCTTACGTAGCAAATGTTCAGGAGACGCCAATGATCTGATCTTATATACAACGTGTTTAAAGCTAGTACTAATTAAAATTTTTTAGGACAACATAAACTGTTTATTTTTCACAAAACTATACGAAACAATAATCAGTACATATGGCTAATAGAAACATCGAATTCTAGTTAAAAACCACTGTTTAAAAAAAATATTTAATAACAGTCACAACAGTAAAACTAGCAATAAAAATTGAAGGCATGATACTGGATGATGAATTGCACCAATCCTTTGTGCAACTGTGACAACCATTTATTTTCTCACATACTTCGACCTCACCACAGCTTCGTGAAACTGTATGAGCAGTTACTAGAATTAGAAAATATTTTAGTTTTTGATTTTATAAACATTTACGACAGCTTGATTAAAAAAAACGTCGATTCGGTGATGCCCAATTGCGCAAGCACTCTTACCTATTTTAATACATGCGTTAGTTATTATCTCGAGACAAGGTAGTTTGACAGCTGCTGCAGCATCAAACTCGTCTCCACATTTACCAGAAGTTAGAGAGGTACATCCATAACATTGTAAACAGGTTCCTATAAAGGTAATTTTCTTAGTAGTTAAAACCTCAATATACAAAATTAATTTTTGCATTCAATTAAGCAACGGAATTCTAGACTTTAATGAAAGCTGCACAAATTATGTGACTCCTCCTGTATTAAGTACCTAACTCACTTACCTGTTTGACTTAAAGTTAATAGAACTATCACAGCAAGCACAAATCCAGCACCGTTGTTTGAAAACATTTTCAGGTGAAACGAATTTCTATTAATGTGTTTACAAACTTTATATACATTTTCACCGGAAATAAAACACTCCCAAAATGTTTATCAGTATTTGTGTATTGATAACGTGAACTTTATGCAATGGAGAAACGAGTTATCTAAATTCGTAGTAGCTGACAAATTCTAATTAAATACATTTGTTCTTATGTATATAGTTTATGTGAATTCAACAGAATATTCATTTTTTTTATGTTTCGAAAATTCAAAATCGGAAACGGAGGTTAAGTAAGTTTTCTGGTGTCATTTTACTCGGAAGCAGAATTTTACAAATTAAAAAAACTGTTTGAATCAAGAATATATTTGTTTCTGATATCGGTACATAAGAGTGTATGTCAATAGTCTGCACACATTTAATCACTTGGTAGATTACGGCAAATAGAATTTTTTTTTATTATTTCCATCATTCAACGTTTAGGTGAAAAAAAATCCCACGTTTGGATGCTTTGTTTGGGGAAAAAGACGCAGATAAAGTTACCATTTTCTATGTATGTGCGATTAACGAAATATTTCGAGATATTTTTACAGGGATACTTCACCCTGTTTTTGCCAATTTTCCCAACGAAAGACGATGAGAACGCGAATTCATTCATCACATTGTTTAATTGATTTTGTGTACTTTTCTCGACTTGAATACTTAACCTACAAAGGTTTCCTGTCCTTTTACAGTTTTCTGTAACTATCTTGGCGGTTGCGTATCTGCGAAGCAAAGTAAAACATTCATACTGCCTACAATCGATTCATCAGTTCAGTTAAGTTAGATTGGTTAATTGTTAGTAATTGATTGTTTTTAAATGTTAAACCATGACAATTGTAGGAATGGAAAATGGTGAAATTGGTGAAATGGTGAAATTGAAGGATCAGTTGAAAACTGAACATAAAACATACAGCCCCTAGTTTATTATAACTACAGTTTTTTATGGTTAGTTGTAGATTCAGGTATTGATTAAAAATTAAACTTGTTTGAATTACGATCATTTTAGTGACTTCAACTTGGTACGTCCACTTCTCTTCAGGTTATAAATCTGTCTGGGCAGTCTAACTGGGCGGTTGGAGGCCGTCGATAAGCAGGAGAAAGTGAGATTTAGGAAAAATAATGTTTTACTTTGCCTGCTCACGCCCATAATGAAAGTGCCAACATAAGTGGCTCACATTCCCGACGTCGCGTTGTTAATACTTTAGTGACCATACAAAGAAAACGATGCTGTAAATTTGTTTTGTTACATTGCAGGTTATTGCTTATTGTTTTTTCAAATTTTTATCCTTCAGTTTTGAATATTTTAGGGATTGTGGTATTTATTTGTACCATAAGGATTCATTCGATTATTACATTCATATGAATGGCAATCATTCGAATATACAAATCATTTGATTCGTAAGACTTAACATTCATGTAATGTACAGATCAAACAAATTTTTTCGAACATACTGTGCTTATCTTTATTTTTATCATGGCTTTAGAATATATACAAAACTATGTAATTTTATTTATAGAGGTAGTTAAGTTGACCATAAATATGTACAAAAACATACAAAAAATAAAAGAACATATAAAAAAATTTATAAAGCTCAGAGTTTTACATAAAATATTTGGCAGTAATCGCGGCAACAAAGATGGTTACAACAAACGACGGCATGATGCTGGATGATGAATTGCACAAATCTGTTTGGCAAGCATAACAGCCGTTTACTTTGTCCGTGCAATAATCATAGTCGTCACAGCCTCTACTCTTTCTGCCCTCTCCCCAATCTAAAATAGGAAAAAAACACGGTGGTTAGAGTTGTTAATGTTACGCCGCTACGCAGCAAACTTACCACTTTTGAAACATGCATTTACAGTTGGAGGGCATGTTATTGTTAAAATTGTGTCATCGGGGACAAACGGATCTTTACATTTATTTCGTATGAAGCTGCAAGAATAACATTCCAAACATGTTCCTAAAAAATTTCTCATTTTAAACAAAACTATACCGTAGCGTTCACCTTAAGTACCATAACTTGATACTTACCTACTTGGCTTAAAGCCAGAAGAACAATCACAGCAAAAACAACTGGTTCACTGTTAGTCGAGAACATTTTTTATAAAAAAATAGTTTCGGTGGACAAAGTTGAGTTTTATACTTCCACCAAAAATTGATATTTAGAGAACGCTGATTGGGTAAATTTTTAGTATTTGGCGTACTATTTTATATTCATCTACTGATAAAATAATTGCGTTGATAGATAACATTATAATGAGAAAATGAGATTGTAAGATGAACAACTGGAGTTTGCACTTTAAACCTTTCAGGATACCAAAAATTGATCAACACAGATAAAAATAAAAAGATTATTTTCGTAGCAAGGTAACCCATATAAAATACAAAATCGATGATATCATTATTATGGAAAAGTAACTACAAAGAAGATTCTAAAGAACATCAGTATGTGCCTTTCACACATTCAGCAATTTTTGCAATAAACTTTAATTAGAGACACCAACAAATTTGTTTTGTTACACACTGTATATGTATAACCATAATGCTTCATAATATAGAGTTTGTTAATTACTGATACCCACGTGCCCTTTGGTCCGCAGTAACTTAGGGAGTTCAGGATTGGTACTCGTGGTAACTAAACATTCCCTGTAAGTGTCACTGTCAACACTCAAAGTGAGGTTATGTATGTAAACAAGCAAGCCTTGATAAGTTAACAAACGGCTTGGGAATTTTTGGATAAAAGCCTTACCAGCAGTGTAAGTTGGGTTGCCTATATTTTGTGGGCATGTGGGTATCAGTAATTAATGAAGGCTCTAATGTATTGTAAATTACTACTTTACTATGAGTTGTTACGTATTGAAACAGGATGATTCGAAAAAAACGTGCTTATATCTTCATATTTCTTTATTATCATAGCTTTGGGTTTACATAAAAAATATTACAATCAATACATTTTTAATGTACAAAACATGGTGATTAATCACCGTGCCACTTTATTTATAGAGGTACCTAACTAAGTTCGACACAAATATGTACAAAAAGATAAAAATAATAAGGAAAACAAAAAAAAAGGAAATAAAACAATGTATAAAGCTCGGGGTTCAATATGTTACAAAAAATATCTGGTAGTAATCGCAGCAATAATGCTGGTCACAACAAATGAAGGCATGATGCTGGATGATGAGTTGCACAAATCTGTTTGGCAACCGTAACAGTTCTTTGTATCCTTGCAAAGGTCATAGTCAGTACAGCCTCTACCCTTTTTTCCATCATCATCTAAAATAACAAAAAAAGTGGTCATGTTTTGTCGCCGCTTTTGTTGGATGGCTACAGATATTTTTGTTCATATCGAATTATGCGAGCATACTTACTAGTTTTAAAACACGCATTTACATTTGGAGGACATGTTTGTTTTATAATTGTCTCATCGGGGGTAAATGGATCTTGACATTTCGCTGCAGTGGGGATGCAAAAATAACATTCTAAACATGTTCCTGAAAAACAGTTACTATTAATTATTTTTAGTACGAGTAGTTATAAAAAAAACATACATATAAATAAATTAATAATTAATGACTTCGACAGATCTTAATTTTAAACTTATACGTATTTCAGCCTAACCCGTGGGGGCCATGATAATAAGTACGTGTGAGCCTAGCCTCCACACGAAGAACCGAAAAAAATTTTGAGTATGTAATTTAAATGCACTCTTCATAAAAAAATGTGACGCAAGTCGTTATTGAAGTTGCTAATATTTTATAAGGACTTGTGAATCTGGCCCCCTTAAGCAAAAATAGAATTTGGCGCCACTGAATGGGGCCGAATAACACAGAAACTAACGTTTTTTGTAGTTTATCAAACTTATCACAAATAATAATAATCAGCTTTAATAATAAATATAATATCAAGCAAGGCATTAGTTCAAAAATTATAGCCTTGTCTATGAAATACCCTTCCAGGGCAAGCTTGTAACTTTAACTAAATTCCTGCAGCTTGTTACTAAATAATTATATATTATTAATTAAAAGCACTTACAGTTAATTATTCAAGAAAACAAATGGCACTATATTACATTTAAGCAATTAAATCGATATTTAATATTGAACTTTTCAAGTTTTAAGCACGCGAGACATCTACCGAGCAGCTCCAGAGCAATGTTGCCAAAGGGTGCGGTGCAAAAGTTGAAAAAAACTTTTATTAAAAAAACAAAATTTTTAAAAGAATAAAGAAAAATGTATTTTTCTTAAAGAAATAGAAATTTAAAAAACAAACAAATTTCAAAAAATACGAAAAAACAACTAAAAAAATTTATTTCGTTTAAAATTTTTTTCTTACAAGAAATTTCGTTTTTCTCTAAGAAGTTATATTTTTTTTATTCAAATCCTTTTGCTTTAAACATTTCGATTTTGGCACAAACGACACCTCATTCTTATTAACACAAATGTACTAACTAAAAGTGCTATGACTTGATACTTACCTACGTGGCTTAAAGCCAAAAGAACAATCACAGCAAATACAACCCGTTCACTTGTTGTCGAAAACATTTTTGCTAAGCAATAATTCTCTCGTTGAGCAAAGTTGGGTTTTATACTCCTCCCGAAACCTGATGCTATTTATAGAACGCTGATAAGTGAATTTTGTACATTTGGCGTACTCGCCCTTACTCGTACATCGATAAAAATTATTGCGTCGATAGATAACATTGCAATGATAAAAAAGAATTGTAAGATACACAAATAAAGCACACTTAAGCCTTTTAAGATGCCAAAAACTTATCAAATGGGCAGTGGCGTAGCTTTCATACCCACAATTGTAGCCAGCAAGGCGATGGGGCCCTGAAGATTTGGAGCCCCTTAGGGCTACCGGTAAAAAAGGAACTAAATATATCGAAGTTCGAAATAACGAATTACGCATAGATTATAGGTTTTTTTCAACTCTATAGAAAAATTATATACCGGGTGTTAATGGAACGTGACGCATTTCTTTTTTTTATTTATGACGAACAACTACCCGTATAACCAAATCTATAAAGATGTCCTAGGCGATAGAGATATTTAAAGATGCGGTAAAGATTACGTGATACAGGTGTAATATGTATTGGAGCTGTACTTTAGCCTATACCTTAACTGTATAGATTAAATATTTACCGCATCTATATGATATCTATACTTGTTTCCAGTACAGTTTTATCTTTATCACATCTGTATCACATCTTATTCTATGCTATATCGCACCGGTACTTCAAGCAGGGATTTATCTTTATCGGATCTGTAGAAAATATATACTGATTGTCTTTACAGTTGTACCTTTAACAAATCTCTACAATATCTTCATGCAGGCTATATCGCACCTGTAGCGCAATTACCGATTTTGTCTTTATCGAATCGGTGCTAAATATATACTGCCTGTCTTTACAGTTT
Source organism: Ctenicera cuprea (assembly GCA_958336395.1). Classification (NCBI taxonomy): domain Eukaryota; kingdom Metazoa; phylum Arthropoda; class Insecta; order Coleoptera; family Elateridae; genus Ctenicera; species Ctenicera cuprea. The sequence continues at coordinate 5,363,936 of OY284489.1, read as the reverse complement.
TATCTTAAGCCTAAAACCGCTGTGTATAGCGCCAATCTAAACACTATGTTTATTTGTTGGCCTTGTGTATAAAAACGTTAAAAATGGCGCATCAACAAGATCAAGAATTTAAAGTTTACGAATTTGATGGAACCTTGGAGATTTGTGTGCTTCCTACAATTATAATAATAATTTATGACATAATCATTAACCAAGGCTGCTGTCTCCAATGTGGAGTTATTTTCGATAGGGGGATCATTTACCACAATATCTATAAACCACAAGTAAATAAAATGATAACCTTCATCATAAACTGTTATTACACCTATAACCAATACTATACCTTTTGATGTGCCTACAGCAGAGAGCATTTTCTCAGTTTTGCTGTACTTATAACGTCCAACCGCGGATTTACGGGGGGTAGGGTAGTAGGGGTAATTACCCCCCCCCCCCCCCCAAGGCCAAAAAAATCACCTAAAGCACTAGAAGTAAAGTGTTTTTGAACATGTAATTGGAAAAAATTTGTAAATAAATATATTTCATCGGCTAAAAGTTTTCCAGCGAAACACAATAAGAATGACTCAATTGCAAAGAAACTTTCTTAACGGTAAAACCTAAAACCAAGCCGGACGTTAAACAATGCATGGCTTAAGATTAGCTGTAAACCTTTATGGGGGTTTATAAACAGACCTGTTTGGAAAGTCTACTCACCAAAAAGATAAAGATATTTAAAGCTTATCCCAGCGCCAGCAGTACAAAGTACGAACCGACATCAACATGGACATATTACGTGATATTTTTTTCTTGAAATTACAATTCTGACCTCAGCAATGGCGAGAAATTCAGAAATAATGTACTTTAAAATAGTTGGTGGTAAAATAATACAAAGACATCAATTATTTCGAAGTAAGATTCTCGAAATGTCTGAACCTACTAAAACTGTTTTATATTTTATCCCCTATAATTCTTCACTGTTTATTTTTCTTAATACTTTACTCTATCAAAATAGTCTGTTTTCACGTGTTTCTTGAAATTTTAATGCTATATATAATCTAACGTCGTTTATATCTGCTTTTTTCCAGTTCGCTTGTATGCACACTACGTAGTTGTTTTTTTTTGTTTCGGCATCAGTTTATTAAAAACTTAGCAAAGCTACAAACGATACACTTTACCAACTATTTATAAAATGATTTTACTCTACATTAAAATTAATGTAAAAAACAAAATTAGAAAATGAGAAACATGAAACACATTTAACTTTAAAAATTTCAAGAGCCCACAGAAATGTCTAACTTTATTATTAAGCGTCCAATGCGTTTTCTACGTAGTCCCTGTTAATCACGTTTTATCCAAGCATACTATACGCCCTTAACGAGATATTATGCAAAGTCACTATAAATTTTACTGCAAAAAAAACGGTTTAACCCTAACTGTAATTCTTGGTAGTACATTTGTATCATATTGTCCATCATAACCTTCTGTAATACTCTTAAAACATTTAGCGGTCGAATCTTATAAGAGGCGAGATTAGCTCAGGGTGCAAGGAGACCGACTCACAAACCAAAGATGGCCAGTTCGATTCCCCGCTAAGGTAAAGTATGCAGCGCATTTTTAAAATTAAAATCTATCAATAAATACATTAGTGTAAATGAAATTAGCTAAAAAAATACAGAGGGGTTGTATAAAATATTATAAAAGAAAATATATCCGCGTAAAAAAATATTTTTTTTTAATCTAAAATTAATTGCTTGAATTATCTATACCGCACCTTAATTTGGACGATACAGCATCGGAATAGTATCTTTAAAAACCTATATCGTATCTTTACAGTACCTTCATGTGCTCTATACGCAATCTTAACTGAATCTGTACTTTAACTATATGTTGTCTGTACAGGAGCTTTACATCTTATATACAGAGTTAGTAAAGACAACTATACCCAATCGATATGTAATCTCTATCGTCGCGCTATCCATAGGGTACAGAAAGCCTGTATCGACTAAAGATTTAAATACAGGTTCGATATAGGTTCTGTATTGTGTGGTTATACGGGTAATTACAGGCTAGAGCAGAGCTCTTGCAAAACTCGCTCGTACAATCCTTTAAAACATCAGGCCCGCTGAGGTCATTCTGTGCGAAATGCACTACCTCTTGGTGGTGCAAAAAACTCGAAATGATGAAATTAGCATTAGGTAAACTTTTGAATAAAGCCAACCAATCTAGGAATACTAGCGACTGGGGGACCTAGAAGAACCAACAACGACTAGATAAAAAAAAATTGCTGCAAGCAAAGAGACTCTTGGAAAACATTCTGTAATTCCATAGAAAAGCACTGCTTCTGCGGCTCGAATAGAGAATCTTTTTAAAGGACCCCAACTAACAGCCAGGTTGTTTCAACGATGGGATGGTACTTTCACAACCAAACCTGAAGAGACAGCCCATGTGCTAGTAAACACCCATTGCTCAGGATATATTGTCACTCTACACGTGTTGCCACGGCTTGACATCCCACCACCCACTGAGGCCGACTAGGAAGTGGCAGACCGGAGACAAGGTAACCTGGACTATAAAAACTTTCCTTCCCTTCAAGTCGCCCGAGCTGGACAGTATTTTTCCAGCCCTTTTAGAACGGAGTTTGGACCTTATACTCTTCACCTGGTGCATATGTACCGGGAATGTATCACCGCCTTCCGATATATACCGGAAACCTGGAGGGAAGTTAAGGTGGTATTTATACCTAAACCGGGTCGTACTGACTACTCCCTGGCAAAATTATACCATCCAATCAGTCTCTCTTCGTTCTTGCTAAACACACTTGAGAAGCTACGTGACAGAGAAACACGAGGGCAGGTGCTAGTTCTACACCCACTGCTCCCAAATCAACATGGGAGATTCACCGAATCCGCACTACACGCTGTGGCAAATTGGATAGAGAGATTGTTAGACAATCACATGACTACGTTAGGAGTTTTCACTGACCTTGAAGGGGATTCTGATAAGGCATCGTTCGACAGTATTAACACTGCTTTACGCAGGTATGATGTTACGACCGCTCTCTGTGAGTGGATAAAACACATCCTTGCAATGTTGTAACGAAGGGCTGCCTCCAAGGTGGCGTTTTGTCCTCACTGCATGGAACACAGTGGTAGACAGCGTCCTGCACTCTCTCAACGATGCTGTTTTGCTCACATTGACTATGCGGATGATATTACTATCCTCATCACAGGAAAAATCGAAAAAACGCTCTGCTCCTTAATGTAGACGGTTCTTTGAAAAATAGAAGACTAGTGCAGTGAACAGTCCCTCTATGTCAACCCCTCTAAGACAAAGTTGGTACTATTCACAAGCAAGAGGAAGATTGAACTTATTCGGTACTTTCCTCAATTTATCAAATATCTAAGAGTCATTTTTGACAAACACCTGAATTGGGGAAAACACTTACAGGCTAAGATCAAAACAACATGCATAACCTTTTGACAGAGTCGCACGCTCGCGCACCTGTACGACTCTGGGGGCTATTCCCCAGAATTACCCTGTGGTTGTATTCAGACATTATTAGGCATATGTCATGCTACGCAGCGCTGGTATGGTGGCACAGAATCAGACGGGTTACAACTGCAACCAAACTGAGACATGTGCAACGTCTTGCCTGTCTTAGTATTACAGAATTACTATTCGTTTAACCCCCACGACGGTCCTTGAAGCGATCCTATGAATTCCCTCACTCTATTTGGTACTGGATAAATCAGCTATAAGGACTACCTTGAGACTACGCTTTAGAGGGCTATGGTATACAAAAGGTGTGAGTGGAAGGCACACCCGCATCCTCAATGAGGCAGTCTTAAGATTCCGTTTTTCGGTGCGGTGGTCGATTGCCTCTCTCCCCAGTATACCTGTAATCGACACTTCAGTGTATTTGTGAATGCTAGGCTAACCCACCATTCGGATATATCCATCTTTACTGATGGATTTAAAGCAAGGCATAGAACCGGCGCCGAGTTTTCTCCGACGATCTAAACCTTCGCCAAAGTATACCGCTAGGCAAACTCACCACCGTCTTCCAAGCGGAGGTAGTGGCGATAGTGCATGGTGCAAATGTAGTCCTTGAACAACAAATCAAAAACCAAAGTATTGCTACCTTCAGCGATAGTAGAACTGCCCTACGGGCCCCGAGTAGTTGTGAAATTACCTCAGGGTGTAGTACTTCAGTGCTTGAAAAGCTCTTCAAGATATCTCCAGAGACCACGTTGTTTCATTCGTTTGGGTGAAGGGACATGATGATAAGCAAAGTAATGAGGAAGCTGACGAGGTTGCTAGGCTGGCCTCAGAACAACTTCTTTGTACAAAATGGAGCTGGTAGACAGCCCCAAGTGTCGAGGATGTAACTTAGAGGACGAGACAGCAGAAGACGTCCTGCTCTCGCAACAATTAGAGGATCCATGCTGGGGGACTTCTGGCCTGACATGGCCGTCATCAGCAACACCTCAATCGCGGACGTCCTCAAGTTCATTCAAAGAATTGGGTGGCTTGAGTGATTCCCCCGGTTGGGCTTTTTGTGGCCTAAGTGCTTGTGAGTTGTCTCATCATCCAATCCTAATCCAGAATCCAACTGATGCGTTTTCTAGGTTGTAGATTTTATTCTTTTGGGCGTGTGCAACATGATTAGAACCGATTTGGGTGGGTCAAAGCACTCTTAGTAGTAAACAAAAATTAGAACAAAATATTTTTTGAATGTCAAAACTGCACTTAATTAGCACAAAGAGAATCAGAATTTTATCCTAGTTTGAATATGCAGAAATATACAGGTTTTTTCATTGAAAATGAGAAAGTCGTGTTATTTCCGGTAAAACCGGAAGTGAGTAACTGAATTTTTAGCTCATTTAATTTGTTATTGTATGATATACTATAATTGCATTTGCTTTTCTTAGTAAATAAAGCAAAAAGGGAATGCATTATGTTTTATTAACACCCAGTATACGTATACAGTATAATACACAACAGTAAATTTAATAGGGTCTACATTCTAGTGTTTATTTTTAAAAACTGTTTTCGTTTTTCTTTTTGAAATAAAATGTTTCATGCTTTGGTATTTTTTAATAGTGTATCATTTTATATTAAGAAGTCCAGTTAATTATTAAAATCAGTGGAGTATTTGCGATCAAATATGATTTAATTTAAGGTACCATATGGAAACAATTACTTAACAACGCCTTGAATGCCCTTTTCTCAAAATAAATTATCTGAGAGGGCCCTCTCACTTATTTTGCGACGGGTTAAAAAATCCTAGTTACGCCACTGAAGTGGGATAAAATATTGAATAGATTATTTTAGTTACAAAGTCGCCCATACCTAGTATACTCCACTCCTTTTTTTTACTTCTACATACTTTATGGCTTTGTTTTTAGTCATGAATTTGCTGAAATCTTTAAATAATTTTAGTGTCGCTTAACTTAAATGGTTTTGCTCATAAAACAATAAAATACTGAAACAATAAGCATGCTATCTGAAAATTTTTAATTTTTATTATTTAGAGCTTATCAAAATAAAAATATTCAAGACCATTTTGTAAAGCGAACTAAAATGGTTGCTCTAAGGTACGAGATTTAACTATTTCCAACAATTTTTCATGAATTAATTTTTAAATTTTTTTGTTCTTGGATAAACGTACTTTCTCATACGTTCTTAATTCCAATTAATTCCGGATACGAGGAAATATTAAAAGTCAAAGTTTCTGGGTATTTTGTAAGGGCTTGCAGTATTTTCCAGTTAATTTATAATTGCAAAATTATTTTCGATACCACTTGATATTCTATCATTTAATCATAAAATTCAATAGAAACAGTTTAATTTTAGCCAAAAAGATAAAAAGGTATTAGTAAGCAAAAAATGTTTTTATTCCCAATTGTGACTGCAAATTGTATGATTAGATAAGCATTTTAAAGCCGGCCATACACGCTACGGTCTACCGGAGAGGTCTACCTGTGCAGGTGTGCCTGCGCAGGTAGACCGGAGCGTGTATTGGAATAGACCTGTGCAGGTTTTTGGACCTGCGCAGGCGACCGGAGCAAGATCGAAAATCAATTCTTTTTCGTGACACCGTACGGTGAACCTGTGCGTGTGTGCGTGTCCGAGTCGCCTGCGTAGGTCGTAGAGGGTGATCATCGCTTCCATCGTACAGCCGCGTGGTAAAAAATGGCGCCATCAGATTCAACTAAGAAAGTACTTGAAGATTTTATCGAAATATATAAAACTCATCCATGTCTTTGGAAAATAAAAAGCAAAGAATACCACTATCGAGACAAAAAAGAAGCTGCTTATAATTTGCTTATAGAAAAATTGAAAGAAATTGAACCAGATGCCAACAAAGCAGCAGTTGTGAAAAAAATCAATAATTTAAGAAGCAATGTTAGGAAGGAAAAGAAGAAATATGAACAATCTTTAAAGTCTGGGACATCTGCTGATGATGTATACTGTATTAAATTGTGGTACTATGATTTATTAAATTTCCTAAATGATCAAAGCACACCCAGGAACATGGTCGGTTGATCGCTAACTTCGTAGATTGCAATAAATTTAGAAATATATGACAATAGATTAAAATCGATTTTTTTCAATTATAGGTATATCTTTAAGGGTATTATGTTGTTTAAGTAGCTATAAATTAAACTTGTTATGTTGTCGTAAACACAAATAAAGTTTGACTCAGATATTTGAAAGTATCAAAAATGTGACTATTTTTTACGGATTGACTTAGTTCGATGCCTGCCATTTTTTTTTACTTAAGTATTTGAATTTCCAGAACTCGAGAACAGTCCCTATTAATAATAGTATGGAGATAAAACTTCCTGGCTGATAAATATCAAAACTGTAGAAATAATAAGCAGAACCGCAAAAATTCTTAAAAATATTATTCATAATTATTTTTATGCACGGATGTATCATAAATTGACAATCATACACGAATTTCTTTGTCATAAACGTCTTTTTATAGCCCATGGACATCTTTATTGCCCATGGGCTATAATGAAACGTCAAACAACGATATCATACCTAATAGAAACAGTTTTAGGCAATATGGCTACCGTTGTTTACCCGCTACCATAGTTACGCTTCAAATCTCAAATTTAATCAAAGCAACGCTAGATGTGGCTGGAAAATTCAATTTATTTTATAAATATTTTCAATTTATTTTAGAAATATTTTTAAATTAAAAAATCTTTATCCGTGCATAAAGTTGTGTATGTACCACGGGCGTAACTTGCTTTTATGGCCTTCGACGTATTCTTAGCCCTCGGCTGCCGCCTCGGGCTTAAAATTACGTCTTACGCCATACAAGCCTCTTTACGCTCTTAATACATAAATAACTATTGTTAAGTATAAAGTTATAAATTATTTTAGCTGTTTTACATCTGATATGTACTTCAACTTTGCATTTTTAAATGGTATTATGTGCCAAAAGAATTTCAACCTTACTTCGAGCTTAAGCCCGAAAAAGTTAACAACTTAAGTTGGCCGATTGTAAATACTAGAAGTGCGATTCAGTGTTGCCAGACCATGTAACGAGTTAGCAACAATTGTAAAAGTCATAAAAGTCGTTATGTTGTTTTGGTTTCAAGAAGACGCGCTGCGCTGGTGATGTTTCAAGTGGACTTCAACACGCTAAGGGATCGCGCCTGAATGTCGTTCTTCGGAGAAGTACGCATCGCACATAACCACCCTCCAATTTTCATCTAGTATAAAACCCGAATACTTGCCCAAACTTGACATTTCTTTCAAAATTATGCCTGACTGGCAGTACGAACCAGAACGGACCTTCTTCTTCAAAAAAACTAATAAGAATTAAAAGCGTTATTTGCCCGCAAGTTTAGTTTATTTGAATAAACTTGGAGAAGCAATATTTATGGACTATTTGAATTATTAAACTGACAGAAATCTTATTTTAGTTAATTTGGGGAAAATCGGAGAACCAATCCTTCGGTTTTACGCAACCTTTATTAGCCAGAAAGATTAGTTTTTACAAATAAGCGATTGAATTATTAAACTGACAGAAATCTTATTTATTTTTAGTAAATCTGCAAGAGTAATCCTGCAGTTTTACTTTAACTGCTTGCTCATTGCTAGAATTTTCTTTATTTTATTTATTGACCGACAGGTTATCAGAATTTTGCCACGTAAAATTCATTTTATTTCAACTAACCAATAAAGTCTTAAATTACCCGATAAATTTGGGGCTGGTATACGTCGCAAGCGTATACTTTTTTGCGCCATTTCATGTCATTTTTGTTAAACAATGGTGTCGTGTTTCCAGATTCGTAAAACAATATTCCAATTTTTCGATAAAATTGTGGTGTAAGTTTCACTCACGAGTACTAGTTAAGATGGTAATTCCACGAGCGCATAGCGCGAGTGAAATTACCCAAATTTTAACTGGCACGAGGTAGCTTACACTACAATTTTAGCAAAGAAAAATCGTATCACGACTCGTATTCGTCTTGACTGTACCACTCACATTAATTTTCACGCATTTTTAATAACAGTGAACTAGTCGGAAACGCTCGGGTGTTTTCGGGAATCGGCGCTCTTAACATGGTATTGTTTGCTTGTTTTCAAGTGTTTTGTAGTGGCGTCCTTTCGTCCTTATTTACTGTTGCTGTAGTGTTGTTGTAAAAATGAATAGTTTTGGAAAAAATCTTTAAACGGTATTTCATAAAAATTTTAAGGTTATGTATATTATTTTGGTCTAAGATTTTGGTTTATATAACCTGCCAAACAGAGTACAATTTTAGTATAAACATATATTTATGTTTTTTAATGGATATTAGTATGTTATTATTATATTTATTATAGGTATACACTAAAATTTGGATCGTTTATGATTTGAACTATGATTTGAACACTCGTGATTCATGTTGGTTGACATTGACATTGTTATCATCGGCCACCGTTGATTTTTCTCGTGTCGTGCTTTTTGCTTGTAGACGACAGAGACAATTATTGTTTTTAATTCATAAATTATGTTATATTTATATAAATGTTTATATAAACATATTCTATGCGGCAAATAATCAAAGGAGTTTGTGCTGTTTAAAAATTAAAAAAAATAATAAACCTTTAATAATTTATCCTTAAAATTACAGAAAGTAAACAAGCAATAGCAGTAATAACAAATGCAGGTTGGACGATTATAGAAGAATTACATAAATCTGTTTCGCAAGTACGGCAACCCTTTAATTGGGCACAGTAGTCACGGATACCGCAAATCCTTACTTCTTGTTTAACTGAAACATAAAATTTGTTAATTTGAAAATATTCCATTTTTCGTATTTACGCACCATCTTCGATATTCGTCACTATTTTCACGCAAGCATTTTGCCGACTGGTACAAGTTTCTGTATTTGCAAGAAGAGGGTGAAAATCAGAACCACAATCTTCGTGCGTCATTGAAGAACACGAGTAGCATCGTAAACATGTACCTAAAATAATAATTAGCTTTTTTTTAATTCTTTAGTGCCACCTAAATAATAGTAAACTATGTTTTGCATATGGTGGATTTAAATTATGAATTAAACAGTGCACAGTTACAGACCTTTAATGTTTATACAAGGTGTTTCTAAAATGGATTTCGTATTTTACACAGGAAAGCTGCAAAGCAACCAACCAAATATCGGTTGGTTGCTTTGCAACTTCCCTCGCCGCACATTAGAGGGCATTACTTTTGTAATTCCCCTGTCATGTTTTTGTCATATGGCTTCAACCTCTGCGTCCACCTGATGAGTTCCAATAGAACGAAACATGTCGTGGTCTATCCTAGCTATAGTTGACACCAAAATCTTTTTCTTATTTTACTTTGCAACTTTCAGTTGCGTGCTTGCCCAGCACAAATATGATGAATATAGTTATAAAATTGTGGGCCAGGGGGTGGTATAGTGGTTAGAGTCTCAACCTCTAGAACTAGACTCTCAACGGCAGTAAGTTCGCATTCTCTGCCCGTCGGAAATTTTACTGAATAAGTTAAACCCGGCGTGACCATGGACGGTGTGTGTGGTATGTATGTTGTGTTGTATGTCTTTTCGGGGTAGGGCATGTTAGACCGGTGAATAGCGCTAAGTGCGCTGAGACCGGGTAAGGGTGTGGGATGGGAATCATGGAGTCGTGCTCACGCACGGCCTCATGATTGTTTAAAAAAAAAGTTTAAAAATTGTAAATTTCAATGGTTTTTTTTGTTAGTTAACAACTATATTTTATTACTTTATTTGCAAAGTAAGCGCCATTTATTACGAAAACAGTGCAGCCTATGATAAAAACAGAAGAACGGTTTTCTTTCTCTAAATCTAAATTCAATGCAAAAAGTTTTGGATTTAGCTAGTAGCATAATGTACTTTTTAAAAAAGGAAAACTGTTCGGGCCCCGTAACTACGCCCATGATGCACATATTGTGACTAAAACGTTTATAATAATATTAGCAAGAGGCGTCCATAAATTTTCGTCTCTCGGTTCTGAAATATTGCGGAAAACACTATTTTTACAATACATTTTAACATTCTGTAACTCTGAAACAATGAAGCTGCGGACAATAGCTTCTTATAAAAACGTCTTAATTTTGTATGAAACTGCGGTAGTTATTTAAGAAAAACCTTGCAGATTTAACGCAACAAATTCTATTTATTTATAATAAACACGGGTACTTACCAATTTCTATTGTTGTACATATCATAAGCCAAAAAAGCAAAGTAGAAACTTTTAAAAACATTTTACTATGTAATCTTCTTTTATATAAATTTACGACGAAACCAAAACGATTTTTATTAAATTTTATCTACATGTAATTGTAAAAACACTACTAATTTTAATATATCACGCCGAATCAAAGTTCAAAGCGTGTATATCTCACTGGTTTTATTTATTTGTAATTTTCTGGATTTGGGTAGTTTTTTATCACTAGATTTGTGTTTTGTTTTAGTTTTAGAAAACAAGTCAATTATCTTTTATCAAGTTGGCACACGTTTTTTATATCTTCCATCGAATAAACTTATACCTTCTGTTAATTACTCATTATTTCAATTATAACCATCAACCTTACAGAACTCATTTATTCATAATTGTATTTTTAGTAAACTATCCAAAAAAAGATTTATGTGAAAGGAAAATTACTAGTGATAGCATAATCGAATGATTGCTGTTCGAGTGGTCATAGTAATCGAATGATTCATTCGAACAAAATAATTCGGATTTACCTATGCGTTGAAAAGTAATAAAACCGCTTTCCGCTTGTTTTTCGAATGCTCTTATTAATAAATAATTCGCGTTCTCATTGTCTTTTCTCGGGTCGCTCGCCAAGGTAGCGAAAAACTTTCGACTTCGAATCGAATTTATAATTCCATCACATTCGATCGCCAATTCCGGCCATTCTTTAAGTAAACAACTGTTCAAAATATTTTCAGATATTCAGAACAGCATTTCAGAATATATACAGGAAACAGTAATTGAAAATCCATTCAAAAAACCGCAGAAATGTAAACAAGCAACAGTAGTAACAATACACAAACTTAGGACACTTTAAGAAGTATTGCAAAAATCTTCCTCGCAAGAATAGCAATTTTCTAGTAGTGCACAGTATTTATGGACACCGCAACTCCTTGCTATAATTTTACCTGGAATACAAAATTTATTAATTTAAAAATAATGCGATTTTTTGCTAACACATACCGTCGTTGAAATTTAACGCTATTCTAATGCAGACATTTTGTTCGTCGGTACAAGTTAGTGTATTTGAAGCAAGAGGGTGAAAATCAGGACCACAACCTTCGATCCACGTAGAATTACACGAGTAGCATCGTAAACATATACCTAAAAATAATATTCAATTGTTATTTTTACATTTTTGGTGTCAAATAAATAACAATAAACTATTGAGTATACATTAAATACTTTATTACTTCAACAATTTTATTTATTTTAATCTTATACGTATTTCGACGCGTTTACATGCCATTATCAAAGGTTACATTAAAAAGTAAACAGTTAGTGCTGTTGTAGCAACAATAGAACTTGGTGACTTGATCTTAGTAATCTATGTCTGCAGATGACTTGATTTCTTATTCCAAAACGTCCAATAGAGGTGAATCTAAGAGATCAATTTGCTCGTTGATTAACGATACAGTTTGCAAATGTTTGTGAAAAGCTTACGAAAGCTTCTAGTATATCTAATTTACTTTGTTATCACCACAAAAATGTAAACATTTTATAATGTTATTAGATGTCGTTAAATGATTGTGTTCTAATAAGTGTTTAGCGGAATTGGATTTATGTGGGTGTTTGTATCTGTAACAACGTACGGGTTCTTTATACCCAATATATCAAAATTTCTAATTGTTTGGCCTATATAAACCAAATTACAATGCGAACAATTTAATTTGTAAATGCCTGATTTTAGAAAATGATTTGTTTTAAAACCTACTTTATATTTATTTGTTTTGTTTATAATTTTAGCAACAAATAAATAAACAGTAAAGTAATTGTAGCATATGTTGATTTAAATTAGCTATGAATATTAATTTACATCGACAGAATTGATCGATTTGACGTCACAAACTTTTTCATTTAACATCGTTTATGGTTCAATGCGTTTCGCATCAAATACTCACCAATTTCTATGGTTGCACATAGCAGAAGTAAAACAAGAAAACAACGAACTCCCGAAGACAACATTTCTCTTAAGTAACCAACTTCTCGATTCTATCAATGTAATGTTCTTAATTGTACACAACTAAATTTAGTATAATTATCACGCAGAACCAAAGTCCAGAGCATATATATCTTGCTTTATAATATATTTTTTGGCTCAACTACTGATGTCATTTGCCTAATTAATTTGAAACTATTTACCGATTTAAAGTAACACTAGCAGATCCCATGGACTATGCCCCCTTTTTTTTTGTAACGCCGGATGCTTCCTCCGCTGAGTCGGTCTCGGGAGTGATAGCTGATCCCGGAAAGAGAATTCCGTAGATAAATACCAAAAGAAAGCCCGAAAAAAACTGGGAAAAAAGACCGGAAAACAGCCTCGGAATAACAAGCCAAAAAAAGATTTAAAAAAGAAACCCCTGTAAAATTATTAGGAAAAACGTCCAACAAAAAAAGTCTTTTCACGACGGGAAGGCAAAAAAATGTTTCTTAAACTTATCACTTTTCCTTATTTCCAGCGGAGTGCTTTTACAGAGATCTTGAAAATATTTTTGAAACTAATACAAACGCCAAAAAAAATTTCATATATTTTTTCAGGGAAAGCTCTTTTTTAACTATACCGTGATACACCAACAAAAAAATAGACGTGCTTCTGTTTAGGGGATGTTTTATTGGCGGTGATTTTCTTCACGAAATTATGTTATCATGGTTGTTTTTCCAAGGAATGTATGTAATGTAGGTTGTTTTTACTGGAGCTTTTTTAGACGATGTTCGTCGGTGTTTTCTCCATCAATAGTTTTCTCGGCGTTTTCACCGTAAACCGAAAATGACCCCAGAAGCAGAAGCCATTTTTTATCGAATTTTATTAGTACTGTTGCGTGCCGCTGCCGCGGCAAGGCTGGGATCTTGACCGACAGTGCAGACGTATAGAGAGCATTCAGCGTTCTTCTGTATTACGCAATATTGTGTAATACAATAAATCTTCGTTAATAAGGTTGATGTTTTTGTTTAAAGTCTTTTATGAGTAAAATATGACGCGCCCACATGTCAGAGCAAAATTTGGGAGATTTAAAAAAATAAAAATTGTAGTTCACTGCAAGCTTCATCGGCTCACAAAAGTAAAAAAATTGGTGTTAACAGTTCTTGGGGAATCATTTTTTTTATCTTTCATAATTTGACATTATTTTAATTAAACAGCAATTATTTTTAATAATAACTTTTTTATAGATTTATAGATTATTTATTGCCAAACCTTAAAATTGCTTTATGCAATTTTCTAAGCATTCTTCCAAATATCTCCGGTTACAAAAAAACACATTATATAATAAACAGAAAATAATAATTTTAATAATTTATCTTAAAAACTGCATAAAATTGAACAAGCAACAGTAATAATTGATAAAAGTAGGGCACTTTATACAGTGTTACATAAATCTCCTTCGCAAGAAGAGCAGCTTGCTAACATTGCACAATATCTTTGAACAGCGCAACACCTGGCTTCCAGTTTAACTGAAATATAAAATTTATTAATTTGAAACAAGGCCTTTTCAGCTAATACGTACCGCCGCTGTCCAAGTTTAACGATAATTTAACGCAAGTGTTTTCTCGGCCGGTACAATTTACCGTATTATAGTGGGAAGAGGGCGAAAATCAGGACTACAACCTTCTTCTGCCGTTGAATTACACCTGTAGCATTGTCAGCATGTGCCTAAATTAATAATAAGTATTGTTTTTTAAATACTTTTTGTATTTTTTGTATAAATAAATAACAGTAAACTAATTTTAAGATATGTTGAAGTTAAATTATAAATATACACCTATAATATTTATTGGATGGATAATTAACATAATTTACTGTTTAATGCGCTTTTTATTAAAAACAAATACCATATATTTACCAATTTCTATGGTGGCACATATCACAAGTAAAGCAAACAAATCACGATTTCCGGAGAACATTTTTCTAACGTAGTAATCAAAGGGTATATAATTTTAAGACGAAACCAAAACGAATTTATAGTTGATTCAATCAATTTAATCTTTTTAATTGTACACAACACAACTAATCAAAGTCCAGAGATAATAATATTTTAGGTTATATTATTTTGCAATAATTGTGTGGTAGGCTCGTGGTAAAAGTACAGAGTGGCTAGGAAAACCCCGGCCACTTTTCTTGCGGCGGTCAAGAGATGGTGCTTTAGTAAAGAAAAATTAAATTAAAATACTGGCAACAACGCAGAATCCAAGACGTTTTGATTGTTTTGATTTAATATGGGGCGTATTTAATAACTAAACGTCTTGGATTCTGCGTTATTGTCAGTATTTTAATTCAACTTTTCTTTACTAAAGCGCCATCTCTTGACCGCCGCAAGAAAAGTGGCCGGGGTTTTCCTAGCCACTCTGTATATTAATCAAAATTAAACTATTAAAACATTTATAATAATAATAAAACACTTGGTTTTTGTTTCACAATTTGTTGTTTATGGTTTCGACTCGAGTTTGAACCACTACCGTTATCTTCACTAGTAGTCCAGTATAGCAACGACGGCTGCAATTCTTTTAACAGAAATAAAAATTGAGGGTAAAAAATAAATTTGTGGTATGACAGAGAAATTTGTTAGTTAATTAATATCATTAAAAAAGATTTTAAATAGTTCCTCGAGCTTTAATCATCTGTCCCTTGAAAATTCGAAAAACTTTTTACTACCTGCTCCTCCGCACCGGTTAATAAATAATTATGTAAAATTTGCATACTTACAGATAATAAAGAAAAGTTTAATACCTTCAAACAAATTTTATCAATCGTTTTTCAAAGTGTTTTTATAAAAATTAAAAGCTTTCTTCATACTTTTTATTGAGAAATCAAAAATCTGTTTTGAAACGCTTCCAACTATTATACAATATTAAAAAGCGATAAAAATACATTTTCTGGTTGAAACTTTTTTTGTTAAAACATAATATCTCACCTTTAAATTCTGTATATTTTTATAAGCTTAAGCCAAGTGGTGTGTTTTCTAGAACAATTCAACAAAAAAAAAAGAGAGCAACTCATTCAACAGTTATCAAGTCAAGAATACCAACAGTAATTGTGGAGGAACAAAGATAAGTGTCTGCTTAAGAAAAGTAGAACTATAAAACTTCTTGTTATTCCCTATAAACGAGTATAGTTTGAGATTGACATTAAATAAATACCTTTTTTTTTTGTAACGTGTTATTTGGTTATGTGTTTTTTGTTTCTAAGAGGAGGAAGTAATTTTAATTACATTTTTTCGAAACTACAAGTTAAAAGTATTTTGGCCTTCTAATACTTTTTTTTAAGTTTCATATTTATTTATCAACAGATTTATCTTATCCTTTTTTTCTAAAGCTTATACCGACCCTGAGACAAAAAAGAATTCATTTAAAGTAAAGTTCGACATTTTAGAGCAATTTATAATGAAGGTAATTTTATACAATAAAACAGTTATTGCATCACCTTACATAGGGGCTATAATAAGTAGGCTATAAATAAAGTTGTTATAACCATTTCTGATCAGATGTCGCGGGCGCATTACCTATCTAGCGCTTGTACGTGGTCGGCACGCGCGCCTTACGTAACCAACGGTTTGGGTCTGCAGTGGGCGTATTGCTTATTATTGCTTATAATTTGATTTCTGCAATTTGAGTGAGTACTCTAACATGATTAACAATGAACAAAACAACAAATTATAATATTAATTAAATTTATATATAATTATAAGAGAGTGTTATACAAAATTTTAAGTTTCAAAGTTTGTTAATTGTGTATATTAATCGTGCCAGTATCTCAAAGGTTCTAACGCTTAAGCGTAAGCCTCCATCCCCTCCACTACAGTGTGCAAGTGTCTAGTCCGTTACTTATATTAAAGAGTCCCGTTTGATTCTATATTTAGGTGACAAATCAGAAGCTAAAATTGCTATAATTATAAACAAAACAAATAATCATAAAGCAAGTTTTAAAACAACTAAAAACCGTTTGAACTCATATCTAGGACTCTAGGAGACAAATCAGAAAAAAATTGCTTTAACTATAAACAAAACAAATAAACATAAAGTAGTTTTAAAACAACTAAAAACATTTTAAATACTTTTACAATGCAAAATCAAAAACGATGATTTGCTAAAATCAGGCGTTTACAAATTAAATTGTTTGCATTGTAATTCGGTTTATATAGGCCAGACAATTAGAAATTTTGATATTAGATATAAAGAACACGAACATTGTTGAAAATACAAACACCTACATAAATCCAATTACGCTAAACACTTGCACAATCATTTAATAACATCTAATAACACTCTAAAATGTTTAAAATTTTGTGATGATAAACGTAAATTAAATATACTAGAAGCTTTTGAAATTCACAAACATTTAAAAACTGTACCGTTAATGAACGAGCAAATAGGTCTCTTAAATTCACCTTTATTGGAAATATTGGGATAAGAAATCATGTCATCTACAGATGATATTACTGAGATCAAGTCACCAAGTTCTATTGCTATAACAACTCTAACTGTTTACTTTTTAATATAACCTTTGATATTGGCATGTAAACATGTCGAAATACATGGCAAGCTGTTTTACTTTTTAAAAGGTGTTGAAATCTGTGTGAAATCAGTATAACACAACATTTATAATATGTGCTTTTTACTTCAGATAGCAGGAATGCATTTCTAATATCTGAAATGTATTCCTGATATCTGGAATGAATTGAAATTTAAGCTTTAACAAAAATTACATTTTACACGTCATTTATATTATGACTGTAGTATCGATAATATTGAACGCTGTTATTCTTAAACTCTGGCGATAAAAAAAATTCTTCCTCCTGATGCAGATTCCTGCATCACAATCTACTGAATTAAAGACACCTAACCTATTAGGCGATCAGCGCGCCCTGTATTCTTCAGCAAGAAGTACGTCGATTTACGATATTACTACGTTATCTAAAACTACCACATATTTGAAATCAAAATTTTAAGCTTACAGTAATATTTCCGTGTTTTTATTATGACAGACATAATATAAATGCATACCACATATTTTAAATCTAACATTTTCAATTTCACTTTAATATTTTTAACGTTTTTAATATCACTGTGAAATTCAAAATGTACCTGATATTTGAAATCAACAATTTTTAACTTTACAGCAACATTTTTAATGTTTTTAATATCACAGTCATAATAAAAACATGACCATTTGGAAAACATTTTTCATTTCACTGCGACATTTTAAACCTATATCACTGTAAAATTATAAATTTATATTAGAAATACCCATAAGGTTGAAACAAATAAATGTTGTAGTACTTTACGTATATTTATTAAATGTAAACTTGGACGAAGTGAAGCTACAACTTATAAATAAACTATTAGACCACCCTGTTAAACAACATGGATTAAATATAAAAATTGTTCCATAATATCAAAAAAAAAACAGAAAACGCTTTTCGACTTTAATGTAGTTTTACAAAAACGTTTTAACAACAAATGTTTTCTTATAGTTTTATACACCAGGAATTGTTTTAATTCTCAAATCTTATAATTATACAAAATATCAACAAAAACATAAAAAACAGTTTTAAACATTCAAGAAACAATTAGTAATTTATCCAAAAAATTGCAGAAAATAAGCAAAACATGGTAGTAAAAATAAAAGAGGGTTGGACGTTTATTGACGAATTACATAAATCTGTGTTGCAAGCATAACAACTTGGCACTGCTGCACAAGCTTCACGGAGACCACAGGATTTCGTTTCCAGTGTAACTGAAAAATAAAACTTATTTATTTAAAACAATACTCGTTTACCACATACGCACCCAATTCGTTATCCATAACAATTTTAGTACAAGAATTTTGTACTCCGGCACAGGTTTCCGTTTGGCTGCTACTACTACAACCATTGACCTTTGTTGAACCACAGGCGTAGCATTTTAAACATGTACCTGAAATAATAATTTAAACTTTTAATTTTTGTGGTGTCAAGTAAATAACAGTGCTGCTAGTTTGAACTAATTTTAGCCAGGGCCGGCGCTAGACGTTTTGCCGCCATAGGCAAAACATTTTAATGCGCCCCCGCAGGTATGAGGTAGAACCGTGACCGGAAGACCTGGGGGGTACTCCGTATCCCCACCCTGGGGGGGGAAAGCTGAAAATTTTGAGGCAAAATACGTACCAAAATGGCCATTTTTGCGAAAAAACAACTGTTAAAAATAGTGACAGAGCAAATAAAAAAGAAAATAGTAATTGATACAAATTTGTTAATTTCTACAATATTGAGTGGGCCAAATGACAGAGACGGGCAAATATTGGCAGTATGTTTTATTAACAGCACTTCGCTTGCCGCAAATTTTAATATTTTGTAAAATATTTTATTAATTCAACTTTCAATTTAATATTGGTTCTGCAGAGACTGCAAAAAATTAAAAAAAATGTTTTAATAATTTTTATTAGAAGATTTAATAAAAAAATCATTTAATAGTAATTTTTTTCTTTCATTTCAACGGGTGAGCCAGCAAAATTTCAGGTAGGCTATAGCTCACCCAGGCCCACCCCTAGTTACGTGCCTGCAACTTTCAGAGCTGGCAAAGGACAAAAATTTCAGCGCTTGGCGCCTCTCTCAATGCGGCGCCTTAGGCAGGGGCCTGCTGCGCCTGCCCATAGCGCCGGCCCTGAGTTTTAGCATAGATTAAATTTAATTTCCGAATATACATCTGCGGTATTTATAGATCTGATGTCATAGATTTATCCATTTAGGTAATTAGTAATTTACTGCGCTTTTGCATCAAATACTTACCAACATCTATGGTTGCACATATCACAAGTAAAACAAGCAAACCGCAAATTCCTGAAGACCGCATTGTTGTTACGCAAGTGATTTATATTATATAACTTGACGAAATTAAAACTGGTTTATATTTGTCCTAGTGATGTGACCTTCCTTCTGAACTGTCCAGAACATACTAATTAACAAGACAAGCCTTATTTGATGACCCTGGAATGAAGCGCAGTAATGAAACTCAGAACTCAAGCTGATGTTCAACCTTTTACCATTCGGACTAGGAAATCGAAATAGGTTGCTTAAAAAAATTAGAAATGACGGAAGGAAAAATTAGGTCACTGGATCGTACTGGCCGATCCCAACTTTGCAATTATTGATGTTTCTGAGGAACGTAGTGTTGTCAGATTATAGTTTCACACTACAAGGAATTATTTTATTCTGTTGTACATCATACAAATACTTAACTTCAACAATGTTAGCACAATGCAATAAATTAATTTATTGTTTTCTGAATATATAATCTAATAATGTTGCAAGCAGAAGTAATTTAAATTATAACTTATATTTACGAACTTGATCCAAATCCAGAGCGATCAAATAAAAATTTAATCGCAGTCGCCTTTGAAACAAGCACGTCATGTCGATGATTAGTTTGCAAATCGTGGCGCTTTTATCATAGTTGTCCGGTTTATTATTTTACCGTATTTACTCATATTTGACATTCTTTAACAATTATCAAGTGAGCATGCTAAATTATTATTAATAATTATTGAAATCTAACGGTAAAGGGGAAAAACATTAAAAAAGATTGTCAGTTGTAAACCTCGACGCATTTAACACACATAATGGGAAAATCATTCGACGGTTGTTTGGTGAAGCGGTAAAGGCTTGTAACGTAGTGACCCCAGTTCAAATCCCGTGATAGACCTGTTTTGTTCTTAATTTTTTTAAATTTAATTTGTCATTTCTTACTACTATCTTATTCTGGCCAATGTTTTAAAATTTTACTTACAATTATTCATTTACTTTTCTATACGATAATTTATTTCGTTTCTTCGCAAAAATGATTTTAACAAAGCAACATAAAACATTTTTAAATTTAAAATAAAAATATATAAAAAACAATGAAACAACAAAAATTAAAATAAGTTGTAGACGTGGGACAAATGCTGAAAAAAATTGAAGAAAGAAAGACAGGCCTGTCAAAGGATTTGAACTAGAGTAACCACATTACAAGCCCCTGCCTTTACCGCTAAACCACACAACCGTCTTAATATTTGTTTTCCATTATGTATTTTAAGTGGGTCACGGTTTACAACTTACTTTTTTCATGCACGTTTGTCAAATAAAAACTTGCTAATTGTTAAAAAACGTAAATAGGAACAATGGCGGTAAAATATTAAACCGTGCAACTATGACAATAGCTTCACGTTTTGCAAACTAATCCTCGACTTGACGTGCTTGTTTCAAAGGCGACTGCAATCAAGTTTTTATTTGAGAGTATCCATACATATATAAAAGCTCAAAGGTTTTTTTTCTCCGGTTCCTACAGCGGCTACCGCTTCACCAATTTGGACCATTTTTTTTAAATGAAAGGTCTCTATCCACAGATGGAACATGAAACATTTTTATATTTTTATTCTACGTCGATTTTGCAATAATAATTATTTTAATTTATAACATATATGAAGGTCGGCTAGACGCGCGTCGCTTGGGGCGCTATCTACAAAATTGTCGCGTCTCATTATTGGAACTAATGCATCGCCGGGCGGTCAACGCTGAGTCTGCCGTCGAATTTCGGCGAGGTTACACTAGTATGAATAATTTGTAAAAAGTTACTTACAAACAGTAAATAAACAATTATAGTGGCAACTAAAAGCTGTCCGGCAACCGCCACAGGGCCACTGAGATTTTTGAATATTTTCAAAAGATTTCGGAAATTTTAATATGATTTACATTTTTGACACGTGTTTTAAAATTTTGCTATAATAAAATATTTGAAAAAATTTGAAATTATATCGAAAATTTATTAATATTAAAAATTTTAAAAAAATCATTGTTAATGAGGAAATTTTTGAAAAATTTAATTATGAAATTTTTGCATTTTTGACAGTTTTATGAAAATTTAGAAAACGTTTTCAAGTTTTAAAAGGGTTTCAAATTTTATATTTTGTAGCAAATGTTAAAAAAAATAAGAATTCTTCTTAAGAAGAAACATTTTGATACACCGGGTGGCCGTGAGAATAGGTAACAACCGGCCATCTTCTCAAGTTTTGAATTATTATATTCAAATTTTTTTGGGTAATATACACATAAAATGCATATTACGACATAAAACGGTGTTACTTTTGACTTCCGGTTTAACCGGAAGTAATAGCAATTTATGTATTTTTAATGGAACACCCTGTACATTTTTGCATATTTGGATAGACCCTCTAATTTCCTTTATAGCTATGTATAATACTTACCCATTAACTTTTAATTTTAGCCGCTAGAGGGCGTTTTTGAAAAACCGTAAATGCCTAATAATGATATTCATGATTAATATTTTTTTAAGTTGGCTTTGAAAACAAAAAAATAATGAACTTTAAGTGTGTTTTTTATTAATTCGTTTAAACATTTTATTGTGGCAAGAAGATATTGATATGATTTGAACTATGATTTTAACACTCGCGATTCAAGTTGGATGACATTGACCTTGTTATCATCGGCCGCCGTCGACGTTTCTCGTATTTTGCTTTTTTGCTTGTAGAAAACAGAGACAATTATTGTTTTTATTTCATAAATTAGATGATAATTAAATATGATACTTATTTCTTACCAAAGCATTAAAAAACTTTATCAAAATTCCAAGAAAACTTGACTATAAAAATGAATAAATTTCTAAATTTAAAATCAAATAATTCTGTAATAGTTTAAACATGTAGTTATATATTTCCAAATAAACATTATTATATCCTTCCATTTCTTTGTTTCAGTGCTTTATACGTATCTTGGGAGACTTATTCTAAATTTTTTATTTCCTCAAATGCGTTTTCACTTTTTTCGGCCATCCAATCCAATATTGTAAATACATTTCGTTTTTTCATGGCGACGTAACAGCTGTAGGGTGTGGGCAGTATGGCACGCAGCGTCACACCTAAATTACTGCTACATGTGCAGATCAACGTCACCTAAGTTAACGATGACTTCACCAATGGGACTTTTATTTAATTTTGACCGTAAAGTTTGTGTGAACACAAGCTCATTAGCTAATTACCGTTTATTATATACATCCTCTTAACTCGCTGAAATTGTGACCTACTTATTGGCTCTCTAGCATTGGCTGTGCGTTCCAGCTTCGTATACACGGTGCGGCAACCAAAGTGTTTCAAGGCGATATCTCCAAAACTATCAAAGACTGAGCAACGTTTTTTTTTTAAATTGTACGCATTTAAAGGGACGTTATATTTGGCTCGGTGAATTTCGAAAAACCACCCGATTTTAATTTTACTGTATCGTTTTATTTTTTCAATATGTGTATCTAAATAGGTAAACTGTATTTTTTCAAATGTTTTGAATTTTTTTTTAATGAGGTAAGGTATCCAGAAGGTCTCTTTTAAAGAGAACATGCTCTCTTGTTAGGTTTTGTTTTTTTCTGCACTTTCTTTTTCTTAAAATGTTTTCTTTTGTTGGAGTTGGGTTTTATAGTGATTAATTTTTATACTGTACATTATATCGATGGCTCTAGGGACATCTATCGCCGTTATTGTAAAGTTTGTCTTAAATAAAATACACATAATATTCCACTCGCGTAACTAATTGAGAATTTGGGTCAAGACGACTTCGGTCAGAGTGTAAGGGGAACACGCCTTAAGTAAGGGTCGTGAACACGTGCTTGAACTAGGGTAGATCGTTTTTGCGTGGTTGCATGGTTACATCTCTGTTTATATCAACGACCTCTCGTATGGTTATGGTTTAACGCTAACAGCGTCTGTTTAGCGAGATACAAAATGTTTTGGTCAATTTTCAATTTAAAAAATTGTGTCGCAGCAGAGATAAACGACCTCGACTTCAAAAAGCGTTTGGCGAGTGCTAAATGGTCAAAATATTTTAAGATATCGGATAACTCTGAATACCATTCAGAGTTATTAAAACTCTGCCAATTTTCACATTACCACCGGCTATCTGTATGATACAGATAGTCGTTTTTTTCCCTCGCTGTACAGAGTAACGCTAGAAACAGATAAAGTAATCGTCAAAATTTCGGAAATTGAAATTTTGATGTCCGAGAATATCGAAAACCCCAATTTCGCCATGGTGTTTGTGTGTGCATCTGTGTGGGTGTCTGTCTGTCTGTGTGTGTGCGCGTGTGTATTAAATGACCATAGAAATGACCTCCCATTGAGAAAAGACCTAAAGCGAGTTTTATTTTGGTCGTTCACCTGAACAGTTCAATTAAATAGTTGGCACAAAAACGACTACCACTTTTGAAAATCGTTCGGCGTTTAGTAGATAAACATTGATTGCAATTACAAAATACCAGACATCATAAAATCTGGGAACTTAAACAAAACCATAAGGGAGTGGGGAGAGGTGCTCTGCTTCAATATAGACGAGTTTAAGAAAATAGTTTGGAATTGTATTCTACGCATGTCAAATATTCGATCTACACAAGCGCGATATTTCTACCATCCCCCGGTGTATTTCAAAAACCTATGATTTTTTACTTCAAAACCGGTATGGACATGTTAAATGGCCATAGGAACAACCTCCCATTGTGAAAAGAACTATAGCGTATTTTCTTCTGGTCGTTTACCTGAACACTTTGTTGAATGATTGGAAATACATTTTTTAATAAATATCATTTTTTTAAATTTTCAAAACCCAAAAATTTAGTAAATTTTCACATTTTTAAAAATGTCCTATGTCTTATGTTTTCAAATTTCTTAAATTTTCAAAAGTAAAAAATTTCAAAAATTTTCAGAACTCTGTAATTTTAGAAATATGTAAAAAAAATTAAATTCTTAATATAGGCGAGGAAGGTCTTAACAGTTTGTTTTTGCATATCGGATCCATAATGCTAACGTTGGAGATTTTTTGTCATGAATAATCCTCAGTGCAAAGCACGAAACAGGCTTAAAATATCTAATGTAAGAGGGATATTGTCAGTAATGTACAGTTACAAAAATGTTTTCTGTACTGATTTTTATAATAAAATTAAAAGTGATAGAACTTTCTTATAATCAGAAATACGAAATTCAAATAAATAGAGAGCTTACGGAGTGATGAAGAAAAAAAGAGATTGTTTATGATACTTATTTTAATCTTTTGTTATTTGTTTGTCATTATTTAATTTTTCTAACAAATTACGTATCGAGTGTTAGGTATATTAAAATAAATATCTTTAGTAAACAATCGCAGTCAGCCTTTACGTCCCACTGCTGGGCTTCGGCACTCTTCTCTGCCACGTACTCTCCTTAGCGCTAAGGTGGAGTACGGGGGACCTACAGTTTAACGTCAAATCCAAACGACTAAATACCAGAGAAGGTTGTTTTAGGCATTAAGGCCCCACGGCCACCTACACCGGATTGGGAAATGTGAGTGGCGGGTTGCGGCATAGATTTTTATTGCTGTATGGTTTCGGCGGGGAATCTAACCCTAGACCTTTAGCGTTAGAGGCTAAGCGCCTAACCTCTGAGCTACCACCACTCTCTATTATTAAACAATGTATTCGTTTATTTTTATGTCTGTTTTCTCACAATTATTGTCCGAAAACCGGCATGCACAAATTTCGTGATAAATGGCAAACAGCATGGTTTGTAGTAGCGCCATTTCTTTGTGTCATGCGCAAACCGTGATTCTGAGAGAAATTTTTAGTAGTGGAAATACTTTTACAAGCGAAATTTTTTCAGGAGATAATTTTTCTATGAAAAAATCTTTTAAAAAAACTCTTTTTATAAAAGTAGTATTTTTTATGACAGAACTTGAAAGAAAATGCATTTAAACGCTACAAGCTTATTACATAATCTGTATATTAAATCCCTAACTGTCTCACAATAACAAAACGACGGAATCTTGCTTCTCAATAAAATTTAAAACCATAATACAACTCCACTCAGTTTATTGATTGTTTTTGGAAATTATTTACAATTGCTGCCACCGCTATAGCTTGGTTATTTATGGTTTAGTAACAATAAACTCATAAGTTGTAATAAAATGTGCTTTTAAACAAGACCCAAATGCTTTGTATTGTTTAGACTGGACAATAAATATCGACGTCGGAACAAATAAATACTAATATATCCTCAATTTATTTAAATGTGATTTAAAATAATCTGCATGTTTAAATTGATACATTTTCGTGTGTTTATAACGGCTAAGAAATAATATTACTAGAAGTATGGGTTACAGTTATAGCCGATCGACTATTTGTATATCTTGGACGCGTTTGTTAATTTGTATAATGAACGTGCAGCATTTTACGGAATCTCTTTTTAAAGAAGCTGTGTTGACAAATTATATTTCTTTTTGCTTGCTATATGTTTAATGAAAATAGATATTTATAAATGTGAAAACATTTCATTTTTAACTGACATTTATGTACGCTTACCGACCAGCTATGAGTTTATACGAGAAACAAACCCTAAGAATTTCGTTTATGTAAACACATTAAGATTTATTATACACTGAAACATTTGAAATATTTAATTCATTTAAATTAAACACACAGAACTCGTAAACTATTCTTTATTTTATCCTTAATAGTATATTATGCAACAAGTTTAGAAACGGCATTTTAGTCACGAGTTTTATTAGGCACGAGCGGAGCGAGTGTTTATTAAAACGAGTGTCTAGAGAAGTTTATAAGACGAATTGCATACTATACTTTTTCTACGACCATCACAAAAATACTAAAATTTGGAAATTATTTTATTATCTTAAGCCATATTAACTGTTTTGGCAGATTGATGACAAGTGACGACTAACTTGATTTTTAGTTTCAATTGATTTTTGCGATTAAAAACCCTAGAGCTAACTTCAGCCCGTGATTAAAGCGCACAAAGTCAAAGCTTGTCGAGGTGTATTTAAAAGATTACTTAGCGTCATGGAAACATATGCGATAAATGGCATTTTAAACATGGAAGTAGAACAAAAAATTAATAAATAAGCTGTTTCGAGCTGTAACGCATGTACTTCATACGTCCACAGTAGCGTAACTGCGCCAGTCCAGTTGCATTGGTGCCTAAATTCTAAGTTCTTTTTAATAATATTAAAAGCAAATTTAATTAGAATAGGCCTAAGTATTCAATACAAGGAAAATATTAAATATTTTTTAAAATTAGTTTCTGGTTTTTCTAAACCGTAATAGTAGGTTTTAGTATTTGTATCAATTTTCAATTTACCCTGTATAAGAATACTTTAGACAACCTCGATGAACAGCATGGAATAAACATTTATTGTGCTACATTATACAAAAAACAGAAAACACATTTTCCCTTTGTTCTACCTAAGCAAAATCATGTCCAACAGTAATTGTTGTTATACAAATTTATAACCGAAGACGGTTTTAATCCTAAAATCCTATAATTAGCAGTTTACACAATTTACAAGCAATTTTTCGAAATGATCTTAGATACATAAAACAACAGTTTTGAACGTTCGGGAAACAATTACAAATTTATTGAAAAAATTGCAGAAAGTAAACAAAACATAGTAGTAATTACACCTGAAGGTTCGACGTTCAAAGAAGAATTACATAAATCATTGTCGCAAGCGTAGCAAAACTTCAATGCTTTACAAGCTTCACCAACACCACAAGATTTCGATTCTAGTTTTACTGAAATACAGAACTTTTTTATTTAAAATTATTTGTTTTTTTTTAATACGAACCCAATGCGTTATCCATAACTACTTTGGTGCAAACATCTTGTACATCGGTACAAGTTTCCGTAAGATTACCTCCACAAGATCGATCCTTTACCGATGAATCGCAAGAGTAACATTTTAAACATCTACCTAAAATAACAATTTGCACCTTTTAACATTTTGTCGGCATCAAATAAATAACAGTAAATTTTAGCATGGCTTAAATTTAAATTCTGATTGTACTCCTACAGTGTTTTATAGATTTGAAATCACAAATTCTTACATTTAGCATATAATTAATTGTTTAGCGCGCTTTTACATTCAATATTTACCAATATTTATGGTGGCACATATCACTAGTAAAACAAGCAAACCACGAATTTCTGAAGACCACATTTTTGTTAAGCAATTGATTGTTATTTTATAACTTGGTGCCAAACTAAAACTGATTTATATTTGGTCCTATCGATGTAACCTTCCTTCTAAACTGTGCGGAACACACTAACTAACAAGACGAGCCCTATTTCATGACCCTGGAACGAGGCGCAGTAATAAAATTAATAGAACTCAAGCTGATGTTCTACTTTATTATTCGGACTAGAAAATAGAAATAGACCGTTGAAGAATTTAAAAATAACAAAAAAAATTAGGGCACTGTATCGAACTGTGATCGCGCAGTTTCGCAGATGTTTTATTTGCAGTTTTTAATAGTATTATTTAAAATTAATCAAGTGCTTTAACTTGATTGCTTATTTATTTTCAATGATCGGTGTCTGACCTACGTAGTGTTTTAATTATTGCTCATGCGTGATTTACCCTCTCTTTATCAAGGTTAAAAAGGATAAGATTTTAGGCTGCTGTAAACAACAATAACCTTTTGAAGTATTTATTTATTTATTTTTGTGGTGCGAATGTTGGTGTTATAAGTGCGGGAACCATTTATCTACAATTTGCACGTCAGTTGTGTCGAGTAGAGTTGCCCATCTAAATATTTACCTCAGTTTTACTTCTTTTTGGGACTACTTGTAAATGTCGAGTGTTGTGCAGGTTACCCAACTAACTGAGTGCTCTTAACAGAAACGCCGTGTGCTATCACTCATTTGTACGCAATACTCTCAATTTGATTAGGTCTCATCCTAACAACGCTCAGTGGAGTATTGGACGCTTAAAACCGGTCAAAATGCGGATTTTCAAAACTGATTTTAGCCAGTGTTGACCCCTATTTAGGATACATGAATAAAGGTTATATTATTCCCCGATTCTGTTTTCTGCGGCTGCGCTATTAGTAGTGTGTGTCATCTGCTCGAAATTGACGTCTACTATAAATGCATGTGTTTGTTCTCAACACCACAATATACATTTCTTATTTTAGATTTAATATAAAAGTGAGTGTATGTTGTTAATGTTTATTTTCCAACATGGATGATCTTGCTAAAGCTATGTACAATCAAATCAGATGGTTTTTGGGTATATTATATTTCTATATATGTGTAGCGCCTTAGCCGCTACGCCTAAATCCCCAAGGACAATATCGCCACGCTTGATACACTTAATCAAGTACACTGACAAGAATCAGCATTTACGCCTACGCCTCTTCGATTTTTGCAAAGTGCGCCTCGTTGCTCAAAGCCCACTATTATGATATTTTATTTTGAAGTTTCAAATCCCAGACTTGTAATACTGTGACAGAATGTTAGCAATATAATGCTTCCAAACTAAGGTTAAGATTCCAGCGAACTGAGTAATCTTTGAGAATCAGAAAGATTGATCACTTCCTTTAGGGAACATGCTCTTTTATTTAAATTCATGTCTAACCTCAAGAGACTGGACTTGTTTGTTTTTCCATAAAATTACTCTCTTTTAATTTTTGATTGGATAAAAATATCAATAAAAATTTTTCTCAGGCTCTCAAGTATAATTAAAGTATCTCTTTTAGAGGAAACAACGATTCTTAATTATTTAATCGGTTTGAAAACATCTTCTGGATAGATACGCACTTTAGTAAATCGTATCTAAAACTAAATTTATCATATGTTGAAATGTCGCAGGGACATTGGTAAGCCCAAAGGCCGTCATTAAAAACTCTTAATGGTCGCCATATGTTGAAACCGAGGGAAAGGGAATGGACTCCGCAGATATCGTTACCCAGACGCAAAATCGAGACTCGTAAAATATTTAGATCTCGCTAACTTATCAACTTGCTCCTGTATAAAGGCAATGGGAATTTATCTAATTCTGTAATTTTGTTAAATGCTTTGCAATCAACCCAAAGTCGTTTGTTTACCGTTTCCATGCCAACCAGTAATACATAACTGGCATAGGACAAACTAAATTTTCTTACAACTTTAAATTTTAACACTATACAATCATATCCCTTATGTTCACAATCAAAGATAAGTTGAGGCTGGCACGCCACTGTTGATTCCTATTCAAACTTATTTTTATAGTGGCACGTGGCGTTGTACCTAATTCTTCTAGTGTTAATGCAGTGTATTCACAGTGCTCATTTAAAAGCTTTAATTGTGACTGTTCGGTTTGTGTAAACGCAAGCTATTTACCTGTTTGAGTATATTAAAAATTTTCTAATTTCGTGAAATTTCGACCTATTAAAAAACTTTAACGCCCACAACACATTTCTCAACGACAAAACAGGTAAATCAATTGTAGGTTCCTATGCTTTACTGGGTGGGATCGACAATACAAAAATTTAAAATTTATTTACCCTCCTCCTTCCCCGTTTTTGAAGGTATGTTACGAAGTCTACATGCCACCAAGATCCGTATAAATTAATTTTGCTTGCCACGAGGAAAAAACTTACATTTGTTTTGTTTTGTCTATTTTTCAACAAACCTGATTCAGGTGACAGTGAAGCAAAAAGACAAAAATCATATACAGGGTGTCCGCGCAAAAAGTCCAGGTGCGATTATGTCGGGTGTCTTTCAAGTTACAAATTTGAAATTTTAAGGTGTCAGCCAGTGTATACGAAGACTTAAGTCGCTCTAGTTTTATGTCAGTATTCGGACCCCAGCCACCCCCACTTCAAAATTTCAAATAGCACGCTATATTTCTTATGACGTATTATGAAAGAGGACGTCTTGTTTGGTATGTTTGCGTAAAACAGTGATGGGTTAGAAACGAAAGTTTTTTTTTAATATTACAACTTAACATATAGACTGGTTTGGGCCGACGGGTGGTTTAGTGGTTAAAATCCCAGGCTTTGAAACTAGACTCCCAATGGCAGTAGGTTCGAGTCCACTGGCCGTCGGAAATTTTTCTGAATAAGTTAAATCCGGCGGGTCCATGGATGGTGTATGTGGTGTGTATGTTGCATGTCTTTGGGTGGAGCATGTTAGACCGGTGAATAGCACTTGGTGTGCTGGGCCCGGGTAAGGTGGTGGGATGGGAATCATGGAGTCGTGCTCACGCACGGTTTCATGATTCTTAAAAAAAATAGACTGGTTTACAAAAAAAACTAATAAATGACCAAAAATGATTTCGATTTTTTTATTCTGTAGTTATTGCAGTTGTAAACTACACACATCAATCTAAATTTTCCAATCATCACACGGAAGTTGTTTTGCTATTTATTGCCTTTTTGAACATACAGCAATGCACGAAATGAACTGAAGAAACCGTGATCCTTACAGAAATTTGTAGTAGTGAGAGAAATATTTTTGCGAGAGAACTTTTTCAAGAGACAAAATTTTTATGAGAAAACCTTTTTCAAGAGAGATCTTTTTCAATCGTAAAATATCATTATGAACGAAAAATTTTTTAAGAAAAATATAAATATTTCTCTAAACGAAATTTGTATTTGAATTATTATTTTTTCGTTGAAAAATAATTCTCTTAAAAAAAGTTCTCATTTAATAAATAATATTGGGACAGACGGGCTCATAAATCACAACCTTTTGATGTTTCAAGGCTAATAAAAAAATTACACGTGCAAACTTGTTTTATCACATACAAAACTTTTAGGTAATACTTATACAGGGTATATCAAAAATATGTACAAATATTCAAACCCATAATAGATCAACCCAAACAGATTTCAGCAGTAATATTCGTTAAAATACGTGAAATATAATAAAATTTTGTTTGAGAACTGCTAGAATTGAAAGAAAATGCATTTAAATGCTACCAGTTTATTAAATAACTCTCATATAAATTCTATGTGGCAAAAACTTAAAAAACATACTTTTTGCGGGCGATAAGAATTTTTGCTACAACTACATTTCCGACTTTTATTTTCAGTTTTGGTTTTTTATTGATAACATGTGTTTGAACTGATGGTTTTGTTATTATCCTGCAGTACTCAAACAATTTGGAAAATTAACTATTTTCTCGTACCGTAAGGGTTCCTTTAACAAACTAATGTTTTTTTCTGGTTTGTATGAACGGTAATCTGCGATCGGTTTTAATATTTGTACCTGTTTGTGATGTACCCTATATACCGAATACTTTAGACAACATTGATGAACAACATGGATTAAATATAGAAATTATGCTACATTACACAAAAACCAGCATTTTCACTTTATTCTATTTAAACAAAATCATTTTATCAGTAATTGTTAATTTACAAATTTATAACTAAAAACGGCTTTAATTCTAAAATCTCATAATTATTAGTTTACACAATTTACAAGAAATTTTTTGGAAATACCTCCAGATACATAAAACAACAGTTTTGAATGTCCAGGAAACAATTACAAATTTATCGAAAAAATTGCAGAAAGTAAGCAAAACATGGTAGTAATAATAAATGTTGATTGGACGTTTAATGAAGAATTACATAAATCTTTGTCGCAAGCGTAGCAAAACTTCAATGCTTCACAAGATCCACGAAGACCACAAGATTTCGTTTCTAGTTTTACTGAAATACAGAACTTATTTATTTAAAATAATTAGTTTTTGTTAAATACGAACCCAATGCGTTATCCATAACTACTTTGGTGCAAACATCTTGTGCACCGGTACAAGTTTCCGTAAAGTTACCTCCGCAGGGTTGATTCTTCGACGTTGAATCGCAGGTGTAACATTTTAAACATGTACCTGAAATAGTAATTTGCACCTTTTAACATTTTGTCGGTATTAAATAAATAACAGTAAAATAATTTTAGTATTAAATTCTGATTGTACTCCTACAGTATTTTATAGATTTGACGTCACAAATTGTTACAATTAGCATAACTAAGTTTTTAACGCGATTTTACATTAAATACTTACCAATATTTATGGTGGCACATATCACCAGTAAAACGAGCAACCCACGAATTCCTGAAGACGACATATTTCTTACGCAATCAATTTTTATTAAAAATGACGACGAAACTGCCACGGGTTTATATTTGATCCTATCAATGTACTCCTCTTAATTGAACGCAATATACTAATTAAAGCAAGGCCTATTTTTTCACCCTTGAATGAGGCGCCGTAATAAAATAAACAAAACGCAAGCTGATGTTCTGCTTTACTGTTCTCACTATAAAATAGAAATTTAGACTGCTTACAAATTTAAAAATACTACAAGAAAAACTACGACACCGTATTGCAATGGACGATCCCAAATTTATTATTATGTAATTGTTGTTTTGGGTATTTTTAGGAAAAAGTGAAAACCTTCCGTAAACAAGAGCCAAAACTGCCGAGCCTTGCTTATTTTGAGAGATACGCTTTTAGGGGTTATTATTACAAATGTTTTAAGGGTACGCCGCTTAATACAAATCAACATTAAAATTTTTAAAAGTTTTGTTTTCAAATTTCTTTCGTTTTTATTTTAAATAGGACTGTGTATTCGTAAATATTCTGTTTTTCGCTTTAAAATGAACAAAGTTCTAATAGCATTTATTTATTGTTGAAATTTACATTTTGCTAAAATTTTTAAACAATGAAAAACAGCAAAATGATTAAATAAAAGGGCTGAAATAAACGTTTAATATTTTTTTGGCAATTCTGATAAATAAAACTGTTTTTTTAATATCAGGGAGCATAAAAGAATATAGTGCTATTTTTCACAGATTATTTAAACAATTGTTAATTAAAAAAATGTAAATTTCAACAATAAATAATATTTTTATAACTTTCATTATATGCCTTAGGTATACCTAAGAGAGAATACCTAATTGTTATTCCTTTGATTACATTGCCATTTGAACCTAGGCTTTTTCAACTACATTATTGTGTTCGTGTTGGTTATACACAAAAAGAGTTAATATGGATGGATACCCCATCGATGGTACTTTCGAATAACGTCAGAGTACCGTTATGGTACTATTTGAAAATAAATGAGCGAAACACTTCGCCTGGGCTTTCCTATACATATAAATTAACATTGTTTTATATTTTCCAACACTTTTAATGTACACCTATCTAGACCCGGCTAGTAAAAGTAAACAGCGTTTATAAAAACTTCAAGCCTGAAGAGCGTAACTTAAACGTACCATTACCACGCTGGCCCCGCCTGCAACTGAGTACATGTAAAACAACCGAACTGAAATGAACCGGAGGCACGAGTAAGGAAGCGTGTTGATGTTTGAAAATGTATTAATAACTCGAGAAGTAGTATTTTTAGCAAGAAATTACTCTTATTAATTTGTATTTAGAATTTCAAAACCTTTCTGATTTTAAAGCCAAAATTCCACGTTTCCATTAAAAAAAAGTTATTTTTTACCGTGGCCGCCATATTAAAATTGGAAACTCAAGTTTTTTTCGTAAAAACAATCGAGAAGAATTTGCCCTACAACTTTTGCTCTTGGGTTTGCGAGTCTATCTATTAAAATAAAAAAGTTAGCCTACACTGAACATTAAACGACTAGTACAAGAATACAACTGCTGTAGAAAGTATGTGAAATTCCTCAAGGACAAAAAGGGGGCAAAAAATTCGATTTTTTGATTTTTTGTAAAAAGATTCTCCTAGAGCAAACAAAACAAAAAACCAAATTTTTAATTTTTTATCGAAAAAATTTGAGGGGAGAGGGAACAGTAGCCCCCCTAAATATGAAATTATCGAAAAAATATTATTATATTCGGATTTTGCTATCAGTGGTGAGCTATTTCACATTAACAGAAATATTTTATTGCCCCCCGTTAAATAAATAAAAGGGTACCAATTTTCAATTTTCAAAAATTCATAGAGGGCGTCACAGTGAAATTATAACAATGAGCAAAAAACAAAATTGTAGCAGATGCCTATCTCTATCGGTTTAAATAGTTTAAACAAAAACGTGTGGGCAGTTTTTGAGATTTTTTTTTGAAAATTTCAAAAATTTTGGAGTGGTGCCATCGAGATCGTTTTTCGATTTTCAAAATTAATGATATTTCATGGTATAGTACCCTTAAGGGGCTACCAAACAAGATGTAGTTGATCCCATTCAAACAACTGGTTTTTGAGTAAATGGGCGTTAAAGTCGAAATTTTCAAAAACTCGTAGCGGCTGCCATGTTGAAGCTAGAGAGTTCGGTAAAAAATCGTTTGATTTGTCCTAAGGCCTTCTTTAATCGCCATAATTAAAATTTCCAAAATTTCGTTTCTGAAAAAAATGCTACCAAAAAAACATGTCTAACTTCCGCTTCCGGTTTCGGATTCTTTTTAAAAGCTTATTTTGTCGATGAATTTTTGATATACCTCCTCATTCCAAAGCACATCGAAATCGGTCCAGCCGTTCCGGAGATATGAGCGTTACCCACCCACCCACACACCCACCCACACACCCACAGACAGACATTTTTTAAAAACCACTTATTTAGGATCCTGGAAGCCCAAAACATGTATTTCCGTCAAAATCTCGATTTTGAAAATTTGCATGAAATCAATACCTCCCTATACTGAAAGTATAGGAAAGTAAAAAGATTTTCGAGTAAAAAAACGTTTTGTTTTACTTTTTTGGCACGTATTTCGAACCACAATACTGTTTTAATCGAAAATGCGATAGTGTAGCATTATTTTGATTATTTGGAATAATTTTAGGGAGTTCATGGCTCTCTAGATCGAAAAATAAAATGGGTGTTCTGACAAATGAAATATCAACTATAAGGTATCATTGGATTCAGATAATTACGAAGATTTCAAAAATGTAATAATATACAGGGTGTCCCATTTGAAAATCGAAAGTTGATGTCATTTCCGGAAAAACTGGAAGTTGAATTTTTTTTCCAAATATGTCAGAAAGTGCCGTCTAGTGAGCATATTCAATGTTCCAAATTTCAGAAATATAGCTAGAGAAACAAAGAAGAAAAGGGGGGTGTACCATGAGTCTGTGTCACATGGTATAAAGATTCAGAGAATTTTATGTTATTGAAAAATTAAATAAAATGGTTCATAACAAATTGTTTATAATGCAAATTTTCAAAAAAAATTTGATGAGGATAAAATTAAAAAAAATCATAATTTTGCAATAATTGTTTAATGAGTAATGTAGTTTTCAAAATAACAAAAACATTCAACACTTTATATTTTTAATTTTCACAAAACTATGTAAATTTTTTAAAGAATTTTTGAACAGCGTTTAGATATTTAAAAAAAATTATTTCTTAACCGGTGCCCAGGAGCCGATTCTGTAGTCATGGGGAACCACCCTATTTAAAAAAAAGGGGGGTTACTTAAATTTTTTTTTAAATAATTGTTAAATCAAATTTTTTGAAAATATACCAAGGAGGGAATAAAAAATTCTGCAAATATTAAAATCGGAACGTGATTATTTTGTTCTTAATTTAAATGTAACTCCGCCTAGGGGAAATGTCTAAAGACATACTCTAGCTGGTCCCAAGCCCAGGTAAAGGAGGAGGGTTTGTGGGTAAGGTTAGCCCATGGTAAAACAATAAATAATGCTCAAAGTACCAGAAAGAAGCCTCGGAAATGGACGGATAATACTGTCACAAGTCGTCAGAATGCAAAGTAAGAAGCAAATTCATATTTGAAAATATTCTTCTAAAACATTTCTAAATTTATACAAATCTTACATAGACGAAGACAATATTGTAATTCTTATCACAGGAAGTTGAACATTAAATCGATCGTAAAGTTGATATGTTTTGCTTATACAGAGCCTTCATTAATTACTGATACCCACGTGATCACAAAATATAGGCAACACATCTTACACTGTTGGTAAGGCTTTTATCCAAAAATTCCCAAGCCGTTTGTTAACTTATCAAAGCTTGCTTGTTTACATACATAACCTCACTTTGAGTGTTGACAGTGACACTTACAGGGAATTTTTAGTTACCACGAGTACCAATCCTGAACTGACTTCAACATCTAAATCTAAAACTCCCTAAATCATTGCGGACCAAAGGTCATGTGGGTATCAGTAATTAACGAAGGCTCTGTACAATAGTAAGGTTAAAATGATTGGTATTACACGTGACTTAATGCGATGTAGAAGGGGTCATGTGATGTGATATTCAATATATAATTTCGATTTTATGATTTTAACAGAATACATGTTTTGGGCCTTTAAAAACCCAAAAAAAAATGGTTCGTCTGTATGTAAGTGTTTGTGTCTTGTGTCTCTTTTCACAATTCGAAACCGTAAGTTAGACATGTGTTTTTGGAATCATTTTTTCAAAAAACTAAAAAAATATGATGATAGAGAGTACTAAAACAAATTGAAAGTCATTCTAGCTTCAAAATGGTAATCGCTATAATATTATAACTTCAAAGACTTTGCTCAAAACCAAGTTGACGTATCGGAATGAAATTTAGTATTACAATAGCTCTAGGGGAACATAATGTTATTATGAAAGATAACTTTTGTACAAATTAAAACCGTAAAATTGAAATATTTTTTTAAAATTTCAGACATTTTGAAAACCAATATTGGCCAAACGATATTATTTAACCTTTGTAGGCTTATAGAGCTAGGGATGAGCTACAATTTGGTTCCTGTTCCATGCCGCTAATTTCTTAGTGTGTAACTGGTAGCGTTCTGTGAACTTTCGATTCTCTAAAAAAATCTTACATTTTATAAATTTTTATTGTTTGATTGCCGGCTAGCTTAATTGAGCTTATATGAGACCCCATGACACCTGAGGGCGAGTATTCGAACATAGAAAATGAACCCCTAATGAAAAATTGCTAAACAAATACACGACTGCACTGTCCTTCATATGCCAACCCTTGGTATGATGACATACTCTTTAGAACCTACCTGCAGAGTATGACCTGTTTTCCAGTAATTAACTGATTATTAGTAAATATAACAATTAGCAACCAAAAGCATTACATTGCAACACATTTATTCAAAGTTGGTAGACAAGACAAGAAATATTAAACCAAGTTGTCATTTTAAATGTCCTATCTGCCCTGTTTTATTTAAAGTAAATTAGTAAGACACGCCTCTTAAGATACAATGAAACATATTAATATTTATTTCAAAAACACGTATTGAAAATTGTGAAAGTTCAGTACCTTATACAGGATGTATCAAATTGCGTGTTAACTATGGGGATCTCGCTTATTTGAAGAGATACGACGATGGTTAAATTAGAAAAAAGTTGTGGAATTTTATGACCACTAATAATCTGAAAAGAAATTGGAGCAATCTTGTTTACTTTCTGATAGAACTGGGAAAAACTGAAATTTTGAATTTTTTGTTTTCTGCTATAACTCATTTGTCATTTATGTTACGTATTTTTAGTTAACGCATTATTAGGACACTTTTTTATGCTAAATCCAAATTTTTTATCAGATTTGGTATAACTGCTACCATTGCTCATTTTCGACTGTTAACTGTTTTTTTTTTCTTATGGGCGGCATTTTATATTTTTTTATATTCGAATAGAGTTTTTATTTCTGTTTTCAACGATGTGTCACACTTTGCATTTTGTTGAAGTTTTGAACATTTTATTACAGAAAATAAAAATTTCATAAGAGTGCCATGGAAAGACCGTCATTTAATTTATTTTGAAAAAATTCTAGTAGGCCATGAACTGATGGAAGTAAAACAAAACACTACTTTTATTTACTTTTACCTTTAGATACATTAGGTACGCGAAAATTTCAGCAAAGTTTGTTTTGAGCGTAGGCAGCAGGTTATCTTATTTTTTTTTAAATCAAATAAATGAGAAATTTTCTAACATACACAATTTACTGAAAATTTTCCTTGCAGTTTTTATGTTTGCAACTGACATAACAAATTTGAATAACAGGTTAAATAAATACAACAGATAACACTAGAACTGCATAATTCAAACAATTATTAAATAAATGTTTAAAACATTTGACACCTTTGTACAACATGTTCAAAAGCTCGGATAAAATAAACTCTCTAATCTGTGTGTTAGTAACTGTGTCATTCATTTGTTTGTGTAAAAAAATAACTTAATCTGCTGCCTACGCTCCAAACAAAGTTTTCTGAAATTTTCGCGTACCTAATGTATCTAAAAGTCAAAGTAAATAAGAGTGGTGTTTTGTTTTACTTCCATCAACTCGTGGCCGACTACAATTTTTTCAAAATAAATTAAATGACATAGTCTGTCCATGGCACTCTTATGAAATTTTTATTTTCTGTAATAAAATGCTCAAAACTTAAACAAAATGCAAAGTGTGACACATCGTTGAAATCATAATTAAAAACTCTATCCAAATATGAAAACATTTAAAATGCCGCCCATAAGAAAAGAAACAGTTGACAGTCGAAAACGAGCAATGGTAACAGTTATACCAAATCTGATTAATAATTTAGATTCAGCATAAAAAAGTGTCCTAATAATGCGTTAACTAAAAATACGTAACATAATTGAGAAATGAGTTATAGCCGAAAACAAAAAATTCAAAATTTTAGTTTTTTTTAGCTTTTTTAGAAACTAAGAAAGATAGCTCCAATTTCTTTTCAGATTATTAATCGGCATAAAATTCCACAACTTTTCTCTAATTTAACCATCGTCGTATCTCTTCAAATAAGCGAGATCCCCATAGTTAACACGCAATTTGATACATCCTGTATATGATGGCATGAGCCGCCCTTAGTATTACCGAGCGCTGTAGCAGGGATTCTTGACTGTCCCTTGTTCGTACGATGATTTTTTCAAATTTCTACCGTCGTCGGTCTTGATAGACAATCTTGTATCTTTGATTTTATACGTAGTAACTGCAGAGAAAGCTCGAGGCCGTATTTTCGGGAACCCCTTGAATATTTGCAACTGGGTACTGCAAATTTAAATCACTAGCACACACAATGTTATCACGTTTAATTAGTGAGACTAACTTTACTATAACTAACTAATAACTACTTATCAGCAATTACAGGCCAGAGATCGTTCAATTGCCTGGTTTTGTGGCTGCTAGAAGGGTAGCATTCTTTACGTGTTTCCCTTTATAACAGCCTGCAACTCTATGTGTCTCTATGCCTACATTTTTCCTTCTCAACATGTTCAGACTGGAAGAATTAGCGGACTCGATCCTTATTGGTGCATTCTTTGTGTTATCTATTATAATCTCCGTACACACATTCAAATAGGCGGCTGCTTACTTCACAACACTAAATCTACGCAACACAAATTGCATACAATATTTCTTACAATAAAACTTGCTTCTGATTAATCATTAGTAAACAAATGAAACAACCAAATGAAAATAAAAACAAGGACAGAGACATAACCCGTCCCGTTACTTAAAATAGAAAATGATAAAAATTTCTGCTCATGGGTGATAGTACAATAAGATTCACAACTTATGTGCAGCCACAGTTAGACTTTAGAGTGGTTAGTTTTCTTCCTTCTATTAAGAATACAAATTATTCGCACGGCGGCGCTTTCTTATGGCGTTAATTTTGTCGGCGCTATTTTCTATGGCGCTATTTTTGACGGCGACATTTTTGACGGTGAATTATTTTTTTAAGAAAATTTATTTTAAGCAAAAATATTTTTTATGAGAAAGACATTTTTATGTAAACTTCTTTCAAGAAAGAAATAAAAACATTTCCCTAAACAAATTTTGAAATTGGAATATTTTTCTTTTTTTCGTTGGAAAAACACTCGCTTAAAAAAGTTCTCATTTAATAAATAATATTGATTTTATTTTACAACCTTTTAATGTTTCAAAGCTAATTAAAAATTTGCCATTTGTTTTATCACGTTTGTAGAATAAGAAGTCGATATTTCCTTTTACAAAACTATATGTTTTGAATAATATTTATATAGGGTGTATCAAAAATACGTACAAATATTCAAACCAATGCAATAGTTAGATTAGCCCAAGCAGATTCCAGTGGTACAGTTCGTTATTAAAAAATTATTTAAATTTTTTTAATTAAAAAATAAATACTTAAGGCAAAATATATAGAATTTTATTCGATGACTGCTGAGATTGTTAGAAAATGCATTTAAACTACAAGGTTATTACAAAACATTGTAATTTATATCCAATGTTGCAAAAACGTAAAAACATACCTTGCAAGTGATAACAACATTCTACATCTACATTTTTTAATTTCATTTTCAGATTTGTTTTTTCTACCGATCACATATTATTGAAGTCAAAGTTTTTCTATTATCTTGCAGTAGTCAAACAATTTTAGGCCGAAATCAAATCTGTAATATACTATGGTTTTTAACATTTGTACTTATTTTTGATAACAATACTTTAGACAACCTTGATAAACAGCATGGGTTAAATATAAAAATTATGGTACATCATACAAAAAAAAAGAAAACACATTTTGACTTTACCCTATTTAAACAAAGTCATTTAACAGTAAATGTTATTTTATAAATTTATAGACTGGAAGCGGTTTTAACCCTAAAAACTTATAATTAGTTTATGCAATTTACAATCAATTCCTCGAAATTTTTCGAGACACATAAAACAATAGTTGTGAATGTTCAGGGAACAATTACAAATTTATCGAAAAAACTGCAAAGAGTAAGCAAAACATAGTTGTAATAATAAATGAAGATTGGACGTTTAATGAAGAATTACATAATTCTTTGTCGCAAGCGTGGCAAAACTTAATTGCTTCACAAGCTTGACGAACGCCACAAGATCTCGTTTCTACTGTAACTAAAATACAAAATTTATTTATTTAAAATAATTAGTTTTTTTAAATACGAACTCAATGCGGTTTCCACAACTGTTTTGGTGCAAACATCTTGTATGGAGTTACAAGTTTCTGTACGGAGGTTACCTACACAACCTTGATCCTTCGACGTTGAACCACAGGAGTAGCATTTTAAACATGTACCTGAAATAATAATTCGGACCTTTTAATTTTTGGTGGGTATCAAATAAATAACAGTAAATTAATTTTAACATGGTTTAAATTTAAATTCTGATTGTACTCCTACAGTATTTATAGATTTGACGTCACAAATTGTTATAATTAGGATACTTAATTTTTTAACGCGGTTTTACATGAAATACTTACCAATATTTATGGTGGCACATATCACAAGTAAAACGAGCAAACCACGAATTCCTGAAGACGACATTTTTCTTACGCAATCAATTTTTATATAACTTGACGACGAAACTACTACGGGTTTATATTTGATCCTATCAATGTACAGTTTTTAATTGAACGCAATACACTAATTAAAGCAAGGCCTATTTCTGACCCTTGAATGAGGCGCCGCGATAAAACTAACCGAACACAAGCTGATGTTCTGCTTTACTATTCGGACTAGAAAATATAAATAGACTGTTGTAAAATTTAAATAAAAATACTAGAAGAAAAATTACGACGCCGCGCCGTATTAAAACGCGCGATCCCAAATTAATCCTTATGTAATCGTTGTTTTGGGTGTTTTTAAGAAAAAGTGAATATTTTCATATACTCTGCCGAAACTCCCCAGCCTTATAATTTACTTATTTGAAAAGATACGCTTTTAAGGCTTACTAGCGAAATCCGTGGGCTATGCCTCGCGTTTTTTTTTTGTTTATTTTTGTAATTAATAAATAAGCTAATTAAGTAGTTGTAGTGGTAGCTCCGTGTGGGGTTGCTAGTCCCCCCTCGGGCGCTCCTCCAGGTGGCGGATCGGGGAATACCCTCCAGATATGGAGGGTACCGGGGAAACAAAACACTCGGAGCGGACCTAAACTTGCACAGACTCGAGGGCGGTAAAAAATATTTAATTCCAACGGCTAAAGTAGTTAGGAAGAAACATACTTGAAAGTGGACAGCTGCGCTCTCAAAATCTCTTGAGAGTAAAGATCGGGAGAATAGGAAAAGTCACAAGGGGCAAATCGAAAGCAAAGATGGAAACCATCAATACGGCGGAGATACAGCAGTGGGGAAGAAATAATGAACAAGAGCTGTGCACAAAACTTAAAAGCAGAAGATAGATAGGAAAAGAAGAAATTGATGACTGGTGAAATTAGGAGCCCAATGGACATAGAAGACATTTAAAAAATAAAGACAATCAAAAACATAAGAAAATAGACAGAGAAATTAAAAACAAAATGCGATAAGCAAAAGAAAGATAGATGTCGAGAAGGTGTACCGAGAAGAATTACAAGCAAAATGCGCACGTTTCATGTACACAAAAAAATAAAAGAAGCTAGAGGGAATGCTAAAAACAAAAACAGTGGTATACTACCAGACAAAGACGAAAATATCGCAATGAGTACAGAGGGGGGAGTATCTATTTAGGAAAAATATATAGAAGAATTATATAAAGATGATAGAATACCTGAACACAACATCTGCACATTGCATCTGAAATATTAAAAATGTTCTGCTAAAACAGCACAGATACTTTAGGGAAACTATCTAACACCATACCATAAGCTTTTTGGTAAGACTTGAGGACCAGAACCCAAAATAATCTATTGGTCATACAAAAAGTTATGAGAACCCTTTGGTTGCCTATGCTGCTTTGGTATTGTGGCCAAAAAGTGAACAGATTCCTGCAATAAGCATGCTCCAAAAAATACAGAGGCTTGCCTGCCTGTTTGGTCCTATCCCACATCCGCTATAGAAGCGGTGCTCGTCCTCCTACCATTCTACCTGCATGTAAGAAGGGAAGCAAGAATGAGCGCCTCAAAGCTGGAACAGACAACATTCTTTTAAGCCACGAGATCTGGTTGGTCATCTAAGGATTGCGGATATAATCCACTTGGAATCCCCGAATAAACTCACAGATAAAATGCTGTCAATATGTGTTATTGACTGTCCCTTCAAAGTGCTCATCAAAAACGGCGCGGAGAGTACAGCCATACCGTCACATATTGCAAATGGAGCTATAGTGTATAGTAAACGGATGGCTCAAAGATGGGCGAAAGGGTTAGAGTACTACTGGAACGGATTCCAACCATACAACCAATACATTAGCAAAGGATTGCGTAAAGCACGGAATACATACTATCCGACAGTCAAATGGCTCTAAAAGCTCTAAGCTCCAACACTTTAGTCAAAGATGGCGTTTTACCGTAAACAACCTTAAAGAAACTGGCAAAAAAACAACCGGGTGTGGGCGCTGATTGACATTTAAAATTATTTAATCACTTTTTTGTAGATTACGAATCTAATAATACTTTTATCAAAACCATCACTTTTGGTTTAATGGAATAGTTAATATTTATACCTATAAAAATACTTTACGCAATCCTGATAGACAACTTGTATTAAATATAAAAGTTCTGCCGCATTATAGGAAAAATAAAAGATTTTTGGCTGTATTTTATTTAAGCAAAGCGATTTAATAATAAATATGTATTTACAGATTTATAGACAGAAAATTAAAATCCTGAAATCTTAAAATTATTTTTAAGCAATTCTTCCAAACACGTACAGGGTGCGGCATTGTATTGTGAAACTGTTTGAAATGATAGTACAAGCTTTGATTTAAATAAATACATAAAAACAAGGAAATCAAATTATTTACATATTACATAAGGCAGTTTATTTACATGTAATTAATTTTTACAAAATTATGTTCTTTAAGAAAATTTGTAGCTGATAGGCCAGGAGATCTTGGCGGCCAAGCCATACTGCGTTTATTCAAAGGTCTGGTATTCTTAGTTACCAAAGATTAATAATATAGGTTGTGGCTACTGAAACTGTTTTCTGTCAAAAAACAGATTGATACCTACCACTTCCTTCCTCCTTTTCAGTCGGACACAACAGCACTAAAAAAAACTTTACAACCTATTGCCGCACTCTGTATAAAACAGAATTTTAGAGTAT
Source organism: Ctenicera cuprea (assembly GCA_958336395.1). Lineage (NCBI taxonomy): Eukaryota > Metazoa > Arthropoda > Insecta > Coleoptera > Elateridae > Ctenicera > Ctenicera cuprea. Next base: position 5,319,497 of record OY284489.1, on the reverse strand, counting down.
TTAAGACACCATTAATAATTTATCCAAAATATTACAGAAAGTAAGCAAACCATGCTTATAATAATAAATGAAGGTTGAATGTTTAAAGAAGAATTACATAAATCTGTATCGCAACTGTTGCAATCCCTTAGTGCATTACAATGTTCACGGACACCGCAAGCTCTCCTTTCCATTTTAACTGAAATTTAAAACTTTATTATTTGAAACAATGCGTTTCCCCTCAAATACGCACTCAAATCAGTATCCAGCACTAGTTTAGTGCAAACATCTTCTAAATGGAAACAACTTGCTATACGCAGATCACCATCACAATCTTCCTTCGTCGTTGAATCACAAGAGAAGCATCGCAAAGGTGTAACTTAAACAATAATTTGTATTTTTTGTGGGTTTCAAATACATAAAAAACTCATTTAGCATAGGTTAAATTAAAACTTTGAATATACACAATTTTTATAGATTTGACGTCACAAATTGGTACCTACATTATTAATTTAGTCTAGTAAATACTTACCAATTTCTATGGATGCACATATCACAAATAAAACAAACGCAGCACGAACTCCGAAGGACAACATTTTTCGTGCGCTATTAATTTTTGTCCAACCTGACGACGAAGCTAAAACATGTTTAATTGTATTTGATCCTATTAGTGCAATTTTCAAAATTGTGCGCAACACACTAATTAAAACAAGGTCTATTTTTTATCACTTGAATTAAGCACAGTAATAAAATTAATAGGGCACAAATTGATGTTCTACTTTGGAATATAAAATAGAAATAGGTGGCTTAGAAATTAAAGAAAAACAACAGCAAAATAACATTAGGGCTCTGTATGGTAATAAGCAAAGTTTTCGTTTAAGTATATAACCCGAACAGGTAATTCGTAATATGCAAGAGTAAAGTATTTGTATGATGTGCAATACATTTAAATGATTGTAATGTTAAACCATAATCTGATAATAAATAAATAACACTAATAAGGTATGATAGAATTACGTAAATATCTGTCTGGTCTATAAGTAACTTAAAACAAATCGCCACAGAACTTTCTCGCTGCGTTTTCCCCATAAATTTTTCAAATAACCAACTGAAAGGTTTCTTCTCAGTGAGATTAAGAAAAAAAAAACAGCAGTGTTCCGAAGTGTGTGGGTGCAGAAAGAGCTCGGTAGTGTTGTGATTACAAAAAGAGAGCACTGCAATTATACGAATAACTTGTGGGTGTAGTGATAGTCCGATTAAAAAAAAACAGTTATGTTCCAAAGAATGTGGCTGCATGCAAGCATAGTAGAGTTTCTATAATAAATACAGCACAGCAGTGCTCCGAATAGTTTGGTAGCAGAGAGAGCACAGGAGTGTTCCAATCACAAAGATACAGTACAGCAGTGTTTGAACGATTTTGTTGTAGAAATAGTACCGTAGTATTCAGACATTACAGCAGTTTTCCGAATGGTTTGGTTGCAGGGAGAACATAGTAATGTTTCGAATTCAAACAGGAGTACATAAGAGTTCCGAATGATTTTGTTGCAGAGACAGCGCAGTAGTGGTCAATTTACAAAGACAGTGTTGGAATGATTTGGTTGCAGGAATAGCACCGTAGTGTTCAGAAATCACAGAGGATTTCCAAATAGTTTAGTTGCAGAGAGAACATAGTAATGTTACGATTACAAACAGGAGTACATTGGAGTTCCGAATGATTTGGTTGCAGGGAGAGCGCAGTAGTAGTCAATTTACAAAGACACAGTACAGCAGTGTTCGAATGATTTGATTGCAGGAATATCACACTAGTGTTCAGAAATCACAGCAGTTTTCCAAATGGTTTGGTTGCAGAGAGAACATAGTAGTGTTCCGATTACAAACAGGAGTACATTGGAGTTCCGAATAGTTTGGTAGCAGGGAGAGCGCAGTAGTGGTCAAATTACAAAGACACAGTACAGCAGTGTTCAAATGATTTGATTGCAAGAATATCACAGTAGTGTTCAGAAATCACAGCAGTTTTCCAAATGGTTTGGTTGCAGAGAGAACATAGTAGTGTTCCGATTACAAACAGGAATACATTGGAGTTCCGAATAGTTTGGTAGCAGGGAGAGCGCAGTAGTAGTCAATTTACAAAGACACAGTACAGCAGTGTTCGAATGATTTGATTGCAGGAATATCACACTAGTGTTCAGAAATCACAGCAGTTTTCCAAATGGTTTGGTTGCAGAGAGAACATAGTAGTGTTCCGATTACAAACAGGAGTACATTGGAGTTCCGAATAGTTTGGTAGCAGGGAGAGCGCAGTAGTGGTCAAATTACAAAGACACAGTACAGCAGCGTTCAAATGATTTGATTGCAAGAATATCACAGTAGTGTTCAGAAATCACAGCAGTTTTCCAAATGGTTTGGTTGCAGAGAGAACATAGTAGTGTTCCGATTACAAACAGGAGTACATTGGAGTTCCGAATAGTTTGGTAGCAGGGAGAGCGCAGTAGTGGTCAAATTACAAAGACACAGTACAGCAGTGTTCAAATGATTTGATTGCAAGAATATCACAGTAGTGTTCAGAAATCACAGCAGTTTTCCAAATGGTTTGGTTGCAGAGAGAACATAGTAGTGTTCCGATTACAAACAGGAATACATTGGAGTTCCGAATAGTTTGGTAGCAGGGAGAGCGCAGTAGTAGTCAATTTACAAAGACACAGTACAGCAGTGTTCGAATGATTTGATTGCAGGAATATCACACTAGTGTTCAGAAATCACAGCAGTTTTCCAAATGGTTTGGTTGCAGAGAGAACATAGTAGTGTTCCGATTACAAACAGGAGTACATTGGAGTTCCGAATAGTTTGGTAGCAGGGAGAGCGCAGTAGTGGTCAAATTACAAAGACACAGTACAGCAGCGTTCAAATGATTTGATTGCAAGAATATCACAGTAGTGTTCAGAAATCACAGCAGTTTTCCAAATGGTTTGGTTGCAGAGAGAACATAGTAGTGTTCCGATTACAAACAGGAATACATTGGAGTTCCGAATAGTTTGGTAGCAGGGAGAGCGCAGTAGTGGTCAAATTACAAAGACACAGTACAGCAGTGTTCAAATGATTTGATTGCAAGAATATCACAGTAGTGTTCAGAAATCACAGCAGTTTTCCAAATGGTTTGGTTGCAGAGAGAACATAGTAGTGTTCCGATTACAAACAGGAATACATTGGAGTTCCGAATAGTTTGGTAGCAGGGAGAGCGCAGTAGTGGTCAAATTACAAAGACACAGTACAGCAGTGTTCAAATGATTTGATTGCAAGAATATCACAGTAGTGTTCAGAAATCACAGCAGTTTTCCAAATGATTTGGTTGCAGAGAGAACATAGTAGTGTTCCGATTACAAACAGGAATACATTGGAGTTCCGAATAGTTTGGTAGCAGGGAGATCGCAGTAGTGGTCAATTTACAAAGACACAGTACAGCAGTGTTCGAATGATTTGATTGCAGGAATATCACACTAGTGTTCAGAAATCACAGCAGTTTTCCAAATGGTTTGGTTGCAGAGAGAACATAGTAGTGTTCCGATTACAAACAGGAGTAGATTGGAGTTCCGAATAGTTTGGTATCAGGGAGAGCGCAGTAGTGGTGGTCAAATTACAAAGACACAGTACAGCAGTGTTCAAATGATTTGATTGCAAGATTATCACAGTAGTGTTCAGAAATCACAGCAGTTTTTCAAATGGTTTGGTTGCAGAGAGAACATAGTAGTGTTCCGATTACAAACAGGAGTACATTGGAGTTCCGAATGATTTGGTTGCAAAGAGAGCGCAGTAGTAGTCAATTTACAAAGACAAAGTACAGCAGTGTTGGAATTATTTAGTTGCTGGAATAGTACAGCAGTGTTGAGAGATTACAGCAGTTTTCCAAATGGTTTGGTTGCAGAGAGAACATAATAGTGTTCCGATTACAAACAGGAGTACATTGGAGTTCCCAATGATTTGGTTGCAGGGAGAGCGCAGTAGTAGTCAATTTTCAAAGACACAGTACGGCAGTGTTGGAATGTTTTGGTTGCAGGAATATCACAGTAGTGTTCAGAAATCACAGCAGTTTTCCAAATGGTTTGGTTGCAGAGAGAACATAGTAGTGTTCCGATTACAAACAGGAGTACATTGGAGTTCCGAATGATTTGGTTGCAGAGAGAGCGCAGTAGTAGTCAATTTACAAAGACAAAGTACAGCAGTGTTGGAATTATTTAGTTGCTGGAATAGTACAGCAGTGTTGAGAGATTACAGCAGTTTTCCAAATGGTTTGGTTGCAGAGAGAACATAATAGTATTCCGATTACAAACAGGAGTACATTGGAGTTCCCAATGATTTGGTTGCAGGGAGAGCGCAGTAGTAGTCAATTTTCAAAGACACAGTACGGCAGTGTTGGAATGTTTTGGTTGCAGGAATATCACAGTAGTGTTCAGAAATCACAGCAGTTTTCCAAATGGTTTGGTTGCAGAGAGAACATAGTAGTGTTCCGATTACAAACAGGAGTACATTGGAGTTCCCAATGATTTGGTTGCAGGGAGAGCGCAGTAGTAGTCAATTTTCAAAGACACAGTACGGCAGTGTTGGAATGTTTTGGTTGCAGGAATATCACAGTAGTGTTCGGAAATCACAGCAGTTTTCCAAATGATTTGGTTGCAGAGAGAACATAGTAGTGTTCCGATTACAAACAGGAATACATTGGAGTTCCGAATAGTTTGGTAGCAGGGAGATCGCAGTAGTGGTCAATTTACAAAGACACAGTACAGCAGTGTTCGAATGATTTGATTGCAGGAATATCACACTAGTGTTCAGAAATCACAGCAGTTTTCCAAATGGTTTGGTTGCAGAGAGAACATAGTAGTGTTCCGATTACAAACAGGAGTAGATTGGAGTTCCGAATAGTTTGGTAGCAGGGAGAGCGCAGTAGTGGTCAAATTACAAAGACACAGTACAGCAGTGTTCAAATGATTTGATTGCAAGATTATCACAGTAGTGTTCAGAAATCACAGCAGTTTTCCAAATGGTTTGGTTGCAGAGAGAACATAGTAGTGTTCCGATTACAAACAGGAGTACATTGGAGTTCCGAATGATTTGGTTGCAGAGAGAGCGCAGTAGTAGTCAATTTACAAAGACAAAGTACAGCAGTGTTGGAATTATTTAGTTGCTGGAATAGTACAGCAGTGTTGAGAGATTACAGCAGTTTTCCAAATGGTTTGGTTGCAGAGAGAACATAATAGTGTTCCGATTACAAACAGAAGTACATTGGAGTTCCCAATGATTTGGTTGCAGGGAGAGCGCAGTAGTAGTCAATTTTCAAAGACACAGTACGGCAGTGTTGGAATGTTTTGGTTGCAGGAATATCACAGTAGTGTTCAGAAATCACAGCAGTTTTCCAAATGGTTTGGTTGCAGAGAGAACATAGTAGTGTTCCGATTACAAACAGGAGTACATTGGAGTTCCGAATGATTTGGTTGCAGAGAGAGCGCAGTAGTAGTCAATTTACAAAGACAAAGTACAGCAGTGTTGGAATTATTTAGTTGCTGGAATAGTACAGCAGTGTTGAGAGATTACAGCAGTTTTCCAAATGGTTTGGTTGCAGAGAGAACATAATAGTGTTCCGATTACAAACAGGAGTACATTGGAGTTCCCAATGATTTGGTTGCAGGGAGAGCGCAGTAGTAGTCAATTTTCAAAGACACAGTACGGCAGTGTTGGAATGTTTTGGTTGCAGGAATATCACAGTAGTGTTCAGAAATCACAGCAGTTTTCCAAATGGTTTGGTTGCAGAGAGAACATAGTAGTGTTCCGATTACAAACAGGAGTACATTGGAGTTCCCAATGATTTGGTTGCAGGGAGAGCGCAGTAGTAGTCAATTTACAAAGACACAGTACAGCAGTGTTGGAATGATTTAGTTGCTGAAATAGTACAGCAGTGTTCAGAAATTACAGTAGTTTCCCGAATGGTTTGGTTGCAGGAAGAACATAGTAATGTTCCGATTACAAGCAGGAGTACATCAGAGTTCCGAATGATTTGGTTGCAGAGAGAGCGCAGTAGTGGTCAATTTACAAAGACACAGTACAGTAGTTTTAGAATGATTTAGTTGCTGAAATAGTACAGCAGTGTTCAGAAATTACAGTAGTTTCCTGAATGGTTTGGTTGCAGGAAGAACATAGTAATGTTCCGATTACAAGCAGGAGTACATCAGAGTTCCGAATGATTTGGTTGCAGGGAGAGCGCAGTAGTAGTCAATTTACAAAGACACAGTACAGCAGTGTTGGAATGATTTAGTTGCTGAAATAGTACAGCAGTGTTCAGAAATTACAGTAGTTTCCCGAATGGTTTGGTTGCAGGAAGAACATAGTAATGTTCCGATTACAAGCAGGAGTACATCAGAGTTCCGAATGATTTGGTTGCAGAGAGAGCGCAGTAGTGGTCAATTTACAAAGACACAGTACAGTAGTTTTAGAATGATATGGTTGCATGAACAGCACAGTAGTGTTCAGAGAGTACAACAGTTTTCCGAATGGTTTGGTTGCACGGAGCGTTCCGATTACAAAGAGAAAGCAGCAGTGTTCCCATTGATTTGGTCGCAAGCGGAGCACAGTGCTGCTCTAATTAGGAAAAGAACACAGCAGTGTTCCGAAGGGCGTGGGTTTAGGAAGAGTTCGGTAATGTTGCGTTTTATAAAATACAGCAATGTTTCGAATGATTGAAGTGATAGCGCAGTACAGAATTTTTAAAAATTGAAAATGCATTCCCTTAAGCTAGATTGATTATAAGCGATAGTAGAATAAGGTTCACAAGTTAATACTTACGAGCAATATTTAGCGGGATTAATTGTTTTTCCCCAATCCACTTTGTGATTTTTAGTTTCTGGTTTTCTGTGATATAAAAAATCTTTTCCAAAAAGTAAAAAATCGATCTTTATTTAAAAAAAAAACGTATTACAAACTTAATTAATATTCATCAATAATTTTACAAAAAGTTTCTTACAAAAAGTAAACAAATAATACTAGTAATAAAAAATGAAGGTAGGATGGTTAACGATTTATTGCATAGATTTCTATCGCAAATAGCGCAGTCATCCCACATTCTACATGCATTATCTACGGTACATCCTCTGGTTACTATACTAACTAAAAAGAAAGAGAAAATTTTACTTGAAAACTTATGTATCTACAGGGTGTTAGTAAAAAATATACAGATATTTAATCCTCCAATAGATGATAGTAAATTGCACCCAACTACAGTATACGTTTTACAGAAAATGTTTAATAACGCGAAAACTTTATTTCTTTATAAGAACTGTTCGAGAACCACTAGCATGGAAACATAACAACTTGAGCTTGTAGAAATATTTAAAATTTTAATCGGTAGCAATAAGACCGCATTCTTTTATAGGTTATTCCTTCCCTCATTGCCCACCCATTACAGTTTTTTCTTCTTTGTTGATTGTTCATGTTAGGCTTGCGCTCGATCCAAAAGCATGGCTCTTGGTGGAGTCTGGAGGCTAATGTTTGATTCGAAGACAGGGTTCTTAAAGAAGCCTACGCGGATGATTTTGCTTTTGAATCAAAAAGCTGGTTTAGGGCATAGAATTGGTGAATCCTGACATCTAATTATACAGTTTTACATTCAATTCATGGACAACGTCCAATTTGAAGATAAAGTTTGTAGACGAGGTTAGGTAGAGACATTCTGCCTTACATTGTACATGGAATGTGTCCAAGTTTCTAAACAATAACTTCCTATAAAAGCGGGAAAGAGGAATTCGAGCACTTTATGGCCAGCAAGGTCACCTGATTTAAACCCGTGCGATTTTATTTGCGCGCTTATATCTAACAGTAATTATATTCTACATCAGTACACATAGTCAAACGCATGGAAAATGCCACACTTATAATTCGAAAGAGGAGTTTTTAAAAGACTACGGAATTCAATAGTTCAACAATGTAGTTGAACAATGTAGTTTTTTTTTTGAAAAAATATAGAAAGGTTTGTACACCGGCGTTTCTCGGGGTTTTGAAATTGTAATTTTTGTATAACTTTTTGTTAAATTTGTTGGTATCGAGCATTGTAATTTACAGCAGTTCTAAAGTAATTTTCGTTCATAACTAAAATAAAAAATACCTACTTGGACGCATTCTGCAAAAGAAATACTGGTAATGGGTCCGTAATCTACTATGAGTTGTCATATCTGCATACCTGGCAAATATACCGCGTATAAACTAAACATTGTTATTTATTTATTAACTTAAACAAAGAAAAATTGGAGCTGATTATTATACACATAAATATACTTACTAAATAAATAAATTTTTTTGAACTTCCGGTATCACCTTAAATCCATATCCCTTATTTTAAATAAAACACAATTTTGATATTTTGGAATCAAAATAAAATTCTCTTTATGATAGTAATTTATGCAAAGAACTTTATTCTGCTTTCAAAAATAGCAATATATAAAAAGTATTGCATTTAAAATAAGAAATCTGAGATCATTTCCGGTGAAACTGGAAGTGCAAACGCTCTAAATTTGATTTGTTTAAATTAATAAATAAAAAACGGTGGGTAATGTTTTGTTTACACCCGCTTTATAGTATAATAATTAAAGCACCTACCATGTAAAATTTTTGTTGTTGCTTTTACGCAAAGAGTTTCAAAGTCATCACAGGTTTCTATATTAGTAGTTGAAGGGTTGAAACTTGAACCACAGTCTTCAGAAGCCGCCGAAGTACAAGAATGGCATTCCAAACATGTTCCTAAAAAATTGGCAACGTTTTTGTTCTTTATATTCAAATAGGAAAACTGCTACTACATTTTGTATAATTGAATATTAAAACAAAATTAATATGCCCTTTTGCTTCGAAAATAGAACCGGTACAAAAATACTTGATAGCCTGTGCAATGAGCTTTCAACTGATACCTAACACTATTTATAATTGTTATTCTCCCGAATCAATTTCTTAAATTTTTATTTTGAGGCTCGTTCATATACCATTTTTAGAAATATGAGAACGTTTTTTACTAATTTTTATTAAAATATTTAATTCGTCACAAAATTACGAATATCCACCGCCGCCCGCAATATTATTTGTAAACATCTACGCGTTAATTTTAGCATACGCTGATTTGAAATACCTAACGTATGCATATTATTTTTAGTTATTCCCAGTTATAATCGTAAACAACTTCTATAATTAACCATATTGCTTTAATCGACTACGAGTACTTACCAGGTGGTACATATACAAATAACACAAGCAAGACGACTAAAAACCGAATACATAACCAAAACATTTTCTATGTGATGTGCCAGATAGTTAGAGAATAATACTACAAAAATGCAGCTTTCCTTATTGCCAAGCAAATCGATGCTATTTTTGCGCTATTAATTTTTACACTTCTCACTTTTTAACCTTCAATTGGAACAGCTTAATAAACACCCAATTAATAAAGTTCGTTTCATGTGTATTTAATTAGAAAAGGAAAATGTATTTAATTTTTTTTATGTATTGGGAATATCTGTGCTGGTATGCTTAGTAGCCCTTATCTAATGTTCAGATATAATACATGCACCCTTAACAAAAATTGGATTCGAACTAGGCATCAGTTGGTTGCCAAACAGACACTCAGATCACTGTGCCACCGCGGTTTATTAAAAATTTAGCTTAGGTAACTCAATAATTTGACGAAAAACACGCAGTTTTCAGGTTTGTTTTTTCTTTGCGACAAAAACTGGAGTTTACCTCGGGATCAACTGCTTGCTATTTGGACACTCAGTTAACTGATCCGCCGCGACCTCAATAAAAATGTTATTTTCCGATAACTGGCACTTAAATGTTTGATATAATCTACACAGCTTACAGATTATTTTTTTATTGGCGACAAGACCGGGTCTTGAACCTGCGATCGGTTGGTTGCTAAACAGACACACAGCTCACTGAACTACCACAGTTTAAAAAAATATCTTCGGTAACTGGCACTTAATTTGATTAAAAACAAGCAGCTTACAGATTATCTTTTTATTTACGACAAAACCGGGACTGAATCATGGAATCGATTGGTTGCTAAGCAGACATTCTGCTCACTGAGCCATCCCCGTCTTAAAAAATTTATCTTCGGTGACTGCACTTAATAACTTGATAAGAAAACACGCAGCTTTCAGGTTTTTTGACACTAAGCCACCATGGTTTAAATAATTATCTTCGGTAACTGGCACTTAATAATTTAATAAGAAATCCCGCAGCTTATAGGTTTTTTGGCGACAAGACCGGAACTCGATCCCGAGAACGGTTGGTTACTAAGCAGACACACAGCTCACTTCGCCACCGCGGTTAAAAAAATTATCTTTGGTAACTGGCTCTTAATAATTTGATAAGAAATACCGTAGCATATAGGTTTTTTGGCGAGAAGACCGGAACTCGATCCCGAGAACGGTTGGTTGCTAAACAGACACACAGCTCACTGAGCCATCGCGGTTAAAAAAATTATCTTTGGTAACTGGCTCTTAATAATTTGATAAGAAATCCCGCAGCTTATAGGTTTTTTGCCGAGAAGACCGGAACTCGATCCCGAGAACAGTTGGTTGCTAAACAGACACACAGCTCACTTAGCCACCGCGGTTAAAAAAATTATCTTTGGTAACTGGCTCTTAATAATTTGATAAGAAATACCGTAGCATATAGGTTTTTTGGCGAGAAGACCGGAACTCGATCCCGAGAACGGTTGGTTGCTAAACAGACACACAGCTCACTGAGCCATCGCGGTTAATTAAATTATCTTTGGTAACTGGCTCTTAATAATTTGATAAGAAATCCCGCAGCTTATAGGTTTTTGCCGAGAAGACCGGAACTCGATCCCGAGAACGGTTGGTTGCTAAACAGACACACAGCTCACTGAGCCATCGCGGTTAAAAAAATTATCTTTGGTAACTGGCACTTAATAATTTGATAAGAAATCCCGTAGCATATAGGTTTTTTGGCGAGAAGACCGGAACTCGATCCCGAGAACGGTTGGTTGCTACACAGACACACAGCTCACTGAGCCACCGCGGTTAAAAAAATTATCTTTGGTAGCTGGCTCTAAATAATTTGATAAGAAATCCCGCAGCATATAGGTTTTTTGGCGACAAGACCGGAACTCGATCCCGAGAACGGTTGGTTGCTACACAGACACACAGCTCACTGAGCCACCGCGGTTAAAAAAATTATCTTTGGTAACTGGCTCTTAATAATTTGATAAGAAATCCCGCAGCATATAGGTTTTTTGGCGACAAGACCGGAACTCGATCCCGAGAACGGTTGGTTACTAAGCAGACACACAGCTCACTTAGCCACCGCAGGTTGAAAATTTATCTTTGATAACTAGCACTTAATAATATAAGAAAAAACACGCAGCACGCAAATTAACTTTTTTATTTACGACAAAACCAAGACTGTGAAACCCGAGTTTGGTTGATTGCTAAGCAGACACTCAGCTCACTGAGCCATCGCGGTCTCTATCTTCAGTTACTGCCACTAAATTATTTGAAAAGAAATCCCGCAGTATATAGGTTTTTTGGCGACAAGACCGGAACTCTATTCCGAGAACGGTTGGTTGCTAAGCAGACACACAGCTCACTTAGCCGCCGTGGTTAAAAAAAATATCTTCGGTAACTGGCACTTAATAATTTGATAAGAAATCCCGTAGCATATAGGTTTTTTGGCGAGAAGACCGGAACTCGATCCCGAGAACGGTTGGTTGCTACACAGACACACAGCTCACTGAGCCATCGCGGTTAAAAAAATTATCTTTGGTAACTGGCTCTTAATAATTTGATAAGAAATCCCGCAGCTTATAGGTTTTTTGGCGAGAAGACCGGAACTCGATCCCGAGAACGGTTGGTTGCTAAACAGACACACAGCTCACTGAGCCATCGCGGTTAAAAAAATTATCTTTGGTAACTGGCTCTTAATAATTTGATAAGAAATCCCGCAGCTTATAGGTTTTTTGGCGACAAGACCGGAACTCGATCCCGAGAACGGTTGGTTACTAAGCAGACACACAGCTCACTTAGCCACCGCGGTTAAAAAAATTATCTTTGGTAACTGGCTCTTAATAATTTGATAAGAAATACCGTAGCATATAGGTTTTTTGGCGAGAAGACCGGAACTCGATCCCGAGAACGGTTGGTTGCTAAACAGACACACAGCTCACTGAGCCATCGCGGTTAAAAAAATTATCTTTGGTAACTGGCTCTTAATAATTTGATAAGAAATCCCGCAGCTTATAGGTTTTTTGGCGAGAAGACCGGAACTCGATCCCGAGAACGGTTGGTTGCTAAACAGACACACAGCTCACTGAGCCATCGCGGTTAAAAAAATTATCTTTGGTAACTGGCTCTTAATAATTTGATAAGAAATCCCGCAGCTTATAGGTTTTTTGGCGAGAAGACCGGAACTCGATCCCGAGAACGGTTGGTTGCTAAACAGACACACAGCTCACTGAGCCATCGCGGTTAAAAAAATTATCTTTGGTAACTGGCACTTAATAATTTGATAAGAAATCCCGTAGCATATAGGTTTTTTGGCGAGAAGACCGGAACTCGATCCCGAGAACGGTTGGTTACTAAGCAGACACACAGCTCACTTAGCCACCGCAGGTTGAAAATTTATCTTTGATAACTAGCACTTAATAATATAAGAAAAAACACGCAGCATGCAAATTAACTTTTTTATTTACGACTAAACCAAGACTGCGAAACCCGGGTTTGGTTGATTGCTAAGCAGACACTCAGCTCACTGAGCCATCGCGGTCTCTATCTTCAGTTACTGCCACTAAATTATTTGAAAAGAAATCCCGCAGTATATAGGTTTTTTGGCGACAAGACCGGAACTCTATTCCGAGAACGGTTGGTTGCTAAGCAGACACACAGCTCACTTAGCCGCCGTGGTTAAAAAAAATATCTTCGGTAACTGGCACTTAATAATTTGATAAGAAATCCCGTAGCATATAGGTTTTTTGGCGACAAGACCGGGACTCGACTCCGAGAACGGTTGGTTGCTATGCACACAGGTCACTGTGCCACCGCGGTAACAATTATATTTAATAAATGACGCAGCTAACAGGTTATTTTTTTTATTTGTGGCAGAACCAGGATTGGAACCCAGGATCGGTTGGTTGCTAAGCAGACACTCAGCTCACTCATCCACCGCGCCTTGCATAGAAACAGTTATTTTCCGATAACTGGCACTTAAATGTTTGATATAATCTACACAGCTTATATATTACTTTTTTTCTTTGTGACAGGATCGGGACTTGAACCCGGGATCGGAACACTTAGCTAACTGAGTCACCGCACTCTCAATACAAAATGTTATCTTTGGTAAACGGCACTTAAAAATTCGATACAATCCACACAGCGGATTATTTTTTTCCCGTGGCGGGTTCTTAAAATTGTATAAGCTTTTTTTTAGTCACGAAAATACTACAACGGTTAGTTTATATCAAGATGAATATAGAAAAAAAATACAAAAATACAAAGTTTATTAATGCTGTACATTTGTAGAACACGAATACAACGTTATTTTTGTTTATTAAAAAAATAGACACTTAAATCGTTATCTTTACTTGGTCCAGAACAGAAAAAATTCTATGGTATTAATTTAAATATACAGAGTGTATCCAAATGTGATTGCAGCTTACCAACATTTTTTTAAACACAATTATACACTGTTAAGGTAACTTCTAATAATTTAAAAAGTAAATTGCAAAAACTGAACAAACAACACTACTAATAATAAATGAAGGTGTAACGCGTGAAGAAGAATTACACAAATTACTCTGGCAAGTGTGGCAATTGTTCAGTATTAGGCATGATTCCTCGACGCCACAAACTCTTATTGCAATACCATCTGAAAATCATAAAAAGGCGTTTGTTTAAAAACCCATTAGGTATTTATTGCAAACTTACCATCGTTGACACTCATTAAGCCTTTAACGCAAAAAGCTTCGTTTGCGGCGCAAGTTTTAATTCGCACACGGGAGCTGTTAAAATTAAAACCACATTCGTCAGATTGGTGCGAAGAACAATAGTAGCATTCTAAACATAAACCTGTAACAATAACAATAATAATAAAATATATTTATTTACAGGTTCAACACATACTCTGATGGGCATTACAATACGATTTATACAGATAAGACTTTAAGAAATGTATAGGGTGATGTAGAATTATGTTAAAAATCTATATGGCACCAAAATAAGTAAACAATTCCGATGAAAAACAGTCTGAAAATGTTTCGTTACGGAGCTACAACCTCCTGAAGATGTAACAGTCCAATCACGTTTTTATTAATAACTTTCGCCGTAGTTGCACCAAAATTTTGAAAATCTATATCTGAGCATAATTTATTTCGCTGGCTTAGTATTTATATAAATTTTCTTTAATAACTGCTCCAGAGGTGTGTATAAAGGCGGTCACGTAATATTTCAGATTTTTACAAATTTTGAAGATTTGTCTATAAATTGCAAATATTGCGAGAATTATTGACGTAGAAGTGACTAAACTGTTTCATCTTCAGAAGATTTTAACTCCGTAACAAAGCGTTTTCGGACTTTGAAACCCACGTTTAGGAACTTTTGTACATATTTGGTACCTACAATGCGTACTGTAAATTTTGAACCATAATTCTAAATTACCCTGTACAGTTTTGTTCATAATTTTAATTATGATTGAATATGTTTGCTAAATTAAGTACTTACCAACGTTCATAATTACACATAAAACAATTAAAACAAGAAAACCAGGAGCTCCTAGCGAAAACATTTTTCTTTATACAACGGTGTGCGGCTTTTCGCTTTCACCAGGAAACTGTAATTTTTTGCTCGATTCAGAGTCAGATGAATGTTGTGTTTTAGATTTACTTTCGTCTATTTTACCTTGTAAATGTCATAGAGTACGTAATACTGATTTACATCACTGATTATGGATGGCACATTTTTGTCACACCTGAATTAGTCGCAACAGAACGGATGCTGTAGCACACACTATTGAGCATCGGAAGTAATGTGAAATTGCAACAAACATTCATAATAGACTATTTTAAATAATTTTTCTGAAAAGTCGTGGTAATTCAGATGTTTTCCTCGAATAAGTAAAATGCTGCGAGTAATCAAGTTTCCAGTAGTAAAATATACATTTTTTTTAAATCACCCTGTATATTAACCACTAACATTTGACGATGGAAAATGTTCATGTTCAACTGTTTAGTGAAAAACAAAACAACATAAAAATCGATAACAGCTGTGATTTAAGACGAACAAGTGTACGTTTTTAATTAATCGTAATCCTGTACACAACATGAAAATTAAAAAAAAAATAATAAAACATGGCTTAGAATTAAACAATACCAGATAACAATCATTATTGTAAGAAAAACGTGTCCCAAAACGGGGGGGGATGACCACTAGGGCGGTGCGAGATTTTGCATTTTGGAAATTCCAAACGCCTGTGCGCGGGAAAGTTGTTATAAATAAAAACAAATCTTTTACTTTTATAAAAAAAAATCGATTAGGGTACGTTTTCCACCCCCCCAAAGCCCAAATGTTTACGAAAGAGACAATAGCGTTGGGGGGGGGGGGGGGGGGGGGGAATGAACTGCAGTCAAATTTTTTTATAAGGTTATAAATTTTGTTTTTATATATATAGCAACTTTTCCGCAGCCAGGCATTTAAAATTTTCCAAAAAAATGCAATCCAATTTTTTAATTAAATGTTTATCATTGAGTTATTCACTTATTTACACTATAAAATATCATAAAAATCTGACAATTTTTTCCTAAATAAAAATTCACAATGCGCATGCGCAAGCGCATGTGCTATTTACGTATTCTACACTCTCATTCTCACGCCCCCTCCGTGAGCAACAGTTTCAGTTTGACACTAATCTTCGTTCATGGGTCATCATTGTGTTGTGTCTGGCTTAACATTATTGAATATTGAGTGTACAACAATTATCTTATAACAATTATTGTGTAACAATGTCGTTAAAGACAAGAAATTTTGTGAATTGTCCTATTTTTGGAGCACCTCGGGAGCTGGGTTATGTTATGTTACCAACGTTTGAGTGCGTTATGAAATCTTTCTTGTGGACAAGAAATGCCTTGCAGGAAAAATCTGTTAATAGGAACCGTCATTGACCACCCACATATTACTGTATCTAAAAATTAAGCTTAGTTTCTTATTCTACTATCACTAATGAGCAACTCAATTTAACAGCAAGGTTTGCATCGGTGTTTCCAATTAATGAATAATATAGCATGATTTTTTTAGTTTCAAAAATTTATGGAGGACGTCTCAGGCAGCTTTAGAAAAAAATTTAAATCATGACCCATCCCTAGATCCAGCAGGTAACAAAATTCAGTTTAGTTTTCAAAAAATAAATTGCATAACATTTATCAATTTTTTTTTATTTTAAAGATTTCTACGGTTTTGCAAATGATCGTAACGTGTTATCCTTGTTCTCTTACGACTATTACGATGCTGGATTTCACAAATCTAACTAATTTCTAAGTATCCATAAAATGATAATGTGAACACGTTGAAAAGAAATGAAGGCCATTAATTTGAAGCTAGAGATTTCGACAAAAATCATTTTTCACGCTACCGGCAATGTAAGTAGGCCTTACATCCATAACTACAGGGATTGTAAGTGGCTGATAACATTCGTGTACTAGTTACCCTTGACGACGGAACTTAATAGTGTCACTTACATTCCTAGGAAAATAATGTTGATTTTAACTGTTCGTTGATATGGTAACAAGCACAGACAACTTAGAATAATGGGGCTTTTAAAAAATAATTCCGATGACAGCTGTCAAAACGAACTTTTAAAAGTATGATTAAATTTCTACCTGTAGGCCTACTTACATTGCCGGAAGCGTGAAAAATTTAATAAGTAACACGGAATGTATCGACTAATAACATCCTCGGCAGGCGACAAGCTTCGGCTCCGCCTCAGCTCGTATTCGCCTACCTCGGATGTTATTACGTCCTTACATTCCTTGATACTTTTTTTTTTTTTTTAAAGAATCATGAAGCCGTGGGTGAGCACGACCCCATGATTCCCATCCCACCCTCTTACCCGGGCTCAGCACACTAAGGCTTTTCACCGGTCTAACATGCCCCACCCCTGAAAGACATGCAACCCAACATACACACCTACATACACCATCCATGGACTCGTCAGATTTAACTTACTCAGAAAAATTAGTGACGAGCAGTGGAGTCGAACCAACTGCCATTGAGAGTCTAGTTTCAAAGCCTGGGACTTTAACCACTAGACCACCCGCCGGCCCTCCTTGATACTTAAATAACTATTATTTGTTTTGCACCTCACCCACGGTTCAAGAGGATTGATGCACCCTATTTGCGCAAACGAGGCTCTCTAACCACAACCTGTTCTGTATTTGCTGTGTCGAAACAGCTTTTAAATGTATTTTTCACGCTACCGGCAGTGTAAGTAGGCCTTACATCCATAGCTACAGGGATCGTAAGTGGCTGATAACATTCGTGTACTAGTTACCCTTGACGACGGAACTTAATAGTGTCACTTACGTTCCTAGGAAAATAATGTTGATTTTAACTGTTCGTTGATATGGTAACAAACACAGACAACTTAGAATAATGGAACTTTTAAAAAATAATTCCGATGACAGCTGTCAAAACGAACTTTTAAAAATATGATTAAATTTCTACCTGTGGGCCTACTTACATTGCCGGTAGCGTGAAAAATTTAATAAGTAACACGGAATGTATCGACTAATAACATCCTCGGCAGGCGACAAGCTTCGGCTCCGCCTCAGCTCGTATTCGCCTACCTCGGATGTTATTACGTCCTTACATTCCTTGATACTTAAATAACTATTTTTAAATACGTGTCATATCAATAAAAAAAACGTGGGGCGTAGACCACTGGTTCGGTTAGTATTAAATAAATACCATTAACAAATTTTCAACAATTTAGCAAATTTTTAAAATTTATAAATCTAATATTTTCATAATTTCTAAAATTGTTCAATAACTTGTAAGGCCTATCGAAAATTTTCCAAAATTTTCGAATTTTTCTCATTCAAAATTTCCCTAATTTCAGAACATTCAACATTATCAATATTTGCAAAATTTTCGATATTTTCAAAATTTACCAAATTTTCGAGTTTTAATATTTTCACATTTTAAAAAATTTTAAATATTCCAAAAAAAATATAATTTTAACAAATTTTGAAAATCTTTTAAATTTACAAATTTGTCATAAATGTCAAAATTTTAAATTTTTCGATGTTTAATTTGCAAAAGAGATACACCCATGACAAGACCGGGCTCAAACCCGGGATCGATTGGTTGCTGAGCAAACACTTAGCTGACTGAGCCACCGCGGCCTTAATACAAAAATGTATAGTATAAGCAAACAAACGTCATAAACTCTTTACCAAATACCTTAAATACATAATTATGCAAATTGTCAATTAAAACTAATTTTTTTCTTGGTAGAAGAAGCTCCCGTAAAAGCTTTGTTTTTCATGACCAAAGTTTAGGTGTGGCTTTTCTTTGCTCATACGCCATCTCAAGTAACTGGCACTTAAAAACGAGCAGTTTATTTTATCTTTGCGCTTTATTCAAATGAACTTCTACAACAGACATAACAAAGACTAAATTGTATCAAGATGAATATAAAAAAATACAAAAAATAGAAAATTTTAGTACTGTAACCTTGTAGAACACATATACCTTGTTATTTTTTCAAAAATTATAAATGAATGGTTAGCAACCTATATCTATTTATCAATCGGACCACAACATTAAAAATTGTATTGAAAACAAATGAGCGACTATCAGAAAATAATAACAATAATAAAGGGGCTTTTCCTCAGTATTGTTAGTAAAAATGTTTTGTATTAATTTAAGTATACAGAGTGTATCAAAATTTGACTGAAATTTATCGTTAATTG
Organism: Ctenicera cuprea; assembly: GCA_958336395.1. Classification (NCBI taxonomy): domain Eukaryota; kingdom Metazoa; phylum Arthropoda; class Insecta; order Coleoptera; family Elateridae; genus Ctenicera; species Ctenicera cuprea. The sequence continues at coordinate 5,300,515 of OY284489.1, read as the reverse complement.
TTTAGTAACAATTACACTGTTATAATATAATTGCTAATAATTTACAAAAAAAATTGCAAAAAGTAAAGTAACAACACCACTAATAATAAATGAAGATGCAATGCTTGAAGAAGAATTACACAAACTGCTTCGGCAAGTATGGCAATCGTCCAGTAATAGGCATGATCCCTCAGCACCGCATCCTCTCATTAATGCACTACCCACTGAAAAACTAAAAAATGAATTCGTCTGAAAGCTTATTGTTTATTGGAAACGTACACTTGTTGATAGTCAGAGATCCTTTAACGCATAAATCTTCGCTTGCTTTGCAGCTTTTTGTTGGTATAAGAGAATTGTTAAAATTAGAACCGCACTCTCCAGACTTATCCGATGAACAATAGTAGCATTCTAAACATGAACCTGAAATAATAATAATAATTAACATATTAATATGCGCATTATTATTTATAGATATGACGACGGCATCAAATATATTCCTTTAAATAATGATTTTAAATATTATTAAATATGATTGTTTAAATAAGTACTTACCAACTTGTATAATTACACATAAAACAAGTAAAACAAGTAAACCGCGGAATCCTAGCGAAAACATTTTTGTTTATACAACGCTTCTTCTGTTTCACCAAAAAAATGTAACTGTTGCTCGATTGACAATCACATGCATACTGTTTTTGGTTTAACCTTGTCTATTTCAGTGTTTCACCTTGTCAGTTCCATTCGTTTACAAATGCGTAGTAGTTGCATCACCGATTATTATTACATTTTTTTTGTGTTACACCCGAATTAATTTCAATAGAACAGATGCTGCTGTACCACGAACTATTTAGCATAGGCAGTAATATGAAATTGCAACTAACAATCACCTAATGGACGATCTTAAATAGTTTATAGGAAAAGTGCGTTTTAATTTTTATGGTTTCCTTGAACAGATCAAAAATTGTCGGTAACTAATTTCGCATCATCCTTATTAAAAACTTAAAGAAAAACACGTCGGGCAACCGCCACGAGATCTTACTCGCATGTATGGAAATTTTTAAAAATATTAAATTTATTCCGAAAATTTTGACAATTTAATGGAAATTTAGAATATTTTTAATATTCCCGAAAGAAATTCGAATAAATTTTTTACCGCATGTTTTTTATAAATTAAAAAAATTTTGTTTACTGTGGAATTGAATATATTTTCTGGCTGTGGCCCTCGTCGTATCAAACCGTTCTTTTTGGTTTCTTTGATCTTCTGTCATTCGGGCCATTATATCTTTTCGTAAGGCTTGCAGGTCTAAGCGACTTAGGTTGCACTCCACTTCACTCAAGATGTTCGAGCTTGTCGCGTGTCGTGCTTTATAGCATGCTAGTGCTTCAAGTGGAAACACACCTGTGGCTTTGTTAAAAGTGCAGTTCATTGCACTTTGAATTTGTTTCACGAACTCGCCCCAAAGGTCCTCTGGGATTCCAGCTGACGTGGTAGCTAATGAATTTAGAATTGTGCGATTATACCTTTCGCACTGCCCGTTTGCTCTCGGCGTAGCTACAGCATTCAGGATGTGCTTGATTCCATACGTTTCACAAAATTACGAAAAACACGTGAAGTGAATGCTGTACCACGATCCGTTGTAAGTCTTGTGGGGACTCCAAACAGATGCATAATGCTCATCAGTAACGTCACTACGGGGCGTGTCTTAGTGCTCTTCACTGGCTCGATAAACACAAATTTAGTAAAAGCGTCCACGACTACCAGGAGATATTTATTGCCTTTAAGACTTCTTTCGAAGGGTCCTAAGTGGTCTGCATGAATAGTATGAAAGGGCACTGGGACCTTTACTATGGGATACAGTACTCCTTGTCTTCTGCCACTCGGACGCTTGTAGTATATGCAGTGCAAACACGCATCAGTATATTTTTTTTATGAATCTTGCCATACCGGAAAACCAATAATTTTCTTTCATCTTTTTCAGGGTCTTTTCAAGGCCAAAATGCCCCATATCATCATGATTGAGCTTGCAGATCTGCCATCGAGAACCTTGTGGCACTACCCATGCTGTATTTCCGTCTTCCAGCCTTCTCTATACTTTTCCGTTCTTTAATTGGTAATTTTCGAAATATTGTTTTGTTTCTCGATTCTTTACCTTCTTCTCCAGAATGTTTCTAATTTTACATATCTGGTCGTCCTGCATTTGAGCGGCCTGTATCCATTCACCTTCTGTAACGTCGACCTGACAAACTTCTGCTTCAGCATCGGTTTCGGCTCAATGTATCTACGTGCGCCATCCGCGCAGCAGGTCGGTACTCAATATCGAAATCGAAATCTAGTACTTCCAGCCACCACCGCGCGACACGGGGTATCAAGTCCTTTTTTGAAAAGGCCGTACGTAACACACTACAGTCCGTGATCACTTTAAACTTTAGTCCAAGTAGGTACACTCGAAAATGTCTTAATGCAAGCACAACCGCAAGAGTTTCTAACTCATAGGAGTGATAGTTTTTCTGTTCGAGGGAGTTTTGCTTGCTGAAATAGGCCACCACGCACAACCCGTCGTCTTTTTCTGCATCAATATAGCTCCCACGCCTAGGGAGCTCGCATCCGTGTGCAATTCCGTTGGTAAGGTTGGATCAAAAATGGCCACAGCAAGCGCTTGTTCTTCTCCCCAAACCCAAGCTGCATCTTTCTTTATTAACATGGTAAGTGGTATCATTATTTTGGCGAAATTGCAAATAAATTTGCGGAAATATCCGGCTAGGCCTAAAAATTGACGTACTTGTTTCACATTTTGTGGAGCCTTCATTTTCAGCACAGCTTCAACTTTTGCGCTCCCAGGCTTGACGCCATTTTTGCTGATTTCTCGGCCTAGATAATTAATTTGCTTTTTGAAAAATGAACATTTTTCAAGCTTCAGCGTGAGGTTATTCTTTCGGAACACATCTAACACCTGTTGCAACCTTTCTATGCCTTATTGGAAATTGCTTGATGGGATGATTACGTCATCGATATATGGGAACGCGATTTTGCTCTTCAAATTTCACAAAACATTATTTGATCATTTTCTGGAACACGGCGGGAGAATTGCATAGACCAAAAGGCATTCAGAGGAATTCATAGTGACACTCGGGTGTAACAAATGCAGTCTTTTCCACTGAATCGGCGGCCATCAGAACCTGATAAAAACCTGAAGCAAGGTCCAGACCAATGAAAAACTCCGCCTAATTTGTCGATTTGGTCATCGACGAACGGTAGCGGGTACTTATCCTTGATGGTTATGGCATTTAACTTCCTATAATCTACGCACATCCTGTAGTCGCCCGTCTTTTTTTTTACCAAAAGGATTGGGCTGGCGTATGGGGAAGACGACTCGCGTATGATTTTATTATCAAGAAGCTCTTTAATCATGCCGTTTAATATTTCTTTCTCTTGGGCCGACATCCGATAGGGATTGTACACGATAGGTTCCTCGGTTTTGCATTTTATGTGTATCTCTATCGCTTCCGTCTTTCCCAAGTCATTCAGAGATGTAGAGACGCAATCGCGGTACTTTGCAATAACGTCACGCACAATTTCTTTCTCTGCAGCTTTTAATTCACCTAGATCTAAAGAATCGGACAGAAGGCCCCTTACTGGCCTTTCCACGGTGCTAACATAAGTTGCTTTTAACGGTGGTAACTGTTACATCGTTCTTGAACGTGACCTAACTTAAAACATTTCTTGCCATTTTATGCGTGGTTTAGGACAGTCCCTGACCCTATGATTGGCGTCGTAATTAAAACAGGATATTTTACTAGAACACAGTCTGTTTTCGCTTTGAGCACGCATCTTACCAGTAGTTTGCCAAATCGTAAAGGGGCTGGAAAGCTTTGGATCAACAAAGTCTTTAACTAGTTCCATCCAAAACATGCTTTTTGCAAAGAGTCGTACCATTTTCTCGCGTTTCCGCGTAAAGGGCTAGTAGCGAGCTTTGCAGCGGTCGTGTAATCCCATCCATGAATATTCATTAATTCGTCAACTTTGCGCGCCCAATCGGCGGCACTTTCATTGCTATTATAACTCGGTTCATAAATGGTTATGACAGCCTCGTCAATAACAACATTATATCGTGTTCTTGAAGAAACTGCATTTGCCTTTCGAGCTCTTTTACCTTTTCTTGCGAATCTTGTATAAGAAGGGGCGGCGGCGTATGGGAACTTGAGGCAGAGGATCCCGTAGAAGGTGATCTTGAGGGACGCTTTCTTTTTTTTCCATCCTACACTAATCACCGTTCACAAGGTCTAAAACTTAAATAAATGTATTTTCGTTTTTGGGGTTAATCCCACTTCTGACTTGTTAGAAGATACTCCAACTTTAAAACAACATTAATAACTCGACAATGCAAAAATGTATATTAGAATATAACTGAATACAATACATAAGCACATCACTACTATTCAAATCGCTAGTTCGCTAATGAATGCACTCCTCGCCCGCAGCAAAGACTGCCCCGAATCCAATACGTGATTCAGGACCATAACAAATCTGACCGAGGTCGCATTTCTGCTATAATATATTGAAGTCTTAAACATTTTTGAAAGTTACGAAAATTTTTGAAAATGTAAAATATTTTTCTTTTATACTTTCATTCAGAAACCGCCAGAAAAATTAAAAATATTCAAAAAAAAATTAATTTGACAAAGATAAAATATTTATCAGAAAAAATGTGTAAAATAAAATTTAATTCCTTAACAGATTAATTATAATAAAACACAAAAAGTATCACATTTATTGCACACTAGACGATACACGTATTTAGTTTGACAATGTCTCTGTGAAGCACGAAACCGCAGTGCACAATAAATGCAATGTTTTGACAAATTTTTTGTAAAAAAAATTTTGAAATACGTAAATTTCCCATACTGAAAGCATAAGATAGTAAAAGCGTACTTTATTTAAAAAAATTTAAAATAATATCCTTTTTACATCACCTTGTATACAATACTCTAAAAATTAAAATAGAAAGTTAGATTAAACAATATTTGACACATTGTTGAAGTCTGAATGCTTCATTCTTATGAAAATGGCAACCTTCAGAATAAAAATGGTCCACCCTGTATATAGCTCAGATTTTTGCTTAAGTAATATTACTAAAGAACAAAAATTTAACAAATTCTGAAAATGCAACTTATTTTAAAAAAACTGAAGGAACTGAACTTCTTTTATATCACTTTGTATATAAAAGTCCAGTTATTAGTTGTTAAGTTAATTGTTTATTTGCCCCTCCTATTTTTTTAGAAAGCTTAGACTTGGTTACCCTCAAATAGAAGTACTTCTGGAAGACATCTACTTATATTTAGTGAATTGTGTAAATATGGCACAACTCGACAATAAAGTCTAAAAATTTAAAACTTTATAATACTATCATAAACTTAGAAGTAAAACTTAACTAAAGCAACACTTATGGTACTAATTATAACAGTAAGGGAGGGTATAATGTTTGATGACAAATTGCAGCCGTTTTCATCACAAGTATAACAGGAAGAAAATTCTGGTTCGTAACATATTTCAGGACGTGTAACGCAACCCCTTATGACAGTGTCAACTAAAAAAAATAAAAAATAAAGAATTTTAATGCAATAATTGTACAAATAACAGTACAAAGTTAGAATCATTGTTTAAATAGAGACAGTTCAAGCTTGTTTTCATTTCAAATCGATCAAAATCTGCTTTCTGCGCTTACTCTATGCATTTAAATCAGTTTTAAGTCCGTCTCAACTAGTGATGGGCATAATCGAATAATTTTCATAATCGATTGATTGCCATTCGAATGAACTTAATAATCGAATAATTCATTTGGATGTTGCTATGCAGTAAAAAGTAGTGAAAACGGTCTCTGCTTGCTTCTCGAACGCTCCTATGAAGAAAACTCTCGTTCTCATAGTCTTTTCTCGTGCCGCTCGGCTAGAGAATGATATTTTTATCAATTGCATCATCATATTTCATCGCTGGTTCAGCCTGTTTTTTGTGTAATATTTTTATAAACCGCAAAAGTGGATACATTTTGTAACTTTCTGTAATTGCCAAAAATGTTCGTAATTTTTCCTTCCCTGAAGGTTTGAAATATCAAATTTACTCCAAAATACACAAAATTTTTCTGAATTTTTAAAAATTTCAAAAATTCTTAAAATTACTTTTCACAAATTTTCAAAAATGATTTTTTTAAATGAAAATGCTTTATATTTTCAAAATTTTTATTTAAAATCATTTTTTAAGTTGTAAGTTTTTTTAATTTTTCAAAAATTATATATTTTTCAACTATTTATAATGATTTTGAAAATATTGATTAATTAAATTAAATATTAAATATATTAAAGTTTCTAAAATGTTTAAAGATTTTTATTAGTTTCTTATTTCCAAAAATTTTCAAAATATTCAAAATTTCCTTAAGAGTCGAATTAATACAATTTCATTGTTTTTTTAATTTTTTGAATTTCCATAAATAATCGGATTTTCAAAAATTTTCACAATTATCCAAATTTCTATAAAATTGTCAGACCTTTCGACATATTTTAGAAATTTTTAAAAATGTCAATAAATACAAGTCCCGTGGCGGTTGCCCGACAGCTTTTTATAAATGAGACCATCAGGAACAAAAAAAGTATCCGATTATTAATTATCATATAAATAATCCACTGTTATTTTTTTTTTGAAAATGCACCTTTTATATTTATTAACAGCAATACAGTATCATTCTAAATAATAATAATTTTTTTGTTTTCAAAATTTTGTTTATTTATACTTTTTAGAGCATTAAAATTTTCAAATACAACCCTGCGTTAAATGAGCCACGAGAAACAAAACAGTGCAGTGGAAACTGCTGTTCCCAATATCAGTAATATTCGAATGTCCAAGTTAAAACTAGTTGTGCTTGCGCGGCAAAACACGTCTTTATGCAATTGCATTCCGGAAATTCCGTCTTCATTAGTGTATTCGCATCATAATACCACGACTGATAGTGTCCTCGTATCATGTGTTTGCATTAGGAATTTGCAGTCGCTTTAACGTTCACTTCCGAAGTGGTCAAAACCAAAACTTGTAACATCGTAAAATCATTCGAATGATTTCTCGAGAAATCTCGAGATAATTTTATAATCGATTATTTTCATTCAAAATATCCCATCCCTAGTCTAAACCCCAAGTTTCACAAGGTTGGACCACTGTAACTATCTAAACAATGGTATTAATAATACACACCTTCAGCTCTCACAACTCTTTTAGAACACAGGGCACCATATGATGAGCAAAATCTTTGAGGAATCTTGGATGGGTCGAAACGGTCTCCACATTCGCCGGATGTTGATGAAGAACAATGATAACATTCTATGCCACCCAATGCTGCAAAAACATTGTCTAAATATTGGCGAACTTGCACATGAAATTTATATTTAATCAAATAGCATCAAGCATTCGAGCTTTATTCCAATCGATGATTTTTTTTATAAAAACAAGCTTAGAAGTGATCACAGGTCTGATGCATTTAGGTTTGGCAATAAAAAACATTGAGGTGTTTCTGTAAAAATGAATCGACATATTTTTAAAACAGCCATTAAAAATTCTTACCTGTTTGAACTGAAACAAGCAGTAAAACTGCAACAAATACCATTCTGGAAGCAATCATTTTTGCTTATGCTTTGAAATTCAGTTCTACTTTGCGTTGAAGGTAACGCTTAAAATTTTCTCCGATGAGTAACTTTAATTACTTGCGTACGTGATAAGCCTTTTATCTGTTTCTATGTAAATATTGATAACATCGTTATGAAGCTACATTCGGACTGTAAAAAATGGGGGGTTATAATTTTACTCTCTCAGATGCCTTACAATAGTATGTCAAAATTAAATAATGTGCAATTTTAAAAATAATTGAACAGTTGAAGAGGTAACTAAAAAATGTTGATTATTTTTCGTTTGTTGACAGGGCAAAACAATAGTTAAAATAATAAACAAAATCAAGATGCGAGGTGGAAAATATTTGTTTGTATACTAAGAGAAAGAGAAGTAGATTGTAAAATAATGTTTACATAATTATGATGCACGCTATGCAACTAGCAATTGCATTATGTCAGTGGCGTAACAAACAGACCCGCAACCTCCCACCTCGGGGGGAGGGGAGCCTTTTAGGGGCCCAGGGCGATCAAGAGCCGTCAGAAACTAAAAGGGAAAAAAAGAAAAATGTATCGTACATATTAATAGCAGAAAAGTCGTTGTCTCAGCTTTCCGTGGTGGGAGACACCCGAACCTTGAGCTGATAATACCACGCTCCAGTACTAGCTTCAGTCGCGGACCTGCTGTCGAGGGGCATATACGCAGCACGGAGCGGTGTCTCAAATTTATTAAAACAGCCTACTGGCTCTACTAGTCTGTATATTAAAAGCCGATCTTCGGTTTGACTTAACTTTCTGCTCGGCTGCCTGCGTACGCGACCAGCCATTCCCTCGTTAATTTTCTTCCACCTGCGTTCAGTCTCGCCTCAGCTGTCTTGAGGACATCCAGTGTTTCAGTTTTCATAAAACAGGTGCTCAGCATAAAAGCAATTAAAAGCACATTAACTAAAAAAACAAGAACTGTGGATGGCTAACATTTTTTTATTTATCTAACAAACAATATAAACATAAAAATATAAAAACAACTTGAAATTAAAAAACTTATTATTAGGTAAAACTAACGGGGAATTAAACTAATAACGCCCTCTATGCCTGTTTGCTTTTGGTCTCAATTATGGTTAGAATTATGTCCACCTGATGAGTTCAAACAAGAACGAAACATGTAGTGGTCTATTCTAGCCATAATTGAAACCAAATCTTTTCTTATTATTAGGTACTCTAACAAAATTGGTTAAATATATAAAAATAGCCATTCTTCGCATTTATGAAAATTTGAGAAAATTTAGCAGGTTTTTCTATTTTAGCTTTATACGTATTTCGACATGACATGACATTTTCAGAGGCAGAATTAAAAGTAAACAGTTGGTATTGTTATAGGAACAATAAACCTTCGCAACTTGATCTTGATTTTCTATATCTGCGTCCAGATGACTTACTTTCTCATTCCAAAACGTCCAATAATGGTGAATTTAAGAGATCAATTTGCTCATTCATTAAAGATACAGACTTTAAATGTTTTTAGTATTATCCAACTTACGAATGGAAATCAAGTCATCTGAACGCAGATATAGAAAACCAAGATCAAGTTATGAAGATTTATTGTTCCTGTAGCAACACCAACTGTTTACTTTTAATCTTGCCTCTAAAGATAACATGTTAATATGTCGAAATACGTATAAGGCTAAAATAAAAAGCCTGTTGAAGTTAGGAATTGTTTTATTTACAATCAATTAAAATGAACTTCAACGAAGTAAAGCTCGAACTTATAAATACATTTTTTTCGTTCCATTAGTATTTTATTTGAAATGGCCTGCAATATTTTCAGACGTCATAAAGTAACTTTTTGACGCCATAAAAGGTATTTTTAACGCCTGATAGATAGATTTGGCAATATATCTTATTTATGGAAATAACAGCAAGTGTTCTAGGCTTATACTACACTGCTTGAAATTTTTTGCAGGCGTTTGGCAAAATTATACTAGCTACGCCTCTGAATCTAATCATCCCATGATTGTAGATATTGTTCTTTTTATAGTCTGAAACTACAAAATTGTTTTCACCTGCAATTTTATGTAGTTAATCACTGCAATAGTTAAAAATTTTATTAACGTTTGACAAAAACAAACTAGTAGCAATCAAATGTAAAACAGGGAAGGCGGTAGAAGAACCATTACAAAAATCCTCGTCACATAGAACGCAGTTCCTAGTTATGTTATTGCAGGTTTTAGGTGATGAACAATTCCGCAGCACGACAGGAACTAAAATGAACATAAAAAGCATTAAATGATTTGAAGATTTTATATTTTCGTAGCAGTCGTCGTTTAACGATTACTCAATAACAAAATTCAGGCAAACGACCAAAAAGAAACCTCTCAGAGGTGTTTTCTTAATGGAATTTTGTTCCTATTGCTATTTAAGAGACTGATTTTAAAGCCGAAACTCGTCACAAAATCGACAGTGGACGGGACCAGGGGGTGAAAAGAAAATAACGCTTGCGCATATCGGCTATTCGACATGCGTAGAATACGGATCTAAGCTTCTTTTTCTTGAAATATAACGTCTCGCCTCACCGCCTACTCTGCGGTTTTATTACAGCTTAATTGCCAATCTATTAAACCTAATTTGGGTATTCTGGGTTAGGGCATCTGGGCTGTAAAGTGTATACAAACACATACAGGCATACCTTTCTCAAGCTATACTCCGTATAGTAAAAATGATAAGAAAGAAAAATAAACACATTAAAATTCTACTTTTGAAACTAAAGGGAAAAGAAGACAAAGACAACAAACGAACAGAAGAAACAACATTATATTTAAGCACTATTATAAGGAGAAAAAGATAGATATTATTAAGCAAGTTTCACCCTTCTATGTGATAGTGGAAGTAATAATAGACAAGCATATGGGAAATGTTAATAAAGATCTGACAAAAGTCTAGAATAAGGAGAAGAAACCGAACAAATAGATAAAAAAGAAAGAAACAGTAACAGTCGATGAAAAAGAGATATAAGCAACTGCACAAAAAAAAAGATTGAAAGGAAAGGAAAGAAGGCGGAAACAGCATGAAGGGAAAGAACATACAAAACAGAGAAATAAAAGCAATAATAGAAGATGAAAGAAGAGAACAGGAAAGAATATAATGGAAATAGAAAATAATAATCGGAACCATTAAAAAGAGAAATCCAGAAGAAAGAAAAAAGTCTAAAGCACCTAAAAACGTTTTTTTATTGTATGTAGTACAAACCAAAATATTAACTCAATACTTACTTCCTGTTATAATTTTAGTTTCTTCATAGCACATCTCTAATGCAATTGATGAATTGCAAGGCTTTTTATAAGCTTTATCAGGCTTAAACACGAGTCCACAGTTACCAGAAGCTGAAGAAAAACACTCGTAGCAATATAGACATGATGCTGAAAAAAATTAAAAACAAGAAACTCAGGCGCTTTTAATATAGCAAGGTGAAGCACCCTGTTGATGCTTATGAAAATTAATGGTAATACATGGTTTTGAAATATAAAAACAATGTAACTTTAAAATTTTATTCTAAAACAGTAATTGAAAGTTATTAATTTTTTTTTTCATAACGACTTTTTATTGCAATTACAATTTGAGACTTAAAATTAAATTTTCAAACACCTTGTTTATTAAAAAAAATGTTTGATATTTCGTGATAACCTATATTAATAACTGATATATCTATCTGATTTGTTTTATTTTCAGTCAACTAAAAATACGACGTGATATGTGATATGTATGGAAATTTACAGATTCTATGAATCATACTCAAACTAAAGTTCACATTTTCTTACATTAATTCTGATTTTAGGACCTTAAATCGTCAGTCAAACTTGACGAAACATTTATTTACTTACCTTTTTGTATAAGCACAGAAACAACCAATAAAATAAAAACACTGTGGTACATGTTTTTCATATAAATACGAAACTCTTCAACGGACTGATGTAGGTTGAGTGTTCAGCCTTTTCGTTATGATTATGAGTAATAAAAAAATGAAATTTGAACAGTGGCCACAAAAAAACACGAACGAAAATGAGATACGCCAAGCTACACAATTTTCGTAAAAAACTCGTCAATGTGGGTATGTAATTTTGTTTATAACAGATATCATTTTCATAATCCTGATAACTCCCAGCTGTCTGTTTTCTGTTGCTATATGGGTTGCCTAAGTTGCAGAATATTTTTCAAACGACCTTGGATCAAAAAATGGGCGAAACTTCGCTGGTACTTTCCCATACTTTTTACGGTTTAAATGTTCGCGCGAATATCTGAGTAAATAACATTGTTTTTACAAAAATTAAAGCAAGAAAAAAATAGTAACGCCCCAGCGCAGCGGTGAATTTGTTGATATAGCAATCGGTTTACATTTGGGATAATTTAGTGCGTTTTATGTCTATGCTTTCCTAGTGGATGTTTGTAAACTTTTCGACCCTAACGGTGTGTTACAGTTAGACATAAAAGCCGTGCAGCCAAAAAAGGATCTCTGCTCTCACTCATGTTTCGTATTTGGCGGAACGTGTTATGCGATTGTAGCGCTTACATACAGCGACAAAGATACATTTTTATAGTCTAAAGCCTAGACACTATTCGCTTTTATATATTAGAATAAACAGAAGTTTAGATAGACACTGCTTGAAAATAGATGGAAAATTTTGCTAGTAAAAACGGTAGTCAGTGTATCAGGGGTCAACGTGGTTAAAAGTTATATATTATTTTAATTTTTGTGCTTTATTTAATGAACATCAATTCTACAACTAGTTAACAGTGCGGTATAGATTTAATATTATTATGCAATGAATAATTTTACTTATAACTATCTAATAATTTCTAAACCCGAAAACTATGCTAACTATTCCCATTACGATAAATGAAGGTACAATATTAGAAGATGTGTTACACAACTCGTCTGTACAACTGTAACATTTTTTGTAAGCATCACACCCTTCTGCATCTGCACACATTCTTTCAGACACATCACCTAAAAAAATTCATAATATTTATTTGTTATTCGTATTATAAATTACTACTATCAATATTTATTATTGCATATTGCCATACATACCTTCTTCTGGATTTACTATTTTCAAACAAGCTTTAGTGCCTGTTGGACATGGTTTAGCATAATTTGCTTTAGTTTTGTCATCAAATGGATCGTTACAGCCGCTGTCTAGTTTTCCACATTTATAACAACTCAAACTTGAACCTACAAAAAACGTGATTAGTATTTGACATATTATTAAATCCATAGTCAATTAGAAACAAACAAAAAGTATGAAGATGTAGTTTTTATTTTAAATTATAAAAAATCAAAAAATGAACCTTTTTTAAAAACATATTACACATTTTGATACGTTTTTTTTCTAACTCCCCGAAAGCTTAATTAAGGGAGAAAGAAACCGATTGTTTGATTTTCACGGCAAAAGATAGTAAGGTATTAAAGAGTACGTGGGACCAGATAAGCAAATTTGTTAGACAAATACTGAGAGAAAAGAAGGGAACAGGTTAGACCACTAAATATGTACAGAGTGATCATTTAAGTGTGACGTCACTGTTATTTTCGAGTTATTCCACTTTTTTCAAATTTTGACATTTGTTTACTAATATTGCAAAATTAATGTTATAGATACCAAAAGTGTTCACACATCTCTGTTTTGCAGACTATTACATATTATGAAATATTCAGCGGTAGTTTAGAAGCAACAAGTTATTACAGAAGGTGTTCATAATTTAATGTCCATTTTGCAAAACTTCAAATGTTAATGTAAATATTTTATTAGGCACAGTTTTTTTTTCGTTTCAGTGATAAAAGAAGAAAATAAATTTAAATAAAAGCATTGAAAACGTTCTGTCTAGGACGAAACATTTGGGCGCAGGGAGGATTGGGCGCAGAGACGTTCCGGCGCAAGTAGCTTAAAACGTTCCGGCGCAAACAAAAAATTATTTGTTATTGTTTTTCTTTAATTAATTGACATTTTTATATCTTTTCAATTATTAAGTACATTTAAAAAAATAAAAAATTTGTACTTGTAACAACTTACATACCCAACACACAAAAATTTTACTTTAAAAAATGAAAAACATTTCGCACTAAAAACCAAACTGGACCGATTGCACTGGTACATCACAAAGCCATAACTGTTCAAAGTCAATTAAAAATAACCGCTAAATCACTGTCCCCTTCTTTCTTAAACGTCAATGATCATACGTATGTAACAATTTAAAAATCAAATTGAATGGTTCAACGAGTATAACGCAAATACTAAATTTTCTAAAAAAAAACTACAGTAGATTACCTTTGCGCGCAAACGTCCCTGCGCACAAACGGCTTGAGTCAAAACGTCTCACGTCTAAAGGTTTTTGCCTTTAAACCTTTCTGCGTTCAAACGTCCTTGCGTCTAAATATCCCTTTTCCCCGAACGTCCTGCGTCCAAACGTCACTGCGTTCATACTTCCCTGCGCAAACGTCCCTGCACTCAAACGTTTCTGCGCCTAAACATCCCTATTCATACTTTCCTGCGCAGTGAATGTCTCACTGTCCCTTAATTTTTTAAACTTCAATGATCATACGTATGTAACAAGTTAAATCAAATCGAATAGTTTAACGAGTATAATGCAAATACTAAATTTTCCAACAGATAAATTACAATAGATTATCCTTGTGCGCCTAAGCGTTTATGGGCACAAACGGCCCCGCAAAACGTCTCGCGTCACAACGTCATTGCGTCCAAACATTTCTGCGCCAAAACGTTTCTGCGATAAAATATCTCTGCGTTTAAACGACTCTGCACCCAAACGTCCCTGCTCTCAAACGTCACTGCGCTTATACGTGACTGCGTCTATACTTCTCTGCGCAAATGTCCCTCCACCCAAACGTCCCTGTCCATAACAATTTGAAAATCAAACTGAACACTAAATTTTCTATAAAATAAACTACAGTAGATTACTCTTGCGCGCAAATGTCCCTGCGCCTAAACGCCTCTGCACACAAACGGCTCGCGTTTAATAGTCTCGTGTCAAGATGTCCCTGCCTCTAAACCTTTTTGCGTCCAAACGTCTTGCGGCCAAACATCCCTGCACACAAACGTCTCTGCGCCTATACTTCCTTGTGCAATTGTCCCTGCACTTAAACGTCCATATGCAGATACGACTCGCGCCAAAACGCCCCTGCTCCCAAACGTTTCAGCGCCCAAACGTTCCGACGTCCAAACGTTCCTACGCTCAAAGTCCCTGGGCTCAAACGATCCTGCACCCAAACATCCCTGCGCCCATACGTCCGTCCGCTCAAACATTGTGCTCGTAGCATTTAAAGTTTTTTAGTTTAAATCTACGGTCTGCTTAGTTTTTAACTTCTAAAAGTGCAATAATATACAGGTTATTTTATTTAAAATAACAAAGTAATGTGCTGTGCAGGCATAACTAAACACCAACCATAATTGATAATAATTTCAGGTTATTATCAACAACTTTTATTAAGACAAAAATTTATTATTGCCAATAGTTTAGAAAATAATAGTGGGGTGACACTTAAATGCCTCACCCTGTCATAATATGTGGGACGCCCCTTTGAATTCTGAATCCATTCCAATAGTGTGCGTCGCACATATTATGTTATGAATCACCCTGTATGTTATTTAAAGCATAAGTTTATAAACGTGTTCTATTTTCAGTAATAAGCTTAGGATTTGTATCGGCTACCGTTTAAAGCCTATTTTTTCGACGAATTGGTAGATTTAAGTTTCATCAAAATCGGAACATCCGTTCCAGAGATATATATATATATATATATATATAATCTTGACCCATTTAGATACGGGGAAATAAACAATCGCATTTGCCACACACCCAGCATACATGTTTGGGTTGCCAAAACCAATCTTATTCAATTTGAATTATTTCATAGAAATAGTAACCAAAACCATAATTACTTGTATAATTAGGAAATTTACAAAAAAATTAACTTACTTATTTGAACGACAGCAAATAAGAGGAATACAGCGAACAAACAAGCTGCACTTAAAGACGCCATTGTTTAAAACAAAGTGTTTTTACAACCACGACTAGGAGCTATTCAAAAGGCAAAGTAATTCTCGATTATAGTTTTTCAATGTAAGTACCTGATAGGAGTTTCAATGCACTTACTGGGATAATCAATATTGCTCGTCTGATGAAATGTGATAACATGTTTACGACACAATAATTAAAAAATTCCTTTAATAAGTACGAACAAGAATGATAATGTCAGCATAATTAAATAATTTTATTAATATACATTTTTTGGACCAAACAGTAAGAAATTTTGATATTAGCTGCAAAAAACACTTACGTTGTTACAAATACAAACACCCACATAAATCCAATTCCGCTAAAAAATTACTAGAACACAATTTTTTAATGACACGTAATAACACCATAAAATTGTTACACTTTTGTCATGATAAAAACGTAAATTAGAATTTGAAATTTAGGAACCTTTAAAAACAGCACGTTTAATGAATGAACAAATGTATCTCTTAAATTCGCCATTATTAGAAGTTTTGGAATAGAAATCAAATATTCTGCAGACATAGATAACCAAGATCATGCCATCAAGTTGTATTGTTCCCATAGCAACACTAACTGTGTAATTTTAATTTGTCTCTGGTAATAATTAGGTGGAAACACGTTGAAATGCGTATAAAGCTAAAATAAATATCTGTTAAAGTTATTAACTATTTTATTTATATATTAATTACAGAGCTACTTTTTACATAACATTATTGAAAAAAACAATTAATTTTTCTTTTTAATGATAAAGTTCTAGCTGAAAATTCTTTAATTTTGAAATAAAAAAATAACAACATAGTCGAACATTTTATATTTAAAAAAAACGTGTAATTTTACTTTTAAAAATTTACATGTACCACTTGCAAACAATCACGCTAGCAATTCCCATAAGAAGAAAACATGGCATAATACTAGAAGAAGAATTGCAGTTATCCTCGTTATCACAAGCGTAACAGTTCTTGTACGTTTGGCATTCATAGAGTGTACCACATTTCTTGTCCCTTAATTTATCTAAAATAAAAACAAAAATGTTAATATTTTTATATTGATTTTATTATAAATTTACAAACCTCCTTTGCCATTTACTATCTTCAAGCACTGGTCGTTACCATTTTCGCAAGGTAAACTTTCGGTCGTATCGCATGTTGGTGCGTTCTTACAAGTTAAACATTTCAAGCTACTAGTTGCTGAAAAAATTAAAATAAAAATAACTAGAATTTGCCCATTTTTGATTTTAAATTAATTTCAAGGAAAACATTAAGCCAAAATTGTTTTCGTATTTTTACACAAGATGTTTCTGCAACACATGGCAGCTGCCCGTTGTTAAAAGTCGATTAATTATTTTTGTGTGGTTTTATAGGGGGTGATCTAAAGTTTGCCACTTAAATGTGAGTAGGTGATTCCTTAGGCAATGTTAAGAACTAAAGTTTGCATTAACATTTGTTTTAAATTACTTCGAGGTACGGCCCCTTGAAGGGGGCGAAAGCAATTTAAATTTTACTTAATATCTCAGACACCCTTTATTATTAAATAATAAAATTAGTATACGGTTTAGTTACTATCTAACAGAATCTCAATAAAATTATTTAAACCATATGCGTTCCTAATTGGGGTGGCGGGGGTTGGTTAATTTTTATTTATTGTTTTTGTAATCATAAATTTTTACCAATTTTAGTTAGGTTAAAATATGCATAAAAATGGCACTTTTGATGTTCTTTGTAATACTAGCTATTTGCAAGTAAAAAGTCGATTGAAAACATTTTTCTTCTTCAGAATGAGGTAAAACTTATTTTTTATTTCGTACTAATTAATTAACTTTGGATTCAGAAAACTTGATAAAACGTAATTATTACAGATCTTAAGCAATAATGGTTGTCCAAATAAACATTAAAATAAAATTGCTAACAGAAAACGTTTTGTGTCTTTAAAAAATATTTTTGTAATTTTTTCATAAAACGTACCTTTTATCTCTAAAATAATCTAAAAAAGTTCATCTCATTCTGAAAAAGCAAAATGTTTAAATCTTTTTTTTTTCTGAAACATGGCTAGTTGTACAAAAAAAATAAAGAGTACCACTTTTATGAGTTTTTTAAGATAGAATTATATTACTGACTAAAATTAGTCAAAAATGGAATTTTACAAAATAATAAATAAAAAAAATGAACCAGTCTTCTCAGTTTGAGACGCAATTGCTTTAAAAACTTGTATTTGGACGCTGTTAGATACTAGCACTCAGCAGTACTAAACCGTATACCAAATTTCATTGTTTTACAATTTAAATCTCATTCGCCCCCTTTAGGGGACCGTAGCTCCTTTTAGAATCATTTTGGGTCACATGTTTATAGAAACCTTTTTTTACCTAAAATGGCCTAGCAAATGGGAAAATAAGCGCCCGTGTCCAAATGTTATGTTTTGACGCCCTATCGTAAGTAAATTTAAAATAATGTCAAAAAATACCCAATTTTACGCAACAAATTGGATACTTTTTGATTTATTTATTGTGACTTTAGCTTCGCCTAGAGGACAAAATGAATTAAAAAAATAAAAATATATTATAACACTTCAGAACGATACAGCAAAATGCGATGGGAATCGGGGAAGTCCCCTTTTCACGGGGATTTCAATCGGGGGTTTGTTGATGTAGGCATTGTGACGATTCGAGTTTTTTTATTTATTTGGCTTTTTTTAAGATTTAGCGCCCCCTTTGCATTGAAGCCCGCGTGTAGTGCAAGCACCGCACGCCTTGCTAGGCGCGCCTCTGTGTATGAGTGATACTCAGATGTAAAATTTCAAAATTTTAGTGCAACTACTACGAAAGTTATCGACAACAAGGTGATTACTCTGTTTCCTCTTCGGGAGGATGTAACTCCGCAACAAAGTGCTTCCGGACCCATGTTTGTAGGAATTTTTTTTATTGTTTTTGGGTTTGTTTAAATTATTTTAGGAACACCCTATATATTAAATTTTAAAACCAGCGAAAGAATTGTTCTAATCTTCCCCTTACGCTACAAAGACAAAAATAAAGCTATCAAAAACAGGTACTGCAGCAAGTTCCGAGGGTGCTTTAGCCTGATAGACATCCGATGGCTACGCCACTGACTACTACCAAAGTCATCGACAAAATAGTGATTAAACTGAAAAGCGCTTCCACAACCGTATTTATACAAACTATTGTCATTGTTTTTGAATGTAAAATGCCCAACTTCCAGAAAAAAAAAACATTATTTCATCAAACCAAATGGTTTGACAAAAAAAATTTGTAAAAATGTCTACACAGTTACATGCTTAAATTTTGTACATATTATTCAATATAATTGTTGATTTTTTCATTAATTTTCTAATAAGGAAGTCGCAGTTTTGTTGTCTGACGTTTCGGCAATAAATTTGCCCTCTTCAGAGATTTAACGAAAACATAATATGAAAATATTTACTAACCGAAATTATATTACATTAACATTAAATTAAAAATAAAATCTGTCAAGTGATAAATTTAACTATTTTTTTTAACAAAGACGCAAATATAAACTCTTTCAAATTTAGTAAAATTATAATATTTACCTGTTTGAATAACAGCAAATAATACCACAATTGTAAGCAAACAGATTTTCCTTGTTGACGCCATTATGCCTTTGTTAAGGCAGTTAGTGTATATTTCAATATTGCCCTTTGGTAGGTACTTGGCACTTTAATGAAGTGGCTTTTGATAATTTTATAAGAAAGTTTTCTCACGTTAATAATACATTTTATCACCTCTGATAAAAACTATATGCGCAGTTTCATATCATCGACCTTCACAATGAAAAACGTTCAATTATTACATTTAAAATAATTCTGTAAAAAAAATTTAGTTACCCCAACCCTCAAAATTAGCAAGAAATTTAAGGCAACGTTCATCCACAACCTTAGGGTTAACAAATTTGGTTTTGTTTTGATTATTTGTAGGAAAGCACCGAATGTTCGATGAGGTAATAAATATTTGACGAAGTATTCGGTCGTTTATTCGGAGCGTGCCGAATTTTTTTTCAAAATTAATTTTGTTTCATCATATACGACTCACAAAGGGCGCTCACTCAAGTTGTAGTTAATTCCCAGCAGACTACTACTTTTTGAGTAAATAGGCGTTAAAGTCAAGATTTTCAAAAAACCATCGCATCCGCAATTTTATATCAAGAATTCAAATAGAAGAGTTTTTGATTTGTCTTAAGTTTTTCGCTGAGATCCAGATTCTACAATTTAATTTTGAAACAAAAAAACGCTACCGAAAAAACATGTCTAATTTCTGCTTCCGGTTTCGGATTTTTTTGAAAAGCTTAACTAAAAACTGCAATTTTCGATATACCTCAATACTTTTCTATACCGACGCTACGAGAAAGTAAAAATGCAAGAATTCTATTTAAAATAACAATGTAATGTGCTGTACATGCTTAACTAAACACGCAATATAATAAGTTATACGGCAGTTAATAAACAACAACTTTTGTTAAGAAAAACAATTTTTGATTTTATTTATTTATTTAGATAAAATTTCAAAAAGTAAAATGTTTAAAAAACTTAAAAATATTCAAGAATTCTAAAAATTTGCAAAATTTTACAAAATGTACAAAATTTACAAAAATTTTCATGTTTTTCAAAAAAGTCAAGACTTTTATTTTAAATTTTCAAAATTTCTGATTAATTCAAAAATTTGAAAAAATTTCAAAAGTTCAAAAGTTTTAAGAATTTTATAAAAGTTGTTTCAAAATATTTTTGAAAATTCAAAAATGTTCAAAATTGTCAAAAATCTTTGCAAGTTTCGTATTTTTATAATTTTCAAAAATTTCAAAATTTTGGTAATTCTTAATAATTATAATAATTAATTTTCTTCAACAAATTATAATTTTTTCATAAGATTGTTAAAAACGTAAAAAATTCGATAATTTTGTTAATCTACGAAAAATTGGTAATTTTCAAAAATTTTAATAATTGCAAGGAAGGTCCCGTTACGGTTACCCAAAAGCGTTTAGATGTTGCATGATGCATTTAATTCTAGATGGAAAAGGTAAAAAAAATTATTTTCGAGTTATTTGACTTTCTCAAAAATATTGACATTTGGAAACTAATATTAAAAAAAATTTATATTTCACACAGGTACTAAAAATGTTCACTCGTCGTTATTTTTCACATACTATTTACACGTTATAAAGTATTTAGGGGTACGTAAAACATCATTTATTGTCCATTTTGCAAAACTGCACATGTAAATAACTTTTGTTTTTCAAATGGACACTCAGTATTTTTTAATATCATTAAATGCAGAATTAAATTCTCTTTTAATTAGAGAGGTTTTGTTCATTAAATATTAAAATTATTGTGGTTTTTCGTGTTTGGGAGTGCGGGTAAAATGATTTTATTCGATATTCGAAATCTGCGTGGGCGAATGGTTGGCCGCAAGTTGGGTTTTACTATGGTATATTTATTTTTACCTAGCCCGGCCCGGCCCAGGGGCCGAGCCGGGCCTAAAATTACAAAAAAGATTATTACAGGGCAGCGCCGGCCTTGTTTAAATCTTTAGCCGGGCCTAACAAAGCCTTTAACGGACCAGCTGTGCTTAACAGCGCTTCGCCGGGCCAGCAGGACTTAACCGGCCTGGCAGAGCTAAAGACAGCTGGCATAACAAAAATTTTGAGGTGCCAACTTTGGCGGGCTAAATTGTGCGGGCCAAATTTGTATTATCATAAAACTGGCCAGGCCGGGCCAGCCCGTTGCTGAATTAGTCAGGCCCAGCTGGGCCTCAAATAATGTACCTAAAGAACAAAACGGGCCGGGCTAGCCCTTTTACTGAATTTGCCGGGCCGGGTCGGGCCGGGTGTAAATTTTTTCAATTGCCTGCCCACTTCTGATCTGTACTATGTTTTATTATTTGTTTAATGTGTAAGAAGTTGTTTACTCAGAATTTGTATTAACAATAATAACAATTTTTTTTGTAAACAATGTTTGAAAAATAATTGGCTACACCTCGTATTTGTCCATAAATGTCAAAATGTTTGAAAATAGTCAAATAAGTCGCAAATCACTAATTGTAAGATTATAGTACCTTGACGCTTGTATGTCTAGATTTGATTCTAAGATTTAAAACTGCAAGAATAAATATACAGGGTGTTTCATTAAAAATTACATAGCCATGTGCTGCTGTACAAGCATAACTAAACACGGAATATAATTAACATGAGGAAAAAATTTGGTATTTTCAATAGTTTAGGAAATAATAGTGGGGGATAGGTAAATGACTCACCCTCAAAGCCTTGGAAGTCCGCTTATCGAGGATAGTGTATTATTTTATTGATAAAAGTTATACTATAAATTACACCTGAAAGTAATGGGTTGCCTATCGAACAGACGTCAAACATGTAAATGTGTAAAAAACTAAAAATCAACTAAAGTAATACCCTGTAATGTGTTGCCGAAAGTACACTGCGATTCTGAAAGGTTTTGCACCTTGAATTTTTACTAATGCTAGTGTACGCGGTTTTGTCTTCATGTTTAAGTTAGAAAAGAAAATTACCATATTTGCGAAAAGGGCTTGAGCCAAATATTCACCATATAGAAATATTCTCAAGTAATTAAAAGTTTTTTGCTTGTTATTATTATAAATTTTGGTTACTAACAGAAGTAAAATGAAAATTAGTTACTTTAAAAATTTCCGTTACGTAATACTGTGCAAGTACGTTTTTGGCTCTAACTTTCTATACAATCTAGAGATTAAAAAAAAAGTACAACTTGAGCCTCCTCTTGGCCTTATCTAAGTCCTTTTAAATTTTAAAGTTCAAATGTTCTCATCGAGTTTTGTCCGTACAATTTGCCTTTCATTTGACCTTCAAACATTTTGTAAAATCAAGTTACTTCAAAATAAAATTCTTCCGTTTATTTTATTAAAACACTTTTTCAAACAAATCGAACTTTAAAGAAATATTAGTAATGGATATAATAATTGTAATTAATTATTAAGAAGAGAAATTATTGATAAAATTTAAATTATTACATTTATTTATTTAACTACTCCAAACTTAACAAAAAAAGCAAACAACATTAAAAACAGAAAAACTAGAAAATTCTACATAATTAATTTAAAATTGTAACTGTAATAAAAGTAAAACTGCTAAGAATTTCCTATCCCAAAAAATTGAAGATATTCTGTTTGAATATCTTCAATTTTGCTTTATTAAGTAATTCAATTTTACATTGTTTCAGTACAAGATGTAACAACCTCAAGTATTAAATAATTGTTTAAAAATTTACATTTAACAATTTAGTACATGTAGCGTTTGGCAATAATCGTGCCTACAATTCCCATAAGGAGAAAAGATGGCACTACGTTAGAGGAGGAATTGCAATCATCCGTGTCTTTGCAAGCCCAGCAATTTTTCCAATCGTCACATTCTGTGGTTGTTCCACATTTCTTCTCTTTAATTGCATCTAAAACAAAAAAACAAGTTAATTTGGTTTCAAAAATTTCGGACACGTTTGAACTTACCATTTTTGCCGTTGTTTATCTTCAAGCAGTGGTCATTCCCAGTTGTGCATAGTTTAGATTCATTCTTGGCGCAACTATCCGCGGAATCGCAGGTTATACAATTTAAGCCCAATCCTGTAAGAAAAAAATTAAGAAACTTAGTAGGTATTAATTAGAGTTGTGGAAAGTATCTAAAACCAAACCATTCATTTTTTTTTTAAATTTTGTTGCTCGCGTTTTTCAAAAACAAACCTAATAGATCTGCACCCAAAACTTATACCCACAAAGACCAATATTGATCAATTAATAAATTTTTCAAAATCGGTGCAAATAATGATGCTGACGTGGCGTATCACATCACATAAAGTTACGAAATTTTCCGCACCTTTTCCGCACAAAAACCAACTTTAATAATCCTCGATTACACTTTGGCACTAAATTTGAATAAAATTTCCTCACTTACCCAAGTGGAAAACGGCAAATAAGACTACTACGGCAACCAAAGAGACCTGCAGTGCTGAAGCCATTGTGCTTTTGTGATGAAGACTAATGTGTAGTTTTAGGTGTGTCAGCCTTTTTATACTTAGCACTTTGGGTGAAGTGGTCTATGATAATTTATCTTTGCGATGATTTCTCATTGGTTCAATATTTTTATCATCGCTGATAAACGCTTAAACTATTTATGCGTAATTTACCATTGTGAGATTAAGCTCCACTTTTCATTTTTGGAAATGTGATTTTCATCGTTTTCGTAGTATTTTTATGATTATATCTTTTTGCTAAAATGATTTATTAAGCCACCTCAAATTTTATGTAAATTAACCGTGCGGAGTTCTTGTGTAATTTCAATTTATTGTACTTAATGCCCTTATCTGGGGAAAATTGTGCAAATAATATAGATTACACGTGATCTTTGGTATGAGGATTAAAATATTGCTGAAATGTTTGGCGAAACGAAAAACTTATATATTTATGGATTTAGGAAAATTTACTGAAGAATTCTTAGTGGCAATAAATTAATTTAATTTTTTATAGAAAACACTAAAAAAATCCAACAAAAACTTGAATTTGTGACTTAATATTGATTCGATCAGAATTTGAGTCCATGGGATGATTAGCAAATACTTGTCTGTAGATGTTTATCGATTGCCATGTTGTAACCTCGTTTTTGTAGCTTGAGATTATATTTTAGTAAGTACGTAACTTTTTTCATTATATGTTTTCCGTGTTAGTAGAAAAATTAGTTTTGATTTTTGAACAAAAACTTGCATTTTTAAAATTAAGTTTTTAAACGTAACAGAAATTTTCTCAAAAATCGTTATTTATATTAGTGAGAAATTCGACGTTTCTGCAATTGTTGCAAATCGCTCTTGAAATTTAGTTTTCAAACTATTTTTATTAATAACCAAGCGCAAGAATGCCAAAATTGGACGGTTTTATCAACAGCTTAATCCCACAAGGGTTATCCACTTGCCCTTATGCTACTAGGAGGTGGTTGTAGGAAAGTACTTAACAAATTCCTTTTTATTTAAAGCATTTTACAGTTCCAGCTGTGCAAATTTGAATTTATTTTTAATTTCCTATATTTCCATTATTGCGATCGTCAATAAATGCGATAAAACGTTTTTCAGCTGCAAATTTCTGAATCTTGTCGCAATGGAGTTTTGGTTGAAAATTCTTCTCAGAAAGAAAGGTTTCAAAAAATTCTGAAAAAATCTGTTAAAATCGCAAAAAATACAAATGTTTATCTACTCGTTTTGCTATTTGAGTTAGTAACCTGTGCCCCACGGCCATTATAGAGAATTTACCTAATATTGTATTCTAAGAGATTTCCAGTAAACATTTTCTGAGCGGTTTTATTTTAAAGAAAAATAATTACCAATAAATATTTTAAAAGCATCCATTGAGTTTTGGAATGCAGTTTTTGTTAAAACGATTTTAAAATTAGCTTCTAAAAATACAATTGTATATTTAAAATTTCTGAAATATGCAAATCTTGTCGCAAAAAAGATAAATGGTATGTATATTCGTATTTTATATATCACTTTTTTTTCATACGTCAATTAGTAATCTGTGGCCCAAAACAAAAACAACGCTTACGTACTGAATCTATTTTATGTCCATTAATTTTTAATTTACCTACCTGATGTATTCTCATGAATTACTACAGAAATTTTGCTATACGAAGTATAGCTATAAAGGAAGGTATTGTGATCGTTATTAGAATTTGGAGCAAATGCGTTCATTTAGTGAAGATTTTTTGCTTTCGGCTTGCTGACCTATATACGAGTTACGTCTAAAAGAAAGATACTTTTATGGCAAACGTTTTGACTGATAGGCAGCTTTTAGGGCCTTGGGAGACGTGTCTGTATGTGGACGGGGCGCTATCTGTCTGCGGGTCTGTATACACTTTCCATCAAGACGACTTAACGCAGAAAACCCAAATTTGGATGAAAAATTGGTACTTGCAGTCGGATGAAACTGTAAGAAAATGAGGTTGGTATTCTACACATGTCGAATAACCGATCTGCGCAAGCCCAATTTTCCTACTCCCCAACGTGTCCCCCAACGATTTTTCGGTATTTTAAAAATGTATCATTTTTTACTTCAAAACCAGTACTAATCTGTGGAAATGACAATAGGAACAATCTTCCATTGAGAAAGCACCTCTGGAAGGTTTCCTTTTGGTCGTTTACCTGAACAGCTTAATTGTATAATTGCCAAATTATTAAAACGATTTTAGATTTCATCAAATAAATATTGTTTAAACAAAACATAATTGTTAAATGTTTCATAAACATCCGGTATAAAATGTAATTAAAATTTTTTCAAAAATTTAAATCATTTTTAAGTTCATTAAAATTGTCAAAATTTTTGAAATATTGTGAGAGATAGGTCCAGTGGCGGTTGCCCAACCGCTTTTTTCAAATCTCTTGTAATTGACAATTTAAATGCGATGTACTGAATTTTTAACTGAACCCCTCTAGGTCACAGAAAAAGGGTTGTTTAATGTTTTATATTTTGCATGTGTGTGTCTGATGCAGCGAAATCTCAGATGCTGATAGACTAATTTTTGGAAAATTTGGAATCCAAGAATGAAGAAAAGCCTCCAAACAGCAGCTGTTTCAAAACAATCCATCTCTGTAAGAAACCGTATCTTGTTTCTTAAACCCCATGCGATCCCGACGGGTGTATTTGACCCGAACCCGGCAGGGTTAACAAGTATAACCCTTCCAAGATTGAATCTCTATCTCTATGAAATCGGGTCTTGTTCTGCAGACCCGATACGGTCTCGACCCGTACTCGAACCATACCCGGCCGGGTTACCGGGTCCAACTCGCCTATCTCTCTACAAAGCCGTGTCTTGTTTCTTAAATCCGATCCGGACCCGACGCGACTGGTGAACAACTTGGCCTTTGCAGTCTGACACGGATATCTGCGGAGGTTCGCGACCAGCTTGACTTTCATCCGTTTCCAGTTTTGTTTTCTAATTACCTTCAAAACCTTGAAGTTCTTTAAATCCATTCTGGGTCTGTGTTCTACTACTATCAACAATACTTTAAGGCATTTTAGTACTATTCTGGAGTGTATTTCTACCACTTTCAAAGCTTTCAATGCTGCTTGGCTATCAGACATAATGTAAATTTCATTATATGCATAACACATCTTCATCATGATCTGAGCAAAGGTCGTAGTTAGGGTTATTTCCACCAGAAATACGGTAGCAAGGCAGACCAGGTTAATGCTACTGCCATACCCTGTACCTTCTTTAACAATACCCGCTCCTGAATCAAATGCCGTTTTTTATACAATCATATACTACATGAATTCTACTCGCTAAACTCTTGCTTTTTCTTTTTTTTTTCCTAAGGGAGCCCAGATTAATGCTAATTGATTGCCATTTTTGATGCATTCTAGATATATTCTCCTCAATTCCTCAAGTTATGCCTTTTCCCCTAAAACAGACCAGATGAATACTAATGCCATCCCCTGCAACTTCGCAGCAATACCTGTCCCTGAATCGATTGCCGTTTTTGATCCATCCGCATACCAAATGGATTCTTCTCAATTCCCCTACTCCTGCTTTTTCCATTCTTCCTTTAAAACAGCATAGGTTAATGACAATGCCATCCCTTGAACCTTTCCAACAATACCTGCTCCTGAATCGATTGTCGTTTCGACACTTTCGCATACCAGATAGATTCTACCTTATTCCTGAACTCCTACTATTATTTTACTCTTCCTAAGGCAACCTAGTTTAATGCTACTGCCATCTCCTGCTCCTTCTCAACAATACCCGCTCCTGAATCGATTGCCGCATTTGATCCATTCGCATGCCAAATGGATTCTACTCAATTCCTCAACTCTTGCTTTTTTCCTACTTTTCTTAAAATAGACCAGCTTAATGCCAATGCCATCTCCTGCAACTTCGCAACAATACCCGCTCCTGAATCGATTGCCGTTTTTGATCCATTGACATGCCAGATGGATTCTACTCAATTCCCCAAGTTTTGTTTATTTGCTACTTTTCTTAAAACAGCCCGGGTTAATGCTAATGCCATCACCTGCAACTTCGCAACAATACCATCTCTTGAAACTATTACCGTTTTTGATCCATCCGCATACAAGAAGTATTTTATTTGATTCCTTAGCTCCTGTTTCTTCTCTTTTCCTCCTTACGCGAATATTACAATCCTGAAAGATTTTCTGAAGTCAAACACGGTGTTGATTCTATTTAGATTGCGGGTGTATAGTATGCAGTTCCTGTTTCGAACATCTCGGTTTTGTGGAAGAACCTCTCTTGATTAATCACCTTTATTTTTCATTATCCCAGAAATGCCTGCGGTTTTACCATTAATTGTAGTGGAGAAAGGCCTAGAGACGCAGCGCCTACATTGATGCAGTGGGTTTGAAACTTTGGTCTCTGTTATTATTCCAAGACATGCGAGCCTTTGTACCTTGATGAGGTTGTTTATGACAACTCTGTTCCTAGTTCAATACCGCCGGACATTTACATTACTTTATTTATTTGTCTAAGCCAAACTGAGCAAACAGTAAGAAATAACATTAAAAGCAGGTCAAATTTGGAAAATTTTATAGAGTTATTGCTGAAATTAGAAACGGAATAAAAAAGTTGATCAACTAAGATTTTCTATTAAAAAAACTATTAATATTATTTATTTTGCTTTATTGTGTCGTAATTTAACATGACAATGTTTTACTACAGGATGTGCACTTCTAATACGAGTATTAAACAATTGTTTGCAAATTTACATTTAACAGTTTAGTACATGTAGCGTTTGGCAATAATCGTGCTTACAATTCCCATAAGGAGGAAAGATGGCACTACGTTAGAGGAGGAATTGCAATTATCCTTGTCTTTGCAAGCCCAACAATTTTTCCAATCGTCACATTCTTTGGTTGTTCCACATTTCTTCTCTTTAATTGCATCTAAAACACACAAAAAAACAAGTTAATTTGGTTTCAATAATTTCTGACACGTTCAAACTTACCATTTTTGCCGTTGTTTATCTTCAAGCAGTGGTCATCCCCTGCAGTTGTGCATAGTTTGGATTCATTCTTGGCACAAGTCTCCTTGGAATCACATGTTATGCAATTCAAACCCGTTCCTAGAAAAAACAATTTACAAAACCAAGACTTGAGGAATTTTTGTGGTACGTATCGGAGTTGTGGTATCCAAAACTTATAAAGCCAAAAAAGTTATTACTTTATCGAAATCTTTTTCGTCATTTTTCCCAACAATTTAGTAGTAGCATTGCACCAAAAATTGTGAACTGACCAATCAATACTACTAACCTTCCTCGCTATACGGTTATAACAATAGGAAGGTATTGTGTTTCAAAAATCAGCCAAAGAAATTTGGACGTAACTTAATACCATGACTTTTCCGCACATCACTTTAATTAATCCTGGATCTCTGTGGCACCAAATAAAAGTAAAATTTCCTAACTCACCCAAGTGGAAAACGGCAAATAGGACTACTACGGCAACCAAGGAAATTTGTAGTGCTGAAGCCATTGTGCTTTCGTGCTGAAGACTGATGTGTAGTTTTAGGTGTGTCGGCCTTTTTTATAGTTAGCACTTGGGTGAAGTCTGTATTTCTTGGTATTTCAATTTTACTATTATCTCTGATAAACGCTTATTTTTAAGAATAACTGCAAATGTGTATCTCATTACTGGATTAATTATCAAATTCATGGTTTGGAATAAGATTATACTATCGCAGGGTAGAGTACTACCTATTATTCCGTAGTCACATTGCATTTTTCATGTTTTTTCCTAATTCTCGGGTAATTGACGATTCAGAAGCAGTGTATCCTTAAATTTTAAATTGAATACCTCTAGGACTCAAAAAGGGTGTTTTTTAGTGTCTCATCTTCTGCATGTGTGTGTATGACGCAGCAGCAGCAGCATAAACTGCTGGACATATTTTTGAGAAAGTTGGAAACTAGTAATAAAAACATTTCCAAATAACAAGTTTTTCAAAACAATCTGTACATCGAAACGGTTAATTATAAACCCAATGCTTTTTTCAAAAATCGACAACTTTTAAACGCTGCCGCATCTATTTTTTCCTGTGTTTACTTTCTTAAACTTTTTTGATTTCAAGATTTTGTCAGATATACTTGCATTGGACTTCTAAACACTCGAAAATTTTGTTAAAAATGCTTGTTTATGGGTGAAAGAAATTTCAACGGGCTTAGATTTCGAGTGTGACGCGACCGGGACCCGGCAACACAATACCCAGCCAAAACTCGATCCGTTTACAAAACCCAGGAATCGAGCATGGGGCCGGTTTCAAAATCAGACCCGTACCCGACCCAGTTCCAACCGGTCTATCCTCTGCAAAACAAGGGTTTTGTTGTGTACCCGATCCGATCGCTAAACGTCCTCATAACACACCCGGCGGAGTTACCGGGTCAAACCCGTACTATCTCTTTACAAAACCGGATCTTGTTTCTGAAACCCTATCCGAACCCGACTGGTGTACTAGACCCGAATCTGGCTTGGTTAACAGATTAAACCCCAACTCGGATTCGTCTCTGAACCCCAGATTCGAGCACGGAACCGGTTTAAAAACCAGACCCGTACCCATCGACTTACTCGGTCCAACCCGTACCCGATTGACAGTCTAAGAAACAGAGCCTTGCTTTGTGAACTCGATCCGATTGCGAAACTCACTGAGTTAACAGGTCAAACCCATATTGGAATGACATCTCTACAAAACCGAGTCTTGTTCTGCAGACCCGATCCGACCTCGACCTGTAGTCGGAGCACACCCGACCGGGTTACTGGGTCAAATCTGTACTATCCTTCTAAGAAACCGGGTCGTATTTTTTAAACACGATCCAAACTCGACCGATGTACTCGACCTGAACCCGACTGGGTTAACAGGTCAAACCCTTATCCGATTGACATCTCAACGTAACCGGGTCTTCTTCTGCAGACCAAATTCGCACCTGACTCTTACTGGAACCATACCCGGCCAATTTTAACGGTAAAACTGGTACTAGAGGCTACGCTATCTCTCTACAAAACCGGATTTTGCTTTGTGGACCCGATTTGAACTGAACCGTTTCTCGACCTGGACCCGGTCGCGTTAGCCGTACAAACTTTTACCCGAGCCATCTCTACCAAACAGAGCCTTGTTTTTCGGAACCGATTCGAATTGACCTGAATCGATCAGCATCAGACGCGTACCCGTATCCAATTGGTATCTCTAGTATGGATGCCTCATATCTCCCGAATGGATGCAAAGATTATGTAACGCTTTGGAACGCGGAGGTATAATAAAATATTGTCGGCTAACCAGGCGGGATCACATTTAAGGTAATAGCTTTATAGAGATACAATACTAGCATAAAGAAAATTTATCTAGAAGATGGAAACTGTAAAGTGAAAAGTATTTTCTAAATAATATGTCAAAATACATAATTGTTCCCGCCAAAAACGTCAAACTCCATAAATTTTCTCGCGCAAAATGTCAGAAACCATAATTTTTCACCCCAAAACGTCAAAATCCATAAATTTCTGGCAAAAAAATCAAAATCCATAAATTTCTTGCAAAAAAAGTTAAAATCCATAATTTTTTCCGAGCAAAATGTCAAAATCCATCATCTTTCCCGCCCAAAACGTCAAAAACCATTAATTTTCCAGCGCAAAATGTCAAACTCCATAATTTTTCCCACGCAAAATGTCAATATCCATAATTTTTTCCGAAAATAAACATCAAAATCCATTAATCCATGAATTTTCCCGCGAAAATGTCAAAATGCATAAATTTTCCCGTAAAAAATGTAAAAATCCATAACTTTTTACGCTAAAAATGGTAAAATCCATAATTTTTCGCACGCCAAATGTTAAAATTCATAATTTTTGCCGCGAAAAATGCCAAAATCCATAATTTTCTCGGCACAAAATGTCAAAATCCATAATTTTTCCCACGCAAAATGTCAAAATCCATATTTTTTTTCGCAAAAGAACGTCAAAATCCATACATTTTCCCGCGCAATATGTAAAAATCCATAATTTTTCCCGCCAAAACCTCAAAATCCATAAATTTTTTCGCACAAAATGTCAAATTTCATAATTTTTCCCACGAAAAATGTCAATATCCATAAATTTTTTCGCACTAAATGTCAAAATTCATAATTTTTCCCACGAAAAAAGTTAAAATCCATAATTTTTTTCGCAAAAACGTCAAAATCCATTTTTTTTGCGCTATTACCAAAATCCATAATTTTTCCCACGAAAAATGTAAAAATCCATAATTTTTTCGGCAAAAAAACGTCAAAATCCATAAATTTTTTCGCGCAATATGCCAAAATCCATGATTTTTCCCACGCAGAATGTCAAATTCCATAATTTTTACAGCAAACGAACGCCAAAATATATACATTTTCCTGCGCAATATGTAAAAATTCATAATTTTTCCAGCAAAAACGTCAAAATCCATAAGTTTTCCAGCGGAAAATGTCAAAATCCATAACTTTTTCTGCGCATAATGTCAAAATCCATAATTTTGTCTCGCGCAAAATGTCAAAATTCATATTTTTACCGCAAACAAACGTTAAAATCCATAAATTTTCCCGCGAAAAATGTCAAAATCCATAATTTTTTCCGCACAAAATGTCAAAATACATAATTTTTCCCGCCAAAACCGTCAAAATCCATAAATTTTCACGCGCAAAATGTCAAAATCCATAAATTTTCTCGCGCAAAATGTCAGAATCCATAATTTTTCACCCCAAAACGTCAAAATTCATAAATTTCCGGCAAAAAAAATCACAATCCATAAATTTCTTGCAAAAAAGTTAAAATCCATAATTTTTTCAAAATTCATCATCTTTCCCGCTCAAAACATCAAAATCCAATCCAATCCAATCCAAATCCAATGAATTTTCCCGCGCAAAATGTCAAAATCCATAATTTTTCCCACACAAAATGTCAAAGTTCATAATTTTTTCGGCAAAAAATGTCAAAATCCATAAATTGCCCCGCGCAATATGCCAAAAGTAAAATGTTAAAATCCATAACTTTTTCTGCGCATAATGTCAAAATCCATAATTTTGTCTAGCGCAAAATGTCAAAATTCATATTTTTACCGCAAAGAAACGTTAAAATCCATAAATTTTCCCGCGAAAAATGTCAAAATCCATAATTTTTTCAGCACAGAATGTCAAAATCCATAATTTTTCCCACGCAAAATGTCAAAATTCATAATTTTTTCGACAAAAAACGTCAAAATCCATAAATTTCTTCGCGCAATATGCCAAAAATATAATTTTTCAGGCCAAAACGAAAAAATCCATAACATCCCGTGAAAAATGTCAAAATCCATAACTTTTTCGGCGCAAAATGTCAAAATCCATAATTTTTCCCAGGCAAAATGTTAAAATCCATATTTTTTTCCGCAAAAGAACGTCAAAATCCATACATTTTCCCGCGCAATATGTAAAAATCCATAATTTTTCACGCCAAAACGTCAAAATCCATAAAATTTTTCGCTCAAAATTTCAAAATCCATAATTTTTCCCACGAAAAATGTCAAAATTCATAATTTTTTCCGCAAAAAACGTCAAAATCCATAAATTTTTTCGCGCAATATCACAAAATTCATAATTTTTTCCACAAAAAGTGTCAAAATCCATAATTTTTTCCGCAAAAAAAAACGTCAAAATCCATAAATTCTTTTGCGCAATATGCCAAAATCCATAATTTTTCCCACGCAGAATGTCAAATTCCATAATTTTTACCGCAAAAGAACGTCAAAATATATAGATTTTCCTGCGCAATATGTAAAAATCCATAATTTTTCCAGCAAAAACGTCAAAATCCATAAGTTTTCCAGCGGAAAATGTCAAAATCCATAACTTTTTCTGCGCATAATGTCAAAATCCATAATTTTAACCGCAAAAGAACGTCAAAATATATAGATTTTCCTGCGCAATATGTAAAAATCCATAATTTTTCCAGCAAAAACGTCAAAATCCATAAGTTTTCCAGCGGAAAATGTCAAAATCCATAACTTTTTCTGCGCATAATGTCAAAATCCATAATTTTAACCGCAAAAGAACGTCAAAATATATAGATTTTCCTGCGCAATATGTAAAAATCCATAATTTTTCCAGCAAAAACGTCAAAATCCATAAGTTTTCCAGCGGAAAATGTCAAAATCCATAACTTTTTCTGCGCATAATATCAAAATCCATAATTTTGTCTAGCGCAAAATGTCAAAATTCATTTTTTTACCGCAAACAAACGTTAAAATCCATAAATTTTCCCGCGAAAAATGTCAAAATCTATAATTTTTTCCAAGCAAAATGTCAAAATTCATAATTTTTTCGTCAAAAAACGTCAAAATCCATAAATTTCCACGCGCAATATGCCAAAAGTATAATTTTTCCCGCTAAAACGAAAAAATCCATAACATCCCGCGAAAAATGTCAAAATCCATAACTTTTTCCGCGCAAAATGTCAAAATCCATAATTTTTCCCACGCAAAATGTCAAAATTCATAATTTTTTCGACAAAAAACGTCAAAATCCATAAATTTCCCCGCGCAATATGCCAAAAGTATAATTTTTCCCGCCAAAACGAAAAAATCCATAACATTCCGCGAAAAATGTCAAAATCCATAACTTTTTCGGCGCAAAATGTCAAAATCCATAATTTCTCCCAGGCAAAATGTCAAAATCCATATTTTTTTCCGCAAAAGAACGTCAAAATCCATACATTTTCCCGCGCAATATTTAAAAAACCATAATTTTTCACGGCAAAACGTCAAAATCCATAAATTATTACGCACAAAATGTTAAATCCATAATTTTTCCCACGAAAAATGTCAAAATCCATAATTTTTTCCGCAAAAAAACGTCAAAATCCATAAATTTTTTCGCGCAATATGCCAAAATCCATAATTTTTTCCACAAAACATGTCAAAATCCATAATTTTTTCGGCAAAAAAACCTCAAAATCCATAAATTTTTTTGGGCAATGTGCAAAATCCATAATTTTTCCCACGCAGAATGTCAAATTCCATAATTTTTACCGCAAAAGAACGTCAAAATATATAGATTTTCCTGCGCAATATGTAAAAATGTCAAAATCCATAATTTTGTCTCGCGCCAAACGTCAAAATTCATAATTTTACCGCAAACAAACGTTAAAATCCATAAATTTTCCCGCGCAATATGTCAAAATCTATAATCTTTTCCGCTAAAACGTCAAAATCCATAAATTTTCCCGCGAAAAATGTCAAAATCCATAACTTTTTCCGCGCAAAATGTCAAAACCATACATTTTCCCGGGCAATATGTAAAAATCCATAATTCTTCCTGCCAAAACGTCAAAATCCATAAATTTTCCCGCGAAAAATGTCAAAATCCATATTTTTTTTGGCAAAAAGCGTTAAAATCCAGAAATTTTCCCGCGAAAAATGTCAAAATCCATACATTTTCCCGCGCAATATGTCAAAATCCATAATTTTTAAGCCACAACGTCAAAATCCATAAATTTTCCCGCGGAAAATGTCAAAATCCATAACTTTTCCCGCGCAATATGTCAAAATCCATAATTTTTAAGCCACAACGTCAAAATCCATACATTTTCCCGCGGAAAATGTCAAAATCCATAACTTTTCCCGCGCACATTGTCAAAGTACATAATTTTGTCTAGCGCAAAATGTCAAAATCTATAATTTTTCCCAGGCAGAATATCAAAATCCATAACATTTCTCGCCAAAAGTGTCAAACCCATAATTTTTCCTGCCAAAACGTCAAAATCCATAAATTTTCCCGCGAAAAATGTCAAAATCCATAATTTTTTCCGCAAAAAGCGTCAAAATCCAGAAATTTTCCCGCGCAATATGTCAAAATCCATAATTTTTAAGCCACACGTCAAAATCCATAAATTTTCCCGCGGAAAATGTCAAAATCCATAACTTTTCCCGCGCAAAATGTCAAAATCCATAATTTTTAAGCCACAACGTCAAAATCCATAAATTTTCCCGCGGAAAAAGTCAAAATCCATAACTTTTCCCGCGCAATATGTCAAAATCCATAATTTTTAAGCCACAACGTCAAAATCCATAAATTTTCCCGCGGAAAATGTCAAAATCCATAACTTTTCCCGCGCAAAATGTCAAAGTACATAATTTTGTCTAGCGCAAAATGTCAAAATCTATGATTTTTCCCAGGCAAAATATCAAAATCCATAACATTTCTCGCCAAAAGTGTCAAAAATCCATATTTTTTCCAGTCAAAATCCATAAATTTTCCCGCGAAAAATGTCAAAATCCATACTTTTTCCATACAAAATGTCAAAATCCATAATCTTACCCGCCAAAAACGTTGACTTTTTTTCCCGAAATTTTTGATTTAGCATAATGGGGTTACAACGTTGTACAGGAATACTTTTGAAAATAGGATAGTGAAAGATTTGTGTGCAAGTATGAGGGAAAACTAACGGGTTTTTCCGAAAGGGGTGAAAAAACATTCAAATACAAGAAAATTTTGCTTATGGACCTCTCCTGAACAATTCACCGGTTTGGATATGCAGGAAGTTAAGAATTTATTTTTTTGATTACACAACTGTTCGTTTTTTAGTGTTATTTTGGAGAAAATTCAACAAATGATATTTGCTTTTTTTAATGGAACTTCTTATATTGTATGAGTCATCATATGTGGAATTTCATTCTCATTCAATTCCATAAAGGAAACTGTAACTAACAGGTTCGGATATAAATAACCAAATTTTTATCCCAAATTAAAATAAAATTATGACTAATGTTTTTTTGAGAAATTTGCACCGATGATGTTAATCAGAAATACGTCACCTGAAGTAATTGCTCATAATTTTGACGAATAGGTTTATCTTAAATTATCAAAACTAACTAGAGCGCACCAGTCGTATTTTTAGCCTTAACTTAAGTATCAATTATTGTGCTTTAGAAAATACTGGCTTATTGTATTCGTCATATCAAGTTTTGATATGGACACTCAAAAATTATATGGCTTACAATATGTACTTGAATTTTGTACTAAAGTGATATTAAGATAAACATAATTTTTTTTAAACCACCAAACCACGTAAATTTTTTTGAAACAAGATACCGCATAGTGGATTTAAAAATTTTGATAGATTGAATAAAAAGCATTTTAGAAAAATTCCAATAATTTCACATACAAGTATGAATCATTTAATTAGTTCAAATAAATTCTCAATAAAGATAAATAAAACGTGTGTTTGGAAACAAAGATAAAGAAGAACAAAATGTACTTGTATGATGAATCATGATCATAAACACAAATTCTTATTGTGCGAATGTTGATTTTAGAAATTTCTCTAATAAATATACATTTTTAATTTTTATTTTTTTATTAAATAAAATCAAAAACAATTGTATTTATGTTAAACACGTCGGTTTTGGTGTAATACATACAAAAATTGCGTATAAGACAGTGAATTTTAATTTTAAAATCTAGATCTGTTGACACAAAAGTTATCAAAAATACACAAGTGTTTAATTTCAATTGTAGTCAAGTGCCAGATCAACGATTAATATCAAATATACCTTGTGTAAAACCTTTCACGTCACACCAGCCTTCTTAAGATAACATTATTTACAATGTTGCTCTAACATGTGATCTAGGAAAATATCTGCTAAGAAGAACAAAATGCTGTTAGCTATTATTCTTTTATACAAATCATATGAAACCTATAAAGTTTAAAAATTAATGATACAGTGCGCGCTTAAATTTTGAAATAAATTTAATAAAAACGAAAATCAAAACACCCGTAGAACGATTTACTTTAAAACACACATTTTAATGGCAAAACAATATTTTTTTCCAACTTATTTAGTTAGTGACGTCATAATTATTTTTTGAAATAGCAACATTTTTTTGTTTATTATGCAGTTAATGTACGAGACTGTTTGCATCAAACTTTC
Organism: Ctenicera cuprea; assembly: GCA_958336395.1. NCBI lineage: Eukaryota > Metazoa > Arthropoda > Insecta > Coleoptera > Elateridae > Ctenicera > Ctenicera cuprea. Next base: position 5,262,866 of record OY284489.1, on the reverse strand, counting down.
CCAAATAGATGAATTGGTAGACAAGGTAGAGTGGCCAGCCAGATCTCCGGATCTTACACCTTTTGATTCTTTTTTCTGGAGGTACTTAAAATTAATTAAATAAATATACAATGCGCGCTTGAGGTTTAAAATAGATTCATTAAATACGTAAATCTAAACTAAACACTTGTACCCGCATAACGATTTAGTTTAAAAAACACATTTTAGTGGCAACATAATATTTTTTTCTAACTTATTTAGTTAGTGGCGTCATGATTATTTTTTTGAACTAGCAACATTTTTTTTATTTACTATGCAGTTAATGTACGAAACTGTTTGCATTAAAATTTCCCAAATAGATGGATTGGTAGACAAAGACCTATAGAGTGGCCAGCCAGATCCCCGGATCTTACACCGGTTGATTATTTTTTCTGGGGGTACTTAAAATTAATTAAATAAATATACAATGCGCGCTTGAGGTTTAAAATAGATTCATTAAATACGTAAATCTAAACTAAACACTTGTACCCGCATAACGATTTAGTTTAAAAAACACATTTTAGTGGCAACATAATATTTTTTTCTAACTTATTTAGTTAGTGGCGTCATGATTATTTTTTTGAACTAGCAACATTTTTTTTATTTACTATGCAGTTAATGTACGAAACTGTTTGCATTAAAATTTCCCAAATAGATGGATTGGTAGACAAAGACCTATAGAGTGGCCAGCCAGATCCCCGGATCTTACACCGGTTGATTATTTTTTCTGGGGGTACTTAAAATTAATTAAATAAATATACAATGCGCGCTTGAGGTTTAAAATAGATTCATTAAATACGTAAATCTAAACTAAACACTTGTACCCGCATAACGATTTAGTTTAAAAAACACATTTTAGTGGCAACATAATATTTTTTTCTAACTTATTTAGTTAGTGGCGTCATGATTATTTTTTTGAACTAGCAACATTTTTTTTATTTACTATGCAGTTAATGTACGAAACTGTTTGCATTAAAATTTCCCAAATAGATGGATTGGTAGACAAGGACCTATAGAGTGGCCAGCCAGATCTCCGGATCTTACACCTTTAGATTATTTTTTCTGGGGGTACTTAAAATTAATTTAATAAATATACAATGCGCGCTTGAGGTTTAAAATAGATTCATTAAACAGGTAAATCTAAACTAAACACTTGTATCCGCATAACGATTTAGTTTTAAAAACACATTTTAGTGGCAACATAATATTTTTTTTCTAACTTATTTAGTTAGTGGCGTCATGATTCTTTTTTTGAAATAGCAACATTTTTTTATTTACTATGCAGTTAATGTACGAAACTGTTTGCATCAAAATTTCCCAAATAGATGGATTGGTAGACAAAGACCTATAGAGTGGCCAGCCAGATCCCCGGATCTTACACCGGTTGATTATTTTTTCTGGGGGTACTTAAAATTAATTAAATAAATATACAATGCGCGCTTGAGGTTTAAAATAGATTCATTAAATACGTAAATCTAAACTAAACACTTGTACCCGCATAACGATTTAGTTTAAAAAACACATTTTAGTGGCAACATAATATTTTTTTCTAACTTATTTAGTTAGTGGCGTCATGATTATTTTTTTGAAATAGCAACATTTTTTTTATTTACTATGCAGTTAATGTACGAAACTGTTTGCATCAAAATTTCCCAAATAGATGGATTGGTAGACAAGGACCTATAGAGTGGCCAGCCAGATCTCCGGATCTTACACCTTTAGATTATTTTTTTCTGGGGGTACTTAAAATTAATTTATTAAATATACAATGCGCGCTTGAGGTTTAAAATAGATTCATTAAACAGGTAAATCTAAACTAAACACTTGTACCCGCATAACGATTTAGTTTTAAAAACACATTTTAGTGGCAACATAATATTTTTTTTCTAACTTATTTAGTTAGTGGCGTCATGATTCTTTTTTTGAAATAGCAACATTTTTTTATTTACTATGCAGTTAATGTACGAAACTGTTTGCATCAAAATTTCCCAAATAGATGGATTGGTAGACAAAGACCTATAGAGTGGCCAGCCAGATCCCCGGATCTTACACCTGTTGATTATTTTTTCTGGGGGTACTTAAAATTAATTAAATAAATATACATTGCGCGCTTGAAGTTTAAAATAAATTCATTAAAAGCGTAAATCTAAACACTTAAACCCGTATATGATGTAGTTTAAAACACACATTTTAGTGGCAACACAATATTTTTTTTCTAACTTATTTAGTTAGTGACGTCATGAATATTTTTTTGAAATAGCAACATTTTTTTCAATTTATTATGCAGTTAATGAACGAAACTATTTCCATCAAATTCTCCCAAATAGACGGATTGGTAGACAAGGATGTATGGAGTGGCCAGCCAGATCCCCGGATCTTACACCTCTTACACCGCCGGGGGAAAAATTATGTTTAGGTAATAATCTGACAATTACTAGTATTCGGGTCTTGACATGGGTTGTTTGATGAATCTGAGGTAAACAAAATCCCGGCATTGCTAATATCTTGGACTCCCATAGATGTAAGCTTGCTAGAAGAAACTCTATCATGCTTTAGGTAATAGTACGACTGGTTAGTGATTTATACGTTTGCGGCAATTAATCATAGGGAAGTAGGAACGGAATAATATCTAAAACTGTATCATAAATTTAAGCTAGCAAGTAAAAGCCAGTTTAAACTTCCAAGCTAGCTAATATTTTTGTGTTAGTTAACGGCATGTTGCTTAAGCTCATAAATCTTAAGTTTCCGTTAAGTAATAGTTCGGAAAGAGAATTAATTATAAAAATTATAGCGTGAACTAAGGAGTCGAAGGTTGAATAATAAACACAAAAACGGTTTAGTCACTAAAGCTAGCTAATTTAAGTATAGCTAGCTAGGTTGCGTTCCTAACCTATAACATAGTCAGTACCTATTTAAACGAGTATCTAAGGAATCGGCGACTGAACTATAATATAAATTGGTACTTGGTTAATTGATAACCTCCAACTGGGTAGCTAGCTTGCAAGGTAGTAGTGACATCTCAATAAATTTAAAAAATACAGACAAATGTATAGTTCCAATAAATAAGATTATTACAAATCTTAACATCCAATTCTCTTACAAGGTTGGGTTGAAATGTTCGTGGGATGACGGATAGATGGCGCTGTTTCAGACAGTTTTTGTGGCGCGCTGGTAAGTTCACTCCTTCAGACCGTCAACTGTCAAATTTCAGATCGCTGTGTTTATTAGTTTTGTTTTGACAGCTGTTTAATTAAGAGCGTATCAGAGTTTTTGACAAGATAGATAGTGTTGAAATTCATGCGGTCATTAAGTATTTTTTTTTGAAAAGCTTATCAGCCAGCAGCCGATACATTCATAATGAGATGAAGGATGGTCTGAAGGACCCAACTCCTTCATTTTTCATTGTTGATAAATAGGTTCGTGAGTTCAAATGGGGTCGTACACGTGCTAAAGATGCACCCCGAGTGGATGCCCAAAATCTGCCACGACGTCAGAAATTGTTGCAAAAATGCATGCTGTGATGTTAAAAGACCGTCGGTTGAAGAAGTCTGAGATAGTCGAGGCTGTAAACGTCTCCAAAAAACGCGCAATGTACATTTTGAATGAATAATTGGCCATGAAGAAGTTGTCCGCGAGGTGGGTGCCGCGACTGCTCAGCATTGATCAAAAATTGGTGCGGATGCAAATTTCTCGTGAGTGTTTGGAGCGTTTTCGAAACAATAAAGTGGATTTTATTTGCCGATTTACCACCACAGATCTATAATTATACGCCGGAAACAAAACAACAATCTAAACAGTGGCGTAACAGTGGTTCTCCTCCTTCAAAGAAGGTAAAGGCTGTTGCATCTGCAGGAAAGGTATTGGCATCCATTTTTTGGGATGCAAAAGGTATTCTTCTGATTGATTACCTTCCAAAAAGCTAAACCATCACAGGCGTATACTACGCGAGTCTTTTGGACACATTAAAGCAAAAAGTTAATGAACAGCGTCCTGGTTTAGCCAAAAAAACATTTTTCACCAGGGCAATGCACCGACCCACACGCACACGACTGTTATTGCTATGGTGAAAATTCACGAATTAGGCTTCGATTTGCTGCCGCACCCGTCTTATTCGCCAGACTTAGCACCGTCAGACTACCACCTGTTTCCACGGCCACAATTTTTAACAGGCGACGATGTTAAAGCTACTGCGGATGCTTATTTTAAAAAAATTGACAGTTTTGTCAAATGTGTCGAAGTGGCAGGGGATTATGTTGAAAAATAAACGTAATTTCAAACCGCAAAGTTATGTTTTTCATTTTCATTCCACGGACTTCGTAAATAATTGAGCAGCGAAATATTATTTGTAAAGCATGAAAATTTAATAATTTATTGATATTGCAACCATCTCCACAGATACAAAACGTTTCTTTAAAATAATTGGTTGGCGTTACCCATCCTGTAACGAGAAAATAACTTCATCTAGACATTTTGTAATAAATTTCCGTATCAGTCGTTTTTACTTGCCAGTACTAATTGAGATAGCTAGAAGGCATCTCTCCAAAAATTCAATGTAATCATGATGTGAATGTTTGGTTGTACTCGTTGTGGTGCCGTTGCTGTGTGATAAAAGATAAGATCACTTAACAGTGACGTTTTTTACTGATTATATCGCACCGACATGTGCGATGTATTAAAGGTGCTAACATTATTGGATTATGAGTCATACAATACCGTAAGGACTGAAGTGAATTTAATTAATTATTGCAGCACCTACTCTTAGTTGTTGTTAGTTTATTAATAATAAAAATGCCAATAAAATTGTTCCATTCACACCTGCACTAGTTTGCATAATTTTCATTATATTTACATTTTGTTTTGATTTTTTTAGTTTTTTTTACTGACATTTTTTAAATATTTCCTTTCCGATACAATTCAAACCTACAAAGCTTTTATCCAAAACATGAACAAATTTAAAGTATAATCGTCACGTTTATTAATATTAAAAGCGTACACATACATAAATGTAAATTAACATTATTTTCGATACCCAAAATAATACGCAAAGCTGTACGTGTTCATGAAAATATCAATAATTTGGATATTTTTTCTAAGTCAACAGAAGCTTGGCAAAATCTCGCGTTATGAAATGGCTAAATATGGGTAGGTTAAAAGAAATTTGTTTATTTCTCCAGATAAGTTTTTCCCTTTAAAATTTGTTTGCTAAGCAAGGTTTGTGTTACTCCTTATTAAACACCTTCCAACCTATAGAAATCGATATCATTAAACTACTGCGCCCATCCTGTGTCATCGAAGATCAATTTATCTGTCCTTATTTGTTTCATATATACACGGTGAGTCAACACTGCAATAACGTCGTTTATTATAATAATATTATTAGGAAAATAATTGTTGGGCTAGCTTTAGTGTGTACCGTTGTTAATTAATAACTGTACAAGATGCTTCGCTTTTACGTGTCAATATTAAAGTTATTATAATAATTAGACTACTCTATGCCAATTTTCTTATTTTTGGATTTTTAAATGCTTTTTGAAAATATACGGTTTACTGCAAGCTTCAGTTAGTGATTTTGAAAACATTTATATGTAATTGTTTAAAATCTTTGAACAATGCAGTGCTGTGTTAAATGATTGCTATTTATTCCGCAGTACAAATTAATTTGCAAAAGCCCACTCGCTGGTTGATGTAAATAATAAGCAAGGCAAGCACTACAGTAAAAAATTTCAGAATTTTTCAAAATTTTCAAAAATTTGAAAACCAAACTATTTCACATTTTCAAAAATTGTTATAATTCTTAAAAATCTTCAAAATTTTAATATTTTTATATTTTACAAATTTTTAATGTTGTTAAATTACAATTTTTTACAATTTCATAGTAAACCAAAATTTTTTTTAAATTAAAAAAAGAGTTTTTTAATTTTTAAAAAACAGCCGGTATAAAATATACCGTCTGTCTATAAAGTAACCCCCCAATTAACTTTTGAACGACTCTATGTTTTACCACAATATGTAGTGTGCTTTAATGGGAAATTAAATACTATTTTTTAGCCAACAACTAAATTTTGTATCATTCAAAATGGCGACTGGGCGCCATTTTGAAATTTTTTTTTAAATAGAAAGGGGGGTCGAGTGACACCTTATTTAAAAGGTCTTTTAATTCTGCGTCTGATCCTAGAGTTCCAAAGAAAAATATTCAGTCATAACAAAATGGCGGATTTTAAACAAATGGACTCGCTCAATTCAAAATTGTTTTGATTTTTTTATCCAGGGTCGAGTGACACCTCATTTGAAAGGTCTTTTAGTTCTGCGTCTGATCCTAGAGTTTCAAAGAAGAGTATTCAGCCATAACAAAATGACATTGTTTGAAGGTGAAGAAGTCTATTAAAAAAAACTAGTAATTAAAGCTTAAATTAATTAAGTTAAGTGTTCGAAATGTTCACCATTCACTTCTTGGCACATAAAAAGTTGGTTATAAAATTCCTGCCTTACATTTTCATAGGTTTCTGCAGTGTTATTTCTGCCTTTCCAATGAGGTGTCACTCAACCCCCCTTTTCATTTAAAAAAGAAATTCAAAATGGCGGCCAGTCGCCATTTTGGAGGATACAAAATTTTAATATGGGCTGAAAAATAGTATTTAATTTCCCATACACCAAAGTTTGTGGTAAAATATCAAGTAGTTCAAAAGTTAGTTGAGGGGGGGGGGGAAAGTTACTTTATACGAAATTTTTTTGAGGATTTAAAAAAATATTCTACATTTCCATAAAATTGAAAAATTTTCGAAATAATTAAAAAATTTTCAAATACTTTAATAAATGCGAGAAAAACCTCGTGGCGGTTGCACGACAGCTTTTTTATGAAATATTTTATTCAACAAATTGCCGCGGAAATACTGGGCAAATGTGCATTAAAATGATTTGCACAAAAGCAAACTGTCGGTATTTATTTTTGAAATAATGTTTGCTTTATCAAAAAATTTTTTGAAAATTTTAAACCTGGAGTGAATGTGACTCAGCTATGGCCCTGAATGGCCTGTAAGTGCTGAGATATGTATGTGTAAAATTTTGCAAATTATCGGAAATTTTTAGAAATTTTAAAAATGTTAAAAATTGCGTTTTTATACCGTAGGTTTTTTGAAAAATTTAAAGATTTGACTTTTTAAACACTTGTTTTATTTTAATATTTTGAAAAAGTTCGGAAACTTTGATAATATTTGGATATTTTTGAAAATTTTTGGAATTTTTAAAATTTTTGGAAATTTTAATAATTTTAAACATTTTTGAAAATGTTTTACAATTCTCTTCCAAGCACAATAAAATAGATTTCCTCTTAGACAAGTTTGTCTGTCTCTAAGGCAAAACGCATTCTCAGCGCGAAAAATTCCAATAATTAAAGATTGTTTGCTACTGTAAATTGTTCCTATTGTTCATTTGATAATGTCCAAAAAATTTTTTCATTTAATACTATCAGATAATCTCAAAAATTAAACTAAAATATAAACAACTGATAAATATGTTTGTTAAGTGTTGGTTGGTCACCTATAAAGAATTCAAGCGTGATTTTGTCCTAATTTGCAAATAACTGCTTTAAACTTTTTGCCAAAGTTTTGTTTTTATAAGAATTTATAGTCAAAAATGTCTACAAACATCAGAGTTGAAACAATTTTTGTTTTAATTTTGTCCGGTATCACCCGGAACAAATTTTAGTTAGGTATCACTACAATATATATTTTTTTTAGTTTACAGTGATTTCTAATAAATAATAATTAAAAACAAACACGTTATCAGAAGATACTGCAATAAAATTTTATATTGCATAATTACAACTAAATTTTCCTTTTTATTGTTTAAACACATTACAACAACTTAGCACAAATCTCAAGTATATTTCAACAGGTAATTTCTATATCGATAAACCGTATGCTTAGCCCTTTATTCTTTTATTTTTCTGTCTGTTTAGGCTCAATAATAATATGCTATCAGTAATCAGTATTTATTGACGTTTGAGGCATTTTTAGGATAATGTTTTTTTATCAGCTGTTTATGATTATTTGCGTTCTTTACTACAGCGGTTCTCAAAAAAATGGAGCTAGATCTGAATTAATGATGTACCTGTGAAACTTGTTGCTATGATATACCGTCTGTCTATAAAGTAACCCCACCCCCCTAACTAACTTTTGAACGAATTCATATTTTACCACAATATTTGGTGTGCTTTAATGGGAAATTAAATACTATTTTCTAGCTAAAAATTAAATTTTGTATCTATCAAAATGGCGATTGGGCGCCATTTTGAAATTTTTTTTAAATAGAAACGGGGGTCGAGTGACACCTCATTTGAAAGGTCTTTTAATTCTGCGTCTGATCATAGAGTTTCAAAGAAAAATGTGTAGCCATAACAACATGGCGGGTTTTTCAAACAAATTCAAAATTGTTTTGATTTTTATATCCAGTAGTCCACTTTTTCATTTGCAGTACAAAATTTTACCAGAAATAACTCAGGTGGCTGGAAATAATATTGAAAACGTTATGTTCCAACAAGACGGTGCGCCGCCTCGTTATTATAGACCTGGTTCTGACTTTCTCAACGGACATTTTTTTGGCAGATCGGTTGTTAGGCGGGGGCCTGTAGAATAGCCGGCTCACTCCCCAGATTTAACTTTCTTAGATTTTTTTCTATGGGAATATCTGAAATCAAAAGTGTACAGAACCCGTCCAGAAACAATTGAAGAACTGGAGCAACGCATTACAGAAGTTTGCAGAAATATCACTCCAGAAACTGATGAAAATGTAACGCAGTAATTTCATAACCAATTTTTTATGTGCCAAGAAGTGAATGGTAAACATTTCGAACACTTAATTAAATTAATTTAAGATTTAATTCTTAGTTTTTTTAAATAGACTTCTTTATCTTTAAACATTGTCATTTTGTTATGGCTCATTATTTTTCTTTGAAACTCTAGGATCAGATGCAGAACTAAAAGACCTTTCCAATGAGGTGTCACTCAGACCCCCTTTCTATTTAAAAAATTCAAAATGGCGCCCAGTTATGAGATAATTGCAATATACCAATTCGGGCCACCACTCGGGGATCTTTTTTGAAATTTATGCCACGTTTAAACTCTTTATAAATTATTTCCGGTATTTCCCCTAAAATAATTTAGACAGCCTTATTATTATTTGTTTGTTTGTTTGTTTAATCTTTCACCTCTTATATCCGAAGGTGTCGAGGTCTTTCACTCCGGGTAGGCTCTTCGCTTGTGTAATAGGAGGTAGTGGGGCATTTTGGCCTTTAGACCGCTACGCTCCTGAAGCTTATGCCACCCTTCATGCACATTCATTCAATGTCATTTCCACACATGTGTTTAATTGTATGTTGTTTATGACTTTGTAACTTATCCTGGTCATTATTTATTATATTAAAAATAATTAAAACAATTACCACTACTTTAACAAACATTACAAAAGTTTTAACGTTCTAATACTATCAGTATTGTAATCGCGAAAAAATTTGATTTTCATAACAGCTAGGCTTCCGGGTTGGAGCCGCGTCATCGGTGCATGAACTGCCGACGTTTCGTCCTCGGTTCCACGGGACATCTTCAGGGCTGTGGTCACTTTGGGATCTGGAACACAACTGGCGAGACCGGTGCAGGCACCGGGTTTATAAGGGACGGGTGGGTAACAAGGTGTGAATGCTGGGTTTGTGATTGGCTGTCGGGCTGTAGGGGTTGAGCGGTTGCAGGGCGGGGCTTGGATTTACTCGGAAATAACAGTTTGTAGGCATTGTGCAGGGGATAGCTGTGGTCTCGGTTAATATTGTTAGGAGTTTTGTGTATTTCTATGGATTCACGGATCACACGGTTGAGGTAGGTGGAAGAACGGGCTAGGATTTTGGTTTTGTCAAATTGAATGTTATGGCCTGTATCGTGTTTATGTTCTGCGATAGCCGACTCTGCGGGACGTTTCAGTCGAGTGCAGCGCTCGTGTTCAGAAACTCGAACGCTGATCGGCCTCTTCGTCTCACCGATGTAGGCTTTCCCACAGGAGCAAGGTACACTATACACACCGCAGGATTGAACACACCTTGTTACCCACCCGTCCCTTATAAACCCGGTGCCTGCACCGGTCTCGCCAGTTGTGTTCCAGATCCCAAAGTGACCACAGCCCTGAAGATGTCCCGTGGAACCGAGGACGAAACGTCGGCAGTTCATGCACCGATGACGCGGCTCCAACCCGGAAGCCTAGCTGTTATTAACAACGGCCGCGGAAGCCTGCAACTTTGATTTTCATATTTGACGAAAACACGTTTTGTATCTTTGGAATTGTCAATTTCAGTTTATTGCATATCTTTCCTAATCTCGATTTCTTATTTGCAGTCTTTTGGCAACCACGAATTCGACGATGGTTCATCAAGACTCTATCCGTTTTTAAAAGCAAAACATTTCCCAATTGTAGCAGCCAATGTAAACCTCTCCCAAGTGCCAACTCTCCATACAGCCAATTGCAACGTTTCAAAATGCATTGTATTGGAAGTTTCCGGAACAAAAATCGGAACAATTGGTCATTTTGGATTTCAAATTCAGAAACCGCAAAGAAAATTCCTTTGGTGGATCTGGTTGTTGGTGGACACTCAAACACATTTTTGTAGAATGGGCCCCAGTCTGGTTTAGAAGAACCTGAAGATGATTTCCCAACTGCCGCCGAGCAAAGCAACGGGGAAACAGCGCCCGTGGTTCAAGCATATGCTTACACCAACTACTCGGGACAACTAAATATGGTTTTCAATGAAGGTTCGGGAAAGGTTGAATTACCCTGGATAATTCAGAAGCCAGGATTCGTCGGAAATAAGCAGAAGACTGTGAATAAAAATTATATACAGTTTTTTATTACCCTCATTTATACAATTTTAAATATCTGATTGTGTATTTCATGTGATAGAATTATATTACATTGTTATACAGTGAGTTTTTCTTTTAAGTATACATATCAGCTATGTATACTTTTATAAAAAAACATGTCAATGCATTGTTTTACTGCAATCTATAGGCAACCAACTGTACAGAAAATAATAGAGAGAGAAAGGTTATTCCTCATAGTGTGAGGTAATGTTCAATGAGTATGTTTATGAATAAACGCAAAATTATTTGAATATCAAAATTTTTTTTAAAACTCCTATTTTAAAAACAAAATATCAACAATACACAAATTTTATGCTAAATTCAAAAAATCAAAACTAATTGCCATTAATTTGAGATTAAACAATTTGATTACTGTTTCCACAGCAGACTATTCTTTTCAAAAATTGAAACTTTGAAATGTAGTGTATAGTTGGTTGCCTACAGATTGCAGTAAAACAATGCATTGACATGTTTTTTTATAAAAGTATACATAGCTGGTATGTATACAAATAAGAAAAACTGACTGTATATGTAGGCGTCGATGAATATGCGGGCTGCAATATAAATTACCATTACCATACCATTAAGGTGCAGTCGTTAACACTTACGGACAAGCAATTGTGGTTGCCTACCTATACGACGCTACGTCAACGCAGGGTCAAGTCGAGAAAATTTCCTATTTCAAAACAATTGACTCTACCATTCCTGAAAGTTTGTCATTGTTGTTCTGAATCACCCCGCATAAGTAAATCAAGCCAAATACAATAGTAAATATATCAAGCTACAGCTTTTTACAACGGAAGCTAAGCTACCAAACTATTGTTGGAGAAATACATGAAGAAAGATAAAATATTTATGGCAGATCTCAAGACAGTTTTATTTGTACTTTAGCTTACATTACTATACTCTTAAATACAATTAATAAATTTTATTAAAAAATAGCAATTCTGAACAAAATTTACATATAATATTTAAAAAGAATTACACCAGCAATCCCAATAACAAAGGAAGGTACTAAGCTGGGGGCAGAATTACATAAACCCCAACTGCAGGTACGACAAGCACGAGCATAAGTTGTAACTTGTCGTTTATTTCGTTGATTTTGATCACAATAATTAGATTGTGCACATTCTCTTCGAACTTCTGTAACACCTGAAAAAAAAACATCTAAAATTATATTTCAGGCCAAAAATAAGATAGATGTGAAGGAAGGCTCACCGTTTTCAGTAACGTTTAAAAGTAAACATGAATTGTGCGAGCCTGAACATGTTTGAATTGTAACTTTGCTTAAAGGAAGAGGATCATCACAGCTTCCGTTGCGGGGAGAAGTACATTGGTAGCACTTCAAAGATTCTCCTAAAACAAAAAGAGACAATTAGAATAGTTTTACTGTAAATTACGTTTTTTGACAAACTTGGCCACTAAACAGTGAAAAAGTTAAATAAAGACAATTGTTTTTATGAAATATTCAATTTTGTAATGACACCGACCGCTTTGTAAAATTTTTAGCAGATTTAAATATGAAATTAATGGTCAACTTGAATTTTTACTTCAACGCCCTCTTGCGGCTATTCGTTTAAATTTCTTAGCGACTATTATAGATAACTGTATAGAGAATTTATGCTCTATCAGAATCCATCAACAACAAAAATTACCTCACTTCCGGTGTAACCGGAACCGGAAGTAGTGACGTATTGTTCGTAAAGCGAATTTAAGTTTTTTAAGTGCCGTAGACAATTGCAAAAGCTAATTTTGGTAACCTAAAAAATAATTGAAATATTAGCTTGGAACATCTAGGCTGAATCACCCGGTATTAATTGAGATTCTAATGATTATTGAGGTTTTGACAAAAACGTACATTTTAGAGCTCCGGAAACCGAAACAATGTGTGCTAGTGTATCTGCATATACACGTTGGTGTGCGCGATGTTTCTGTCTTTATTTCGGCTTCTAAATAAATTTATAAGCGTTTCGAGTCTAAGCGATTGATGCGAAACATCACGATTTTCCTATATAAGCATTTTTGTAACACAAAAACTAGTTTCTTGAAAAATCGTTGAATGTAATTGACATAATTTATCAATTTTACGTCTCGACCAGCCTTGATCGAATTCCACGATGTCAAAATGAAATTATTTAATTAAATATAATAACTTTAAATTTTCTGTTAATGTTTAAAAATTACATAACCAATACGTTTCTTTTTTCGTTTTAATCAAAAAAGCGACATTATAAAACTTTTATCTAAAATAATCGGAAAGAGCGAAATGAAGGCAAGATTAAATAGAAATGTTACGTAATCTTCCGCAAACTGGTTTCAGATAACAGAAAGTGGTTTGCACCAAATAGACAGATTAAGACAACAAATGTCTTTCTTTTTATTATCAGCTTATTAATATACGAGTAAGATTACTAAGAAACATTTTTGGCAGATACGTTTTCGAGGATTCTCTGCAGTCTCCTGATATTTACTCTCCTCCCGCAACACCTCGAGGCTCATTAAATGTTTGGCAGAAATTATAAGCAGATACATGTGTATTTCGGTCGTTTAGAGAACAAGATTGAGTAAAAAATAAATAGACTTTCAGAAAACTGAAAAGGTAATTTAAGGTGACAGCCATATAGAACTTTCGTATATTATGCAAGCCTTTTCAGATTTCAGTTAAATAACCCTCATAAAAACCATTGGCCACCTAAGCCGCCGGACTTAGCTCTCCTGAATATTTTTGTGTAGAGATTGATAAATTAAAAACTATACGAATAAACTTCATGAATACTATTGACCAGCTAAGTAGCCAGACTTAACTCCCTCAAATATTACCTGTGCGAATTCATAAATTCAAACGTTTATCTAAAAAGAACCGATAACCATAGTAGAAACGCAAGAACATTCCACAAGAAATTTTCTACGAGATTCCGCTTATAAATTCACTAAAATAAATTGCTGAAGAAAATGTTACCAAAAAAAACATGCGTAACTCGAATCTTTTTTCAATCTTGTTTTGTTGATAATTTTTTTATATAGTTCTACATTCCGAAACGCAACTAAATCGAACAAACTATTTCGGAGATAAGAGGGAACAAATGTATTCACCCACCCTCAGACAGAAATTTTTTTAAACCACTTTCTGGAAGTCCGAACAATGTATTTCCATCAAAATTTCGAAATCGAACATTTTCATGAAACCAATACTTCCCTTACTGAAAGTGGAGGAAACTAGAAAGGGTAGGTCTTTAATTTATTTTTGAATTTATTGTACTTTGAGTAAAAATAGTGCCTGATTTGATTGAGCATAAGTTCTTGTAATCTACAATTGTTTTTATGCAATTTAACTGCAAAATTACTGCATTTTCTAATAATCTCCTGGTAAAAACCAATGCTATAACCGTTATTGCTGCACAGAAGTTTATTACCTGTGCGTAATTGCGCCCCATTAACACTAAATAGCCACTAATGGGTTTGTTATTGCAAGCACACCTTGGTAGTCATACAATGACACGAACAAAAAAACGCAAGTTGTTGAGAATATATTTTTGTTGGAAACGTTTAAAATATGTGGGACAAAGTTATCGTGGCACATTAAGCCAAAGGGCAACAGTATATTGTTTTTGCCCCAACTTGTATATTATTAATAAATTAATTTCTTAAAAATCAGACTGAATTTGTTTATGAAATTTTCGTAATTTTACTCCAAAACCGACATAATAACAACAATTTTGTTGGCAATACCTTAACTTAAACATTTTTTTACAGTTTGGTGCTATTAATTAACGCATTCCTATAATAAAATTATAAAATTCCTCACCTGCTTGCAGGGAAATCAGCATAACCACAAGAAAACACAATTTAAGACCAAAAGCCATATTATTTCTGTTATTTGTTCTTGCGCGTTGGTGTTTTTAATATCAGCTCAAGAAGCTAACTGAAACTAGAATGAATATCTTCTTGGATGCTTTATAATGACTTCACACCGGGGGTTTACTTCCTGATAAGAGTTTAAATTTCCAAGGTAACGCGTAGATATTATATCCGGTCGAGCTAGTCACTTCTTATCACTGCAACGCTAGTGTGAACTGTTTGTGGTCGTATAAGTTAACTTAGCTTGTTTGCAGGTATTATGAGCGGAATTTCCCATTTTTAAATACTGGAATTTTAGTACCACCGATTATGTGTCGTTCTGGATATTTCACGGTTTTGGAACTTTTATTTTTTTTTTTTGAGTAGCAGAAGGGGGGTGTACCTAGTTTTCGTACAGAAAATATTGTGCAAAATAAGTTTGCTAAGCTTTTCTGCTCTTTAATCAATTTTGTAGTATTTTTAAATTTCAAAAATTCATACGGGGCAGGACAGTCAAGCAATTTAACTTGGAAAGTTCTTCAGACCCCTGTTCTAACATTTCTTGACTCCTTTCTAGACGAATAGAACTGGCGTTTTTTTAGTATGTTATTGCTGCCCACACCGCAAAAACTGCAGCTTCTGTGAGCAGCTGACGTTCTTTCTTAGCTAGAAAGAGGTTATTTAGTACAAGTCCTGTCGTTTAGATAGACAAAATAATGAAGCAGAGTCCATCTCATTTTAACAGTGCAACAGCTCGGTTTGTGTAATTGAGTCATGCTCCGTTAGATTGTATGCTTCGGTCTGTGGAATATCTTTCACAAGCTTTGGAAAAAAATGGTTGCGCGCTAAGGCGTTAACTGGACTTTTACATCTATAGCTAGACTCTGAAGTTATGGTTAGAAAACAAACGGAATTTTTGTTTTTTTTTGGAAGCAGATTCATTGGGATTTACGAAATATAGAAACTAAAGAAAAAAATCGTAAGTTAAGAAATTGAGCGGAAAAGCGAAATCAGCCTCACAAATATCGCAACACTTAAAAATTAAGTTGTGACCCTATTCTACTATCACTCATGATTTATTTAGCTTAAACACAAATGCTTTTGCGTCTTTTGTTTATTAAATCAAGAGGCAAAAAGTTTCCTCAGCTCTACGAGCCCACTAGTAAGTTCCAGTGAGGCATTCGACGTGATAAACCATCAAATACTATTATGTATTCTGCAGTACATAGGTCTAGCCCTGAGTGCAGTCTCCCTTTCAGTAGTTACTCGACAAAACGTGAGATTTCCCATTAGTACTTCTTCCTCTAGGTCCTTAAGCAAAGGAGTCCCGCAAGGTTCTATCTCGGGACCCCTCTTTTTTACATTTTATTCGCATTGTTTCTACAAATATGTTAAAACGTGCTCTATACACATGTATGCCGATGATACGCCATTATATCACTCTTTCGTTGAACTTGAACATAATCTACAAGTAGCATTACCCAAAATAAAAAAAGACCTAAACACGATAAATGCTAAACAATCTGTTTTAATACTGTTCGGCAACTCACAAAAGCTGCAAAACATTTAGAATCGTTACAATTTAAAGATCAACAATAGAATTATTCCGGTGCGGTTAAAACCGAACCCAAAAATCTGAGACTTCTTATTGACAATAGCTTCAGCTATAAAACTCAAATCACGAATTGTATAAGGCGGGCCTATATGAATTGAAAGTTAATATATCCTCACTGTCACTACCTATCGCAAAAAATCATGGTTATTATATGCGATACCCTTGTTTTGGAACATTTCTCTTACTTTATTTATAATTTCTAGCTTTCTTTCGTGTTTAACACGTACGTTGTTACAAATACAAACACCCACATAAATCCAATTACGCTAAACACTTACTAGAACACAATCATTTAATGGCATGTAAAAACACCATAAAATGTTTACACTTTTGTGATGATAAACGTAAATTAGACATACTAAAATCTTATGAAATTCACAAAAATTTAAAAACTGTACCGTTAATGAGTGCGCAAATTGATCTCTTAAATTCACCTCTATTGGATATTTTGGAATACCAAATCAAGTCATCTGCAGCCGTAGAATACCAAGATCAAATCACCACGTTCTGCTATGCTTTTTAATATAACCTTTGATAATAGCATGTAAACATGTCGAAATACATAAATGTTGTTAGAGTAATAAAGTATTTTATTCATACTCGTTTCTCTTACTGTTTTCCTGTTTATAGTCCATGCATTAAGATATGCGACGTTTGGGCTCTGGACGTTCAGACGCCGCCGTTTGGGTGCCAGCAACTGCCCAATTAATTTAAACATATTCTAAAAATAAAGAATTTATTAGTAGACTTTTCACAATGGGGAAAACTTTTTTTACGCCGATGTATAACGTAATGAAAATATTACAACAGTACCAGCACCCAAACGTTCAGAGCCCAAACGGCGGCGTCCAAAAGTCCTGCTCCAATTTTTTGTGTACGGAAATTTGATCACATAACACACAAATTAATTGAATTGTCCTGGCCAAGCATGAAAAACCGTAGACATCTGCAGGCCGCTTGTCTCCACTATAAAATAATTGCAAGTAAAAAGCCATTTTATATGTATTCCAAAATCTCTTTTATACCCCCTGCACATAACTTAAAGCTAAGATTCAGAGGCGGTATAACTCCACTATCCCACCGATCTAGTCGTTATGAAGATGCCTTTTCCTTTGAAGTACATAAAATGTACGATTTCATTCCCCATGCTTTAAAAAACTGGAGCAAGATTTTTAGGCGCTGCCATTTGGGTGCTGGACTTTAAGGCGACCGACGTTTGGGCGCCGGACGTTTAGGCGCTGCTAATAAAAAATAACATAAGTATAATTTCATTCCCCATGCTTTAAAAAACCGGAGCAAGATTTTTAGGCGCTGCCATTTGGATGCTGAACTTTAAGGCGACCGACGTTTGGGCGCCGGACGTTTAGGCGCTGCTAATAAAAAATAACATAAGTATAATGAAAAAGTCGAGATCTCAGTCTCGCCACGTCAGCAGCCAGCATTACACTAAAAGCATGCGATAAAAACAGTAGTTTCTGCTTTTGTGAGTCATTTCTGTTTATGGTAAAACGTCTCTAAAAATGGCCCATGACAAAAACGTTGGGAAAAGCAATGATGAAGAATACACCCGCCAAAATCGTTTGAATAAAGGTACAACCACAAAGGGGCCTTGGTAGGCGAGTGTAGTCGGCGCTTGCAGCCAAGGTCACAGTGGTTTTCGGGAGTCTGTGGCTCTATTTGATCCGGTGTTCGAATCCGGGCCAGGGCAGTTGTCAGCTCCTGGAAACCTCTTAACATAGAGTAGTTTAAGTAGTTTGTAAGAACTTAGTTAAGGTAGTATGGAAGGTAGTACGCACAATGGGCCCGACAATGTGGCCTGAGTGCTGTAAGACCTAAAATACATACACATACATCATACAGGTACAATCACAGTAAAAATATATGCATGAGAAAACAACCTCCAAAAAAATCTCATAGATAGAAGCAGGTGTATTTTCATGCAGGTGGATCACTGTATAATTAAGAAAGAGCTTTCCCTGAAAAAGATACATGTTTTTTCCTTGCTGATCGATTTATATAAATAAGGGCGATTTTCATTTTGGAATTACACGCAAATGTCTCCCAACATTTTTTTGAGCGTATTTGTTAGATCCAAAAGCATTTTGAAAACCTCTGTAAGGCACTGCCCTGGAAATGAGGAAAAGTGATAAGTTTGACTAACATTTTTCCCACTTTTAAAAAAAAAAATATTTTATGGGGCTATGAAAGGTCTTTTTCAGTAGATGTCTATCCCGATGATTTAACAGGGGTTATTATTTCTAAAATATTTTTACGGGGCTGCTTTTGACAAAGTTTTTTCCGGGTCTGTTTTGAGGATCCCTAAATCTCTGTTACACAGCATTACTACAAATGCAATTAATTCTATAACGTGTGATGTTAATATAAATAAATTATCAATGTAGTGTCCCATGGCGTACTTATACTTACTCCGATAGAGTCGGTTAATGTTTTATAAAGTTCCTTGACATAGAACTCAATTGCTTGTTAGCACCAAGGGCGTAACAATTGAGGCCATGGTTTTGCATAAATTCCAATACATACCAAATATTGTACATACACAAAAACAAATTAATTATTACTTATACTTACTAATACTTTAATACATACTTAGTTCCATTATTAATATTAACAGAGGTAGTTGCAAAATTGTACGAATAAAATCTATAGGCAACTAAAACATATTATTGGATAAATACGTTACAAAACTAATAAATATTAATAACTAATCTTGTATAAATATATTACATCCAAATTTGTTTTGTATATCAGTTACAAAGCTCTTAAATATTAAGGCTTAAAGCTTACAGGCTTAAAAATAATATTTAGCACAGAGAACACTAACAATACTAAGTACAATGGAAGGCAGAACGGCAGAAGACGAGTTACACAGATCGTGTTCACATGTTACACATAGTTTCGAATCCTCGAAGAGGGAACAGTAATTTTCGGGAGCGCATCCTCGCACTACACTCAGATCGGCTTCATCTGCAACACAAAATTAATAATCATCTTTTTTGCTTTCAGAAAGACTTTATATCATGTGAGTATTGCTGTACGATGGAGACTAAGAGTTAGCTCTTACATGAGATTATATGCTTTGTGCTACGCCATATCGCTCGCTCGCTCGCATATTATTCGAGAAAGCCTAGAGTTGCGATTTTATGTACTAAATTCGGCCCAATCCGTATCCGATCTGATATCTGATCGGATTCGATTTACTTTAATTACATTCGGATCGGATAAGTTTTACATTAGGCTCGGTTCAAACATCGATCTACAAATTTAATTTTATCAAAGATCGAAAATCTATTTGAGATCCAAAAATTATCTGAGATCGAAAATTATTCGTACAAATACACGCGTCACATACGAAAACCAGTAACTAAACTCGCCTAGACGATAAGATTTACTACAATAAAGATGCACGCCGTAATTTTCATTACGGTGATCCAAGAGCGAAGTTCTATTTGGAATTCTTCAGAAAACAGTTACAAAAATAGGAATCTGTAAAACAAGGCAAACAAAAAAGTGGTTGCCATGGACACTGATATAATTCATAAATTGTGCCCTCAACTATTTTTACCATACTGATAATACAAAAGTGACAGCAAACGTGCAAGTCTGTCTGTTTTGAACGTCACTAAGCAACAGGCGAGTTCCGTCTTCTGATACACTCGCCATGAGTCTGTAAATGTTTATTTATTTTGCTGTGCGACGACGGCCAAAAAAGAGTATAAAAACGATAAAGCTGTATTGTATAATACGGCTTTAGTTTGGATTGAATAATTCACCTAAACTAGTATTCTACAAAAACAATTTTCTAATTTTTCTATCATTACGGGCTTGTGTAGGATGAAGCTAGCCCCCTTTGTTGGCTGATAAATAATCTAGTGTTCTTAAGTATTCAAACTAATTTTCTGCCAAAAAAAATTGATTTTTCTATCATTACGACTTCTAACTACACTTGTATTTTAATAGGGTCTGAGCGAGTACTGTGAAGCACCGTACCGTGTGAAGCTAGTTTTATTTGCGACTGACAACATTTTTGGGGTTCTGTCACATCTAAACTGGGACTCGACAAAAAATATTGTTTTTTTGTCATTGCGGCTTTTAACTACATTTGTAGTTTTATAAGCATCCCGAGTCTAAGCGATGATTGCGAAGCAAGGTGTAGGGTGAAGCTAGCCCTATTCGTAGACAGACAAAGTTTTTGGACTATTTTAATGCTGCTAATTTTCGGCCAAAAATTTGGTTTTCCTGTCATTACGGTTTGTAATTTTATAGGGTTTAAGCGAGTACTGTGAAACTCCCTACGATGAAGCTAGCTCCATTTGCCGACTGACACCTAAACTACTATTCTACAAAAGAAAAACGCATATCTGTTATTGCCATTACGGCTAGTAACTACATTTGTAGTTTTATAGGCGTCCCAAGTCTAAGCGAATGCTAAAAACAGGGTTTAAGGTAGAGCTAGCCCCATTCGTTGCCTGTCAAATTTTCTGGGGTTTTTGTTGCCAAGCTAATTTTCTGCAAAAATTTTTTTTTTCGTCGTTAGGGCTTTTAACTATACTTGTATTTTTATAGGAGTCCCGAGTCTAAGCAAGTGCTGAAAGCAGGGTTTAAGGTGGAGCTAGCCCCATTCGTTGTCTGTCAAATTTTCTGGGGTTTTTGTTGCCAAGCTAATTTTCTGCAAAAAAAACTTCGTCATTAGGGATTTTAACTGTACTTATATTTTTATAGGTGTCCCGAGTATACGCAATAGTGCTGGAAAGCAGCGTAAAGGGTGGAGTTGGCCCCATTCGTTGTCTGCCTAATTTTTTGGGGTTTTTAATACCGAGCTAAATTGTCTACAAAAAAATGTACATTTTTCGTCATTAGGGCTTTTAACTATACTTGTATTCTTATTGGCGTCCCGAGTCTAAGCGATTGCTGCAAAGCAGGGTTTAAGGTACTGCTAGCCCGTTCTTTGCATGTTAAATTTTCTGTGGTTTTTGTTGCCAAGCTACCTTTCTGCAAAAAAAATATTTTTCATCATTAGGGCTTCTAACCATACTTGTATTTTTATAGGCGTCCCGAGTCTAAACGAATGCTGCAACGCAGCGTGTGGGGTAGAGCTAGCCCTATTCGTTGTCTGCTTAATTTTCTGGGTTTTTTAATGCCGACCTAATTTTGCGCAAAACAAAATCAAATGTTTTCGTCATAAGGACTTCTAACTATATTTATATTTTTATAAGCGTTCCGAGTCTAAGTCAGTGTTGCAAATCAGAGTGTGGGATGCAGCTAGTCTCATTTGTTGTTTGCCAAATTTAATAGAGTTTTTTTAATATTTAAACTACTTTTCTGTACCTCTCATTAGGGCTTTTATTAACTACACTTGTAGTTCCACAGCCGTCCCGGATCGAAGAGAGTACCGTGAAGCACGGTGTAGGGTGGAGCTAGCCTCATTTGTCGGCCGAAGAATTTTCTGGGGTTCTGTAATACCTAAACTAGTATTTTACAAAAATAATTGTTTTTTTGTCATTGCGGCTTTTAACTACATCTGTAGTTTTATAGGCGTCCCGAGTCTAAGCGAGTACCAAAGTAGGGTGTGCGATGAAGCTAGCTCCATTTGCCAACTGACAACATTTTTAGGGTTTTGTAACATCTAAACTAGTATTCTACAAAAAAAATTGCTTTGTTTTTGTCAGCTGTACGGCTTTTAACTACTTTTGTAGTTATTTTTCTATAAAAACTCAAAGAATTCTGCCATAAAGGCGTCCAAGTACTAGGGCTGAAACTTTTTGAAATTTCAGAATCGATTTTCGGTAATACGTCAAAATCGATTTTAGATTAAAAATCGATACAAAAAAGAAAATCGATATAATTTTAAAATCGTCAATAATTGACTATAAAAATCGATTCTAAGAATCGATCAGAATAATCGACTATGTTAATCGATTAAAAATTCAATTTTTATGATCGATTATAAAAAATCGTTTCTAAATAGCCCACCTGGGTATAAAAAACAATAAAAATAAAATTAAGACGATGTACAGCATTGGCATTAAATGCGATGTTCAAATCGATTACATTAAAAAAATCGATTATTATATCTCAAATTTAAAAGAATTAAATAACAAAAATCGATTACAAAAATTTCGATTTTAGTAAGCAGTAGTTTTCGATTAAAATATGAAGAATCGATTCCAATTAAAAATCGATTAAAAAATTGAAACAATTTTCGATTTTTTTTAAATCGGAAATCGATTTTTAAATAATCGATTGTCAGTTTTGCTATAGCTTTTTTTGTTCCAGCCCTACATTTACATAAGTACATTTGTACTTGTATACACGTACCGTGTCTAAGCGAGTGCTGCTTTGACCATTTTTTAAGTCATTAAGAGCGTCATAGAATTAAGTTATTTCTGTCTGTTATATTATTATTACTATTACTAACATTATAATAGTGTTGACACGCAATTATTCCAATTATTTTATGGTCTTTTAATTTAATTCTGTGCTCCAGATCCTCCACGTTCTTCACAAGGTCGCATTTTAAATAAAAATAAATGAATTGCCCACCATCTTATTTCGCGTACACTTTTTAACTTTTCCACATGAAATAATTTTCACTGACCTTTAGACTTTTTTCCAAGTCTCGTGGCAAACCCGCTAAAAACTATTTTGCATGGCTGCTCGCTGACATTTAATGAACAAAACGAGAAATTAAAAAAAAACACACAGGGCGTTTCTTATTTTGATGAATAATTCATCCAATATACTTGTTGTGCAACTTTTTTATTTATTTTCAAAATATTTTCTAGGTCAATTTTTTCATCTGACTGCTCAAGGATCACAAACAATTCACTTAAACGCACAAACAAATTCGTCCTTGCATTCTTTGTAGTGTTGAAATTTACCGTCAGTCAAAAAACAACGCTTTTACCGTTCCTAGTTTTGAATTTGAGCTTTCGAATACGCTTTTCACTACGAATCAGTGTTAGGATGTTTAATTATGCTAGAACCTTGAATTTGTAATTAAAATTTAACGTTCCTCTTTGTTTCTACGTGTGTGTTATTCATATTCGGTTACAGTTTTGTTAATAATTTAGAAAAAACAGACTTGCCTTTCTGTTTCATTTTGTGTATAACACAAACGTATTTAGAACCTGCTTGTGGAAACGCCTTGACGAGCTTGGAGTGTTCGCACGTTTCATCTGGAATCGTTTTTCCTTTTACATCGTCGCACTCTCCATTAAATGTCGATTTGCATTCGTAACACCTCAGTGATGTGCCTGAAAAATAAAAATATTTAGACTTGTGATGAGTGATGACAAAATCGGAATATTTTAAACAACATGAAGTCACCTACTAACAATTTTTATGTAAAAGGTTGGTGATTTAACAAATTTTAATTTTTGGTAACAACCTGACATGACGTGTAGAATTTAAATCGTATTTTATAATTTTTAGTTTCGAAGTTATACAAAATTATAAATACTATCAGAATTCTTAACAACTGCAATCTTTTTTAAATATATTTAAAATACAAAATGTTTAAGATTTCTAAAAATTTTCAAAAATTTTAATAATTTTCCGAACATTTTCGATATTTGTTATTATATATTGAAAGGAACCAAAAACCTGAGAGGAAAGAACATATACATAGAGGAAGACTACTCCAAAGCAATGCAGGAAATCAGAAAACAACTGATTAAACACAGAAATAAAATAAGAACGCAAGGCCACCATGTACTCTTGAGATACAACAAATTAATAATTAATGGAGAGGACTTCTACCTAGAACAACTAGAG
Source organism: Ctenicera cuprea (assembly GCA_958336395.1). Lineage (NCBI taxonomy): Eukaryota > Metazoa > Arthropoda > Insecta > Coleoptera > Elateridae > Ctenicera > Ctenicera cuprea. The sequence goes on along the minus strand of OY284489.1, from coordinate 5,238,704 downwards.
GAAATTGGAAAAGAACTCGAACTAGAAAGCGAAAAGGAAGAAACACCAAAAGAAAAGACAGGAGGAAGAACGATCAGCGAGAGATCTCCTGATGAAGAAATACAGGAAAGGCTATGCAAAATAACCAAAACGAACAGAGGCACAGGTACAATTCCAAAAAAATTAAAAAGAAATTAACCAGACCACAAGTTACTACAAAGACACAGGCAACGGAACAAGGCATGAATAAGGACACGAATAAAAATAGTACAATAAATAATAAAGGAAAAGAAACACAAAATGAATGGATAGGCATAGGAATATGGAACATTGGAACACTATCAGGGAAAGAAATAGAACTAACGGAAGAAATGGACAAAAACAATATACAAATACTTGGGATTAGCGAAACAAAGAAGAAAGGCAAGGGAAGCACACGATTAACAAATAACTATACACTGCATTACTCAGGAGTGACACCGGAACAAAGAGCGAAGGAAGGCGTAGGCATAATAACAACTGAGGAAATAAACAAAAGAATAAGTGAGGTCAAGACCATAAACTCTCGAATAGTAGCAATAACTATAAAACTTGAAGAAACAATAAACATTATCCAGATCTATGCACCGGTAGAAGGAACAACTGAGGAGGAAATGGCAGACTTTTACTCGAACCTACAACAACTGCAAGATGAAATGAAAGAAGAGAATCAGAAAACAATAATAATGGGGGACTGGAATAGTAGGGTTGGAAAAGATCAAAATAGAGGAATGGGGTGTATGGGATGCTACGGAGAAAACATTCAAAATAGAAATGGACTAAAAATGATCGACTTTTGTGTAAGAAATGAACTTTTAATAGGAAACACGTTATGGAATCAACCTTTAGAGGACAAATATACTTTTGTTGCAGAAGAACGTGGAGCCAAAAGTATAATAGACTATATAACGTACACACAAGACTTAGCAGAGAAAATACAAATAACGGAAACAAAGAAAGAAGCGGAAATCGGTACGCAACACAGGTTAGTAACAACAAAATACCACACCAAACTAACCAATAAACAAGAAGGAAGAAACTATAGTAAGCTGGCAATAAACAAACTTAAAAACGCAGAAAGAAGAGAAAAATACCAGAAAGATATAGACGAAGAACTACAAAGAAAGGAAAACCTCCAAGCTACATGGACAATAGAGGAAAGATGGACAACCTTCAAGGAAACACTGAAGAAAGCAGCGGAAAAGACATGTGGGACAAGAAAACATAACAAACACACGAAAATGACAAGCTGGTGGACAGAAGAAATAAGAAGAATGGTAAAGGAAAAGAAGACAGCATGGAAAAGATACATCCAAACAAAAGAAATGGCAGATAAGGAAGAATACAAAAGAAGAAGAAATGTAGCGAAAGAAACAATTAAGGCAGAAAAAAGGAAATCCTGGAGGAAGATGGGTGAAGAGATAACAGAACTACATAAAATGAATACTAGAGAGTTCTGGACGAGAATAAAGAAATTAAGAGGAGATAAAAGGAAGGACACAAGAGCCATAAAAAATAACCAGGGACAAATGCAAACCGACACAAAGGAAATCCTAGAAACATGGAAAAATTATTACGAAAATATGTACAACACGACAGTAGATCCGGAAGAAAACGTAATACAACAAACAAATGGGGAACAAACAATCAAGAGGGAAGAAGTAGAAGACGCTATCCAAAAAATAAAAATAGGTAAAGCCAGCGGGGAGGACGACCTATCCCCAGAGATGCTAAAATGGATGGGCCAAAGAGGAACAGAATGGTTTTGGAAAATCTGCAGTCAAGTATGGGAAGAGCAGAAAATACCGAGGGATTGGGAAAACAACTTAATAGTACCAATTTACAAGAAAGGATTGCAATCGCAATGCGAAAACTACAGGCCAATATGTTTAGCCCAAACTAGTTTTAAAATCTACACAAAAATCTTAGAGAAAAGATTAAGGAACCATATAGAACCAATATTAGAAGAAGAACAGGCAGCCTTCAGACAGAATAGACAAACAGGAGACAATATATACATAATCAGAAATATAATCGAAAGGAAAATAGAAGAAGGAGAAGAATTGTATCTAACTTTCGTAGATCTGAAGGCTGCGTTTGATACAGTAGACAGAAGTGAAATATGGAGGACCTTAAAGGAACTGAAAGTGGATAAGAATCTGATAGGAGCAATAAGAAGTTCTTATAGAACAGTTAAGGCGAGGGTACAATTGGAAGGGCAGAGATCGGAGGTGTTTGAAATGAAGAAAGGCATCAAGCAGGGCGACAGCTTAAGCCCTCTATTATTCATAATTATTATGGACAAGATAGCCAAGAGAATAAAAGAAAAATACAGCCACCTGGACACAGTAATTGAATATAAAAGCTTAGAAGCAATAAAACTAAACAGTCTACTGTATGCAGACGACGTGGTACTAATCTCAAATACTAGGAATAAAATGCAGAAGCTGGTGAATGCTTGGACGACAGAAATAGAAATTATAAAAATTTAAGTGAACATAATCAAGACCAAAACCATGATAGTAAATGAGAAACAAAAAGAAGACCAAAACAATAAGGACATAAAATGTAAAAACAAGAAACTGGAGAAAGTAACGACGTTTGAATTCCTTGGAAGTATAATAACAGAAGATGGAAAAATCGACGCCGAGTTGGCAAACCGAGCGAACAAATCGTCAAGAATTTACTACACTATGAATAAAACAATACTAGGCCACAAAGATATAGATTTAGAGGTAAAAAAGAAAATATATAATATGATAACACTTCCAACAATTATCTATGCTAGTGAATCATGGACGCTTAGAAAAAAGGACGAGATTAAAATAAATGCCATGGAGATGAAACACCTTAGGAGAATGGCAGGAAAGACGAAGTGGGACAGAGTGAGAAACGAGGACATTAGAGAAATTATCAAACAGGAACCAATACAGAGAAAAATAAAAAAGAGGCAGCTGAACTGGTTCGCACACATGACAAGAATGGAACCAAGCAGAATTGCAAGGAGACTAATGGAAGCAGGAAAGCCACCTAAGAAACGAAGAGGCAGACCTAGGAAGAAATGGCTGGACCAAATTAAAGAAGTAGCAGCAGAAAAAGGTGTGACATTGGAGAAGATTAGAACAATAGCGAGAGACAGGAAGAGGTGGAGGAAATGGATAAAGGACTAGAGACCACCATCCGACGCTCGAAAGGGCACGAAGGATTAGAAGAAGAAGAAGTTATTATATAATAACAGTTTTTAATAATTTTATTTTAAACAAATAAATTTTTTAACATTTCCTAAATTTGCAAAATTGTAAAAAATTTATTAATTTTATAAATTTTAAAATAGAAAGTTTCATATTTTTTAATTTTCTAAAATTAGTTAATTTTGAAAATTTACAAACGTTAAACAACTTCAATAGAATTTAAATCGATTTTTAAGATTTTTACTATCCTCGGATTTTTGAAAACTTCTAGGGAGTGAGTGCTTTTTGTGGATACCAATAATATTTTTACATCACTTCCAGTTTAACCGGAAATTGTACCATTGTTAGCTTTTTAAACAGCACCGTACCCTTTTAATGTTGAAAATTGATAGCAGTTTTCCTCCTCTTTTCGATCAAAAAACTTTAATATGCTTACATCAGACCATTTCCGAGGGAAATATAGTTTTCATAGAAAAGAAGAAAATTAGCATTCATTTAAACAATACAGTGGTAAATGTTAATTATTGTTAAACTGAAGATTTCCTGTTTATTAATTGAATGTTAGTTACTAACTGCGCAGATTGTTAGCAACAATTCCAATAACGTACCTCCTACAGATAATTATGATAGAACTTCACTTAAGGTAAGTTCGTTTAGTCACTACTTATTCATTTGTGTTTTTCTTAATAATTTTCTAATTTATTCAAGTTAATTAAATTATAAAAATTATATAAATAAATTGTTTCTTTTGTTAGTAAACAACGCTGATTTCATTGTTCAATTGGTAAAATAACAATTTCATGGGTTATATTTAACATAATCTAAGCATGAATGCTAATTTCCTGTTTTCCACGAAAATTGTATTTTAAAAAAAATTTCTTATGTACACAAGCATATAAAAATTTTTGCACGATTGAAAAGAGGAGGAACAGTGCTGTCGTTTTCGAATATCAAAAGTATACGCTGCTATTAAAAAAAATAAATTATGTAATTTCCGGTCTAACCGCAAGTACTATGAAAGTATTTAAAATTCATTATGCAGATACTACTTACAATTTTTTGGACATCTTACAAATACAAAAGTTATACTCCGTAAACACCTTGTATAACCGAAAATTTAAATAAATAGTTTGCCATGTTAATGATTGATGAACAACTAAACTAAAGGTTTTGGTTTTTTTTATTATTAAAACAAAAAAGTTTAAGATCAGTTAAGCTACTTTGATGAAGGTTGTTTTCTCCTTCCTCATAAGAAGACTGCGTTTTTTCCAAAAAATTTTCTTATTTAAGCATATTAAAATTTGAAGTGATTGAAAAGAGGAGACAAAATTCTATCGATTTCTAGAATGTAATTCTATTTATAAAAAAATACATATTAAACCATTTCCGGTTAAACTCGAAGTGATATAAAAATAATAGTCGTATGCACAGAAAGCACCCACTCCATCAAACAAATTATATTAACATTTTTTTTGATATCTCTACAAATACAAAAGTTATATTCGTCGTGCAAAGCCATCGCGAAACACCCTGTATAACTAGTAAAGTCGATTTTTTGATAAACGTGGATTAATTGTTTACGAATGCCAGTTGAGTCAATAATTTCGCATGCACAAAGCGAAAGTGGAATTATCTTAAGTTAACTAGTGCGAGTAAATCACAAGACCAGTTTATTACAGTAAAATAGCGATCAGGTGTTATATTTGTAATGACTTTAACACACACTATTTAATTACTATACATTTTAATTATTTTTAATTAGGGCGGTTTTACCGCCATTTTTCGCCTTTTGTACCACAGCTTTGATCTTGATTTGTCGCCCTGATACTTTTTATGCACTTTTTAGACAATGTAGTGTTTGTTTCACCATTACTTTGTTTTGATTGGTTATTGCTGTATTACCATGAAAAATTGAGCACTCTGATTGGCTAAGTAGAATGTGTGCGATATAGTCACAGACAAACAAAATAAAAAATATAATAAAGTACAAAAAAAATCGCAAAAAAAATCATTACATAAATTACTAATAAGAAATAAGGGTTTTAATTAAGAACTATTTTTTTGCAATTGAAATGTCGGACCAGTTACTAACATTAAATTTTAAATAAAATGGAAAAAGTCAATTATAATTCAACTCTGGTCCACTTCCGAAATTTTCCATCATCACTTGACTAATGTTTCCGGCAATTATTTTAATATCATGTCTCTTTTCAAGGATGAGCTAGATTATTTGACTGTAACATAGATAAACTTGTGTTTCGCCAAATTATTTTCCTATTTGTTATCATATTTTCTAACACCCGTCAATCTGTTTTATAATTCAAAACCCAAATTCTAATAAAACTTAAATAAACTTCGAAATTTAGTACAATTACTGCAAAAGGTATCGACAAAAAAGTGATTAGTGTTCATTCTTGAGAGGGCTGTAACTCCGTAAAGAAGCATTTTTGGACAAAACTTTTCTTCATGAAATAAGTAAAGGAATCATGTCCTAAAATGTCTGTGCGTACTTAGGAAACACCCTGTATAGTTACAGCACGATTGAAGTAAAAAGTAACCGCGCAAAAAACAACAAAAACTTGTTGCGTGCCAACTAGTGTTAGTTTGGCTTGTAATAATTTTTTTAGCGAAACAAACACGAGTTGCTGCGCAGGAAGTTTGAGCAATTTTTTAGGACAAAAAATTCCCAAGCAAAATAAAGTTACATAAGAAAAAATTTGAGTAACTAAAAAAATTCTTTTATATTTAGAAATTTTTCAAAAATTTCCAAAAAGTTGAAAAATTAGATATAATTTCAAAAACATTTTAAATTTCCAAATTATTATAGTTTTCAATATTTCAATAATTTTCAAGATTTTTAAACCTTTTCAAATTTTTCTAAAAATTTCTGAAATTTGGAAAAAATACAAATATGTAATTAAAAAAATTATTAAATTTTCATAACTCAAAATTTCAAAATTTTCCAACTGTTTTTAAACTACCTAGTCAAAATTGAAGTTTTGAAACTTTCTAAATTATTAAAACTTTCATAAATTTTGTAATCATTTGAAAAAAGAATCCAATTTTTATTTCTTTTTGTGCCTATTATGTCATAAACTTACACCATAATTCCGAATCACCCATTATGAGTGAAATAATCAAACATAGTTTATACATCAGCATCAATAATAATAAAAATAGGCATTACTTCCGTAGTAACCACTGCAATGTTCCCAAAAACAAAATTAATTTTAATGCCAGAAAAGTTGTTCAGAAACAATCCCTTCATGGCAAGCAGTTTTCATGCTCCATCCTTTGTTCGTTCTAATCGACAACCAAAAGCAAATTCAATTTAAAAAAATTGTCCGTTGCGTAAAATTAGACTACAGGTAAGGACATCAAAGTAAACACCGCGTACGTTTTAATTTACCGAAACTAGAAGATTACGCAATGCTTGCCATCAGTATTGTGTAGTAGGCCGTGATGAGCCTATTAACAAGCGGCGTTCTGTAAGATCGAACCCGACTGTATGTCGCCACTATTCTAAATCAGGTCATAGCTCTCTACGATATTAAATGTTTACATTTTTTTTTCATAAAAATTTTTAAATATCAAATCGACACTGGAGCTAAAGTTACATTGACAAAAAAAAATATTTTTCAAATTTCAAAAAATATTAAAAATTATTATTTCTTACCTAAATGTACACAAGCGAGCAAGAAAACCAAAATGCACATCGCATAGGAAATGCAGGTAGCCATTGCAAAACGATGCCCTTATTTTTCCCGCACTGAAAATTCTATATTTATAAACACACAATATTGGATAAAACCAAAACTACGTATTCATACGTAAACAATCACATTACAGAGCGCAAATTCAAACCGCCCGCGCTTTTCCAAAACAATGTTTCAAAAATCCACTGCACGAAGGCACTACGCTGAAACCACTGGCGTTCCCCGGAGAGGACTTCTTTCAATATGGATTTATTTCCCGGCGCTCGGAAGAAACACTAATTATAATACCAAGGTTGTTGCGGGAGGCGCAGGCGATTCAGAATTTTGTGACGTCACTAAATGACCATGATCTGAACCATGACCGTTGATAGCGTTGAGAAAATTCCTCCAGAAATTAAAAATTGCCTAATGGATGATGGTGTGGTTGTAATTTATCGCACGTGCGTGATTTTTGTTTGGTTTCGCGCTGATTTGACGTTTTGCCACGCGATTATCAATCTCTTCCCTAGGGATTAGCTTCGCGAATCTAGTTCAAGTATCGATTCGTGAAGCCCTTTGTTTGTGACAAGCTTTTCTAGGATACATTGTGAACATACAAAGAATTTGAGTTTAAGTTAAATTATTAAAATCACTTTTGAACGGAGTAATTTTAAAGTTAAAGGAAAATTGCAAAATTTATTATAACATCACCAGTTGAGGATGGCCTATGCTACAATGGACGAAACGTTGAGACGATTTAATTCGAAAATAAATTTGAATTAAGAAGCTAAAGCTATATTTTGATGCATCAAATTATTTATAGAAAATTTTAAGTGGTACCATTGACTTTATATTAAACAGATTAGCAAAGCCATATACTAAATGGTTCTGCAGTTTCGATTTCTATGCCAATCTATTTAATACAAAATCAATGGTTACAACATAAAGTGCGAAACAGTATATTTGTGTTAATTTTTTTGTGATACCCGAGATGTTAATATAATGCCAATCTTATGTGCCACTACTGGTTTCTAATAATTATATTATTTAATACACCTTCGGGCATAAAAAGCAGTGCACAAAGGCAACTCGTGTTGACAATAAAATAACCAGCGTTGGTGGTGCCATTTTTGGTAATTGTTTTGACACGACAAGGTCAGACGGTTTAAATTAGCAAAGTGTTTTGTATTGCGTTACATAATTGCAGTGTGTCAAAGAAGGTTTAGTTCATATGTTGTAATGGAGCGGAAAGTTACTTATTTTACAAAAACCCTTTGTTGCAAAAATTGTGTAATAGTTATATATCCAAAATATCATGTTATATTATTAATTACTGATAATAGAGAGTTATCATAAGGATGTGTAACCACAAACTGATAACTTCTAATATATAACCATAATTAAGATGCATTTAGTTTAGTTTTTAGTATACTTTTGCTTGTAACTTTAACTAATTACGTATTTTGTTTAATATGTAGTAAATTAGTGGGAGAAGCGAATGAGTTTTTAACAATGAGAGCAGATATTAGGGATTGGAGTACGCTTAAAAACGCTTTACAAAGAAAATTTGGAGATTATACTGATAGGAAAATTATTGCACAGCAATTTAAAAATTTAAAAATTGGTTATAATGAAAATTTGAATGAATTTATTGAAAGAGTTAAAATTATGGAAAACAGATTAAATATTAAGATTAGATCAGATGATGATTTAAGTGAAGCACAAAAATTAGTTTATATTGATGTTAATGAGCAAACAAGTATTGAAGTTTTATATAATAATTGTCCATCATTATTACAAACAATTTTCGATGTTAAAGAGGAGGAAACTTTGGAAAAACTATTGCGGTAATTCATTTGTTTGTGTAAAAAACAACCTAACCTACTGCACATGCTCGAAACAAAGTTTCCTTAAATTTTCGCATACTTAATGTATCTAAAAGTAAAAGTAAATAAGAGCAGTGTTTTGTTTTACTTCCATCAGTTCATAGCCTACTAGAATTTTCTCAAAATAAATTAAATGACGTGGTCTTTCCATGGCACTCTTATGAAATTTTTATTTTTTGTAATAAAATGCTCAAAACTTAAACAAAATGCAAAGTGTGACACATCGTTGAAATCAGAATTGAAAACTCTATCCAAATTGAAAAAATTTTAAATACCAACCATAAGAAAAAAAAAGTTGACAGTCGAAAATGAACAATGGTAACAGTTCCACCAAATCTGATAAACAATTCAAATTCAGCATAAAAAAATGTTCTAATAATGCGTTAACTAGAAATATGTAGCATAAATGATAAATGCGTTATAGTCAAAAATAAAAAATCCAAAATTTCAGTTTTTTTCAGATATCTGAAAAACCAGAGTGGCTGGCTACTTTAAATTTCTTTACAGATTATTGTTGGGCATAAAATTTGGCAACTTTGCCTCAATTTAACCAACTCTCTATCTCTTCAAATAAGCGAGATCCCCATGGTGGGGCTCGAATTTGAAACAGCCTGTATGTTTAAAAGTTGTCAAAAATACGTAGGTGAATGTGAAATTTGTCAAAAATCAAAATATGAAAGACATCCAATAAATTATAAGTTAAAATTAACACACACATCAACAGAACCATTTGAAACTGTTTACATGGATATATTTTCAATTAATAAATGTAAATATGTAACAGCAATCGACGATTTTTCAAAATATTTCATGTTTCAACCAATTGAATCTCAAAATTTACCAGATATATTAGACGCATCACGCATGTATTAAGTTATTTTCACATTATAAAATGCCAAAAAGGATAATTACAGATAATCAATTTAATGCAGTTTTAATAAAAGATTGGTTTAAAATGCGTAATGTAGAACATCATTTAATTACTCCTTTACCAGAGGCGTAGCTAGGTAACCAAAGGCCCTGGTGCAAAAAAAAAACTGGGGCCCTAACTAAACTGGTTAGGTTTTATATTATATATATAATATTGGTATTAAGCAATAAAACGAAGTAAATCAAAAGGTTTATGTATGTATGTATGTAAAACACTTTATTGTACATAAAACATTAAAAACAATTTATATACCTACAGTTAAGTCATGTACAAAAGCGAATTTATCCGTTTAAGGGATCTCTTCCAGTTTATTATATGAAAGTCGGACCTAACCTACTAACAACAAAATAACAATTTAGTTTATAATCTTTTCCTAGCCTTAGTTTTCGCAAAAGTATCAACGATTTCGGTTAAATCTAGGCTTGATGCGGCTTTGTTTTCGATTGCTATTAGCGATAAATGTCGGAGTCGAGCTTGGCCCATAGTATTCCTTAAATAATTTTTTATTATTTTTAGTTTGCTAAATGATCTTTCAGCTTCTGCAGAAGTGACAGGAATTGTATGGAACAGTAACATTGCTGTAAATACTTCTGTTAGGTCGCATTCTAGCACTCCATATAATCTCATTATTTCTTTACAGAATTGGTGAATAGTCCATGCCTTGGTTAATTTAGATACAATTAGGTGGTAAATATTAAGAAATTGAAGAGAAAAGTTGGGGCCTATTATATCAGAATATTTACTTTGGAATTGGTCACACTTTTGTAATAAAGTTCTTTCATCTACATCCAGAAAAATGTTGGCGTTAGAAAATTGAATATCTGACTGACTGCACTCATACCAGTAAAACGTGCATTTAATTGAGTTATTATTGTGTCTAGTACATTATTGAAAATAGTAATTTTAAATATTTCTTCCCTGTTTCGAAATCGGTGATCAGAAACTAATTCATCAAAATGTTTTTTAACTTTCCTTTGACTTTTTTCTTGAAAATGGGGATCTATGCCATATTTTCTTGCAGTTTAACTGGCTTTGCACTTGAATGATTCGAAGTCATTTCTATAAATTTGCATCTTTGCATTTGTCTCTGCTAAAGCTCTACTTGCCTCGTCCAAATCGATATCGCATTTTTGTAAAGTTTTAGATGCATAATTGATGTCACTCAATACACGGTGCATGAATTCGCAAAGCAACACGAACTCGAAATTTAGCATTTTTGTTTTAATTTTTTCTGCTTCACTACGCTCATCTTTACTGGAATTCATGAGAACTATTTCTGTTAATGCTTTGATTATATCGAAAAAACGAAGTTTTATTGCAGATATCGTATTGCCCTACTGGACCATCTAGTCGGATTTAGTTTTTTTTAGAGTGGTGTCCGATTCGCCAGTGAATTTTGACAGCAGATCCCAACGTTTGATGCTATTGCCGAAAAATTTATACAATTCTTGCAACGTTGCGAAAAATACCTGTAATTCCACACAAGTGCCAACGGCATCATTTACCACCAAATTTAAATTATGAGTGGCGCAATGTACGTACTCCGCGTTAGACTGGATATTCTTAATCCGTTGTTGTACACCAGTTTACACACCGCTCATCACACTGGCTCCATCATAACCTTGACCCACACATTTTTTTAAATCAATATTTTTCTCGATAAATAATGAAGTCACCTGGTTGACTAAATCTGCCGCGCCATGTTTGATGGCTACATAAAAGCCTATAAACGATTCTTTTACTTCTATATCAACTGGCTGTCCATTTTCCGATCTAGTTATTACTGCATACCTCACAACAAAGCTTAGCTGGTCTACCTTCGATATGTCCTGTGTCGTATCCATTATGATGGCGAAAAACGGTGACGCTCTAATTTGTTCTAGCAGATGATTTTCAAGTGTGGTCCCCAAGCACTCAATCATTTCATTTTGAATTGTTGCACTCAGATATCTTGTAGATCCTAAAAAACAAAAAAAGCACGATTTTAAACAAAAATTAGAATATAAACAGTTAATAAAAATAAATAAATAAAATGAAAACAAAACTTAAAAATAAAAAAAAAATACCTTTGGGCATATCCAAAACTTGCCGCAATATGTGATCATATCGGGCGAGAAGCTCTACAACGGACAGAAAATTTCCATGGTACCCTTCCTCACTTAAGTTTTCTCGATGTCCTCTTAAAGCCAAAGAACTCTTTGCTAGGGTATGACATCGAATAACCTTTGAAGAACCATTTTCCAAAATGACGTTTCTTTACGAATTGTATTTTCAAGTTCCTTGTCGATAGTATCATTTTTTTTTCAAAGTTCATACACTGCACATGCTTCCGTATGGCCACTCGAGAAACTGTGTTGTTTAATTCTTTCTGATAAATGACTCCAATCCCGAATGCCCGTACACCATACAGTATTCCTTTGCAAATAACCAGCAGGGTTGACAATAGGCAGCATCTAGTATTTTAGAATAACACAGCCAAAAACGATGAACTGGTCCATATTTAGAAATTGAAAAGTAGTACGATTTTGAAAAACACCTGTTGTTCTGGCGGACGTCTTTTGGAAAAGGCCCTGAAGGCTGTAAAGGCCCCATATCAAGAATTTGACGTTTTTCATTATCACTTAATATCCTGTTCGTAAAGTTTCCCAAGTCATAAGAAGATTGATCGATCACATTTTCGATAAATGATGAGGTCGATGGTTCCTCCGCTGTTACCTGTGCCGTGCAGACATCGTCGTCGTTGATATGATCGGCGGCATCGTCACCGGCGGCGGTATCTTTAACTGCAATGATGATCAAATCTTCTTCAGTAGGCTTCTCAACCGGCACTGCAGTGGTCACATTATCTGAGTCACTATCAACAGAAATATTTGGGCCAAAACTACTTGTAGAAGGCTGACTAAAAAATTTGTCAATTTTTGGTAATTTTTGTTTACTATCATCTCTTTCCTGGCGTTGTTTGCGCTTAAACGCACAACTAGGTTTCTTTTTTTATGCATAATTTTAGTTCTCTTATTCTCTAATTTATGCAAAACATCGAACAACCAACAACTAACAAGATTAACAAGAAACTGAAACGTAATGTAATGCTACGCTACAAAACGTCATTGGGGAATCCCCGGAAACACTGCAGAAACAACAGAAAGAATACAGGGGAATTCCCGACAAGTTTCGAACAGAAGTTCGAAACTTGTTGGGAATTCCCCTGTATTCTTTAAAATGAGTTGCCATGATTAAAGTCGTGTTGCAACCTATTTTATTTACATTCTGAAAGTGGGAGAATTTTTCGCTAGTTCAATTTGAGGTTTTGCTTGTCAGGGTCCGAGGGCCCCCTGAGCTTGGGGGCCCCGGTGCACGGCACCGCCTAGCACTATGGTAGCTACGCCACTGTCCTTTACATCCAAATAGCAATGCACCAATAGAAAGAGTTTATGGTACGTTAATTGAAATCGTTAGAGTTATTATGAGTTCGAAAGAAAAATGTTTAATTGAAAATTCTTTTGAAAATGCAGTTATCGTATATAACAGAACGATACATTCGGTAACAAAATACAAACCTATTGAATTACTTTTCGGTCATTTAGAAGCAAAAGATTTATTAGATATTTTCGATGAAAATTATTATCACGAATATACACGCGAATTATATAATAAAATTAAAAAATTATACGACTTAGTAAATAAAGGGGAACAGGAAGTTAAAGAGAAAAATATTAATTATCAAAATAAGCAAAGGCAATCATTTAAGGAAATTGAACAGCTTCCTAGAGATAAGAAATCAGCGCGATATAAAGACGCAAGAAAATTTAGAAAACCAAATTAAAACACAAACAGGGAAAATTTATCATAAACAGGAAATTAAGCCAGTACGGAAATCACAAAATTAATTAATTTTATTGTTTCAGATGAAGTTATTTAAGCTTCTAATAGTGTTAATTATGTTAACAAGAAGTCAACAACAGGCAGATAGAATTGAATTTAAGAAATTAGATAATAATCCAGGAATACTTCCATTAAAATTAGGTAATGTACGTATTCAGGAATCTCAACATACTTTTATACATAATTATCCCTTAAATCAAATAAGAGATCATTTTTATAAATTAAAACAATGTTTAAATGATATACAGGTAAAGAATGATAAAATTACAGATATTAAAACTAAATATGATGTAAAAACAGAAGTAACATTTGTACAACATCAATTAGATCACATAAAAGATGAATTAACTTCCTAACATTTTTAATACAGAGGTAAAAAATAGGCAAAAGCGTGGTTTAATAAATGGATTAGGAACAGTATTTAAGTTTATATCAGGTAATTTAGACGCAAGTGACGGTGAAAGATACTATAACGCAATTAGAACATTAGCGGTTAATCAAGGAAATATAATTAAAAACTATAATAAACAAATATCTTTGAATCATATTTTTAAGAATATTTCAGATAATTTAACAATGACAGATTTTCAAAAATTAATCGAAAAAATACAAACGGCATTTAGTTTTGCTATGCTCAATGTATTACATTTAAGTATTATTACAGAAATGAGAAATGAAATTTTAAAGTATCATTCAGAAAAAGAATTTTATGAAAATGATGATGTACTTTTTACAAGAACAATAGATCACATAGAATTTCTTTCACATGTACCTATTCTTGATAAGAATACATATAATTTATATCATATGTACTCGGTACCAACTACTGGACGAACAGTCATAATTTCACCAACACCTTATGTTGCAATTACAGGAGACAAAATTTATTATTTAAAAGAAAAGTGTAAATTTTTACAGAATCAGTTCTTTTGTAATTCAAATCAAATTGAACGTAATTTTCAAGAAGACAAATATATTAAAAATTTATTACAAATTAAGAATAGCGTAGAGTGTGTAAATGTTAGAGTAAATATTACAGAAACACTTATAGAAAGTATAAATTCAGAAAGGTACATAGGAATATTTCCTAAGAAAACGTTAATACATGAAAAATGTAAACATGAGGAAGTACACGAATTATTAGGAGTATACTTTATTCATGTACCATATTCTTGTTCATTTACGGCACAAGATTTTCAATATGTGAATACTGAAACATTGTTACCAGAAGAACCAGTGCATTTACCTACAACAGATTATGTAAATTCACATGTAAAACTAATACAGTTTAATTTAAAATCAATCAAATTGGATCAATTATCAAAAGTACCTTTAGAATTAGATAAGTTAGGTTCAATACCTTATGAAGTTGTTCAGGGAGCTTCGCATACATTTATAAGTTTTGTAATTATAATAATAGTTATAATAATTGTTTTTATGGCTTATAAAATGAAATTGCTTAATAAAATTAAAATAAAGGAAAGATTTGGACGTAAACCAAAAGAAAATATAATGAATGAAGAAATTGTATTTCCAATGCATAAGAAATAATAATTACTAATATAAAATAAGTATTTTTTGTAAATGCAATTACATAATTTTAAAATATGTAATTTCATCTTAATAAAGGAGGAGTTATATATCCTAAATATCATGTTATATTATTAATTACTGATAATAGACAGTTATCACAAGGAAATGTAACCACAAACTGATAATTTCTAATATATAACCATAATTAAGATTCATTTAGTTTAGTTTTTAGTATACTTTTGCTACGGCAAGATTAACATAATAATTGTATTTGAAATATAATAAATAAAGCATTAAAGAAAACTAATTACTCCAACATACAGAATTTTAGTTTTTTTTTAAAACTAAGTTCCCCTGTTGTAAAACTTAATTTAATTGTACCATAAAATTTGATTTTATGCAATAAAATTTGTAAAAAGGTCTTAGTTTTATTTATTTATGAAAGTATTTAAATACATGAAGGTTTTTAAAAAAAACTTTTTTTCTGTGTTGTGTCAAAAGTTTTTAAAGGATTAATAAGAAAGAAATATGATAACTTTAATCATATTAATTATAAACGAAGACAGTTGATTGATTCCTAGTATTTTATTTCAACTTGATATTTAAAATTATAAAATAACAACGGAGTAACCTTACACGATAGACTCATTAGCATGGTTATTGGAAAAACAAAAACTTGCTCTTGCTGTATCTATGTTTTTTTATATCAAAATTATAATAGTTATATCATTATATCAAGCACGTAAATCTACACAATTGGCTGCAAATTATTTAAAACGTGACGATAAATACAATTTTTTTTGTTTTCAGTAAACTACAATTTAAAGTAATAGATTTTTTTTAAATAAAATGTAAGGTACCAACCATTTTTTACATAGAAGCATTCATATAAAAAACTTAAAATATTTAATTCCAGAGTTCTGATGAAAAAGATCAAGTTTTTCATTAATTTTCAAATTGCACTCTAATTAGGTACAGCTTGACAAATCGATGCGGAATGTTCTTTAATTATTACGTTACATTTTGTATTTTAGCTGAATTTTTAGTTTTCCCACCTTTCAGATAAACCCACATAAACAAATCCATATAAGTACGATCTGGAGATCTAGCTGGCCACTTAAAATGCTATCTTGCTTACAATTCATTAAACTTGGAATCACGTTTCTAGATATTAGATTTAGTTAGCAAAAGGTAGGTGCACCGTCTTGTTAGAATCGAATTCTACCAGTACTGCTACTGCAGTAACAATATTAATTTGCAGAAGCAGCCACACTTAACAATTAACACAGTATATTATCAACGAGTAGTTTTAAAGTAAATTTAAGTACTTTACATAATATTAGATTTGCTTTGCATTTATTCAAGAACATCCTGTAGATATCAATTTTGTTGGGCTATTTTTAAATATAACAACTGTTATTAAAGAATATTTTAGTTTTAGAAATTATTTTGGCGGGTATTTGTCAAAATACGATATACCCAAATAAACCGCTATTTTAAAAAAGGCAGCCATTTTAAGTTAACGCTTCTTTAATAATAGATGCTCAGGATGCCCCCTGTTGGATATGCTAATCGGGTACGGGTTTGACCGGGTAACCCTGCCAGGTCCGGGTTGTGTATGGGTCGGGTCCGCAAAACAAGACCCCTTAGGTCAAACCGCAATAAATTTAAGCCAAAACGAAAGCAGGCAACAAGTTATTGGGCGTGATTTTCTAACCAAATTTTTGAGAACACGGGGTTGAAACCGAGTCCGCGTTCAAGACCGGGTCCATGTTTGAATCTTAGCTCGTGCTCGAGACCGGGTCGGGATTGAAACCGGGCCCGTATTTGAGATCCGATGCGGTTTCAAATCTAAGCTTAGCTCTAGATCGGGTGGGGATGTAAAACCAGGCACGTACTCGAGAGCGCGTCCGGTTGAAGAGAGCGCGTTCGGTTAAAAACGGCCCGTGCTCGACATCGGGTCCGAATTTGATTCCAAACGTGTGCTTAAGACCGGATGCGAGTCTAAAACCTAACGCGTGTTTGAGAGCGGGTCTGGGCTTAAAACCGGGTCCGAGTTTGATACCGGGCCAGTTCTCGGGACCGAATTCGGGTTTTAAACCGAGTCTGACTTTAATACCGGGCATGTGCTCAAGACCGGGTCCGGGTTTGAATACAGGTTTGTGCTCGAGGACGAATCCGGGTTTAAAACCGTGTATCTGCTCGAGACGAATTCAGGTTTTAAATCGGATCCGTGCCCAGGGGCCGGGACCGGGTTTGTGCTAGAGACCGGGTCCGGGTTTGAAAGTAGGCATGTGTTTGAGACCGGGTGCGGGTTTTAAACTGGCTTCGCGTTCAAGACCGGGTTTCAAATCAAGCCTGTGCTCGAAATCGGATCCGGATATGAAACCGAGCTCGTGCTAGATACCGTTTTAAAAGCGAGTCTGACTTTAAAACCGCGCATGTGCTGAAGAGCGCGTCCGGGTTGAAATATAGGCTTGTGCTCGCGACTGGGTCCGGTTTTAAAACCTAACGCGTGCTTGAGAGCGGGTCTGGGCTTAAAACCGGGTCAGAGTTTGATACCGGGCCTGTTCTCGGGACCGAATTTAGTTTTAAAACCGAGTCTTACCAGGCATGTGCTCAAGACCGAATCTGAGTTTAAAACCGAGTTTCTGCTAGAAACCGGATTCGGGTTCAAAACCGGATCTGTGCGCCGAGGCCGGGTCCAGCTTTAAAATCTGGTCCAGGTTTGAAAGTAGGCCTAAGCTTAACCGGGAACGGGTGTTTAACTGGCTTCGAGTTCAAGACCAGGTTTTAAACCAAGCCCGTGCTCGAAATCGTATCCGGGTATGAAATAGAGCTCGTTCCCGATACCGTTCTATAAGCGGGTCTGAGTTTAAAAGCGCATGTGCTCAAGAGCGAGTCCGGGTTTAAAACAGGGTCCGTGCTCGAGACCGGATTCTGATTTTTAAAACCGGATCCGTGCTCAAGACGGTCCGAGTTTGAATATTGCAATAATATTAAAGTACAAATAAAATTTTATTATAATTAATGTACTTGAAAGCTCGTAAAAGAATTATGGATGTTAAATAGTTTAAGTGGTATAAATTAAATGTTGACACGCAAAGAAATGTTAAGGCAATCATTCTTAATTACCATATCATTTAATTAATTTTTTGTGTCCTACGGCAAGTTCCGTGTCAAAAGTTGTAGTGTTTTAGTGTTTTTTTTTACTAAAACAACTTGTAACATTGCAATGCGAGAATTTTACCAATTTCTTGCATTTATAAGAACTTTTTTTTTTTTAAAGAATCATGAAGCCGTGCGTGAACACGACCCCATGATTCCCATCCCACCCCCTTACCCAGGCTCAGCACACCACCGGTCTAACATGCACCCCACCCCTGAAGACATGCAACCCAACGTACACACCTACATACCATCCTAAACCACCCGCCGGCCCTATTTATAAGAACATGCGCTCTATTTTATCTATTTATGTAACTGTTTTAATTCTTAAAACCTTTTTTATTTTACCCAGTACCTATAATAACCCAGACATTTCATCAATTGCAAAAACCATTTTCAAATTTTATTGTACCTCTGCAACATTCAATGCAACAGTATGGAACGCCGTTTCACGCTTTATTAAACATTTATTAACGTCAAAAATATTTTTGTCGTCGAAAATTAAAAGAAAACATCTTTTGCGGTTCATAAAAATTACTTGAAATCAATGATTGGTGTTTTAGCGTCAGAAAGCCATTTTCATTTTATTTTTTACCTCAAAATTACCTCTGAAAATTATTTCCTTATAGAACGAATTAAAACAAAGTTAAAATTATCAAGAAATAAATCAGATATCTTTATTGTTTGTTTGATTTTTAGACATTCGAAGTTATTTTTTATGGTAAGATTTAACAAAACAACTTTGCGATTATTAATAAATTAATCCTAGTGTTTTGGCGAAAATAAAAATTGTTTTACGTCACAAATTACATATTTGACGTCAAAAATCAATTATTACTTACGTCATAATTTTAATTTTTAAAGTCGCTAACTGAATTTTGTGCCAATTATTAACGCCGGAAAATACTTTTGTTTGTTCGGGTTTTTGAAGTCTGAAAATATTTTATTATTGTAAGAATTAACAAATAAAAATACGTGATTATTAATAGATACAACTTATTTTATGGCGCCAATAAAAAGTATTTTACGTCAAAATATAGATGTTTTTGAAGTGAAAAATCAATTATTGAAAGACGTCAAAATTTTTAGTTTTTAACGTCGGTAACTGAATTTCTGACAATTATTAACGTCGGAAAATACTTCCTTCTAACGGCATTGTTGGCGCAACGTCTTAGTCATAATTCACGCATCACGCCTTTCAAGTAGGTCATGCTGTAATATAACAGAATTCTTTAGCACATATCTCTAATGCGCCCTCTTTTGAGAAGTAGCTTTACTATCGAGCTATATTACAGTATGGTTCTAATCCACACTACTAACATGAGTATCGTGATTAGTAGGATTTTCTGACGTCAAATAAATCAAGTTTTGACGTCACAAATCTATTTACTGGCGTCAAAATATTATTTTCTGACGCCAAATATTTACAGTTTACGAACAATTTTTTTGACTTTTATTATTTGACGTTTACCTGCTTTGACGTCAAAATATAGATTTAGACATCATTAATAAATTTCTGACGTCAAAAATTCGATTATAACATTTCGCCGATTAATGCTTTTCGCGGAAATTCGATGATTTAAAAATCGTATAATTTCCAAGTCTAAAGTGCAATTTGCTACGTCTAATATTGAATTTTATAAGTCAGAAAATGTTGACAACCCGGTGCGGATGTACATGCGCCCTCTTTTGACAGTAGCTCCCCTATTTGTAAATATTTGCAATAAACACACTACTATCGTTAGCATCCCGATAGGTGACATTATCTGACCCCAAAAAAGAATTTTTGACGTCAGTAAACGATTTATTTACGTTAAAAAATGAAATTTTGTCGTCAAATATTCTGAAAATTAATTACTTATTTATAGTTTGGGAATAATTGTTGGGTTCTTTTATAATTTCATTTTAAATTGCTTGAATGGTATTCAGACGATGATTTTTTGCCGTCAAGCATTCGATTACATGATTTAAAAGGTAAATCATTTCATTCGAAAATCAATGACTTTTAGAAGTCAAATAATTAATTTTTGACGTCAAATAATTAATTTTTGACATCAAATAATTAATTTTTGACGTCAAAAATTATTTAAAAACTTAAGGAATTTTTGTTTTCCATATTTCAGGATAGAAAGTAAAACGGCGTTCATTACGAGAATGAACAGTAAAAATACGCCTAGAAGATAAGCACATTTTTAGATACAAAGCTTAATAAATAATTTACAATTTTTAATTAATTATGTAACGCTATATTTATGCAGATAAAGGTATAAATAATTCAACTTGATAGTCACACATGATAATAAATTAATTTTTCCACGACCGGGAGTAGAAGTCGGTTTCTATGGCATCAAAATTGTGACAGAAGTAAAGCATTTACTCTCTAGGGACGAAATAAGACAACAATTTGCCTAGGGGAATTGTTATTTCATTTCATATTTATTTTTGCAAACAAATGTCTGTTGTCATGGTACGTTGCATGGAAACATCCCAAAGGCTTCTAAATACTGTAATTTTGCTCCGATTTATAATAATTCTTTATTTATGAAATTAAGTGTTTCTACTCCCGATCGTGGAAAAAATAGTATACAGGATGTATTAAATTGCGTGTTAACTATGGGGATCTCGCTTATTTGAAGAGATACGACGATGGTTCAATTAGAGAAAAGTTGTGGAATTTTATGCCCATTAATAATCTGAAAAGAAATTAGAGCTATCTTGCTTATTTTCTTTTTTTCTTATGGTCGGCATTTTAATTTTTTTCATATTTGAATAGAGTTTTTAATTCTGAATTCAACGATGTGTCACACTTTGCATTTTGTTTCAGTTTTGTGCATTTTATTACAGAAAATAGAAATTTCATAAGAGTGCTATGAAAAGACCACGTCATTTAATTTATTTTGAAAAAATTCTAGTAGGCTAAGAACTGATGGAAGTAAAACAAAACACTACTTTTACCTACTTTGGTCTTTAGATACATTAGGTACGCGAAAATTTCAGGAAACTTTGTTTTGACCGTAGGCAGCAGGTTAAATTATTTTCTACAAAAACAAACAAATGACAGTTACTAACACACAGGTTAGAGAGTTTATTTTAGACGAGCTTCTGAGCATGTTTTACAAAGGTGTCAAATGTTTTGAACATTTATTTCATAATTGTTTGTAGTAGTGCAGTTTCAGTGCTATCTGTTGTATTTATTTAACTTCTTATTCAAATTTGTTACGTCAGTTGCAAACATAAAAACTGCAAGTAAAATTTTCAGTAAATTGTGTATGTCATAAAATTTGTCATTCATTTGTTTTTTAAAAAATAACATAACCTGCTGCCTTCGCTCAAAACAAAGTTTGCTGAAATTTTCGCGTACCTAATGTATCTAAAGACCAAAGTAAGTAAAAGTAGTGTTTTGTTTTACTTCCATCAGTTCATAGTCTACTAGATTTTTTTCAAAATAAATTAAATGACGTGGTCTTTTCATGGCACTCATGAAATTTCTACTTTTCGTCATAAAATGCTCGAAACTATAACAAAATGGCACATGGCACATCGTTGATATCAGAATTTAAAAAAGTATCTTAATAATGCGTTAACTAGAAATATGTAATATAAATGACAAATGAGTTATAGCCGAAAACAAGAAATCCAAAATTTCAGTTTTTTTTTTCTTTCAGAAACTATGCAAGATAGCTCTAATTTCTTTCAGATTATTAATGGGCATAAAATTCCACAACTTTTCTCTAATTTAACCATCGTTGTATCTCTTCAAATAAGCGAGATCCCCATAGTTAACACGCAATTTGATACATACCTCGGGAGAGACCGCCATTTTTCCCTCGACGTGTTTGTAGCCCCCGGGCTTCAAATTACACCTCGGGAAAAATAAGACGTTTCTCTCTCTCTTAGTGTAATGTACTATAACGTCGCTTTTACTTGTAATATGTGCCTATTATAGTAACGATGAAAATAGAAACGTTATAAACGACTTCATCGCAACTGCTGAAAAACTCATCAGTGATATGTAAAAATGTTTAGTGTCAATAGCAATTATGTTTAATACAAATTGGAAACATTTAACACGATGATTTATAATTTAATTAATTAGAAACTCATACACTGTAAAAATAATCAGTTTTTATTTACATTCTAAATAGTATATTAATTAGTATTTTAGTACTAAAGTAGGTTTAAATTTGACACACAATGCTTGGAATGTCAAATAATAAACTGTTGTACTTCACAAAATATTATAAATTATTAAAACACATGTTTACAAATTTAACCTGACAAGCAACAAACTAATGATGCCAAAAATACAGGACGGCGTTATAACTGAAGACGAATTACACCTTTCCAATTCACATATTTCGCATTCGCTCACTTCTGATTTTACTAATCTGCAGTAATTTTCAGGAACACATCCGCGAAATACGTAGTCGTTGATGTTGTTAAAGCCGTGGTGGTCTGAAAAAAACAAAAAAAATTCAATGAAACATATCTTAAATTGAATCTTCAACAAAAAATAAATAAATTTGTAAAAATTTGTAAGATGTAAAAATAAAACTAAGTAGATACTTAGTATTTGTGGATAGATAGACAAAGTTATTAAGAGAAAAAATTCACAAATATTTTTTTGTATCACTTTTAACATATGAAAGTTTGTAATTATTTATAAAGGACATCGAAACCAATCAAATGCTGTTAGAAGGTAAAAATAGCGTAGTTACTAACAAACTTCCAAGTAAAAACTTTAAACGAATAAAATGAATGAAACGTTTATTAGAGTTCGACGAACACAGAAAAATATGTATAAACAACAAAGCACAATAAACCAATAAGCTGCAAGCGTAGTAGTCGAGCGTAGTCAGATATTTCTTCGAGAGAAAATATTCTAATACAAAGCGGTCTGTTTTGCTTGCCGTTGACAGTTAATTCTTGGTCAATATCAACGAACTCGACATTAACTTCGTTAGCGATATCGAGCACTGCTGCCCTCCTGTGGTGGTCTGATCGGACTGCTGCTGCTTAGCCGGTGACGGGCGACTTGTTAGCTTGTGGTATACTAAGCTGCCCGTATAGATGGCGCTAGTAGTATATTATTGTAAAGAGTGGGTGTTATGGGTGTAGCAATGCTATTTTCCGAGCGCGTGAAAATCGCAATTTTTTAAAATATTTTATTTATTTAAAGTGTATCAAAAAGTGGTTGAAAATCGCCACAATACCTCCTTCGCATTTGACAAAATTTTTGAAAATACATACGTTTCTGATAATTTTGTAAATTTTAAAATTTTGTTGGTATGTCTGAGATATTAAAAAAAGTTTAAAAATTGAAACATTTTCTAAAATTACAAAATATAAAAATGTTTTGGAAGGTCTTGCACATTTTTAAAAAATATTAAAATTTTGGAAAATGTTTTAAGTTTCTAATAATTAAGAATATTTTTGAAAATTTTTGAACATTTAGAAAGATTTCAGATATTTTAAAAGTTTGAAAATTTTGAATATTTGTAAGAATGTCAAAACTATTTGAAAATGTCTCGTTTTTTTCTACAAGAAAATCACTACTCGTCTTAAACTCGACTGTCCAGGCGGTAAATTTACGTAAATTAAAATCAGCACTTAATAGGGTATATATTTTAAAACTCTCATTTGTCTTTGTTTGATAATGCCCAAAGAACGCTTGATATTTGTTATAAGTTTGATATTTGAAGTATAGGAAGGTCCAGGTAAAATCGTTAAGACTATTTTTAAGTAACTTACTGTTCTGAGATTTCTTCGTTTTCCCACAATGTGTATTAGGACCAGCTCCTGGTATGTCCAATAATGGAGAATTTTCGCAGGTCGTCAGACGAACGGTTTGATGTGCGAAATGAGAGAATTGGTCATCGCATAAGTCTTCAGGTCCTGAGGTGCATGTGTAGCACTGCAAACAGGATCCTAAAATTATTTTTTTCAACATGAAATATCTTTTTTTTTCTCTTATAACATAAGAAGATTTAATAAAATTTGATTAAAAATTGTAGGATATTAGAATTTTGGATAATAAGTTCTCTTTTTCAACTAAAATTAAAACTAAGATATGCAAGGTGGGCTGTTCCAGATGAACACTGTGTATAGTGCCACTTACAGGAACTAATTTTGTACATAAGCTTTTGCCCTTTACAGGTAAAAAATGTGTGCCCTCAAAAGACCAATTATTAAATAAAAGCTGCAGGGCATTATATAAAAACTAGTTTCCTTTGTACAGAGGTCCGCTATAATATTCCACAAAATTTGGATTCTATGTGTCTACTATTTATGTGTTTTATTCGAATATAATCGGCTGCTGTCATTTCAAACACAAACACAGAGGATGAAATATGCAGCTCCCGACTGTTCATTTAAAAGGCTGAAGCAGCATTGAAACAGCTTCCAAAGAGTTCATGTTAAAGACACGCGCGCTGTGACTTTGACATAATAATCATATTTCAATAATAACACAAACAACAATCTTATTAACGCATTACAAAACATTTAGTAACATAGAAAAAACATGCTGCAGTAAAAGCATTTCCCGGAACAAACAAACAAACCCGAGATAATAATTTCCGGAGAAAACAACCAACAAAACAACATTTGCTAAACAAAATCACGTGCATTTTCTTTCTGATAAATCACTGCATAATTAGAAAAGCGTTTTTCCTGAAAAATATACTAGTTTTTTATAGCTTATCGACATATATTAATAAAGGCGAATTAAATTCGGGAAATATATGCAAATGCCTAGAAAGATTTCTTTAGCCCGAAGTTATTAAACAATTTAAAAATCTCCGTTAAAGTACTGCCTTTGAAATAAGGTAAAGCGGCAAATATAACGGTTACTAACTTATTTTCCGCGTTTTTCCAACAGGAGTTGTTTCTGGGGCTACGGTAGAAATTTTTGCGAGGCATGTTTTTTCTAGTTTTTTTTTCAGATCTTTTTTCCGGAATTTTTTAGTGTTTTTTTCGTTTTTTTGCACAAGATTTTATTTTCGGGAACAGCTTTCCTTCCCGAGACCGACTCAGCGAAGGAAACATTTGAAGCAGTGAGCGCAAGGTGTGAAGTTACGAAAAAATGCAGGTAGCGTAGCCTACGGGTTCTGCTAGAGTTTTTAGTCTAATACGAGGTACCGAAAAACTTATGGTTCACTAGCGAGCATCGTGTTCGTTCGAATGCTCGCGCATATGTATATGTATATACCGGGTGTTTTCCCTCTTTTTTTTCTTTATTTATTAAGATAAACGAATAAAATTTGGTATGGGTAATATATCCATAAAATTTAAATATTTGATAGTATTAGCAATTTTTTAACACTTCCGGTTTCGCCGGAAGTGACCATAACTTTCTTATCTTAAATGCTGAACCCTGTATATTTTTACATATTTGGAATGGAAAACAATTCTGCATACGATTGCTTACTTTAATTGTTTTCTTGTCAATATTAAAATTTTTATTTAATACCTTACTTATTTTCATAGAGGAAACGTAGGGAAAAGTAAAAGTCACTTTTAAAACGTCCTGAAACTAAATTATCGTTTAGCTTTCTGTTATATGTATTTAAAGCTGTCCTGTAACTGTTACTAAGTTTAAAACATCCACCACAAATGGTATATTTATGAATTTTTTAGACAGCGTAATTTATAGATTTTAAATATAGTATTTTCTTTGTTTTTTAATATTTAAAACTAACGTTTTTTCTTCTGAAGATTTTTTGAACAAACTTTTAAAACTCGTTTACATCAACTAGTTCCAAGATCAATAAACTTAGGATTCCTATCGAATGCTCGGGTTATTTTAATCAAACACCTGTTTCTAAAATTACTTGGAGGTTTAAAATTTTTATGAGTTTTAAACGGGTTTTCACAGAGAGTAAAATCACTTTAAAAGATCTTTATTTACTTACGTGGTTCTTTTTATTGTGCTAATTGACTAAACAATGATAATTTATAAATTTGGACATAAATTACAACTAAAATATGTATGTATTTAAAAATATCTATACGATAAAAAATTAAAAATGTGTTTTAGGATATTTAAAATTTAACTATTTAGGACTATCTCAAAGAATCTTTCAAGAAATTTCATTTATGTTAAATATTTTAAAAATTAGTTTCAAATTTAAAATATCTAAGATATTTTGGAATAGAACAATGTTTAAATATCTAAGATATGACGAAAATAAATTTAATTAAAAATATCTTTGATATTACAAATTTAATTTGCGTTTAAATATTTTAAAATATTTATAGGATATAACCAAACAAATAATTACAAATATCTTTAAGATATTTTTAAGTAATTAAAAATATCTCAGAGTGATTTTTAAATTCAAATATACTTACAGTACAAACCTATAATTCTTAAAGATATTTATAATAAATTAATAATATCACCAAAAATATTTTAAAAACATTTCAATATATAGTTTTATTTTATTGAAATAAGGTAAACTAAAAAGTAAAACGGTTTTATAATTTTTTGAAGATTTACATAATATTTAAAAAATTGTTTCTTAATAGTTTTCAAGCTTTTAAAAATTAGGATAGATTAGGATTAGAGCTATCAAAATACCAAATTTTAAATTTTAAAAAATTTTACGGCCGCCCATGTGGGGCTAGTGAGTTCGTTAATAAGCGTTGGATTTACCCTAAGGTGCCCTATCAGGTTTCGGTTGCATATGTAGAAAAATCAATTAATGAAAAATATGCTAATCAAAAAACGTATTTTTCGAAACCTATCAGAATCGGACCATCCGTTCGGAAGTTCTGAGGCGTCGTCATTTTTACAAGTTCCAAAATATGTAACGACCGATTACTCAAAGCAGTTCGAAGATCGGTGTAAAAGTTTGTATGGTAATAATTCTAGAAGGGTAAAATTTGATAACAATTACGCATTTTCGTAATCAGCCTTTACGTCCCATTGCTGGGCACCGGCACTCTTCTCTGCCACGTACTCTCCCTAGCGCTAAGGTGGAGTACGGGGGACCTACAGTTTAACGTCGAATCCGAACGACTAAGTACCAGAGAAGGTTTCAGACATTAAGACCCCACGGCTGCCTACACCGGATTGGGAATGTGAGTGGCGGGTTGCGGCATAGATTTGTATTGCTGCATGGCTTCGGCGAGGAATCGAACCCTAGACCTTCAGCGTTAGAGACTGAGCGCCCAACCTCTGAGCTACCGCCACACTTACGCATTTTACTGACCAAAAAAAGGAAAAAAAAATTTAATTATTTTTGGAAATGTGATAAAACGATTTCGGCAAAAGCTTCTAAGCCAATAAAGCTATCGATCAACAATCATTAAGTTTAAGCCTTTATCCTCTAACTAACCTACAATGCCGCGCCCCCTCTAAATTTTTGAAGTTTTTAAATTAATATATTATATTTAATACACGAGAAATTATAAAAAAATCCGCGCTTGAACTAAATTGCTTATCAGTGGCTATGGAATAAAATGCTAAACTTGTTTATTTAAATTCGGCTATTTTAGGGGGGGGGGACCTACACTTTTCCTGCAATTAGTTGGAATATTTGAATTACAAACAAATTTTGTTTACATGTTCTTCAATCAATTTATTTTTTAAGGTGTGTTAGGGAATTGTCGTTGGTAAAGGAACGATGATTCACAATTTGTCACAGTGTTATGTGCGGCTTAATATATTTAAAATATTTTAGTATTTGTATCTATTAATAGAAACTGTTGGGTTTGACCGTTATGATATATGCAATAGTTTCAAAAATATAAATAATATAATTGTTTGATGCGTGAGAAGGACCAGGCGAAGTTATTTGCTTATTTTTTAAAATTTTATTGTAGTTGTATTAGTTTAAAAAAATATTTAAAATTTTCAAGAAACTGTAAAATTAACAGTAAAATAACACATAGTTTTATGACCGAATAAAACACACAGCTTACGTAGCTACCTGTTGATCTGTTATTAGATTGTTGACCTTTACAATTTGCACATCATGTAAAATATAAAAAATATTTTTACCTAACCTAATTACTACTTCATCATCGCAATGTAATTATGTTGTATTATCGTGGCATCGTTTTTGATTTTTTTTAATCGAGTTCTTAATTTGGAACTATCTAGAAACTTCACCTTTATATTCATTGTTTTTTTTTATATTACCAACTTAAGTTGTTTGCCGTATTATTTATAAACGGTAGTTAATTAAATTTAATTTAAAAAACTGTACTCACCAAATTTCACAAAAATACACAAAAACAGAGCAACAGCAAATACTTGTCCATCAAAGGTAGCCATTGTACGAACACTGCCGCTTTAGGCGTGTATGGCTCTGCTCACTAAGCACGTCGAAGGCCGACCGGTTAAATGTTCATCCACATTCTCGGTTTATTGTTTAATTCAATGCACCAACGCAGTTAAGACAGAAATTACTATATTGCACGTAGCACAAAAATATCTAGAAACGTTCTTTTATTTCATATTGACCATAACGACCCCAATGTATTGATAACGCTGTAGAGATTGTTTGAAATTAAATAGAATTCCAATTATCTACTAGAATAAATATTAGAAGTTCTTGGTTCAAAGTTATGTTGCTCTTGGAATAAATTTTAGGACAGAATATGTTTTAGTTGTTACAGTCGGCGTTTAAACGTTTTTGTACTTTCTTTTCTATTTTTGGCAAAACATAATTGTTGAAATAAAATTGCAAACCGTTTGGCCTATATAGCCAACCTCACAATATTAACATCTTCTATCATATAGCCATTTTTATGAAAGTATTTTAAATTTTAAAACTAGGTCATTCGATTTCGCATTTATTGACTAATATGTTTACGAATTAGCTATAATTTGGGTCCCTCAAATCAAAGTCCGTAAGTAGGCAGTCAGAGCTATCTACGGACTTCGCCTCAAATTTAATTCAAATACGAAATATTTGCTCACATATAATACTGGACATCGAAGGTCTTTTCCGTTTTAACTCAAAAAACCGAAGTATAACTCATCTCTAGCTGTATTAGCCCATTATTAAATTTAAATTAAATTAAAAACAAAATGGATGTCTAGTTTTTGAACAATAAATTTTTTAAAAGTTAAAATTTTGAAATTCTTTTCATATTTTCAAAAATTTTCGTAATTAGTAAAATATTACATTTGTCTTGATCTGGATTATTAGTTCTTGAGTAAACAGGCGCTAAAGCCAAAATATTCAAAAATTCATAGAAGGCGTCACAGTGAAGTTAACGGGTTGAGAAAATTCATAGAAGGCGTTACAGAGAAATTAGAGAACTGGGACACATACCGAATTATAACTCATCTCTAGCTGTATTAGCCCATAAAATTAAAAACACATTGCATGGCTAGTGTTTGAGCAATATTTTTTTGTAATGTGAAAATTTTGAAAATTTTTTTATAATTTAAAAAATTCTCCTACCTAGTAAGAGTATTTTCAATAATAAATTTCATCCTGATCGGGATACCTAGTTTTTGAGTTAATAGGCGCTAAAGTCAAAATATTCAAAAATTCATAGAAGGCGTCACAGTGAAATTAACGGTCTGAGACTACAAAATTCACAAAAATTGTGAGGGCAATTTTTGCGCAATATTTTATTAAAAATTTCCGAAATTTTGTTCACTTTATAGCATTTAACTTTCCGAAATTTTGTGTGCACAGTAACTTTGTGCCTATTATGATACAATTTTTAAGGCCCGATTTGTCAACCTGTTTCTGAGTAACAAAGCGCTAAAGGCAAAATTTTTAAAATATTGTAGAGGCCGCTATTTAGAAGTTGAAAAGTTTAGTCAAGACCATGTGCTATCAGCTAAACATTTTAAAGTTAAATTTCGTTATACAGGGTGTTTGTTGCAGCAGTGCAAAAGAAAATTGCAGAGGTAAACTGGATAAAAAAAGCGCAGAATCGAAAGAAATGGAAATCATTGAAGGAGGGGTTCGTCTAATCATGGACAGAAATGGGCTGAAAAGAAGAAGAAAAAGTAGGTTTCCGGGGCCGTTGTCAATGTCATCCTGGCTTCCGGATTGGAGCTGCGTTATCAGTCGTGGAAGCTAAGATGCCATTACTGGTCATTCACCTGCATTGACGTACACATTTTTTTTTTATAAAAAAAGAAAAGTTAATATATTTATACATCATCATCATAATCATAATCTATCCTCATATACTCGAAAGTGTCGAGGTCTTTCACTCCGGGTAGGCTCTTTGCTTGTGTAGTAGGAAGTCGTGGGGTTTTTGGCCTTTAAACCACTACGCTCCTGAAGCTTATGCCACCCTTCATGCACATTCATTCAATGCTATTCAGGCCTGTGTTTATTTGTATGTTAATGTTGTGTGTGACTTTGTTACTTGTCTTGGTCAGTCAGTAATCAAGGCAAGCGCCGTTAATTGTAACCCAAAGTCGAACGGTTGCCGAGCTCGATACCGATTCACAGAACTACAGAAAAATTTTCTGCTTCTTGGGATTCGAACCGAGGACTTACGCAATGTGAACCAAACCCTCTTACCACTGGACCACTCAGTGTTTATATATTTATACATAAGGAAAAAAAAGTTATAAAACTGCTTTTTAATTACAATAGCACTGGGTAACAAAACAATTGCATATACGCTTACGCATACGCTTACTAACATCAGTCATATCACAATACATTATTTTCTATGTATTCAATAAATTAAGTGGAAATATCTAATTATTTTTACAGAAATATACAGATTTATTTGGTATAAAGTAATTCACATAATAATGTGGTTTTAGTTCAAAAAAGTTAAGTAAATTTTAAAAAACCCTAAGAAACTTTTACAAACTCCAAGTGACCCTGACCTAGGGAGCCCTGCAAACCCCCAGAGATTGTAGGTAAAAACTACTGTAGGAAAAATGCAACAACATTCATACCAAGCTGAATTGGTATATACAATTTTATTGAATTCTTCAAAATAACATCCTAAAATTCCTTGGTCCGATGTTCGCTTCATCCGTTATGGGACACAAATGGACCACAAAACCAGTTTTTTACTAAATATCTTGTTTTCTGCTAGTTCTACGACAAAATTACCGATTATCAAAAATAAAGACCAAAAGACCGTCCACGAAAAAGGTGCCTTACATTTTTTCATGCAAGCAACGTTTTTGAAGCTACGCAGCTTAAAATGCTAAGCGCTTCAACATGTACGGCCGGTCGCGCTGTGTTCTTTTGCATTTATCTCAGAATCCGTTGCTTTTACAAAACATAAATAGGAAACATTTTTTATAGACAATTTTATGCTTTATGTTTTTTATAATAAGTAATTTTCTTGTAAGCTCTCCAGGAGAAAAGATATTCAATAAAAACTAATTTTGTGGTCCATTTGTGTCTCACAACCGACAAAGCGAACATCAAATCAGTCGGGACTCTTAGGATGTTATTTCTAACATTTTAATAAAATTGTACAGAAAAATCAAACTTGGTATGAATTTTACCAAAATTTTGACGATTTTTTTTGTGTAAAGGGACTGCGCTAAATGTGAAAGTTCGAATTTTCTTACCTTTACTATTGTTATGACAATTGCAGCTAGTCTTTAAGTTGAACGTTTCTGTTTCTGTTAAATTTTATCTGAATTTCTGCAAAAGTTTTACCCTTAGTTTCGGGCAACAAAAATAAAACAAACAAAGAACCCAAAATGCAGACCCCTGCATAGATCCAAAGCATAGTATGAACCCCCCATGCATTTGAAATTGGTTCGTAAAGCTTTATCACAAGAAATGCTAAAATAGCATTGTAAGTGGTAAACGCTGATACAGCAACGCCTTTAATGTTAGTTGCAAAAAATTCTCCTAGTAACACATATGGCAATGTAAATACACCTATGTGGTTCAAAAGTAAATACAATGCTAGACTTGTTGTTGGTAACCATGAGATATTGTTTACGTCTGCATGCACTACATCTTGGAGGTAGAAATAAATTCCCCCACCTATTAAAGATAGGGCACATCCCAATGCTGATGTGATGAAGAGGGGTTTTCGGCCCATTTTATCTACAAGGCCAGCGGAGATAAAAACTAAAACATAAAATGTTGTAAAACAAATGCAAAAAAAACAACAAAAAGGGTACCTGCTAGTACTTCAATAAAACCAAAAATAATACTTGAGATTTCAGGTGAAATGCTGCTGTTGCTTGATTCGATTATAGTTTGCATGTAGGTTTCAATTGCAGCCATACCACTCCATTGTTGGAGAGTTTTTATTCCTGCAAAAAAATATAATGTAAGTTTGTATTATTATTTTTATTTAAAAAATTGAAACCGAAAAATATATTTTGTCGTAGAAAGGAAGTACACCAACACATACTCTTTGAGGTTTTTGCGGTTTCTCAAGCTGTATATGGCTTAGACCGATAGATGTCACCCAGACTTTCTCGGTTTGGTCCGTGTTAATTATTGTAAAGTTATGAAATATGTAGTTTATATGGATTTCATTAAAAGCAAAACCTCTAAGACTATTTTACTACATAATTTGGTTTTACTAGGAACAACACGGGCCAAACCGATAAAGTCTGGGTATACCGTTCAAATAACGACGCCATCTAAGCAAACAACCACAATATTTAACTAGTATGCGATAGAAAATATTTAAATAAAATTTAACCAAGCTAGGTATTACCAATCATAATAAATAACGAATTCCTGTATTCTTTTTTCGACAAGAACTCCCACAACGTAGACTTATTTTTCATATCCCCCTCTACAATATTCTCGATTTCGTTCAAGCGATCGTTAATTATTTTTTCCTCAGCATTCTTACTGGACAATCTGATTAAGTTATTTCGTGCAGAATCTTTCCTGTCCGTCTTAATTAAATAATAAGGAGATTCTGGCATAAAGTAAAACAGTATCAAAAATATCAATGGAAACGCGCTGCAACAAAGTGTTAAAACCGTGTATGACACGAACGGTCCCACACTTAGCACAAAAAAATTGCCTGCATTCATTAGAAGGTTGCAGGAAACTCCCAATTTTCCTCTGATGTCTTTTTCTGCTATTTCTCCATTATACATCGGGGCAGCCTTAAATTAAGAGAAATTTGTTATAATTTAACCCAAAAACAAACTAAAACTAGTTAATTTTTATAACGATATTTCAAGGGTTTTTTGATAGATACGTTGCCATCATCAGTAGGATTCTAAATACCACTTACCGTCTGTGCGATTGCATTTCCTATTCCTGCCGCTAAGCGTGCAAGAATCAAAACCAAAGCAGACTTGGCAAATATAATTACAATCCATGGTACGAATAATGGTATGGCTGAAAGCAGCAAAGAACCTCTACGTCCAAATTTGTCCACAATCAAACCTGCTACTAAGCTACCTGGTACGGCACCCAATAAGAAACTTGATGCTACCCACGATGCTTCTGTCTGTAAATAAGTGTAAATTGGTTGATTGTGTTTGGTATGGTAAAGAACTTACAGGTGTAATGGCTGTTCCTATGGGAGAGTTGCCTGAGGTTAGTTTTGGCAAAGATGGAGAGGCCCATGTTACATATGTGGCAACGCTGGTTAGTGACAGTGCAGCTGTATTAGGTAAATAAAAAAATTAGTTGTTTAGTGACTTTTGGTACAAAAAATTAATTGTAATTTTTAGGTCCCAAGAATAGTTCCTATATGTTCCTATATAATAATTTTCCAATGGGGTTAAGGAGCTCTACTGTTGTGCTAAATCTTAAAAAGAGACAATAACTATGTCCTGGTCAACATTTTTAATTTATTAATAGATTTTGTCGTTAGTGGGTGTTTATGGAACTGAATGGCCAAGAAAGTCGCCCGACTTAAATGCTACGGAGCACATTTAATTAGGATTTTAAATAAAACAAAGATAAAGATTAAAATAGACATGGTGCAAGATAAGATATCAGTAAGAGATGTAAACAAATTTAAAAAAATACTGGTTTGCCGCGAGATTTGAACTGAAACCGCCAGACAAGCCTTTATCGCTATACCAAGTCACCGTTTAAATTTTTTGCGTTAAGTGATTTAATGGTGTCAAGTTTGCTAACTGACATTTATCACGCACGATTGTAAAATAATAGTTATTTATGTATTAAGGGCGTAAAGAGGTTTTTATGGCGTAAGACAGGCATGGGCAACCTACGGCCCGCGGGCCGGATCCGGCCCGCGAGGCGATTTCTTACGGCCCGCGAAAGTTTTTCCATTTAGATATAAATGCGGACCGCGATCACTTTTTTTCGTTTACACAAAAAACCTACGTGGTTTTGTATTTACATATAAATCCAGCCGTCGATTAATCGTGTCCGACACTGACCATGAATTATAGGTACCTACTGTACGTGCACGTCTGCCAACTTTGACTTGTGCAGTATTGTAATGTGTCTATTTCAGAAGTTGAAAAGTGCTGTGTTGGTGCTGTGTACTACTACTAAGCATTCAAAGCCATTTTCGGAAGGGAAATTTGCAAAAGAATGTTTAATTGCAGCAGTAAATGGAAAGATGTTAAAACGTTTCTAGGATCTGAAAGATGGTGTGTGTACCATTTCATGGATATAAAAGGAAAAACGGTCCATGAATTAAAAAATAATGAATGAATGTGCTTCCATGGTGACATTAAAACTCATTTTCACGCTACCGCAATGTAAGTAGGCCTTACATCCATAGCTACAGGGATCGTAAATGGCTGATCTAGTTACCCTTGACGACGGAACTTAATAGTGTCACTTACATTCCTAGGAAAATAATGTTGATTTTAACTGTTCGTTGATATGGTAACAAGCACAGACAACTTAGAATAATGGAGCTTTTAAAAAATAATTCCGATGACAGCTGTCAAAACGAACTTTTAAAAATATGATTAAATTTCTACCTGTAGGCCTACTTACATTGCCGGTAGCGTGAAAAATTTAATAAGTAACACGGAATGTATCGACTAATAACATCCTCGGCAGGCGACAAGCTTCGGCTCCGCCTCAGCTCGTATTCGCCTACCTCGGATGTTATTACGTCCTTACATTCCTTGATACTTAAATAACTATTTCACCCTACAGGCAACGTAAATAGGCGATACATCCATAGCTACAAAAGATGAAAATGGCTAATAACATTCGTTTACTTTTTGCCCTTGACTACGAAACTTAATATGTAGTATCATTTACATTCCTAGGATAATAATTAAAGCAACAAGGTACAGACTCCAATATTTTATTTCAAACAGAATACTAAAATGTTGATTTTAACTGTTCGTTGATATGGTAACAAGCACAGGCAACCTAGAATAATGGGGCTTTTAAAAAATAATTCCGATGACAGCAGTCAAAACGAATTTTTAAAAATATGATTAAATTTCTACCTGTAGCGTGAAAAGTTTAACAAGTAACACGGAATGTATCGACTATTAACATTCTCGACAGGCCATAAGCCTCGGCTTCGCCTCGGCTCGTATTTACCTACCTTGAATGTTATTACGTCTTTACATTCCTTGTTACTTAAATAACTATTAAATAAACTCAATAGTCAGCTACAAACTCCCGGGAAATTTGTTCACGAGTCTTTTGCAAACATAAAAAGTTTTCAAAATAAACTTCATCAAACTGAAAAATACCCAAATATTGCAAGTTTTGATAGAAACATAATGACTTAGTTTGGAAGTAGGTACCTATTGCCGCGAACAATTTTTTTCAAAGATGAATTTTATTAAATCCAAAACTAGAAGCCAACTCATTGACATTAATCTGGAAAATGATCTGCGTGTTGCATCAACTAATATTTCTTCAAATATGGACCGTTTCGTTAGTGGTATACAAATACAAGGATCGCCTCTACTTTTTATTTGGGTTTGATTTGTGCTTTGACTTTTTTTACATTTCAAATTTGTGTGCGCAGTCAGCAGCAATTAGCCTTAACGTCCCACTGCTGGGCACCGGCACTCTTCTCTGCCACGTACTCTCATTAGCTCTCCCGCTAAGGTGGAGTGCAGGGGACCTACAGTTTAACGTCGAATTCGAACGACTAAATACCAGAGAAGGTTTCAGGCATTAAGACCCCACGGCTGCCTACACCGGATTGGGGAATGTGTGTGGGGGCTTGCGGCATAGATTTTTATTGCTGCATGGCTTCGGCGGGGAATCGAACCCTAGACCTTTAGCGTAAGAGGCTAAGCTCCTAACCTCTGAGCTACCACCACTCTTGTGCGCAGTAAAGTACGTTTATTATAAATTCTACTACTCATTTATTTTACTAGTAACACGAAAACTGGTTCGGTCCGGCCCTCAGAACATTTCTAAAGTTTTTATTTGGCCCATCAGCTGAAAAGGTTGCCCATGCCTGGCGTAAGACGTAATTTTGAGCCCGAGGCGGCAGCCGAGGGCTAAGATCACGTCGAAGGCCATAAAAGCAAGTTAGGCCCGTGGTACATACACAACTTTATGCACGGATGAAGATTTTTTAATTTAAAAATATTTCTAAAATAAATAGAAAATATTTATAAAATAAATTGAATTTTCCACCTACATCTAGCATTGCTTTGATTAAATTTGAGATTTGAAGCGTAACTATGGTAGCGGGTAAACAACGGTCCATGGGCTATAAAAAGACGTTTATGACAAAGAAATTCGTGTATAATTGTCAAAACTTGTAAGCCATACATTATTAAAAAAAAATAAAAACGCTACTTTGGTAATTTTATTTAAAAAAAAACTTAGACAGATTAAAAAAAAACTTACCAGTAATAGCAGAAACATATTGCATATATCTCGAGTTTTTTAAATATACTAAAAACTTCATTTATTGTAATTATTGCTCGTATGTTCGCAAGGCAGCGACAAAATACATTCTTGTCAAAACAATTTTTCGGTATAACAATGGTCACTTAAAGTTTGAGATAATTTATTTATTAATCAGCTATAACCTATTTTTAATCTCTTCTAATCTTATTTTTTTGCAGCTTCTGAAAAACATTACAAGGACTTCTCATATTTTATTATCAATTTATCAGCATATTTTTTAAATACCTAGCAGTTTGCATCGGAAGTGATTACGTTAATTGTTAAATTTAAAATGAAAATTTATAAAGTGAGACGAACCAGAGGCGTCGATAGGATACGAAAACTTGGGGGAAGGGGGACGCACCAGACCCATACAGAATACGTAGTATATTTTAATATACATATATGTGTATATTTTGTATCTAATTATGTACAATTCTGTGTTTTTTAATAATATAAAATAAACAGAGGGGGGCGGGCAAACTACAAATATGAAAGCTCGCCTGCGAAGAACGCCTAAAAACGCCCCAAGACAAATAATAATTAAATAGCTAACAATTGCTATGCTTTACGCCGCGAACTATAGAGACACCACTAGACTTTATACAAGGTATTTCCAAAAAATTGTTTTTTAAATCTATGGGCGCAGTTCCTGATCAAACAAAAGAAACCAACTTCATATAGTAATTACTTGTGTAACAAGGAAAGAAAGTGATACTTTTTTCCCACGGGTGGAGTGTATTTCACGAGCGTAGGTGAGTAAAATAAAGCACACAAGAGAAAAAAAGACACTTTCTTCCCGCGTTTCGATATGATTTTTTCGTCGACCTTAAGAAATTTAGCTTATTTTGAATATGTTGACTTAACCCCAGTGCTTAAGTTGCATCCAGAACTCATTACGTGTTTGATTACTAGTAGTATAAACCAGATGTACTGTACATAATAATCTAAATGGTTTAGATCTAGTGATCGGGCTGGCCACGGAACAAGTTCGCTGCATTCTATTCAATGAGTATGAATAAAATACTTTTCACTTCAACAATATTTATTTATTTTAACCTTATACGTATTTTGACATGTACATCTCAAATTCTTTCAGCTGCTTTATACATTTAATCAGTGCCGCCTTACTTTTTTTGCACGGGGGGGTCAATTTCTGTTTACGGGGGAAAAGTCCCTGAAAGAAGACCCAAAACAAATTCCCTAGAAAAGGTGTATTAATTTCACCGGTGGCGCAACAAATTGCTGGGTAAAACGTCGATGCAAAAAACACGCTTCCTGTGGTTCTAAATAAGTTTACAGTGATTTGTACGATGTCTGCACAACAGTTTTAACACCTATTGAATAATGGAGGAAAGTTTATTATACAGTCAAAGTTTTGTTTCGCAACACTTAGCAAGAGAATAGTTTCTTGAAGATAAAAATAATAAAAAGTACATTGTATGGAACACAAATCAAACATCAGTTCATAACACTTAAGAAAAGTCATTGTATTAAATATAAACAAAGAACTCTAACTACGCACGAAAAATGCTTCCCAACATATTTGTTAAACAGTTGTCCGTTGCTGTTTAAGGGTGTTTGACAACGACGGTGCATTCAAGGTTCAGGGCACTTAAAGGTCGATTCTCACTTGTGTGCAAGGCTCGGGGTCGGCAAGCGCTCGGCACGGTCCAGGCAAGATTTCTTTTTCATTACTCTTATGCGTTTTAACGATGTGCATTCACAGTGGTCGGGCCCGGTCCCGCCAAGAGCCAAGCCAAGCCCGCGTGCTTTCTCTGGAAGAATATTTTGCATGGCCCAAGCCGAGCACGTTAAACAAGACTCGTGAAGTGTGAATACAAGCGGCGGGCAAGCCACAGCCAATTGGTCATTCTTTCATGATGAAGCGTCAGAAGAGGTCGACATTTACCTCGGAGAAAGACGAAATGCTGATAGAGTATGTGTGGGAAAACGAAGAGTTGTACGATTTTCTTATAGAGTGTCGAAAATTCGCCTTCTTCATTACGCGTTTTTAGCATTTGATGTACCCAATAAAGTCTTTTTCTTTTTTGAGGTCTTTTTACCTTTTTTTCTTTCTCGTCCAATATTAGCGCAATTTTTATTAATGTGATAGTTGAAAACATCTTTGTCACAATGTCCGTCCAACAAGCTGAGCACGACTGAAACCCGCTGGTAACCTGCCACAGTGTGAATACTCCATAAAATCCTTGCCCACGCCGAGCGCTTGCCGAGCCCGCGCCTTGCACGTATAGTGAGAATCGACCTTTAGAGAAATGTAGCCTTCGGGGGCCGGGGTGAGCTATCC
The DNA here is from genome assembly GCA_958336395.1 of Ctenicera cuprea. Taxonomy (NCBI): domain Eukaryota; kingdom Metazoa; phylum Arthropoda; class Insecta; order Coleoptera; family Elateridae; genus Ctenicera; species Ctenicera cuprea. Next base: position 5,199,343 of record OY284489.1, on the reverse strand, counting down.
TGGGAGGCGGAATGGGGCAAAAGAACGATTTTGTGTTGTGTTTTTTGATCGTTGTTGGCATAATAAAATAACTCGTGTTTAGTTTTCCATGTTAATTGAAAGAGACGGGGTAATTCTAATGTGACATTTATATTTATACCATCTGTAGCCGGAAACGGGCATAGTCTGTTGCTTAGCAATGTCAAAAGGCAGATGGTCCGTATTTGCTGTCACTTTTAGCGTCAACTAATTTTTGTTTGGTTATGATTAAAAGTGTAGTGAAAGAGGGATGAGAACAGAGTTTATGGATCATGTCAGCTTCAATGAAAGTAGTTTTAGGAATTTCTTGACAAAATTCATCAGTGCAAGCTTGCACACTGTAAACCCTACCAGTTTTGCGAGCACCACTGGGAAAATATGATTTAATCATAAATATTTAATGCTTAAGGAAAACCACCATAACAATATTTTTGTTTAGCAGATTTCAAATCACAAATTCAATAAATCGCAATGTAAAATTTTGTTCATCAGTTGTACAATTTAGGCTAAGAACTGAATCATTAAATATTTGTATTATTTTCTAGTACTCTCTTAGTTAAATGAGCTGTCAATCGTCACTATTATTATTAGTAAAAGCTAAAAGGAACACCAAGAAGCCTCTATTTTACATTCCTAGTTGAAGGCCAAAATTCTGTAAAAATAAATTGCTCATTACGTCAGCGTTGCCTTTGATTCAATTTTTCTAAGCCTATTGATTACAAATTAGGCCACGATAATGTTCAACTAATTTATCAGATTTATTGTACCCAATTTTTTTAGGGCGCAATAATTAAAATATGTTAAAAATAAATACAAGTTTTTATTAATGTAGGAAAACTGTTTGTTCTAACGCACCTTCAAACAAACTTCCTGCTCATAAAAGGATGACACAGAGGCAATTAGCACTTTGACCTAAAAATATCTATGTGTCTATTAATAGGAGAATATTTCGTTAGCTTTCGTTTCAGTTTCCAGTTCATTTGAAACTTTTGGCAGATTTGATTGCGAAACGAATCCATTTTCTACACATATTCAAGGGTTACCGCTGGATTTACATCACAAACAATAGAACTACATTAAAAGTATTGTGTGATTGAATTCAGACAGAAAAACTTGACGCAAAACCAAAAAAATGGTTGCTAACAATATTTATTAAAAACAAAATAAACTTCTACTTGGGCCAGTCCGCTCCTGTACATAGTAAAATTATCAGCAAGCTACTAACATTAAAGCGCAAAAACATATGTTTTTTTTAACGTTTTGTTGTAATTGACTCAGTCCACGTCTTCTTAAAAAAGTTATGTGCATAGTAAAGATAATTTTAGAAATGCTATTTCGATGGCTCCGCAGATGTTACACTTAAAATGAAAAAATTGAGTTATGTGGAATTTGTTTGTAAATTGTGAAATGTGTCGTAATTTATTCAAAAATTTTCATTCATTAACAACAATTAACAAAACCATGAACATTCTTACACATTGAATGGAATTTTTTAAAGGACGATTGTTATCGTCAAAATTTCAGGCCTTGATATTTTGACGGATATACGTTGTAAAGTCCGAGAATACCAAACAACAATGGTTTTGCCATGGAGTCTGTGTGTCTGGCTATGTCTATGTGTATACCTACACCCCTACGCCTTAATCCAGTACGCCCAATTTAGGTTTAAAAGATTGTTAATCACACTGGGATACAATCGCAAAGTAGCATGATTGGTCCGCCCAAAAATAGGAGGGGGAAGGGGTGTCAACCTTCAATATAGACTCGCTCAAAAAGAGAACTTAGATTCATATTCTACGCATGTCCAATAGCCTATCTGCGCAAGTGCGATCTTAATACCAGCCCCCAGTCACCCCCACCATCGATTTTTTGTTCTAACAAAACTTTTAAATATCATTTTTTTGCAAAACCGTTTCTCACTTTCAGCCAATAAAAGTTGTTTGCAATTACAAAATACCAGGTATTATGGAACTAGATAACTACTTCAAAAAATAAGGAAAGTGAGGATGGGTGCTCTACTTTAATATAGATGCGCCCGAAAAAGAAGTTCAGATTCGTATTCTACGCATGCGCAATAAGCGGTCTGCGAAAGCGCGATCATCTCTGTATGAACACGTTAAATATCAATAGGAACAACTTTCTGTTGAGAAAACACTTCTGGGAGGTTTGCTTTTGGTCGTTTACCCGAACAGTTTAATTGGATAATCATCAAAACGACTAAAAACATTATAATTTTCAAATACTTACAAAAATTTCAAAAATTATCAATATTTTCAACAAATTTCAAAATTATAAAAATTTTCAAATTTTCGGAATTTAAAACAAAAAAACGTTAATATCGTTACCAATGTGCCGTTAGCTCTCGCTTGAGTGGTAGAGATGACGTTTAGACACTGTCGGCGCGTAAAACGTTGATACATAAATACTTCTGCGAATATATGATAAGTTACAATTTTGAAGGTACAGAAAAGGCGAATCTGCACTTGATTGATGATTTACCTTAAAATGGTGTATTAGTAAGTAATATGTATACACTCTTTTTAGTTTGATAGCAAATTGTTTAAACAATTGTTTTTCAAGACATTTATACCAAGTCTCATTTAAATCTAACCAAGCATTTTGCAAATATAGAGAAAATAAAAATAAATTAACAAAAGAAAGTTGAAGAAATTATTAATATAAGATAGTTAATTTCCATCAAAAAAATTTATTTAACTTGTTATCCTTTTATTAGCAAATTCTATGTACCTTTTAGATACCTTTTACCTCTATCAGCTCGATTTTCGCAGACTACCCACGTATATTTGAATTTTGCGAAATTATTATGAAGAGTTCTTTAGTACCTCACCAAATTTATCCTTGGCAGCCTAGCGCTTAGGCAACTTATATTACAAACATTGAATTTAGACTTTGTCACTAATAAATACATTATCTAAATTTTTTAAATATTGAGCTCTATGAAATTCCTCACTACGACCAGAGAGGGCGGTACCTAGCTATCGGGAATACTTTTGTAGACGAACAGAAAAACGTGCAACAGTAAGATAATGTTAAATTTAGAAACTGTTATTATACTGAATTGCCAGATCCACGTAACGTATCCAGCGTAGTAACCTTAAGTTCTACAAACACGTAACGTACAATCTTTTGTATAATAGTGATGACGTCACCTAAAAGTGTATAACATAAGAATATAAATGAAGATTATAACGTTTAAAAAAATGTAAACTGCAGCAATGTTTTTGTATAATGTTTTTACGTCGTTGGTAATAGATAATTGTCTAAAAATTCAAAATAGGTTAAAAAATAGCTCATGTACAGAGTTCGAACCTTGTTTTTCTATGGTATGTTTCTAGAACAAACTTACAACTTGCGAATAAGGCCAAAAATAAACTTACTGAGGCTAATGCCAATGAAAGGTATTTACTTATAGTAAATAAGTACAGGGTGGTCAATTTTAGATGCAGTATAATGGATAACTTTGTTAATATTAAAGTTACAAAAAAAAACCGTTATGCTCTTTATTAGTCCAATTTTTATAGCAAATTCAATAAGGAAAACTAAAACTGAAAATGTTATTTTGTTTTTGAAATACTGTCGAAACGTTAAATAGTAACCATTTCTATTAGGCGCTATAACTCGATTATTTCCAAAGATCGGGAAGAATCCTGTAGAGAATTACAACAGATTTTTTGAGTAAATTACAGTGGCGTGCTCAGATTTTTTATACTTAGATCAAAGCCTACTATGGTTACTATTTAACAAATTGATTTTTTGTGTTGTAACTTAAAATCAGTAGCAAGTATAAAAATCTGCGCACGCTACTAAGGATTTTATTTTAAATGTTTAGTAGTGCGACATATTTCCCCCTAAAAAAATACCTGGGTGCAACAGACTGGGTCGCCACTGGAATTTTCTTGTTTGAATAAAACCTAAATGCCAGAAAAGAAAAATTACTTTGCACGACGTCTTGTTGTGAACGCCACTGGGTCCTTCGGTGTTGCGCAAACCTAACAACCTAAACAGTGTCTAGGTATGGAGTTATATCTCCAACAGCAAGCATTCATTCTCCAAATAATAGCTCACAAACACGTCAAATCAAACAATATAATAGGTTTTAACTGTTTCACAAAATTAACGTAAGTATTTGAAAATTAGTCTAATATGTACAACTTACTTTTAATCAAAAACATTAGCAATAAATTAATTTTGGTGTCAAAAAGTGTGCGAAATACGGCCTTTACGGTCAATCAAAATAACAGAAACGCCGGACGACTAGAAGTTTTCCTGGTCCGTTCTCAAAACGGTCTTCGGCGGAGCTCCCCTGGTTAAATTGCTTGAACGGTGCGGTATTACGCTAAATTATAACAAATTAAATGCAATTAAATAAACATGTAATAACAAGTACGAATTCTATGAATTCAAACTAAATACAAAAGAATTACAAGTAAGTAAAATTTTAACTAATAAATAACTATAACGACCTCCCCACCTAGTCGCTAAAGAATGCTTTTGGGTAGTTTGTTCAACTAAAATAAGTAATTATGTTTTAACCAAACTGATCGTCACTTATTTTGTCTTAAACCTAGGACTAAATTTGAGATGTTTTCAAGTTCCCAAATAAAGGGCCAAATCAAAAAATAGTTATGTTATATTATTTAAAATATTTATGATATATACAACTTACATACATTTTTAAATATAAAAACATGTTAAATCTGTTACAAAAATAAAGACATAAAAATGCTTAATATGACTATAATAAAAGAAGTCCTTATGGTACCTGAAGAGTTGCAGAAAAGTTCATCGCATGTATCACAGTACTCTGAACCAGCACCTAATTTACGTTCAATTACTTTTGCATTTGTTTCACAATAATTTGGATACCCACAATCCCTAATTACCTTTTCCGGTGTGGCAGCTGCAAAATTTCAAAAATAGTTAAAATTGGCCGAAAATAGAAGTATCTAATTCACTTACGCAAATCAGGGGTTATATGTTTAATACAAACTTGTCCTGGCAAGCACTCCTTTATATTTGCCGGTGAAGTTCTATGTAAAGGATAATTACAGACACCACCATCTTCTGCAAGTAATTCTGAGCAGTGGTAGCATTGTAGGGAAGATCCTAAAAATAAACCAGAAGTTATAAATTGTGGTCAACAATAAGAGTTCAATCGTGGTGAAAAGCAAAATTTTAAGTCTTTAATTAAACACCGTACTAACAGTTATGTAGAACAGGCTTGTTTACTTGTTTTTTTATGTTTGACAACTCAAAATTTTAAAAAGGCCGTGGTACTTCTAGAATTTAGAAAATAAGGAGAGACATTTCCTTTTTTCCACACTTTACAAATTTAAGTATATTACATTTGTTTACATTATAATTACCAAACAGGTTAAATCAATTAGTACATTTTTCCACAGAGAAAGTTTTGGGTTAGAAAACACAAGAAAAACACGGGAATGCACAGAAAAACAAGGAGAAACAAGTAAATACATGAAAAGACAGGGAAGCACTGGGCGAGACAAAGAGGAAGAGACAAGGAAATACAAGGCAAAACAAAAACGACAAAAAAATCCTAGGGGACCCAAGAAGGCATAGAAAGAGACAAAATACAACAGACAAGGAAATACAAAAACAAAGACAAACCAGGAAATCCACTAAAAAACAAAGAACATAAAAGGAAGACAAGAAGGCACACTCAGACAAAGCAAACAAAACACGACATACAGCCGTACAATGAATTACATGAAGAAACGAGGAGAGACAAAGAAATACAGGAAACAAAAAAAAAACAGAGAGAGACACAAGAACAAACAAAAAATATAGTAGGAGACTAAGACGAATAGGAGGAGACAGAGAAAAAACAAAGGGGGCGAAAAGAAGAAACGAAAATGATGAAGATATAAGCAGAGACAAAGAAATACAAAAAACACTGGGAGAAACAAGGGAAGGCAAAAAAATACAGGAAGAAAGAAGAAGAGGCGAGAAAATACAAAAACGGATGAAGAACGCGGAGAGAATCAAGGAGAAACAAGGAAATAATGGAAAAGCCCGGGAAACAGTGTGCGAGACGATGGCAGACACGTAGAGATAAGAACACAAAACCAATGAAAACGACAAGGAGGTACAGACCGAGTCACTAAGGCATAGAGAAAGACAAAAATTAAAGGGAGGAAAAAGGAGAGGCATGAAACGAGACACGAGAAAAATACAAATAAGTAAATACAGCGAAAGACGAGGAGAAACCCCGGAAAGAAAAGACACAGAAAATACAACGAGACGAAACACATAAAAAATCAAGAAGAGACAAGGAAATACAGAAAGAGAAAAATAAACACAAAGAAAACAATAATTGACGCAGAAATGCAACGAAAGACGAGGAAACACAGGATGAGACAAATAAACACAAAAAGAAACATAAAGAAACAAGGGAATACGAAGTGAGCCAAAAAATACGTAATGATATAAGAACGTCAAGGAAGAGATAAAAACAATAATAAGAAAGGAAAAGAGAGACAGGGAACGACAAGTAAACACATGAAAAACAAAGCAGAGACAAAAAAGTATAGGTAGGAACAGCGAGACACAGTGAAATAGAAAGAAACACAAGAAGAAACGAGAAGAGACGAGCAATACATCAGAAGCAAAGGAAATACAGGGGGAAAAAGAAGAGACAAGGAGCTATAAAGGGACGCATAAAGAAACAACGATAGGCAACGAAATACGGGGAGAGAAAGCAGCACATGGAAAGAGAAAGAAAAACAGAGAGAAGCAAGAAACGACGAGGAAATATAGGGTAACCCAAAAAAATACAGGGGAAAACACAAACGCATAAGGAAAGACAGGCAAACAAAGGTAGGAAAAAGGTGAGACAGGGAGCAACAAGAAAATGTATGAAGAAACAGAAAAAAAACAAAGAAATACAGGGAGAGACAAAAAACCACGGAGAGAAACTCGAAAATACACGAAGAAACAAAAAAACCCGGAGATAAACAAGAAGAGAAGACAAGAAAATTCAAGGAAAAATAGGAAACACAAGGAGAGACAATGGGAGAAAAAGGACGACAAACAAATAGGAAATACGGACGAAGACAAGAAGGCATAGGGAGAGACAAAAAAAGAAAACACAGAAAGAGACAATAAGAGACAAAGAAAGATATATAGAGGAAGGTGGGGAGACAAACATATAGATAAAAGTAGACAGAGACAGGACAGACAATAAAAGACAAATACTTCCATCTCCAAAAAAAAACATATTTAAAAATGACATTGAATAATTCTTACATTTGAGAAAGGTAATTCACCCCATTTAAAACTTAAATTGTTTATAAATATTTAACCAAAATTTCGACGCTTATGAGATGGAATTATTTGTATGCTTAAATCCTGAAAAAATTCATCACTTAATTTGTTAGGGGATGACGTATTACAATTTTCAAAAACAATTTAAACAATTAAAACGGTTTCATGTTTTGAAGAAACAGTTTAACATCGTGACTCTTACAGTAGTGGCCTCTTAGTCAGTAATTAAGTATATGATGAAAAGATTAATCATTTAACCCTGTAATTTATCCGAATCTGAAACTTACTAATTTCATTTAACTTCATGTGTTTTGAAAAAACAATCAATTTCGGTTAATATCTCCATTACCAGTGCAATAATTTTTTGCTTAAATTAAAAGACGTCCGACCTAGACATTCAGGCCATACTCGATGATATTTGGTCTATGCTCTACTTAACAACGTTACTACCAAACAAATACAAAACAAATCTCTAACCTACTCACCTAACTTAACACCTGAAAGGAATAAAAGGACAACAAACACAAACTGAAACTGAATGTTACTCATTTTAGATTTCAGACCGCACTGGAAAGCCAGGGGAGCCAATTTAAATTTCATGCTATTTTTAACGTTCCTGTTGGTTCCTAATGCATTACGTCATATTAACTATGACACAGGATTGCATCACAGCCACCTGAAAAAAAAACAAATGTGTTGTGGTTTGAACATTTTTTTTCTCTTGAGAATTTTATTTATTTTTTGCACAGAAATGTCGGTAGGTTAAATATCATAAAATATTTTTATTTGTAATAATTGCAGTAAATTAATTCAATATTAATACAAAACAATAACACTAACAATGTATAAACAATAAGCGCATATTAAACTATAAACAATAGCAATTTTACAAAAAATAATATTTCACAGCTAATACGGCGACGAGAATAAAAGACGGAATGGCAATTGATGTTGAGTTGCAATAATCCGTGTTGCATGAAGTACATGCTTCTGTTTTGAGGTCAATTTTGTCCATAAAGGCCGTACCTAGTTGACAGTAACTTGGATCCGTGCAAAATCTCGCTATTAATGCATTCGATTCTGAAAGAATAAAACAAGTTTAGTAATTTTTTTCATATATCATTTGGATTTTATTAGTTTCGAAAAAAACCGGAGCAAAACACTACCGGAAAGGGGCGGGGGTAGAGAATCTACGACATTCGGATTTTCACAAATTCGGTGATTGACGCATGGTAACTTCTGAACGGATGGTCCGATTTCGACGCATTTTGAAATGCAGAGTCAACCGACAAGGCAGCGGTGGTTGATATCTTTTCTACTTTTTGAAATACAGAAAAAACGTTAATAAACGTTGTAGGGGTCCAAGAGAACCACATTACAAAACTATTCTCAATTATACTGCGGGTTTATTTAAGAGCGGCCTCTAACAAACTTATATTTTTAACTAGAACACCCTGCTTATTTTTGCACGTTCTTATTTACCTTTTCATTTTTTTTTCTGAAATGTATAACCAAATTAGATTATAAAATATGTCGAGGATAGTACATGGTCTTGAATAACATGTAATAAAAAAAATGTTTTGTTTGTAGAAATGCGGCTTGTGTAGATTTCTTATTCGTGAGGTCTGTAAGCGTCATATTTTTCAAAAAAGTTTTCATTTTCTTGTTTTAAGAAACTATAATAAATACAGGGTGTGTCGATGTTAATAAGGACCCAGTGGTCGATATCTCGTTCACTATTTAAAATATAGAAAAAATGCTTTAAATAAAAGTCGTAAGAGAGGAGTTAATTTTAAATTATTTGTAATTATACAAAATGTTTCATTTAAGAGTAGCATACTGCTGCAAACTTATGCTTCTCTAAATAGAACACTCTTTACATTTAATTGCCTTTTTGAATATGTTTCAAATTAATTGCAGTTTTCGAAAAATTGGAAATTTTTAGACCTCGCTTGCAAAATCTGCACGAGCCAAATATGTCGTGTCACGATTATTTTAAAAGGAACATCCTGTATTCTTTGTGCGCTCTATAAATCAACGATTTTCTAGAAAATTATATTTTATTGAAGAAATCAGGTAATTTCTAGAAATCGTGATTTCAAAGAAAGCACTGACACATGTTTTTTGAGTTTCTGTAAATATGCCGTTTTATTTTTATATTAAACATTAACTGAAAACAAAACATATTTTTAACATCAAAAAAACAATTATTAACGTTAAATAGATATTTATGATACAAGTGTGTGAAGTAGGACTTTTACGCAAGAATTGCGAAGTTTAAGGCACGAGCCGAAGGCGAGTGCTTTAATCGCAATGAGTGCGTAAAAGTCTTTCACACATGAGTGTCATACAATATTTTATCTACGAACCGAAAGGCAAAGGCTGCAAAAGTGCACTTCGTACTTATCTGTCAAACAAAACTAACGAGAAATGACGTTACGAATACAGCGCCCAATAAACGAAGTGGCCTTTTCTCGATTGTTTTTTGTCGATAGAAATCGTTTAATAATGAAAGTCCCATTTAATTTACATTGGTCTTTTGCACACGATTTTGATACTTTTACGCACAATTTCATTAATGTAACACTTCACGTACAATATTTGACATATTAATGTGATCATTTTAAAACGGGAGTAGATAAAAGTGTATTTTGATGTCAGAAAATGAAGTTTTTATTTTCTAACGTCAAACGATATTTTTTGTCAATAACAGATTTTTTAACGTCAACGCATCATTTTCGAATTTGCAATACTTAGTGTTTGACGTGGATTTTGTAAGATCCAACATTGATTTTTTGACGACTGAAAAGCAATTATTCGAAACAGCCAATGTATTTGTATGACATATTGCGTTTGCCTTTAGCAGTGGCGTAACAACAATTTGTTGGTCCTCCAACCCGTTATTATCAGTCCCCTTTAAAAAAAATGATAAATTTAACAAAAAATGAAGTTTGGGACTCCCAAAACGCCCTAGAATGCTCGGGCCCTACGACTACCACGGTTGCGGGCTGCATTGGGGTCTATAGTTACGCCACTGTCGTGCATTTTTTTACTGCCACTACTGTTGAGGATACAATATTCTACACAAATGCTTTTGTAAAGTATAGTATAGGAAAATCTGGGAAACGTGATTAGCTCACGTTTAATATTTTAACTGAATTTTTATTCCAGTCCAAATAATATTAATTAGTTGGTGCAGTTTGTTTGACCTTTGAGTTGGGCAACAACCCCATTTTTATTAAGTTTCCATGGCTTAAGTACACAGCAAAAAGTAAGCTTATATGAATTTTTAAATGCCAATTTTGCTGAATCAGGCTTGTTCATGAACAAGTTCTATGGATTTTTAGATTTTCCGGTTGAATCTGGGTAACGAGTTGTTTCGACTAATTTGGAAGCAGATTTCCGATGAGTTCATTAAAATAATACTACTAAATTGTTTTTTCTCAACGTCTTGGCCGATAAGTTTTATTTTCTACTCTGTGTAGTTCATTAGCTACGTAGACAGAGCGAGTTCGAACCTCGCTCGGACCACCGTGCAAAAAAATTAATAAAAATTGCGACTATCTCTCCCTCGCTAGGCAGTGGTTATTTCGCCCTAGTAAACTCTGTTCTGGAATAAATTATGCAAGTCACTTCCGGGGTTCGAAGCCCACGTAAAGTTGTAGGTTGTCTATTTGAATGTGTCACTTAAAGCACGCACAACGTATGCGCAGAAGAAAATACGGGGACGCCTCTAATGAGGACTTTGTGATATTTACCTAAACCTCCAAAAGAAATAGGTGCCATGGTCTGCTGTATACAGCTATGGTCACAAGACGTAGAAGCATGTTTTACATTATTTCCGTCCCTACATATACCATCTCCTCCTATTTCTTCTACACATTCGAAGCATTGCAGGGTCGACCCTAAAACCAATTATTAATTAATATTTTCCAGTCGCTTTTGAAATTGAACGGTAGTGAAATATATAAAAAAAAACCAAAGAAAATTAATGTTTTTAACCGCACCGCTAATCCTTTAGAGTTCGAACCTACTGGATTATTTTAGATTTAAAGCTTGCAAACTTTTAGAAGCTGAATTAATATCTTAACAAAATAATAATAATTTAAATAATAAAAAAAAAACAAAAAGAAAACGATAAAAAATCGTTATCTTTAAGTTATATCTACCTATAAATTTTATAATTGTTCTTTATTTCCTAGTAATATTATTATTTATGATTGCGCAAGCATGTTAATTAAATGCAACTAATGACATCATAGTGCAATAAAAAACCAATAGGGAAAATTACAGAAAAATTGCAATACAACAGCTTAATTGCCTACTCACCATCTTGCAATAAAACAAAATATACGAAAAATGAGAACGTACTGTGGTAAATATTATCCATTTTATTCGACTGCACGTTGAAGTGCACTAGTTGCAGTAATTCTGTAACCTTTGTACAAAGCCAACAAAATTAACTGAGCTATTTTTGAATTTTCTTTCCATTTGCATATTTGCAGTGGAAAATTCCGGAAGTATACAAGGTGACAACGAGAACATTAACAAACGGCCATTTTCTTAATGTATTAAATTATTAAATACAAATTCTTTTTGAGTAATATACATATAAAAATGCGTATTACGACGTAAAACGGTGTTATTTGGACCTCCGGTTTAAGCGGAGGTGATAGCAATTTTTTTATTTTTAAAGGAACACCCTGTATATTTTTGCATGTTTAGGTATACCTTTAAATTTACTTTACATCCATGTATATATCTTACCCATTGACTTTTAATTTTGGGCTTGTAGCTATTTTTAATACCGGTTATTAATACAAAATTTTATTTTTTCTTGCTATTTTAAAAATAATAAACTATGTTATTGGTATTAAATTAAAGCAAATCAAATGGCAATTTAGAAAGTGCATTAAAACTCAAGTAAGATATTTTTAAAAAAAGAATTTTTAAATTTTTCAATATCATCTTGCCACAATAAAATGTTTAAACAAACTAATTAAGCAAAAACGCCTAAGTTTATTAATCATTTGTTTTCAAGGCCAACTTAAAAAAATAATTATAAATATCAATTACTGGGCATTATAATGTTTTTTAAACGCCTTCTGGCAGCTTAAATTAAAAGTTAATAGGTAAGTATTGACATAATTGTTAAGTAAATTTAAAGGTCTATCCAAATATGCAAAAATATACAGGGTGTTCCGTTAAAAATAAAAAATTGCCATCACTTCCGGTTAAACCGGAAGTCCAAACCAACACCGTTTTCGTCGCAATATACAGAGTGACTAGGAAAACCCCGGCCACTTTTTTGCGGCGGTCAAGAGATGACGCTTTAGTAAAGAAAAATTAAATTAAAATACTGGCAACAACGCACAATCCAAGACGTTTTAGTTATTAAATACGCCCCATATTAAATCAAAACAACCAAAGCGTATTGGATTCTGCGTTGTTGCAAGTATTTTAATTTAATTTTTCTTTACTAAAGCGCCATCTCTTGACCGCCGCTAGAAAAGTGGCCGGGGTTTTCCTAGCCACTCTGTAGATTTTAATGTGTATATTACCAAAAAAAAACAAAATTAATAATTTAAAAATTGAGAAAACGGACGGTTGTCGCATGTTCCCGTGGTCACTTGGTATTTTCTCCTTAATCATACTTTGAAGTATTTTCAAAAAATTGTAACTCACCAAGGTGTAGTAGAGATAATAATAAAAACGCAGCAATCACAAACCTACCACTTGCCATTTTAAAACAAACTACATGTTTATGGTTATTATGTAAGTTTTATAGGACACGTTCAAGGTTTAATAAGACTCATCGTAATTAACTAAATAATGTTTTATGTATAAAATGGCGCTTAGCCGCAGAATAATAATATTGCACATTATTATGGTGCAATATTGATCGATGTTAACCCTTCATATGATTTTCGGTGAAGACCGAGTACGAAAATATGACAGCCTTTTGGTTCTGCAAAGTATTTTTCACCGAAATTGTTGTTTATTTGGGCATGTTACAGCAATATCTGTTTACGAAATTTTTCGCGCAAATATAATAAAAAAGTTATTGGGTGCTAGGTTCGATCTTGGTACCCTAGCAGAAACGCCACTGGTGCGTACTTACAATTCGAAAACTAAGGCGCAATACATTGAATTAACTTCCAGGCAGTGCTAATAAATATTTCAACAAATTTCTTGAACTCTTTTAAAGTTCCATGTATTTTTTTTAATTACAAAAACTCCAATTCGATGTTAATTAGGGGGCTTGTGGGGAATTTTTCAAGTTAAACATAAACAAACATTTCTGTTTAAAAAAAACTATTTTTCAAAAAGTTAAATGTAAGTTATTATTGTCATTATTATTTCTCCTTTTTCTCTGGTGCCATACCCTATTCAGGGCGTTGGCGACTTTTTTCCTATGTCTGTGTTTGGTGAGCAGAGATAGATATTTTGCACAGACAGACATACGGGACCTACAGTTTAACGTGGGCTCCGAACCACGGGAAGTGCATGCACTTCTTCTCCAGCGAAGTTTTCCCGGGAAAAAAATCTATCTCGCTGGTTTCGACCGGGCCGAGAGTCGAACCCGAGCTATGGCCGCTCTTTAGCTTCATTAGGAATACAATAACTGTAGAAGACAGAGTCTTATCAGCACCCGAAAAAATGGGCGAAACAGGTCACTGGAACTTTCCCATACTTTTTACGTTTTAAATATTCTCGCGTCAAGAAGTAAATAAAATTTACATCTAGTCATCTCTAGCACAAGCCTGCTGCGAACTCAAGGAGTGCGCGATCCTACTACGTAAAAGATAGTTAATGCGCTCACGAAAATGTTTATAACTACTTTATTTATAGAGTAATCACAAATATGCAAGATATGAAAAATGTTTTTTTATTAGAGCTAATTGATGGACGTAGTTAAAATCACGTAACTGCGGAAAACACGTTATTGATATTAAAAAGTATCGTTTTTTTTCATAATTTTTTAAATAATTGAAAATGCTTGCTGATTTCAATAAAGTACTTCAAATAGTCTATCAAACTCACAAAAGTTTATATCAAATTAAAAATTTTCAAAAATTCCTGGGGGTCGTCAGAGTGAAATTTGGGAGATAAGTAAAAAACATATTTGTAGTTTATTGCAAGCTCTATCGGCTCAGAAAGTTAGAAGAAACGATTTGGGCAGTTTTGGAGAAATAATGTTTTGAAAATGTGTAAAACGTTGAGCCGCTATTATATTCAAAATATTATTATTTACAAAACTATGTTTAAATTACTTGATTATACTTACTAAAAAAAAGTAAAGTCGGTGGCACTACACTCGAATGAGGAGTTTGGCCTGCAATGCGGTGGGTCAGGGCCACCGTACCATTGCTTCCGATACCCAGCCGTCTCGCACTCTTATATGAAGTACGGGGTGGTGTGGTAAGCACCACGCCTTAGACGGCTGCCTTACTTCCCTCGCCCCTCGAGAGGTTTGGTTCGCAATTTTTAGAAAACGGCTGGGTAGGCCTCCCGCCAGGCATCCAGTCTTCGGGTTTGAACCCAACACCGTCCGCGTAGCAGCCAAGTGCCCTAACCACTTGGCCACTCTGGCGCCATTATACTTACTAAGGGCTGTTAAATAATATGATAATAATTTGTATTGATTGGATATTTTGTTTTTGAGTAATCGGGCATTAAAGTTAAAATTTTCAAAAATTTATAACGGCTTTCATTTTGAATTGAATTTAACATTTGGAAAAATATCATTTGATTTTTCTTAAGATGCACTACAACGCTATTTATTCAAAATCTTAAAATAGTGTTTCAAAAAATTTATACCAAAAACAGGTTTAATTTTCGTTTCCGGTTCCGGATAACGACCTTACAAAGAACTACCTGCAACTAAAAAACTTCCACACACTAAATCTTATAAAAATCT
Organism: Ctenicera cuprea; assembly: GCA_958336395.1. Taxonomy (NCBI): domain Eukaryota; kingdom Metazoa; phylum Arthropoda; class Insecta; order Coleoptera; family Elateridae; genus Ctenicera; species Ctenicera cuprea. Next base: position 5,184,099 of record OY284489.1, on the reverse strand, counting down.
GTCCGAGATGTGGGAATTCAAGTGTGTTCCAGAAATAAGTTGACCGGTTCCTATTTGCCAAATAAACACGCTTACGAATTCTATGCTTTGCCACTCGGTATAATAAAGGTTTAGTGCGATGTTGAGTTGTACAACTTTTAGCTATAAATTCTTGGAGCGCGCTATACTTTACCCTTCTCTTCTTGCCTCGATTGACCGCGAACTATAGTTTTTACGGCAAAAACGCATTTGAACTCTTTTGTTCGAAATTTTATTTGCTACAATTTTGTCCGTTTTTTATCGAAAAATTGCGAAACACCAGTTTGCGTATCACCGCTTGGGAATGTCATTAGGAATTTAGAGGATAAAGCCAGCATCGGACGGAGGGGAACTTTTTAGATATTTACTTTTAAGTACGCAAGAGCACGTATAGAGTGTAGTAGCTTAAAGAGTGGCGGTGGGTTAGAAGTTGGGCGCTTGTCCTTTAACGCTAAAGGTCTGGGGTTCGATTTCCCGCAGCAGCCATGTAGCAATAAAAATCTATGCGGCAACCCGCCACTCACATTCCCCAATCCGGTGTATGCAGCCGTGGGGTCTTATCGCCTAAAACCTTTTCTGGTATTTAGTCGTTCGGATTCGACGTTAAACTGTAGGTTCCCGTACCCTACCTTAGCGCTAAAGAGAGTACGTGGCAGGGAAGTGTGCCGGAGCCCAGCGGTGAGACGTAGAAGCCGAACGAAGAGTACGTATCTTCATAAATTATTTCTGTTTTTTGTAATTTTTTGTGCTGATTTGACTGGACATTTGATAAAATTAGATACTGAAGCTAAAAAAATAAACCGCAAATTAGGGAAACTGTGTTGATATTTGTGGGAATTTTTGGAAAGAGCATCTTAATTTTTCTAAAAATATACAGTTTTCCCAAAACACATGCTAAAATGAATGATAACCTGTGTTGAAAATTTTGTGAACTAGACGAATTTATTAATTGAGTTTAATTAACGCCACCAGACACAGATTATCACATTTGAAACTGGTCAAAATTAATATTTTAATTGTTTTTTTCGTTTTTCTTATCAGGTTAATCTTGAAAGTTGTAGAAAAATTGAGCTACAAGCAGTTTGTTTTTGTGTAAGCACTGAGTAGTAGTATGACGTTTAAACAAAAAAAATAACCTTGTGTCTGGTTACATCAAAATAAACAACTTTGCATGTTAATAATTTATTAAATAATAACGTTCAGTTTGCTAATAAATGATACAATGTGACTTCAATGCACAGGCAAAGGACAGCAACCTCTGTTTTTGTGAAAATGCGGTACGTCATCGAATTTCGAGCTACTTCAATTGGATACGCTAGAATCACTACACTTTTTATCTCTTTAGCGCTATCCGTAATATACAAAATAATAAAAGTCAAGATTTTGACGGATAAGCATGTTTGATGGCCCAAAATACCTGTTTTTGATACGGTGCCATGTATAAGTGGCTATGTGAACATGATTTTGTTAGATGTATATTGATTGTGAATGAAATTACTTTTCGTTTTGCAATACACATTATAATTCAAATTACATTAATATAAAAAAATTAATTACAAGAACACAGCAAAAATAGCTTAAACGGTAAGTAAATAATGTTTCACACTTAGTACGGTGATAATAAAAGATGAAATTTCAAGAGATGTTGCCGAATTGCAATGACTTCTTCTGCAGGTGGTACATTTTTTTGTTTTAAGTCTATGCTTGTGTTCCGTTAGGTACATACCGACTTCGCAATAATTGTCATCGGCGCAAAATCTTTCTGTAATTTCCTTTGCTGCAAAAAAATTAAAATCGGATAAATTATAGTATGCTGCGGTAATAATATTACCTCTTCCTGGTGACCAATAAACAGGAGCCAAGGTATGTTTCACACAAACTTGGTAGTTCCGACAAACTTCTGTAGCTTCTTTAGCATCATTCAAAGCCCTACATATTCCATCCTTTTCTTCCGTACAAGCATAACAGGTCAAACACGAGCCTGAAATAGCAGAAATAATGCTTATATTTGAAAACAGCAATAATAATAAAAAGAGAAATAAAAAAAAGCACAAGATTTGAAACAATAGAATTTATTTTATTTACAACAAATGGAAACTAGCAGTAAAAGACAAATCCAGGGTAGAAATGAAAGGATAACTAACCCTTAAAATTGAGTAAACACAATTTGTTTTGAATTACTGATAAAGAACAGTCAGGTTTAAATTGTTTTATTTTAAATTTATAATTATTATTCTTTCATGTTGCATAACTCTAGTTTGTAACAAACCGCAGTTTAACACAATTAATTGCGACATAAAAAGTTAACGAAAAACTTTTTACAGCTGAAGAAAAAAGTAGGCACATATAATGAAGCCCATAAATTGTACTGCTAGTTCACAAAATAACTAAACGTAAACATTTCATTTGATTTACATTCTATCTAATTAGCTGGAAAAAGTATATCGTTACTTTTTTGTGTTTTATTTGCTTAATTTTGTTCCGTAGCAGTTCAAAAAAAATTGTTATTTTACAGTAATTAAACAAATAAAGAAAAACGTAGACCTCATCAAGGTTTGAACTCATAACCTCTCGCTTACGAAACAAACTCTGTACTGGTGCGAAACGGAGATATCTGTAAATAGACTTTACAATAGATTATATCAAGCACTAGTGGTTTGGCAATTATTAAATAGTTTATTTAAAGCATGATTCATAATAAATTTTCTAATAAATAGCCATCAGTTGTTATCTTTTTATTTAGGGTGACTGCAAGTAATAAAATTCTTCTAGGTATATAACATAGAGAGCTGTTTCGATTTTTGCTTGTTAATCTTCCATGTTCCGCCTAAATTGGTAATCACATATAACAAAGCATAAACAGATAAAAAGGTGGAAAAGGAGGAGACGGAAGAAAAACAGCGAGAGTGGTAGAAAATAGAAAGAAGGGGGAGAGAATGGTAGAAAGAAACGAGAAAAGCAAAAAGAAGCCGAAGGGAGTAAAGCGGGAAGAAGAAAGAAAAAAGTCGCGAGAAAAAACTTCCTCGTCATTATCGAATACAGTGTTTGCTTGTCAGAAGCAAAATTGAAATATTTGGTGTACGGACCTACATAATTAAATTAAACGTGGGGTACACCACTGTTATATTGTTTATGTTGTTGGTAGCGTAGCGGGCTCCGGATCAAATCCGGATCTTTCACGCCTGTCTCAACGTTTAGTGATCGTGCATTCAGTAACATGCCTTACATCTCGATATAGGTTATATCATTACAACTCTTTTAATAAATTTGCTACTGTTGCTTCTAAGAGAAGAGTAGTGGGGCGTAGACCACGGGTTCAGCTAGTTTTATAAATTAATTTGCAATTGCTGTAATTCTCGTACTCGTAATTTGTAAATATGATCGTCCCCCTTTGCATCTACCAGATGTACTTACAGCGTTCGAAGCAAAATCTGTTTAAGTTGTTTGGTATACTTTAAAAACCCGTTTAGTTTTAGTATTAGAAACAAACATGCAAACAAAAATTTGTTCACAGAAATAATTAATATTCTGTTTACGTTATAAGTATTTAATTGTTATTTTGTTGCTTATTTTTTTGACCGAATTAGTAAATATTTGTTCAATTATTGCGTTTACTTGTCATATCATTTCAGTCATACTCATATTTGTATTTCCACAACTCGCGATAAACAAATGCTGTTTGAAATAACATTAGAATAGTACAATTCTGTGTGCAATAATATTAATATATTAATTGTTTGTTACTGGAAAAAATTGTATAACATGTTCTGTGCGAGGTTGCCGACACGCCAGAATGGAAGTAAGCCATAAATAACCAAATTGTAGCAACAGTAGTGACTGCAACAGAAATATTCGTCAAAAACAATCAATAAACTTAGTGGAGATGTTAAGTAAAAACCCGTTGTCGTGTTATGATAATAAATTTTTTTCAAGATGCAAGAGCCTGTCGTCGAGTTATGGTGATAGATGATAGGTAGATAGATTAATAGATATAGATATAAATAGATAGATAACCCCCTTAAATAATGCTACACCTAAAAATTAAATTGTGAATCTTATTCTACTATCACTCATAACTAACTTAGCTTAATCAGAAATGCTGTATTTTTTCTCGTCTATTGGATAAAAATTAATTAATTTTTGATTTTAAAAAAGGTCCCAGATTAATTAGAAATTACAACATTAAAAAAAATTGTGTTGCCAGTGTTTCAGCCATATTTTTTAAAAATTTCTAATATCTTCAAAAATATTGTTGAAAATTCTTGTGCATAATAACGTTGTGTCTTTATAGGGCTTTAGCGCCCAAGTCAAAATTTTAAACGGTTGCATCGGCCGCCATCTTGAAGCTAGAAAATTTGGAAAAGAAAATTAATAAAAAAATATTACTAAAAATTGATGTTTAATTTTGCTTTGGCTGTATGATTTTTTAAAAGTTTTTTTCTTTTTGTAGAATTTTGAGTTACTAGTGTGCTCCTCCCCCATTCTTAAGCCTATCGCAATCGGCTTATTTGTTTGGAATATATGAGACGTGCACACCCACAGACAGACAATTTACGAAAACGACTTTTTTTGAGTTTCTGCAGGTCCACATGCTTTCCGTCAAAATCTCAAAATAAATACTGGTTATGAAATCAAAACTGAAAGTACAGGAAAGTGAAAATTTAGTAAGTTGTAAACCAAAGTTATGTTAAAGCTCTTTGCGAAGAAAAAAAATTATAATTTTGTACGTACATCTTTGCTTAGATCTGATTTTGTAAAACTTAGTTTAGGTTAGATTAGTATAAATAAATTGAGTTGCGTTTGAACTCCAAATTCTAAAATGTAAAAATAGAACCAAGACTTATTTTTTGCCAAAGTCAAATATTTACTTTATCAAAACCATAATTATTCTTAAAACGCGATGTTAAAAATAAACATTTTTCCTAGTAAAAGGCAAAATGTTAAAAACTCGTTACTAATTATTTTTTAAAGCGTTTGCAACTTACCTGACCGTGCTGAGGCAAAAAGCAATAAAGTTACATAAACAAACCATTGGTGAACACTCGACATTTCAAATTACACTGTGCGTATTTAAAAAAAGGTTTAATTATCTGATTACCTTTAATGGACGTGCGCAAGCTTATTGCTTTAGTAATTTAATCGAGCTTTTAGTTGTTAATTAAAAAAATAATAACTTAGGCAACAATTTGGAAAATTTTACAAAAATAGTGTGTGCCCAGAAACTGTAAAAAAATAAATTCTATTTAATCTGTATTGAAGTATTTCAGGAAAGTCAACCGAGAATTTTTGGAATAAAAATGTTAAGAAATTCTATTAATTCATAAACCTAAGTCTCATTTTTTTACTATGTTGTTTTTTCTCATAAAATCGTAACAAAGTTTCGAATAAGTTTGAAACTTTTTCTTTAATTAATTTTACTGCCTTTTAATTTTTTTTAGGTTTCTTATTCCATTTCTCCTTTAATATCGTATTTCATGGAAATTAAAAAGAATTGTTACAATAACATGATTTACTTGTGTCCCATTAATTAGAGATGAGTATTTACATCATTGCATGCATCTTCAAATACCACACCTCTTGACCCGGACGTAATTAACTAAAGTGATTATAATGACCGCATGTACATAACACACCTTTTGCTTCCCCAAATTTTGCAACAAAACTATTGATTTAAATTTCACATAATTCAAGGTCATACCAACAATTTTATAGCAGGTGTCGGTTACAACCTCAAATAAACAGGGTGTTATTGAAATACGTTGCAGATATTTTAACCTGTAATAGAACTTACCAAACTGAGCCATTAATGTGGGTCGTAATTAGCCTTTACGTCCTGCTGGGCCCCGGAACTCTTCTCTGTCAGTGATAAGGTAGAGTACGGGGGACCTACAGTTTAACGTCGAATCCGAACGACTAAATAGCAGAGAAGGCTTTAGGCATTAAGACCCCACGGCTGCCTACACCGGATTGGGTATTGTGAGTGGCAAATTGCGGCACAGATTTTTATTGCTGCATGGCTTTTGCGGGGCTTCGAATCCCAGACCTTTAGCGTTGAACCCCAAGCGCACAACCACTAAGCTACCATCTCTGACTAATGTGGGTATGAGCCTGTAATTGTATTTTAATTGAATGTGTACGACTGGTCGTGTTTAATCGAATGCAATAAATTCGTTACTTAGTTTTAAAACGGCGGTTTTTTCCAATAATTAATTAACGGCACTGTTGTTGTGTTTGGTGAAGTTAGCGAAGATGCTGACAGAGCTAGAGCACTTTACGTGGAATGTTTTCCCAATCGTCGTAACCTTATGCGAGAACCTTTACGAATACGGTTCAACGTTTACGTGATTATGGTACGTTTTAACTCCAAGTGAAACGTCGAGGAAGGGCATCGACCGTCAAATTGTGAATGCCGAACCGCAAATTTTAGAAGCATTAGAAGCGGATCTCACTGTTAGTGTCTGAAAACTTGCATTACGCATTGAAATATCAGCATCTATAATTTGACGTACTCTTATTACGTACAACTGGTGCAGGCAGTACGGCCAGGAGATCCTCTACATCGTGAAGTTTTTTGTAGATGGATTTTGGGGAATGTTGAGAAGCAACCGAATTTTTTTTAAATTGTTTGCTGTTTTTACGAAATGCCACAGATGAAGCGGCGGCGCAACGAGTTCGAAAACTTAGCATATTAGTCAGAACCCGAAACTGCTTCACACGGCCAAATATCACAACTCTTTGACTTTTTGCAAGAATAGACCCTTTTTATGTCTCCGTTGACTGAGCTATATACTACACACAATAAGTCGTTATTATTTAAATAAACTAACTTTTTTAAATTGGCCGTGGGGCTGTTCGTGACAATTCAGGAAGAGGAAGTTCAACTACAACCAGAGTCATTCCTGCTGTCATTAAATTTGCTGAAGCTTTTATCAGTGTAAATTGCCAAATAAATATCTCTGAAATGGTAGAGAAAACCAACAAGTTTAATGCACTTTTATTGCAATTGAACCCCTTTTTTGTGGATTGTCACAGACAGCCTCGCGGCCATTGAATAAAATAGCACATTTGAATACTTGCGACTTCTTAAGTGTACTTTTTTGATACTATGAGCTGAGTCTGCGTCAAATTTCAATCGATTTGACGCCTTCATTAACAAGAAATTGAATTATAATCCACTGCTACGTCAACATTTTGCAATAGAAATTTATCACTACATCAACACTTCTTTATGCTAAAAGTACCTATAAGAAAAAAAAAACAATTAATAGAAAAACAGATATAGAAAAGACATGTACAATGGATACATTTTATTGAATTTAAAGTTTAACATAACAAAATTATCATCGATACAGATAAAGAATAAGCCACAAAATATGGGTTATTTTTCTAAATATGCATGCATCCCATGTTAGACTTCTCTAGGTTGTGGTTCACTTTACTTCGTTGGGAATTTTTACATCACTAACATAGCTACAATAAATAATTATTATATTAGTTAATCGTTACCCACACACAATAATTATCACACGTAATTCTAATAATACTTATAACAATTCCATGTTTAAAATAAAAGCAAAGGTAACTGAATTACGAATAACAAGGAAAAACTAACCTATTGTAAAATTAGGCTTAAAAATAATATTTTGGTTTCTAACTTTTAAAAATTTTAATCTTTAGAGATATCTATTTTGATATTACATGTGGGTTTATTTGTCATAGTCGTTTCTGAAGTTAGAAAACAGAAACATTATTTTAAATTAAAAAAATTATTTTTTATCAATTTTGATCGTTATCTAAACAATATCCGAAGTAAATTTAGGGGTATTATAAAATTATATTATCTAAGAGATGTTACTGTTGGTTCAAAAATGTTAGTAATTACATACTTATGCTTAAAAGTAAATACAATGTGGTCACAATAAACGGTTACAAGCTAATATTAATGCAACTATAGCAAAAGAAGGCGTAATTTTAATGGAGGAATTGCACAAATCTGACGTGCACGTTACACAATACTCGTAATCAGTTTCCGAATGATCTTCGAAGCCGCGGCTGTCGTAACAGTAATTTCTTTCAGCACAACCTCTTTTTAGTTCTTCGCTGGTTCTAACTGTAAACATATAAAAGAACTATTAATTATTTATACCTTCAACGGTTTGCAGGTCCGGATTAAGCGTGTGTGAAGCTTTGAAAATCAGACTTCTTGATTTTTTCCCATACTTAAAAAAATAAATTCGTTCTGATTTTCCAATCATGCTTTGTATTATAAAGCTCTAACACAAACAGTTATTTTTGCTAGTTGCACCACTCGCTTAAACTCAGAACGACCACTTAATGCAACTTAAAATTAATTTTTCGCAGAAAAATGTTGTTCGAATCATGTCACACTAGAAATAAAAAAATTAATTTCGTTGCCCAAAATGTAGAAGGGGGAGGTTAACCTCCTAAATGTTACAAAATGTACATTTAAAAATTAAATTCAGAATTATATTGAATGTAGGAATTTTATCGTCTCCTACTCATTAAATAAATATACAGGGTGGTTCATGACTCGAAGTGTATAACTTAAGCGTGTTAATGGGTAAATTGGAGCAAAAAGTGTACTATAAACTTGTTTTAGAAACTCAGCTCTGATGTGTGGAACGTCATTTTACGTTTTATTCGGAATTACGGTCAAGAAATTTACGTTTTCCTCAAATCGCTAAATAATTTTAGATTTCACAATTGAATTTGACGTTGGAAATTCACTTTTTAACGTCAAAAAATAATTATCGAGTTTCGAAACTTATTTCTTTCTTTGGCAACGAAAAATGCTGTTCCTTAAAAGCAAACAATTCGGTGTGACGACCGAATATGACTTCACTACTACACCAGCTGTGCAGTTAAGTGGCAGCATTTTCCAATATTTATAATTAATTTTTTGACGGTAAAAATAATATTTGTTGATTGCAACAATTAGTTTTTGGCCGTAAAAATTTTTGGATTAAAATAAATGACGTCGAATATTATTTTTTGACTTTAAAGAATATTTAATAAAAGTAAAACAGCGTTCCATAGCTATGAGTGTTACAAGTATACGATTACAGGTATGTTTAATTCTTAATTGTGTAAGCTGTTTTTTACCTTTTGACGCAAAAAGATTATTTATTTAAGTCAAAAAAATATTCAAAAAGAAAAACTCATTTGAAACTACAATTATTACATTTTTTTCAAAAAAAAGTTATTTTACGGCGTCCAAAGCATGGTATTTATTATAATTTTTGCGTCAAAAAATATTCACGTCAAAAAATAAATTTGTAACGTTAATAAGCAATTTTGTGTCGTCAAAAAATAGGTTTATTGCTTTAAAAAACATTTTATGACGTCACAAGCTTCTTTTTTGTTTTTTAAATTAAATTTTAGAATTCCAATAATGTTTAATTAAAAGAATAAAACTGCGTTCCATAGTTATGGGTGTTACAAGTATACGATTAAAAGTCGTTGAATCCCAATTGTGTAAGCGGTGTTTAATCATTTGACGTCAAAAAGTTATTTATTGACATCAAAAAAATAATCAAGTCAAGATTTTAATTTAAAACTAGAATTATTGAATTTTTGACAAAACAAATTATTTTATGGCGTCAAAAGCACAGTTTTTATTGTTATATTGGCGGCAAAAAAATATTCACGTCAAAAAATGAATTTGAAACGTCAATAATTGATTTTTGTCGTCAAAAAATAATTGCATAACGTTAAAAACGCATTTTGTGATGTAAATAATTATTATCTTACATAAAACATTATTTTTCGACTTTAAATATAATTTAAGAAAAAGTCAAACGTCGTTTCATAGCTATGGGTGTTACATGTGCATAGGCCCAGCGGGTGGTCTAGTGGTTAAAGTCCCAGGCTTTGAAACTAGACTCTCAACGGCAGTAGGTTCGAGTCCTCTGCCCGTCGGAAATTTTACTGAATAAGTTAAATCCGGCGTGTCCCTGGATGGTGTGTGTGATGTGTATGTTGGGTTGCATGTCTTTCAGAGGTGGGGCATGTTAGACCGGTGTATAGCGCAAATCCGCTGAGCCCGGGTAAGGGGGTGGGATGGGAATCATGGAGTCGTGCTCACGCACGGCCTTATGATTTACAAAAAAAACAAGTGCACCATTATAGGTCAAGGAAAACACATTTAATTTAAAAAAAAGTATTACCATAATATTGCTAACGCAATCATTGTTCAAAATTATTTCTTGTGTCTTGGGTGCAAAGTATGATCCTTTGCACAATAGAATTGATAGTTTTCTTAATAGTGCGTGGATTGTTTCTGAATTTCGTGGCAGCGTTCAAAATGCAATTCACAAGTTCAAACTTGTTGCTTGTCTCGATTACATAAACTAATGTTTATACGTGTCTTGACAGAAAATAATCAAGTCGGGTGACCTGAGTGGCCAGTTTTCAGTCAACTTCTTTTGAGAGACGCAATTTTAGATGACATTATGCAACGTATTGTAACTATAATGTAATATATTGGTTTGACATTAAACGCAGTTTTATTTGACCTTATTAGTTGTACACTTGTAATACCCATAACTTTGTAAGGGTCGAGTTTCCGACACTTATTAATAAAACATTTTTTATTCCTAATTAACACGCCCTTTAGTTATAGACCTTGTCTCATAGGACACTCTCTAGAACTAGAAAAGAAATTATAGAGTAATGAGGAAAACCCAAATTCTAATAAATTTAAGAAAAATTTTAAAAATAATTTTTGAAAAACAATTTTTTAATGTCTTCTGAATTTGAAATGTATGTGGTTTTAAAAGTACCCTCATTATTATCATTACATTCTTTTAGAACTCGAACCCACGCAATTCCATATAGATATTTTCTAAAAATATTTTTTAAGGTAAGAAATAAGAAAAAGAAATTTTTGTATGGAAAAGTAATAATCTCCCCTTAGTACGGACCTGCTACTCAAAAATATTGTATTAAGCAAAATACTTACATGTTTCATGAGTTCTGTGTTTGATACAAACTTGGTCATGGTGACAATCCTGTTGAAAAGCATAGTTTTGGACATTAAAAGGATCAAGGCACTGTAAACTCGATAAGGATGAACAGGTATAGCATCTCAGGCCCTTTGCTGAAAAATAATTTTATAAATAGTTTTCTTAACCAAAAAATTACTTATTTAACTTTATTTAAAATTAAAACATCGTGATTAAATAGCATTGGATATTTATTTCCTAATGATATAAACATACAATAAAATTTTATTTTTTCGTGAAGGTTACTTTTATTTTAGCCCAGTTAAATTTAGTACCTAGTCCCAAGGGCAAAAAACTAAATTAATTTAATTTCACAACATTCACAAAAAAATTCAAAAAATTTGATCACAAAATAAACTGTTTTTCCAAAATTTTCCTAACCAACTTCACTGCCATCTACAAACATATTAACACCACACAAAAAATTATGACATATATTTTATTATTTAATTATGCCTTTATCTCCAGTTCAAGGACCAAAAAATTAAGTATCCCCATGCGCATCAGTTCATAACTTTGCCATAATATACTGAACTCTGTGTCAACTGTTTAATTAACCAATTGTGAAGTATCGATGTTAGACACAAATCGAAACTCGCATATTGGAGGAAGTCTTAAAGCATTACTTACCTTTTTGTAGTAAAGCAAATAGGAAAAGAGCCACAAACACAAACTGGCACTTATAATTAAGCATTTTCACAGCAAACTACGTAACTCCAACTATTTTTACTATACAAAACATGTGCGCAGGTCTGAGGACCAATTTACTTTTCTCCCAAATATTTTTAGCTTAATCATGAGAGGGCGGATGTTTACGCAGTCGGCCAATGTGAAATGTGTAGAAACCGTGACAGACGAGGTTGAAATTATCTACTTATTTTTGTGTCAATTAATCTAGATTTTGTAAAAGAAAAAATATTTTTAAATTTAATGAATTATAACGTTGTTATCGCACATGTATTTTGTTTGGGCTAGATAAATTATTAGGCATTAGTTAAATTATTTTTCAAAGCGCATAGTGAACGTGAGCGCTTAAGCCCCTTTAATAACAAAAATTGCTCCTAAATCATGTCAGCAAAATACGCTAACTACTTTGACGTTACAATATCAACGATTGGTGTTTTATATTTCTTTGTCAAATTATTTGCGCTGTTGAGGCTAACGACCAACGGTAGACACTAAAAAGTTTCACAAATTTGAAAAAATGATATCATGGTCTTTCATGTGATACCAAACACGTTCTTTTTTTGATTGGGTACAAAACATTCAAGTTCCTAATTTCGTTAAGTGATCCAGTGACTAATTGTCTACTTTTTTTTCAAATAGTACCCGGCTTATTCTTATTCAGCGAAGACAACTGCATAGGAAAACCCATATTGTTACATTAGAACGACTATCGCATAAAAGAAGCCAAACTTTTCTTAAGGTTACATATTTTAACCTTATTTAATCACAAATTAACTGAAATTAGCGTCACGTTCTTGCAGCGGAAATGCATAAAAAGGCGATGAAGTTACAAGTATTTTTTAATTTATTTGCTAATATGTATACGGTCACTTATTATATTAAACATGTTTTTGTTTATTGGTAGTGTTTATTAAAATATAAATTAATTATTAAGATGCTGGTCAGCGACAGACGTTTTATTATTTAAAAAAATTATTTATCTTTTTTCAATTGTAGTATTGTAACCGTAAAAAACATCGATTTTAGAATTTTGACGGAAATGCACGACCTCTAGAAATTTTAAAGATCGCTTTTTCCATCTAAGATTTTAAGAAATTTTCAGAATTTTCTAAACAAAATATGGAAATTTTCAATCCTCGATCGTCTTCTAGTCACTTTGAAAATTTCCAAACGGTATGTAAAAATTTGCAATTAGTAACTGGAAATCTTCAGATCGCTTTTTCTCTTTAGTTTTTTTGAAACTTTCCATATAAAGTGTAGAATTTTCAGAGCTCTGTGGTCCTCTAGTCAATTTAAATGTTTTCAAATAGAAGGTTGAAATTTTTAAACCTCTGTCGTCCTCCGGGCAATTTATTTTAATTTCCATGTGGTATGTAGAAATTCACAAATGGTCTGTGAAAACTGCAAATTATTAATTGGAAATTTCAAGATCGCTTTTTTCATCTAATTTTTTAGGAAATTACCAAATAGTGTCCGGAAGTTTTTAAACAAAATGTGGGAAACTTTCACTTTGTCTCTATCTAGTCTATTAAGAAAAGTCCAAATAGTACTTATACGGAAATTTTCAAATCGTATTTAAATGTTTCCAAATGGTAACTGGAAATTATAGTTTTCTCTCTAGTTTGTTTTGAAATTTACAAGTAATATATGAAAATTTACAAATGAAATGTAGAAACTTCTAATTAGTAACTGAAAATTTCCAGTTCGCTTTTTTTCTAGTTTCTTTAGAAAATTCTAAATAGAATGTGGAAACATTTAAACCTCTGTCGCCCTCCTGCCATGTGCTACATTAAAATTTCCAATTAGTAAAAAAAATTGTCAGATCGTTGTTTCTCTTTGGAAAGTTCCAAATAGTTCATGAAAATTTATAAATGGAATGTTGATATTTTCAAATCTTTGTCGTGATTTGGTCAATTTAGATATTTCCAAGTTGTATGTAAAAATATCCAATTAGTAGCTAGAAATTTCCACATCTGTTTTTCTCTAGCTTTTTTAGGAATTTCAAAATAGTAACAGAAATTTCAAAATGGTATGTGAAAATTTTCATTTTCCCTCCAGTCTGTTTTGAAATTTTCAGAAAATTTCTTAATAGTGTGCGGAAATTTCCAAATGCTTTATGATCAGTACCTGGAAATTTCCATATCGCTTTCCTTTTAGTCTGTTTTGAAATTTCCAAATGGTATATGGAAATTTTGAATATGATGTCAAAATTTTCATCCCTCTCTCGCCCTCTAGTTAAGTTGGTAAAATCCAAATGGTTTGTGAAAAGTTCCAATTAGTAACTGAAAATTTTTAGATCGCTTTTTTTCTCTAGTCTCTTTGGAAAGTTCCAAATAGTTTATGAAAAATTATAAATAGAATGTAGATATTTTCAAATATCTGTCACCCTCTGGCCAGTTTGGAAATTTCCATGTGGTATGTGCAAATTTCCAATTAATAACCGGAAATTTTTAGAATGCTTTTTCTCTCTAGTTTCTTTGGAAATTTCTAAATTGTAACGGAAATTTTCAAACCTTTGGCGCCCTCTAGACAATTTACAAATTTCCGTAGGGCATGTGAAAATTTTCACATAGTATGTAAAACTTTCCAATTAGTAACTAAACATTGCAAAATGATTTTTTCTTTTAGTCCCTTTGGAAAACTTCAAATAGTATACGGAAATTTCCAAACGGAATATGGAAATTTTCAGAGCTCTATCGCCCTCGGTCAGTTTGGAAATTTCCATGTGGTATGTGGAAATTTCCAATTAATAACTTGAAATTTTTAAATGGCGATTTCTTTCTAGTTTTTTTTAGAAATTTCTAAATAGTAACTAGATATTTCAAGATGGCTTTTTTCCTCTGGTTTCTTAGGAAATCTCTTTGGAAATTTCACCGAAATTCCCAAATGGGATGTAGACATTTTCAGACCTCTGTCGCCCTCTAATCAGTTACAAATTTCCCAAATAGATTGTGAAAACTTTCAATCTGCTGTCACTCTCTAGCAAAATTGGAAATTTCCAATTAGTAACTGGAAATTCACAAATCGCTTTTTTCATTTAATCTCATTGGAAATTTCCTTATAGCATGTGGAAATTTTCTAATAAGAAGTGAAAATTTTTGTTTATTTTTTTCCAAATTTATTTTCACAAACAGACTGGAGGGAGAAAGAGGTCTGGAAATTTTCAGTTACTGTTTGAAATTTTTCGCATACCATTTCCAAATGGAATGAGAAAAATTTGAAACAGTAACTAGAAGTTTCCGGACTTCTTTCTCCCTCTAGTCTGTATGTGAAAATAAATTTAGAAAAAAATCACTTGCTGGCATTAGACTTAGGAAAACTCATCTTCCAGACGTTTACTTTTATCCAATTAGCAACCTGTGGCCTTAGGTACTGTAACTCTGTCAAATCTCGTAATATATCTTCATATTGATTATTGCATAAGTTTTCCTTTTTAATCTCACATTTGACTGTCTTTAGTAACAAGTTAACTAAATAGCGATTTAAATCGGCAAAGTAAGATAAACTATTTTGTTAAAGTTTAACAAAATAATAAAAAACTGTTTATTTTTTAAATTTTATTATTATATGAGATATCTAACAAAAACAATAGTCACACAAAAGCTAGGAGGAACCACAATACCAGACGTGTTACAAAGATCTTCTGTACATGTGATACAGTGCCCAGACAGCTCATCTATTTTGCTGCAGTAATATTTGTCTATGCAGCCTCTTTGTATAATTTCGGGCAAATACACTAAAACAAAAAAATTTTTAATTTTACAATAGCACAGAGTGGCTAGGAAAACCCCGGCCACTTTTCTTGCGGCGGTCAAGAGATGGCGCTTTAGTAAATAAAAATTAAATTAAAATACTGGCAACAACGCAGAATCCAAGACGTTTTAGTTGTTTTGATTTAATATGGGGCGTATGTATTAACTAAAACGTCTTGGATTCTGCGTTGCTGCCGGTATTTTAATTTAATTTTTCTTTACTAAAGCGCCATCTCTTGACTGCCGCAAGAAAAGTGGTTTTCCTAGCCACTCTGTACAATTATTTCAATTTTAAATAAATGCCCATAAAATTAAAACGTAAATAAAGAATGTCAATGGAAAAACAATGATACTTACTCACTTCTGGCAACGTATGTGTCATGCAAACTTGAGACTCTTCGCACTCAGTTGTTGTTACACCATCAGGATCAAAATCTTCTCCACAATCAACTCGATCAGAAAAAAAAGTCGTGCATTCGTAGCACTCTAAAGCCGTTCCTAAAATATATAAACTTGTATTAGCGTAATACAAATGTTGAGGTGGCCGACGGTGGAATAGTGGTCAGAGTCGCAGGTTTTGAAACTAATCTGCCACAGGTACATAAGGGGGTTCGATTCCCACTCACTACACCAAACAAAGCGTTTTCGAGCAAGTGTTTTTGTGTATTAAATTAAGCACCCCCGTAAGGAGTCACAAAAACAATTTTGTACCAACAACAAAGATCACAAATTATTGCTACGGATAGAAGTAACGGAAAGATTGACTAAGAATTATTAAAAATTTAATTTGTTAATTAAGTTATACAATCTGCACACAAAAATCTATGAATTGAGTTAACTGACCTTTATGTCGCAAAGCTACCAATAAAATAACAACCAAACTAAACCGATTCATTTTAAACAAAGCAGGCAACTAAATTACGGTTGTGAAATACAAAATTGTAACGTCACAATTTGGAGGTGCAAATGTACTGTTTATTCAGGCGTTACATCAACATGAAGTGCTTTATGAACTTGCACTTCAATTGAAGCTTTCCCAGAGTAATTAGAGCTATTATTATTAATGATGTAACGAAATGGTCTGCTTTTGGTGCTCTACTGAAAAATTTTGCTATTGAAAAAAGTAATGATTTAGGGTTGAAACTAAAGCTTTATAGCTAAAAATTAAAAAAAAAAGAAATGTGTGTCGGGCACGAAAATCCTAAGAGAAACTTCTTAGCGTGTTCTTACTGAAAGCGTATCTTCAATTGTATGATTTAACAAAACGGTTACGTCACGTTCTAGTTAGTACCAGGAATCGCTATAAAAAGATTAATGCGCGTGAGTGTGTTACATTAAAACTAAATATATTATTTTTATCAAAAAAAGCTGTAGAGCAACCGCCACGGGACCTTTCTCGCGTTTACCGAATTTTTCGAAAATAATTAAATATTTCAAAAATATTACGAATTTCATGGAAATTTAGAATATTTTTAAATATCTCGAAACAATTTCATAAGATGTTTATACCGGATGTTTTTTTTTAATTTGCAATTGTACTTTTTTTCAAAAATTTTAACAAAATTACTCTTACTAAATTGTTTTAAAAACTAAAAAATTGCAAATTTTCAAAAAGGTTTAAAAATTTTGACGTTATGCGACATAATTTAATTTTTTCTCTGAAGTCATATTTTCTGTGTCGCTTCCTATGAATTTTTGAAGTTTCAATATTAATAGATACGATAAAACCGCTGTTTTTAAAAGAAATTATTCAATCAGACAAGTAAGAATTTTTACAGAAATATTTAAAAACAATCTTTTGCACCCCTCCCCCCTCTTTCCATCATATTATTTGCTGACGGATTTTATTGTTTGGTAGTAGCAAATCTAACGCTTTTTTTTCGCAACTTTTTATTTTCAAAACTACCACCAGTTGGAGTTTGTCAATATTACAATTTACTTTCGGCTTAGACCGCGTCGTCATTTGGGAACTACGCCCAGCATAATCAGGTAAGGACCGACCTGTAGCTTGTCTGCCTTTACAAGCATTTGCTCTAGAAGTCTGAGCAATATTTGTTCGTAGGCCCTGCTTGCCTGAACAGGGCCGTGTGCTTAGCTTATTTAGGGCGGACAAGGATTTGATCTTAATGTATTTTGTTTGCCAGGACAATAATACTTAATCGGCTTATGCCTGCTAGCTGTTTGTGAACCCATGCAAACTAACGTTTCGCAAGACATTGCAGCTTGCATCTTCAGAGTGAATAGTACACTAAATTCAAATCCGGGAAGCGGAGGTATTTAAACCTCTTTGAGCCAGTCGAGCAGAACGGCGGAGTTCTGGTTGGCTGTCACCGTTGGGTGAAGACGGATCCGGTGGAGCGTGATCGTGAGATCGATGATGCTTAGGAGTCCTCATAGGATAAACTACCGGAGTCCAAGCTTTACTGAGTCTAAAACCATCCTCCCTGTTTATGTTGTTAGGTTGTTTCTCAATTTCAATTGCTTCACGTATGATGCGAGGGAAGTAATTAGGTACTCTGGTGAGTACCCGAACATTGTCAAAGTCCATCTTATGCCCGGTTAAACCAGTATGTTCAGCCACCGCAGATTTTGCGATGCGTTTGTGTTTGCAATCACCTTTGTGCTCTCGCAATCTTAACTCAATGGAACGACCAGTTTGTCCGATGTAGTTTGAGCCACAAGAGCAAGGGATGTTGTAGATCCCGGCTAATTCTAAATTTGACATTTAATCCTTTGCGGATCTGAAAGTGTTTCCCAGAGTTTCATTAGTCCTAAAAACTATCTTTATGCTGTACCTTCTAAGAACATGCCCAATCTTATCAGTAATGCCTTTACTGTAAGGTAGAAAAGCTAAGCCTTCCGGAGGTGCCAGTTCCTCCTTAGCCTTGGGCTGTTCCGCATTGCGTATTGCTCTATGAATTTCTGTGGCTGTATAACCGTTTTGTTGTAACGACATCAAGTTCTCTTGTAGGTGTTCTGCATCTGATATTCGGACTGCTATGGTTGTTAGAGTTTTTAGCACAGTTGCTTTCTGCATCGGGTGATGATGAGAATTTGCATTTAAATACCTGCCTGTATGTGTTTTCTTTCTGTAAACTGCGTGCCCCAAGCTACCATCTGGTTTACGTGTGACATGTACGTCTAAGAATGGAATACTGCCATTTTCCTCTGCTTCCAGACTTCTAGAGCAAATGCTTGCAAAGGCAGACAAGCTACAGGTCGGTCCTCATCTAATTATGCTGGGCGTAGTTCCCAAATGACGACGCGGTCTAAGACGAAAGTAAATTGTAATATTGACAGCTCGAGAAACCGCGAAAGCCTCAAAGAATACAGTTGGAGTTTGTTGAAAATTTCGAATTTACCGCTTTTTTGCCCAAAAATGACTGGGGAGATCGCGATGAAATTTGGTATCGTAATAGCTCTTGAAAAATTTCACAAAAATATTGTTTTTTCAAAATTGTATGCTCACAGAGCATAAGCTAAAATTTGGTTGACATCGCAAAGCAACAATTTCTCATTACTCCTTTTACGATTTTTTGAAATTTGAAAATGAATGCCTATTTATTTATTAAACTGGGAAATATAATAAAAATTTTTGCGTCTGCTAACTGCTATGGCTTATGGCCGTTCCTCGAGCGTAGACAAGGAAGTAACGTGTCACATCTAAAACTGCCGATCATGTCAAGCGTAATTGCTTTTGCAGCATGACTTACCTTATCTTAACTTTCTTGGTTAAATAAAAGTGGTTGTAGTTATTCGATCAGCTTATGTTTCTAATTCTTTTTAGAAGAAAAGACATCTTTCTTACCTTATCTTGCTCAAACTAAAGTAGGTGGCTATTTACTGAGTGTTTTGGATAATCCTTTATCGAAACCAGTAGTTAAAATTAAAATTTCTAATCTTTGTCTTTCGTCACATTTTATTTTCATAGGAACAGTTTAACAGTAAAATAAGCAACAACAACAACAACAACAAATGATGGAACAACCACCAAAGAAGTATTACAGTAGTCCTCTTGACATGTAATACAGTGCTCATTATGTTCGTCTACTTTGTTGCAAAAGTATCTGTCCACGCATCCTCTTTGTGTAATTTTTGGCATAGTCACTGTAATAAAAAAAAACTCAATTAGTTCAAGACTGCAAGTTTTAAAATTAAAGATTTTTAGAAAGTTTGCTACTCTTTAACAACTAATAACTGACAAACAGTACATGGAAACAACATAACGAGAAAAAAATGTGCTAGGAAGTTTATTTTATATGGTAGCAAATATTATAAATTTAATATATTTCTGTTTGCTATTTCATGTATGTTAATATTGATTTGTCGTTTTGTGGGAAAAAAAACTTTGGGCATATTCGCTTAAAAATTTATATTAATCAAAAAAAATTTAAATTCAAATAATACGCAAAGTTTTGAACGAATAGCAAGTTAAAAAATCAAAGCTTGGTTGATGATTATCTCATTTTAGCCACGTTAAAACCCTTTAAAATCATTTCCATAATAAATCCGGATTCTTTCCACTTGTCTGAAAATGACTACAACCCACCTGTTTACGCGGTCTTTATATGTATATTGCATCGTGAAGCAATTCGAAACTCATAAAACCAGCATGAGATAGACACTGTATTGTATAGGGAAATTCACATGCATCTTTCTTTAAAAGCTGTCATAAATAAAAACCCTGTCATCGCCAATTATTCAATAAAGGGCGGGCGGTATTTAATAAACAACCCTCTTGAAGTTTATTGCTTGTTTTTATCTGCAAAAAACTTTTACGTATAAATTCCGCTCTTTTATGCAGGTGTTCAAAATGCAATAACAATTGTCAACACCAAATATTTAACCATAAGAAAAGAGGGCTGCAGCTGCAAATTATTTCTTGCGTGCAACCTTCCTTTTCGTGCATTTCTAAGAACCACGGTTACCTCTTCAGGGACATACCAATAATTATACAATACTTTGTTAGTTTTTTTTTGATTTATTACCTTAAACTTCGAGTACTTGATCGACCCAATTGATACGAATTTTGAAATCATCGGCCATAATGGTAATTGCATCAATTGCATGGCCTCCATAAAATTTGTTACGTAGGTATTGATGGCTGTTTGCCACTGAAAGTGTAATTATAAAATTATATAAATAATTACTATCGTATTAATGCTTCTAAAGATGCAATCAAATTACGCAACCAAATACCTACTTTTGATGGTTAAGGCGCAAACTCGATTGGGTTTATTGAACAAAATTCTTGTCCGTAATTAATTTATTTTTGGAAATATCACGCGGATATATTTACGGAGACATACTGTGTAATTAAGCTTTGTTATTATTAAATACACTGGATAATATTTGCATACATAGATGTAACTAAATCTTTCATTAAATTGCTTTGCAAATCTCCAAAATCTTGAGACATGTTATTATGATTTGCTACAGATCGGCGAGGCTGTGGGTATTTACCATTTACTCAGTGCCTTACAATTTTAAGTACTCTCTCACTTTTTGACGTTATACAATGAGCAATTATGCCTAGTTAATAATAATGATAGGAAATAACTACTAGAATCAACGTTAATGTTCCAAATTATTAGTTCAACAACAAATACGTAACTCTGAAATCATCTACTAGAAGGTAACTGTCAAATACTTATACCTTAATGAAGCTTCTGTGAAATTTATTTTCCTTTTGCTAGAAGTAAGCGTTTCTTTACGGTTTTACTTGCTAATAACGGGCGAAGCACTTCACCTGGACTTTCATATACTTCAACAATCTTTAATCTTTCATATTTTGAAAACTATTTTAATCAGCGATGTATTAATAAAATACTTTATAGCGTCAATAATATTTATTTATTATAACCTTATACTTATTTCAGCATATAGAAATACGTATAAGGTTTAAATATTGTTGAAGTATTCATCTTCTTTTTCTTTCAGCATTGTAAAACAATATTCGTTCACTAACAATGGATTTTAGTTCAATAATCCTTAGTTACCGTGCATTATAACAAAACACCTGTGGTGTGTGGATCCAATGTTGTCAAATGTACGTTCCTTTAAAATGGTTCCTGAGGACAGAGGAAACATTGACCAACATTTTGGTAATAAGATTTACGACTCAGAATTTTATAACCAACATCGCCACGTGTAGTTCTTTCGTCAATTTATACACACCCGGTATAAAGGCCACTTTTCTTTGTGCAGTGAACCGCTATAAATATTCAGAGAAATACACTCCCTTCATATGTACCATTTCTTTGTACTGCCGCAGAACAATTCGCTGAAACAAACTCAAATCTATATATTACATCCAGATCCTTTCCACCTGTCTCAACTTTTAGTGGTAAGAAGCTCCTACTACTGCAACCCACCTATTTATGCGGTCTTTATATAAAGACCATTTTCCTTTATGCAATGAACCGCTATAATATTACATAGAAATATACTACCTTGATATATTGTTGCAGCACAATTTGCGGAAACAAACTTGAACTACATATTTAATCTAAATTCCTTCCACCTGTCTCAACTTTTAGTGGCAAAAAGCCCATTTCACTACCTATTTGCACGTGTTACATGAAAATACATTTCCTAGATATATACCATATCTTTGTACTGCTGCAGAACAATTCGCTGAAACAAACTCGAATCTATATATTACATCCAGATCCTTTCCACCTGTCTCAACTTTTAGTGGTAAGAAGCTCCTACTACTGCAACCCACCTATTTATGCGATCTTTATATAAAGACCATTTTCCTTTATGCAATGAACCGCTATGATATTACATAGAAATACACTACCTTGATATATTGTTGCAGCACAGTTTGCGGAAACAAACTTGAACTACATATTTAATCTAAATTCCTTCCACCTGTCTCAACTTTTAGTGGCAAAAAGCCCATTTCACTATCTATTTGCACGTGTTACATAAAAATACATTTCCTTGATATATACCATTTCTTTGTACTGCTCCAGCACAATCTGCGGAAACAAAATTCGCGACACATTATTGTTGAAGTTATAAAGTATTTTATTTATACATCAATATGAACTTCAACGAAGTAGAGCTGGAACTTATTACTAAGTTCAAGTAAACATTTTCCCGCTTTCTTTCAAGGAATATCTTAGGAAATTGTGTTCTTGAAACTTTTAAGTGGGGTTATTTTTTAAATTGTTTTTCAAAGCTGTTTTCGGGATTTTTCCAGTTTTTTCAACGGGGTTTCCTTTTCGGGCGCCACGAATATGACGTTATCAACAAAAATAAATGATCGTGATCCACGGGTTCTACTAGTATTGAGTGAAGTTTAAATACTTACTTATTGCTGGTGCTCGGTGAATCATACAAATCTGGTTTTCGTTGCATTCAGTTGTGTTCATTCCTTCAGGTTCGAATTCTTCTCCACAGCCACCATTCTCATTGAACAGTGTTGAACATACGTAGCACGTTAGAGTTGATCCTAAAGTATAAATAGTTTGTTGTTATAAGACGCATCAGTACTGGCTTTGTTTTTACTTTCCTATACTTTCAGTATTGCGATCGCGAAAATATTAGATTTGAGATTTTGACGGAAATACATGTTTTGAGTCTCCAAAGACCATAAAAAATTGTTCATCAGGACAAAAAGAGTTTTTTCCTGTCACTTTAGCTTAAAAATGGCGGCCGTTACGATTTTTTAAACATTATGCCTTTAAAGCTTATTTACCTGAGAACGACATAAACTTTCGCTTTTATAATAGCCGTATCGAAAAAGAATCAAGGATTGCTTTGGAACGGAATTCTGCGCTCAATCTAGAAACCGGGCTCTAGCAGGAGCTTGCTGTGCCCGGTTTGTTTGCATCGGACCGAAAGTTTGCTCTAAATGCGGAATACTGCTTTTGATTCGGAAGACGCTTTAGAAGGAGTTTTCTGTGTCAGGTGATTTGTTTCGGACCGGAGCCTGCGATTGATGCGAAAGCTTGATATTTCTCGCCAAAGCAGATTCTCAAGCGTTGGTTTATGGTCGATTTAAAAATCAGCTGACAGTTCAGTGCAAATTCTCTAATTATAGGTATATACTTTTTCTAGTTTCCGTTGCTTAGTTATGTCTGAATACTATAAAATAACATTCACAATTGTTGATAAAAACAAGGCAAATTGAATATTTAACAAAACAGAATTCTCCATTACATAGCAACGTCTACCTAATACAAATAAAAATACATAATCGTTTATTTAAAGAATAGAGCAAAGTAATTATTTTTATAGTTAATAATTTTATTTAGAGAGCGTATCATGCGCACCAAAATGCCTACAACAATTTTTTTTAACTTTGTGAAACGATAGCGCTTGCAGTAAACTACAAGTATATTTTTTACTAATTTTTTTAATTTGCTTTGACGCCCTCTAAGAATTGTTGATTAGCTCCAGTTAAACCATATATTTTTTATTTTTTGATAACTCTTCAAATAAAGCATTTATAGCGATAATTGGTCCGAAGTCTTAAGCGCATCTAATCAGCCGTAGGGCGGGCGGTTACCGTGCTTCCTTGCGATTTAGCCGAAGTTATCATATCTTATTATTCTTATACGTTATGCGACATCGTATTGCGCAGACTGTCGCAAGTTCTAATTACTGCTGAGGCGATACCTTTTTTTTATTCTTTATATCTTTTTTCTCGCTTTAATTTTTGCTAAAGCAATGTTATTCAGTCATTTACTGGCGCGAAAATACTTAAAACGCAAAAAGTACAGGAAAGTAACAGCGACCTGTTTCGCCCATTTTTATTGAAAATTATTTAAATATACTTTAACTTATTCAAGTTTATATTTGTTTAAATACTAACTTATTCTCAGGTATAAACGTTTGTTAAAAAAATTTTAGTAACTTACCCCTGTGTACGAAAATGAGACACAAGATAACAATTATGCAAAAACCGTTCATCTTCAATAAAACTTTTTGTATAGCTTGAGAGAGGTCTAAATTCATGTTGTCAATTTAGCACATAAATATTTCAACGCTATTCACTAAAATGCTCTAAACAAGCATACAATCATTCATTAGATCTAACAAATTATATTGCAGGCTGGCATCTTAATTGAAGAATTTCCTGTGTGAAATTAGCGTAATGCAACAACGTTGGTAGTTTTTGCGTATTTATAAATTAAAATGTGTCTTTTTAAAAATACAGATATTTTTAATATTTAGAGAATTTTTTTCAAATTTGCTTGGGTTCATCCCTTAATTTTTTTTTCACTTTTTTTTAGAAAGATTTGTTGGTGTCACGTTTGCTTTTAGTTTTCCCTATCTTTTAATTTTTTTTCTCATTTTACTTCAGTATTTTTAAGTAACATTTTATTTATCATAGCCATAGTCAGGAATTCAAGTTTACTATTTAGTCAGTATTTAAATTAAGGGCAAACAATTAGTAATAAATCTTGGCATAATTCCTTTAAATATATAGTTGGCGCAATTTTAAACAAATTATTTACGGACTTACAATAACAACACACCCACATGTTTGACCTTATAGAGCTTGTTTAGATACGTATTAATTATTTGGTCAGCTGGTTTACTATCCCAAGCTATTTGAAACAGGGGTTTTAAAAGTAATACACGAAACAATTTTATGAAACTTTGCCAAAATATTTTTGAGTGCAGAACCTCTAGCTTAGCTCAACAATAAAGTAACACTGAACGAAACGATGTATCTCAAATATTGCAGTTGCAGTTGTACAAACCTTGCAAAATCGTACAACATATTTCGCGTATAACTGAATGCATTTGAGTACGCCCATGCTATTTGTTCACTTATTAAATTTTAACGAAATTTTTTGGGACTAAACGTTTGTCTGTTCTTTGATCATAGCAATATCATAATTAACCAACTGTTTCGTTAGACTTTGCTATTGTTACGTTAACATGGAATTATTCTTACTTCCTAACGCTCTAACAGCAACAGTTTCCAACACTCATAGTCACTCACAATGCTATAATAAGTGGTGAGTCGCTCGTTTAAACTCAGAACATCATAAGAATGCGAGTGTAATTAAAATCGAAATTGGAGGAGGGACGGAGGTAAAGCTATTCTACTGTTTCCGATAAGGAATCTAGATCAGACGTGTTTTTTATTTTTTCCAAATATTTAAATATTTACAAAAAAATGGGCGAAGCGCTTCGCCTAGAGTTTTCTATACTTTAGATATAGATACGGTACCTATTTGCAAAAGTATAGTGTTATATCGTTCAAAAACTGTTCAGACCGCTCGACTTGTTGTAACTTGCTGCTCTAGGCGAATAAAAAACAATTCGTCTTCCAAAAATTGAATAGGAGGGAAAAAATTACGACCCCTCTCAACGTTGTTGTTTGGGAAGAGCTAAAGTGGACTTTATTCTACTATCACTCATGAGCAGTTTAGCATAAACAGAAATTACCTATCGACCGTAGAAATTTTTGATTTTTTGATTTTCAAAAATTCATAGAAGGTGTTACAGTGACATTAGCGAACTGGAAAACGAACCAAATTGTAGCTCATCTTTAGCTCCATGAACCTACTATGTTTAAAAAAAATCGTGTTGCCAGTTTTTTAGCAGTATTGTTTCGAAAATATACACAATTTTGAAAATATTTTTACTATGTAGTTTGCACCTTTTCAAAAATTTTTGGGCATAGTAACATTGTATTTTTATAAGACTTTGACAGTGTTAAAACGTGCCTTTCAAACATTTTTCAAAAATTTTGTTTGAGTTGCTGAACCTTTCGCGAAACCGCGATTTAAAAACATGGAAATATTACATTTGCATTTACTACTTTATACATTTATTTTTATAGGAAAGTTTTAAGAATAAAATAGGTAAAAATAATAGTAAATGATGGAGTAACAGTTATAGAACGATTGCACAAGTCTTCTTCACATGTTAAGCAATGTTCATTAAATTCTTGAGTTTTGTCGCAATAAAATCGATCCACGCAACCTCTCAGTGTAATTTCTGGAAAGCTCACTGAAATAAAAATAAATCTGTATAGAATTTAAGCTTTATAAAAAGAATTTAATAAAATTATTATCATAACGACCACGTCTGTCTAATTTTCTCGTACTTGTTTTGTTTTTGTTATTCTTTGTCCTTGCTAAGGAAACAAGCAAAACAAATATTTTTCTTTGTAAAAAAATCGAAATATTGCTAAACATAAAAAACTTAAGTTTTAAAAAATAATATTAATAAAACTTACGTATTTCTGGTGACACGTGTATCATACAAATGTCAGTTCCATCGCAATCAATTTTATCAATATCTTCGGGCTCAAAATCTTCCCCACATTCATCTTCATCAAAAAGCGTTGCACATTCATAACACATTAATGTCAAACCTAAAACAGTTTTTAAAACGAAAATGCGCTCTTGTTTTTTTAAAAAACAGAAAAAGTTCTAAGTTTTACTTACTAACATACCTCTTTGTATCGAAATAAATGTGAAAATAAAAATTAACCAAGAATTCTTCATTTTCGTACTAATGTTTATTTATTGACACTTTTTGTACAAAAATGGGGAAAATGTAACACTATCAACTAAAACAAGTTTATTATACACAGCTTCTCTGCGCGTTTTATTACGACAAATTATTGTGCAGGGTAATGTGCCAATTAAAAGCTTTTCCTGAGTAGTTAAGCCTACCGGAAATTATGACACTTAACTCATGTGAACTCTAATAGGATACTGGAAATCGGAAGGTGTCGTAGGTCAAACTATAATAATATGGTTAATATAGCTGTAATGTTTATTAACAATATTCCATATTGAAATAAAACTGCCTTCAATAAAATACGTTTTTTGCCTTCCCCATTGCGAAAAGACATATAGCGTGTTTCCTTTTAGTCGTTTACCTGAACAGTTTAATTACATAATTGCCAAAAATAAAATTTTTGCGGAATCGATATTCGGCTTTCAGCGGATAAATATTGATTGCAATCACAAAATACCGTACCATAAAACCAGATAACTATTGCAAAAAGTATGGGGGGGAGGACTAGTTCAACATAGACGCGTTCGAAAAAGATATAAGTTTTGCATTCTACGCATGCTGAGTAGCCGATCTGCGCAATAACGCCCCCCTCCCTCCCCTTTCCAACAGATCGTATCAGTATGAACATATAAATAATAATAAAAACAATCTTCCATTTAGAAAAGACCTATAGCGAGTTTTCTTTTGGTTGTTTACCTGAACAGTTTAATTGAGTAATTGCCAAAAAACGACTATTTTTGCAATATCGACTTTCAGCTTCAAGCAGATAAACATTCTCTGCAGTTGCACACAATTCCAGACATCATAATAGCAGATAACTACTTCAAACTTTTTCAAAATAAGGGAGGGGATACTCTACTGCAATATAGACGCGCTAGAAAAACAAGCTCAGATTCGTATTCTACGCATGTCGAATAACCGATCTATAAATTTTTAAAAATTTTCAAAATTTTGTTAATTTACAAAGTTTCACAAATTTTCAAATGATTAAAAATTCCAAAAAAAAAAAATTTCAAAACTTTTCTTACTTTTTAAAAAATTGGGTGGGATAAATATTATTGCACCTAAAAATTAAGTTTATTCTACTTTCATGCATAAGCTATTTAGCTTAAACAGAAATCATTTATTGCCCCCCCCCCGCTACAGTTTACTAAATAAAGTAACATACATGTTCGATTTTCAAAAATTCATAGAAGGCGTCACAGAAAAATTAGAGGACTGTAACACAAACCAAATTGTAGCTTTTTATCATATCTCTACTAGCGTACAAAGTTTAGAAAAAAAAAGTGTATGGCCAGTTTTTGAGCGAAATTTGTTTTGTAAATGTGGTAAATTAGCAAATATTTTTACTTCATAATTTTCATTTACACAAAAATTCTCTTGCATAATAAAACCAAATTTCATCCCGATCTGTCAATTGGTTTTTGGGTAATAAAGCGGTAAAATCAAAATTTTCAAAAAATCGCAACGCCGCCAATTTCAAGCTAGTACTGAAAAAAAAATTTGATTTGTCTCAGCGCCCTTTATCATATACTAGTGTTACCCCAGCGCACAGTGCACTGACAGACTGATCGTTGACAGAACCGGCTAAATGATAAGTCACGTAATGCATTAGTTCCATAAGGGAGACGCAACGTTATTGTAGATGTCGCCTCAAGTGAAGCGCGTCTAGCAGACTTTCATATATATTATAAATTAAAATAATTATTATTGAAAAATCGACGCAGAATAAAAATATAAAAATGGTTCATGTTCCGTCTGAGGATAGAGACCTTTCATTGAAAAAAAAATGGTCCAAATTGGTGAAGCGGTAGCCGCTGGAGGAACCGAAGAAGAAAACCCTTTGAGATTTTATATATGTATGGATTTTAGAATTCTTAAAATTCCTGTTTGAAAAAATGATACTAAAGAAAACGTTTCCAGTTCCGTATTGTCTGGAATTTTTAGCACCTCAGTACACCAAACTTTATTAAAATCGGTACAGTAATTTTTCGCGTTACATACGCACACACCTACGACATACAGTTTTTAAAAACAGTTGTTTGGGTTCCTGGAGCTTGTATTTTTGCAAAAGTTCCAGAATCGAACATTTTCGCGATCACAATACTGGAAGTATGGCCAATCTAACTACACTTGTATTCTTATGTACCTGTGATGCAATGAGTCACAACCTAACATAGCCCAGCAGGTTAGGAGTATTCTGATCTAATTTAACAACTATTTCCGGCTACAAATTTATGGCATAAAACATTTTTGGAAATAGAAAACGTAATTATTCTTGAAGGACGAGGAAATTGAGTTCTCCTCCAATTTTGTAGACAAAGATGTTTAATAATTTTTACACCAACGACAATGTATAAATCAGCTAGGCACATACAAACTGTTTCAAAAATAGGTACAAAATTTACTACAGTTGGCAACGTTTATTTCTTACTTCAACTAGTAGTACCCAACATTTTATTTTGACAACAGTAAACTACTTCCATCTAGTGCTATGCAGTTTTACCTGTTCTGAGGAATCGGTATTGATTGCATATTTACCTGCGCCGACGAAAACGGTATCGATTCCCGACGAGGTCGCATTTGAAGGTGCCATCTTTTAGGAGATTTGTAAAACTGCGAATCGCGTATTACAGGTATCTGTAGGTTAGAGATCACTACTCTGTATTAGGCAAAGGTTCATCAATCAATACACCTAAATGTAATGACCTACCCTCTAGCGCCGGTGATAAGCCTTAATGTGAAAAATAGTCCGACGATGAATACCTAAAGAAATCTACATCTATGTTTAAAAATAACCAAGAATAATAAAATAATTGATAGATTTATTCTACAAATAGGGTTGAAATGTGGAATATCAAAATCGGTTTCATATATAATACTTAAGTAGAAAAACAGCTAGAAGAGTGAGGGAAGGCACTAAAGTAGAAGATGAATTACAAAAATCTTTATCACAAGTTGAACAATGCTTAACGGTGGTGGTATCTGCTGTGTCACAATAACCTTTATCGACGCAACCTCTGTATATGTGACCTTGAATTCCACCTGAAAAATTTTATTATGTCAAGCAAAAAATTACGTTTGAGGAAAATTTTTTGTATACAAACCAGTTGGCTTGAGGTGTTTAAGACAAACAGCACTCTCCATGTCACATTCCTCGGCATCATGCTTGGTCTTATCAAAAGGATCAATACATTTGTCTTTGGTCGTGTATGAGGTGCACACGTAGCACTGAAGACATGTGCCTGAAATTACGAAAAAAATCACAACCTTATTTTACACACTATTAAAAATAATTGTGACCTCTAATGTATAGTAATTTTTGTGCATAAACAGAGCCTGGTTCAAACAATAAAATTAGTTACGAACCAAAAATAGAATCTAGAACACCAGGAATTTAAAACCAGGATTTACATTACAAAAATTCTTTCATCAAATTAAACATAATCTAGCATGCCTGAAGACGCTTGCCAAAAATCTGGCCTAAAAGTTATTGATTTTGAAGACTTACCCACGTGTAAAAAGGTCAAACACAGCAACAGAACCAACACTTTCCTCATTTTGTTGCGTGTGCTCTCGGGTTTTCCTCACAGATCGATATCAAGTGAATATGGCGCCCGCCGTCGTATTAAGTTTTGTGTTGCTAAATAGATCGCAATAGCTAAGACCCCTGCACAGAGTGAAGCGTGAAGACACACTATTTTTACTTCCAGCCAGGGGTGGCTCAAGTGGGATTTCAAACTCCCCACTTTTTACTAATTATCATAAAATTTAAAAAAAATAAATAATTTTTACAATTACGTTTATTTTAGTTCAATGTTTTTACTTTTAATTAGAAGTGGCTTAGGCACAGTAAGTGGGATTTTAGCTCCCCACTTCATATTCATTAACAAAATACTAAAAAATAAAAAATTCACAATTTACATTTATTTTAATTATATTTTGCATTTGCAAGAAAGTTCAATGTTATTACTTTTAATTAAGGATGGCTTGGGCAGGGGTGGCGTAAGTGAGACTTGAACTCCCCACTTCATATTACTTAACTTCAAAAACTAAAAAATAAAAAATGTACAAAATTAAATTTATTTTAATTATTTTTTGCAAGAAAGTTCAATGCTTTTACTTTTAATTAAGGATGGCTTAGGTAGGGATGGCGTAAGTGAGATTTTAACTCTCCACTTCCTATTACTTAACTTCAAAAACTTTAAAATAAAAAATGTAAAAAATTACATTTATTTTAATTATTTTTTGCAAGAAAATTCAATGCTTTTACTTTTAATTAAGAATAGCGTAGGCAGGGGTGGCGTAAGTGGGTTTTAACTCCCCATTTTATATTAATTAACTTAAAATATTAAAAAATAAAAAATTTACACAATTATATTTTCATTAACTACGTTTTGCAAGAAAGTTCAATGTTTTTATTTTTAATCAGTGGTAGCTTAGGCAGGCGTGGCGTAAGTAAAATTGTAACTATTACAATAGAAAATAAACTTACTAACTAATTTTATTTTTAGTTACGTTTTTTTTAAGAATGCTTGATATATTTATTTTAAGTCAGAGGTGGCTTAAGTCAAATATTAACTTCCCAACTAATATTAAAATTAAACATTTTTATAAAATAAACTAAAATAGTTACTGTTTATTTAACTACGTTTAAGTACAAGCATTTCAGCTGAAAATTGTTATCTTAATAAATTATTATAAATATAATAAGCACTAGTTACGAAGATTATGCTAAATGAAGGTGACATAATCAAGGATGAGTTGCATTCATCTACACTGCAGAGTGAACAGTGCTTGCTGCCTTTTTCGTGTTGTTTACAATAGTTTTCACTTGCACATGTTCTGTGCGTACTTTCTGGGAATTTTCCTGTAACAATGAACAGATGTTATTTACGACAATTTAATAAATTAATAATATTTTTCAGACTTTAAATTTTATGTTTTTAATTTTTTACTATATTCTTAAACATTTTAAAATAGGAACAAAATTCGTACAAAAATTGCTGCGGAAAATTAAAAAATAATATAAAGAATACGAAAAATGGGGGTGTGTAGGATATTTCGAATTAATAACTATTTATGACCATCTCAAAGATACTTTTAAGGAATTTTATTTTCTTATAGATATCTTAAAAAGTTTTACAATTAAATACATTGTAGGTGTTTTAAGACAAATTTAATTTAAAATATCTTAGATATTAAAAACAATTAATTTTTTTATATCTTAAATATTTTAATATTGGTCTATTTTAAAATATTTTAGATATTTTTAAACATAAAGATATAATTGTGGAATATCTAAGATATTTGATAATTACCCCCCCCCCCCCCCCCCCCTATAATGTTTCAAAGTTCGCTTAGTGTCAATCATAATTCTGGCAACAGTGGCAACGTCGCCAGATGTAGTTTGACTTAGCCGTAGTACAAACCTCATAGATGGCGGTAATTTCCGAATATCTTAGATATTCGGCAGTTCTTTTATTTTAAAACATCTAAGATATATTAAATTAAATTAATTGTATAACTTACTTTTAAATTGCTAAGAAATTTCAAAATAGAATAATTTTCAAATATCCAAGACATTGGAAAAATAAATGTAATTAAAAAATATCGAAGATATTTTAAATTGAATTGCGTTTAAATATTTTTAAATAGCTATAGGATATTTCTAAATAGATAATAAGAAATACTTCAAAGATATTTTCGAACAATTAAAATTATCTAAGATAATTTGAATGGAAAAAGTCCAGGCCATAAATTATGTATACTACCTTTTATGCAGAAAACTGTTTTTGCAAAATTTCCCGTCAGCACTCTATTGAAACGGTATCATTTTGCTATTAAACGTAAGTTACTTTAATGTAAAGGTAAAAATGTGAATGTGGATAAATATTGATATATTGACTAGATTTACGTAATGCACAACGAACGCCACTAATAAAAAAGAAGAATTTCTCAAGTTAAAACTGTAAGAATCACCACTACTTTGATCTGGTATCGAGACTATGGAGCGAGAGTTTTACTTTTTATGGATAAACGCAAAAATTTACACATCTCATAGATATTTGTATTTAATTAAAAATATCTTAGATATTTGTAATTATTTAAAACTATCTTCGATATTCATAAATATTTGAAAATATTTCTGAATTATTTTTAGACCGTCTTTTTGAAAATATCTTACAGATAATTTGAAATCTTTTTTAAACACACTTGTATTATAATTTAATAACCGACGTGTGTTTATTATAGTACTTAAATTTAAAATATTTGAAAGATATTTTTTTATTTAAAACTTAATTCGGAAATTTTAAAAAAACATTCTAGCAATTACTTATATGTTTTTTAAACGGTTTAGTTGTTTTTAATAAACAAATAATATGTAAAAGATATTTGTAAATTAATTAACTAGAAATAATCTTGAAATGTTTTCGTTCTTAATAAAATTGGTCAAGAAGTAGTTAAAATGTCTTAAACGTTTACAACAAATTTGTTTATGTAGATTACATTAGAAATATTTTAGATATCAATATTTTACTTAAAAAACCTCCGTAGATTTTTATTGTTTAAAAAATATCAATAGGATATTCATAAATAATTAAAAATGTGTTTAGGGTATTTCGTATTTAACTATTTATCTCTAACTATCTCAAAGATACTTTGAGAAAATATATCTTATAGATATCTTTAGAAGATTTTAAATTAAATATATTGCAGGTATTTTAAACAATTTTAATTTAAATATCCTTATAATAAAAAAAATACAATTTTTTTATATCTTAGATATTTGAAGATAGGTCTATTTTAAAATATCTTAAATATTTTAAAACAAAAAGAAATAACTGTTAAATATCTAAAATATTTAGAAATTAATGCAATCTATAAAGTTTGTACGTCAATTTAGTTTCAATCTTAAATCTGGCAACAGTGACAACGTTGCCACACATAGTTTGACATAGCCGTAGTAAAAACCTCACAGGTGGCGGTAATTTCCGAATATCTTAGATTTAAAATTAAAAAAGAAATAGAATAATTTGTAGATATCTAAGACATTGGAAAAAAAATTAATTGAAAAGATCTAAGATATTTTAAATTCAAATTGCGTTTAAATATTTTAAAATATCTAAGATATTTGTAAATAGATAATCATAAATATTTTAAAGATATTTATAAACAATTAAAATTATCTTAGCTAATTTCAATTCAAATGTATTTGCAGTGCAAGCCTATAATTCTTTAAGATATTAAAAAAACAATTTAAGTTCGAATATATATATTTAAAACATCTCAGTATATAATTTTATTTCGTTGAAATTCGCTTACACTGAAAAGTAACACGGCGTTCCATAAGTTTCACCCCAGAGCAAAAAATTTTTTGCTAAAACATTTTTTTGTTTTCAAAGTAGGGTATAGCGCAAATTTTATAAAATAATAATATGAAGCAATAATTGGGCTATCTTTGGTATTTCTATCTTCATCAAACATCTTATTTAGTAACGGTGATAGATAAAATACCCCCACCATTTTTGCGTTGATTGTAGTTTTGCTACTTCATACCTCGCCGTACATTACAAAGATGTCTCTAGGGACATCTATCACCGTTATTGTTGGTATGACGTAAGTGCTTTCAATGCTAGCATTTTCAAATAGGAACTAAACCTGACTGATGAGTTCTAATAAAGACGAAACGCGTCTTAGGTTCTGCCCATTTGTATATGTTAGCATATCTTTGCTTAATATAATTATATATTTATATTATTTATTCTCTTAAATAGTTATATAAAATTATTAATTAAACAAACATTCAGAAATAACAAACACTTACCCAAAGCAGGCAATATTTCTTTCGCACATACACTTATTGGGTCGTCACATGTGTCTGCAGTAACTGCGGTTTTATTGAATGGATCTTCACAAGACTTTCCATCTACCACCGTCGTGCATACATAGCAACGTAAAGGTGTTGCTGAAAAATCAATATATTTCTTAGCACCAGCTATATTAATCTGTTTGATCTTTAAACCTTGAGTTTGTTTAACAACAAAGATTGTATAAAAAATTAGACTTCAAAGGGAACGAAAATGGGTGGTGTCATTGATTTTACATTTATTAGATTGGCAAAAGACACATAATATAAATACCCCTACATCTACCAGCTGAAAACGTTTAAAAAAATGGATTTGCCAATCTAACTACTACAAAATCAATGGTAGTAATTTAAAAACAACAATAATATTTCTGGCAGATTTTGAATATAAACAACTCTACCTATATAACAGTTGATTTAAGGAATAGTTAGAAGGTTACGTAAATTAAATTTCAAATTTCTAAACCGTGAAATTCTAAATGAAATTAAGCATTAACACATTTACATATTTATCAAGGGTCTTGCACATAAATTCTGTGCCGTGTCTATTCGGCCCTCTGATGCTTATCAAGGCAGGTGACATACAAATTCGCGGTTCGTTAAGAATATCAAGGTCTAAAGCTGGATATTGACGAAAAATATTTAAAAGGCTAAATTTTTTAATGTTGGATATTCGAGAGTAGCAAAATTATTTTGCAATTATCATTAAAAAGAGATTCCATCATTTTTAGTTCATCAACAGGAAGCCGTAAAAGTTTCTTAAATTTAGGTTAATTTAATCATGTCTGAAACCTACTTAAATACAATAAGTTGTTTTCCATACCAGAAACCTAAAATCTAAATAGGATGTAGTTTGGTACATTCCAACATGATAATCAAATAATATGAGGCTGTTTATCTTTACTTTCTTACGCAATCTAACCCTGCAGATTAAGTCGTATTTCGCGGAAAGATTGTTATTGCCCTGGCTGACGTCATCGACTAATTAAACAATAATTCTGTTTAAAACTTTCGGATAGTTTTGACAACAAATTGTTTTAACTATGGGTCAAAATTCCGGTCATAATCAGAATAAAAACATCTGTACATTGTTTAATTGATGTGTTATCCAATTTTAATTTAGGTTCGATCATGGCTAATAATAAACGATAAAGGGCGGTAAGTTCAAGTCATTCAACACGTTTGCGGTACACAATTTTTCAAGCGTAATTTAAATTGAAATTATTAAAAATGTGTCATTTACTTACCTATTTGCATTAAAGAAAACAGCGAAAGAGCACTCAGTACTAAATAACACTGTGACCAAGCCATTTTACACCACACTGAGTAACAGAGAACGGGTTTTAGTCTTTATAATGTAGCGAAGGTCGCTTGTACTCTACTAGTTGTTGTGAATCAAAATACAGTTAACATTGTTTTTACTGGAATGCTGAATTAAATTTCTTTTGCGGAGATAGGAATTTCTTTGGAATCGGCATCGCTGCGAAATTTTTTCGTAATTTGGGAATTTTTTTAAATGCAAACTTAATCAGTAAATATTAGCTTTTAGAAAAAAAAGAGTCAAATGTAAATTAAATCTGAAGGTTAACAACTCTTAAAGTTACCTATTGTAAAAGGATTTGGCACAAGTGTCCAAAATTTTCCGTTGAGAAGTAAGAATTAGATTTAAAATACGACATGAGGGCGACAGGGGCTCAAGCACCCTGAGAAATTTCTCAGGGGTGCGGAGCACCCCTGAGCCAGATCTAAAAAAAATTAAATAAATTAAACTAAAAATAAAATAATAATTTTTAAATAAAAATTAAATAGAAAAAATACTCCTAAAAGTGATAGAGTGCGAATAAACAGCGACAAACATTGCGAAGTATTGTGACATATAGCAGCGTTTAAGAAGTATTGCAATTAAGTGTTTGCAGCGGCATTCGTACAGTGAACGCGGACGGGAAAGAGCGACGAGTGCCCTTTGATTGTTGCTAACACATACATCTTTGGATTAGTTTAGATAAACAAATTTGTAATTTGTGTAACAGAAAAGAAAGTTGATTCATTAGATTCATTTTCATCGAATGCAAACATTAACGTATCATCGCCATCAGTTGGGGGATGCCCCCAGCCCACAGGGGCAGTATGAGCAGCACTAAGAATAAAAGTGAAACGAAGAATAAAATGACAGAAACTGGGAGGATGGTTTTAGACTCAGTAAAGCTTGGACTCCACTAGTTTATCCTCTAAGGACTCCTAAGCATCATCGAGCTCATGATCACGCACCACCGGATCCGTCTTTGCCCAACGGTGACAGCCAACCAGAACTCCGCCGTTCTGCCCGATTGGCTCAAAAAGGTTTAAATACCTCCGCTTCCCGGATTTGAATTCACTCTGAAGATGCAAGCTGCAATGTCTTGCGAAACGTTAATTTTGTATGGGTTCACAAACAGCTAACAGGCATAAGCCGACTAAGTATTATTGTCTTGGCAAACAAAATACATTAAGATCAAATCCTTGTCCGCCCCAAAGGTTTAAATAATATAAGAACACGACCCTGTTTAGGCAGACAGGGCCTACGAACAAATATTGCTCAAACTTCTAGAGCAAATGCTTGTAAAGGCAGACAAGCTGCAGGTCGGTCCTTACTCCTTAGCTGAATATGCTGGTTGTAGTTCCTAAATGACGACGCGGTCTAAACCGAAAGTAAATTGTAATATCGGTTAAAATCGTTTTGACCATTCCTGTTTCAACATGTAGAGCAGAGCGTTTCTTTTCTGCTTTGAGGCGCTTAAAAACGTACCTCAGAAATAATATGACCCAAAGAAGATTGAACGACCATGCAATTGTAAATAGGGAACTGGCCGACGAGATAAATCTTGACACTGTGGCTGACATATTTATAAATAGAACTACAGCTCCCAGGAATACTTTTTTTTTATAATTAAATAATTA
Organism: Ctenicera cuprea; assembly: GCA_958336395.1. Lineage (NCBI taxonomy): Eukaryota > Metazoa > Arthropoda > Insecta > Coleoptera > Elateridae > Ctenicera > Ctenicera cuprea. The sequence goes on along the minus strand of OY284489.1, from coordinate 5,146,309 downwards.
AAAATAAATAATTTAATTTTATTAATTGTTAACCTTTACATAAACAAAAATTTCGATTTTTGGAGTCTGCATCAGCTCAACTTGTCAAATGTTAGCATTTGTGATTTGAGCGAGCACCCCTGAGCATTTTCAAAACCCGGCGCCTATGAAAACACAAACACTAATTATAGTTTTTTCGTTTCGAATATTCAAATATATCTTTTCTAGTAACGTTCTATCCCCAAAGGTTACTTTACGGAACACCGTTTTAGTTTTTACTAAAAATTCATTATATGAATCCCAAATAAGGTTTTCTGGCGTCAAACGTTTATTTCCTGACGTCAAAATCAACTATTTTGACTTCAGTAAATGAATGGTTGACGTCAGTGTTGTCAAAACATGACTTTGTGACGTCAAAAATTTTATGAAATCTGAAAATTCGTTTAGTTTTTTGTAGGAATATAAAAAACTAGTTATTTATTAATTTAAAAAACTGTTTTTCAAGGTCAATAAAATACACCTTTGGCGTCAAAAAATAAGTTTTTGCATACAAAAGTCGCTTACACATTTTAGAATTTTAAATAATAAATCGACATAATGCTGTTATTTAACCATAATCAGTTATTTACAGACGCCAATAAAATAATACATTTTTTTAAGTCAAAAACGTATTTATTGATTTTAATAAACCAATAACTGACGTCAAAAATAGAATTTTTGACGTTTAACGGCGTAGCTGGCGTGAAATTTTTAAAAAACTTTAAAATTCATACAAATAGTACAAAACTCAAGTATTTCAAGATTTAATAATTCTCAATTTTTCAAAAAATTCAAAACTGAAAATATTAATTTATTTACACAAGCGAAGGGCCTACCCGGAGTGAAAGTCCTCGACACCTTCGGGTATAAGAGGTGAAAAATTAAACAATCAAACAAACAATATTTTTTTTATTTTAAATAATTATCAAAATTTAAACAAGTTTCCGAATTACCAAAATTTTCAAAATTATCATAATTATTCAAAATGTTGAGTATTTTAAAAGTTTCTAAAAATCATCAAATATCTGAAATAATTCAAATTTCCAAATATTTTCAAGATCCAAAAATTTTCAAAAATTTTTATTTATTCAAAATTTAAAATTTTTTAAAATAGTCAACAAATCCAAACCAAAAAAATTTAAATCTTTAAGGGAGCGGTATAAAATATGAAATTAAATAAATTTTCAAAAATGGTAATAAATTTTCATTTAATTATCAAAAATGTTGAAGATTTCTAAACTTTTTGAAAATTTGGGAAATTTAAAATTTTAATAAATGCAAGGAATAAATAAACCAATAATATTAGAGTTGAAGAGTTTCCACTCACTTTGATCCCTTTTCCTAACTTAATTACTTCAGAATCCGGATGGCGCGGTTGAAGAATTTCAACACACACATATCGAACCAGCAAATAAAAGTAGATATGTTGACGTTAAAGATTTTTAACACATTTAGATTCATTCTTGCCTTAGTTACACTAATTATCATATTTAAATAACAGAAGGAAAAAAATCGTTATTGATTCTGTAAGATATTCATAAAACTTATAAATAATAATTCGGAGGCACGCCGCGTTATTAGAGTAACATTAGGGAACGCCGTGATAACCTTTCCAAGAAGGTCGTATAGTTTTACAAAATTCCCTGCAATAAATTCAGTTTGTACGACTTAATTGTTAGTAAGTTAAAACTTGTTTAGTTGGGAAGTGGGGTTATTAATTAACATAAAAAAAGTAGGACGATAATTCAACTACACAAATACTTTTATTTTTAACTTTATTTTACAGAACAGTTATTTTTTAAATTTTAATCAGGGGTGGCTTAAGTTAGATATTAATTCCTCAACTAATATTAAAATTAAACATTAAAATAACTACTGTTTATTACTACCTACGAACATCGCATAGAAAACTCGTGATTTATTAAATTTATAAGCGTTAGCAGGGAAAGGCTGCTAATCGTTGCATTCATCTTTATTGCACATTGCACAGTGCCCATTGATTTTTATGAAGTGACAAAAGTTTTCAACTACACATCTCCTGCTTGTATTTTCTGGGAGATTTCCTGTAACAATAAATAGAGGTTATTTAATATAATCAAATGATAAATTGTAATAAAATAAACTAGTATAATTTTAATCGTTTAAAATTTCTTTTCTATTCTCAATATTTCAAAACTAGAAACATAAAATTTCTACAAAAATTATTGCTGCAACACAATAAAAATTCTGGTTTGGTTTTGGCAATTACACTTACATTTTACACCAGTGGACGCCGAAAGTTAAGTCTGCAAGGGCATATTTATGTAAATTTTCGATTTTTTCGTAAACAGAAAAGCCAGAGAAATTTCCTTACTACCAATCGAAAAAGACAGAAATTGCCAGATTTTTACAGCTTCATATTATACCGCTAGATGCCGCCAAGGTTTTTTTAATTTTAGCCTGTAACTCCGAAACCAGCATGTACTCTTCAAGCACTATCATTCTGCGTAGAATAAATCCAGGCCATCCCTGTCTATTTAAAATGGTATAAATAACAACGAACGCCAGTGGCGTAACTAGGAATATACAGTCCTGTGGCAAAAATTGTGTGATGGGCCCTCTCTACCAGATGACCACGAAATCATGTAACAACCAGCCAATTTTTAAATTATTAAATTATATTTTTTGGGTAATGTACACATACAAACGCATATTACGACGTAAAACAGTGTTAATTTCGACTTCCGGTTGTTCAGGACACACTTAAAAATTCTTTTAAAATAATTTCAATGGGCATCAAATATTCTAGCAGCAACCCTAATTTCGATTTCTTTATTAGGATAACATTGATATTTCTATCTGTGCCTCAAACACCATATGAAAATAGTTACTTACCCGAAGCAAACTGTATTAATTTTAAGCATACGTTTGTTGGGTCGTCACATTCTGCAATGAGTGCAGTGGTGTTATTCAATGGATCTTCACATCCTCGATCTGCCACCGATGAGCAGACATAGCAACGTAAAGGTGTTGCTAAAAAGATTTGTTCTTAGTACAATCTGTATTAAAACTTCGCTTTTGAATTTGTTTAACCACAAGTACTGCATGAAAAATTTAAAAACTGCTACATCAAAGCGAGACAAAATAGGTGGCATTATTGATTTTACATTGATTAGATTGACAAAGCCATACACTAAATGAGACTACATCAGAGCATCACCCATCTACGGACTTGGGTGTAAGATTTCACAAAGAATATCTATTGTATGACGTCTGAACCAGCTGAGCTAGTATTAAAGATCGCTAGATGGCGCTCTGTGTACGTCTATGAATTGTATCGTAATAATTGGAACAATCTAGGACGCGTTTCGTTTTTGTTATGACTCTTCAATTAGGTTGTTCCTGTCTGTAAATGCGAAGACCTTTAATTTTCGATCATATTATTGCTACGCAATTCCTAGATGCACACAGAGGGCATCTGGCAGGTTTTGATACCAACTTAGCTGGTTCCCCCGCCCCGTGCAATTTAGATGTCTTTCGTGAGATCTTACATCTACAGTGACTTGATATAGAAATATATATTATTGATTATTTATAATAATTTAAATAAAATTTATAAAATGTGTAGTTTAGTTACCTATTTGTATAAAAGTAAATAGCGAAAGAACGCTAAATACTAAATAACGCTGTGACGAAGCCATTTTATATCACACTCAATAACAGAGAACGAGTTTTGGTCAACATAAAGCAGTCAAGGTCGCTTGCACAACTTTAATCGGTAAATATGTTATCCTTAACAAATTAAGAGTCAAAATTTTTTTGAAAATTATAAATTTTTAACATTTTTGGTATTTTAAAAATTTTGGCTAATTTTGAAAATTTTGAAGATTTTTGATAATTTTGAATTTTCTGAAGACTTGAAAATATTGGAAAATTTATGATAATAAAAAATTTTGGAATTAAAAACGTCTGATAGCTGCAACTACTAGTTGGTAGTCGCTTGCGGTAGCTTCTGACGTCCAATTGTGATCTTCTCCACTTGCTGCTGATTGTTAGGTGGTCTATTCGGTTGGCGGTACGATTGTCTGGAGATAGCCAGGTTACTTTGTGTATCTGTTTGTGGGGGGAAATTGTACCACCGATCGCAAGGTTGTAGTTTGTGCATAGGTCAGCAAATAGTTCTCCGTTTCCGGTGATCTGTCCTAGGCCATGCTTCGCCATTATTGCTTCCATGTTTGTGTTATTATTGCCCACCTTGGCGTTGAAGTCGGCGATTTTATAGTGATATTTCCTTTCTGTATCACGACAGGGGAATTACAGCAGGAAAGTTGCAAAATAACAAACCGATATTTGGGTGTGAAAGGAACCCGCTAAGCGAGTATCTACAATCGCTACCGGCCTCTAGGCACAACACACGAAACGCCGTTTTTCAAAAAAAAGATTTTGGTTATAGCTAGGATAGACCACGTTCCAATAGAACGAAACATGTCGTGGTTTATCCTAGCTATAGTTGAAACCAAAATATTTTTCCTGATTTAGTTGATAGTGTGTCGTAGAACTTTTCGTTGTCTTCAGCGTTTGCTGTTCCTGTTGTTGCGTAGCCCTCTCGGAAATTGGTTTCCAGTCTAGCAGACTTTTCCTGGCTTCTTTGCGCAACAGTATTCCCACGCCTCCCTCGTGATTTTTGCCTGGGGGGAGGGGGTCCTGAAATAATCAGAGTTACTCCGCTGGATGTTGTGTGTTTGCCGGTACCGTTCCATCACGTCTCGCTGAGCCCAAGAATCTCTAGGTTGTAGTTTTTCCATTCTCTTGTAAGCTGTGCAAGCCGGGATGTTTCCATAATTCTCCTTATGTTCCAGAATTCAATTCGTTTCCGGGTTTTCATGCCAAAGGTGTTCATCCGGCTTCTATTGTTTCTAAAGGCTTAGTCGGTTTAAGTTTAAGACTTGCTGGTGATTGGCCAACACTCTCCAGAGCTCGAGCCTGGTGATTGGGGCTGCCATCTGTGGCCTCCAGGCGTGCCCCAGTTGTACTAGTGCAGGCAACGACATTTCCTTCGTGCCCGTGGTTAAGTTATACCGCTTATGCTCGGTCGTCAGAGCCTCGTTAGCAATAACAGGGTGTACCAGTCGAGTCGGTGAGGTTGACATTTGAACTGGAGAGGCTATTTTTTGCGCTTGACAGCCCTATTAACACCCCAAAAGAGTAAACGCCATTATTTCTTAAAATTTTGAAAAAGTTTGTGAAAGAACGATGATTGTATTTAAACAGTAAAATTTTAAATTTTGAAAAATTCTCAAAATTTCCAAATTTGCAAACATTTTATGATTTTTGAAAATCTTTAAAATTTCTTACAATTTTCAAAATTTCATAATTTTTTTAAATTTTCGAAATATTTTTATAAAGTTTTAAAAATGGTTAAAAATTTTCAGTTCGAAAATTAAAATTACAAAAACTTTCAAGTATATATAATTTTTATACTTTTCAAACGTTTTCAAAAATTGCAAATAAAAAATTTTCGATAATTTCAAAAAATTCTATATTTCCATAAAACTGTTAAAATATTCGAAATATATTAAAAATTTCAAAAACTACAATATATGCGAGGAAGGTCCCGTGGCGGTTGCTCGTCAGATTTTCTAAGTGGGTAATCTTATTACTTATATTAACTTGTGTGAATTTTAAAATATTCTTGCTTTAACATGTTTCGCGACACTAATCGCCTAATATTTTAAAATTCAGAAGCTGAAAAACTATTTATATATATTGCAATGATATGCGTGTGCATGTACTTACTAGAAAAACAATTCCCTAAATGCCCGCAATTCACGCAATTTTAAATTATATTTTCTATGGGACTCTTTATTAACTTTCTCAGGGTCGTTATTTAGCTTGTAAGACAAGTTATTAATAAATAAATTTTAGATAGGATAAACACAAAACAATATCAACATTACAAAAAAAAATTTATTTAATAAATCAATTTTCTAATGAAATTTGCGAAAAATCAAATAAATTTTACTGAATACTATCGTCCTTTAAAAAGAGAACACTTATCTTAACGTCTCCTTATTGGGATATCCTTCACTCGAGCAAACGATGAATGTCGAAACTTTTACTTCACTAGTCTGCTGGTTCCTCAAGTAACCACAAACACTCGCCTTTAATTTGAATTCTGCCCTGCACTGCTTTTATGTTATTTTGGACTTGGTTTTAACACCACCACAACTGGAGAAATTTCTGGATTGCTTTATACTTGTAATTCTTCTGTATTTCTTTACAATTCGTTGATAATTCGTTGTATTTTCTTCTTTAACTATTCACAATCACTTTTACATTACTTTTAAACTCATTTTTTCTCTTTATTCATCCAGAGGATATAAAATTCTCTGTCTTTGTTTACAGAGACGAGTCGTAACTAACTAAAACTAATTTTCCATTCTTTTGTCTTCCTTCTTGATTCCCATTTTTTTGAACAAACAAATAAATCTCATGACAATGAGTATGCTTTTATACGTTTGTGACATTGACACTGACATCCATAATGACATTAATCGATGCACAAAACAAGTAAGTCGAAAACTTCTTATAAATTAAACCTTTTGAACAATTCTGAACTAAATTATAATTAAAACTAACATAAATAAAAATCGTATCAATCTGATTGTTTTTCTTTTCTTTCAGTAAAAACAAACCTCACAAATATGAAAAATATAAATTATTAGAATTTATAACAAGAAATTACAGCAATAATACGCTACCCTGAGTTTAAAAGTTAGAATATCAAAACCTTACAGCCTTCACAAACCTCCAATCTCAAATTGAATTGTACCAAGCATCCCAAAAATTGCCTTGCAGGAACTACAATACCCCAGTAAAAACATACACCTCCAAATATCATAGCAATATAAAACCCCTAAAACCACAGTTTACAAATTTGTCCCTTATTGATCTTAACCTTAACGTCTGCATTTATATCAAACCTTCTAGAACACGTGCAGAGTTTCTACCTGAAAACCAACGAAATTTATTAAGTGTTATTTTGACACTAATGATTGTAAAATTTCAAGTTAAGTGTATAAACACTGCAACCGCAAAGGGGCCGGTATCTGTCTGCTTATGGCCAAAAGCAGGTACAAAGAAACTTTTAACTTTACGATCGTGTTATTAGCTAACCACTCGAGTTTTTGCACCTTTTTTGCCTGGGGTGCATGCAAGTTATATTTTGGTTGAGTTGTGCTTAAATGTTTCAAAACCAATGGGAATTTTAAGCAAAATGCGTAATAAATCTAACACAAATTGAAGGTTTTGCAGAATTTTGAACAATTTGAGTTTCAAGCTAAAGCCAAATTTGATTTAAAACTTGAAATGAGTTTGTAGTTGACATCAAATTTACCATAAAATTTTCTGCAAATTAACTTAATTTTTTAGCAGACCCTCATAGCTATTACCACAGGGGTTACAACAAAGGCCGCATTCGAAGGGGTTTCTTTTTATTTATCTAGTAAAATTCCAAAGTAGCAGATTTAATAGCGTTCCACACGGCGAGGGGTGCATGTAGTGAAATTAATGTCAACATAAATATATTAAATGGGGAGTATGTTCACTTAAAAATCTCAGCTTCTTATAGTTTAAAATTGTTGTTAAAATTAGCCTACATAATGTTTTTTTTTATTGTCAGCAAATAAAATATCACGTAAACTTTTTGAGTAAAACTAGAAATGAAATAGAACTTATCTGGTAATTATTTAATCAACAAAGCCATTTATCTGCAAAGTAATTTATAAAATCAATTCAAACAAGTACAAATTTCTAAATTATATAGCTTAGTAAGACCTTTTAACAAGCACTTATTATCAGAATGTGTTTTTATTAAATTTGCAAAGCGAAACGAATAAACACACAACAATATTTATTGTATGTTGTAAGTACAATATCATGGTAACTTAAAAAAACAGTTGCAGTATTGGGAAAGAGATCCTAAATCAAAATTTTCAAATAGACTAATTACATGATTATTTATTTAAAAAAACCATTACAGTATTATTTTATAGTACAGCTTAGTGAGTAGGTATGTAAGTTTTATGGCTACGTTAAAACAAATAATAACTAAGAAAAACCCAAAATTCATCTGCAAATTGTAACAAAACAAAAATAAAATACTAATATTTTGTAACACCATCAGGTACAATTATTTATTTTTATTTTCAAAATGGCACCACTTAGTTTTTGCAAGATAATAATTTGTTGACTAGATTTACAATTAATTTATACGTTGTTGAGAGTATCGAGTTATGCAGAAATGATATTTATTTTTTTGGTTCTAAAAATAATAAGTTAGCTTATGACGAAATCATTAATAATATAATTAAAAGTCAGTTGCTATGAATTGTTATTTATAATAATTTTTTCTGTAACTGTTAATAAATAATAATTTTGATTTTTTAAATTTTCAAAATCTCGTTTCTCTACGATTTTAAAAAGATTTAAGAATAACACTTAAAACTAAAACGGCGACGGAAGGCATTACAATCGATGAAGAATTACATAAATCTTCAGTGCAGACACTGCAGTGATCGGTCTTAGATTTTACAGCTTCGCAAAATGCGATGGTGGTGCAACCTCGGTCTACAATATTTCCTGTAAAACAAAAATCACATAACTATGTCAACGTATGCATATTAAATAAACAAAAAAAATTATTTTGTCTTTAAACATTATTAATAATTATTTTAACACTGTAATTCAAATATTACGCGCTCAAATCAAAGACATTTTAGCTGCACCATCAGCTTTAATAGTTTTTATCCATAACCAATTAATTCAATAATTAATACTGACCATTTGAAATTTGTTTCATGCACCCATAATTACGTTCGTTACAATAAACTTTGTTAAGTGAGGTTACATTGACAGGATCTCGACATAAATTTGTACCTGAGCAGGAATAACATTGCATTCCATTTCCTGAAAAAAGAAAAAAATATTAAAATTCATGGTTTACAACCATTCCAGCTCTAATCTCTACCAAACTATACAAAGACACTCAGAAAGAATGTCTGTACGACCTAAAGCAAAAATTTTTAGGTACAAATAATATTAACATTTTTTTCATCCACTCCTAATTCGAAATTTCTAAAAATTGGTCACATTTTCAGCACTTCAATATTTTTTTCTGACCATACCAGGGTCCAGCAACCAATTTCGACCACGTAACCATGTTAACTATGGTTTTAAAAACATTTTTTTTTTAAATCCATAAGGTCCCGATTTTCATAATAAATCCGCGTATTCCCTTTAGGAAATTAGAAAATTTCAATATTAAACTGCAACTCTACCAACTCTGCTCCGATCTTTACCAAACTTTACAATGAGAATGAATGTCTGTAAGACCTAAAATTTTTAGATACAAATAACTTTAAAATTTTTTTCTTGCACTCCAAATATGAAATTTTCAAAGCTGGTCACATTTTCAGCTCTTTAATAATTTATTCTGACCATACCAGAGTTAAGCAATCAATATCGACCACGTCACCATGTTAAAAAAACATTTTTTGAAAAAATCCATAAGATCCCGATTTTTATAATAAATCCGTATTCCCTTTAGAAAAATAGAAAATTTCAATATTAAAATCCAACTCCACCAACTCGGCTCCGATCTTTACCAAACTTTACAAAAACACTGAAAATGAATGTCTGTAAGATCTAAAGCAAAAATGTTACGTAGAAATAACCTTAACATTTTTTTTCTTTCACTCCAATTCCGAAATTTCTAAAAATTGCCCACAATTTCAGCACTTTAATAATTTTTTCTGACCATACTAAAATCCAGCGTCTAATTCCGACCACGTAACCTTGTTATATATAGTATTATAAAATATTCCTAACTTTCATATTAAATCAATAAATATTTATGTACCCTTTACGAAATTTTCAATTTTTCAAAATTACAATCCAATTTTATTAATTCTGCTCCGATCTCTACCAAACTTTACAAAGACACTCATAAAAAATGTTTGTATGACCTAAAGCAATAATTTTTACGTACAAATACCGTTAACATTTTTTTCTTCCATGCAAAACAGGATTTTATAAATTTTAAGTTTTCAGCATTTTAATAATTTATTCCGTCCCTATCAAAGCCCTTGATTAATTTCGACCGGGCAACCTTGTTATATACAGTATTAAAAAACACATTTAAAAAAAAATCATTGGATCTCAATTTTCATTATAAATCGTTCAGAAAATGTTCAATTTTTCAAAATTCCAACCCAACCAACTCTGCTCATAACAGATTTCTAATATTTTACATACTTTTACTTTATATCAGCACTGTATACAGGGTACTTAAAAATAATTGAACTTAGTTTTGTTATTTTATAAGTGAATATTTGCAATTTCACTTTTTTATATTAAAATTCATCGATCAGAGGCGTGGATATGGAGGGTGATCGACATATCTCTTAATTCATTTCTTTCACACATAAAATTTTCTAATTTCTGTCCTATAAATGTTATTCTTCTTACGAAAGTATACCAAATAGACACAGCACAATTCAACGGTATTCGAAACAATTAAATTTTTATGTTAAATTGAGTTGCCATGAACGTCTGAATGTATCCTCAAAACGCGGAACCTTTACAGGTAAGTTGTACATGTCAAATGGTTACTATAAACACGGGTCTGACCACGTTTTCTTGTAACCCTTGGGAAGAGAAACATTTTCTACATTCTTACCGTTTGATTATTCCTCTAACTTTGCAAAAAAGCCTCTCCGGGATTATAATTAAACAAACTTTTGGCAGAGGCCAACGATCGACAATCGCACGTTAAAATTTTGCTGCCACACCATCTTATACAGAGTGCATTGTTTATTAAACCAATTGTTTTTCTAAAACATTTGTACTAAAAACAAAATCCTGATATTAGAACATAAATTTTAAAAAAGACATTAATTTTGATTGCATCTTGAGCTTCCGGGTTACTGCCGACGTTTTGTCCGCAGTTATTTGCGATATCTTCAGAACTGCGGATTTACAATACTGAAGATGTCCCACGCAACAGTGGATGATACGTCAGCAGTAGCAGTACTAATAACGCACCACGGCTTTGTTGACTTGCGTTCCAGCAACAGCATTGTTCACAGCACTGCAGATGTCCCTTGCAACAGTGGACGAAACGTCGGCAGTGGCAGCACCGATGACGCGGTTCCAATCCGGAAGCCAAGAAGTCATTGATAACGACCACGAAATTCTCCAACTCAAGTTATTAATTTTGATGGTTCCTTTCTCCAATACGTGCCACAAATATTTTTCTACGCTCACTTATTTGTGTCTGTTTTCCCTAATGCTTATTTTTGTTCATATTTCTAAATTTATAATTGACAGATTTGTCATCAAATGATTACAATGTCGAATCGGTATGTAGGTAAGAACACAAACAACGCAATGAACAATTTATGTCAAGGTTTAAATGTAGATGATGATCGAATTCAACAAGAACGTGCTTAAAATTGCATGTTTTTAAACTTCTTATGATCAATTTTTCCGATTGATAAGTTAGAAATGAAAGTATATTTTTTCATATTTTAATTAGTTGCTGACCGAGTTTTGACAAATTGCGTTTCTCGCCCACAGATTACTCATTTATTGAATTTAAATAAATAACGTCAAGTTAAACAACACGCCTTACTGTTCATTTTTTTCTTACTATAACAGTCCTAGTTTTCTGAAATTTCTGTTTCTTATGGATCAAAATTTTAATTAGCCTAAATATTCGATGCTTAGCTTTTTTTTTCAACATTAGCCAATACAGTACCGCGTAATATTTTTTTTCTATAAAGCTAAAAAATTAAATAAAACGTATCTAGTTATTATTTTTTTATTAAACAATAAAGCATTTACTTACAAATTTAGCACAATTACGATAAAAACCTTGTCCGTAAAAAAGGTGCAAAAATTACTTACCTATTTTTAGAACACAAAACAGGAAAAATAACGTAAACATTAACTGACACCTGTAAGTCGTCATTTTCTTTAACAATGTATCACTTTTTAAAAGTGTTCGTTGCTTTATAACTTTCTCGAAGGTTAACTAGTTGAATTAACATTTCACGATTACAGCATCGTTTTATAATGTACCATCTACGCTATTCGCATTTTATTTTAAGAAATTCGTCAAAATCGATTTAACCTAATTAAGAATTATTTAGTCAAAAATCTTGTAAAATCATACATGGACAAAAACATTATTTAATTAACTTCTAATTAAATATTTTTGTAAACCAATATTTTATATTATATTTCAAAACATATTTAATTTAACACATAATTAATTTCCCTCCATTTATTCAAAATAATTACTTCCGGTATTAATTAAAACAAATACAGGTTTCTATACCGCACTGTTTACTAAAATTTATAACTTAACTTTCAGTCAACAGATGGCTCGGTGATACCATAACAGTGTTTTTATTATAATGACTTTTATGATATATATTTCAATTATTAATAAAAACCAATTTGGCTAATGAAGTTTATCTAATTAACATAATTTAGCGTTATTAATACACAATCTTACTGTACTTATTTAATAAACATACATAAGGAGAACTAAATACAATACTATGAAGGAAGGTAAAAGAAATGAAGATGAATTACATAAATCTGTAGTGCAAGTTATACAAAAATCCGCTGCTTTGGCTAAAATCTCGCAGTAGTGCTTCTGGATACACCCTCTGTGTAGATAAGTACGGTTTAGTTCTAAAAATAAAGTTTGTTATTAAAACGTTCTAAAATTAAAAAAAATTCTTTGTTTCAGTGTTCACTTCGGTCTTGCAATACTAATAACTTTGAGTAGGGACTGTTATTTTTTTACTTATTTCCACTATCAAAAAATTACAATTTAATAGATTGCTGTCAATCAGTCAGTTTGTTTTTGGCAAAACAATTAATAAAATTAAAACGTCCTACTATTGCGCTTATTTAAGGACACCTTCCAGTTTAGCTAAATTTAGCAAAGTTGAAAACGCAATATTGAATTATTAAGAAATTATAAAAGAAAGCAGGGATATACGGGCACAGAGATACAGAAACTCACACAAATACACAGACACATCAACACACTAGTATACTTCCACACTTAAACATACGGATGGACACACTAAAATATAGCTTAGAGTGATACAGGTATATAGCAAGCGGGTTTAGATATCAGAAATATAATTTCACATTCACAATTTCAATTTTACATATGTAAAAAGAATTTCACACATCTAAAATAATTTTTACATAAATACATTTGCGATATAAGAAATACAATTAAAAATATGCCTGTTCTTTTTTTAATATAATTAAAAATATGACTTGCATATTTTCAATTGAATTAAAAATATGGCTAACATACTTTTAATTCAATTAAAAAATTGGCTGTCATATGTGAAATTGAATGAAAAATATGCCTGATATAATTTTAACTGAATTAAAAATATGTCACATATTTTTAATTCAATTACACATATCAGTGATTGTCGCCATCTGGTGTTATGTAGCTTAAGTGATACCACGTAAGTTATCTTTACAGGTTTCTGTATTTCTGTAGCATAGTGTCTAAGAACCTTCGTTGGTCGGTTTGTTAACGGGCTAGCAAATGATCTATCTAACAAATCAAATTTTATCACGTTGTGTAAGTTCCACCAAAACGATTTTAGATTACTTCTTGCAGCATGATTTACTCTTTTGTAGTGTAAAACTATGAATTTCATTGATTCCCACCTACCCAATGAAATTTTCTCTAGAGCCTGGTGCATTTAAATATCATGCCGGAAGCAACATTGAGGAGAATTGAGCAGAACATTCGAGAAGTAGGTAGAATTATACAAGAAAGAAGTTTTACACAAATAAGGCAGATTTTAACAAACTGTGAAAGAAATCTGTCTCGGATGAGTACTCTAATACGCGAAGACACATTTAATACATTAAATAATGCTATACAGCAGTTACGGCGTAATAGAGACAATATTCAAACTCATCCCCATAGTGGAGCTCGCGAGTCAGATACGAGACGTTCCTGCCGTCTTACGAACATGAAATGTTTCAACTACTTAAGCTATGTAACACCAGATGGCGGCAATTACTGATATGTAACATTAAATCCAAAATATGCCTAACATGTTTTTAATTAAATAATTGTAATAATTTTAGTTATGGCAATAAATAAATACTTAGAAACAATACAAATAGTCGAACAAATATACAGACCATAGCGGCAAAACAATGGAGGACTCATTACTCCCACCTCCTACAGGAACACAGAAAATTATAACTAAAAGAAGAAGAGATAGTAGAAAATATAAATTTCACTTATGAAACAACGGAAGAAGATATTCGTAAAGCACTTCGAAAAGCCAAAAACAACACCAGGAATAGGAATCTTAAGGATGAAACTAATTAAGTAAGTTACAAAATATATACAGAAGATATTTAATAAAATAGAAGAAGGTGAAGATATCCCGCAGGAATGGAGAAAATGTTTTATAAGTTCAATTTATAAAAAGGGAGACAAGAAGTCCTGCTCCAATTATAGGGGAATAAGTGTTATCCCACCAATGGCGAGACTATTTTCCAGTGTCATTAAAAGTAAAATAGAAGAAGAACGCATAAATCTAAGTGAAGAGCAAAGTGATTTTAGAAGGAGAAGATCTTGTTTACACAACATACACATAGTCAGACAACTAATAGAAAAAACTAGGGACAAACAAACAGACACACATATGACCTTTATAGATCTGGAAAAGGCATATGACAGCGTACCTAGATGTGAATTATGGAAAGCTATGAGAAGAATGAATATACGCGAAAAGTGGATACAGATAGTTCAAAATATGTATTACAAGACAGAAGCGCACATAAAAATAGGCAATAAAATAACCCCTACAATAAACATAACAAAAGGCCTCAAGCAAGGATGCGGCCTATCGCCACTACTTTTTAACATATATGTCGAACAAGCACTGGATACATGGTACAGAAAATGCGCAGGGATGGGAATTACAATTGATAATTCGACCCTACCCTCTATTATTTGCCGACGATCAGATCGTGTTCGTGCAAGATGAAGAAGACATGTACTATATGCTTAGGAAATTAAATGAAGAATATGAGAAGTGGCGTCTAAAAATTAACTATCAAAAAACAAAATATATGTGTGTAGGTAAAGAGGCACAAAATATCAGAATAGAGGATGTAGATATCAAAACTTGTACAACGTTCAAATATTTGGGGTCACTCCTAAGCTCAACTGGTACATGCGAAAGAGACATCAACACAAGAATAATTATGGGAAAACAAGCAACAAAGCACTACATGGACTATTATGCAACCAAAATATCAGTCAAGATACAAAAAAAAAGACTATTTCATAGTGTGGTGGAAAACATAGTACTATATGGAGGAGAGATGTGGCCACTTACAAAGAAAATAAGAAACAAAATTAGGACAGCAGAAATGGACTTCATGAGAAGGTGCTTACAAGTTACAAGACGAGACAGAATAAGAACGGAAGAAATTTGGAGAAGGATGAATATTACCTGCTCAATAACGAAAACACTAGAAAATAGAGCCCTCCAATGGTATGGACACGTCAGACGAATGCCAGAAGACAGATGGCCAAAGAAAGTGACGCAGTGGTTTCCGGGGGGAAAGAGAAACAGAGGTAGACCGGCTCTAATTTGGGAAACGTATATAAAAATGGCTATGGAGGACAGAGATCTACAAGAAGCAGACTGGGAAGACAGACGCCTATGGAAACAGAAAACGGCAAACCCTATGGGGTAAAAAACCGAAGAAGAAGAAGAAGAAGAAGAAGAAGAAGCAATTAACTTAAAGACAGAAAATTCTTGTTAAATAATAATTTTCCAAAAAAACAATATTATAAATCTTATTATTGCGTGTATGTATGTAAAATAGACTCATTAACACATTTGAACACATAACCACATGCGCATAGAGACAGTAAAACGGTTACACAGCCAATTTTGCAGGAAAACTGCACTTAGTAAAGAAACTTTGGTAGAAGGGACGTCCCGAGCATCTTTTATCAAAGAAGCTCGAGTCCAAAATGGCTGCCGTTTTTAAAATGGCGGTTAATTTGTATTTTATTAAATTCCTGACAAAATACTATCAAAACTAAAAGAGTGTTTAATGAAAGTTGTTCACTTTTTAAATATCTATATTTTTATTTAAAACTATTTCCAAAAAGTTATTATTTACAGATTGTTCTAAGATAAAGGCACAAAAAAACCCTTATAAACAGAAAATTGCTTTTCTTGGATAATACATTCAAAATGCTCAAGTAAAATAGTTTCTTTGATTTTTTATCCAATCCGAGGCTTTATTAAAAAAACACGAAAACAATAGTCGATCATTTTGAAAATTAATATTTATGCTTTTTAGATAATTCTAAACAATTTTTTATACCTCTTTTTCATGGGCACGCTATTCATACACTAATATAAACAATTTAAATTTTCCGCGGTAATAAAAATAAAAATGCATTTGTTTTGACACTTGTGCATGTATTTTTAAGTCGAGTGATGGGCTATTTCGAATGAAAATAACTCAACCACTCGATTATTGAAATATTTAAAAATACCTCGAAAGGTAATTTTACGATTTTAAAATCTTTGCCTGTCTGCTTCGGAGGCTAGCGTTGAAGGGCTGGGCATCACATTGTCCACCTACAAAGCCAATGCCCAATGCAAAAATAATTCGCGGAATCCGAATGAATAGAGACAACGAAACAGCAATCACTCTATTATTAAATTTATTAAAATGGCAATGATTCGATTATCAAAATCATTCGATTATGCTTTTCACTACTATTAACGGCAATATTACATACAAAACTTTTTTTCCAGGAAATATCAAATAAAATAATTGTCCTTTTTTGGTAATAAATTTGTTTAATAAAAATATAGATATTTAAACAATGAACAAGTTTTATTAAGTGATACAGTATTTGTCACGATTTTTACAAATAGGCCGCCATTTTTAAAACGGTAGCCATTTTGGGTCGGGCCTTCTTTGATAATAATAGTTGATCAGGATGTCATCTATAACTGTACCAAAACTTAATATTTAGTTCGTAAGTGCAGCTTTCTTTGTGCAACCGCGCTAGCAACACAAGTACACGCACACACAGAACAATACCCGAGAACACGCACACACAAACAGGCACTCCAACACAACTGCAGTTGCTCGTAAATACATAATTAACTTTAAAAAAAAGAAAACCGACTTCAAATAAAAACACAAAAGTGACATAAGTTAACTAAAAAGCAAAAAATAAATGTTTTTTATACAACAGTTTAATACTTATTTGTTGTTCCGTTTAATGTAATTAAGAAATTGTTGTTTATTACATAATTATTAATTGTTTTATAATTTTTAAGGCGGTGCCAAGTAAAACATAAAAATTATATACCTTGCTGCAATAACAAATTAGATTCGTATTTTTATGTTTTACTTGGCACCGACTTAAAAATTATAAAACAATTAATAATTATATAATAAACAACAATTTCTTAATTACATTAAACGGAACAACAAATAAGTATTAAACTGTTGTATAAAAAACATTTATTTTTTGCTTTTTAGTTAACTTATGTCACTTTTGTGTTTTTATTTGAAGTCGGTTTTCTTTTTTTTAAAGTTAATTATTTTACAATTTTAAGTGATGGGTAGACCTAGTAAACTTGCTTCTCGAATGAGGAAACGACGGCTAGTTGAAACGGAAGATGAAATACGGAAACACTAAAAAGTCGGTTAAAAAAATAGGTTTTGAGGAGTATCTTCGAAGTTCAAGCTCCAATACCAATTAAATTATAATGGGACCACCTTGGAACTATACTGAACCCAACACACAAAAATCATTAAAATCGGTTCATAAACAAAAAAGTTATGCCCGAACATACATAAAAAAAAAACATATATACAGACGAATTGAGAACCTCCTCCTTTTTTTGAAGTCGGTTAAAAAAGAAAATAAATTTAGCGAAATTTGTGACTACTTTTTAATTACCCATTATTTAATCTTAATTTGAATAATAACTTCAAATTAAATTTTAAATAATTTCACTGCTTACCTTTATTTATTTTATGCTGTTTTACACATGCAAAATTTTCATTTTCACAATCCTCAGGTTTGTACAAAGTTGTATTAAAAGGATCATCACAATCTTCATCATCTAATGCATCACATGCGTAGCACTGTATGCTGCTACCTATAAATAAAAACAAATTAATGATGTACTACCTTGCGTGATAACAGAACGTAAACTTAAATAATGTATGCGAATTGACCTTCGCAATAATAATTAGCTACCAATTTACGTACATATATGAAAAGGCAAACTTTTCCGCAGTATGAAAAGTAATTAGTTTAGAGCATTTTATTCCGAAAATTATTAGCACCAGAATTAAATTATAATTGGAAGGAACTCAATTCAATTTGTATTAAAATTAAATAAAAATTAAATTATCAAGAATAGTGAAATATTTTCTACCAAAAATCGTTGGAAATTAATTCCTGAAATTAAACAAATTAAATTTTCATAAGTACCATGCCCACTCGTTCTGAACAAACAAATAAAATTTGTTTTTCCGAAAAGCTCTCCGGACACTCTTCCAATTAATATTAGTTGATACTTTTGCACGACAATATTTAAATTAATGCAAATTACTTACTTCATCAGTCTGCATACACAACAACATAATATTTCCTTACCTGTGGGCAGTGTATAAAATAGGAAAGCAGTGGCAAACAGGAACTGAGAGTAAAAAGCAAACATTTTTATCACAACTACTATGCTGTATCGTGGGACATGTGTTGTAGCAGTTTGAATCGCGTCGAAGGTCAACTCTGCACCAAATAATAGATTTGATATAATTAAGGCTTCTATTATATAATTTAGGACTTGTTGGGTGTTGGTTGCTGGCCGCAGAACTCCATAAACGTAACAATAGCTCACTTAAGAGAACCGACTTTCACTTGTACGTTAATATTGTAAATTTGAGATTAACAACAATTAAGGAATTGTTGTAATTAAAACAAAAAAAAATAACTTGCTTAAAGCTAAAGAGATATTTACAACCATTGAAAATCTCCTCGTAGATTAGTTTGTACGAAACTTTGTTCTAAAAAATATTGAAAGATACGATTTGTTGATGACCCCTCGTATAAGTGAACTTATTTAAATGCAGATTTATTTTTAAGTTTATGGATTTCAGCAAGCGAGCTACAAGTTTAGAGTTGGCAATTTTATGTTTGTTTGTCCTATTTCTGTTTCTTACAAAAACATTTTGGGTTGGAACATTTATTCCCAAAGTATCCCACTAATTATTTACTTAAATCTCAAAGAAATATTAAAATAATTATTTGGTATTTCACCAATGTCTCGATTATGTACAGCAAGGTGCAAAAGTAATGTCGCAAATAGTAGTGGTATATAGGCAACACGCAACACACAAAAAAGAACAAATTCTTTGTAACAACTTTCGTCGATGCTCGTTTGCCTAAAAACGCGTTGCATCACTACTATTTGCGACATTACTTCTGCACCTTTCTGTATATTTCAAGAGTGAGTAAAAAACAAATTATCAACATTTTTATTAAGTAAAAAAACACATTTAATATTAAGTTTAATACGAGGATAGATCGATAATGACATAGACTAATTTAACGACATGTTAAATTTACAGAATGGACGCGAATAAAATTAATTACACGTGTTTGTCTTATCACAATAGTGCTTGTTCGTATACAGTTACCAATTAACCTAAAAAAATTACAGTTTCTGAAAGCTACCTTATAAGTAAAAAAATGCAAAGAAAGCAGCCAATTACAGAAGGTACTAATGTAGGGGATGAGTTGCATAACTGTTTGTCACATACAGAACAATACTTTGACTGCATTAGTTTGCAATAATTCTTTGGAACACAACCTCTCGTCACTTCAAGCATGTTTGGGTCTAAAACAAAATAGCATAGATTACTATCAAAATTATATAAAAACTGAATTAAACATAGAATTTTCAGTGAATAACTAATCTAAATACATTTTGCAATTAATTTTGGGTACTCATCTTATACTATTGGTATTTAATAATGTTTTCAATTAAGCTGAGCCCTAAAATTTCAGTTAAAAAGTACATACAAGCTGAATAATCCAAGTGGAAGCCACTATTATTTTGTTAAAGGTTTATGCATTATTTTTTTTGATTAAAATTGCGTTACGCGACCTAATTCATTTTTAGCCGCAAAGTAATTAATACGACACTACTCGAGCACATTACTTCTTTCGTCCACAAGAATATCTAAACCGTGCCATATCTGTAGTCTGGCCAGCTACGTCTCCTGACCTGACTCACTATTTCTTTCGGACACGATTAAATCTTTAACATAAAGAATACCTACTATAGAAAATCGAAGTCTTGTTATTTGGCCAACTAAGCCTTCCGACTTAACCCTTAAAAAATAGTTTTTGATATTAAAACAGTAGCAATAAATAGGTCAATTCACAACGTATGTAAAGCAGTTTTAAGTATTTCTTCTCGAAATGTTTGTTAAGTAATAATATGCAAATTTTATATCACCAAAAAAAAAAGAGAAAATAATTCTCCATCAGATTGGAGAAGAAAACTAAATGTAGTGCGATTTAACAAAATTATGGTAGATTTCATATCCCACTGACATTGCTTGATGAAAAAAAAATTTGAGTCACATAATAGTTTAAGCTAAATTTAGCCTACTACTATTTTGTTGATGATTGACAAAATTATTTCTTTCCTAATAAAAGTTGCCTTATACTGACATCTAAGGTATTCTGTGACCTATTCAATTGTTTTATAGTGCACGTGAATAGCTATAATAACATCAACAAGATAGTGCTCCGCCACATTACTATTTTTGATATGATTCAATAGTGCATACCTGCAACGCGGCAGAAACTCCCACAATTCTGGTTGTCCACGCTACGAATTGTAAAGTTTTGTACACCGTGTAAAACGTCAATAGCGACTCGAAGTGCACGCTACTAATTTCGACGAAGAAATGAGAACTCTAATCCTTTTGTTCGCGCTCTAAGCCAATCAGCGTCCCGGAGGGCGTGGCCTTACACAACTACGAATTAAACATAGTGTATGAAACGAAAACCGCTTTTTATCTCTCCCTCTGCAACAAAATCTAAGTTTGCTTCACTCTCTCGCGGCATTCCAAACAATAGCCGCCCAAATTCACCATAGAGTAGTGACAGCGCGGCATAATTTTGGTATTGAACTAGTCACCCATGGCAACAAAGTGTGTAAAAGCAAACGCAGGAACCGATAAAATCGGGTTATCTTTAAAGTGAATTAGATTGTTTATAAGATCAACGCCTGAAAGCAATCGAGCTCTAGCTTCAGGCCCTTAGATCGAGCTTTAGCTTCTGGCTATCCTAGATCGAGCTCTAGCTTACCGTCATCAGATCGAGATCCAGCCTCAGATCACCCCCATATCTAACTCTAGTCTCCGGTCACCCACAAAACGGGCTGTAGCTTCTAGTCACGGGAACCTTCCTTGTAGGCTGCTTTTAACGTCGGACGATCCAACCCGAATACCGAGCACTAGTTCTAGCCCCGTGTGCTCTTTAGCATTCAAATTTTGTTTATTGCTCTTTGTAAATATTTATGTTTTACTTAACTTTGTTTTGTTCAAGAGTTTCTGTTTGTAGTTTGTTGTTGTAATACCGACAAAATAATTTTATATTTATTAAACATAAACTCAAGCAGCATTAATTTGCATGGTGTTACTTTTGTACACCGCGCCATTAGGGAGAATTTGATAGGAAAATGATGTTCTGTAGCTTGGCCAGCTACATCTCCTGTCCGAACCCATTAAGTCTTTCGTGGACGAGATAAACCTCATAATTAGGAAAAATTCAATAAGATGATAAGGTCCTATAACTTGGCCACCCAAGTCTCCTGACCTGTCATTGTACATATTTTTTTATTTGCTTTATTAAAGCAATAACAGGAAATAAGTTAATTCAAAAAGTATATGTAACAGGTATTACCATTTTCGTTCGAAATGTTGGTTATGTAGTAACGAGAAAATGTTACAGCATTGAAAAAAAGAAAAAAATCAGAATCGAGAACAAATTTGTTTGCGATTTATGAAAATTATTGATGATTTCATGGCCCATTTACATTGACGAACAATAGATTTATTTAAATCACATAATAGTTGAACTAAGTGTAACCTATAATTATTTTGGTAATGGTTTAACAAAATAATTGCATGCCTACTAAAAGTTGTCTTGTGTTAAAGCCTGAGGTATTACGTGGCCTAATAATTTTTTTAACGTGAAAGTGAATAACCTGTAACGTCATCGATAAGCTCCGTCATATTATTTTCTTCTTGCACCGCACCATTAAGGAGAATTCGTGCCAGCTACGTCTCCTGAACTGACACATCACTCCTTCCGTACACAAGATAAACCTAATTATAATACAAAATGAGGTTTTATAGTTTGGCCTCCTAAGTCGCCTGGCCTGACCCTTTTCATATTACCTAATTTTTTTTTAATTAAAACATTAGCAATAAATAAGGCAATTCACACTTAGTGGAACATACATCAAAAATTTATTTCATGACGCCAGCAAATATTTTCTTATGTCAATACATGTTTAATGAAAAGTTAAACGGCGTTCCATAGTTTTGTATAACATTTGATCATAAAAAAGGTATAAACACCGATAAAATCATTTCGTTAATTATGGACAATTATGTTAATCTTCATTCTGAATAAAACAGTGCAACAACAGTATTTAATTCTGTCAAGTTCTTGTTAATTCTTTAAAGTTCTCGGAGATTATTTCACAAACATAAATTCTCGAGAATTCTATTTCTACACAGCATTAGAAATAATTTCATAGATAAGGGAAATTCTATAGCCTGGCCAGCTACATCTCCTGATCTGATACATTACTCCTTTCGTGCGCGAGATAAAACTGATAATAACGGAAAATTCGATAAAAAATGAAGTTTGATACCTTGGCCACCTAAGTCTCCTGACTTGCCATTTTTCGATATTTCCTGATTTTTTTCAAGTTAAACATTGGGAACAAATAAATCAATTTACAAACTATGGGGAACACGTATGAACATTTTTTCAATGTGTTTGTTATGTGCTAATATGAAAATTGTATAAAATTGAAAAAGGGAACAAATCTCAAAATATGTTAAGAAAGTTATTGATTATTGATGGAAGAAAACATAACCATAATTTTTGCTCACCCGTTAGTAGGACCATTTTAATTAAAAATTGTTTCATTAACCTTCGAAAAATTAACTAATTTAATTTCAGCTGTTTAAGTATAAAATACTTAGTGAAATTAAATTACGCCTATATTTGCAAAATTAAAAATGAATATAAAACACAATAATACTTACCTTTATCACTTACAATTTCTTTTTGTTTTAAACAGGCGTAATCGGGTTCCGTACAATTAAGAGCAAACGCATGGGCTACGTTATAAGGATCCCCGCATATACCATCAGCTCGAGACTTGCAATAGTAACATGTCAAACATCCACCTGGAAATAGTGCACTTTTAGAAACACCCAAAATTTTTTTACTTGAACATGTTGCTTTCGTGAGCATGGAAATATTTTGTGAAATATTTTTTTCGAAATTTTACAGGATATTTGCGTAAAAATCAAACAGTGACAATGAAACATAAAATAAAATGCTAAAACCACTCATTACAACGTCTAACAAAGTCCAAGGATAACACGAAAATGTAGGTATTAAATATCAAAACTAGTTTCTGAACAAAAAGAATTAATTTGTCCAATCTGTTTAAAAAAAACTCATACCAATTGAGCTCGTTTACTTTAATTTAAAAAAATTTATACTTGCTTTATTTAAACAAAATTATACAAAAATCAGAAAAATAGAAAAAGTGTCCTACCTTCCTGTGCAAAATCAAACAACAGCAGGAAAGCAAATAACAACTGACAATGATAGCTGATCATAATTGCCAACTGTGTGAGCCTGGGTGTGATTCTCTATTTATACGCTGAGCGAAGGCCATGTGGTCTAATCGATTTTTTATTTTTCTGAAAATATCCTAGTTTTAGATACTTTTAGTATTTATGTTGAAGTGCGGTTTATTCTGTGGTGCTCGTTCGATCTTCATTCATGTCACACTTGTCATCACAACACTTAACTGAGTGGATTTACCTGATGAACGATGCTACTTCCGATGAGTACCACGTGCAGCTTGTTGCAAACGAAACGAAAACGCTGCTTTATTAAAAGTAAATTTTGTTGCGGTTTCTAATAAAATTAATAGTTTGTGTTATACTTAATTTTCTGTTGCCTATACCTTCTAATTTTTGCTTTCCTATATAAGGAAATGATATGAAAATTTTTGAATTTGAAGGAAATGCATGTTTTGGGACTTTAGGAACCCAAAAAATATCTGCCTGTGGGTGTGAACGCGCGAGCTTGCGGGGTTAAATCAAAAATTCGCCGACAAAATAAGCTTTTACAAAAAAAATCAAAATTGGAAGCGATATTTTTTTTCTTTGGAAGCATTTTTCCAAAAATAAATTTTCCAAATCAAAAAACGCAATTTGATAGAATACCAAACGCAATGTTTCTGAACTTAAGGCTAACGAGTTTCTGTGTATTTGAATTTACTTACTTTTTTACTTAATCCTATGCCTTTCTACCGTTAGGTGTAAGGCGGGGTGGAGTTGGGTTTGTTATGTCGATGTCGTTCTGCACTTTTCTTTCCATCGTTTCCTATCCTGGGCCACTTGTTTTATTCCTTCCCATCTTATTCCCTTGCTCTCGTATTCCCTCTTCCCAAGTTTTCCTCTTTTGTTTTTTCCCGGCACTTGCGTTTCAAGCACTCTTTTTGTTAATCTGTCCCTTGGCATGCGGCACACATGTCCGAACCACCTTAATTGTCCTTCCACTATTTTCTCCGTTACGGGCTCCATCTGTAGGTTTTGTCTGTATGTATCATTTCTTATTCTATCTCTTTTCGTTTTATTTTCTATCCTTCTTAGAAACCGCATCTCGATTGTATTTAGTCTTGTTTTATGTTTTTCTGTTAAGGTCCATGTTTCACTGCTATACATTACTGTCGGTCTTACTACTTTTTTAACTACTTCTGTTTTTATTTTTCTAGGAACTTCTTTCTTTCCCAAAAAGGTCGTTTTCATCATGTTGTATATTTTTCCTGTTTTTCCCATCCTGTCGTTGATTTCTTTGTCTATTTTACCATTATTCTCAATTATGGATCCTAGATATTTAAAGCTTTCTACTTGTTCTATTTGTTTCCCTTGTAATTTTATGCTATGTGTCTTATTCTCCCTCGACACTACCATACTTTTTGTTTTCGCTATGTTTATTTTCATGTTTATTTTCTGTCATTCTTTGTCTAGCACCTCCAGGTTATGTTGTAGGTTCTTTTCAGAGTCGGTCATTATAGGCATGTCATCTGCGAACATAAGTTCGTTTATTTCTGTTTGTTCCATTTGCCAATATCCCAATTTTAATGTCATCATCTTTTTCTTAGCATTTTTAATTGCTTCATCTAGCACTATTGAAAACAGAAGGGGACTTAACACACATCCTTGCTTTACTCCTATCTCTGTTACAAACTCTCTTGACTCTTCATTATTCGTCCTTACTATGTTTATGTTCCTTCTATACATTGCTTTTAATATTTCTATTGTTCTTTTATCTATCTTTCTTTTTTCTAGTGTTGTCCATATTTGTTCTCTGTGTATCCTATCAAAGGCCTTTTCAAGATCTATGAAGCACATATGTATATCTCTTCCTTTCTTAATAAGTTTTTCACTAACTTGTCTAATGGTAAATATTAACTCCTGGATGCTTCTCCCCTTCCTAAAACCACATTGGGTTTCCTCTATTATATTTTCTATTCTATTCCTTATTCTTTTCTCGATTATTCTGGCAAAAACTTTCGCGGAGACGCTCATTAGCGTTATCCCTCTGTAATTATCGCATACTCTTTTATCTCCTGTCTTATGTATAGGGAGTATGATTCCTACATTCCATTCTCTTGGTATTACCGTGGTCTTCATTATTTCGTTTAGCAACTCTGTAAATTTGGTTATTCCTTCTTTTCCCATATACTTTATCATCTCCGGTGTTATTTTGTCCCTTCCTGCTGCTTTTCCTAGCTTTATCTTCTGTACGGCCTCCCTAACTTCTTTCTCTTGGATTTCTTCTATTACTTCCCTTTCGCTTAACTCTTCCTGTTCATCCGCTATGTTGTTTTCTGCTTTTGTTAGTTCTTCGAAATGTTGTCTCCATCTTTCCATTATTTGATCTTCTTCTGTTATTATGTTTCCGTCCTCTCCCTTTATGTTCATCATATTATATTCCTTTTTCTTCCTAAGTTGTTTTAGTGTTGCATAGAATAGTTTTTGGTTGTCTCTAAAGTTTTCTGTCATCTTTTCCCCAAATTTTATCCATGACTCTTTTTTTGCATTCTTGATTTTGTTTTTCACCTCTGTTCTTTTTTCTTTGTATTTTTTGTAGTCTTCTGTCTTTTTTGTACTTAAGTATCTTTTCCAAGCGTATTTTTTCTCTTTGATTTTTGATTTAATTTCTGAGTTCCACCATTCTGTATTTTTCATGTTTTTATTCACTATTTTCCTTTTCCCGCAGCTCTCCATCGCAGCATCTAATAAATTATTTTTAAACTTTTCCCATTTTTCTTCTACTCCTTTTGTAATTTCTGTTTCTCTAAATTTTTCGCTTAGTTTTTCAATGTATCTTCTTTGATATTCAGGTTCTTTTAGTTTATGGTTTTTTATATTTTCTTGGGTCTTCTTTCGTCTTTTGTCTGCTTTTTCTTCTTTTTCCTTCTTTAGGTCCATTTTTACCAAGTAGTGGTCACTCCCTATCTCTGCTAGTCTTGTTACTTTGACATCTTGTACATTTTTCCATTTAGGTTTACTTATTAGAAAGTAGTCAATAATTGACTTCTCATTTCTGCTTTCTACAACTCTTGTAAATTTGTGTATATCTTTATGCTTAAATTTCGTGTTTGCTATCACTAGGTTGTTTTCTATACTTATTTCTATTATTCTGTCTCCATTATTGTTTTTAGTCATTTCTCCTTCTTTTCCTAAATATTCTTCTATACCTACATTTTGTTTCCCTACTCGTCCGTTTAAATCTCCCATAACAAGTACATGTTCTCCCTTTTTGAATTTAATGCCTTTTTATTACAAAACGAGCTGACAAATGTGCATAAATTTTAAATATTATAGAACCCATATAAACGCACAAAATAAACAAAAGTTTTTGTGATAACGGTAACTGCGAAGTCAAAACTATTTTCAAATTTTCAAACAATTGGTATGTGTCCCACCCCGCTGTTTTTTCTGTGACGCCTTGTACGATTTTTTTTAATTTTTGTTTTAACGCCTATTGACTCCAAAATGAGCGATCAGATCGGAATTCAATATAACATTGGACATTGAAAATTGTGACATTTTAAAACAAACATTGTTCAAAAGCAGTACGCACAATATTTCTAAATTCTGCAGTACCATAGATAATAGTGCCGCAAAACAAGACGAGACTATAGACTAAACTGACTGGTTTCGTCTTGATTTTGAGATAAAATTTTCTAGCTCGTCTCGTCCAAACCCTCGACAAAATACGAGATGAAAGCTTTTACTCGTCTCGTTTTGCTATGGCAATCTTTTATAAATAACTACTAAATCAAACTCATAGTGTTGTAACGGTGCGAAAAATAATCACATACGAACAGGCAAGGTATTTAAAATCAGGGAATATTTGTTTGTTTGCAAATTGACGCACTGGTGTCGCCACTAGTACGACCCGCGAGACCAAACCGCGTGCAGGCATTCCTACTCGAAAATCTTTTCTACTATAACGTCCTCGCATGACCCAGAGGGTGGAAGTTAGGGTACAAAATCTATATCCCAGGATGAAAGAATCACTACTTAGAGTCGACGACAACCGGCACCAGTTCAGACTCAGGTGCACTCCATAAGTTCTCTGGAAGCCAGTCCGCTGTTTTTTTTTGTGGGTCGACAATAGCCAGGTTAGCGGGTGCAGTTTGTATTTCCACTACCAAACCGACTAGACCAGCCCAAAAATACCGGAACAGCTTCAGGTTCCAGCACCTAGTTCAGTCCAAAGGAGGGGGAGAATTCATCTAACATCAATACCAGTCCGCATTTAATAGTACCGTCAAATGTATTTCAGAATTAGGTATCGATAAATACTAACCGTACTCCCTAACCTAAATACCAGAAACCTGCTACGAAGGGTTGCACGCGCTTCTACGGATTAATTTCGGCGTTGAATAGTTTCAACTGATTTGGGTCGCCTTTTTCCTTAATTAAATTAATTACCTTAATTAATTGAAAGAAGTAACAATCTTATTTAATTCTGGAAGGTATTCATAAGGTTCATACATTCAAAAATAGCAATTTGAAACCGCACGACAAGCCGTTAATAGGTACAAAACCGTCAGCAGTAAATTAGGAAACGATGAAGAAACGCCGTGATAACTATTCCGAGAAGGTTGTATAATTTACAAGATTCACGGCAAAAAAATAGTTAACGCAACAGAATTGTTAATAAGTTAAAACTTGTTTAGTTTTATAATTATTTTTACTACTAGCAGACCAGCTAGGAGGAACCCTATATATACTCTGCTCAGTGAATAGTTAAATGTTTGTTATTATTTATAAAATTGTTTATAAAATTTAGAAAATAAATTACAAATTTAGAAAATACACTCTAGAAGTAAAGTATGTGAATTAGCAGCTTGTTTTTAGAATGCCCGTGAAACTGTTCGCCACAATCCAGGAAGCGGAGGGTCAACTGCAATAAGAGTTTATATTGGTGTACTTGAAAACATATTTTAACCACTTTTTATGTTCTTGAAGGTTCAGAAATTGAATTTCTTTTTAAAATTTTTATGAAATTAATATCTTTTCTACACAGCAAGTATGGTAAAGTTAATAGTGGAGGTTTTAATGCAATTACTTGAAGTGAATGTGCATATGAATAATTGAATACTAAGAATTACTTCTGTTATTGAATTTTATTGACGTTTTTTGCAATTATCAATTAGCCTGCTTGGCATCATTTAATAAACTTATCAGTTAAATGGTTGTAGATGATAATAACGAGTTTATGATGCAAGCATATGGTAATCGTCTAAAACTGACATGAAAGAACGTTTGGTATATTAAAATTAAGAATTTAGTATTACATTTTTAAGCAGAAATAAACAGGTAAAATTGTTTAATAATTTCTGTTTTTTTATTTTATACTTAAATTAGTTATTAAATTTATAGAAAAGTTGCTTAGTGGTCTAGTGCTATACTAAGCTACAATTTAATAATTAATCAGATAATATCCATAGCACCACCACTGATTCACTTTTCAACATATTTATTTTGCTTTTCTGTTCTTAGAATTACAATTAAATTACAATGTTAGTATCAAGTTAATACTTTATCACCCAAATCAGAGAAGACAACATTAAAAAAACAAGAAGCAAACTAGAAGTGTAACGCGTTTAGTAGAAAATTATTTTATTTTAAGGTAATTTTAAAACAAACATTTGTAAAATATAATACTGTAACATGTTGCAACAAATGATAAAATTAGCAAAATATATAACTACTCTATTGAAAAGTTGATAAATCTTATAAAATTTGTTGAATAATTAGTGAGAGAGTAAGTGCAAATAATGATATAACGGCGGTGCCAGCAGCTCTACCACCTCCTGGATCTTTCGTAGTTGTAGTTGTGTCAGTAGTTGTGTCAGTAGTTGTGTCAGTAGTTGTGTCAGTACTGGATATTTCAGGATCTGGTGACGAAGAAGGATTTAGTGGTGATGACACTTCGGGATCTGGTGAAGATGGGGGATTTGGTGGCGATGACTCTTCTGGATCTGGTGAAGAAGGAGGATTTGGTGGGGATGACTCTTCTGGATCTGGTGAAGAAGGAGGACTTGGTGGCGATGATTCTTCAGGATCTGGCGAAGATGGCGGACTTGGTGGCGATGACTCTTCTGGATCTGGTGAAGAAGGAGGATTTGGTGGCGATGACTCTTCAGGATCTGGTGAAGAAGGAGGATTTGGTGGCGATGATACCTCGGGATCAGGTGAAGAAGGGGGATTTGGTGGGGATGATTCTTCTGGATCTGGAGAAGAAGGTGGATTTGGTGGCGATGATTCTTCTGGATCTGGAGAAGAAGGTGGATTTGGTGGCGATGACTCTTCTGGATCTGGTGAAGAAGGAGGACTTGGTGGCGATGATTCTTCAGGATCTGGCGAAGATGGCGGACTTGGTGGCGATGACTCTTCTGGATCTGGTGAAGAAGGAGGGTTTGGTGGGGATGATTCTTCTGGATCTGGAGAAGAAGGTGGATTTGGTGGCGATGATTCTTCTGGATCTGGAGAAGAAGGTGGATTTGGTGGCGATGATTCTTCTGGATCTGGTGAAGAAGGGGGATTTGGTGGCGATGACATTTCAGGATCTGGTGAAGAAGGTGGATTTGGTGGCGATGATTCTTCTGGATCTGGTGAAGAAGGGGGATTTGGTGAAGGCGGCGCTTCAGTTATAGGTGAAGTTGGGGAACTGGATGTTGCTTCAGTAGTGGAAGAGGATTTTCGAAGTTCATCAAAATTATCCAAACTTCCTACATTACATTTCTGCAATTGCACCCAAGATGGTAACTGGGATTCAATTTCCTCACACAAATCTTCTGTTGGTGAGACAAGTGAACACTGACGCAGCGAAATGGTTTCATCATCTTAAACCAATCAGTGATAGAAACTTACATACATATTTTTTACAACTTTGACTTACCTTCTAAATATTCTAAATCTACACAGGTATACTCCGCGTATATTAAATTGAAGGCACTGCTTTCGAAATTATACGGAAGTTTATTAATTTTACGACTACATTCGATAAACGGCACGTCTATGTCATTACAACTATTTCCTCTGCAAGTTTGACATCTTAGAGATACAGCTGAAAGTAAAAAAAAGAAGAATATATTTGCTGATATTGGTTGGTTTTGTAAAGTATAGTTAAATATTACAACTACCCTTTTCGTTTTTCAAAAATACAATTTATATTAAATTATACAGGGTGTAGACTCGTTTTACAGAACATAGGAAATGCCATGTAAAAAAGCACACACTATACTGTCGCCTTAAAACAAATGGGTTGGCTGATAATGATGCGCGAACATGTCGACGACCACAATTTATCACACCAGAGACTACTAGTAGCACAACAGAAGACGCTCTGAAGCCCCACCTATTATACCTCGTTCTTTGACATAGAATCCTGTATATTCAACCTGTATATGATGAGTCATCAGCATACTTTTTTTTAAATGAAAATCGGCCACATTCTAGTTTTGAAGACAATGTAACATATCAAGGTGCCTAAAATTGTACCTGCGTCAGTGATAAAATTGAACCTATTTGAAAATAATACGCAGTATCAAAATATGACAAGATTATATCACCTTTTTTAAGTGATGGAATTCCTACAGTTCAAGTTTATTAAATATTGGAACTGGTAGAAAATTAACAGCAAAAAATAACTAAATCGAGAATAATTCGTAGAATTTTATGATAAAAAAAAATTAATAATAACTCTACATGAATTTTTTTTATTATTACACAGGAAATGTTTCCACTAATTAATTTTTTGTTATTGTACATTTTGTCGAGTGCTTTAGCAACAAGTAGAGCTTGGGTACCGCGAAGTAATTATCTAATCGTTTCTTTCTGTTAGTAAATAGAGCTACTGATAAGTTCTACATTTTTTACATTTATCGTAATAATTACAGACAACATTTGTTACATTTACGTAAGTTGATATAATTTTCCACAATGCAAGAACAAAAGATTTAATGACCTAAAAACCTAATTCGTTTTAAGCTTAAAGTTTAAATGATAATTGATAAAATTAATTTTATCGCAAAAAAATATTTATGATTCAGAGATTTAAGTACAAAAATCTTTATCCACTTTAAGTTTTATTGGGGGATTAAAATAAACTTAGATAATATTAAACAATACTCAGTCATGTAAGTAAATAACGTATTAAATAAGTTTGATAAAACAGGAATTAGTTTTTTAAATCAGTTAAAAAAATAAGAAATTAAAAAACAATTTATAAGCAAATAGGCTTTTAACATTTGGCCAACTTAATCACCAGACCTAAATAAATGCAACTGTGTTTTTTCCCAAAAGTGCTAAGAAATTTAATGTTTAATTTATTGACTATCTGCTTATTAATTTTGTTTAAATTAGACAGGAACAATGTTGTTGCTCCCTAAAGAACAAAAATTGTTTATTGCTATCTTAACTTTTAACCACTTTTTTATATTCTGTCTGCATATTTGTAAGGTTCCGACTGAAAATAATTTGTAAATTGTGAAGGGTATAAAAAGCAAACAAAAAATAACGTATCACTTTTAAAAAACTTTAGAATTTTCTAAAAAAGTAAATAAATAAATAAATTGTTAATGTTTACCGGAGACTCAACATCTAAGGTTATATCGCGTCTGTTCGTTCGCCAATCAGAGCAATTCCTAAACGAGCAATGTCAGAAAAAAAATTTTATCTATGGCCAATATTGAACCGAGAACCCTCAGTTTACTAGCTCAGCGGTTTACCACTTGGGTAAAAGTTTAAATAATTTTAGGTTCAGTATTTTTTGCAAGAAATTAGAAGTTTTAGAAATGGTATTGTTGACAAAATCCAATTTTTTTTTAAAATACATAATTATTTTTTCTCAAAATCTCTATTTAGAACAAAATGATTAATCTTTAATATTCAAATATGTTTCTCCTACGCAAATTTAACTCCACAATATTAAATATCAAAATTGATGAAACTTACCAGAATTAACGAAAAGAACTAAAAAAATAAGAATCACCACTTCACGTGCCATTTTTGTGAAACATTAATTGAGTCGGTTTGTATTTTCGAAATTAGTTCTAAAGATGTTCGAACGCAACTGAACTAATCAATACACAAATATTCTTTTATATCAGATATCTATCGATAATAACTGCTGCAAAAATAAGTGGTTGATAATGCGATAATAGGACTACAACCATTGTTACTAGATTTCATAGTAATTTTAATTAAAAGTAGGCAATTCACCTATAAGGAATTTTATCCAGTATTAGATCTAGACCTAGTTTAGATTTCTTTAGTTTTGTTCTGTATCTTACAAGAAATTTTGCTTCCAATTATCATTTGGTCTAAAAGTATCTAAGCGTTGGTAGGTACGTTGTTAAAAGTAGTCCCAAAAATGTTACATTTTTACTTATTTTTTTACGTTTTTAAGAGCGAAGTATAACTATAGAAGATTTGCGATTAAAGTTTACTGGCCGATATACGAGTTGTGCCTAAAAGAAAGGCACTTTCATGGCAAACATTTTTAACCTAAACATTTTGACTACTAAGCAGGTTTTAGAGCCTAGAGAGACCGATAAAGCGGACGCTGCAGACGTGTCTGTCTGTCTGTCTGTGTGTCTGTATATAATACACTTTACGGTCAGACGCCTTAACGCAAAAAAGCCAAATTTAGCTTAAAGATTGTTAATAGCAATAGGATGACAACGCAAGAAAATGAGGTTGGTCCGCCAAAACAAAGGGGGGGGGGTGCTCTGTGACAAAATAGACGCGCTCGAAAAATAACGTTCTATTCGTATTCCACGTGTATCGAATACCCGATCTGCACAAACGCGATCTCTTTACCATCCCCTATTGCTCCCCACCATCGATTTTTTTTATATGTACGAATTTCGGCTTCAAAATCGGTATAATCATGTTAAATCACAATAGGAACAACTTTCCATTGGCAAAACACGACTGGGAAATTTCCTTTTGGTCGTTGACCTGAACGCCAAAATAACCGCTATCACCAAATTATGAAATCGATTTTGAGATTTCACGGGATAAACATTAGTTGCAACTAGAAAACACAAAACATCTGAAAATCAATCTACTGTTTCAAAAAATGAGGGGTGATGGGTAGAGAGAGGGAGCTTCGCCGAGATATAGTGTAGCCGCTGTTTTGCTCTTGAAGCTCGCAGTGCTGGAAGATTTCGGACCGTAAGCTTGCGCTCTTGACTGAGCCTACGAGGATGGTTTGCCTTAGACTGGAAGCTAATGCTCAATCCTAAGGCAGATTCTCAAACGTTAGTTTTTTGACCGGAACGTTTTGCTTGATCCTGAAAATCAACTTACTTTTCTGTCCAACCGCGTAGTTCATATGTGATTTCGTTACCTAACACTGTCAACAAATTGCGTTAGAACGTGTACACAATACAGGCAAAACGTTCCCGTGCTTTTGTTAATGTCGGGGTGACTTTTCGAGAGTTAGTGATTTTTTTTAACCGTATCGTAAGCAGGTGAGACAGACGTTGGATGTTGTGCAGAGCGAGAAAAAGAACGATATCTGGCACATCCGCAAATTATTGAATCACTGTTGTAAAGGACCACGCCCCCTTCGACGCTGATTGGGTGCAAGCTCAATCGTATTTAAACTGTCTACAGTTAGAAAATAAGGCTGGTTGGGAACAATACTCCTATGCCCTTGACAATATCAATTCTACCTTCTTCCTATCTTGCGCAGAAGGATGTTGTATGTTCCACCGTATCTGTTAGGTGGCAGTATAACCATCCCGATAGGAACTGTATAAGAAAAAGTCCACTTTTCCCTGTTTTTTTTCTCCCTGTTCTTTGACATTGGGCCCTAATCTTTTAGTTCATACTGCACCTCCATTTTCCGTTTCTGTATGCTGTCTCTTGTTTTGATCCGTAGCAGCTCGGCGTCTCTGCTTTGTACGATTAATGCAATATTAACCGCATATCCGATAATAGTCGTGCCCTGCAGCATAGGTATTTATTTAATATCTTGTCATAATATACATTCCATAATAGAGGCCCCAACAGCAAACCCTGTGATACTCCTGTTGTGATTTCCAGGCCTTCGCCACCGGCGACCTCTAGCCATCTGTTTTTAAAGTAGCTGGCTACTAACTTAATAATGTATCTGCTGATCCCTCGACATATCAGTTCCTCGATTATCCCCTTCCATGGGGTGGTATTGAAGTCGTTTTCTACGTCAATTGTGACCATGACACATAACGCTTGTTTTATAGTAGGTTTGTGTGAGCCTCGTCTGCGATTTTTTGTACCTCGGACATGGCGCCGATGGTCTTTTCTAAAGCCAAATTCGTTTTCAGACAGGTCAGCCCATTGTTCCATTTCCTCTTTCATTCTGCTACATATTAATTGTTCCAACATTTTGGCCGCTGTATTTATCATACATAGCAGTCTGTAAGTCTGCTTAATTTTTTTGTTTTGTTTGGTTTTTCTATTAATACTAGTCTAGCACTTTTTCAGATTCTGGAGAAGGTGCGTTTCTTCTGTATTTAGTTATGTACTGTGGATGTCTATATGCTAGCATTTGCACCACCTCTGGTGGTAGTCCATCAGAACCTGACGCTTTCTTGGGATTTAGTCTGAATGCAGTCTGGGTTATTTCCTTTTCAGTGATTGGCTCTGTTTTCGGATTCTCTTCTTCCAGAATTAGAGTATATTTGTAGTTTTTTCCTCCTGCAGTCTTTGCTGCGTGTCTACTGCTATTTGGGTAGCTAGAAGTAACTTCTTTGTTACCATATTATATCCCTCCCCTCCACATGTTCTTAACCTAACCTAACCTAAGTCACGTAGCCAAATAGCAACTGCCAGCAGGGGTCCGTAACATAACCCAGCTTAAACTCACCTAAGTAGGGCAGTTATAAAGCGCTTTAACCTATTATACAGAATAGCAGTTTGTATCGTGTTTATTAGTTTTCACGTCTTCATAGTACGTAAAGTTTAGATAAAATTGTCAATCAACGTTAATTAGACTGTAATAATTATTGCAAAATGACCTATCAACGAAACTACAAACTGTTGCAAAACAGGTTTATTTTTAATTTTGTGTTATTTACTTCAAAATGACATTTCTTTACACTGAATTTGCATCGCAGAAGTTAAACTCTAAATCATACCATTTGTTTTGCCAAATATTTAAAAAAACACACAAAACTTAAAAATTACACGACAAAAACGCGTGCGGTTACTTGCCATTCCTACCCTACAAACCAAACAGGAAACCAAGAGCGCAGTAATACCTGGGCATGCTCTGACGTCACGAAAGCGTGTTGTATTTGGAGCAATTTTCAAACATTACAATTATTATTTCCGCATTATGACTCGCTTTTGTTGCAATTTTTTCTTCATTAAGCAACAACTTGAATCATATTAGATTATAATCAATAATCATCATAGATTGTATTAATTTTACAGTATCAGATCAAAGTTTGAATAACAATACTGTCACGTGTACCACATGTCGACAGAAAGTATGATTCATTAGATCCTATCACGTTGTCGTATGCCACATACCAGTTCTCGTTACAACTAAAAGTAGTTACTACTAGTCCTTAAACAATACATAGAAATACTATTACGATAATTTAAGTACCCTTTTCATGTTTTATTGTTAGGTATTCATGAATCAAAATACTTGTTTGAGATAGACAATAGTTATAAATTATTAGTTATACCTATTCATATTATATACATATATTTTATATGTACATCATTTTAAAGATTTTTCTACATCTCTCACCGTTGCAAAATGGCGGCTCAATTTATAAAAATTTATTTCCTATTATCGGATGAATCGCTCCCTCTACCGCATCTAAGGCAGTCAAACAGAAATTTTTTGCTGACTTATATAGTCTATTCACATAACATTTAAAACCATGTGCGAATTGGACTTGGACAACTCAACATCGCACTCGCATTAAACCTTTATTATACCTTGTACGTTCTTTACATTCATTAATAGTTTTCCACCAGGTATAATAAAAGTTCAGTGCGAGTGCGATGTTGAGTTGTGCAACCCCAACTCGCACGTGGATGTAAATGTTATGTGAATAGACTTTATAAATCAGCAAAAACATTTCTGTTACAGTGCCTTAGATGCGGTAGAAGAGGCGAAGGAAGTAATTTTTATAAATTGAACCGCTGTTTTGTAGCGATCAGAGATAGCGAAAAACTTTGAATGCAAATTCAAATACCTCGCGTACGATTTATATTACAAATTTTTTATTTCATTCTTGGGGGTTCAATAGTTAGCTGTAAAGATAGTAGGTGGGTGGTCCGTCACACCCTGTTATAGATATATATTTATTCCTAGATTATTAAGAAATTTTAGAAATTATTTTTGTGCAATTAAGCGTAATTTCGTGGGTGTTAATTACAAATTGTTTTATGGTATTTTTGACTTAGCTGCATGTTATCGGATACGTAATAAAATTCGATCCAATCGTGTGTGAATTTCTAAGATACCTATCTAATCTACGTCCGGAGCTTAATTTAGCTGCGTTTTGTATACATATTGTTTCACCTGCTGATGACGTGTCTGATAAGGTTCTTTTTGTATTTGTTCATATTAGATTTGTGGCGTCAAATTAAAATAAGGTGAGATTCTGATAATATATAAGGAATTTATAAAAATTCCTTTTGACTTAACGGCGTATTTAAGGGCTTGCCAATAAGGGCATGATGGTCTTTCTTTACCGTTTAAAAGTTGCAAGAGACCAAGCGCATCACATTTAAAAATTACGTTTTTGAAAATTTTCTTAATAGTGAAAATGGTAAAAATTTTTCAAAATTTTGAATGTTTTGGAAATTGTATAAAATAAATTTGAAACATTTTTTTAAATATAGAGAATGGTTAAAAATTTTGTACATTTTAAAATACCTAACTGATCTGCTAATTTAGTGCGTTATTCTTCTGTAGCAGCTCTAATTTCTGTTGTAGAGAAAGACGTTTTAGACAAAAGTTTTAGGGTTTCAATAGCCTCACAACCTAAAATTATTTTTAATTCTACAAGATAGTCCGTTTTTGCTAGGCAGCTTAACATACATTTTTTTATTGGGACACCCTGTGTATTTTACATATTCTTACCCTCCATCTGTACGCCTAAAGAGTTGCAGTTAGTTTTATGAATTGTATGCGTTATCAATTTTTGTGCCAAGAAACTGGAAATTAGTTGCCTCAAAACGGGGTAGTGGCGTTAGCTTTTAAGAATTAAGAAACGAAATATGGAATTCTGTTAATAAAGATTATACTTATGTATGTTATAACACTAAAAATATTTGGTCACATTGTACAGAGTGATTATTTGAGTTTGAACTATTTCCATCATTTTGAAATGGCCATAACCAGATTTTTTAATGTAACTCCATCTATTTTCGATCATCTTATCTATCATTCAAATCTCTTTCGTTTAGTGCTAGCTACATTTAAAACTTTTACAGATATTGTTGATTGTAATTTACGAAATCCCACTTTATAATGGGGACAAACAGTAGCAATTCAGCAACGATCAACTAGCAATGAACAATGAACTCTTCAGATTTAATACAATTATAATGACGAACTGAGTAGTTAACTTATCAACCTATCACATGCAATTAATCAAAAATATCTGAAAAAGTATTAATTTTACTAGAACAATACACGGTAAACTATTATAAAGAAAGAATAGTTATGGCCATTTGAAAATGAAGGAAATGAGTTTTTTTTTTCTAAATACACACACTCCCCAAATATAACAAATTCTAAAACCGCAATGTAACAAATAAAGCCTAACTATTGCCAGTATTGAACCAGGGTTCCATAACTCAGCGGCTTTGCCGATGGCCCAATTTTAAGCGCTTGCATTAAGATATATAAAATTTTGATGCATCACATCACACGTACGTTTAGAATTCCAAAACGTGTATTTCCGTCAAAATCTCAGAATTGATTTTTTTTCCATTCCCATACTAGAAGTATGAAAAAATGGAGTCTTTTAATTTTTCTTTGAGATATTAGCAGAAAGTTGGTATATAGATCAAGAAATTTAAAAATGTACATAGCCTTCATAAAAATTAAATATTGACTAATTTCAAACAATTGTAATCAATCGCTAATCAAAATGTGTAAATGTTTATAAGTAATACTCGTACTTCAAGGATTTGTCGAGTCATTTACACTGACTGCCAAAATAATCTATTTTATTAAATCATAGACAACTAAATAAATACGTAGTACTTGAAAACTAAAACTCATTTAGAAAAAACAATTTTAGGAAATTTTAAATTAATTCGGATTTGAAATAATTTCAAGCTAATTTAAAGCAGCTTTAACGCAATTTAAGTTCAATACAAAAAACTGCTACCTAGTTTCAATGAATTCAGCATAATTATTAACATTAATTAATTTAGCTAATTTGATGTAATAACATACAATTTGAAGTAATTAAATCAAACTTAGAGATCAATTACTGTGAACTAATTTGGTGTGGCGGCCGACTAAAAACACCAGCTGCGCCGTTAGATGGCAGCATTCCGCAGTCACTTCAGCAATCAGTTACTGAAGTCTGGCCTCATGGATGGGATTCCCTTTCCGACTTTCGGTCACACTTAAATCCCCAACATGCTAGCATCCATTTTACTATGGAGATTGAATCAAATGACAACCTTCCTTTCCTCGACGTCCTAGTGAGTCGTCGCCCTGACGGCAAACTAGGACATTCCGTGTACCGCAAACCTACACACACAGACCGCTACCTAAACGCACATTCCCATCATCATCCCGCCCAGAAACGTTCTGTCATCAATTTCTTAGTTAACCGAGCCTTTGCCATTTCTGAACCATCCCACCTAAAAGACGAACTCAACCACATTACGACTGTCCTTTCCCAAAACAGCTACAACAAACGAGACATCCAACACGCTATTACTCAAAAAGCCCAACCCGCAAACACAGAACGTACCAATACTCTTACACCACCTACCTCTTTAGCATTTCTACCTTACATATATACACAAAACCACCGACCGCATCAGCAGACTACTTGGACAACAAAACATAAAAACCGTTTTTACACCCTTCAAAAACTTCCCAATTTCCTTCGTCCGACCAAAGACAAGTTACCTACCCTCCAATCCTGCGGCGTGTATAGTGTACCTTGCTCCTGTGGGAAAGCATACATCGGTGAGACGAAGACACCGATCAGCGTTCGAGTTTCTGAACACGAGCGCTGCACTCGACTGAAACGTCCCGCAGAGTCGGCTATTGCAGAACATAAACTCGATACATGCCATACCATTCAATTTGACAAGACCAAAATCCTAGCCCGTTCTTCCATCTACCTCAACCGTGTGATCCGTGAATCCATAGGAATACACAAAACTCCTAGCAATATTAACCGAGACCACAGCTATCTCCTCCACAGTGGCTGCAAACTACTATTTCCGACTAAACGAAGGCCCCGGCTTGCAACCGCTCAACCGCTACATCCTGACAGCCAATCACAGACCCAGCAGTCACATCTTGTTACCCACCCGTCCCTTATAAACCCG
This sequence comes from Ctenicera cuprea, assembly GCA_958336395.1. Classification (NCBI taxonomy): domain Eukaryota; kingdom Metazoa; phylum Arthropoda; class Insecta; order Coleoptera; family Elateridae; genus Ctenicera; species Ctenicera cuprea. Next base: position 5,105,719 of record OY284489.1, on the reverse strand, counting down.
GTGCCTGCACCGGTCTCGCCAGTTGTGTTCCAGATCCCAAAGCGACCACAACTCTGAAGATGTCCCGTGAAACCGAGGACGAAACGTCGGCAGTTCAAGCACCGATGACGCGGCTCCAACCCGGAAGCCTAGATGTCTATTTATTAGGAGTTAAATAGTTCTTTCTATATTCCTGCGTTAAAAAAAATTATTTTCAGGCTTAACAAAATCAACGTTTCATGTTGCAAAATTATTTTTTGACGTAAAAAAATAACTTCCTCATAAACGATTTCTTAGCGTCAAAAAAACAATTACCAAAGTCAAAAATATTATTTTTTGAAGTCAGAAACAAATTATTGACGTCAAAAAATATTTTCTGTCGTCAATAAAAATTATTAAAAATCCAACGTCGCTCGTTCTATAAAGAACTAAAAAATTAGAACTAAATTTGTAATAATTTATTTCCAAGACTTTAGACGTTTAGTTACACCAGACGACAGAAATACATACACGAAAAGTTTGATAGGTTTCACCTAGGGCGATCAGAAATGCTACATTATGGGTTCTTTTTGGTAATATTCAGTGCACGTTTGGCCCTAAGGTAACCTTTGACAACCCTGTGTGAAAATTTAGGCAATCTCGGTTATAATAGTTTCGTTATGCATATATAACTACTTCTATAAAAATAATAAATCTAGGTGTTTTACTCATCTAATTAAAACTACCTGCGTTATTTTTAGATATATAGACAAAATTTAGGTACATATTTGTAAAGCACATTCAAAATGCAGTGGCGTAGTCAGTTAAAGTTTGCTTATAAAGTTAAATTTAACATACATCGCCACTGTTGCCAATATTACTACTATAAAAGAGATACAAAAATTTTAGTTTAAGCGCACGCGGCACTTTACACAAAGCACTTATGTGTTATAATTTTAAATTTTACATCAATAATATGTATGTGACATCATAAACAGCTCCACATTAACGTCCACTTATTATAATTTATAATAATTGTATGGAAAATAAGATCATTACATGATTTTTCTTATAACGTGCATAATTAGACTTAAATATATTCTGTGCTTTTATATATAAAATTAAAAACTTTTTTTACAATTACAAACAGGCTTAAAGGAGTACAAAGGCGGGAACAAGTAACGCTATTAGTGACACAGACAGCGTCTGAATAGGTGCAGAGTTACAGCCATTTTCGTTACAAAGACTGCAATGTGTGACTACGTCTTTTCCTTCTTCCAGGAGCTTTTTGCAGACGTCCAAGTTCTCCTTAGGTGCGAGTTGGCAACCTCTCAGAATGACTTCTTTATCGTGTACTGAAAATAGGTTTGCATATTAAAAATCAATGTAAGCAAAAAGTGGTAGTTTAAAATGTCAAGATTTAAGTCAGGAAAGTTTGAAGACATAACAGAACTTATATAGGTTAAATCAAATAAAAATTTTTTGTTGTATTAAAAAATAAATGTCTAACGATTTAAGTCAGGGGAGTTTGAAAGCAAAAGCGCAAAATTTCGTTTAAATTTATTTTCACTGAATCATAAGTCGCAGGTACTTTGAAAAATCATCATTTTTTAAAATTTTGCTTAACGTGTCCAGCAAAACTATGGATTAAGTCAGGGGAGCCTGCAGGCAAAATTTAGTTTAACTTTTTTTTTTAAATTTAAGTAATAAATCATAATTTCTAACGATTTAAATCCGAATATTTTCGGTAATGAGCTCTTTAAAACAAATTAAACATCTCCATTTGTTTATATCTAGGAAGCTGGATGAAATAACTTACTTTGCTTTCAATTCAATTTTACAGCCCAGAATTTCCGCAGAATTAAATTAGAAGAACTTGGGAATTTTGTTAAGCCAAACAATTTTAACATTTCGTGCTGATTTGGGGCAAGGTCAAACTGTTTTTGTTTTAAAGTTAACAAATCAGAATTTCTCCAGATTTAAGTCAAAAGAAGTTGAGAGTAGTCAATATTTTTTTTAATTACAAGTTGCAGCAAATAATTTAAAAAAATCTAATGGTTTGAGTCAGGGGAGCTTGAAGGCAACGTTTATTTTTCAAATTTGTTTTAATAAATCAGATCTTTTAAAGATTTAACTCAGAAGAACTTATAATAATCTAATGATTTTTCTTGTTTCGTCGTGTGAGAAATTATCAATCAATGTATAACGATTGAAGACAGGGGACTTTCAAGGCAACTTTATTTTTTTTAAACTTTTCGTGAATCAAAACTTCTTAAGATTTTAGCGAAAAGAGTTGAATATTGATCCTTAAATTTTAAAATTGCCAAAAATTTTGCAAAAAAAATCAAAATTCAGTAAGAATTTAAAGCGGGGTGGTTTGAAAGCCAAACTTTATTTGTTTTAAATTTGTTAAATTTAATTTCACAAACCAGAACTTTTATAGATTTAAACCAGATAAACTTGAAGAAATACATTTTTATTTTAGTGCGGTATACGAAACACGTTTGAAATTTCTATTACAATGTAAGTCAGGGGAGTTAAAAATATTTTTCTGCATTTTATTTCAATTTGATTGTAAAAACATGAAAAAAGTCGGAAGTATTTGAAAGCAAACTTTTTGTAGTCCAATTTTATAAAACTTTCACATATTTCGGTAAGAAGACCGTTGGTAGTTTTTATATTTTATTTCAATATGTGAAAACATCTAAATATCTGTAATGATTTAAGTCGGGGTAGTTTAAGGGCAAAATTTGCATTTGTTTTTTAATTTCACAAACTGGAACTTTTATAGAATTAAGTCAGATGACCGTGAAGAAATACATTTTTATTTGAGTTCGTTATACAAAACACGTTGAAAAATCTATTACGATTTAGGTCAGGGGAGTTAAACAATATTTTTCTGTATTTTATTACAATTGAAATGTAGACAAAACTTAAAAAGTCGAGAATGTTTGAAAGCAAACCTTTGAACACGAAACCAAAAATATTTCGTCAACTTAAAGAACTTAAAGTGTGTGTTGTAATATTGCTGCTACATATGTTTTTCAATTACGCAAGCACTTTGATATGTACTTTATAATGGCAAGTAGGTTAAGGATATGCAAAAATGGATCAAATAATATCCTTGTTTCCTTTACGTTGTTTGTGATAGCATTACAGATAATTACAAAAAAAAACTTTATCAGCACTGATTTTTATTGCACACTTTCGTTGTTCGCAATTGTTGACTCAATATAAGATAAATAAAATTCTAAAATTCTCCTTAAATAATGCAACTTTAAATTATACATGAATAATGCCAGTTTCTACTACTATAATTAATTTTTCTTTTAATTTAGAATTAAATGGTTCAAGCAATTCACAAAAATTTTGATATTAAGAATTATTTTTCCTTTGCGTTTATTCGCTTGCAAAATAATTGAGATTACAATAATGACGTAACTTTTAGAAAACACCAAACTGTTGCTAAACTAAGCATTTCCGTTTCCCTTTAAGTTTAAATGCAGCTGCACAAAATTAATTACATTTTACGCAGTTATTAATATTTTTGCATTTGTATACCACATGCTGTTAATTCGACTCATATTTCAACCAACAACGCAGAAAATCGTTCATTATTTTTCAAACAAATCCAAAGCTATTCCAGTTCCAAATTACAAAAACAATTTCCAACCTAAAACCGACACACGTTTGTGTAAAAAGCTTTGAATCTTCTCTATCATATTATATTTTCCATCAGATATTCTAAAAATTTAATGATGTCTCGGTTCCTGATACCCAAACGGATCAATAAAGTTATAAAAATGATACGCAAAGCTCCAAAAACTATTAACACAAAAATATTCAAGAAACATGCGACGGCACCTGCGTGCGCTCCGAAAATAATGGATGATGGACGTGCCGAAACACGCGAACTCCGCGAAGTAAACACAATATTATGAACGAACACAAAGAAATGCTAATTGAACGCATAAATTCGTTTAGGCAAGTTTGCATGTGAAGGATGATAAAGTACTGAACGGATCCCGGCACGCCAGCTCGCATGGAACGTAAACAACTTCCGAAATTCTCCAAAAGATACTTAACATTTAGATAACTATTTAAGTCAGAAGTATTATAACTATGAGGAAAACAATAGGGAATTTAATAAAACGTGAATATTGTGCCTAAGTAAACAACAACACGTGTTGTGCGCGCTTGAAGTTCATTGACCTTTAGTGGAGGGTTGAATTAGCCCCAAACAGGGTGGGAAAATTGTGCTTGGTCTAAATTTCTAGAAAGGTTTTTTTAAGACGACAATTTTTGCTGTGTATATAATACTATTGGTATAGCCGTTGGAAAGATGGAAAATTTGTCTACGGGCCAAAATTATTATAATCCAAGTCGTAAAGATAAAATCAAAATTGGAATTTATTCCAAACCTTCTGCAAGGCTCTTTTAGTATTTTACCCAGAATCGAGGAAACGACAATTATATTATCTTCAAGTCGTCATATAATTCGTGGATAATGGATTTTAGACGTCACAAATTTAATTTCAGCCGTCGGGATTGATTTATTGACGACAAAAATTAATTGTTGTACGTCTAAAAAACATTAAATTCGAAAGAAAAGTATTCACTAATTAAATCTCCCAAGTGCATCTTTGACGCCAGAAATTCATTTATTGACGTCAAAAATTCATTGATTGACATTATGCTTAAAAATAATTTTTTGACATACAAAAAGCCACCAAAAAAATTTAAATAATTTAATAATAAGGACAATCAAATTATCCGTAAACTATCAATAAATTATTTAGAGACGTCAATAATTAATTTTTTGACGTTAAAAAGTGACTTTTTGACGTCAAAAAATAATAAAGCCACGTAACGGTATACTTATGGTTGACTAGAACCATTACCGAGAGAGGTGGCTTCGCGGTTAACGCGTCCGCCTTTATTCGGGAAGCCCTCGTTTCGATTCCATCCCGGCCGACTGTCCTATTCCGCGGTTTTCCTAAACCAAAAGATAAATACTGAAACAATACCCTCGCGGATATCCTCCTTTATCCAAATTCCTTGTTTGAACCAAACTTTTCTCAGCTGAAGAGAGGCTTAGGACTCCGGTGGGGAGTCTGAAAGACCCCTATAGCGGCCCACTTCTTCACCGACTGTCCTTCCTTCCTAGAATCGTACTGTAATATCGAATGATCATCCGCACCGACTTTTCACAGCACACTGCTGCGATAGAGCGTATAATATTAAGCGCGCTCTTGTGGCAACTCAACCAAATCCGTACAAATATTGTGTTGTGTCTATTACGCTATTATATGGTATAGTACGTCTATACACAAATTTTCGACATCAAAAATTCAGTTTCGGCGTCAAAATATATTGACGTTATTAATACAATTAATTATGGTTGAAGAATACCATTTACGTCGATATATTATTTAATTTTAAATGGTGTCCATTTTTGACGTCAAAAATTATTAATTGGCGTAGAAAAATCTGGGTTTTTTCATTAATAATTAAATAATTTTTTTTTAATTCCTCCACTAAAAAAAGTTAGTTTTAGATGCCAAAAACAGTTTTTTGGGTAACAAAAACAATTTATTGCATCAAAAATTAAACTGATAATTCGTTATAACGTCAAAAATACTTTTCAACGTCAGACTCCGAAAAATCATATATTGAAGTCTTAATACAATTAATTATAGTGAAGAAATAGCATTTATTTCGACATGTTATTTAAGTTTAAATTTTTGACGTCAAAAGTTATTTATGGGCTTCAAAAAAACTGGGTTTATTCAATAATAATTGAATAGTATTGTTTTAATTCCTCCACTAAGAAAGTTATTTTTAGATGTCAAAAGATTCTTTATTTTGAGGTAACAAAATCAATTTTAACGTCAAAAATTAAAATTTTTACTTCTGATAATTAATGTTTTGACATCAAAATACTTTCTAACGTCAGACGGCAAAAAATCGTTTATTGACGTCTTCATAAAAATAATTATGGTTAAGAAATACCGTTTATGTTGACATATTGTTTAACTCTAACACAAATCATGTAACGCAATAACGGGATCATTAATATTACACACATTTATTGGTGTCAATTAAGAAATAAAGCAAGCTTTAATATCGCGTGAAAATACTGAACATTTTGCCAACTTGTCACGCTATTTTAAGCCAGCTCCAATAACATTTATAGTTTTCCCCTAGTCTTTAATTTAAATCTGGGTCGTGTCATATTAAAATGTCAAAGCATCAATCTTTCATCTTTATTAATATCACCACGGTGAATTACTAATTGAAAATTGAAAAAATGCCAATACAGGTAATTAAATTGTCCCAACTACAATACACCTACCAAAGAATAACTCATTGGCAAATATTCATTGATGTTGGGAAGAACCACAACCTTTACAAAAATTATTTAAAAAAAATGTAATAGCACTCACTTTAGAAAAAATTCCCGTCTGTGGGGAATCCCCTAAGATCGCAAACTATATCAATAAAATGTACTTGTTGCTTTTAGGACTAGATATTACTTAAATAAACAACAAAATAATTACCTTTTGAAACGGCTTTAATGCAGTTAAATGGAGCATTGATATCTCTTCTGTCAATTTCAATGTCAAAGAAATTGGCTAGCTTCGTCAGACCAAGATTTTCCACAGTGCTCTTCATATCAGCTAAATTTCCTGGTAAACAGTCTTGCGTCGGCATTTTGTGCTTTTCGGGATTTACACAGTTAGGATCCGAGTGGGATTCGCATATGAAACATTTTAGGGTACATTCACCTGAAAAATTACAATTATTACTACTACACATCAATTTTTTCTACTGTTACGAGGATCGAATTGTTTCATAAGCTCAAGGATCATTAAAAAAATGACACGTTGCGGTTGCTCTGGTAATGTGTTTCGACCTTAATGTCCTGAAGATGATCACCATGTCAAGGTGAGCAAGTTTAATATTTTTTTTTTGAATTTATATATGACCGGTTAAGGTTGGTACCTGAAAATAGGCTATTGTGGAAGATCTGGTAAGGTGTTTCGATCTTTATGGTTCTGAAGATGATTACCATGTCAAGGTATCAATATTTTGTCTTAAATTGCTAAAGATGGATATTTGATGTAACTAAAATCATTTTTTAAGTTACAAATTGTGAAAGATCTGGTAATGTGTTTCGATTTTAATAGTCCTGAAGATGATTGCCATGTCAAGGTGGGTTAGAATAATATTTTTTTCTTAATTTAAAAATAATCGGTTAACGTTGATAGCTAAAAATAAAGGTTTGGTGTAATAAAAATAAGTGTTTCATCACCATCTGTTGAAGATCTGGTAATGTGTTTCGATTTTAATAGTCCTGTAAATGATGACCATGTCAAGGTGGGTTAGAATAATATTTTTTTCTTAATTTAAAAATAATCGGTTAACGTTGATAGCTAAAAATAAAGGTTTGGTGTAATAAAAATAAGTGTTTCATCACCATCTGTTGAAGATCTGGTAATGTGTTTCGATTTTAATAGTCCTGTAAATGATGACCATGTCAAGGTGGTTAGAATAATATTTTTTCCTTAATTTAAAAATGATCGGTTAACGTTGGTAGCTAAAAATGGAGATTTAGTGTAATAAAAATAAGTGTTTAACCACCATATGTTGAAGATCTGGTAAAGTGTTTTGATTTTAATTGTCCTGAAGATGATAACCATGTCAAGGTGGGTTAGAATAATATTTGTTCCTTAATTTAAAAAGGATCGGTTAACGTTGGTAGCTAAAAATGGAGATTTAGTGTAATAAAAATAAGTGTTTAACCACCATATGTTGAAGATCTGGTAATGTGTTTCGATTTTAATAGTCCTGAAGATGATTACCATGTCAAGTTAAGTTACAATAATATTTTTTTCCTTAATTTAAAAATGATCGGTTAACGTTGGTAGCTAAAAATGGATATTTGATGTAACAAAAATAATTTTTTAAGTTACAAATTGTGAAAGATCTGGTAATGTGTTTCGATTTTAATAGTCCTGAAGATGATTACCATGTCAGGGTGGGTTAGAATAATATTTTTTTCTTAATTTAAAAATGATCGGTTAACGTTGGTAGCTAAAAATGAAGATTTGGTGTAATAAAAAGAAGTGTTTAATCACCATCTGTTGAAGATCTGGTAGGGTGTTTTGATTTTAATTGTCCTGAAGATGATCACCATATCAAGGTGGTTAGAGTAATATTTTGTCCTTAATTTAAAAATGATTGGTTAACGTTTGTAGCTAAAAATGTATATTTGATGTAACAAAAATAATTTTTTAAATGGCAAATTGTAGAAGATCTGGTAAGGTGTATGGACCTCAATTACCTAGAAGATGACAACCATGTCAATTCAAACGAGTTGAGGTTTTTATTTCTATTACAAATAATCATGTTTTGATGTACATTATTTCATACAACATTTTTTTAAGATTGCCAAAAGCAGATTTCGTAAGAAAATTAACACGATATTAAGCAGTTATCTATTATTGACCTTTAATCTTGCAATAAATGTTGATTTCTCCGTCTGCTTGCTTGGCATAGTAAATATTATTATGACAATTATAGCCCACAACAAAATCTTTGGAAAATTTCCAAATAGATTATTCCATCTCGTTTTGTGTTGATGATCCCTGTGTTGGTGAAGAAATGAATCATATAATAAAATCAACGTAATTACACAATTGACTACATTTTCGAGAGTATCACCGTCTAAAAATAAAGCACACAACAGGAAATGCAGATTAAGGAGGAGTAAATTTTTGATTTTACGACCACAATTTTTTTCATTTACGCAAAAATATTTAAAAAAAAATTATTTAGTCAAAATTAGTTCTAAAAAAGAACAAAATGTGGGTCCAACAAATAAATTAAAAAACAATATGTAAAAGAAAAATAAAAACAAAAATTAAAAAACTGGGGATAATCAAAAATTTCCAAAAATTAATAAAATCGAAACATCCAAAAATTTTCACAAAATATTAAAAAAGTTCCACTTAAAATTCATTTTATTTTCTATATTTAGCAATCACAACCACAACGCTAATTATCTTAATTAGCACTCATCATGCCACACCAATTTGCACCTTTTAATCCCTCTAAGCACTTAAGCTCAGATAAATTATTTAAATAAAAATTTCTTTTAATTAACTGAAAAACCTTAAATTAAATCGCAACTTACCCAACTTAATTGCAGAAAACAGTGAAAGAACCGTCAACAAATACAGAGAGTTCTTCATGTTTTTTAAAATAGCACAAAATCCACAAGCTAAATATTTCCAAAATTCAAACAACAAACACTTAGATTTGAAATTTTAAAACGGAGGAGCGCAAGCTGAAGTGTCTTGATGCATACAAGAAGCCCACCAAACAAATGTTGAACTAAGCAGGCAACGTCGCGAATTCAGAAGGGCTTCAGAACGACGCCAAGCTTTCTGGCGCCAAGCAGCTATTAGAGCTTTCAAAGTAGGGGTGGGATGGAGCTTTTTAGCATTTATCCAGAGCCGGCTTCGTTCAACACTGCTAATAAGGATTAACGGCTACTGCAGGGTGCATACAATTTTGAATTTTTTGTCTTTGTTTTAAGAATATTTACGACCTTGAATAAGAAAAAAAAAGTGTTAAAAGGATTTGATTTTGCTGGTTGTCCATGAACCTAAAATACATTTTATTTTTACGTAGAATAATTTATGCTATCACTAAATCTTAAATAAAATAAACAAAAAAAAATATTGTTTTAATTTAAATAAAACCGGAAGTATTATTGGCCAATTTTAACGCATTTTGTGGTATTATGAAATATCAAAGTTTATTTATAACAGCTAGGCTTCCGGGTTGGAGCCGCGTCGTCTGAACTGAACTTCAGTTGTGTTCCAGATCCCAAAGTGACTACAGCCCTGAAGATGTCCCGTGGAACCGAGGACGAAACGTCGGCAGTTCATGAACCCGATGACGCGGCTCCAACCCGGAAGCCTAGCTGTTATTAACAACGGCCGGGGAAGCCTGCAACTTAAAGTATGTTTATTTTCAGTCTTTAGTTATTTGTTTGAAAGTATTATATTAATAAAAATAATATATTATTTCTTGCTTTATAAAACAGACATAATGATTATTAATACACAGGATGTCACTGATAAGGAGTCCGAAACGTATATCTCTCTTATTTGAAAAGATTGATAACATTGGGATTTCCTGTTTATAAGTTAACGATATCAACTTCTGACATTTTTAGAATAAGGGAGGCGGACAGTAAGGAGCGGTTGAAGCAGTGGCGGCTCGTGAGCTTCAAGGAAAGCGGTTCTGCAAAAAGAAACATGCAAAATTGCGCGACAGGCAACAATTCGTTTGAAAAGCGTACGTGGCTAGTTCAAATCTGCAACAGTCGTGTAATATGTTTGGGAAATATGTTTATTAAAATCTAACCTAAAATTGACCCTTGCATAAATAATTACCTTAAATATAATCAAAATAATAATAATGTTGTTGTAGATTGTCGATTTGAAAAACACAAAACTTCTTTAAAATATCCATTTCTTTACGTTAAGAACACCGTAGAGGAACCATCAATAACATTCCATAATTATTTATTAAACAAGTTTGTTATTTGGTTATTTATTATTTTTTATTTAACTACAATAACGCTAAACGGCATTTTTGTCAAAGTATTTTATACAAAAACACACATAAACGTAATAAAAATCGCCCTTTACCAAACTGAAAACCAAAGCAATAACTTGGTGCTGCATTACTGCAGAACCGCAAGCACGTTAAAATTGCGAAACAATTTCGTAGAATGTTAACGCCTGATCGGTCAATTAGCGCGCAGGTGTAAGAAAATCGGTGTACAGATCTTCATTACTAGACGAAAGTTTTTTGGGTTCATTCGTCTAGGTTTGCTTCAGGCGGCTTCCCCTTTGATGATTTGTAAATTCAAACTTTACCGGGCAACTTATATAAATTTGCGCCGTGTTACCTGAAGGTATGTAAGTGTTTCTGCATGTTAGGTAGCTCTAAATATAGTATCCTGACAGTCAAGGTACTAATTGCCTGGTAAAGCTGCGACAGTAGGAAAGTGAGCACCTTGCCGCGCGTACGGCGCTGAACGAACGGAACATTAAATGGTCAGTTTTAAAAGTGCAGTAAATAAATCGCAAAGTTAATTCGCACAAACAAAACACACGTTTTGTAGATTACGTAGCAGCCCTCTATGTGTATGTCTAAGACTCGTCGGGCAGAACAAGGGGCAGGTCTTTCAGCGTCTATTTGGGACTGCGATGCTCTGGCAAGAGCTGAAGTTGCAGCGGAGTTAAGAGAATGAGTGATGTAATGTGTTTCACAGCTCTGGAAGGAGCTGAGTACAGTACAATTCTGTGTACGATCGGAACAGATAGCTGCAAAAGTTTAATGTTTTGGCCGTATTTAAAGGTTTAAATTCTTTTTATTCGGAAAACGAACTGAGCTCTGCGTTGAAAATGCAGCCTTTTTATACCTATTTTTGACCACCATTGCATGGCAAAATAACAAACATTAGCCGTCGTAGCTTAAAAGAATAACAAAGCTTTGCAAGTGTAGTGACCGCAGCAACAAACGGAAATCGTCTTTTGTTTAATTTTGCATTTTAATTAAAACAAGCGTTTTCAGACGGAGTCATATTAATGTTTACCAAATGAGGGAAATCATCGTTGCTTAGCGAACAAACATTTGTGGTTGTAACGGCTGTAGCAGGAAACGGAAATCGTCTGTTGCTTAGTGATGTAGAAGGCAATCGGTCTTTTATAATTGCTGTTCTTTTTAGGGAAATTTCTTTCCCTGTTTAGGTACGTCGATGATCATATAAATTTTTCACTATAATTTTCAATCACCCTGCGATTATCTACTACGAACCATTTTAGAATTACCAGGACTTTTCACTATTCTTACAACTTTATAAACTTTTGAGGTTTGAAAAAGTAACGATACCAACTATCAATTATTAATGTAAGAATAAACTTTATTTGTGTTTTCTAAATATACCTACCTATCTATAGTGCTTTTATCTTTGCTGTTTTTCGAATACGCAGTTGTAATTCGGTGGTTTTAGATTCCACCTAAACTCGGAGATTTCCCGTCTAGATATTGCTATGCTCAAACTCGATAAAACTCAAAAAAGCTCTAAGCAGCATCACCTACAGTTGTGCATCCCCACTGCCTCGATACGATTGCAAAGCAACTAGATAGAGCCAGAAAAATTTTAAACTGTAATAGCTAAAGCTGTAGGTCCCCCAATCCAGATACTACCGTTGCGAAACAATTAGATAACGTACAGAAAAATCCGTATCTGCTAATCAGCTGTAAAAGGGTTACACATTACGTGTATGCAAGAAATTTAAATTTGAAACCAGCTTTTAGTGAGTTTTCTTTACATTCTGGCCAAAAAAGTCACTTTGTGCTTTTCTTACTTGTTTAATAAGAAAACTGTTAAAGCTTTTTACAGCGTCGGAAAGATAAATAAGAAGATACAGCTTTTATGGGTTTTCTTTACATCATACATACAAAAAAACTGCAGAGCTTTTTATGTATTTAGAAACCACTTTTGTGCTTTTCTAAGATCTTGAATGGCCAAACTGTTATAGAAGTTTCCAAACATTCGAGCTCGCGGAAGAGAAATTAGTTCATAACAAAACTTCGTGGGATGTTTTGTTGCCTAAAAAGAGGTTGTTTTTGGGGTTTATGTGCAATTCAAATAGAGCTTTTTACTTGCTGGAATTTAAGTAAATGATAGTAGGGAAAAAATAATATCTTGTAGATATTATGGCACTTATCTTTTACGAAATATTCTGCAAAATATTTTTTGTGTCCTTTGTGGCACCCACTGTGTCAGTTATAAAACATCACACTCATAAAGCTTGAATTATTTTGTTAACCAATATCTGAGATTCTGATAGCTATCGAACGCCGTTTTATTTTTTATTCTGAATTCTGTAAACCTAAATTACATTTTAGTAAACTCCCTAAATAATTTCTGACGTCAAAAATTAAATTAGACACGCCACAACTAAATTGAATTTCAGAAGTCGAAACTCGATTTTCTGACGTCAAAGATGTATTTCGAAACAAATTTTTAATAGAAATATTTCCTGAATTTTTGACGTCACTGTTTACTTCACGTCAAAAAGATTATTTATTGGCATGAAACCACAAATTTTTTTAATAAATAATTAAACAGTTTCTTTTTAAACTCCGACATTGAAGAACGCTACTTTTAATTAAAAATCAAACAACTGTTATTACCAAAAATTAAATTTTGACGTAAAAATTAAATTTTAGACGTGTGAAAATGATGTTTTGTCGTCAAACAGCTAATTATTGGCATTAAATAATATTTTTTAGTGTCAGCAAGAAACTGGCGTTAAAATAATATATTTTGACGTCAATACATGGTTTTTGACGTCAATTAGTAATTTCGAATCAGATTCTTAATAGAAATATTTTCCTATTAAACTGTGTATTCAAAATTTCGACTTCAAATAATGAATTTTTGACGTCCATACATCAATTTTTGACCTTAAAAATTAATTTTTAACGTTAATGTGAATAATCAGTTTTTGACGTCAAAAAATTATTTATTGGCATTCTTTTAAAAATATATAAATAGCTTCTGTTTAAGTTCTTACATTAAAAAGCATTATTTTCAGAACGTCCAAACAAACAATTTTTGAAACCACAAAATTAAATTTTAGACGTCTGAAAATATTGTTTTGACGTCAAAAAGCTAATTATTGATATTAAATAACATTTTTGAGCGTCAGCAAGAAACAGACGTTAAAATATTATACTTTGACGTCAATAAATCAATTTTTGACCTTAAAAATTAATTATTAACGTTAATGCGAATAATCAGTTTTTGACGTCAAAAAATTATTTATTGGCATTCTTTTAAAAATATATAAATAGCTTTTCTTTAAGTTCTTACATTATAAAACATTATTTTCAGAACGTCCAAACAAACAATTTTTGAAACCACAAAATTAAATTTTAGACGTCTGAAAATATTGTTTTGACGTCAAAAAGCTAATTATTGATATTAAATAACATTTTTGAGCGTCAGCAAGAAACAGACGTTAAAATATTATACTTTGACGTCAATAAATCAATTTTTGACCTTAAAAATTAATTTTTAACGTTAATGCGAATAATCAGTTTTTGACGTCAAAAAATTATTTATTGGCATTCTTTTAAAAATATAAAAATAGCTTCTCTTTAAGTTCTTACATTAAAAAACATTATCTTCAGAACGTCCAAACAAACAATTTTTGAAACCACAAAATTAAATTTTAGACGTCTGAAAATATTGTTTTGACGTCAAAAAGCTAATTATTGATATTAAATAACATTTTTGAGCGTCAGCAAGAAACAGACGTTAAAATATTATACTTTGACGTCAATAAATCAATTTTTGACCTTAAAAATTAATTTTTAACGTTAATGCGAATAATCAGTTTTTGACGTCAAAAAATTATTTATTGGCATTCTTTTAAAAATATAAAAATAGCTTCTCTTTAAGTTCTTACATTAAAAAACATTATTTTCAGAACGTCCAAACAAACAATTTTTGAAACCACAAAATTAAATTTTAGACGTCTGAAAATATTGTTTTTACGTCAAAAAGCTAATTATTGATATTAAATAACATTTTTGAGCGTCAGCAAGAAACAGACGTTAAAATATTATACTTTGACGTCAATAAATCAATTTTTGACCTTAAAAATTAATTTTTAACGTTAATGCGAATAATCAGTTTTTGACGTCAAAAAATTATTTATTGGCATTCTTTTAAAAATATAAAAATAGCTTCTCTTTAAGTTCTTACATTAAAAAACATTATTTTAAGAACGTCCAAACAAACAATTTTTGAAACCACAAAATTAAATTTTAGACGTCTGAAAATATTGTTTTGACGTCAAAAAGCTAATTATTGATATTAAATAACATTTTTGAGCGTCAGCAAGAAACAGACGTTAAAATATTATACTTTGACGTCAATAAATCAATTTTTGACCTTAAAAATTAATTTTTAACGTTAATGCGAATAATCAGTTTTTGACGTCACAAAATTATTTATTGGCATTCTTTTAAAAATATAAAAATAGCTTTTCTTTAAGTTCTTACATTATAAAACATTATTTTCAGAACGTCCAAACATACAATTTGTGAAACCACAAATATAATTTTAGACGTCTGAAAATATTGTTTTGACGTCAAAAAGCTAATTATTGATATTAAATAACATTTTTGAGCGTCAGCAAGAAACAGGCGTTAAAATATTTTACTTAGACGTCAATAAATGATTTTTTGACGTCGATATATCATTCTGAATCGAATTTTTTATAGAAATATTTTCCTATTAAGTTTTGTATTCTAAATTGCCACTTCAAAAAATTAATTTTTGACGTCAATTGTTACTCGACGTCAATAGATTAATTTTTGGCTGTAACTCTGTAAAGAAGCGTTTCCGGACCCATATTTAATAAACATTTTCTACTTAAAAGATCTTAGAAGTATGCTGTTTTTACAAAAAGACACGCAATACTCTGATATAACATGTTAAAACCGTATTTTTGCGCACTTTAATCCCAAGTCCGATCCTGAGAAATCTAATTTAATGCCCTTAATAAAATCCGACTGGATTGTTTTGGCAGCTGAACCAAAACCGCATAAAACATCCAGTTTGTTCATTTGGCCCAATCAATCGTTGCAGTTTGCTTTAATTACACGCAAGTTGTAATTAACCTAAATTCAAACCTTCATTAGTGATAATGAACCTATTGATATCAGCACGAGAATGGATAAAATAACCGCCAAGTTAAAATCGGCCAATTTCCTTATTTATAAGGGTCGCAGGATCGATGATGTGTTTTCTAAACCCCAGGCAGTATGCATTGTGAAAATTATGTATTTTTAGACAACCTACGCGAAAGCGAGCGCTATTTGTCTCTGAGATCCAAAGAAAAATAACGGAAAACTTGAGAAAAACAAATCTGTTACGCTTTTCGAGGGTTTTCAGCCTCATAAACTGATAAAAGGACGAGGATTTTCTTGGATATCAGTTTTGGGGTGATTTTTATTTGTCTGTCTAGTAGTATTTGGGCTCGTTGCCTTTTCTCGTTTCATTGAACCGGCAGAGATAAACGAAGTTTCTATTTTGTAGCCTTTTCGGGTTTCGTTTGGAAAATTTTCGTTTATTATGAGTCTTAATAGATTTGGATAAATCGTTGTTCAAACCAATTTAGATTAGCAAAATAAATAGAGATAATAATTAAAACAAAATGTGATTATACATGGGCGTGTTTTATGACTACATAAATAATTAAATATAAAGCGCAACACCTCCCCCCTTAAATAAAGGAACATAATTTTGTTCCTTTGTTCTCATTCTAATCGCCTCACTAAAATGGACTCTTTAATTCCATTTAAAATTCAAGCTTATGCTTATCAGTTCCATGCTCCCTTTTTCCTTGAAAGTTCAAAAAAGGGCAAAAGCTCGGCGCAATAGGAACCATTCCAACACGCACATTGTAACCCTAAATTGAACTTTTAAATTTTCCTAAAGTAGGCAATTTTGTCAGCAGGAGGTGTAAATGGAATACACAAAAATGGACTATCTCGATATGAATCAGCAGTGCACTAAAAGAAAGTAAAATAAAGTAGTTTTTCAAGTAAATTTATTGGGCACGTCGTCGTGGCGGGTAGCAAAGGGTGAATTCTTGCTCCTACATATACATGAGGGGTGCTACACCTTTGTATACAAATAATTGGCTGCATTTCGTTAGCGTTGGGGTCAGGAAAGTGTGGTTGGATGGAATAATGAGACGAAGCGTGTTCACCAAGTTTCAGGTTTGAACTTGGGAGCTTTCTATAATATTTACCATTTTGTTAAATTTTATTTTGGAAATGCTAAAAGACATATACATAGAAACACAGAAAAGCTTTTAAATTTTTCAATATCGATTATTTGACGAATTTAGAACACGATAAGACACTTTTTTTTTAAATTTAAACTTAGCAGAAACACCTTTTGTTGAATTGTGATTTTAACGAATAAATATTGTTTACAAAATGAAAACACTGGAAACCAAAATTCATAATTGTGAAAAAATTTTTAGTATTTTCCGAAAATTGGTAAAAATTTAAAATTGTTTGCAAATTTTGAATATTATGTAATTTCCAAAATTTTTCGCATACAACGTTTTCGAAATTTACAAACAATTACAAAATTGTTTGACTGTTACTCAATTAACAAACTTTTGGATTCAAAATTTTCCAAAAAAAGCATTATAAAACTCTAAAATTCACCACTTATTATATTCATAGCTTTTAAAATTTCCAAATTTTGAAAATTTTGAATAACATGAAATTTCTAAATTTTCAGATTCAAAATTTTCAAAAATATTACTCAGAAATGAAAAAACTATAAATCTTATAAATTTTTTTGTTTACGAAATTTACTAGAAAAAATTTAATAACAATTTATTAGAATACCTTATCCTGAACCAAAAACCCTGAAGGTTTCCTTTTGGTGGCTTGCCTGGAATAATCGTTAAAACGTCCAAATTGGAAAATCGGTATTGAGATTTTAGTCAAAAATTTTCGAAATTTTCTGAATTTTTCAAAATAGTAAATTTGAATATTTCGAATTTTACGAAATTTTTGATTTAAGATTTTCTATAAGTTTTTGAATTTCTCAAAAATAACAAAACTGAAAAAGACGAAATAACGAAACTTCGTTTTTTCAGAAATGTTCATACATATTAAAAAGATTTTAAATATGTTTTGTAAACACATTATTCAATATTTATTCAATAAATCCTAAATTTTGAAACTTTTCATAATTTCAGTTTTAAAAAATTTCAGAAATTATTAAAAATTCAAAATGTTACGAATGTTTTTAATTCAGAGAAAATTTCAAAAATTACGACATATTTAATACCTTTTCACAAAGAAAAACCTTGAAGGTTTCCTTTTGGTAGCTTTCCTGACCAATTTAATTAATCTCCAAGAAACGCAAATTGGAAAATCGGTTTTGAGATTTTAAACAAAATTTTCAAAATTTTCCGAATATTTTTAATTCTTAAAAATTACTAAATTTGAATATTTCGACTTTACAAAACTGTGAGTTAAAATTTTCCATACATTTTCAAAATTTTCAAAAATTTAATAAATGAAAATTGAGAAATTATTAAAATTCCAAATTTTATTGTTTAAATTTTTTTTAGTAGTTTTCGAAAATTCAGGTTTCCACAAATTTTCAAAATTATTACAAAATTACAAATTTTTGTTTTCATTTTGAAATGAGAAATCAAGTCATCTGGACGCAGATATGGGAAACCAAGATCAAGTTATGAAGATTTATTGTTCCTATAGCAACACCAACTGATTAATTTTAATCTTGCCTCTGAAAATGACATGTTACATGTTGAAATACGTATAAGGCTAAAATAAAAAATGAGCGAAACACTTCGCCTGGACTTTCCTGTACATTTAAATACATTGTTTTATATTTTCCAACACTTTCGATATACACCTGTCTAGACACGACTAGTTAAAGTAAATAGATCTTATAAGTTGTAACATCTTGAAGCGGTCGAAGAAAGACCGACCGCTGCGCTGCAAGCATAAGGTTGGGTAAAATATTCGGACTGAAGCAACGGAAGCGCGGAAATTGATACTTGAAAATGTATTAATAACTCGAGAAGTATTATTTTTAGCAAGAAATTACTCTTATTAATTTGTATTTAGAATTTCAAAACCTTTCTGATTTTAAAGCAAAAATGCCACGTTTCCATTTAAAATGAAAGTTATTTTTTACCATGGCCGCCATATTAAAATTGGAAACTCAAGTTTTTTTCTTAAATACAATCGAGAAGAATTTGCCCTACAACTTTGCTCTTGGGTTTGCGAGTCTATCTATTAAAATAAAAAAGTTAGCCTACACTGAACATTAAACGACTAGTACAAGAATACAACTGCTGTAGAAAGTATGTGAAATTCTTCCAAGGACAAAAAGATTATTAAGGGGCAAAAAATTCGATTTTTTGATTTTTTGTAAAAAGATTCTCCTAGAGCAAACAAAAGAAGAAATCAATTTTTTAATTTTGTAGCGAAAATTTGGGGGGGGGGGGGGGGACGGTAGCCCCCCTAAATATTAAGGCATCAAAAAAATATTATGATATTCGGATTTTGATATCAATGATCAGCTATATTGCTTTAACAGAAATATTTTATTGCCCCCCGTTAAATAAATAAAAGGGTACCAATTTTTAATTTTCAAAAATTCATAGAGGGCGTCACAGTGAAATTATAGCAATGCGCAAAAAAATAAATTGTAGAAGATTCCCAGCTCTATCAGCTTAAAAAGTTTAAACAAAAACGTATGTGCAGTTTTTGAGAAATATTTTTTTGAAAAATTTCAAAATTTTGGAGTGATGTCATTGCGATTGTTTTTATATTTTCAAATTTAATTATATTTCATGGTATAGTACCCTTGAAGGGCTACCAAACAAGATGTAGTTGATTCCAATCAGATAACTGGTTTTTGAGTAAATGGGCGTTAAAGTCGAAATCTTCAAAAATTCGTAACGGCCGCCATTTTAAAGCTAGAGAGTTCGGTAAAAAATCGTTTGATTTGTCCTAAGGCCTTCTTTAATCTCCACCATTATAATTTCCAAAATTCAGTTTCTGAAAAAAATGCTACCAAAAACATGTCTAACTTCCGCTTCCGGTTTCGGTTTTTTTTAAAAGCTTATTTTGTCGGTGAGTTTTTGATATACCCCCTCATTCCAAAGCACATCAAAATCGGTCCAGCCGTTCCGGAGATATGGAGCGTAACCCACAGACATTTTTTAAAAATTACTTTTTTAGGGTCCATGGACCCCTCCTCGACTATTTCCGTTAAAATCTCAACTTTGAAATTTTGCATGAAATTAATACTTCCCTATACTGAAAGTATAGGAAAGTAAAAACCCGTTGAAGTTAAAAATTGTTTTATTTACATTAGGTAAATTAAAATAAACTTCAACGAAGTAACACTTGAACTTATAAATAAAATATTTCAACAGACAAATATTGTTTGCAAACTGAAAATCAATTTCTTTAAAGTTTTCATTATTTTCAAAACAATTTAAACATATACTTAAAAATATTCAATATCGTTGAAATTATGAAATTTATTAAAATGTACCAACCTACAATTTCAAAATCTCCAAAATAACTTTTTTTTTAAATATTTTTAATTGACAATTTTTTGAAAATTTTACAAAATTCCGAACAATGCCGAATATTCGACCAATTATTCGGCCTACCAAATACTCGGTGCAATTGTAATTAAAATGCTACGGCCCCTGCACTCGGCGTATTTGTCGTATTAGACCGAATCGATAACAACAAAATAAAAAACCACTAATACGATAACAAATTGTAGAGTCGTGTACTACAGGTTCATATAAAATTAGCATAACTACCCTAATTTAAAAATGAATGACTAACGAAATCGATATCTCAGTGAATACTGTGTTTACTTGGCAGAAGTACCTGCAAACTTAGAAGTTATTGCTCGAACAGGTAATTGTGAGCAGTAAAAGATATCTACATCTGTAGTTTAAGAGAGGAAATTAGATTTCCTTTTAGCTGTAATTTTATAAAAGAAAGCAATTTATTGCAGTAATTAAAATCAGAGTGAAGTTAGTAAAATTACTGTTGCATTTTTTACTAAAATTGTATTGCGATTTTGAGAATTTGACGAAAATCTACGTTAAATTTTTAGTTTTGTTTATGTTGTTTTTGCATTATCAAATATCTTTTTCCACACAAAAAAAATAATCTTTTGTTCTTGTTAACATTTCGCACTTGTAACTGTCCCTATAGCGCCTTTCAGGCTACACGTAGGATTTGACTTTAATTGTTAGCGATGCCAGCGGAAATAATTTAGTAAAAAAAAGGAATTTTCTTGCTTTTCCTCTAGCATACTGCTGTAGCAGTACTTGTGAGGTTTTCTAATTTTGTCCAAAATAAGTTTGACTTATAGCTCCGATTTGACAATATTTACCAAGAACCGATCTTAACAACATCTAATAATGTTTCTTTATTTTACCAAACTTATCAAATCCGCCAATATTTGTTAGTCTTCTGCAAAAGTTTGCTAATATATTAAATATTTTTCTACGCAAAAGTATTGTGATATTCCCAAGGTTGTCAAGGTGTTTTTGTAAGTTATTACAAATCAGTTAAGATTGTAACAATCTAACAAATTTTTTTTTAATTTAACTTTGTTGTAATTTCCTAAAATTTCCTCATATAAAACTCTATCAGTTCTTTTGTAAATACAGCAAATTTGACAATTTTACTTGTATTTCTTAAAGTTTCTAATATACGAACTATTATTTACTAAATTCTAGAAAGATTGTCAAAATGTAGCAATTTTTTTCCAAAACCTTGCTTCGCAAATATTTTCCAAGATTTCCTTAGACTACAATATTTTTTTACGTATTTCATTTTACTCCAAGTTTGTCATTGTTTCCCATTTTACAAAAATTTCTTAAGATGTGTTTAATTTTGCATGTTAACCAATTTTACCCAACGTTTTGTCGCATGTCAATATTTAGCAATATTTTCCACAGTTACCCTTTTGCCCATATATTTCACAAAATTTGCCCATATTAAAAATTTGTTTTTTTTAAATATCCTCACGCCTCCTAAGTTTTTACCAAATTCCCTAACCAAATCCAATGCTTACCAACTTTTCCAATATTGCAATATATATTTTCCTAAAATTCCCTCTCGCCAATATATCCCAATATTTATTATTCACAAAACATTTTTGTTTATTATTTTCTTATATACTTGTTTTATACTTTGTATACAATGTTTTCTAAGAAATCCATAAATTGCTAATAAGACCCAATGTTTCCCAAATCTTCGCAAAATTGTCAATATCTAGCCAAATTGTTTCCAAAATTTTCTTTTTTTGCAATGCGTCCTAAGAATTGCCCATATTAAAAGGTTTATTATTATTTTATAACATATTCGTAGAGTGCTATTTTTTACCACTTTACCGATATTCCGAAGATATCCCAAACTTGGTAATAGGAGCCAATTTTAACCAACTTTCGCAAGATTATCAATATCTAAGAATATATTCCAAACATTCCCCTTTGTCAATATTTCCTAATATTTATCACAACATTTCTTATTATTTTCTGATGTACCTACCTCAAGTCTCCCAATTTTAATCTTTATCTCTGAACCAACATTTTCCAATATATCGCATTTGCTAACAAGTGCCAATGTTTTCCAAATCTTCGGAAGATTGTCACCATCTAGCCAAATTATTTCCAAAATTTTCTTTCGACAATATTTCTTAAGAATTGCTCACACTAAAAGATTTATTATTATTTTATAGAATGCTATTTTTTTCTATCCCAAAGATGCTAATAAGAGTCAATTTTTACTAACTTTCGCAACATTATCAATATCGAAAAATATATTCCAAGAATTTTCTTTTGTCAATATTTCCTAATATTTATCACAACATTTCTTATTATTTTCTGACATACCTACCCCAAGTCTCCTAAATTTTAGCTCTTAACCAATATTTTCTAATATATCGCATTTGCTAATAAAAGCCAATGTTTTCCAAATCTTCGAAAGATTGTCAACATCTAGCCAAATTGTTTCTAAAATTTTCCTTTCGACAATATTTCTTAAGAATTGCTCACACTAAAAAATTTATTATTATTTTATAACATATTTCTAGGGTGCTATTTTTATTACTTTACCAATATTTTCGAAGATATTTCAAATTTGCTAATAAAAGCCAATTTTTACGAACTTTCCCAAGATTATCAATATCTAAAAATATACGCTTTCGTCACTATTTCCTAATATTTATTCATATCAAAAAAATTCTAAATATATTCTGACATACCCCAAGTCTGCTAATGTTTAGCACTTTACCAATATTTTTTTAGATATCTCAAATTTGCTAATAAGACGCAATTTTTCCTAACTTCCCGAAAGATTGGCAAAATCTAACAATATTTTCATAAACTTTTTTTTGCGAATATTTTCCAAGATAATATTTTGTTACATTGGAATATATTGCTATGATATTTAGAGGTGTTTGATTTGTCTGGAGTATTGTGATTCCTGGAGAGCAGTTTTTTGAAATACTTGCTGCAATTCTATTTGTGATTGGAGTTTATGAACACTTTAAGATTTTGATTTTCTAACTTTTTTAAAATCAGGGTTGCGTATTTTTGCTATAATTCTTGTTATAAATTCTAATAATTGTTATTTTTCATATGGTTTGTTTTTACTGAAAGAAAAGAAAAACACAACAGATTGATACGAATTTTATTTATGTTAATTGTAATTATAATTTAGTTTAGAATTGTTCAAAAGGTTTATTTTGTAAGAAGTTTTAGAGTTACTTGATTTGTGCGTTGATAAATGTCAGTTTGGATGTCAGTGCCAAGTTTCACAAACGTATTAAAGAATAGTATACTCATCGACTTGAGATTTATTTGTTTGTTATAAAAATGAAAATCAAAGAAGGAAGAAAAAAGAAGAGAGATTTTGTTTAGTCAGTTACGGCTCGTCTGTGTAAATAAATACAGAGATTTTGATATCCTCTGAAAAATAAAGAAGAAAAACGGGTCTAAAAGTTATATAAAAGCATTTACGAGAACTAAAGAGAAAAATACAAAGAAGTAACAACGAATTAAAGAAAAATAAAGAAGAATTACAAATGAAAGGTGATCGAGGAAGTTTGTACGTTTGTGATGGTAGTAAAACCAAGTTGGTAATAATATAAAACAGAGCAGAAGAAGATTCAGATTAAAGGCGAGTATTTGTGGATACTTGAGAATACAGCAGAGCGAAATAGAAGTTGGACACTCAGCGTTTTGCTCGAGCGAAGAATATCCTAAGAAGGACACGCTAAGATAAGTGTTCTATTTTTAATAAAAAAGGACGATAGTAATTAGTAATACTCATTTGATTTTTCGGAAACCACATTTAGAAATTTTATTTATTTCATAAAACCTTATTTTGTAAAGTTGGTATCGTTGTGTGTGTTTATTTTCATTATAAATTAATTTAAATAACTTATTTTACAAGCTAGATAACGACCCTGAGAAAGTTAGAAGAGTCTCATAGAAAGTTTAATTTAATTGCGTGAATTGCAAACAGTTTAGGGAATTGTTTTCTAGTAGTCACAAGACCACGCATATCATTGCAATATCTACTCTGAATGTGTCAATTTGTCCCATTTTACCAATATTTTCTAAGATATCTTTAATTTGCTAATAGGAGCCAACGTTTTCCAACTCTTTGCAAGGTTGTCAGTATCTAGCACAATAATTCCCAAAATTTTTCATTCGCTAATATTTTATTGGAATTGCTTATACTAAAAGTGTTATTAATATTTTATAATATACTCCAAGAGTGTTATTTTTTGCTATTTTACCAATATTTCCTAAGATATTCAAAATTTCCTAATAAGAGCCATTATCTTTAACTCGTCCCAAGACTGTCAATATGTAGCAATAATATACAAGATTTCCCTTCCAAAGTCTTCCTTAAAATGCAAAGCTTGTTAATATGTATTTTCCAATATAAAAAAAAGTCTGCCGATTATTCCAATTAGGCCAATATGTCACAAGCTACCCACAAGATGCTTTTATGGGCCAACCTTTCACAACTTTTCCCAAGATTGTCAAAATCTAGGAATATTTTACAAAATTTCCCTTTTCTCATGATATTGTGTCAGTATTTTTGAATTCTGAAACTGTGACAATTTCGCCCATTTTGTTAGCATTTGCTCACATTCCTCAGCTTACCAGATTTTACCGAAATCTGCTATAACATACCACATTTAGTCATTTTTTCAATATCCTAGTACTGTATGGCGTCGACCACACTTTGAAAAGCAATTCTACGCTGCGCTGTTCATATAAAATTCTTTAATATAAAAATAAATGATTTGTCCCATTTACTAAATAAACAATTCTGCATGCCTATTTGTGTTAAGTAGACGTAGATATGCCACCACAGCAAGCTCCTTCTAGAGCCCCGCGACACCCCGATAGAACCAGCAAAACCTGCCGGTCCCCTGTCCGACCCTCGGAACAGTTACTGCGTAAATCGTAGTAAAAAAATTATTCCGATTAATTAGGTCATCTGGTATTGCCAATTTCTGACCATCATAAATCCCCCCCAGTGAAACGTATTTAAATACAGTGCAGTACCTTTCAATTTTTGTCTTTATTTCTCTAACACATATCCACGCC
Source organism: Ctenicera cuprea (assembly GCA_958336395.1). Classification (NCBI taxonomy): domain Eukaryota; kingdom Metazoa; phylum Arthropoda; class Insecta; order Coleoptera; family Elateridae; genus Ctenicera; species Ctenicera cuprea. The sequence goes on along the minus strand of OY284489.1, from coordinate 5,080,421 downwards.
ACTGTTCTGTACCTAACTATTTCAAGACGCAATATGTTATTTTGTTCTATTAAAACTAAATCAAATGTATTTTTACTAAGTTATATATCAACGTTCATGTAAACGTCAAGTTATCGACTTTTCACTTTCTCATCCATCTTAGTTAAAGTCCATTGAGCGATACCATTTAGCTTTTAATGCATATTATCACGATTCCACTTGTCGCAAACATTTTCGCGTGCCGTGCAAAAACGATCTTATCAAAATTAGCTACTAATAAACGTAATCACGAGCATTTTTACGCATGGTCATTACGCGCTTCATTCATTTTGCTAGTACTCGCTTTGTTAAGTTGCGGCGTAACTTTCAGAACTTTAATTGTTTGCATTTTAATTTTCTCAAACTGCGATAAGATTGAATATTGCTTGTGATAGTTTTGGTTATTTTCAAATTCAACTTGCAGTTACGTTAAATCGAAATGGTTTTATAATTTATAAAATAATCGAACTTTTGTATTGGCAAAGTAATTATATAGACTAGGGGAGCTACATTTAGCTTTATAAATTTCCAACTTGAGGTCTGTTTAATAATTTCGCATATTCGTGCATCTGAACCTCCATAATTTGATCTAAAATATGCATTCGTCCTGGCACGATGACACACATGCAAGCCAGTGCAGCACCACAAATTTATTGTAAATGCAACATTTTCCCCTAGTTAGCCAGCCGTAACTTCCGCTATTTACCCGATTATTTGTACGCTGGCCAAGAGTTTTGGCCTAGATAAAGAGTAAAATTGTGTCCGTTTCCAGTTTAGCTAAATCTATTTTATGATGCATTTTTCTGGATTTTATTTACGCGTTTGCATGTTTGTCCAAAACTTTTTTAATAAATTTTGATTTAAGTTGACAGTCTTAATTTGGAGGGTTTTATTGTTGCGATTTATTAGTTCGTTATCATGGATAAATTTTAGTATACAAATGTTGAGGAAATTATTGTATTTAACGCTTAGCGTGAAAATGAGACATATGGAAATAGACCTGGGGATTGATATTATGTAGGTTAATTAAAAAAATCAAAGTTGTATAGTAATGTGCCCTAAAGTAGATAAGCAACAATGCTTGACATGGTTTACAAATCCATAAATGTAAAGAGACCGAGGTTTGTATTGCTCAAGGTTCGTCAAAAAAGAAAGTTGTTGTATTTTTGTGTTTTTGCATAACAACCATTTTCTTATTAAATTGTCACTCGGCAGCTCATTTTTTTAGTACTTTGGAATTTAAATAAATTTTGCAGATTTTCAAAAATGTTCCAAGTATCAAATTCATCTCAATTCTTGCAGAAGAAATTGAGCGCCTTACGTTGCTTGCTTGGATTTTACTTCTCATAATGCAGATAATTCAGTTCTTCTATTTTCAAAAATGTTTCGTATCATACAATCTAACCCCAACAGTTACTTCAAGATCAGAATACTCCTAACATGGTTAATTATGTAGAAAAATTGTGACTCTTCGCAACACTTGTGAGATAATTCACTAATTTTATGCCCTCGGCCATCCTTTTTCCCTATTTTACGATAAATCAAAATAGAATTATTTAATATAAATTGGCAAGGATTGTACAAGTTTAATTATATTTTACGTTGCTTCTCTATTCATAAATATTATATGTTTGCAGTGCGTAGACGTAACTAAGCACCGGCGACTTTTGTTTTATACTAAATTCCCCCCTATCTGTACATGTAGATCTATATTTCTACTAAACGGCACTTTAAAAAAAAAATTTAATTTAACGCATTCTGTTCATTCCTCAGGATTCATTAGAACGGTCCAAAGAAAAAACGCCGAAAACGTTCGCGTCAGGATCGATCACAACGGTTCGAAGCCAAAACCGTTGCAGCTTCTACTACAGAGTCACTTGTGGGGAAGCCAATGTAGCCAACCTCGTTTTGTGTAACGTTGCGGTACCTAGCTACAGGCTTAACCCGCCACGTTCCTCTTTAGGCCAAATTTAGTTAAGCTCAAACAGCTACCTGCTCCAGCTCCAACGAGGACGAATCAGTTATGAAATTAGGATACGATCCTTAAGTCACTGCCACCACGACTCCTACGCCGTGACCAAGACGGGGTCTGCTATACCCCCGCAAGCTTGGACCTAGTCCCCGTGCTAATAGTCAATAAGGTCACTGGTTGCATTTTTCGGAATAGCCGAAGCTGTCCCTACAAGTTACCCACAGTACCGCCCAGATAGGTCGGTAGCCGGTCTGATGATAATGACCAGTACCTTAACAGTGTCAGATGTGCAGATGCACAAACTCTCTGGGTCGACACTTTGATAGTGGGCGTAAGCAAGCAAAGTGCACCTCAGCACTTGAGGCCAAAGCCCTGATGCCAGCAGCCACGCTACTCCTTCGTGGAGCTCACCTTCGCCGGTCTATATTACCGGTTTCCAACCACACAGTATATCATCTAGGCACATTTACAATCCGTAGGGTAACATTAATAGCCACGGCCAAGGAGCGGGAATCCCGTTACAGAAAACGCGCTGCCGCTCAAGTGTTAGAAACCTATACTAAGTGAAATCACTTACTTCTTTCTCTAGTGTCTCAATTAAGGTAAACCTTAAACCTCTCCGAAAAGAGGTGGACATATGTTAAATCACTGGAGTGACCGTTAGACCGTTACAAGGCGACCCCAAACAAGATGCAAACCACTTCAAGATGGAAGCTAGATCACCACCACCAGGACATGCAAGCCCCCGGCCCGGTTTCTACGCGTGGTGCAACTTTTTGAAGCTCCAGTCCGAACCCCTTGTTGTTGGTATTAGTATTAACACTATCCAAATGTTCTTTGCTTGAATGTAAGCTTGCTTCTAGTACCAGAACTTCTTTATGAGTACACGAGTACATGCAGTGAGAACTCCAAATGTTCGGTTTCTCTCATTAAATAAAAACAAAAATCTATCTAAATATCCCTATGTGTTTGATGAGGTAGTTAAAAAGATAATGACCCATCGTCCTCGCTATTTTGGGTGTCTATTGAAATACAACAAATTTTCAAAATCAATTTAATCAATGCGATCAGAATACTTTTAGCTTGCCTATAAAAATACAAGTGTAGGTAGTTAGAAATCAAGATTTTCAGTTAGTTTCGCAAAAAAACTGAGAGATAACTCCTAAATCGCTTAAACGCGTTTTAGAGAAATTACAAAACGTAAAAAAAAAGGTGTGTTTAGATTTTACAACTCAATTCCTTGTACATTTTCAAACTTTTAAGTTGTGGCGGTTTCTACGACTTCGAAACACGCACATAAAGAAACATAGAAAAGAGTGCGACCAGCAGAAAGGCAGAGAGACATGTTTCAAAATTGCTTTTTGTGTTTCTTTCTGGGAGTCTGAAACAGATTTAGCACAATCTCAAAAACAATTTTTTTCACGTTTACAATACTGGAAATACATGGAAGCAAAAATTATTTTCCTGAGAAAAAACGCAGTTTCTTTTCAAAATACTGATACCATTATCGACTTTTGCAAAAATAATAATGTAACAATTAAGCAGATGCGTAAAACATGCAAACACTTAAAAACAAATCCGGGGATTCCCCTACGCAATAGCTTTTAGTTTCTGTTTCTAGGAAATTTCGCCAGTTGGTGCCATACACAACTTGAAACATTACTTAATATTGTACTTGAACTATAGTTATTATTTGGGACGTACATTCCCTGGTTTATTATCTAAACCTTAAAAAACATGACCTGATTTTATAAAAATAACATTATCTGGATTTACGTGAATGCAACAAACAAGTACTTCTACATTTTATTTCCACAATATCGATAACAATGCTGTATCACCGTTAAACAAATATTGCAAAGCTATTTATTACGCAAACAAGACTTTCGCTACAAAAGAGAATCGGTCGTATAAAGTTACTGCAGGTTTGCACCCGCAAAGGTTGTAGTATAACCTATAAACTCGCAAACGGAAATCGTTTGTGACCGGAAATGAAGCCCCAACTTGTCCTGGTTTCATAATACATTAGTTATCCTTGTAACGTTTAAGCGAACATTAACGTTCAGGAAAATATTAGATAATAAATGGGAGCTTCAGAATATATTGTTATGATGATAAAATGTTTGGAATAATGTTATTGAGGAAAATGGTGGTCGTGTAAGAATGGTTAAGCCAACAATTTCACAGATTTCAATAGAAAAATACCTAAAAACGGGATGGGAAAAAGTATTTCCCTCCAAATATTATTGCCTTTGAAATATAAGTTTAGAAGCTTACTCTACCGTCCACGAAAATCGATTTGCTTTTAATAACGATTTATTTTCACCCCTCTTTTTGCAGTAAAATAATTTTAAATTTAATTATTCAAACATTCGTGGAGAGCGTCACATGATGGCTAGAAAATTGAAGAAAATGCAAAATTATAACTCATTTTGAACTCAATCAATTAAAAAAAAAAAGAAACAAATCGCTTCCACACAATAGTTATGTTGCAGCAATAGCATCAGAGTCCACAGCTCTGAAGATGTCCCGTTCTACCGTGGAGGAAACGTAGGCTCCAACCCGAAACCAAAATACCGCAAATATCTTTTTATTAGTTTTCATTCATTTTTTCAAAAAAGCAATATTAAGTTGAAGCTTTCGCTCCTTATATTTTTGAGCGGACCGATCTCGTTTTCCACAGAATCCATCTGATTTACGCTACCAAGTTGCTCATTCTAGTTTTGGAAAATTTGACATGATTCACTAATTTTATGCTTTCGATAATCCTTGATACACATTCTCCGATGTCCATATAGAAGTACTTAATATGAAAATATAGTTGACTTTAATTTAAAGTAGTGGCTGCAAGAGCAACCCAGCGGCTACAACAAGTCTCGACGAAGCGCTCCAGCCCTTTTAACAACGAAACAGCGCCTACATCAGATCTTTAGCAAGCTTCCCAGCATTGCTAGCATCTCTCTCAAGAACAAAGCTGTGACTTCACCAACTCCCGAGAAAGCCCTCCAGCACCGCTAGTCTCTTCAAGAATGAAACAACGCTTACACCAATCTCGACAAAGCCCTTTCAGCACCGCTAGTATTTTAAAGATCGCAGCAGCGTCTACACTATGTCTTGAGGAATCCTTCTTACATCGCTAGCCTCTTCAAAAACGAATCAGCAGCTACACCAGGTTTTAATAAAACTCCCAGAACTGCTAAGCTTTTTCAAGAACAAAGTTGCGGCTGCACCAGATCTTAACAAAGCCATCCAGCACTGCTAGCTTCTTCAATAGCGAAACAGTGTCTACATCAGGTTTTGAGAAACAGTTCTGCAGCACCGGTAGCCTCTTTAAGAACAATGCTGCGGCAGCATCCAGTCTTGTAGAAGTCCTCTAGCTGTGCTAGTCTCTTGAAGAACGAAGCAGAGCTTACATCAGGTCTCGACGAAGCTTTTCAGTGCCAATAGTTTCTTCAAGAACAAAACTGCGGCTGCACCAGGTCTCAACAAAGCTCTCCAGCACTGCTAGCTTCTTCAATAGCGAAACAGTGTCTACATCAGGTTTTGAGAAACAGTTCTGCAGCACCGGTAGCCTCTTTAAGAACAATGCTGCGGCAGCATCCAGTCTTGTAGAAGTCCTCTAGCTGTGCTAGTCTCTTGAAGAACGAAGCAGAGCTTACATCAGATCTCTACGAAGCTTTTCAGCGCCAATAGTTTCTTCAAGAACAAAACTGCGGCTGCACCAGGTCTCAACAAAGCCATCCAGCACTGCTAGCTTCTTCAATGGCGAAACAGTGTCTACATCAGGTTTTGAAAAAAACGCATTAAAGTTAATTGTTTGTTTTGTTCTTTATTCTTTTTAAGTATTTTTGAATTGAAAATGAGTGTTGTTCTGTTTAATGTTATTATTTTAAGTATATATTTGTTTGTGTTAACCATTTGCATTCTACCATATAAGAGGTAATTCTAATAAATTTAATATTAACTTAACAACTTAACTAAAAGGGAGTTAATTTTTTTTTAAAACTATTTTTGAGAATAAAAAACATTCTTAAATTGGATCTCATCCCGGTTTGAACTCACAACCCCTATCACAAGAAACATATCCTTTATGCAGAAACATTTCTTTTAAATCTTAGAATATTCCATAAATCTAAAAGTATTTGCATAAATAAAACTTCGGCTCTTGCATCAGCTGGATCAGCAAGGTGACAAATATGGCAGCTTAATGCCCAAAAAATCGTTTTGCGCCGCTTTTTTTTTTAAGCTAGAACGTTCGAAGAAAAGAGTGGCTTTTCCCCACGGTGATTCTAACGAATTGCTGCATGATTAAAATTGTATGGGTCCGTAGTCCATGAAACAGCCTTTATACCCTCACCTATCAAATTACATCTAAATCCGAGCAGATTCAGAAATACTGTTCACTTAAACTTTAATTTATGTCAACCTCCACGATGCAACTCACTATACATGACAACATGAAATAAATTTAAAAATGTAATCGCCAGAAATTCAAATTCAATGATGTTTTAAACAAACACTTCAAAAATTGCTCTTTTGTAATTCTAAGATCAGAGAGCATTTATTTTGTAATAGATAAAATTAAATGTCCATTTGAACGAGGGTCACATATCAGTAAAATATGTATATAAATTGTCGCTACGATCTAATGAGTATATTCTTATAACATACATCAACCGCTTTTGGTTTTGTCGTGTTTATGACGTTTTCTAGTTGCCGTTATTAGATGTTGAGATTTTATTGACAACTTCACAATATTCAGATAAAACTCCAACTCGAGCATTGCCCTAGAATTCTAATTTTTTCTAAAGATAACAACGTTTGATCTATTTTCATTTAATATTAAACAATTCGTTGAGCTCAAAATTATTGATTAAAAAATTAACAAAAATAGAAGAAAAACAACAAACCGAAAAAATATGTTTTACCACAAATAAATAATAATTCATTATTTAATTTTTCATATTTTCTTACAAAATTACTCATTTATAAATTCCAAACAAATAAAGAAATTCCCACAAATCTAATAAATTTGTTTCATCGCGTTTGAACTTCAGAAGCATCACATTTCATTATTATTTTCTGTTAAATATCCGCAACGACGCAAAATGTCCAAAAAACAATTCTCTGGAAACAAATATAATTTATATAGGTGGATTTGAAAGGATGACAGTGTCCTGGGAAGGCCACAATGTCGTTAGGGAGTTTTTGGGTTGGCAGGGGACGTTGGACGCGCCATCGTGACGCCTTGTATGGCGTCTGAGTTTCCTCTCCTGTCATCTCTACCAACGCATTTAGCTCTGCTCCCGATCTGATAGCTGCGGAGAAAATTACCGGTGTTTTTGTTAGGGTTTTCATGAATGGGTTTTTGATTGAAATTACGAGATGGACGTTCAAATTAAACCAACCTTTTTCTTAATTTGGTTGTGGGAGCTAAAATTGTAGTTTTTATTTATGGCGCATCATAAACACAAGTATTTTCTTATTTATTTGTGTCCGTTTTCAACATTCTTTTATTTAATAAGCGGAGTACTATAAAACGTATGTTTAAACTAAATTGCTAATAAGTGATAGTGGAATAAGAATTACAACTTAATTTTTAGATGCAGCATTATTTTGATCTTCCATAAAATTTTTGTCGTCCCAATTTATTGATCCGTTTTAGGTTTTCTTTAATACAAAAGAAGCTTTTTCGAAAAAACTAAAAAAAAATTTTTCCTCGTAAAAACGCTTTCTTAAGTGTAAGACAGTCTAAGCAAGGTGCTCAGCTCATTTACTTAATTTGCATTTGTTGTGTAGTCACATTTTTCTAGAAACCGAATACAGACCGGCAGACGAACAAAGAAACAATCAGACAAAAAATATAAAATTCGATCTTCTTTTGACCGGTAAGGCCTTAAAACGTTTAATCCACTGATGGGCCGGGAAGGAGCGGGGTAATAATATTATGATTGATTTTTCCCTATTACCTAAAAACATTAACTTATTTTTTTTTCAATATGCAGAGTAGAGAGGTTTTAACGAATTTACGACAACTAGCTCCAAAACATCGCATACACACTGCGTGTATGCGAGCTATAAAAAAGGTCATTCTATTTACTTCAAGTGATAGGCAGAGATAGAGGTGGATTCAATACTTTTAATTGAAAGGAATACGAGACTCAAAATATGAAATCAGGTTCCTTTACAGGTATTGTTTAAAATTTTTACGACGACTTAGGGCCTTCTCAACTCTTGATCTTATCTCTTGGTAGCAACACTATTTTACATTTGCAGGAGCTTTATCTCTAAAATTTTACGGCCATTTGATTATTTTTAGTTCTGTAAATAAACAATTTTAAGCTTCTCTAATAGATTTGGAAATTTCTTTTTTTAATTGATTCGCGCGCTAAATTTAAAATTCAATTCTACATTATTATAAATAAAACGTTCTCAATTGCTGTTTATTTACTGTCTACGTGATATGTATTTGTTTTTGTTATTAAACTGCTTTCCTCTTCTGTTTTGAAGGTTTATTTGAAAGTATAACGACTGCAGTTGACCGTCATTACGTCTTTGTTTAACAACTAATTAAAACCCAATTTTATTTACCCCAAGAACCTTCTACAGTATTCATGTCTGAAATCAAAAATGTGCCGTCTTGGTTTCATCTTAAAAATAATGCTGATAATATTAATTTAAGAAACATAACTTCAGCGTAACAATGGGGAATTTTACATGAATAACAAGAAAGGACATTTGCCTAAAATTCCGAGCTTTATTGACTTGGCTAGGCCCAGTATTAAATTTTTTCAGCTTTGAGGATCGTGACTAAAACACAAACTGGTGGGATTAAATTATATTTACATATAAGTCACAAACTTTGATCAATGTTTATACTACGCGCAAAAGTTTCGCTGCCAAATTTAAATACCAAAGTTTATTAAACCCAATTTTAGGCTTCAAAATTAATTTGGGACAATGTTTTATTTGTACAAAACTACGTAACTGAATTTCAAAAAGAAAGTGAGAGAGATTAATTACAATTATGAATGAGGACATTACTCGAGTTTTATGTATGCAGTAATTTAACAGCAGTTTTTATTCTCGTTAATGAGTTTTCATTAATTAGAAGCCCAAGTTGCTCAACCGAACATATCAAATGTTATCTAAACGAGCTTCACGCTTAACTGGTCGATAAAACCTTTAACACACAAAAGTTTATATGGTTGTATAATCAAAACTCGCCATCAGTTATAATCTGTATAAAAACTATAAATTCCAAACAACTGTTATAAATTATAATATGAAGTGAAAAATACACTTTTAGAAATTATTAAAAAAAAACAATACTCATATTTCATACAAAATAATTATTCATACCAGCCAGCACAATGCAATTTTATTTACCCAAGTGCTACATTTGATAACAATCACAAACAGTATAATCTATATAATTAACAGCCCTTGTAAAAATAAAATGTTAAAACCTCCTGGGACGTAGGAGTTCACCACGACACGGCAATAAAATAGTCGTATCAATAAAATACAGAATTTACAACATTGGGTGTTTTATCTGACCGTAGATCCTACTTAATTCAATGTTTTGGAATTTCAAGCGATAATATTACCAGTTTTTGTCAAAGTTCCACTTAAGTGACGGATAAAACAAATAAAATTAATTTCTTATCCATAAAGTTTAATGACAATTTAAAACAGTGTTAGGAATATGTAAAATTCAAAATAAAACCCAAACAAAATTGCCGAAACACATCGCCTGAACTTTCTCATGCTTTAAAAATACTTGACATTTTATTAGAAACATTTTAAATCGTAAAAGTATGGATATAAAATGTAGTGTACGAGTTAGCTACTATATAAGATGATTTAGTGGTCGCTGGCGTAATATCCCCACTAGGGGTGGTTGATATCTAAATTCAATTATCAATATTGAATATGTTTTTGACTTCAATTTTTTTTTAAATTGCTAGCCGCAAGTTTCTCATGAGAAACAAATTTAGATTTCTCCTATTGGCAGGGCATCCTTAGTTTACGAGCTCTAACAAAATAATGAGAAAGCTAACCCACCATTCCACTTGCAGCCAATCAGCGTCATAAAGGGCGTGGCCGTTTGCAACCACGGACAGGTAAGATACCGCTCTCTATTTTACTGTACACAACAATAACGGCTCAATATCAATTTCAAAAAAAAGTCTATATGTTGCAACCTGTAGTGGCATGTTTCTGACAAATGAAAAATCTATTCAATTTCATTTACCGAATTTAAATGTTTCCGACCAGTAGCGCATCCTAACTCTACAAAGGCTAAAAAATAATAAGAAACTTTAACTCACTATTTAACTCGCAGCCAATCAGCGTCCAGGAGCCGGAACCGCTCCGCAATCACAATCCGCCTTACTCTTCCTCAGTGCTGTAAAAAGCAAAATTTTGATATGTTTCTGATATCGATAGTAAAATATGTCTCTATTATCGCAACTTTTTCCTACGAAACAAAAAATCTATTTGACATGATTTAGGGAATTTAACTGTGTCCTACCAACATCGGATCTAGCGCGAGAAACTGTAACCTAACATTCCACTCGCAGCCAATCAGCGTCGAGTGGGGCGTGGTCGTTAACAATCGCGGACAGGTCGACTACCGCTCTGTCTTTCTGTACAACAACGACCGTTCGTTTCACTCACTTTCTCAATGTGAAAGCAAATCACCGGTATGTAGTAACGCATGTTTAAAAAAATCGCCCGCTTCCGCTGTTTTGCTTATACTGTGTAGACAGTGCTAAGTAACCAAATCATATATAAATAACGCGTTTACATAGAAAAATTAATACATTCTTTAAGATCGATCAGAACGGCCTCAAGCAAAGAATTGCTAGAGAATTTCGATTTCGGATCGAATTAACGAACCATCCAAAGTGTAAAAATCCCACAAACTCTTTCTAGATCAAAGCAGAAGTCCCACCATGGGACGACGAAGCCCTTCTAGGACCGCAAGAACCACCCCCCAGCAAACTCAAGCCCTCAGCCCGGTATCTACGCAGAACGCAACCTTGTGAAGCTCCAGCTCGACCTCCTCGTTTTTGTTCTTTGAAATTCTTTTTGTTTATGTCAACCTTGGCCCAATTAATTAATTGGTTTTGTTCCTTATCTTTTGTTAATGTTTTTGAACTAATTACGTGTTCAATGTTGTTCTGTTTGATATTATTATTATTTGGGCAACGGGTATTATACCGAGCTGCGGCCAAAAATGCCTATTTCTCTAGCTCAGTAAGTTTTAATACCGCCTAATAGCTCCAAACCATCTACAGATAGGGCTGTAACACAATTCCATTCTGTGAGCATGCCTCCTCAGATTACAGTTCTTAGTAATTACTTATGTTACTAGTCCTGATAAAGGGTTGCGCATGCATTTGTTTGTTACAACTCTTGAAGTTATTTCTTTTCATAAAAAGAACAAGAGTTGTTTTGTTTCGGTTCACAGTAAGCCCTTCCTTCACCACACATCAGTTTTGCACGACACACAGTGCCACTTGCACGATTTCCAGCCAGCGAATTTCCCACTGGTTAAGATGACCACGTCATTAAACGTAAGATCTGCTCATTCGAATGATTTAAATAAAATATTTGTCCATGCACTTTTGCCCAGATTATCAACTCGAGTCTCCAGCGTTTAATCCTTACTAAAGGATCTCCCTTGATGTATGTATATCCAGTATGTGATCTTCGGTTTTCTTTGTAGTTTCTCTCTAATTAACAGCAGGGAAGTAAACCTTCAGAAGGTCTTCCTTACCGTCCAGTAATACCAGCTCAAACATTTATCAGCCATACAGTTATAGAGGAGGGGGGATGATTAACAATTTAACTAAAAGAGGAATGTTGTATCGTCCGCCCGCTGTTTATTATTAAATAAAAAAGCATTAATAATTTATATTGCATACAGGATTCAAAAGGCTATAGGCCAACTTTGTTTATTTAAAAAATGGTTGCCACCAAAATACAATATTTTCTTAAATAACAACATGGAATCCGATAACTCTTTTAAATCTGAATATAAAAGTGTAAGAGAAATATAACGAAAAAACTAATCGTTTTTAAGTTACTCCCAATTTATTTTGAGATGGTCAGTAGGTCATGAATGTTTATTTAAACTGATTTACTAATAAGTTAGTCTACGGAAACGATGATGAAAACAGAAAAATATTATTTAAAACGGTTACACATCGATGAAAACAATACCAAACAGCATATAAATCCACCCCAACATAAAATTCAGTGGTTTGTTTTATAATTGTGCCTAAAGTCTCGCTCCATTTAACGTTACCCAGTACAAATATCGTTCAGTACACAATTAAGCTACAATAACAAGACATTAAACAAAGTATTTAAGTATTTTATTTAAAACAAAAATAAAACTGTAAAATTAACTCCATTTATTCGACACTTAAAAATTAAGTAGGTAAATAAAATGCATTGCACTAATAGTTCATAATTTTACGCAGTAACCTCACTTTACAATGCTAATTATAAATAAATACCCTTGGATATCAACTAACACTTTTTTCACTAATTGTGATAATTTATAACTTGGCTAAAGCAAAGTTACATAAACAAATATTAGTCTTAACTAAAGCATATTTAAGAATAATCATAGAACGTGTAAAAAAGCAAAGACAAAATAGTAGTTTTTTAACCCCGCGAAAGTTCAAGCACAAATAAACAATTTGAACAAATCCTGAGCGGTACATACTTGGGCTTTATAATTATTTAGAAATACCCAAAAACGATAATATTGTCTGACCCATTTTTAGCTTTTATAAGAATCATTCTTCTCACTCTCCCCACTCCGAAACCTAACACTCAATAAAAGAAATTGGATTAAATAAATTCCAAACATTATAAATTTTAAGTATTTCTTAGGGGATTCCCCGAAAAAAATCTGTTGCATTCATATTAGCTTTAGAGGGCTTTGTGGTTATTTCTGACTTGCTAAAAGTTCAAACGCAACATTTTGCTTTAAAATCCGTTAGAAATTTTCAAGAAATATTTTACAGGTGCCCACTCGTTGTAGATTGCTTCTCCTTCTCCTCCTCCTCTTTCTCCTCCTCCTCTTTCTCCTCCTCCTTCTCATTCCCCTCCTCCTCCTCTTCCTCCTTCTCATTCCCCTCCTCCTCCTCCTTCTTCTCCCTCCTCCTCTTACTCCTCATAAAACAATCTCCAGTGTAAACATTAAAAAACATTGCTAGGTTTGATCTCTCAGTAACAAGAATAATTCGCAAATTAAATGTTATAATTGCAACTCTGTGGAGATTCCTCAAAAAATATCTAATGCAACCCCACTATTTAAAGCTTACTTCTTCTTCTCATTTTATCTTGCTCCCTTACTCGTCGGAATCCCCAGCAAACGTTTTTCATCCCCAATTACGAAATTGTAGAGAATATTGTTCTCTACACCTTAAAACGTAGAGCTCAAAATAAACAATTAATTTTACATATAAACATTACATAGTTTGCTCTATAAGTATTTGGGATTTTTAAATTTTACCCGTTTTATTTTGCTCCCTCCTCGTTTTAGCAGCTCCATTAACATTTAAAATTCTTAGTTTGAATATAAAAACAATCCTAGACCTCTTCGTAAGAATAACAACTAAAACACTTTTTTTGAGGAAATTTCCTCAAAAAACCCTTCATTTTACTTTAGTCTTCTCCCTCATTTAAAAACGTTTCAGTCTGACAGCTCAAAAACATTTTAAAACCTGATCTCAACGTAACAACAAAAATTAACAAAAATATATACTTATATTACAAATTTTACAATTACGATGATAATTATTATCACCTTACAAATTGAGTCTAACTAATTTTAAAAACATCAATATCAATTCTCCCTCTTGATTCCAACTGCCACCGCTAGGGCGAGAAAAACGAGGAAATATGATCGGGAAAATATTTGTGGCGCCGCGTTACAGCCATCTTTGAAGCACTGACAGTTAACTTCATATTTGACGTCTGTATCAACTTCGTAGCACCTCGACGTATTGGTTTTGTGAATTAGGTAGCCACATTCTCGGAGTATCCGCACTGTTTTGGCTTCGTCTAGAACTGTAAAAAAAACATAAGAAATTAGTTACTGAGTTAGAGAAGCATAAAAGAAAAAAATGTTTCAAATTGGCTTAAATGACGTAGTTTGGATTCATTAACATTAATTTTGTTTGTAATTTACAGTGTGTCGAGATTGTTGATTCCACTCAAATAACTTTTATGAATAAAGCTTAAATGATAGTAGATATTTCCACTTGTTAAATTGTTTTAAGCTCGTATAAATTTAGCAAGCAAATACAAAAGTAAACAATGAAATTCTGACGCATTACCAGTAGCTTTATAACTGTACAATAATAAATTCTATTTAAAACTATTCATACATAAAAATTAAGAAGATAATTAAAAAAAATTAACAACACAACGTAAATAAATTATTATCCACCTTAGATAATAGAACTAAAAATATCGTAGACAAATATAACCTCGTCCTAGAACTAGAATCTTGTTACAACATAAGCTGAGATTGTGTACGGTGTGTATAAAAATTTTGGCGAGTTCATTTCAGCGAGTACAAGTTTTTTGCCACAATAAAAATCAAACTTACGTACTATATGGGGCTTTCATGACGACTCAATTCAAAATTGACCCCAGCAGTGAGACAGTTATGACTGTGTACATAATTTCGACCCACTTTGTATAACAGCTGCAACTGTAATGATATTAAATATAAACTAATATTTGGTACAGTAAACAACACTTCGCAATCAGCCTTTACGTCCCACTGCTGTGCACCGGCACTCTTCTCTGCCACGTACTCTCCTTAGCGCTAAGGTGGAATACGGGGGACCTACTGTTAAACGTCGAATCCGAACGACTAAATACCAGAGAAGGTTTTAAGCATTAAGACCCTACGGCTGCCTACAACGGATGAATGTGAGAGGAATGTGAGGGGAATGTGAGTGGCGGGTTGCGGCATAAATTTTTATTGCTGCATGGCTTCGGCGGGGAATCGAACCCTAGACCTTTAGCGTTAGAGGCTAAACGCCTAACTTCTAAACTACAACCACTAAACACTTATTACGACATAATTGCAGAGTGATTAATATTTACTCCCTTGGTATAGCAGTTAGAACCACAATGATATCATAACGTACAATAAATGACACTTATGAATACTTAATTCTAGAGTGCACATAATTTTGCACACTCTGTATAGAAGATAAAATTGCAACCCTATTGCAATATAAATTGAAATTATGCGCAGCAAACAACACTTATAACGACTTAATTCCAGTGGACATATAATTTGGTTCTACTTTGTGTAGCAGTTATAACTGCAATTAACATACACCGAATTGCATACCGGCAGTGGCGTAAGTACCATGTGGTAGAGGGGGCAACGGCCCCCGGGCCCGAGGCCTTAGGAGGCCCTGCCACGAGCCACGAGTTTTTATTTTTTTTTATTTCTCTATTACGAAGTTTTTTCAATAAAATTTTTGATTTTCGACAGTCTTTACTTTTATATTTAACAAAAAACATTTTTAATTCATGTAAATAAGTATGTACTTATACAATGAAAAATACTGAAATGAGATTATATTTAGTAATAACACCACATCCATGCTTTTTGGTACCGACCCAGACACATTAACTTCAGAAAATTTAAGATTTGCTTATTTTAATTAGACACGGCTTTAATATATTTATTTTCATTTACTAGACTGCAAATAATTTTGTTCCTGTTGAAGAAATTGTTTTTATTACCAAATACTTTATTATTGAAGTTGTTTTGAGGATGGGGCCAGGGCCCTTCAGGTATCTTGCCCCCGGGCCCAAAATCTGAAGTTACGCCACTGCATACCGGAAACGACCCTTATCACGATTTAAATCCGAGGGGCATATAATTGTGCCCCACTTTGTATAAGCAGGTCAAACTGCTATAATGTAACAACATAAGGGTTTCCCAGGAAATTTGAAATATATACAAAATGCATGAGAAATTATATTTTCCAGATTTCATGTCCCCAGGATACTCTGGCTATGCATTTAAACTGTATTATTGTTGTTAGCTTTTATTAGTGCCGTTTGGTCAAAAATTTAAAATTAAACAAAAATCTAAATAAATATTAATAAATTCAAACCGTGTCCTTGTATACCGAAAGTATTTTGTAGTGTTTTGGTGGCAACATGCTTAAGGCGGCTGTCTTCTATGCAGAAAACCCAGGTTCTAATCCTAAGTAGGACAAACTTAAAAAAAATTTTTTTTCATTTTCATTTGTGAACAGTTTTCATCCTCTCAACTGAAATTAATTTTGTTATAATAACTTGATAATAATAAAATGGGTAGCAGTTTTAGTTATTTCATTACCCGACGTATTAAAATTACAATTTACTGTACCAATCGTGTTCTTTTAGTTTTTTATTATAAAACTGGTGTGAAAATTAAATTAATATCAAAATAAATTTTAAAAAAAGTTCCTAAGATCGGAACCCGGGTTTTCTGCATGAAAGACAGCTCCTTTAGCATGTCGCTACGGAGACATTATAAAATAGTATTGTTACAATCAAATTAAAAGAACACGTGTTGAATTTATTAGATTTATTTTGATTTTTGCTTTAATTTTAAATGTAACAAATATTATTTTTCGATTAAACGGCATAATTAACAGATAATATGAATAATACAGTTTGAATTCTTTGCCAAAGTATCCTGGGGACATAAAATTAGGGTAAATATAATTTCCCATACATTTTGCATATAGTTCAACATTCCTGGGAAACCCTGTATACTGCAGTAACCTACAACAAATAGTACTTATTTTAGTGTGCACATAATTTTACCCTACTGTGTATATGTATGAACTGCAATAATATTACAATATAAATGTACTATAAAAGACACTTAATGGTGACGTCTTTCAATAATGCACATAGTTCTAAATTCATGACTTCATTCATAATACAATCTAAATTAAAGTTATGTACAGTTAACGACACTTGTTTTTTGGGCCACTCTATGTATAATTTTCTTAAAATTTACTAAACGGGTAATATTTTTAATATTAAAACGCTGACAACTTACCATGGCTTATTACCAAAGTAAAGTTTTTCGAATTCAAAATTTAACCTTAACTTACTTCTTAATTTTGTTTTCCTACAAAATGGCGTTTTACCATGAAGCTTTAACGTTTCGTCACAGTTTTTGTAGAAGGTACTGTTAGTATCTGCACTTGTTAAATCAGCACACTCTGGATCCTTTACACTATTACACTGGAAGCATTTGATTGTTTCAGCTGAAACTGAAAAATAACTAAATCAGTAAACAATATTAAAAAAAGTTTTTCGTTTTTTATTCAACATGCAAAATAATGCAACGTGTTCTTACACTTATGATTTTACAGGAAGGTAAACAACGAAGACCTTGACCTTAAGTTATTAAATTTGTAATGTTGATATTTCATGATTACTATTTACTAATATAATTAAACTAAGTAGGTTAGTTTACAAGTTGTAATGTTTTTGTAAATTTTACTAAGTAATTGTATCGTCCAAGAATATATTTACAAGGTTTCACATTCAAATTTTTTTATTCATATATGTATTATTGATTTAATAAATATCTATATAAAAATTTAATAGGGTTGAATAACCTTTATTGCAATAAGTGCTCTCAAAATACAAATACAGCATGACTCAAAAAATTAGTCTAAATTTAAACTGATACTAGTTGGATCCTTTGCAAAATAGTTTGCAACTTGTTTGTGTTTTTTCTAAACAATTTTTATCGTGTGGTAGGGATAATCCGTAGTTCCACAAACCGACACTGGGAAGAAAGAGATGGCGCTGCAAGTAGCAAGCGTAAGTTCATATGTGTATGTTTAAATTGAGGCTTTGCTATGATTTTTTTAAGATTTAAGATTCTCGTGTCAAAAGAAATGGCGACACGTTTTAAATATATAGGTGTAATAAGTCATTCATGTTAATATTATTGTACTAAAAGCAAAATTTAAAAAAAAACGATTACCTAATTACTATTTGTTTGTTTCTGTACTACCTTATATTGATTGTGATTGTAAATTAAGTTAGAACTGGAAAACTACTAGAAGCTAAACACACACATACAAATAATGCTAAATAATAATCCCAAAATTTGCGTCTACTGAGATGAATGACGCACGCATATTATTTGAGCAACTATTAGGTAACATTAGCAGGCAGTGGTCTGATAAGTTTTATATTCTAAACGAGAATTAATTTAAACTAGTTAGGAACAGGTATGAGTGCAAATTAAACATTAAACTGAGGTAACATTTTGGTTTGCAGTATTTACTTGTGCAAACAAAAATTAGTTTGACAATTCTGCCCTAGAAACAAATTTTGACATTTCACTGCTTATTGATAATGGCAGCGCCGCCGTGCACATTGACCAACTGTCGTAGCTCTAATCAGGAGCTTGCACCCCAACTGTCGGGTACTATCCAGGGTCTTATTAAAAATAGTGAACAACTACTGAAGCAATTTTCTATTCTTACATAAGCACTAGCTTTTAACTTTCTCATCCTTCCAATACAGAAATGTGTTGTAAACATGGAAAAATTCTATTCTATAATAAAGACGGATATACGTATTTTGGACCAATAGGAACCGAAAAAAATGGGCAAAACGAGTCGTTGGTACTTGTCCATACTTTTTACGTTTTAAATAATCTCGCAGCATTAAGTGATTGAAATTTACTAGTCATTCAATACAAGCCGCCCGTTCAGAACCCAAGGGGTTAGCACAACACGGTTACTCACGTAAAGGCGCTAGCTAGATATTGCGCTCACGACTTCAGACCAAAAAACAGCTATAACTGCTTTATTTGGAAAGTTGTCAAAAATATGTTAAAAAATAAATAATAGATATATTTTTTAACTAAAGATCATTGCTAGGTGTATTTAAAATACGTAATTTCCGGAAAACGCGTTGTTGATATTAAAAACTATCCGTCATTTTTGTTAATTCTTACTGTTTGAAGTTTATAAAGAGTATAGCGGTTGGGTTTTTAAAAAAATAGTTAATAAATTTCAAACTTTTCAAAAATTCCTGGAGGGGAGTACAGTTTATAGTTCACTGCAAGCTCTATCAACTTACAAAGCTTTAAAAAAATTGTTTGGACAGTTTTTGAAGAATAATTTTTTGAAAATGTCCAAAATCTTTAGAAGATAGAAGCAAAAATATTTTTACATTACTTGATTATACTTTTTATGACCCCCCCCCCCCCCCCCTCCGTTCTCGCAAACCAGGTTTAGCAAGAAAATTGTTTTAGATTACAGATTCACTTACCCCAGGCTTCTCTAAAACCGTTTTAGCTATGACCAGTGAATTGCATAACACCCTGTATAAAATTCTATTAAAAACCACAGAAATTGTCACAATTATAAAAGTATTAAAGTTTTCAAAAATTTGTTTAATAAAACTAGCAACACATTTTTTTTTAATTTTCAATTTTATAACTTGTCTGTGACGCCCTCTATGATTCTTTTGAAATTGTAAATTAACAGCTTATTATTAATAATCTAAATAAACCAGAGACGAAATTCTGCACGTTTACTACAGTAAAATTGATATCCACTCTCACAATAATTTTTGTATGATGAATTTTAGTTTCTATCTTCTCTGAAAAACGATTTCTGGGTTCATTTCGGGCAAAACATAATGCTTAAAATCGCAATGAAAAAAAAAGGATTTATCTAATACTGCACGTTATGCCATTACCTTGAACAAAATTACTCAATTATTGTAGTTCACATACTTCGGGACGTTCAAAACATGTCAATTTAAGAATGTGTGGGAAAATAATTTAGCAATCAATTATTTTACTCACAACAAGTTGATAATGCTGTGAAATACGACCTTAAAGAGAGTGTTGCTTTGACCTTTTTTTTAAACAAAACAATTGACTTCTAGAAGTTACTGAGATGCTGTTTTCATGAAGATAATTTAAATGTTATTATTTAGGCTAAAGAAAAAATTGTAGGACCCGTACAATAGGGCTGTCAAAACTAGCGCCGGTCAAAAATGTCGCCGGAAAAAATAACGTAATATATAAAAAGAAAAGTCACCAGAAAATACAATGTGAACGTGATTAAAATTTTAAAAATAGAAGTATTTGTCAGAAGGCGTCAAATTTTCATAGCAAAAATGAGATGCGTCATTTTATTACTTTCTAAGAATTCCATATTCCTCTACCTGCACCCTTAAGTTAATACACAAACCTATTCATTATTCACGTGTCAAGAATATTAGTTTTAACTTTCTACTTAAATCCATGTATTTCTCAATAGCAGGTACAAAATAACATAATTTCTTTGATATCTGATTTGGTGAGCTAGTGAAGCTTAAGCTTAAGTTGTTTGTAAAACAGTTTCGAGACCTTGCTTTGGGATTACTAAAATGTAAAAAGCAGTTTTAAATTCTTAACATTACGCATAGACAATTATTTTTAAGTGTTTTGCTTGGGGTTAAACTTAAAATAATTACGTAAAAGTATCTGGAAAATGTGGTCAAAATATGATGCAGATACTTAAAATTTCTATCTGGAAATAAGTTAACGGTATATATAAAAAAAAAGTTTGAGTAACGATACTAAGATACCGCGAAAAGTATCGCGTTACTTTACAGTAAAATACTCTACAAGACTGATGTACAGGGGGGGGGGGGGGGAGGAGAAGCGAAAAAAAGTCTAAAAAAACTCAAGGAAAAGAGTTTACAGGAAAAATCGGCGGAAACAAATTCTCCAAGAAAAAGTCTCCGGAAAAAAATCTCCAGGAAAAAGTCTTCGAAAAAAGTCCATTGGAAAAGTCTCCGGAAAATCTTTCCAAGAAAAAAAATCCCCGGAAAAAAGTCTCCAGGAAAACTACAACCTCCAGAAAAAAATTCTCCAGAAAAACCTCCGGAAAAAGCTTTCAAGAAAAAATACCCGGAAAAAAGTCTCCAGGAAGAAAGTCACCTGAAAACAGTCTCCACGAAAAAAGTCTCCGGGAAAAACTCCCTTGAAAAAAGGTCTCCTAAAAAAAGTCTCCACGAAAAAAATCCAGGAAAAAAGTCCCTTGGAAAAAGTCTCCAGAAAAAAGTTCCCGGAAATAAGGCTCCGGGGAAAAATTCTGCAAAAAAAATGTTGCATATTCAAGCCCCATATAAGAGTCGGTTAAAATAAACAATTTCACCTGATTTTCATATACGGTTAGGTTAGGTTAGTTTATAATAATCTAGCAATTCAACTAGTCCGGCGACTTTCTTTCAGTGACGTGTTTCCGGGGATTATTCTTCAGGGGAGTTGTTTCTCGAGGATTTTTTCCGGAGACTTTCTTTCCAGGTAACTTTTTTTCATGAACTTTTTTCCGGAGACCTATTTTCCTAGATTGACTGTCTCAATTTCAATGTAGTTATTTGAGCAACTTTGTTAATATTACAGTTATGGAAAACATGTTAGTATGTTATTAGATCAATTTTTTAAGACAAACTCAATGGTAGCAACAAAAATAGAAAATCT
This sequence comes from Ctenicera cuprea, assembly GCA_958336395.1. Taxonomy (NCBI): domain Eukaryota; kingdom Metazoa; phylum Arthropoda; class Insecta; order Coleoptera; family Elateridae; genus Ctenicera; species Ctenicera cuprea. The sequence goes on along the minus strand of OY284489.1, from coordinate 5,058,861 downwards.
TTGCAATTGTTTTTCGTAAATTTTATGTTTCATGGCTCATTTATATTTAAACTACATTAATTTCAAACAATGTACCTCAAATATTTTAAAAATTATTTTATTAAGTATAGCAATCTACATATTTTGTAAAAGCTCTTAAAAAGACCCTTTGAATGATTTCAAATCCGTATAAAAATTTCATTTAAAAAACTACATGTTTGTGTTAAAATCAAAAACCATTGCAAATATAAAAGTTCTGAAACTATACGTCAATGTAAAATAATACAAAAATTTTATTAAAAATTTAATTACTGTTTTTATTATCTGTAGAAATAAAGGGGCTATAACCCCCTATGAAAATATTAAAAATTTCACTTGTTAGCTATAGTTTAAAAACAAATAAAGCTTTTCTATTTTTGTTTCTACAATTTAATTCGTCTTTAGAAATTGACCGAATAAAATACTAATAAAAATAACATAGTACTACATGGAAAATACCTGTTTTTCTTTCGATCCTGTTTAAACTAACTAATCTATAAAATTAAATTTTCCAACACGCTCTAAAAACTGAAGACCTTTTTGTGAACATTCCTTTTTTGCAACCTAACTCTAATGCAAGTAATTGAACAGAACTTTCTTAAAATTCGTTCTAATTGGTTACGGTTTAAGAAATGTTTTGCAAACAAACGTTTTTCCAGCAGCTGACAAATATTGTTATCAAACACAAATACTTAGAAAAGCCACTTAATTTTCGATTTACGTTTCTACTAATTATGTGGCAAAATTTTGTAGGAATCAAAAAATATTATTTACATTTTAATTGTTTTAATAGTGAACTGTTACGAAATCTACAACTCTGCTATAGTAAACCTGTTCTTGTAAACGTATTAATTAATTCTGTTACACGTGTATTTTTTTTAACTTGAGATTTTTTCTTTAATTTTCTCACACTGTTTAAATAAATAATTAAGTAATTCAAACTTCTATTTCCAAAAATTTGATGTTTTCGATTTTATCTTAAATATGTGTTTCGATTTTTAATTATTACATTAATTAAAATAGCCCAATCTGTCTTACATAAAATGTAAAATAAATATAGAACGTGCTAGTTTGTACTTTCATCTCAGCTATCACGAGTACAACTACTGATAAGTACGAACTGAAGCTTAGGTTATAAAACTCAATTAATTGTAGATTTAAAATAAATTTCCATAAAATTTAAATAATTCCAATTAATTAATAAATCAATATTATTGATTGTACTTAGAACTCAAGAAAAAAACATTTTTATTTCCTATATGATAGAAAATAAAATGATTAGTTACAGTAATATTTTTTTTAATGCAAGTTTCTTAGAAAAAATGACACTAATAAAAATTATAAAAAATCAATGCCTTACCTACAGAAACGCAGAAGACAAAAATGCCGACACTAACAAGCACATTAACTTTGGATATCATCGTTGTTCAAAAAGATGCGAATACACTGAATGAAGAAAGAACAATCAACTGTGTCGCTACTTGTCCATGAAAGATGATAAAACTTTGTTTGCCAATGATTTTTTCAACAAAGACTACTGTTTGTTTTTCGTTTCACATCCACCTGTAAATAGATATGTAAACACTTTGTATATTTGAACACATTCTAGATTTATCGCATGAATGCAGTTGCATTGTTTCTTATTACGTAAATATTAATCGCTTTTACTTTTACACACAAAAACGAAGCAGGTCCGTTTTCTAGCTCGAAACACGAACTGATGCACCAAAACCACAACTCTTTGCATATAGACCTACCTTTCAGCTCCGACTCGTGTCTACAACTGGGTTTTCACAATAAAATATTAATTCATTATGGTAATTAGACAGTCTAGATTTAACCTGTATAATCCAGTCTTTTGTATTCTGTCTTTACTTGTTTGTACAAATAATCCTACATATTGAAGCAGTGATTCCGCTACTCGCGCAGTTGGTATTTTAAGCGTTATCAACAACACTACTGTAAATCACTTTTTGCAAAATAATTGCGATAATGTTCAAGTTTTTGTTATCTCTATGTGAGTGGTATGACTTGGAAGGATTTTAATAACGTTGCGGAGATAGCGACAGATTAAATTGGGAAGTTTTTCACCTGCTTTTCTGTGTTAATTATAGACTCGAATAAAGTGTTAAGCAAATAATATTTTTTCGCGGTATTTTTCCATAATTTATAATCGATAGTAGCTAAAGAAGAAATATGAAACAGCTGATGATTGAATTCAGGTTTTCTTAGTCAGAAACAAAATTAATTATTATTGATTACTGAAGCCAGAAACATTAAAAATTAATATTTTGCGTCAAAACTGATTTTTTGCAGAATTCTTACTACACCTTCGTGTTAAAATTAGAAAATATAAGTCGACAGTCTCGCCACATATACAGTGAAATCAAACTTAAGCGGAACATGGCGCATTACCGTGCAAAAAGTGAAATAGCTCTACATTATGTCCCCAGAAAAATGTTATTACTTGCAGTCACCCTAAATAAAAAGATAACATTTTTCTAAATCACCTCATGGCATTTTACTTTCCGAATTAAATACAAATATTGCTTAAAACCAATTATTTAATAATAGTCTAGCTTAGTGACGGTTACAGAAAACAATTCGAATGATTTTACAATTTTGAAATTTTCAGTTTTGTCCATTTCGGCAACGAGCGTTGAAGCGATGCCCCGTACAGTAGTAGCCTACTGCAAATGCCCAATGCAATTACATGATACGATAACGCCACCAATCGGGGTATTCTATTATTAAATTATAATTTGAATACCTAATGGAGATAGAAAAATAAAAATCGTCTATTTATATTAATAATTAATAATTGCATATTGTTTTTGTCTCAGGTCTCGTTTTAAAAAGTTATTGGACTTATAAAACTGAAAAATATATCCACTTTCGCAGTTTATAAAAATATTACTCAAAAAACACGCCTGAGTTAGCGATGAAATGTGATGACATTGTTAAAAATGCTATTCCAAGTTTAACATTTGCGCTGTTTTGCCTGGGGAAGAACTATAAAAACGAGAATTTCTTCATAGAAACATTCGAGAAGCAAGTGGCGAGCAGTTATGCCACTTTTTACCGTAATAGACACATCCAAATGATTTTTACCAAACGAAACATTCGATTATCAACTTCATTCGAATGGCAATCATTCGATTATCAATAGTCAAACCAATACTGCATCGATATAATCGGTGGTAAACTTTCTGATATTTTCGTTGCGCGCAGATAGTAAATCTGCTTCATAAACGAGAGGTAATGAGTTCAAACTTTGGTGAAACTTACGTTATTTTTTTTAATTTGTTAATTACTGTAAAAAGGCAATCAAGTGTATATTATATTAATTAAAAATGTATAATGATTATTTTTCAGTGCTACATAACCCCAGTTTCAAACGAACCGCAGTTTACCAAAATTAATCGGGTTCGACATCAAAAATGTTAAGTATAAACTTTTTACAGCTGAAAACAATAAGTTGGTATATTAACTGAAGCCCAAAAATTGTACTGTTATTTTACAAAATCACTAAAAGTAAACATTTAAATTAAATCGTTACACCAAAATGTCTTAAATACTACCAAATTAGTTGTAAAAATATTATGGTTAACTTTTCATGTTTCACCTGATTAATGTTGTTATGCAGCATTTAAAAAATATTTATACGTATTAAATGAAATAATACGTATAAACCTGATTTGTCTTTTTACAGTGACAAGAAAAATGAAAAAAGTAGACTTAATCAGATTTAAACTCATAACCTCTGGTTTACGAAGCAAATTTTGTATCCGCACGACACGGAAACATCGGTAAATCGAGGTTGCAACCGTATATATCAATGTGGTTTCAGTATTATTAAATAATTTAATTTATTTAAAGCATTATTTGTATTAAGTTTTTAAATAAATTGTCATAAAGTAATGTAAAAAAATATCTTTTATGTAGGCTGACCTCAGGTAATAAAATTGTTCTGGGAACATATAATAGAGCTCATTCAGTTTTTGCATGTTAATCTACCATGTTCCACCTAAATTGCAAATTGCAGTTGGCTGTATATGTTTGAACGTTGATATTTATAAACAACGGCTACATATTTCGGCTCAAGAAAGCCATCTTTAGGCTAAAACTGAAACATGGGAATAGCCTTCTTAGGCCGGAACATGTAGCTCTTATATTTAATTATCAACATTTACATAATATACACAGTGGTGACTCAGTCGACTTCTATTTTCAAGTTTTAATATTATCACAAGACTGATGAGTTTATTGATCCTCTTTCAAATACACCTGTGTATGATAGCCTCAGGATTACGACTTTATATACGCAAAAGCAGAAAAACTTTATTTTGCACTGCCGTTGTCGTGGGGCTACAGCGTTATGCAATAAGATCTTTGTACATAGTAAAAGTAGAAGTTTCTCAGGTATAAGAAAGCCCAGGCGATGTATTTCGCTCTTTTTTGTTTCTACAAATAACAAGGATATTTAAAAAATGATACTTCGAGAACTACTTAAGATTAATTAAATGCTTCAAGACGATCTATTACCGCAAATGAAGTCAAAAAAACTAGCGAACTGTGTAAGACAAAAGATCTGCAATCTATTGTAAACGTTCCTTTTGTAAAAAATAATTTGATTTCTAGTACACTGCCCTAAAAGTAGCGGTAGCTTAGAGGTTAGGCGCTTGGCCTCTAACGCTAAAGGTCTGAGGTTCGATTCCCCGCCACAGCCATGCCACAATAAAAATCTATGCCGCAATCCGTCCCTTACATTCTCCAATCTGCTGTAGGTAGCTGTGGAGTCTTAATGCCTGAAACCGTCTATGGAATTTAATCGTTCGGATTCGACGTTAAACTGTAGGTCCCCCGTACTCCACCTTAACGCTAAGTAGAGTACGTGGCAGAGAAAAGTGCCGGAGCCCAGCAGTGGGACGTAAAGGCTGATAACAACTACACTGCCCTGCAATGTTACGCTGTAAAAATAATTAAAAATTATGCCATTGCTTGTAATTTCTTAGGGCTTTACTGGTGTAAAGCATTCGGTTTAATAATATTATATAAAATTACTTGGTACATACCTTCAACTACAGACTTTAAATGTGTTTTTAAAAAATAGGGTAGGAATTATATTATCCCAGTGTTGGAAAATATGTTACAGACTAGAATATTTTAAGCACGGTCTTGATCAAACACCAAAAAATTCAAAAACAATCATCAGGAAAATACATTAACACTTATACTGATGTCATTTAAACTTTTAGTCGGTCTTGTTAAAAACCGTACTAGGTATTAAAAAATATAATTACTAAAACATGTGAAGGCAATTAAAATGTACAGTAAAAAAAAATTAACGTAGTGCAGTTCATTAAAACTTGCAGATAAAATTGTACTTAAAGATATAACGATTTTACGACATTTTGTTAACAAAAAATGTAATAAATATCTGAATGTGCTAGAAATTAAAAGATCCAAACATAACATGAAAAATCCGCAATAAGTAACAATAATCCAGTATACAGCAATAACATTCATTAGTTTAAACTAGTACAGATAATTCTGTTTTGTTATAACCGGTTCCTGCCACCTATATTCAGTAATTCCCTCTCAATAATTGCTAAAACTTTTATTACATGTCCGCTACAGTTAAATTTAATTGCACAAGAACAGCACCATTTGGTAACAATTACTGAATGTTTAAACATTTGTGTTTCGAGAAAATTAAAAACAAAAATACTTTCACTGAGCCGTTTTAAGTACCGTAAGTATACATTGACAAATTAATGTAATTGGTACCACCAAATATGTTTAACAAAACTCGTGAATTATTTAATTTGCGTAAATAACGTTAATTGCCATTTTTTCCTAGAAAAATATGGGTAAAATCAACAGAACTGGAGTAAATGAGCGTGAAGCAAGAAATATTTCTTTACAAAACAAAAAAAAACAAAAAAAGTACAACACTTTCGTCATCTACACGAAGAACCGGTTCAAAAAGAAGAACCATATTATTAGACAAGTAACCTGCATTACGTATGCAAGCACGTGGTGCAATTAAAATTCCAAGTCGATCAAGACATACCCTACAACAGGTCATTTCAAAATGGACTGTGAACTGTAAGTTTTTAGATTTAAAATATAAACTTTGATATACAAATTGGAAAGTAGGAAAAGAGACTTATCGGTTTTGAAACAAGCTTTGTGCAGTTATTTAAACGATATTTTAAAATGTTTAGTAAGCTAGCACGGTGATCTAGTAAAATCAGAGGTTCCAGGTTCAAAACTGGCAATAAAAGGAAAATAAGTGAAAAATCCGTGCATAATTTAAATAAACAATTTCAGTTTATAGTGAGAATATTAATTAAAACAACTGTTCCATTTTCGGGAGGCTGTAACTCCGTAAGGAAGCAAACTCGTAAGCAGTCCCATTATTTTCGAAACACACTGTATACGAGCAAAATGTTTTTTAATTTTTTTAAATTCTCATACTTAACGTCGGCCTATTTCTGCTGCTACAGCTTAACACCGATTACATGTTTATCGAACAGCTGGAAGAAAGGTTTTTTGAACAAAATCACAATGTCGTACTTATTGCTGAAAAACTGAATTATTTTTTTTTAGGAAGTTGCTATAAAACTTTGTTTAGCCTTAAATTTTCAATCACGAACATATTTTCAACAAGCATTACTTGTCAATTTATTTTATACAAACTAAAGAATAAGTATACCGCCTTACAGATATGCAACTCTAAATACACGTTTGTATTATTTGCTGCCTAGATCAGAAAACTTCTACTTTTCTAGACTACATTTATGAATAGTTTTTGTTAACAGAGCCGGATTAACCCTTCATGTTTCTCGTGGTAATTATAATTTGCCATAAAATTTTCCGCCAATTTTTGGTCTGTAGTCAGAGTCTCCTCTGGGGATTGTTGGGGATAAGCCCAGCTTTAATATCATTTATCACTTGACTAAATATGGGGCAAGAAGTAGAAGTAAAAGATAGCTTAGGTGTTTTTGGGTCCATTGCGGTTCCCGTTAGGGCCTTTGCCTTTTTAACCAATTTGGTTCCAGGTGTGCTTCCCTCTGACCTGGTCATTTTTTACCCTTTGTCAGAGTTCTGCTTCCCCTTGCTGGTGATTGGTTCTTTTCTAGGCGACTGAGCGCCTTTGTCGGAAACCAACGCTTGTTTTCCTCTGGAGGCAATCTTTTTTCGATTAAGTATTAAAGCCTTTTCGTAGGTGCTCCACCGAACCTGAAACTCTCCTCCTTTAATTTTTAGGCTTCAAGGTTTTCGCCGAGCTCTTCGTTACTACTAGTTTTTAAGAGGATTTGGTCCTCTGAAGTTTGAACAGGAATTTCCCTCTGTTCCATGCAAATTTCACCCTCTTGGAGGCGTCCTCTTTGTTTTGTGGTGCTGTTCTGGTTCATGTTAGTCCCACGAACAGCGAGGGAAGTAAAAGTTACCTGCAGAAGAGTCCCGCTTGCCACAGGCAGCCTGTTTACGACCGGAGGGCGCGTGGTCCCCGGAGTCCGCATATTAGTGACCAAGCAATCCTTGGCAAATGCTGTTTTACATTGACTTGGAGGGAGTATTATTATGGTGAATCCAATTCCACTTGGCCGGCCAGTTAAAGCAAGCCCCCACGTACAGCAAGCACATCCTCAACACCCACCGACCTGCTGCACACGGTCTATACTGCCCCCCCCCCCCCCCCCCCCCGGACATAGCATCCAGGTAGGCCTTAGATGTCCCTAAGACTGAGCATCATTCTCTGTTTATTCCAGTGTAACTCAGGGTCCGTGGGGTCGTCACTCCCCAAATAGTAACCGAAGTCACTATCCCTTGCGGCACTCCAAAAGTAGTAGTAGCAACACACTTTTCAGTCGGACGTGAGCAAAGACAAACCATTTGCTCTTTTTTCTCTTGCTCGTACTTTGTAACGTTTTGTCGTTGCTTATGTCTGCCTGAAAAGCGTGTTGCCTACGACTATTATTTGCGACATTACTTTTCACCTTGCTGTAGATATGTAATTAGAGAACTGGAACTTAATACGACCTAGCTTTCTATATTCCCATGCTGAACGTATTTTGACGAACATATACAAAAACTTGTTGCATAGCAACAAGTGTAGATTTATTTTAAAATTCTTCTTGTCGCAATAGCGTTGAGAACAACTAAAACTGTTACTCAATACAACCTAGCTGTCTATATTCTTATTCGGAACGTATTTTTGAAGTTATAATGAAAATAATCTGGTTAAAACTTACGAAAATTTGTTGCATAGCATAGTAGAATAATTTTCCTAGCAAAAAATATATCAATTGCCATACAGAAAGTTTGAGTAATTTTTCTCCAACTATGTTTTAATTTACGAGTGGTATATAGATGAATTTTTTCACAATAATATATCGGGTTATCGAGCCGTCATTATTAATTTTACATTTAAAAAGAATATGTAAAAAAAATGAACAATTTGCACAAATTAATTGGCAGTAAAGTTGTGTATATCAAAAAATTTTGTTAAACTAAATAAATAAGATTGGCTATGTAGGAAGTTTCAGTAACTTACCCGATTACTCCTGTTATATTCACACAAATAATATATCGAATTGTGCTATTAACTTTATTTTTAAAACTAGCAAGTAAAACAAATCAGCAGTTAATACATTTGATTAAATTTATATTAATATAGAAATCTTTTAACTATTAAAAAATTATTTATTAATAATGTTTCATCAGGTGCCTACCACACAATCAATTCAAAATATTAACTTTTAACTATTTTTAAATCAGCCGGTAGATGTCACCAGGGTTACACTAACCCTGGTGAAATAAATACGTTACAATTAATGTAAAATGGAACAATTACGCTTTCTAACATTTTAAATAATGAAAACAAAATTTGATATCTAAATATATAATGATTTAATAGATGGCAGCACGTAATGCAGCCAATTGCGAGGCTTAAATTATGTCTGTCACCGCGTTTCATCCTGCGGCCCTCCAGTAATGAAATAAGTAATATATACAAAAAAAATCGTTGACTGCGTTGCTTTGTAAAAACTCACGTTAGTTTTTATAAATCAACGCAGGCGACAACAAAAACCCCAAATTGCTTATGTAGAAAATATGTCAGAGTCGGTTTTTTAATTTAGGAAATTATAAAAATGTGGCAATATTCGATCATTCTATAAATTTCAACAATACTCAATTGTGATTTAATCGCCGTTTTGATCAGGCGCTCAGCACCTTAGATTCAGCTCTTAGGCATGCTTAAGCAGCCACGCACCCTCGCAGTCAGCACCTAAGTGTACTTAAATTTGAGGTTCGCTCAAATATTCGTTTTATCATACTATACATTCACAGATCTCGTAGCTACAAACAAGTAATTCTTTAAAAGTTTACTAGAGAAACTCGCGGTCTACGCCCCACGTTTTTTTGAGCTTCTTTTTAAAATGTAACAAATAAACTGTGTCGAGATGCAAGACATATACCAAAGTATCCCGCAGTATTGTATATTCTCAAATACGCAAAGTCAGCAACTGAACTGAACATACGTAATTACTAAGTAATTATCAGAATGTTTATTATTTTAACATATTTTCAGTAATGGAAAAAAAATTCCTTCGCCAAGATCTGAGAATAATTCATAATTTCAACTTTGTTTGCTAATATCTACTGTTAGAAAAAAGTTATCGAGTTGCGGCTTTCACTGAGATCTTAAGCTTTTAATTCTCTATTTTACCGTGTAAAAATAAACATACCATTCCATTTAAATTTCTTTAGAAAAAGCGCGATATTTGTTGACATGTCAGATAACGCTCTCTAGCGGCGACGGTAATAATCAAATGAAAACAGCGTAAAGCGCACTCGATAGACTAAGAAATTTCCTTTGTAACGAGACCAAGTTTGTTAAATTCCATTAAGGCTAATCGGAGTAAACGACATTTAAAAAAAATATACTTTGGCATCCCCCCAACCACTTTATTTTTAAAGATAGAACAAAAATTGTAAAACTAGTAAGATTCGAAATTGTCCCTGAATTACGATGCATATATTTTCAGTACCACTTAATTGAGCAAAATACGGAGAAAAACCTAATTTTCTATTTGGTCATGGCTGTTACGCTCCCTACCGGCCATTTCAGAAACTCGAAAATATTTTCCAGCAATTTTTCAGGGTCACTTTAGTCAAGGTATTTTTTTTCCTAAACTTATATGATGATTGGTTTCTGAGATATGGCCGGCGCCCATTCTTAGTTGCCCACCCTGTACAGTCAAAGTTTTATAACACAACATTTAAACAATACATTAAACGGACGGAACAAATAAGATGATTAATTTTAAAATTACAATAAATAAATCACAAAGTTAATTTGCACAAACAAAACGTACGTCCTGTCCTGTAGGGGATCAACGCACGTACACTTCGTAGCGGTTTTGTAGGTCGTATGTCTAAGGCTCTTCGGGCAGGAAAAGAGGGAGGTCTTTCGACGTCTATCTAGAGCTGCAGTGCTCTGGTAAGATCTGCGGCTGCTGCAAGGTTTGGAGAATGAGTAAGGTGATTTGTTTTGCAGTTCTAGAAGGAGCTTGTTGCAATACGAGGAGGTCTGTGTAGGACCGCTTGGTCGATCCGGCAACATATTGCGGATGGGGTTTAGTTTTTAAATCGTATTTGTAGGTTATGCTACTTTCGATCCTGACTGCGCTCTCCGTTGACAATGCAGCTCTTCTATACCACTGTTTGGCCGTTTTTGGCATGGTAAAGTAATAAACATTCCCCGATATCACTTAGCAGAATAACAAACTTTTCCAACCATGTTGACCGCAGCAGGAAACGGAAACCGCCTGTTGTTTAGTTTCGCCTGTTAAATTGAAAGAAACGTTTTCAGTCCTATAATGACATAGAGCGGCTGTAGCAGGAAACGATAGTAGTCTATTGCTTAGCAATGTAGAAAGGCATATGGTTTATATTTGCTGCCACTTTTAATGTCAACTAACTTTTTCAATTAAAAATTAATGCCTGTCTGTGATTCCTATTAATAATGATTATGTATGGTAGGTTAGGGAAGGTTGGTGTTATCTGAAACGTTCTTTTTTTACACTGTAAATGGTAATCAAGAACCCGAGGGTTTTAAAATAATTGTAGGTTACAGAAATGACATTTCCAAATATCTGCCCACTTGAAATCTCAGCTGCAATGTAGTTTGCAAACCTGATTTGAGTAAAAGCGCGGCATCGTTAGCATGATCCGACCTACATACATATCTCTCCAATAAGTTTTGGTACTGGTCTGTCTTGTATCTTGCCGTAAGTAAAAGTCTTGCCGATGGGAAAGGTCCGTAAGTCCAACATCTATGTTTTCCGCATAGTTTGATGTGGGAACGCTAGCTATCGAAAGATTATGTTCGAATCATACACATAAACTGTAGGCATTAGATTTTGTTTTACTTTACCGAAAACTGTAGCAGCCCGCTGTACAAACGAATATGCACCTTATATAATAGACGCACATGTATTTGGCTTCTATTAGCAGGGACCTCTCACTAGGAAAAGTTGATATCAATAATAAACCCATGGGCGATGCCCTCCGTTTTTTTGGTTTGTGTTTAGTTAACAATAAATAAGTGAATGAAGTAAGTAGCGTAGCGAGCCGCAGATCAAAGTCCTAGTCTCGTCTAGTCTAGTCTAGATATAAAATCTGAATTCCTTCCCTTGTCTGTTAGTGGGGACGCATTCAGTAACATCTCGATACCCTTTATTTATTATTATAACGGCGGATTGTATTAATTACGGTATCACATCTCTTTTAGTAAATTTGCTAGTAATTATTTGTAAAGAAAAGAGTGGGGCTTAGTCCACGGGCTCTGCTAGTTTTATAAATTAATTTGCGATTGCTTTTTGAAATGTCAGCGTTTGTTACATGCGTGCAGACTTGTCTTGTTCCGGCGAGGTACCGGCCAGCGGGGGCAGTAAAAACTGAGACATGTGGAATGGATGCGGATTTAATATATAGATATACTTTAATTTGTGTTCAAATATTTTGCGAGTGTGTAGTCAATAAACGTGACAAAATAATTTAATTTTTGGTTGTTATTCGGGTGGGTCAATATTTTTATGGGCACACCCTGATGCACCCCTAGTTACGTGCTTGTTACAATACTACATCATCCTTAACGTAAAACGTGAGTTCTGGTAATTATGAGAAATAAAGGAAGCATTTAATCAATTGCAACCATAACACAATAAAATAGGTTTTATTAAAATTACTACATTCAAAGGAATCGTAGACGATCGTTGTCTGTTGACGTAATAAACCTGTACGTTTGGTTTCTTTTACTAAAATAATTTATTTGTAATTTAATTACAAAATAACAAGAAAAAAATACTTTACAAATCCTAATTTCATCGTCATTGAATTTATTCACGACCACGTTCGAAATAGCATTTAAGTTTTTCTTAAAAAAAACCTCCACGACATCAAGCTAAAAATTGTGCAAAATAAAACCACCAAAAACTGTTTTTTCCTATGTTTTGAATATCCTCGATTACATCCTTCCGTTGCACAATCACAAGTCAACACTTTACTGTCTTTCCAAAGACTTCGAAAGCATTCTTCTATGTCATCGTGTGTATAGGCACATTCTCGAATTGTTGTATAAACATATTCGGAGGTGAAGTAAACTAAAATTTAAATTTAAATTAAAAAGAATGTTGCTTAACCAATTTTTTTTAATTCATTACGAATACTCACGTGCCTGAGTAATTTTTCGACAATATGGTGATGAAGAAAATATTCTTTTGGGCTGATTTTGGGCGATACCCATATATTCCGACTGTGTCACGGTTGCGCCACAATCTAGAAGGTATTCGTTGCCTTGTAATTCCACACATCGATCATGTAGATCTGATCGACACTGGTAGCATTTGATACTGTAAACTTAAAACAGAAAATTAACACGAAGCCTTGGAAAGTTTTCCGGTCATTCCAGAACGTGGAGGTATGCGAAATTCTTGAAATGACGTACCACACATTAAGCATTTAATAAATATCATTAGTAGGGTTGCAACATAATTAAGCTTCATCATATGACATTCCAGAGGGGTGGGAAAGCTGAAAATAGGGAAGAACTTCTACAACTTCACGATACCTGTCAGAAATTATTTAAAATATTAACCTCCAAACTTAGATCTCGATGATTTCATTGTGCTGCATCTATCCGTAGCCAAAATTTGTTAAGTTAATGCAATGCACTTTATAGAAACTAATAATTTATTGTGAGGTTTAAGGTTTCTCTTGTTGACACGAACTGGATAAATTCCTGACACAAAAATGCTCGAAATATCAAGACGCGACGAAGAACTGTCAATGTCAAAAATGAGTTGCCGGATTTTGCTCGGCCAACTACCGGGATGAACATTCAGATTCCGGTGTTTAATTAAATGTGAATAATCACGCGCAGTTTATTTAATGTTGTACGTGTTTTCATTAACTTGGTGTGGGCAACGAAATTTGTCGATAAGAGAATGAAAAATAGGACAAACTTCTCGATTTTCAAAGAAATATTTGGAAAAACAAAAAGCTTTCCGCAAAATCAGCATTTGTGTAGTTGCATATAAAAAATTTTCTTTTAATTAAATGCCTAAAAGCTACACTAGAGCATCATGTCTATTGTTATGCGAAATGGAAAAATTTTAAATTCATAGATGGCGTCACAGTCAAATTAAGATTAAGACATTTTAAGAAAGTTATATTGTAGACCATCCTGAGTATGAAGCGGCAAGTGCAAAGTAAAAATTTGCTACAGTATTTACGGAAAATTGTCCCAATAGTTATTACAATAACACATTTAGTTAAATGATTTTTATTTTGATAAATCTTTGTAGATTTAAATAAATCCTTTAACATTTGGCTTAAATATTCTAACACTTAATAAACCATTAGAGATTTAAATAAATCTTAAGACATTTACTTTAAATTTTCAAAGATTTAGTAAATCTGTATGTATTTAGATAAATCTGCACAAATTTGTTTTAAATATTTTAATATTTAATAAATCTTCACTGATTAAAAATATTCACCGATCTAAATAAATCCTTACAGATTTAAATAAATCCTTACAGATTTAAATAAACCTTTGCAGATTTAAAGAAATCCTTATAGATTTAAATAAATCTTTACAGATTTTAATAAATCTTTACAGATTTAAATAAACCCTTGCAGATTTAAAGAAATCCTTATAGATTTAAATAACTCTTTACAGATTTAAATAAATGTTTCAACATTTATTTCTAAGCTGTCACATTTAATGTTAACCTGTCATATTTATTTGACTTTGGAAATCCCAGACCACTAAGGAGACCAAGACCGTTTACACCGGTAGTAAGGCGCAAGGCTCGACATGGTGGGAGGGTTCGACGCTTTAACCAAACAGACTGAAAATTACATTCTCAAGGGAATGTTGAGGAAACTTTTATTATATGAATAATAAGTTATACAATGTTCATGTTGTAAAATATGTTGTCATTCATGATTAAATTAATATTTATTGAACAAATTACTAAAATACGGAAAACATGTTCATAATTGTTGAACGTTACTACCAGTGTAAACGGTCTTGGTCTACTATTTCGGCTGGGTCCACCAACGTCAAATAAATATGACAGGTTAACATTAATTGTGACAGCCTAAAATTAAATGTTAAAACATTTATTTAAATCTATAAAGATTGGTTTAAATCACTAAAGATTTATCTAAATCTGTAAAGATTTATTTAAATCTGTAAAAATTTAATTAAATGTGTAAAGATTTATTTAAATCGGTAAAGATTTATAGTCTGGAAATCTAGCTGGCCACTTAATGAACTATTTCCTTCTGATACATCCATCTAGAAACGCTCTGTTTAGATAGCGGAAAACATTCAATCCACAATGAGAGGGGATACCAACTAGATTCTGCCATTGCGAACGGATTCAGTTAATGACGCCAACATGTTCTTTATTCTTAAGTGTGCCTATCGGCTTTAGGTAAATCTGTACCATATTCAAATTCTCAAAATTTTCAAACAATATGAGTTACTTGGTTTCGTTTAGCTTGGGACGTGTCTATCTTTCAGTACTTACCCTGAGAAAAATGCCTCCAGAAAAAATTCCCCCGGCAAGAATTAACTCCAAAAAAATTTGATGAAATAATCTCTTGTTAAAGCTCCATAATTTGCAAAAAACGAATGCTATTCTCAAATAAATGTGGCAACCCTGCTTTTATTATTCTTGAGGATATGTTTTCCTTCTGTAAAACCCTAGGAATTCTTCATATAAAACTGTCTTCTACTTACTACCTCAAATCTAACCCCAATTTGTCTGACGTCATCTTCGCTGAATTTCTAAATATTTTATTCTTAAGTGCTGCTATTGTTCAGTTTACAGCTTCCTAGATTGTACGCGCTTCTTCAGGCAATACACATTTAATGCTTCCATTGTGTACACGCATTCTTGGAAACACTCAGCGTCTTTCTGCAGCTTTAATTGAAAATTTTAAAATGTTATGAAATAACCCAGTTTAGGGCACTGAGAGCATAATATTGACTATAATAAATTTTGTTATGTGTAATAATTTTTAATTTACTCAAGACTAAAGTCTCCAGTGCACGCAGCTTTACCGGTAATTTTAGCAAGGTACGTGTAAAAAAATTACCGGAAATAAATTATTGATTTGTATTAGTGCAAATTACCGATGTAATTTTGATTTGATTGCTGTAAATCGTGGTACTCCAGATCTATGATTGGTCTGATAACATGCAAGTGCTATAATTTACAACATATTCAAATTATTAAAATTTAAAAAATACACCATGCATTTCATCTGAACTTTCTCATACCTCGAACTTGTTTTACTTTTTTACAGTTTCCAAACCATTTTACGTCACCAGTCGTAACGTTTTTAGCTCTGATCGCCGAAGCCGCCACTTTAACCCAACGTAAGCCCGCGCGCACTCGCACTCAGAAAAACAAACAAGAAGTTAGAAACGAGTAGACAAAGAGAGAAGGCAGACAAAGAAAAACAGCCAGACAAGTAAGTAAACAAACATGCAGACAGAGATTAACAACTTTTATAGGCCGAAAATGAGGAGAAAAACTTTAAGTAAAAAAATTAATTTAAATTACAAAGCACAAGGGGTTGCAGTTTCAGAAGATTGTGATCCGCGTAGAGACCGGGCCGGAGACTTGCATGTCTTGATAGTTGTCTTTGCGAGGTGCAATGATTGGCATGTTTGAATTTTCAAGAATATTACTATGGCACGCCATATTACTTTTTAGTAGCAGCGATTGCCGACATAATTAAATTTTAAATTTACATGTTTGAAAATATTTTTACCGCCAATATATATTATAAATTAAATACATTTCTAAGATATTTCTAATTATTTGAAAAAATACTGAGATATTTTTTATTCATCTACTCGGAAATATCTAAAAGATATTCAGAATAATTAAAAAAAATCTTAGATATTTTAAATTACATTTAATTTCTCAATATCTTAAATCTTTGAATATTATTTTGTTTTAAAGTATCAAGCTATTTTAAAACAAAGGAATTAATTGTCAATTCTCTAGGATATTTGGAAATTACCGCTATCTATACGGTCAAATTTAAAACTTATCGAATGGCAGGAACCTCCTATTTATTTTTATAATTATGGATGGCACCCATTTCCAAATATCTAAAATATTTAACAATTTCTTTACTTTTGTAATAGAATAATTTCAAAATAGTTAAGATATACTAGGGGAATTAAATATTTTAAAAAATCTGCTATTTTTTAACAATATTAAAGATATTCTTAATTACAAAATTGTTTAAAATATCAAAGATAAGTTTAAATGAATAAAAATATCGCATTTATATAATTAAAAATATCTGTCTAAGCATATTGCAGACATTTTTGCTTATTTAATAATATCTCAGAAATATTTTTCAAATTAATTAACAATGTGCGGAGAGAGATTCTTTCATAAAGAATATTATTATCTAATATGTTTTTATTGAAGAAATTCCAAAATTATGAAATGCCGTTTTGCTTTTGTATCTCAAATGATAAATTCTATTAATTAAAAATATTTAAATAGTATTCGCATTTTGAGATCATTTTAAGTAATTTCATGGTAAAATTAATTACTACATTTTAAATTAAAAATTATCGAAAAGATATTTCTAAATAAATAAAAATATCTAAAAAATATACTTAAATAATAAAAAATATTGTTTAGATAATTTTATTTATAATGTTAAAACAGCCGTACAGATAATTTTAATAGTTTAGATATATCACTGAGACAATATTTTATACCATAATAAATGGTGTTCCATACAAAAAATTTTTTTGATTGTTTATTTGCTAATATCTAAAAGATATTTTTCGATGGAAAGCAATCAGATATTTTGAATGATACTAACATACTTCACACGTGTATACATATACACTAATAAAAAATATCACGGACAGATTTTAAAATAATTAAAAATATCTCTGAAATATTTAAACAAAATCCAATTAACACTTTCTCAAAGATATTCTGAATTATTTATGAATATCAAAGATAGTTCTGAATAATAAAAAATATGAAATAATTATTAAAAAATATCTCTCAGATAAATCATGTCAATTTATATTTTATACAAAACTCACTGCTACTAAAACGTAAAAGGGCGTTCCATAAATTAATATCAATGCTTTACTTAAATAAATTTTTTTGACTGGTCTACAATATTAATTAACACCTCTAGCATTATAATTAAACCAATTATTGCTCATAAACTTTTTATTGTCGCTTTTAAAATTAATACCCCTAAACCAATGTTACATAATTACTAAAACGTTTATAACAAGTCAGCTTATTACATTAACGTGTCGCTATTTCATAGTCACATTATTATACGCCGACTTAGTGTTATCACACATCTTATGATTGCATAAGGTTTCCCGTATCAAACCCTTAATCAAAATTCCGGATATAACGAATTACCCATTTGAGACGTGCAATTACATTACGTTATTATTTTGTCGTTAAAAAAGGGAAGAACTCTTATTCCTGCGGGTAATCTTGATGGACAAGGAAGAAAGATGACTTTTCGCTTGAACAAGTTCGTGAATTTTACATTCTGTGAGATAACCTCTAATTATCTATAATCCAAACATCGAATATCTTATTTACTTATTCGTCCGTACAAATAATCTTGCATTAGTGATTTTAAAATGTGTCGATTGGCGGGATATTGTACCGACGCATCAGCGCAGTAAAATTTATGCGCGTCGCCGTCTATTCGCATTCGTGCCGGGTCTGTCTAACAATTTCGGTCTTAAAAAGACTATTTCTAGTGTAAATATTGTAAATTTTGTAGTTTTATTATAACCATGGCACACTTTCAATACGTTGTTGCTTGTGCTTTTGTTCTATTTTTGTGTGTCCAACAAGGTGAGTTATTTTTAATTCTGTCCTACTTTTGATATTCACAAACGCTAAGCCCTTACGTTGGGCGATTTAATATCAAAATTGACTTAAATTTTAACTTGAGCCCTAATTTTAAAGCAAAATCCCAACTGACTTCCATAATTCTTTTTTTTTTTCGAATTTTTAAAATAAACTTTTAAGCTTTAAGTAAATAACAAAGTCATGACCTTTGTTTTAAGCCATAAAACCTTCTCTAAATACCAATAAACAATTATTAATAAGACCAAGAAGTAAATCCAGCTCGGTTTGCGCTTGCTCTGAACCTCATGGTCGGATCAATACTTGCAACGAAATAATACCAGCAGTAAGGTAATTCTGCCATGTAATAAAGCAATGTAAAGTGCAAAAAAGATAATTGCAATTAGTCAGGAAATAGCTTGGTGCATATAAAATTAGGACGCCTTGAGGTCAAGGTGGGAAAATTGGGCGGTTTTGAAAGAGGCAACCTCAAATCCATGATACCTCCAGTTTTAACACACGAATTTTAATCACTATCCACAAATAATAGATAAGCCAACTTCCTGTTTTTTTTATAGGAAAATACTGTTTGGGGACGTTAAAAACCTTGGTCTTAATTGAAGGCTTGGTTCGGTTAAATTTAGTAGCCACGTTAACCTAATTTTATGTTTAATCAATATTTTCCTGCCCAAAAATTGTTAAATATTAACGTAGGAGCAAGTAGGAAAAATTTTTCCCATCCGAACGAATTCTATGAATGCAATTTTATAGTTTTAAATTAGTTTACGGTGCATTGACTCATATGACCTTGGACAAACCGTATGTTTGAGTTAAATGTTACATAACACAATTACCGTGGCTAACATAAACGAAGCTTGGGTTATTTGAAACAAAGTTTTCAGGAATTTGTTCGGAAAATTAAGGAAAAAAATGATAAAATTGCAAAATTGTTATTTGCAATTCTATAGAAAAATCCATACGGTTGAATGTTTTGACTCAAAGTAGTCTAATTCTGGCAAGTTTTACCAAACTTTAACTATTACGATAATCCTTGGCCTACATTAAGTGAAATAGGATGTTTTCTCATTGAAAACACAAAATGTTATTCACGGGATTGCATAACAACTTTTTTGAAGGAAATTTCTTTGAAGTTCAAATATTTCCTAATTGCCTAACGAACCAAATAAAAACATATAAAAAATTGAACACCATCACAAAATATGCGCTGAAATTTAACAAACAATTTGTATTCAGGTTATTTTTATACAATCAGTATTTACAAAGTTAGACATTATTTTTTAATCAGCTTGTATATGATTTTATGTCATGACGTTATTTTAAGATACAAATGCTCGTAACGTATCCAACTAGGTGGGTAGATCATGGCTCTTCGCAGCACTCACATAGACTTGGAACGCCTACAGGAATAGAAGTGTAGTTAGAAGACAGCACTTGAAATTCCCTCACGTATTAACAACAAACCAACAAATTTTTTATCGTTTGGGATTGAGGAACATAAGAGACCAGATACATAATCAAATTTTCAGCTAAACCGGGGGGGGGGGCAGAACTTTATTTCGGGTTTAGTTTACAGTCCTATTTTACTAACACTGATTAAAACTGCAGTTTGATAGGGGCTGTTGTAGCAACTTCCGCTTAAATAGATATTGCTTTTCAATTTCAAAAATTCATAGAGGGCGTTATCATAAAATTAGAGCTACCCACATAAGC
This sequence comes from Ctenicera cuprea, assembly GCA_958336395.1. NCBI lineage: Eukaryota > Metazoa > Arthropoda > Insecta > Coleoptera > Elateridae > Ctenicera > Ctenicera cuprea. The sequence continues at coordinate 5,038,648 of OY284489.1, read as the reverse complement.
CGAAAAACTGCTTTACCGGCACCCATTTGCTTTTGTGCCTATTTTTTTTTTATTTATTTTATTCACACAAAAAAGATTTCAAGAATTCATATTGGTCATATAAAAACAAATTTTTGAGTGTGGTGAAAAATTTCTATAACGGTTTCCAGTTGTCTAGTCGATGCTAGGTTCTTGTACACCTTTGTCTATTCTGCAGTAACATAACAGCCTAATGTAAGGCTTTGTACACATTTAAGTATTCTCTCGCAAGTTAAGAACATAATGTACGGCCTTGTACACATTGAGCAATCTGTCGTAACGTCAGGGCGTAATATAAGGCCTTGTACACATTTGTACATTGTAAGCGTAATGTAAGGCCTTGTAAAATTTGAGCATTCTGCCGTTGCACCGTAATATGAGGACTTGTACACGTATAAGCATTTTGCCGCAACACGTAATATAAGGCTTTGTACACACATTTGAACATTCTGCCGTAACTTTACAACGCAATATAAAGCATTGTATACATTTGAGCATTCTGCCGTAACGGAACTGCGTAATATAAGGCTTTGTACACATTGACCAATCTGCCGTAGCGTAACAGCGTATTGCGAGTTCTTATGTTCACAATTAAGCATTTTTCGTAACAGAGTAATGTAAGGCATTGTACACATTAAGCAGTCTGTCGTAACGTCAGCGTAATTTAAGGCATTGTACACATTTGTCCATTCTGCCGTAACGTAGAAGCGTAAGGTAAGGCCTTGTAAAATTGGAGCATTCTGCCGTTGCACCGTAATGTGAGGACTTGTACACATATAAGCATTTTGCCGTAACACGTAATATAAGGCTTTGTACACATTTGAACATTCTGCCGTAACTTTACAACGCAATATAAAGCATTGTATACATTTGAGCATACTGCCGTAACGGAACAGCGTAATATAAGGCTTTGTACACATTGACCAATCTGCCGTAGCGTAACAGCGTATTGCGAGTTGTTATGTTCACAATTAAGCATTTTGTCATAACAGCGTAATGTAAGACCTTGTACACATTGAGCAGTCTGTCGTAACGTCAGAGCGTAATTTAAGGCCTTGCACACATTTGTCCATTCTGCCGTAACGTAGAAGCGTAATGTAAGGCCTTGTAAAATTTGAGCATTCTGCCGTTGCACCGTAATGTGAGGACTTATACACATTTAAGCATTTTGCCGTAACACGTAATATAAGGCTTTGTACACATTTGAACATTGTGCCGTAACTTTACAACGCAATATAAAGCATTGTATACATTTGAGCATTCTGTTGTAACTAAATAGCCAATCTGCCGTAGCATAAAAGCGTGTTGCGAGTTCTTGTGTTCACAATTAGGCATTTTGTCGTAACAGCGTAATGTAAGGCCTTGAACACATTTTAGTATGCTGTTGTAACGTAAAAGCGTAATGTAAGGCCTTGTACACATAGGAGATTATTCCGCAACATAACAGCGTAATGTAAGACATTTTTACAATTGAGAGTTTTGCCTTAACGTAACTGCGTAATGTGGGGCCTTGCGCACATTGGAGCATTCTGCCGTAATGTAAAAGCGTAATTGAAGACTTTTTACATATCCGATCTTTTGTCGTAACCAAACAGCGTAATGTAAAGCGTTGTATGTATTTGAACATTTTGCTCTAACGTAACTGCGTAATGTAAGGTTTTGTACACATTTAAGCATGCTGCCGTAACTTAAAAGCGTAATTGAAGGTCTGTTACGTATCTGAAATTTATCGTAACCTAACAACGTAATGTAAGCTTTTGTACACATTTGAGCATCCTTTCGTAACGTAGCAGCGAATATCTGGCGTTGTATACAAGTGAGCATTCTGCCGTAACATAACTGCGTTCTGTAACACGTATGCTCAAGTGTCGATAGCGTTACTGTAACATCAGCGCCTGATCTGTAGTCTTGTCGGTTTCTGAACAAACATCAAAGAATTTTATATTACACCACCTGCTTTATTATAGACGGTTTCCCGTTTTGAGTCGATTAATACTTAGGGAACACAACTGATGGAACACTAGCGAGCACCGTGTTCGTTCGAATGCTCGCGGTTTTGATACACGTCACGCGTGAATCCCGAGCATTGTACTACACCGTATAATGTAACTGTAACTTTACGCTAGAATGCTCAAATGTGTACAACGACTAAGATTTCAAAGTTTCAAATAAACATTTTCCAAAAACGGTGTTGGACTCTTATCCAAAACCTGGATTTCCGTCAAAAATACAAAAATCAATTTTCTTACAATACAATACCTTCCAAGTCTTACTGATAGCAAAAGATATTTTTTTTTCCAGTTGTTCTAAAGCAAACCATGCGGTATTTTAATAACACCTGCGGTAATTTTTATTAAAAAATGCATCTGCAGCTGCATCTGGCGCAAGAATACATTCCAGCATTTCAAACAAATCGCCTAAATTAAGTTTATAATGTTTAGCAACAAGCAGTGTTGACTACAGCTAAATGATAGTGGTTAAACATAAACATTTCAATAAAATGTACTTTGCTCGTAGCGAACTGGATTAATAACAAATATTAACTAAAAATAGATACCGAGATGTTCTCCAATTACTTGATATTCTTTTATTTACCACAATGGTACCATTCATCAGTAAATGTTTAAAAACCTTAGTAAACACCAACAGAAATTCCTGTTTAACAAAGTATGAACTGATTAAAAGGCACTTCATTTGCTGTAGGTTTTCATTTTACCATCACTTAAATCTTGCGTGGAAAACACACTCATATTCGTTTTTGACATTATACGTCAAGCATAAGCAAGGGTAATAATTATATTTCATGATAAAATGGTGTTGGTGATAAGCCTTAGTAGCCGAAATAGGCCGACGATAAAACAATATAATAAAAAAGACGTACCACAAAATAATTAATCTTTATATTGTGCTTTATAGCGGCGCAGTTGCATGTCTGCTTATAATACTGCATTTTATTAAATTTAATTGGGGGGCGTTGACGGTGACATATTATACCGATAAATCACACTTGCCTCTCACCTAAAATAATTAATTGACACACACGTATCGTAAACATGTAGGATTTTGCTACCTATGGTTTTCTAATTGCTAAAACGTCTTGATCAAAAAGAATTTATTTATTAAACGCGGCGCCATACAACTCTCCAACTGCGTCGCGCGCCGTCGACTTTTCTTCGATCCTGGCAGCATGGCTTACCCTTCTTCACGAAACCACATTCGCGGAGAGATGTAGGTCATATCAAGCGGACAGGACACGCCGACGTGTCTTATAGGTATTATTAAAGCAAAAAAGCAACGGAGGCGTAACTGACGAGTTTCACTATTTTAACTTAAGTTTTTATAACAGGCCTTCTAATCATATAGCGCTGTTACGTAACAATGGCAGGTTTCCAATGTTATACTGAAGTATGCTTAAATGTACGTTCTATAATCATGTTGAATTTTTAATGGTTTAGCTCTCACAATCGTATATATGTGAGCCTCTTAATCATGTGGGGTTCTCAACCATGTACACCTCAATATTATAAATTTATAAGATTCTTAGTCTTTCTCCACGCCTGTAGCACCAATGTTTCTTATTTTTTCCACCCTCAGTCGTGTAAACATTACGGTCGCATAAACCTCTTGATTATGCAGGCTTTTTGATTATAGGCCTTTTGATCGTAGGGTTTTGATCATAGGCCTTTAATCATATAGAATATTTAAACATAAAATGTAAAAAAGGCTAAGTATGTGATGATTAAAAAGCCTAGCGATTTTTTGATCAAGCCATCAAGGCGTAAGCTTCTTACCCATATAGAAGCCTATGTGGTGACCATGCAGGCCTATGAATTTGGTAGTACTTGATCATGTTATCATGCAGGCCTTTTAATCATGTAATTATATATAGACTTTCTTGTAGAACTGAAAGTCTCTTAATCCCATAGATAGTTGAAAGTGTATGTTGTTATGTTTGTCTCTTAAACAGTAGGCCAGTCAATCACAAAGGCCTCTAAATCGTACGTGTTTTGATCATACAAATTCCTTAATCGTGCAGGTTTATAAATTCAGCAGTTCTTGATCATACAGACGACATAACCGTGTAAACTTTTATCTTTTTTTTTATATAATGGTTTTTCAACCAGTAGGCCTGTTAATTACAAAGGCCTCTACATAGTGTGTGTGTTTTGACCTTAATCGTATAGGTACATAAATTCAGCAGATCTTGATCATGTAGACGATATAAACGTGTAAACTTGTATCATTTTTTTACTATATTAGTTTCCTATTTTTTTACTATATCGGTTAATCACATACGCCTCTATATTGATGTGTTTTCTATGTGAGCTCCTTATAGGCCTATATATTCAGCAGATCTTGATCATGCTGACTACATAATTGCTTAAGCTTGTATCATTTTTTTATTGGCCTCTTAAACAGTAGGCCTGTTAATCACATAGACCTTTACATCGTAACGTGTTTGCACCTTCCAGGCTCCTTATTCTGACAGGCCTATGAATTAAGCAGGTCTTGGTCGTGCAGACAACGTAATTGCCTCTTAATTCCGTAAAATTAGAACTTATAGGCCACCCGTAGCGGTACAACTTATAATCGGTGGGTGTTTTAACTCTAAAGTGCTCTTAAGCCTATATATTTTTTTAAATTTTTTGATAATTCTTTTATAATGTTCTTCTCTTAAACAGTAGGCATTTTATAACTTACGTCCTTAACTCGTATAGTTGTCTTGATATCGTACAGGCTTTTTAATCACATAGGCCTTTTATACTAGAAGGTCTTGCGCATGTAGATCTCATTAACATATATACCTGTGTAGAAATTAATCATATAGGCCTTTTAGAGGTGAATAATTTAAACTTTTATGGTGTTCTGTTATATTGGTCTCTTAAACAGTGGGCCTTTTAACAACGTAGGCCTTTTAAATCGTAGATCTCTTTATCGCAAAGGCCTGTTGATCATGTAGACCTGTACCCTAATAAACACAAATTGCAAGTTAACTGTTAATGAAATCATTAATTGATTTTAATTTCTTTTCAGGTTACTCCTTAAGCTGTTTTCAGTGCAATAGTCACACTAACAGCGCGTGCCTGGCGGACGTCCCTCCTGATAATTTGAAGTCACCGTGCAATGCTACATACCAAATAATGTGCCGAAAAATTAAACAAGTTATCGACTTCGAAGTCAATGGCTGTCAGTTCTTTACATTTATAGTTTAATTATTTATTAGTTCAATTTATTTATATTTTTAGTGCAACCCGAAACTCGCATCATAAGAAGTTGTGGTTTTTACAATGCATCCCTGACCAACCATTGCTACCAACGTTCTGGCTTCGGAGGACGTCAAGAAGTATGCTCATGCAATGACAAAGATAATTGCAACAAAAGCACCTCCTTAATAGCATCATCTACGCTCTTGTTAGCTTTTTACGCTCTTCTTAAAATATGTCACTGAATGTTGCTGTTACTAGAATTAAATAGTTTTCAAAATCGGATAAGCTGCATCTAAATTTTGATGCCTACTCATCCGCCCTGTAATCTCAACAATAGTTTAACACGAATTTTTGTTTTTTTTTTAATTGGCGTGGAAAGTGTTTGTTAGGCGCATGGGTAGCATCTTGAATATTCGTGTTTTGGTATTAAACGCACAATAAGTAAATGTATTTTTGTTTTCAAAGTGGGCATTTATTTTTCTCGAATAATTTTAGGTCAAAAATTTGCAGAAATCTTGAAAGGGAGTAACATTTATGGTATGTTTAAGTATGTTGGACTTTTGCTTTTAATGTAGGCTAACAAAAATGTCGAAACAACAGTTATTTAAACCAAATACAAATTGGTTTTTAAAACTTGGAAAAAAAATAGTTAAGTACTTAATCATTCAGTTTTTACATAACAGCACATAAAAAGAAAGGGTTGCAGTTGGGGTCTTAACAATAATTGCTTTATGCCGCATTTCTCAATTTAGGTTTAATTTTTTTGCTACGCCACTGCTCAAATTAAAATCTCAAATGGTTGCGAAGATAAAATGGCCTGACAATACCAATCTTAAGATCTTATAATTGAGCTCAAATATTTTAATGCTGTGCGTTTAAAGCATTTTTAAAATTTTATTATTGTTAATTTTATTTTAAGTAAGTGTTTGCTCAGATTTTTACAATTTTGGGAGGGCACGAGACAAAATCCTAATAGCGGTTGTGGCTCTGTGCACGTAGATGGACACAGTGCGTTTTTGTGGTTTTAACTTTACGATCAATTCGTCTGAATGTTTTTCTTTATATTTTTGTCAAATTTTGACAAAAAAAATTATATTACAGAAGTCTTTATAAGAATATCAGTTTTCTCAGCTTGTTAGAGCATTATTAGTACATTTAAGTCTAGTTGAAAACTATTTTTTTGTTAATATTTAGATAACGTCAAATAATGTGACCTTAGTAGTTTCAGTAGAAACTTTTAATTAATCTGCGTGCATCTGTCATTTAATTATTAACGTAAGAATTTGTTGTTAGATTATTAAATTTCCTAGTTAGCAACTTAACAAGTAGCATAGTGTAACCGACACTTTTAAGAAATGATATTAATGCTTAACATCAATAATTGTTAACAATTTAAAGTATATAGTCTCCATGTTGAATTATATTCATTAATATAGGCTTAGTAATAAATTTAAATCTAGGTTTTTAATTTGTTCAGCATTAAGAGATAAGCGTTTGCAAATTAGTTTTAGGTTTAGTTATCAACTGCCAAAGATATCACCAAACACAAAATAATTATAAACAATAGGATTATTCCAATTTTGCCAAGAATACTAATATTGTAAAAATAATTATTTTTGGCACAAAAATGTGTACTAACGCAGGGGCGGATCCAGGCACTCGCATTTATTTGGTTTTTGTTGATTTGACGATATGGATCCGCCTCTGGCCGAAGGTTAAGTAATAAAAAAATGTGAATAAAAAAGTTTGGTTTATGTTCTCCATTTTTTCTACAAAAATCTCAAAATTTGTAATTATTTTAATTATAACTAAATAGTTTTCCTTTGTAATACATTAAATGCGGCTATAGAAATCAGCACAAGTAAATGACTGAGCAAGTAGTAAACAATATTTGGAAATATTCAATTGAAGTATTCGGTAAGAATACTGAAGGAGGGGGGAGTTGGACACTTCGCTCAAAGACCACAACGCTCAACGCTAGGACAAGTTCGAATGCCCATAACGGCTAGAAAGGAACACATCGCCCATTGCAGCCACAAAGTCCAAACAAATGGCTCAAGACATAACTCCCAACGTGACAATATCGTCCAATTATTCCATAGTGCCATAACGGTTACCATGACCATAACATCCAAAATACTGCGGGTTTATAGAGGCATAACCCCGACTGGGCGGTCTCCAGTTGAGCAGTCCCGATTAAGCTATTCCCAACTAGGCGGTGACCTAATTGAGCCTTCGTTTGAGCGGTCTCCAACTGAGCGATGACCAGATTAGGCGGTGGCCCAATTAAGCAGACCCACGTAGGCAGTGACCTAATTGAGCGCCGACCCTTGAGCGGTTATTAAATAATACAAAAACTAGAAATAGGATTAAAAATAAGTTTATATCTTAATCTAGATAAATGAAATATGCAACGCCCAACTTCCGTTTCCGGCTTTTGAGACTTATTGCGTTAAGGGCCGGCGGGTGGTCTAGTGGTTAAAGTCCCAGGCTTTGAAACTAGACTTCCAATGGCAGTTGGTTCGATTCCACTGCTCGTCGGTAATTTTTCTGAACAAGGTAAATCCGACGGGTCCTTGGATGGTGCGTATGTTGAGTTGCATGTTTGTCAGGGGTGGGGTGCATGTTAGACCGGTGAAAGAGCGCAAGTCCGCTGAGCCCGGTTAGGGGGTGGGATGGGAATCATGGGGTCGTGCTCACGCACGACTTCATGATTCTTTAAAAAAAAAAAAAGACTTATTGCGCACATATGATTCATGCATTTCACATGTTATTATTAACATTTTACATTTTAGTTATTTATATTATAAAATACATTTCTTCATTAATATTTTGCGTATTACTTAATGACCATGCAATCTGGCCACCGCTCAATCGAGTAACCACTCAATTAGATTCCCGCCCAGCCGGACAACTCTCAATTGACTTACCGCTCAATTAGGTTACTACCCAGCTAGGGACCGCTCAATTTCCGCCGACCAATCGGGTCAATGCTCAATTAGGTAACCGCCCAGTTAGAGACCGCTCAACCGAGAATTACCAATCGAAGCCGCTTAACTGTATACCGATCAAACACGGTAAAATTACCATAAAGTCCAATGTGTTCACAGCATCGCCACTCAGTTAGGTCCCAGTCCGCTCAATTGGATTACCGCTCGATGGGGTTACCACCCAACCAAAGACCACTCAATCGTGGACCGATCAATCGCTCATTTGGGTAACCGCCCAAAGTAGGGGAACGCTCAATTGGGTACCGCTCAATCGCGGTGAAGCCTTGACCACTTGCGCTCGTGCAAAATAGGTTTTGCCATGCAAAAGAGTCCTTTTGAATAAAAGACGTCTTGCAGCAACCCTAGATGGGGACATGTTGGTCGTTGTGTTCTTAATCAGCTTTGTGAACACATTGGGCTTGATAGATCCATAGCAGTTTAAGCATTATGTTTATGGTGAGCGTTTTGAAACTTCTAAATAATTGGGGGATATGGTTACGTTAGACGTTGGATGTTTGGCTATATTTTTTACGGTAGTTGGTAAACGTTTCGTTTCGAGCAGACATGAGTGGGCGTTGTGGCCACGGTGGATGTACGGCTCCCGAATATTGCTTTACAGACAAAAATTTCCGATGAAATTGCTCTTATGTGAAATAGCCTAATAGCTAGTATGTAAAATTAATTTTTTTTTATTGAGTTAGTAGGTTACAACAAACTGGAAAAAACTTAACGTGTTTTATCTTTCTTAAAAAGCACACACAAAAAATAAATTGAAATATAAACAAGAAGTAACTTTCTGGATTGATGCACTTATTCCAAACAAAAGGGGATAAGAAAAGTGGAAGAATAATGGAAAGCAGAGATAAACGCTCGCTTCCTGCATATTTATGCTCCTCGCCATCTTATCTAAAGTACTTTTGCAAATAACCATATAAATTTATGTTTGCATTCTTAAAATCGTAGTGGTTTCTCAAGTAAAAACATAATAGCACCATTATTTATCCAAGCTGGCATAATTTACGATATACTTTTGACAACCAGCTGGTGCTATATTAAACTTATTTCGTATTAATTAAAAAGAAACTTTAAGAAATGTCAAAAATAAAGGTGATGTCGCAATTTAAGCTGTGATAAGTTTTATTCACTTTATCCATAGAAAGGTTAAGATGTGTAATCCTAACTTTAGTGATTAGGGATGCAATACTAATGAGATCAGATCTAATTTTACTACCAAAAACGAGACTGTTGTAAATTACTCTAATATTGCTTTTAATTTTATTGCCGGGTTTCTCAGCAAATCCCAAATAATTACAGAAATAAACTTCGTAATCGTGAAAGTTGTAAAAGCTGAAATTGCTTGGTTGTTTACTCCTTCTACTGCTTTGTCGAATCTCTGACTTTATAAACTAAGAATAAAGCTATGAATAAATAAATCGACAAAAGCAAGATTGAACTTTGCTTGCGGAAATTATGCAATTCCAGCAAAGAACGATTTCAACACTTTGAACGAATAACAGGAATAAATTTTCATTACTACAACTTTAGAAAGCAAGCTTAAACAAAGATTAGTTTGTCGTTACGTTTAATTGTTATGACTCATCAATCTCTAACTGTTGCCCACGTCATTTAATTAAACTGTTGGGTCAATGTTATGAGGAAGGTGTAAACGTCTTTTTGCTTCTGCCCTACACAATTTTTTTTGTGTTTTTTGATTTAGTTTATTATTTTGTACTTTTCTTCCAGGGTGTAGGTTTCAATCCAACCCCCACCAGGTATAGGACACTACGCCCACTGATCACAACGTCCACCATGTAAAATCCATATTGCTCACAGGGCACACAACATTTCATATCCATTGAGTGCATTAAGTGACTAAACATAAGATAAATATAAACAGTAACCAGTGACAGCGTCAGGGGTGATCAGAGTGGGCACAATCATTGTAACATGACCTACCTAGGAAAACATAAGCTCTAATTAGCTCAGTTTAGTTGGGATTGGAAAACAGATTCACTTTCAATTTTGTATTTTTTAGATGCATTTCAAAATTTTCCACATACTGAATTTAAACCGCATGAATAAACTCTTTATATAATTGGTTCTACCAAACATTTGTTAACAAAACACTTCAAAAATTATTAGAAATACTTTACGTATACAGATACGTGCGGCTGCTTGTACTTCTTATACAAACCAATTAGCAAACGAAAACCCCAGCAACAGCTGATCAAAGTCTGACGTCACAGCCGCACGATGTATTGGCCGCAATGGCCACCATGTCCTTGACAATGGTCATAACGTCCACCGTTGACACAACGCCACTCATATCTGGCGATCACAACGGCCCCACTGTCCATAAGGCTCACCACTTTGGGTCTTCGTAATTGACATCTTGCACATGTTGATAGTTAGGGGAATCCGTTGTGGACTTGGGGGCGTTGTGATCACAGTGCTTTGTCTAACCACTTTTAGTGGTGACCGTTGTGGGAACGGCGACTCTTTCGACCAATAGGCAAAGTGGACTCTGTGTCGCCTGTGCACGATATGGATACGTGGTGAGCGTTGTGATCAGTGGGCATTGTGACCAGGGAGCGTTGTGTCCGGATCTCGACCAACGTTGTAAATTTTTAAATTTTTATCCGTCGAAAACTCAAAATAACTTTTTTTATTTCATTGGCGTTAGGTAATACCTCAAAAGTTTTTAATGTACCGAACATTTCTTCTTGTGACTCTCTTACATTTTCATACCGTGTTTTAACCGACAGAAACTTCAACATTTTGGAGTACCTAAACATCTGTTGCAAGAGTGACCGTGAACTGGAGTGATAAAGATATCCTGCTTGCGCAGAATGAGTATCATCGTAGAATACGAATTTGAGATTATTTCTAAATTCGTTGAATTAATTTAAACAAAAAGTGTATTTGAGCCTGCTATTTTCTGGCGGACCACTCTCGTTTTCACAAAAACACACTGAAATGTTTTTTTATCTATAAGCGGGTGGGTGAAAGAAAAACAAAGAGAGACCAAGAAACGGGCAAGACAAGAGAATGGAGGAAGGCAATAAAGGGGGATAGGGATGACAGAGAGAGAAGGAAATGAGGGAAGGGGAAGAGAGAGAAAAAATCAGGAAAAGAGAGAAAACGGGGAAAAGAAAGGAGAGAGAGAGTGGGGGACACAGGGGGGAGTCAGAGTAAGAGGGAGGACGGGATTGAGGCCGGGAGGTATGGATAGAGGGAGGAGAAGGCAGGAGAGAGGAAGGAGGAAAGAAGGAAAAATATAGAAGGAGAAACAAACAATATGGGAAAAGTAAACTTCATCTTACATTTACTACGAAAAATACAGCACCCTTTCACACAAGTTACTAAATACCAGGTGCGTATTTTGACAGCAAAGTTGTCATCATCAGTGGTAAGCTGACACTAAAGAACTAAACTAACTACCTTATACTACCATGATGTTTATAAATTAATTTTATGAAATACCTTCTATAAATTTGATGGTTTACGTGATTTGGGCTACTCAAAAACAGTTTTTTTCCCGCTAATACTGTTCTTGGTTAGTACGATGGTTGGTAGCAAGGCGATTCAACACGAACATTCGAGACGGCGACGAGTCCACAACGAAAGTAATAGTCTTTGTTGCGTTCCGTCTCGTGGTTGTTGAGTGCTACTGAGCAAGGAATTTCTTTAAAAAATTGGGTTGGCACATTTAAGTAGCAGCAATAGCTCTAGTTAATTTTAGTGCAAGTGAAATAACAAGAAGTGTTAATTTTTCAGGTAAGCAGCACCACTACGTTGTTTTTTTTACTTTACCATACCTTCGGTATAAGGGGTTAATTTCGAAAAAATTTTTGAAATTTAGATTTTACGGGAATACTCGTTTTGGGGCTCAAAAAACTCAAAAAAGTGGTTTTTAAAAAATGTCTGTCTGTGGGTGGATGGGTGTGTGTGTGTCTCTAAAGGCAAAAGTACTGAACCAATTTCGATGAAATTTTAAATCGAGAGGTATATCGAAAATTGTGGTTCTAGTCAACCTTTTCAAAAAATAACTATATTTATAAAAAACTACACTTTTGTATTGTATTAATATCTAGTATGGGAAAGTCCACTCGAAGTTAACCCTTCAGATTATTTTAAAATAAAATTATGGAAAGTAAAATTAAAATTACAAAAATATCTGTTACGTAGCTATTTTAAACTTTTTTTTAATAAATAAAAACAATTTACCAACTAGTTCTGCTACAGACGAATTGTTTTTCAGAACTACCGAGTCAATTCAAATCCGATTTTTCCCTATTGAATAATCCCATGGAAGCCGTACTTAACTTCGAAAAGCGACAATCAAAGACATCTCAATCTTCAAAGCTACGTGCCTCAAGTCCGGAAGACCCATGCCAATTTGCACTAGAACTTGATGATGTTAAACCTACTAACATCGTGAAATATGATCGCGTTTTACCTTCATTTAAAAGCTACGAAGAAGCAAAACCGTTTTTTAATTATAATCCAGTACCAAAAGAGAACTTACTCAAGCTTCCAGAGTTTTCATTAAAACCCGTATGTGAAAAAGGAAATGAAGAACGTAAGAGTTCAAAAAAATTAGACACTATAAGATTAATTTTTGACTTCGACAACACTTTTCCAAAACCCTCTACGTCCAAACCAACAGAAGCTGCCTTAAATAATTTTCTTAATTTTGATGTATCAAAAATAGAATTAAAATCAAAACAGTTCTCGAAAATTGAAAAAACAGATAAAAAAGCATTATCAGACAGTATGTGGAGAATAGACCATTTTAGCAAGGAAAGTTGGTCCCCTACGTTGGTCAAGGTGAATTATTCGAAGAGGAGTAGAAAATTCTTCAAACATGAAGGGTTTGGAATTTCAACCCAGAAACCCCTTTTTGAGCCGAAAATGTTGCTTTCTCAGGGCACAAAACCGATAACAAAAGACCAGGAAGGAACGCAATCCAATACTTCATGTTCGAAAATTCGTTCTGATTCTTCGGTGTATTTAAACTTGGAAGATTATTTTCCTGCAACAGAAATTGGACCATCATCAAAAAATTTTAAACAAAGTACCAGCAGTGAATCATTAAACTCTCTGCATTTGCAAATTTCTGTTCCAAACTCTAGCCCATATCTTTGGCATAAATACAAAAATTTAAATCTTGATACAGGGGGTCAACAAAAAATTAAAAAACAGACTCAAAAAGAAATTGAACAAAATTTTACACATTACCTTGATCAGCTAGCGGATTTTGCTGATAAAACACCCGCGCTTGTAGCTTCTACAAGTAAATCTGAATCGGAAGCAAGCCCAGAGTTTATTTTTAATATGGAAGATATTTAAACTAAGCGTTGTTTGGTAAGGCGTTCTATTTTTTGTTCAATAAAATTAAAATTATTATCACTTCTTTGTTTGTCATTTTTATTCAATATGTTAAATGCATTTTCAGTATAAGGACTTAATTTTCGATATGTAAAATTGATTTTTGATATGAAAAATGTATTACTGATCTCTGAATCGAATTTATGATATCAGGAATACGTTTCGCATGTCAGAAATTCATTTCAGGTGGCGTTGTTTACTACTCAAACGAATTTTTTATAGAATCTATTTTTAACTCAAGAGTGATCACTTTTTGTGATAATTTAAATGTACTTGATATTTTTAAAAATATGGAGCTGTGATATTTTTAAGAAAATTCGAATGTAATACTTTTATAAAAATTTCCGGGCAATATTCGTAAATCAACATTTTCATACAAATTCGTATATAGATGACATTTTTAAATATTGGTCCGTATGCATAAAGTAAAGTAAATGTTTTTACTAAAATTAGAGAAAGGTGGAGAAGTCACATGACTTGTGGTGGAAAAGAATCGAATATATAGTTAAAGCATTTACTACCGGGTGATCGTAAAAAAATGATTCAGAGCAGGCCATGACCGAAGTGTTAAAGTTGGCAATACTTAATATAAGCCAATTGTCAAATGTTGACAGCTAAAAAATTTTGGTTTTGGTTAGATGTATCTAACAAAAAATTTTTACAGCTGTCAACATTTGACAATTGGCTTATATAATTATTGCCAACTTTAACACTTCGGTCATTGCCTGCCCTGAAAGATGTTTTTTACGATCACCCGGTATAATAATTAAATATAAACAATTAGGGGGGTTTACTTTTCGCTTATTCTAATTACCAAAAAATTAAATATTAGCGAAAAGAATGTTTAGTGTTTTTTTTTTATATCGAATGAGTACATCAATGGTGCTGAATAAATGAGCCAACTTGCTAACTATCTAACCAAAAGTTTTTACAGCTGTCAACATTTGACAATTGGCTTATATTAAGTATTGCCAACTTTAACACTTCGGTCATGGCCTGCTCTTAAAGATGTTGTTTACGATCACCCGGTATAAACTCTTTGCTGAAATTTTAATATGCGTTCGTAATTTTTGATGCCTTGTTGAAAACTTCCAAAGTCATATTAGTAAATGTATACTAGAGCCCTGCACGGGCCGGGCAGGCTAGTACGGGTCCAGGGTCGGTCCAGCCCGCAGGCCGGGCTTGAACGGGCCGAGCCTACAGTTTGCGCAGGCCGGATTGCGCCGGGCCCGACTTTAATATAAAACACTACGAACCGAAGCGGGCCGGACCTATTAGAAATTGGATACGGAGCGGGCAGGGCCGGGCCGGTGTTAGTCTAGCACAATTTTAATACAAAGCGTGAAATACAATACAGAGCGTTCAAGATTTTACAATAAATATTCCGGGTCGGGCCGGAGTTTATCATTTACACCTACAATTCAGGTCTCGATCGCGCCGGGTGTTAAAAAAATCGGGATCGGGCCGGACTGGGCCTTAAAAATTCGGCCCGTGCAGGGCTCTAATGTACACTGTTTTGGTATCGGGTGCAAGCACATATTTAAAATTCTTTTAATACCTGTATTACGAATTCGGATAAAATATTAAAAGGACTTGTTATAGTATTGTTGTTTGTAGTTGTTAATGTTTTTGAATCATTAACTCGTTTTTATTACTCAAATGCATATTATTGTATATCTGCAGGATTACAGTATTTATTATAAATAAAATAGGTTGCTTGGTGTTAGTCCTAGTTGTTAAGTTTTGTTCTTTTTATACGACTTATAAGAATTTTTGTGATATAAATGTAATTGCACGTTTACAGTATTGAAAGCTGGAAACGTAATTTTATATTGCGTAATTGTTTTGTAATTTTGTAAACAATAAATGAGTTTTTATAAATAAATTATTTCTTACAACTGTAAATAGACAAAAATTGTAAACATTATAGCTGCAATACCAAGCATTTACTAAGCATATAATAAGTAATAGCAATAAAGTCCAGTTATTATTAAAATTGATATGATATTTTATGTTAAAAGCTACAACATAAAAAAAATATTTAAGTAAAGATAACGTAGCTGTATTCAGTTCATGGCAATTTTTAATTGTATGTTAAGAAACATTTATAATAAATAAAAACCAAATTTATATGCACTAACAGTGTTGCCAGATATGTTTTCCCTGCATCAAACAGGATAACGTATCTGGTAACACTGTTAGTGTATGTAAATCCAGCACGCACTAACAATGTTGTCGGATATCGTTTCCCTGTTACAACAGGAAAAACATATTTGGCAACACTGTTGATGCCATATCAGGCCTTTACTAATGGTTCGATTATTTTAACAAAAATTAAAAATTGTGAAATAGCAAATTTTGTACTTTGTAATTTTTACTTTATGATTTAAATGTCTCATTAGTAAAGGCCTGATTTGTGGCATTCACAGTGTTGCCAAATTTGTTTTTTTTTGTTGTAACAGGAAAACCATATCTAACAACATTGTTAGTGCATGTCGGATTTACATACAGATGCGTTATCCTGTTTTTTTGCGGGAAAAACATATCTGGCAACACTGTTATTAGTAATATAGTATCAAAGTAGTATTTCAAAAGTATGTTTTAGCCCGCGATTTTCTGGCAGACCACTCTCGTTTTCACAGAAACACACTGACACTCCCTTTTTTTTATCTATAAGCATGTGAGTGAAAAAACACTAAGAGAGAGAGAAAGAAAAGGTCGAAAAAAGAGAATGGAGCAAGGCAAGGAAGGGGGATAGAGATGACAGTGAGAGAAGGGGAAGGAACTGAAGGAAGCGGGAGAGAGAGAAGAAAGCGGACAGAAAGAGAAAAATCAGAAGAAAGGATGGTAAGAGAGTGGGAATGCGGAGACAAAGGAAGGAAGGGGAAGTAAGAGTAAGAGAAAGAGCGGGAGTTAGGCAGAGAGATATAATTGGAGAGAGACAGGGCACAAAGAGAGAGGGGAGAGAAGGAGGAACAAAGAAGGAAAGAGATAGAGAGAGAGAAACAAACAATATGGAGAAAGTGAACATTCTTTTAGGTTTACTACATACATATGCAAGAAAAAAAAAGAAAAATATTTGACTATGATAAACAAAACACTCGAAGTGTGAATTAACAATACCTAAAAAATACAGCACCCTTCCCCCCAAGTAACTAAATACCAGATACGTATTTTGACAGCAAAGCTGTTATCATCAGTGGTAAAGTGACACTAAAGAACTAAACTAACTACCTAATACTGCTATGATGTTCATGATTTTAATTTTATGAGCTACCTTTAACAAATTTGATGGTTTACATGATTTGGGCTACCCAAAAACAGGTTTTTCCCGCTAATACTGTTCTTAGTTGGCGCGATGGAAAACAACAAGTGTCAATATATTCAGGTAAGCAGCACCACTATGCAGTTTTTAATTTTTTTTCATCAGATATACCCAAAATGGCGAATAAGTTTCCTGAACTTTTGTCACAATCATATTCTTTTCGATATTCGTAATCAGCCTTTACGTCCCACTGCTGGGCACCGGCACGCTTCTCTGCCACGTACTCTCCTTAGCGCTAAGGTGGAGTACGGGGGACCTACAGTTTAACGTCGAATCCAAACGACTAAATTCCAGAGAAGGTTTTCGATATTAGAGAACTAAAAATTTTAAGTATCAAAGTATCAAGGTTTTTAGGTAAGCAGCATCATTATTTTCATTTTTTTGCCAAGTACGTCTAAAACAGAAAACTTTACTGAATTTTTCCCAGAACATGCATGTGGGTTCTGTGAATTAGGAAGTCTTTAACCGAATGCTAACTGTGGCAAAATATTCTATTCGATATTATAGAACCAAGAATTTGCAAGTAACGCTTGTGCATTATCACCTTGCGCCAGCAACGCGACAAGTTTATCAGTCATTATTATGTTATGATACCGAAAGTATTTTGCGATAAGATTACTAATTACGATGGCCGTGGGAGTAGACTAAGCAAATCGAGAAATAATACACCTAAACATTGAAAATGTACTTTGTACCCTTGCATGTTATAAACGTTCAAGCAAAAATAAACACAACATTTTTATGACTTATTTTGATTCTTGGACTGCATTTTTTGTACTTTTATAACTATTTGCTACAGCCATGGTTAAAGCACCAAACTCCAAGAAGACGCTTCATCAACGTAAATGCAAACACTACGCACGTCGTAAAAATCGAACAAGCCAATCAAAAGATGTGATTCCTGAAAAGAGGTCCACAACAATTCAAGCTGCTGCAATTCCTGAAGCTGATTTTCAGAATCTTTACCTGGACCTTCTTCATCAAGTTACCCATTACAGCGTGGAGTCTAGATTTTGCAAAATCCTCGCCACTACTTAACCGTGAAGACTCTTCGGACGAAGAAGAAATAAACCTGAACGCAATTAACGCTCAGTACGAAAGTGGAAGTTTGGAATATCAGTTCATGACTTAGAGTCAAAAGAAACAGGACACATTGCAAGTTAGTAGTTGTCTTGTTGTATTTAAAATATCACCCCCAAACCACTTCCTATTCGCAAAAAATAAATATTTCCAAAAATTCAAGAAAAAAAAACATTTCGTAATGCACTCCAAACCGCTTTTGAAAAATAACCTCTAAATATATTTCCTACAAAAATAACACAACGTAAACTCTTTACGCATCGACTGACCTGTCGATTCTTGTTATTCTGCTTATTGTCACCATGCCGTTTCAATCAAGCGCTTAACTTTCTGCATCTCCAATTTCTCCAATAAAGATCATAACACGTCTGATGTTTGATGTAAATTTTCAAAATTGTAAACAATTAAACAATTGCAAATTTAATGCAAAAATTACGATTGTTGCAGCCACCGAAGAAACCACTATCGACCACTCCTGCCCTATGTGGCAAGCACCTGAAGGCGAGTGAGGCGAAGATATTTCAGAAGATGAATTAAACCTTTCGTAGGACTTCATAATAATTATTTATACATGTATAGTTTTTTCTTTGTACTAACCTAAATATTTTTGTCAATTCAATTTTTGTACAAAATTGAGGTTCATGTTTTAATTTCCGTGTTGGCGTCGTGTCTTGATCGTAACGAAAATGTCGACGTTTCGTCTCCGCTTCCACGCGACTAGATCACAGTCCTGAAGATGACCTATGGAACCGGGGACGAAACGGCGGCTATTCTAATACCAACGTAGACATGGGGCCAACTCGGAAGCGCAGAATGTATAATCTTAGTTTATATTGTGAAAACTGTTACTTCAAAATAAAAAAAAATAAAGAAATGCAAATTTTACGCAAAATACAGTTTTTGATTATTTTGCTCGAGTAGAAGGAAAATTAGCAGTAAATTAATAATGTTTGTTAATGCTAAAATATTAAACTTTGATGAATCGTTGATGAACATAATCGAATGAATTTAATAATCGATACATTCATTCGAACAGCATATCGAGCAATATATTTAATATTATTTTGAAGCTCTGAATTTTAGGATTCCGCAAATACTGTCTGCATGGTGCACGAACGAACGAAAAATTTAAAATCGTAAAGTTGTTCGAATGATTTTCCGTAACCTTTCGAACCAAGACGTTTAAATAAATGAATGGTTCTATTTTTTCCATTCGAAATATTCTATCACTTAAAGAGAAAATGTAAAAACAATACTGATATAAAAATTTTGCTAATAAACCCAAAAGTTATATGTCGCTAAAGTTATTTTACTAGAAAAACATCTCACTAAAACCAAATCCCATTGCATAAAACAATTTTCAACAGTTAATATATTTTCGCATTGTATAAAATCTCGGTAAACAAAATTTGACTATTAAATGTATTTTAACAACTATGGAATCATGATCCAGCACCAAAACCCCATTCATTTTAACCCTCCTACATGCTAATATTGAACTTTTATATTTTATAAAAATGTATTAAAAATTTTGCTAGCAAGATTTTAGACTAAAAGTGTGAGGAAACCCAAGAAAATTGTTTTTAACCTTTTTTTTTTTCATTTCTGAATTGCTGATATTGCACTAAATGTGTGCGCCAAAAAAATGTTAAAAGGTACCTACCATGTAGTTACCATGGAAACTACGAAATGTCAAATTTAAATTAAATCACGCGCTGATCTTTACGTCAAAACATGACTTTCTAAATTATTTTTTTTATTTAGAAGGCCATGTGTTAAAAAAGTGCAAAAGTGACAGGTTTTATTTTATAACAAATTTCTAAGAATATAGAATAAATCAATGAAAGTTGTTTAATTTAAATGTGCATGATGACTGACAAGCATATTGTAGCTGTAACCAGAAGGTGAGTGGAATCTGACATGTTTTCAATTTGCTAGTAAAGATACGATCCAATAAATGCTTTTTGGTGTTGTAAAATAGTTCAAAAATTGCTGTTAGATGGCAGCAACTCAATGAATTAGTATTTTTTTATATCATGTCGCTTTAGAATGGTACCGTTGATTGAAGTAATATTAAATAATATAATCAATGATGGTACACTCGGTCCCAATTTATTCAACAAAATGCGGGAAATTTAAAATTGCGCTGAAGGTGAGCATGTTCGTAAATTGTATTCGTCTAATTAGCACAAAATTGTGTCGAAATATAAACGTATAAATTAACAAGAAAGCATTATGTAGTTTTCATAACAGGTTGAGGAATTAATTTTAAATGGTACATAAATTTTAATATATTTTTAAGCAAATTTCATTTCCATAAACCCAACCAAGCAATCTCGGGTTCGAATCCTTCAATTTTCATGGTGGTCTTAATTTAAGTTTTAGGTGGAAGTGATGTTTAAAGTAAATTAATAATGTTTTTCTATTTAGGTAAAATATGTTATTTTGTTTTTAGATAAATCAAGAGTTTGCCGTTTTACGGTTTCAGCATGGTAGTTTGCGTCTGTACCTATATTCATCCTGTTTTTAACAGCATCTTCCTTTTACTGGTAAGTACACAAATATACACCCCCAGATTTATATCCCACAAAAAACAGTCCCATTTTGTACCATTAAAACCAGTTAAAACCGATAATTAAATCTTTAGTCTCATAAGCACAATTCAATTAAATTTATTTCCCTTATAGTCGTGGAGAAAATTTTTACCATATGGTACGCTTGAATATTATATGGTTACAAGTTGCGTGAATAGCTTGACTTAATCAAAAACAATCTCAGCTTTACTTACCATTTTCCCGTATTGGAGCAACATCTCCCGCACCATTTTATCTGAGTTTGGCCAATATCAAAACTATTTGTTTGAGTCGAATTTGGCTAATTTTATCAATAAATCAAGAGCACCGCAATAAACATGAATAGCTTTTTGAAACGTCAGCAGTAAACAAGTTGTCAAATTTTTGTACTCTCTAAAGAAGATCCACAACTTGTTTTGTGGAATAAAACGAAAGAAACACTGTACGAAAATTTCGCCAATGAAACTGCGAATTTTGGCCGTAAGTATCTTCGAAAAATATGTGAGTAATAAATTTCATGGGTAAATCAAGGTCTCCATTTTTATTACAGTAGATCCATTTGGAAAGCTTTTGAAACGTCTTTAATCGTTCAGGACGATTAACTGTTTGTTTTTGGCAAATTTCACCCAATTGATAGCTTCCAAAATTCAACTCGATTTGTTAAATCAAACAAACCACAACCTCTACTTACAAGAGAACAAAGAAATTAGAAGCATGTATCCGATGACTATGGATCAAGCAAGACAAGACAACATTCCAGCCCAGCATACATTGCAAGTTCATATGCATCACGTGTGTTGCCCTTGTAGCAACGTCATTTACCCTTATTACGCTCCTGGATATCGGCCTCCAATTTTGGCGCAGCCACCACCTATACCAAGACCGTCTTATCTTCACCATTACCAGTATACCCAACTGCATGTTAACCCAACCTACAACGTACCTCTTCCTCCCACAATGCCGCAACCTCTACCTCAAACCGTAAGTCATTCTCCTCCATCTACAGTGGATTTAGCTTTTGGGCCGCCCCCGCGAGACCGCAGAAATCTAGAGGGTCAGGATTATGATGAGCAAAGAACGGTTTCGGAGAAAACCAAGAGCGAAAGTCGTGAGTCTGCGTTGCCATACGCACCGTTTTCAGGTGATCATTCTTATGGGGGTGTGGGTTCTCCCCAAACATTACAAGAAAGCCACCTGGATCTGACAGCGGCTCAAGTAGCCGCCTTATCTACGGAAAATTACATTTCGTACCTGGCCAATGGTTGCGTCACAGGAGAAAGAATTGCAAAGAGAAACGAACATCGACCTTGTTTCAAAAACATTCAAAATCTTTGTAATCGCACTCGTAGCGAAGTGGTGAAACCAAACATAACAGTGTCAAACATACATTCACAAGGAATGCCCTGGGCTACCAAAGATTTCATTTTTGCTTTCGTTAGGGCTATAAATTGCTGGTGTATCCTAAGAGGATACTTAGGCTGCAAGGATGGCAACCTGGGTAAAATAGATCGTGAAATATCAGCAGAATTTAGATTATGCTATACCAAGTGGGAAAAATGCACCAAGCAATTAACCCATTACCTTATAGAAACTTTTTGTAAACTGGACGAAGCTAATTCACCTACAAATGTACCCACTACTAATGCACCAACTCAAGCTAATCCCGTTCCTTCCACATCGGCATCAACTACTGCAATTTCTTCAGCTAGAATTCCAAATAGCTCACCACCGCAAGAATTCAGAAAAATACCAGTCCTCGCTGAAACTGCATCACAAACTGTCGAAAGAACTTTGTCCAGCAAGGAAATGGTTGCTTTGAAAGGCATACCTGGTATCTTACATATCCCTCCGGCTTCTTCTGCCGAACTTGGCGAAGCCCATAATCCAACATCAGAAAGCACAGAGATATCACCCCACGGTGAAGACTCAGACAGTGAAAGCCGCGTTTACATGAAACCCGGAAGCTACAACATCCCAACCAAACAACTATCAAGTAACTCCAACAACACCGATAGTCCTAGATCAATGGAATTTCTGGATAGCGCTCAAAATATTTCGATTTACAAAAAAAAACTTGCTGCGGAGAAGGAATTGTTACGGGATACAATTTGGAAAACAGCTCAAAATGTCACACCAAACTTTGTCAAACAAAATGAAAAATCATCACCAACTCGTGGTACAAATAACGTGGAAAAATTGTACGATATTGTGACGGTACCGCAGCAAAACAACCAAATTGAAAGTTGGTTAAACAACGAAAAGAATAGGTTTGATTGTAGAGTTCTTGATGCGGAAAGCGATAATTTGCAGCAAGTTGTTGATGTGTTACCAGCTTCCATTTTAGGTAATTACTAATTTTTTGTACCATTTCCGACTAGCGGTAGAATTCGTTACCTTCTTAAAAAAGTCTATCCTTTATAAAAGTGCTGGAGGATGATATCGATAATTTCGTCCATATCTTCATAAACGGGTTGAATGATTCTGTGCACGTTCATACCTTTCCATTATAAAATAGATACAAAAACAAACATAAATCAACCCTGTTTGTTCCCCAACTTGAAACTTCCAGACAGTAACTTAATTTTGACGTTTCAGGAAAGCCAGGCAGGGCAGGCGATGCAAGCACCTCACGTTGCAATTCTACGACGGGCAACGATTTAGAAGTCACATCTCGGACTTATCGAAAACGTGTAGACTGCGTAGAGCACCGCCCTAGCTCTAAATCCCACTCTACATTTCGAAGAAACATTGCGGCCAATACATGGGAATATAAGCACGGCGGATTAACTGATTCCGCTCTGGCGCTTCTCGAACAAATTTTAAGGGAACTTGAACGTGACGATTTTGCTTCCCGCATCCATAAGAAATCCGCTTATACACACGTATGGCTTAAGTGGTAAATTAATCGGACAGGTTTTAAAAGTTAATTGCGTTCATTTTTAGTCCGAAGACACAGAACTGAAAAATCCCACTGATTTAGGCACAATTTATAAAAAACTGGAGAATAATAAATACGTAGGCTTAAATGAGGTTGTTCATGATTTTCGTCATATTATTTGTTACGCTGGCGAATATTTTACGGTAAGTTGGAAAAATTACCCCCCCCCCCCTTTCTCACTGGTTCAGTAATGATAGCCTCAGGTTAGCACACTTATGATGGTGTTATGACGTTAAGCTCACCTTAAGATTATCATCTTGGTCTGTAATTACAGCCTTAGGTTTGCTCATTTGTGGCGGTGTAGGTTAAGTTTTCTGTTTTTACCAATGTGCTCACGGAAATGTCTTTTTTGTTATTTCTTTAGAAAGGGCAAGCACCGGCCCAACTAGCAGTATTTCGTGATAAATTTGAAACGATGATTTCCCATGCGTTTTTACACGTAGACTTCAACCATGTTACGGGGGAACCCAATGAAACATTAGGATCCCTAGTCATGAAACAAGCTGGAAGGTTAAGGAAGAGTGCTGAATTTGATGGGGAACGTTAATTTTTTTACATTTCCATGTAATATAAAGGACGCTTTTTGATAGCGGCATTTTTTTTGCTATTTATAAGTTCAAGTTTTGATGATTTTATGGTGTTCAATACTTCTTTAAGTTATGTTTAGTTTCATACAATGTTGGTTTTCCAAAATACGTTTCATTTTGTTCTGTCGGTCACTGAAATGTATAAATAACCATTCTTTATGAAAGATTTTCGAACTTTATTAACATGAAAAATATATAACTGTATAAGAATCAAAATTTCCTTATATAAGTTTTACTTGGTGTCGGTATTTTGATACATTGAAACTATAAATTTAAGAACTTGTATCCACGTTAAGTTATTTATAATAGAATAAAGTGTTTTTGTAACTTGATTTGAAATTAAATAAACTGTGTGATTCTTACCTTCAATTGTAAATACAATTTTCATTAAACAATTATTAAAAATCATTCTATTAAAATCTTGTAAGCAAGATTGCATTACTTTATCATTATGAAAGTCTTCTGTACTGGAAACAACAGAAAAAAATTTCGATTCATATTTACAAAGTGCTAGTCTAAAGCAATGACTTCAATTGCAAGTCAAGGTAATACTTTCAAGGTTAAATTAGCCTAAGAGTACGTACAGAAAAAACGCAGGTTGCCTGCTCATCATTATCATCATCAAGCGCAGATGTCTTCGTTTTTGTCAGTAGGTCTATTATTAATTTTTTTCATACAATAAAATACATACAAGTGTAGTTATTACTAGTTTGTACTTTTCGTTTGCACCCATTTCTTTGATGATTTTCCGTCAGCATTTTTCCACTTTATATATGGGGCTATGGGAGTTTTCTCGTTTGTCCCATATAGCAGATTTGTTTACAACTACAGCAATTAACGCTTCACCATTCATAATTATTAATAATTTGAATGCATTTGCACATGATCCGTACGCCGAGCCTGCTGGCCAAATTACTAAACCATTTCGGTATAAATGCAGTCGCCGACTACAAGTACTGATAAGCAACCTGTTTTTTTTTTCTGTACGTACCCTAACGCTTTAAATCCTTTCTATGTTGATACTGACGAGACGACCAATAACCCTCACCCCTGTGACAAGCGCAAGCGTGAACAAAGCTACTACTTTACTCGGAGCTGGCGTCTGCCATTTTTCGGAAAGGCTCACGGTTTTCTTAAGTCAGACTAAGAAGAACTCTTATAAATTTACGTATTTCCTATTCACTACATTTCGGAAACCCATCGGTTATAAATTTTCCTAGCCAGGTGGTTGGAGGACATGATGAGCAGGTTAAGGCTTGTCTGCTAGAACACATCAATCATCCGCGACGCCACAGCGTGCTCAGCAATTGCCGCGCTCTTGGTTTGCTATTTGGTTTGTTAGAAGAGCACAAGCTGTCACATGTGTTTGTGGCGGAGCAACCAAAAACCCTCACTTAGGTGAGAGGCATGAACGAAGACACCTTTCGCGAGGTAGCTTGGGTTCCTAACCCCTAGTGGCATTGCGTTCTCTGTAAGAGGATCCCCACTCCCTGGTCTAAGGTTTAAACATGTGTGCGTGCCGGTCGCTACCTTTGAGTGATCCTACAAGTTATAAATTTGCCCAGGGTGGTCGGAGGCCGATGATAAATGCATGTGAAGGCGAGCTCCATGAAAAACGGGCGTGGCTCCTGGCGTTAGGGACTTGAGTCTTAAGACTGAGATACACTTGCTTACCCCCACTACCAAAGTTTCAGCCTAGGGGGCTCGTGCATCTGCAGACACGACGCTGTTAGCACACCGGTCACCGGCTACCAATATATTTGGGCGGTGCGTAGTTGACCAGTACTGGATACTGCGAGTATGCGAACTGGTAGGGCAGTTACACAAGAAACTAATGTTGGTGTCAAAAAAAAGGCGGAAATCTTTTGCAGAATAGTATAAAGGCAAACGAAGAGATTCAAACGGCACAAGAACTAAGCCAAGAATATCTGCAACGTTCAGGTAAGTTACCAGAACTATTTAATGATTATAAGTGCAGCAACTGCAATCGAGTTAAATAAAGATCTAACAAGTGACAAAGATGCTCTTTCATGTAGTGCTGCGGAGCAGTAGAGAGATGTCATGTGAGAAGAATACGATTCCCTGATCAAGAATGGTACTTAGTAACCGTAAAGAAATATTCTGTAAGTGAATTTTGCGTAGGAAAAACGTAATAGTTTACCAAGCGTGGATTTCTAGTCTAAACATTGCGGAATTGAAAATAAAGGTTAGTGTTTACACAGACTTTGAATTGTGAGTTTGTTATGAAAACAGAATGTGTTGGTATTCCGGTAATTACAATTAGATAAACAAAGCGTGCTTACTCAAAAAAAATATCTCAACTCGCCGATAACAACTGTAGCGGAGTAAGCCATAAGATAAGTGAAACCAGATAAATCGATCTCATGTAACTCTATATTAAAACTACTATTAAGGTGACATACCTAAACCTCTTTCTACATACTACTGCATGAACAAGGTAGGGGCAATAATCTCGGTTAAGTATAATGCTCTGAGAGTTAGTTCTATCGCCTAAGGCTAGTGAGGAAACATTCTGGCTGAGTTAATGGTACCTACGTTAAATGTACGTGGGTGTCTTTATAATCATGTCGTGAAATGAGAAAGCTGCGGGGGTTTACGCTCAACTTAATAAGGATAAACAAAGTTTCATACAATTTATTATTCTCATAAGACAAATATGGATGCAAATTATCCTTCTTGTAAAAAACTCAACGAGCTTTTTAATTTAATTATTTACACTTTTATTCCTAAAAAATCTTACATAATTAGATAAGTTAATTAACATTACTTAGACGAGGCTGACGTTTGAGATGTAATAATTATTGATTTTATTCAATTTCAAAGAGTAGGTTTAATTAAAACATCCAAAGAGGGTCTTTTTGGTAAATACATTTCAGTATTTTCTTTTACATAAAACGCCTCCAACTTCTTCTTGTCAGTAATAATTTTATTTTGATAATAACAGGGAACTTTGTGATAACAAGAAGTGATGGTTGGTTGATCTTCCCACTTCCAATTACTCGCTATTCTTTTATGTTGTTTTGAAAGATGCTTTGATATTGCGACATAAATGGAAAAATAATCTTATGGAAAAATCATTTGCAAACTGAACAAATCACATTTAAATGCGTATTGTTTTTGTTTACGAAAAAATGCGATAGCAGAACAAATTTTCTCCGACTTGATATTGATTTCATCACACTTGAGCAAAAACCTGGTAACAAAATGTTCACGTATCATCCCCAATTTGGCGATATTCTCCTCAAATTCCCAAAGTAGCAGCACCATTCATTTTGTATAGCAAAACTTCAGGACCTTAAATTGAGAACTATTAAATTTGTGTATTGTCCAAGTTTTTCTCGCTCGTTCGCATCTTGTCCGTTTCCTTCGCGTTCAGTTCTTGCTTCTGTTGCAGCTGTCTCTCTCTATCCACTTCCCACAAATAAGCGTCCTTTTTCAGGGTGATGCACAAAAACACGCTTGCCAGGATTCCTAACAAAACGAATATTAGTAAAATCCCGAATCCTATTATGAAAGTGGTTGTGTTGTCAGCGGTGGGATCTTCGGTTGGTAGAGCTGTTGCGTTTAATGGAGGAAGAGTTTCCATCTTTATCTAAAAAGAGAAAAAAGGTTTAGTAATTTTTGCTTGGTTTAATAAAAATAATGGTTCAAGCGTACAATGGAAACTGTAAAGTTAATGAAATTGAATTACTTTACTTGTTTTGTTCCTTTTTATGCAGCTGAAAGCGTAGACAATTTGCATTGCTTTCAGCACGTAAAATTAACCATGAAAATGCTGAATATTGTGTTAGGGTTACTTTTCAATATGTAAAATTCCAATATCAGCAGGTTTATAGTATTTTTCGTTCGTTTGAAGCTTCAGAATAGGGTTTCTGCTCTTGAAAGTCGCGACACGTAACAAAACGCGTGGGATGTAAAATACGAGTAGGTAGAAAACCATTTGTCTTTTTTGCGACAAGTTTTACAAATTTAAGAATTTATAAAAGTTTGTGAAGTTTAAAAGTATGAATAATAGCATAAGTCTAGAATTCTCCCAAAAAGCTTGTGTTAGTTTTAAAAATTATTTTGTGATATTTCTCCTATCAAGCTTTGTTTTAGAAAACCTTTCCGCAAGTTTTTGTCCGGTAGCGTGGCGAGGCTTTAATGGCGTTCACCGCGCTACATAAACATGACCTTGAAATGTATATTTTTTAAACAACAAAGATCAGCAAAAAATTTGTGTTTTTAAAGTCCTTCGCAACCAGGCAAATTTATTAAAAATACCTTCTAGTATACCTAAAGATCGTATTTGGTGTCCGGTTGCTTATACTGTTTCCCGTGTTTCTTATTCTCAATAATTATGGCGTTACCCTCGTATTAGCACAAAAAGTGTTGGTAATTGTAGAAATCCGTGGAGACTTCCCCGCGTTTTCTACTTTCTAACATGCACCTACAACTCACTAAGAAAATAAACCCAAAGCGGCCAGTGAGGCGACAATTTCAGCCTACCTCATTGGTTCAACATTGCGGCACCTAGCGTAAGCCTTACCCGCCAAGCTACCAGGCTTGACATCAGGCTGCGAGCCCTAAGTCCCTACTGGTCGAGTAAGATTACCTGAATCTCTGCTAATTCTGCAGATCAGTGGCTGAGCTGAAAACGCAGCTCGCCCGTAGAACCGCGCACCAACACGGCCCTAGCTTTCATAAGTTTACCACTGCCACCACGAGTCCTACACCGTGACTAAGACGGGGGGTGCTATTACCCTGCGGGCTCAGACTTGGTCTTCGTGGTACCGGTCAAAGTCACTGGTTGGACTTTTCGGGGCAATCTGCCGAAAGCAGTGCTACCCCTACCAGTTTAAGCTACTCGCAATTCTTAGTACTGGTCGATTACGCACCGCCCAGATAAGTCGGTAGCCGGTTTGATATTACCGGTACCTTAACAGCGTCGGATGTTCATATGCACGAACCTTCTGGGTTGATACTTTAATAGTAGGCGTGAGCAGAGACTTGGGCCCTAGGGATAAGTACACTTTATCCCTAGGGCCTAAGTCTCTAATGCCAACAGCCATGCCACTGCTTCATGAAGCTCACCTTCACCTGCCTAAATCAGTTGGATTTCAACCACCCCGTATATCGCCCCCAGAGGTCACCAGATTTATAGCCACAGCCATTTACCCAGTTCTCCATGGTCCTAATTACCTTGAACCTTGAACCTCTACCAAGAGAGGTGGACATACCAAGTTGAAATCACCAACACCCGCAGAAGGTGTCAATGTTCACGCCTCTCGCCTAAGTGAGAGTCCTTGGCCGTCTCGGCAGTGTGACATATAGATTGATTGTGTGTACCAAAAGTTCTTGTGCAAATTTTTTTTGAGTTCAAGCTTCAAGTGGGAGAGATAGCTTCCATCTCATGCCACCCGCACGCGCGGCTTCAGCCTTCGGTCACCAGTACTACCCCAAGATCGAGCTCCAGCTTAGGACCACTAGATCTATCTTCAGCCTTTGGTCACGACTACCCTAAGATCGAGCACCAGCCAAAGGTCAAGAGATAAAGCTAGCTTCTGGTCACCGTCACTATCCTAAATTCGAGTTCTAGCCTACATTAACGAGACCGAGTTTCAGGTTCAGGTCACCAGTACTACCTCTAAATTCGAGCTCCAGCCTACGGTTACGAGATCGAGCTTCAACGTCTGGTCACTACTACTACCCCAAGATCAAGCTCTAACCTACAGTCACATGAACAAAATACAACCTCCGATCACCAGCACTACTCCTAGATCCGAGCTCCAGTCTACGATCACGCTATCGAGCTTCAGCCTCCGATTACGAGCACTACCCCAAGATCGAGTTCTAGCTTATAATTACTAGAACTAGTTTCAGCCTCTGGTCACCACGCCCGCCGTCCTAAGAGTCACAAGAACGAGCTTCAGTCTTAGGTTACCAGCACTGGTACCCCAAAATTGATCACAAGCCTACGGTCACAAGATTGAGTTTTAGCTTCTGGTCTCCAGCACTATTCCAAGATAAAGCTCCAGCCCTACGGTCATATTCTATTTAAAATGAACACAATTAACATAAACAGGTTTGGTACGAAGAAAAAAGCGGTTACCTTTTATTTTCCAAAACAAAAACCGTTCCGTAATGTTTTTTTCAGAATCGTTAGAATACTGTATTAAGTAAACCTGCATAAAGAGTATTTATTACAAAACAATTGAGCAAAATGGCTCTATGCCACAGGTTACTAACTCACGTAACAAATCCAGTAGATAAACATTTGCATTTATGCGACAAGTGGTTTTTGTGGTTCTATGGTTTTTCTTTGAAAACTTAGTAGAAAAGAAACGTACAAAATGGCCGCAACCACAGGTTACTAATTCAGTTTAAAAATCGGGTGCTAGCATACCGCGTGTCCACTAAATTACGAAACATAGGGCAGAGTCTTATGTTCGTTTTAAGAAAAGATTCGCGAGTCCTTTAACCGTTTCATGCAACATGTGGTACCTGGATTGTCTAAATTCTACGTGTAAGAACAAAATAATATAAAGTACGTGTTAGCGCTGTTCTGCTCTTGATCGGTAAAACAAGTGTCTAAACAATAACGCCCACTTGTCAACGGTTTTGACAAGTGATACATAATCGTAAGTGTAAACAAAATTGACAATGCTATTTATTATTTACATAGTAAAGAACAAGAATGGTATTAAATTTCTAATACGTAACTTGCGTTATAATGGTTTGCAAAATTTAACATAGCATTTGTCCTATGTTCCGCAGTTTTGTGGACACACGGTGTAAAGTACGAGTCTGTTTTGTCACAAACTTCAGAAATATGCAGGTTTTTAAAAGCAATTTTTAGAGGATGATTGGGATTGTTTTCAGAAGAAACTCTATTCCGAAACCTCTCTTCCGTGGATGTTTTTTAAAGTGCGTATTTAATTTTTTTTGAAATCCTTTTTACTAAACTTTTACAAAACATTATTAAACATAATAGCAGTTATCCTTTTATTCTAAAAAGAATTCGAAAAAGTTATTTGGAATGGCCGCAGGCCACAAGTTGCTAATTCAATAACTTAGGCTCTGCGAGCTTGGCAGTGAATTTTAAGAATTGACATGTCAATTAGGGTGGTTCTACGTTATACTTAGTAGAAAAAAAAATTTCATTTTTTGTTGTCGCACCCCCGAAAGTTGTTTCAATGCCGAAAAAACTAACCTATAAAAAATTTGAGCCCAGTCGAATAATATTAACACGTGCCACCGAACCCCGGAAGTTCTCAAATTGCGGATTTTAATTGAATTCGCCTATTATCAAGTAATATCTCATGAACAGTAAGTCTTATCGAAATTTTGATAATAATATAAATAAAAGAAAATTTAATTTGCTACAATTTTTGTTATATGCGATTTCTCCGCAAACCTATTGGATGCTCAAAAAATATACGTAAAGTATTAGAAAAACGTAAAAATATTTAAATTTTTAATTTCTATTAATAATAATTTTTATTTTCTATTTATAATTTGAAAACAAATATATGTATTTACCAATTTAAAAAAAAACGAACAATAAAAATGAATTACCGAAATTACATAAATTTAAAGAATTATATATACATACTTAAGATTAAACCAAATACAGCAAGAAATATAAAATAATGAAATATACATATCACAATAATTACTTTTTGGTTGCTAAAGAAGCTTTACTCGACTCCGGATATTGACGCCGATAATCACTAACAACTTGTAACGAGTACTGCTTTTGATCCTCTTTTTTGGTAATTAAGCTGTTATATTCTTCTATCAGTTTAATACCGCTTTCCGCAATATCATTTGTGACGTGAAGACTTTTTACTTTTTCCAAACCTTCTTGGAAACCTTCGTTCACATTCCATTCTGATGGTTCTAAGTTCAAGAATTCTTTAGATATCTTGAAACGATCGAAAAAGATAACAGATTCTGTTGTAATAAACTCGTCGATATCTTTTTCCAGATATTGTAATGCATCATTCGGATTTAATATAATACGTTTGTTACTGCCTTCTGAATCTTTCTCTTTTGAGTTAATTGCTTGTACCATTTTTTGTTTTGTTTCACAAGTCACATTTTCGCTAAAAAATGACAACGCTGCTGCTTCATGATTCAAGTACCATAAGTGGCCGCAAAATTTTGTTAATGTTGCTCGTGATATCTTTGCATCTATCGCTTCATATTTAATTAAATTTTTAAGAAATACTAAATCTTGATGCGGTGCCTCAGCAGCAACAGGTGCGCCAAACCATGCTTTAATATATAATTTTACTAAAAAGATACAAATATCACGGAGTGCAATTTCGTTTATTTTTATTTCTTTGATTTGGCCGCGAAATAAAGACATCTTTAAGCTATAAATTGCCTTCATCATCCAACGAGCATGATGCATTGCTCCTGGGGCGGGAAAAAATATTCGTCGTGGAGGTGTACCACCAAGAAAAATTATTGTTAATCCTAGAAGCTCTCGGTAGTCCTCTCGTGGCTGCTGTTTGCGTAATTGATCCATACAGAATGAAAGCATCTCATGTACTACATCTTGTAGTGCTTGGCTAATAACTGAATCATTTATTCCCGGTTCAAAAACTGTAACGTTAATTGTACTCCACGCTTGTTGAAAACGTTTAAATATCAGTACATCTGGACCTGAAGTTGCTCCAAACTTTTCTTCAAAAGCACTTCTCGGTACAATTTCGTAGATATGGTGCCTGCAAGGAAAGTATAGGATGTCACGTTCAAGCAATTGTTCTAATATTATACAGGCTCCTTTTAATCGCCCTGTGTTAGATGCAGTCGTATCACGACACAAAGCTTGTACTCTATCTGTAATACCCCATTCTT
The DNA here is from genome assembly GCA_958336395.1 of Ctenicera cuprea. Classification (NCBI taxonomy): domain Eukaryota; kingdom Metazoa; phylum Arthropoda; class Insecta; order Coleoptera; family Elateridae; genus Ctenicera; species Ctenicera cuprea. Next base: position 5,005,671 of record OY284489.1, on the reverse strand, counting down.
GGATAAATAAAATTCTTCATAAACTGCTGTAGCTTGATCCTTACCAGTACTAGATGTTAATGCAGGGATACCAAGCAATTTCTGAGACCCTTTGAACGATGAAATTATAGGTAACCGGTCAACATGGTCTTTTCCTGTTAATGCTGGAAGAATTTTGCCGTCCCAGTGAACGACAACTACATCCTTTTCAGATAAACTGAATTCAGCTCGAAGTTTTTCAGCGTATTCTGTTCTCAGTCGTTCACGGCTTCGATAAATAGATGATCGACTAATTAACAAATTATTTACATCTACTCCAAATGCTTCTCCAGCTGCCATTAAAGACAAACAAAGAACCAGTGTTTGACCATTCGACTCTGTTTTTTTTTCGTAACTGATTCATAGTTCAATATAGTTAAAGTAGGTAGAAGATTGTTATTACAGAACGACAAACATTTATATGTCACAAGATCTATTTACTTGTATTATCAAATTTTAGCCTAAAATTGAATAAATGATTGAAATTTACTTGCAAATTGTAATACTTCTACATTTTCAAATTATTAATAAAAAAAATTGTTTTTTCACGATTTTTTTACGTTTTTCTAATACTTACGCAACTTTCTTGAATATCCAGTAGGTTTTCGGAGAAACTTCATATAACAGAAATTGTAGTCAATTAAATTTCCTTTTATTTATGTTATTATCAAAATTTCGATAAGACTTACTGTTCGCGAGTTATTACTTGATAACAAGTGAATTCAATTAAAATCCGCAATTTGGGAACTTCCGGCGCTCGGTAGCAGGTGTTAATACTATTCGATTGAACTCAAAATTTTTATAGGTTTGTTTTTTCGGCATTGGAACGACTTTAGGGGGTGCGGCTAAAAAAAATCCGAGGTCGCAAAATTAGAACCACCCTAATGTCAATACATGCAAACCAGCTACAAAATAAAGAAACATCGTCACAATAGAAAATTGGTTTCATGTTTAAAATTTCAGATATTCATAAATTTGTAAATAAAAATATACTTACAAAGAACGCGTTTTCCGTTTCCCCTTCAACAAATAAATAAAATTAGCTGGGAGAGATATTATTTTATACAGGCGTCGCGTCGGTCTGGACGTGATTCGACTTTAATTTAAAGAAAAAGAATCAGAATTGCTTAATCCGCAGCTGAAAGATACGTTTCGCTAGGCGTAATTCAATTTTGCTTTCGTATAAGACAAGCAATTTTCTACACGATTTATTTTTCTTCTTCTCATATAACGGCAAAAATTTCCTGCAATTTATGCTTAAGGGATGTGGAATACATCATATTTCATAATAAGTTCTAGTTCAACGAATTTGGGATATGCCAAGCGCAATCGAGATTTGGATAAATGTTGATCATTAAGGAAAGTCTCGATTTATCTTATAAACGCTTGCCCAAGGGCAATGTTTGCTTAAATGATTGAGTTTTTATGACTCCATTTTAGACGATCGTGCGTGGTAGACAAAATTTCGAGGGTAAACGCCGCGAATTTACTCGAAAATTACTGTTTGTCTGAGCACTTGTACGCCATTCTTAGACCCTGAATATTTTATTATTGTTATTCGTTTCTGACAATACTCTCATTTCAGTTTGTGATGATGTTTATTTAAAGCGGAAATTGAGCTGGGGAAATCTTCTTGTTGACCGTTAAATCGAGAAAAGGAGAAAACATGTTGGCAAAATTTTAAATTACTCACTGTCAAGATTTTCTTTGAAGCTCTGCGTGTCTGAGCAAGAACATTTCCAATTAAAAGTAAACTAATTTACACAAGTTGAAACGATAATTAAAGTATTGTAAACAGACGAGAACGAATTAACTCTAAACAGTTCATCCAATAAATTAAGTATTTACAATCTCTTGGAATGTTTATTTTAAGGAAAACATGTAAATTGCGCTACATTATAAAAGGGGAGCTATATTTTTTAGCACTAGGAAAATTACGCAGACAGTTCACGCCAAAATCGCAATTTACGCAGTGACAATAACTTTAATGATTCATACAATTATTTGTTATGCACATTAGTGAAAACAGAAAGCAATTACATAATCGTTGTCATGGAAACCGCACTTAGGAGTGTCAACTGTACCGTGAAACAGCGTATTACAATTCAGATGTAAAACTGGGAATAAACCAATGGTTTCAAAAATGATCGCCAAATTGTCAATCCAGGAAGAAGTGGTAAAACTGCAAACAAGTCATTAAGCGTGTTGTAGCAACGATCCGAGAGAAGATCGAGCTCCGGCGTACCGTCACGAGATCAAGTTTCAGCCTCCGATCACCAACACTACCCTAAGATCAAACACTGCGCAAGACTACTATTTTTAGGATCAGTAACACTGATCACGATATAAACGCATGAAAACTATCGATTTATAGCCTATGATAATGATATCGAGCTTCGGCGTCCGATCACTAGCACTACTCTCAGATCGAGCTCCAGCCTATGGTCGCGAAATCTAGCTTCAGCCTACGGTCGCCAAATCAAGCTGTATAGCTTGCGGTCACGGAAATCTTACAGTAGGTTCCTCTTACAGTCTTACAAGTAATCCTCCAAAGCTAGCACTAGCTCCGGTCTGAGGGAACTTCTCTACACAGATCAATTAGCATCCAGCTGTGAAGCAGCTTCTAGTCACCAGCACAAGCTTCAACCTCCGGTGACCAGCACTACTCCCAGATTAAGCTCCAGCTTTCGGTCACCAGCACTACCCAAGATCGAGCTCCAACCTACGCTCACTAGATCGAGCTGTAGCTTCCGATCACAAAAATTATCCTTGTAGTCTCCTCTTAGAGTTGTACAAACTTAACCCTCCAGAGCGAGCACTAGCTTCAGTCCGAGGCAATTCCTCTCTACAGGTCAATTAGCACGCACCTGTGCACCCCAGTTCCAGACAAAGCAGCTATTTGCAAGAACCACCAGCAAGAGATGCAAGCCCCAGTCTCTATATTTAAAATCTTTAGCTAGTTCGAATATTTGTGACTTTCTATGTAATTATTTTTTAAAACTGTGAGCTGAGTCTGCACAAATTTTAAGCCGGTTTAACGCCTTCAATAACGAGAAATTGAATTTTAACAAGCTGTTCACGATACAGTTGACATTTACATCTTTGTTGAATAACAAGTGAACAGTTTGTTTTCTCTTTACGATAGAGTACGTTCAGTAATGCACATACATAACAAGTAATCGAGTGCATCACTAAATTTGCTACATTACTGCGTTAATTCCTGTTTTGTTGTGAACTGCCCTCGTAGATTTTAATTTTTCGATTAATGCAAACTCATTAATCATTTTTGATGTTTGCTTAGGGTTATTGTTTGTTTTTGCAATCTTCAGCTTGAAAATAATATAGCTAAGACGGAATGGCCTAAAATTGCTTTAAAACTTATGAAAATTAAATAAACTGAAATTGGGTTAATTCAACAAAAAACAAACAAAGTCGCATGAAATTAATTAATTATTCCCGATAAAAAAATATATTAGTTGTGAGCTAAGAAAACCCATATGGCAAAAATCGGACTATTTTTGTTTTAATTAATGACGTAATTCTGGAGATTTTAGTAAACACCTCAAACAAAAGTCTCTTTATGATTTTTGTGTCTCTGGAACAAGAACCATCAATTAACTTCACTTTCTTTATCTATATTTACTGGAAGTTCTCAGCATCACTCAAAGAAGATGCCAAATGACAGTAATTGCCATTGTACTTCCTCGCCTATACCGATGCTGCATTAGCACTTAGGCTTCTTCTAGGACCTGCTGCAAATTTGAATGACATCGAATATTATTTTCATTTATTTTTGAATGTATGCAGGTTTAAAAGGCATTAAATGTTTTATGTCTCAATTAATTTCAATTAATTTAACGCCTTATAAAAATTCCTTTATTTTGAATTTTTAGTACCGCGCTTCTCTTTTTACCAGTGCCATAGTTGCCATACAATACGCTTGCGCCTTGCGTCTGTAAGTACCTTAATCCGCAACTGCCAACCCCATTTGCCAGATAATTAATAATTTTAAAATTGTTTAATTTTTCATCGCGAATTGCTCCCACATGTTCATGACATTAAATTTATTTGCTAACATTTTACAAGCAGAGAAGGAGAAGAGGAAATCACATTCATTTCTCGCTTGGGGAATTCGAATAATGGGTGAGAACCTTAAAAATAAGATTTTTTTGTAGTTCTTTAAAATAATGTTGTACACAGTGCAACTATACATCCTCACCTACCAATGGCGGCTCGTGGGGTGCAGCGAGTGAAGCGCCGCTTAACTTTAATTAATTTGTAAGAAACAAATTTTAAGATTAAAAGTATCTTTAAAACTATGTAAATCCATTACTAATGAAATCATTCTAACAACCGCGAACGTAAAAATTGCACTCCGGCGGCCGAGTGCTCGTAAATTATGGGCCAGCCAACACGACTACACAGTAAAGCACAAGCGCAAGTGAGACGATTATGAAGACTGCTTTTATTGCTAAATCAAATTACGTGGTTACCATGACAACGTGTCCCCCACTGCCCGCACACAAAACTAGCTTCAGGTAGAACGTGACTCCAGGTAACGAAACGGCTTTATCAAAATTTATTAATAAGAATAAAAATAGTTTAGCTTTGGAAAAACCGACGCCAACATTATTTAGAAAAACTATTTTAGTGGCTTTGTATTCTCTTTATGAAAAATGTTCAAAATAAAAAAAAATTAAAAATGTTACAAATTTACAAGAAATTTTCAAAAATTTCTAAATTTTAAAATAAATTTAAATAATTTTCTATTTTTTCAAAATTTTTCTAAATGTAAAAATTGTGAAAACATTTAATATTTTGAAAAATTTTCCTAATAACAAAAACAAAAGCCCCCGTAGCGTTTGGCTGACAGTTTTTTTTATCTTGTTTCAGATTTTCTAGTGTAACGAATTTTTTTACAAGTGGATCAGAATGTTTTTGCTAATAAGGCCACTTTCCCCTAAGCTCATTCGACAATGCTTTTTCATCAAAAAAGACTTTCCGCCAGGGGCGTTCGTGGAGTACAGCGAGTTACGCGCCGCTTCACGTTTATTAATTCATAAGAAGCACGTTTTATAATTAATAGTATCTATATTTATGCAACTATACAAATTCATTACTAATAGAAGTTTTCTAATATCGGCGAGTGTAAAAATTGGCCCGGGCTTTCGTAAATTATTGGCCAGACAACACAATTACCCAGTCAAACACAAGCGCAAGGAGCGTGATTATAAAAACCTTCTTTAGAGGAGCACTAAATTACGTGGTTACCATGACAACGTGTACCTCACCGCCTGCACATACTACTAGCGTCAAGCAGAACGTGACTCGATATTTATAGCCCTTCACTTTAAATTACAAAACTGCTTGATCAAGATTCAATAATAAAGATTTTAAAAAAGGTTTATCTTTGGGGAAAGACCGACGCCGATTAAATATTAAAATAAAAATACAAAAACAGAAATAATTTAGGGGACATGGATGCCGGTGCTCCATGCCCCGGCAGGCGTTAGAAGACGGCTAAATTTCTATTTTACAAAAACGCTTCACCTGTTTCTAAACCCACGAACAGCCACTGCCACATCCCCTTTTATTGAACAGACCAACCTCATTCTCAAAAAGGTTCATCCAAGGAACACTATCAAACTATACATTTTAGTTTCGTTTTACGGCGTAGAAAAGTTTTTTCTAGAAAATGAATATAAACTGGCAGACGAACAAATAGATAAACGAAATGAAATTCGGCCTTTCTTTGATTGGAAAGGCTCTAAAACGCACGATATAAAATACGGATGGCTTTAGGGTGTAATATTGACGTAGATAATTATTATTGCCCTATTGCACACAATAAGTTTTGCTTCTTTTTCTGACTAGCACAGTAGAGTGATATTAAAAGCTATACATGCATCGTCTACTCCCAAACATCTTAATCATACTTCCTTTATACAGGGTGTTTCCAACCTTATTCTAAGACGAAATTAAACTTTAACAAAAAAAATTGGTTGTCGCTCGTTTAAGCAAAAAATTGTACAGAGGTTTGTTTTGATATCCTTTTTTTTATAAAATCAAAAAATTATCTGTAAACAACCACAATACAATGGTGGCAGTCCACAGCGCTAGTACTATTATTCTAAATTGACTGTTTCATATGCAACCTCACGATCTGTCGGTAGATCTCGTCGGCAGAGCCATCAGATAACCTTTCCGTACGACGCAGCGTTAGTATGTGCGGAAACCATTATCTTTAAGCGTTATATCACATGTATCCCGACGGTCTGTTCTAGAAGACTCTGCAGTGTTGCAACAGAGCACGTGCAGTTTATGATTCGCCACCAAAATTGATTAAAATTGAGATTATGAGTAATAATAGGGACAACAATTTCTGCATCGACATAGACTTTTTAATTGCGGTGAAGATTTATTTGGGATAGTTCGGAAAAAAAGTTACAGAAATAGAAACTGGAAAATAAGGCATACTAGTAAGTGACTGCTACAGACATTGAGATGATTCATAAATTCTGCCTTCGACCATCTTTAACTCACATATTGTTCCGTGTCCAAATAAAAATTAGTTAATACAAAAGTTACAACAAACATGCAGGTCTGTGTGCCTTGTACGTCACTAAGCAACAGGCGACTTCCGTATTTTGCTACAGTCGCCACATCTGCAAATGTTTGATCGCTAGACAACGACCACTTCTGCCTTGCAAACGTTTGCTTTTATTGACATGTAACTAAACAACAGGCGACTTCTGTTTCCTGCTACGGTCGCTGACCATCAAGACCCATCATCAGTTGCATGTGAAACGGACTTTTGGATTAGATACGTAAGTAGTAAATAAGACGAGTTTAGCATCTAGAATGCTGTGTTAAATATATGACGTTGTCTGACGCACCCTGTACAAACAGTGCGTATACGTAAGAAAATAACAAGTTTCTGTTGCGGCAGTTAGATGCAAACTTTTAAAATTAATGCAAATTTTATAACTTTCAATTTTTTTGAAGACAATCGAGTCGGCTCCTGAAAGGGAACACTTTACTCAAATATTATGCACCCTTCTATAAATTTTTTACATTCTTTTTGCTAAAAAATGCGAGCCAAGGGCCTCGCCTCTTCGTTTCCAACTCCATTTATAGCATCACGTAATCCCTATGTTCTTGTTCCAACACACATGGGGAGACTTACATTACATTTCCATTCAGATCACGAAATAACATAACAGAGCGTTGATCCCAATTTATGCATCAAAATTTAGCTTTTATGGCTCGACTATAATCTTCTAATATTTCAATGTAAACCGCAAGTTTATCCTTTAATCCAGACACAGGAACGGCAATGTAAACGTTTATTTTATTAAATAATAAAGCGCGCGTTTCACGTAAGAGGGAAAAGATGTCGTTCCAATAAAATGCCGAGCCAGACCACTTAAATCCTTAACGCAAACAAAAGAAAACGGAAACGGAAGATAAAAAATAAGATCTTTTTCCCAAATCACATATTAGTTCCTGTACTTGGTTTCTCTAAGTCGTGGAAATCAGAACGAAGCACGCAGTCTAAGAAACGCTATCTTACAATTTTAGGGAAATCATAGTTGCAAATGTAACTTAAAAAAATATAACAATCTTAAAATCAAAGGGGGGGGGGGTTACGTTGCTGCTCTACCCACACGTTGCATATTTTTAAGCCTCCGCACATACTCTCATTTTATACAGGGTGTTAATAAACTGTAGGGACAAACTTCTAGGGCTTGCAAAACACAACGAAGCAAACAACTTTTGTTAATAAATGTGTGGTCAAAAGTATTTCCTTTCAGGGATAGAGCTTCTCAAAGATTCTTTAAGAAGCGCCTAAATGAAGGCAACTCAATTTACTACCTACTATTTGTTTCCATAACAACGGAAATTAATACAGGATAAATAAAGCCCTCTTTCCCACTTTTCAAATTCAAATTAAATTTAAAATAAATTAATTAACAAAATGTTTCAAAACTAAGCAATAGAAAAAACCAAAATTACACAGCAAAAATCAACTATTTGAAAAATTTACAATAACTAATTCAAAAATTAACAAAATTATAGTTTCTTCTTCCTCTTGTTATAGGCCAGTGGCCTGTTTAATACCCGTAACTAGTGCGGGTTCTATGAGCCCTCTTTGCACGTATTCCGGGCAGGACGCCGAGGCTGACCTTACCCGTCGAAAGGGGAAGAAGTTCCACTAAATGGTTTACGATTGCCAAAGATGTTAGTATGACAACCGGGACCGACGGCTTAAAGTGCTCTGCCAAAGCACGGTTGGTTGCAGATATGCCCCTACATTGGACACCCATCCGAGTGGGGACAAGAGCGGACAGTGCTTAACTTTGAATACCGTATGACCGACATCCGCAGTTCTCCGCCATGCAACCGTAATAAATTTTCAAAATGTCGAATTGTGTCAAAATTGACGTTATTTGAATGCATGTATGTCTAGATCGTTTTATTTCAAAATTCAAAATAATTGAAAATGCAATTTGGGTTGCGTATTTTCAGGTACTTCTAAAGAATCTTTAAGAGGCTCCATTTTCTAAAGGAAGCACCTTTTACCACACATTTATTAATAAAAGTTGTTTGCTTTGTTGTGTTTTGCAAGCCCTAGGAGTTTGTCCCTACAATTCATTAACACCCTTTATAAATTTAATAGAATTTAACAAAGAATTTAAAGCAGGTCGTTTTAAAGCCATGAATTTTGTAGACCTTCATTTCGCATTATAGGCATCCCAGTTCTGCAGTACCACTAATGATACACAGAGTTAAAATCGGATTATGCCAACGTCATTCCCAATTGTAATTATCCGAACCCAATTTGTACCTACTCAGAAGTAATGTAATCAAATGGCATTGCTTGATGAAGTTCTGATCAAGTCCAAATGCAGAAACAGAATAACATCGGATAAAGTTTGTACGAGATTAAAATCAAACAGTAGTGACCTCCAACCGGTAATTACTATCAACCTGCCTGCTTCCATTACGCCTAAATGTTGTGTAGAATACAGAATTTAAATGTAATTAATCTTGATTTAGTGCCTAACGGTAGTTAAATGAAGTTGAAATTTTGAGACGCTGTTTTAACGTATCCTAAGCAGCTTATCCTCGAAATATCAGGAAAGTTTAATCAAGTGAAAGAAATGTTAGGCCAACTTAGATATGATAAACAAACTGCAGAAAAATGGTAATTATCCACCGAATCATCGCTTCAAGTGGCCATAGCGCAGGCTGCTGGCATGGTTCTTTTTAAATTTAGATGCAATGTGTATCACAATTGGAAATAAAGCAAATGCGTTGTGATATCCATGACAATTCTGCTTCCTTCGTCAGTGTGCTATAATTGTCTTAGTTGCCGAGAGATATTACACTAAGTAGTAGGATTCTACTCTCACGTAATTACAAAAGTCTACGAATCGTTTGAAATCTATTTCTAGGTAATGCAACGCAAATAGCACGCACACTATGTTTTATTAACAGAAAATACAAGAAACCCGAAAAGATATTAAGGGTAGTGCATAGTTAAACCACATTTTAAAAAATGACTATTTAGGTTAATGTTCTTAGCTCCGCTAACTTCATTTCAGTTAATATCTTATCGCTAGAAAATCTGTTTAATTGTCATGTAATGACATTTACCGTCTACACTAAGTACACTTAAAAGTGCAAAAATGTACCCAAAATATATAAAAAAAATTCATTAAACAAAAAAAATTAGAAAGAGCCCAATAGTCCTGTTACAACGCACGTGTTAGGAGAGAAGAGTGCATGCGTGGGTGGGTATCGTATTACCCGGGCTCAGCAAACTTGTGCTATACACCGGTCTAACATGCCCCACCCCTGAAAGACATGCAACCCAACATACACACCACACACACCGTCCATGGACACGCCGCGCCGGATTTAACTTATTCAGAAAAATTTCCGACGGGCAGAGGACTCGAACCTACTGCCATTGAGAGTCTAGTTTCAAAGCCTGGGACTTAAACCACTACCACCAGCTGGCCCAAATATACAGTTAGTGAACCAAAATATAATATAAAGGACGGGTCCTTAACCAAAAAAACTAAGAAAAACCCGTATAGTCTGGTTATAACACGTATGTGCGTGTGTATGCACAAATATTTTCTTACACGGTGTTATAATCAAAAAAAATTACATAAAAGCACTCTACAGTCCTTGGCCAAATTATGACTCAGACTCACCTACAGTATTGTTGAATCACGATGTTATACCACACTGCAAAAATGAGAAGAGTCTTCCTCTGTATTAATGCAACAGCTTTAAAGCACCCTACAGTGCACCCCAACCCTTAAATATTAAAAATTTGAAAAAATGGCAAGAATTATCACTTTTATTAATGCAATGCTTCGAAGTCACCCTCTAGTAGGCCTGAATTTTAACATATTTTATAAAATTTATATTTTATAACGAAGGTAATCACTTTATAAATTATCAATTTGAAATAACCAAATCCTAAAATATCCTAAACATTTTTGGGGATAATATACAGAGTGGCTAGGAAAACCCTGTCCACTTTTCTTGCGGCGGTCAAGAGATGGCGCTTTAGTAAAGAAAAATTAAATTAAAATACTAGCAACAACGCAGAATCGAAGACTGTACATAAAATATAGGAGACGGTTCTTTAATCTAAGAAATTACGATCAAAGCCTTATAGTCCGGTTACAGCACGCGTGTTTGTTTTTTTTGTACTATAAACAAGATAGTAATTAGAATGAGTATCTGTATATAAAATACCAAAGATTAGGGAGGGTCAAGATGGGAAACGCAGCAACTAGATCTAAAGTAGCGCCATCTATTGCTTCAGCTGTAATCGTGCAAAGAGATCGGTAACAACAGAAAGTAGAAATCTAATATTCTAAAAATGTGCTAAACGTCAAATATGTGTGTTTACTGTTTGGTTGGCGCACGCGGGTTTATCATTTGATTTCGTTATTAGCATAAAGCATATTGCTGTAGTGTTTGTTGAAGTTGTGTGAACTGTTAATTCGATTTCCGTTTTTAAGTGTTTTTAAACAGCAATTTTTATTGCTAATCATGAGTCACGGTTCCTACTGCATTGTCAATGACTGTAACAATAACAAAAAGGAGCATCAAAAAGCATTTTTTACCCTTCCAAAAAGTGCGGAAGCGTAAGTAAAAACTTCAGTGTGTTTTTATGATATATTATTAAATTTGGTGATGTTTACAGGGCTAAAAAATGGGTTCAATTTAGTGGACGCAATGATCTGTTGGTGGCCGATTCGTATTTAAAGAAAAGCTACAGGGTTTGTTGTCATCATTTTTTACCTGAACAACTCAAGTCCACATATCCCAGAAAACTACTAAAACCAGATTCGTTTTTATTGTTATTTATAAAAATGAGATGTCACTGGGCAGTGCGGTTAGAAAATCGAAACAAGGAAAAAAAGGTGTACACTAAAAATAAAAATTGAAAAATATTTCACACGAATAAGCCAAAGATTAGGGAGGTAATATTTGGAATAAGCTATCTGCTTTACTTGTATATGGATTTTAATAAAACATTTCCTATGTTAATGTATTTTGTATTTCAGTTTAGTTACTAGATTCGTATTTTTTTAATGTGCCTAGATTCGATATTGGAAATTTTAAATTTGCCGCCAACATGCATCTGAAAATTTAAATTTGGCGGCTTCCAGTAACTGTCTGCTACGCCATCTAGTATCTCAGATGTTTAAAAATGCCTCCAACTTGTGGTCGGTATTGGCCACACACTTCTTACCGACGTTTCCCATCTTAACCCTCCCTAATCTTTGTAAAATACTTAATTACTTTAACAATATTTTTTTATTTTAACCTTATACGTATTTTGGCATGTTTGTATGCCATTGTCATGTGTAGGTTTTCTATAAACTGAGTACTCAAATTTATTAGTTGAATTAATTTTTAGGTTTAAATCTAAAAAGTTACTGAACTTATTTTGTTTTAGTACTTCATTTAATTTAATTAATGAATTTTTAATTTTTATTAACAGCTTAATAATAATAACTTCGTTCAATACACTTAAATATGCTTCGATCCCATATTTTGGTGACAAATCAGAAAAAAATGCTAAAATTATAAACAAAACAAATAAATATAAAGTAAGTTTCAAAACAACTAGAAACATCTTAAACACTTTGTTTAATGCAAAATCAAAAACAGACGATCTGCTAAAATCAGGCATTTACAAATTCAATTGTTCACATTGTAATTCGGTTTATATAGGCCAGACAATTAGAAATTTTGATATTAGGTATAAAGAACACGTACGTTGTTACAAATACAAACACCCACATAAATCCAATTACGCTAAACACTTACTGGAACACAATCATTCAATGACATCCAATAACACCATAAAATGTTTACACCTTTGTGATGATAAACGTAAATTAGATATACTAGAAGCTTTTGAAATTCACAAACATTTAAAGACTGCACCGTTAATGAATGGGCAAATTGATCTCTTAAATTCTCCTCTATTGGATATTTTAGAATAAGAAATCAAGTCATCTGCAGACGATTACCGAGATCAAGTCACCAAGTTCTATTGCTATAACAACAATAACTGTTTACTTTTTCATATAACCTTTGACAATGGCATGTAAACATGCCGAAATACGTATAAGGTTAGAATAAATAAATATTGTTAAAGTAATTAAGTATTTTGTATACAGATACTCATTAAATATGGACTTTAACGAAGGCTTCCGCGGCCGTTGTTAATAAGAGCTAGGCTTCCGGGTTGGAGCCGCGTCATCGGTGCATGAACTGCCGACGTTTCGTCCTCGGTTCCACGCGACATCTTCAGGGCTATGGTCACTTTGGGAACTGGAACACAACTGTTGCGTTCCAGAACCCAAAGTGACCATAGCCCTGAAGATGTCCCGTGGAACCGAGGTCGAAACGTGGGCAGTTCATGCACCGATGACGCGGCTCCAACCCGGAAGCCTAGCTGTTAATAGATAATCTACTGTAATCATGTTTTCCCAGGGTATTATTTAATTCACAAAATTTAATACCTACCGCGTGACTTCCTCAAATTGCCTACTTCAATTTTAAAAATGCTGTTTAAGATTCTACCATTTCGCACTAAAACTCGTATTTCTGAGATAAATAAATAATAAACGTTGTTCATAACAAGATTATAAAATTTTAAAGCAACCTGTCATCTTTTCCCCTTGAGAAACCACAATGTCATTTTATCGTTTAGCTTTTTCCCCCATAAAAAACACGAATACGCTCACAAAATCGCACATCGATTTTAAAAACAAAGCTTTAGTGAATAATGATGACATTTTCTGTGGTTTTATGTTAGCTATTACACCGTAGTGTTACGAGCAGCGTAGGAAATGTGGACGCTTGTATTTTCAAAACCGATTCCGTACAATGTTGCAAACAAACCCATTAATTTTAGTTTTCCCTTTCGCCTTTCCCAACAGCCCAAAAGTAGTTTATTTGCATTAGGTGAAATGAACATGAATGGGGGCGTCATAGTCGACTTGTTTGAATCCCCCGATCATTTTGCCGGTTTAAAGTCAACGGTTTTAGTTTTGGCAGCTTATCAGCGGTAACAGGGATTAAACTCGATCCCCTGTAACCCCAATTGCGGAGGCAACGTCAGCCAGGAGCTTGAACGTATTGACGAGGGCTGAAGCTTCCGCAATAAAAATTCCGCTGTTGTGTGACGGTACGCCGTGTTATTAACTAAAATCCAATTCCGGTTCCCTTAAAAGGCAAAGAGAAGTCAGATTTGCTCTATTTCCCAGCTTTTGACGTCTTGCGCCTGTCAGTCAAATCGGAAGATGAATTGCACAGGCTGGAGTTAATACATTGGATTCGCTCTACACTGACATGAACATTTCATGCTACATTTCGCAATATTATCGTCAGTAACGAAGATGAAATGTTTATCAGCATCTGGGCACACACTTCGACACTTCCTGAGAGAGTTGCGTCGCTATCGCGATGTGCTTAATTGAATGCAACTCAGCCAGGCATAGTACACACGGGTTATTTTCGTCGAGATGTAGATACAGCAAAAGGGTGTGATGTTAGGTGGTAGTAAATTTCTATTGGGTTAATGTAAATTTAATGAAGCCACCACAAACTGCGGGAACGTAAAGATGTTTTCTGCAAAAGCAGCTAATGAAGGTTTTAGGGGTAAGCACATTTTCGTTTGAGTTAGTTTCACGTTGCTGGTGGAATTTATGAATTTAGGAATTAAAAACCAACACTAATTTTTTAGAAATGCGAAATTACTGAATAATTCCTGGTTAAGATTAAGATAGAAACAAGGAAACTGTATAAGGCAGTGTTTCCCAAACAGTGGATAGTGACCTCTAGGAGAGGGTGAGTAAGGGATTGTCCAAATGGTGTGCAACACGCTTTCTGCCAACTCAAACATGCGCGTCCCAGAGACTTAGTGAACACCAAGAGAAGAAGATCTACATATAATTTAGCGTGAACAAGAAAAGTTTGGAAAACGCTGATATAAGGCTATAGACATCTACGTTATATACCCAGCAGATCATTAAGAGTTTAACTAAAATCTAAAATCTTGTTTGTTAACATCTACGTATGTTTGACGTTCAGTTTAGAACGCGTTGTTATTCGAACGATACGCCCAGACATTTTCGGTTTGGCCCGTGTTGTTGCTTATAAATCTGTAATCAAACTTGTACGTGTGTTTCAAAGGAAGAAAATTTAATTGCTTTGTTGCAGCCGATGAAACTTTAAGCTTATTTTTTAATTATTACATTAAACAAATGGCATTAATGGTTAGGTTAAATGCTCTAAAAATTAATCTATTTTTTAAAAATTGTTACTCGAATGCTTAAGCTATTGGGCTACATGTTTAAGTTCAAGAAGAGAATAAAATTACACTTTATAAGGTGCTGATGGTAATCTGCATCACCTAACCTAGCAAACAAATAAATCTTTTTTATTATTTAAAAATTAATCTTCGAGTCGTGCGATTTACATAACAATTTACAACATTTAAAATTTGCAAACGTTTCAAGCGTTAATTACTTTGGATTTTTAATTAAGTCAGAATTACAACTGCTGTTTTAACGATGGCGTATATATTCGAAGTTATAAGGTTAGGGGTTAGATGCTCTCAAAATTAATTAAATTTCTGAAAATCGTGGCAAGACTTCTTAAGCAATTGAGGAAAAATTTGAGTTAAACAGAAAACTAAAATCACGTCTAAAATGGCTTTAACTGCTTTTTAAAATCTAATTTTGTATATCGTTCACAAATCTGTAAGAACTTTTACAAATTTTGAAATGTTCACCTGCACAGGGCAATTCAAAAATAATCGCATCAACCGCGCATTGTAAACGAACAAACACATCTTTTACTGCACTATAGAATTATAATATAATATTATAATATTATATTATATAATATAAAATTTTTCAAATCGTGCACCGATCTGCAATGATTTATATAAAATTCGCAATTTACAAAAGCAGAAAGTCGATATATTATATTACACATAACTAACTCAACTTTTCTAAAACGTATAATACCGTTTAAGTCGCTACAGAAGAGCGATGTTTTTATAAAAGATTGTGAGGGGCAAAACTTAAAATATGCACGTTCCAGACGGGCACCGTAGTTTTTAAAACGAGACCGAAACTATGTAAAAAACGAAATAAAACAAACGAAGCCCCCGTTGTGCAGGGTTAAATAAAAATAAGGTTGTGTACGACCACGCAACGTTGCCAGTTATAGTTTCACTTAGCGGTTGTACAAACCTTATGGCGATAATTTCCAAATATCTTAGATGTTAGACAATTCTTTTATTTTAAAATATCTAAGTAATTTTAAAATAAAAAAAAACACTCAATACTCAACTAGCAAAGATAATAAAAAATTATCTATATTTTAAAACTTCTTAAGTTTTATAAATTAAAATTATTTTAAATATCTGAGATATTTATAATTTTTTTAAATATTTTTGAGATATTTCTGAATAGATAAATAGAAAATATCTTAGAGATATTTTAAAATAATTGTAAATATCTTAAATGTATTTAGTTCGTATATATTTACATCAAGACTTAAAAGTACGTAAGATATTTTTAATTACGTACAAATATTTTCGAGATATTTGTAAATTGCTTTTATTTTTGTTTTACCGATAATTGTTACCACTAAAAAGTAAAACAGTGACGGCGTTCCATAATTACGTTTGTATTGGTCCCTTTATCGGAAACTCAAAAAATTTGGTAAAAAAATTACTAACATATACAGCGTTATCATAAAAATTGATGAAATTTTTATTAAGCATTTCACGAAAAAAAAAGTATACGGCAAAAAAGTTGTTTTATCCTAAAACTTCACTGACGTAAGCAATTTTTAAGTAGCTTTCATAGGATGCGCACAATACGGACGACCCTGTCGAAAACCTGTTATTAATTTTTTTCAGCAACCCAAAAATGTTTTACTGAATTGCCCAATTAATGTTTAACCACATTTACAAACTTTTTTTAATTAAAACAAGAAAATTAAAATTTAAAAACCCTGGCCGCCACTGCCTAATACCTATCGACAAAAGGATTAATTTGAAAAAATGTAATAGCAGCCCCTTTTTAGCCCTTAAAAGGCGAAAACCGCAAATAATAAAGAAATTTCATACTCGTTGATGAAGTAAAATTTCAAAGGAGCCAGGAATCCTTTTACATGCTGTATTAAGTATTAATGGCCTCGAAACCTTGGGGAGTTGTTACTTGTTAGTCCGTTCGTTCCGGAAGCTTCCTAAGAGGTTCGTTTCCCTTCTTCCGTTTCTGAAATTTAATTTTGGAATTAGAAGGCTTTTGACGATCCAGCGTAGAACACACGTTCCTCTTTAGCTAACATGCTTAAACAAATAGCCAAGGTTACAAAGGTTTCGGTGAAATTGCTGAATAATAAATTTACTTCATTTTGTCTTCCCTTTTATGTTACAACTATCGTGTAATAATACAAAGTAGTCTAGTAAATTGCAAAAATAATGTTAAATTAAAAAGAAAAGACAAAAGAAGACAATGTGACGAGCTAAATAGAATATTAACCGAATTATCCTGTGTGAAAGTCAAGTGCCAGTTGATATTCAAACAAAAAAAAACGCGTCCACTAAATAAGGTTTTTCTGTTAGCAACAATTTTTCTTCCAAATTATTTTAAAAAAGTTCGTAAGAAATCGATGGAATTTTTTGGTGTTCTTAAAAATGTCACCCTTTCAAACGTAATTTATTATTTGCCAACTTAAAAAGCTTAATGTTCAGGAAATCGTACATTCACTCATCCCCTTTATATTTTTCCTGGCTGCAAATACAGTGTTTAAAATTATTTTTCCATTAGGTTAGATGCTTCCTTTTCATTCTGTACTCGGCCCATTTTATGTTAGTTTTATACAGGGTGATTTATTACACGTGCAACGCACGACTTTCACGATGAATACAGAATCTGAACACAATAAAGAAAGTTCCTGTAAACATGGACCAGGAAACGCTTCTTTACGGAGTTACATTCTGTTGAAAATAGACTGTTTAAGAACTTTTTTGTTGATAGTTATATTTAAATAATCGAATATTAAAACATTCAAATATTTAAATATTCAAATATTAAAATATTCAAATATTAAAATATTGAAATTTTAAAATATTAAAATATTTAAATAGCAAATAGGCAAATATTCAAAATATTCAAATATTTATTTATTCGAATATTTAAATATTCAAATATTTAAGTATTCAAATAATCACATATTTAAGTATTGAAATATTCAAATATTTAAATATTCAAATATTCAAATATTTAATTATTCAGATATTCAGATATTGAATATATCAAATATCAAATATTCAAATAACCAGATATTGAAATATTCAAATATTCAGATATTCAAATATTCAAATATTTAGATATTCAGATATGTAGCTGTTAAATATATCAAATATCAAATATTCAAATTTTCAAATATTCAAATATTTAATTATTCAGATATTCAGATATTGAATATATCAAATATCAAATATTCAAATAACCAGATATTGAAATATTCAAATATTTAGCTGTTGAATATATCAAATATCAAATATTCAAATTTTCAAATATTCAAATATTCAATTATTCAGATATTCAAATATTCAGATATTCAAATATTCAAATTTTCAAATATTCAAATATTTAATTATTCAGATATTCAGATATTGAATATATCAAATATCAAATATTCAAATAACCAGATATTGAAATATTCAAATATTCAGATATTCAAATATTCAAATATTCAAATATTTAGATATTCAAATATTTAGCTGTTGAATATATCAAATATCAAATATTCAAATTTTCAAATATTCAAATATTTAATTATTCAGATATTCAGATATTGAATATATCAAATATTCAAATAACCAGATATTGAAATATTCAAATATTCAGATATTCAAATATTCAAATATTTAGATATTCAGATATTCAGCTGTTGAATATATCAAATATCAAATATTCAAATTTTCAAATATTCAAATATTCAATTATTCAGATATTCAAATATTCAAATATTCAGATATTCAAATATTCAAATATTCGAATATTCAAGTATTCAGATATTCGAATATCAACTATTCAATTATTCAAATATACAAATTTTAAAATATTTAAATATTCAAATATACAAATATTCACATTAAAACTATTCGTGTATTTAATTAATTTGAATATTCGAATAAAAGTTTATACGCACACTCGAATCCTAACATCTGAACAATTCTCAATGTTATTAAGTTACACACACTAAAGCAATAAAAAAAATTTCGTAAACACGAATCCTCAAAAGCCTCTTTGCAGAGTTATAGCTTCCGAAACAAGCAACAGATATCGTTACCACTTTCGAAGGTCGTAACTCCGTAACAAAGCGTTTCGGTACCCAAGTTTATCAGAACTTTCTCTATTGTTTTGGTGTGTAGAACATACCCACAAATTTTATAGTAACTATTAGGGCATCTTTAAAAAACACTTAAACTTCCATGGCAACTTTTTTCATTGCTTTCAAATTCTGAAGATGTGTCCCATATTTCATGATTATAAATCACCCTGTATTAAAGCTGAGACAAAAATCGATAGCAAAATTGACAATCGATTTTAATGAATTACTTCGATTTTTGATTTTCAAAAAATCGAGAAATTCTTTATTTTTTTTTATAGTTAAAATCGCTTCTATACATTTTAATTCGAAATAGAACAAAAGTCGATAGCAAAATTAACAATCGATTTTGATCAGTTATTTTACAATCGATTTTTGATTTTCAAAACAATCGAGAAACCGTCTAATATTTTTATTCGATTTTAAAAAAATCGACAACAACATTGTCCATCGATATCTATTAATTATTTTACAATCGATTCATGGTTTTCAAAAAATCGAGGAAATGCTTAATGTTTTTAATCGATTTTTTATAATTGAATTTGAGTTAGAACTGTTTTTTTATATTTTAATAGAAAACTAGTGCTTACAAAAGTCGCTTTTTCTAATCGATTTTATTTAAAACTCCAAATATTACAATGAATTGTTTTCCTAAACGATTCAACTTCGCTTTTCATGCAATTGTATGAGTACATAACGGTTTAAATAAGCTCTTCGTGCTTTGCCTACGTAGATTTCAAGTTGAAATTTCGGCATTACAAACGTGCAGACGCAGTAAAAAGCTAGGCTGTAATCTATATATTAAATCCGGATTCCTTCCACCTGTCTCATCTTTTACTACCGCCGGCCCCTCGTTTCTAAAAGCCGCATCTATACGCGTCATTTATATAAGGCGCATATTCGCATGAACCCCTGTGTAGTCGACCAGTACGGTTTTCGATGCCAATAGGAAAATTGTGTTTACGCCCTACGGTCGGATGATTAGGGCGCGAAACGACAGCTTTTTGATGCATTTACAATCCTGTCGTCATGTCGGATTTAATACTAAATATTACCCCTTTTAGTAACAATCAGCAAAATTCTGCAGGTTGCTTAAAATTGTCTTTATTTTTAGCCTCTGTTTCAAAGTTATTAATTTTTGTTTAAAATATACAGGATGGTTGAAAATATTTACTCAACAACTTGTAATTTATTGTTCGTTTGTTTATTGTGACGTAATAACAAGTTCATATATCAATGTTATAACATTCCTTTGTTATTGAAAAGATCTACTACAGATTAGCACTACAAGTAATTGAATTTCTATTTTTCACATTATTTGACAAATGCAGCTGGAATAATTTACGAAGTTTCATGTTTGAACTTGAACATTTTTTTAATTTACAAACACATTTAACTTTTGTGATTTAATACTGTTGTAAAGTCAAAAAGTTAAACGGTTAATAAATATTCCCAAAAGTCCTAACAAACACCAACTTTTATTAAATTTTTCTGAATGAATTTTGCACGCTGTTAGCTGGAATAAGCTGCGCTATATTGTAACAACTTATTTAATATAAAGTTCGCTGAAGTTTCTTTACATTACAATGAAAAGTGTTTTCGATAAAAGGTATTTGTGTCGGTCACGCCCGCATGTCGTTGCATATTTTGCCATTCCCTGTTCGTCTATATGAGGGCATAAAAAATATTTTTACAAGAAAAGTTGGAAATTCTAAGTCTACAGCGGGCAAATAGAAAATTTAATCTATATGCAAATGTTAATAATTTTTCTAAAAAAAATAATTTTATTTAAAAAAGAATTCGTGGCGATTTAAAAATATTCAATTTAGGAAAATACTTACATAAAGTTTTTGCTGTTTTCTTTCACATATCTATCGACTCAATTACTTAAATTATAATTTTTGCGTAAAACGTTCGTTACGCACACGAGCAAAAGCTTTCGACGTCGTTTACGTAGCAGCGTCGGGACGCAACTGCAAGAATGTCGCAACTTTGGAAATGAAGCTAAATACAGCGTTTGCGCTCGTAAAAGCATGTAATATGTAATAAAATTGTTTGGTAATGAAATTTGGACTTTAAGTAACTTTATTTTGCAAAATGTTTTCATGACAGGAAGCGTCGGTAAATTGCATTAACTCTGAAATTGCGTTTGGCCATTTCATTTTACATACATATTTAGCCAACTGCTCAGAAAAGTTGACAAGACAAATTCAATTACTTATTGCTTTTTTTTCTGTTTATTAAAAATTTACAATAACATTTTAAACAATTTGCGCAGAGTGGCGTAGGCATCCAAACATGTACTATCAAACGAAACAATGTTTTACCTTTTCTATTACCTGAACCTTAACCCAGTCACGTAACTGGAGTATTTTGATAGGTTTTGCCAGTGCTAGGTCAAAGAAGACGTAGGTGGGTCTTAAGTGGCCTTACTGTGCATAATAACGTAACATACATAGCGCAAAATTATTCTGCGATACGAAACAATTTTGCAATAATACGATTATCAGTATTTTACGGGAAACGTAAGAAACCAACTGGGCCAAGTGGGGATTTATGTATCCATGAATCCATTTCATCGCTAATTGCCTGCTTAGATTTTCATGTTTACGTCTAATGAGACTGTCGTTTATCACTATTTTACTGAAAATATAAGCAACTAATGAATGCGACACAGAATGAATATACTGGGTGAACCAAATAGGAATTTATGCATCAATAAAATTATTTAAATTTAATTTAAAACATTTACATGTTCATTTTAACACCTAAATTGTCACATATACTCATTCGTATCACTGCCGTTTTAAAATTTAAAACGGTATGGCGCAATTGAAACCGGGAACTTCTGCTTATGAGACAGCAACCTCAACCGCTTCGCTGTAAAGACATTACAACATGTTATTGTTAGTCTGAGATTAAAAAGACAGGTCTTGAATTTTTGTTATTTTAAATATAAAAATTAATTTGTCTTTGGCTAAACGGCACTAATAATAACTAATAACAATAATACCATTTAAATTTGTAACTAGATTATCATGGGGACAGAAGATCTAGAAAAATAAATTTTTCCATGCATTTTGCATGTAATTCGACTTTTCTGAGAAATGATGTTTATGAAATTTTATTAAGAAAAATAAAATAAAAAACATTATTGTATTATTTGTGTTTCAAGCCAGGCCACGGGTATAATTTTTAATTTTCCAAAAATTTCTTTATGTTCTTATTTTCTTTGTGAAATTTCAGTATTTTACGAGCAATTAGTTAGAATAAAATTGCACCGAAAAATAAAAAAGTAGTTTAATTAAAATAAAACAGACTAATTTTTTTAATCCTCTGTATAAGAAACTTTAAAATATTTTTTATGTCAATTAACTTTCAGGACAAAACAGAACTTAGTTTGTGTTATACCATTTTTCGTAAAATGTATGATTAAAAATTTACCCATCAATATATTAAATCCGGAACCCTTCCGCCTCTCTCAACTTTTGATGACGACCTGCTCTGTTCTTACATCTCGACACAGTTTATTTATTATTTTGTTAGCGGGTTTTGGAGCGAATGTTTTTGTAACAGTCGCATAGGGCGAGCGAGCATTTGATTTCAAAAGCTTGCGAAAAGGGTTGGAAATAATAGAACTTTAAGCATCAAAGTTTTCAAAACATACTACCAGCCGCCATTTTAATTCAAAAACATTCAGTAAAAAATGTTAGGTTTGTCCTAAAGCCTTTCTATCAGATTCTGCTTATAACTTCACATAATTCAGTTTTTGAAAGAAATGCTACAAAAAAACAGGTCAATGAATTGTTGATAGATCTCCTCGTTTCTCGCTCCTCGTATGTTTATCAAAATACAACCACCTACTAAAGCCAATTAAAATGCATGCATTCATTCATTCATAATTACAATATAATTTCATTATTTACAAGTTTTAGGTAGAAAAATTACGTTCGTGGAACAGCCTCAAATGTGTTCCACTGGAACATGGAACGTTCTATGGAACGTTCCAAAGCTGTTCCAACGAGTGTCTTTAGAACGTACCTCAGAAACGTTCCAGTGGAACGTTCCACCTAAACCTTCCAAGGATATCTTTAGGACGTCTCAGCGGAACGTTCTAAACATGTTCCAAAGAGGTACTCAAAAACGTTCTGACTGAAACGTTCCAAAGACATTTTTGGAACGTACCAGCCGAGATGTTTTAAAAACATTTTTGGAATGTTCCAAAGAAGTGCTCAGAAACGTCCCGGATGGAACACTTAGCACTGTTACAAATAGTATCGAAGGCGTTTTCAGAACGACAATAAACTGTCGAATTATTTCAATTTTAAAATATTTTGAACCAAGTAGGGAATTATTTGAAGCTAGTCACAACTACAATTAATTAAATTTGTAACTATAGTTTACTGAGCATTAAAACAAAAGTAAATAGAGGTAAGTTAATAACATCTGATTTTATTAAATACAAAAATAAACATAAACTACAGCAAGTGCCATTTAACCTTGCAAAAAAAATGACGATAAGTTTAAAAGGCGAGAAGCCGTTACACTCTCAAGCAAAAGCAAAGGTTTTTTATTACATTTCTAGTTTCTTTGCTGTATGTTTTATACGTAACCTAAATTATCGTTAATCCCTCCTCAAAGCAAACTGTTTCTAATCTTATGGCGCACGGCCTTTTAATTTGTCAAAAAATCCACAATTTTTCGTAAACCATAAATAAATTTACCTTCACTTTTTAGTAGAGTGTACCACACTGTCCCACAGCCAATTAGAGCTAGTTTAAGTGACGACTACCGACGAAACAAAGCGTAAGTAGTCGAATCAAAGCCCACTAAAATTTGCAAGGTTAGGTGGCACATGCTGTACAATACACAATAAACCACAAAAAAATAACTTCTTAAATTTTTCATGCTGCAGTTTTGGTTTGCTGATGTCTAGGAAACCGATGCAGGATCATATGCGGTTGCCAGGCATACTGCGTCATTAACTACCTATAAAACAGTATTAGTTTAGTATCAACATTTAAAATAGAGAAAAACTTACCTTATTATCATATCTGCAAGGCATTGTAAAAACGTAAATTAAAAACGAGCCTCAAAAAATAGACATAAACTATAAATTGACATTTGTCAAAAAATGTTGGAAAGAATTAATACATCAACTTTTATTTCAGAGCCAACATAAATTTTAAATTCTTTGAAACAGATGACTGCAAGTACACACACAACACAATATATCTGAAATAAATTGAAACGACACTTATCTAACACTTATTATATGACACAGAAACCGAAACCAACGTTACGCATTTGAAAGTTTCAACAAGGGACGTTTTTGGAACAACCCGATGGAACGTTCCAAAGATAGTCCTTAAAAAATCCCTGCGAAACGTTCCATTTGTAACATAAATGTGCAGTTATTGGAACGTTCCACATATACCAGAAACGTTCCATTCTACCTGGGATGGTAGTAGAAAAAAGTCTTCCTCGGTTTTAAAATAGAATTAAAAATTACGTGAGAAGTTCTCTTGTGCAGGAAAACAACCAGCTCCACTACGTTTCTGTATAAAATATGGAAAACTTGACAAAATTAACTTAGGACATAGAAAGTGAAACGTATTTAGGAATTTAATGTTGTTTGATTTACTTATGACAATTTCTCGAAAATGTATATGAGACGTATAATATAAATTGTCTAGAAATAAATATAAACAATTAAATTTTCTATTTTATTTATTTTTCTTTTTTGTTAATGGGGTCCCGAAATATATATCATGCCTGTAGTCCGAAATGTTCTTAATTCGCCACTGTAGTGTCATCATAATTTCAATCCCTTCAAAGAACATAATCTTTTTCAATACAGTACACACGGCATTTACTTAAATAGAATATAAATTAGAGGTATCTACAACAATAATATCAAAAACCAATTAAATAAATTAACGTCGCCAGCTACCCTGATGTGGGACCTACCCTGTTTTAGTATTTCTTCGAATTCCTAGAATGAAGTTATTTTTTCTGTGTTTATTAGAACCTAGCGTAAAAGCCATTCTTTTGCCCACCAAAAAAATTGTATATAAATACAGTTTTCACAACGAAACGTCTCTGATGATAAAAATTCGATTTCACGACGAAACATTAAAAAAAATATAAAAATTAAATTAAAAATCACTCACACTATATTACAGATATTGTAATATTTTACCCATAGGTACGTATTGGCAACAAAATGTATTCAAACATTATTCAGAACTAAAACATTTTAAAATGACGTATTCTTGATGTCCTTTTTCTTAATTTCGGGAAATCCAACTCAACAATCTTTTTCTACTTCCAATAGCATTAGTAGAAAGCTTGAGATTCTAACGATTTATGTAGGAGGAAACGTATTAGGGTTCACTTCCCAAGAGAAGCCGCGTTTCATTTCCTTGGGGGCCAAATTAGCCTGCTGGATGCTTTTACGGATATCTAGAAAACGTTAGTAAGTGAGAAACCATGTGTTTTTGAAAGGTTCTAAAAATATCTTTCATTAATGTTAATGTCACTTACTTGATCGTAAAGGTTTTGATTAAAAAAGATATTGACGACGTTTCCCCTGGGCAGAAAGTAAGTGAATAATAAGAAAATAGATGCGTTTTTCGTTTCACACAAGATTTTCCTCTTTGCACATAAATTTATCGTTTATGTGAAAGTGTAACGTTTGCTGTATTATCGTACCAAAAATAAAGCTAAATAATAATACATAAAGTATAAAAGAAAAAAAAACGTCAAGAATGCGCCAAAAATTTTAAAATCTTAATTAGTATTTTTTACAATTTCTTAGATAAATAAATTGAATTAAAAAAAATTGCCTATTATTTAATTAAGACGAACTTGGGAATGTCGTGGCAACCTCAGCAATAACGTCAAATCGACCTCCCTACTGACGTCATATTAACTTACATAGTGTCATCATATCAACCTATGTATGACGTCAGATCAACCTCCCTACTGACGTCATGTCAATTTCCTCAGTAACGCTATATTAACCTACCAATTGAGGTTATATGAATTTCTTTAATGACATGCTATTAACGTCACTATTGAGGGAGCGTAAGGGACTTTATAGTCGGATCAGCATACCTCTCGTATGACCAGTCAGCGCAACCACCTACACATGAGGTAAAAAAACTCATCAACTATCAATATACCCTCGTCACCATTGCGCGAAGGGAGGCCATTGATATAACCGTGGCGACACCTTTATTTGTTTCCACGAAACTAAAAGCATGTATCTGAAGAGCCAATCCTCTCAGATCATAGGTGCATAAGATATGATATTAGAGCTCCGGCTTTTAGCATTTAGTAAACATTATAAATAATTTGATTTACAGTTCGAAACAAGCAAATGATACCAACCACGGAGAAAAAACTTTTACTATTGCCGACATATAATGTAGGGCGGATCGCAACGTTTAGCTTAAAATATAAGAGAGTATTTAATCAACTAAATTAATTAAGAGCCACATAGTCCGGAATCAGGACGTGAGTAGTAACGTCATAACAACCTTCTTAATGATGTCAAATCAACCTCCCTGTTGACGACATATCAACCTTGCTAGTGACGTTATATTACCTTCCCTAGTGACGTCATATTAGCCTAAGTGAGGTTCTATGAATTTTCCTATTAACGTAATATCGACCTTATGTTGTCATAGCAAATACCCCTGTTGCGGTTACACCAATCGCCCTAGTGACGTCAATCCACCACTTCAGTGTCGTCACGTCAACCCCCTTCAAAGCAAGTATGCTCATGAAAATTTGCCTAATGGAACTGGCTACCAGACAGTGTCATTTCACAAACCATCAAAATGTGACATAAGATCAAATTTTGCGTGTAGTTGGTTCCTCGTTATATGCACTTTGGTTTAGTGTACAAAGAATAATCCAAAAGCCCCGAATAAACGATTTTTACAATGATGGCAGACGCTTTTTCAAGGAGTGAATTAATAGGTCTAGTTGTACGTTTAACTTTAGTGTCAGCGGTGACGTTTCTTAGCATAAAATGGTTAATGAATCAAGTGGACCCCACAAATAAAAGCAAAAAGAAGGCTAAAAAGCGTGCCCAGGAACAATTACGAAGGTAAAAAGCTTCAAAACTTAAATTCATCCAAAATTACACTGGTTTTTATTTATAGGTTAGCTGGAAGTGGGAATGCCCCCTTGTCCATTGACAAGCTCACCGATTATGAAATGATGATAGCAGCACACCTTGTTCATCCACACGATATCAGTGTAACATGGGAGGATATTGCTGGGTTACATACTTTAATACAAGAACTACGCGAAACGGTTATTTTGCCAATACAACGTAAAGAACTTTTTACAGATTCGCAACTAACACAACCACCGAAGGGTGTACTTTTACATGGCCCTCCTGGTTGTGGTAAAACTTTAATTGCTAAAGCAACAGCAAAAGAAGCAGGCACACGTTTTATCAACCTTGATGTCTCAATTTTAACAGATAAATGGTACGGTGAAAGCCAAAAATTAGCAGCTGCTGTTTTTACATTAGCCGTAAAGCTCCAACCTTGCATAATTTTTATTGACGAAATTGATTCCTTTTTGCGAATGCGAAACAGCACCGATCATGAAGCCACGGCAATGATGAAAGCCCAATTTATGTCGTTCTGGGATGGCTTAAGCACCGATTCGAATTGCACGGTTATTATTATGGGGGCCACGAATCGCCCACAAGACTTAGATAGAGCCATTTTGCGGAGAATGCCTGCAACTTTCCACGTCCCAATGCCTAACGCTCAACAAAGGTTTCAAATTATAGAATTGATCTTACAAAATGAACCGGTTGCTGATGATGTTAATATCCAAAGAATTTCAAAGTCCACTGAAGGTTTTTCAGGGTCAGATTTGCATGAATTGTGTAGAAATGCTTCGGTTTATCGTGTTCGTGATTACATGAAGACGACTAACCAAAATGAGGAATCGGTTATGAAAACTTCCATTAATGATTCTGAAGATGAGTATCATGACGCATTACGGCCGATTACTATGGATGATTTAATAAAATCCCTGTATAAAATGCGAGAGTCTAAAATGCATTGTGGGTCACTACCGATGACTAGAATTGATTTAGATTAGCAATGGTTAAAAATCATAGAAAAACATTTAGTAAATTTTGATGCATGTATGAGGAGGTACAATAATTTCGAGCGATCGTTCAAGCGTGTTGTGACTTATAAAACGACCTGAGCGATTTTTGTAGCATACAGCTTTATCTTGTCGTCACTTTGTATATAATAAATGTTAATTCTTATTGTTATTTTTATGAACACCGGTCGTAGTTTTAGTTCTAAAGTATAGAAGTGGTGATATTTAAGGTAGCGAATTATTTATTATGTTTAATATAATTTTTGGAGTTGTTTATATTCTAATTTGAAATCGTGGAATTTAAGTTTTTTTTTACAACACATTGACCATTTTTTATGTATGATTTCGAACCAGATAGTTTTATAAAATAATAATGGTCTGTAACTATTTAATTACAATAAAAGTTATAGATATATTATTTTCTCATTTCAAGGTTGTAAAAATACATAAATTTAGTTTTTTTTCAAATTCTAATATTGCAAACAACTTAAATTGTGCTATTGTTACAATAGATACTTAAAAAAAACTATATCAGTATACATTAATTCTAAAATTTGAAATTTTAAGAAATATTGTTCAAATGCATGTATGGAAAACAAATTTTAATAAAAATCTATGGTTAATGTTCTTATTTTTATTTCAGTAGAGATTTTTATAGGTATTAGTAGCGAGTGTAATGTATGACTTGTTTGCCTAAGAAATATTGTTTTTGGTGTACTAGAATTAAAGCCCGTTGTTTTGAGTTTCCAGATTTTAGTAGGGTGGGTTGACTACTGTAATTGAAACACCAATAAGCAAGAATCCCAGTTGTCCTAAAAATCAAAATTTGTAGAAAAACACGAATTGGCGGCTTAAAATTAGCCTTAAATTTATTCTCTAGTCCTAGTCAGAGATACAGAATCCTTCAATTGAGGATCCTAAAAAAATCGAGTTGCTTAGTCACTGCATTTATACACAATTACATAGAAAATTTGTTTTATTTCAACTGTACATATAGCTTTGGGTTACAAATTCGGTACTACCAGTCGGCATTGAATTGTCTTAAATCAACATAGAACTAATTAAATTCAGATTAAAGTGCTGGTCGTTCACATTTTCCTTGCTAATTTGCACCGATTTGAGCAATCCTGTACCAACCTAAATATGAAACAACAACACTTCAAATTTTTGTTCACTACCAGTCAGTAGTAAAACTAAAAGTACAATAAACATACAACGCCACAGTATATTTAAAATAGTACCTTACATCATAGATGTATAGTATATTAAATTACTACTCGCAACCTTAGCACATTATCATACAAGCCTACCACATATTGCTATGGTGTAGCAGAATCGTAAGAGGAAGGACGTCGAAACAGACTATTTGCCATAGCATCAAGGTATAAAAAATTTTCATAACCATAAATTTTGAATCATATGAATTTTGTTCTTTTTTGTGCATTTGCTTGAAAGGGTTGAAATATGAATGGCATTTTCCAGCAATTTTTCACACGTGCTACTATTTACATCAAATGTGCACAACGAATATGAACCAGTAAGAAAACGGTACATTGCATTAATACAAGGTACAACTTTCATACCATAACAAACTCGAACAAAGCTGTTAATAGATGCCAAACTCCAGCCAATTACAACACGTTTGAAACAAGGCTACTTCAACAAAATGCTGAAAGTAATCCCAGCGGTTCAGGTTTTGCCTTCAGGCATGTCTTGCCATCTCAATGTTGCAGTTAATGTTTATTACTTTTCGTTAGGGTTCTGTTCTATCTATGTTACCGCCATAAAACTCTGCTGAAATAGTTTTCCTGATCTAAAACACAAAAGAGAACAAATTCATATTACAATAACTGCCTGTTTTGAAGGCGTTTGAGTTGGCTCATTGCCTCGTTTGCTGTGAAAAACTGCCGCCTTACCGCAGCATAGCAAGGGTATTAAAACTAAAACTACATATGCAATAAAGACGATTTTATTATTATTATATACAATTAAATTTAAAATGTATTTACTTAAAATGTACACCCTCTTTTTAATATGTATTAATTATTCAATGAACCGGTAAGAAGACGGTACATTGCATTAATACAAGGTACAACTTTCATACCATAATAAACTCGAACAAAGCTGTTAATAGATGCCCAACTCCAGCCAATTGCAACACCTCTGAAACATGCCTACTTCAACAAAATGCTGAAAACAGCATAGTAATCCCAGCGGTTCAGGTTTTGCCTTCAGGCATGTCTTGCCATCTCAAAGCTGCGGTTAATGTTCATTAGTTTTCATTAGGGTTCTGTTTTACCTATGTTACCGCAAATAGCTTTTCTGATCTAAAACACAAAAGAGAACAAGTTTATATTACAATAACTGCCTGTTTTGAAGGCGTTTCCTATTGACCTTGGCTCATTGCCTCATTTGCTGTAAAAAACTGCACGGCTATTAAAACTATAACTACATATACAATCAAATTTAAAATGTATTTACTTACAATTACCCTTTTCAATATGTATTAATTAAAACTTATTTGAAAATAACCTCAAAATTGCATAATCCTTAACCTGCTAACAGACCAAACTTCTGGACCAATCACAAAGCGTTGCGCACCTCCCTCCAATGTCGTAGTAAAGGTACCTAAAATTAGCATAATTAAGGTTTTGAGGTAATATCACTTAAGACTAGGAGAATTTAATTAATTAGAATTTAAAAGTATGAAAATACATTTCTATCAAGGAAATAAATATAAGATATAATATTTCTGTATCTTCAACAATAAATAAAAATAAATTTATGTAGAAATATTGAGATAAATTTTCATTTTTACTGGAGTAAAACATTAATAATATTTTTTGCTATTGGGAAATTTATTTATTTATAAAAGCACTAATAAAAAATAGTTAAGATCAATTTGGCGTTATCAGCAAAACTAATACTTCTAAAATTTTGATACTTTTTATTATAAATACGCAAAACAAAATTTTTGTCAATATTACAATTTACTATCGGCTTAGACGGGGATTTACTGTTAAATTTAATTCAACATCAAGTACTTGATAGATATTTTATAACAAAACGAGATTGTGTGCAAAGTCACGATTTGCCTACATAAATAAGCATACTACAAATATTGCTATTCTTTGAAAATGTCCAAAATTTTGAGTAGCTAGCATATTTTTAATTTTTATACTTCCAAAAATATTTCTACATCACTTGATCATACTTTAAAAGCTATTAAATAATATGACAATTTGTCATCAGCTATTAAAATCAAAATTTTCAAAAACTCGCAGCGGCTTTCATTTTAAAGATACAGGATTGGGTAAAAAAAGATTTGATTTACCTTTAAATGCACTACAACGCTATGTATTTAAAATTTCACAAATGTTTAGAAAATAATCGATACCAATAAAACATATTTAATTTCAGTTTCGGGTGCCAATTAAAAAACCCCTACAGAACTACCTGCAATTAAAACATTTCTACATACCAAATTTGATAAATATTAAGGGGTTCTGAAGATATATGGGATGGAACAAACCCAAACACGCATGCACGCAACCACGCACCCACCCACAGACAGTTAGTTTTTAAAAACAACATTTTTGGGTTCCTTGTTCCCCACAACGTGTATTTGTTCTGTTCTCAAACTTGCATGAAATCGTTAACTTTCCTTACTTCAGAAGTATGGGAAAGTAAAAATTGACCCAATAACCCGCAAACGGCTTTTTCATAACTATAATATTAACAAAGTTACCCATATAACTACATCAAAAATGAGACACCCGTACATGACCTGGTATGGGGGAAAAGTAATTTTATTTAATTATAATATCACAATAAGTTTTCAGACAATAAAATTTAAAAAAATCAAAAAGTGTATGGTTGTTAACAGCAAAGAAAGAAACTGAAAATATATTCTTCATACGTTTATTAATTTCTAATAAGTATTGTGCTCAGATCTAAGTGTGGAAAGGTGCATTGCCACAAAGAAACAACAACTGGCAACTCCAGCCTTTCGACACTAACTAAAACACACATATCACAAGCTTAGTACTATATAAAAAATTATAACTATATATTATTACATCATCATTTTTCTACATTTAAGATCAATATATAAAAATAATATTCGTTCACGTGAACATTATTATTTAGGTAAAACCTATCACATTGATTTTTTTACTTAACATACATCGATCAGTAAAATTTGTTAAATCACGTTTCAACCAATGACGGACAAAATTTCATTATTTTTATTTTAAATAATTATAATCAAGTGAAAAACACTAACGACAAACAGACATGACAAAACAAATTTCACTAACATTTACCACTAAAATTTAACCTACAATCTTTTTTCATTTTAATAGCAATTGTTTCTACTTACAGTTTAAGTAAATACCATGTCTGAACAAAATTTACTTAATACACAATTTAATTTCGTATCTGCACAAATTTAATCTCAAATACAAATACAAACGTAATATTATGATGCCAGTACTTTCGCCTTTTTTCTCCGGTTTGGTATACAAAAATATTTTTTTACCTTGTAAAGTAAGTTGGATAGGGGTGGGGGTAAAAGATACTGGTTAGTATAAAGTATTAAAACTTATAATATTTAAATTTGGCATTGTAAGTACATATTATTTTATATAAAAAAAAGCAACAATTGTAACCGTTTCGGCATCTTGTCAAAAAATTTACATCTAAGTCGGCAGAAAAAAAAATTAATTGTACATTTTTAGAGGCTTGTGGTCATTTTAATAGTCGGTTGCTTAAAACAATTTAGGGAAGTAAACTTTTTGACAGTACGCCCAGTAATATAACCTAAGCGAAGGTACATTTATAGTAAACTAAACAAGACACAAACGTCCACGCTCGCATACACACATAATTCACATGCTACATTTAAATACATAAACGATGTAAATAAATTTTATATTGTTTTGTTATTTACATAAACAAATACTACCAATAATTAATAAAGATCTATTTTTTAGTTTACAATTACAACTTAAATATGAAAACTTATAACAGCCTTTCACGAAGAATAATCACATTTGAACAATTTCGAAAAAATTTCGAGTTAGACAAATACCCAAAAAATTAAACAAAATTGTAACTTAATTAAAACGTAATTTTGTTCGAAACCTAGCCTCGAAATTTCTCGAAATGGTAAACATGAACTTTCCATTTTTTTCCTATAATAATAAATAATTTTTAGTGTATAAACCAAAATGGGGCATTTTCCTAAATTCAAATTAATTTTCTTTATTTCACGAGAACAACCAAATTTAGAATTATTTTGACAATAATTATTACATTTACTGGCAAATCTGCAAAACATATTTAGGTAACCAAATTTCAATTGGCAAGATACATTAATTCGTTGAGATCAAACAATTTATAACTGATTTGTACTTATGACGTGCTTCGGCACGTGAACTACCAATTTTGAACTATGCTACAATGAAATTTTGGATTGCTTTCGACAGAGCCAGAATTTCCTATACAAGTAACACTTAAGCATATAAAATACACAGATGCACCTACTAAAAATAAAAAAATAAAACACTGACGAAGGCGATGTCACAACATACAATCAATTGAAGCTACAGTAACCATGAATGATAAGATGATAAACCAACCATGCTTATGTACATATGCGCACCATGATGAAGCATTTAACCTTTGAAAGCGTGACGAAAGGCCCACTCACAAGTATGTGGATTCACCTGCAAATATAAGTGTGCCATGAGATTTTGGAACCCTTCAAATACCCTAAACTTTTTTTTATAAAGCACACACACGGCATTTCCCACATTGCATTTAAAAAAAAATTCAAAGGCCAGCTCCCCTAATGTGGGACCCACTTTTTTATATTTCATTGCATTAATTTTAATAATAAACAATTTATTGATAAAATATTGCCATTGACTTCATGTAACAATCGATTGTAAAAAAATTAAACTACTAGAAAATAAAACAACTAAACGTCGCAATTTCTAAGCACCTAAAACAGTCATATCAAATTTTCTAACAACTGTTATTGTAAATTTTCGTTTGTTTTTATTTTACTCTTTTCATTCCTTTGTTTTCAATTTTTGAAATTTGTGATGATTTTAGTGCCACCTAATAGAAGGTGGAGTAACATTAATAAAAAACAAATGTTTATTATTTCATATAACAAATAAACCATCCCTTACGGAGTTTTTTGCGCAAAATTAACACTATCAATAAAAAAAATATTCCAACCTTTATTCTCCAAAAATATAAAATTTTGGCAGAATATTAACATTTTTTTTTCTATTTCTTCATAATAAATCGTGTGTGTGACCTTAAAAAAATGTAGGACATTTGTTGCCCTAATAAAATGAACAATAATCATAACAAATACATTTGGAAATAAGAAAAACCTAAACAAAAACAGAAATTTGGGTAGAAAAATTTAATATACCTTGTAATCCGGAAGGAGGCAGCATAAAAGTTTAATGCGAGTAGAAAAAACGGAAGGGAGTAGAAATATACTAACTCTGAGAGATATTTTAAAATTGTTTAATAGATTTTTTGTAACTAAAAATACAATCTACACTATGAATTCATCGTTACAATTTCTAGACAATAGCACAGCTTACAAAACATACGATTCATTCAAAAAGCACCAAACTTTTCGATTTAAAATTGTAAAATACATACGACGCGCACAAATATGTTTAATAAACTGCCCTACTGGATAAACTTTATTATATAATATAAAAATCTTTCAATTTTGTACTGCAAAATATTGTAGTAAAGTGCTAATAATGTTATTATACTTGTGTAGTCTCATAGAACTTTTTGTTGTTTTTTTTACGTAGGTACATCAACGGAAGCAGAAGTAACAATTAAATTACTTAATCGAATTTTTTTAAAAAGTTAATAAATAGAAGAGATCAAATTTAGAGAGATTAAATATACCTAAAACACATAAGTAGTTAAATATATATATATATGTACAATTCCTAAAATTAAAATTTTTTAAATAACTCTCTCGATATCGGAACACGAAAATCTGAGACACAGGAAAACCAATGCAACCAATCACGCTGTAAGCAGCTCAGAGTGTTGGTCATTGGATGAAGGCGCTATTTGTGAAGCTAAGTCACATTCGGACAGAAGTCTGTAGCCTACACCCCTTGGATCTGCGGTTTCCCGCTCCACGACTGCATGAAAGCAACCCCAATGTGTTAGTTACATGCCAAGTATGAAAATTATTAAGGCAATCAGACCAAGAAAACGTACGGTCATCATAAATACCAAGACGCAGTATATCTGATTACCTTAATACCACACACCAAGAGACACACAAAGATGAGATGAAAAAGCAAAAATGTTATCTACAAAGAATTATAATACATTATTCAAAAATTTACAAGCAGGAATAAACATATTGGAAATTCGATACTGTGTGGCTCACTTAAATTACATCCTTATTCTCCTTCAGAACAAAAACGTCCAGCCACACAGTACCGACAAATAGTACCACAATTCAGCTTTTGGGTTCGATATCTACATTTTGTATAAAACAAACACCATTTTGTCAAGTTTACACTGCCAAATTTTCCTTGAGATTATCGCATAAACACATAAATAAAAATTACCTAATTTTCGTACACAAAATACTCAAAAGAACTGAGACAAGAATTTTGTTACACTTTAGCTAGAGAGAAGTCGCACATCGACCTCGAATCCTCGATTATAACATAAGGCTCAAATAAATACATTAGACTGCAGAAAAGTCCTCTTAAATGGTTACAAATCCTCTTGGTTTGGCATCGGACCAAGTTTGTTATATAACAAAGGCAACTTACCGCTATCCCAATCGTCTTCATCATTATAATCATCTTCCGATGTGTCCGCTTCTGAACTTTCACTGGGCGTGTCTTGGGGCAGACTTGCCGCCTCCCTAGGAGGGGCTACTAGCCAGCTAGGTGGCCCTGAATTTTTTGATGGAACTCGGTGTAGTATTAACGTTACCTAAAAATAATATTTTTCAAGGTTATTAAAACAATAAAAAAAATTGGGCGCCTACACTTTCTCATACTTCAAAAACAATTAAGTTTTATTATTTCAAAGATTTTTGATTAAGGAGTAAATTGCAGGGCAAACCAGAGAGAAGTCGGCAAAGTCAAAGGGAATTTGAGGAAGTAGAATGGAAGTTCAAGGAAAGTCATTTTAAAGTAACTTATAGTGTCTGTGCATGCCCATAAAATCGAGGAAGTGCAAAGAAAATCTGGCGGAAGTAGGAAAAGTCCTTCACTAAGAGGAAGTATGATGTACAAATTTTGTTTTAATACTTTTAGATTTTAGACAGTACAAAAAGAGAACCAAAAACCAGAAAACACAATTGTCAGTCAAACAGTGGAGGGAAGGGGGAAGATTAGCTAAATATTATCGCATATCTGTATACTAAAATCGAAACTTTCTCAAATTTACGCAACGACGGGCTATGCTCCTACATCTCAACACAGCTTAATTATTATCGTTCGCCAGTTCCGATGTTTGCGTTACAATCACGTAGGGCGACGCGGCATTTAATTTAAAAGCTTGCATATTTTAAAAATGTTATCAAAAAATGCGTGCGTGGGGCGTAGGCCATGGGTTCTGCTAGTAAATTAATTAATGTAAATTTCCTTGGGCTTTCTGATCGTAATTTGAAAAGTTGGAAAAATCAAAATATATAGCTAGGTCGGGATTGGAGCCCAAGACCTACAGCTATTCACGCTAATGCTCTACCAACAGTGATAAAACGTCGTGCTTTTCAAATCCCAACTTGGAGGTATCAGGTTCGAATCCCAATAGTGAAAGATATTTCTCACAACTTTTAAAATTATGACCGAGAAAATTTACCTGAATTAATATTAACAAGTCAAGAAAATTATTTGTCTTAAAAAAAGTTTAAAACCCTATTCTACTATATCCGATGAACAGACGGGCAACGGCTTTAAAAAGAAGTATTTTATCATATCATTTCTGGTTTATAAAATAGAAGAAATTAACGAATTGGGAAAAAAATAATTGTAGTTCATCCCTAGCTCTATGAGCTTACAAAATTAAAAAGTTTTTACAGAAAATTTTCAAAATTTGAAAAATGTTTACACTTCAGTTTTCATGGTTTCAAAAAAAAATTCTCCTACATAGTGATATTGTGGCTTCCTAAGGCTATTACCACACCAAATTTCATTTATATATTTCCGTCAAAAATTGAAAAATAAAAATCTTCTTAAATTCAATATACTGAAAGTATTGGGAAATATAATTAGCGTCTAGTCGGTTAGATTAACAACTGTTCCTACTTTTTATTGGTGCATTTCTATTCAATTGGCATTTTTTTAGCGATAACCGCCAAGTTCGTAGTGGCACAGATAGATATGCGGGTGTGTTCGGGTGTACTGCTTCTTTACTGCATAAGTGGTTGTGGGGTCAAGTCTCGGTTGGGACTAAAACTTTTTTTTATTTTAGTATTTTTTAAAACAGTGCTTTTTGCTGTTTACGTGAGGTTCAGGTTAAGAGCAGTTATATTTTTAAAGAAAAAATACGAAGACAAATTTGCATTCACTCACTGATTGACGACATACTAACTGCGCAAGTCCAACCGTGCAGGAGTTGCGCAAGTCAGGATCGAATGACAGCTAAGAGACTAGACGCTAATGGAAATATAGGGATGCACTGGCCATATATTCCTCGGTAATTATTTAAATTAAATAGTTAATAATATAATTCAATAACTAGCAGTTGTTGTCTAGTCACCTAACAAAAGTAGCAGCGCAACATCCGACAACAAAGCATCAACAAGCGAGACCACCCCATATGGTGCAACTGGCATAAAATTATGTTAAAATATTTTAATTGTTTATTCGCTCATATCACGGTAGTTCTAATATGCTGGGGCCGGTCCAAGATTCAAAATAACTTCAAAGTAACAATTAACAAATACTTACAAAATTACTTACTTAATCTGTTTCTGATCAATTCTGAGCAATCATTTGACTTAAATTAATTTTTTGCCTAAAACATGAATTAATTGATTTAATTTGAGCAATAGGTCATTTGTTTTAATTGCATGATGATGGCGTGTGAGATCAGAGCTCTTTTTACAAGTTAATGACTTAATAATAAAACAATCACACCTACATAATAACTCTTTAATTTTCAGCTACTTAACCTAAAGGCACATAAAAGATGAGTCATATTCATAATTCATCAACAAAATCACTGAACTTGCAATTACCAAATGCAAATTTGGTGAAAAGCCCATCATACAATGACTAAGTATGTGAAAAATGCATATATTCGTTTAATATGTCAATGCATAATAATGAAAAGAATTTATACGCAATTTCATTCATACATTCGAATTAAATACAAAACGCATTTTTCATTGCTTGAGGTCATTATAAGTAATAAATTTTATATCTCGCCTACATACATTTTAATGAGATAATATTTTATTAATTTCCTGGCTCGTATATTACATTATAGAGCAAAAATTGTAATTATGTCTATCTATAGCGATAATAAATGCAAAAATCTGCACATGTAAGTATCAATAACTAAAAATTAACAAAAGTAATTACAGAAGAATTTGCATTAGAAAAAAATTACTTAATACGATTACGTAACTTCAAGCACTGATAATATGTTCTGTATCAATAGTAATGTTATATACCTAGACTAATCGTAATCAGTTATAAGACATTTATGAGTATAATCTGCCCTTAACATTATTATCGGTCAATGTAACTTTTTTGGTTATATATTTAGAACAAGATAACATTTATGTTGGGGGCATGTGAAACTAATAGCTTGCTTGCCTGTTAAAGATAAGACCTGATCTTCTATTTATCTTATCTAAAGAGTCAAGAGATGCAATTGCTCTTATCATTAATTTCACATTTTTAATAATATTGCAAATTGACTTCCTATACTGTGGAATTTATTTTAAATTAGCAGGAATTCACTCTAGAAAATTATTATTAGGTAATGAAAAGTTTCTAAGGCAAAGAAAATAATGAGAAATAAAATGTGTGCAATATGAGAAATAGGTACGAGAAACAAGAGAAAAAGCAGGAAGAATAGAAAAAGAAATTAAAGCAAAGCCAGGAAGAAGAAAAAGATAAAGAAAGGCAAAAGACGAAAAATTGACAGGGGAAGAAGATATTAAAAAGCACAGACAGAAAAAAAAATAGGTTTAGGAAACGTGCACGAAGATAGTCAAAGGTGAGAAATAAAATCAAGAAGAGCCAAAAGCAATACAAGATTAGAGGAAGACCAAAACGAGAGCAAAAATTGACAGAAAAGGAAAATAATAAACTACACAAAAACAAAGAGAATTAAATACAGATGTTTTAAAAGGAGATACCTAATAAAGAAATACAAGAAAAACCAAAAAGAACGATTAAAGAAGAATAAAATTAACAAGAAGCAGGAAGAAATTCAAAATAAAAGAAAGACAAAAGAGACAATAATAAACAAAGAATGGCGATGTTGAAGAGTAGAGATACACAAAGATACAAAGAAATGACAAAAAGAGACGATAGAGAAATATAAGAGAAAACAAAAGACAAATAAGAAAGGGGTACAAAAATTGTTAAAAATTATTCATGTTGAAGAGTAATAAAACGAATAAGAGCTAAAGATAAACCAAACATAGGAAAGAGACTAGAGAGGCCAAAATAAACAAAGAAGAAACAAAAAAGAACCCAAAAAAGATAATACAAAAACACAACATGCAAGAAAAAGAGAAATAAGAGGGCAAAAGATAATTAAATTGAAATATAATAATGAAAGCCAGGAAGACATAAAATATGAGATGACAATAGAGAGAAAAATAATCAAAACAGTAAATAATAAAAAATTATATGCACCGGCAGTGTTGCTAGATGTTTTTTATATTGTACCACGGAAAAATACCTGGCAACACTGTTAGTGCATATAAATCCAGCATTAAAAGATGACTAACAATAAAAGGTATTAAATGAGTCAGAAAGACACAAAATATAATAAATAAAATGAATGACCCAAGAAGACACAAGTAAGAAAAAATGGGCAAAACACGTCGCTTGTATTTTCCCATACTTTTACCATTTTAAATATTCACGCGCTAATAAATGACTGAGTAACATTATTTTAGCAAACATTAACGGCAGAAAAAAGATTTAAAAATATTGAAGCTCCAGCGAAAATTTGAACCTGGGATAGCCTCTGCAATAGGATTTCCCACCGTAACTGTAAACATAGTAGCAGCGACTTAACCGCACGAAAGCAAGGTAAGCGCCCTACCGCTAATTACAGATTGCGCTTCAGAGATCGACCAAAAATCGCTGTAGGTAGCTTATTTGAAAAGTTATCGTATTGTTCAAATTTTTAAAAAGGTTTAAAATTCTTGTTAATCCTAATAAACTATTTCAAATTGTCTACACAACTGTTTAAAGTTTTTACTATTGGCGTTTCTATTCTATTTCTAGAGGTCGTGAGAGTAAACATTTGAGAGATTAGTAAAGAAAAAGCAAATTTGTAGTTCACTGCAAGCTCCGTTGACTCACAACGTTTTAAGTTTCTTTGGAATAATTTTTTGGAAATTTCCAAAAATATTTTTTCGCCACATAGTTTTATACTTATCAAGGGCTGTTAAACAACATGATAATTTTTATAGATTTTATTAGATATGTTGTCATTTTCAAAAATTTGTATCAGAACCCACATACCAAATTTGATAAAAATTGGTCAAGGGTAAGGAATTGCAATGCCAGTTTACCGGCAAATAACTTAAAAGTCCCTTTTACCGGTATTCGCTAAATTTCTACGCCCATTGTTTACGAAACAATTAAATTTAAAAAAAAGAGATTAACAAGGACATTAACATCAGAGTGCGACGATTTAAATCAAAAAATTTATATTTACAAAAAATAGATTTAAATCAATTGATTTTTATCATTTACATATGAAATAAAGTTTAGTTTTACAAATTGCCCTGCTACTATTTTTTCCAACCAATGTTTTTTCAATAAAATACCACTATATTTTATATTTCTTACTGTCGAACATTTCTTCTCTAAAAAACTCAATTATTTATAAATACATTTTGCATCAACGCGGCCAAATGTTAACCAACGTTCAGAACTTTGTTAAGTATGGGTTTAAAAATCGCTCGGCAAGCATTCGGTCTAGATTAGCAAATTAAAACCAAAAGAACGGCCAGAAAATGCTTATGCTACTGAGAATTATCTGGAAATACAGTATTACGTAAAACAACCCTATTTATAAAATGTTACACAATGAATTCTGCAGACAATGGGGTTTTACTTATTAGATTGTGCAAATAACTAGAGGTACTTAAAATTAGTTAAATTTTAAAAAAAGTTTTAATAAAGAAAACCAGATTTAAATTAAAAAATCGTTTTTCATTGATTGTTTATAAAATCCCGATTTTTTACACTCTGCGGGAGAGGGAATTTATCCCCCTAAGTATTAATGCAATTACAAATTAAATTGTGAACCTCATTGTACTATCACTCATGAGCAATTTAGTTTAAACAGAAATATTTTATTGCCCCTCGTTTATTAAATAAAAAAGAATAAACCTTGGATTTCTAAAAATTCATACTGAAAGTGTAGGAAAGTAAAAAGAATGAGAGGAAATGCAAAATAATAAAAATCAGACAAAATCAAAGCAAAAATAACAAAAATATAGGGTGAAACAAAATAGCCTCAGAATGACAAGAAATAATCAAATAACTTAACAGTTTTGGTAAACACACTAAATGTCTTATCTACAATCAGTTCTAAAAAAAATAAAAGTGTATCAAACATTCAAAAACCAAAAATAACAAATCTTACCTTGAACTCTGAACTGAAAACTTTATTCTGTTTATCCTTCTTATTAATAATGTCGAGTTCGTTCTTCTTCAAGGTCAATACAAGGGTCTTTTCGTGAACATCTCGCGTAGAGTTTCCATTTTCGTGCACAAATCCATTCGAATTACTTTCAGAAAGTTCATCGAGCACAAAAAAGGTATTAAACCAAAACTGAAATATTTTCTCCTTTCGCCCCAATTTCGGTTTATTATAAAATTCTAATTTAATATCCCCACTAATGGGCATACAACAGTCCAAATGTATAACAAAACTTGGTGCGCTCTTTTTCACCTCGTACACTACGCTTTTAAATAAC
Organism: Ctenicera cuprea; assembly: GCA_958336395.1. NCBI lineage: Eukaryota > Metazoa > Arthropoda > Insecta > Coleoptera > Elateridae > Ctenicera > Ctenicera cuprea. The sequence continues at coordinate 4,963,337 of OY284489.1, read as the reverse complement.
TTGAGGCAGTGCTGGTAGCTCTGGTCGCCGTTTTGACTCAACGTTTGTTGAGATATTGAAAAACAAATGTTTCCCTGTCCGACAGTGAAACAAGGTACAGGTTCGAGGATTATTTCTTGAATATATACAGTCACAGGTTTGTATTCTAAGTTTCTTTGAATTAACTCCGCGTAATAATTCACATATCTCAGCTGGCTGGGTATCGTTACACCTTTTCGATCCTGTGTCCTAGTTTTTCCATAAAAGTTTAATGCCTCTTCTGCTGTAGTAAACTGTCCACTATGCAATAGGTAGCAACATATCATGGTGCCCGTCCGTCCTTTGCCTGCTTTGCAATGCACAGCCGCAACATTTCTTGGGTCTGCTAAGAGCCACTCTTGTACATTGTTGCAGAATGGCCGAATTATTTCAATTTTTGGTGGGTTGTGGTCGTCGAAAGGAAACGTACACACTCGGTTGTGAAACTTGGAAATGTCATATGAGCGCTCGGAACAGAGATTGTATATAAAATAGTGGTCCTTGTGTTTTGATTCGAGAAACTTTACCACGTCATCTATGTGGTTTCGGTAAACTCCCTCTATACTTGATGCTGGATAACCCATTGCTATCATATTGTCAGTTATATCTGGTAAAAATTAAGGAAAAAATACGACATACGCTTTTGGCTTTAAAAAAATATTTCCCTTAGGCTAAAAATACACAATTTTAGAATTTAAACAAATATTACCTTTGGGCATAAATAAAATTTAAATGTTTAGGCTTTTTACAAATACTATCATTAGGTTTAAAAATATAAAAATGTTTAGGGTTTTTCGCAAGTATTGCCTTTAGGTATAAAAAACAAAATATTGACAAATATTGCCAGTAGTTAAAACAGAAAATTTTGGAATTTAGAACATTATTGCCATTACGTATAAAAATACACAATTTTAGAATTTAGACAATTTTTTCCTTTAGGTATAAAAAAATTTAAATGTTCAGAATTTTTACAAATATTGTCTTTAGGTAATAAAAAACACAAAATTTAGAAAAATACTGCCAGTAGATATGAAAATTACAAAATTTCAAGCTTTAATCAAATATTGCCATTAGGTATAAAACCAGAACTGTTTTGTATGGTTACTGCAAAATTTGGAAAAAAAAATGTTTAAAATGACCAGAGGTTTTCATGTTGACATGATTATGGTTTGGTTTATTATCTGCCTATGTGCGACACCTTCCTACAAAGGGCCCCAGGCTCCAGACCTGAATCACCGTAATCGAATAATTAACTTAATTGTTAACTGTTATATTACTTACTCATGACTATCTCATATCAATTTTTTATTTACAAACTATATTTGTTTTTATTTTTTGCCGATGGTAGCAATTTAAAGCAGTAAAACTTGCAGGAAATTAATTTAATTAGAAAAATTAATTTCTGTAATAATATAAAAAATGTTCCATTACTTGTAAAACAAAACGCAATTTTTTCTCAAAAAAATGCATGGCCTTATTACAGTAAAAATGTAAAAAAATTGTTGCTAAAAAATTACAAAGTTTAGTAGCAAAAAACTGCTTAATAGGGAATTATATAATTTTTTCTTGTGAACCGCGAGTACATACAATTTTATTAAAAAATTAATTGTTAATTTAAAATTATCCTTTCTTGTCCAAAAAATGCAATGGTCCACATAATATCATTTAATTTTTTTCTGCACTTAAATACAGAAATTTTTGTAGAAAAATGCAGGTCATAATTACAGTAAATACTTACAGTTTGAAACAGTAGAACATTAGACAATTTGCAATAAATTATTGGAGTAGGAATTGTAAGAAATTGTAGCAGTAAAATTTAAAAGTCTACTAGCAGTAAACCGAACCATTATGCAATAGTTAATTTTTTTCCGATTTATAAAAAATTGAAAATACAGAATTTTATTTAAATGTTAATGCTCGCAGTCTGAGAGACAAAACTAAACGTTTTGCATAAAATTATTGCAGTAAGAATAGTAAACAATTATAGTAAAATTTAAAATCTAGTAGCAGAAAACCGCACAATTATACAGCAATTTGTTTTTTTCTTTGCTACAATTTAAAAAAAATGCTACTGATAATTGCAGCTTTAATTGACAATAATACAAACAGTTTTGCAATTAATATTTAAAAATTAATTCACTATGTTAATGTACTTACACTTTATTGCAGCATATGATTTAAATTTAAAAAATCCTATTTAATGAAGCAACTCTTCCATTTAACCAAATAACATACAAAATATATACATAAACATAAACAAAAACTATCACGACACTTTGCACTCTTTCACACAAACAATTAAACTATAAACCGTAAACAAAAAAAAAGGATACATGTAAGATCTAAATTAAATCCATCCTTCTTGTATCTACATCGACGTTTGCTCACCAAACCCTTAATCGGATTGGTGATGTTCATATTAGAAAAAGAATTGGACATCCTGGCCCCAGGTACAGCTTTCGGGGTAGCTGAGGGAACTGTTAGTGGTGGTGGTGCTAAAGATGGTGGATATCCGTTAACGTGGTTTGTGAAAGCCTCCTCATTTGTTATATGCAACGGAGACACTGCCGACTGTATGTGGCAGCATATTTTTGTGCTTTTATCTGAAAAATCAGTCAAGGTCAATATTTAAATCCCACAATTGTAACAAAAGATGTGTTTACTGATAAATTATTAAATTGAGGTTAGGATTAATTTATGTTAAAGCCTTGTATCATTACCGGTTGATAATTAATATGGATATATTCATAATAAAAATATAGATAAAAATTAATTTTATAGGTTATAAAGTGAGACAGGGACTAATAACCTTGTCTTTAAACATAGGACAGAATTACATCACTTTAACCACAATTTTTTACAAATACATGCTTTTACGACCCTACAACCAATAATATTAAAAACTGACTCAATACCCGAAGCAATTTAAATGTCTTATCAAAAGTGGTGTTTACTTAGGATATCTCTTGCAAATAGGTAGTACAAATTGTGGAGGAACCCTTCCTACAGCAAGCATGTGAGATAACTATTTCTGTATGCACAAGTGGCCTCATGAGTTTTTGGTAAATCTTGTAAAATTCTGAGTAAAGCAGTGAAGTTCGATGGGGAGATAAAGATGTGACGTAGAGTGAATTTCCTCACCTACCTCTTAATCGAGCTTTTGATTTGCGACAACTAAAGCACAGACCCATAAAACTGCCTGTGTGAATGAAAAAAACTTAAAACTCGGATTAAGTTGCGATTATAAAATTAGTTTATATTGTACATTGTAATAATTGGGTTGAGTAATAACACTAAAACCAGCAGACACTAAAAATCAGTTTTTTTTTGCACTAACAAACCGAGGGAGTCGTTCTAGCACGAACAAATTGGCACCGAAAATTTAAAACCACCAAAATTACTCCTGTCCTAATTCTTTACATGTACACCAGTTTAGTTAGTAGGATAGGTGCACTTAGTAACCACCACAGAACGTTTGGCAAATTAATTGGAACGTCAGCCAGTCAAAACCTTGCACTAAACTCATGGCTTGTTAACTCTTTGACACTTGCATTTTATTACTAGTTTTAATTAAGTATTTACTGGAAAATTTTAATGTAAAATTAAAAATACACGGAGTCCTCTTTGTCTCTACGTCTTTGAGCACCACACAGACCACAGCACTACACAAAACGTGCTTGTGTTAGGGCTCTCCTCTGGAAGATGGCGCCAGTGATGGCCGAATCTATGACGTACAGTCCCGATTTCAAATTCAAGGACGCGACGTCACCGTCATTATTCCTTGTATTCCAAAATCTAAAATACGAAATATGAATTCTTCGTATGATTCATTTCCATAATTTTTATATTAGATTATTATCGGAATTTAATACAAAAAAGTCATAGTGATAGTCTGGAACAGGGGCGGACTAGCCGTTTTTTAGAAGGAAAACAATGCAAGTACCAGGGACGGACCTGCAGTATTTGTTTTCGGGTTATGCTTAAACTGAGTTTTTTCAAAATTATTTTTGTATAAACCTTGTAACCCCAACAGTTACTTAACGATTGGTACAATACTCAACACTCATAAATAGGAGAATTTATTTGGAAAGGAATGTACCACTTTTTTGGGTTCCTGGGAGCCCAAAACATGTATTTCTGTCAAAATCTAAATGAGCACACTAACATATCTACATGCAGCCAAATAGTTCCTCCTCTAGAGGAGTAGATATCCTTCTTGTGAGTTAGTTCTCCAGAGTGTCCTGCAATCAATAATGGTTCATCAAAGTCCCTATGATTTATGTTCCCGATTTCAAATTCAAGAATTCCAAAATCTATACATAATTAATTACTTAATAGTCTAGCGCAGGGGCTAAAGAAATACAAATTAGTTTGATATTTTTGAGATTAGCATTGACATCATACCTTACTGAGAGTATCACATGATAAAACATTTCCTGGCAGCAATTGTTTTGGAAAACCCTCCCACGACCTAAATACTGCTAGGATAAAAATTTACGTAATACATCTCGGTGCTGATTTCCTAATCAAAAAGCTTCTCGCTTCTTGGCTACAAATAATTTATTTATCAAACAAACTTTTCTCCCCAAAGTTGTCATTTACAGACCTCAGTAATAAAATCTGCACTAACCATATTTTTTCAGTGTTCGTTACGTATGCTGACCTGGATGCAAAATGCTCGTTAATTTTAATTGCCATAAAATTTTCTAAAATTTTGTATTTATACTTTTCTAATATTTAAAATTTCGTGCCTTTCTCTCCTACCTCCCATATTCTATTGATGGATGGTGTAGTAGCGTTGATTGACTTATTTAATAAGTAAATAAGTTAGTCAATCAACAGTAGTAGTCACATGGAGTCCCGGAGTAGCAAATGAAATTGGCTAGACCAGCGGTTCTTTAAATTGGATAGTTTAAAGAACCTCATAAAAAAAAATAAGAAACCCTGCCTCTTAGTAGGTTTAAAATCTTTTGGCAACAGTGCTGCGGCAGCAAATGGACGGCATTTCAAAAATAATAATCCTAATATACCTACGATGGGTCACAATATTCCCTATTTTGGGATGATTTTAAATAATATTATATAACACCGCAATAGACTCTTGAAAGAAAAGGATATATTATATTGTTAACAGAAATATGCTTATTCCTGTATTTCAGTAAGTAGTGTAAGTAATTCCCATTTTTCTCTGGATCACTGGCAATAACTCCGCAGGCCCCAAAGGGTCTTTGAACTCCAATCAAAGAACTTTTGGGTAAGACAACACCGTCATAAAAACAGAATTTCACATATATATTAAATTTTAACATGCAGTATTCAGAATTCTACGGTTATATCAAAAATAATCAAAAGAATTTAGATGCTGGGATAACTATAAAAAAATATAAATAGACATTACGATTCCATAATGAGTTTATTTTTTGTATATAACCTATTACACGGTTATTTTATTTTTATGTGTATATAATTGTAAAATAAACGTTTTTTTTCAATAACCAATTAATTACAGTCACATAATTCAACAAGTACATCAAAATTTCCTTAAAAAAATTGAAATTCTTGCACGTTTTTATCTTCCTAATTTGTATATGAATATAATTACTGTTATAAATAATATAAACACACTCCAACTGTTTGGTAATCCACTCTCATAAAGGTAGCAACCCTAAGCATGTAACAAATATTATTAAAATAAAACTATGAAAACAATACTTTTTTACTTAATTAATAGTTTATAAAACAGTGTTCAATATGTTCGGCATTTTCTTGAACACACCGTTGTAGACGCTCAAAATAAAGTGCTATCTGGGAATTTAGTAATGAGATAAGTATTTCTTGAGGTCTGATAATTATTGTCTTGAAAAGCAGTTCTAATTCTCTTCTACATATTTTGAGGAGTAGTTGATTTGATTAAAAATAAATCTAATTTGGTTAAGTCTGAAGACCTGGGTGGCAAACAAATTATTTCACCACTACCAATCCATTTATCTAGAAAGTCATAATTTAAATAGTAGTTTTACTTGACTTACGCACTGTAATTGCAATTTTAATCTGCCTATACAGTCTGTTCATTAGTAGCATTCTTTGTCTGCATTTCCACAGCTTTACTTCCATTTTTAATGTAATACAAAAATGCGTACTTTTCCATATTTAACTCAATTTACATTATTTCTACAAGCGAATTTCTAAATATATTAATAAATTCCAAAACAAATATTTGACAATCATTTTATAAAAATTACAGCAAATTTAAACCTTTTCTTTTATAAAACTTTGTTAAAACATCAGTACAGGCATCGCTCAATTACATGTTTTTACAAAAATTGATGAGCACTTCACCTGAGAACTTTAGAAGCAGAGTTTGAAACAAAAAGCTCAGTTTGTCGTGAAGCCCTTCAGCAATATTTGTTCTTTTATTTAGAAAATTCTGCATTTGAAATACAGGATCTAAAACAAGTATCTCCATCAAAATCGCTCAAAATATACTAAAGTAAAAATGACAAAATTAATCTCTGGTTTAAAATTTATTTAAAAACAGAAATCACTACTTACAACATTGACAATTATAAAAACACATTAAAAAAATTAGATCTTGCACACAAATATAAAAGTACCCTCCACTATCTTCCACGAACTCTACCCCGATTAAACCCACCCCGTCCTCGTGCCCCCGGAGTTCCCTTCCCTTTTGGTGGTGGACTTTTTGGCCTCAAAGCCTCAATCCGTTCCGTACAACCTGTTGTCAAATTAGTTGCATTAAAATAGCTGCAATATGTGTCCGCATTAAAATTGCTATTGGTTAGCTCAGGCCCGATAGTTAACCAACCTGGCCGTATAGTGCTGTCACGTCCGAAAATATGCAACCTGCGACGCCCTAAACAAAAATGTTCAATTATGTGAAAAATTTCCACTGGTTTTTCCAGGCTGCCGTAGTCGAGCTCCTCCGAAATTATGAGATCGATGTCAACATTGGCATGGATAAAATCACCATCAGTTGAGCGCCTTACGGTACCCTTAATACCCATCAGACAGTGCTCTTTTGTCCTTTGAAATACTGCTTTTGGTTCTAAATTTTTCGAATGACCCGGATTTTTAATATTTGTGCGAATCCAACAAATATCTTCGCATCTATAATAATAAATTACAATCAACCATTCTAACCATTAAAAAAAATACAAACCTTCGAAAGCCCCATTTCCTTAAACAAACACGTCCCATATCTAAGCCTTCGGAGCTTCCACACCATAAAAATACGAAACTTCTTTGTGCTGCAAGCTCACCAACATCTAGATTCATAATTTGGTCCCATGACCAAAACTGTGTGTTGGTGACGCCCATTGTCCTCTGATATTCCTCTAAGGGAGGTTCAATTAAAATAACATCAAACTTACTATTTAAATTTTTGAGATCGTATGTATTTAAATCACATTTTAAATACATTGGCGGTGTTGCTGTTTTTGAAATAAGTTCATCCTTCAGCTTTATGAGCTCTCGCAGCTTTGGGTACTCTTCAAACCGATCTGCCAGACCTACATCACGAATAAAATTTTGTGGGCGTTGACCCGTGTCCACAAAATGTTGGCAGTAGTCATTGTGAGGGTTTGATGATTGTGTTCCCTAAAAGTATTATTCTTAATAATATTCACAATATAGTAAACTTATTTATACCTTAAGAAACGTGGATGAATCTCTGTAAACAAGCTCGTCTGAAGCGTCACCTTTCGACTCATTTTTATCTGACGATTCTTCTTCATTGTCATCCCGTTTCCTTTTGCGGATATCCGTAGACGTCCCCAAAACTTGTCTCAGCTCATCAGCACCAGAAACACCCAACTAAAAATTAGAAAAATAATTCAAGAGATCATAAACAACTGTAAGGTTATGTTTACAAAATAATTATTATTAGTTTTATTCTTGGAAAACTTACTGTTTGTGCTAAAAGCTGCTTGCGTTTTTTTGATTTTTCACGCAATTCCTTTAACATATCACCCATTATTACTTAAATATTAAAATTATTTAACCTTTTGTGATATTTTTGATCAACTCAAAATCGGTTACGCTAATTGACAACAGATGTCACTTGCAACTAATTTTGGCGGTAAATTTAAAATTGCATAAACATTTTTAAAAAACAACTATTAGGTGGCCTTATAATGAAAATATTAACCAAATGCTGACATGTACTTTATTTAATTATCAGAAAAACAATTATTTAAATTATTAACAAAGTATTACATATATTATTTAAAAATTCCTTGAGAATTTGAAGGCAGGTGTTATTGATAAGCAAAAAACCAAAAACGCCCATAAATGTTATCAATAGCGAAAATGAACGAATTTTTCTTGATTCGTGGCACAATTTGCTGTACTGTGGTTGTGCAAGAAAAGTAAAAGTGTGAAGGGTGAAGCAGACATTAACGAAAATTCTTCAAAATCGCGAACGAAAAGGCACCGAATCCAAATTTTATCACCACCAAAATTAAAAAATCGTAACTTAAAACTCAAATTTGTACATTAAAAATGGCTTGCAACTTTTTGACTCCACGTGCTATGGATATTAAAGCCGCTTCAGACACGCTTTCGGAAATTTCAGAAACAGGAACAGTTAATTCTGGATGGACCTCAGGATGGGACTCCAGGGAAGATCTACGTGATTTGGTTACAAGAATTGGACTTCAGGATGTTAGTGACTTGTACCAAGATCGCTTTAGAGTAGATAGAAAGAAGCTAGAACACATGCTTATTGGTAAAAAAAAATTCTTATTTGTTACCAGTTTAAAGCTACTTTTTTTTTCTTTAGGTGATCATGAGGCTCCAGAACCGGCAGATACTTTTTTTCACAAAGTAAGTAATAAATTTAAGTCGATACAGTTTATTGATTAGATAAATTGTTTTTTAGATTATGGAAGATACGAATACTTATATTAGTTGGCCAAGCAGGCTAAAAATAGGAGCGAAATCAAAAAAAGGTAAACCAGCCAGAACACATTTTTATTTTTAATTAATATACAATAATTTTAGACCCTCATGTCAGGATCGCTGGTCGACCTGAAGATGTCCAAATGGCCAAAGAACGAATTATGAATATTCTCAATACCAGGGTAAATTTGCAATTATACTTTTGATATAAAACGAACCATTATTACTCTTTTCTTGCAGTGTAATCGAGTTACAATGAAAATGGACGTGAGTTATACTGATCATTCGCATATTATTGGCAAAGAAGGAATGAGTATCAAAAGAGTGATGGAGGAAACTAAGTGCCATGTGCACTTTCCAGATTCAAACCGATCTAACCTTACCGAAAAAAGCAATCAAGTTTCAATTGCTGGAGATATTGAAGGCGTTGAGCGTGCTAGAAGTCGCGTCAGGGTAAGTTTGCTCGTAATTAAAAAAAAGTAGCCTTGCTAAACTAAAAAACATGCCTTATTAAAATTTAAAAAATTGTTGATTCTTCTATTCTTGATTATATTTATACATACAACCTACATTAATAAAGAGGGTAATACTATAAACTTTCATTTTAAATTTCTTTCTAGAATTTAACGCCTCTCATATTTTGCTTCGAACTACCAATCTTGGATTCTGCTGAAAACATACCCGACGGCAACACCTCCTATGTGGTCAAAGTTCAAGAACAATATAAAGTTCAAATTATGTTTAGGACTCGCCCAAAGCTCCATGCCACACTGGTCATGGTTAAAGGTGTTGAATGGGAAGTTCAGCAAGTAAAACAAGCTACTTTGCTATTGATTGATTTTATCTGTGAAAATTTGGCCGTAAGTCACTCTTATTACTTTTAGTTTTATTATTGTAACGAAAAAAACTTTTAGAGTCAAATTTCTGTACAAATGTACATGGAAATTTCACCTCATCATCACCTTCAGGTCATTGGCAAAAATCATGCTAACCTTAAGTCTATAATAAAAAATACCAATACACAGATTATGTTTCCGGATGCTCAGGATCCGAATATTCCTAGTTTGAAGAAGAGCAATGTTACTATAAGTGGCAACATTCATAATGTTTACACTGCAAGACAACAGTTAATGGTAAGAACTAATATCATTAATATTTTGCCCATTTTAGCAATTATTTCTTCAAGGGTTCCTTACCGTTGGTTCTAATGTTTGACCTACCAGAATATACCAGTGATTTACCAATAGAACCGGAACAAATTGCAAAAATACAGTCATCTTTGGATGTAACTATTAATATTCGTCACAAGGCCAAACAAAACGCCATGGCTTGTATAATAAAGGGTATTGAAAGATGTGCAAGTAAGTTTAACGTTATGCTTCAATCAGATTTTTCTATATTTTTTTGTATTAGGCAATATCTATGAAGCCAGAAATCGTATCTTAGGAATCAGAGAGGCTGCTATTGTAGCCGACATTCCCTTATTGTATTTTCCCCTTCAAAGTTGTCCAAATGATGTGCTTCCAACTATCAACATTCAGCCGAATTCACCACATAATCTTTCCCCTATGGTATCTCCTACTTGGCCGTATCCACCCCCGGCGTTTAATCAGCCTGCTCCATTCGTCGGCATGACCCAACAACCACAGTTTATGTACAGTATGATGCATGGTTCGTTAGGCAGCAGCGGGTAATGGCATCTTGAATGTTCCTTGGTATTTACTGAAATTAAAATTTATGTATTGTAGGTATCATTCGCTGGGACCATTTTCCGGAAACTCCCTATCTCCAGATCATAGTCGTGAAGGCAGCACCTACTCATCAATTTCTAGTACCAGCCCCATATCCAGTCCTCTGTCAAGTCCGAGGAACAATGTATCCCCTGTTTGCCACAGGGGTGCTACTGAATCGCCCGTTTTAGAAAAAATAGGTACTGTTGAACGCTGACTTGATTCTTTTTTTAAATATTTTTTTTGCAGAGTTATCTTCAGTTCTGTCAGAGATGAGTAACTCTGGAAATTATCATGGACCAACATTTAGTAAACGTTCTGACACTCGTCAGACCTTGACCCCTTCTGACTACGAGCAAAAGCGTATTGCTGGCATAAGGGCAATGCAGAACCGACCGACTGGTGGATATAGAGTACCTACAAATATTTGGGCTGGTTATGGTATTAGTCATACCAGCCCAGCAGCGCAAACTCAGATGGACAAAGTAATTTCTTTTTTTATTACACCTCCTTGCTTTGGCACTTTCAAAGTATTTTATCACCAACTTTCCAGTTGATTTTTGTTGTAATTTTCCAAAACGTGTTAAAAAATTTTTTTTAGGAGGAAGACACTTGGAAGACACCGACATCAAAATACTCAGACTTCAATTTTCCCTCGACTTCCACAAGCAACATGAACACCAGCAATTTTTTGGATCACACTCCTATGAATTTAATTAACCGAATAATGACTTCCCAGTGGCCTGACCTTGCAACAATGTTGACCTCTTTAGGACTTGAGAAATACATTGGACTGTTTACTTCGCATGAGATTGACCTCGTGACTTTTGCATCTTTAACTGACCAGGATTTGACAGAACTAGGTGTTACTGCTTTTGGTGCTCGGCGCAAGATGATGTTGATAATATCAGGTTTGTATTTGTTTTACTTTCAGTACCTATAGGGAAGTAGTGATTTCATGAAAACTTTCTAATTCGAGATTTTAACGGAAATACACGTTTTGGACCTCCAGGAACCCAAACAATGTCTGTCTGTAGGTGGGTGGGTCTGTCTGTGGGTGGGTGGGTTAGTATGTGGGTATGTGTGTGTGTGTGGTGCATCGTAACTACTGAGAACGAATGGTCGGATTTCGATGAGTTTCGAAAACTGGTAATATATCTAAAATAAATAAATCAAATAAGCTTTCAAAAACAACCCAAAACCGGAAGCGGAAGTTAGACATGTTTTTTTTGTAGCATTTTTTCTCAAACCAAATTTTATAAATTTGAAACCGGAATCCAATATAAGATTTTAAGGCAAATCCAGCGTTCGTTTTTCCGAACTTTTTACCTACTGTTAAAATAGCGGCCGCTATGATTATTGAAAATTTTGACTTTAGCGCCTTATTACTGAAAAATGGGTTGACAGATTGAGTTTAAATATTTTATCGTAACAGCTCTATAGAGACACACTGTTACTGTGCACAAAAACTTTCGAATAGTTAAAAGCTACTATTTTCCTAAATTTCGAAAATTTTCAAAAACATTTTACTCAAAAACTAAGTAATTATTTTGTTTAAAAGTATAGGCAAGTCTAGGCTAATTTTTTTAATTATTGTCTAATTTGTGAATTTTTTTGCAGAATTGAATAAACGTTCTAGTTCGTTTTCGGCAGCTCCGGGAGCCGAAAGAAAAAGTTCCTCTTCTTCTACTTTGAGCAATCATAGTAGTCCTAGAGATAATTGGTAAAGCTGATGGTAAACTAGGTATATGATTAAATAAAAGTGATATAATTACCAAAGGAAATGGAAGGCTGACTTATTTATAACTCAATTTATGACTTGATTTGTTAGTGAGGAAAATGAGATTTGAAATGGTTAATGATGATGGTTTATGAGCATGCATGGTGGTATGCATGGTAAGCATGTAGGTAGATGTGTTAGCTGTTTGTTAAATGTAGTAGTATTAATTTATGGTTTGTCCGGGAAATTGATATTGCTTATTTGTTGTTGTTTTACTTAATGATGAAATTTGAATTTGATAGACACAAAAAAGTAGTATCAAAATTAAGTGTGTACGTTTTTGTTAAATTATGTAGGGCATAGTATTAGGTTACATATACCCACGTTTTTATTAGTTCCTTGTTTTTGCAACAGATCATATTAAATTTCTGGTTAGCTGCTTTATTGTTGATTAAAAAAAAAAAAAAATGTAAAAAAATTTTCAGCTTTAATTGTTGTCTTAAACAGAATATTTTTATTTATTTATTGAAAGATTTATGTTTTATACTACTGAATATAACTTGATTAGGTACCACTTCCTAGTGTGTTACAAAAATAAATGCAAAAATTGTAAAAAATAGTAATGCTTAAATTTGTTGTTTTTCAAAATATGATAAGTGGGTACTAACACTGCACGTTTTTAGCGCGTATTATTCGTTTGATGTAATCTTATTATTCTATTTATTAAGCAATGTGTTTAACAAAAGTTTTAATTTATTGGATATTCATTGTGATGTTGCAGTAATTTTTTGAGGAATGAATTAAAACTTTTGTTCTTGAAAATTAAGAATTTATAATAAACTGTATTTTTGCATGAATAAATTCTCAAATGCGTATTCCTGGATTATATTATATTAGTTTGTACATTGATTGTCACCATTTTACTGGAAATATGTATAAGCAACTAATAAGCGCCACAAGGAAAGAATAGGCAACTGAGCGTGACGAAGAAAGGAGTTATAATAGGCAAACGGGGGACTAAGTAGGATTCACATATCTATGGTAACTTTACTACGAAAACTGTGAAATAAATACATTTCCAAAATTTTGAAATTTAATAATAGTATTGCTCAAAAACTGGCCACACAATCTTTTTAAATGTAGAGTCGTAGAGCTAGAAACAAGCTACAATATTGTTGCTGTCCCACTTTGATAATTTGTCTGTGACACCTTCTATGAATTTTTGAAATACAAAAATTCATGCCGTTTTTTAATAAACGGTGAGCAACAAAACATTTCTGATTAACCTAAATTGCTCATGAGTGTAGTAGAATAAGATTCACAAGTGAATTTAAGGTGCAAATCCAAGAGAAGTTGGAAAAGTCCAATGATTGTTGAGGCAAGTCAAAGGAAGTTGGGGAAGTCTATCAAACTTATAACAGTAAGTTTGTCTAGGACTAGAGAGGGGTGTCAGTAAGTGTGAAAGATTTAAAAAAATTCCAAAAAAATATTTAAAAAATACCCTAATAACAGACTATTTATGAGCAATGAAAGCAATTGATAATACTCAAATTATGAAAATAAAAATATGTAAAAATGTGAACTGTTTTTGTAAGGTAAATTTCAATTTAAATCGTGGATTTTCGACAATTTTTTTAATTTTTTTTTGCTTATATTCAAAAATAAATTTTAACGTGTGAAATCAGACGTACAGAAAAATTATTTGTGTGAAATCTATAAATATTATTTCTGGGTGCAGTTTAGATGAATTATTTTTATGAACACTTGTTTGCACGAGATGGCACAGTCGCGCTAGCAGTTTATGCAGTAGCAGCGTACACTGCATGAACTCAAGGTGAAACCTTAGTCAAATTAAGGTAGAATTGTGGTATTTAATTGTCTTGAAATCAACTTTTTGTGATAGTTGTTGCAGTTATTAAAAATAAAATGTCGGCGATTCAAACTATATGTCTCACTTTCCTTGGTGCGTAGCAATTTTGTAAATAAAATTATCGCGCATAAAAGACGCCAAAATAGTGACAAATGTTTTACAAGTTTATGCGCGGTACCTCCTGTGGACGAATCGAAGTTTTATGTTCAAAAAAACATTTAGAATTGTTTTTTAGCTTAAACACATTTCAAATTGTTTTTGTATCAGAAAAAACTTTTTTCTTGAAAGAATTTAAAATTTTAAATTAAAAACAGATTAATACTACCGAACATTTTGTGTCCGGGTCAGCATTGGTAACAAACACTTAAAAATTTTTGAATTAACGAACTGTTTGGGTGGTAACCCTAAATTAATCTTTCTGTAATCATTAATCACTCATCTGTGGAGTTGTTCTATACGGTATGAATTATTTAGAGAGAACAGTAGTGCTAATATACAGAATCGTCTTAGAAAAATGCAGCTTCATAAAAAATTACAAAATTAACAAACGGGGTCGTGTAAGACAGCTTTGGTTATTGTTGCGGAACGTATTGGCGACAACATTCTATGAACAGAACATTTACCATTGTATCTGGCTTAATATTCGATGAACAGATAATTTCGATTAAAAACAAGTGCCATCTATGAGCGATTACGCGCCTGCGATCTTTAAACCTCGCACCGACCAGACACGAACATTCCGAAGTCGTTTCTTGACTTTCCCGAAGTTATGTTGTGTGTTTCGTGAAAATTCTCGCTTTAATTTCATGTTTTGTGTTAAATTCGACTTCTTTTATTGTTTTATATAACTAAAGTGTTTACATTTGTGCCACCGAACCAACTTTCAAGGATGTAAGTCTTAGATTTAAGTAAGTTGGCGTATTTTGCCTAAGCCAGCTTTTTTGCTCGGCACTCTGTCATCGATTTTATTCTGACATTTTCGCCAATTAGTCTATTTTAGGTATCTGCTTTAATATTTGGAATTTTTTTCGAGATTTAGGCCCACTGGGCGAGGCGCAACTATTTCCAAGTTACGCCCGAATAATTGTTTGTATTAAAACAAATCGCATTTTTGCGTTTGGCGTTTTATAGGTTAGGTTGCGATATTCCGAGAATTGCAATTTTTTAGGAGGCGCTCCCAAATATTGCAGTTTTCATTTGAATACTTTTTTATATTTTAATATTGAAATTTGGGGCGGGGAAGTACCCAATTGAGAAATATGAGGATTATGAGGTGTGATGTTCTTCTGTTTTGTTTCATGGCCGACTATGACATTTTTTTTGTGCTTTGGGGACGTGCTTGTAATTAGTTATTTACTTATCTGATTCTAATCAGTTTTTTTCGGACTTGCTTTGTATTAACGGTGAAATAAACGTAGGTGTTGTAATAATTGATTAACCTTGAAATATACAGAATAATTAAAATTTTATGGACCACCTAGATATCTCTACCCACAGTTGTAGCTACGAATTAATGTACAAGGTAATTCAAAAATAATGTGCGTCATTATCGAAATCTAAAGAATTTTTTGTTTGTCATGTTTCTGTATACTTAGGTCTAGATGTAAGTATACAAAATATTTAAAATGATGATTCATGTACTCATGTTTAGTCATAACAATAAAAACATGCTTCTGTAGTCACATTGTAGGTTCCTATTAGCTGGTGATCGATTGAAGCTTCTAAAACCTCTGCAATGTAAGTGTATTTCGGTGTATTTAGGTAAAAGAAATAAGGACCATTGTACTATGTCCGTAAACTAAACAATATGGAGTTTGTGAATCTAGAGCACTATGACAAACTGCTCAAATTTCTGGTCTTCACTCTAGTGGTATGGGTACTAGTTCTATTATAGGTGGGTAAATTATTTAAATATAAAGTTTTTTGCAAAAACTTATAGGTACAAACCGTTGACACTAAAATATCAAAAAAAATATTTTCTAAAGCTTCCAACACGATATACCGGGTGACCAAGAGAACATGTAACAACCCGCCATTTTCTCTATTTTTAAATTATTAATTTAAAATTGTTTTGGTAAAATACACATAAAAATGCATATTACGTCGTAAAACGGTGTTAATTTGGACTTTTGGTTCAACCGGAAGTGATAGTAATTTATTTATTTTTAATGGAATACCCTGTATATTTTTGCATAGACCTTTAAATTTCTTTTACAGCAATGTATAATACTTACCCATCAAATGCTTTTTTTCAAAATGCGGTATCTTCAAAATGGAGGCCGCTACGAATTTTTGAAAATTGTGACTTTAATTGCCCGATTACTCAAAAACAAAATATCCAATTAATACTTATTATCATATTATTTGATAGCTCTTAATAGGTAGGTATAAGCAAGTGTGATGTAAACATATTTTTGGAAATTTAAAAATTGTAAATATACCAGCGGCTCAAAATTTTCAAGAAAAATATCCACAAAAACTGCTCACATAATTTTTTTTTAACTTTCTGAGCCGATAGAGCTTGTAATGAACTACAAAATTTACTAATTTCCCAAATTTCACCCTGACACTCTAGGAGTTTTTGAAAATTTTGAAATTGATTAATTTTTTATTCCTAAACGCAACCACTTATCGTTATAAACTGTTACCAGTTCGATAGACTATTTGAAGTACTTTATTAGGATCAGCGAGAATTTTCAACTATTTTAAAAATTAAGGAAAAAAAACGATACTTTTTAATATCAATGTGTTGTCCGGCAGTTACGTGATTTTAACTACGCCTATCAATTTGCTCTAATAATAAAAAAAAATTATTTTTAGCATATTTTTGATAACTGTATAAATAAAGTTGTTATAACAGTTTTCGTGAGCGCAGTAACTATCTTATTAGCGCCTTTTACGTAGCAAGAGCGCGCTCCGCCCGTACCTACGTAACCAACGCCTTGAGTCTGCAGCGGGCTTTTACCGGCTAGATTAGATGTAAATTTCCATCACTTCTTGGCGCAAGAATATTTAAAACCTAAAAAGTATGAGAAAGTACCAGCGACCTGATTCGTTCATTTTTTACTGTCCGTTCTCATAAGGCCAGTGTGGGAATGTATTGTGATCGCGAAAATGTTCGATTCTGAAATTTTGACAGAAATACACGTTTTGGACTACCAGCAAGCCAAAAAAGTGGTGTAAAAAATGACGGTCTGTATGTGTGTGGGTGTGTGTAACGCCGGACGCGTAATCTCAAACTACTGGACCGATTTTAATGAAATTGTCGAGCCGGAAACGCCAGTTAGACAATTTTTTGGTGGCACTTTTTCGGAAATCAATTTTTTAAGTATGACCTATGAGACGGAATTCGATAGAACACCTGAGGCCAAAACGAATGCTTAAAATCTGGTTTAACAATTTTATCGTAATAGCCCTGTAGAGGCGCAATGTTACTGTGCACAAAAATTAAAAAAAAATTGAAAACTATAAAGTCAAAAAAAATTTTTAAATTTGGGAAATTTTCAAAAAGTTATTTCTCAAAAACTGATCACACGATGTTTTTTAAATTTTGTAGGCCTATAGAGCTAGGGATGGGCTACAATTTGGGTTGTGTCTAAGTTCCCTAATTTTTCTGTGACGTCGTCTACGAATTTTTGAAAAGCGAAAATTCATGCCCCTTTCTTTAATTAACGGGAGATGATAAAAAAATTCTATTTAAGCTATAGTGCTCATGAGTAATAGCAGAATAAGATTTAGAACTTAATTTTTGGGTGCAGCAATATTTAAGGGGGTTAATTTTCTCCCTTTTTCCCAAAAAAATCAATTTTTTTTCTCAACTTTTTTCTCAAAAAAAATAACTTCCGTCGTAACTTGCATGAAATCACGTTTTTAGGTTTCTTGCTCGTTTCTATCTATGGGTATTTTGAGAAAAACAAAGTTACCATTACATCGTTTCCCTAATTACCTAGGCAACGTTTATCTAATTTAACCGACTTTGTATTTCTTATAGTTTTCGAGTGTCCCGGTTATAATAGACGACTTGTATGCTCTCGGCGCTTAATTTTATTAAACATTAAAACTTAAACTTTACATTCCTATTAACATATTTTAGTGGAGAAAATGCAGACGTTTGTTATTAGAAAAGCAGTAAAATGCTCACTTTAGAGTTTGTTTTTGATGTGGTTTTACGACCTAAATGTGTATCATAAAAAGCAGACAATATTCAGTAACTATTTTGGGGTACAAACTCCAGAATTTTCGGTAATAAAGAGATGATTAGCTGTACAAGAACTTTTATCAGTGGCGGCTCGTGACCTATTTACAGCGCTCATAAAATCCATAGCGTTGAAAAAGCTTAACTCATATTTTAACAATAAAGAAAACAAGGTTTTTTTCATTGGCTTAATAATTGTAGAATACTGTTGTAATAACACACTAATATGTAACTTGGAATACAAGGTTGGGCATACGTAGGGAGTGATTGCTATAAACGGTAAATAACAGTTTATTGAAAAAATCTTCGAATGAGTTACCGATTTTGATTTTTTGCAACGTTTTAGTGTAGTTAATTGTAAAGAAAGGAAAATTAACTACCAAAACATTGCAAATTATATCATCATCATCATCATCATCATCTGGCATGGAGCTGACACGAGGGTCGATCCTGGATTACGCCAGGCCCACCCCATGCCAGTAAGGTGGGTAGGAATTTATGTGATAGGTGGGATCGGGTGGGGTGTTGAGCCGCGTTAGCATGTCTGCAATGCATACCGCAAGACACCGCTGCTGCAACACCGGGTAGTTAGTAGGCTACGCATCAATGGGGTTTTTGAGTACGCAACCAAGACCGTTATGCGATTATGCATTTTAACTTAATAAACTTTGGTATCAAAGTTTCACATTGTTCTTATTTCACACGTATCTATTGTTCTAAGATTACAAGTTGAAAATATCTTAATTTCCTAATAACTAATAAACTACTTAATATTACGTATCGTCCGGGTGGTATTGCTACCCACAAATATCCTACAAATATCTTAATTTCCTAATGACTAATAAGCTGCTTAATATTTACCCCAAAACTTATTTAAACTTTATTGTCACTTAATTGTAAAGTTCCCGCAGCTCGATTATACTTCCTTCTTTTCTAAATTTCCCCTCTGCAGTTGACCAGTATTTATTCGTCGTTTTCTTTCCCCCTGGTGCGTACTTGTGTTCCTCTTACTTTGTTTTCCCCTTATTCACCGTCTTTCTGCCTCCTCTTCTCCGTTTGCCTGTTCTTCTTCAATCGATTCTTGATCCGATTCTTCCATTATTGCATAGATTCCTCTTGTCTCTCTTCGTATATCCTCTTTTCTTCTTGCCCATTCCTCCCATATCTGCTGAGGTATGCCGGTGTTTTGGATGTCCCGTTCCAATGATGTGTTCCACGTATAGCATGGTCTTCCGATCTTCTTTTCTTCTGTTTGCATGGCATAAGCCTGCTGGAGAGGATGGTTGGCATGTCTTCTCAGAATATGTGCCCAATATTTAATTCTTGATGTAGTGAGTCGTTTGGTTATTGTTTTCCCTTCTAGAATTTCATGTGCCGCTGAATTGTTTTCTTCCCCCGCGTTTAGTTGGAGTAGTTTGAGTATTCGGTGCATGTGCTAGGTGGTCGTAGAGCGGAGCCAAGTTTCTTACATTTTCCTCCAGTTGCAATTGGAAATTTTGTGGGTTTTCTCTGATGTGTGACACGATTTTTTTCCTTAAGATGAAAGCTTCTTGTTTGAGCTGTTTGAGCTGTTCTCGCGTCGCCGTAACATTCGCGTTCTGGTCTGCTATTGAGGTGAATAAACAATTTCCATCTCCTGGGATTTTCCGCACTGTCAATTTGTGTCTGTCCGTATATACTGTTTCCTGTTCCATGGTAGGTACTGTGCCGCTTCTGATGATTTCCGTTGGTTTGCTGGTGTGTACACTTCCGTTTATATTTGCGCCGTTAGATTATATATACATATAACCTATACCTATATACATACATACATACCTACACCTTACACATTACACTATGCTAGTATCATTAATTAATTAACTCCATAATCAAATAAAATTTACATTGGAAAACTACGTTTAACAGAGTATTTTAAAATTTTTATTTAAAGTTTTTATTCCTGTGTTAACCCTCGGTTTGAAATTCAATAGGTCCGGCTTATTTTAAATAGCTTGTTTAAATTGTAAACGGTTCTTTCTCCCCTGCTACATAAAAAGCCCTTTGTTAGAAGTTTACTAGGTACCTGCTCACGACCCTTGTGCTTGGCCACCCTATTCCCGGAATTTGTTTGGGTTCTTGGCTGCGGTGTTTAGCAAGAATCGACCCTATTGCAAAGCTAATGAAATAAGATAAAATAAAGCTCCTACTTTTAACAATTAATTTGCTGTTTAATATCTATGCCCCCCTGATCTACCACTATCCTGGAGGAATTCTATATGTTTTCTACAAGGTATTAATTTTTACTTGCCTATTCTATCTTATTGAGTATGTACTTATCTTTTTAGTAGTTGCTGGTTAACCGGCTTCCTTTCACCTGTTGTTAGATGAGCAGGTAATCCAGGTGTTCCACCTCTCCTTTCCGGTATTTCTTGCCTCTTTGTTGGATTGTCCCTGAGCACTGCCGCACTAAACACTCAAAAGCACAAATGCACCTGCTTTGCTCTGGCCGAACAAAGGATCTTCGTGACGCGCTATGCTTTTACCTGTTTTACCTGTTACTTTGGGCCACAGGTATCAATTCACGAACCCTGCTTTTGATGTTCACTATAGGATCGAATCGAATTGCACTAAAAAACCGTTTTAAACGGCGAAAACCCTCGCTTTCACTTTTAGAAACCAGAGCTGCGCTGTTGCACGTCTGTCCTCGGCCGATGTTCAAACTGAACTCACCAAAACATTGCAAATTATATTATTAAAATATTGTTTTCCGAATTATGGCAATTATTCCGTACTTATGCCCAACTCTGTATATCGTAATAAGTCGTTCCAGTAATAAACGCGAATAAGAGTGTACCAAAACATAATAATCGTTAAAATTTGCCTATCCGATACGAAGGTGATGCTTGCCGATGATTATTAGTGTCAAAATTGCGATTATGTCTGAAGTTATCACAAAAATGAAAATTGTTCTAGTTTGCAATCGGTTTCCAGGATTTTTTGGACAAACTTACGTTTTACGATTCCTTACCGAGTTACCGCCTCCCAAAGATGGAACGGTCTAATCACGATTTAAGGAATATCTCCTCTATAAATTTAGATATTTCATTCAAATTTTGTAGGGATGTTGTACTATTGATGATTTACATTTTAACTATGTTTTCTTTAACTCCATTGACCAGCGGCGTAGGTGTGGGGGTTGCTAAAATACGTTAAGAAATAATACGTCGCGTAGCTTCTCATATCGACGTTCTTCTCCAATGGATTTGAGCGAAAATAACCAGAAATGGACATCATTATTAGTACAATGTGCATACAAAATTCGAATCAAATATCTTAATTTGTGGCGGAGATATTAATAAAAGCTTGTATTATCCTGTTATATTTCCGGAACGCTGTACCTCCGTAAGGAAAGGTTTTCGGACCGATGTTTTTGACTTAAAATGACCTCAGGATTGTGCTTCTTAAGTTTGTTCAGATAGTCATTGGAAACCCTGTATAAAACTGACTTTTTTGGCAAAGTTATATTAGCAATTTTTTTGACCAAATTTACGGAGGGGGGACGAACTGCCATGGCCATAAGACCCCCGTCTAACATGCGCAAAATACACAGCTCAGGCTCACCCTGTTCCGGAATCGAACCAGAGCACGTTAGGAAAAGCAGTCCAAAGCTGTTGTTCTACTGACCGCCCCAGGATAAGTTATTTATATTTTTTCTCATGAGCCGCCATTTTACTTTATATTAATTAGACATGTGTGTAGGTATGTAGGTAGTGTATACAATGAGGAAATAAAATGTACCTCTTATTTATTAAAAATTAAAATACATTTGAACGTTTTTATGTTTTTTATTGTTTAAAGGTTTCGTTGCTAATTTTGTGTAGTTTTAAGACCCCTTCATGGGTGCGCCGCTGGTTTAGTCATGATTGCGTTTTATTTATATCTCAGAATAAACAATTACATATTACAGAAGTTACATTAAAAGTTAATCTCGTTTTATTCTGTAAGTTACGTACCTTCTTATGGACACACCTGTTCAACCAAAACTTTCAAAGTTTTAACCCTTAACGATTTGTTTTTTCCCTCTTGTGCTACTAAAAACAAACTTAGTTGGGGTTCTTCCTGTTGCCGACTTCGTAGGCCGGAGGTAAATTACCCGACTTTTTTTTAGAAACCGCATCGTGGACGGATGAGAAAAAAAACTCCCCTCTGTTTAGCTAGTTTGTTGTTCCAGGGATACACTTAATTCTGCCCCACGTTTTGGGGTTGGCGCGACCCTGGGGCCATTCAGGGCCGTATTTAGTTTTGGGTCGCAGATCGATACCGCCACACCCGCACCACTTTCGAAACATGCATTTGCTGCATTTTCGTTTAAAATTCAACGTGATCGATTTCGTTTCAGTTCATAAAGGTGATTACCATGGAAATGTTAGTTTATTCAACATTCTAATATTACAGAATTACGTGGCATTATGTTGGTTGTAGTAAATTAATTCAGTTCATGCATAATTGATTTTAATTATGCTCCGAAAATAATCCCGGCAGGAGTTTGTTTAAAAAAGGATTCATATGTAGAGATGCTATCAAATTCGATTAAGGTCGGGTTAACACCGTAAATAACCCATATTTTCCATTCTGTTACAGCGAAACAAAAAAGGTTTCTGTATTAATGGAAATCGTAATGCGGTGCAATGTTATCTCTCGCTCTAACATAAACTGCCTCCTGAAATTTGGAAGTGTTCCAACAACTCCGACTGGGAAATTTAAATCGCTGGTTGTAACTTTTAACGACTTTGTGAATCAATAAGGCTTTGTAATCTTTTTGCTTGTACTTTGCGATTGGTTTTTTTTGTGAATTTTCGTCGATAGATAAGTTTTAATTTGTAGGGCAGATGTTTAAATACCTCTTCAGTTTTATAGAGTCTGTTTTTTATTGTAGTTTGAACGGCGAGGATCGTAAACTATACTAGAAACAGTTTTCGACATGGTTTACGTTACTATAAAACTTGTGATAAACTTTTTGGTAGAATGGAAAGACGTATCGCCTTGAAATTTGTAAGCGACAAGCATTAGCGAAGCTCTTTATTCCTTTCGATCAATATATTTTGCCAAATAAGCAAGTAAATGCGTAAAACGTAGTTGAAGTGTAATAAGAAGAATTAATTATTCCAGGAAATCCGGCTCGAAGGACCATATATTCGAGCGTTTTCAAATATTGCAGACTACAAACTAGGAAAATTCTGCCTTTGCCTTTTGTATCACAAGTAAATTCGTAATTAAACTGCACGCGGATAGGCGAGGTGTGTAAATCTGTTTTTTTGTCGGAAAATCCGGCTCGAAGGACCATATAACGAGTTGGGGAATCTTTAAAGTCGGAAACTAAGTAAATTATACCTCTGGCTTCTCATCGCTTTAATTAATGTCATCCAATAGCGGTACTTATTACTATTGCTTACTGATACGACATAATATCCAGGTCCTACATAGACACTAAGCAGTGCCATAATTGAAAGAAAATAAACCCTACCATCAACAATGTCAAAGATAGGGTTTTTCCTTTTTTTCTCAACTAGAAGGTATTTATGTCCATACAGGTTGCTTTTTAACTGATGATTTATTTTTTTTTCTTTGCTAGGTACGTATGAAAAGAGTTGCAAACCAGCTTGGAAAGTTTCATTAATCTGAAATTTGTGGAAACATGAAATTAATTAGTTTCATTTCGTCAATACATTTTGTTAAATAAACAAGAAAATGCTTAATTGAACTATACGTAGATAAAGTGTTTTAATATCTTTTTTGGGCATTCCGGCTCGAAGGACCATATATTGTGTTCTAACTGAAGAGTGCTCGCGTTTGAGCTTGTTGAAGGATTTCAGAATCGCAAACTAAAACAAATTTACGTCATACGTAATTAAATGCTATGTAGATAAAATCCGGCTCGAAGGACCATATATTTGAGCTCTGGTCTTTCAAGGATTGTAGAATCGTAAACGAGAATAATTTTCCCTCCCTTTTTGTCACAGCTAAATTCGTAATTAATTATTACGTAGGTAAAGTGTTTCGATATCTATTTCGGAAAATCCTGCTCGAAGGACCACATATTCCAGTACTAGAGTATTGTAGAACTGCAAACTAACTAGGAACATTTTTCTTCATTTCTGTTGTTTTTTCATAGGTAAATTCGTTATTAAACAGTGCGTAGATGCGGCTCGAAGGACCATATAATGAGTTGTAAATTAAGGGTGCTAAAATCGGAAACTGGGAAAATTGTACCTCTGGCTTCAAATGATTATTATTAGAATATTATTCACAACGAGAGGACTTTGTCTTTTTCTTTTTACTAATATTGTATTATTTTTTCTTTGCTAAGTACAAAAAGAGTTGAAAATTTACTTAGTTTTTATATAACTCTAATTTTTAAAATTGCATCGCCACTTTACAAAGGCATTATTTCTGATGCGTGCACGGAGTGCAGTAAAATTGCAGCTTTAATCTCCTGATGATGCAAAATAATTAATCTTTACGTCTATGCACCCATTTTTATATGTGCCTTTTTTCCGTAGTTTCGTCAGAACTATTAGTATTATTACCGTTATTACTCCTGTAGTAGAAATTCCAATCACGCAATTGCGCTACAATAATAGATGGTGTCGAGTCACGCATCCCTTGTTGTTTTTCTCTGACATTTATGCGGTGTACTACGTTTTATAAAAAAATTCTTGAATTTTTTAACATTCTGTTATCAACTTCAACGCTTTGTGTCTGAAAAAAATTCGTTATTTTCTTTGGTCTTTCAAGATGTGTTTTACGAGAGTTGATTGTTGTTTCTAGGGGTGTAAAATCGTTTTTTCGCTGTTTTGTTGAAGGAAACAACTATGGCCCAATCTGCCACCTTTCAAAGATTGATACGGGTACAATACATTTTAATAAGGGACCCTATTTTCCTTGAGATCTCCAATGGCAACTTAAGATCTTCTCTGGGGATTAATCCCACTCCTGATTTTTTAATAAGGTTGCTTGACATGAAACAGAATTATTTAATACCATTTTATGACAACGTGACTGCCTTGATACATTCAAAGCGTAAGTGGCGTATCCAAGGGTGCCTTTTTATATAATGGGCAGAATAAGAAGTAAATTTGAGCAGAAAACATTGTTTACGTAATAGTGTTAATTTAAAAGGCTAATCTTGAGATCTTAACTTAGTTCCACAGTGCAGATTTTAAGAAGTGTAATATTTAGTCTATGCATTCGTTCCATCGGACCCTTTTCATTTTCAGTAGGCTTCATCCGACGGGCATTGCCAAACTGCATCATCATCGCGTCTTTGGTGGATATAGACAGATTGACAGACGAACAAAATTGATAGAGCACGTGTATGGAAATATATGAACATATCTGGGAAGAGTCATCGTTTGGAACAACCTAATCGAAAAAACTGATTTCTAAATAATTATTGCTAAGAGACACCTTCTCCGTACGTATGGGTGGAGGTACATGAAGCTTACAAATATAAAAAGAACCACAACCCAGAAAAGTCGTCGGAATTTTGTTAACGACGTAGGTCTTAGGAATTTCTCGAATATTCTATCGTTCACTAGGGCCGTTCAAAACAGCCCAACTGTTGTTGAAACAACCTTGGCCTTTAGGCGTGCATATTTTATAGCATTCATTACCTAAACTACATTATTTTAGAGAACCGTGGGTTGGAATTATTTTCCTAAAAATTACTCCCTCAAAAATTAACGCCCATAGAATAGATGTCTTTGTCAAGCTCAAACACTTAAAAAAATATTAAGTTAATTTTTCATCCGCACTTTCTATACCTAAATTTTCATTAACATTTGACAAAAAAGCCCCCTTTTTTTTCTCTGCAAACCCTGTCATCCCTTTAAGCCACAAAACAAATATAGCCGGAGCGGCAGGGTCTTAACACGAAACCGTTGTATTCTTTGAGAGCTCAATTCATCCCCCTGTTTTATCAGACTCGTGGGTGGCCGCGGTTTTGATGGAATCTTGATTTGCGAGTATCTCCCCCGAGCTTCCAAGTTCGTGGGGTTGGGAAAGGTGCGGTATTTCAACGTGTTACCCATCGAAAGTTTAGGGTTATGTTGATTGTATGCGCTCGTCGAGTTCGCATTACGGTTCTCTGACGTGTTTGCGTTTACATGTGAAAGTCGGAAAAGTTTAATTAGACGAAATTGCATGTCACGCCGACCGACGCCTGGAAAGCTGGAGAAGATTGTATCGCATCAGTGTTGCCATGCACAGTATGCTCAGGAATTAATGAAGGATTGTCTGGTTTGTTGGTTATTAAATTAATGGTGGCAGTCTCATCTAAATCCAAAGCACCAGGCCGACGGGGATGATAGGTCGATGCACAAGCAATTTCATGGACGAAGGGACATTTAGGGTGTTTGTGCTAAAATTACGCTTTCAACTTCCATTTTTAAATTACCCAACCTTGAAACATTAAAGATACATCAAGAAGTAAAGTTTTGCTAATGCCAGTTGAGCTAAAATTAAGTACGGTTACCATTAGCAACCACTTTAAAGTAAGATCGACGTTATGCCTGCAAAAGTGGAGATGTACAATGAAAAGCTTCATAAAAGATACTTTGATGACGCCATTTAAGGGATTACTGTTCTTGAAGAGTTTGCATTAACGTCGTATATGGTATTCCTCGCCGTCCTGCAGTTTCCACCACAGCGGGCAACTTGAAAGGCCCTGTTGATGTTGTGAGGGTGTACTGTGACGTCAGTGGCGATCAATGAAATCACATAGCAGCTCTCATTGTGACTGACATAGCAAACTGCTACTGTCTCGCGCTGTCTTACTCTGACCCTAGGCTTTTCTTCATCTCGCGTTTTACACTGTTTTCTGCGTACAGGATTTCGCTGTATTTTGCACCCGCTACATTGAACTTCAATGCTCGTTGTTTTCTGTCACGGATGCGTTTAAATTTGCTCGAAATATACATTTCGTTTGGATTTTTCAACGAACCGCTCTAGTTATGTTTCGTTTGAATAAATTGACGCTGTATGAATGTGTAGCCACTTTGTTTACTATTCAGGACATTTCCTAAGAAATTGGGGACTCTAGTTTTAAATGCCAAGGGCGAGCGCTGAAGGACTACTGAAGACCTTCCTTTAAGTATTCAGTTACTCAAGGAAACAGGATTTGAGGATTTCGAAATGGGATAAAATCTATCTGAATCGAACCAGGCAGCTGGCAAAAAAGGGCGAATATTGAATTGATGTTACTTGGAAAAGTATGATGTAATACAACTCTTAAAAGGGCAAAATTTTAGGTTGAAGGATTTGGAGGAAAAGCAGCTTAATGTAAAATTAGATTTATATAAAGACGTATTTTTGTCAGAAAAATATTTTGAGTTACTACAACGAATATGTGATCGATAAGGGAGAAGTATAAAAATTGATACAGGAGCTAAAATCACACACGCGCAACTGGCAATATTTCAGATTAGATAACGAAACCTACGGATTTAAAACAAATACAACTTTGGTGTTTAACGTCGTGAATAAAACCGAAGAAACATGTGTACCGTAATAAATTTAAACTGAAGTGACCCGATAAGTCAGTATGAATAAGCAACATGATTTAAGGTAATTCAATCTTTCGCCTGAAGCGATACGGGTATGTAATCCCCGAATTTTTCCCAGGCGATCCTAAGTAAACGATGATATTGGGCAAACAGATTTGACAAAAGCAACGTTGTGGACGGCCGTAGGTATCTGAAATTCAATCTTATATCTTGGTGGTGCACGAAAGAGCAAAGGGTGCAACCTGTTCAGACTTGCTGAAAAGAATCTTTTTACCGTAATTCAGTTTGGTCTGTATGGAAGGTGTTATATAGGGTGTCCCAAAATATTAATATCTATTTTGGCTGTGTGCTAACAACGTAAGATTAAATGAATCTAGCAAAGAAAAGTGTATCGTTTTCATGAGAGGTAGCAGTTTTTCAGCTTATTGTCGTAAATATCTTCCAGTAATTAAAGAACTGGTATGTGCCCCAAAGGTGTGTTTACTAACCATATAATGTAAATCTTATTATAGGACAGCTTGTATACAGACAGGATTCAGACCACCTTCAAGACGATTTTACGATGGAAGGATTGGTGGCAGTCGATATTCCTACTACCTAAAATAACAGCTCTTAGACCTAAAACAAGGAAGTAGAAATAGATGAGGATACTGAGAAGTGGTTGTTGCACTAAATGTTCTCATGGTAGCAGAGCACCTAATTGTAAATGTTATCCTGAGACACCCGCCGTACACCTTAGGGTAAAAAGGCTCATATATATAATAAATAAAATACCTACTCACAGCAGACGTAACGATGCTTTGTATTTAAAGTTTCCCTGTAGGATTAAGTAGTTCTTTGTTAAGTCTTTCTAGACACTCTTCTTTTGCTAATAGATATCCTATCAAATCATGGGTACAGGGTATCCCAAGATATAAAATACCTTGAGACACCCTGTAGCCATGATTGGATAGGATATCTATTAGCAAAAGAAGGGTGTCTGGAAAGACTTAACAAAGAACTATTTAAACCTAAAATGAAACTTTAAATACAAAGCATCGTTACGTCTGCTTTGAGTAGGTATTTTATTTAATTAACTGGGGTGTTAGGGAGTGCTTCAAAATTTATTAATTAATTAATTATCTTTAACGTGGCAGTCCTTAACGTAATCCAAGGTGGAAAGCAAACTTTCGTATTTGCTTTCGTCCTTCTTATGTTTTCAGTTTTCGTTTTATTTTACGTTAGCCGTTGGCATTTAGTTCGTTCGGAGTAATCCCAAAAGTAATTTGAGGCATTGTATTTTTAGTCTGCCGCCTTGTGTATTATACGCTTTACTTTGCCCCCTTTTCCAACCCATCGCTTGTTTTGTCCTTTACCCCCGAGTGTTATTGTAAACTGAAATTCGAATTTCAATATGGTTTGTCAAAGTTAACGACGTTTTTTATGAGGTTACGACCACCCACTTTCGTTAGAACATTTTTATTGACGCGAGAGGAATTTTCGTGTGTTTTGCCCATTTCATTCTGAAAGGTTTTTACCCACATTTAAGTTGGTGTTGTTTTTTCTTCAAATTACAGAAGTTTTGTTGACTTGCTGTTTCATAAAAATGGAAGTTCAGGTACCTAGCTTATTAAATAAAGGACCCAGAATGAACGAAAGTTTTTTTTCAATGCTACCAACTGAAACAGTCCATAGATAAATAAAAATTCTTTTACTGGATACTGCAATGGTCTAAAAAATTGGCTGAGCAAATAAACTAACACGTTAGAATGCCGCTACTCGATCACTCATCTGACAGCAAGCAACTTAATATTAATGGAAGGAAAACACAATTTTCATTCACCACAAGGATATGCGTCAAAGATCGAAATTAAATTTTTATGTTGGCTCAAGTCACTCGAAAATTACGGCTATAGTTAACATGGATTAGGCAAACTAACAAGTCGGTAAAGTCGTTTTTGAAGAGTGCAAATTGAGCAGTCTTTGATTTAGTGGGACCGGCCAATTGCGGTAAAACCATCGTAATGTTAAATATGTTGTTAAAATTGTAGAAAACCGGGGCAGGAAAACGTAAATAATTAACAGCACCTAAAATGTAATTTACAACAACCACATAACCCACACCTATCCCTTTTAAACCCATTTAAAAAATTCTATTTTTAAAATGCCCTTTTCGAATGAAAAATGTGATAATTATCCTGCGATGTAATGAATAAGTGAGCCACGTTAATGCTTTTCCGTGTTTAATTAAAAAGCAGACCTAATCCCTCTTATTAGAATAGTTACATTTTGATCACCTTCTCTTTCTAGTTTGATTTTCCGTACGGTACGGGAAGAGATGGCCAATAATTCAATGCTTGTGTTGTGGATAACGTTAAAAGCTACCGAGTTTATTGAATTACAGCAGAGCTTACCAATCAACCAGGTTTAACCTAATGAAGCAGCGTAGTAGGTTTTAGATAGGAGCATGGCCCACAAATTTTGTTCACATGCTGATAACCGTTTTTGTAGGTCGGCTTGGTGGAGTTTGATATGGGGAAAAATTAATGAACCGTGGAGGATTGTTCATTAACGTTGTAATGTTTTTGTTTAACTCATTTGCATGCTAATTGAATTAGTAGGGAGAGAAAATTGAAATGTTACTTTCTCATACAGACCTGTAAAAAAATTTATACAGGGTGTCCTACAACTCGGTGTTATTTGATTGTCATGCTCGTTTCTTTCTGTTACATTTCATGCGGAAAGGTGCTCGTCAAATTTGTGAGATAGAGGATTGAATTTCCCAACTGCTGTTTATTATAATCGTTGTATTGGATCATGTTATATATTTGTTTGGCCACCTAGTACACCTGACCCTCCCTATTCCATAAATATTCAATTTTCTGCGTTTTTTTTAACACATACTTAAATACTCTTATCTCCGTCGTAGTTGAGTTTCGGATACTTTTTCAATTAAATTTGATCTCATTAACATCTTCTTAAGCTCCGAGTCATGAGAAAAATGTTAATTAGCGCTTTGTAATGTTTGTAAAATTAGGAACAAATTATGATCTGTGTGTAGGTGCTGTATATTTCTTTCTTCGGCTTTTTCTAACTACGTTTGCTACAAAAAGCTCTTTTTATAGGAAACGTTGTAGTAAAGCAATCTGTGACTAACCAGTATACGTTTATTAATTAATATATGCACGAATCATTTGCTTCGCTCTGTATGCAAATTAAAGCTCGTACGTGTTTCACTTCCACAATTTCAGATGAAAATTGCCAGGATATCGCTCTTAATCTACCCATTGTGTCGAACTCTGTTAGGATTTGCAAACAGCATCACAAATCAGGGCTCTGTCTGTTGTATAATTAAGTTAACTTGTTACTTAAAGCTCCATATTTGCCATTGATTTTAATTACAGAAAAGCGTCTAAATTGAAACATTAATTGGCCCTTTTTTGCCGTAAACACAGCTTTATTCAAAATACTACCTGAGCTCTATAATCCCCATAAATTGTTTAATGGAAGAATAATTTAGCATAGGGATTATTTTAATCAGAGTAAATTGAAATTGACTCTTAATGGCAAAAACTGGTGTAAATTCAATGAAGTCATATTGAAACGTCTAAAATCTATTGATTTTAACAGAATGTGATGTGTGCGCCGTGTATAATGTGATGACTCTAACAAAATCTTATCAATCCATCTCTGCGAGGGTCTAATAATGGGGTTCGGTGACACTTAATAAGCAGTGAAGGGTAGGTGTACATTAATTAATAAACCTCAAGCCCGCGTCAGTCAAATGTCGTCTTCTAAGAGACGGTTCCTTAGTTAATACGAACTCTGGAATGGCCCCAGCGGTAAAAGAGAATAGAACTGAAACTAATTCTCGTCTCTAAAATTCAAATTGAGTTCAAGATTAGTGGATTGGGATAATCCGGAATATTATGGCACGTGATAAATTGTTTCAATTGTTTCTGAACTTCATTTGTTTTTGTCAGAAGCAAGAGCTTTTTGGGTAGGCTATATTGGACTTAAAACAGTGGACTGGGATGAATTACCATTTTTGGGGGGTGCACGGTTTTATGCCCAAGTGCAGCAGTGGCATTGTTATATAACGCTACGATGAAAAATTGCTCACGAGAAGGCACTTGTTGGAAAAAAATGGCAAGGTCCGCTTGTTTGGGTATCATATGTTCCACCCCACGCAAGGGTGAAACACTCAGGTTGAGTTGACGTTATATATTTGGTAATATATTCTATAAAAGGGCTCATTCACTACAATGCGCTATTAAATTTTCTTTGCTTAGTTTTCTCACGAACTATGTAAGTACAAATGTTCTCCATTATCATTAAGACCCTTTCCAATTCTGAGACCTTAGCATAATAGTTCACCTATTAGACCTGAACTCAAGTAAGGCCCCAGAGTCTGGGATCAGTGATTAATCTCTGACTGATAAATGTTATTCCCAATGGTCTTAAAAGGGTTATTTTAGTCGACCAAAGTCGATTACGTTTTGTAAACTACGGTAAGGACTAACTTAGGTCAGCCTAAGGTATAATTTATTAAATTACTTGGTTGTGAGAAATGAATCTTTAAGTTATCTCTTTCGTTTTCTACAATTCACCCCCACCACACGTTCTAGTTCTATATAATTTGGAACAAACGAAAATAAATCAACAAACATAACGAACGTGTTCATTTTTTCGCAATCAACGTGTCATTGATTGCTCGCATCGGATAACGCCAAGTAATTCCTTAAAGGCAGGAAACCCTTATTTCGTAATTACGACGCTCTCACCACGTAATACGAAGTAATTGTCATTTTATTGTGCTTTTTTCCGCCCCGATTTTCCGTGATTGGAGCTTGTAGGTAACGTTAGCCAATACAACAGCTCGAATCCCCTAGAGAAATTGCAAGATATCCTTGATTAAGACCAAGAGAATGCCTTATAGGAGATTGATTTTGATGTCCAGATTTTTGATGATGACGCAATCGTTTGCTTTTTTATTGTCTGCATTATCCAGCAAAATCGGACGAAAATGAAGGAAAACGAAACGAAATTCCGACGGAGGAAATTAATTTTCTTAGTTATATTGAATTTCGATTCACTTCTGCTAATCAAAGAAAAAATCTCTTTGCAGTTATGATTCCTGTTTCGACTCCTTCGATTGGTTCCGTTTTTTAAATATTAATGACGAAGATTGGCTAATCCATTTATTTCTCTAGAGTTTTCAAATGAAAGGTAGTTCTGATAAACGTTTAGCTAAATTCAGATTGTAGGTGCCCAAAACTATATTTCGGAACACTCACGAACACGACGACCTTTACGTTTGCGTCACCAGTGTCAATTTTATTATAATTGTTTATTTTTTAGTTTACTTATCACCACATACTAACATTTATTGCTTGTTTCAGATGAGACACACAGCAGCTTTTCAAAGAACGTTTTAATTTTCCTCTAACAAGGTGAGTTTAAAAAAACGTTGTAAATGCTCTCCAACACATCAATCGCACTATTCGGCGATGATCACTTAATAATAGCGCGACGGCTGTACCCAATCAATATAATATTATCGAGACGGTTTTGAATTGCCTGTCCATCACCCATTTCACAAATTACAGCACGTGTTTCGCTTACATGGGCGGTATGTCTCGATTCTACCTACAGCCCATAAATAATTTGCTGCTAATTCTAATTAACAGAAAGTGAAGGTTGCGGCAAATATTTCAAACTGTCGAAGTCGTCTCATGCAACCGAGGTTAAGGTGAAACGGGTAAAATTTATTATTTAATCGTTGTGGTGCCTTCGAATGTTTGCAGGTTAGTAATTTAACAGAGTAGTATTGCGATTGCAGACTACCCGCCAAGATGTCTATCCAAGTGTCAGTTACTGGCTTACGGCTGTTTAATTTTATTCCCGGACGTTATAGAATGGAAACTGCCCTTCATCCAAAAGTCTGCGGTTTGAATTTTCGGAAACTTTAGAAACTTCATGTGACAAGTTTTAAGTTTGTCTTTTGGGCTGCATATTGCTCCTGCACCTTTTAAGAATGTCATAGATATATCAGAAGTTCAAAATTTTTATAAATTTTGTTTCTATGATGAGATATTGTGCAATAAAATGTGAAAACTGTACACATAAGAATTTTATGTTTGTATTTAAAACATCTAAGCAAGTGCTTCTTGGTCTAACTATAGCTCCTGTACTTTTTACGAGTGTTGTAGTAGTCATCGTAGAAATTCCGAATATTTAATAAAGTTATAGTGCAAT
The DNA here is from genome assembly GCA_958336395.1 of Ctenicera cuprea. Taxonomy (NCBI): domain Eukaryota; kingdom Metazoa; phylum Arthropoda; class Insecta; order Coleoptera; family Elateridae; genus Ctenicera; species Ctenicera cuprea. Next base: position 4,929,106 of record OY284489.1, on the reverse strand, counting down.
AACTTCTCTTTGTTCAAGCCTTGGATATACGTTTTATATTTTGGTAATACATACCAGGCTTCTATATTAAAGAAAATGCCTTTTGGTCTAACTATAGCTTCCGCACATTTATGAGCGCTCATTGTTAATTAAAAATTTTAATGTTTTTTTCAACAACGTTTGTAATTGTTATTTTTGAGAAATTGTTTGCAACTAATTTCTACTTATATTCACTTTAATTTGCGTAGACAGTTTCAACTTAATAACAACGTCGAGACACTAAACCTAACAACAATATCGCGTGTGACCGTTATTTTCGCATAATTAACTTCAAAGATTAGTGTGTGTTTGGAACGACCATGCTTCAATTGCCTTGCGAATAGGTAAAATTATTGCATGTTGTTTTTCGGTACCTTCCAAAGGTCCCTTCCAACTTCCATTTAACAACTCAGCCGTTCCCATTAAATGAAAATATTAAATTAAAATTACGAGTCCGGGTCTCCGTCTCTAAGCTGCTCTTCATTTGTCAAGAGTCGGTAACAAATTTTCAGGGGGAAAATTATGGAATAAAATTAGAATATATTGAGTACGCTTCGAGTTAATTGATAAAAGGCAACGTTTTTGCAGATTCTGCCCGGACAAAAAATTTAAATGACTGCCGTATTTCGATTCGCTCCCGGAAATTATATTTTATTGGAGAATTTTTGTTACCGTGTGAAAAATTAACTTGCAGAGTTCACAAAATGGCGCTTGTTAATTCAGAGGTATCAGCGATCGCTTCGTATGCTGGTAAGGCAATTAATGGTGTTCGTTTTGTTCAAACAGATAAAAGTGGAGATCAGATCTTTTTTCTTTTTGCATGTATGTTACGTCATGCGTATGCCACACATGCTCAAATAAATAAAATATTTTTTTGAAGATACCAAACATCTTGACAAATTTGTGGTATATTGCAAGCTCTGCGTATTATGGATTCACCCCCAACTGAGTCTCGCCGGGTTACTGCATATTTAAACCTCAGTCGATACATATCTGAAAGCTCCTTAAGGATTGTCATAGTTACCGCGAAAACGGAATACGGATTATGAACATATCAAGATACAAGTAAACATGGTTGAATGATGGGGAAGTATAATTTAATTTATTTGTGTATCAGTTCGCTGCGAAATTGTAACTCTAATGTCAACCGCTTAATAACTTAAGTGGAAGAATGGGGGAGGGTGGGTGTAATAACGAATGTAAGTGCAAAACGAGAAAGAGGAGGTGCTGCTATTGAATTAACATAATTTGATAGCATTAATATATTTTAAATGCCAGCTTTGCCTTTCAAGGGTTTCAGTGGCCGAAGGCCGTAGGTTTCTATTGCCCCTATTAGCCCTAAAGAAATTTTATATAAACCTGCTTACTAGAAAATTGATCAGCTTTCCGTTTTACGAAAATTTCATAGACGGCAGATTTTAATAAATATGAGGATAAGAAAAAGGAAAAAGCTTTCATCGATTTCGAATAGGTTTTTAAATTAAGTTTGCTAAAACCGGAAGCCGATCAAACTAGACACGGAAATTCCAAGAGTGCGATGCCCTTACCAGTAGTATTCCCGAGTGAATGTTTTTTACAAATTGCCTTAAACGTAATCTAGATCTTTATTGTTGTTAGCTTGTTGATTATTATGCTAGGCAGAAACATTTACGTGGTTGGAATTCGTTTTTGGCGTGTTTCTTTTGTTTGCATTGATATTAGCTAATTTAAGAGCTATTAAAATTGTAATCCTAGGCGAAACTAGGACAGTTTCATCTGGAATCAAAGTGGCTGTTGCGAAGGCCGCTGGAAAAGGAAATTTTTTTTCTTTGTCACAGAACTACCGAAGGAAAAATGTTTTTGGTGCAAGAATGTCCAGAGGGAAAAGAGATTTAGAGCCAAATTCTACCTAATTTGGAGCTTAATCGAGTGGCAAGTTTTTATCTGACCATTTTTTCTTTATTTCCAATAGCTCTGAACCAACTAAATTCGGTTTTGCTTTGCTTAGACGTTTATTCAATAGAAGCAGTTTCTTTAACACTTTTTTTATACTATCAAGACTAAATTAGTCAAAATTGTGTTTTTTAAATGGAGCTTTCTTTTGCTTTCTTAATCAAATTTTTAAAGGCTTTTTACTTTTGCTCCAGTATCTATTTTATCATAATTTCCAAATGAACCTTATTAACTTGAATCTATCACTTCTTAAATATAAGATTACTTCTTTTATGGACTTCTACAGGCATTCTTAGTGATGCGTTCAACCACGTTCACTTTGTTCCAGTGGCTATTTTACTATAATAGTTAAAATTGTGGCTTTTTTAGTGAGATGAAGTTTTGGGTGTGTAAAATTGTCTATTTCTAAAATCGCGCTTTAAATTTTTGTATTGAGGTTTTGAACCACATTTACTTTGCCACCCGTATCCATTTTATCATATTTTTTAAAACAACATAAGACTGTCACAGCTTGCTTAATACCACTTCGAATAATGTTTACTTCTGCTCCAGTGTCCGTTTTACTATAATATTTAAGTGACCGTTTTTTTTTCTTATTGCACCCTACTGATATAGTATGGGAATTTGTTTCTTGTAAAATTTTCCTTTTTATGACTTTTAACTACACTTTGCTCCGGTATCAATTTTATCATATTTTGAAATAAAGCCTTATTTCCCCTGCTTAGCAACTTTTGGGGTAGAAATTGTCACTACCCAAGATGGTTTTTGTACTTGACTCTTACAAGTCTCGTAACGACATTTTGAACTATATTTACTTCTGCTCGTGTTCATGTTACTATAGTATTTAAATGAAGGTTTTTCCCTTTATTTCCATTCTACAGATATTTGAAGTATTCGAAATTGTTCCTTGTAAAATTTCCCTTTAATAAGATTTTTAACCACACTTACTTTTGCTGCCGTATCAATTTTGTCATATTTGTCAAATCAAGCTTTCCTTTCCCTATTTAGCATTTTTTTAGTGGACATGGTCACTACTCAAGATGTTTTTTGTACTTAACTGTTACAAATCTCTTAATGCCATTTTGAACCATATTTACTTCTGCCCCAGTGTCAGTTTTACATTATTAATTAGGTGAAGGCTTCTTTTTTAATTTGCATCCTACCGAGATAGATGTTTGATATATCGGAAATTGTTCATTGGTTAAATTTCCCTTTAAATGAGATTTCGAACTACATTTACTTGTGCTTCCGTTTACGGGGATTTAATCATACATACTTCTGCGCCAGTGTATTTTAGTACAATAGTCAAGTGAAGGCTTTTGTCCGTTGTATCCTACTGAAATAAAAGTTTGAAGTGTCGAAAATTGTCTTCTTCTTCGTCTTCTCATGGGCATAATGCCTGTTTATTACTGGGCGTTTCTCCTATGTTCGGCTTTTGGGACACTGACTGCCAGCTAGCCGTCTCTCCATCTCTTCGGTGGTCTTCCAGTAGGTCGTTTCCCTCGAGGTTTTCTGTTTGTTGCTATTTTGGCTAGTCTGTTTTCTTCCATCCTTGTAACATGCTTTTTCCATTCTCTTCTTCTTCTTGTCTGTTGTAAAATTCCTTTTTAATGAGGTTTTGAACCATACTTACTTTTGCTCCTGTATCTATTTTACTTTAATTTTAAATAAGGTCTTTGTTTGTCATTTTTAGCGTAAATATTTCAAGTTTTTAGCGCCCAAAATGAAATTGAGCGAAAGATATTATGCACAACTATGCTAGTAACATTTTCAAGCGCAGAAACCCCTGCTGTCTATCTTATTATAATTTCTAAACCAGAACTTCTCTTATTGGTTTTCCGCCTACAATTTGACTTTTAATTGCCGAAAATGTTTTTTTAGCAACTTGCCTTTGAGTTTAATTTTTTATCTAAAGGGATGCTCCGATTTATCACAAAAGGTTGTGTTCGTTTCATGTTTATCATTTTATTCCGACATAAAAGCCGTTCTTTAATGAACATACAAAAGGGTTTATTTTTCAGTACCATCGTCACGTTAAAACAGAAACAATATTCCATAATGATGTAAACACATTCAATGTTAGTATGTTACTGAAATGTTTGATAAATAAAACGTATAATGGAAGCAAACATTCATTGAAATTTTTTATAACAATAAGTTTGTTAGCTGAAAAGTTTCAGTGAAAAGCGGTGTATTTTTAAGGACGCGTTGCGCTGAATAACAAGTTATTTGGTGTTTACAATTGATACAGCTACAGAATAAAATCATATTTTTCCTCGACTTTCAAATCCATCCGAAGATTATTTATAGAGATGTCGAGATGTCCTTTATTATACGGCATTATATTTTTTCATTCCATGTTGTCAGATTGAGGGCATTATTTATTTATTTTTTTTTCATTTTCCGAGTTTTTCCTCTATTGTGGCAAATTCATTAATCTCCAAATTTTAGGAAATCTTTGAAAACTATATTAATACCAAGCCTTTTTGAATTGGAAAGCCCAACCCGTGCGGAAACTAAAGCAGTGCTTATACGCAGCCAGTTTGGGGGTGCAAGATGCTTATAGGGGGTTCCGGTTCACTAACCGGGAAATTCAAGAACGCATGCGTCTCCTATAGGTCGATATTACAATCCATTCTGCCCTAACCGCTGCCACGTGACTTACGTGCATTCTTCTCATCTCTCTCTACTATATCGTATAGAGCAAAACTGGGTGGAGTGTAAATTGGGGAAATTGCATGGGATGAAATTTACCGCGATGCGTTTTATTACCCCTTTGTGATGATTCGCGCACTTGCAAAAAGTGCTTGCACTGTTTTGCCCTTTACGGGAAACGCCAGAAAATGCGAGAAAAGCCTAGGTTTGTCTCTATAATTTATTTCTTATTCGAAGCCTCCGGTTGTGTTATGATTACGCGTTCTTTTGCCTAAGGGCTGCAACTTGAGATCCTTTGTGCGATTGTTGTTTTGATGACGGGAAAAATAAATAGAAATATTGTATGTATTTTGTGTGAATGTACTGTAAAGTGCTTGGAAATAAAAACACCAGTTTTATGAAAACAATTTACTTCGTTTCATGAATTTTTATTTTGATTTTTCGTTGCTCTGTTTTGCAAGCAAATTCAGCTTTTATGTTTTTTTAGCCACATAGTGAAAGCAGCTTTGAAAAATCCAAAAAAATTTTACCCGCTTAAAAATTATAGCTTAAAGTTATACATTGAACATGCAAAAGTGCTAGCCTGAGGCTGGACACATGACTTCTGCCCGCACTAATTTAAAATCATATAAAGTTACCTCGTTTCTCCGAAGGTTAGGATGGAGTTCAGTACAAATTTTAATTTTTTGACTTGAGCAGAATATAAAATTTAGCATTAGACGTGCAAAAGTGACTTACCTGCGGCTACACCGTCGGAAATTCTACCTGGGCCAATTAAACACCACATTTGTGTTAATTATATGGTGGCTGCTATAGCTTTAAATTTTTTGATCCGAGCAGATGATAAAATTTAGGTGTGGACGTGCAAAAGTGGCTAGACTGAGGTCAAATACTTTCGAACTTTTTCTTGCACTAATTTAAACGTACATTTCCAAATTAGCTAATTTATGTTAATGTTGGGGTTGCTATAGTATAGATTCATTTTATTTTAGCAGAAGGTGATAAAATTTAGCATTGGACGTGCAAAAGTGCCTTGCCTGAGGCATTAGAGATTAGAGATTTTAATTCAAGATCGCATTTTCAAAATTAGCTCATTTGCCTTAATGTTATGGCTGCTTTAGATTTAGGTGCCCCAGTCTTTTAATATCTGTCTCTATGAATGTTTGGAAAGTTTGTCGTTAATGCCTATTTACCAGAAATGACAATTCCGGATAATTGTAATACGAGCAGCCGCTTTTTACTCGATAATTACTCGATACCCCATAATTAACCGTTACTTGATAATTATCCGTTATCTGATAATTACTTGTAACCCTTTACCTTACCTGACAATTATCCCTTACCTGATAATTACCCCTTACCTGATAATTACCCGTTACTCGATAATACCCCTTACCTGATAATTACCCCTTACCTGATAATACCTGTTACCCGATAATTACCTGTAACCCGATCGTTGCCCGTCACCTGTTAATGATCTGTTTCCGATAATTACCCATTACCCGGTAATAAAACGAGTTCAATATTTTCAGTAAACACAACACACATTATTTTTTAATTAACATTAAGCAAACTTAACTCGAAAATGATACCTAAACTACATAAACTAATAAAACAAAACAAACGAATTGAAACTTGTGATTTTTGTACACAAATAGCAATATTGATAATTTGTCTGCGAACAATCTCGCTCTGCTCTTGGTGATTATCCTACCAGCGGCTAAAAATAATTTAGAAGTATTTAGGTAATTATGGGGTAACGGGTTATAATCAGGTAACGGTTAATCATCGTGGGTAACGGGTAGTTGATTTTTCTGCCTGGATAGCATAATATTGAGTAGTACCCGGGTACTCGTCAACGAGATAAGGATGAGTTCTAATTTGGTTGGTGTCCCAACCCCCTAGTTTTTGTGACACCTTCTATGAATTTTAGAAAATCGAATATTTATTCCTTGTTATTTAAAAAACGGGGGACGACAAAAAGTTTGTTTGTTTGTTTAAGCTAAATTGCTCGTGAGTAATATGCAAATGAAGTTCACAACTTTGTGTTAAGTTGCAGCATTATATAGGGTGGTTATGTTTTTGATTTTCTTTAATATCTTTTGCTAAATAATTAAAAACAAAATTTGTTGATCACAAAATAACGTTTTGGTAGTTAGTCAGGTTATGTCGGCTAGTGCTGCAGCCGTTTTCTTGTTACTATTCACTATAAGTACTTACGAGGCTGCTCGCACCGTTAGGATACGATTATTGGAGCGACCGTTAAGCCGTTGGACAATACAACGATATACAAATGTACTTTTACAAATACGACGAGTAACAACATTTAAAAGTGTGAGAAAGTCTAGGCGAAGTGTTTCGATCATGTTTTTGTATTTTAGCAAATGTTAGAATTTAGCTTTAGAGGTGCAAAAGTGCCTCGCCTGAGGCAGTACTATTAATTAAAGGGCATATTTTTTTAAATTCGCCTATTTTGTGTTAATTGTGGGGTTGGGTTAGCTGTGAATTTTAATTTTTCATCTGAGCAGATTGAAAATTTATCATTTGGCGTACAAATGTGCCTCACCTGAAGTCACATTTTCAAAGTTAACTCGTTTACCTTAATGTTGAGGGTTTGTCCCTTGGGCTAGTTCTAGATTTATTTTTGTTGGCCTAAGCAGGTGACAAAATTTAGCATTGGGCGTGCAAAACGTGCCTTGCCTGAGGACACACGCATCAAAACTGTATCTGTGCAAATTTAAGGTTTATTTTCAAAGCAAGCTCGTAGTTTTTCGAGCAGAAATTGACAAACTAACAATTTTTATGTTAGAAAAATGATAAATAACCCACCAGCCTTTGTGTATCCAAACACCCCTTTTATTGATTTGCTGAATTTGAATAGTTTTTTTCGCAATTTCCGAATGAGTTTGGAGCTACCCACCTAAAACAATAAATTTGTTCAGTGGTATTGATGTTTTTTTTAAGTAATTAAGGGTGCTTTACGTATTATTTTGCCCCGAAACGAATATTGCTACAGCTAAAGGAGACACATTCGTCGTGCTGTTCGACTTTTCACCCTTCCTGTTCTGAAAGGCTAAAGGAGAGGGAGGAGGTATCATTTCAAAGGTAACTAAGCGTCGCGTAATCAGCAACTAAGAGTGGAGATTTTTCTTGAAAATACCGGCAGTGATGAGCTCATGAGTTATTCAAATCGTCAGGGTAATAACCCCCGTTCTGTTTTGTAGGGCGTTTCGTATACATTTCAACGCTTTTCATTTCATATATATACACTGCAGTCTTCCAGATACCGAATATAATACACCATATAAAATGTTACAACACGCCAACTACACAAAAGCATGTGATTCCGCAATCAGTCAGCCGCTTAAAAAGGATTCGGAAGGATTACAACGCGGAATACAAGCAGAACCAAGCGAGAATAATTGTCAAAATTAAGTAGGAGGATTAATCATTGAATTAACTCCCTGCTTTCAAATTTTTTTCCGGACAAGGCAAAAAAACCCATGCTACGAAGTTAAATTATTAATTTCCTGAAAGATTTTTCTGGAAAGTTAAATGAGGGCTTAAAGGCTTGAATTTTTATCAGAAAACTAAACACGTTAATGAAGGGCCTCGCCTGAATTTAATACACGGTAACTTTTTGCTCAGCAAAGTCGTTATTTTAATCAACTTTGACCCTTAGAGTAAATTACGTATTAAAATTCTAGTTAAATTTTTCCAGTTTCTGATTACAGTTATTTATGGTGTACGATTAACGTTGTTAAAAACCCATTAGGTTTTTTCTCCTTTCGTCACTATTTTATCATTAGAATCAAAGTTTAAAAAAGGCCTAGAAGTGACTGTGATAAAAGACCTTACGACAAATCATTTGCTTTTTTCCGAACTCTGTAGCTTAAAAATTGCGACCGCTGGATTTTATTTGGAAATTTCTAATTCAACGCCCTTTTATACCGACACTGTTTGACAAATTTGCTTAAGGTCGTTAAAGGATTTTTGGAAAAATATTTATGAAAATCGAAAACTTCCACGTCTATTTCTGTATAAAAATGTTTGGAACTGCTAAAAAAATACACTGTGTCTATAAAGCAACCCCCCCCCCAACTAACTTTTGAACGACTTGATATTTTTCCACAAAATTTGGTGTGCTGTAATGTGAAATTAAATACTATCTTTCAACCCATATTAAAATTTTGTATCATCCAAAATGGCGACTGGGCGCCATTTTAATTTTTTTTAATGGAAGGGGGGTCGAGTGACACCTCATTGGAAAGGTCTTTTAGTTCTGCGTCTGATCCTAGACTTTCAAAGAAAATAATTCAGCCATAGCAAAATCACAATGTTTGAAGGTAAAGAAGTCTATTTAAAAAAACTAAGAATTAAAGCAAAAAGAAATTAAATTAAGTGTTCGAAATGTTCACCATTCACTTCTTGGCACATAAAAAGTCGGTTATGACATTCCTGCCTTACATTTTCATAAGTTTTTGGAGTGATATTTCTGAAAACTTCTGTAATGCGTTGCTCCAGTTCTTCAATTGTTTCTGGACGGGTTCTGTACACTTTCGATTCCAGATATTCCCATAGAAGAAAATCTAAGGGGGTTAAATCTGTGGAGCGAGCCGGCTATTCTACAGGCCCCCGCCTACCAATCCATTTTCCAAGAAAATGTTCGTTGAAGAAGTCAGAAACAGGCCTATAATATTAAGGCGGCGCACCGTCTTGTTGGAACATAACGTTTTCAATATTATTTCCAGCCACCTGAGATATTTCTGAAAAAATATGGCCCTGCAAAAGAAAAAGTGGATTACTGCATAAAAAAATCAAAACAATTTTGAATTGAGTGAATTCATTTGTTCAAAACTCGCCATTTCGTTATGGCCGAATATTTTTCTTTGAAATTCTAGGATCAGACGCAGAACTAAAAGACCTTTCAAATGAGGTGTCACTCGACCTCCCTTTAAATTTAAAACAAAATTTCAAAATGGCGCCGAGTCGCCATTTTGGATGATACAAAATTTAATTTTTTGTTAATAAATAATATTTCGTTTCCCATTAAAGCACACCAAATCTTGCGGTAAAATATCAAGTCGTTCAAAAGTTAGTTCGGGGGGTCGGGGGGGGGGGGGGTTACTTTATAGACAGACGGTATATATATTTTAAAAACTGGCCGCAAGATTCGTTTTTACGTTCTTGTACTTTTAGTACAGGGGAGTATTGACTTTAAGAAAATTTTGGCATTTGAAGTTTAGTAGTTTTTTTTTTTAATTCTCATGCTGCATGGGTGATAACGTTCGTTTCCTCTTATCTCGGGAACGGTTGGTCTGGTTTGACGTTCTCTGCGATGGGGGGTATATCAAAAATAAATTGACAAAATAAGCTTTTAACAATTATCCGAAACCGGAAAGTTTATATTTTTCAAATCTGCAAAGGGCATCTGATAGGACACCTTAGGGCAAATCCAATGCTTTTTTATTTTTTATTATTCTTTTATGTCGACAAAAAAGTTGTCGAATATCCAAACTCTGTTGTGCCGATTCCCCAGAAAAGCGAGAGAGCAAGTAGTCTCTCTTAATTTTTATATTTTCTGGTTTTTAGTGTTCTTTACTCAGAAACAGTTGTCCTGCTCATTTATGTTTGTTAACCAATGGGGAGGGGGCGTTCCCTTTTTTTTCTATCAATTGGTTAGAAAGAGGAAGGGGCAGTCCTACCCACCTCATAATTGTGATATTTTATGATTTCTAGTATGCTTTACTCAAAAACAGTTTTATCGATTGGTCAGAAAGAGAAGGATACAGTTCTATACCTCTCTTTTAATTTTTATATTTTCTGATTTTTAGTGTGATTTACTCAAAGACAGTTTTTCTGCTCATTTGTGTCAGTTAACCAATGGGGGGGGGGGGTCTCTTTTCTTTTTCTCATCGATTGGTCAAAAAGAGAAGGGGACAGTTCTATCCCTCTCTCTTAATTTTTATATTTTCTGATTTTTAGTGTGCTTTACTCAAAAACAGTTTTCCTGTTCATTTGTCAGTTAACTAATGGGGGAGGGGTTCTCTTCTTTTCCCCATCGATCGGTCAGAAAGAGAAGGGGACAGTCCTATCGCCGCTTCTCTTAATTTTTATGTTTTCTGTTTTTTAGTGTGCTTTACTTTAAAACAACTTTTTGTGTTGACTGGTGTCCGTGAACCAGCAGAGGGGGAAGTTGTCTTCTTTTCCTTACATCGATTGGTCAGAAAACCGAGGAAGGTAGTTCTTTTTCTTTTTTCTCTCCTCATTATTATAGTTTCTGTTTTTTTCTGTGTGCTTCTAAAACAGTTTTTATTTCTGTTTTTCTTTTGTGTTAGCCGCTTTTCTTTTCCAACGATTAGTCAGAAAGGGGAAATAGGCAGTTCTCGCTAGTCCTTAGTTTTTAAATTATTTGATTTTTATTGTGCTTAATTCTAAAACAGTTTTTCTTCTGTTACTTTGTGTAAGTTGGCGAGTATAGGGAGGAGGGACTTTCTCCCCTCTTCTCTATCGATTGGTCTAAAAGTAAGGGAGGCGGTTCTTTCTTTCTCTTAATTTTTACTTTAAATCTGTTTTTTTTGAAAGGAGAGAGAGAGATGCAGTTTCTCTTTTTCTCCATTAATTATTATGTTTTCTGGTGTTTAGTGTGCTTTACTCTAAAACGTCTTATTCTGTTCGTTTGTGTTAGTTAACCAGTAGAGGGATGTGCGCTCTTTCCCCAATAGATTGTTCGGAAAGGGGAGGAAGGCAGTTGTGTATTTCTTAGTGTGTTTTACTCTAAAACTCTCCCCGCGTCCCCATTTCTTTAGTGGACAGAATTTATTTTTACTGGGGCTAGTGTGTCTTATTTTTGTTTTATATGTCAGCTGGTCAGAAGAGGGGGGGGGGGAGGTGTTCTTTCCTCTTCTCCGTTAACAGAATTTACTATTTGATTTTCACAGTGCTTTAGTCTAAAACTGTTTTTCTTATCCGTTTATGCTTGCGGTCAGTAAAAATGGAGTGTTCTCTTTTTTCCCATTTGCTGGCATAAAGAATTTATTTTCTGATTTCTCTTAGATTAATCTGAATCTGTTATTTTCTGTTCTTATTTGTGTCGCTAACAAGCAGTTTTTTTTCTCTGAGAATTAAAATAACGAGGGTTGCCGTGGTAGTTCAGAATCAGTACAGGGTAAAAATTCAGCCTGTAATTGTAGTTTTAGCATTTCCAAGTGTTTCGATGCAGAAAGAAGTGCACTCGACTTTCACGCTTCGTCAAATAATCACAATAACTGAACTGTATGAAATCGTAATTTATTTGCGTTTTGTTTTGAACAAATCCAATTTAAATATCTAACTTGCTGATACTTCATTCAGGATGGGCTTGGCGTTTTGATCCTAGTTTTGAACTGTTATTTCGATTTTTAGAGCCGCATATAGTGGCTTATGCGTGGCTTTTGTGTGTTTTGTTTTGTCTGCCCGATATTGACAAATAGAAATTATATAAATGACAAATATGGATGGTATGTTATGTCTAAGAAATTTCTGCAAATTAAGGGTGCTGCTTCCGAGCGTACGCGCGCTTATTGCACTTTTCAGGCAGGATAGTAAATTTTCTATTTGACTTGTATTTTACATTTTAGAACTGAATAAGTTTTGAAGTGATTTTTCTAAATCTTTGATAACTCCAATTATATGAAGCGCACCCCTGCGGTGCAAATTCAGTATGTGGAGAACTAGCATTTTAAAGTTTGTCTGAGAATATACAGAATTAAAACAACCCATTTTCTAGTCACAGCCGATTGGATCTTATATTTTCTTAGGTAGGTCATGTTACCATGATAATCACGGTTTAATTTATATCGATTAACAATTGTATATAATTGTATCTACCAGGAAGATGTAAAAGCAATGGTACGATAGCACGTAATAAAGTTTTACAGCAAGAAATAAATTTTAGGTGTCCGGTGAGTTTTTGACGTCATAAAATTATTTTATGGCGACAAAGAGCATTTTATGTCAAAATTAACGTCAAAAAACATTTTATGACATCTAAGAATGATTTCAAAAAACTTTAGACGTTCAGTAAAATGTTTAACGTCATAACTCCAACTATTGACTTTTAACATAAACATTTTATGACGTCAAAGTATCAATGATTGACAGCAAAAAAACAGTCTTAGACGTCTGAAATTTTTTTTGACGTTAAACAATTAATTATCGACATAATTTTTATTTAATAATAGCTTAATAGTTTCCTACATATTTTCAGACGTCAAAAAATTAATTTTATACGTCTGGTAAAATTTTTGACGTCGAACCACCAATTATTGACGGCAAAGAAACGTTTTTTGACGTCAAAAAATCATTAAGACGACAAAATATTTTTGACGTCATTTAATGTGTAACTAACTGAACCCGCGACCTTCACGGTGTTTGGATATAAGACACCTCGGCGTGCCGCGCTTCCCTAGGTGACTATTACATAAAATACGCTCAAAATAATAAATACGCTGTATCGAGATGTAAGAGTCCGTCGTCGTGTTATGGTGAGACAGTTAAGGGATTCCATGTATAGATAAGAAAATCGGCGTTTTATACAAACCACGTGCAGTACATCCCCATCCCTTGAATAATAATAATAATAATTGCCAAAAAATTCTTCGCCCCAACTCCCAAAATTTCTGCGATTATTATTAATTTCATGTTCTAGTGCAATTCCAACCTGTATTACATTCTCATTCCCTAAAATATAAAATTTCTAAAACTGTCGAGAATGCTTTTTAAAATATCAATTTTCAAGCGTGGATAAAAGAGTTTTCTTTATGTGGTACGTTTCACAGCGACTTCCTTGTCGATTCTTGTTTTGATTTATTTGTTTATATCTATTACACAGTCCGTATGATACAATTGGATTTATTTATTTCAGTTTGAAGTCGAACAGCAACCCACAACTGAAACTGATATGTTTTTCATCCCTGAGTTATATAATAAGCAAAGCCAAGTAAAGAAAACCCGAAAGGAAAAAAATTTAATATTAAGCTACAGAATTTTCTTGTAGTTTTTATGCCATTTTTTTATGAAAGAATATATAACCCTAAAGTATATCGACATAATAAAGCTGATAAACCTTTATAAATTTGAAATATCCATTATAAAACCTAATAAAGTTTACGTTTTATTGAGGAAAACCATAAAGAGCCCGAGAAATTGGCTCTGTTATATTTAAGCTTAAGAAAAACGAGTTTGTATCCTTTATTTGGTTTTTGGCTGCGAAAATTCCAATCTTTAACAACAAACGCCGCCGCTTCGGATTCTTTACTTACCCGTCAAAATATTATTTGCATGATTTCCGTTAAGGTTAGCAACTCCCTAATTGAATAAAGTAAACCTATCAGAACTGTCTAACTCGATTTAAAATTAGATGGAAGTTAGAGCGCTGCATCTTGTTCACAAGGGGGGGGGGGGGTAGTGTTGCGCTGATGAGCTTCATCCGTCCCTTAGAATTTGCAGCATTGCAGAAGCAAATTGCGGCAATTTGTATGAAATATTGAAAATAATGAAGATGAGTAGAAATGTCAAGTTCGTATGAAAAAACGCTCCCGTTTGCCCGTTTAATCTAGAACCGAGACCAGCTGAAATTTGTAGGGATGCTCGCTTATCACTTTTATTAAGACGAATTGCTGTTTTTTTTTCATCAAGGCAGGTAAGTAACTCCCCGAGAAATCTTTACAAGGATTTCCTTGAAGGCTTTATTTGTTGTACAGAAAAGTTTTCCAATGCAAAATGGGAAAAAACCTTCTTTTGACACGTTTACCGCGTATATCGGAAAAGTGTCCCCGGGGAAAATACGCAGACTGAGATAGATTGGCAAAAACTAGAAGGATTTTATGCGGGCATCGGGAATCTCAAATATTCAACAGAATCGATAACTACATAAGATTTCTCGAATAAGAAATGTTTGCGCTTGCGATACTAAATTTCCAGGTTATTTATAATAAAAATGCCCTTTTCGCTTAAATGTATTTGATGTTTGATTTAATAGTGCAAGGACTTGCCAAGCACTTCATCTTTCTATGCTTTAATAAATCCCGTTTTATAGGCGCTATGTGTTGTTTTTAAGTTATAACGTGTTCAGAAACGACAGATAAATATGTTTTTCCGAATTTATTACATCCTTATTGTTTTGGTCTTTTTCTCAAATCTGTTTCTCATAAAATCTAATCATGTTTACTTGTTCCTGGATTACGGAATTTCCAAGCTTTCTATTATGAACTCGCATGTAAATATTATATTTACTCTGTATCCGCGTATAAACGCAAGGAATCTTTAATAATCCCTGGAATCCGCCACCGAGGCGATGAGAAAATTTTTGAGATTAATTTTGTGGTTACAGAAATACTTTCGGTTTGGTCCGAGAGTGAAGGTAGTAGTGGTCGTATTTAATTTATAATTAGAAATTATTGGAATTCTTGGTGGATTTTGCAACAAATAGAATTATAAACTAACAGGAAGCTAATCGACAGTTTTATGTATCCGGTAAATGATTTACAAAGTAAAATATTTACTTGGCGAAATGTATAAGAAATTTCCTGTAGTTGTACGGAAGGTTACATAGGACAAACTGCATTTTAATGTAAAAATAATTGATAGAAGCTTTTGTGAAAGCTTTACGTAGGTGAAACGCAAGAAATAATATTTTAGGGTGAAATAACAATTTTTTACTTGAAAAAGTGTCGAACAATTTTAAGCTAATTCACACAGCGTAGGTGAAAAATAAATTAGAGGAGGAGTTGCAAACTTTTTAAGCTGTTTAATAGGGCAATGTGAGAAAAATGCATTTCACTCTTTCATACAAGTGACGCTGCTTATGGATTATTTGGCGTCTATCCAGTTTGTGCTAGATAGAGAGGACCTACAGCTTTAGATAGACTTCGAACCAGCGGAAGTTCTACCGTTGACAGTATTGCTTTCATTTCCACGTTTTTAGAGGTTATATTATGTCAATCCCAAAACAATTTACAAAAGAACAAACCTAAAAATTGGTATTTGTAAAACTTTGTCAACCAAAGTTAGACTACAGGATGATTCTAATGGTTTTGACCAACCTCGAAACGTTGTAGAGAGCACCAAGTGGAGTAACTTTCGACAGGCGATGCCTCGTTTCGCCGAAAACACTACAAAACAACGAAAACCGAGAGTGTAAATAGTGCGGCTGCGCCACTCGTTACCGTAGTCTCGTCGTCCTTCCTCCTCCCTTGTCTATTGTGTTTGCGCCACTGGTTACGGAAGCCTCGTCGCCTTTTTCCCTTCTTCGTCGATTGAGACTGCGCCGCTGGTTACGGAAGTCTTGTCGTTCTTTCCTCTCCTTTGTCGGTTGCGATTGCGGCGCTCAATGCGGAAGTTGCGTCGTTCGTTTCCCTTCTTTGTCTATTGCGCCTGCAGAGGAGGGAGGGCAAGACTTATGGAAGTCATCGTTTTTCTCCCTCCTTTGTCGATTGCGGCTGTGTCGCTGACTACGGAAGTCTCGTTTGTCTTTTCCTCTCCTTTGTCGATTCTGACTGCGCCGCTGGTACAGAAGTTTTGTCGTCCTTCCCCCTGGTTTGTTGACTGCGACTGCTCCGTTAGTTACGGATGTGTCGCCTTCCTTTTACCTTTCTTTTTCTATTGCGACAGCGTCGCTCTCTGGTTGCGAAAGTTTCGTCGACTTTCCTCCTCCTATGTACATTGCGACTGCGGCGCTGGTTACGGAAATCTCGTCGTGTTTCGCCTTCTTTTTTCATCACGGCTGGTTACGGAATTCATGTCGTCTTTTCTCCTCTTTTGTCGATTGCAGCTGTGTCGCTGATTACGGAAGTCTCGTTTGTCTTTTCCTCTCCTTTGTCGATTCTGACTGCGCCGCTGGTACAGAAGTTTTGTCATCCTTCCCCCTGATTTGTTGACTGCGACTGCTCCGTTAGTTACGGATGCGTCGCCTTATTTTCACCTTTCTTTTTCTATTGCGACAGCGTCGCTCTCTGGTTGCGAAAGTTTCGTCGACTTTCCTCCTCCTATGTACATTGCGATTGCGCCGCTGGTTACGGAAATCTCGTCGTGTTTCGCCTTCTTTTTTCATCACAGCTGGTTACGGAATTCATGTCTTCTTTTCTCCTCTTTTGTCGATTGCGACTGCGCCGCTGGTTACGAAAGTCTCTACGTCTTTTCCTCTCCTTTGTCGATTGGGACTGCGCCGCTGGTTACGAAGGTTTTCTCGTTCTCCTCTCTTCTTTGTCGAATGCGACTGCGCCGCTGCTTGCGGATGTCTGGCGGTCCTTTTCCTTTCTTTTTCTATTGCGACTGAGCCACTAGGTAGTTACTGAAGTCTCGTCATTTTTCCCCAATCTTTGTCGATTTCGACTATGCCGGTGGTTACGGAAGTCTCGTCGTCTTTTCCTTTTTTTTTTTTCTATTGTAACTGCGTCGCCTCGCTGGTTAGGAAAGTCTCGTCGACCTTCCTCCTCTTTTATACATTGCGACTGCGCCGCTAGTTACTAAAGTCTCGTCGTCTTTTACCCTCTTTTGTCTACTGCGACTGCGCCGTTAATTACGAAAGTCTCGTCGTCCTATCCCCTTTTTCGTCGGTTGAGACTGCGCTACTGGTTACGGAAGTCTTGTCGTTTGTTCCCCTCATTTGACGATTGCGATTGCGGCGCTCAATACGGAAGTTTCGTCGTTCGTCCCCCATCTTTTTCTATTGCGACTGCAGAGGAGGGAGGGCGACTGTTATGCGGTGTTCGTTTTTTTTCCGCGAAAATGAAAAAATAATTTTTACCTTATTTTATATTTTCAGATTCTAGATACACTAGCATTCATATAGGCGTACCGAGAATAACCAACTGCTGCGAAGAGTCAAGAAATTGTCGCAATCTTAAGTGGGCAAAATGTTATGATAAAAGAAGGTTTTTAAAATCATAGAAACTGTCATAAAAAATGACAATAAAATATTTTTCACTGAATGGTCACACGCTTTTTTTTATTTTTTAAATTAATGAAACTACGGGCGGGCTATGTAACGAGTATTGTCCCAATGTCCTTAATTTTTCTCCGAATAGCTTTACGTTTAATAAACGAAGTGTGATAAATTTAAAATTAATAATAATTAAATGCTGTGATATTTAGGGGGGACGTGCTTCCCGCTTTGAAAAGTGATTATCTGATTTCTTTTATTTTCTACTCCAAATCGTATCTATTTTTGCGTAATTGTAGAAACCTAATATGTACCGTTATTTCATATATTCTACTTCTAACTACACAGTTGTATTCTTATAGGCTTACAGAGTCTAGGCGAGTGCTGCGATGAGTCACCATCTGAACATGTTACAATTGTCCTAGGAGGGTAAAATGCTATAATAAAAAACAGTGTTAAAACCTTAGAAACTAAAAATTTTGAAAATGTTTAAACATATTTTTCGCTAATTGGTTACACGATTTTTTTTTCAGTTAATAGAAGTACGGTTTCGCCATATAATGCGTTTTTCCTAAAAGTTATTAATTTTCCTGTGACGCCCACTATGAATTTTTGAAATTTCGATGTTAATAACTGTACTTTTATTAAATGAGGTGTGAAGAAAATCTAAACTTAATAATATTTAAATTGTGTCATTTTTTGCCCCCTTTCCCCCTTTACATTTTTGTGTTGTCTAGTTCAAAATTATATTTTTTGCATAAATGTAAAAACCTATTTTTATTTTATGCATTTAATTACATTTGTATTCTTATAGGCGCTTAGAGTCTGAGCGAGTGTTTTGATGCTCTATAGGTGTAACGAACATTTTTTTGTGAAATTGGGTGCATTAAAGAAACACCCTGTGTGAAAAAGCTTAATACTGTTATTTTTATTCCCTGTATCGGGGGTACGTAAAAAATAAAATTGTTTGAAGTTTGTTTTTTTACGATTTTTTCACTTTTTTCAGTGTTAGTGATTACTCAGCTATTGCTATTTTTTTTCTATGTAATCTGACTTAAAAACGCAGAATTTTCTTTATACCTCGGATATTTAATTCTGCTATATTAAATTCCGACTTCATTTTTATTTTTAATTTTCCGCCAGGAGTAAACATTAATCGCTTGCCAGAACCAATTTCCTCTAAGCCATTTTTTAAAATTAAACTTGCAACAGCGGGAAAATGCTAACAGTCGCAAAAACGTCACAAAGATTTAAGACAGCAATGGCTCCTCCGTCCGCAGCTAAGTGAATTCTATTGGGTTGTTAGATCACGACAAACAACAGCCATAAAAGAACTAAACGATCTCCTTATGATGGCCTTTATATTGAATTTGGCGTCTCTGATACGTTCCAAAATGATTCCCTGTGTTTCAAGCACCAACCAACTCCAAACGGGATATTGATTTAAACACCGATATTGCATTAGTAAAATGCTGCAGGAAGAGGTTTAGATTCAATAAAGATTTTACCAACCAGTCGCACCGAAAATGAATTTTTTTTTATTGATATATAAAATGTCAAAGTTCTGAGCGTGTTGATGTTATTTATTGACGTGGGAGGTAGCCTGTGCTTTCACTTTGATTAATATTTAGTGAGGAAAATGTGAATTTGGTATCGGTTCAGTAATATTTTATAAACCTGAAGATGGCTTTGTTCGAAACTTTCAGATATATTTATAGCCGTGAATCGAAGAAATGTGAAATTGGTGAAGCTGTAAATTCTGGTAACCTTTTCAGTTTTAATTTTCCTAAAATGTATGAAGAAGTACCAAGGTTTTTTTTGATTATGTTGATTATTGATATTAATTATTTTCTAAATTTTTCTCGAATATGACAAATCGAAATAAATTTTTTCTTTTATAACACAAATTAAAAATAACATTTGGGACAGAAAATTCACACATGAAACTGTACTTTGAAGCTAGACTTTGAAACAATAAACTAAATTTTTTAAAGCGTACTGTAGACGCTTTTATTGAGACATTTAAATAGTGATAATTTCAAGGTCTGATACTTAACATGCTTGGTTGAGCTTGCGACAACTTTTACAGCCGTAGTAACTTTGAAATAAAATTAGAACGATTGACTTAGATGCTAAATGCTGAAATTTATTAAAATTTTCATGTTGGCAAAATGTTTCTAACGGTGCTGCAAAATCTCAAACATAGATGGGAGCAAATAAAATGCGCCCCTCTATTTTCTTAGCCCTTAAACTCGTAACTCTAAGGGTTTAGCAGTAAAGTCGTAACTTTGTGCGCTTTCATCGAAGTTAATGAAGAAAAGGCGTGTAATATTTTGTTCAAGAGTTAATTTTTTTCTACCTTTCCTCAAAAAATTTCTAAATTTGTTTCTTTTAATTATAAGAAATTTCCTACTTAATTTTAACAAAATAACAATTTTAAAAAATTGGCAAATTTCGCTATCTCAGAATGAAGCTGAAGTAGAAAAATTTATTACAAAAGTCCAAAATCGAGCAGAGGTATAAAAATAACTAATACGTTCAAAAACAACTAACGCATGTGCCAGTTGTATAAACTTATTATTCACAATGCTTAAAAAATGTAGAACTAGAACATATTCTCCAAAACCCAAAATCGAGCAGAATTGTAAATAAAATCGTCGATGCGTCCCACACTCCACTAAAAGTGCTAATTGTATAAATTTGTCAGCTACCCTTCAAGGCGGAAAGGAAGCAACTACCCGAAAACAGCAACATACATTAGCCGATACATCTCAATTCTACGTTTCCCCTATTCATTACTGAGCTACTAAAACGCCCTAATCTGGGCTCGAGTAAAGTTGCGTTATTACTAGTACGTATACTCCTGCGGGCCGTTGTTGCGTTTCCTCCTCAGTTTTACGTGTGTAACTTGTGCAATGTTTACCGACCCGTACGGGAAGAAAAAGGTCTCGGATTAGCACATAACGTGCTCGGTCGGTAAAGTCGGTATCAAGTAAACCGCCATCATTTATCTGGCTTTTTATGGATCCGGGCTATCTAGAACGCGGCAATGTTTTTCCCCGGGAAATTATCCTCGTCAGTTATCTGGTCTTTGTCTTTTCGAAGAGAAACGAAACTCAACGAAAAAATGAATATTAATGGTTGTGATGTTCATGCGAATAACACGCCCCGGGATGAGCTTGAGTGATGGTTAATGTCAAAAAGGTAAGAGGGATAGGATAAGAAGGATACCTCGACGATGTCGGGAGATATTGACTTCTAAAAACTAGAGATGATTTGAAAACCGGGCGCTACCACCAAATGTCGCGAAATTAAAAAAAAAATCCTAAATAAATAATTTTAATATTTTATCACCGTTACTTTAAAAAACGCGCGCTAACGAACTAAGAATAACTCGACGATGTCGGGAGACATTGAATTTTAAAATCTGGAACTGATTTGAAAACCAGGCGCTACCACCAAATGTCGCGAAATTCCTTATGAAATAATTCTGACATTTTTTTAACGTTACTTAACTAAACGCGCTTTTACTAACTATATTAATGGTTATAATGCTGACGCTCTGGGATGTTAGGTGACGTTGAATTTTAAAAATTGGAGGAACTGTGTTGAAAACCAAGCGCTACCACCAAATGTCACGAAATTTTAATCAAATCTTAATGAAATAATTGTGTGACTTGATTAACATTACTGAATAAAACGCTCTTTTGCTAACTGAATTGCAAAGAGAAAAATAAGGAGGTTAAAGGAAAGTAATAAAAACCAGAATAATGATGTTTGCAGAATTTTATATAACCTCTGGTTCTAATTTCTGCTTCCCTCTTTCGCTCATGTTTGCTCGAAAAACAGTCGTGAAAAGGTGCAAAGGTGCTTATAGGTATACTTTTATGTGTTTACACAAACATTATATTGATTTCATATTAGACGGAATATACGTAACACCCGGATCGAGCAAAAAGTCCTAAAATGC
Organism: Ctenicera cuprea; assembly: GCA_958336395.1. Classification (NCBI taxonomy): domain Eukaryota; kingdom Metazoa; phylum Arthropoda; class Insecta; order Coleoptera; family Elateridae; genus Ctenicera; species Ctenicera cuprea. The sequence goes on along the minus strand of OY284489.1, from coordinate 4,907,609 downwards.
AAGCGGATAATGGAAAAGAGTTTTTAATGCTGTGATAAACAGAGGCCAACTGAAACTTTCACTATTACAGCTGCAAAATAAATTATCTGGCAAATTTTTGGGCTGCCACATGCAACATGCATGTGTTTTTCCTCTGCCAAGGGTTTTCCCAGGCGAGACAATTTCCAATCTGAACTTCTATACATACATAACGCCGCAGTGAGCTTAGTCGGGAGGAGATAAATCACGCCAGCTATTAATAATATCCTTTATAAGTAGGACCCGCGGCAATTCGCACGAACAATTTATATGGCATGTTTCTTTTTCGAAACAGAAAACACTAACGTTAGTTATTAAATTAGGTTGATAAAAAAATTCTTTTGTGCCGTTGTTTCTATATATATTAAATCTGATGATGTTTGAAAGATACTTAAGGTACCTTGACAAGCATTCCTGTAAAAAAATTGCGAAAACATCGAATTTCAAGAAAAGAAAAATGGGAAAAGGAAGTAAATTATAAGGTTATTGTGCTTTCGTTCAGCAAAACAATAAAGACTTTTTAATAAAGGGCAATATATATTACGTTCAATAACGAAAATTGTAGTTATGAGAAACCTGGATAGAATTGATCAATACCGACTGAGTTTAGTATCACAATCAAGTTAAATGTGAACTTAATGCTCATTGTTACGAAGTTACCACTCGGAAGTTGTATTATCTACCTCTTCGCTTAATCTCTTAACTTACAATGGGTTATATTAGTACTACAACGCTAAAATGAAGAGGAATTAATTGCTACACGCCTTAATTTTCTGCACCAATTGTTAAAATTAAATTTAGATTTCTTGATTAAACTGGGCGAGAGCAGGCCAAATTTCACAATGTAAAAATATCGAAAAATGTCAGCTTGTGTTTCTTTTGAAATCTTTAAATAATTTAATAAATCACCATTGTTTCCGCCGCCTCTACTCACTTTAATGATTAGTGTGGGTGAAACTAATGTGCGTTGAGAATATCATACAATGCACATTTTTGATACTACTTTGCATTCATTCTTTACGTATATGAAGGTATTGTGTTCTTGAAAAACTTAAATTTTGACGAAAATTACTGTATTGGGTTTCGAGGAACTCAAACATGGGAGCTGGGGAGTTTTGGCAGAATCTGAGCAGCTACTGAACCAATTTTATTGATGGAGAACCATGCAGAAAACTAGGGTTTTTGAAAAACTGGAAGCAGATGTAATTGGACATTATTTGTATAGTTTTTTTATCTAATTTTTTTAGAACTTTTTTAAAATAATAGCGGGGCTGTGCGTAAAATTGCCATCAGATGATGTAAAAAAATGTTATCTTTCCATTTAGGGTGACTGCAAGTAATAAAATTCTTCTAGGGACCTAAAGTACAGCTATTTCAGTTTTTACATATTAATCTGCCATGTTCCACTTAAATTGGAATTCACTACATTTTATCAGTTGTTGTGGTAAAGTGATCCTTAGATTTTAGATATGGGTACATAATGTACCACATACAGGGGAATCCCCTACTTTTAAACCTCGCCACTTAAACACTGAAGCGGACTCGCTCCAGCGAGCATCCATTTACGTAGATGTATATAAGTAATTACATCACTACAAAAGAGGTGCAGTCCTTGTATTAATTTTAGGCGTAATCGAAATATTATTTATATAATATCCATGTAGCTTAAGCGAAATAACTTTGACACTAATAATCATCGGCAAACATCACCTTCGTGTCGGATAGGCAAATTCGTAAAATATGCGAATGCCAATCGGAACCAATCACATATTCGAACGAAAATTATGCGTCATTACAGTGGTTTTATTATTACACCAGTAGTATACAATTATTACGCTGGTTGTTTACCCTTCGCAAAAAGATTTATTTTTTAAGTTTTTGAATCTGATAAAGCTTTGAATTGGCTGTATTTTTATTTTTTCTGTGAAGACCATAGTTTCTCGTTACAGCGTTACACAATGAATAGCTTTTTTAAAATTTTTGTGTGGACTACAATTTGATTATCCACAATAGGGGCGGGGGGGGGGGCATTCAATTTTTTACTGGCTACACGATTTTTTTCTATTTACTAAAGGTATAAATTTTGTTCGTCTCCCAGCCCACTAGTCTTTTGTGGAGCCTTCTATAAATTTTAGAAATTCAAATGAAAAATACTCCGGGAACAATAAAAAATTTATGTTTATGCTAAGTTGCTCATGAGCGATAGTGGAATAAGATTCGTAACTTAATTTTTAGGTTTTCTTCTTCTTTGCAACTTGTTTCATGTTTGGATTTGGTGGGTAGGCATGGCATATAGACTTACAAGCTGTCCTTCCCCCTTCTGTTACGACAACCTACGCTTCGTCTTCCTTGCGGTTTGTTATCTCTTACAGGACGTACGATTTTGTTGGCATTCATTCTTGACACGTGTTCGTTCTATTGTTGTCTTCTGGTCTGTGTTCATTCTGCTGTGTGTTATTTGGCGAGATTCGCGTATATTTTAATTCCTAGTTCTTTCAATTCTGGTTACTTTTATTATTTTCCGGAGTATGGTTTTTTCCAGAAACGGCGGGGGGGGGTAATTTTTTTCCTCAGCCAATTTTTCAGCTGACGAATTTTGTCTTCCAGTTTTGTTTTTTTTAATTCCAAGGCATTTTTCTCATAAGAATTTTCGGTATTTAAGAATACAGTAGGATCACAGCGCCAGTTCATACCAATGGAATTGTGCTAAAGCGGGCGTGGTTATGATTTAGCTCAAATCTTTGTTGTAATAGCCGCCTCGCAGAGGGGTGTCGGGTAATCCCTGGTTAAAGCCAAGGAAGGTGTTAAACGCAAGGTTTGGCAAATTTCGTTTAAAACAAGCGTAACTTAACTCACGCAAGCTAACCTTTAAGAGGTACTTTTTTTTTCTTTTCTTTGTCAACCATTTTTATTGAGTCTGCACGGATCCAGTTCGTAATTGTTGAATTCTTGTAGAATTTACTGATTTACATAATCAAAATTAGTTTCTTTCAAACTTGACTGAATTTTTTTGATAGAATCAATATTTCGTTAAATTATGTCGAGTTGGTAAGCGTAGGCTGTTAATACAAGCGACCGTTTAATATTGATATATTGCAGACTCGAAAGGGGGAGGTGTTAACACAATCAAATTGATGTGTTACAGAGTTTCCATATTACACCGGAACAAGTTAAAAGGTAGAAGCGGCACGTGTCACTTAAACTTCCTTGATTGTGTCTTGTAGAAGACGGTGGAATAAGGGCTCGGATTTTATTTCAAAGCAGGTGTTTCTACAACAAATGAAAACTTTGTTGAACGTTTAAACCGACTCGTAAAGAACAGAGTCGTAGCCGTTATTTAAACGCGTGCCACCGAAACCTGTCTCCGTTTACATCTGGAAGGTAAATCTTTCGGAATCAGCAGTTTTCTCCAAAATTTCTCCATTTCTCCGAAAAGGGACATCTTCGCACTCCAATTCCCTGGGTTTTCGCGGCGCCGCCGTTGCAATTTCATTACAATTTTCACGACGTCATGTTATTGTTAAAAAATAGCTTAGAAGCTGGCGTTGGCGCTTTGAGTAAACGTGCTTATATCTCGTCTCTCTCGAGCAAAGTTAATATTATCCTCTATAAACCTGCGTCTGAAAACAAACTTAAAATTTCAGGCAGTTCTGGCGAACGTACTGTGCACTGAATATTAAACACGGAAACAACCACCCGAAAGTTCGGAATTACTTTAAGCTCTGCAGGTGGCTCCCGCATAACACTAAAGATTTTAAAACGGTGTGGTAAACTCGAGCCAACCAGACATTAAAGGGATACGGCTTTGATGGGTTATCTTGGTCCCTACTCTGATTGCAAATTAGCCGACTGATTATGATTAATTACTCCTCGGCCACACTTTTCGAAGTTTCCATCTGGTAATTATACGCTGTGTTGGGGATGAATATTCAAATAAACATTATCACTGTTAATTGGGGTTTTGAAAATCAAGAAGGTTGTTCTTGCTCTTTTGACAACGTTTTTTGTATATATTTGGCATATCAAGGTTTGCGTGTGATAACATAATCAATAGAGCGTTGTGTTGTTTATGTCTATAGCATGGCCATCTGTTTGTAGAGTGTAAGGTGTCAGTATCGGGACAAGGAAACCGAACTTTATAGACCCAATCTGGTCTTGTTGATTATAATGGAAACGCTTTAATGGACGCAGTACCTTCGCACGGCCTTTGTAATGCATTAATGCGAACAGTGGGCGAATTTCCGTTGCTATGGTATAATCCTGTCATCTACATTAACATGTAACGTTTTAGACTTGTTAATACATTGTGTAATATTAGCGAACCCCGTGGGCTAGGCCTCACACTCTGTTTATCTTTTTTTTAAACAATAAATGAGCCAATTAACTTGAGAAATGCAGCTCTAGTTGCGATTATATAGCCCAGCGGCGCGCAACGGATATTTTTGTTTTTTACTAAAAAAAAGTTGATATTTGTGCCAAGTTTAGTACCTGTTTATTAATTCTGCACACGATAAACAAAATCAAATCGATTCATTCCAGTGATAGCTAAACCTGAGGCAGCCAAATTTATGAGCAAAGATCGCTTGTTATGTAATTGTTCTATATATCAGTTTGTCCAATTAGTGCTTTGTCTTGTGCATATTTCTATATTTATTGTATAGATTAGCGCCCTTTGGGACACAACTTAATAAAACGCAGCGTAAATTTGTAATCATTCGGGCCCGAGACTTAAAGTAGGGATGTAATGGATTAACATTTTCGAAATAGCCAGATTCCGACCATATGCGCTGAATTCCGGAACCGAATTCAATTTATAAAAATCTTTGTTAGACGGGTGATCGTAAAAACATCTTTCAGAGCAGGCCATGACCGAAGTGTTAACGTTGGCAATACTTAAGATAAGCCAATTGTCAAATGTTGACAGCTGTAAAAAAAATTGTTTAGATAGTAAGTTTATTGTATCTAACCAAAAATTTTTACAGCTGTCAACATTTGACAATTGGCTTATATTAAGTATTGCCAACTTTAACACTTCGGTCATGGCCTGCTCTGAAAGATGTTTTTTGCGATCACCCGGTATAAATAGCAGTTGAACTGTTTGAAACATAACCGCAAATTTTAATTTTACCTTTGTCGTATGATACTGTTCTGTTTCTGTGTGTATTAAATTTTAAGATGAGTGTCAAGAGAACAAGCAAAGCACGGGAATATTTTGAAATCGACCAAATAGAGACGAAGCTAAAGTGATTTATTTGATATGTTTGCTTTGTCCCTTCTTTTCAATATTGTATTTCTATTTTTAATGAAGAATCTTTATTAAAAATATGTAGATTTTTTTCATTGTCGTTTTGTTCCGGCCGGATTTGCAATAAGATCCGGCGGGACCGGATATCAGGCTAGGTGGCCGAAACCGCCGGATACCGTATCCGCCGTTAACTGCCCCGATGTAATGTTCTCGGAGTATGTTTTCCTAATGATGCTACCGCTATCAGGAGATAATGTTCCAATAATACAAACAAATAGTAGAATCCCAAAGTTATATTGAAAACTGTAGCGGTCTGCTGTACACAGGAATATGCACCTTATATAATGTACGCGCAAATATGTGGGTTCTCATAGCGAAGGGGCCTCTCACCACTAGAAGTTGAGACAGGTGGAAAGAAAAGGATTTAGTATATTGATAGATTCTACTTAAGGTAGACATAACAAGCGTTCAATAAAAAAGGACATATTCGGTCTACTTAGATACGATTGCGTTAGGCTATGGACCTAACGGGTTTAATTTTGAGTGAGTATTATACACAGCTGTAAAGGAAATTTAAAGGTCTATCAAAATGTGTAAAAGTATACAGGGTGTTTCATTAAAAATAAAAAAATTGCCATCACTTCCGGTTAAACTGGAAGTCCAAATCAACACCGTCTTACGTTGTAATATGCATTTTTATGTGTATATTACCCAAAAACAATTTAAAATTGATAATTCAAACATTGAGAAAATGGCCGGTGGTCACATGTTCTCGTGGTCACCTCGTATGCACGAGAAAAAAAAGAGGTAAAACTGTAGGTGTTATAAAATTACAGGATCGCATTTTGACACTATTCTTGATTGTTTATTCACAATCTGCGGTACAGCTTCAAAAAAACATTGTTGCCTTACCAATCAAAGTACGTTGTAATTGCCCTTTTCGCACCTTTTTTTTTGAAAAACAACGATTACAACAGAAACTTGTCAAACTTTTCAGACCTCATTTGGTCTTGGTTGTTTTAGTGAAAACCCTTTAATGGACACGTTACCGCCACAAAGCCTTTTGTAGTAGACAAAGGGAGCAATACGTGAATTTCCGTTGCTATGGTATAGTCCTATGTCATCAACATTAACATCTAACGTGCAAGAATTGTTAAAGCAACATTATCTAAAATTCCGCTTACGGGAAACATACGTAATATATTGGTGCTAATTAAATCCTTACTGACAAATTACGCGCCATGCTTGGTTAACCATTTAGTTTGAACTGCCCACGCCCGTAAATCCCCAGTTTACCTAAATTCGAGTCGATGTATTTGTAAGTCCATTTACCCAATTGTCAAACTCAAATAATCATGAGCGAACTCGGAGTTTGCCGAAGTTAACGAGTTCTTGTTCTAAATTTGCTCCGGATTATCCAACGCTTATTTTTTTAATAGCCCTACGTTCGCTTTAAGGACGGTTTTAATTATCATGATTTTGTTTTTTATGGTTGCGCCAAAAATCTGCTCTGCCAAATTTTTATTGCAATTCAGAGGCCACTAGCACCGTATGACGCGACTTTTCACGATCACTGCAGGGGTCTCGGTATTAATTCGAAAATGAATTACGACTTTCGACAGCTTGTTGTTAGTACCGAAGTGTCGCAACCGCGAAGTCTGCACACCCAAAACTTAGAGTTTCGTCCTAAACATACATTAGTGCCAAAAAAAGAACAGTATCGGATTCTAGATGCGAGTGAAACACTTTTTTTCTGTCTCGTGTAACAGAAGACGGATCCAGGGCTTCTCTATTATTTACGGCATCAATCGAATGTTATTTTTCCATAAAAGTAGAAGCTTTTAGTCTGTTATATACACGTCGTGTTCGCTTTAGACAGCACATTTGAAACTTGACCTGATCACTGAAAAACGCTGAAAGCTCGATAGTTATTTTCTGAACGATCAGTTCGCTACAAACTTTTATAACTGATCGTTCAACTTTTTATTTCAGTTTCTATTTGAAATCTTTGATGGTTGTTTCAAACATCTGCTGAATTTCGTAGCAAAATCAATGTTTATTGCGTATAAGTTAACTCTTTTAGATTTATGACGTTAAACTGGAATGTTAATGAAGCTTCTAGAGCATCCCTCGTATCATTATATTTCTCTAAATAGTCTTCAAAGTTTCTATAGAAATTTTATATTTAAATTCATATACAATTTTTTGGCTGACCAGGACAAGTAACAAAGCCACACACAACATTAACATACAAATAAAACACATGTGCGTATAGCTTGAATGAATGTGCATGAAGGGTGGCATAAACTTCAGGAGCGTGGTGGTTTAAAGGCCAAAAGCCCCACTACCTCCTACTACACAAGCGAAGGGCCTACCCGGAGTGAAAGACCTCGACACCTTCAGGTATATGAGGATAGATTATGATGATGACGATGACAATTTTTTGTTTCTAATGTTTTTGTACATATTCGAATTTGCTAATAAAAATCGCACCACTGCTACCATTTTTGTTAAAAGCTCTTATCGCTGTGTTAACATACTCGTAATACATTTAATTAGCCACACTTTTAGCATGTTCTTCGTATAATATTTTTATAAATAGTTTTAGAAACTTGAAGAACAGTTTTGTACCATGTAAATGCAGGAAAAGGGTTTGTTTCCTGTACTTGTTAAACTATATTTGGTAAAATTCTATGCTGCCATCATTGTTCTTGGCAGCGGTACATTTAAAAGTATTTTCAGTTTTTTTTTAAATTTTTGGTTACTACGTAAGGTGGCTCTAAACGTCTATAACTCCATTCATCAACTAATTCGCACAAGGCTTGATCGTGGACTTGGATGCATGACATTATAATTTTTAGAACGCCTCTCGTATAATATTTTGCGAATAATCTTTAAAGCGTCGTCAAGAATTTTATTTTTTGTAAATTCATACGATATAATGTTTTTCTTGCACATATTACACTGCATTTGGGAAAATTTTACCGTTGCCACCATTGTTGCGGTAACAGAAGATTTAAAACTAATTTCAATTTTATTTTTAATTTTTTATACCACATAAGATGACTCTAAACGTCTATAAATCCATTGATCAACTAATTCTTACAAGTGTTGATGTCGGAAAATCAATGTTGATTCTATTGCACGTTTGCGCTTAGATGCTTAGAACTTTTAGAACCTCCCTCGTATAAGATGTTTTTATATAGTTATTTAGAACAGTTTTACATCATGTAAATGGATATAATGGTAATATTGCAGGAAAATTAGTTGTTTTTTGTACATATACTGTATTTGGAAAAATTCTACACGTCACCATTATTCGTGGCAGCAGTACATTCAAAGTTTAGATTTTTTAAATTTTTTAAATATAACGTAAGGTGGCTCTAAACTCCTATAATTTCCAATCATCCACTAATTCTCACAAGTTTTAGTCGTCTTCGCTTAGATGCACGACAAATTTTTTAGAACGTCCCTCGTATAATATTTTTATAAGTAGACTTTAAAAACGTCTTCAAGACTTTTGCTTTATGGAACGTCGTAGTTACTTCTTTTTTCTAAATATTTTTTAATCTAAACACTTTTTGAAAAGTGTTCTTAGAAATCTTGTTCTCGATACAAAAAAGGCACTTTTTTATGGCAGTTTCTAAATCCAACGGGTTTTTAAGGTAATTTCAGTTTTTGTGGAAAATCAACTTGCCATGAAGGTATTTTCCTAATATGCGCAAATAGTCTATACAAACTTTGTGGGTAAGTTTTACAAATTAAAATAAGACGACATCCATAAATTATTTCAGAATATTAGATTTTTGCACTGCATTGTAAAGCCTTTAATATTACTGTTTCCGTCGATTTTTTCTATTTTAACGAAATTTTGTGACAAACGTGCCTGAGAACAAAATCAAAGCAAATAATTATTTTTATTTATCCTAAGGACTGGATGCGCATCTGAAAACTTTCATAACCACCCTCGTATTATGTAACTAATGCATTTATAAATATATTCTCGGTAATGTACCGGGCGAAGGGGGAATTAAACTGAGTTAATTCATTATTCAATATTGTTCCATCAGCTGGGGGCAATAGAAAATGATTTATGCATTAGAAAATGGCGACGCATTAATTTGCCTATGCATTTTCATCCAAATTAATCTTCACCCAAGGAATAATAATAATATTACTTTTCCCTATTCAAAAAATAAACGAGATGGAAATTTAAAAAATGCGGAAGGGCAAGGACGTATTCATTCCATATTTTACATGTTTATCGCTTGCATGCACGTCGCCGTGCCTGAAAGTAAATTCACTTTTCAAGCTTAAGTAAGCGAAAAATCAAAATCACGGCTAATACTTCACACGCCGCATATAAATTTCAGGGGGTGTATTGACGACGCGTTGTAGTTTCAATATCCGCAGCCTTTGGCGCGTTTATTTCACATCATACATTACATCATTTCCCCGCATAGGATCTTTTATTTATTGAAATAACGACGGATTTCCTTTCGAATCCTGCCGATAATCGGCTGCGGAAATTCGCTTTTATAAATCTGACCCGGAACATTTCAATAAAAATTGAAAAAATGCAAGCTATTGAATTTCTAGGGATATACCGTAGTCCACCCTTGCCCTTTTTTTTGTTGTTTTGGTTTTTCGTTGTTTTGGTTTTTCGTTGACGTGTTCATAATGAACGATATCCGGAAATTTAAATATCTGCTGCTGGAAATAATGGTAAAATTTGAATCTGGATAGGTGTCTGTCACCCACCACCCTCTATTTGTGACATTGTACAGGGGTAACTATTAATCAAAGTGCACATTAGCACCCAGGGGAATTGAAGGGATATGGGAATGGTTTACATCACCAAATTGGAACAGATTGTTCCTGTGTTGTAATTACAATAAATCATTCGTTTGGCTAATAAACATAGCAATAAAAAATGTCTCTTTTCACAAAAGAATATAAATTAGTTGCCCTTAAGCCTGTATATATATTTTTTTAAATTACTTATTGTAAGTCGGATCCACTTAAAGCAGTAGGTTTCTTCTGTCTAGGTATATTATTGCGCAAGGTTTTTGGCAATTCTTATTCATTTAATATTGTAGGTCCTCTCTGGCAAGGTGTACTAGTACGTAAAAGATGTGGGGTGACCGGAGACTGAAGCTCGATCTAGAGGTCAAGCCTTTATATTATGACCGGTCTAATTGAACCTAGGGATAAACTGGTTTTTCTGTTTTTATACTCTTTTCGTTGCCATAGGTGACGAGTTCCCTGTCAACATTTGGCCACACTTTGTAATTCTCGGGGATAATTTTTCAATTTTTTTCGATTACGTATTTTTTTTAGAATTAAAGAGAGCAAAACAGGCCGTGCTTGTGGTGCAGGCAGAGGGAGAGAGAGATCTGGTGGCTGTAGGCTAGAGCTCAATTTGGGGGTGACCGGAGGCTGAAACTCGATCCGAGGACCGGCAACTAGAGCTCAAACTTTTATACTGTGGCCAATCTAATTGATCCTAAAGATAAACTGGGTTTTCTGCTTTTATACTATTTTTATTGCCATAGGTGACGAGTTACCTATCAACATTCGCCCGCGCTTTTTTTTTAATCCTCGGGGCTAATTATCCTATTTTTTTCTCTTACGCAATTTTTTTGAATTCGATAGAGAGCTAGACAGACCGTGGTTATGGTGCAGAGAGAGGGAGAGAAAGCGACATCCATTCTCTTTGCGAAGTTTAACTTTTAGTTGTGTCAGACCACGCCTTCGGGGCGTCTGATTGGCTAAAATCACGAACAAAGGGGCTGTAGTACTCATTACTTAGAGAAATTCGTAGCGTACATGTCGAGCCGGTGTTGACGATTCACAGCTTTACTAAACTTTACAACTCGCAGCGGGAACATCCAAAGATGCATGCTGGTTGCGTTTTTGCAGCGCTGTGAGCAATAAGTATTGAGTCATGAAAGTAGGTACGCTTTTATGTAGAAGATGCGTTCTTGCAAGTTGGATTAATCTAAAGTTGTAGGTTGCCTGGGTATACTATTACGCCTCGGTAGGCGAGTGTAGTAGGCGCTTGCCAAGGTCACAGAGGCTTTCGGGAGTCTGTGGCTCTATTTGGCCGGGTGTTCGAATCCGGGCTGGGGCAGTTGTAAGCTCCTGGAAACCTCTTAACATAGAATAGTTTAAGTAGTTTTTAAGTACTTAGTATGTAAGGTAGTACGCACAATGGGCCCGACAACGTGGCCTAAGTGCTGTAAGACCTGAAATACATACATACATACGCCAACGATTTTATTTGCACAAAATCGTTAAGAATCGCCAAATTCTTTAAAATAAATTCAATATATTTTACGTTATAATTTTTTAGGTAAAAAATGAAACAGAAATGCTTTTTTTGCAATTTTACCAGTACCGTAAGTGAGAAAATTTTATTAGTTTTAGATTACGGCGATTGCCCTTTTTTACAAAAAAAAATATAAAGTAATTGACAGATTGGTGTCCGTGATTTTTTAGAATGTAATTTAAGAGTGTATATTTATTAACGACTTAGTATTAGTCGGATCCACTTAAAGCAGTAGGTACCCTCTGTCTAGGTACATTTTTATGCAAAAAATGGGTTTTGGAAATTCCGATCCGCGTAATGTTGTAGGTTCCCTTTGTCTAGATATACTGTACGATCCGGTTTTAATTAAATTAAACTCGGATCATACACGACCAAAGAAATACGGTTACAATTCTAATATTACGTATTTAATAAAACAACTGATTAAGGTAAATAGTTGAACAACTAATTACTTAGTTATAAACCTTCTACAGGAGCACTCCATAAGGGGCCTTCGAATGGACAAAGGTGGAATTCGGACTCAAGTTGGAACTGTCTGAGATTTAGACCGAATTTTCCCTTATAGAGCTTTCACAAGTAATTACTTCACATGTGACTTAATTTCATGTCTCATTAAAACACGCGCAATGCAAGTTGTACTCGACATTGAATTTAGTCCTAAAAAAGGAATTGTTTTTAATACACCGTAAAGTTTTACGACATCCGGTTAAACATTTAGTGATGAAATTTTGTGAAGACTTTGCAATAAAGTAACAAAATAAATTTTATTAAAATTGTGTTTGACAAATATTTCCAAAATATGAATTTAAATATTTCTAGCATTCTGATTTGTGAAAATGCTAATACGCAGACGATTTGCTTTTGGTACACCAGCTCCATCTTAAGGTTAGGGTAGGTCCCCTCGGTTTAGGTCTACTTATACACAGAATTGTTTTTTGGGTTTCTTCTGCCTAGGTACGTACGCTGTTACGTTCCACCCGAGTGTCCCCTATAAGTTACAGCTGATCTCTAAGTAAAGCAGTGGCGGCACTAGAAAATTTTGTTTAGGGGGCCAAGTTAGAAAATGCGTTCTTGCAAGTTGGATCTATCTAAAGCTGTAGGTTACGTATGTCTTGGTATACTATTGCGCAAAAAAAAATTTATTTGAACTAAATCGTTAAGAACCGCCAAATTCTTCCAAGAAATTTAATATATTTTACGTTCTAATTTTCTAGACAAAAACAAAGCATAAATACTTCTTTATATATTTTTTAAAAGTTTTACTCTCGATTCTTGCTGCTATAGTTACGAAACATCCTTGGTTCTTTCAGAGAGTCTGGAATTTGCTAAATATGGAACTCTGAAAATGCCAAGGAATTTTTAAATTCCAGCTTGTTAAGTCGAATCAAGTAAGAACTTTTTATTTGTTTCAGACTACGGTGGTTGTCCGTCCTCCTAAAACAACTTCTTGAAGATGGGTCGCTCTTGGTGAGTTCTCCTATTTTCTGGAGACCATTGTTTTTATTTTGTTTGCATAAATTGGCATATATTTATGACACGTGGCGCTTTTCGCAATGCACAATTACATAATTACACGGTCAGTGTAGACAGTACGGTGTCTTAGTTGGGCGCATAGAGAAACACTTTTAATTGACTTTGGACCGGTGCCAATGTTTATGCAGACAGCTTGGAATTTACCTACATACCATGTGTCGCATTTTCTACGTTTTTTCTGTTGGTATAAATAGTGAGGTAGCCGTGAAGCGCATTTTTAAAGTTATTTTTGCGTAATTCTCGTCTAATTTTCGAATTCCTTTATAAAATTAGGTAAATCGTATTTCATAAAAAAATAGAATTTTTGGCAAAACATTTTTTAAGATTTTATTCAATGAGCCAAAATGTACGAAGTTATAAATTAAGGCGTGTTAATCCTATGCCAAGAAGTCTAATAAAAAAGATCGTCAAAAATACATATTCGTGTGCGCCAAAATATTGTCAAAATGCGCCTTTAACGTGTTAATTAACATTAGAAGCATAATTTTGTTTCAAATGCGCCATTGGGAATGTTTCTAATATAATAAAATTGCTCTGACACATGTTTACGTTCGGAATTTCTCCGTAATTACGTATTTTTATTTTTATTTAAAAAGAAATGTAAGGTTTTCTCTGCGTGTTTCAGAATTTTTTTTTCCCATAATTTTTTTAGCTCACTAGTTATCATCGGTTAATTTCTCTAGGGAAAGTGTTAATAAAGCTGTGAATTTTTTATTTCGGAAAACGAATTTTCCCAAGCCGTACAAGCTTTTCGCATTTGAAATGTTTAAGCATTCTCATACCATGCTGTATTTTTTATTATATGGTAGAAGTGAGTACAAAAAAATTAGAAAACAAAACATTTGCGAGAGAAACAGAAAATCTCGAGAGATTTAAGGAAATTAAAAAGCTAATTTTAAAAAATCTTAAATTTTTAAAAATAAAAACTTCTGTTGCGGAAAATGCGTTTTAAAACTCACTCGCAAATTTTTTGCATCTGTTTTAATTTTAGTGAAAATCGTATTTTCACCTTGATTTCAGAAACCCTCGGGGAATTTCCATTTTTACCTCACAGTTTTTTTCTTGTTTTTAAATACAGAAGCTCATTGTTACGTAGTTGCACTCAGTACAAGTACCTTCTAGAAATTCTAAGACGTGCAATTTTAATAATGGCTGTTTTGTGTTCCACATTTTTAAGTTTGCTTAGCTTTAGAATTTTCCGTCAGATTCTTTCAGGAGATAATTTTTTCCTTTGTTACTTTAAATAAAGCGAAATCTCACCTTTCCCGCCCAGGAAAAGAACCCGCCAGGTACATCTGTCAAAATTTAAATAATCTCATTTTCTCTATTCAGTTTTCCCCCTTTGTTCCCCCTTAAAGTATAATTTCAAATGGACTCATATCCAGCTTTACTCTGCAGTTTTGTTCTTTTATTTTAGCTTTTAGAGATTCTCTTTTGCTTTGAAATTGAATCCCCGATTTTATGTCAGGGGAGGAAGCTTATTTTCTCTCGGAAGTGCATCGATAATGCATAAAAATTTGCTGTTCGAGATGTAGAAGGAATCAATCGATCCTGCAGGGCGAACTACTTTTGCACGCCTGTCGTTCGGGTTGCATAAGTGGAAGTTGATAAAAGCCACTAAAGCAGGGTCTACCTTACGGATTTTATAGATAAGAATCTGCATTTTGATGATATAACTAAGCTGACACCAACAGGAACGTATTCAGAACGTTTTTATATGAAAAAGTGTAGTATTGTTAATTATCAACTTGTTTTGGAATTTTTCGACTAAGGGTAAAATTAACTTAACTAACGAGCGTAATATCCTTTTCTCTTTGTCGTTAGTTCAATAAAATTTGCTCTTTTTAGGCAGATTTTGCGAGAAAGCGAGAAGTTGCTTTTAAAAGTGACCGATGGCCACAGGTTGCTAGCGCGAAATATTGATGTTTTGCCCAATGACTGTTATTAAGCAAATTTGCACAACCCTTTTCAAGTTTAACCATGTAGTTCTAAATACTCTGCAACATAGACAACAAAATTTACAATCTACCTTCTGATATCGGTTATAAACCTTAGCAATAAAAATGTAGGCGCTCATAGTCTAATTGATAAAGGTTTACGTACTAAATTGGTGCACTTCTAAAACACATGGGCGCATCGCTAGTAAATAGTGGCCGACGGCCACAAGTTGCTAGTGAGTGCAAAACATGCAGTTTTGCTTATCGGTTTTAAAATACATAATTCATAGAAGCACAATAATTAATTTTAAACTGTGTAAGATTTTCAGACATTAGTAAATTAGTTTTTGACGTCAGAAAATCAATTTTTTGACGTCAAAAATTTATTTTTCGACGTCAATATATGATTACCGTCGAAAATTTGTTTTCTGACGTTAAAGAATGTTTCTCAGACGTCTAAAATTGATATTTTAGCGTCAATATTTGATTTTGACGTCAAAATAATTTTTATTTTAATTTTAAATTATGTAAGCGATTTTCAGACATCAGTAAATTGTTTTTTGACGTTTGATAATCAAGTTTTGACGTCAAAAAATCCGTTACTAAATTTATGACGTCAAAAATTGAATTTCGAACAAAAATATGTACCCATGAAATCCAGCGATTAAATTTGTGACATCAGAATTTCATTTAGTGACGTCAAAAATCAATTTTATGGCCATAATAAAATCATGTCTTGACGCCTAAATCGCCAGACAATTTTAAATAAAATGAACGACAAATTTATTCGTAAACTATAAAAAATTATTAGACTTTATCAATAAACTTTTACGTCAATAAAAGTTTTTGACGTTAACGTCAATTTTTACATAAAAATTTTGGATTTTATGATGGAAATGCATTTTTGAGGTTAAAAAATCATTAATTGACGTCAAAAATAATTATTTATGGTTAAAAAATAGCACTTATACCGATTTTTTATTCAATTCTAAATTGTGTAGACGATTTTCAGATGTCAGTCTAAAGATTTGACATCAAACAACAATTACTAACAAAAAAAAATTATTTTTATTCATAATGAAAGTGTTAGTAGTATTAGTGCACAAAAAATAAATCTCAGAAGAAAATCTTTTCAAAATCAGATTTTGGCGATAAAACAAATTTTAGACGTATGAAAATGAGTTTTTAAAGTCAGAAAATAAATGTCTGTCGGAAATCACTTCCTGACGTCAAAAAATAAATTTTAGACATATGAAAATGTTTTTTTGAAGGCAGGTAATAAATTTTTGGTGCCAAAAAGCATTTCAAAATTCTAAAATTTAGTATACTGACGTCAATATTTGATTTTGACTTCAAAAACAAAAATGTATTTTTTTTGTTTCACATTAGAAAATTATTTTAGTCAGAAAAGCTAGTTTTGAGTCAAAATCAAATTTTGACGTCAGTATTCTCAATTTTAGAATTTTGAAATGATTTTTTGGCACCAAAAATGTATTACCTGCCTTCAAAAAAACATTTTTATACGTCTAAAATTTATTTTTTGACGTCAGGAAATGATTGCCGTAAACATTTATTTTCTGACTTTAAAAAATCATTTTCATACGTCTAAAATTTATGTTTTAACGTCAAAATCTGATTTTGAAAAGATTTTCTTCTGAAATTTATTTTTTGTGCACTAATACTACTAACACTTTCATTATGAATAAAAACACATTTTTTTTTGTTAGAAATTGTTGTTTGATGTCAAATATTTAGGCTGACATCTGAAAATCGTTTACACAATTTAGAATTGAATAAAAAAATCGGTATAGTGCTATTTTTTAACCATAAATAATTATTTTTAACGACAACTAATAATTTTTTAATGAGTTTAACGTCTAAAACTTTGTTATTGACGTAAATGTTTATTTATTAAAGTCTAATAATTTTTTATAGTTTACGAATAAATTTGTCGTTCATTTTATTTAAAATTGTCTGGCGATTTTCAGGCGTCAAGACATGATTTTATTATTGTCATAAAATTGATTTTTGACGTCACTAAATGAAAATCAATTTTTGACGTCAAAAATACGGATTTCCGCGTCGAAATTCAATTTTTGACGTCGTAAATTTAGTAACTTAAAAAAAAAGTAATTTTGTTTTCTATAATTCATAATCACACGTAAAACGGCGTACCATACACACCCGTTTGCAAGTTTAAATTTGTGCCTATAAACTTTCAAAGCTTTCGAGGTGTAGTGGCCTATTGGCCTACCCTCTAACATCGGTGATAAGTCTTAGCAGCAAAAATAGGCTACCGATAAATGAAATTAACAAAAAGACATGCTTTGCTTAATCACATCATTGTGTGTCTCCTGTAAATTATTACAGAGGATTGTTTTTAGAGGTTGGAGGTATCGGTATCAAAAACAAATGAAGGAAGATTTGGTTTAAAAGAAAATTACATTAGCAGAAAAGGACAAAGACTTTCATTCGATTTACGAACAGTTAGTGTTAACCTATGGAAATGTATAGGTACCAAAATAAGGTACCTTAACGAGTCGCTATTAAAAGTGATCGATGGCCATAGGCTGCTTGTGAACAAATTCTAAATAACTTTTTTTGTGTTACAGACAACAACAGTAAATTATCGGGACAGATGCAATAAGATGTCCCGACTTTCTCACCAATTCTACACCGTGGAGGTGGGAGATACTAAGTTTACGATCTTAAAAAGATATCAAAATCTAAAACCAATCGGCTCAGGTGCCCAAGGCATTGTATGGTAAGTTACTACCATCTGATTTAGTTTCGTAGACATTATCATTCTCACTGCATCGTCCATATAGATTTAGTCTTTTTGTAATTTTTGTGTTTTGTTATGATTTTGTGCATGTCTTAGGCCATCTTTTTTTATTTTTTTTTTGTTTTTTGGTCCTGTGTGTGCTGTTTTAAGTAATATGG
Source organism: Ctenicera cuprea (assembly GCA_958336395.1). NCBI lineage: Eukaryota > Metazoa > Arthropoda > Insecta > Coleoptera > Elateridae > Ctenicera > Ctenicera cuprea. Next base: position 4,889,602 of record OY284489.1, on the reverse strand, counting down.
TTAAAAAATAAACAAAGGATGGTCCACAGTTTTGATAATTGATTTTTTAAGTGATTTTAGCCTTTTCTTGCCTTTTAGTTAAATTTTCTGGTGTTGTCACAAACTCACACTACTATCCTTTTCAAATATTTTTTTTCTTCTTGTGTAAAATGAGGCCTGGATTTAAAAAGTGGGTTTTTGGGGACACAGAATTTTGTGTGCCAGAACAGTACTCCACTTTGGAGCCTAAGGGCGGTGGGGCACAAGGTTTAGTCTGGTAAGTAAGCACCAATTTTGTTTTATTTTGTGCATGAAGTTTTTTCACCTATTTTTTGCTACCTTTTACTTTTTTTGCATTAATTTGTTCCACTCCTATCTTGTGAATGTGATTTGAAAATTTTTGTATAAAATAATTGTCTCTTTTTCAGTGCTGCCGTTGATACTTTGACACAACAAAATGTAGCTATCAAAAAATTAAGTCGGCCATTCCAAAACGTAACGCACGCAAAGCGGGCGTACAGAGAATTCAAACTTATGAAATTAGTTAATCATAAAAATGTAAGTCCGCTTGTTTTGTTTAAAGATTTCCATCTTCAGACAATTTTTGTTTCCAGATAATCGGTCTTCTAAATGCATTTACACCCCAAAAATCTTTAGAAGAATTTCAAGACGTATATTTAGTTATGGAATTAATGGATGCTAACCTTTGTCAAGTGATACAAATGGATCTTGACCATGAGAGGATGAGCTATTTGTTGTATCAAATGCTTTGCGGCATCAAACACTTACACTCAGCTGGTATTATACATAGGGTAAGTACCGTCTACTAAAATTTTCACTGTTACCATCCGCAAAGTAATATGTAAAACTGCCAAATGGTTGCCTAAAAGGAGACTAGGTACTCTTTCCAGGAGTTCGTGCCCTCATCTCCAAAAATCGGTAATAGCCCTAGAAATTTACCCCCACCTTTGATAAACTAGATTTCTTATTTGGGAGTCATCTGTCAATGTCAGTTACAACATTCTAAAGGCTCCTCTGGGGAAACTCAACTGTACTACTTGTACCCAAAATCAGTAACGGCTCTCCAAAATGTTGCTCCTTTACAGCACTAGGCTATTTCTGGAAGTTGGTCTTCCAGAGTCCTCCAAAATCAGTAATAACTCTGAAAAATCATTACCTTTAGGAGACCAGGTTTTTCTTCTGGGAGTTGGTTCTCCAGCACTGGGTGCCCTTCTCGAAGTTTTTATCCCAGAGTTCTCCAAAGTTGGCATTGTTCCCTTTTTGGTAGTTATCTATCTATATTAGCCTTCCAAAGGCCCCTCCTTAATTTATTTCTCACATAAGATTACCCTAATTACATGGGAAATTTCAATTAATTCTATAATAGTAAACATAAGCACTAGAACTAACACTACAACAATTTTACAAGGAAGGGATTCTTTGGAAGCGAGTCCGATAGAGTTGTCCAAAATTGGCTATGACCTTCCAAAATCCCCCTTTTTAGGAAACTAAAGTACCATTTCTGAGAGTTGATCTGGCGGAGTCTTTCAAAAGCAGCAACTGCCCTTCAACTTTCGTTAGGAAAGTAGGTGCTCTTTTCGGGAATTACCCAAAATCAGTTATGGCTATCCAAAGTTCCAATTTTCATGTGCTGTTTTGGAACTTGATTCCCCTGAATTCTCCATAATCACTTTGCTGTGCTCGCAGTCTTGTATATGAATAGCTATAAAAAATCTCAACCGTTTCTTTTACAGGATCTCAAACCAAGCAATATTGTAGTGAAATCAGACTGCACTTTAAAAATATTAGACTTTGGATTGGCCCGAACAGCGGGCACAACATTTATGATGACACCTTACGTTGTAACACGGTACTACAGGGCCCCCGAGGTCATTCTAGGTATGGGATACACAGAAAATGTAGATATATGGTCAGTTGGGTGCATCATGGGGGAAATGATAAGAGGAGGAGTATTATTTCCCGGTACTGACCATATCGATCAATGGAATAAGATAATTGGTGAGTTTTCCTTATAAACCTGAAATACTTCATTATTATTCAAATAATTATTTGGTTTAGAACAACTTGGCACCCCATCACAACAGTTCATGCTAAGATTACAACCAACGGTTCGAAATTATGTGGAGAACCGGCCACGGTATCCAGGCTTCTCTTTCGACAAGCTATTCCCTGACATGCTCTTTCCCTCAGACAGCAATGAACATAATCGCCTAAAGGCTAGCCAAGCCCGAGATCTCCTCTCTAGGATGTTGGTGATCGACCCGGAACGGCGGATATCTGTCGATGATGCTCTATTACATCCTTATATTAATGTCTGGTATGATGAAGGAGAAGTCAATGCCGTGAGTGTAAATGTTACAATTTTCTGTTCTGTGGTTTGTTCTAATGTATTTTTGATATAGCCCGCTCCCGGTCCGTACGACCACAGCGTGGATGAAAGGGAGCACACTGTCGAGCAGTGGAAGGAGCTGATTTACCAAGAGGTTATGGAGTACGAGAATTCGCATGGAACTAATTCACGTGCATCGTCCAGCTCGCAACCAAGCCCAGCAGCTAACTCTACCGAGCCAAACGGCACTGATTCGTTACGGTAGAGCAGGTAATATTTTTATTGTTATCTTACTGTAATTGATACTACTGTTAATCCTACTGTTGTTTTGTAGTTAGTTATCGCGGCGACTAAACGACTTGCCATACAAGTCCAATTTTGAGAGATTAAAGTATTGATTTAGGTTTTACATTTTGTGCTTGACGTTTACGTCGACTATCGAGTTTAAAAGGCCCCAAACATGTAGATACGTGTGGTGATGCATGTATCACGATACAGTGGTATTGTGACGCCATTGGAGAGCTGAAAGAATGGAATTGCTCCAAATGTAATAATCTGTCACTACATCTACGCACCCGGTATCCGGCATTTCTTGACTCAATGTAGTGATCGTAGGCAGGAGCTTGATTTGGGGGTAGTGCTGGTGACTGGAGGCTGAAGCTTAATTTCATGACCGTAGGCTAGAGCTTGATTGTTTTCAGCCGTTTATCGTATGAAAAACTTTATTTCATCCTCAAGATGAACTGATTTTTTGCATTCTTGCATTTAATTTTAAACTCTTTCGTTGCCATGGGTGACGGAGTTTTTTTTTTGATATTACGCAATTTTTTTAGAATGTCGGAAGGGAATGAGACAGCCCAGGATTGTGATCTAGAGAGAGAGAGAGAGGTAGAAAGCGGTTTGCATATCTAAAGTTTAACTCGTACTGATGCTGGACACAAAGGACCCGTTGCTTTAATTTTCTTTGTCGAACTTCCTTGTATTCACTTTGCATTGCTGTTGTTGTCGCGACCATGAACTTTTGAACTATGTCAAGGCTTTGAATTGTTATAGTAGTTGGGAATGACACACCAACAGAAACCCTTCTCGGCGTTTTTGGACATTTTAAGTAGAAATTATTTCACAATAATTTTCTGGTGAAATCACAAACAACCAACAAAAACCATAACAGTTGCGGCAAAACCACGTTATTTCTGCATGCGCATACAAAATTTTGATGCAATTCGCCTATAGGTTATTCACGGGTACGAGCGAGTAAATGTAAGCTGTTTATACATTGATGCTCGATCGACTCGTGAACTTTCAATTTGGTTAAGTTTATAGGGAGTTCTGAAACTCTAGTTTCTAATTTGGTATCGTGCAACACTATTTTATGTTGAAATTCGTTTAAAATGCGTACGTACCGTTCATCCTGCTTGATTATTAGAAGCCTTGACTGCCATCAGCATATCATAGGTTTGAGTATTGTATCGCAATAACCTGACATAAATATTATACATTTGCACACAACTTGCAGTCTAATTTATGAATAATCTATTGCCACACCTACCTACATGTATGGGAAATTTTAGAACTGCAGGCGTCGACGTGTACACCACAATATACATATTATAACAAAAATGTATCTCTTAATTTTTCAGGATATGAATATTTAAGCATAGACTGCTATTCGACTAGTCTAAAAATCTTCTTTCAAGAAACAGCCACCCTTAGTTCTCTATCTACTTTAGTTGTAGAACCGTGATAGTGTTAACAGTGGTAAATGAATCACTCCAATTGACATTAGAAACGGGTCCCATTTTTATGAACAAATCGTGACATCCCTAATCAGTTTGTGTGATATTGACCACTACTGGTCTGTGTTTTACATTTCTAATTTACCATCAGCAAGGACAATCTGTATTCATCCTAATTTATTCTAAATACTGCCCGATATTGTCCCTTTCGAGATCAATGGATATGAAATGAGTGTGTAGATTTAGAAATTAAAATGCAGACTAGTATTGAAATGTGTAATACAAAAAGTATAATGATAAATAATGTTACTATTGTAGTTTTTTCGTAATTTATACTTTTGGGTTATTACTATAATGTTTTGTTGCAATAATGTTGAGTAATTGCGTAAATTTTAAGTAGATATTTTATTAGTGCACTTCTTATTTAAATAAAATAAAGCAATATAAGATAAGGTTTTCGTTTTCAGAATCAAATTCAACATATAATTCCGCAATTGTTTATTAATTTTTTTTATATAATTTTGTTGACGTTAATGCATATGTCCTATACCATTGATTTTGCTCTAATATAGTGCTATACAAGTAAAATACAATATAGTATAGAATAAAATATACGATAATAAACAGTAGATAAGTAAAACAATTGGATGAAATTGTATATAATTTAATTTTTGCCCAAGAACGAGAATGTTTTTTTGTACAAAAACGAAAATGAAATTGTATACAATTTTAACATACCAACTCAGTTACAATAAGTTTCATGTAAATTTCGATCCGATCCAAAAACTTATAATCTCTGTAAAAAGTGAAAGTCTCCTGTACAGTTTACTGTTTGTTTTATTTAAACAATGTTCATCACCGCATCGTATTAAAGGGTATTTGATTGAGTCCGATAGGTCATTTCTTCCCTTCAGCGGCAGTTTTGTGTTAGTTGCTCAGCACTCACTTGTTAAGAGACTACGCCCTCATAACAGTTGAATGTGATGACCTGGACTGCATCTTCCTACCTACAGCTGATTTGTTAGCCGAAACTGCTGTTGGTTTTAAATTTTGCTTTTATAGAAGAATGTTTGGAACGGAAAGTCTTGATATACAATCAAATTTGTAAGATAAGGTCAAGTGATGACTCACTTTTGTGCCCAAATGTTTTGTGCAAAGTTCGTAGGCTGTAAAATGTTGTGGAAGTTATAGATTGCATAATTTGTTTATATTTAACAATTATAAATACTGAATTTTTGTGATCGTATTGTATAATTTTAATTTTACAATTGTTTTTTTTAAGTCTAGTGTGAATGTATGTGTATATCGAGGATTATAATAACTAGAAAATAAACATTACGTAGTAAAATACTTGTGTAGATTTTTAAATTATCTTACAAGTAAAATTATTTATTTTTTTGTTAAATTATTGACTTATTATTTTATTTATAATTTTTAATTAGTAAGTAATGGAAGTTTTCAGTTCTAAATTTTTTGTCAGTATTTTAACTTGTCCAAGCAGTTTGATTTTGTTCTCAATTTCAACATACCAATTGTACATAACTTTTCTTGTAGCGACTGATTCGAAGAAGTGTTAATATCCCCATTCTTTGTGAAGTTCTTTCCACTAATATAGTCTAGTAATAATAACAACTTGTGGATCGATTAAATACCATCAGATTGCAACTTATTTATTGATAATCACAATTTTGTAGTACAGAAATGTATTTTATCGATCTACAAGGAAACACATTTAGTAATTTGTAGCATACACCGCTTGTACTGTTCTTGCTTTGTAAATAAACAGGTAAACAGTCTTCATTTTCAACATTTACCAACCTTTAACCAACAAAAATGTTTGTTTTGTTTACTTTTGTAAAAAAAATTTAACAAGAAATTTTTAAAAGTCTGAATAAAAAGCCTAAATTAATCTTAAACCTTTAGGCTGCGGCCGGTTAGAGCGCCTTCCGTGCCACCAGTGCAGCGCCATATTGAGAATTTCGCGTGCTTCCCATGCAGCTGGTTTAAAAATTGATTTTTGGCTTTCCCATTAAAGGTACCTATGTGTTTGAAAGTTTGGTAAGCATTTTAAAATAGATACCTACAATAATTTAAAGTAGTGATCTTTCAAAAAAAATTGTTTATCCATACATATATAAAAGCTCAAAGGGATTTTTTCTCCGGTTCCTCCAGCGGCTACCACTTCACCAATTTGGACCATTTTTTTTTTAAATGAAAGGTCTCTATCCACAGATGGAACATGAAACATTTTTATATTTTTATTCTACGTCGATTTTTTAATAATAATTATTTTAATTTATAATATATATGAAGGTCGGCTAGACGCGCGTCACTTGGGGCGCCATCTACAATAACGTCGCGTGTCATTATTGGAACTAATGCATCACGTGACTTGACATTTCGCCGGTTCTGTCAACGCTGTCTGTCAATGCATTGTGTGCTGGGGTAACACTAGTTTTTTATAAAATGGAAATGCCTGGATCGATTTAGATGAAACAGTAAGAAACAGCCCAGTGTGCCATAGTATACTGCGCTTAACAGTTTCCCCAACTTATAACTACAACCCCTAACAACTATATATTCTCGGCCACTCTATATTTATACTGGCTGAATATTTGAGTGTTGGTTACGGGTAATTAAAATTAGACTATTGAATTTTTCTAACATATAACCATAAAAAATTTCGTCTATTCATTTTATTTAAATGAATAATTTTAAAAATCGATTCTTGTTTTTGCATTTGCTCGTAGAATTAAATTATGAAGTTTTGATTATAAATGGCTGAATGTTAGGGCTCGTATAATTTGTGTGTATAATTTAAAATTTACATGTTTTTAAAATAACATCTATTACAATCTATTTATTTATTATTCTTCTCTCATTACAAATTACCGGTACTTTTTTGCTTTATTGTTTTATTTGTACTACCGGCACTCTTTCATGTAGCCGGTAGTTTTGCCCTTCTAATTAAGACCAATTGAAGGAGACTAATGGCTCCGACCACCTTCACTGGTACTGGCTCTGTAACCACTGCGTTATGGTAAAATTATGCATAAAATAGCAGTTTTAGTCTGAATTCACCCATGATTCTGCAATACAGCCTTGTAGGGCAGACGGAGAGAGTCTCCATGCATATTTTTGAATAAAAATCTCTAAGTTGGAAAACGCTCTAAATGTATTTACCAAAAATTCCTATCATTGTAGTCGAATACAACTTTTAATGTATGTTGGAACCCCCCTACATTTAACCCGCTTGTAATAACTAAACACTTTGCATTTACAAAACAAAGTGGCCACCTTCTGGCGGTGAAATTTGGAACTACAATAAAAAGGAAGACAAAGTGTTTAGCTATTAGGCAATACATCAGTTTTAAGTGAGAATTTAAAAATAAATACATATTAAATGACTCCTACCTCAAAAAAACTTTGTTTGGCATCTCATTACAAAGTTTATTACAGTAAAGAAACTTCATTGCACTTATTTCCGCATAAAAACCCAGAGTTGTGCAAGGCATGGGCCATTGGAGTGAGCAGAATTTCCGGCTTTGCAGATACACTTTAAAGTGTAACACTCCTACTGGCGGCTGTTTTATAACTTAAAATGATATTATTTTCATGCGGAGGTGAATAAAGTGCCTTCGTTTGTAAACATAAGCCGAAAGTTTCATTCAATTTTTTCAATAAGAATACTCACAATAAAATTTATAAAAAACTATTTCCTACTAGTATTAACATTTCCTAACGGTTTAAAAATTTTTGTGCACAGTGGTAGTTCAACGTTTGATTAATATATTTCATTGTCCGTTTCTATTTTTCAACCACACATTGGGAAGTGGGCTGCCATAAAAAAAGCCTTTCCTTCAATTGGTTGCCTTCGTTTATCTAAATATTCAAAAATATACATTAGGGACACTTTTCTGTGAGCTATACTAATTTTTATTCTACATTATACAAACTTATCTTTAACAATTTGTTTTCCTTCTCAAAGTCAACCATTTTAAATTTAGCTGCACCATCTTTTGCGGGTGGCGATCACTGATGTTGCCAATCACTGTTCTACCTATTGGACAAATATTATGTAACCCACTGTAGGTTTATTTACGAAAAATCCCCAAATATTTCACTGTTTCATGTTGGCACCACCTCGTTCTCGTTATAGTCTTAGGAAAGTAAATGGCTGATTGTAGCTCCCGTCAATAATTAATTGCATAAATATTGGCCATATTAGTGTGAGTACCTATAAAATATAAATAAAACTCAATTCTACTCTTCTATTTCATCAAAATCGGAACAAAATGGCGGACGAGTTACAAAACTACAAATTACAACTCCAACAAGTCGAGGCTGCTTTGTTGAGTGATCCGGACAATAGAGAACTTCAAAAATTAAAGGTAGATTTAGAAGAAGTAATAGACTTAACTCTAGATCTCAAAACTAAAGCAGAGGAAGCAGCAAAGCAACCCGAGTATCGAGAACTGACGACCAACTTCAGCGAAGACGATGAGGTCACTCGGTCGCTCCTCGCCGTCGAGCAGTTCGTGGCGAAGAACAAAAACAAGAAAATTTGGCGCATTGGGGATATCTGTATGGCGAAGTGGAGCGACAATGGACAATATGCCGAAGCGAGAATCGATACCATAAACCCAGACGGCCAGGTAAATGTTACTTTTGAGGCTTACAAAAATCGTGGCGTTACTACTTTAGCAGAATTAAAAGAATTCACAGGCCAGAAACGGATCTTGACAGAAGCCGAGAAGTTAAAGCGTGCCAAAATGAACAACAAAGAGTACTTGAAGCGAAAAAAGGCCAAGAAAGTGCAACGGTTTAAGGAGTTGGAAGAGGAGCGGGAAACTGAAAAGAAAAAATGGTTAGCTTTCACCACTAAGGCAAGTAAAAATAAAAAGATTGGTGTTAAAAATAAGAGTATTTTTGCTTCCCCTGATTCTGTTAATGGTAGAGTCGGTATTGGTACCTGTGGTATCAGCGGAAAGCCCATGACTGAATTTACGGCTGCCGGAAAACTACAGAGAGGTGCCTGAACTTACCTTGTAGACTAATGGACTACGTGAATGTAACTTGGTTATTGTTTTGTAAGCTTTAGATTTTAGCGTATGTAATTCTAGGTTTATTACGACTATGTTAATTTGTCAAGAATCTGTTTATGTAAATATTCAAAAAACTAACTATTAACTTGCATAATAAATGGTCTATTATACTTTTGTGTGTTTTTTTAATGTTAATGTAAGTAAATGTATTTATTAAAATTTTCTGTTTCTTGTGTAAGGTATGAACTTTCAAAATGTACACTATTTATAAAAGATCGTAGGTTTCAGTGTGTTTTATTTTTGAATTAGTATGTGCAAACATTTTATGTATGTATACATTAACTTTGTTGGTTTCAACGTTTTTGTAGATTCAGATCGACGAGCACGGCGCAGGTTTGGATGCAAACTACCAGTGCTTCCACTCGTTCACTTTTTCGAGGTGCATTCACTATTTTTCCCTTTTTTTAGATGGTATGACTAAACACTATATAAATCCATAAAAATTGCTTTTTTTTATTTGATTTAAATTGATTTTTATGAATGTTTAAATTGAAATAAAAGTACTTATGCGTATGTACAGTTTTCATTTTAGTATTAAGAAATCTTTCGTAAATATTGATTTCATGTTTTTATACCAAACTATCACAGTGAAGAGAACCTATATAAAGATGAACAAATTTAAGTGATAAATAATGTAAGGTTCTCATTTTACATGCTAATTAAAAAAAGTTTTTTAATTTTTCCAAAAATCGTCTAAATTTAATTTTTTTTAATCGTGATTTTTGACAACCTTGCTTAAATCCTAATTCCCTTTCATTCGAGATCATGGGGTATCTGCAGAGTATAAAGTTTTGTGTTTTACCAAAGCACTGCCCATAGTTACGTAGTTTGAAAATTTTAACAAAATACATTAAAATTTATTATAAATAAAATGATTCTTAACTTTAACAGGTTTTTTATTTTAGCTTTATATGTATTTCGGCATGTTCGCATGTCATTTTCAGAGGTAAGATTAAAAGTAAACAGTTGATGTTGCTATAGAAACAATAAATCTTCATAACTTGATCGTGATTTTCTATATCGTGTCCAAATGACTTGATTTCTCATTCCAAAACGTCCAATAATCGTGAATTTAAGAGATCTTTTCATCCAATAAAGGCACAGTTTTAAAATGTTTGTTACTTTCAAATGCTTATCATCACAAAGACGTAGAACTTTTATAGTGTTATTAGATGTCATTGAATGATTGTGTTTTAATAAGTGTTTAGCGTAATTGGATTTATGTGGGTGTTTATATTTGTAACAATGTACGTGCTCCTTGTACTTAAAATCAAAATTTCTTATTGTTTGTTCTATGTAAACCGAATTACAGTGCGAGCAATTTAATTTGTAAATGCCAGGTTTTAGTAAATTGTCCGTTATTTCTTTAGCATTAAACAAAGTATTTAAAATGTTTATTATGGTTTTAAATATTATTACACATTTGTTTTGTTTATAATTTTAGCATTTTCTTCTGATTTATTGCCAATAGATGGAATTGATGCGTATTTCATTTTGTCTGATGGAAGTAGTTGGATAAATTTTCTAAATAGCTAATTTATAATCGTTCTCTTTAATTAGTGTAGCATTAAGTTGAGTATTATAACTATTATGGAAAGTAATTTCTTTATTAATCAAAATTTCTCTATTGTAACTAATTTTACTTAAAGGAACCGTTAAAGCCCTATGTATGATGGACCTGTATGCTGCTAATTTGTGTTTTATGATGACAAGAATCGTGTGGTATTGTAATGTCTGTTTGTATAGGTTTTCTATAAACAATATTCAAGTTTATTATTTGAATTAATTTTGAATGAATGAATATTATTTTGTTCAGTTTCTAGTGCAAATGTTATTTTTGGGTGCAAGCTGTTAATAAAAATTAAAAATTCATTGATTAAATGTCATCAACATAACGAAACCAAAATATAACTTTCTCGGAATGGTTGGATTTAAATAGATCTTGCAAAAAAATAAATAAAATTTCATATTTTTATTGTATTCAATTAATTTTTAATTCTTTATATTTATTAATACGTAGGTATTTTTTCAGTTATATCAGTTTTTTAATTTTAAAACTACGCTGCTATCGGTATTTGTAAACCCAATTGCAGCATCCTGTATATAAGTATTTAATTTTAAAAAATTTATCTAAATTTTGATACATTTGACAATATAACCTCACAAAATTTCAGAATATAACCTGGGAATACATCGCCAAGATGTGGCGCAATACATTAAAGTTGTGCTTTAGTGCTGCAAAATCAACACGATTTAACATTACAAGTTGCGAAACGTAAGTTATGTAATATTCCAACATAATGTACCAATAAGAAAATCTTAATTTCAGTATTTTGAAAAATGATCCTCCGTTCTTTGAAATACCTCAGATTTCACCACAGAGAAGGCCGATTGTTACAAGTCCAACATTATCAATGTTTGTTCAAACGCAGGAAACTCCAAATCCTAACAGTTTAAAATTTTTACCCGGTGTGAAGGTTTTAGAGCCAGGACAGACGATGGACTTCCCGACAGGACAAGCTGCTTATTGTTCACCTTTAGGAAAGTTATTGTTTCGTATTGAAGGAGTCAAGAGTGTTTTCTTGGGACCTGATTTTATTACCGTAACTAAGTTAGATGATGACATCGAATGGAAGTTAATAAAACCGGAAATTTTTGCTACGATTATGGATTTTTTCGCTAGTGGTTTACCTATCTTAAATGAAGGTGTACCAAATTCTGATACACGTTAGTGCGGTAAATTAAGTGTCGATTTTGAATTTTAATTATGAATAATTTCAGAAATCAACGAAGGTGATAGCGAAATAGTACAAATGATCAAAGAACTTTTAGATACAAGAATAAGGCCCACCGTTCAAGAAGATGGAGGTAAAAATATAAACAATTATTAGGATTTTACTCTTCTGAAGTATTTTATTGCAGGTGATATAATATTTATGGGATACGATGAAGGAATTGTAAAATTAAAAATGCAAGGATCGTGTTCAAGTTGTCCCAGTTCTATAGTCACATTAAAAAATGGAGTCCAAAATATGTTACAATTTTATATACCAGAAGTTGTTGCTGTTGAACAAGTTGATGAACCACATGATCTAGTAATTAAAAGCCATTTTGAACAATTTGAGGAAAAACTTAAAAAAGAAGCGGATAGTAAATAAGTAACTTTTGGTGTAGAACTAGAATTGATATTAATAAAAGCTTAAGTACAAAAAACTATATTTGAGAAATAAAACTAAATAAGTAAATTATTTTTTTTTCATTATTTATTGAATTAGTTTGTCTGTTTTGACGAGTTTTGTTTGTTTAACATATTTTTTTCAGAAGAATTATTTACAGACAATATATATGTAACTTTTACTGTTGTACTAAAATTGATATTTCTAATATTTGAGAACTGAGTAGATACAATAAAAGTATTATTTATAAAATACATGGTGTGGTAACGGATTGTGATGTTTTTCGTAGCACTGTCGTACTGTACTGAAAAAAATGGCAAGGTTCATAGTTAGTCCTTATTTTAGGTACTGGTACTTATTTGTACCTATTTTTGACTTAATCAGTATTGGTAGCTAATTTAATTTTAAACTGTGCTCGTTTTATAATTAATATGTGACTTGGGGCGAGTTTGGTTTTGAGATTGATAACATTATTTTTTTGTAATTAGTATAGTTTACGTTTGATATAAACATTGCTCAACCTCTTGTTTCTTTATGTATTAATTTTTAACAAATGGCATTTGGAGTGATTGTTAAACACAAATACGTTATAATTTGATGTGAAGTCCGAACGTTTTTCCATTTTCACCAGAAATGATTTTATATTTCTTAATTTGTGCGTTTTTGAAATAAGAATAAAATTCTTCGTATGGAGTAGACCACCTTTTACACAAATTTTTTAGATTATAATCGTTTGGGGCCAAATTTATTTTTCTTTTTATCAAGATTGCCATGACTAGCATAAAACAGTTACCACGAAGTAAAGTATTAATTTTAAAATAAAAATCGTAATTTAAAAGTGTGCTTTACTGTGTAAGACGTTAAAATTATTTAAATCGGTCTTTTTTGAAAAAATTCAATTGTTTTACATGGAATTATATCGGCTTGTTATGCTCTTTAACAAGGGCATCTTTTGCGATTGTTAGGATACCTATCGATATTTTCCTTGAATCGGAGTTTTTTCCTTGTAAAGCGAAATTTTATTATAATTTTATGGGACACAAGGGGACGTATATTAGGCTAACAGTACGTTTTCAATAGTCAATAGAATGTGGAGCTAGCTTAAAAATTTTAAATGTGATAGTGTGTAATTTTTAATATTCACATCAAAATACAGAGTGGCTAGGAAAACCCCGGCCACATTTCTTGTGGCGGTCAAGAGATGACGCTTTAGTAAACTGTCGCAAGAAAAGTGTCCGGGGTTTTCCTAGCCACTCTGTAGATACCGCCTATTTTTTCAGATTTATTGAAAAACTTTAGTAATAAATTGGGGGGGGGGGGGGGGTGAAATTCTGTAAATATTAAAAAGCAGAACGAGATAGGCAACCAAAATTATTGGAACAAGTAAAATTTAAATTAGAGTGAAAATGTACAAAATTTCATCCCTCATTTATTAGGGGTTGTAAACGTGTTTGTTACAGAATTCAGTTTCAATTAATAGCCATAACCTATATTATTTATTTTTGGTAGCCATAAATACCTGGCCTCTGTGAATCAATGCAATATCACTTGGCCATCGAGATCCCCTGATTTATCTGCTTTAGATTATTATTTATGGGGTTTTATAACGTCTCTAGTTTATATCAACACGCCTTCCATATTCGAGGATTACAAAAATAACAACTGAAAAGAATCGGTAATTGATAATATACAGGGTGATCATAGGAACCGGATAACTATTGCCAATGTTTTATTTTAAAGGTACAACGTCGGTTAAATTAAGAAAGAAGTGTAACTTTTTCTTCTGGTTATGATGGTAAAAACAAAAAAAAAACAATTTCGCATCGCGTTTTCGAGTTTTTGTTAAATTGACTTTTCTTTAAACGACACGCCTTGTGTTTTTATACTTTTGAATTGCACATTTTATTCTCTTTAAAAAAGTATGAGGTCAAAATATGATTAAATTAACAAATAACGCCATATTTTAACTTTTAATACTTGAATAACATCATCGCAACAGCCTTGAAACAAAAGGTAGAATTCCCTTGTTTTATCGTTACTATTTTGACACAATGCCATTGTAGATCTGATTTTTTCCTTAGGTGTAATTCTATCATCAAGACGGTGCACCCCCACCTAACATTGGTACCTACTTAAATAATCAGTTAAAAAACTAATGGATTGAAACATATGGGCATGTACGATGGGTCCCAAGGTCGTCTGACATGAATTCGCTAGATTTTTTTCGATATCAAATCCTGTACTACCACAACCCATTGCCACACCCTGTATAACTCATTTTGGTTTCGGCTGTTTATTGAATTCGTTGTTTGTATTTCAAAGGCTTTTTTGGGTAAAAACTTTTGAGGAAGGTATTAATATAATGTGATTATATTATAATAAGAAATTTTTTAGCAAACTGGACCACCACCACGCAAAGTAAAGAATGTAGGATTGGAGAATTAAAAAAAAAGATGTCGAAAACTTATGAAGCGTACCTACCACGAATTTATTTAACTGTACTTCAAATCTTAATTAATAGATCACATTTAAAACTACTTTTGTTTTCTAAAATAGAAAACAAAAACAAATAGATTATTTATTTTTAGATTATACAAAGATTTATGTGTAACCTACAGATGATATAGATCTTAAGGAATAAAATAGAACATTGTTGTGTAAACTTCAAATATGTTCTTGTTTTGCTATTATTTAATTTGTATTGATGTTTTCTGTCTACTAAAATTTAAAAAAAAAACTTTGTAGATGTATAAATAAATTTATTTATCCAAAACTAATGCAACTAAAGTAAATAGGTATGTGTGCAAATAACTCTTAAGTTATATGGATTGCCTAATTTTTTGTCAATTCTTGTTTATCTGAGCATTTATAGGACTGTTACTATACTCTGCTGTATACAGAATCCGTCAAACTCTTGCCGTCCTTTGATAACTGCGCCAAATATACAGAAAAAATTTAAATAGCAAAGTTGTTAGTAATTAACTGCTGCATAACCCAAAATTATTATCAATTATAATGAGTGTTTAGTTACGCCTTACAGCTCTTTAATTTGTTATTTTCGATGGAACACCTTGTATATTATTACATTTATAGATTTTAAATTTAATTACTAGTATAAAAGTATAAATGCTTAATGATAATTAAAATTAACGTATTTGAGTTATTTGAATTTTTGAAAAAATTTGACTTGATAATACTTAAAAATTAACACTTTAGATACCAAAAACATTTACGTTTCCTTATTTTGTACAGATTATTATTAGCACATTAAAAAGTATTCGGTGGTATGTTCAAAACGGCAGATTATTGCAAGGTGTTCATAATTCGTATTATTATTTTGAACATATACGGTATTTCTTATGTTTCTTTTTCTACTCCCATGTTTTAATTTACTTATTAAGCGTGCGCTGCCTGTACTATAATGATATCCATTAAGATACAGATTTTCATTATGAAATGACCCAAACTGACCAATAGCAGCAAAACATTGTTTTTGGTAATAAGAGCTGTTGACATTTCTCAGTTTACATCGCAAAACAGTTAGTTTTCTTTAACTATAATGTTCAAATATACTTTTTTTATGAATATTTTTTTAATTAACTAGTCCTAGAAAAAATAGTGTATGCAACGCTTATATAATGGCTATTAATACACTCATTTGAATTACGACACTCGCTGCCACTCGTGTCGTAATCTCACTCGTGTATCGTGTTTTAATAGCTATGATTATAGATTCGTTGCATAATATACTATTGTACTTTCTTTAATTGTTTTGTAAATCGCAAATTAAAATTGGTGTGCCATGAAAACAAAACAAAAACTTTTTTTATTATGTTTCAAGTGCCAAAACATTCTCAAATTATTTTTCCATCTTACTGTGTATTTTACACTACTATGTCTCCCGACCTCAACCTATAGATCTTTTTATAGGGCAAAATTAAAAGTGTAGTACATCGTATATCGTAAATCTCTGACCACACCATAGAAGATATGCAAGTTAGGATGGCCTTTAGAAGTATCACACCTCAAATATTAGAAAATGTTTAGAATCTTTCAAAAATCACATTCGTGTGTTTAAAGAAAAAGCGTAACTTCGGATATTTACTGCATTAATAGTAGTTAAAATAACTAATAATAAATTTATTCGTTGTTGTTTTTGTTTAAATGATTGTCTTTTGGAGTGTTCTTTTTAGATAGTTATTTTTTAATATAAATTTGTAGCTTTGTTCCTACCTTTTGTAAATACATTAAAATTTATAGCACCGTTCCCGTTTTAAATATTTCAATTAATTTCGACACCTACAGCAAATGGAAAAATTATTTGACAATTTTTTGTTTATGGCACACCAATTTTAATTTGCAATTTATAAGAAATATTTTAATAACGCACGAAAAATTATGAAATAATAAATTTTAGTATAAAAAACCTTATATCAAATCGAAAAATAATTTAATTATACACTTGACTGTATTAAAAAATACTGGGTGTTTTATTTGAAAAACAAAAGTTATTGACATTTAAACTTTTTTATGCACTGATGTATCATAAATTGACAATTATACACAAATTTCTTTGTCATAAACGTCTGTTTATAGCCCATGAACCTTTTTATTGCTCGTGGGCTATAGTGAAACGTCAAACAACGATATTTTAGGCAATATGGATACCGTTGTTTACCCGCTACCATAGTTACGCTTCAAATCTGAAATTTAATCAAAGCAACGCCAGATGTGGGTGGAAAATTCAATTTATTTTATAAATATTTTCAATTTATTTTAGAAATATTTTTAAATTAAAAAATCTTCATCCGTGCATAAAGTTGTGTATGTACCACGGGCGTAACTTGCTTTTATGGCCTTCGACGTATTCTTAGCCCTCGGCTGCCGCCCCGGGCTCAAAATTACGTCTTACGCCATAAAAGCCTCTTTACGCCCTTAATACATAAATAACTATTAACATACTGCTCAATACTGTATAATGTGGTAATAATCTGTGCAAAACAGCAAAACGTAAACGTTTTTCGTTCCTTAAATAGTTTTTTAATAACAGTCAATAATAGTCAAAATTTGTGGGAAAATTCTAATAATACAAAAATCGTCTCTTTAAACATTATTAAACTTTTGTACCTGTAACTAAATTTGGAAGTAACATACACGGTGTTGTATTTGATATAACAAACTAAAATACTGTACGGGCATAACCAAACACCCAGTATAATTTATAACAATTTGAGCATATACAGCAATTAATTAGCAACAACTTTTGTATTTAAACTTATTTCTATCTTTAATATTAATAGAGCTATCAAAGAACGGCACGGTTTTGACAGACCCTGTATATATGTGTAATAAATCCGGAACCGTCTTACATTTACGCCACGAAGGGCTATGCTCGTACATCTAGCATATTATGTATTATTTTGTTAGCAGTATTTCGAGTAAATGTTTTTGTTACAGCCGCGGCACTTGATTTACAAAGCGTGGGGCATAGCGCACGGTTGCAGCTAGTTTAAACTACATTTCCTAATTGTATAACCACATTTTAATTTTCACATATCTGTTAATTATGATTTTGTGCAAATGTTTAAAATTTTAATGTAAATATCTCCGAAATGTTTGATGAAGGCGGGGGCAATACAACAACATATATAGAACATACTAGTAAATTCTACATCAGAAAAACCTAGAAGTGACTGTTAAGCTTACAATACCTACTTTGTTTTGCGAGTTTTCATGGCAATTTACATTACGCAACATTTAATTACTGTGACTTAATAAACAAATACATTAATGAATGTTTGTTATTGAGTACACAATATTAATGTTAGTGACAATAGATTACTCCGTTCTTTAAAGTGCTAATTAACAGAGGCAGTGGCGTAACTACGCTAATGCAGCCAATGTGGTTGCTGTTGTATTTTGTCATCATGAGCTATTATTACATAAATAATTATAACATTTAATTATTAAACACTTTATTATTTTGGTATGATCTTGGGGACTCTCACATCACATGATGTATTAAGGGCCTCTATCATACTGGCTATATCTATACAAGCATTACTTATACAACAGTTGCATTGGGGCCCGAGATTGAAAATAGGCCCGAGTTATATCTCCAATATCTCGTTTGCAACTTTATTAGCAATCGTATTCAAATAAAATATTCATATACTGCCTACATAATCTAATTTATAACAGTGTCTTTACGTTAACCTAGTGTAATCCGCTGTCATTTATAGCGCATCTTATTTAATTGTGATATTTTTTAAATAAATAAATAAATACATTTACTTTTTTACATAGAACACTGGTTCTGCTGGTTCTATTCACTCTGAAGATGCAAGCTGCAATGTCTTGCTAAACGTTAGTTAGAAACGGGGGTTCACAAACAGCTAACAGGCATAAGCCGATTAAGTATTATTGTCCTGGCAAACAAAATACATTAAGATCAAATCCTTGTCCGCCCCAAGGTTTAAATAATCTAAGCACACGGCCCTGTTTAGGCAGGCAGGGCCTACGAACAAATATTGCTCAGATTTCTAGAGCAAATGCTTGTAAAGGCAGACAAGCTACAGGTCGGTCCTTACCTGATTATGCTGGGTGTAGTTCCCAAATGACGACGCGGTCTAAGCCGAAAGTAAATTGTAATATTCATAATTGTAAATAATCATAAAAAATAATTAACCACGGGTATAATTTCGTGCATTTACATGAAATTTATTGATTTATTTTTTTATGCGGTGACAGTCACCACAAGAGTAACCAGTAGAAGGTGGTAAGTGGCAATCGATATTTTCTGCGTTTGTCAAAAATTGTTCAACTTCGCGCTGCTACAGTTTCGAAAGTCCTACTAAAAATATGTAAAAACCTTTTTTGTAGATAATTTTGTCAGCGACAAAGCGAAAACTTATTATTGTCTAAAAACCGATTTTTTTTACCTTTTCTGCATCACGGGGGCTAGCGCAGGTCTGGTGGGGGAGGGGGTAAACTTGAAATTTGACTAATAACATTCAAACAAAACTAAACGTAAAGCCAGATAAAGAAGAATAGGGGGAGGGGGGTTGAGGTTAAGTTGAAAAATATCTGCGCAGATACTCATCACTAATAGTGTTAAAAAAGCTGAAAATATTCATTTAATAGGTCACCTACACAAAAATAGAAAAAAATATTTCAAACAAAAAAATCACTTTTGCTTACTTAAAAACTAGGAATTTATTGTGATTTTAAAGAATACAGCTAATAAGGCGTTTTTCTAGCTTTGTTTACATTCGTTTTCAACGTAGTTGACTCATATTCCGATAGATGGCAACAGCGGTAGGAAAGATCCGAGTGTACACTATAGTGAAGGTATAACAGTCTCCCCTATGTAATATATGGGCATGTACTCAAATAAGTACGGGGTGGGTGGCCTTAGGTCGGTAATCCCCCCAGGTCGGAACCCTCCCCCTCGTATACCCCTGTGTCTGTAAAAATATAATTATTGAAAAAATATCTTATAATAGTAAATTTTGATATAATATGAGCTAACATGGTAAATTTTATCAATGCAAAATGGGTTACCATGGAAATAATCAAAAATAATCATTAAAGGTAAATACTCCATCCAAAAGTTACCTGATGCTCTAGTTACATCTAAATAAATTCAAATAAAGTACAATTAGATATAAGGCCAATAACCCTAACCCATATAAAACAAAGTACCTTGTTAAGGAACCTGATTGTAATAAACAAGAATATTATAATAAAGTTTCCAGTCATATACACATATTTTAAGAGTGGTACGTGTTTAACCTTGACCCTAGGTGATAAATAAGAAAATACATTACGAATACCGCGCTTTTACTTTGAAAAATAAACAATGTGGACATCGTTATTGTTTTCATAATGAGTCAAAGTTGTGATTATTATGATTGTTGTTTTTATTTATTATTATTGTTATTAATGAGGATGTTTTTATGTTCAAGTTTTTAAGCGCCTCAAGAAAAATTATAAATTGAATAGGGGCTCCTTTTAGTTTGTATTTTGAAATGTCTTGCATCTTACATTCTTTGTTTCTATAAAACAAACAGGTGTGATAACGAAAAATCGATTGTCACTCTTATCTGTTAGATATAGTTTTTATCTTACCATATTTTTCTGTTTTTGTTGGGAAAATCGATATGGGTAAAACCAATAGTTTTAAGTACTAGCGAAAACACTGTATTCATCATACAGGATGCGTCAACAAATGCGATGTCTCGTTTAAAATAAAAGTTGCAGGGGACCAAGAGGACCACATTTTAAATTAATTTCTCTTATACAGTGGGTTCCGTATAACAGTGGCACACCCAAGTTATGTTTTTTTAAATGCGACTTCCTGTGTTATACCGTATGTTCAAATAAAAAATGCATTAGGGTTGGCCATGGACAATAAAATTACTGTTTTTGCATGCTTTAAAATTTAAACAAACAAAACATAATGTCACTTTAAAGTTCTAGGTTAACTTTGTCATTTGTTATTTGTAGTGACACTGTCAGAGTGATGACAGTTAAATTCTAAAGCATGCAATGACAGTAATTTTATTATCCATGACCAATCCTTATGCCGTTTTTATTCAAACATACGGTATATTTTTGCATATTCTTATTCATTGATTATAGGTGAATCTGGAATTTATAAATAAATATTCTTATTCGTCTTTCTGAATATGTTTTGTTTTTTAAATTCCATTGCGGCGTTGCCAGGTGTTCACGTTTTTTCAAAATATTTTGATATTTGAATCTATCTCTAATAAAATTTGCATAGACATATTTCCCCAGATTAACATAGACTTCGACAACTATTTTTTGCTTAAAAGATATTTTGAATTCTTATTTTATTATAATGTCACACTGAAGTTCACAAATTAAAACAATTTGTTTCAAATCTCTAGATTTGTAGAAATTACTTGCTTTTTCCTTAGACTATAATTATTACAAAACCGTTTGCTTTAGGTATAACCCAGGGTTAATAAAATTTATAAAGCGTAAGCAACTATATAAAATATACAGGGTATTTAAAAAAAATTGAGACACGTTAGAATTAGAAATTTTTAAATTGTTGCAACAAACCTAATTCCATTTTAAAATATTTGAACGTATTCCACCATGTACACATAATTTCGCGCTAATAGCTCGCGCCTGTCGGCTATTTCATTGAAAACATCGTAAAGAGTATAACCGGTCGCATGTCATTATCTACACAAGAAAAAATATATATAAAACCACATGCACATCACTTATAGGTAATAGGAAATTCAGCTTTATTACAGCTGAGGTAATTTTTTGTCTAAAATATGGAACTTTTTTGTATAATCGCTTTTACACTTTTTTACTACACAAGGTTAACAACTAAAAAAACAGGAAGCAGCAGCTTTAGTTTAATGTCTATAATTTGTATTTACAAGTAAATTATGTATGAGATTTCATTCTTTTCCTTCCATTTGGCATAATTCATATTTGCACAAACTACTGTCGCTGATTCTGACACACTCGCTCAAGACAAGTTCAAACTAAAGAACATTTTGGCGTCCTTTCTCATGACTAAGCCATTGCTGGGCAACATAATCCATTGTTTTGGCTGCACATTGTTAATTTCAGTTTTTGTTTCGATTACAATGCAGAAAATTTTACTGTTTGTTATAGTTTTCGATTACGTTTCGGTGTACGTCTTTGTATTTCTGTGAAAATACGGTACGTGCATGTTTCTTCAACAAAGTCTGCAAATGTCAAGTGTTTGAAAAAAAGTTAAATAACTTGGCAACGCAGCAACAGAATTTCAAAACAAAAATACATTCGGAATGGCAATTCAAAGCATGCATGCAATGCATATTGTCTGTTGAACGTAGACCAATAAATTGCACGACGTGGCGCTTACATTGCTATCGATCAGCAATAATAAAAAATTCTTAACAATTAGCATTTCAAATGCAGACAGTTCAATATTCTCTTCTGCAACATCACCTTACCTGACAAAAATGATGCAATACAGTAGCAACGTTGAGTAATTTACGTCTATATGGTGATGATTACGCGAATACCGAAACACAGAAATCAAAAAACACGAGAACTTTTAAATTCTAAAAATTTGTATTATTTTAAATTTACAAATTTACATTTTTTATCTACGGTCAATGGCGTAACCGGGATTCAGGACCAGGATCAGAGGTGAAAGTTGAAAGAATTAAATGTTATTTCTTAATTATATCAAAGTATTTTTTTTACTGCAAACATTTCATAATTTTTTTGATTATAACGAATATTTAAGGTTATCTACTAGAACTTTGCGATTATCAAAATGCATAACCGATAATCAGCTGTACCTATCGATTAACCAATCAGTTTGATTAATCGAATAAACGATTAATCTAATAATTATTTCATCAAATAATCGATTAATCAATTAATTAAACAATAGATAGATCGATATTGTCGACATCAATCGACTAACCGATGCATGGAATAAAATCGATCAATCGATTATTTTGCACAGCCCTCCTACGTCCCTGGTACAAGCTTGTGTATTATTTTTTTACTTTTCTATACTTTCAGTATAGGAAAGCATTAATTTCATGCAAATGTTTGAATTCTAGGTTTTGACGGAAATACACGTTTTGGGGCTTAAGGAACCCAAACAAATGTCTATCTGTGTGTGAGTTGTCGCGCTCCATACCTCCCAAACGGATGGTTAGATTTAAATGAGCTCTGGAATGGGGGGGGGGGGGGGGGGTTATATTAGAAATTCATCGTAAAAATCAGCTTAAAAAAAAACTCAAAACCGGAAACGAGCTGTTTTTTGGGTAGGTAGCATCTTTTTTCGGCAAACGAAATTTTTAAATCTGCAGCGGAAACCTTAAATAAGGCCGTAGGACAAATCTAACGCTATTTTCCCGAACTTTCTAGCTTTAAAATAGTCGCAGCTGCGATTTTTTGAAAATTATGACTTCAGCGTCTTATTACTCGAAAATGAGTTCACATTATGGGTTCAAATTTTTCATCATGTTACCCCTAAAGCGACACAATATTACTGCACACAACATTTTTTGAAAAGCTAAAAGCTTGGTTCTGTCCCAGGCCGCTAATTTATATGAGACGCCGTCTATGAATTTTTGAAATTTTTTTTTAAACTCGGATTTACTCAAAACGAGTTATCAAATCGGAATGAAATTTGATATCAGAAATACCCTAGAAGTACACAATGTTACAAATTACAAGAACATTTTGAATTACTGAAACTGCGAAGGTAAAAAATATTCAAATTTTGACTTTTTCTACAAATTAATAAGTAAACTAAACAATTAAATATGAAAAAAATACTAACCCGGGGATTCACAGATATATGTGGGCCAAAGCAATAGAAGTCGGTCGGCGCATGACGTAGCATAATATTATCTGGGACTATGGGAGTTCAGTGCTGAGCTGACTGTTGAGTATTGCGTACTATTGTGTAAGTGGTTGTCTAAGTTCTTCGTACAATAATTATTTGTTTCATTAGGCTACATTGTTGTACACTTGTGGATAAGAGCAGGTGGCTGATTGTTGTTTTGACCTTTTACTATGAAAACCCGGTTTGTGCCCGCTCAAATCTACGGTTGGGGTGTCGAAATTGTAACTGCCCCGCGAGCCAGAAAGAGATAAGACAGACATCTCTGAAATTACACAGGGTGTTGCATGACTTTCTGTGTAAACTTAATGAAGATATCACTGAGGTCATTTTAAATAGAAAATGTCTGCTAAACATGAGCCCGTCAATGGTTCCTTACGGAATTACAACCTTTCGAGT
Source organism: Ctenicera cuprea (assembly GCA_958336395.1). Taxonomy (NCBI): domain Eukaryota; kingdom Metazoa; phylum Arthropoda; class Insecta; order Coleoptera; family Elateridae; genus Ctenicera; species Ctenicera cuprea. The sequence goes on along the minus strand of OY284489.1, from coordinate 4,865,453 downwards.
GTGGAACAGTCTGGCTTTAATTAATACCTATGGCATAAATGGAGCTATTTGATTCAAATTGTGTACGAATATTTTATTAATAATGATTTTATTCAATTTTGATTTTCGTTTAAATATATTGACCAGGGAGGGAGGAAGCAGTCAAAGTATCTTAAGCATCCGCCTTCATTTACGCTCTGAGTTAATAAATTTAAATCAAAAGAAGTAGAAATTTAAATCATCCATGGTGAAATATTCATACAAAATTTAAACTAAATATTTTAATTTATGGCAGGGAATTAAAGCGTGATTAGCACGTTTAATCTTCAGGAGGCTGTAACTCCGTAAAGAAAAGTTTCCGGCCTCAATGTTTTTGGCCATTTTTATTTTCCTATACTTATAGTAAGTGGCGATAGCTTAGAGGTTGGGTGCTTGGCCTCTAACGCTAAAAGTCTGGGGTTGGATAATGGATTCCCGCCGCCGCGCCGCAGCCGAATGCAGCAATAAAATCTATGACGCAACCCGCCTCTTACAGTTTTGTAAGTAAGTGGTAAAAGTGGTGAAATGATTTTATAGCCAATGTTGGAGCGTGAAACGTTAATATTAAATAAAATACTTTTTTGAATGTATTATAAGTAACAATATCTAAAGTATAGGAAAGTCTGGGCTGCGCTCATTTTTTTTTTACTTAAAATGATTTCAGGAAAGTGCATAATCATGCAACACCGTGTCCAATTAGTCTTTATTTGTTTTTAGTTACGATATGAAGAGGACTTAATTTATTTGGAAGTGTTACTACCTATATGAAATAATACGATTTTTATTAAAATTATTTTTGAGCATAATTATTTATTTTATGATAATATTGTGCTGAAGTTTCGTTTATTTAAAAACACCAAAAATCCTCTGTATAAGCGAATGATGCCATCAAAATTAGTTAACGTTACTGATTCTTTAATATCTATAAATTAATTCGAAGAAAACATTTTTTCCATTCAATTGGCCAATATAACAAATTGTTTTCCAATAACTCTACTTTTCTTCTAAATTCTATGAATCTATACTTGTGATTCAGCCAAATCCAAAAGCATCGTATTTTCCCACGCAAATGTTCAGCTTGTTTTTGGCGAAAAATTGGCGTCAATCGAATCACGTGTTACTATTACGTGCACGTGTCTGATCTCGAATCATTTATGCAAATATCCGTGTTGTTGTTTACTTTTCCTTACGTAATTTTTGCAAAACAATTCCAGACATTTCTCGTTGTTGTCGCATTTCCCCATTATAATTAGTCAAACCGGACATTTTATATCTTGTTTGTTAAAATTGAAAAAATAGTGCGCAGTTAAACAACAATTATTCTAAACGAGGTGAGAAATTTTTATACTGGTACCTATTAAATTAAGGAAAAAAATGAAATAAACATTTTCCATGTTAACGTCTGGAAAGATTAAAAGCGACTGGTTTTGACCGGATTTAATTTTAAAAACTCCGGTGATTTATGAGTTAGTTAAAGTTGCGATTGCAATTAAATTGTATTTCAATTATTCGTAACACATTAACATTTGGAATTTTTCCAGAATATTATAGGCGTTGAATATAACTATATGGATATTGTTGTTATTTTATGGAGGAAAAAACATAAAGTGCTAGTATTTTCCCTCGTTAACTTCTCATTTAAATTATAGAATCGTAATAGTTTAATATCGTGACATTTTACAAGTTACTACGTATAATATACCACATCGATCCTTGATCTGATTTTAGCAACAATAATAAAAATACCACGGAGAAGTGAAATTAACCATATTTAAAAATCACAGGTGCGGTCGCAGTTCAGTTCTTGTTTACAGGTCGTGGAAATGGCAAAGTGTATGTTAAAGATAACAACGCGTTGTTTTTTATTTATCGTTTTCTCACCTTTTGTTGATAAATAGTGACACTTGACCTTAAGAATCTACTTACAGTTATAAGTATTAATAAAAGGACCGTTTAAAGATTACAAAAGAATTTCCCATCTACTAACCGTTGATTGTGATAGTGTTTGTCTCGTTTTTGTTGTATTTTTTTTAAGATAGAAAGCTTGGCGCATGTGATGAACTGATTAATGATGATAGGATAGGCATAGTAAAGTTCAAGCGGCTCTCAATCTCGTGGAAATCGTTTTTCTCAGATGTAATTTTTTTTACAAATAAATTGCGTCAGGTGGAATTATAAAAAACAGCGTATTTACATGTGCCAAGCCATTCTTTGGATGAACCACTGCTGGGCCACAGAAAAAGTAGATGGGTTGCGCCTTACCTTACTGTGAAAAAGACGTAACTTAGGGGCTTTTGTGTGCTGCGTCAAATTCTGTGGAAAACCGTTTTACTTTTGCAAAATAAAAGCAAAAATTTATTTAGTTTAAAAATATCTCGTAGATATTTGTATTTAATTAAAAATATTTTAGATATTTGCAATTATTCCAAATGATCTTCGATGTTCATAAATATTTAAAAATAATTCTGACATTTTTTAAATTGCCTATTTGAAAATATCTTAGGATTAATTTAAAATCGTTATTTTAAATATTTAACCTTTAACAGAGAATTATTACAACTTCTATTACAATCCTTCAATGCGCAGATTGGTTGGCAGCTTTCCATCTAATGTTGTTGCAAGCCATTCTTTTCATTGCTGCATAGCTTGCAGTTCCTGTGTTTTTAATGGCTTGATCTAAATATTGAAGTCTAGGCCTTCCTCTGGCATTTTTTCCGGGTATTACTCCTTGCATGATATTAGTCACAAACTCGTTATGTCTAATTATATGTCCTATCCACGAATGTCGTCTGTTTTTTAACGTTTTTAGTAATGTTCTTTCTTCTTCCGCTCTTTGAAGCACCTCCTCATTTGTTACACGGTCGGTCCATTTAATTTTCAGCATTCTTCTCCAGCACCAGGTTTCAAATGCATTTATGGTTTTTTCTTCATTTTTTCCTATGGTCCACGTTTCTGATCCATACAGGGCAGTACTCCAGATGCAGCTTTTTATTAGAGCCTTTTTTGTTTGCAGTTTAAGGCTGTTTGAACACAATAGTTGTTTTTTATTATTAAACATGCTCTTGGATTCTCTTATTCGTTGTTTAACATCTTCTTTACTTCTGCCATCTTCTGTGAATATGCTGCCTAGATATTTGAATGTCGGTACTTGTCTTAGAGCGTCGTCTTCTATTCTAATATTTATATTTTCAGGATCCTTGGAGCAGACCATGACTTCTGTCTTTTTTCTATTGATTTTTAGGTTGTAGTTAGTTCTTAAAACTACATGCAAGCATAGATTAATAATAGGAGTTATTAATCTATGATGCAAGCAATTGCTATTTGACCAACAGATAGCTTGATGAACAAATTCGAAAGTCTTAATTTAACAAGATAAATTATCTTGCTTAAAAAAAATAATAACACAAATAACGGGTCCTAATGATGACAAAAAGTAAACTTGTTAGCAGAAAAATAGATAATGCAGAAACGTTTCCAAAAAATGGGTCAAATTTATTTTTAAAAATGGTTCAAAAATTAATCTTCGTTGGTTTAATTTTAGAAGTTTTTTTGTAAATTCTATTCGCAGAAAAACGTTTCGTAAAAAATCCTCAAAGTACAGGTTAAGTAAATTATACTAAATGCAGAGTGCCAATTTAGTGCGAGATGCTTCTATAGCGAGTTTGATATCGATTTTATAGAATTTTTGATAAAATGACCATTGTAGCTTATTGCTTTAATAATTGTCAGTTAGTTAGAGAATTTTAGGTCAAATGCCAACTGTAGCTTATTGTTTTAATAATGCTCTGTTAATTAACTACATAATTTTTGGTCAAATGGCAATTCCGGTGTATTGTTTTAATAATTCTCTGTTAATTGGCTACAGGATTTTTGGTCAAATGGCAATTGCGGTCTATTGTTTTAATAATTGTCTGTTAATTGGCTACTTAATTTTTGGTTAATTGGCAATTGTAGCCTATTGTTTCAATAATTCTCTGTTAATTGGCTACAGAATTTTTGGTTAAATGGCAATTGTAGCCTATTGTTTTAATAATTCTCTGTTAATTGGCTACAGGATTTTTTTCTCTGTTAATTGGCTACAGGATTTTTGGTCAAATGGCAATTGTAGCCTATTGTTTTAATAATTCTTTGTTAATTGGCTACAGTATTTTTGGTCACATGGCAATTGTATAATGTTTAATAATTCTTTGTTAATTGGCTACAGAATTTTTGATCAAGCGGCGATTATAATCTATTGTTTTAATAATTCTCTGTTATTAGCTACAGGATTTTGGTCGCATGGCAATTGTAGCCTATTGTTTTAATAATTAAATTAATAAAATCCTATTTTCTGTATCTTATCAGTAGCGGCTCCTAAGAGGGACAACATCGGCGACGTCCTCTCCAACAACCAAGCAAAGCAAACAAGATTACGTATAACATACTCCATTTTCTAACTCGCAGAATACCATTCAAGTTTTACTGTAAGGGAGCCATGTTTTCATTAAACATGGCAAGGTGGCAAAACCTCAGATATGCACGACCTAGGCGGCACCGTTGTTTTTACAACGAGACCTATGTAAATGAACAAGATAAAACATAGGAAAAATAATGGTGTGGTTTAAAAACAAAGAAACTTATTAATGCTGTACTTTTGGTTGGGGTTCTTATCATATGCTTATGTAATCGTATAAACAAACCTTACCGCGAGATGGCAAGGTTATATTCCAACTTTGGTCAGCAGTACTTTTTGCGCTGTTGGGTTGTGTGAATTCGTAAACAATATTGTTAGTTTTAAAAAATCGTAGCAGTTTACACACGAGTTGAATCTTGTAATATAAAAAATAGGGCCCCATTCTCATCCTAATTTACAAACTAATCAATCTAACAATAGCAGAAATAAAGAATTAGTGCGAAAAGTAGCAACAAAATATGTTTAAATCTGTGGACAGCATTTGCAGGTGCGAAATGGGAACAGCTTTACTTTGTTTTGTTTGTCTATTAATGGAGTAAATTATTTAAGTGGAAAGATAACAACCCATTGTTCAATACACCGTTAATTGTAACGACAAAGTGATTGACCATTTTGCGAATCAGAAAGAAAGGCGTATGGATTTAATTTATGGAACTGCTAATTAATCCGTAATATTCTTTTGTTTTAAATTTGTATCCCCTGTCGTAATAAAAGTTCACGAGTCGCCACTGTTTCTTATAACTCAATTAGCGCTTATAAGTGTAAATATAATAACTTTTTTCAAACTTATAATTTGTGCTTAAAATATTCGTTATAGTTAATAGCAGAAACTAATGATCTACGAAGGCCATATTTTCTCCTTTTTCTCCTTGTGGCCTATGATCTCTACAGTTAGTGATTCTAAAACTGTGGGTAGCGAGGACTTTGAATTTGGGTCGAAACAAATATTTGAATTATTTAATAAACTATAAAATATTGTACTGCATACAATATTTATTATTCGTTTCAATATTGAAATCAAAGCAGACTTTCATTATAAAATTGTCTCATATTACTGTATTTTTTATATTTTTGTTTGTTTGAAAATAAATTCCCCAAAACTCTCCTCCGTCACTGGTGTAGGTACTGACGCGTCACACAACGTAGATATTTTTTTTTGGTTTAGCGTGCCTGTTTCTCTATTTTACCTTCCACACTTATCATAAAATCAAACCACGTATTTGGTGGGAGTGGTCTTGAGGTAGAGCACTCGCTTACCAGTGCGAGGCTCCCGGTTCAATTCCCACAAAACTCCTTTTTTTTTAAATTATTTTTTATTTATGTTCTTACTACACTTTTATTAGATATAATGTGATCGAAGTATTTTTTTTAATTATTAGAAAATGAAATACAAAAATTGGGCGTCTTTATTATATTTTGCCGGTGCTATTTACAATACGTAATAATGAAGTGTTCGCTAACATATTCGACGTAAATTAAAAAATGCTGCGATTATTTTGTATTCAATATAAATCTCGTAGGAATATAAATAATGGATGGCAAATATTAAATTTAAAAAATGGGTTTATGCTAATTGAAGCCGGGATTCTCGCATTGATAAATAAGTGCTTAACCTCAAAACCACTCTCACCAAACACAAAATTTCTGTTTAGGCTAAATTGCTTATAAGTGATAGCAGAATAAAGTTCACTACTTATTTTTTAGATATCGCAATATTTAGGGGGGGGGGGGCGTAATTTTCCTCCTCCAACCCGATTGATGAACGAATTTATTGTTCCGTTTTTAGTTTTCATTAGTCACAAGGAATCTTTTTCCATAATTTGATTTTTTTCTCCCTTTCTGAAGCCTATGAGTAACTCATGCGTTGAGCGAAGTGCACAGCTACCTGTTAAAACGATCCAGGCGAGGTTCTTCGCCATTTTTTATTAGAAATACTGAAACGGCTGAAAATATATTTAAAAATTTAACAGAAACTATTTTTTCCAAAAACGTTTACGTGCTTGCTATTTTCCACAAATACTTAGTACCTATCTTGTTTCATTATCTTTTGAGCTTTCTAGGAACAACTCTGATTTCTTTATTATATTATTACCGCTGTCTATGTTATGTTACTACAACGTATAATATGCAGTCTTCCTTGAGAAAATATTATCTTCTATGTCATTAGCACTTTATCACATTTCACACAAGTACAAGAAAATGAAAAAACAGCCTAAGTATTGTAATAAACTTGTAACGCAATGCAACGTATTTTTTTTATTAATAATGAGCTGATAAACTGAGTTGTAGGAAACGCAACTTAATGCAAGACTAAGGTTGTCTCATTTTTAAACACAACCTTAACTTTGTTTGAATTTTAAGGATGCAATTAGCAAAAAAAAACAGAAACATTAATTTGTCTTTTCTACATAAACAGGCGGACGTGCTTCAAAACACGAAACCTCATTAAATTTTTAGGCCAAGTTTCCGGCCAGAGTCGGACTGGCCCAGAAAAACGACTTGAACCTTAAAGTTTTTCCTCTAAAAGTTAAATTTTTTGCCAGATTTTTGTACTTAGTTGGAAATAGTAATTTTTTAGCTTTCCCTATAAAAATGCTCAAGATTTCAATTTCGTGATTTTGACGGAAATACACGTATTGGTCCGTCAGGAATTCAAAAAATCGTTTTCGCGAGTGGTCCGATTTTAATATCTTTGGAATGTGGGGGCATATCAAAAATTTATCGGGAACAAAATTTGAAAAAGAGTCAAATCCGAAAGTAATTTTGATATCATATTATTTTCAGAAACTGAATTTTTTGAATGCTGTAAAGGTGATCTGGCAGAATACCTTACCCATGGTGTTTTTTCATAGTTTCTTGAAAGATCTTTAGTTCAGCATAAGGAACAACCACCGAAAGTTCACCGCTGCTTGCTTAAGCCAAAAAATGCGCACACAAATTGTTTTTGATCTCAATGCTATATTTTTTCTGTTGTGTCCTCTATGAATTTTGGAAAAATATGGAAAATAGTGTCCTCACTATAGTGATACATGGAGGTGCGCGATACTTATTGCTTTACGCTTCCGCTGCAGTGGCAGGAGTGGTGCGATCTTATAGCATATAGTCGCTATTGACGCCAGTTGTGTAACTACAATTTGTCCCCCCCCCCAATTCCCGCACTGGTATTGTTGGGCCCCCGTGGGTAAATTTTTTTTTATAGAATTTTTTTTTTATAAACTACAAAAAGATGGAAGTTTGGGTCCCCCAAAACGTCATAGAATGCTCGGACCCCTGGCTTTGCAGGCTCATAGTGACACCACTGGTTGCCGCTAAAACGTTAATACAAAAATACTTTTGAAAATATAACAAATAAAAAAATGCTAAAATATACGAACGTCCAGTTGAAGCGTTCTGCATAAAAATTAAAAAAAATCAACAAAAAAATAGTTTAAGGAACGACTTTAGTTATTTTACATTTTTTTTTCTTATTGAATTAAATTTTCATAAAATGAACAAGGACACGGTTACGCCAAATTAAACTTTCAAGAACAAATCTACTGAAATGCGGTCCAAACAATTATTTATAACAATGTGCAATTAAATCCACGCGTTATATGACTCGTAAACAAGTGTACAGCCATTGCCATGTTCTCAAACTCAGCAAACCTCGGAAACAACACTCCAAATAATTCCTCATTTAAAATGCAAACGGTGTGCATAAACACCGGCCACATTGCCAAGTCGCGGCGCTACGTGTCCATCAGCATAACTTTAGGCGTCGACGCGTTTTGAGCAAAGCTTCGCGGCGTCGCCACTAGAAGCATTGGCGTTGCGCACGAACCGGTCCGAAGCGAGCGGGGGGAATATTTACGTCGCAAATGAGTATATTTTGACGAGCAAATCGGCGAGCTAATCAGTGTTCTCACTCAAGAGAATAAGTATTTTTTACTGGCAAGAAGTAGTTGAAGCCGGTTTAGGAATTTTGTTAGTGAATATTCGCAGCGTTTCTGTGATAATTTTTTAATTATAAATATTGTTATTATATAACAATTTTACAATTTCCGTGAAATTACTGTGATTTAATTTTTGGTGCAGATTTTTTCTTAATTTTGAAAAAATGGCATCACCTATAACAAGACCTACTACTGAATGCAAAGCAATTCCTAGGAGGATACTCATTTCTGATACCTCTGATATTCCTTGTTCGTATTCTTCTACTCCTGGAGGAACCTTGTTTTCAACCACCCCTGGAGGTAAGTTTTTGAAATGTTACGATTTTGTGGCAGCTTTTGATGGTAAAATTTTTGAATTTTTTATCTACATTCTTTTAATTAACTAATTTATTTTATAGCTCTCCCTAACTGCATTTATTCCGTCAAGTTAGTTCGTTCTAATTGCCATGTAAACAAATTAGCTCTCGCTTCTCACTGTTAGCAGTTAAAGGAAAAAATTAATTAAGTCACTTTCAGCGGAAAATTATTCATTAGAAATATCCAGAGGCGTATCCAAAACGTTCTGCTAAATTCCACATCCTGTAGCAAAAATTTGAAAAAAACTGCATTTTTAATTTGATAATTTATAAAACGTTTTGCATATTTTTCATAAGTAATTTTGCCCAGCACCCTTTCTATTTTAACACAATCCTCCCCCTAAACTTAAAAATATATAAATTTTTCAAATTTTTTTTCCAAATTTATAATTAATTTTTTTAATTATTTGTTTTTGCCAATTTAGTATTCTACCCCCTTCTTGAACGCCCATGAAATCATTTTTCTATCGATAAAAACGAACTACATCTAGGTACAAGGTTATTTATTAATTATTTAATTATTAGGCGAACGAATTCTGTATGCACGAACCATGAAATTTCCACGACTGAGTTTAATTAAATTTTTTTCATTTTTTTGTTACGTGATCAATTCTAGATAAACCGATCGTGCTTGTAAAAGGCTTTTCAAAATATTTATCTATATAGAACGTGATTTTGATTTATGTTCGTCTAAATTAAACGATTCTCATAATATTTATCTCTAAAAATGATTTGCGTGGGCCCGTCTTTTTTTTTATTGACAGATATGTTCTTTGCTAATTTGAATTTTGAACTGGAAGCTAATGTGGAATTTATATGCAGCAGTATTCGCATAATTAATTAAAATTCATCATTGTCATTCAGAGAAAGTGCAATAAACTCTAGTTCGATATCAACGTTGACTCTGTTAACTTAATATCTTTATTATTATGGAATACTCTGACTTAAACATTAAAAAAATTCATAAAAATAATCCATTTGTTTAATTAATGAATTTTTTAATTTATATTTATCAAATTTTTTGAATTTTTTTCGATACCTCGCTCTATTTTCTATTTTTTTCTTGATACTTTCGACAATGTAATCACGATTGCACCCTCCCCCCTTCTAACCCTCTTGAAGATAGATAATGCGAGAAAATAGTATAAGAAAAATATGTGATTGATTCGTTTTAATATTTATAATTAAGTACTACAGTTACATCAACTCCCCCCACCACGGTTAATCACAAAAACAAAAAGAGATGTATTGCAATGTGGTTTCTTCAACACGACGACGGTGCTACTACAATCATGATCCTTCAAAAATGTGTTTTTATTTATTTCACTATAATCTACTGCAGTTAATCTTAAGAATTTAAATAAACTTTACCGTCCCCCTCGAACAGTGTTGCCTGCTGCCAATAGAACAGCGCTATGGTACTCATCATTTCCATACAATTTCTATTTCTTTAATTCTACGATAGAGGTCTGTATTCTATGGTACCCTACAATAACCACATTTGAGAACTACAATTACAATTCCCCTTCCCCTCCTGGTTAATCACAAAAACAAAGACACGTAATTCAATGTGGTTTCTTCAACACGACGGTGCTACTACAATCATGATCCTTCAAAAATGTGTGTTTATTTATTTTACTATAATCTACTGCAGTTAACCTTAAAAATTTAAATAAACTTTATCCTCCCCCTCGAATAGTGTTGCCTGCTGCCAATAGGACAGCGCTATGGTACTCATTATTTCCATACCATTTCTATTTCTTTAATTCTACGATAGAGGTTTCATTCTGTATTCTATGGTACCCTACAATAACCACATTTATGAACTACAATTACAATCCCCCTTCCCCTCCTGGTTAATCACAAAAACAAAGACACATAATTCGATGCGGTTTCTTCAACAGGACGGAGCTACTGCAATCATGATTCTTCAGAAATTTGTATTTATTTATTTAATCGACTATACTGCACAGAAACTAACCTTAGGAATTTTATATAACTTAACTCCCCCCTCTGCTCATAATTCCAACGGGACAGTACTACGGCACTCATTATTCTCATACAATTTCTATTCCTTTAATTCCATTACAACACAGGTTTCTATCTGTCTTCTACGGTACTTTACAATAAGCTACTTTTTTAGTTAAGTACTACAATTAAATCACTCCTCCCTCCAGGTTAATTACAAAAAATAGTAAAAGTATATTATGTAACGTGGTTTCTTCACACGGCGGCGCTACAAAAAGAAGCAAACATCTTTAAGAATTGTATGTAACTTTACCCCCCCCCCCCCCGTCAAACAATGCTGCCTGTTCTTACACCACAAATGTATTGGTGATTCCAATAGGTATACACGTGGTCTGCTATTTCCTTGATGTTGTTGTTGTTAAATAAACGTTGTTTTCTCGAATAAAACGCCTGTAATTAAAAACTCACAGCATTTTGTTATGTTGTAGTTAAACCAATACAAACAGCTGACCCTCGATACTTTGCGTGTCCTACGTTGCCGTGTTTAGTATGTCACGTGTTCTGTGTTCTGGAATGATTATACAATAACCACCATTATTAATTAGTACTAAATTACATCAGCCCCCCCTCCCGCAGGTTAGTCAAAAATAATTTTGGCAATGTGGTTTCTTCAACACGACGGTGCTACTACAACCATAACGCTTTAATGAATTTATTTATACTACGATACTCCACAGCAACCAACCCTAACACTTTTTATAGAACTTTGCCCCCCCCCCTCTCTTAAACGATGCTGTCTGTTCTAACCCTACAATTTCTTGAATTCTACGATACTCCACAATACCAAACCATTTAATATAATGTTGGTTATGTTTATGGTAAAAAGGATATTTAATTGCGATTTCAGCGGAATGTTACTCCTGTACGTATTTTTTCTAAAAAATATCAATTTGAAATTTGTATAAAACATGTATCAGCTGATAGCAGAAAAAAAAGTAGAAATACTTTGTTTAAAATTTATATCAAAATCTGTGGTAAGCTTGGCCTAAATTCAATCAAAAATCTTCAAATCTTGGCATAAAAAATATTTCAATGTGGTATTAACAGGACGGTGCTATTGCACTCATTGCCGATGCCTATAATTTTTTATTATTCTACGATACAGTCGATACGAACCGACCGCTTCCCAATTTTCTGTAAATGCCCCCACCTCCCCCTAATCAAAGTAATTTTAAACGAAACGGTGCTACTGCACTCGTTGTCCTCTACAAGCAGCTTAAAAATGTCCCGTCACATTATGCATAATAAATTTTCAAGTTCACATAATTTGCATGTGTTTTTTGCATATTTGGAAGATGACTTTGAGCAAAGTATCCCGAGTTCATTATACCGTGACGCAACAATTATGCAAAAACTGTAATAATTAGAATAACCTACGAGTCAACAAAAACAAGCTCGACACGCGCCGAATATAAAATCGACCTTGAATTTAAAACACACGGTGTGTGTTAAACACACGAGCTTGCTCATCTGGTAAATTTGAATCATCGCACGATTTCTGTTGTTGTGTTTGAGAAAGAATAAAGCGTAGTTCAGGAAGATTAGATAAGAGTTGTGGTTTGCTATTCTTTTTTTTCACGTTGTCACGCCACAATTTTTTATCGCGCTTTAAATATTAGCTTAGCAACTCCTCGAAAACATTATTGTGTGACCTGAATACGACGAGCACTTGGCATTAGTATTTTTGGACAAAGGCCTTTGAAGAAGGTCCTCAACAAGGAAACATTGATCATTAACATTTTGGACAGTTCTATTATAATAGAAAAATTAACATAATTTAAATTTTTGTAAACGATCTTTAAGTTAACATTTAAAATTGGTCAAAGGCTGAGAAATATGAGAAAGTTCTTTGCCATTTCCGACCTACCACTTTCATGTCCATATTTTTAGAACTTACATCCTTGACCTTCTACCCTCTACGCCACTGTTTATTATTAATAATAAGATTATATTATTATTCATGGTTGGCCTAATTCTGCTGCTAAGACTTATCACCGACGCCACAAGGTCTGAAAACCCAACATGTTTCGCTAACCTTGTTCGGTATCGAACTCCGGTACCTTCGACCCAAAACAAATCCCTACTGAAAATCACCTCAGTTGCCTCATAAAACCTCATACAAAATGAACCTGGTTGTTTCAAAAACCGCATAAAACCACATACAACCTGATAAAAACATTATCAGGTTATATGAGGTTTCTATATATATTTTCAGTAGGGATGTACCAACTGTGTTGGTTTGTGGATATGTAGACCAACAATATGGCATTTAAAACAATTTTATCTCAAATTAAACCATCAAAAGCTGCACATTTTCCGCCAAAAACCCCTAAATCTTCAACTAACTTTAATTTGCATTTTAGGTACAAAAATCGTGTACGAAAGAGCCTTCTTGATGAACCTCCGTAACTCTCCCATATCTAAGACTCCACCCAGATGGGACATCCCCGACGAGCTGGTCAAGGGTTCTTCTCCTAAGTCGGGAAAAATGCCCAAGAGAAATAACAACCGTTACCAGAACATTAACCATAACCACGTTAAGCATAACGGCACCAGCGATGATAGCGAACAGTTCCAATTGGAGATGTAATCGGGTGCTGCCTAGTATTCTTCTGTGTTAGGTTTAGGTAGTTCTAGGAGTAGAAATTGTATTGTAATTATGACATTAGTTTGGTAGGATCGGTGTTGGCGTAACTGGTCTGTCTCCTTTTAATTTTTGTTTTTTTGGGGATAGTGTTGTAGGTAAAATTGACTTGGGGAGGAAATATGGTGGGGTGAGGTTGAAGAGATTCAAAAGATATGAAGTTTTGGAAACGTTTGTAGATAATGGTACTGGTTGTTTATAGAAAATTTGATCAAAATTTGGGTGGAATTTGGAATTTTCCAGATGTACAGAAATCTATAAATTTTAAAATTTTTCCTAAGAGGGGGAAATCAAATTTTTTAGACGAATCTCACAAACGATTGAGTACAAATTTGGGGATCTATGGGAATAATGGGATGAAGATGTATGGTTATGACAGAAACCTTTTTGGGGATAAAACCATTATTTGTGGGTAAACTTTGGAACCAAAAACTAAATTGGGAATTAAAAAAATAAAATAAAGAGTGAAAAATTCTTGGCTAAAAGGAGAGAGAGAACGGTTTCGTTATTAAACGGGGAGGGTAAAGATTGAGTTACCTAGTTAAATTTTTATACTTATACTTTCCAATTTTCCACTGCCTAGCTACCTTTTCGTTTTACTTAGCTATTACTACAGTTTTGTAAAAACAGTTTTCAAGGACTCTTTGTTATTTAAATGGTTAGATCTTAAATTTCTTCATTATTATAAAATTTACTCGGACCTTGAAAATTGGAAAATTTAAAAAATAACTTTTACATAATTGTGATTTAATGTATAGTATTGTTTATTGTAATGGAAGTTTTGACGCTTTGCTTTTATAATTAAGGGTTAAGTCATGTACAATAATATTATTCAGAAGAAACACCAAAAAATTGTATAGTTATGTAGGTTCCTTTGTGTATATATAGTCAAATTATATATAGAAAGAATTTTTGTAGAATTTAAAACGTGTTGCCGACATTTATATGTATAACAATTATATTTACATTAAAATTTGTTTGAATTTTTAAATTCTGGTAATGTTTTAAGTGCTCAATTGAACTCTCCCATTTTTTTAAATTTTTTCCAAAAAAATTGAAGTTCCAAATCAGAAAATTGTTTCCATAACAATTCAAGTGTAGGAATAAACTTACCTCGTCTGACTTGGTAGTTCCTCATGCTTTTGCGGAAATCATCAACACAATTCATTTACAACGTTGCTTTAATACTGGCACTGTTTTTTGTTTAAAATTTAAATGTGAGGATTTAACTGAGCATTTTGGTATTTGCATGCTTGAAAATTAAAAATAATTTTTACAAAAAAAAAGAAGTTTATAATTAAATAAAATGCCAGTGTGTTGCGATTTCTTCTTTTTTTGAGTTATAGTAAAGTATTGTTAAATCAAACAACAACAAAATGAATCTAATTTCAAATATTTGGGTTAACAATAGTTTATTATAATTCTTAGCATTTATAAAGATTTAAAGTTTAGGTGTTGTTATAGTATAATTATTGTTACGAGGATTGTGAACGATTGTGTGATTTGTTCACAGTTCTCATGAAATTTTGCTCGAAAATTAATTGGTTCTAAATTAATTAGGCGTGTTACAAGGAGAATAGTCATTACTCATTAACAAACCATTCGATTTGGTTTTATCAACTAATATAATATTGACATGGGTTGCTAACTATTTCAATCATGACTAGTCTGTTATATTATTTTGATAACAAGAATTTTCAGTCTGCTATTTTCTAATTTTAAATCCAAATATTAAATTACACATCAATGATAACACCTTATCTGTTATCATTTTTCATTAGATATCGTACAAAATATTTCTGTAATTGCTTATACGCCACAATTTATAAATATTATGTAACTCAAAAAAATAATACAAATATTTAAAACGTCAATTGTGTTTTTATTGGAAGATACAAAAATAATTTCGTCCCACTTCATAAAAATTACTTCCTAGTTGCTTTTGTGTTTGCGGGTCTGATAAAATTAGGTCGTACGTTTTATGGGTCAGAAAAAATAACTTGATTTAAATTTAACTGCTGTGCGTCAACAAGTTAATGGCCAGTTATGCAAGATCGGGCCAAAGTTGGATCTCCGTTCAAAAAATCGAAAATGTCAGGATACTATGGAAAAACAAGTTTATTGCATGGTTATTTTTATTTTGCTTTCCGGTCTACTGATATTTATAAAAGAATTTTAAAAGGGGGTCGAAATTCTTGAAAAAATTACTGTGTAATTTCCTTGTGCGTTTATGTATTGAATTAAAAGGCCATACAATAACAATTGCAACAATGTATAGGTAGAAAAGGTTAAAGGTCGCTGGTACGAAAATTAAACCTTGCTGATTGTATATTTGTACAACGTGGTTTTTCTTTGTTGTTAACAAAATCCCTGTTATACTAATAAAGTACACTAGTGTGCCATATTCAGATATATTTTCAAACGTTGCATCAACAAATCTTCAGAGCCGGATCTAGGCAGTTGCCTAGGGACGCCAAAAAAATGGGGCGCCAAACAACACGGGGCGCCTAAACATGAACCATAATTTTTTTTTATTTATTTTTTTATTATCCATTAGTAAATTCGAAATTGAGGAAAACTAAACGTTGTTTCAATGTATACCTAAGCACTACTATTCAAAGTAGTAGTACAGATTAGTCCTACCACTGGCCGGTGTATGCACGCCGTGTATGTTTGTATTTTCGAGCTGGACGTCCAAATGCAACTTTTATATCTCAAAATCTTGATGGACAAACGCCAGAATTAATTAAAAACCATTAATTTTTGGATTTTCATTGTTTGGTTGCCACTGAAATATGACTACGAGTAATAAATATATTAAAAAAATTAACACCGTTTCATTTTGTTAAAATTTTTGACAACCACCCTTAGTACACTAAGTGGAAGAAATAAAATAAATATATTGTTTATATTACTTTAAACCCTTTTTTCTATACAAATATTTTTTCCTATTCACATGGTTAATATTTTTTCATAATTTTGTTTTTGTTACCGTAAGGGGTGGGGTGCCAAGTTCGATAGAAGTCCCCCTTCGGGGTCATAAATGTTGAAACGCGATGCTCTAAATTCGACAGCGCACTGAATGCCCACAAACGTAATTATTTCGGTTGCTGACCGGAGTACCCAATACGTCTGCGTAAACTGCATTAAAAATTTAAATATCTTGCTCCGTTTTTTATCGGTGATTGCCCAAACTTGAATTTACATTTTTCGGAATTTTATAATTTCCAAAACATAAATATTGCTTTCACCAATCAAAAGAGCTCTATGAATGCTAGTAGTAAACATGTCGTCAGACTTTATAAAGTTCCCTATCTCACCGCTAGAGGGCGCCGTCGAAGTATTTTGTTTTGAACGCCGCCGTAACTCCACAACCAAATGAACTAGGGAAATGGCGTATTTGATTTAAGATAAGGCACCCCGAATACTACAATTTTGTATTACAAATTTGTGGTTTGAAACTGTTTGGAGCACGTTATATGCAAAAAACAATTTTTTTTAATGAAAGAACGTACGTTAAAAATACTTTACTAAACTTATTTAGCTTCAAAAAATTAACAAGACAGAATTGCCAGATATAGCGGGCGTGTTCCCTGGCGTCGGTGTTAAGCCAAAGCAGCAGGTGCAAAGGTCGACATAAATATTAAATCAATCGATCATTCAACAAAGGAAACCTCCAATAAATCGTGAATTTCTGTCCGACGTTCACCTAAATATAGTTTTGTGCCTCCTTTAATGGCATTTTGCAGTATTTATTTAATTAAACTTTCCTATGATTTTTAGTTTTGCAATAAAATATTGCTGGAATGTTTTGACAAAACATGAAATTAGGAAATTGAAATTTCGCGCTTTATTTATAACAATTCCTGCGTCTTGAACATTCGTTCCACGCGCACTTCTAACACCTGTTAACGTTTTCTTATCGACAACACGGCCAGTAAAGCCGGACTGGTGCTGTGATAAACTTTTACCAAGAAACTTCAATCAAAATGAGCAAAAATTCTCCAAACTCCAAATCTGAATTTGTCGAAGAAAAAAGGAAGCTTCTGTACTGGATTGCTCGGTGGACAGATGAAGAAGCACACTTTGATGATGTAAGTTCTTGTTAGCATTCTTATCAATTAAAGTAAAAAATCGCTGTTTTGCAGATAAATTTAGACATCCCCGAAATGTCTGTACTGTTACAATCGATGGGTTTCCGATTGGAAACTTTCGAAAAGGCTTTGGATTGCGAAAACGTCCCGATTACTCGAAACTCTCCCAATATAGTGGACAAAAACATGATGAGGATTGAACTTACATGTCCAAAATCTGGAATGCGGAGCTCTATGATTAAACAAACTCCTAATTGTAGATGCCCATCTGAAGAAGAGGTCGATAAGGGTCGATTTTGGTGTATTACTGGATGTGGCCCATCCAGTCAGGTATGTTAAAATTGCAAATTAATTTAAATATTTTGATAACATTTACAACCACCAAAACGCAACAGCGGCTGTTATTCTAATGCAGACCTTCTTGATTGCAGAATTCCATCAATACCTCAAACAGTTCCTTACTCCCAACCATTACTCCAGCAAAAACCAAGATCATCAAAGGCCTTTTGTCCAAAGTTCTGATGGTTATCAACGGCACGGATGTAAATAAAAACGAAGACTTTTTACAGCCCATCCAGAACGCATCTCTCACTCGCCATCGTTCTTTGGATACCTTAAAGAACACTTCGGACTGCGTTTTTGCTCCACGAGGGCTAAAACGTCGCCCATCTTGGGAAGTTGATCCTAAGACGTCTCCGCCTACACAAACCTCAAGCCCGGTACCAAGTTTATGCGCCACAATGAGCCGAATTTCACTAAACTCCGGGCAAACCAACGATGTGGTGAAAAATCTAGAAACCATCAAGAAACTTGTAGATGAAACATTAGAAATTGCTTCCGGATCTAACGCAACTTTCGTTAAAACTGTCGTTCCGAAGAAAAGGGTGTCTGATATTAAACCAACGGAAGGGCCTTCTGTTCGTGATTTGACACCAGTTCTAACTCCATCAGCTAAAAAGCGTACGACCCCGCGAAGACTGTTGACCCCTAAGAAAACCCTACTGACACCTGGAGAAAAGAAGGATGTTATGGCACCTCCTTCAAAAATTGGGATGTTTCGGAAAAAAGCGTGCGTTGCCAGTCTTTCACCCAATCCTGGTAAACTCTTAAGAAAAGACACTCCTAGACCTAGGACTACTTTAATAAAACAAAGCTTTGGAGTCAGCGGAAGTTGTGAAAGTGTTTTCAGGCCAAAAACTGCTTCCAGTGTGGCGTCCACAGCTGGTGTATCTCCAAGGTTACCCAAGACAAACGAAGCTGGTCCTTCGGGAATTGCACGGTTTAAAAGTGCAGGAAAACTTGCTTTTAAAAATGGTTTTACTCCTGCCAAAAAGAAAACTTGAGCAATTCTGTACTGGTATACAAAATAAATAAAAATTGAGTTTATGGATACGATAACATTAGCAACTTTTATTGAACCTTACGATGTATATTTTAAATATTTATGTTTTTCAATGTTGTTTATAATTTTAGCATTATTGATGTCAATAGTTATATTTGTTATGTTTAGCATGTTATCATTTTATAATCTTTGCCTACGAATGTGATGACCTGTTCATAATTTCGCTTTTTCACTTTATGCAAGAGATTAAAATATTTACGTCACGATGATGTTTTCTCTATTTTGTTATTTTACCCTTGAAAAATTGGGTTACCAAAACAAGTTTGTAATGTTAGAAAGGTTGTATATTCAAGGGGAAAAATTCAAGGACATCTGGACATGCTTTTATTAATTTTTTTATCATTACCCCAATTTTTGCTAAATAAATTGATTAACATTTGTGTGGATATAATCACATATAATCAAAAACTGCTGTACATATAAGATCTACAATAATGATAATCCTTCGAGGAATTTTACTTTCAGCAAACATTTTCTCTCGATGCCATGTAATTAAGAAAATCAGTAACTCTATTGGCGTAACCATACTCGTTGTCATACCAGGCAATCAACTTTACAAAACATTTACTGAAAGGAATTCCAGCTTTGGCGTCAAAAATGCATGATCTTGTATCACCTACGATGTCTGACGATACAATGTCATCTTCAGTATAACCAATGATACCTTTGAGGTAACCACCTGCAGCTTGTTTGACTCTGTTTTTTATTTGATCATAGGGAGCTTCTTTTCCCAACCTAAAACGATACCATTTTTTTAACCAAAGCATTGGATTGTATTAAAAAATTAATGTGATATTCTTGTAATGGATTAATACGTACTTAACAGTTAAATCCACCACTGAACCATTAGCCACAGGTACCCTCATCGCCAAACCGGTAAGTTTACCATCTAATTCAGGAATAATCTTGCCGATAGCTTTAGCGGCACCCGTGGAACTGGGAATAATGTTTTGGTATGCTCCCCTACCGTCTCTCCATCGCTTGCCAGAAGGCCCATCTATTGTTTTCTGGCTTGCAGTAACAGCGTGTATAGTGGTCATCATACCTTCCACAATTTCAAAGTTGTCATGCATGACTTTTACCAAAGGAGCCAGGCAATTGGTCGTACAACTGGCGGCTGACACCACTTGCATGTCAGTGTCATACCATTCATTGTTAACGCCCATTACAAACATGGGTGCGTCTGAAGAAGGTGCTGTTATTACTACCCTTTTTGCCCCTGCTTCTAGATGTAACTGAAAATGAGTTAATATTGGGGAATCATTATCAGAAAAAAAAAAGACTAAAATTATAAGGAATCGTAAAAAACTGAGGAAGCAAATGGGGAGGAAATCTTCCCAGGGTTCTTCTGTATCAGCATCTGTAAATTATTATCTTCTGCTTCTTCCTAGTGTTCCTCTTTTACCGACGATCGTTGTTGAGGTATTTTGCCGTTAATTACTAAAACCATACCCATCAGTTTCTTTATTTGCCAGTTAAATACGCTTTGACCTTTTTAAATATATTCTTTAAACAAAGCTCTTACCGAAGCTTTTTCACAACTTGTAAAAACACCGGTGGCTTCAACAACATAATCGGCACATTGAGTTGCCCATGGTATTTTTTTAGGGTCTTTTTCAGCTGAAGTTTCTATTCGATGCCCTGAAATGCACCTACGATAAATGATTTTGTAAAAATTTCTCTCGAGTCTTACCATCAACCATTAGGCAAGTGCCTAATGTCTTGACTTCTCCAGGGTATATACCATAAGTGGAATCATATTTGAACAGGTACGCCATATAGTCAGGGTTTATGAAAGGGTCATTGATGGCCACCACCTGCGAGGCAGGAGTAACACTGCATTTCTGAATTTAAATAGGCACAACTGCATTTTCAGAATGCGACGTCATTTTCAAACCTTACCTCAAGTCTTTTTTCCATGCAACATTTAAGTACCATTCTACCGATTCGTCCGAAGCCATTTATGCCAATTTTGACCATCCTGAATATTTAAATTTAAAACAAATGTATTATATTTGTTAATACACTTGACATATTGCAAGAAATTGTTTATCCAAACATTTGGCAAGTTTTAGAGCGCTTGATCTTATTAAGTCGTAGCTTCTAAATTTTTGACGTTTATGCAATGGCAGATTCCAAGAATTTTCCGATTTACACGAAATTTATGTTTGCGTCACTTGCAGGGTATGTCCAATTTGCATTTCTGTTCTTTTTATGCATGACATGTACGTATGGGTTATTTGAACAACTGCCTATACAATACTTCCTTTTGGAACATTGGTAGATCCCATGGATGGTTAATCTAAAATGTCCTGTTAACATTTAACGTCGTAGAAATTCGTCCTGCGATGTGTTAAATTAGAAAAAATAGAGACAGTCTTTCTAAATTGTTCAATACCACAGATCCATCTAGGAATTATGAACATACAATCAATCATCGGTTTTCACGTTCTGTTAAAATTATTAAAACTACATTTTTTCCCAGAGTGGGTGGAACCCTGGTATGTTATCCCTTAGATTTATTAAAAACTCGAATGCAAATACTTGGAAAAGGTGCAAAAGGCGTACGCATAACAAGCTTGGAACTTGCACAAAATATCATAAAACATGATGGATTCATTGGACTCTACACAGGGATATCTGCAAGTGTTGTAAGGCAAGCTACGTACACTGGGGTACGTATGGGTGCTTACCAAACCTTGGTAGACCATTTTACTGAGTAAGTTCCAGCTGTGAAGCTTTTATATGAGCTATAATTTATTACTAGTTTAACTCTCACAGAGATGGGGTATCTCCCAATATCTTGGTCAAATGTCTTTGTGGTGTAGTTTCTGGAGCAGCGGGTGGCATCGCTGGTCTCCCCCCTGATGTTGCCCTAACCAGAATGGCGGCTGATGGTGTTGCACCGCCGGAAAAAAGAAGAAACTACACGCACGTTTTTAACGCCATGGAAAGAATTTATCGAGAAGAAGG
This sequence comes from Ctenicera cuprea, assembly GCA_958336395.1. Classification (NCBI taxonomy): domain Eukaryota; kingdom Metazoa; phylum Arthropoda; class Insecta; order Coleoptera; family Elateridae; genus Ctenicera; species Ctenicera cuprea. Next base: position 4,843,553 of record OY284489.1, on the reverse strand, counting down.
TTTTTCGACACTTTTTCGTGGACTTTACCCTACGGTTGTTAGAGCTATGGTTGTTAATATGTCACAGCTTCTTAGTTATGGACAAGCTAAACAATTTTTGCTTAAGCACGGTATGATACAAAAACACTTGCTGATCATTGACCATTTTGGTTTATATTCAACTTTTAGGTAATTGACATGGTCAGTTCATCTAAAGCTAAACCAGGGGTATATTTTTCCTAAATAACCAATTTTCCCTTTTTTTAGATATAATGCAGGATAACACATTATGTCATGTAAGTTGCAGTATATTTTCGGCTGCAGTTACGACAGCGGCGGTGCTTCCCCCAGATATGGCAAAAACCAGGTAATTTTTTGAAAAATTCTGTTCGAATACTTAAACAATATAATTCCAGGATCCAAAATATGGTACATGTAGATGGAAAACCAGAATATCGTGGAATGATCGACGTTTGGATTAAAATTGTACAAAAGGAAGGGGTTTTCGCATTATGGAAGGGCTTTACACCTTTGTTTGTTAGAAATGGACCACAATTTGTAGTGATTTTTGTTATTTTAGAAAATCTTAATCGTATGTATAAGAAATATGTGTTTGTAAAATAAAACCAATAAATGAACAGAGAAAATGTAAATATTTGCAGTAAAAATAATTTCAATATTTTAAAAGGGGTAGTAGTGCTTGCCCCCTTGAACCCAACTAGTGCCTTTATATGTTTTTTTTTAATATGTAGATTCCCTATTTCCTAGTTAACGCGTAATATCATAAGACACCAAATAAGTTTTTTTTAATTTTTAAAATAATAGGTACAATTTTTGCTATGTAAAGTGACCTTTCCGGCAGAACTTACTTGCTCCTTTGTAAACACAACTTATCAATTATTTTATCCTTGTTTATAACATGTGTAATTGCATATACGTATCTCTCTTATTGTTATTTCAATTCATTCGTTTATTCATGAAAACATTTGTATATTAAAACTGTATTACATTTATTTATAATTTTATTTATTGTATTATTCCTCAGAAATCCAAAATTTGTATTAATAAACAAACTATTTTAATAAATGTGAAACATCTTGTTATTTGTCGTATGTAAACCTTGCTGTTGAACTTTCTCCAATATGTTCTTTGGTGTAAACCTGGCTTGACATTTGTTCTATCTTTGTTTGTCTTATAGTTACAGGTATATATCTATCTCTGTTGTTGTTGTAGTGCCGTGATCCTTCTGTGCAATCGAAGTTGATTTGATCGAATGTTTTCGTTTGATCCAGCTGGAAGGACGTCTAATGTAAACATTGTCTATATTTATTAATAAATTAGTACAAATACCAACAAAATGCAATGTGATGATGTAGAATTCGAGGTGAGTTAATTATAACAATTAATTTTTCAACCAATCGGTACAACGGCACTTTTGAGTTAGGTTAAGATTTAAGCCTAATCAAACCCACCTTTAACCTCATTTAATTCCCACAGTTACGTACTGCCCCTCGTCTTAACGAATTAGACAGTGCCCTTCATGAATTAGGAATGCTAGCTTCGTATACGAACTCCCGACAAGAGTACCTGAAAGAAATGCAGCAAAAACCAATATACAACATGCTGACCATCAACACTCGTTATGTGAGTAACGTATCCATTGGGTTCCAGTTGAGGCCCACAACACCACACGTCCGTTATAAGCCTTACAGCCTTTCAAAGCGTGAAGAGAGACACCGCACAAGATCTGAGAATAATGATGTGAATGAGACCCTTGGTTTGATAAAGGGAGTGCTTGAGGAGACTGTCCAGGAATCGGTTGTGGATGATCTAGCCCAGTTGAAGAAAGCCAAGTCACTTGAGAGCATTATTGCGGAGAATAATAAGGATGTCAATTTGAGTGAAGTTACCATACCTGAGATTCAGGTCGTATCGGAGTTGGAAAAACTGAAAGTTGGCGAATAAAGGGTCTTTCAGTTTTTATTTTTCTTTTGAGTTACCTTTCTTAATACCTATTTGAATTTGGGAATTGTGTAGTCCAAGGGCTGGTTTACAAACGATATGAAGAAATTTTAGCATGGTTTGAATGGTTTATCATGATTTATTGTAGAGTATGAATCCAGAGTTATTGCATCAGTCAAATTTTTTTAATATAAGTCAAATAATCATTAAGCACTTCAACAGAAAATTAATCATCATAATTGTTATAACTATTATTTTTTATATGTTAATAATGAACTTCAACGAAGTAAAGCTTGAACTTATTAATGAAAAAAATTTACACTTCAATAGACATGACATAAATTTTGCATTTCAAGTAATGTGTATTTTAACAATTCAGAAGTGGGATTTCATTGACCACATTTTGTTTATTATGATAAACAAAATAGGGCATGTTTTCAATTTTTTAGATAAAAATATCGATTTTTGCTTCAAGAAATTCCAGCAAACATCAGAAAGGAATATAGCAGTTTTTAATCATTGATCTTAGGTCACTTTTAGTCGTAGAATATGAATCTGGTACTATTTTACCTTTTAAAACACGAATTTCCATCTTCAACTGCAACTTGTTACATAATCACACACCTTTCGTAACGTTGATCATAAACGAAAAGTTCTATTTAAATTTTTTCATGTGAGATTTGTTAGTCAGCCACTGGACTGCGTAATAACAGATTACCTTTTTTATAAATTTGATTAGTTACGATTTAATCGGTAACCGAGAGTTGTTCTGTTAGCAAACAGTAACTCGTGTTTTTTTTATTAAAAACTTTAAGTTGCAACAATTGGGTGTATTTATTTATTAAAAAATTGTAAAATTTTCTAACAAAATTTTAAAATTAGGGAAATTAAATATTTACAAACAACTGCCTGTCTAGAATTAAAATTGGATTAAAATAATTGAAGGCTGTTTATTTTAGTTACAGGAGGTTACATTATTAATTTTTTTGCCTAAGATTAAAGTTGTTATTATTAAATTTTGAAAAAATAGGAAGTATTTTTTTTCAACTACCTCAAGTTAGGTTGAAAGTCTTCATAAAACACCATACGTACATTTGATTATTGTCTTAAGTATCGAATTAATATCGCGTTGTTAGGTTTATTAATTTTTTTTTATGTATTATTCAGTGGAACAAACAAGTATTAAATTTAACAAAGAAAAACATGTACAAATTTTTACACATTTTCCAAAAAAATGAAAATTTTAAAAATTCGTTTTGATTTAGTGTTATTTGTATTGATGTGGCTTATTATTGTAAGATACAAATTTACATTATTGTGCTTTTTTGATCACAACAACTATTTGGTTTCTTAAGGTTGGCTGCCTAAAAAAGGGTTGTGTGTTGGGGTATTTTATGTTGCAACTTATACTTAATCTCAATTGCAGAGCCATCTGCTGCCGAACCTAGTAAACAATGTAAAATACCCAACAGCAATTGCAGTGCCCCCAACATGCAACCATCCGATTTTTAAAAATAATTATTATACTGTTTTTGCTAGCAAGTCAATAACGTAATATGATAATGTGATATTATCTGACCTAAATAATTTAATTATCACTTATAAGTAGATAATTACTGCTTTATCATAATTGTTAGAAATCAATAAACTAAGCATAATAAATTCTTTTCTTTTCTTGGTTTCATAATTTTGCATTTTTAAGAACCACCCTTAAGAAAATCACTGCTTCTTTTAAATGTAAAAATTGATGTCAATTTTGGCTAAAAAAAATTTTTTTTATTTTAGCGCTTGCCGTATTCGTAATTTATTTTTTGTTGAGGACATGGTTTGCACTTATGACTAGCTTTTTGTTTTATGTGGAAAATGGTCCTCGGTTACGTTTCATAAATTATAAAATGTTAAAACTTAAGAAGAAGTTTATAATTTTATTAAAATTGGTACAATGTAAAATGTTGTAATTTTGTGAACTATATTGATTGAATAAGAGATTTAATCCCAACATGTTTTTTTATTTTCCTATACATACAGTTTGAGAATGTATTGTGATTGTGAAATTTCTCAATTTCGGTTTTAATGAAATTGGGTAGAACGAAAATTCGTCAGGTCGCAAACATTTTTTACAATTGAAAACGGAAGCGGCGATTGATTATGATACAAGGGTCTAAAACAAATCAAATGTTTTTCTTCGAACGCTCAAAATGACGGCCGCTATGATTTTTTGAAGGTTTTGTCTTTAATGCCTGTTTATTCGATTTTTATAATAGTCCTTAGGGATACACAATGTTACCCTCTAACGCGCTAAAGGTCTGGAATTCGATTCCCCGTCGAAGCCATGCAGCAATAAATAACTGCCGCAACCTGCCACATATTTCCCAACCTGGTGTAAGCAGCCGTGAGGTTTTAATGCCTAAAATGCTCTCTGGTATTTAGTCGTTCGGATTCGACGTTAAACTGTAGGTCCCCCGTACTCCACCTTAGCACTAAGGAGAGTACGTGGAAGAGAAGAGTGCCGAAGCCAGCAGTTGGATGTAAAGGCTGATTACGAATACTAGAATAAGCTTAAAATTTTTATTTTTGATTTAATTAATGTTGAGCAGGGCTAGGCTTCCAATTTTATGGCTGACGAATGTAGTTTTTTCTAAAACTAAAATCATTGTTTTTGCTTACAAAAGTGGTTACTCTTAGGTATAATAATCGAACGCTGTTTTACTTTTTAGTGAACATTTATTGGCGTCAAAAGGTAGTTTTTGACGACAGAAAACGTTTTGATGTCAATAATGTTTTTTTGACATCAAGAATCATCTTCAGAAGTCTAAAATGTATTTTTTGACGTAAAAATTTGATTTACTTACGTTAAAAAATTGATTTTTAGAAGTCTGGAATTTATTTTTTTAATGTAAGAATTTGTAACCATAGAATAATTATTAAACAAAACGGATTATTTTAAGTAAACAAATTATTTGTTGACGTTTGAAAATTGCTTAAACCATGGAGAATTAAATAACAAATAAACATAAATGCTATTTTTTAACTATAACTTATTATTTTCCGACTTCAATAAATGATTTTTTCATGTTAAGAATATTTATTGACGTATAATAATGTTTTGGCGTCGGAAATGCTGCAACCTAACGGGGCGTAGTAGCGAAGTTTTTAGTGAGTGCCAACACCTAATTATTTATTTTTTATATAGTTGCTACAAGAGTGTACTTTATATTGAGTTTATACCTAGAATTTCCAAAGAACAATTTTATGTTGTGATTTTATAATTCATGCACGTGCGCCCTCTTCATTCAATATGGCAGTATTCTTAACGTTCACACCACTTCCATAAGTATCCCGTTAGGTGGCCGCATCTTCTGCCGTCAAAAAATTATTGGTTTTCTTAATTTTTTCATTTCAAAAATGTAGGTAATAATTGAAATCTGAAAATAATTTATTTATAATTTACGAATATTTTTTCCCTTCCGTTTTATTTTACCTGAAAATAGTTTTCAGACATCAATGATTTTTGGACGTCATGCAATGACGTTAACAAGTGAATTTCTGACGTCGAAATCCCCATTGTAAGATTTAACAAGTAAATATTTTTATTCGAACTTCGCTAATTTTTAGACGCCAATAAATAACATTAATTGTTGACGTCAGAAATAAGCTTCCTATGTCTGAATGCAATTAGTGACGTCTCAAATGCCAATTTTGACGTCAAAAATTCCATTTTTAACATCAAAAATTATTGATCGTAAAATGTAATTTTGTTGCATGCCCCAAGCATCTGATCACGGATGGTAGTTAAACTACATCTTGTATCTATATTCATGTGATATTAAATATTCTTGGAAACAAAAAAGGTAATTACTTAAAGTATGGGAAAGTTCAGGCAAAGCTTTTTGTCAATTTTTACTTTCCTATGCTGTCAAATTTACTATATCCCGATTTTTTTTCAATGGGCATTACCTTGCGGTGTAAAATAAATTGTCTTTAGAATTATGGCATGCTACTCTTAAGCAAAAAACAGGGCCACCGGGTGGTCTAGTGGTTAAAGTCCCAGGCTTTGAAACTAGGCTCCCAACGGCAGTAGGTTCGAGTCCTCTGCCCGTCGGAAATATTTCTGAATAAGTTACATCCGGCGTGTTCATCGATGGTGTGTGTGGTGTGTATGTTGGGTTGCATGTCTTTCAGGAGTGGGGCATGTTAGACCGGTGAACAGCGCCGAAGTGCGCTGAGCCCTGGTAAGGGGGTGGGATGGGAATCATGGAGTCGTGCTCACGCACGGCTTCATGATTCTTTAAAAAACAAAAAAAAAAGCAAAAAGACAATTTACATAAACATATTTTACTTTTATTACATTTCTTTACAAAAACATGAGGTAAGCAAAAACCCATATTTTTACAGACAAGCCTAATTTTAATTCCTACAGTCATTTGGAATAAACTTATTGTACAGTTCTATCAGTCAAGTTTAGAGCACATAGAAAAAGTTCGACAGCTTGTTTTTTTTTTCAGAGAAAATTTAAACTCTTTTTTTGTTGCCCAACTTAGGGTTCACAGCAAGATAACTTTTACCTGTCTAGATTTACATTTGACCAAGAGATTGGCGGCGCAGTGGTTAACATAGCTGCTGCCACGCTCTCGGACACAAGTTCGAAAGGGGGTAGACAAGGTGGGGAAAGATCAGAGTTGAAATTGAAATTTTTATACAGGGTGTCCCAGATATTATTACCAGGACAAATATTACCTTTAGTTTAAAAAATAACCTAATTAGCAAAAGTTTTTTTTAATTTAAAGAGCACACTGGGAACAGAACTTTTTTGTAGGCAGTATCGAGCACTATCAGATAATATATTTTTTCTACCATCGTACGATAAAGTGGGTTATTACAGATAATCGGCAAACAACATGCACGCCTCGTGCAACAATTGTGCACCTTTCGCTCTTTCTAAATGCAATCATCAATGTTATGCACCCTGTGCTGCTATTTTTACTTTTAAAGGCAAGATTCCATTGGCATGGTAGTGGAGGAAGAACCTACCCATAACGCCCATTCACGAGCGTATGGAATTTGAGGTTCAAAAAACTAACTTATACTTTGGTATAATTAATCCAGTATATACAGTGTGTCCCACGAATAAGTAGGCAAGCTTATAAATATAACTTCATCAGTAATAGAAGTATAAAATGTGTCCGTTATTAAAAATTACATTACAATAAAAGTCCACAAAAATGGTGGTATTGCGATTTAGTAGCACTTACGGTTTTACCAGAAGTGAAACTTAAAAACGAGGTTTTCTATATTTTTGTGAAATTTATGAAATTCGATGTTGCTTTTGGTAAAACCGGAAGTGCTACTAAATAACCTTTTCAACAATTTTTGTCTATATTTTCATTTCAACTAAAGTTATACGCCTGCCTATTTATTTATGGGACACACTGTATAAATTACTGTGGCGTATTTAGTTACCGTTAAAAACATTCAGGTCTCTTTTGTCTAATTCTATCAACTTTTGATAATCTGCTAATTGTATTTGCTTAGTAGCTAGCAACAACTATACCTTTCCTAGAGGTTAATTCTGAACCGAATTTTTACGAAGTCATGTCGGTTTTACATTCTTTCTCATTTTTAACCAAAATCAGTTCTTCAGCAAGCCCCGACTCGCTATTACTAGCCTCATATTCCTTATGCTTCCTCATATGTACAACCAAATTTGTTTTCCATTTATACGATTTATCACAAATATCACATTTAAATCCAGGACCCTCACTATGCGCCTGCATGTGGTCCTTTAACTGGCTCTTAGTTTTGTACGTCCCTTTGCACATATCACAAGCAAATTTCCTTATATTTGTGTGCGTTACTTGATGCCCCATTAAGTTACGTTTATCTGAAAACGAACGGCCACAATCTTTTACCGTACAAGCGAAAGGTTTTTCCCCAGTGTGCGTGCGAATGTGTCTTTCTAGTTTACTGGTTGAACTGAAACATTTCGAACAAGTTTGGCATTTATACAAGTCGGTATGAACACGTTTATGGAAAGTTAAGTCCCATTGTATTGCAAAAGTTTTGTTGCAAATTTCACAAACGAACGGCCGAAAATTGTTGTGTTTTTTCAAGTGCTCGTTTAAGTGATGCCGGCGTTTAAATGATTTTTCGCATGAGTTGCAAGAATAGCGTCTTGCTTTGTTGGAATTTTCATCAGTTTCGTTGGATTTGGATAAAATCGATTTTATGGGAATTATTTCGTACTTTTCAGACTTTTTGGATTTTTGTAATCTCTGTCTTTTTTTTATTATTAAATCTAATGGCCGTTTTTCAATCATTTTATGAATTTCTGTAACGGAAATTATATTCAATTTATTATTACGCCTTTTTTTGTTGCTTTTAGTTTCTACATCATTAATTATTATAGTTTCAGTGGAAAAATTTTGTGCAGATGAACACGCAAGCGGATCTGTGCAATTTTTATTTTTTTCAATGTTTTCGTCAATGTTCTGTTCTAAACCTAAATAAACTTTTTGGATATTATCAATTGTATTTTTAATTAAATTATTATCACCCATTTCTGTATAAATTTGATTATCGGCAGTAACTAAATTTTGCACGTCAATGTTATCAATATCGACTTCATTAGTTTGATTTACAATATCGTTCAAAATATTCTGTTCCGCAAAATCTAACGGTTCTGTTTTGTATAAAGAATTATTGTTAATTTTTCTAGGCTTAAGCAACCTTGCTTTGGTTTGATTTATTTCAAATCTGGCTTGTTTTTCATTTTCAGCTGCTTTACGAATGGTTTCGACTGAAATTATGGTTAATTTATTTTTATTGTTACTATTCGAATTAATTTTGGGTTTTACATCCTCGGAATTATTTATTATAATATTATGAGCGTAGACATTTTGAGTAAACGTACTATTTTGCATATCACTCAAATCAGTTTCATTTTTACCTATTAAATTCTCCTGAGATTTAATAAAATCAGGATCGGTACCCAAATTAGCCTCAACATCTTGAGAATTTAAATAAGGATGTAAACTACGAAGTTTACCTAAATAATTATGTTCAGTTCCGTTTTTCAAAATGTTACATGCACTATTTTGGGGATAAATTTGATTACTATCAACGAAATTATCAATATTAACATTACTTTGCCCAACAATATCACTTAAAATATTCTGTTCGCCAAAATCACGTGCCTGTAAGTCTAAATTCTCCAATGGTAAAATATCATCCTTGCACTCGACAATCAGGCCAAGACTTGCACAGTCAGGTAAATCTTCAGGTTTCGATGGTATTAAATTATCGCCACCTCCAACAACTGATAAATCTATATTTACACCGGGATCTACACAGTTTTGGGTCGGTAAAGCTGTTGCCCCAGTTTGAGATGAGGACTCGTATAATAAAATATCAAATCTATAGTTGGACTCGTGAAATAAAGTTATGAAGCTGTAAAATTCCGTCAATTTAAGGAAACACTCTTGGCATATTTGTTTTGGTTTTAAATCTTCCTTTGAGATCTGAAAAATGTGAATAGTTAAATTGGCATAACCTCTTTTTTATCTTAATTTTACGTTTGTGTTTAGACATCTTCTGATTCTTGCTTCTACGCCGGGGGTTGGGTCTTCTTGGAATATAGGTATGCATAGATCGGAAATTCGAGCACAAATTCTGCAAATGTTAGACTGCCAGAGCATTTCTTGAAGGTTGTAAGATGATAGTCTTGAAGGTTGTAAGATGATAGTCTTGATAGTCACACATAAATAAACAAATTATGTCTCCGATACCTATAACGGCGGCGAATGAATGTGTCTCACAGTACTCTGTATTATTATCCATTGTTTTGTTGCGTTCCTATGATCAAAGATCTTTGGGTATGATAGCACGAAGTAATAATTATGTAACATACGCTGTGACTAGTGTGCCGATGCCGGCTGCTAACATTATGCCGGTATGTCAATGTTTGGACGGTGCAGATCTGTCCGGATAAAACATGTTCTACTTTTAACCATTGTTGAAAATTATAAATTCTTGTAAATACAGTCAGATTTGCAATCTTAACTATCAACAAATAAACATTACTATCCTAAATCAGTACTTCCTTGAAATAGTTCATTTAGTAGTTTCCTTGTTTTTTTAGATTTAGATTATAAGAATATATATGAAGGGTGTAGCCATTGCCGGACCCTCTTTACTCGAGCCCCCTTGCAGTTAGGCCACCAGTGCACATTGTGCTTTCCTGCATTTTGCAGAGCCTGCAGTCTCAAAAGACAGAATTTGGTCGTAGGGTAGGTCATAGATTTCTATTCCATTGGACGCACTGATGTAGTATATGAGGAGGGGTTTCTTTGTGTTCATTACCTTTCCCATCGTCTGCATTGATTTATGGCGTCAGTTCTCACAAACCAACGCAAATGACGACCCTTCGTATACGAAGCGGCATTGGATCATCGTTTTGATGTTTTTTCTTGTTTAGTTTTAGAAGGGATTATGTTCTTTTAGTCAAAAGTCCGTTAATCAAGAACTTCACCTATCGCAACCCAAGATCTATTAAACTGTCTAATTCTCCAATTTTCATATGTAGTCTACGTCTATATTCCCTTCAAAGGTTGTCGTTTGCACAAGCAATAATCGAAAAGATTTTGGCTTAGAAGATTTGTAAGATATTTGCCTAGGGCGACTTTCAGCTTGACCCTGGACTTAAATCTCCATAAATTCTAGCACTACTGTTATCTCTATTCCGACACCCATCTGTGTGTTCTAGATAAAGCCTAAGAAACGATCGTTCTTTTGATGACCATTCACGAATAGTAAGGACAATTTTATTAGGCTTGTACAGGGAATGACAGGGCAGCATGCCATCACCTCCCATTTGTAAAATGGAGGTTAGCTCCAGCATATCCTTTTTCTGTATTAGAAATCCACTACCCTGCATAGCTAAGCCTGTAGACTGCTGCTCGGGCTTCAGCCTCGATCACAATGTGCTAATTTGTCATGAACACAAAACTTTGTAAAACAAAACCAAAACAGTTTGTGTTCTATAATAGAAAAACCTTTATTGAACAAACAGAAATGTCCTATAACTAATAACAAAATAATCATAGAAAGAAAATGGTTTAATTAAAAAAAATGGGTTAAATCATTATGATTTAACACCTCCACTTTTTTTAATTTTCAAATAATGCAAATTGGCAAAAATTTATCCAATAATATGAATTTTTAAATGTTGTAAAAGTACATTTTTACATAAAAATGTAAGACTACACATCGGACAAGTTAACTCTCTATTATGAATTCTTTGATGATTGAGTAAATGACCTTTAACTTTATAGTCTCTTTTACATACGTTACAGGTGTAAGGTTTTCGCTCATTGGAAAGCGATATGGAACTTTTCAGGTGTGTTTTTTTTGCTGTATTGCGATCACTCGGAATTTTTTGATCGAAACGTTTTTTTTTATGTTGTTTCGATAGGTTTATATCGGTTAGTTCAGTGCCACAGAAAGCACAATCGTGTAAACCCATATGGTTTTTCAAATTTCGTTTGTATAAAGTACTAAATTTACACTGTTCGCAATTAAAAGTACTTTTATTATGGTGGGTTTGCTTGTGTATGCAAAACTGTTTTTTGTCAGCAGTTTTAAATTTACAGATATTGCAAGTATATGGACTCTTTCGATTCGATATCTTGTTATATTTGGTGGATGGTGCCTTAATAGTTTGCTCAGACTTATCTATGGAATTAGCTTCAATATTATGTTCATGAGGTAGATTTTCAGTACTGTTAAGATCTCCGATAGAATTAGCTTCAATACTACGTAAGAGTAACAGATTTTCAGGATCGTACAACTCAGTATTGGGATTACTCTCTGTTTGGTTGGATTCTGTCCTGTTTTCTCGTGTAAAATTTGTTTCCTTAAGCCTCGTCAGTAATACCCTACAATTCATTTCAATTACATGATTTTCTAAATTTATCTCCTGGCTAGAAACATGCTCTTCTAAAGTTTTATTTAATTGTGGTTCATCTAACATATCATTTTCGTCTTTTACAAAATCACACTCTACTTTTTCTGCTTTTATCATACTATCTTCTAATTTTATTATGGAGTCTTTATATTCATCCTCTATACCAAGTGCTTGATAGTTTCCATGTTCCGTTGTAGGTGTTAGCTCTACAAATAGTACATTTTTGCTTTTCTGTGTTACCATAAAACTGAATTCTGAATGTAAGTCATCAATTCTCTCATAAACATCCAAAATATCAATAGAATCGCCATCCAAATTCATGCATTGTTTGTATTTTCTAATCTGTTCTTCAACTCGTAAACAATTCTTCTTGAAATTGGAAGCTAAATGGAGCGTACTAATACAAGTTTCACACAGAATAGGGTCTTTTATTATGTTCAAATCCTTAAAATTTATAATTGTGTTTAAAATTAATAGTTAAGGTACATTTTATTGGTTTACCATCTCCGGAACGCACAACAAGAGCTGCGATGTGACTTGTGAAGATTTTGGATCATTGTTTAAAATAACAAAGTTCAAATCTGTGATTTTCTGTAGACACAGTCTGCAAATTTGGTGCATTATTAATAATTAAAACTTTATATTAATTTTTTGATGCTATATTATGGTTTATTGAGGTTATGTGTGATCACAGAACATTAAACCTTTTGGGGTTATGTGTGATACGTACGTACAGGGTGGTTTTCCAAATTTTTTGGTTTCAAAATATACTTTCATAAATGTTCGGAAAAATTTCTAAGACTTATTATTGGGAGACCAGTAGATTCTCAAAATGGTTGATGTAGATTCAGAAACAAGTACTAAAAAACTACCCAATGTAAGGTTTAACGGGTTCTCCAAGACCATATCTATACCACAATCACAAAATGCAAGCGTTGACTCCAGCAGATTATCCTTATTGATATTAGTTTCGTTGATCTGCTGCTTCGTTTTGCCCAAGATCTTTTTTGCGAATCGGATAGTCTTCATAGATAAAGCAAGCTATGCATGAGATGGGATTATGAATTCCTGTAGCATGCACTGCTGGGCGGACAAAAGTCCTTATATACTATTATTGTGAGAGCAATTTTCATTAATAGACTTATTCTAACAGAATTGCTGCCGAATAGACACCAAGCGTAATGCATGCATGACGATCCACTTACACATTTTAGCGAGTTGGCGATAGTTATTCCTTTAATAATGCCTATTCATTATGGTGGATATCTCGGAGCATGTCAGTTGCTTGACTAGCTAGGCCACCGGACGTAAACCCTCTGGACTACTTTTATGTGGCCACTTAAAAACTTGGCCAATAAAACAAAAATGGCGGATATCTAGAAACTCCAGTGTTGTTTAAAACATGGCTGTGTTGGTCACGACTGAAAGTGATAGGTAGATAACTGGGCGTAGTGCTTGCATCTCCTGGTTGTAGTTCTGCATCGTTGGAGACGGGCCGGCCTTGTGGGGCTGAGGTGGCCTTGTCGGGACTTGATGGGTGTCTGTAGGGCGGTGACGGCTTTGTCGAGACCTTGTGGGTGGATTCGTCGTCCTGCGGTGTTGTTTTGCCTCGAAGCTGAGTGATAATTGGCTTTTGGAGATGATTGGCTCAGACCAGAGCTAGTGATTTAACGCGTACGACGTTAAGAAAAGGATCTGGGGGTAGTGCTTGTGACCGGAGGCTGAAGCTTATTCTGGTGACTATAGGCTAGAGCTCGATCGTTTCACTCTTTCGTTGTCATGGGCGACGAGTTCTCTGTTAACATTATTTCAGCGATTTTGTAATATTCAGAGTGAATGTTTTTGTTATTACGCAATTTTTTAGAATGTCGTGAGAGAGTTAAACAAATCGTGGTTGCAGGTCAGCGACGGGGAGAGAAAGCTAGAAAGCGACTTCCATTCGCTTGACGAAGTTTAGTTCGTAGCTGTGTCATACCACACCCTCCGGGGCGCTGATTGGCTGGAAGCGCAGCCAACGGGCTTTCATTTTTTCGCCGAAATTCGTAGGGTACACTTCGAGTTGCTGCGCTTTTGACGTTTTCACCAAATTTATTGGTATAGCGTGGACGTCTAAGAGGTGTGGGTGGGTAAGGTTTCAGCTGCGTCGCGGGTGTTTGCTTTTGGAATCACACTTCACAGATCACCGGCAAGCACGCGAATGTCGCAAATGGCGCGAATTGCTGCGTGCATTGTTCGCCCCCCCCTTTTCGCAAATATATATTGTTTCATTTCGCGTGTAGTGCGTAGCATTTCGCGTGTGGTGTCGCCACTAGCTTTGCACCTTTCTGATTTTGCCTTCGTATTTATCTGTTTATATTAATGTCGTCTGCACTGATCTGCTATAATTATGTCACAACTGGCAGACCGATCAGAGCAGATAACGGTTTTTAAGTTTTCACGCTACCGGCAATGTAAGTAGGCCTTACATCCATAGCTACAGGGATCGTAAGTCGCTGATAACATTCGTGTACTAGTTACCCTTGACGACGGAACTTAATAGTGTCACTTACATTCCTAGGAAAATAATGTTGATTTTAACTGTTCGTTGATATGGTAACAGGCACAGACAACTTAGAATAATGGGGCTTTTAAAAAATAATTCCGATGACAGCTGTCAAAACGAACTTTTAAAAATATGGTTAAATTTCTACCTGTAGGCCTACTTACATTGCCGGTAGCGTGAAAAATTTAATAAGTAACACGGAATGTATCGACTAATAACATCTTCGGCAGGCGACAAGCTTCGGCTCCGCCTCAGCTAGTATTCGCCTACCTCGGATGTTATTACGTCCTTACATTCCTTGATACTTAAATAACTATTAATTGCTCGAGCCTACTCGTTTTTAAGTTCTAAATGTCATCTACTGTCAAAGGGTAAAAATTATATTTATTTAATGAGTGAGGCAATTCGAAAATGGATAACACATCGAACTGGGCTTGTTATGAACATGTCTCCGGAAGCCTTTGCTACGGATGTAATGGACGGAACAATTCTTGCCCGAATTTTGCTGAGCTACAGCATTATCGGTCGAGATCAATTAGTGTCGATTGTACCTACGGACAACCCATCTATAGCTCTGAGGAACCTAAAAAGGCTTAGACTATGGCTAAAAGTTCAAGGCATCCATTGCTTGGAAGAAAATCTGGTTGATATTTCTAATGGAAAAAGTTCTTCGGCCATTAAATTGTTTTATCAGTTGTATTTAGCTTTGTATAACAAAGATAAGTTACATTTCGTTGCGAAAGAAAGGGCCAAACAAAAACTACATCCATGTGACACCAGATTTGAAATAGTTCCCGTGCCAGAAACCCTACACGATGCTTCTGACGCCCCTGATCATCCTTTAAGTCAACCTTTGGTTATTCATAAAGATGTCGTGGAATGGACCAAAAATCGCTATCAAACTTTAATGAACGACTTTGAAGAAATGAGAGACAAATACTCAAAATATATTTATGAAAAATTCAACGTTCCCTATCAAACGAAATCCAATAAAATAACACTTGAAAAACAACAACATAAACTCGAGGATGTTGATGAACTAAACCAAAAATTTGCTTTAAGCGAAGATTGCGATTATGAAGCACTTTTGAAACAAGAAAACGCCACTTTAGAAATGGAAATATTTCAAGAAGATCCTAAAGTAGCAAAGAAAATCGTAAACACCATAAAACAGAAACACAGAAGAGAATTTAAAGAAAAGGAGTTAAAAAAGCATCAGCAAAAGACTCTTTTATTAGAACTTTGGGAAAATCTCTTAAATGATCAGGAAAAGGAATTTGAAGAACTCATTTCAAACAAGATGCTCAAACAATCGTTATTTGAAAAACAAATGGCCACAAAGATGATGGAAGTTCGTCAGCAAAAACTGACCATGTTAGAAAATCGAAGATTCATCGATGACGAAACGATGAAGAAGCGAGAAGCGGAGTTTTTGGAAAACGTTTTTTTAAGGGAAAAAAGCGTAACGGATCAGAAATATAATTATTATTTCGAACACGCGAGAGCTCTCGAATTACATCGAAGACTCTATGCTGAAAAACTTCGTTTAAAAAAAGAGAGACATTTTAATATGTGTCACGATATCATGAATGACCTTGTGGATGTTTCTATAAAACACTCGGAATACAAGCAATTATTCGACGAAGAAGTACCTAGACGAGTTCAAAACGAATGGGCAAACCTGTTTATCAAACAACAACCCATATTTGATATTCTACAAGAAGTTGAAGATGTTGTACAGAATTCTGAAGATTTACCCGAAGAAATTGAAGAAATTTATCGTGCGGAAATAGATAGGCAAAACGGTTTAGACCAAGGAGATTTCGACAATTATTTCTATCTGGAGTGGCCATGGAACCCCCAAGAGCTTTTAAACGATTTTGAAGATAACGTATTATTACCCATAGAATTAGGGATGAACGTTTTAGGTCATGATGTGCATCGTGTTTTGTTAACAAAGTATCCAAAACCGAAGCCACTACCTAAACCGGATATACCGAAAGCTACAATAGCTGCATGTATTAACGGTCTTCCTGACACGACAATGTTACCGCTTTTGCAAAAATTGTTGAACGAAAAAAGTGTTAAGGTAATTGAAATGCAAGAAGCTATCAATTTATGCTTGGACACGTTCAAAAATGAAATTGAAACTGAATATATTGATAAAGCTTTAATAGAAGAAACACATGCGGCTTTGGAAACGCAAAATGCTAAGAAAGGAAAAGGTAAGGATAAGAGCAAAAAAGGAAGCGAAAACCCTAAAAAGGGGGCAAAAAGTAAAGGCAGTAAACAAAAGCAACCAGTAGCTGATGAAAGTTTAGCAAATATTTCTAAATATGTCGAAAAACAAAGTCAAACTCCTAAAATCTACCCTTGCGAAGAAATTGTTTTGAGCCCTAAGGGCGAACTGGGAAAAATGGCTTACGATCTCTTAAATATTGGAGAGCCACTAACAGACCATCTTGTAGTTGCTACGTTTATTGAATATTTAAAAACCTTAAAGGAAACAAAAGGTTGGGTTTTAATAAATTTTCCTACGACTATAGCCCAAGCTGCTCTTTTGGAAGAAGCCTTAACTGGCATTCCGGTACCTGGAATATCAGAAGAAGTAAAATTATTTTTATCCACAAGCATTGGAGATATTGCAGATTTAAACTACAGAGAATCGCAGTGGGAAACAGAAGAAGAAAATTTAAGGTTGCGAAAATCTAAAATAGTGCCCAACGCTGGTGCTCCTTTTGAAGAACCATTTTATGATACCTATCTAACGGCTTACATACACGCGCAGCCAAAATGTGATACCGATGAAAAAGCAAAACTTCCAAAAACTGAAATTAAAGAAAATAAAAATAACGAAGAAAAAATAACAAAAACGGAACCAGAAAAAGGGAGAAATTTTGACGATAAAAAAGAAATTAAATTTGCGGAGGAAGTGGGACAAGAATTTGTAGAAGTTGCAGAAGAAGATAAAGAAAAACTTGACCCATTAGAACAGTTCTACATGGAGCAAGGTTGCAATTATGCTTTCTACTACAGTATTTTCGAGCTTGCCACGATCAAGCACTTGGCAAAATTGATCATAGGTGAATACACAATTCCTCCAAAGACATCACTGGAACTGTTTGGTGATACGGTTTTATATATTCAAGCCAATCTGGGCCAAGCAGGTGCAACACCTGGAAGTGAATCTAAAGATAAGAAAAAAGGTGAAAAGAAAGAAAAGCCTCAAAAGAAAGAAAAGCTCGAAAAGAAAGAACAAGGTGATAAAGACTCAAAACAAAGTAAAAAATCTGCTGGTAAAAAAGACGAAAAGGGTGACAAAAAAGCAGGGAAGAAAGGTAAAGGCGAAGCTGTTGTACAAATCGTAGCTGTGACGCGTGAAGATAAAGAAACACAAATTCCCGAAATTGAACCTGAAATTGAAGAAGCTTACGTTGAACCTCCACCTGAACCACGTGCTGGTGAATATCTATGGCGGTATTCAGATATCCCTTTCCCAAATTATTACCAAATTGCCTTAGCTACGTTTTGGGAAAAAACTGAAGACGTTTACGTTTGCGATCTTAAGGAATTGTTTTTTATTAAACGTATAATTTTAAATGCCGTAATTCCTTACCTGACATATGTCAAAAAACACATGGAGGTCTTCATTGCTCGACCAGACGACAGACAAAATTACTTACACCAATTCCAAACAATGTACAATACAATCGACGCAGATCTACGTGACGATGAAGAATTGAAAGCGGAAGTTCATTGTAGGATTGCTGAATTTCGCGAAACGTTGTGGAAAATTTGCGACAAACGCATGAGGGAGTCAGAAGCAGAACGTCAAAGGTTAATTCATGAAAATTGGGTAACTATACAAGTTGCTGAATTAACCAACAATTGTGTAACAGCCATGCAGCTTGAAATCGATCGCTGTTGCGACACTTTGCAATTTTTAACCGATTACTATTCGGGAATAATCACCAAAATGCCTTCCGAAGAACCGCCGTTAGAAAAAAGTACTTTGAACAGACTTGAATCGAAAAAACGTGATAGTATCGTTGTATCTTACGGAGAAGGTGTGAATGAATCAACAACTGCTTTATTGATAATGCCACAATCTAATTCGACGAATACTTCATTTCATCAAACATTGGAATCGACCGTGGAAGCGGCGACTAGGAATGTTGCAAAATGGAAAAGCACGTGTATAAATATTATCAACAAAATGGATGCTATGTTCAAACCAAAAACCGGCAAGAAAGACAAAAGTTTGAAAGAAAAAAGTTCCAGTAAGAAAGGCAGAGATGAGAAGAAGCTTCCCAAATTTGTCGAACCTGATCCCGACGTCAAAGAAGCAGGAGATAGGTTAATTGAAGAATGGCACTGCGCTATTAACGGGGAAATGTTGCGTGTTAAATTAAGATTGGATTTGCTTCTAAGCCGAGGTAAACAAGAACTAGATGACGTTTTAAGTTCCTGCAAAAAAACTTTCTATGCCTTATACCATAACATCTACAATCGGTACCATCAAGAAATGCGTAGCGTGGATACGGCGTGTGAAGTTTTAGCAGCCGCCGTTGAAGCAGAAATTCTTTTGCAACCCGAATTGATACTAGAAGGAGATAAATTTTATATAGAACCTAACGTTTTGTTGTTCCCCGAACCACTTCCAGCACCCACGCCTCCAATTAAAGAAAAGGAAAGGGAGGGTGTCTTTACTTTGGCTCAACTTGACGCCCTTACAAACATTCTTATGGATTTGGCACCAAATGCAAGCATACCGGAGCGAGCCTTCGTCTTCCTCTTACAAGACATGGTTGTGCACAACGCTGAGGATGGTAAGGAATCGATGGTACCTTTATTGTGGAAGAAATTACAACCTAACCAAGTTTCCAAATTATCTCTAAAACTTTTCGGGGATGTAGAGTTTGTAGACTGGAAAGATTTTATTATTTACAACCTTTGCATTGATTTCCCAACTGAAGAAGACGTAATGGAAATCAGGGAACAGTTTCGGAAATGCGATCCAGATTCAACGGAAACCGTTAAGGATTATCAGTTTTATAATATACAGTTTTGGTTTGAACGTAATTTCAATGAGGACGATCCTGAAGAAGTGTTAAGTCTGAAACTAATTAAACAACTTCTCTTTAAATTGTTTCGACTTAATGAAGACACCTTTAATTATACAGCCCTACTTCTCGCATTTTGTAAAGATCTCAATCCTATTAAAGGTGTTGCCAAAGCCTTAAGTTTGGTCTTAGGAAAACTCGTATGTTGGGATGTTGAAATTGGACAGACTTTTGTGGAAAACCTTAAGGAGCAAAGATTTCTCGATGAACAAGCTGAGCTTGAAAGGCAACAAGCTCACCAAGTAGCTATTGAATGTGCTGAGTCATGTGTTAGTTCTTTAATTGATACAACCGTTCATGTTTGCGAAAGTGTTATAATTGAAGAATATGTATCAGAAGAAGAAGAGAAAACAGAAGGAGAGAAATTAGAGGATTTTATTGCTAAAAATCAGAATCGTGAAGTCAGATTGGACAGCGCATTAAATATGGAGTTTTCCAATATAGCCAACCAATCTGTAGAAGAACTTTACAAGACTGAAAGTGGTACAAAAAATCCAGAACTGTACCTTATGGATGAAAGCTTTTCAAATGTCGAAATTGGTTTTCAACCATTGTACAATCCCCCCAAAGTTTATTTCTTGCCATTTGAGGCTCTTCTAACAGTTATAACGGCAGCCTTACCATGGCATGCAAGGACCCAAACCGTAAACGATGCAAGTTTTAGGGAAAGGCTGGAAGTCATTTATGAAAATGTTCGGGATCCCGAGTTTGGAAACTCCGTACTCACTCATCAACTTTTGAACGATACATTTTTAAAAAAATTGTTGTTAAGCAGTTTTAAGTTTGTGACTAAAAATCCTTTGAAAATCGTTAAAGAAATGGTTGAAGAAAATTATGATGTTAATGGGTGTTAAAAAAATCATGTTTTGATAATAAAAATCGTTTTTATTATTATCACAATTCAGTACACTGTTTTATTTTTATGCAAAAAACGAGATAGGTTTGGCAATATTAAAAATAATAGTACACTTAAATAGATTAGGAACCTGGAAGGTATACTTATGATTAATTTTGTCCAAAATTATTTAACAACTTGCGATTCTAACAATAATTTAATAGTAAAGGCTGCAGTTCGAATCTCGCAGAATTTTTAAAAATTTACAAAAAATAATTTTTTAAGAATATGGGCCAATAATGTTTCTGTTTTAAATAGTTTTGGACATCTTATAATTTTATATAATTTCTAACCAGAAATGAGCGTTGCACGTGCCACATTCGAAAAATACCAACAAAACAACTGGGCAACATTGCAAAATAAGATATGTAGGACATTAAATATAGGCCAACTCTTAGTTTTTGACTGTAAATGAAGTTGCCTAAGAAGAGGAATGGCTGTTCTCATAAATAAAGGTAGAAATAATTATCAAATAATCAATGGAGAAGCCATTTTGTTATGTTGTCACGGTTTTTACTAATTTTTAAAATTGAATCATTTTTGTTTTGTATTTTGTGATGCCTCTACCTAATAGGGGAACCCCCAACTGAACAAAATGGCGGACTGCATTGTTGTGACAAGAACAAACCTATAAACTGTGACGTCACAGCCAATAAACCTTTTATACAATGAACATAAAAAAATACAACATTTTTGCTTAACATTTAAATAATGTTGGCGCCTACATAAATAATTTAAAAAGTGAATCTCGCTTATCCGTTTGTTTTTACACAGGAAGGAAGCTAAATTCAAATTGGCGACTAGATATGTCTAAATTTTTTATGTAACTAGTTTCACTTTTTTGGCAACTAGACTAATTGTCTTGTTACAAAGTTTATCTACTATCTTTAGCTCTAGTCTAAGAGTAAAAATTCACTAGCCTATATATCGTGATAAAACAAATCACATATGTGACATGTTAAAAACAAATTATCAGCAAAACGTTTTAAAAAAAATATCACGAACTACGTTGAATTGGAGTGGATGCTGTATAACTTAAATTACAATTTTCGTATGTACAGAGAGACAGATAAACATAAAAATAATGGTCGTGGTAACTTCGGCGTAGTGTTAAAATTGAAGAGTTTGATGTTGACACACTGAAATTAAAAATGTAGCTCTAAATTCAGTCAATAACGAAAAACATCAACAAATTTGTTAGGAAGAGAGCAATTTATAGGAAAACGGTGAGACAATTTGTGCAACCACTTCACCAACCGCACCTGTCCTAGAGGTCATGCTCCGCATATTTGTCACATTTTGTGAGTCTACATCAAACTCTGGCAAGAAATTTATTTTGAACAATAAAAAATATAATAAATACATAGACTATGTTCAAAGATATTTAGAATTATCTCGCAAGCAATTTCATAATTTTTTCAAAAATATTTTAGAAATTTTTGGTCATCTGATCTAATTCTCGAATGTAATTCAAAACATCTTTGCAAACAGTCTATTTTTCAAATCAAAAACGTTTCGTTTCGTTATGTCGTAAATTACAACTTATTAGCTACAAATCGACCTAGAGATCGTTATTGGCAATTGATCACTTAAAAGGACTCGTTACTTATCCTTTCCACAAAAAATTTAACCGGCTCCATCAGCTGGGCGGGTCCAGCTCCACCAACAACCAGGTATACAAAATATTTTGCTTAAAATCTTTAATAGTATATTTTAAACTATTTATTCCGTCCGTGTCGAATCTCTTCTGACCAGACTTTAATATTTCATATCTGAAATGAAAAAAACAAATTTCCAATTATTGTTGGTCGTTAAAACTAAAATTTTAATTTGTTTACCTGTTTGGACTAGGTTTATCCTTTTTGTGATTAAGCATTGTGTATCGAGCCATTGTAATTGGATATCTGGAAATGTGAAGTTTGTGGTATCGTATCCTATTCGACATGTCGTCATCTTCGCCACCCCAACCCCAAAACATGTTTGAAAAACCGTTTAGAAGGCGGAAGTGCTCTGTTGAGATTGCTGACACACCTCCAAAAATTCCGGGATAGGGAAGCCTAAAAAAATTAGGACAAAATCAACTTTATAACTCTGTTACATAAATAATAAAATCTAAAAACTAAAGAAAAACAAGAGTATTGTGTGGTGGCGGCTCGTCGGGTGAAGCGCGGCAAATATTATTTTATGGCATCTAGGCTTCCGGGTTGGAGCCGCGTCATCGGTGAATAAACTGCAGACGTTTCATTCTCGATGGCACGGGACATCTTCAGGGCTGTGGCCACTCTGGGATCTGGAACACAACAGTGTCACTTGTGTTCCAGATCACAGATTCACCACAGCCCTAAAGATGCCCCGTGCAACCGAAAACGAAACGTCGGCAGTTTATTCACCGATGACGCGGCTCCAATCCGGAAGCCTAGATGCTACTAACAACGGCCGCGGAAGCCTGCAACTTAGTTTATTATTTTATGATTAAAAGTATCTATATCTGTAGAAAAAGTCAGAGAAATTGTTTCAACTATAACTAGAACAGATCTCTACACGTTTCGCTCTTATTTGAACTCATAAGGACACAATCGTAGTCATAGTTGAAACCAAAAGTGACAAGCAGTAATATGCCAGAAAAACAAAATCTTTTATGGCTAGGATTGTGTTCACCTGATGAGATCAAACGACGAAACTCTGTGACTTTTATAAATCGATTGCAGTTATTTCAGATACATGCTTAGCAACTTCTTTATACACTTATATACCGGTATGTTGCGTTGCGATGTTCCACGCCGCACATTATAGGGCGTTGTATTTGTAAATCCGCATTGAAAAAAAATCAATAGAAATAAAATTTTTACATAAAGTATTAGTGGTTAGAAGTGGCAGTAGCTTAAAGGTTTTGAACGCTTAGCCTCTAACGCTAAAGGTCTGGGGTTGAATCCCCCTCCCCGCCCGCAAGCCATGCAGCTATAAAATACTATGCCGTCACTCACATTTCACGATCCGGTGTAGGCAGCCGTAGGATCGAAACCTTCTTTGGTATTTAGTCGTTCGGATTCGACGTGAAACTGTAGGTCCCTCGTACTCCACCTTAGCGCTAAGGAGAGTACGTGGCAGAGCCCCGCAGTGGGACGTAAAAGGCTGATTGCGATTAGCGGTCAGTAAACACTACTACAATAGGCAAGTGAAGCAATTGTGGAGACTTTCGCTATTGTTGCCAGCACAGCGTATTCCCCACCACCGCTACATACTACTACCGCGAACTAGATATTTGACTCGATATTTACAGCTCTTCGCATCCAGAGCTCTTTGCGGATATTTTATTGTAGGCAAGTCTTTTAAAATACAGAATGTTTCCTTTACATGACATTGTTTGTTTTTTATAATGAAACGCTTTTATCACGAAGGTATAATAATGAGGTTAAAAAGAAGATTTAGGTTTGGAAATCCGATGCCGGCAACGTTCCACCCGTTTTTAGACCCACGAGCCGCCGCTGGTAGTAGGTACCATAAGTTGAACATTTTTAGTGCTTTAAGAAATCATCTTTAAGTGCTGATGATATATTAAAGAAACAAAATATACAATCAACTTGACGCTAGGCTGGTTGTCTGAAAGCACTAATGACATCACGCATGCCACTCATTAGCGCGCATTAGTACTTCATGAACTAAAGTCATATAGTAAAGGCGTTCTGGAGAAAATAATTACACAAATTTCTTTATATATAGCTGGTCATTGTAAGCACTAACGTTGTGATAGCGGGGAGTTGTAGTGCTTCATGAGTTAAGTTGTTTAACAAATACGTCATAGAGATATTAAATAAATAAAACGAAATTACTAATTGTACTGTGGAGTGTCATTTGTTAGTGCTTCGTTAGCATTATTAGCGTTGATGCTTCATGAAGTAAAGTCATTTAGCAAAAGCGCTTTAAATATATTAGATAAGGAAGATATCTGGTCATTTGACAGCACCAACGTGGTGATAGGCGGGACTTGTTAGTGCTTCGCTTCGTTAGCAAGTTATAGTGCTTCATGTAGGAAGTGATTTAACAAATACGTTATAGAGATATTAGTATATAAAAGCACCACCCACTCCGGCTTAGTTAGTAATTGAAAAGTACTAAAGTCGTGTTTAGTGGCATTTGTTAGTGCATTGCAGTGCTTCAAACTTCAAAGAGCAAATAAGTTTTAGAGATGTTAATGAACAAGTTGTCCGGCCAACTGCACGCTAAGCTGGTTATATGAAGGCACTACAATCTCACGAGTGTCATTTGTTAGTGCTTCGTCAGCACACATTACTGTTTCATGAAGATAAGGCAACTTTGAATTAAGCTGCAAACCATATACTTTGTTAGTCATTTAAAAGCACTAACGTCGTGATAAGCGTCATTTCTTAGTTGTTTATTAGCATGCATTCGACTTCGCGAAGTATCAGTTGTGGCGCTATATGGAAATATTTTATGTGTAAAATTTCCAGCCCAGTTCGCTTCTATCTAAACATAGAAAGCACTAATGATGTCACTTTCTAGTGCTTCGTTAGCATACACATTAGTGCTTTGTGCATTAAGTAATATAGCATAAGCGTTACGGAGTTATTATGATAATGAAATGCTTAGTCAACTTGACATCTGTTGGATAAACTGGACGCACTAATGCTAATAATGTGGCGATGTTGTTTGTGATTCGTTAGCGCTTTTGGTGCTTCATGTAATAAATTCATTAGCGTAATTATAAAGAAACAAAGTCTATCCAACTTTACGCTTGTTTTGCTTTATTACGTTAAGCACTAAATGACGTAGCCATCTGATTTTTTAATGCCTTATTAGCACTTTTTTTAGTGTAAGTTCGTTAAAATACACTAATAAAATTGAATAGGTGCAGCAGCAAGTCATTTTCATGTTAATTTGATCGGGCAAGGTTTTATCTAGAAGCCGTTCTGTTTACTGTTACGAAATCAAATTTTTTAGCTACAAACATTTTTGTCGTGATTTTTGGAATAACACTTTTAGTAAGAACTATTTATGCTACATCACTGCTGTAAAAATCCAAGGAATTTAATGTTTGACTAATTTATTATTTCGTTTGAAGCTGTACGCAATAATAAATAGAAAGCTGTATTTACATTACGTACAAATACATAAGTAAAATGTTTTTGAAGAAAAATGATAAGTTTTATATCAATTTAAGTACAACAGTTATAAATAGACACTGGAACTGCCGTTTCAACTTTGATCTTGCGTCCAGCAGTTAGTTGTCCCGTGTTCTGGGATTATGTTCATAAATATTTATGTATTGTATTACGAGATAAGAAAATTCATTTGAACATAACTTACGCTGGATGTAATTACAAGTAATATTATACGTCTGGAAAGGCATTCACAGTATTCATTTCATGTTATCAGTTTGCTCGAATTATTTTTTCGCTTGAAATTTCTGATTAAAAACTGATTTTTGTGTGAAGTGCAATTTTCTTTGTTTTCTTACAAGCGTTGTGTGTTTAAGCGAGCGTTGCCATGAGTCACAATCATTTTCGAAACTTAAATTTTAACTTGCACATAATTAGCTTTGAACTTTCACATGTTGGTATTTGATTTTTACGTAATTTTATGCTTGCGTGTATGTAATGCTTTTAATTTAAAAAATTCAAATTCATGATTGCGTGTAAAGCTTTCATGATTTTTCATTTAGATTTTCTTTCTCAAGTCATATATTCAAATTTTTATTTCTTAAGCTTAAAGGCGTCAGTTTATGTATAATGTTCGTTTTTAAAGTAGTTAATTAAAACGAAGAAAATTGAAATAACTATTTCAAATTTCCGCTATCAATGACTTACTTGTACTTAAAAATATCCACCGCAACGCTCATATGTCGGGGCTGTTCAGGACACGTGTACAAATTTCTATCATCTTCCGGAAGCAAATCAACGTCGTGGAAGATGAAGCAGTCAAAATCACTAATCTTGAGCGCTTCTCTGAACCCAATATTCATCAACATGGCTCTGTTAAAAATTCCAGTCCCATCTTGCTCTATGACAAATATTGTATAGTCCAACTGTTGTTTCCTCAACAACGGATGCATGTGTTGGAGGAAAATTAATAAATGCTCCCCTCGACACCGAAATGGTACTATTATGGCCACCTTCTTGACAACTCGACACGTATCTGGAAACGAATGTCCTCCTGGTTTCAACCAGGAAAAACGTTTTTCCAAATCCAAAACAGATGGTACTGGAGATTTGACTATTTCTAATCTACCACCTGGAAAAATGCACCATTTAAATCGCAAATTTTTAAAAATTATTGATAATCTTACGTAAATTTGGAGGTACGTCTGGGCACAAAGGGATTGCAGTCGAATTCGACTTGTTGGTATCAACAATTTCGTCGAAATTTTCAAAATACGTTGTATTACCTAAATTATTTGAGCTAAACGCATCTAGTGACGTCAGATTGTTGCTTAAACTATAATTTCTGTTCGTTAAGGGCGTCCCACCGCTGCTGTTTGCTGCGCTATTGCTATTAATTCCTATTAAAGCTTTAATAAGGGGATGATGCTGAAAGCCAGCCTTTTCAGGAAATTGCAATCTGAAATTCAAGCTCGATTACATCGGGGTTTCTATAATTTGCATTTCTCTTTCTTACCTGGTAGCGTTGTAGTACGGATACATATTACTATGCCAACGTCTGTTTTCAATGAAGGTCCCGAAGAGGTACTCGATGGCAATCAGAGCTAGCACTAGGGTAAATAAACCCTTGTAAAGGGTGCCCGTTTGACACCAGAGAAGCATCACCCCATGAAGATGCCTTCTAACATTCCCCGACTTCCATCTTTCTTCTGAAACAAAAAAAGTTCTCGTTAAAAAATCGTTAAAATAAGTTGCGTTCCAACAAAACGGTTAGAAATGATTAATGGTGGATTAACTTAATTTACATGTTAATGTTGTAAATTTATTCGTACAAAGAGGCTTTATCTGATAAGCAAATATGTAATGAGGTTACGACGGACTCGGTTATAAAATTAATAATGATTTAAATAAATTTTAGTTTTTGCACTTTGAGTTTCATAATTGCTCTGACATTAATTATTATTTGTTAGTTTATCAATTTAATACCTACGATAAATAAATAATTTTCGGTGTTAATGGTTAATGTAGTTAAATATAATTAAAAAATCACGGTAATTATTAATTGTAAACCGTAGAAATTGTTTAAGTAATTATTTTCAAGATTTGTTTGTTTTTGTAATGTATTTAAATTTATAATTTATGTGCTACTTAAATTAACTACTTTAAAATTAAAAAATACAGCACCCTTCCAACAAATAACTAAATACCAGATACGTATTTTGACAGCAAAGCTATCATCATCAGTGGTAAACTAACACTGAGTGTCAGTTTACTACTGATGAAGATAGCTTTGCTGTCGAAATACGTATCTGATATTTAGTTACTTGTGTGAAGGGTGTTGTATTTTTTAGGTGTTGTTATTCAACAATTAAAGGTAACGGGTAGGCACTCCTTTGCGAACCCGGTAAAGGACAGGCCTACTTCAGGGAATTAGCGACCCTGCCTACGTGAGCTCCTGGTTTCCCCTCATCCCCTATAGATGGGAAATCATGTCCTAACCTAGTTTCCAATCCTTCCCCATATTTTAACCCCTCATATCCTAATCTTCCACTCCAACCCGCAATAGGCCAGCGTGGAGTGGCAAGGCCTGAAAACCTTCATGAATCTGCAACGAAATTTACGGCCCTCAGTCTCCAGCACTCCCGGAAGCCCCGGCCACTACAGCAGTCGGGCAACTGAAAGGAGAGAGGGTGCTAAGAATCACTGGGTTGCACCCGGGGCTGTCACACTACGACGATACGGATCAGAACATATAATATTCGAGGACTGTCAGATGAGAAAATACATGAATTAGAAAATGAACTGACAAAAATTAAATATGACATAGTGGGATTAAGCAAATTACTTAACCTAACCTAACCTAACCTAACGAAGAAAAGGCGAAGAATACTTAATCCTAAAAAGCGGAAACCATCTAATGTATAAAGGAAACACTTACAGTGGAGTAGCATTCATAGTGAACAAAAATATAGCACCTTACATAGAAACATACGAAGCAGTTTCAGATAGAATAGCATACATAACTATAATAATTAATAACAATATAAAACTAAAAATAATACAAGTGTAGGCACCAACCAGCACACATACAGAAGAGGAAATAGATATGTTTTATAGCGAGTTAAGACAAGTTTTAGAAAAACAACCTTGCACACTGCAAATCCTAATAGGAGACTTTAATGCGAAGTTAGGAAAACGACAAGAACCCGATGAAATATATATAGGGGAACATGGATACGGAGAGAGAAACGAACAAGGGGAACAACTGCTAAACTTTATGGAAGAACACAAACTATTTATGATGAATTCTTTCTTCAAGAAAAACTTACACCGCAAATGGACTGGCGATCCCCTAACAGAAATGTCCTATAACTAATAACAAAATAATCATAGAAAGAAAATGGTTTAATTAAAAAAAATGGGTTAAATCATTATGATTTAACACCTCCACTTTTTTTAATTTTCAAATAATGCAAATTGGCAAAAATTTATCCAATAATATGAATTTTTAAATGTTGTAAAAGTACATTTTTACATAAAAATGTAAGACTACACATCGGACAAGTTAACTCTCTATTATGAATTCTTTGATGATTGAGTAAATGACCTTTAACTTTATAGTCTCTTTTACATACGTTACAGGTGTAAGGTTTTCGCTCATTGGAAAGCGATATGGAACTTTTCAGGTGTGTTTTTTTTGCTGTATTGCGATCACTCGGAATTTTTTGATCGAAACGTTTTTTTTTATGTTGTTTCGATAGGTTTATATCGGTTAGTTCAGTGCCACAGAAAGCACAATCGTGTAAACCCATATGGTTTTTCAAATTTCGTTTGTATAAAGTACTAAATTTACACTGTTCGCAATTAAAAGTACTTTTATTATGGTGGGTTTGCTTGTGTATGCAAAACTGTTTTTTGTCAGCAGTTTTAAATTTACAGATATTGCAAGTATATGGACTCTTTCGATTCGATATCTTGTTATATTTGGTGGATGGTGCCTTAATAGTTTGCTCAGACTTATCTATGGAATTAGCTTCAATATTATGTTCATGAGGTAGATTTTCAGTACTGTTAAGATCTCCGATAGAATTAGCTTCAATACTACGTAAGAGTAACAGATTTTCAGGATCGTACAACTCAGTATTGGGATTACTCTCTGTTTGGTTGGATTCTGTCCTGTTTTCTCGTGTAAAATTTGTTTCCTTAAGCCTCGTCAGTAATACCCTACAATTCATTTCAATTACATGATTTTCTAAATTTATCTCCTGGCTAGAAACATGCTCTTCTAAAGTTAACATTGGAATCGACCGTGGAAGCGGCGACTAGGAATGTTGCAAAATGGAAAAGCACGTGTATAAATATTATCAACAAAATGGATGCTATGTTCAAACCAAAAACCGGCAAGAAAGACAAAAGTTTGAAAGAAAAAAGTTCCAGTAAGAAAGGCAGAGATGAGAAGAAGCTTCCCAAATTTGTCGAACCTGATCCCGACGTCAAAGAAGCAGGAGATAGGTTAATTGAAGAATGGCACTGCGCTATTAACGGGGAAATGTTGCGTGTTAAATTAAGATTGGATTTGCTTCTAAGCCGAGGTAAACAAGAACTAGATGACGTTTTAAGTTCCTGCAAAAAAACTTTCTATGCCTTATACCATAACATCTACAATCGGTACCATCAAGAAATGCGTAGCGTGGATACGGCGTGTGAAGTTTTAGCAGCCGCCGTTGAAGCAGAAATTCTTTTGCAACCCGAATTGATACTAGAAGGAGATAAATTTTATATAGAACCTAACGTTTTGTTGTTCCCCGAACCACTTCCAGCACCCACGCCTCCAATTAAAGAAAAGGAAAGGGAGGGTGTCTTTACTTTGGCTCAACTTGACGCCCTTACAAACATTCTTATGGATTTGGCACCAAATGCAAGCATACCGGAGCGAGCCTTCGTCTTCCTCTTACAAGACATGGTTGTGCACAACGCTGAGGATGGTAAGGAATCGATGGTACCTTTATTGTGGAAGAAATTACAACCTAACCAAGTTTCCAAATTATCTCTAAAACTTTTCGGGGATGTAGAGTTTGTAGACTGGAAAGATTTTATTATTTACAACCTTTGCATTGATTTCCCAACTGAAGAAGACGTAATGGAAATCAGGGAACAGTTTCGGAAATGCGATCCAGATTCAACGGAAACCGTTAAGGATTATCAGTTTTATAATATACAGTTTTGGTTTGAACGTAATTTCAATGAGGACGATCCTGAAGAAGTGTTAAGTCTGAAACTAATTAAACAACTTCTCTTTAAATTGTTTCGACTTAATGAAGACACCTTTAATTATACAGCCCTACTTCTCGCATTTTGTAAAGATCTCAATCCTATTAAAGGTGTTGCCAAAGCCTTAAGTTTGGTCTTAGGAAAACTCGTATGTTGGGATGTTGAAATTGGACAGACTTTTGTGGAAAACCTTAAGGAGCAAAGATTTCTCGATGAACAAGCTGAGCTTGAAAGGCAACAAGCTCACCAAGTAGCTATTGAATGTGCTGAGTCATGTGTTAGTTCTTTAATTGATACAACCGTTCATGTTTGCGAAAGTGTTATAATTGAAGAATATGTATCAGAAGAAGAAGAGAAAACAGAAGGAGAGAAATTAGAGGATTTTATTGCTAAAAATCAGAATCGTGAAGTCAGATTGGACAGCGCATTAAATATGGAGTTTTCCAATATAGCCAACCAATCTGTAGAAGAACTTTACAAGACTGAAAGTGGTACAAAAAATCCAGAACTGTACCTTATGGATGAAAGCTTTTCAAATGTCGAAATTGGTTTTCAACCATTGTACAATCCCCCCAAAGTTTATTTCTTGCCATTTGAGGCTCTTCTAACAGTTATAACGGCAGCCTTACCATGGCATGCAAGGACCCAAACCGTAAACGATGCAAGTTTTAGGGAAAGGCTGGAAGTCATTTATGAAAATGTTCGGGATCCCGAGTTTGGAAACTCCGTACTCACTCATCAACTTTTGAACGATACATTTTTAAAAAAATTGTTGTTAAGCAGTTTTAAGTTTGTGACTAAAAATCCTTTGAAAATCGTTAAAGAAATGGTTGAAGAAAATTATGATGTTAATGGGTGTTAAAAAAATCATGTTTTGATAATAAAAATCGTTTTTATTATTATCACAATTCAGTACACTGTTTTATTTTTATGCAAAAAACGAGATAGGTTTGGCAATATTAAAAATAATAGTACACTTAAATAGATTAGGAACCTGGAAGGTATACTTATGATTAATTTTGTCCAAAATTATTTAACAACTTGCGATTCTAACAATAATTTAATAGTAAAGGCTGCAGTTCGAATCTCGCAGAATTTTTAAAAATTTACAAAAAATAATTTTTTAAGAATATGGGCCAATAATGTTTCTGTTTTAAATAGTTTTGGACATCTTATAATTTTATATAATTTCTAACCAGAAATGAGCGTTGCACGTGCCACATTCGAAAAATACCAACAAAACAACTGGGCAACATTGCAAAATAAGATATGTAGGACATTAAATATAGGCCAACTCTTAGTTTTTGACTGTAAATGAAGTTGCCTAAGAAGAGGAATGGCTGTTCTCATAAATAAAGGTAGAAATAATTATCAAATAATCAATGGAGAAGCCATTTTGTTATGTTGTCACGGTTTTTACTAATTTTTAAAATTGAATCATTTTTGTTTTGTATTTTGTGATGCCTCTACCTAATAGGGGAACCCCCAACTGAACAAAATGGCGGACTGCATTGTTGTGACAAGAACAAACCTATAAACTGTGACGTCACAGCCAATAAACCTTTTATACAATGAACATAAAAAAATACAACATTTTTGCTTAACATTTAAATAATGTTGGCGCCTACATAAATAATTTAAAAAGTGAATCTCGCTTATCCGTTTGTTTTTACACAGGAAGGAAGCTAAATTCAAATTGGCGACTAGATATGTCTAAATTTTTTATGTAACTAGTTTCACTTTTTTGGCAACTAGACTAATTGTCTTGTTACAAAGTTTATCTACTATCTTTAGCTCTAGTCTAAGAGTAAAAATTCACTAGCCTATATATCGTGATAAAACAAATCACATATGTGACATGTTAAAAACAAATTATCAGCAAAACGTTTTAAAAAAAATATCACGAACTACGTTGAATTGGAGTGGATGCTGTATAACTTAAATTACAATTTTCGTATGTACAGAGAGACAGATAAACATAAAAATAATGGTCGTGGTAACTTCGGCGTAGTGTTAAAATTGAAGAGTTTGATGTTGACACACTGAAATTAAAAATGTAGCTCTAAATTCAGTCAATAACGAAAAACATCAACAAATTTGTTAGGAAGAGAGCAATTTATAGGAAAACGGTGAGACAATTTGTGCAACCACTTCACCAACCGCACCTGTCCTAGAGGTCATGCTCCGCATATTTGTCACATTTTGTGAGTCTACATCAAACTCTGGCAAGAAATTTATTTTGAACAATAAAAAATATAATAAATACATAGACTATGTTCAAAGATATTTAGAATTATCTCGCAAGCAATTTCATAATTTTTTCAAAAATATTTTAGAAATTTTTGGTCATCTGATCTAATTCTCGAATGTAATTCAAAACATCTTTGCAAACAGTCTATTTTTCAAATCAAAAACGTTTCGTTTCGTTATGTCGTAAATTACAACTTATTAGCTACAAATCGACCTAGAGATCGTTATTGGCAATTGATCACTTAAAAGGACTCGTTACTTATCCTTTCCACAAAAAATTTAACCGGCTCCATCAGCTGGGCGGGTCCAGCTCCACCAACAACCAGGTATACAAAATATTTTGCTTAAAATCTTTAATAGTATATTTTAAACTATTTATTCCGTCCGTGTCGAATCTCTTCTGACCAGACTTTAATATTTCATATCTGAAATGAAAAAAACAAATTTCCAATTATTGTTGGTCGTTAAAACTAAAATTTTAATTTGTTTACCTGTTTGGACTAGGTTTATCCTTTTTGTGATTAAGCATTGTGTATCGAGCCATTGTAATTGGATATCTGGAAATGTGAAGTTTGTGGTATCGTATCCTATTCGACATGTCGTCATCTTCGCCACCCCAACCCCAAAACATGTTTGAAAAACCGTTTAGAAGGCGGAAGTGCTCTGTTGAGATTGCTGACACACCTCCAAAAATTCCGGGATAGGGAAGCCTAAAAAAATTAGGACAAAATCAACTTTATAACTCTGTTACATAAATAATAAAATCTAAAAACTAAAGAAAAACAAGAGTATTGTGTGGTGGCGGCTCGTCGGGTGAAGCGCGGCAAATATTATTTTATGGCATCTAGGCTTCCGGGTTGGAGCCGCGTCATCGGTGAATAAACTGCAGACGTTTCATTCTCGATGGCACGGGACATCTTCAGGGCTGTGGCCACTCTGGGATCTGGAACACAACAGTGTCACTTGTGTTCCAGATCACAGATTCACCACAGCCCTAAAGATGCCCCGTGCAACCGAAAACGAAACGTCGGCAGTTTATTCACCGATGACGCGGCTCCAATCCGGAAGCCTAGATGCTACTAACAACGGCCGCGGAAGCCTGCAACTTAGTTTATTATTTTATGATTAAAAGTATCTATATCTGTAGAAAAAGTCAGAGAAATTGTTTCAACTATAACTAGAACAGATCTCTACACGTTTCGCTCTTATTTGAACTCATAAGGACACAATCGTAGTCATAGTTGAAACCAAAAGTGACAAGCAGTAATATGCCAGAAAAACAAAATCTTTTATGGCTAGGATTGTGTTCACCTGATGAGATCAAACGACGAAACTCTGTGACTTTTATAAATCGATTGCAGTTATTTCAGATACATGCTTAGCAACTTCTTTATACACTTATATACCGGTATGTTGCGTTGCGATGTTCCACGCCGCACATTATAGGGCGTTGTATTTGTAAATCCGCATTGAAAAAAAATCAATAGAAATAAAATTTTTACATAAAGTATTAGTGGTTAGAAGTGGCAGTAGCTTAAAGGTTTTGAACGCTTAGCCTCTAACGCTAAAGGTCTGGGGTTGAATCCCCCTCCCCGCCCGCAAGCCATGCAGCTATAAAATACTATGCCGTCACTCACATTTCACGATCCGGTGTAGGCAGCCGTAGGATCGAAACCTTCTTTGGTATTTAGTCGTTCGGATTCGACGTGAAACTGTAGGTCCCTCGTACTCCACCTTAGCGCTAAGGAGAGTACGTGGCAGAGCCCCGCAGTGGGACGTAAAAGGCTGATTGCGATTAGCGGTCAGTAAACACTACTACAATAGGCAAGTGAAGCAATTGTGGAGACTTTCGCTATTGTTGCCAGCACAGCGTATTCCCCACCACCGCTACATACTACTACCGCGAACTAGATATTTGACTCGATATTTACAGCTCTTCGCATCCAGAGCTCTTTGCGGATATTTTATTGTAGGCAAGTCTTTTAAAATACAGAATGTTTCCTTTACATGACATTGTTTGTTTTTTATAATGAAACGCTTTTATCACGAAGGTATAATAATGAGGTTAAAAAGAAGATTTAGGTTTGGAAATCCGATGCCGGCAACGTTCCACCCGTTTTTAGACCCACGAGCCGCCGCTGGTAGTAGGTACCATAAGTTGAACATTTTTAGTGCTTTAAGAAATCATCTTTAAGTGCTGATGATATATTAAAGAAACAAAATATACAATCAACTTGACGCTAGGCTGGTTGTCTGAAAGCACTAATGACATCACGCATGCCACTCATTAGCGCGCATTAGTACTTCATGAACTAAAGTCATATAGTAAAGGCGTTCTGGAGAAAATAATTACACAAATTTCTTTATATATAGCTGGTCATTGTAAGCACTAACGTTGTGATAGCGGGGAGTTGTAGTGCTTCATGAGTTAAGTTGTTTAACAAATACGTCATAGAGATATTAAATAAATAAAACGAAATTACTAATTGTACTGTGGAGTGTCATTTGTTAGTGCTTCGTTAGCATTATTAGCGTTGATGCTTCATGAAGTAAAGTCATTTAGCAAAAGCGCTTTAAATATATTAGATAAGGAAGATATCTGGTCATTTGACAGCACCAACGTGGTGATAGGCGGGACTTGTTAGTGCTTCGCTTCGTTAGCAAGTTATAGTGCTTCATGTAGGAAGTGATTTAACAAATACGTTATAGAGATATTAGTATATAAAAGCACCACCCACTCCGGCTTAGTTAGTAATTGAAAAGTACTAAAGTCGTGTTTAGTGGCATTTGTTAGTGCATTGCAGTGCTTCAAACTTCAAAGAGCAAATAAGTTTTAGAGATGTTAATGAACAAGTTGTCCGGCCAACTGCACGCTAAGCTGGTTATATGAAGGCACTACAATCTCACGAGTGTCATTTGTTAGTGCTTCGTCAGCACACATTACTGTTTCATGAAGATAAGGCAACTTTGAATTAAGCTGCAAACCATATACTTTGTTAGTCATTTAAAAGCACTAACGTCGTGATAAGCGTCATTTCTTAGTTGTTTATTAGCATGCATTCGACTTCGCGAAGTATCAGTTGTGGCGCTATATGGAAATATTTTATGTGTAAAATTTCCAGCCCAGTTCGCTTCTATCTAAACATAGAAAGCACTAATGATGTCACTTTCTAGTGCTTCGTTAGCATACACATTAGTGCTTTGTGCATTAAGTAATATAGCATAAGCGTTACGGAGTTATTATGATAATGAAATGCTTAGTCAACTTGACATCTGTTGGATAAACTGGACGCACTAATGCTAATAATGTGGCGATGTTGTTTGTGATTCGTTAGC
This sequence comes from Ctenicera cuprea, assembly GCA_958336395.1. Classification (NCBI taxonomy): domain Eukaryota; kingdom Metazoa; phylum Arthropoda; class Insecta; order Coleoptera; family Elateridae; genus Ctenicera; species Ctenicera cuprea. Next base: position 4,807,117 of record OY284489.1, on the reverse strand, counting down.
GCTTTTGGTGCTTCATGTAATAAATTCATTAGCGTAATTATAAAGAAACAAAGTCTATCCAACTTTACGCTTGTTTTGCTTTATTACGTTAAGCACTAAATGACGTAGCCATCTGATTTTTTAATGCCTTATTAGCACTTTTTTTAGTGTAAGTTCGTTAAAATACACTAATAAAATTGAATAGGTGCAGCAGCAAGTCATTTTCATGTTAATTTGATCGGGCAAGGTTTTATCTAGAAGCCGTTCTGTTTACTGTTACGAAATCAAATTTTTTAGCTACAAACATTTTTGTCGTGATTTTTGGAATAACACTTTTAGTAAGAACTATTTATGCTACATCACTGCTGTAAAAATCCAAGGAATTTAATGTTTGACTAATTTATTATTTCGTTTGAAGCTGTACGCAATAATAAATAGAAAGCTGTATTTACATTACGTACAAATACATAAGTAAAATGTTTTTGAAGAAAAATGATAAGTTTTATATCAATTTAAGTACAACAGTTATAAATAGACACTGGAACTGCCGTTTCAACTTTGATCTTGCGTCCAGCAGTTAGTTGTCCCGTGTTCTGGGATTATGTTCATAAATATTTATGTATTGTATTACGAGATAAGAAAATTCATTTGAACATAACTTACGCTGGATGTAATTACAAGTAATATTATACGTCTGGAAAGGCATTCACAGTATTCATTTCATGTTATCAGTTTGCTCGAATTATTTTTTCGCTTGAAATTTCTGATTAAAAACTGATTTTTGTGTGAAGTGCAATTTTCTTTGTTTTCTTACAAGCGTTGTGTGTTTAAGCGAGCGTTGCCATGAGTCACAATCATTTTCGAAACTTAAATTTTAACTTGCACATAATTAGCTTTGAACTTTCACATGTTGGTATTTGATTTTTACGTAATTTTATGCTTGCGTGTATGTAATGCTTTTAATTTAAAAAATTCAAATTCATGATTGCGTGTAAAGCTTTCATGATTTTTCATTTAGATTTTCTTTCTCAAGTCATATATTCAAATTTTTATTTCTTAAGCTTAAAGGCGTCAGTTTATGTATAATGTTCGTTTTTAAAGTAGTTAATTAAAACGAAGAAAATTGAAATAACTATTTCAAATTTCCGCTATCAATGACTTACTTGTACTTAAAAATATCCACCGCAACGCTCATATGTCGGGGCTGTTCAGGACACGTGTACAAATTTCTATCATCTTCCGGAAGCAAATCAACGTCGTGGAAGATGAAGCAGTCAAAATCACTAATCTTGAGCGCTTCTCTGAACCCAATATTCATCAACATGGCTCTGTTAAAAATTCCAGTCCCATCTTGCTCTATGACAAATATTGTATAGTCCAACTGTTGTTTCCTCAACAACGGATGCATGTGTTGGAGGAAAATTAATAAATGCTCCCCTCGACACCGAAATGGTACTATTATGGCCACCTTCTTGACAACTCGACACGTATCTGGAAACGAATGTCCTCCTGGTTTCAACCAGGAAAAACGTTTTTCCAAATCCAAAACAGATGGTACTGGAGATTTGACTATTTCTAATCTACCACCTGGAAAAATGCACCATTTAAATCGCAAATTTTTAAAAATTATTGATAATCTTACGTAAATTTGGAGGTACGTCTGGGCACAAAGGGATTGCAGTCGAATTCGACTTGTTGGTATCAACAATTTCGTCGAAATTTTCAAAATACGTTGTATTACCTAAATTATTTGAGCTAAACGCATCTAGTGACGTCAGATTGTTGCTTAAACTATAATTTCTGTTCGTTAAGGGCGTCCCACCGCTGCTGTTTGCTGCGCTATTGCTATTAATTCCTATTAAAGCTTTAATAAGGGGATGATGCTGAAAGCCAGCCTTTTCAGGAAATTGCAATCTGAAATTCAAGCTCGATTACATCGGGGTTTCTATAATTTGCATTTCTCTTTCTTACCTGGTAGCGTTGTAGTACGGATACATATTACTATGCCAACGTCTGTTTTCAATGAAGGTCCCGAAGAGGTACTCGATGGCAATCAGAGCTAGCACTAGGGTAAATAAACCCTTGTAAAGGGTGCCCGTTTGACACCAGAGAAGCATCACCCCATGAAGATGCCTTCTAACATTCCCCGACTTCCATCTTTCTTCTGAAACAAAAAAAGTTCTCGTTAAAAAATCGTTAAAATAAGTTGCGTTCCAACAAAACGGTTAGAAATGATTAATGGTGGATTAACTTAATTTACATGTTAATGTTGTAAATTTATTCGTACAAAGAGGCTTTATCTGATAAGCAAATATGTAATGAGGTTACGACGGACTCGGTTATAAAATTAATAATGATTTAAATAAATTTTAGTTTTTGCACTTTGAGTTTCATAATTGCTCTGACATTAATTATTATTTGTTAGTTTATCAATTTAATACCTACGATAAATAAATAATTTTCGGTGTTAATGGTTAATGTAGTTAAATATAATTAAAAAATCACGGTAATTATTAATTGTAAACCGTAGAAATTGTTTAAGTAATTATTTTCAAGATTTGTTTGTTTTTGTAATGTATTTAAATTTATAATTTATGTGCTACTTAAATTAACTACTTTAAAATTAAAAAATACAGCACCCTTCCAACAAATAACTAAATACCAGATACGTATTTTGACAGCAAAGCTATCATCATCAGTGGTAAACTAACACTGAGTGTCAGTTTACTACTGATGAAGATAGCTTTGCTGTCGAAATACGTATCTGATATTTAGTTACTTGTGTGAAGGGTGTTGTATTTTTTAGGTGTTGTTATTCAACAATTAAAGGTAACGGGTAGGCACTCCTTTGCGAACCCGGTAAAGGACAGGCCTACTTCAGGGAATTAGCGACCCTGCCTACGTGAGCTCCTGGTTTCCCCTCATCCCCTATAGATGGGAAATCATGTCCTAACCTAGTTTCCAATCCTTCCCCATATTTTAACCCCTCATATCCTAATCTTCCACTCCAACCCGCAATAGGCCAGCGTGGAGTGGCAAGGCCTGAAAACCTTCATGAATCTGCAACGAAATTTACGGCCCTCAGTCTCCAGCACTCCCGGAAGCCCCGGCCACTACAGCAGTCGGGCAACTGAAAGGAGAGAGGGTGCTAAGAATCACTGGGTTGCACCCGGGGCTGTCACACTACGACGATACGGATCAGAACATATAATATTCGAGGACTGTCAGATGAGAAAATACATGAATTAGAAAATGAACTGACAAAAATTAAATATGACATAGTGGGATTAAGCAAATTACTTAACCTAACCTAACCTAACCTAACGAAGAAAAGGCGAAGAATACTTAATCCTAAAAAGCGGAAACCATCTAATGTATAAAGGAAACACTTACAGTGGAGTAGCATTCATAGTGAACAAAAATATAGCACCTTACATAGAAACATACGAAGCAGTTTCAGATAGAATAGCATACATAACTATAATAATTAATAACAATATAAAACTAAAAATAATACAAGTGTAGGCACCAACCAGCACACATACAGAAGAGGAAATAGATATGTTTTATAGCGAGTTAAGACAAGTTTTAGAAAAACAACCTTGCACACTGCAAATCCTAATAGGAGACTTTAATGCGAAGTTAGGAAAACGACAAGAACCCGATGAAATATATATAGGGGAACATGGATACGGAGAGAGAAACGAACAAGGGGAACAACTGCTAAACTTTATGGAAGAACACAAACTATTTATGATGAATTCTTTCTTCAAGAAAAACTTACACCGCAAATGGACTGGCGATCCCCTAACGGTATCACGAAGAACAAAATAGACTATATCATGACGAATAATAGGAACATAATAAAAGATGTCAACGTGTTAAACAGCTTTGACGTAGGAAGTGACCATAGAATGGTCAGATCTATAATAAGTATAAATAAAAAAAAACTAGTACAACAAACAATAGAAAACAATAAAGGAATGAAATGTTTAAGAACTAACTTAGGCAGGAATCAAATACACTCTCTAATGAATACAGAAAGCCGAATAGTAACAAACAAAAACGAAATACTAAAAATAGTAGAAGAATTCTATAGAGCCTTATATAAAAGCAAAGTAAAACAAGATCGAAATTGTAACAAACAAAAGATCATAATGAACATGGCTCAGAAGAATTGCCTGAAATCGAAACGTGGGAAGTAGAAAAAGCAGTTCAAAATATGAAAACAAATAAAGCTGCTGGCGACGTGGAATAACAGCCGAGATGATAGGAGAGGGAGGAGAAGAACTAATTAAAAGCGTAACCAGATTATTAAATGAATGCATTCAACAAGGCAAAATCCCGAAGAAATGTAACAATTCAAAAGTGGTCATACTACATAAAAAAGGCGACAAAAGAAAGTATCTTGTCACACATGTACAAGCTCCCAACTAAGATAATAACCAATCGGCTAACGAGGAAACTAGATGCATACCAGCCAATGGAACAGGCGGGTTTCAGGAAAGGATTCTCAACCGCAGACCACTTATTAACAATGAAAGTACTCATAGAAAAGACTAACAAATATAACATACCAATTCTGCTGGCATTCGTCGATTACGAAAAAGCGTTTGACAGCATAGAAACATGGGCAGTAGAACAGGCGTTAAAAAACTGCAGAATAGACAGCCGATATATACAACTGTTACAAGATATTAGCAATGAAGAAACTGCAACATACCATCTGAACGAGACAACGAATCCAGTCCAACTGAAGAGAGGTGTAAGACAAGGAGACAGTTTATCACCGAAACTAGTCACTCTCGCATTGGAAGACATATTTAAAAAAGGAGACTGGTCAAACATGGGGATTAATATAAATGGAGACCACACGACTATCGCAGACCAAGAGGACGCCCCCAAATGAGATGGGTGGATGACATTAAAATAACAGCGGGCCTGAACTGGATGGGAAGAGCAAACAATAGACAAACATGGAAAGCAGATCTAGAAGAGGCATACATCCAAAAATGGATCTGAAGCTAGTGAAGAAGAAGAAGAAGATTCAACAGTTTGATTGTTTCTCTTAAATTAAAATTGATGGTAAACTTTGTGCGATTACCATAAATTAAAAATTTAATTGAATTTTTGCCCCACAGATGCCATGAAAATTTTTAATGTAAAAATTGGACAATTTATTTGTTCACAATCGATTCAAATTAGTTAAATTTTGTTTTGGCGCGTGTGTTCACTGATGAGGTTTAAAAAATAAGCGAAGCACTTTGTCTGGACTGTAGATGTTGTGTTTCGCCGTTTCACCATCGTCGTCGGCCGTTTTTCCGTCACCGTTTCGCCGTCGTCATTTCGCCGTAAAAAATTACTTGTATCGACCTCTGCCAGTTAATAATTTTATAGATTTCTTCAAATACCAAAAACCACTTATAACATTAAGTGTTCTGTGCGAAGCCATGAAACAATTGTCTTTAGTTTAAATATTGGGTCATAATAGTGTTAAATTTTTGATTTTATTTTTCTTTAGGTTGGGTTAGGTTAATATTAAAATTAATGAATATGTATTTATAACTTATATAAAGAGTAAATGTTTTTGAGAAACTAATAATAAAAACTTTCGCATTTGTTTCATACTTTTTGGGAAACGTATATTGGGTTGACGGCGAAACGGTGACGGTGGAACGGCCGACGGCAAAACGACCGATGGCGAAACGGCGATGGCGAAACGTCCTAGACCGCAAAAAATGACTCTTGTTTGAAAGTCACAACGGTTTCGTAATTGTTTGTGGAAAATTTAATTGCCATGAATGTCTGAACGTATCTTCAAAATGTGGAAATAGTTTTTACGATCTTTGAAGGTGAGTTCTACACATCAAAGCAATAAAAAAGTTTTAATACACATCGGCCTGACAACGCTCATTTACGGAGTTGCAGCGTCCGAAATAGAGAAACATTTCCAACAGTCTCTCTTCCGTAAAAACGTCATTCAGTTTACCTTTGTAGGAACTGTTTTGCATTAATAGATACAACTTGTCCTTAATGTTGTTTAAAATATTTCTGCTTTTTAAGAATACATTCAGATCTCCATGGCAATTAAATTTTTACAAAAATTACCAAAACTGTTAGATTAGCAATTTTCGACAAGCACCTTTATACGTACTGCTGTATGGAAAACAAGGTTTTTAAGTTAAAAGTTAGGAAAACTTAAGTGCGTACAAAATACATTATAAAATACATTCACCTCCCGCATCTACGCCCCTGGCCGATAAATTTAAAGATAAACAAGTGAAATTCTAAATCATTACAAATAAAATATCCATACAAAGATTAAATTAAATATTTTAATTTATGGCAAAGATATTAATTTAAAAAAAACTAGCCGAATGCGTGACCTTCGCTTCACGCTGTTTTGATAACTTTGAGATGTAAGACGCGTCGGCGCGTGCCGGATAAACTTCGCTAAAAATAAATAAGCTGTCTCGAGACGTAAGCGTCTGTCGCCGTGTTGTGGTGAGACAGTTAGGAATTTAATATATAGATGATTAAATCGATTCATTTTGGGGAGGCTGTAACTCCGGAAGAAAGCAGTTTATAAAAACTTTTTCTTGTAAAATGACTTAAGAAATCACCTACCGAAGTTTGTCGATGCAATTTTCCAACGCTTTGTATATTTAACTGCCAAAATCATTTTATTTTTTAATTTAACAAATGAATAAAATGAGTCGTTCGCTTAAATTTCTTTGCGAATATATTTTGTACGTTATAAAAGTCTTTTAAAGCAAAATACACGATTTACTATGCAGGAATCTTGAGTAACTTACCCCGATTGCTTTTTCAGATTCACTAACTGTATATGAGGGTTATTTCTCATATAATATATCGATATGTCAAATAAATCGTATTTTTCAGACTAACAAATAAAACAAATAAGTGGGTACTTAAATTTATACGCGATAAAATTTTATACGTCCAAAATATCCGGATTTAACTTTTCTATTAACTGCTGAAACGGCAAATGCGACATAGTGATTGGTAGATCTATTATTAAAGGAATTATTTCTTAAATAGTAGGAACTGAACTGAAATTAGCCAATTAAATTATACAGGGTGAGTAAAAAGTTGCGCACAATGTCTGTAACTTCGTAAATATTGATTCTATGAAAATATAATAAAAGTTGTTTGTGTACCAAAAAGAGAAACCGCTACAGAGTCCCAAACGTGAAAAAAAGGTGCCATTTGAAAAACAAAAGTTGGTTGCCATAGCAAACAAGTTTCCTAATAGAAGTTATTTTTTCATAGGATTAATATTAACGCAGTTACAGACGTAATGCGTTACTTTTCAGTCGCCTTGTATTTATCAAACTATTCTTTAGTAAATAAGCAATGGTTTTCCATTTTGTACCCGAACTGGAGTAATTATTGAAAAATAGTAATTCTTAAACGTTTAAGTTAGAAAGAAAAAACTACACCAGAGAAAAGCCTCTGTATAAAATACGCGAAATAATCATTATGTTCTGACTAAAGTCTCAGGAAAATCTCTTACCGTAAAATTATTAACCCACAGTCAAGGGGTCGCAGCTGTAACAGCCCGACCTTTGGCACCTTATCTAATAGACAAGCAATAAAACCGTTCTGTCGAGTTGAACAAACGAAATAACAACAAAATTGATTTAAAATAACTGAAGTAATTGTCCCATAATTTGAAAGTATTATTATTTATAAAGCGACAGGTTTAGAAAGAATCTCTACCAGGCTTTTCCACACTATTGGCGTGAAAGTATGTGAGAGAAAAACCTTAATTGAAATTTTGCTCTGCAAGAAATTAAAAGTGAGTAGTTGGTACCAATTTTGTGTAAAAAGCATTAAAATTTGAAATTTCCAACAATTAAACTGAAACATTCAGACAAAACCATTCTGTAGATCAACTCACGCACTAGAGACATTAAAATGTATGTAAATGATTCACTACCCGTCATTTCAAGTACTGTGAAAGTCTCAATTAAATTCCAAATATTCAAATATGTATAGGAGGCGTCAAAGTGAACGTAGAACAAACCGGATTATGGAGGCAATTTCAAACCACTCTACATTAAAATTGAGCCCATTGCATGTCATTGATTTAAAACAAACAGATAGCGTCACAGTAAACGTACAACAAAGATAAGAAAAATCGTCTCAAGCACGTTGGATCTACCTATTAAGGGACATTAAAACTGATTCCAAATATCCGTACATATATAAAAGCTCAAAGGGTTTTTTTCTCCGGTTCCTCCAGCGGCTACCACTTCACCAATTTGGACCATTTTTTTTTAAATGAAAGGTCTCTATCCACAGATAGAACATGAAACATTTTTATATTTTTATTCTACGTCGATTTTTTAATAATAATTATTTTAATTTATAATATATATGAAGGTCGGCTAGACGCGCGTCACTTGGGGCGCCATCTACAATAACGTCGCGTGTCATTATTGGAACTAATGCATCACGTGACTTGACATTTCGCCGGTTCTGTCAACGCTGTGTGTCAGTGCATTGTGCGCTGGGGTAACACTAGTTTTAATTAAATTCAAATATGCGAAATCTCAAGGAAACCATTTTGTAGCTCATTGCAAGCACTCTAAATCTCTTTCTTAAGTTGCATTAAAATTTAGACGCAACATTGTATAAACGTCATTTCAATAACCTACTGCGAAAGTCTAAATTAAATTTCAATTATTTAAAAATTTACAGAGGGCGTCACACTTAACCTATACCAAACCAAAGAAAACCATTTTATATCCCATCTTAAGCACTCTGGAGTTCTCTCCTAAGGGATATTAAAGTTTAGGCTAAACATTCCATTCAATAACGGCTAATATTAAAGTCTGAATTAATTTTTAATATTCAAAAATTTACAGAGGGAGTCACAGTAAACATACAGCCAGGGCCGTCGCTAGGCATTAAGCGACTAAAGCACTGCATAAGGACGCCTGTATTGCTGAAGCGTCAAACCGATCAAGAAAATGCTGTCGAGCAACCGTCACGGGAATTTCCTCGCATTTATTGAAAATTTTTGGATTTTTTTTACATTTTCACGATTTCATAAATATTTAGAAGAATTTGTAAACCTTTTGAAAAATTTTCCGATTGTATATTTTATACCGAATGTTTTTTGAAAAATTTATAAATATTGCATTTTTAAAAATTTTTTGAAAATTTTGAAAATTTTTAACAATTTTGATAATTCACGAAAATTAGCTAAAAAAGCTAAAAAAATTTTAAAAATTTTGAAAATATGTAGCGAGGGAAGTAAAAATGCAAAATATAGTAAATAGTCAATTCACAAAAATATTTGATTGTACACCGTGTCCATAAAGTAAACCTCCCCCCCCCCCAACTAACTTTTGAACGACTTGATATTTTACCACAACATTTAGTGTGCTTTAATGGGAAATTAAATACTATTTTTCATACCATATTAAAATTTTGTATCATCCAAAATGGCGACTGGGCGCCATTTTGAATTTTTTTTAAATAGAAAGGGGGGTCGAGTGACACTCATTGGAAAGGTTTTTTAATTCTGCGTCTGATCCATATGGTCTGAAAAATAGTATTTAATTTCCCATTACAGCACACCAAATTTTGTAGAAAAATATCAAGTCGTTCAAAAGTTAGTTGGGGGGGGGGGGTTACTTTATGGACACAGTGTATATATATCTAAGGAGTGTGGTTCTTAGATCATGCAGCTATTGGTCGAGAAAACGCCGTTTTTACACAGTGTACTCTACCTTGGGCCGTGTTGTGCATTATCTAGATACTATGTATCTTAGATAGTATCTAGAAACTTAACACAGTATCTGTAGATCTATATCTAGATACTACCTTTTCAGTGTATCTAGTATCTATATCTAGATACCAAAATCAAGTATATTACACAGTATGTAAATACAAAAATGTTTAGATACTTTTCCCGATACTTTTTTTTCCTGAGTAGTATCCACTTCCACATTGTTTGAAAACATAACCAGGGGCTAGGCACCTTTGCTGGGGACTTAAAACTGCGATCTTTTTGGTTCTCCCCAAAACAAATGCTAATTATTCCCCGCAGAGGTCGCTGTCTTGTCTGCACTAAAAAGTGAGGCGTATTTACAGATTGCGCATGGAAAATAATAATAATAAAGATATTATCGATTACAAAAAAAAAACTAGTATACATGTTTTCCTTAAGTATCTTATCTATATCTAGATAGAATTTGGATAAGGTATCTAACGTCTAGAGGGTGGTGGTAGCTCAGAGGTTAGGCGCTTAGCCTCTTACGCTTACTCCTCGCCAAAGCCATGCAACAAAATAAGAAATCTATGCCGCAACCCGCCACTCGCATCCCCCAATCTGGTGTAGGCAGCCGTGGGGTCTTAATGCCTGAAACCTTCTCTGGTATTTAGTCGTTCGGATTCGACGTTAAACTGTAGGTCCCCAGTACTCCACCTTAGCGCTAAGGAGAGCACGTGGCAGAGAAGAGTGCCGGTGCCCAGCAGTGGGACGTTAAGGCTGATTGCGCGATCTAACGTCTATATTTAAATACTTATTTCCGTAAGTATCTGTACCCGTGTCTAGATACAAAAAAAAGTATTTATGCACAACACTGACCGTGGGGGCGGGTTGTTTTATGTACTTATTGTAAAGCAAGCTTCTTGTGATGTCACGTGAGAAGTTGCAGGGGTGGGGGTGGGGTGGGAGGTTTGTAGCGTGATACATTGTTCGCCGACTGCATAGTGCAATATTATATGCACGTACACAAAATATTTATAGAATAGAAGTTTATTTGTATGTGTCTAAAATGGTTTTTTTTGCTATTGCTTTATGTTAGTAAATGAAATATATACCCTCCCTCGCCTAAGATTCAATAGCGGTAAAAAAAATTTGACATCCGTACCAATACCGTTTTATGATGTAGAAAAACATTACTTCTGCCAATTTATCGAATTTTTTACCTTGATTCTCTGGGTTTTGCCTAAGGGAACCAAATAGGCCTAGCGATGGCTGTGCATAGAGCCAACCTAAGTAAACCATTTTGTGGACCATCTCAAGCTTGTTTAGTTTACAGTTAAAACGAAAAATCAATTTTGGTTTTATTGCCGTGTCTCGTGTCTGATATAATTACAAAATCATTACGAGCAAATTGAGGGGTTGCAATAGTTCGTGTAACACATAATTTAAATTTATTGAATGGCTTACATTACCTGGTTGGAATGTAATTAACAGCTTATCAACACCATATTTAATTACATAATGTTAGCGTGTAATCTAATTGCTAATGTATATATCATAAAAGCTAACAGTGTTTTACTGGTAGTAATTTTTGTTTAGATAACATTGTGTGCTATGCTTCTTTTTTTGTTGGATGTTGGAAACGCAGATACTTAATTCAATTCAGTTGAAATACGAAAAATTTGCTACAAATTTGGAAAGGTTCCAAGGAGAGAAGAGTAAAAAAGATAATATTAAATGTTTTGTCAGGAACTTATTAAGCTGTTCAAAATTGGTTCAGTTTTCCTTATGACTGATGAGGTTATGAATAGTGTCTGGGTTTTTAGTCTAGTATTTAACGTATGAGGCAATCAATTAATAATAACTCCTGGCATAATTCCTTTAAATATATAGTTGGCGCATATGTAAAATTTTAAATGAATTATCTACGAGCATAGAATGGTAACACATCTATGTTTGACCTTATGCTAGCTTGTGTAGATAGTTATTATTTATTCGGTCAGATGGAATTGGTGCTTGTGTAATAGTAAAATAAAATAAAACAGGGTTCATAAGCGTAGAATATGAATGGTCATGAGTTTTAAAATTACTTCACGAAACAATTTTATGAAACTGCAAAAATATTTTTTTTTTAATGGAATGTAAAATAACAACCACGAATTAATGAAAATAGAACGTGTAAATTCATTAATACAACAAGGAAGTTCTACGAAAGAGAAGTTTCAACTATCAACATTCATAAGGGATAGAAAACCACCTTTAAATAGAAAACTTAAGAATTGCAGTACACAACAACAACTTTTTCTAAATTCTCGGCCGAAAAGTTAGTTTTCTTGTGCGACAAAATATTTTTAAACATTGAAAATGATCTTTCAACGTCACAACTCGTTAATTAAGCAAAACTGTAAAGGTTGTCCGGTGAACAACTGACAGGATTATTTGTCGACTTTAGTATATTTCCAATTTCTAATAATTGTGAGTATAACCACGATTGCGATGCAATAATTGTTCAATATATTCCGACAACCTGATGCGAAATTCTCAGCCGAATGCCAAATGAAAAAAAGTGGTCAACGTATACTTAACGGATTTGAGTACGCCCATAGTTATTGTTTACTTATTGAATTGCAAAGAAATGTTTTGCTATTCTACTAATAAAAGTCCGGTCTTTGCTTATGAATTTTACGCGTCGTTTATGTATTTTTTAATGACAATATAATAATTTATCAACAAGCGAGAACAATGCAAAAGAAATTAATACACAATATTTACCTACACGGTACATTAGGAAATAAACCACAAATTAATTGGATATAATGAAACCTAATACAGAACAATCAAATTATTTTCTAATTGGTTCCACAAATAACACAACAATTCATTATCGTATTTCAACTGCATGATAATTCGATCTATTGCTTTGCATCAAATTACAAAATTTCAATGGTTGGTATATATTTTAAAAATCGTAATAGTCCGTTTTATTAAGCTTCAAGCACAATTGTTTTTTAAGGTTCTGACATAAAACAGATTGCTTAAAAACGGACATAAGCAACACATTAGTTTGTTGAAATGTAATAGGAGCAGGCGTCGTCTCGTTGAATTTAAAAATTAAACGCTACGGAAACTTCCTGAGGCTTCACAACTTCATTCCGAAGACGCAGCGACAAACATGTGTTAGATTATAAGTTGGTGGGATTCAGTTGATTATCTTATAATAAATTGATTTTTTTACATACGTTTTACTCCTGCCTGCATAAGGTAAAGGTTCAGGTTGTAGTATGTAAGTAATACAAAAAAAACTGCCTTATAAATAAAAAACTCAAATTGTTTTCGAAACCAAACTTCTGGTTGGAAAATTTTTTCCTGATTTTTGGTGTTATTTCCAATGATTTTGTTAAACAAAAATAAAAAATGTCTATTTTTCCTTTATTTCATGAAGGGGTAAATTTACAGGGGGCATCACAGTGAACTTACTGGAAAAAAATTTAGTAGCCCGTCTTTAACACTCTGAACCTCCCTGACAAGGCACATCAAAAATTAGCAACGCCTATTTTCAAGTAACTACTGTGCAAGTCTGAATTAAACTTCAAATAATCAAATATTTACACGGGCGTCACAGTCCAAACGCAAGGAAGCTATTTTGTATAGCTCATCTCAAACACTCCATATCTCTTACAGTCAAAGGGCATTAAAATTGAGCCTGCATATTCACTACATTTGAATAAAATTGCAAACATACAAAAATTTTCAGGGAGCGTCACAGTAAACGTAGAATTATTTCTGTTCTTTTGTGTTAATTCCAATCAATCTTTTTCCACAAAAATAAATAAATACATGATATTTTGTTATTATTTCCCGAAGGTATTTAGAAAATCTTCAGCCTCTAGCTGCACTTGTATTCTTATAGGCGTAGCATTATATTCAAAAATTTTCAGCGAGCGTCACAGTAAACGTAGAATTATTTCTGTTCTTTGGTGTTAATTCCAATCAATTATTTTCCAAAAAATAAAATAAATACATGATATTTTGTTATTATTTTCCGTAGGGATTTAGAAAATCTTCAGCCTCTAGCTGCACTTGTATTCTTATAGGCGTAGCATTATATTCAAAAATTTTCAGCGAGCGTCACAGTAAACGTAGAATTATTTCTGTTCTTTGGTGTTAATTCCAATCAATTATTTTCCAAAAAATAAAATAAATACATGATATTTTGTTATTATTTTCCGTAGGGATTTAGAAAATCTTCAGCCTCTAGCTGCACTTGTATTCTTATAGGCGTAGCATTATATTCAAAAATTTTCAGCGAGCGTCACAGTAAACGTAGAATTATTTCTGTTCTTTGGTGTTAATTCCAATCAATTATTTTCCAAAAAATAAAATAAATACATGATATTTTGTTATTATTTTCCGTAGGGATTTAGAAAATCTTCAGCCTCTAGCTGCACTTGTATTCTTATAGGCGTAGCATTATATTCAAAAATTTTCAGCGAGCGTCACAGTAAACGTAGAATTATTTCTGTTCTTTGGTGTTAATTCCAATCAATTATTTTCCAAAAAATAAAATAAATACATGATATTTTGTTATTATTTTCCGTAGGGATTTAGAAAATCTTCAGCCTCTAGCTGCACTTGTATTCTTATAGGCGTAGCATTATATTCAAAAATTTTCAGCGAGCGTCACAGTAAACGTAGAATTATTTCTGTTCTTTGGTGTTAATTCCAATCAATTATTTTCCAAAAAATAAAATAAATACATGATATTTTGTTATTATTTTCCGTAGGGATTTAGAAAATCTTCAGCCTCTAGCTGCACTTGTATTCTTATAGGCGTAGCATTATATTCAAAAATTTTCAGCGAGCGTCACAGTAAACGTAGAATTATTTCTGTTCTTTGGTGTTAATTCCAATCAATTATTTTCCAAAAAATAAAATAAATACATGATATTTTGTTATTATTTTCCGTAGGGATTTAGAAAATCTTCAGCCTCTAGCTGCACTTGTATTCTTATAGGCGTAGCATTATATTCAAAAATTTTCAGCGAGCGTCACAGTAAACGTAGAATTATTTCGTTCTTTGGTGTTAATTCCAATCAATCTTTTTCCAAAAATAAAAGAAATACATGATATTTTGTTATTATTTCCCGAATGGATTTAGAAAATCTTCAGCCTCTATCTGCACTTGTACTCTTATAGGCGTAGCATTATATTCAAAAATTTACAGGAAGCGCTACAGTAAACTTACAACTTTTGTTGGTTCTCTGGTGTTAATTAAACTACTATGAGCCCTTTAGAAACCTATGCATCTCCGTTAAGTGGCAGTATTGTGCGACGTCAAAAATTCATTTATTGACGTCAAAAAATTTTATTTATTGACGTCTGAAAATAAAATTTATTTATAATTGACAAAGTATTTTTGGTTCTTATTTTATTATTATTGCTTGAACGGTTTTCAAACGTCAATAAATGATTTTTTGGCGTCATAAAATGGTTTTTTGATGGTTAATAAATGAATTTATGACGTCATAATTTTCAACCATTTTTAGACGTCAAAATATTAATTTGAAGTCGTAAAAAAATAATGTCCGACGTCAGACATTGAATTTGTGAAGTCTAAAATTCAATTTGCAATATCAGAAATTATTTAGCAACTTAACGAAAATCATAGAAATCTCTTTCAAACCATATTTAGATATACCATTTAAATAACTCAACAAACATTAATAATAATTAATGTATAACTAATACGAACTGACATTGTGCATTAGCAAAAACCACAAGACAATTCATGCAAAAATTACATTAAAGGTAATATCTATTTAGTGCCCTTTATGGTTCATAACTGTATTAAGGTCTACACAATCTTATAAAACTCAAGCTTCCTACTCGTAAATTCTACATCTTTAAGATACAAATTGACCGCTATTTAAACGTTGCTACAACTACGTCGGAAGTGGAAAAATCGAAAGCCCTTCGGGGTGCCATATCAGAATCACATAAAATCCTGGCGTCCAGATACTTTCGCAAAGTTTTATAAAATGTTCATCCACCCTTCTGGGCATAGATTTGGTGTTTTTATTGCATCCGTTATATTAGATATGGGAAAACTGTACGCCCTTCAGTGTGCCCTTCCTGATTGTAATCAGCATTAGTGTCCGAAGCACGCTATAAACCCCTAAATATACCGATCCGGCTTCTTAGACGGTTACAAATCGGCCAGGATTTAATTTCTGCAATTACAGTAAGGGTATGAAGAAAACAGACCCTTTTTGAATCAACGCCAACTCTGGCACGGAAAAAACAATATGTACCTGGTAAAATGTTACAGCTCCGACTTCTCTGGCAGATACGAATCCGGTACTATTTAATTTCTGTAATTATATTAAATGAACGCTACTGTAGACCCTTCAGCCCTTCCGGAACGAGCCGTAAAGTTAAGAGAACGCTATAAGCCTCAACAGCATACTTATTAAGACTTCTATACCGGATTTCGAGTTTATAAGATGCAAATTTAAGGGAATTTAATGTTTTCAACCATTAGGGAATGAAAACCGCAGACCCTTCCTGAATAATTAGCATTACGGCATCAAATCCAATACTGTTAAAGAGAGTGTGATCTTTTGAACTAAGGTTTCGAATTTTCAAGATGTAAAGTAATTGGTAATTTTCGTAAATTGTAATAAAAGTGCGGAATCTGCAAAATCTTTCAACAAGCCCTTTTTGTACTGTAATTATGCCTGGATAGCCTCATAAACCTCTATAACAGCCTCTTGAATTTTGAGCGCATAAAGAAAATAGGTCCAACCATTATGCGTTTTTTTAGGAGAAATAGATTACACATGCGAAAAATCTGTAGACCCTTCAAAAAACCCTTTTTAAATTACAAATTCTTATCGCACAATCTTGAACACGATGTTCATATTTGAATTTAAATTTATAGTTGAGTTGCTTAAATTTTATGCTTGTTACTTATAAAAAATATGAAATATTTTAAGGGCCCGTCTGAAATCCTAAATTTCGGGTAATCCCCCTATAATTAATTTTGATATTTTGATTTATCTTAGCTTAATACGTAATTGTAAATAAAAATTTTAAATTATACAGGGTTGGCTTCAAATTTTTAAGCATTAAAACGGCAAAAAGTATAATTTTACTGTTTACCAAAACAATTGAATAAATCATCTACTTTTAAAAATATTTTTCTGAAGCTTGGTACCTACTAAGGTATCGATTAAAGCTACGAATTGGCAACAAGATAACGCTAAGGATAAATCGAGTAAGACAATGAAGACTTCTTCGCCAAATTCTGCGGGTTTAGTGCTCCCAGATGACCTCACGAATTCTTTCGAGAGGGCACATTCCGCACTGTGACAATCACAACAAGGGAGCGAATGCGAACAGCATTTAAATGAAATCTCACCGCTTCCGGAAGCCGGATTTTACTTATCTAACTTGTTTTGTACTGCTAATAAGAGAAAGGAACTAGAAAAACGTAGAATGTTGTTATGAGTTTCCTTTTCTACGATTCTTAGATCATTTTTTGTTACTTAAAATATTGCCTGTTGAAAACATATATTATGACCTTAACTGTACATAATTAGTGGCATAAGAATTATTTTGAAGCTTCCTTGTACGCATAACGCAATTGTTTTTGCAGCAGGAAAAGGAGGAAGAGTAGTAAAATGAGAGGGATAGTTTATGATGATAAGCTGCTAAAAATAACAGGGAGAAGCAGGGGAAGTGGCATAGATAGTTGAAAGGTGGGGAGGAGGAAGGAAGTAGCAAACAGGGAAGGGAGGGCAGTAGGGTAGATAAAAAGTAGATGAAGAGAAGGAGGAAGTGATAGAAAGAAGAAATGCGGCTAAAATACAGCTAAATACAGGGTCCCTTTCCAAAGATACGCGGTCTGTTTCTAAAAATACAGCTAAAATACAGCTAAATAGAGACCCTGTGTTTTTAGAAACAGACCCTGTATTTAGTTGTATTTTTAGGAACAAACCCTGTATTTTTAGAAACAGACCCTGTACTTGGCTGTATTTTAGCTGTATTTTTAGAAACAGACCCTGAATTGTTAGAAACAGACCCTGAATTGTTAGAAACAGACCCTGTATTTAGCTGTATTTTAGCTGCATTTTTAGAAACAAACCCTGTACTTAGCTGTATTTTTAGAAACAGGCCCTGTACTTAGCTGTATTTTTAGAAACAGATCCTGAATTGTTAGAAACAGACCCTGTATTTAGCTGTATTTTAGCTGCATTTTTAAAAACAGACCCTGTATTTAGTTGTATTTTTAGGAACAAACCCTGTATTTTTAGAAGCAGACCCTGTACTTGGCTGTATTTTAGCTGTATTTTTAGAAACAGACCCTGAATTGTTAGAAACAGACCCTGAATTGTTAGAAACAGACCCTGTATTTAGCTGTATTTTAGCTGCATTTTTAGAAACAAACCCTGTACTTAGCTGTATTTTAGCTGTATTTTTAGAAACAGGCCCTGTACTTAGCTGTATTTTAGCTGTATTTTTAGAAACAGATCCTGAATTGTTAGAAACAGACCCTGTATTTAGCTGTATTTTAGCTGCATTTTTAAAAACAGACCCTGTATTTAGTTGTATTTTTAGGAACAAACCCTGTATTTTTAGAAACAGACCCTGTACTTAGCTGAATTTTATCTGCATTTTTAGAAACAGACCCTTTTCTTAGCTGTATTTTAGCTGTATTTTTAGAAACAGACCCTGTACTTAGCTGTATTTTAGCTGTATTTTTAGAAACAGACCCTGAATTGTTAGAAACAGACCCTGTATTTAGCTGTATTTTAGCTGCATTTTTAAAAACAGACCCTGTATTTAGTTGTATTTTTAGGAACAAACCCTGTATTTTTAGAAACAGACCCTGTACTTGGCTGTATTTTAGCTGTATTTTTAGAAACAGACCCTGAATTGTTAGAAACAGACCCTGTATTTAGCTGTATTTTAGCTGCATTTTTAGAAACAAACCCTGTACATAGCTGTATTTTAGCTGTATTCTTAGAAACAGACCCTGTATTTAGCTGTATTTTTAGAAACAGGCCCTGTACTTAGCTGCATTTTAGCTGTATTTTTAGAAACAGACCCTATATTTAGCTGTATTTTAGCTGTATTTTTAGAAACAGACCCTGAATTGTTAGAAACAGACCCTGTACTTAGCTGCATTTTATCTGCATTTTTAGAAACAGACCCTTTTCTTACCTGTATTTTAGCTGTATTTTTAGAAACAGACCCTGAAAATTGTTAGAAACAGACCCTGTACTTAGCTTAATTTTATCTGCATTTTTAGAAACAGACCCTTTTCTTAGCTGTATTTTAGCTGTATTTTTAGAAACAGACCATGTATTTAGCTGTATTTTAACTGTATTTTAGAAACAGACCCTGAAAATTGTTAGAAACAGACCCTGTACTTAGCTGAATTTTATCTGCATTTTTAGAAACAGACCCTTTTCTTAGCTGTATTTTAGCTGTATTTTTAGAAACAGACCCTGTATTTAGCTGTATTTTAGCTGCATTTTTAGAAACAAACCCTGTACATAGCTGTATTTTAGCTGTATTCTTAGAAACAGACCCTGTATTTAGCTGTATTTTTAGAAACAGGCCCTGTACTTAGCTGCATTTTAGCTGTATTTTTAGAAACAGACCCTGAATTGTTAGAAACAGACCCTGTACTTAGCTGAATTTTATCTGCATTTTTAGAAACAGACCCTTTTCTTACCTGTATTTTAGCTGTATTTTTAGAAACAGACCCTGAAAATTGTTAGAAACAGACCCTGTACTTAGCTTAATTTTATCTGCATTTTTAGAAACAGACCCTTTTCTTAGCTATATTTTAGCTGTATTTTTAGAAACAGACCCTGTATTTAGCTGTATTTTAACTGTATTTTTAGAAACAGACCCTGAAAATTGTTAGAAACAGACCCTGTACTTAGCTGAATTTTATCTGCATTTTTAGAAACAGACCCTTTTCTTAGCTGTATTTTAGCTGTATTTTTAGAAACAGACCCTGTATTTAGCTGTATTTTAGCTGCATTTTTAGAAACAAACCCTGTACATAGCTGTATTTTAGCTGTATTCTTAGAAACAGACCCTGTATTTAGCTGTATTTTTAGAAACAGGCCCTGTACTTAGCTGTATTTTTAGAAACAGACCCTGAATTGTTAGAAACAGACCCTGTACTTGGCTGAATTTTATCTGCATTTTTAGAAACAGACCCTTTTCTTAGCTGTATTTTAGCTGTATTTTTAGAAACAGACCCTGAAAATTGTTAGAAACAGACCCTGTACTTAGCTGAATTTTATCTGCATTTTTAGAAACAGACCCTTTTCTTAGCTGTATTTTTAGAAACAGACCCTGTATTTAGCTGTATTTTAACTGTATTTTTAGAAACAGACCCTGAAAATTGTTAGAAACAGACCCTGTACTTAGCTGAATTTTATCTGCATTTTTAGAAACAGACCCTTTTCTTAGCTGTATTTTAGCTGTATTTTTAGAAACAGACCCTGTATTTAGCTGTATTTTAGCTGTATTTTTAGAAACAGACCCTGAAAATTGTTAGA
Source organism: Ctenicera cuprea (assembly GCA_958336395.1). Lineage (NCBI taxonomy): Eukaryota > Metazoa > Arthropoda > Insecta > Coleoptera > Elateridae > Ctenicera > Ctenicera cuprea. The sequence goes on along the minus strand of OY284489.1, from coordinate 4,786,810 downwards.
AACAGACCCTGTACTTAGCTGAATTTTATCTGCATTTTTAGAAACAAACCCTTTTCTTAGCTGTATTTTAGCTGTATTTTTAGAAACAGACCCTGTATTTAGCTGTATTTTAGCTGTATTTTTAGAAACAGACCCTGAATTGTTCGAAACAGACCCTCTATTTAGCTGTATTTTAGCTGCATTTTTAGAAACAGACCCTATATTTAGTTGTATTTTAGCTGTATATTTAGAAACAGACCCTGAATTGTTAGAAACAGACCCTGTATTTATCTGAAATTTATCTGCATTTTTAGAAACAGACCCTTTTCTTAGCTGTATTTTAGCTGTATTTTTAGAAACAGACCCTGAATTGTTAGAAACAGGCCCTGTACTTAGCTGTATTTTTAGAAACAGACCCTTTTCTTAGCTGTATTTTAGCTGTATTTTTAGAAACAGACCCTGAAAATTGTTAGAAACAGACCCTGTACTTAGCTGAATTTTATCTGCATTTTTAGAAACAGACCCTTTTCTTAGCTGTATTTTAGCTGTATTTTTAGAAACAGACCCTGTATTTAGCTGTATTTTAGCTGTATTTTTAGAAACAGACCCTGAAAATTGTTAGAAACAGACCCTGTACTTAGCTGAATTTTATCTGCATTTTTAGAAACAGACCCTTTTCTTAGCTGTATTTTAGCTGTATTTTTAGAAACAGACCCTGTATTTAGCTGTATTTTAGCTGTATTTTTAGAAACAGACCCTGAATTGTTCGAAACAGACCCTCTATTTAGCTGTATTTTAGCTGCATTTTCAGAAACAGACCCTATATTTAGTTTTATTTTAGCTGTATATTTAGAAACAGACCCTGAATTGTTAGAAACAGACCCTGTATTTAGCTGAAATTTATCTGCATTTTTAGAAACAGACCCTTTTCTTAGCTGTATTTTAGCTGTATTTTTAGAAACAGACCCTGTATTTAGCTGTATTTTAGGTGTATTTTTAGAAACAGACCCTAGATTGTTAGAAACAGACCCTCTGTTTAGCTGTATTTTAGCTGCATTTTTAGAAACAGACCCTGAATTGTTAGAAACAGACCCTGTATTTATCTGAAATTTATCTGCATTTTTAGAAACAGACCCTTTTCTTAGCTGTATTTTAGCTGTATTTTTAGAAACAGACCCTGAATTGTTAGAAACAGGCCCTGTACTTAGCTGTATTTTTAGAAACAGACCCTATATTTAGCTGTATTTTAGCTGTATTTTTAGAAACAGACCCTGAATTGTTAGAAACAGACCCTGTACTTAGCTGAATTTTATCTGCATTTTTAGAAACAGACCCTTTTCTTAGCTGTATTTTAGCTGTATTTTTGGAAACAGACCCTGAAAATTGTTAGAAACAGACCCTGTACTTAGCTGAATTTTATCTGCATTTTTAGAAACAGACCCTTTTCTTAGCTGTATTTTAGCTGTATTTTTAGAAACAGACCCTGTATTTAGCTGTATTTTAGCTGTATTTTTAGAAACAGACCCTGAATTGTTCGAAACAGACCCTCTATTTAGCTGTATTTTAGCTGCATTTTCAGAAACAGACCCTATATTTAGTTTTATTTTAGCTGTATATTTAGAAACAGACCCTGAATTGTTAGAAACAGACCCTGTATTTAGCTGAAATTTATCTGCATTTTTAGAAACAGACCCTTTTCTTAGCTGTATTTTTAGAAACAGACCCTGTATTTAGCTGTATTTTAGGTGTATTTTTAGAAACAGACCCTAGATTGTTAGAAACAGACCCTCTGTTTAGCTGTATTTTAGCTGCATTTTTAGAAACAGACCCTGAATTGTTAGAAACAGACCCTGTATTTATCTGAAATTTATCTGCATTTTTAGAAACAGACCCTTTTCTTAGCTGTATTTTAGCTGTATTTTTAGAAACAGACCCTGAATTGTTAGAAACAGGCCCTGTACTTAGCTGTATTTTTAGAAACAGACCCTATATTTAGCTGTATTTTAGCTGTATTTTTAGAAACAGACCCTGAATTGTTAGAAACAGACCCTGTACTTAGCTGAATTTTATCTGCATTTTTAGAAACAGACCCTTTTCTTAGCTGTATTTTAGCTGTATTTTTGGAAACAGACCCTGAAAATTGTTAGAAACAGACCCTGTACTTAGCTGAATTTTATCTGCATTTTTAGAAACAGACCCTTTTCTTAGCTGTATTTTAGCTGTATTTTTAGAAACAGACCCTGTATTTAGCTGTATTTTAGCTGTATTTTTAGAAACAGACCCTGAATTGTTCGAAACAGACCCTCTATTTAGCTGTATTTTAGCTGCATTTTCAGAAACAGACCCTATATTTAGTTTTATTTTAGCTGTATATTTAGAAACAGACCCTGAATTGTTAGAAACAGACCCTGTATTTAGCTGAAATTTATCTGCATTTTTAGAAACAGACCCTTTTCTTAGCTGTATTTTAGCTGTATTTTTAGAAACAGACCCTGTATTTAGCTGTATTTTAGGTGTATTTTTAGAAACAGACCCTAGATTGTTAGAAACAGACCCTCTGTTTAGCTGTATTTTAGCTGCATTTTTAGAAACAGGCCCTGAATTGTTAGAAACAGACCCTGTATTTATCTGAAATTTATCTGCATTTTTAGAAACAGACTCTTTTCTTAGCTGTATTTTTAGAAACAGACCCTGAATTGTTAGAAACAGGCCCTGTACTTAGCTGTATTTTTAGAAACAGACCCTATATTTAGCTGTATTTTAGCTGTATTTTAGCTGTATTTTTAGAAACAGACCCTGAATTGTTAGAAACAGACCCTGTACTTAGCTGAATTTTATCTGCATTTTTAGAAACAGACCCTTTTCTTAGCTGTATTTTAGCTGTATTTTTAGAAACAGGCCCTGTATTTAGCTGTATTTTAGGTGTATTTTTAGAAACAGACCCTAGATTGTTAGAAACAGACCCTCTGTTTAGCTGTATTTTAGCTGCATTTTTAGAAACAGACCCTGAATTGTTAGAAACAGACCCTGTATTTATCTGAAATTTATCTGCATTTTTAGAAACAGACCCTTTTCTTAGCTGTATTTTAGCTGTATTTTTGGAAACAGACCCTGAAAATTGTTAGAAACAGACCCTGTACTTAGCTGAATTTTATCTGCATTTTTAGAAACAGACCCTTTTCTTAGCTGTATTTTAGCTGTATTTTTAGAAACAGACCCTGTATTTAGCTGTATTTTAGCTGTATTTTTAGAAACAGACCCTGAAAATTGTTAGAAACAGACCCTGTACTTAGCTGAATTTTATCTGCATTTTTAGAAACAGACCCTGTATTTAGCTGTATTTTAGGTGTATTTTTAGAAACAGACCCTAGATTGTTAGAAACAGACCCTCTGTTTAGCTGTATTTTAGCTGCATTTTTAGAAACAAACCCTGAATTTTTAGAAACGGACCCGCATTTAGCTATATTTTAGCTGTATTTTTAGAAATAGACTCTGTATTTAGCTGTATTTGAGCTGTATGTTTAGAAACAGACTCTGTGGGTAGACGAACCAACGTTTTATAACATATTGGATATCAATTAGTCAGGCCGGGGGGAGCTAAGCCTCTTTGAGGCTAGAGCTGACGCCTGCGATAAGGGCGGCGGCCATGACATCCGTTCTCCTTAACACCTGCGGCCACCTCTTATCTACTCTCTTATCAGCTGACTCCGAGACCGAGTTGGGCTAGACTGGAAGTAAAACAAAGAGTCTTAGCCCTGTTCATTTCTTATGGGAGATTTGGCCTAGGAACCCCATTACTCTTCTCCTCCTGGAGCTTCTCCAAGAGCTCCAACCTGCTCCGGATCCAAATAAAATCCGAAATCAAACCACCTCATAAGCCCCTTCAAGAGCTAAGTAGCGGCTACACTAAGTCCCAGCAAAATCTCCGGCACCGCGAGCCGTTTCAAAAGCAAAGCAGCAGCTACACCAGGTCTCGGTCAAGCCACTCCCAGCCCCGCGAGCTCCTTCTGAAGCGAAGCAGCGCTCCTAGGCCCGGTCTCTATGCGGATCCTAAGCTTCTGAAGCTTCAATCCGACCCCTTTGTTCTTTAAAATAATTCTGTTGATTTAAACTTTTCTTTTGTTCATATATTAATTGTTTGTACGACTTTGATGTTAAATGTTATTCAAACATAATTTTGTCTGTCAAATAAATACCTGAAGCTTTTAAAGGTGTTAATAACAAGATGGTGATGAAGAGTAATATATTATAACTTTACCTATACAGAGTGGCTAGGAAAACCCCGGCCACTTTTCTTGCGGCGGTCAAGAGATGGCGCTTTAGTAAAGAAAAATTAAATTAAAATACTGGCAACAACGCAGAATCCAAGACGTTTTAGTTAATACATACGCCCCATATTAAATCAAAACAACTAAAACGTCTTGGATTCTGCGTTGTTGCCAGTATTTTAATTTAATTTTTCTTTACTAAAGCGCCATCTCTTGACCGCCGCAAGAAAAGTGGCCAGGGTTTTCCTAGCCACTCTGTATATTATTATCATATCAGGGACGAAAGAACTATTTGATGGGCCCTTAGTTATCCCACTGTCTTTAAAGCACCACTACATTAGTACTTATATAATTTATGAATAATTACAAAGCGCTGGTTAAATAAACAACATGTCATTATGACTTGTTCTATATTATAATAACACGTGGCGTGCATACTCAATGTTGTTTCAACACTGCCTTTAGGCAAAATTATTAAATATTCAGGCACTATTTTCTTTTCATGACATTTTATTAATTAAAATAAAAGTATATTTACAAAAGAATTCTGAAGCAGCAAAAATTAATTAAAAGTGTCCTTGCAAGGACAAACAAAATGACCCTCATCCTTCTCGCCACTCATCACTGTTTACACGCTTTTATGAAAAAAATAAGTAGGTGAAGTTAGGACTTGATATTCTCCAATGGTTCGACATATTTCGCGTTTCCTAACTTGAAACTCTACGCATAACTCTTAATCTAAAGCGAATTAAAACTTCTTACCCAAAACTTTCTTTTCGGAAACTTTGGATGTTCGTGGGTGGTTTGCAAGACTATGTATACCATTAGTGGAATATTAAATGTTACTTCTGGACTAGGGAAATTGGGCACTTCAAAAATCGTTAAATTATCACCGAAAATCGCTTTAAAAAAATACTTGTAAAAAAATGTCTGTGCACATACGAGGGTCCAACAAAAAATATGATATTGGCAAAGTATTTTAAAGGTTCAGTTTTAAATAGTGATAGGGTGATATGATTCGAGGGTTGATCAAAAAAAATATTAAATTTACATAAAATATATATAGGAGGGTCGATCAGAAAGTACTAAATTGGCAAAATACTTTGAAGGGTGAATTTTGAATGTACATTGGTTTTTCTGTATTAACCAATGCAAATGATCAACCTACATCAATCAAAACCGGTCAATCATCACAATTACTCGTGACGATTCAAACTTAGACCCAACAATTAAAGACATTATCTTTATATTGGTATCTGTTTACGAATGAAGTTCTTATTTAATTTATTTTACCAGTGATAACCTACATTAAATTTAAGATAAGCAACTATGAACATAATTTTATCACATTCGTTTAGAAAAATTCCCAATTTTAAGGTCTTATTTTAGTTTATTTTGTGTCTAACCTAAAATTCATTAATAAATTTTAATACCTTGGCCTTTGCTTTTAAGTTGCATCTGACTAAAAGCAGATTCTAGTTTCACAAAATGTCTGCTTGTGCAACATAAAATTCATGAAAGTTTGCCCAATCCCAAAAATCAAGGATGTTCTCCTTATTCATTACAAACAAGTTTATCAAAATTAAAAACACTTATCTTAACTGTTACTACGAATGTTCCATCTTGTCGACTGATAAATTAAATTTGTTATAAGAATTCTGCGTCAAAGAACTCATGTAAGATGCATGATATATTTAAATTTTGTACGAGTTTATTATTCCAGCAGTCGAATAGTCGTTAAAACCATACGCTGTTGCAAACATCCGGGATAAAATGTATTTGAAATTTTTTCGAGAATTTTTATATTTCCATAAAATTGTCAAAATTTTCGAATTATTTTTAAAAATGTTATCAGATCTTTTATTCTAATTTAATTAACTGGAAATATTCTAGTTCTCATTTCAAAATTGACTGACATAGGGTATTATTTTACGTACCAAAAAACGATTTTGTGACGTCATACAGTTTTAACGTGAAAAAACATTTATATCGGTCAAAAAATATTTTTTCAGTAATTTGTTTTTTTTTGACGTCACAAAATCACTTTCAAACGCAGAATATTCTTTTTTTGACGTCAGAGATTGATTGTTTGATGTTTGGAATTACCAAAACTATTTTATTATTAATATATGAAACGGATTTTCCAAAGTCAATAAATAATTTGATTTTGTGACGTCAAAATACCATTTGTTAATTGTCATGCTATATTGTTTATCTTTAACCATAAAGGTACAGATGTCAATAATGTATTTTTTGACTTCAAAATGTATTTATTGAAGTCAGTAAATTAATTTTTGACGTCAAAAATTTAAATTTTTACTAGATATACTAACGTACCGACATGATTTCACGTTTCTCAAATATTTTGACGTCAGAAATTGATTTTGTGATATTTGAAAGTCGTTTTATTTCAGTTATTAACAAAACTATTTTATTATTAACATATAAACCAGATTTTGTGAAGTCAATAAATAATTGTTTGACAGCAAAAATTGACGTCAAAAAGATTATTTGTTAAATGTCATGTTATTACTTATCTTTAACATAAAATAATTAAGTTCAGATGTCAATAATTTATTTTTTAGCGTCAAAATCTATTAACGGCAACAATGACGATGTACCAGAGGTCAGTAATTGTTTTTTGGCGCCAAAAATCTCTTTTAGACATAGAAGATTAATTTTTTGACGTCAGAAATTGATTTTATGACGTCAAAAAACTATTTGTTATTGTCATGCTATTCTTTATCTTTCAGTTGTCAATAATTTACTGTTTTGATGTCAAAATCTATTTATTGACAATAGTACATCAATTTTTGACGTCAATAAGTTAATTATTTACGTCAAAACCCGTAGATACACTCACGTACCGGCCTGATTTGACGCAAGAGGCTCTGCAGTCGCTGTCACATTTGATATTTTGTTGTGTTGGTGTGAATATGTCAACTTCTTTTTTAAACCATGAAAATGATATTTATTAAAAAGACCTATCAATCCTTTTAATTATAAACAAGATTAATAAACTCGAGAAGAAGGGTGTAGCGCATTAGCTCTACCTGCTGGACGGCCGATCGTCATTGTTGGCTTTTTACATTCTTGTCAGTACTTTGTTATCTACTTGCTTTGATTGACGTTGGAAAATACTGCCATCTAACGGTATAACTGGTGTAGTAGTGAAGTTTTAGTTATAGTTAATCACCACACCAAACTATTTGCCCATATTTAAAGGTGGCTAGAAAGAAGCTGACGAGGAGAAAGAATTGATAGGAAAGGGAAAGCGGAAAGCCAGGAAGAAGATGAGCAGTAAATGACAGAAAAGAAGAGATGATTGTTAGAAAAAAGTGATAAAATGGAAGTAACAGGAAGAAAAAAAATGTGCGAAAGAGGAAGTCACGGAGAAGAGGAGAGAAACGATAGATTGGAAGAAGAGAAGAATAGATTGGAACGTGGGGAGGGGTTTGCGACCAAAAGCGAGAGAGGATGAGAAGGATGGTGGAGGAAAATTGAAGAATAAGTAATTCTCGATGAGGTGGGCGTGTATTGATGGATGGTAAGATGACGAAGACAGAAGGACGATGCAAATTGCAAAAGGCGAAACCAAGTAGGAGAAAACAATGAAGACGCCAAAAGAAAGTGGGGATGAGACGGGTGGTCAGAAGTAGGGGTTATATGAAAGAGGGGTGTAGGAAAAAAATTAAAGAATAATTAATTCTCGATGACGTGGAGGTGTATTGATGGATGGAAAAATGACGAAGGCAGAAGGGCGATGCAAATTTCAAAAGGCGAAACCAAGCAGGAGAAAACAATGAAGATCAAACAACAACAATCACTCTGTGACTGTTAGTATACCTCAAATGGGCTAAAAATTCAAGAAATTACTTTTCTGCTTTTATACAATTTTTGTAAATTTTAATGCGTTGCAGTAATTTCAAAGCCTCACAAGTTGCAACTTGGAAATTTTGTTGGTTCCTTCGTAACGAAGTATTTACTCACTTTGTGTTTCTTTCAAACATTCTCGTAATATTATTATAGCATTATCTAGAGTTCTGATCGACAAATCCATTACTTGTGAAGATTTACAGTGACAGATAAACAGGCTGATTGATTTAAGATGGGCTTTATTAATGATAATTGTTTTTTAAATTGATAGGTTTGCTGAATATTAATACGATCAAAGATTTATGTTTTTCCTTGTTCCCTTCCTTCTTTCAAGTTTAAAATTTCAAATTCGCCATTAGATCTGTAACAAATTTCGGGATAGCAATGTGACGTGTACTTGTGTATACTTAAAAAACTGTGAACGCACCAAAGACCAAGTGACCTCGAAGCGACCTATTGTACAATGTATATAAGACTTTCACTAAATGTTAAACAGTGACTTTCAAAGAACTGAATGTTAACTGTACCTCGTATCTAAAATTAAAATGTAAATTATAGCAAATAACGGTAATAAAGTACTTTCATTATTCGATCTCGCTTTTTTCCCTTTTATCGCTGAAAACGCAAATTCGTTCCATATCGCGGCTAGTAAAACAAGCATCTAGTGTATAATTGCATTAATAATTCGCTACAATCTAAAATCTAATAAGAAAGGCACGCAAGCGAGTGGTCATTGTCGGGTTGAGGTAGGTCAGCTCCCTTGCTTGAATGCCACATACTGGTTTTGCTGCCTGATTCGTCTTGTTTTAACCTTGTCTCCTCACATGTGGTTTTCCGTCTTTATTATTTGGGTTCATGGAAGTTTTACAAAAGAGATGATTTTTTTGAATTTATTTATATTTGAAACCGATCGGTTTCGATCGGAATTTATCGGCATGGTTCGGGTTTTATCGGTGCGGGTCGGGTAATTATCTTCAGCAAGAGAAACAATCAGGGGAAAAATATTCAAAATATTTTGTTAATAAACTATGACTAGAAAAACGTATTTACGTAGTCTATAAAGACGAATTGAAGGTTTTTCCAGAGGTCTTTGTCAGTTTCCAATGCGAGTATCAAAAATTAGCATGTTCAAGGCGTACTAGACTACTTTACGACACATATAGCCTTGTCTATTGCTCTTGCTCCTTTTAGTTTTACTTAACATTTTTGACCTGCTGTCAAAATTTAATCAAATCTGTTTTGAACGTAGACTCTTATAAGAATTTTGCCCTTTATATTTTAAGTTTGCGTTCAAGGGTTATCTACATAAATTGTTAGTCATCAAATTTTATAGAAGCTTATAAACTGAGATTACATTACTTCCGATTTTGTGGTGGCGGTTATTAACTCCAACATTGGAAATGCAGAAAAACAGATACTTTGTGGTTAGTAAGTTTCGCAGAATTCAATTCAACATTCCGAGTAAGCCCAAACTATTTATTAATATACAGAGCGTCCCAAAAATAATGGGACGCCATTTGAAAATAGACCGTTTAAACCAAAAACAGCTTCCCCGAAATTGGAACCAATCACACTTTGATTAATAATATCCCCCCCCCCCCGATAAATTTAGAATTTTAGGTTAAAATTTTCACGAATGTTTTACTATTGAAGATATACATTTTTACGAATTTTCGCTCAAATCCATCAAACGGGCGTATTTCTTAACGTAATTTTTACACTTTACGATATTTTCTAACTTTTGACGTGAAAATCTTACTCTACATACATAAATACATCAGAAAGGTTTGTTTAACGTCGCCAGGTCCAACGGTTTTCGAGATATGTCAATTTTTGTGAAAAACCCGAGTTTCTTTAAATTGCGGAAACAGTCTGCACAAATTTTAAGGGTAAATTCTACACTCTAAGCGGTGTTCTATTATCTGCGGGACACCCTGTATAACAAAGAGGGTAATAAATATACTTAAAATAATTGATGGGTAACATCAGATTTTTCGTACCGAATCGGACATCATCGGATAGAGTCGTTTTTTTTTATTCCGATAATAAAAATAAATATACTTAAAATAATTGATGGGTTACATCAGATTTTTCGTACTGAATCGGACATCATCGGATAGAATCGTTTTTTTATTCCGTTAATATAACTTAAAATTTGGACCCATAGAACGAAACTAAATTTTATTTGCGGAAATGAAGATGAACTTCACTTCTCAGACTATTTTTCGAGAAGAAAAATGTTGACGTTAAATTGAGATAATATTTAATTAAATATGAGAAATCTTTGAACTGTTCGGATCGCGTTTTGTCGGTTTGGGTCGAGCGTCATCGACTATGACTTTAATATGAAGATAAAGCTTTCGGTTTTGTTTGGAGAAGTTGAATTTAGGACCACAAAATAAAGATAAAGCTTACTCAGCATAGTGTTATGCTTGCTTTAGAATAAAAATGTCTTCAAGTAAACATTTTTTTAATCGTAGAAAATCGTGCTTAAGGATCTTGGGTCGGTTTTTGTCGACTCTTATCGGCTAGAATCGTTTTTTTAAATATTTATTTTGGCTTTGGATTAAAGAAGTTTATATTTAATACCACCATACGAAGATAAACCTTGGTTTAAAAAAAATAAGAAAAAGAAAATGTCTTAGCTGAAATATTTTGTTATTGGGGGAAAAATCGTGCTCAAGGGACTTGGGTCTATTTTTATCGGTTTCTGTCGACTTTTACCAACTAGAGCCGATTTTCTTCTTAATTATTATTGGTTTAGTTTGAAGAAGTCTAAAGTTAGAACCACAAAATGAATCTAAACCTGAATTAGTTTTCTGTTAGCTTGGGTTTTGAAGAAAACTGAGAAAAAGAACAGTTTTGTGTTAAAAATTTTGTAAATGGTGGGAAAACCTTCGTTAAGAGTCTTAGGTCGGTTTTTATCGGTTAAGGTCGACTTTTATCGGCTGCAGTCGGATTTTTTAAATTATTGTAGTTCGGTTTGAAGAAGCTTAAATTTAGTACCCCAATTTGAAGATACAGCTTACCCAGTTTTCTGTTAGTCTTGGTTTTGAAGACAAATGTGTTGATTTAAACATTTTGTTAATAGTGGAAAAATCTTGCTTACGGGTTTTAGATCGGTTTTTATCGGTGTTTGTTTTTTGGTTTGATTTAAAGAAGTTTAAATTTCCGACCACAAAATGAAGGTAAAGCTTCTCTATTTTAAAACAAACTGGGGGAAAGACAAATTAGGAAAATATCAAAGTTTAAACATTTTGGTAATGGTGGAAATTTAAGGATGTTGGGTCGGTTTTTATCGGTTTGGGTCAACTTTTATCGGCTAGGGTCGGTTTTTCTTACTTTTATTAGCCATACCTAATACCACGAGCTATTGCCATTGCTTTTATAAATTTGAAGCTTTTTCATATATTTTTTCTAATTTACTTTTTAACATTTCTACTCTTACTCAAACATATCCTCTATATTTAAATATAAATAATTAAGTTAAAAATCTTTGAATTAATTTACTCACCCATTTTCTAACATTAACGAAACCGATTGAGAAACTCAAAAAGCACAACCTTTAAACCGTAACATCTAAATTATTAAGCAACTGCGCCTACCAATGTTTCTTCTTGCGAATGAAAAAACATCTCTTAATCACATAATGACCCAGAGATATCGCAAGTTAGGTCAAAGGTAATCAATATTCGAAATAAATAACAGTTCTGCGGAATTACCGAGCAATTTTTTAAAGTGCATCACCCACAATTTCCGCAACATTTATCAGGAAGAAAAGCTCAAGAGCACCCCTACCTGTCCAGATTGGGCACAGCGGAGCTCCCTTAACACATTTTATCTTATCACCAACATCAACCCCCGAAAGTTTATCAATAGGCGCGCATTACAATTATGCAATATGCTTAACACAACACACACACCGCATGAGGTTTTAGTTGATATGAAAAGCAGTGATAGTGGTTCGCGAATCCCCTCCCCTTATTACCATCCCTGCTAACTCCCGACGTACGTTCGCGAATAAATCCTGGGAAAATAGGGGCGCTTGGGGATTCCGGTCTTGAGTGTTGGTGGAAATGAGGCTTCTGCCACGGAATATTTAAGTGACTGGAGAATGGTGCGCTTGAGAACGTGAAAGTGAGGGTTTGGCAACACGGACGTAATTCCGTGCTTGGTTCTCGTAGAAGGCGACAGCTGCTCGCCAAATATCGACTCCTGTTACTTTCTCTTCTTGTCCGGTTGTTGGTATTAAAATTTTCCGTTTCGGCGCTACTGTCTGGGAAATGCAAGCGTTCGTGCAGGATTCCTCGTTTTGCGCATGAATAAGCCGGGTTAAATGGTATTTTTGTGTTCATTGATAACAATTGCTTGGCCATTGTGAATGGGACTAATTGTAATATGCGTAGTAATAATCGGATTTTGAATTTTCTACACTATGCATGTTTGTTTTTCTGGAGGAATCAGATTTTTCGCAAACACTAATTTTAGAGTTGAGAATTAAAATAAAAAAATTAAATTAAAATGCAGGAATTTGAAATTTAAAGAAATTTTGAATTTAAAAAAATAAAATTCGAGATAAATTTAGAGTAAACAATTTTAAAAATTATTATTTTTTTTACTGAAACGAAAAAAATTGGAAATTTTTAGAAAAATTAAGAAATTCTTTTGTATAGAAAATGCATTTTGAGTTTTCCACGTCTTTAAGAAGACAATTTTTTTTTAATTCTAAGGAATTGCAGAAATTTAATGCAATATTTAAGTAGGTCTTAAGAATATTAGTTATTATACCAAAATATTTTTTTTCAGTTCACATCTTTGGGTTTTAGGTTGCAATAAATCTTACTTTTAACTGATATTCTGAAAAATTTCCAAAAAACGCGAAAACAAAGATAATACAAACATTGTCTTTGTTTTCACGTTTTTTTTTTGGAAATTTTTCAGAATATCCGTTAAAAGTAAGATTTATTGCATCCTAAAACCCAAAGACGTGATCTGAAAAAAAAAATATCGTTTTGGTTTTCGGTTACGGCTCAAATTTATTTAAATTATGGTTTTGTTTTCGGTTACGGCTTACTGCCATTAAAAATTTTGGTTTCAATTACGGCTACCGGTATTTTTGGTTTTTCTTAAAGAAAAGCAAAGAAAATTCTCGTCAAGTTTATATGGAAAAAATTATGCCATGCAATTGAAAAAAATCACGAAAAATTGGCGGCATTAAAACATTTTGGTTTTTGTCAAATTATAGAAAAATCTGCTGCTGGAAGGGGGTTAAACCAAAAATAAAGCAGTGATCTTGGGCTCTTTTCAAATAAAAAAACTGTACGTCGTAGTATTTTAGTCAAATCCGTTTTTTCACGAAACTCCCCTCCCCGGCTGGCAACTTTTTGCCGGTATACAGTATACCGTCATCGGATAACATACAGCGTAGTCTACCGGCAATTTAAATTTGAAATTAAATTGCCGGTAAACCAGCTTGCATGTTATCCGATAATGGTATACTATATCTCTCGGGAGACCTCACTCCTAGAGAGCGTGTTCCCCGGGCGGCGGATGGGAGAAGTCCTGGAGACAGGATTGCCGTAAATATTCACAATAAGCGGCCGTGGACCAAAGGCCAGTTGTCCCGAGGTAACGGGGCTCTCATCGTTGGGCTAATCACCCACATGAGGTATCAAGATTCAGAGAACTATACTAACAGCCTCGGAAATTGAGGGACTACAGGGAAACGGACAAAGCGCGAAACAAGGACTAGAATACGTACATGGAATATTACGAATGGCTGCTGACCGTAACCTATTCCGGAAATGGATAGACCCGACGCTCGGAAGGGCATAAGGGAAAGGAAAAGAAGAAGAAGAAGAAGAAGGTATACCATATACCGGCAAAATGTTGCCAGCCGGCACCGGCCAGCTAGTCGCTATGATGTATCGTAGGGAGGTAGTTATTTGAGTTTTTCATGAAAAGCCCTGGCATGGTCTTAGTCACATAGAGTCACAGATTTCTTTCAAATTAGTAAATTAAAAAAGAACTTCTGTAAATTGTTCTGTACCTACAGCCGCCATGTTAAAGGTCACGTGTTCTGGATTGCTTTATTAGGTGGCAACAGATAATATTTACCAAAATGTTTATGTTTTATATAGTGACATTACAAAGGGTATGTATGGTGTTTCAACTCCAACAATATCTTAGTTAACAAAAAATCAAACAAATTCTATCAGAAACTCTCGGGACTCTTTATGAGATTTGCGCTTAGATGGCGCTTTTAAAAATTCAAATTAGGCGCGATTCGACAAGTATTTTGACCCCTTCTGATCCCCACTTTTCTCAACACGTATTTACTAATATTAGGTTAATTAATTAATTTAGTTTGTACTTTTCTAGTTCTTCAAAGTTATTTTAAATATAATTGATATTTATAGTGGCGCCATCTGTTGATAGCATTTATAAGGAGTCTTGAGATTTTTAAAATTTGGAGATGAAAACGGTTGAACAGAGTGCAGACACCAGTTTTCTTGACATCACTTTTTAAACGCTAGTTTTAAAAAATGTCATAATGTTATAACAGTTTGGTGTATAAATAATGAAACAAAATTTGAAATCTACAAATGTAATGATTTAATAGATGGCAGCACATAATATCAGCCAATGAATAAAGCTTAAATTTTGTCTATCACCGCCACAAACCTAGAAAAACGATAGACTGAGTATGCATTCAGTCGGACACTGGATTCTACTTGGTATAATCTACTATTGCTTTCAATATTTGTAGCTATTTTTGATACGCCCTGTATAAACATTGTAATGTATGTATTTTAAAATTTTTTTGGTAACTTTTTTAATTGATAAAAATAACTTAAATATGCGATTTGAAAGATTTTGCCCTCTCCAAAATAATTTTCTGGGTGCGCCACTGCTTGTAGTGAACCAGTACCATTTACGAATTAAAACTAGTCTTTAAACGTCTACAAGAAATGAAAAGGCATGCTTTGGTATTTTACTAAAGTTTAATTATTGAACGTGCCTTATAAGAATCTTATAAAGTGTTGGTCTCCAGACACATTGCCCAAACTTTCGCCCACTCTTTTAAACATAGGTTTGCTGTTTTTATTTGTTCAGTTACACGAGATACCTATGGGAAAACTCCACATTCTCCATTCTCTTCTGATTCTAATCAATATTAGCGCCGAAAGAACGTTATAAACAACCAAACGCATTGAACTGGCTTTTTGGACGGTTACAAATCGACCGCTATTTAATTCATGTAATTACATTAAGGGTATAAAGACATTAGACCCTTCCAATTGCCCTTCCTGAATCAAAGCTAACTTCGGCATGCAAAGAACAATATAAACTATGCTAAAATGTTCTTCCAGCGTTTTCGTCTTTACTTACTTAACGAAAAACTTTTTTTGAATAATTAGCTTGTAGCTTACAGCGTACACCAATTAATTAAAACCTTCAACAATTAATTTGTATAAACAATATGCCATACAACTGCAAAAGCTGCGCCACCTTACAACCCGCCCTTTTTGAATTGTAATCAACCCAACCCTCGGAATAGCCCATTAACTTTTATATGGCCTGAAGGAAATGAAACTCAGCCATTATTGATTATTTTCCCAAGAATTACATTACATTATATGGAAATCTGTAGACCCTTAAAACCCCATTTAAAATTATTAGTGCTTCGGGTACAATCATGAACACAATGTTAATATTCCCAAACGAGTCATAAACCTAAAAAAAATGAATTATTTATAAAATACAAACCTAAAAACACCTTTTTTAAGGATTGCAGAATGGAAAACCGCAAACTTTTACTGAATAAGTAGCCCTTCGCAATTAGCAAACACTAACGAATTAGAATTATCATGTTATCTTCTGAATGTAGGTTACGAAAATGTAAAGTAACTGTTAATTTTTGATTACAAACTGTAATAAAGTGCAGAATCTGCAAAACCTTTCAACATGCCTTTTAAGAATAATTTTTAGTCCTATCGTCTTGACAGCCCCATAAACGTTCACACCTTGAGGATAATTAAAGTATATAATAATATTTATATTTAAAATATAACATCAAATTCGACGAAACAATTATTACGTACATGTACAAAGACAAGCTTTACTTACAAAAAAAATAAGTCAATAAATAAAGAACAAGGGGCTTGGGCTGGCGCTTTAAAATGTTGTGGTCTGCGTAGAGACCGGGTCGGGTGCTCGTACGTCATGATTGTAGAAGAAACCCGTAATGCTGGGGGGTTTCTTTAAGACCTGGCGTTGCCGCGGCTTCACTCTTGAAGGGTCGCCAATGCTAGAGACCTTAACCTGGTGTACGTTTTTAGAGGAGTGGTTTTGCTGAGACCTGGCATAGCCGCTGCTTCGCTCTTGAAGAGGGTTGCGGTACTGGTTTTTTTTTGCGAAGACCCGCCCCTTCACTTTTGAAGAGGCTTGTAGTGCTGCAGGGACTGTAAGCTTGTACTCAACCCGGAAACCGGGCTCTTGAAGAAGCCTGCGAGGATTGTTTGCATGGAACAAAAAACTAATACTCGATTTGGAAGCAGCGCTTTTGAAGGCGGTTACAAGGATAGTTTTGCTCCTGACCGTTCGGTTTGTTCGTTGGATCTGAAGGCAGATTGGGGCAGTGGGGGGAGTTTTAGATCGTTCTGATCGATTCTAACGCGAAATGTTAAAGCGGTTTTTCTTATCCATTTAGGGCTGGTCTGGCCCATCAACCGACAGGAAACTTTTCGGTGGGTCGTGGGCCGTTGGGCCTATATCTTCTATATATTAAATTCAGAAACCGAATTTCACCTGTCTCAACTTTTATTGACGATTGCCGCCCCCTTGCTAAAAGCAAGGTTTTTATACGTGTATTATATAAGGCGCATATTTGTTTGTTCTGGTGTGTATTGGACCAGTTTTCGATGGAAATAAAAAAATTAGTTTTACACGCGGTCGGCCGCTAGCTCTCATTAGGTAAATTAAATTCGGCGGTGGAAACATTCTGCTGCAGCTTAGAATGTGCGAAACATTCATCTTAATTATAACATTACATCTCTTTTAATAAATTTGATAACATTTTTCTAAATTTGTCAAACAAATTATTAAAATAAAAGCGTGGGGCGTAGCCCAAAGGTTTAACTGGTCATGTAATAATTAACATGTAGAGCCAAAAATACCGTTGCTGCGTTATAATCAGTATCCCGGGCCGTACTGGACAACCCGTCCGGCCAATCCCGAAGAATAAACTATTCGTCCAAATGCGCGATTTCGATTGGCGTTGCGTAGCAATGCAAATAAGAAATAATTAAAAAAGAATAAATTTGTACTTGTTTATTAACGGAGAGTGTTCATTGGTATAAAACAGCCGCTGTGCTTAACAATACGAACATACATTTAGAGGTGTTTAATTTTATATAATTTAATGTAAAACAAGAGACCCCGGTGCGTATCAACCTACAATACAAACAAACCTGAATAATTGTTTATTGGCGATGAGGCGTAGTAACGAGTGTTAAAAATGGGCCAAGTAGGCTTTGCCACTGTTTTGCTAATCCTGCCTTGTATAGCATAGGCACCTCATATGCTATACTAGGTAGGATCGGCAAAACAGTGGCATCTTAAACCCACTTGATCTTTTTTTAACTCGTGTTACATCAAATTGTATTAAAAATTTATTTGAACATCGTAGAATGCCAATCGGGCTGGTCGAGGGCATAAAATTGATGAATTTTGTCAAACTTCACAACAGGTTCTTAAATTTTGATATCGGTAAAGAAAATGAGATTTAACTATTTTCTTTTTCTTTTTTACATGAATTTCATTACATATGTGGAAAATCTGAACACCCTTAAAAAGAACCTTCCCAAGGTGTTAATTCTTATCGCGTAATGTTAAACATTTCATAATTGTTTGTGAAATTTATAAGTCTGTTTACAATCTATAAAATAAAAATCCGGAACTCAACTTTACGCGATGACGGATCCACAGAAGCCAAATTTTTACCCGCCGCTACCACATATCGCGAGCTGTAGCAGATGCGTTGTACGTAGGCAACGGGTTTAGCTTCGAATCCTTAGCACGGGCTTTCAAATTGATAAAATTTAAAGAAATTTAATTTATTTTTTCTGGTAATAGATACTGACAACCACAAATCATTCCCGGGCTTTTAGCATCTAGCGAACATATTCATTATGCGATTCTCTGAATTGAGGTTCCGAAAATGTAAGGTAGATAACTGTTCATTTTTGGTTAGAAATTGCAATAAAGGCAGAAACTGTAAAACCCTTCAGTACGCCCTTTTTGAATTGTAATCAGCCTTCTCGTTGGGATAGCCCTATAAACCTCCACCTTTCGACTTTGACACTGCATAACGAAAATTAGGTTCAACCATTGTCCGTGTTTTCTCGAGAATTACATTACATATGCGGAAATTTGTAGACGCTTTAAAAAACCCTCTCCTAATTATTAATTCTTGTCGCATAATCTTGAACACAATGTTAATATTCCTGAATGAGTCAACGTTAGGGGAATATTATAAGCCTGAACAGAATATTTATTAGGGCTATCTAAGGAGATAAGCATAGGGGAATGAAAAGCCGCAGCATTTTCTGGGAAATTAGCATACAAATTTACGAATTTTAGAAATTATAGTGAGATTCTTAAATAGCTATTGAGTTTTTTGGAAGATTTTTGCAAAATTCAAAAAGATATGAAATTTTTTGACAAATTTTAAAAATAATAGATTTACAAAATATAATTTAAAAAAGAATGAAGCACTTTGCTGGACTTTTCTATATTTTAGATATTATTTGTCATGTATTTAAAAGTATTTTTACCCAACGTTGTAGCCATAGGAGGTACCATAGGATTACATCAGGCATGGGCAACCTACGGCCCGCGGGCCGGATACGGCCCGCGAGGCTATTTCTTACGGCCCGCCAACGTTTTTCCACTTAGATATACATACGGCCCGCGATTACTTTTTTCGCTTACATATAAATCCGGCCGACGATGGCGAAATTTGACTCGTGTCTGACCCCAACTATGAATCATAGCTACCTACTGCACGTGCACGTCTTCCGGCTTTAATTATTGCAGTATTGCGATGTGTCTGTTTCAGACGTTGAAAAGTGTTGTGTTGGTGCTGTGTAGTATTTAATTATAAAGATCAAAAATACAATGTCACTTAGCATACCATCTTCCAGTAAGATCAGAAAAGGTGATAAAGAATGCCGAACGTTCCAAGAAAAATGGACAGAAGAATACTTTTTTATTTTGTTTAAAGATAAACCAATTTGTCTAATATGCAACGAAGCAACATGGGTTTTAAAAGAATATAATTTGAAAAGACATTACAGTAGTAAACACCAAAAATGTTATGATGAATTTAAGGGTACTCTGAGAAAAGACAAGATAGAAGAATTAAAAAGGGTTTGATTAATCAACAAAACATTTTTTTAAACGCAACATTGAAGCTGAAGATACTGTTTGTGCGAGCTTTATTATAAGTGAAAAAATTGCAAAACATTCAAAGTCATTTTCGGAAGGGGAATTTGTAAAGGAATGTTTAATTGCCACAGTAAAAATATTCCGTCCTGATAAATGTAAAAATTTTGATATATCCCGTAGAACTGTTACTAGGCGTATTGATGCTATTTCTGACGACATAAAGCTGAGCCTTAACGACCTTGCAGGGAAATTTGAATCATTTTCAATTGCATTGGATGAAAGTACAGACGTAAGAGATACAGCACAATTAGCTATTTTTATTCGTGGGATTGATAAAAATTATACAATTGTAGAAGATTTGCTGACGGTACAGTCAATGAAGCATACAACAACCGGAGAAGATATTTTTCAAGAAATAAGATCGGCTTTTAATGGATATAACCTTTAATTGGAAAATTTAAGCGAGGTAGCTACAGACGGAGCTCCTGCAATGGTTGGTTCAAACGCAGGTGTCCTTGCTAAAATCAAATCAGAATTATCTAGTAAAGATATTGATACAACGCATTTTTGTTACATTTCATTGTATCTTGCACCAAGAAAATTTATGTGGCAAGTCAATTAAATTTAACCATATAATGACAACGGTTGTTTTCTGTATAAAGTGCATAAAAGCAAGAGCTTTGAATCATCGACAATTCCAAGAGTTTTTAAATGACCTCGAAGCAGACTGTGGAAATCTAATTTTTTATTGTGATGTTTGCTCGCTTAGTAAAGGAAAGATGTTAAAACGTTTCTATAATCTGAAAGATGAGGTGTATCTTTTCATGGATATGAACGGAAAACAGTCGATGAATTAAAAAATACTGAATGGTTGTGCGACTTGGCTTTCATGGTGGACGTTACAACTCATTTGAATGAACTCAATGTTCAGCTACAAACTCCCGGAAAATTTGTTCTTTTGCACTCATAAAAAGTTTTCAAAATAAACTCCGCCTTTGGCAGAATGGAAATGTATTGGCAGATGAACTTCAGTCCCTTGAAGAGGAATTTGTTTCAAGATTAAACTTCAAAATACCCAAATATAGCAACTGCGTGTTGCAACAACCAATATTTCTTCAAATATGGACCGCCTCGTTAGTGGTACACAACTACAAGGATCACATTAACTTTTAATTTGAGTTTAATTTGAGCAACAACTATGTGTTTTGACTATTTTTATGTTTTAAATTTTGTCATCATCATCAAATAAAGTTTATTTATTATAAATTTTATTATGTCATTTATTTTATAAGTAACACGAAAGTGGTGTTGGTCCGGCCCTCAGATCATTCCTAAAGTTTTTATTTGGCCCGTGGGCTGAAAAGGTTGCCCATGCCTGGATTACATGGTTAAATTAGATTGACATATCCAAAATCCTAGAAAAGGTCTTTGAGACCAAAATTTCCCAAAAATCCAAAATTCCAACAATATCTTGTCTCATAAATGTAAAGAATTTATAACTGAATAATCCGTATAATAGATGATTACTTAAAAACTTTCAGAAAAATTTCACAAACTTCAACGATAAACCGAAAACTTCTACAACCAAAATGAAAGTTTTTAAATACCTTTAACTAAACGAGAAACTCAAAACCAAAAAAATAAGAGCGGGAAAAACCACACTAGAATTTTGAGAATTACTAAACAACCAAGATGTACAACCGGTCACCTAACTAGCAGGAGTAAAACTAGGCTATAAATTGAATTGTAACAACACTTTCACAAATCTTTATATAATATATAATAATATAATAATAATAATACTCCCTTTATTTAGCTTAAAACGCTAATGTTTATATATGCTTAGATTTCTACAATACAAAAATAATTAACTAATACCTATTAACTACAACTTAACTAGTATTAACTATATTCACCTATTTATCTACTCTGCAATTTTTAAGTAATTCCTTAACTTTATCTTAAATGTTCTTGTAGTATTACAATCTTTAATATCTTTGCCTAAAGAATTATAACCCCTCTAAACAGTATCCCCTTCTGAGCAATACTTTTGTTTTTTTGATTAAAGTAGTATTTCTCCTCATTTCTTGTACTATACTTATGAATATCTTTATTTTTAGTTAATACATTTTTGAAATAATCAGGTACCAGGTTCAGTTCCATTTTTTTAAATGAACATTAATACTTGATACTCGTCTAATAGCTGCCATTTAACCAGTCTAGTCCTTCTAACATTTCAACAATGCTTATATATATATATCTATTTTTATTTAAGATTATTCTCATTCCTCTATTCTGAAGCTTTTGTAATCTATTCAACTCACCTTGGTTAGCTAGATGTAAAATTGTGCCACCATACATACAAAGTGGCAATATTATAGTATTATAAATCACTTTCTTACTCCTAGTTGAGAGCAATTTTCCTGCTCTTGCTAGCACTTCTAGCTTTTTTGCTATTTTTCCACAAATGTAATCTATGTGAAATTTAAATTTTAATTTATTGTCAATAATAATTCCCAGGTATTTTACCTTTTTTTACCTCCTCAATTATTTCATTTCCAATTCTTATTTTTAAGTTCAATCCTTGTGTATTTCGTATCCACATACTTTTTGTTTTGCTCAAATTAATCTTTAGTTCGTTTGCATTAAACCATTCACAAACTCGTGCCATCTCTTTATTTAGTGTATTTGCCAATTCCCCTTGATCTTTCATTGATAAATAAATGATAGTATCGCCTGCAAACATATGATACTTACAGTCGTTTAATAATCTCCCCATGTCATTTATGTAGAGTATAAATAACAGTGGACCCAAGATACTACCTTGCGGCACTCCCACCTCAATACAACTCTCTTTTGAAATAGTTTGTCCACATTTGACTCATTGCGTCCTATCTTTTAAGTAGTCCTTAATCTATTTAATTACTGTACCTATCCCTAAACCCATGTTTTATTAATTTTTTAATTAATTTGGTTCTGCTAACGGTTTCAACTGCACGTTGCAGATCTAAAAATATGACTGCCACTTACCATCCTTTGTCTACACTTTCTTTCCAGTCGTTCAGTACATATTGCACTGCTGCTTCATAACTAATACCCTTCCCTAAACCCTGATTGGAAAGTGTCTTTCCTATACTATAAGTACAGCTAAGCAAAATTATCGAAACTTACACAACTTGCAACCTTTCCGATAGTGATTTTTGCTTTAATACACAAATTACTTCCATTGTTTACCTTTTGTTAACAAAAACAAAATATTTTTTTAATTTATTTATTAAAATAATAATAAAAAGTAACATCATAAAATAAAATAGCAATTAAATCTACAAAGGAGTATTTATATAGCTTAAACATGAAAAAATATATAATATAATAATAGGTTAAATAACAAAAACTATTATCCTCCACAAGAGAATAAACATTTTAAACAACTAATCTTAGAAATGTGAAAATGCATTGTCTTACCTAATATGGCCGACAATTAAATATTAAAATATAATCATAGGCGTCGATAAGGGTAAGTATAAAGAACCCCCTCAGCTTGTCAAATTTACCTACTACATTATATTTACAATATACAATTCTTCTATTAATTTTCATTTAATATAATTTAACTACAAATGGCAATAAATAACGTCATACTTTTCAAACCTTTCCAAGCCCTTTTAAATAAATTTAAAACCGACGCCCATGTCTCTAGTGTTTCTTTTACCATCATCTGTTACAAACTATCAGGAAAAAACATTGCAAATGAAAATCATTAAAGTTGGCTTATTGTCTAGGCAGCAATCATTTTAAATATGAAGGGCTAATGAAATGCAAGTCTTTTTGAAGTTACGAGAAGAACAAGTCGATTTTGTTTGCGTTATTCCATCGCTGTGAATCATTTTGGAAGTTATTTTGGACGTGGTTGTGGAAGCTGCTTTGGATGTTATTTTGAATGTTGTCGTGGAAATTAGTTTTGAAATCACATTGGAAGTCGTTTTGGAAATCGTTCTGGAAGTCGTTCTGAACATCGCTTTGGAAATCATTATGGAAAGAGTTTACGAAATCATCCTCGAAACACACCTGAAATGAAAAAAAAGCATATAAGTATTGGTAAATTTACTATACAAGCTGAGTCAACAGATTTTCTATTATACGACAGATTTTTAGTACAAAGGATTCTCTCGTAGCAAACTTAACAATTTATAGTGGCAACAACACGGGGTTCTTGCACATAATGGAAACAGAACAGAAATTTTCGGGAGTGGAGGTACAGTCGTTTGGCCACCTAGGTTGCCAGACTCTACTAATGTATCAATAAAATCATTCTTTTGACTCATGCTATATATTTTAGTAGGTACATTATCAATAGTTGTTGACCTATACAGAATCCATATCCATGACGGATTTGGCTTTGGTGCCTTGATCTTAATATCAAAATTTGGTTTTTTAATTGGCAATGATTAAAAAATACCTACCCATTGATTCTTAGCATCAAACGAAGGGCTACTGATAGTGTAACTAATATTAATACCAACTTCCGTTACGGGATCATCATCAAAATCTATTAGCTTCTCTTCTATTATTTGTTCGTTTTCGTTCTTGTCCATCACATCGTTTTCCATCAAACTATTCTTCATCGTATTAAGGGTGTTCTTCATATTTTCGGACTGCACCAGGCCTCCATTCTTTTCGAATTCACTGACGTTGGGTAAATGTCTCCAGGATTCGTAAGCGGTGCTGAAAGCATGGGCCACCGTAAGGGCTACCATTTCGGCCATTTTACGTTTGGAACACCAAAACGCATGGCATTCCATGGTTTCGGTTGGGTCAATGGAGATGAAGGAGAATACTTGTCTGTGTTGTTTATCGGTGGAACAGTTTGATATTCTGTAAAGGAAAAATTGTTTTAAAAAATGTTTTTCAGGTTTGGGATCAAAATATTTTAAACTTTTGAATTTGTACCATGACTAAGCAAATTACAAACTTGAACCTTGACCAGACGCAATTTTTAGTTTGTTAACCCAATGAAACTTTTTAAAACAACAATGATTAAAATGTGTTTTTTATTTTTACCTGTAGATGGAAACTTCAAACATGTCGTTTCCTTTGTTGTCAGTAACGTTGATGCCTTTCAGGGAAATGGCGACATTTACACGCGGTAATTTTTTGCCAGAGGCTTTGGCTACTTTAATGACATTTTTTACAGCTTCGGGGTTGATGTTTTCACCAACAACTTTTTCTACAACTGTGCTGCCTGTAAAAAAGAAATACGTTTATTATAAATACAATAAAAAAAAAGTGTTAGTATATAAATTTCTCTACCAAAGTTCATGTTGTTACCATTTCGTTTGAGGCGTGATCTTAACGTACTGGTAACACCATGACTTTTATGAGGAAATATACATAACATATTTTTGCTTAAAATCGTTTAAATAAAATTGTAAATCTTACCTAAGTATTTGAGTTTGAAAGTCATAACATCTTTATCGCTTTCCGGCGTGTCGGGCTGCTTGGCTTCCGCTTCCTTTGCATTTTGCAAGGCTAATTCTTCGGATAATTCTGAAAAATAAACAAAATCATATTAGTATGATTAACACATTTAAAAATCATTTTTTTAAAATTTTTTTGCTTTTTCATGGCACAGGGTGGCTATACCTAAACATATATTTTTAAGGTGTGTTTTGGACAACTTCAGATTTCACCTGTAAGCGATTTTCAGTTGTTTTAGTTAGTGGTTTATTGATTAATGTAAGTTCTTAAACGCAGCTGATATATAATTTTGTAAATTACAGAAATTACAGTTTTACAAGAACAAACACGAGCATTTATTTAAAATGTTGAGTAGTTCTTTGTATGTTTATCATCAAATTAATTATAAGTTATAACAAGGCCAAGATATCGTTTCTTTGATTTTTAACCCACCTCCTTTCTCTTTTAAAGTAATTTCCGTGCGTCGTTGCAGTTCATCATTATAATATGCACTTTGAACTGCTTTTGTTAAACTTGCATTCTAAAAATAATGGTGGTAAAATGTATTGCAATTTTTGCAATATTTTTTAACTTTCAGTATGAAAATACATTGTGATACAAAAAAGATCGATTTTGCTGGAAATGTATGTTTTTGGCCTCAAACAATTTTATTTAATGTACAAATTAAAAGGTTTTTAAATTTCAATAATGAATTCCCCTAAAGACGAAGCCAAGGATGTTTTGCAAAATTTTGTGAGTTAATAGAGCTAGGGATGGGCTATTTTTTTTGTTCTTTCCAATCCTCTACATTTTTCTGTAACGCCCTCTATGAATTTTTGTTTAAAAATTTTTATCCATTTCTCTTCGGTTTTCTGTAACGCCCTCTATTATTTTTTACTAAAATTTTTGAAAATTTTAAAAAATTAAATTATTAACAACATGCCAAACAATGATTTTTATACTTTGTGTAGAATATAATGTGGTTTTTACTCAACTTTTTATATTTCTCTGTAACACCCTGTATAATTTTTTGATTAAAATTAACGGTACTTTTCCAAAATTAATTCGGACCCAACGATGTGATGCATATTTAGTGGGTTAATAGAGCTACGGATGGGCTATTTTTTATTTCTCTCTAATCCTTTATATTTCTCTGTAACGCCCTCTATAAATTTTTGTTAAAACTTTTGATAACTTTTCTAAAAATAATTCTTCTAAAACGGACTAAAGGTTTTTTTTCATATTATGTGGGTTAATAAAGGTAGGGATGTGATATTGGTTTGGGTTTCTCTCCAATCCCCCACATCAAAGCCAGGGATTTGTCCCACATTTCTCTATAACACCCTCTATGTATGTTTGTTTACAATTCTTGGTAATTTTCAAAAATTAATTCGTCAAAAACCGACCAAAGCTTGTTTTTCATATTTTGTGTTAATAAAGCTAGAGATGGTTTATTGTTTTAGGTTTTTTACAATCCTCAACATATCTCTGTAACGCCCTCTATGAATTTTTGTTTTTAAATTTTGTAACTTTTCTAAAATTAATTCTTCAAAAACGGACCAAAGCTTTGTTTTCATATTTTATGGGTTAATAGCATTAGGAATGGGCTGTTGTTTTGGTTTTGTTTTGTAAACCCGCACATTTTTCTGTAACGCCCTCTATGAATTTGTTAAAAAGTTTTATCTAATTTTCTAAAACTAATTCAACCAAAACGGGCAAAGCTATTTTTTTCATATTTTGTGAGTTAATAGAGCTAGCGATGGGCTATGATTTGGTTTTTACACAATCCTCTAAATTTTTCTAAAATTTTTTTTAAATTAGTATTTGCTCATTCAATAAAAATAGGAGTCGATACAAAACCCAAGGTCAAGCGCAATATCTCCCCTTAAATGTTTTTGCTGACTAATTTTATTATTAGGTCTGTATTTTTTTTTACACCAAAGCTATCTTTGTGCAAAAACAAAAAAAAAGTTCTGTTAATTTTATTTCGTGGACTAAACCTGGCTTTCTTAGGCGTTCCGAGTTTAAGCAAATAATACGAAAAATCAGGACCTGATTTTGTTTTATTTCGTAAGCGGGAACGTCTTACAGCAATTGTGTTTCTATAGCCGACCAAAGTTTAGCGATAACGATGAGTCATAACCACCTTAACTACCCGACTGAGCACGTTAGGGTTGCTCTGATATAGGAACGTTACGGTACAAAATATTTTTAAAATTATAAAATGTGAAATATTTTTTAAGTAACTGAAAGAAACTAAATTAGAAATTGTTACGATAATTTAAGTTTGTAAATTGTTTATGGCATTTAATATTTATGTGAAGTACAATAAATATTTTTCATTACTCTCTGAAGCGAATATTATTATCAGGCTAGCAATTTTCTGTCCTGAAATTATAAACAAAAAAAAAGTTGCTATGTAGTATCTCATGTTTTTTCGAAAAATGTTAAAATTAATTGTGCACACATCTAAGTTGTATTTTTTTCAAAATTTCTCAATTTTTTTTCAAAAATTTCACCTTTACACCTTCTTAATAAATTTCCTTAAATTCCATAACAACTTTTTCGCATCTCCCAAACTAGATTCATTCCTTTAAGTTTAAATTTTAAAATCCCCAAACTTCCTAAAAAGTCCCAACAACCTTATGACTTTCGTTTATCGGTTCGATTTGACCCAAACTCCAAAGACACAAACCAAAGAGACTAAATGCAATGTGCATGTCCCCAAGCTGAACTGCGTTAAAATCTTTGACTCATTGCGTCACCTCTGCACGTGGACCTTGCCAATAAAACGTAGTAGTAAGTCGTAGTGAATTTCATAATCCATTCATGAAACAGCCGCTTTTGGAAATCTCACCAGACCGTGTTATCGCAAAAATAAGTGATAAAATGTGGCTCTCGTGTATGGTAATTTAAGGACGCCGTTTATGACCCGACGCGACGTAGACTTCGAATTGAAAAATTCAAATGCGTAGTTTTGTTAAGAAAGACTTATCAGTGTGAAAGGCGCGTTTTTAGAAAAAACATTCCAGAAATAACTTGGCCAATTAAGATAAAACGGGTTTTAGCTCTAAATTTGTGCTTTTGGTACGAACGAGTGCGACGCACATTGACAATGGTATGATGCAATTGCACGCAGTTGGCCATGAAAAACACGCGCGAATATCAAAGTACTTCCGAGAGTTTTGGGTTATCAAAGTTTTTTTTTAATATGAACTTCCTCCAGATCAAAGAAATTGTAATACAAATCGAGAAGACGTGAACTTGGCAATGTTGAGTTGCTATTTTTGATTTGGGTCATGTTCTATCAGACGATGATGATGATTTTTTTATTATCATCCGAATTTTCAAAATAGAATTGCGTGTAATGATCGTGAGTTAGTATTTTTTACATTAAGAATCTATTTACAGGATTTTGATTTTTTGTTTTTTTCAAGTTATTGGCACAGAATGTTGGTTCATAATAATAAAACAGATTTTTAGGTCTTTTTTAAATTTCTTAGTTGGGGGGGGGGGGGGATTAAAATGTATTTTGTTTGCCAATTTTAAGTTTTTCATTTTTTTTTAAATTGGTATATCATTTTTTAATATGTGTTGTTGCATGACTTTCTGAACAAGTTTAAGGAGTACATTCCTAAGGTCATTTAAAATAAAATTCCGAAACGCTACCTTACAGGCCTCGCGAAGATGGAATATATTAATTTAATTTAATATCTCTGCCTTATATACGTTTAAATTTTGTATGAATATTTTCCTATTGGTGATTTACACTTTTACATCTTTTCGTTAAAATCCATTCACGAGGAGCGTAGATGTAGGGTGCTCAAAATACGTTAAGAAATAAGTCGTTTACACACACACACAATCCTGGTTAATGGATTTAAACGAAAACAAGCCAAATGTAAGTACAAATTGTGATTCAAATATATTAATTTATGGCGGAAATATTAATTAAAGACTGTTTCATCTTCGGAAGGCTGTAGCTTAGTAAGGATGCTTTTCCGGACTCCTGTTTATTGAACATTTTCTGGTGACAATCACCTCAGGAATATGCTCTTAAGTTTGTACAAACATTATGCAACACCCTGTGTTACAAAAGTAGAGCGTCTAAGTTAGTAAGGTGAAAGTTATCTCTATCTTTAGAGCATTTTTTTTAAGTATAAGGAAGACATTCAATTTGGTAGGGTACTTGTAATTCGCCTTCCAGCAACTTCAGCGACAAGATTGACTTGGAGTTTTTTTTCATTTTGGAAACGCAGGGAACAAATTTTGATTTTTAAAAGAACTCATGCCACATTAGTTTTTTAAACAAAATAATTTAAAAATAATAATAAAGATTTCCTCCGTAAAGTAACAATATTATAGCAGTGAACGAGGTGAGGGTGGGATAGGTGAGAGTAACGGATCTAAAAATTACTAAACACTTAAAGATAATTGTTAGTTGGCTTAGGTTGAGGTAGTTACATTTAATTAAATATAAAGTTTGCCAAAACAGGGAGGTAATTTTGATTTGTTTAAAGATTTTGGTTACGGTATTATTTATACTGTTGTTTTTTGTGTTAGTGTTAGTTTTTAATTTATTTTTCTTAATGATTAACATCGCATCTGTAAAGTAATAGTAGGTATATTGAACCCGCGAATGGGGGGGGGGGGCAGTTGAAGATTTAAGGGGTAGTAAGAGATACATGATGGCGGAGAAAGGGGTGACAGATTTAGAGTCTACTCAAGAGTGCAATACGGAGGAGGGGGGAATTCTAAGGACCGGAAAGTGCTGAGAAAAGGGGATTTTGTTTAGTTGAAAGTTAGAAACAGCATTTTGCAGTTCAGTGATTATTTTTTTTCTTATTTTTTTACTCAATTTTGGTATTATTATAAGCAATTTGATTCTATTATGAATATGCTGCCGTTCATTGACAGAAAAGGGGGGGGGGGACAAAGTTAAAAAATCCGATTGTTCTGGGACGCGAATGGGGGGGGGGAGAATCTTTTGAGTATTCATATTCAGCAATTTTTTTTGTTTCTTGTTTTTTTTCTACAATTTTGAGGAAAACTGGTAGTATCGTGCATTAAAAAAACAGTACGCTACATAGGTGCCAATCTCACCCAATACAGCATAATATGCATGTAATGGGTTGGGTTGAGTTGGAACTGCATGTGCTATATTGGGTGGGGTCGACAAAAAATGGGCTACGAAATGTAATTTTTTTTGAACTCACCATTTTAAAACATTTTTGTTCTTTCATTTGTTTTTTCATAACACCCAAAGAGATATTTTCAAAGTATTTATTTTTCACGCTAAATTAAATTGTTGTTTAACATTGAAAAACTCAGTCATTTTTGATTTTAAAAGCAAAAAAAAAATTTTCCCAGTTGTAAAACAAAAAATACGAAAAAATATATGTTAAATTTCCTCTGACTCACCGGAAATATAAAAATGAGTATTCTATAATAAATTAACGCAATTATTGACATTAACAGTACCTAATCAGTACATACAAATGTTTGGTGGTTTTATTCGAACCTTTGCACATTTATTTTTAGATAGGAAACCCCGCATTGACGTTTTTGTGACAAAGTTAAGCAAGAATTTTTGTTTACAATTTCATTTCCCTTTATTTTTGCAATAATATCTCCATTAAGTAGGTACAGGTCTCGTATTATCTGACGCTGAGGTCACCATCCAATCAAATACGTATATGTCTCCATGGAAACATTCAGAAATCGAATTTGTTGCGTTTCTATAGCAACCCCGGCATCGGACATTGCCAGACCTATATCTTCTCGTTTGATTATAATTTATCGTCTGCTTATTTTTGCTGCTAAGGCTTATCACCGACCTCGGAGTATAGATCGTAATTAAACATTTATAATCCCTGTTTGTTTAGGTGTGGTGGGCTTCGATGATAAGCCTTAACAGCATAAATAGGCTGAATATTAAATTATATTAATTCTATTAATGAAGTTAAATATTTAATTATCGATAAGTAATTAAAAATTATATAAAAAGCGGATGTAACTACTCGTAACGATTCTATTTCTTAATCGTGAAATCCTCAAAAAATCAGCATTCGCAGACAGAAGCAAACCGGATTGCATCAACCATCCATGATTTAATAGTCAAAGAAAATTGCACGTTATTCGCAGGAAAGTAGCTCTAGGTCAAAGCGAAATTATCTCTTTTGGTACCAGCAAGAGCTTGGCGCGTGATGCAAGACTGGTACCTCCTTGCTGTCCAACGCCACTTCGAAGAAGAAGAGGTTATGGAACCTTTAGTTAAAAACAACTTTATTTTTGTCCCAGAAAAACAACTTATTAGTTTTCAAAAGTCAAAAGTACTTTGCCCTAAACTAAAGCAACAACTTGTTTTCTATTTTTGTTTGAACAATTAAACAAACTTGAACAAAGGCGATTTTCAAAACAAACTTGATTCTTTTGCAAAAAATATTTTTAGGCTATGTTGTGGGGGGGGGGGGTCGGAACTTCAACTTCAACCTTGTTGATGCCCAACAAAAGATTTGCTAATTATTTAAATCAAGGAACTTCCGCGAGTGCCAAAAGAATTTTTTATTAAGGAATTTAGATCGAAACAAAGGAATTAGGCACCGATTTTCTATTACTAATCTGTAAAAGGCCAACATAGTCTCATTATAATATCAAAAACAATTTATTTATTGATAGATTACAAATGAAGTGGAGTAAGTAATAAGTGTAGTCGCCAACCGGCACTGGGGTTATCAAAATTGCATACAGAGATTGAGAAAGGTTCAAGTTTATTGTACTTTTTTTATACAAAACCAACATTTATTAATGTTGTGACACTGAATTTTGCTGTTATGTTTTTTAGGATTGTGTACGATTTTTTAAAAGCGCGTCATAAAATCATAATATTTGTATGGAATTTTTAAGGAAAGTAGTTGAAATTATAATTTTATGCGTGTTGAAAGTTCTGGAAATTAAGTGATATCTCCAGTTTTTGGACAATGATATTAAGTAACTGGAGATTACGAGTCCGAACTGCTTTTTAATCTAGCATTTATAAAATCTTACATAATGTTTGACATAAGATTTTTTTTAATGGGTCTCCGAACTGATTTTTTTAAATTCATGAAAATAAATTAAATAAATAATGTATTTCCGCATGTTATGACGAATATCTTTAAATAATTTTAAGGTGCATTAGTTTTGGTTTTGTTATGAATAAAACCCAATTTGGCATAATTAAACCGCTACTATTTCAAAAAAATTTTAAACGGAACTCAATCAAAAAAAACAGCCCGAAAATTTAACTTAATTCAAAAAAAATATTTAGACGAGTCGCCACTGGAATTCAACAATTTTTTTTGTACTTTAATTGGTGCATTTGAACAACAAGCCATTTTGCAAATTTGTATAAATTTCACGAATTATTTCAAATATTTTGCTGGTTTCAATCAGTTTTTAATTAATTTTTTTCATTAAGCCCCAAGTAATTATTTCATTGGTTAATTATTATCAGTTATAAGTCAAAATAATTAGAGCTTGAAAATTTTAGTAACATCAATAATAATAATGCTTTATTCATCAGCAGGCTTACAATCCCAATTTTAGATGAATTTATGAATTTAAATAAATCATAAAATCGAATTTGAAATTTTAATGAGGAAACACACGTTTTAGATGGATTTTTAAATGTCTCTCCCTTTGCATGTGGATGTATGAGCAGCTATTGATAAAAAGCTACGAAAAAAAATCTATCTCTCTTTTTTCGAACATTCAAGCTTCAAAATGGCTACCTTTACGATGTTTAGAAAATTTGGAATTTATTTACTCAAAAATCAACTTTAACCCCTCCCCCCAGAATCTGAAAATTTATTATTCATGAATAACAAGAATTGCAATATCAACTCCACGATCAAGCTAAATTGATTATCAGGGACAGTACAGTAATATTTAAAATTTATCTTTCAGATCAGTAATAATGGGGGGAAAGGAGGGCTGCTCCATTCTCCATTTTTAATAAACAAAATTTGACATTAATGTGTTTTGTTTCCAAACTTTGATTTTGCTGCAGAAATCGAGTTTTGCAGGCATTATTGTTAGATGCAACAAAATGTAGGGAGATTAGCCCCCTCCCCCCAAATTTTTACACAACATTTGAACAAAACTTAGATCTCAAGTTTTAAATTTTTTTTAAAGTAAAAAGTTTTTAACGTCTCTAAGATTTTTTTTAAATTTTGACGTTGTTTAGGTTTACTTAAAAATCGACATTAAGATTTAATTACTAACAAATGAGCGACCAGTTCGATACAAAATTTGATATCAAAGTAGTTCTAGGAAGGTAAAATGTTAGGACAAAAATAACTCAAAATTGGCAATTTTTGGCAAAAATTGGAAAATTATTTTTTTTTTAATTTGTTGGTTTAACTTAGAGACGGGTTAAGATTTGTTTTGTTCCTTTAAGCCCCAAAATCCGTATGAGATCATCTATGAATAGAAGATTTGGCTTCAACTATGGCTAACGCGTTTCGTTCTGATTAGAACTCTTCAGGTGGCCACAATCATAGCCATAGTGGAAACCAAAAGAGGCAGCAGTAGTATGCCAAAAGACACAATCAAAATAGTGGTCTTTAGGATTTTTTAATATTTCGACGTTGTTTACTCAAAAATCGATATTAAGGTCTCTTAACTCAAAATTAGCGGCCAGATCAATACAAAATTTGCTATCAGAACCAAAGAAGTACTAGGAGGGTAAAATGTCAGTAGAAATTAATTCAAACCTGCCAAATTTTGGAATTTTTCAAAATTTTGAAAAGTTATTTTTTGCGTATCCACATATTTTTTTCTAGTAAGGAAATTGGGGGAGAAAAGTGACCTCTTGCCCCCTCCTAAATATGACTACATTTTTGTAATTTCTCAGAAAAATAGTTTGGGAGTTAAGAACAGCAAAGACCAGAAAACTAAATTTGTCAGCTATAACCTGGGAGTACCTGGAAAATTAGCTCCCCCTCTTCCTTCTCCTCCTCCCACCCAACCCCTAAATGTTACTGTATCTAGATATCTAGAAATAATATTTATAATATTGTTCTACAACTACTACTGATGAGCACTTTAGCTCAACCCGCATTTGTTCCTGTTTCTTAAATAATAAACCAATATTCAAAAATTCATAGAAGGCGGCACAGAGAAAATAGGAAAAACAAAAGATTTGGCACCAGAAGCCAGAGTAGCCTTATGAGGGTAAAATGTCAGTAGAAAAATAATTCAAAACTGCCAAAAACTAGATGTTTTCAAAATTTTGAAGAGTTATTTTTTTAAGTGACCACACAACTGGTTTTAGTAAGGAAATTAGGAGAGAAGAGGGATCCCCCCCTAAATAAATAACATGTTAGAAAAACGAATACTTCGAGAGAAGAGCCGATAGAAAACACGCGATCAAGCTTAATTGCTGTTCAGGTATTCTGAACTTATTTTACAGATGTAGTAATCATTGCGGGATGGGGGGGGGGGATATCTCTCTGTTTTTAATATACAAATTTTGTTATTTGCTGTGTTATAATTCCAAACTACGTTTTACTGCAAAAATCTATTTTACCTGTATTACCCTTGGGTGCAATAAAATTTAGAGAGCTTTTACCCTTATTCGTCAAGGACTTCATACTACACTAACACTCCTATAGGCGTTCCTAGCTCAAGCGAATCTCACAAAGGGTCACGAGTTGCTTACATAGATGAAGAAGGTACGAGTTTTTAAATCTGCTAGCATTGCAGTGATATTTTATAATTTTGCCAACCTAACAAATCACAAACCTAATTTCTTACATTTTTTAACTGAGTTTTTCTTCATAAGTAACTAGCGGTTCGGCACAGATTCAAAGGCAGATAATATTCATAATTTTATGCAAATCATCACTTGTTACAAAAATAAATAATAGCAAAGAAACTGCAACAATTCGCGCACTCAAGGTAATCACGATTATCAGAAATTCCACACCTGAGTAATTTCAATGCCAGAGTAAGCTACAAAACCTTGATTTTGTAAGCAAACTTTCCTTGTTTTGTTATTAAATTTTTTAATTTGAGTAAAATATCTGTTCTAAAAGTCCTATCTGTGATTTTTTTAAATTTTAAGTTTAAAATCCCTAAACTAATGTTCTTGTTTTGCTTGGTTGCGATAAATTAATTAACGAAATGTCCTCAATTTCTACTAATTTAATTTATACACAAAAATAACAAAGTTTTCTATTAATTTTGTAATAATTCGCGGTGCTTGGTTCCATTTTGCTACCGTTAACAATTATCTAATCGTTCAGCACGTATTTCATAAAATAATTAGACAGGTACCATAAGTAAAAGTGAAATGCAACGGTTAAAAATACGATTTTTCAATAGAGATCACTAATTACAGCAAATAAAGTAAATTGGGGGCAGAATTCTAGTTATAATTCACTTTCACAACGTGCTAATGCTTATTTTTATGCATCTTATGACGTTGTTGGAAGACATAAGCATGGAAGAAGCTGCTTTAACGTCACTGCCTCAAAATAAAAAATTATGTTCATAGAATTGCGAAAGTCGTATCATAATTTCGAATTTTATTCGCAAAATTGTGACGTCCTGAAATTGATCATTTTAAGAAAAGTACGATAACCCCGCACCGAGTTTTAATTTTTGAAAATTAAATGCGCAACTAGAAAATTAAATTTTCTAATTTTAAGACGTCATATCAGAAAAAACCATAAGTACTTATTTAATTGCTTTGATAAGAGACCACAGACGGACCGAGAAAAAACCACAACACACAGAAATCATCTAATCGCAGAAATTCGGTGACCTTTTAATTTCAAGGAAGTTCTCGCGATAGAAGATCCACATTTATGAAATAATTTTGCACGCGCGACTGTTATGATATCGAAATGGTTAATTACTGAACTGAATTTCTATACAATTTTGCGAGTTTAGGTCGAAGTGCATGATGCAATGTCCGACGAGGTTGCCGACTTGCACAAATGAAGGACTTGCAACCATAACTAGCAATTTGGGTAAATAAACGTTCTTTTTGTAATTACATGTGTGATGCAAATGTTCCGTACGTTTAATGTGTGCGGAAATTCCCCTTCGGCGTCTGCTGTGTTGGAAGCTTGTTATTATATGAAGGAATTTGCATTTATTAATTTAATGGGTGGTGACGACTTTTTAACAGGTTTCCGCAGCGATGAAACGCGTACATTGTTCTCAAAGAATTACAGAAAATACTGCAAAAGAATTTTTCTGCTAGCATTTTTAGTCTTCACAAATATTTATCTTGATATTTCCAAAAATATTTTATATCGTGAAGTTCTAGCCCCAACAGCTACTACATACGATCAGAATACTCCTATTATGCTCGGCTATGTTGTGTTTTGACTCGCCGCAGCATTCGGTTAAACGCGAAACAATTCAAGTTGTAATAGGCCTTTAGACTGTTCTTTTGGCTTTCCAATGAAAAAAAGTTGATCGCCGTAGCTAAATTTGTACGCGAACTGTATCCGCTTAAAATTCCGATTTTGCAACTTTCATTCGAACCAGTGCCGTTCGTGAACCACTGGGCCGATCGGGTTCCAGTTTTGATATGTTATAGCCAGAGGTGCGGTCTAAATGCCCCCTTAATACAAAATAGTTGCGTTGATAAATGATAATGATGCGAATTTTCATGAACTTTTTCTTCTAGATCGTCTATGACTTGGACTTGTATTATAAGCGGTTGTGTCCGGTCCTTTTGCGCGTCGAATGCCGTCGGTCTTGTTTTCCTAACTCAATTTGGAACCGAGCCGCGAACAAATAAAGAAAACAGTTTGGCGCTCTCTAACGGCCTTATTTTTAATCGGACAAACTAAAACCGCATACCGTCGTAAAGCCCAAGGCGAGAACTTCCATTCCTATTGGTTCGATTTTTGATACCGCACAAAAACCACGTTGCCCCCTTTTGCTTCCATCGCTCCTTCCCTGGATTTCGATGCCGTGCTCTGCATAAAGTTTCGATTTTTTTACGATTTACCAATCCCCTGACGGGGTTGCAACCACTCAAACTAGAAAAAGTTGAATTAATCCTGAAGATGGTCGAGTCTGAAACGGGTGCTCCATGAAGCAAAACTTGGGGCCCCGGAGCATCGTTCGGCAAAGTGCGTTTAAAAATCGCACGCAAACGTGGAAACGGGAGCGATTGGAAATTTTCAAAAGAGGCCAACTTTGGCCCTCTGGTGGCAATTTACTAAGCGGAACTTTTTAAATGTAAAAGCCTCGGAAGAATTAAAAGCCATTTTTTTTGAATTTTCTATTATGGTCTCTGGTGGTTTTTAAATCCAAACTACCGGGTTTTGAAACAACCAAATACCAGAAAAAATTGCTATTAAAGAATCTAGAGGAGAGGATTACCCCCCCCCCCCCCCCCCCCCCCACCTCCTTCATATAACTCCATTTTTTAATTTCTCGGAAAAATAGGTTGCGAGCTCATTTTTGAGCCAACAGGCATTAAACTCGAAATTTTCAAAAAATCGTAGCGGCTGCCGTTTTGAACGTAAGAAGTTCGTAGTTTTGCATATTTAAAAAGTAATAAAATCGCTTGTTATAAATATTAGAACTTGTACAGAATCTGAATTTATAAACAATTTTTTACAAAAAAAAAATTAAAGAAAAACCCGCACATGGACATGATTTACTCAAAAACAATAAACAAGCAACGATTCTAAACAGTAAAAACGTGGAAATAGATGGAAATACACCAAATAAGGCTCATTATTATTTTTGTAAATATTTTCGTCTTCAGTTCGATTTTGTTAGTAAACATTTTCTTTCTGCGTTGTTTCCGTCAGTTTTAGCAGGAAGCAGTTAAAAAAATTCAAGGGAACTGATATAAATCCGGATCGTAGAACAAATGACAGTCAATATTTTTAAATCATTATTGATTTCGTAAACATTTTTTCTTTTAATTAAGTAATTCTTTTTTTTTTGTTTTTTTTATCAAGTAGCTAAAAATAAAAGTTCATGGAAACTGATTTAAAGCTGCGAAACAGCTGACGCTCGATAAGAAAATCGAATTAAAATAATTGACTAGTTTTAACTGGTTTTAGCAAAAATTTTTTACGTTACCACTAAAGATTTTTTAGGGGTTAATTAAAAATTACAAAAATAATGACGGGACTTTTCCGATTCAAATTATGAAAACAGCTGAGAATCGACACTACCTCTTTAAAACAAACAACGATCGTTGTTTACAATTTTTTTGGCTATAAAACAATAGAAAGTTTTATGGCGCCATCAATTTACCACACTTACACTTATTAGAACAAAATAAAACAAAGTAATACGGAAAGAAATAAAAGAATTTAAAATTGCTCATTAGTTTTAGATATCTGGGTTAAGTGACCCTTTATATCAATTTTTTTCTATGATTGGCAAAAAAAATCAGGAAGTAAAAGCTAGTTAAGAGCCTAACATAGTGAAAGCTTTGAAGTTTACACTTCGAGTCATTGATGTTCGTTATTATAATATTTTAAAACTTGGTTTTTTAATAACTTTTGCATTGGTTTATCAAAATAAAGACAAAACATATCACATTTTGTTAGCTATAAGAAGTTTCAAAATTATTTTTTTAAGATTTAATATAGAACGTAACATTAAACTACTAATAATTTGTGACAAACACTCCTATTACATCAAAGAACTTTTGTAACAACCCTGATATATTACCAAAAAATTATTTTAAAATCTATAATTTTTTGTTATAGAACGCAATTTAACGGTTGAATGCTAAACTTTTGTGACAACTCTCGTATTAAATCAAAAACTTTCGTAACAACCCTCGTATAAGTTCACTAACGTTTCTATTTTTGTTAGTATTAATTTTAATTTATTAAACAACTCTATTCGTATTTGTATTACTTAACACTTAAAGTACAATATAACTGCTAAGTACAAAACTTATGTGACAACCCTCGTATTAAATCAAAAAACTTTCGTAACAACCCTCGTATATTACGAGATATAATGCATTTAACAATTTTCTAATGACTGAAGGAAATTAACGGTAATTTTGTTTTCTAAATGCAAAGAAAAATTAAATATTTTTTTTTAATTTGCCTGTCTACGAGGAAGTCCGCAAAAGTTTCTATTTTTTTTCTTTTTTAATTTTAATTCATTCAACAATTCTATTCGTATTTGTATTACTTAAGACTCAAACCAATTCTTTATCAAACAAAGATAATGATAATGTTTTATTGAAATAAATTCATGGAAAAACCACATAATGGTCCCGTTCAAGGTGACCTTGGTTATTGGAAATTTAAAAAAATTAAAATTAAAACGAACTTAAACGCGTCAAAATCAACCTATTTTTAATTTATCCGGACCTGTTTTTATGCATTTTTCTAAGATTTGAAATCATCATATTATTCATATCATAACATGTTTTCTATTTCTAAGAATTGTCTGTAAGATTATATAATTTATGACTTGCAAAATGACCTTAAAATTCGCAACGATATTGTGCATTGAAGATTACGCTTGATATTATGTAATTTGCGGTTTGATGCAAGTTTTATTAGATCATGACAGAACTATGCAAGTCAAATGAGTCTTTTTATAAATCATGAATTTCTCATTTTATATGATTTTTACAATTTATTTTTTAATAGTTGTTTGTTTTAACTTTTTTACTTAATTATTAATGTTTCCAAACTTTTGTATTTTCCCTACAATTTTGGTCTTAATTTCTGCATGATCAGGAAATTGTAATTAAATTTTGAGAAATTTATTTGTGGTTGGGATGTTTCCGCTGCTAAGGCTTACCACCAACGCCACATTTAAAAATCATAAATTAAATGTAAAAAATACTTACTCTTATGTTTGGAGTTGTTCTTCCAGATGCTCTTCAAGAAAGACATTTTGGATTTCAAAAAGTTTTCAAAGCACGATTTTTAAAAATTGTATTAGTAACAATAATCGGTTTTGTTTAATTATTATCAACCACAGGCAAAGAACTTATGATAAACTCGCAATTAAAGTTCAAATAAGTTTATTCGAAATTTTAAAATTTTTCAGAAACGACTGTTCTGTTCGAGCCAAAAGTCTTGAATGTTTAATTCGAATTAGTGCTCGGTCTTTTAAATAATATTACTTATGATGCAATAGCGTTCGAAATCGC
Organism: Ctenicera cuprea; assembly: GCA_958336395.1. Taxonomy (NCBI): domain Eukaryota; kingdom Metazoa; phylum Arthropoda; class Insecta; order Coleoptera; family Elateridae; genus Ctenicera; species Ctenicera cuprea. The sequence continues at coordinate 4,746,622 of OY284489.1, read as the reverse complement.
GTCTGTTCAAAGCAACAGCCGGTTAGTGAATGTAATGAAGACGGATCAAGTTCCAGTGATCAATTTCTTGATACGATCTCCGGAGGATTTACCCACTTTCCATGCAATTGCGACCTATCGGCTTGGGCTTATCGTCTTTTTCTCTGCTTGCTTGTGCTCTCTGGCGCACATCTACGTAAATATTTATCTAATTTCCACAAGTAGTTGCGTTTTTGTTTTTATAGAAATTTTGAAATGATGAGAAAATAACAAGCTTTATATTTGTTGGGAAATTTTAGTTGTTTTTAAAACAAAAGGACGTAAGATATTCTTTTATTTAATTTTGTTTTTCAGGGAGAATTTTGCGTCGTTAATTTTCAGATGACGTTATCATAATTTTTGTTCTGGCATTATAGTAGAAAATTCAATTTTTTAAACGGAAACTTTCATAAGTGGTAGTAAGTAGACGAAGAAAATCAGACACGCATTTAGGGGAGGTTGGCAGGGCCAATGTGATGGGTTTTGTGAGGTAAATTCTTAGAAACAGTTTATTTTAATCACACCCTTAAGTTTAAGGGTTGCCCTAAATAACTAACTGCTAACAGGTGTTTGAAACCTGCTTAAATTCAGAACGCATTGTTTTTTTGTTTTTCAGAGCGAATTTTGCGTCGTTAATTTTCAGATGACGTTAACATAATTTTTGTTCCGGCATTATATTGGAAAATTCAGTTTTTTAAACGGAAACTTTAATAAACGGTAACAATAACACCACAGTAAGGGGTTTTTGGTTACCGACGAGGAAGAAAATCATACGTGGATTTAGGAGAGGTTGGGAGGGCTGTAACCCCTCCCCCTCTAAGGAGAAAACCTCGTAAATTATTTATTGCAATTATTTCTATTTAAACTTTAACCGAGCAGAATAACACTTATATTCCCAAATTATACAACGGCAGAGACAAAAATGTGATGAGTTTTGTAAGGTAAATTCTTGATAACAGTTTTTTAACCACATCCTTAAGTTTAAGGGTTGCCCTAAATAGTTAAATGCTAGCACATGTTTGAATCCTGCTTAAATTACAAAACAAGTAACACTGATAAGAGTAGGAGTAGCAGTAATTATTGTTGATTTTTTTGTCATTTTTCTGCTTTGACGTGTCAGTGTGGTTGATTATTTACATCATAAAGTTTTATACTTTGAGATTTTTTGTTTGGCTTAAAAATTAATGTAAGATGCTCTTAAAATGCGTTTAAATTGGCCACGCCTCTCTGAAAATAACCGGTGTATTATTATCTCCCCCCTCCCATTACCACTCCTGAAACCGCCACTGGTCGGAAAGGAATGATGAAAAGGAATGAAAAAGTAATTAAAGGGTGAAATTTTGGATCCGTATTTTTGTAAACAGTAATAAAAGTAATACAGGGTTAGTCAGAAGTATGGAAACGTTTTTAATAATTCTGCAAAGAAATACTCCCAGCAAAACTTTACGTACCCCTTTTAAGCTATAATGCGTACGTTTACACCGAACGTTTAGATCGCGATCTATGCACCAAATGTTGCCTAAATTATTTAGGTCACTTGGTGCAACCAGGTGGAATATAATGAATCCTCCACTTAGGTTGGGTCACTGAGTACGTTTACACCCAATTTTGTTTTGTGGACTGACCTGTACCCTGACCTAAATTTATCCTAATCACCAAGCGTTTACACTCTCACCTCACTGGTTAGAACCAAATCTGGTATAGTTTCATTTTGGTCCTAACATCAGCGCCATCTGTGAACAATTACTGAATGCTGGAAAGTCTTTTGTTGCAAAGTTCCAAAATCGTGCGCGTTTCCTAGTCGGACCAATTAATTGTATTTGTTTTTCTTTTGTTTTAGCATACGAACTGATTTTCACCAGAAAAGTTAAATTTGAGGTTAATACAGCTTAACATAGCGTGATCGGTAAAGTAGATAACGTGTTATCCCTCATCATAATCCGCATGTTTACATCAAGTGATTTGAATAATTTAAACAATATTTGGTGCATATGCCGCGACCTAAACATTCGGTGTAAACGTGCTCACTTTTTTTAAGTGACCTGATTCAAATTCAAACCAACCTAAGCGCTAATTTAGCGGTGTAAACGCTGATTGCTCGACTCACAGATGCTCTACCTAAGTAACGCGTTATCTACTTTACCGATCGCTTTATGTTAAACCGTATTAAGCCCAAGTTTGAAATATCCTGTGAAAAAGGTGAGTTTGTGTGATGGAAAAACAAAAATCAATTGGGCCGACGAAGAAACTCAAACAAAATGCAGATTCAACAAAACTAGCACGAAAACAAACCTTGATAAGATTCTTCAATGTGCATAAATGGTTAAGAGATGGCGCTTATGCTGGGACCAAAACAGGACTATTATAAACTCTTAGTGGACAAGGTTAAGGTGTAAACGCTTGGAACTTACCGTAAATTTGGATGAGGGTTTAGGTCAGTCCACCAAACCTTACTAGGTATAAACGTACTCATTATCCTCTACTTAAAAAAACGTTTTTAAATTTTTTAAGTGAAAACGTAACCACCTTTTTTGGTAACCTGTTTTGATTTTCCTTCTATTCGCTTTATACTTGTGTTACATAAAAAATGTTTGAGAAAAATCAGCGTTTATTGAATAGATAAGTATAATTTATTACAGCGTACAAGAAACACCTAAAATTGACCACCTTCAACTGCTTCACATTGTGCTAGCCAAATATAAAAATTATTGAGTCAGTTTTAAAGCCAGTACGGGTGTATTTCGCCATATTCAGGTACGATTTTCCAAATTTCACAAACTTTGGGGACTTTTTTTGATATACTTTTAATTTTATATAAAATATAAATAGGAATGGCCTCACAGAAAAAACAATCCAAAAGGTTTAAGTCTGGAGAGCACTGTGGCCAATTCATGGTCTTTCTTCTTCCAATTAAACAACGTAGTTATACGTCCTGGAAGTAATATCGAACATTCAATCCATATTGTGCATGTGGTCCATCTGGAAACTAGATAGAATTATTTGGTCTCCCTTATTGGTTTTCAAAGAATATTTTCGTGTGGTTTTCCATGCGGTTGTGCTGCCGGAGAAGTTACTTGTGGTCGCATTAACATGACAATAAACGCGTATGCCTACTTTATCGCACTTTCTTACTTGATGGGATTTACCCTACCTTTATACGTAATACGCAAAAAACTAAATTATTTCAGAATATTACAGCCCATACAGATTGTTAGATCTACCTTCTAAGTTTAGCATGTTAGAAATATTCAGATTTTAAAGTAACTATGCAGTAAGTGTTGGTATAAAATATGCTGCACTTTTGAGAATGTAGAGGGTGATTCACAATTATGGTACAATATTAATATTCTAACCACCAAAATAAGTGAAAAATATTGATAAGTAAGGGTACAAAAACGCTTCGTTGCGGAGTTACAGCTTCCGGAATTTAGAACAGCTATTGTTGCCTGTGGCTGTACTCACTTTAGACAATGGACCCAGAATTATGGTGCAAAAATAATATTCTAGGCACAAAAATAAAAAAAAAAGCTCTGATAAGCATGGGTCCGAAAATGCTTCCTTGCGGAGTTACAGTCTCCGGAATTGGGAACAGTTACTATTGCCTGGGGCTGTAACTTCGTAAGAAAACGTTTCCAGTACCATGCTTATCGCAACGTTTTTACTGTTTTGATGTGGAGAACGTGTGTCCTAAAAGTTTGTACGAACTATTTTCGCATCTTCAGGAAACACCCGAACCTTCATGGCAACTTGATTTTCAAAAACATTGATTTATCTCCAGAAACGTTTTCTGGCCTATGTTTTATATGTCCTTTTTTACTTATTTTGACGCCCAGAATGCGTCATATAAATTTTGCACCATAATTTTCAATCGCCCTGTGATATAATACCCTCGATATTATACTTGCAAGCTATCTTAAATTTTCGCTCAATTATGTAAAATAAATATTTTCAAGTAATTCTACTTTAGAGGAAATTCGAGAAAACACAAAAATATAATAATTGGAGAAAACAAACAATATTGATAAAAGCTATTAGCCCATTACTAAAATATTGATTTTATGAGCACGTGCTTACATAATAATACAGTCATGGGTAATATCAAATCTGAAACAAAACTAACGCTCCAATAATTACTTAATTTAGAATTGAAAACAATCAAAATCTATAAAACACAAAAATAGAAGCATTTTCAATCATTATCTTATCTTCAATTTTTATAAATAACTGCACTAATCTTAATTTTATAAATTATATGGAAACTTTTTGAGTTTTTTTTTTTACATTTTTTCGACAATATTACACGAGTCAGCAACGAGCAAGTTTTTTACAATTCATAGGAAATGATATATCTACTTTGACCCCAAACAACCAACAAGTGATGTTTACAACATACGCCCACAGTGCAGTGTAATCAAGTAACAAATTTCGTAAAAATAATTAATTATTTTTATATACAGGGTGAGTCAATAAGATCGCGGAGAACTATCTAAAATACTGTAATTTTTTTGAAGCCTTATACGAAACAGAGAGGAGTACGTTCTAAAATCATTTTCAATTATACAGGGGGTTTCATATAAGAATGGCATACCAAACTTATGTTTTTTTAATAGAGCACCCTGTATATTTAGACATTTTCTTATTCGCCTTTTAATGGCCTTTCTGAATATAGTTTTTTTTTGGAAATTCCATTGTGACGTTACCAAGTTATTCAATTGTTTTCAAAATATTTGACTTTTGTCTCACTAATAAAATCTACACCTACCGTGTTTCTACAGATTGAACAAACTTTTTCTGTTAAATATTAGGCAAGACTATGTACTATCCTCCAAATGTTTTTAAGTTGAATTTCCTTATACAGGATGTTTGATGCAACAGTGCAGCGATTTCTATCTTTAATTTGATATAACTTCATATTTTTAAATAGAACACCCTGTATATTTTTACATAGTTAGTAAGAGCTGTGTTAAAGAAAATAGCAGACGTATTAAACACCCGATAAACTAACTACCACTAAAAAAATTTGTATTTATTTGTTTTATTCTACATGTTCGTAGTTCCTTCTTGCAGAAGTATAAAATGCCGTTTTATTTTTTATTCTGAATTAAGGAAAACACAGCCGTTAGATGGCAGCATTTTCTGACGGCAATAAGTTTTTTTGACGTTAAACGTTAAAGTTTTGCCTTCAAAAATTGAAGTTTTAACGTCAAAAATATCGACTATTAACGTCTAAAAAAATTTAAAAATGGTTAAAGCATTTATCTCGATTTATTATTTAATTCTAAATGGTGTAAGCAATTTTTAGAGTGCAATAAATAGTTTTCTGATGACGAAAAATGTTTATTTGAAGTCAAACATTCGTATTATTCATTAATTATTAAACAGTTTTTTTAACTTTAATACTTTAAATAAGTAGTTGCTTTTCAAACGAAAATCAATGTTTGATCTTACAACTTTGTTGTCAAAAACTAAATATTAGATAGTTGAAAATGATTCTTTGACAGCAAAGAATCAGTTATTGTCAATAACTATTGTTGACATGAGATAATAAATTGTTGATGTCAAAATAAAACACGTTTTGACATCAAAAATGTTTTTGCGTCAAATTATATTTTCTAACGTCAATAATTGATTCTTTGATATTTTTTTGAGGTAAGAAAATAAAATGTTGATATCAAAATTTTCTCACTCTAAATTGTATTTTCTAACATAAATAATTTATTCTTTAACGTTAAAAAATCAGTTGTAGTCACAAAATATTTTATGACGTGAAAAAATAAATTGGTAATATCAAGAAACGCGGTAACGGAATTTAAAACAAAACATGCTCAGAAAGGAAATTAAATGACCAATACAAATATACTAAAATATACCGTGTGTTCTATTTTAAAAACCATAAGTTTGGTATTGTTCCCTTACAACTTTTATTTAAAAAAAATTCTAAATTTAAAATAGTCTAGAAAGTATCGGTCACCGATATTGACACACCCTGTATTAACTATGGTTTCCTGAAACAAGGAAATGAAAACATATGACGATCTGTCATTAACTAGAAATTAAATAAAACAGTTGAGGGTCATTTTTTTGTAAAAATATTTTTCTTCAATTTCTATAAATATTCGCACAAGCCTTAATTGTATACAATTGTTTGTTTTTCAACATTTCATTCAATCTTCTAGCACGAGCAAGTTTTGGAAAATACGTAGAAAAGATATCTATCTTCAAACCCAAACAATCGGCAGACGATATTTAAAACAAACGCCGACAGTGCAAACAAGCAATTTCTTGTAATTAATTTAATTTATATATTTACTAAAGTTCACTGAAACAAGAAAAACAAACAAATGACGGTCAATAATAATTAATTAGAAATTATATAAAACAACTGACTGTTAGTTTTTTGATTTTGTTTTTTCCTTTTTCTTTCATTTTACCTTTTTTAACTGTTTCATTTCTTTTTTTATATTTTTTTGAGCTTAGAAAAACCTCAAAATAAATAAAATTACGTTTTATATTGTTTTAAGAAAAATTCCTCAAATAAATTCCTAAAACAAAATTTTAAAATTTTGCGATTAAATCTACGACCATTTTAAAGTTCAAAAGATTATTCTGCGTAATCTTTTTTTAGTGATTCATTTTGGGTATTTATTTTGCATCTTATGAAATCTGCAACCTTTGACTTTTTAACTTATTTTTTTTAAATTTTTGGTTAGTCGTAGCAAGAGTAAATTTGTTTTTCTTAAAGTTAAAGTGCATTACTTTAAAAGCCAAGCAAACAACAATTTTGAAATACAAGAAATCGTGATAATTTTACTAATAATATAATAATTATTGTCTGCGAGCGTCAGGAGATCCAGATAATTTATTTATAAAAGTCTTTGAACTTGAGATAGAAGTTACCAAGGAGGGAATAACTCTAAATTAAGAATTCTAAGTTTAATGAACGAATTATTCATTTTATTCTGATAAGCGAAGCGGGCATAATTATGTATTGATTACCTGCTGGTTGGGTTGCCTGTATTGTAGGCGCACGCGGGAGTTTCAAAAATAATCTAGTTATTTCTGTAAATACGAAAAAAATTGCGACTGAAATGCAAAAAGAGGTTTACTAATGGGAAATACAAATTTATCCAACAAAGACTTTTGGCGGCCAAGTTCAAAGTATTAAAATAGACTAAATTTTCCTCGTATAAGTTAAAACTAGAAGGCCAAGAAAATAAGGTGCGTGCGCAGTGATAGTTCCAGTGAAACAGCAAGGATGGAGTTATACAACGATCAATGTGTGCGATAACGATGCAAAACCATCAAAAAATGTTAAGTTATAGGTTAGACTGTGAGAACATAGAGAAACCTGCAGTGACAGTGCAAATGTTCTAATGTCGTTTCATTAACTCAGCTGTTGAAGGTGATTGACTCTCTTGACGTCTGTCTAATTGTTCAAACTTGGCGTGTTTTGTGTTCAATTAGTGTTTTCCTCAACTTCTCCTTAGAAATTCTTGTAAATACATCAGCCAGAAGCGAAAAATAAATGCAAATATGAGTGAATTAAGTCAAGAGGAGGTAAGTAAGGTTAAAAATCTCTTTGTTTCCACATTTCCACACATCATCCTCCTACTGGTCTTTGCTATTTCACAACCATGCATTTTCAGATACGTCGAAGACGTTTAGCTCGACTAACCGCACTGGAAAACAACTCGCCATCCAACTCGATATCACCACCTGTTACCCCAATATCGCAATCTCCACTAACCGGTAGCATCAGGACCCAGAGCCCTTTAGTGTTCAGTTCACAAAGTGAAGACAAAAGCGCGAAAGATGACTCAAATGAAGAAAACAGCGAGCCAAAATTTCAAGGATTTCAGGTGCCCAGCAAACCCATCGATATGCCTTCTAGTTCTAAGGGCAGAGAATATCATAGACCTGCCCCACAGAGAAGCGATTCAGAAACAAGCTCCATTCATATGGAGGTTGACGAAGCCAGTGGCTGTGCTGACAAGACTGCTAATACTGATATTGATTCAGGAATTGAGAATATGGAGGTAATTATGTTAATTTGATTTAGTTTTTCTTATTAAAATGGGGGTAGAATCCACCTATATTTATAGGTGGTGGGTTGGACTTGCGGTTGAAAGTAAAGCAAATTAGGGGTAGGCTCAGGGCTCAATTCTGGCAGTAGATTTGTTTGTAATTCGTGGAGCCCTAGGAAGTAATTTGCTTGAATTGTTTAACAGACGTGATATAACCTTAGCTGTTGAGTTGACTCAAACCCTAATACTTTTTAAGTGAAATCTCATTAGGGCGTAATAAATTATTAGATTGAGTTATCATGTTGCCTGTGGGTGGTGTGCAAAAGTATCAGCTTGCTGCAGCTGTTGATAACAGCAATAGTAGGGATGTGAACAAAACAAAAGAACATCTAGTACAAGGTTGTTATAAACACATCTGCAGAAGAGAAAACCTTAAAACAAAAGCATGATGAATCATTGTTTTGAGTGAACATGACAAAGGAAATTTGTTTATCTTCGAAAATACACTTATTTTGTATGGAAATTGGGAAAACTTGGCAACTGTTTTGAATTTTTAATTTAATCTTGAAAGCTACAGTCGTAAACTAAAACAAAGCCCATGTACCCGACATGAAAAGAGCAAGAAAATATTGATTTCTTAATACTAAGGTTAATTTCTTTGTTTGGAGAAAATAAATAGAAACTTCAACTGCAAGGTTTATTTATAATTTAAGTAGGATAATCCCCATGCAAGGGTACAATGTGTTTCTTAAATTAACTACAAGGATGGAGGTTTTAATATTATGTACATTTAAGTCTAAAACTCCTCGACACCGTAAGGTAACAGAGGGCACCGATGAAGTAAGTAAGAAGTAAGTCTAAAACTACCGTTTTTAGATTTTTTTAATGTTTAATGTAGGTACTGCGCTTATTTTAAATGTTTAAATATTTTATTCTAATGTCTAATTTTTGTTTTCATATGAATCATTAATGACACCATGGGCAAATGCATAATACTCGTGCAAGGGCATCAATGTATTTCATAAATTAACTACAAGGTTGGAAGTTTTAACATTAACTTTATTTATGCCCAGAACTACAGTTTTTCACTGTTGTAATCTGCAGCTTGTTTATCATTAAAAATACAATTCTGATGTACACTTTTCAAGTTTTCATATGAGTCAATAACCATACCATGGGCAGGTTCATTAACTATTTGAAATAAAACTAATTTTAACCGAGTGTTTATTTATTACAGATATTTGAAAATATATAATAAGGTTAAATATAAATATAATAATAAAGAAAAAAGATATTGATAATACTCTTCAAAGCTTTTGTCAATTAGTAGGTACTCATACACAACACCCAAAACAAGCTTTGTTTATTGTTTTGCGTAAGTACGTAAAATGAAATATAGTTTATTCAAACGAACAAGTATTGGTGGTATGTGATCCTGAAACTCGTACAGGTTGATCACGGTTTTGTTCTCCAATAACTATCAGCTGCCTTCTAAACTTTGTATTATTAACACATTGTTCATGCAAACGTTAATCATCCAAAACAAAACTAGTGTATCATGTTTTCTCATGAAGAACTAATGCTATAGTCGGTAATATTATCCATTTACCCTATACCACCCATAAATTTGTTGGTTGTAGTATGGTATGGCAATATTTTGCATGTACCATTTCCTAAATCTCAACAACCTTGATGGGCATTGTTGTTTGGTAAAGTTGTATAAATATTGTCAGGAATGTAGTCATTTTAATCCAACAACCAGTGGCGTATTATCGCACTGGAGGCTTGCAGGAGTCTCAAAACAACTAAAGCAATATTGTTTTTATTGCCTTGCTATGCTTATAGTGCACTGGCACGGGGAGAGAATTGTTGAGACAGTGGTGCAGAGCATTAATGTATTTGTTCGTTTTAAATTTTTAGTAGCGCCGTGGCCCTCGCCAGATTTGAGGGAGCGTCACAATATCATTACACGTAGGCCCGTAGGGTCTCCAAATACTTTAATCTGTCATTGCGTCCAACCACTCTACTTCATCAAATACTACTGCGGTTGGTAATTTTTGACTCTGTACTTATTCATAAAACTTATGGCAAAAGCTTTATAAACTCCATTTAATTTTAAACTATAATTTTACTAATTTTAGAATGTTCGGGGAAAGAGGCGATTATTTTAAATTTAAAAAAACTATTTGTGACAATCCAGAAAGAGGAGGTTCATCTTTAACAAGAGTTGTTCCCGCTGTCATTAAACGTGTTTTTGGTTTTCTCCACTATTTCAGAGATAGATATTCGGCGTTTTGCATTGATCAAATCTTCAACACGTTTAATGACGGCAGGAATTACCATTATATAGGAGTATGTAAATGAGATGTTTTGTGTCGTTTATTTCTGGTTACAATAAAGATTATTATTATTGTTGCAGTGGAACCTGCTTTTCGTGGTTTGTCACGAACAGTTTCACAGCTCTTTTAAAAATTATTAGTTCATTCAAATACTTCCGACTTATTGGGTATACTTTCATGGCACTTTGAGTTTAGTCTGCGTCAAGTGTTAGCCAGTGTGGGGGTTTTGTTAAAGAGAAATTTAATTATAATACAGTTTTACTGTACAGTTGTCATTATTACATCGCATCGGTCATGTTGAATAACAAGTGAACGGTTTCCCTGACAATGGTTATGTATTGTTTCCAGTTTAGGGTGGTGTATATTAAGCAATGTGCATAACATATAATTGTTGAATCACTAAATTTACCAAGACAGTGTAAATTCCGGATTTGGTGTGAACTACCCATAAATGAAATGATGTTGGACATGCCTATTAACATATCGCTAAGTATCATGTACAAGAAGCATGTACAGAGACTAGTCAAATATGTGGGTCGTGCATTAACCCAAATACATTCGGTCGTTTATGACTTTGGATGTAGTAAGGTGCAGAAACATTGGGCAGTGCAGCTAAAATCGACGAATATTGTTAAAATGCTAAAGTGGCCAAGGACTGAAAGTCGTTATTGCTTTTAACTTTTTTTTAAATTCTGACTATCTGCTCAAGCATGCCGCCTGCTACTAGGGACATTGTATCTGCTCCCTACTGTACATTAATATAATTTTCCATAGACAAAAGCTTGAAATTTAATGTTTTTTTTTCGACTTGTAATCTTTTTACTGTAGTTGGAAATAGCTCCTTTGTTAATTTTTTTGTAAGGAAATAGAAACTTGTGCCAAGAACGTTATTTTCTGTGAAATGGAAAAATAGAAAGTTTTTTGCTCGTAAGTGCATCAAACTTAAAGACATATTATACTAAGATGTAGGTCATAAAATGTTTCCTGTTGGCCTGTAACCAAATAACAACCTGCAAAAGAAACATGGCTCACTCCCTTTGTTGTCTTTATTTCTAAATATAAATAAATAAAATTTAATGTGCTTAATATACACATTAGTTCTACTAATCCATGTAAATTACACATTTATGTTTTTGCCGGAAATGTTCTCAGACTTGTTATTTTAAATGGAACATCCTGTATACAGGGTGTCCCTACGATCTGTATTTCTTTATTACCGGCTTTATTATAAAAAATATCAAGAAGTTGTATTGGGAAAAGTTATAGAGGACTTCACTCTACATTTCCTTAAATTAATATTGCATATACTGGGTGTTTCGTCTAGGAGTGGCAACCACCACTTTAGAAATTATTTTTGCACAAAGGTCCCTCCCCCCGTTCAACCTGAAATTTTGATCTACTTAGGATTAGGTAACATTTTTCGCAAATAACGGGGGGGTCAATTTTCCACAAAATTCTATGTATTCCCCCTTTAAATATATTTTTTTTTGATTTCATGACTAACTTGGCCGGATCGGCGCTGATCTTTTACCAAATCTATATCGCACACGCAGAAAGTCGTACTGATCAATATTACATCGCTAGAATTAGCGTGCGGCGCCTGAAAATTATTTCAGCGGCAACATTCTAAAAGTCGCCAGTTCCGGCACGCACGTATCCTTAAATAATCAGGAACGCCCCGATCTTAATCAAACATTAAACAGACGCTTAGGAAGAATGTTTCTACAACCTAGAGCAGTCGTGTCTTGCCAGGGCCGTACTGGGAATTTTGTATACAGTTACAAAGTCGAAATTTAATAAAATCCATGACATTCCCCTTCCAACGAAAAAGTTTAGGCACCAGCACCCCCCTCTTACATTAAAAATAATCGCGACTCTGCGCACCTCATATTCGTCAAAACACAAATACAGACACTAGTCATTTCCCATCGGGTATAATGGAGGTTTAGTGCGATGTTGAGTTGTTAAACTCCAACTAGCACGTGAGTTACGACATTTGTTCTGCCTAATTTAGATTACAGTTCTATATATTAAATCCATACGCTTTTCCGTATGATTCACGAATTAGTCAATTATTGAGTCATTACAATTGTAAGTGTTTTGAATGATGTTTTTACCTTTCCACTTTTATTATATTTATTTATATTGCTTAGGCAATAACCACGCAAATGCAGACTTAACAGGGGGTTTCGTATGCTTTATCTCGTTTATTTATATTCTTGCTGCCTCCTTTGCTTTGTTGTTATAAATATTTTGATATACATATTATGTAATTTTTAATTTAAATTGGTGTTATCAGGTAGAAGAAGCAGACACAAAAAAAGAAGTATCAAGACAACGAACATCGTCTTCCTCGACTGAAATGACTGAAGAGCAGCTATATGCTTCGATAGCCCGTGTCTTAAACTGTTCATACAAAGAAAGCACCGACAAGCACTTTTACTTACCAGAAACTGCCGAAGTTATTCAAGAAGGCATTTCTCTGTCTACCTCAGACCTTATTTCTCAATCTTTAATGGAAGTTCTGTTTCACCTTGGTTCGGGAAACAACCCATTCAAAAATCTATTTCAGAGCAGCTCCGATCAAGGCGATACCAGCAGTGTAAATTCATTTTCCATCAGCCCTACTCAAAACCTCAGCCCGTCTGCTAGTCCTATTCTAAACTGTCCCACACCAACTTTACCATTGATAACTGAATGTAGTAGCGAAGCCACACCACAAATAGGCGCACTTAATTATTTGATGGAGTCCTATGCGCGGGTTGCTATTGAAGAACGAAACCACCCGAAGAGATCGAGCATTCCACCGTTATCCGACGTTCTGAGTGATTTACGGGCCCAAATTGTTCACTACACATCCTTGGTTTTACAAGGATTTGTTATTCCAGTGGAATCTCACGGCGGAAAACGCGAAAGTTCCCCGTTATTGGGACCGTTGGTGCGTCAAACGTTACCGCGAGGTTTTATATCCGAGTTGGTTGCCCGTACTAACACAAACTCACAAGTGTTTTCAAAAATCTTCAGTCCATTATTGCAAGAACTTTTTATAATGATGCAGAATGCGAGTATTGTAGGTAATGAACACAGACAACCCATTCAGATATTAAGTGAGCTTGCAGAAATCCGTTGCGGACCAACGGGAAATTCGAGACCAATTTGCAGACTCGTCACCCATCAGGCTCAATTTTTGCCTGACGTGTCAACTCAATCGGTGGGGCGCGAATTGGCAAGGACTTCTTATTTTGGACCATTATTGTCTGTTTCCGTATTTGCTGAAGACGAACCAAAAGTTGCTGAAAAGTTTTTCTCGGGAAATACGTCCAGCGACAAGACATTAAATCAGACTTTACAACAAGAGTTGGAAAACACCAGATTATCTTTGCATAAGATATTCCATGATGTCTTAGCCAATTCGAGTAGTCGGGATGCCATGTTGGCGTATCTCAGTGCATTGTTGAAGCACAACGAAAAAAGGGCCCAGATTCAAGCTGCTGAGCGAACTCTAAGCGGTGACGGTTTTATGTTAAATTTACTTAGTGTTCTGCAGATGTTATCGGTTAAAGTGAAATTAGATAAAATTGAACTTTATTATCCATTCCATCCAAGTTCCGTGATCGAAATTAAAAATGATACAAGACTCAAATTCACAACACAAGAAGTCACTGATTGGATAGAAGAATTAGGTATGATATAATCATGACTTCTTCACGATGGAAGTTTATGTTAAAATATTTTCGTACCTTTGCAGCAAAGACACACAAGTGGAGTGAAGCAAAATTTCCTACCCAGTGTTGGTTTTTAACGTTACACTGCCATCATTTAGCACTTTTACCAACTTTGCAAAAATATCAACGTAGATTACGTGCAATGCGTGATATACAAAAGTTGTTGGACGAAACAATCGCAGCAGAAGCACAATGGCGTGATACCCCTTTTGCTCATAGAAATAGACAATTCATTAGAAGATGGAAACAACAAATAAAAAAATTGAACAAGTAAGCACAAGTGATACATTGTCGGTACGTGATTTTAACAAAACTTTGTTTTAGATCAAAAGCTTGCGCTGACGCAGGTCTGCTTGATAAAAATCTCATTAGACGTTCTCTTATTTTTTACACATCGGTAGCAGAGTTTTTACTAAGTCTAATGTCTGATATACCACCAGGGGGTCCTAGACCCACTGTACCGTTATCTGGAATTGTGCCAGCTGGTTTTGCGGCACTTCCAGAGTGGTATGTAGAAGACATCGCCGAATTCCTCCTTTTTGCCTTGCAGTAAGTATTCTTTTTATTTTCCATGTACCACAGCATGCTAGTCCTATTTTAAAATTTTGGAGAAATAACATATTTTTAATTTTATGCACATTCCTGTTGTATAAGTAGATTAGTATTTTTTCTGGACGTCTGAATATTGGTCAGGAGCACACCGACGGCTTAAACGGAATGCAGCTCTGAATGTGCCACTTCAGTGTCGACTTGGTACGCTAATTTGTATCAATGATGAAATTTAATGCTTTTCAGGTATTGTCCAACGGTGATAGCCGACAATATGGAAGATTCATTGATAACATGGATTTTAGTCACCATATGTTCCTCCAACTACATCAAAAATCCATACTTAGTTGCCAAAATAATTGAAGTTGTGTTTGTTATTAACCCAAACATTCAACCCAGAACTGAACTACTGTACAACCGTTTTATGGCCCACGAAATCTCACACACTGCCCTACCAAGTTCTCTAATGTCATTTTATACCGATGTTGAAACTACAGGATCTAGTTCTGAATTTTATGATAAGTTTTCAATACGTTACCATATCAGTTTGATTATCAAAGGTGAGTCATAAGAATCGTAAAATCCAATAGAGCGTGATGGTGTTGAAATTTAGCTTTGATGAACCTGGAGGTTTTATTTCCATCCTTGGAAATTATGTATAGAGTAAAGAGCAAATATTAATAAATAACTGTTTTAGGAATGTGGGACTCACCCATACATCGCGAAGCCCTAATAAAGGAATCCGGTACTGGCAAACAATTTGTAAAATTCATTAACATGCTAATGAACGACACAACATTCTTGCTTGATGAGTCACTGGAAAGTCTCAAGCGTATACACGAAGTGCAAGAACTAATCACTGATGAAGTGAACTGGGCCAAAATGCCCTCTGAACAGCAACAGAACCGTATGCGGCAACTTAGTGCAGATGAGCGCCAGTGTCGATCCTACCTTACTTTAGCTAGGGAAACTGTTGATATGTTCCATTACTTAACTGTAGATATTAAGGAACCATTTTTAAGACCTGAGTTGGTCGATAGGTTAGCATCTATGCTCAATTTTAATTTACAGCAGCTGTGTGGTCCCAAGTGTAAAAATCTAAAGGTTCGCAATCCGGATAAGTACGGATGGGAACCTAGAAGACTGTTAAGTCAACTTGTTGACATTTATTTGCATCTTGATTGTGAAAAGTTTGCTGCAGCTCTTGCTCGTGATGAGGTAATAATTTTTTCTTTAGTCGTTTTGCAAAAAAAATATTAACCGTAACATTCTGTAGAGATCGTTTAGGAAAGAACTGTTTGATGATGCAATGGCTCGCTTGGAACGATCTCTGATAAAAACTCCAGTTGAAATCGAACAATTTAAAGTATTAGCTGAGAAAGCATACCAAATACTGATTGATAATCAAAAGTCTGATGATTGGATGGCGGATGCTCCCGACGAATTCAAAGATCCTCTTATGGACACTTTGATGACTGATCCCGTCCTTCTGCCTAGTGGACAAGTGATGGATAGATCTGTTATTATGAGGCATTTATTGAATAGTAGCACTGACCCATTTAACCGCCAGCCTTTGACTGAAGATATGCTACAACCGGGTAAAAAAACCCTCTTTCTCTATTGTTTTTTCTCATCTTCCTTTTTTTGGCCCATATATTGTCGTTTAGGTCTCTCTACCATTGATTTTTCTCCTTATATCTTTTTCTCATTTTCCTCCTTTCCCCCCTTCTCTTTATCTTTTTTTTTTTGTCTCTTGTCCTTTACCCCTTTCTCTTTCTTTTTCACCCGCTTCATTAACTCCCTAAACCTCATTATATATTCCTCTCCTTTGTTTGTCCATCCTCTTGCTCTTTCTATGTTGTCTCCCTTCCGTCCAAGTCTCTCTCGCCACTCTACCCATCTCTTGCTCTCTTTATATCTCTCTTGTTTTTACCTTTCTCCTTTGGCTCTTTCTGATCTGTTTCTGTCGAGCCCTCTTTTCTTTTTCCATTTTTCTGTACCGCTTTTCATTTTTCTCTCTCTGTGTCTCTATCTCTTTTGCACTTCCATCGCCTGTCACTTCCTTCTAATTGTTTCATATTCGTCTCTCCTATTTTTCTTTTGCCTTTCTCCTTTGAGCTTCCTTTCTTCCCCTTGTTTATCTTTCCATCTCCCCTCTTCTAATCATTTTCTCCCCGCTCTTTTTTTGTTCCACCATTTTGCTATGCGATTGGCTTTTCCTTCTTTCTTTACTGTCTTCTCCCACCTCGTCTTTTTATCTCTTCTTTTGCATTCTAACATCCTCTCTCCCACGTTTTCTAATCATTTATGCTTATGCTATCTCTCTTTTGCTTCTCTCTTTTTTAATTTTAATTTTTTTTGTCTTTTTTTTCTATTTGTATCTCGTTTCCTCCCCCTTCTTTATCCCACTTTGTCCCTTTACCGTTTGCTCTGTTTTTTTATGTTTTTCCTCTTACAACCCTTTTGTCTTTGTGTTTCTCTTGCGTCCTCTGTCTTTACATCTCTACCCTCACCTCTCTTTCCTCTTTCTCCTCTCCACACCTTCTCTTTTCTCTCCACCCCTTTCTCTTTCCTCTCCACCCCTTTCTCTTTTCTCTCCACCCCTTTCTCTTTTCTCTTCACCCCTTTCTCTTTCTTTCGCCCTCTTGTGTCTCTCCACTTTCCTATTTTTCCCTCTCTCTTCTCTTCTTGTATCTCTCCCAATCCTCCATTTTATCTTTTTTTTTCTCCTCCTTTTTGTTGCGCTCTCAACTTAAATAAATTTTTATTTTGTTGCAGTGAATGACTTGAAGGAAAGAATAAAAGTGTGGAAGCTGGAACGTTCTCGCTCAAACCATCATTGAGTGCTATTGTTAATTCTGTTAAAGTGATTTTTTTTTCGTTAACCTAGAACACAATAAATACATTTTGTTCCGAGGGGCAATAATAATCATTTGAATGGTGATTTTTGTGACATGTTTCTTAGGAATTTGTGCAATTAAAATTAAAAATTAAATTTACAGCATCAGATGAAAGAGCACGTTGTTTAATAAAAAAAGTTGGGCTAGCAGTGACGTTATTGGTTGAAATTTTGAGGGATTAAATTTTTATACCTTTTGTAGAAAAAAAACGGGTACGAATTGGAAGCGTCGTACGACACAGAATCGTTTACGATCTCAGCATTAAATACCTGATTTCGCATTTTTTCTTTGCTTTTAAACTAAATATACCAGATAGAACTGCCATACTATACAATAAGCTTGGTTGCTGATAAAAAGGACTCTTTAATATTTTTCGAATTTGTTTTGTAGTTTCGTTGCTTTACAATTTTAGGAAAATGTGTAGTTTTTATAATTAAAATCACTTATAATTATTTTTGACATGTTCATGTGTAAATAAATGATGATTTAACAAAAAAATAAAAAGGGATTTTGTGTTTCACCAGAACAAGATTCCCTACATATTTCGTTTAATCCATACGTCCCTCACAAAATTTTTACGGGTAATTTCTAAGAACTAATTAGCATATTTTATGCTGCATAAAAAAAATCAGATTACTACATTGACGCAATTACAAATAATTAATTACCTGTGGAACCGGAATTTTGTGAAGGACAAATTAGTTATGAGATTAGATTTTAATCTTTTATATGAAAAGAAAATGTATTTATTTAAATGGTGGGTGATGAAATACAATTTGTAGCAATTATCGAATTTGTTTGCATTTCTTTTTATGCCCTGCACTTGAAACCAGATTGTGTTTTTACAAGAATTAAATTTAACATTATTCGATTAACGTCTTCATTTTGTATAACCTTGAAAACTTGTTTACTAATTATCATTGACGTAATACACTAAAAAACTTCGAAAATTAAGGTAATACATTTGCAATAACTTATTTGTAACAGTTATAATGGCTATTTATACAACTTATAAAGCTACTATTCTAAACCAGATCTTCTTTACCATAAGGATTAATGGTGTATGTCCTTGAAATTGATCTTGCTCTTGAGAAAGGTTAAATATATTTTCAAGTTCATCAAACATTTCCTCCTTCTCTTTTAATGTATTTAATAAAACCTGTAAAACCAGAAAAATGTAATCTGCAAGTAGACAACCCATAATGCTTACTAGAAAAGCGGGTGTATTATTACAGGTATATATTTAATTAGATAGTTATAATTGTGGTTCATACTGTATATGAAACATTCTCTGGTTGTATGTTAAATTATTACTATTTTACATAAAAAAGGAATTGAAAGTTTAATTTAAGGTTGCGCCTAATACTACTCTGCCTTGTTTTTTTAATGTAAATGTTAGCAAAGTACGTTTATTAAAATATTATGTTAGTTTATTGCCGTTAAACAAAGTAATTCTTCAATTTGCATTAACTGAGTGCGTGATATTTATATTATTATTTTTTTTAAATTAATTTAATCGGAGAAAAGACGTAATCAAAGTCTCACAGCCTTAAGCAAAAGCATAAACTTGTTTTGTTTTAATGGTTTGTACGTCATTTTGAAAAATTATAACTATTTAGACGGTTATTCTGATACAGCTTGAAAATGAGATATGGGAAGGTGGAGAAGCAGTGGCGGATTACCGCACAGGCGCATGAGGCACGTGCCTGGGGCCTCAGCAAAGCGGGGGCCTCAGAATCGTTGGGTGCCTTATCCTCAAAAACCAAAATTAAATTATTTTACCTGAGAATGTGATTTTTTTTAAATGGGAATGTCATTATTTTTTTCTAGTACCTGTGAATATTTTTTTATTTGCGTATCTTATTTTTATGTGTTTATGTTTTCGTTGATTCCAAAAATAAAAAAACGTTATGATTTTCTGCATTGTTCATTTTAGTGAACCACCCCATTCTTAGTAGGGTCAATAGGGGGCCTCCAGATCAGGTTGCGCCTGGGGCCCCACAAAATCAAGATCCGCCACTGTGGAGAAGCACTACCCGAATAAAAATGTTCAAGTTTCAAGAATTTCAAAGTTATCATTACTTTAAATTTTTGAAACATTTTCAGTTTACAAAAATTATAGTTTTCAAACTCTCCAAATATTTTAATAAAATTAGACAATTGATATAACTTTTCACAAACTTTTAACATTTTAGATATCTTAAACATTTTTGGTCTTCAAAAATATGCATAATTGACAAACTCTTCAAAAATTTTAACTATTACAAAAATTATAATTTATACAAATTTTGAATATTTTTAACATTTCACACCATTTTCGTAATATAGTAAAGTCGGAGGCATTATTTACACTGCATTGCGGAGTTTGGCCTGCAATGCGGTGGGTCAGGGCCACCAATCATCGCTTCCGAAACCCAGCCGTCTCGCACTCTTTATCAAGTACAGGGTGGTGTGGTAAGCACCACCCCTTAGACCCCTGCCTTACTTCCCTCACCGTTCAAGAAGATTGTTTCCCAATGTTTAAAAAGCGATTGGATAGGCCGCCCGCTAAGCATCCAGTCTCGGATTCGAACTCGAGACCTTCCGCGCAGCAGCCAAGTGGTCTAACCACTTGGCCACATTTTTTAACAATTTTCAAAAATTTTAATAAATACGAGAAAAGTCCTGTGGCGTATGCCCGATTTTTTTTTGTTTTTATTACAGCTTTTAAACACACTTGTATTTTTATAAACATTCAAAGCCCAAGTGAGTGCTGCAAACAGTCACGTTCTGTCTACATATTTGAACATGTTACAATAATCTGTTGGAGCTAGAAAATATTTCTGATTACTTAAGTACCAAACCTTTTTGAACTTTGAAGTATGGGACTAAAAATTTTAGTAATTTGTAAAAATACGAAAATTTCAAAGTATTCTTACAATTGGAAAATTTTAAAAAATGTAAAAAATTCCGAAGAGCACGAGCGTGTCGTAGTGTATTTAGAAACCGCTTTTTAAGGGGAAAAATTATTTTTTTGATTTTTAGAAAAGATTCTTTAGGATTAAAGAAATGTAACGACAATAATACAGCAAATACATTAGCCAAAAATTGGGATGGGAGAGGAGGGAATTAAAAGCCTTCAAATATTGTTGCACCTTATTTTATTAAGTTGTTGTTTATTAAGTGAATCTTATTGTACTATCACTCCTGACAAAATTTTGCTTAAACAAATATTTTAAGGCCCCCCTCCACTGTTTCTTTATTAAATACAGAGGCATGCGGCTTTAAAAAAACCATAGGCCTTACATAGAAAATACCGAACTGGAACACGAACCAGAATGTATCTCATTCCTAGCTATACGAGCTTCAAAATGTTTTAAAAATCGTATATCCAGTTTCTAAGCAATACTTTTTTTAAATTTCTATTAATTCGAAAATATGCTTTGTTCTCATTCGTACATAAATCATATGAAGTAATTTAGTGTCTTCAAAGGGTTATTAAGATGCCAGATTTGATCCCGACCTGTCAACTCATTTTTGAGTAATAAGGCGTTAAAGTCAAATAACTTTCAAAGGATCATAGCTGCTTCCATTTTGAAGCTAGAAAGTTTGGAAAAAAGTGTTGAATTTTCCTTAAGGTCTTCCATCAGAGAGAGAGATTTAGATAATTATTTTGCGGAAAAAAGCGCTATTGCAAAAACACTACCACTATTTGCACCTGAAGATGGATACATTTTGAATGATTTTATTGTAACAAAAATAATAATAAAATATACATAAGAGTTGGCCATGGAAAATAAAATTGTCTTTTTTCCGAGGTACACCTTCCATAGTTCACAGTATACCGCGTAGTAGCAGAAGTGACTTGTACTCCTACTCTGAATGTTAGTAAGTGGGGGTATAAATAGAACTTGCTTTTATATATTTTTCATTTTTCTAATTTACTGCTGGCTAATAATATATAAATAAAAATAAATAATAGCTTTAACGATTTATGAAATTTTAAGCGTCCTATTTTAGTTGGCGCCCCTAGGCAATTGCCTAAGTTTTTTTGTTCGGCTATGATTATATTGCTTGCAATAATTAACATTAAACACCCACAAATTAATTTGCATTGTTGTAAGCGCTTATTAAAAGACAAATAACATTGATTTTGAGAAATCCAGAATGTGATAAATCGCCATAGCGATCATTTTCGTCAGACAATACGGCTCTGCTAAGTTGAGGTGTGGTATACTATGTAATTTAAAAAGATGAAACTTTTAGCTCTCTAAGCGTGTTTTGAGATCATATCCAAGAGACCAGTCCAATCCCAAATAAATCTGTTTCATAACAACATTCGCCATGTGACTGTCGTCACGTATTATAGGACATATACCTTTGGACCAGTTTGATTTCTAGACGCAGCAGCGCCTGAATATAACACTACTCTTTGACTACGATTAGTCTAACTTGCAGTGGCGGCTCGTGGGCTTAGAGGCAGATGCAGATTTTTATGTATATAAGAAATTTGGCCTTCCCCAAACGCCGGGGGTGTGGAGTACCGACACTCATGTCCCCTGGTAAACTTTTTTTTGAATTTGCTATATTAATTTTTAGAGTCCGAGTGCCCCAGTAGTAAGAGGATCAGGCTCACAATGCGTGAGGGATACGTTGCCATGGTAACCACGTACTTTGGTGCGTCGATAGAGAAAGCCACATAAATCGCTTCACTTTAGTATGTAGCGGTGTTGCATGATCGATAATACACGGACGTTGGTATTTTTACAAAATAATAAAAGTTGCTTTATACAAATTATTTAAGGTGAAACGGCGCTCTGCTCGCTTCATCCCACGAGTCGCTACTGCTAATTTGATACACCGGAACCAAGCAGATTCATTACAGCCATTAATACAGCGTCTAAACCCTCGTCTAATCGCGAATTTTCGAATACTGCGCCAGTCTTACAAAGCAGATTTTACGCAACAAAATTCATTTTGATTTCTAGATATCTAAACAATGCATTTACTTAAACTTTTTTACATCAAATGATTTCATGATCATTGTCCATCTACCTATAGGAAGTGAAGTATTCGAACGTAGAAATTAGAAGAAACCTTTAATTTAACAGTCGTGTTGGATGAAATTTTTTGCAAAAATACCCACCTATACTACATATGTAGATACTTTTTTGGGAATCCCCGACACGTGGTACAACTTTTTTCAAACGTTCGAGGCAAGGTTGTGTCTTTTAAAATTTATTGGGTAATAAATTTTAAAACGAGCATAGCTATAAACTTTTTTTTGGTGCGCAAGTGTTACTTACCTAGCTCAGTTAGGTATATCACAAATCTGTATATATTTATGTTTATATCAATTCTTTTATACAGTGTTGATTTGTTTACAGTTAAGAAACAACAAAAATAAACATTTAAAAGTAGGTAGTTCAAAATTTCAATTTTTTTACAGTTCAAAGCTCTTAAATAAAAATTTTCCTAATGTACACAACGAAGAACGCCCTTGAAATATATAATTGAGTAATAGGTTACAAGTTATTGATAGATAGTATAAATAAACCAGTTTATTACTTCAATATGTCAATACACTTATTTATCTGTAAATTGATTCCTTTAAATATGTAGTATTAGTTGTGAAAGCAACAAATCTGGCTGCACGAGGTAGTTCATCCATAAAAGTTTTTCAAATCACCCAAACAAACTCTAATACTTATTGGTAGACGTGGCCAATACGAAAAAGTAGCGAAGCACTTCGCCTAAGCTTTCCCATAGTTTAAAGCTTTCCATTTTCCAAAAGTATTTATGCACAACGTTCTAGTACTAAGCGTAAGTCACTAGCGCCCGTCTAGCGGCTGCAAGAGGTTAAAAATTAGCACTATTTCAAAGTTGTATGAAAATATCTTTATAGTAAACAAAAAATTTTAAAAAATAAAATAATATTTCATACCAGCTAACACAATACCAATAATGAAACAGTAGTGTAGAATCACACACCGAATTTTCTAGCAGTAAGAGCCCTAAAATAAAGTTCCATAGCATCTAAAGATACACGCCCAACCACTCAACAGCTTTTATGCGGTTACAATCTTACAATCTTTGCACCGGACGGATAATTCACCCAAGCTATTATTAGTGGCCCTGTCTACATCTGTAGATGACCCTGTCCGGCATTATCCGCCTAGAACCCATTTTTTTTATAGGAAAACGGAATTTTTTGATATTTTGGAAACAGATTCCTCGGTATTAAATGAAACCCGAAACGATACAGCAAATTGTTCAGCCAGAAATTGGGTAGCAGGGGGGGAATTAACCCCCCTAAATACTGCTGCACCTAAAAATTAAGTTGTGCCTCTCATTCTACAATAATTTATTGTGCCCCGTTTATTAAATAAAAAGGTATGCATTTTCAATTTTCAAAACTTCATAGAAGGCGTCACAGACAAAATACCGGGTTGGGACACGAATCAAGTTGTAGCTCCTCTCTAACTGTATAAACCACATTTCAGTGGTATGAACATATAGAATTTAAAATTCATCGTTTTCAAGCAATATTTTTTGAAATAGCAAAACTTTGATGTTTTTTACTTTAAAATTTTTGTCGTTGCAAAAGTCCTCGTAGCTTAAAAGCTACGAGGACTTTACGATATTAAAACATTGTATACCACTAGAGCATTTACAATATCAAATTTCATACTGATATGATAACTCATTTTTGAATAAATGGGCGCTAAAGCCAAAACTCTTAAAAATTCACAGAAGGCGTCACAGAGAAATTAGGGGGCTGGTACAAGCACCAAATTATTGCTTATCCGTAGCTTTATGAGCGCGTTGGATTTGCCGTTAAGCCTTCTCGCGTTTTAAATTTCGAAAATTTATTTTCCGAAAAAATGCTATCAAAAACATGTCTAACTTCCGCTTCCGGTTTCAGATTTTCTTAAAAAGCTTATTTTGTCGATGCATTTTTGATACACCCCCGCATGCCAAAACTCATTGAAATCGGACCATCCATTTTAGACTGCAACAATCGTATCCCTACAAGGCACTAGTAAACAGAGTAAAATACTACAGGAATTTGCCTGGGGCATTAGCCGCCTGACCCACCTGACCTAAGTTATAATTTTTCGGAAAAAGATTCCTTGGTATTAAAGAAAGCCAGCTACAATGCAGCAAATTCATCGGTCAATAAATAGTTGGTGAAAGGGGAAACATTAACAACCCCCCCCCCCCCTGTATTGCTACACTCAAAAATATCTCAAAAGCAATTTAGCTTAAACATAAACGTATTTTTATACCCCGTTTATTAAATAGAGATAAATGAATTTTCCATTTTCAAAAATTCATAATAGGCGTCACAGAAGAATTAGCGGACTGCAACACCAACTAGCGGGTAGCGGGTAGGTACTCTTCTACGATCCCGGTGGAGGATAGGCCTACTTCAGGGAAGCGACCCTGCCCACGCGAGCTTTGGTTCTTTCCCACGTCCCAGTACCGGGAAAACCAAGTCACATCCCTAGTTTATTCCCTCCCGTACATACCAAATCCATACCCTTCCCAAACCATCTTCCAACCCACCTAGCCAGCGTGGAAGATTATGGCTTTATGGCCCCCCCAAACATGACGAGTTTAAAAACGACGGAAAGAGTACCCCAAGTGGGTAGAACATTAAATGTCAACTCCCACACCTTGAAAAAGGTCTGCCTCGTGGATTCTGGGGAGGCAAAAATTCGTTGATGCAAATCAAGACCAAGTTGAAGAGACCCAACAAGTCGTCAAAGCAGAAGAACACCAAGAAATTAGAAATTATAACGTACAATACACAATCATTACTATCTGAAGGAAGAATCACGGAACTAGAAATCAAAGTAGAAAAAATAAAATGGAATGTTATTGGAGTCAGTGAAGTGAGAAGGCGCGGTGAGAGCTTAATAAAGTTAAAATCCGGACATTACTTCTATCATGCAGGCGAGGAAGACAAATCCGAAGGAGGACGCCACAACAACAACTTTTTATCAGTCAAAAAAATCTCCAGCAGAGTAGCCCATCTAATCCTAAAACTAAATACGAAATATACCATAAAAATCATACAAGTATATGCGCCGACGTCAACTCATACAGACGATGAAGTAGACATGTTTTATGAAGACATATCCCTGGCCTTAAATGACACACCTACACATTTTACCATATTATGTGGGGATTTAAACGCTAAAATTGGCCTAAAAACGAATAAATCTGAAACAGCTTTAGGAACATTTGGATCAGAAGGCAGAAATCGTCGAGGCGAAACGATGCTGGGCTTTCTCTTGGAAAACAACCTATTACAAATGAACAGCTTCTATTATAAGAAACCGCACAGAAGATGGACATGGGAAAGCCCAGACAGTAAAACCTGAAACGAAATCGACTATATAATAACAGACAAGAGACAAATAGTCAAAAACGTAACAGTAATTAACAAATGCAGAACAGGAAGCGCTCACAGAATGGTAAGAGGTAACCTTCAAATAAAACTTCAGAAAGAAAGATACAAACTAATTAAGAAAACAGTCAAACGAACATGGAAACCCCCGTCAGATCTCGGAAAATTCCAAGAACACGTCACCAAACTACTAGAGGACAAACATGATCCCGAAGAAAATATCGATGGCTTAAACGACACTATAATACATGCCCTACAGAAAAGTCAAAACATCTATTGCCCTAAAACTGAAAAAATAGAAAAGATCAGCCAACTTGCGAAAAGCTTAATTCAAGAAAGAAATCAAATAAGGAAAAACTCGGCCACAACCAATAAAGAACTAAGAGAAATAAACAAAAATATATCAAAAACAATCAGGCGCGCCATCAGGAACTAGCAGAGTAAGAAGATTCAACAAACAATAGAAGAAAATAAGAGTATGAAAGTCTTACGCAGAAATCTAAGCATGGGAAATAATGAAATAACTAAACTTAAAAACAAACAAGGAAAAATAACACCGAATAGGAAGGAAATCCTAAACATAGTGGAAGAATTCTATTATGAACTATACAAGAGTAAACACAAGGAAAGCCTAGACCCAAAAATCCTAACATCAGAAAGAGGCATCATAAATCAAGGGTCGGAAGAGCTGCCAGACATCACCATCAATGAAATCAAAAAGGCACTGAGAAAAATGAAAAATAATAAATCACCCGGCGAAGACAACATCGTCGCAGAAGCAATCAAGGCCGGAGGCACAACCTTGCTGAAGAAAATTCAAACCCTGTTCAAACTCTGCCTATACAACAGTACCATACCAAACAAATGGCACCAGGCAACAACGATTTTGGTTCATAAAAAAGGCGACAAATCAGACCTAGAAAATTACCGACCCATAACTCTCCTAAGCCATCTCTACAAATTGTTCACGAGAGTAATAACACTAAGGATAGAGAAAAATCTCGAGTTCTACCAACCAAAAGAGCAAGCCGGATTCCGTCCCAGGTTTGGTACAAACGATCATCTGCAAAGATCAAAACCCTGATCGAGAAAACTGTGGAGTACAATAGACCACTAGCCCTCCTATTCGTGGACTTCCATAAAGCTTTCGACACAATCGAGTTAAACGCTATTTTAAAATTTTTAAGCGAATGTAGAATAGACTACAGATACTCGAAACTAATTTATAACGTATATAAGAATGCTACAAAACTGTTTATTACGGTTTTGGAACATGTCTTCAAAAAGCTAGATTGGGAGACAAAAGGTATAACCATTAACTTAAACACCTTCGCTTTGCAGACAACATAATCTTAATAACTGACAATTTAGGAGATGCAAAACAAATCTGCAAAATGCATGTCAGAAGGTAGGCCTAAAAATAAATCTGTCTAAAACAAAACTAATGACCAACTTGGTCGCTAGCGAGGGTATTGGCGTCGAAAACACAGAAGTTGAACTGGTGGACAAATACATATACTTGGGCCATGAAATCAGAGTTTCCAGAGACAACCAGACCTGTGAACTGAAAAGAAGAATCAACATAGCATGGGAAGCATACGGAAAACTCAGAGGTACGTTCAAGACCAATGTTCCAACCTGCTTGAAAAGAAAAGTGTACGATCAGTGTGTTTTGCCCGTCCTCACTTACGGTGCGGAAACTCTAACATTAACCAACACGTCCGCACGGAAACTTTAAATCGCCCAACGAAAAATGAAAAGATCAATGCTTGGCAAAACTCTACGAGATCATATCAAAAACGAAGATCTACGTCGAAAAACAGGAGTAACGGACGTCATCGAACGAATTGCTAGACTCAAATGGAACTGGGCCGGCCACGTAGCCCGAATGAACGACGGAAGGTGGACAAAAAAACTGCTGGAATGGAGACCACGCGCCGACAAGCGTAGCAGGGGGAGACCACCTACCCGCTGGACTGACGATTTGAAGAGAATCACAAACAACTGGATTCAAGCTGCCCAAGATAGAGAGCATTGGAGAGCCATGGGGGAGGCCTATGTCCAGCAGTGGACGGAAAGGGTTGGTTGATGATGATGATGAACACCAACTAAAGTATCGCTGATCCCCAGCTCTGTGAGGCCCTTTAATTTAGAAATAATGGTTTGTTCAGTTTTTCGGCAATATTATTGTAATAATTTCCAAAATTTCACTTCACAAGTTTCATCTTTTCAAAAATTTTCCGTACATTGTATCTCTATAGGGCTATCAATATACCAAATTTAATCTGAAACGTCAAAAATGCTACCAACAAACTAACTTTCGGTTTCGGTTTTTTTTTAAAAGCTTGTTCTTTTCAGAGAGCCATTTCCATCACAATCTTGAATACGAAAATTTTCATAAATACAATACTTCCCTATGCTGAAATTGTAAGAAAGTAAAAATATGTAAGTTTTATGCTGATGATTTTATGTTAAATATATGCTACTTAAATCTAAATAACGTGACAAGTTTTTGTCAATAACTAAAAGTTTAATTTTAATATTCTGTCGCTTATTTTCTAGAAGACACAATTAACTTATTGTTACTATATTTAAGTAAGGTTACTTAATTGGCCTGGTTTTTGTATCCATAATGCAATTCGTAGTAAACAACAATGTGTTTCTCGTTTTCAATCTAAAAAATTTACAATAGACGGATATACTTTGTCTGGACTTCCCCACCATTTAATTTTTCTCACAGTGACGAAGTGAAGTGAAGTCTACGAAGCAGGTGGTGTTTTAAGAAAATTTCTATTGTCTGCGCGTACCCAGTATTACGCAAAGTCCGGGGGAAGTGAGGAAATTAAAGGAAAGTCCTAGGGAAGTCAGCAAAGTACATAGAATAAAGAGGTATTTTAAATACATTTTTAGAGTCTGCGCATGTCCAGAAGTAGGGAAAGAGCAAAGAAGTCTATGAAAAGTTTGGTGTGCAACAGATAGAGTTAAGTCTCTTGAGAGCCCAAGCGAAGCCGAGGAAGTACGGGGGAAGTCTACGGAAGAAGGAGGTATTTTATAGAAATTTCTATAGCCTGCGCGTGCCCATTATTTGAGGAAAGTCGAGGAAATCAGAAGAAAGTCCTAGGAACGTTCAATAAAAAAAGCTTTTCCAAGAAATGTCTAGAGTCCGCGCATGCCCAGAGAAAGACAAGTCCAAAAGAAGTACGATAAAAATTTGGAAAAGTAATTTTCCAAGCGGAACAAAGGCGAGAGGTGTACAAATTTTACACTGCGGATTACTTCGCCTATAAGCAAAGCCATAAATTAACTAAAATTCATGAATAAACATTAGCGGTCATTAGTTTAGGTTTAATTAAATCACTCGAAGCTCTTCCTTTTTTTTGTACATGAATGTCAATGATTTACAGTTATCAAATCAACTTGAATTAATACGACTTACGCCGCGCCGTTATTTTCGGCTTTGCAGAACTAAACCGTGAAGTCAGTAAAAGAAAGTAAAAAAAGTTTTTCTAGCAGATAATTATGAACTGATGCGTTAAACAAGTTGTTTTATATGTAAATTTAAATGTAAATATTAAGAAATAAAACGATACTTTTTAATATCAACAATTTCGGAAGTTAGGTGATTTTAACTACGCCTATCCAACTCTTCTTTTTAATTCAATCCCCAAAGCGCAATGTATAATTAGGGCGTAGGGCGCTTACCTTGCTTTCGTGCAGTTTAGTCGCTGCTAGTATGGTTGCAGCTACGGTACGAAATCCTATAGCACAGCCTATCGCAAGTTCAAATTCCCGCTGGGGCGATATTTTTTTAATCCTTTTTTTCTTTCTGTATTTTTTGTTGTTCAGCCATTTATTGGCGCAATAATATTTTAAACGTAAAAAGTAAGGGAAAATACCAGTAATCTCGCCCATTTTTTACTTTCCTATACTTTCAAGAGTCGCCGTAGCTAAGTAGGAAGGCGCGTGGGCTACCAATGCAGTGGACGTGGGTTCGACTCCCAGGCCGGTCGTTCTGCCCCGCAAGGCAACGGGAAACCAGCAAGGTGAATTTTTCCTCAGGAAGTCCTCTCTGGAGAAGATGTGCATGCATTTCCCGTGGTTCGGAGCCCACGTTAAACTGTAGGTCCCCTATGTCTGTCTGTGCAAAATATCTATCTCCGCGCACCAAACACAGACATAGGAGAGAAGACGCCTATGTCCTGAATTGGCTATGACGCTAGAGAAGAAGAAGAAAGAAAAAAGTTGTTTCAAAAAAACGCCCGTCTGTGGATGAGTGGGTATGTTGGTGGTTGAGTATGTGCGCTCCATAGCGGAATCTATTAATCCTCAGGAGAAATCAAACACTTTCTTTCTAGCTTCAAAATGGAGCCCGCTATGATTTTTGAAGCTAATTTCTCTGTGACATTTTCATCAATTGACATTTTTATGTGCAGCAACAATTAGATGACTAAATTTTTCCCTTCTCGTCTAAAATTTGGCGGTCAAACTTGTCCTCCTTTTTTTAATTTTTTTTAATTCCAACGAATCTTTTTCCAAAAAATTCAGAAAACGATTTTTTTTCATAAAAACGTTTTGTTAGGTTTCTAAATACAAGTAAGCAGCTTGCGCTAACCCAACGGTCGGCTTTGAATAGTACGAACAGGGCCAACGACATTACGCTGAAGCAGCCGCAAGCAGTGAGGCGGTACGGCTTAGTTCGATCTTTTTCGTTGCACGTCCGGTAATTACACAACGTGTTGCGTTTGCTTTTTCCGGGGTAATATCAATGTGGACTTGTTTTGTACCGCCACTGCTGTGGGGCTACAACGTTGTGCGTAAATACTTTTAAACATAGGAAAAGTAAAGTTTCGCCAATATAGGAAAGTCCAGGCGAAGTGCTTCGCTCATTTTCTGTTGGTTTGTAATTTAACTTGCCTAATTCAGCAACAAACTAGCTAATGAAATGTAATTTAAAAACAATTTTCTTTACAATTTACTTGTTTCAAGTTTACCGTTTGATTGTTAAATAAAAAAAATATTTTTAAATTCTATTAATAACATCTGCTTTTAGGATTTGTCATGTTTATGCATGGGATCGGTATAATTTTAGGATATTGATGAAAAAACATGATGCAGACATCAGCAATCTCAAACAAGCCTCAACAATTAATACATACCTGCCCCTAGCCATACTCCATATAATGAGAACTAAGTTTTTTTACTGGTGCTTCAAATAGTCTACAAAACGGTCTCCAATTCAGAAGTCCCAGCTTCGAATTAAAAACGCCTATGGATTTTTAACAATGCATTTATTTTCTACGTAAAGCACGGGCTCGACAGAGATATCCGTTAGTAGACATCATTTGGGTATTGTTTTAATTATTTCATACAATTTTGATGTCGTTATTGTTCAACTTCTCACAGTTAATTCGTGCATTAATTTTGTTCCTTGATGAAACATTTTTGTAACCTCTGCATTATGTATATGTTGTTGTTTTCGCACAATTTTTTAAACCGGACATTCCACGTTTTTTTTTCACATTTTGTACTGTAAATTATTTGTATGTTGAAAACAAAGTTATAAACATGAAGGATTATAATTTTATAAACAAATAAATAAATAATATACTATATGTTTTGGGCAATTTACCTTGGCCTCGTTCTGCAAATTAAAAAAAGTTTGAAAACAAATATTATATAATTATTACAGGTGAATTATGAAACCTTGCCTGACCACTATTCTATCTAATCAATTTCTCTTGCCTAAGAAATTAATCAATCAATCAAAACAGATTTTTAACAAGTTTATTTAATTGGTAAATTTTACATTGCACAGCGTTAAGCGTTATGAACATTCTGCTATATGTACATGGATATGTATTTTTTTTCCGTTGTATGTTATTTAGATCCACTAGCAAACAATTAAAAAGCATTCGTTCACATCAATAAAAAAATTGGTGCCACACTGATTCGTATTTTCTTGGGCTATATATGCGAAAATAGCATTTTTTGCTTATCACTAATAGGATTGTTTACCTTCTACCAGTTTTTGAGCATTTTCAGATCAGGTTTGCTATTGTTTGCGTAGTAGGAAAACGAAGCACTTTGTTGTTTATAATATAATTCAAATTTAATAATAACAAGGAGATTTTATATTAAAAAAAATATTGACCGATCTCTACACATCTAAATTATTTAACATTAATAATGCAGTATATAAAATTTAATAATACTTTGTCATTATAATATTAATATTAGCACTACACAGACTTAACGTTATTGTCATTAAGTAAAGTTGCCTCTCTAAATAATGAAACTCTAATAGATTAAGACTAATTGTGATTTTGATTTGTCGCATTGTTGAGTTTGGTTTCACTTGAGGTGTATGAATAGCAACTCAGATGGTTATCAAAACCTTAGCCTACTGAACTCACTGACGTCAAAAAAACTATTTAAAGAGTTAAAAACTAATATCAGCACCTACATTGTGTTAGGAAACTTGAGTCATTCAACAAACTTAAATTTGTATTTCGAGAAGAGGCATGTACACTGTACAGGGTGACTAATAAATATAATTTAGAAATTACAAAATTTTCACTGTATACTCAGAAAAAAAGTTGGATTTTTATGCGTTAACAGTGTTGTCAAATATGTTATTCCTATTGCAGTAGGGAAAATATATCTGACAACACTGCATATTAATCCGGCCTTTACTAAAGACACCAACAATGTTGCCAGATGTGTTTATCCTGTAGTAGCAGGTAAAACATATCTGTTAGTGCACATAACTCCAGCTTTTATTAAAAACACCAACAGTGTTGCCAGATATGTTTATACTGTAGTAGCAGAAATAAAATATGTTAGTGCTTATAAATACAGCCTTTGTTACAGATGTCAACAGTGTTGTCAGACACGTTATTCCTATTGCAGTAGGGAAAATATATCTGGCAACACTGCATATAAACCCTGCCTTTATTAAATACACCAACAATGTTGCCAGATGTGTTTATCCTGTAGTAGCAGGAAAAACATATCTGTTAGTGCATATAGTACCAGCTTTTATTAAAGACATCAACAGTGTTGCCAGATATGTTTTTACTGTAGTAGCAGAAAACAAATATGTTAGTGCTTATAAATAAAGCCTTTGTTACAGACCTCAACAGTGTAGTCAGACATGTTATTCCTATTGTAGCAGGGAAAATATATCTGACAACACTGCATATTAATCCGGCCTTTATTAAAGACACCAACAATGTTGCCAGACGTGCTAATCCTGTAGTAGCAGAAAAAAACTGTTAGTGCATATAATTGCAGCTTTTATTACAGACACCAACAGTGTTGCCAGATATGTTTTTACTGTAGTAGCAGAAAACAAATATGTTAGTGTTTATAAATACAGCCTTTGTTACAGACGTCAACAGTGTTGTCAGACACGTTATTCCTACTGCAGTAGGGAAAATATATCTGGCAACACTGCATATAAATCCGGCCTTTATTAAAGACACCAACAATGTTGCCAGATATGTTTTTCTGTAGCAGCAGCTGTTAGTGCATATCAATCCGGCTGTTATCAAGCCACCAATAGTATTGCCAATGTTTTTTCCATTGTAGCAGAAAAAGCATATCTGTTAGGTGTATATAAATTCACCCTTTATTAAAGACACCAACACAGTTGCCAGATATGTTTTTACTGTAGTAGCAGAAAACAAATATGTTAGTGCTTATAAATACAGCCTTTGTTACAGACGTCAACAGTGTTGTCAGACACGTTATTCCTACTGCAGTAGGGAAAATATATCTGGCAACACTGTATATAAATCCGGCCTTTATTAAAGACACCAACAATGTTGCCAGATATGTTTTTCTGTAGCAGCAGCTGTTAGTGCATATCAATCCGGCTGTTATCAAGCCACCAATAGTATTGCCAATGTTTTTTCCATTGTAGCAGAAAAAGCATATCTGTTAGGTGTATATAAATTCACCCTTTATTAAAGACACCAACACAGTTGCCAGATATGTTTTACTGTAGTAGCAGGAAAAACCATATCTGTTAGTGTCACCAGCCTTTATTAAAGAGGTCAACAGTGTTGTCAGATAGTTTTTCCCATTGTGGCACAGAAACGGGGTTGCATTGATTTTACCCCAACCAAAAATATTCGTGTTTTTAAAAAATCCGATTTTAATGAAAAAACCAATTTAAATGAAAAAAAAATCAGATTTAAGTTAAAAAGTCCGATTTCAATTTAAAAAAATTCGATTTTTATATTAATAAAAATCTGTTTTTTATGCAAACTTACACCGCCAACACAGTTGGTGAGCACGAACCCGGCCATTACTAAAGGTACCAACAGTGTTGCCACAAATGTTTTTTCTATTATAGCTGGGAAAACACGTCTGACAACACTGTTAGTGTATGCCGGATTTAAAAGCTCTAACAATGTTGCCAGATGTTTTCGAATTTCGACCAGGGAAAAAATATCTCGTAAAAGTGTAGTGCAAGCCGGATTTATAAGATCTAACAGTGTTGCCGGACATGTTTTTCCTATTGTAACAGGGGAAATTTAACCGGCAACACTGTTAGTGTATATAAATCCCGTCTGACTAACTAAATGTTGCCAGATATGTTTTACCTATTGTAGTAGCAGGGCAAACTTATCTGGCAACACTGTTAGTGCAGACCAGATGTGTTATACTAACAGTGTTGCTAGTTATTTTCTCTTTTTGGAATAGAAAAAATATATTTAGCAACACTGTTAGAGCATACAAATCCGGCCCGCACTACAATGTTGCCAGATATGTTTTCTATGCTACAATCCGAAAAATATACCTAGTAACACTGTTAATGCATATAAATCTAGCATTTATTAAAGGAAGGAAGTGTTGCCAGTTATACGTTTTCCTACAGTAGCAGAAAAAAACATATCTGGCAACACTTGTCGTATAAATCTGACCGACAAGCTACCAAAATTTAATTAACACCCTGTACATAGTGTGGCACATTATTCCACCAACAAGAATTTATTTTGTGTAAAACAAAAACCATAATTCTACTTTATTGTGTAACTCAAATTCCCAATTATAAAGTACCATTGATTTTATATAGATTGGTAAAGCCCATACATTCAATGTCCTCTACTTTTATTATCAAAAAGGGCACCCTTTGGTGGTTTACGGTTTCTTATATAAACAATACCAATCTAGTTAATATAAGTTCAATGATAAAAAGTTACCTGTACATTAATTAAAATTACAAAGATATGATACAACAGATGAAATTAACAAACAAATTAAACAAAGGTACATAATTTTTATTTTGCCATTACAAAATGGAGCTTATTTTGACTAATATTTAAAAAACAAAAAAACAACACCTGATTAATAAATAAATATAAAATATTAAAATATCTCTATCAGTTACAAATTATTAAGTCAATTAAACGTACGGTATTAAAGCTATGCTATAAAATTAATCAGTACACAGTACAAAACCCTCATTTTTTCAATTAAAACAAAATTAAGTAGAAAAAAAACAGACGCAAAGGCTTCCAAAAGTCTGAGATATAGACTTGTTTTTCAGCTATAGTTAAACTCGATTCAGGTTTGATAGTTTCTAGAAACTACCGGTTCTTACACATTAATTCTATCCCTAAATGGGATAATAATTTGTTATTTATTATAATAGCTACAGGGTTCAAAGTTGCCCGAGAAATTTCAATTTCTTTTTATCCTTTTTTGACCCAATTTGTTGTTAGAACGAGAACATATTTTTTTTTGTATTTAATTTCTTAAAAAGTTGTTTAGAACAGCCAAAGGATTAAAAAGTGATCTTCATTTGTTGGTTTTTTAAATTTTTGTCTCCTTCAATTGTTTGTTTCGCGGGAAATTCAAATCCACATTCATCATTTCTACACAAAAAAATTGGAAATACCCAAAGAATTGTGGAAGTATAATTTAAAAAAAAGGTGCCTATTGTCTTTTATTATTTAAGGGGAATTCCCAATATACTATAAATATATAGGAATAAGTAACGTGTTTTTTCCTTTATACGAAAAAAATTTGCAAAAAAACAAGACATTTACACGTTGTTGCCAAAAATAGTTAAATATTAATTGATTGCTAATGAGTTACTTTTGCAAAGATCTTATTTCCTGATTGGCACAACAATGGTGTAAACGTTTTTTTTATATTCCGGTGCTAATAATTTATAATGTAAAACCTAAAAAACAATTTTTTTCAGAAGTTATTACACGACGGCAATTTTTTATTTAATTTGGCTAATATGTTTCAATTATTAATATGTCATTACTATTGTTGACTTAATAATGATGAATTTCAAAAGAAAATTAAATAATATGTTGCAATCTTGAGATTTTCTTTAATTTTTTGGAATTAACAATTTTGTGGTTCCCGCATAATTTACACTTAGTAGCAAGATTTTGGATAAACTATACTTAATTATTTTTCCCAAAAGAATAATCTTCTGCGTTGCCAAAAAATACGTGTATTTTTTTTAAACAAAAGAATTACAAAAGTTTTTGTAATTCTAAACAACTTTCATGACATGTTCTCTAATTTATTTCTCCAGATCACTTTTATAGGTTTAGTTTTCAGCTAAGAACCCCAAACGTTATTTTAACAGAAACTGATCGAAAAGTAGGATTATTTCTTCCAAGAACACAATATTTGTTTTAAGTTTTTCTTCCTTGTTCAAACATCCTGTACATACATCATCATATTTGCTCCCTCATGCCACATTAAAGGAATTGCACTGTTAACACTTTTCAAGTACTTCTAAATTTAACTTTTTCCAGGTAGGAATAACAAAAATACTCTTTCTGCAAAATGTTACCTTGGAGATGTTAACTATGAGATGAGATCTCAAACAAGGCAAAAACAAAGATAATACAGTAACATTTATTTAACCTTTTATTTTATGGGTAATTTTTTGTCAAGGTCCACTTTTATTATTAAAACGAAATAATAGTCAATACCCGAGGGATATTTCCATTGCAGCAAGTTAAAGTTCAACAATATAAGTTTAAAAAAAAGTGGAAACATGGCGGGTATTTCGTCGTGGGTGAGTTCAAAAAGACAAACAGCGTTGGTGATAAGGCTATATGTAAGTTCTAAAACGACCAGAACTGGCCGAAAATAAATTAATTTATATAAAAACTAGTAGGGGCCGGCGGTAGAGTAGTGGACTTTGCCAAAACCGAGTGGGTTCGAATCCCACTCACTGATTTTCCAGGATGTTTTTTTCTAAATTAAGACGTGCTAGTAAAATTAGTAAAAAGCATACAGTCGAAGTCATAAATTTAAAACGTTTTCTAAATAAACAATACTTTGTGAATATCATTTTGTTTAAGACGCATTGTTTAATCCTGGTGAACTCATCCTATTTATTTATTTAAGGTGGCATTACACATAAATATTTGTACAATCAATCACAGAATAATAAAACCACTCGAGAGATACATTAAAAACCACAATAGAATAATTTAGGACGGAAATGTTCAATTGTTATAAGAAAAATACTAAAACACTTTTATTTGTTAAAAATATCGTTTGTTTTGCTTAATTATTTGGAAGAAAGTATGGGATTAGTGGCATTTCTTAGTGTTCAACTGAGAGACAATTTCACTTCTGATGAAAGTTGGACCTTGGCCCCGAATTGTCATTTTACCAGTCTATGTAATTTAGTCTTAAAAAATTACGGATTTTTAACAAAAATCTATTATCAAAATCACCAATTAAAAAAAAAAGAAGTACGCCTACATAGGGAAATACATGCATCATACAGGGTGTCTCATCGATACCTCGCCTATGTTTAGAGGGACTCATCACAAGTCGAGTATAAAAAGTGCTCATAATATGTCTATTCTCAATATTGGCAGAGTTAAAATGTACAAAAAAATTACTAGCATATGAAAATTTAAAAAAATCTCTGAATGTTTGACCTCTTGGGGTGAGACAAGGTATGTGTACGTATGCTGCTTTTTAAATAAAAAAAATTGATTTCGCACGACGGCGCGCAAGCTCGTTTTGCTACACTATACGTGTACGACAATATTCAAACCAGCAGGTTCAATCGGTCGGGCGGAGGCACAAGTCTGGCCGTCTAGATCTCCCGACTTAACCCAACGGGATTGTTACTAAGGGGACAACACGAGGGCTAGATTCGATCATTTATTGCAATGAGTTACATGTAAAAAACATTTTTAAAAGTGAAAACATCAAACATTTTCAGATTTGGAAGCTACGAAAAGTTTTGATATTTTAAAGACGTATGGTTTTTCATAAAAAATGACTTTAACAAGACGGTGCGCAAGCATACTTTGCGATACGTGTACGACAATGTTCAAACCAGCAGGTTCATGTTGCTTTACTGGTCGGCCGGAAGCACAAGCCTGGCCGCCTAGATCTTCCGCCTTAATCCCACGGGATTATTACTTATTATCTAAGAGAAGGAGGAGGCCATTTCGATCACTTATTGCAATTGACCATATAAAATAAAATTTTTAAAAGTGAAAATATAAAAAATATTCAGAATTGAAAATTGTGAAAAGTTTTGATACTTTGAAAACGTATCTACCTCTGCCGTTTCAAAAAAAAATTATTTCAGCGCGTTACAACAGTTTTAAACCAGCAAGTTCAATGTTGCTTCATCAATCGGGTGGAGGCACAAGGTGACCGCCTAGGTCTCCCGCCTTAATCCTATGGGATTATTACTTAAGCGGACAACACGAGGGCTAGAACTTATCTAATACATCTCTTACACAGTGTGTTGCATTTAATATGAAGACAGCCTGATGTTTTCGTTATTTTTTGGAGTAAAGATTTAAATTTTTGCACAGTCGCAGAACTTAAATAACTAGAATATCAGGTTGTCTTCATCTTAAATGCGACACACTATGTAAATAAGACATTGTACGCGTTCATTTTATCTTAAACATATTTATAATGCAATGTTTTCGAATAAGTACACCTCTTAACCCACCAATTGCTTTCTCTGCATATTTTAGTCTGTGACTAAAAATTTCCGCAATTTCCCTCCCCTTATAGGTAAAGTATCGATTCTACGTCATGGAACACTCTATATAAAATTATCACCATCCTTGAACTTGGTTAATGGTCTGCTTTTAATTGTTATTTTTATGTTAAAAACCTAAAAAACGAACACAATTTGCAAACTGGGTTCGGATTACTGACCCTCATCACTACACCTGCACGTGTTAGTGCTCAATTATGAACATAAACAATTTACAGAATGAAAATAGCGAAATAGCATGTTCAATTCTAACTGTTGATTACGAACTAAATTTAGGCACTTTACCCAATTTTAATTGTAACGCAACGTACTTTAGTTAGCCGCTATTCGCTCCTTACGTCTTGCCACGAACCAGTCTGTACATATTTATCGATAAATCCATTTCAATATTAATATTCAATATCAAACTTTTAACGTCGTTCAGTCCCCAAATCTTAAAGCAAACCATGACCTATCCAAACTTATTAATTATGAACAGACACTT
Source organism: Ctenicera cuprea (assembly GCA_958336395.1). Lineage (NCBI taxonomy): Eukaryota > Metazoa > Arthropoda > Insecta > Coleoptera > Elateridae > Ctenicera > Ctenicera cuprea. Next base: position 4,707,161 of record OY284489.1, on the reverse strand, counting down.
TCAGTTCGCATGGCCGAGTTCCGTCATAAAACGGGAATTCCCGGGAATCCCCGTCTGACCTCGATTCCAACGCACTTCAAGTCCACACGTCACCGACGTCAGAGGGCTTTTTTTCATCTTGTTTGTTATAACCACTTTTACTTTTCACGTGATTGATTGTTTTTTGCTAGCGACCTTTATGAAAATATGAAACATAATTTAGCAATTACGTTAGGATGTTGTTTTGTTAAATTTAGCAAGACATAATTGCAGCCAAGAGTTTGCCAAGTTAAACTTTAGTTACTAGTTGGAATTAATTTTTTCATACGAGAATGCAAGGATTTAAAACATGTTTTTATGTATATTTGATATTTTAATGCTTACATACTTAATTGCATCGTTGAACACCTGGCTGTGTTTCGCGAGGGGTAAACCGCACGGCCAATTTGAGGTACACGTTGAGGGAAGTCGGAAAGTCCTGGGGGAGTGCAAGGGAAGTCGAAGGGAAGTGAAGCAAGTCCAAGGAACGTCGAGAAAGTCCTAAAAAAACGAGGAAATACACCAGGGGAAGTCCAAAGAAGGAGATATTTTAAAGACATTTTTAGATTATGGGCATGCCCATTGGTAAGGGAAGTTCTGGGAAAGTCCAAAGTAGACAGGAAAATTTAAAAAAATGTCTCAAGTTTGCGCATGCCCAAAAATAAGGGGAGTTCGAGGGAAGTAGGGAAAAGTCTTTTAACTAAGGGCAGGCATAATGTACAAAATTTAGCCTGCGGTTTATCCCTCGGTGTTTTGTGACCAACGAAAAAATGGAAGCCCAATTTTCATTAGAAATTAATTTTTGTAAATTATCACACCATAGCTGAAAAAGCAAGTCTTTACACAACATAAGGGAAGTACCAAACACATAAACCTAAAAAAAATTAAACTACATTTATCCTTTGGATATATACGGTAAAGATGGCACCATACTACAAGCTACAACCGAAAGGATTCCAAAAAACAAATTAAGCTTGGCAGTTTTCTTAGGAATACAATTGATTTTCTTTGCCCGAAATTGCTTTTCAATTTTGAAAGCATTTGGAAGTGTTACAAGGGGTAGCATGAACCACTTGGAGTATTTTATGGACATTACTATGAACATTACATACGGTGTAAATAGCAAAAATGCGTACAAAATATGTGAACATGTGTAACCCAAAACTATGGCCAGTGTTACTATACCCGCTTGTCTATCAACCTCCAAGTCCCTAGTGTTGTTGCTATGTAGAATGGCTTCGGTGTTTAAAGCCAACGGAATGGCATAATAAATGGCACCCCACTCAACACGACCCGTTTGGGCCATAAAAGCGAACAGGACCGACATAGGCCCAAATATAATTAATACAACTACATCTCCTAAGGCTATGTACTTAAGGGCTATTCCTCCGGTGTACATAAAACTGGATGAAAGTCCAGCAAAATACACTAAGGCTAAATGTTCAGGTTTTGCCGGTGACAACCATGTTAATAAAATAAAACCCACTACACCAACAGTATATAAAAAACCACCCAACGAAACAACTTCGTCTTTCGATAAAATGTGATCCACCAAGGTTCTATCATCAGATCGACGATTATCAACACCTCTGACATAATCATAGTATGTGTTGACGAGATTTCCTGCTCCATGGACCGAGATTATGGTAAATACGGTCACAAGAAAGGTGAAGAAATTGAAGTCTGTTGTTGCGGGGTATTTGTAGGCTATCGTGGACCCCAGCAGGGTAGGCATAAGGCTTGCACTCAACGACCATGGACGAAGTGCAACCACATAACTCGAAAACTTCATAAATACAGAGGTAGTTCTTACTTGTGGCTTCGGTGAGGAACCGGGGCTTGAACACGAATGTGAGTTGCCATTCGAAATGAGTCTTTCTTGGGTTTGAACTGATTCTTCACTACGCTTCATTTTTTTAAATTAATGTAAAGCTTTCTCTATGCACCAAGTTTCTAAATGTTCCTATCACTCTAATTTTTATTATTCGAGCAACATCCGAGATTTACAATTGGGAATGCGAACACACCACGTTTATTTCATTCACTGACACGCTTGGAACTTTACACTATTCCATTCAGCAACATCTGAGATAAGCTACTGGCATCAGATTTGAAAAGCTCTGCTTTTACAGCAGCCAAACAATTCTAAAATCCTTGAGGATGTAAAGTGGGGAAATTTGACGTTCATTCAACATCAAGCATGATGTACGTCACGTAATTGACAGTAAATTGCGGCATTGCCATTTCGGTATTTGGTTCAAAGAACAGTTATTACATACAAGGTGTTTCAAAAATAACGCAATTACATCCATCATTATCGTAATCATTTCTTTTTGTACTTGTCGGTGACTAATAGGAGTTTATGAGTTGAGCGGCAAAAAAATTGGTTAGTTGGGAATATTAATTATTTTAGTAATTGCAATTTTAGTAGGTAGACTTTTATAACGTATTCATAACACCCAAAGAAAGTGAATAAAAACATAATATGGGTACCAAAGACATATAAAGACGAGGAACATTGCTTTCGCCAAAGGCCTAACATGACATAAAAAAGAATAATCTTCCAAGAAAGGTATGCTTGATACCAAGACAAGTAGGCTGACTTACCACCTTCAAAACATGATATCTGTTGAGAATTATAGGTATGACAGATACCGAAGTGGATTCTAGACCTATAAATTCACCCCAAACCATATATCTGCGAACAAAAATTATTACAGAAGACTAGGGAAAGCAATATGGAAACACATCATCTTTTCCGAGATATCAAAAGACACCATAGATAAAAGATAACTATAAAAGCTATCTAGGAATTCCTGAACATCTTTATTAGTGAAGATTGCTTTGAATAAAATGGAAAATGGACTAAGAATTCAATAGTAACTAGCACGAGTCATCACCATATACATAAGAAGAAGAAGAAGGAGAAGAAGTATTAGGACAAGGTGATGTCGTACCTTGCACATTGTTCAACATCATTTTTGACAAAATAAAATACTAAAAGCCTAAAATTGACACGCAGGAAATTGTTATGAATACCTCTTTGACTGATGATAGGAAGATCGTTCTTAGACACGAAGGGGTCTTTCGTAACGCTGTAAGGAGATGGAAATTGGATAAAGTGGGTTAGAAATAAACAAGGGCCAAGCATAATACGCACAAGTGAGAGGCATCAATGATAGACCCAAATCATACTATGGATTGGTTAAACATTTAAGATTCTATATAATATCGAAAAAAATTAGGGTTTTACTCTAACTACAAAACATTAATTAGGACGATGCTGTTGTATGGAACAGAAACATGGAAGGTTTTGAGGAATCCAAGGAAATGGATAGTGGAGCAACCATATAACAATCAACTCTATGAACACGTTGGAGACCTAGATGTAGACTGGGATGGATTGCCCCTGTAAAGAGCGATGTAGAGTTGCAGGAGTCAGAAGTACACAAAAGATAAGAAAACAAAAATTGAGTAAGCAAAATCTGTCTTGGTGTCCTCCTCGGAACCATAGAGAACTGGATGAATGATTTCACGTGGTGGGATGTTTACTGGTTTTCTAGTAGCACCTGAATCCCCGAGGGAGGTCTTTTCTTCTTGCAATGGTTAAGCACCCGCTTCCTGGCAAAGGCTGTAAATGTTCCTCCGTCCCAGTCACTATATCGAGGGGACTGAACGTGTTTTAAATTAATTATACATCAAATTCAGAAAATAGTGGCGTGGCATGTTTGTCGGCATCGGGAACCTAGGGATGAAGTACCGGTTGGTATGGTCAGACCGGTTACTGACCAATCTGTTGACTCGACCAGTGCTGAAGATTGCGAATTGTTTAAACTGGGAGAGGCAGCTTTTGCAACAAGTGACTTTTACTGATGCCATCGTGGCGACAGAGGTATGCCTGCGCAACGGCGTCATTATGCATTTCGGAGCTGAGCTTTGCTGCAACTCGAGCACAGATTTGCATAATCCGCAGAGATTTACGTGAATAGGTAGTTTTGCTTTAACTAGTGGACAGTAGGTCTCGCAACCTGATCCGCTGCTGGTAGCTTGTTCTTGATTAGATCAATGGAAGACAAGGATTGTGGAAGCCAAGTTCCAAAAGAGGCTGCATTACCTTTATAGAGAATATGACTATTATAACTACTTATACGGTTTTTAAGTAGACGTCCCTGGTGAGACCATATTCTCCTGGGTGGCGGATGGGGAAGTCCCGGACACAGGGTTGCCTCGCGTAATCACAATTCAGTTTGTCAGAAAACATACATCTGACAAGGTCAAAAAAAATTCCATGCGAAAGCAAAAATGGTGAAATGTTGATACCAATAGGTGGTAACGGTAGAAATTAATAAATTGAAAAGTAAAAACTTTCCGTCTTCTTATGTAAGAATGTCAACAGATTAGATCTACAACTGACACATTATTTTTAATACCGCAACGCATCGGCAAGGTTATGGAATTTAATGAACCTGCATGTATGTTATGCCAATGTCACGGTTATCATAGCTGAAATGAAAACAACCAGCAACACTAATTAAAATCGAATATGTTTTAAACAACAACGGAAGTTTTTAATGTGAACATATCAATTAAAGAAACTGGTTGTGTATTAAATCCCACCCCTTGTTACCTACAATGTAAGCTATAAATAATTGGGCAATTTTATGTTGGTGTAAACATATAGAGTACTAATTAAGAAACTTATACCAACAAGCAAGTAAGGTAAAATGATTAAAAGAGACATTCAAAGTCCAAATTTTGGTAATATGGTTTAAGAAAAGTTACAGACAGTGGAAAAAAACATATCATTCCGATGAACAAGAATAAACAAGAAAAAACTGCTTGGAAGGAAAAACCTAGAGTAAAAATAATACAAGGCGACTACCAAAACAATAGCATGAGAGTTCAACTTTGAACATTTTGATTCCAACAATATAAAACTCACGAAATCAATAAAAGGGAACAGAAAATTAGACACTATAGGAATTTTCCTAAAATAAGAAGAAGAAAATGTGGAGAGTTGGGAGGATTGACAAGACACCAATTAAATTAAGACGGCATGTGGCGGCACTGGCGTACGGCGGCGTATAGAAGTTCGCATCTAAGCCAAGTTCTAGACAGTGATAAAATGTATAAGAAATAATAACATATCTACGGTGACAGAAGAAGGTCTGTAGGCATCAGCAGTTTGTTGCAGTAAAAGTGACAGTCTAAATAAATAAAAATTCGACATAAGTAATATCAAATTTTAGTACTGCTGAATTTCAGAAAATGATAGTAACCCATCGCCTGTAAAGCATACCTTAACGCTAAAGAAACCGAACAAAAGTTTTATAAAGACGCAGAATTGTAAAACAGAAAACGACTTATGCTAACAAAATAAACCATGGAAATAGGAACGTGACCGTTTAATAAATAATAAAGAAAATACATAAAACTTCATATTTCTCGTTAAAATAACATCACAATTAGATGCACCTTTTTTACAAATTTCTTGTCAGGCCTGTAGCAAATAGGTATTATTAAATTAGATTGGTACAGCTTTAGTAGTATCATATTTTACTAATAATGTAAAAATGTTTTTTAAGTTCTTAGAAAATAATGTAGTTAAATATCGTGTTAGCTAGAAAATAGGAAGCTATATACACATTGGCAACAATGCTTTAAAGGGACAGCCTAACGTCCGCCACCTTGCGGCCATCTACCTAAATATATTGTGTGACGTCAGTAAATAGAGAAAACGTCAGATTTTCTTTCAGAGAACAATTTTACATTGTGTAGTGTGAAATTAAGTGAATACACAAACAATTACCACGTAGAAATGTCCCTCTTTGGGTCATTAATGGGCGACATGGAAAACGATCCTTTTTTTGGGTAAGTCTAATTGAAATTTTCGCCAAATAATTTGGCCATCGTTTGATCCGCCATGCTTTATGTTTTCTAGAATTTCAGCACATTAAATATTTTCAGCAGTCATATGCGGACAATGCGACAGATGAACAACATGATGAATTCTCTGTTCGGCGATCCTTTTGATCCCATGGGAATGCGCGACTTCGGGCCACCTGCCTTGACATTTGGCGGACGCGCCATTTCTCAAAATTCCTTGCTCCCCAGTGCTGGTTTTCCCTTAATGCCCAATATCAACAGACTGATAAGCAACTCTTTGGATTCTTTGGGCGATGTGAATTGTTATAGTTCTAGCACCGTCGTTAGCATGACTTCAGGACCCGATGGACGCCCTCACGTCTACAAAGCAACCTCAAGCACCCGCACTGCCCCTGGAGGTGTGCGGGAAACTCAAAAGACTGTATGCGATTCAAGATCTGGTCTGAAAAAGATGTCCGTTGGTCATCACATTGGCGAAAGGGCACACATTGTTGAACGGGAACATAATGTCCATTCCGGGGACCAAGAGGAGCGTCAAGACTTTATTAATCTCGAAGAAGAAGAAGCCGAAGACTTCAATCAGGAATGGGAGACACGAACTCGTAACCGTGCTGAAATTCCACGCATTACTGGGAGCTCTATTTTGCGTAACCGACACAGTTATGGGGATCGACATGGTTATGGGGCTCGGGAGCATAGCGGGGTACCTGCTATAACAGCAGGGCCAAGGTGAGTTTTGCATCGTTGTGTTGTGATTCTTTTGTTTTTTGTCGAAGTACTTAAGTTTATTTTGATTTTTTTCTTAAATTGCAAATAAGTCTACTTTTTTTTTAATAATAAATATCTGCACTTATGTAAGCTGATGCATCAGTGTATAGCTTATAGATGTTGTTTCTTGCATGTAGTAGCCGTCGGTCTAGAGATAGACACAATGTTACGAATCCCATGGTTTCGTCTCGACGCAGTATTAGGTCTAATGCTCTAGCTCTTCCTTCCACTAGTACGACAAGGTATGAACTCTTTTCGTTGTTGGGTTTGTATATTTTGTTTTTATTTTCTCTCTTTGTTTGTTATAAATTATTATATGTACAGTGCACACCTATTATCATTAGCTCAATAATTTGCATTTATTCAAAAGAAAATGTAATTATTTTTTTTTAAACTGGACAAAAACTTCATACTTCAAACATTTTTACTTATATTTCTTCAAGTCGCTAATTAATTTCTGATGTCATTTCTTGAATTTTTCACGTCCTAAAATAATCAAATTTCGAAAAAAAAATGTTTGTATTTACACGGTGAGTCGTGTAAGTTTCACCCGTTTTTTGTTTCCTAAACTAGGAATATTAAAGTTTTTTCTTAATAAAAATTGTTGGTAATTAACTGCTGCATAACCTAAAATTATTATCAATTATACAGGGTGTTTAGTTATGTCTGTACAGCACATTACTTTGTTCTTTTAAATGTAACACCTGTATATTATTGCATCTTTAGATTCTACATGCAAGTTTGAATTTAAAAGTGTTGGCGTACTATAATCTTAAAATTAGAGGTTTTTGAATTATTTGACTCTTTAAGATCATAAGACCTAACACTTTTATATCTAGTTTTAAACACCCCGTATAGTTGGCGGTTACTTTAGGTTATGCAGAAGTTAAGGGTTAAAAAATAGGGGGATGGGAGGGAGATACACTTTTTGTGGACATGCATAAAAAAATTTTCTTTTTTTATACAAATTATTGAGCTACATTTTAGTTGCAATAATACGAAAAGCCACAAAAATAGCTCGTGCACGCGATTTTCACCAACTCACTCTGTTTTAACAACTGCTTTAGGTGCGTGCCACTTTTGCTGATTAGATTCTTATAGTGAACAGTAGTATATCAGTGTGAATATCACATCATAAAAGTGTTCGATACTTTTAACTTTTTCTAATATTGCAAAATCATCATGTGACATCATTGTTTCCTTCTAACATCTCTTCCGTTATTTTGCACACAGCTACAGTGTTTTTAATATATATTGCAGGTATTCGCGAAAATATTAGAAAAATTTAAATTAAAGCGTATTACACGAGGCGATATGTTTTCCATTCCATAAGTAAGTACATACTTTGCTATAGTGAAATGCTTTTATATATTTTTTTTGTGCTATTTTTGTATCCGCTTACTTGTTGCAGTATAACAAGCCGCTGTACTTCTTGTTTTGGGTATTTTTTGTACATACAGGGCGAGCCAACAAAGTAGCGGTGTCTCTTTTACTATTTAAAATGCAGAAAAATGTTATGATTGTAAGTTTTTGGGGACCAAAACAACTACATTTTTAAATTACTTTCAATTATACAGAGGGTTCCATACCTAACTTACGTTTTTTTTTAAATATGACGCCCTGTATATTATGTTATAGTTTTATCTGCGCTTTAATTGTCTTTCTGAATATGTTTTGTTTTTGAATTTTCATTGCGGCGTTACCACGTTATTCACATTGTTTAGAAATTTTCAATAGAACACCCTGTATATTTTTATATAGTCGGATTAAGCTTTTTGCGTTCTATAATTTTTATTAACCAATGTTTATACCTAAAACCAACAGTTTTAAAGAAAATTTCTTGTGGAAAAACGCGAATACCTTGGCAATGCCGCCATGGAATTTTAAAAGCTAAAACATATTCAGAAAGGCACTTCATGCGCAAATAATAATATATAAAAATATACATGGTGTTTTATTAAAAAAACGTAAGTTTGGTAAGCCACTCTTATATGAAACCCTTCGTATAATTGAAAATATTTTTAAAATTAGGTTCTCGTGGTCTCCTACAACTTTTATATGGAAATTTTTTCTGTATTGTAAATAGTAAAAGAGATATTGACCACCGTGACCTTATTGACTCACTCTGTATAATCAGAAGGTTGATTAAACAATTTCAATTTTTCTGTTCATTTCTTATTCTATAAAGGTATTTGCAATCTAAAATAAAAGAAAGTAAAATGACTTGATGTACTAGCCAAAGCAACATTATACAGGGTGTCGAATTTAGAGTAAGCATGTAATTTTTGTCTGGGTTGAACATAAATTTTATTTTCTAAATAAGTAGTGTAAAATGGCATAAATAAATGTTTAGTAATTATTTTGTAATCCCTTGAATGATTTTTTTTATGTGAATGTGTCATAAAAATGATTTAAGGCTGAGGTCATGCTCATTTGCCAAGGAATGTATACTGTGTCATTCGCGTTGAAAATATTAATGTTAATTTTAAAAAATAAGTAATTTTTTATTCCTGAAAATTTTTTCTGGCAAAAAATATGGTTAATATTAATTTTTCAGTAATTTTTGCTCAATTTGATGGTGTTTTCTGCTTCTGCTTTTTGCTGTCTGTCTTTGCAGCTTTTATAAATCATTGTTCATTTATGTAACTTCATTGCTTTGTTAATATTCTGGGTGTTTTCCAATCATAGTATTGTTGTTCTATTAAGGGAAATGATGTCATACCTTATGATATAATCCCTATAAAAAATTAGCATCTCAATGGTGGGTGTTTGCAGTGGCGTATCCCAGTGTGGGGTCAAGGAGGCTTGGTTGAATAATAATGTTATACTTTCTCATACTTTGTGTAATATTAAAATATCAAATTTTGTAATTGAATGCAATGTGTAGTTTTTTTAATTTTTTTCCCTTACCTTTACAGAATTTTGTAGTTTGTAGATCAGGAGACAAACTAGAGGTTTCTTTTTTCACATTTTGACGTCACAATGGCAGCATATATGTAATTTTTTGAAATTTCGTTATTTTTTTGAAAATAACGGGTTAATTGATTATTTTGCACATCCCTGGTTAAAAGTGAGGGCCATCGGGAGGGACAGGTAAACCAAAATTTTTTACGTTCTCGTATGTAGCTATTGAATAGTAAAAAAATTTCGCTTGTCAAAAATGGCGTCATGAAATGTATTTGTTGCATCTGCATACACAGAAGTTTCTTTTTTTTTGTAAAAATGTGGGGACAACTGAATTGTCATTTTTCCAATTCCACAATCAAAATGGCAACAGCTGCAATTTTTTTAAAATTGTGTTGACCTTTCAAAAAGGTGATTACGCTACTGCAAATAATTTAGGACCTATTTCTCTACTTATAACTGGCACTACAATTTGCACATGAATGAGATGTTCCCTCTTTTTTATGTTTTTTTTCACTAATTATTTCTGATTTTAATTAAAATATTTCAATTTTTAGCATGACATCTACTGCTAGACATCCTTACAGCCCCCCAGGTCATCCCCTGCCGAGAAAAAATAAAAATATAAAAACCGTGTCTGGTTCACCACCACCCGATATGTAACTCGTGCGGGATCGATCCTAGGAAATTTGATTCTGTCTGAAGCTTTTGTGTGTATCTTGTTTGTAGTTGTAATGTCTTTGTTATAATAACAAGGAGACATGATTTTTTCCTGAAATTTTTTTTCTGGTCAATTTCGACTTATTTAGTGGGTATGTATTAGTTATACAGGGTGAGCATTTGGTCATCCTGATTAAGGTTTGACTAAAATGCTTACTTATTTGATTTATGAGAGGTTTAGAAATTAGATGTTTAATTTAGCTCTCTTTATTTTTTTTAATGTAGGTTTTTGTTCAAGGTACATATCACTGTTTTAATTTACAATAATTATCAATTTCATTATTATTTTTTTTCGTGTATGCCGTGTACATTTTTGCGTTTGTCAATTTATTGCCGTCAATTTTGGAACCTAGTCGGGTTTCAAAGTACAAGCAATGTCTGTATGCTGTCGTGTTCGTATAGCTAAAATGCAATTTTGTAGTAAACCTGTCGTGCGTGCGGTGAACTGGGACATATAATATTATTATGTAAATACACACCTGAACAGGATGTTTCTATTTAATATTCTAGTGGATATTATATTAAGTGTTGTGGTAGATTGATCGACATTTTGATGTTAAAATAGGTTATATTTAAGTCTTCTTGTACTTGTAAATTATATTTACATTATACTGATTAATTCCAATGTAAATATTTGTTGTTTTTTTTAATACTCCTGAATTTTCAGAATGCAGGGTTCACAATGGTCACTTTTTCTATGTAGGTCGCTAATTTTAGCATTTGGTCAGTAAACTCGCTAATTTGCAAGCTTTGATTCACCGCATTTTTTAATTTCATGCTGCTTAATCTGTCTGTCTCATTTTGTTTCCCTTAAGTTGGTATATCTAGGTATATATTTTGATCTGACAGGGGCGTACTCCTAAAATTTTGCAAGTATAACTGCTGAGATGCCTAAGGTTAGTGAATAATTTCGGCGCGAAAACAACCCTGTATGTTATGCCATCATCTTATGAGAAATACAAAGTGGCTAGGAAAATCCCGGCCATTTTTCTTGCCGCGGTCAAGAGATGGCGCTTTAGTAAATAAAAATTAAATTAAAATACTGGCAACAATGCGGAATCGAAGACGTTTTAGTTATTAAATCAAAACAACTAAAACGTCTTGGATTCTGCGTTGTTGTCAGTATTTTATTTTAATTTTTATTTACTAAAGCGCCATCTCTTGACCGCCGCAAGAAAAATGGCCGGGGTTTTCCTAACCACTCTGTAGGTATATTGATGTAAAAAATGAAAAAATCTTTTTTAATGGAAAGCATCAAGCAGGATCTTTTCAAATATGAAAAAGTTCCATGCAAAGTGTTTGCCCATGTTTTAAAATTTGCATACAAATTTATTTTTAATGAGGAATTTCTGTAAAAAACACAAAACATTTTTCAAGCATTCTCCTTTATTTTTTCTAGCTTATAGCACAGTACAGTTTTAGATTTAAGTATAAATACTTAAAAATAAAATATTAGTAGATTAGCAATTAAATTTGAGGTGAACAAGTGCACAAGTGCAAGGTTAATTATTTATATAATACTTCAAATATACATTATTAAAGGTTAAGATTTTATAATGATATTTTCAAATGCATGTTACAAATCAAATTTTTAATTTGAAATAGGTACAATAATAGTGTCTTTCTTAGACTCTGCTTTAAATTTTAAATTTCCAAGCATTTGTATTCATAAAAGTTTCTCTCTTATGACGAAAACCTAACGTCAAGCCTTACATGGTTAGTAAAATGTAACTAAAAGAACAAATTGTAAATGTTAGTACGCACCAGAATAGTCCGGAATTTATACTCAAAATGTATCTTATATAGATAACAATTTAACCATAGCCTAAAGTCTAATCTAAAAGCGAAGTGCTAAAAATCTACAAATGTATAAGATAATTAACCAAAACATAACATAAATAAAACAGAACTCCGGCATACAAAAGTAAATTATAAGCGCAACCAAAAGTGTTACTGGCAAAATGTAAATCTGTATTTGCTATGTGCTAGTTGTCGTCAGCCATATTGTTAATATCTTGATTAATTTCCAAAAGCTGTTTAACATAACTTTGATCTGATAACAACTCCGCTAGCGATCTTAAAATGCCCTGAAGCGCATCTGCTGGTAGATTCAACTGGATGCTGCACTCTTCTAATATTTTCATTGTTGTTTCTTCAATCTGTAAATTAAAAAATTACATTAAATTCCATTACAAGCGCCCACATAAAATGAGTCTAGGTACGGAAAAAAATATTCATGGCTGGATCGTAAAAGGTCTAAGAACGAACTTACCCTTTCTGGATGTAAGAATGTTGCCAAATTTAACTTCAGCCTCTTTTTGACTCCTCCATCTTGGTAGAAAATTGTAAATTCATCGTAGTTTTCTTTAACTTTAAAATATATTCCAGCCCTAAGGTGTCCTTTCTGGTCTCGCGATAACAAGCTCCTGAAATTGTACACCAGATTCCTCCGCTCTGTAACATCTACAGCGGTCAGATATGGTCTTGAAATATAAATTAAAGCAGTGTTCTTTGTCTGAATTCCATTCGCATTTGTATTAAGCTCCGTCCATTCCACAAATTTGTCGTTTTGCACTGAGAAGGTATAGTTGTACTCCTTCCGTGACTGTGATTCAGATGATTGAACAAACCAACCTGAAATTAAGAAAGGGAAATATGAAATTGTAGCCCATTAAATTTTTATGAAGGTTGAGAATAGGTTATGCATGCCCTTTGGTACTCCCAACTGACCTACTTCATTTCAGTGTAAGATAGATGAAAGTTTAACCTGAGATTTAAACATTTAGGTTGGATTAGATAATTTTCTCTGAATTATTTACAGACTCTACGTTGGCGGTAGCCAAATGTAAGGTTGAAATTACAACATGGTTCTTACCCGTATGTGGATAGAGTTGATCAAACATGACCGTGACGACTCTCCCAATATGGTATCCGGGATCACACAACAAAACACCAGGTCTGCCGGCTATTTCAAAATGAAGTGCAAGAAGAACATGCTCCTTCTCCAAAGAGTTAGCAACAGTATCCAATCGATCGCCCAACAAAGCGTAATTATCGACGGTTTCAATATTCTCCTCGCAGGAAACCAAGTATAAATAGTCGGTTAATCCTGGGAATTTTTTGTCGAGTTTAATGAGCCTTTTCCATAACTCCAAAGCGAGTCCGACACAGGTATGATGTAATGGTGTAATGGGTGGAGCGTAACTATAAAAAACCATACATGTGAATTAGTTTGAAAAATTAAATCCAAAAACAAAAACAATACCTGTGGAAGAATTCTTTCAGACTATAACATCCACTGTCCTTAAAACCCTGATAAAGTGCCAAGAAATTGCCGACTGTATTATAATTATGTTCTTCGAGCAACTTTTGGACTTGTAGCTCAATCTGGGTGGCTAGTTCTTCATATTGCCAGACTGTTGGTATTTCCAAAGCCTTTTTGGGCTGAGGAGCCCATGTTGGCAGGGGCAATGGATGCTTATCGAGCCATGGTCCTCCAACTTGCGTAACTTCTACTAGTTCATCAAGCAGATTGTATCTTAAGAATGGAATTTCAGAATGGATGGTATTGTTGTTGAACACGATGCCATTTTCACCAAGATTGAAGTCGTTTCTCAAGAGGACTTCATTGTTACAGTAGCACTTTTCGTGGTGGTTGCATTTGCCGGAGTATCCGGACTTGCTGCCCCCTAGGAAGGAGCTTTCTGGGACCCACGGTTGTGCATTTTCGAGTCAACTTGGCCATTCGCAGCCCCAGCGACCCACCGTTGGTAAGTATGCCTGGTCCGTGTTGTCCATATCACTCCATGGCAGCGTTCCTGCTGCGGCGCGGAGGGCAGCCACTTTAAGCCCATGCACAGCTGCATTTCGATCAGCTGTACACAGTAACTGTTGTATTTGGTTTTTTTCACGATCTGGAAAATAGAACATTAATTAGCATTGTTATTACTATGGATTCTTTGGGTTTAACAGTTTTCAGCAAGTTGGATTTGCGTTTTTTTGGGGCTCAACGTAGGACCGAACCCACAGCCTTGGGGCCCAACGTAGGACCCGCACCCACAACCCCGTGGTTAAGAGTTTAATGCTGCTTAAATTAAGAACCAAATTGATCTGAACGTGGTATAGCAATTTAAAATTGCCGACGTTTCATCTCCGGTTTCGCGGGATATTCCAGATTCAGTACGGAAAGCAGACACGTGGCTCGTGTTATCGGAGACGAAACGTCGGTAACTCAATTCCCGCTGGAAAAAAACTCAAAAACTATTGAAAACAGTGTTGAAGCTTGAGGCGTAGTTTTGAACTTCATCATACAAAATTAAGCTTATTTGTTTCTTATTAAAAAAAAAACTAATCAAGCAAAACCTTATTCAATAAGCCAATCCTTATTCGGTAATAACATTCCTTTGAAGTCGCCTTTTACGTGTTAATTAACGTGATTTGTCAAGCATTACATAAAAACGTTTTTGCGATGCACGTGGATTTAATTTAAATATCTACAATTAATTTTAAACGTACACGAGGCTGCGTTTCCTCGCTTTGTGTTGTATAAGGAAGGGTATGAGGCAGTTCAGAATTACCCACGTTTTTGCACTTTCACGCTGTAATAAACTTTTCTTGTAACCGTTTATAATTTAAAAGCAAACTCGGCCTATGACTGAACCTCCAATTAAACATGAAATATTTCTAAATTGAACGTTTAACTTACTACATCGACCTGTACCTCATTAACAAAACGGCAATCAAGAAATTCCTTTAAAGCTACTTTTATTTACTAATTATCGTGGTTTATCAACCGTATAAATAAAAAATGTTACCGTGATAGGCACACATGACAGTTAAATTTCTGGAATTAATTAACGAGCAGCACGTACAGGTACAGTTGCTAAAGGTCAAAACACACCAGACAAAATTGGTGTACTTTCACCTTTATTTCAACATTATTTATTGATTTTGAAATATTTTATTCAGTTGTAATTGCGTGACTTTGTTTTCAATCGACGATTTAAATTATTGCGTCGATACTTCGTGGGATTGGTAAACCAGCATTGTCATATAATGAGGGTCCAGAAGAATTCCCCCATTAATATTGAACAATCAATAGGGGAGTTCAAGGATAAACCTAATGTAGCCCCCTTAAGTAAGTGATTCATTCATGATTTATTTTTTATCTTGGAACCGAGCGGATGTTCCTCTACTTTAGTAGAGAATTTTATTATCTTTTTATTAAAGCAACCTATGACGTAGCAATAACTGATAAGCGACTTGTCGTTCAGTCGCAGATATTCCACGTAGTGATAGTGATTAAAAAACAACTGACAAGATAATTATTAACAAACAAATTGCAATCAGTAGATATTTCGTAATCGTGTTAAAAAAATAAAAAAAACAAACATTTTAAATTTGCATACGTTCCCGCTTAAATTATTTAAATCTTACCGCCACATTAATGTACTGTTTTGCAACTACGTCATATTCGTTCTTTTACCATGTTTAATAAGTGGTTCCTTGAACTTTGAAGCAACATACGCTAATCTTGGAACTTGTAAACAAACGTAACGTCTGTGACGTAGTAAAATTCCCTGTGGTTACAGATTGGGTACTTTTTCCCTAAAGCGTTCGTCATGTTTACGTCAAAATGGCATTTCCGTTAATCCTTTAATCGGATTTCCCTTGAAGTTAGTGAAAAGCTTTTGTGAAATGTTTGCTAGATGTTATTTTTGTCGGGATTTTAAGAAGTCCTAAACAAATTGTTTTAAAAATGAGTGTAAATCGGGTGCGTTTTAAGTCGAATATAACAAAATTTCACGTATATTTAATTTTTAACCTAGACTTTAGCGTTAGTTATATAATAATATAAATTTTTAGTTAGAGAATGAAATCTCACCAACTTTATATTGATATACAATTATAAAAGAAATGGAATCTCATAAAATTAAAAATGAGTGGAAATCGGGTGCATTTAGCACATAACAAAATTTCAAACTTATTGTATGGCTCATTGCAAGCTTTGGAATTTTTTTAATACTTATTTTGAAGCAGTTAAATTAAATTTAAACCAGCAGCAAAAATTCTTACTTAGAGCTTATACTAACATTAAGCTTGGCACAAAAACATTTTACCTGGCTTCAGGTAGGTAATAAAACAATCCAACCTGGGTCAGATTTTTTGTTGTGTTCATTGTAATGAAATTCTTATGAACTTCCTCGCCATGAAATTTCTCAAGAACTTTCTCATCACAAAATATTTCAAAATTTATAGTTATGGTATTTTTGCACCACCCTGTATCAAATTAATCCTGCTTCGCAATATAATATTTGTTCATTTCTGGTCCAACCAAATCAATTTGTTTTTTGTACAAAAATATTAAAAAAATTAATAGATATAGACATTTTTGCCGCACCCTGTGTAATTATATTATTATATTATTATTATTTGCCACGCAATTAGGTTAACGCGGTATTTTTGAGCGAAGGTCAACATTGATTGAACACAAAACTTCCGGGAAATTAATGTTTGCGTTTCCCAGAGAAAATGAGTCACGGAAAATGCTGATGTGATCGATTTTTCACGTGGAAATTGCCCATTTTTTTAACAAATTACCGAAGTAGGAACCTTAGATTAAGAACAAAAGCCCAACTTTGTTGTTTTAGGGTCAATAACGTTACAAAAACTTTGTATTATGTCGAAGTTGCCACAACTCACGTTAATTAATACAAAAATATATATACAAGCGCACTTATGACGACCATACAAAAATGTAAATAAATAAAGTACTCACCCATACAACGAAAAAGTCCAAATAAAAACTAAAACTGCGCACTTCCTCTATTGAATCTTCTGTTCAGCTTCGGATTTCGAATGAAACTCGAATGGTGAGCGTAGTCTTTATGAGTCAACTATATATAAGGCTTCAGCCCCACTTGACGCGTGTCCCCGGTGACGTAGGCCCGCAACGAGTACAGTAATAAATGTCTAATTGAACAAACACTTTGTAGAACCAGTCCACTTATTTGCACTACTAAAATGTTTTACTCTAAACAATTCAAACACTATGAACAATAAAAAGTCCATCATCTTGCAATTATTTATTTCAACCTAGAAACGCCTGAAAAAATACAAAAAAAACTGCATTAGAATTTTCGAAATATCCGGGAACACCTACAGGTCGTCCCACGATAATTGATACTTTCAAAACAACGACATTGCCCAGTAGCACATTTGAATTTTATTATTATTTGCATTGATTTGTAAAAATTTAATAATTTTCAAAATTACACCTACAGGTCGTCCCACGACATTTGATACTATTACAATTAATCAAAATTAAATTATGCTTGCTTATGTAATAGTATATGAAAGCAGATAAATACAAAAAGCGTAAAAATTATAGTTCGTCCCACGAAATGTGATACCTCTAAAAAATTGTGTGGGTAGGTGCCATGGTAGGTGTTGGATTTTACACGTGTAACTAAAATGGTACAGTATTTTAAAATAGTTTTTTAGAAATATTGTATAGTTCATTTCATTAAATATGATACTTCCAGTGGTGAAGTAAACAAATGTAATTGAGATATTTTTTCATTACAAAATCTGTACTATTGATCTGTGAAGTTTCTGCCTGTTGCGTAATATAGCATGAATTCTTCCGTAGAAGGTTGCCATATTTGTGTGGATGTGTTGTGTCTAGATCAATCCAGTAAATTTGATCCTTGAATAGGAAAAACCCCAGTTTAGCAATTGCACCTTAATGTTATCATACAGAGAAAACATTCCGTGCTTCTTCAAAACTCGTGCTAAACATATTTTTAAAAATATACTTTCTAGAAGTACTTTGAGATTTATCAATTGCTGATACGATGATAATGTTTTAATTAGAATTAGCTCGTGGAATATTATTATGGTGTTAGATGCTTATCTACGTACAAGTGTCAATTGTAAAATTATTTTATTATATATTAACTAGTTTGTTTAAAATTAATTTAAATGTATCAAAGTAACATTGGTTTATATATATTTTTTCACCGATTTCTGTATAGCTTTAGTAGATACACGACTTATATATAAAAGTGAAATTCGACGCCATTTTGTAGAAGGTCAATGTCAGCTTGTGATATGCTACCACTTTAAACAGTGTTTCGCAATTCAGCGTTGGTAAAGATCAATATATACAATTTTCAATTGTAAAATCTAATTGGGAAGTATGTTGCAAGCATGTTGTTCAGTGGCGCAACGAGAAGTTGTGGGGCCTGGGTTCCAGATTCAGGTCGGGCCCCTACAGCACCTCCCTCCGACCCTTATATAATCTAATAAATAAAGACCGGACTTTTAGTCACAGAAAAGCAAAAAATTTCGTTAAAATTCAATAAGTAAACAAAAAGAATGACCGTACTCAAATCCATTAGGTTATACGTGAAACATATTACACAAGAGAACTAATTTTTTGGATGAGAATTTAGAAAAAGTTGTTGTTGGGTACTACAATTCTTAAGTTTTTTTATTCAACGGTGGTTTTTCGTCCTTTATGAATATGGATAGTCCAAATTTTCTTTCGTAGAACTTTCTTGTTGTGTTAATGAATTTACACGTTCTATTTTCATTAATTCGCGGTTGCTATTTTACATTTCAATTAAAAAGAATATGTTTGCAGTTTCATAAAATTATTTCGTGACGTCCTTTTAAAACTCTTGACCATTCATGTTCTACGGTTATGAACCCTATTTTATTTAATTTTATTATTACATAAGCTTCAATTCCAGTTGACCAAATAAATACTACCCGCACAAGGTAGATTAAGGTTAAACATATGGATGTGATACCATTCTAAGCTCGTAAATAATTCGTTTAAAAGTTTAGGTGTGCGCCAACTATACATTTAAAGAAATAATGCCAAAATTGCCTAATAATTCATTGCATCGTAATTTAAATACTGGAAAAATACTAGACTAGAAATCCGGACTATACTAATAAAGGCCGATATAACGTAGAAACTACAATAACAACTAAATACGTTTATGAACAAACAAAGACCTATCTACATGATGTAACGGCCGTGCAAACCGTAAGCAATAGCAAGGTGGTTGCCATGATAATGTACCCCCACACTCGCCTGGGTGTTCAGCTGGACTATACGAAAAAAAACTTAAAAATTTAATTTAAAAAAATATTATTCACTCATATTATCGGCTAGTTGAAATATAACGAAAAAACTGTAAAAGGACGGGCCCTGGTTTCGTAGAACCCGCGGAACTCCGTTAGTTACGCCACTGATGTTGGTTACAACAATAGTTGGAGAAAAAAGACCAGTTTACAATTTTTTAAGTTAAATTTTAAAAACAGATTTGTTAAGTATCCGATTATTACAAAATAATGGTAAATTTTGTATTAAACATGCAATTTATTTTGAAATTTTGACCTCCTAGAAAATGGCAGACAGGCTTCACTTATTCGTTTGTTCAACAGATGCAATTGTGTATTTAGTAAAGCTATGTAGAAATCTGTGATTTTTAAAAAATTATGAACATTCTGTTGCCAATAGGAGATTTTTTAAGCTATTTCTCAACACGGCCGCTAGATGTCAGCAGCGCCAAATGCGGTGTTAATTATTACGTGCCAACTGATAATATTTACCAAAACGATATATTTATGTCATAGTTAATGTGACATATAATAACAATTATGTTTTTCATAACGTTTGAAATTATGAAAAATAAAATTTGATACCTAAATATACAGGATGTCCCACAATAGGTATGGATAGTTCTATGTCTACGCCAATGGTTGAGATATTTTAAATATGTAAACTGCTAGCTCAAAAGTTGTGCCAAATTTGACGATTTTTGTAGAAGCCTTTCTTGAAATATGAAAAAAAAAACGATTATTTTCTGAAACTTTAACACCCTTTATATCGAAAACAAAGCGTCTGTCGGCCCATGTTTATAAGAAACTTTCTAGTTGTTTTTGGATGTTGTATCGGCTGGTGAATTTTGAAACACTTATTGTGGGACACCCTGTATAATTATTTAATAGATAGCAGCACCAAATGTAGGAGCTTAAATTTTTCTGTCACCACGGTTGACCGTGCTGCGCTCTAGTATAAGTAATATTTTAAAACAAACCTGCTATCGGAATATGGCCTCAAAATTTTCTGAAAATGGGAATGGTAAATATTTTTTTCTTTCAGAAAAAATCTATTTCTCATAAAATTAAATTCTGAACTGACTCTTATTAGCGTAATTATGACTAACAGGTATAAAACCTTACTTAAATATTTTTGTGAATTGAAAATTGCATGTTAAAAGAAGCTTTCTGGTTCTGACAGTAATAATTAAGTGGTTTCTGGGAACATGTTAGTTTCAAATCAGGTAAGTGTTAGAGTTTGACCCTTTTTGCTTAGAAAAAATGCGAAAGGAGTATGTTGTTATTACAGGGTGAGTCATTTAAGTGTCATCCACTTACTAATTTCTAAAATATTGTTTAGATCCACAGCTTGCTTACTTGAATCAGTTTTTTACAGTTTTCTCGACATTTTTGTAATGCACCTGTAAAAGTCTTACATTTTCAAAATGATAAAAAAATCTCGAACTGCTTAAGAAAATTGCTGATGACGTCGGTGCTTAGGCACGTGATAGCGCAGGAAATTTTGGAGTGTGACATAAGTAGATCTTTAAGCCTCAAACAACTTTTATTAAGAAAAAAATTGGATTAATTTAATAGTTTAGGAAATAATAGAAGTTGACATTTAAGAATTCACCCTGTAGTGTTACATTTTGGGTAATTTAACCATACGTTTTAACTTCACCACTGGGTTTTCAGTGTGTCTAGAAATAAAAAAAAAATTTTATTTTAATTTCCCAGATTTTAATCTTAGAAATAAATGAGAAAAGAGCAGCTGCATTTCGTTTAAATATATATAACTAAAACCACTCGAACTGTGGAATAACAACACTTGAAAAATACAGCACCCGTCCACGCAACTAACTAAATACCAGAAATACCATCAGTGGTAAACTGACACTGCCAGTTTACCACTGATGATGATAGCTTTGCTGTCGAAATACGTATCTGGTATTTAGTTATTTCTGTGGAAGGGTGCTGTATTTTTCGTTTAAATGTAACCATAATTGGAAGTCTAAAAATAACTTTATTTTTAAAAAATATTAAAGCTCTTAATATTTAACTAAATAGCATAAAGAGTGAGTGGAAATCGGCTACATATTACAAAATTTTAATTAAAAATGTATAAAAAAAATTAAAAACCCCTCAGGGGCCAATAACGTATTTATTGGTACGGGCGTTGCGAACCCGAGGTACCCGAGCAAATGGCCCCGTCCTACAAGGAGGATCCATGTGAGGCCATCAATCTAGCAAAATTAGAAAATATTACTGGGCGAGGAATAAAAAGGGGCATTTACAACTGGAGGAATACAGCTGAAAATAGGGCGTTATTGTGGAGGTATGTGGAGCAGGCTGAAACCTACCAAGGGTTGTGATCCCATATAGAAGAAAATTCCAAAGGTAAATGAAAATTGAGTACTTTTTACAAAATAATTATGATGCAAGTAACCAACATAACTCCTTTTTTAATTGTCAATTGTCCAAAAAGTTTATAAATCATTCACAATTTTAATATTTAATCAAATCTTTAAAAATGAGTGGAAATCGGTTACATTTTACATATTTCTGCCACAACAGTGGAAGCAGGTACAGGTTTGGGTACACGCAAGCGTGTAACGAAATAATTGTAAAAATTTGGAAATTCGGAAATCTGATTTAAAATTTGTTGCATAACCAACTTAAACCAGAAGTTTATTTTTAGTTTTTAAAAGTAACTTAAATAAAAATAACAGAGACCACGACGCGTTTCGTACTTATTAGAAATCTCCGGGTGGCCTCAATCTCATCCATAGTCGAAAACAAAAGCGACCGCAGCTGATATATCAGAAAAACAAAAGCTGAGGGGAACTTATTAATGTAATGTCTTCTATATGCTGAGAGGAGAAGCTGCTAAGCAACAAACTGGTGATTGCACGGGCGTTTCCGTACTTGTGCACAGAGGTCGGTTTGACTGCTGATATCTGCTTAACAGAGTCTTTTCATGTTCACCGGTTTGTTGCTTAGCAACTTCTGCTTGCCGCATATCAAGGGCATTTTGTCTGTAAGTCTACAGCTAATAACTTAGATATTTAAAATTATGCAACCCTTAAATATTACATATAATAATTAAAATTGAGTGGAAATCGGGTACATTTTACGGCATTCTATAACAATGCGTATAGGTACACGCCGCCCAAAAACATATCAACATAGAGTTTTTGGGTGTTTTTTTTGAAAACTAAAAAAAATGTACCCGAAAATGAGTGGAACTCGGGGACATTTTACGACATTCTACCAGAATGCGTACGAATACACTGCCCAAAAACATATCAACGTTGAATTTTCAGATGCTGTGTTTATTATTTAATGACAAAAAAATAAATTAATTTCTTAATCTTAAAAATGAGTGGAAATCGGGTGCATTTTACGACATTCTACCACAACGTGTGCGTACACACGCCACCAAAAAACATATCAACGTTGAATTTTTAGATGTTATTTTTTAAAACTAAAGAAATAAATTAAATTCCTAATCTTAAAAATGAGTGGAAACCGGGTACATTTTACGATATTCTAAAATTGTACCCGATTTCCACTCATTTTTTAAGAATTAGAAATTTAATTTATTATTTTTTAAAAATAACGTCTGAAAATTCAATGTTGATATGTTTTTGGGTGGCGTGTACACGTACGCATTGTGGTAGAATGTCGTAAAATGTACCCAAAAATGAGTGGAAATCGGGTACATTTTACGACATTCTACCAGAATGCATACGAGTACACGCCGCCCAAAAACACATCAACGTTGAATTTTTAGATGTTATTTTTGATAACAAAAAAAATAAGTTAAATTCCTAATCTTAAAAATGAGTGGAAACCGGGTACATTTTACGATATTCTAAAATTGTACCCGATTTCCACTCATTTTTTAAGAATTAGAACTTTAATTTTTATTTTTTAAAAATAACGTCTGAAAATTCAATGTTGATATGTTTTTGGGTGGCGTGTACACGTACGCATTGTGGTAGAATGTCGTAAAATTTACCCAAAAATGAGTGGAAATCGGGTACATTTTACGACATTCTACCTGAATGCATACGAGTACACGCCGCCCAAAAACACATCAACGTTGAATTTTTAGATGTTATTTTTGATAACAAAAAAAATAAGTTAAATTCCTAATCCTAAAAATGAGTGGAAAACCGGGTGCATTTTACGACATTTTACCACAACGCGTACGAGTACACGCCGCTCAAAAACATATTAAACATAGTTTTTCGGTGTTTTTTTTGCAAACTAAAAAAAATATACCCGAAAATGAGTGGAACTCGGGAACATTTTACGACATTCTACCAGAATGCGTACGAATACACTGCCCAAAAACATATCAACGTTGAATTTTAAGATGCTGTGTTTATTATTTAATGACAAAAAAATAAATTAATTTCTTAATCTTAAAAATGAGTGGAAATCGGGTGCATTTTACGACATTCTACCACAACGTGTGCGTACACACGCCACCAAAAAACATATCAACGTTGAATTTTTAGATGTTATTTTTTAAAACTAAAGAAATAAATTAAATTCCTAATCTTAAAAATGAGTGGAAACCGGGTACATTTTACGATATTCTAAAATTGTACCCGATTTCCACTCATTTTTTAAGAATTAGAAATTTAATTTATTATTTTTTAAAAATAACGTCTGAAAATTCAATGTTGATATGTTTTTGGGTGGCGTGTACACGTACGCATTGTGGTAGAATGTCGTAAAATGTACCCAAAAATGAGTGGAAATCGGGTACATTTTACGACATTCTACCAGAATGCATACGAGTACACGCCGCCCAAAAACACATCAACGTTGAATTTTTAGATGTTATTTTTGATAACAAAAAAAATAAGTTAAATTCCTAATCTTGAAAATGAGTGGAAACCGGGTACATTTCACGATATTCTAAAATTGTACCCGATTTCCACTCATTTTTTAAGAATTAGAAATTTAATTTTTATTTTTTTAAAATAACGTCTGAAAATTCAATGTTGATATGTTTTTGGGTGGCGTGTACACGTACGCATTGTGGTAGAATGTCGTAAAATGTACCCAAAAATGAGTGGAAATCGGGTACATTTTACGACATTCTACCAGAATGCATACGAGTACACGCCGCCCAAAAACACATCAACGTTGAATTTTTAGATGTTATTTTTGATAACAAAAAAAATAAGTTAAATTCCTAATCTTAAAAATGAGTGGAAATCGGGAACATTTTACGATATTCTACCACAATGCGTACGAGTACACACTGCCCAAAAACATATCAACGTTGAATTTTTAGAATGTTATTTTTGATAACAAAAAAAATAAATTAAATTCCTAGTCTTAAAAATGAATGGAAACCGGGTGCATTTTACGACATTTTACCACAACGCGTACGAGTACACGCCGCTCAAAAACATATCAACGTTGAATTTTCAGATGCTATGTTTATTATTTAATGACAAAAAAATAAATTAATTTCTTAATCTTAAAAATGAGTGGAAATCGGGTGCATTTTACGACATTCTACCACAACGTGTGCGTACACACGCCGCCAAAATACATATCAACGTTGAATTTTTAGATGTTATTTTTAAAAACTAAAGAAATAAATTAAATTCCTAATCTTAATCAAAAATGAGTGGAAACCGGGTACATTTTACGATATTCTAAAATTGTACCCGATTTCCACTCATTTTTTAAGAATTAGAAAATTAATTTATTATTTTTTAAAAAGAACGTCTAAAAATTCAATGTTGATATGTTTTTGGGTGGCGTGTACACGTACGCATTGTGGTAGAATGTCGTAAAATGTACCCAAAAATGAGTGGAAATCGGGTACATTTTACGACATTTTACCTGAATGCATACGAATAGACACTGCCCAAAAACATATCAACGCTGAATTTTCAGATGCTATGTTTATTATTTATTGACAAAAAATAAATTAATTTCTTAATCTTAAAAATGAGTGGAAATCGGGTGCATTTTACGACATTCTACCACAACGTGTACGAGTACACGCCGCTCAAAAACATATCAACGTTGATGTTTAGATTTAATTTTTGATAATTAAAAAAAATTAATTAAATTTCTAATCTTAAAAATGAGTGGAAATCGGGTACATTTTACGACATTTTACTACAATGCGTACGAGTACACACCGCTCAAAAACATATCAACGTTGATTTTTAGATTTTATTTTTGATAATTAAAAAAAATGAATTAAATTTCTAATCTTAAAAATGAGTGGAAATCGGGTACATTTTACGACATTTTACTACAATGCGTACGAGTACACACCGCTCAAAAACATATCAACGTTGATTTTTAGATTTTATTTTTGATAATTAAAAAAAATGAATTAAATTTCTAATCTTAAAAATGAGTGGAAATCGGGTACATTTTACGACATTTTACTACAATGCGTACGAGTACACGCCGCTCAAAAACATATCAACGTTGATTTTTAGATTTTATTTTTGAAAATTAAAAAAAATGAATTAAATTTCTAATCTTAAAAATGGGTGGAAATCGGGTACATTTTACGACATGTTACTACAATGCGTACGAGTACACGCCGCTCAAAAACATATCAACGTTGATGTTTAGATTTAATTTTTGATAATTAAAAAAAATTAATTAAATTTCTAATCTTAAAAATGAGTGGAAATCGGGTACATTTTACGACATTTTACTACAATGCGTACGAGTACACACCGCTCAAAAACATATCAACGTTGATTTTTAGATTTTATTTTTGATAATTAAAAAAAATGAATTAAATTTCTAATCTTAAAAATGAGTGGAAATCGGGTACATTTTACGACATTTTACTACAATGCGTACGAGTACACGCCGCTCAAAAACATATCAACGTTGATGTTTAGATTTTATTTTTGATAATTTAAAAAAATGAATTAAATTTCTAATCTTAAAAATGAGTGGAAATCGGGTACATTTTACGACATTTTACTACAATGCGTACGAGTACACACCGCTCAAAAACATATCAACGTTGATTTTTAGATTTTATTTTTGATAATTAAAAAAAATGAATTAAATTTCTAATCTTAAAAATGAGTGGAAATCGGGTACATTTTACGACATTTTACTACAATGCGTACGAGTACACACCGCTCAAAAACATATCAACGTTGATTTTTAGATTTTATTTTTGATAATTAAAAAAAATGAATTAAATTTCTAATCTTAAAAATGAGTGGAAATCGGGTACATTTTACGACATTTTACTACAATGCGTACGAGTACACGCCGCTCAAAAACATATCAACGTTGATGTTTAGATTTTATTTTTGATAATTTAAAAAAATGAATTAAATTTCTAATCTTAAAAATGAGTGGAAATCGGGTACATTTTACGACATTTTACTACAATGCGTACGAGTACACACCGCTCAAAAACATATCAACGTTGATTTTTAGATTTTATTTTTGATAATTAAAAAAAATGAATTAAATTTCTAATCTTAAAAATGAGTGGAAATCGGGTACATTTTACGACATTTTACTACAATGCGTACGAGTACACGCCGCTCAAAAACATATCAACGTTGATGTTTAGATTTTATTTTTGATAATTTAAAAAAATGAATTAAATTTCTAATCTTAAAAATGAGTGGAAATCGGGTACATTTTACGACATTTTACTACAATGCGTACGAGTACACACCGCTCAAAAACATATCAACGTTGATTTTTAGATTTTATTTTTGATAATTAAAAAAAATGAATTAAATTTCTAATCTTAAAAATGAGTGAAAATCGGGTACATTTTACGACATTTTACTACAATGCGTACGAGTACACGCCGCTCAAAAACATATCAACGTTGATGTTAAGATTTTATTTTTGATAATTAAAAAAAATGAATTAAATTTCTAATCTTAAAAATGAGTGGAAATCGGGTACATTTTACGACATTTTACTACAATGCGTACGAGTACACACCGCTCAAAAACATATCAACGTTGATTTTTAGATTTTATTTTTGATAATTAAAAAAAATGAATTAAATTTCTAATCTTAAAAATGAGTGAAAATCGGGTACATTTTACGACATTTTACTACAATGCGTACGAGTACACGCCGCTCAAAAACATATCAACGTTGATGTTAAGATTTTATTTTTGATAATTTAAAAAAATGAATTAAATTTCTAATCTTAAAAATGAGTGGAAATCGGGTACATTTATGTTGTAGCACAACATGGTTTTAAGTTTTTAGGGCGTATTGAGCTTGAATCTGAAGCTTAATGTTAATTGTTTAAAAATAAATTAACTTTTAGAAAATTATCCAAAATTCTAATATTTTAATCAAACTATTGAAAAAAAATAGTGAAAATCGGGTTCATGTGTAGGAAACACTATCACAATAGAAAATGCAGTCACACTCTCCTAGACAAAAACAACAAAACCATCTGCTTGAAGCTTCAAATAGAATTTATCACAACTAACAGTGCGTATTGTATAGAAATCGAATCAGAAATTCAATAGAAATGTTATCTCCCTTAAGGCATAATAGAAACCTTTGATGCGTTCCTCAATTTCATTACCAAGACTACTAAGAATACAGTGACGTAGTCTTATAGGTTTCCCGACCATTTCCACACAAAAGGTTTGATTTCAAGTGTTCATCGGGTTTGAACAACACGAAATCTTGATATAATGGCTTAAATGTCAGCTTAAACTGCTTTATAGGAAAACTGAAGCCCTAAAATCGCAACCTTAAAATAATGGTGCGCAGTTTCGCAGCAAAATCGAAAGATTAAGAATAATTTCTAATTTTTGCACAAAGCAAACGTGCAAAATTAAAATTAAAAGTTAAGAAAAATGCATACCTGCTTAAGCAAGGGTGTGTATGTGCACTATCATTCTGGGCCTTTTATAAAGCGTCTGGTCTACTCTAAACGACGGTGCCAACTGCTCAACGTTGGCGTCGCGCCATTCCAGGCGTCGACGTCGCGATCGATACCGAAACGTCGCCGCGTGTGTGCAGATTTCTTAGAGCATTCGCAAAATAGATTTTGCGACGAGTCATAAATTCTTGATTTAAGAATTATTATGTAAAAATTTGACCTTGAGAAAAATAAAAAATTCAGTCGTCTTTTATTCGCTAAAATTTTGAGGTCAAACACGTGGTGAAACAAATCGCGTGGTCTGGGCGTTCTGTGACGTCATACCATTAAATTTCTAAGGACAAATGCGGGTGCAGTGCGTTGGCTTGCATTTCCCCCTTAAATTCGTGTGAGGGTGAATAATCTTGCGTGGGGGTCAACGTACAATTTCCTGGGAAATCACTAAATTTGCGAGTGGCATTTTTGTAGTTGGAAACGCCCACTTCTAGAAATTTAGAGTTCGTTCTCATTCTGTGTCTAAATTTACGTTATTCATTGTTGGTGGATTCATTAGCGTTGATTATTTTAGGAATATTTCAAAAATGTATCTACTGCAGTGCAGAAGATTTTCTAAGGAATTCATTTATGAAAGAAAATGTTTACTGCAGCCAGTTTGCATTTGGCATGCTTTCCATGCGATGCTTCATGGTGCAATTATAAAATATTCAGGACCCAAAATAAATGTATCAAGTGCCAGCCTCGAAACATGTCATCTTCAGGGTCAAAAACGTCGGAACTCGATATTGTCTTGGTGGCAGCGCTAAATATATGTTCAAGTTACTTTGGTGGACAGATGATCAATAAAAAATATTTGATAAAACGCATACTATATATATTTTTGAATTTTTTTTTAAACCCCGCTAGGGAAAAAGAAATGTTTCATTTCTGGTATTTTTCATTGCCATCTTGCTTTCAAGAGCTTTTTCTCGGAATATTTTTTTAAAACGATAGTTTCTGAAATGTTTTCGTCTTGCCTCCTAGGAGACACTTGGATTCGTTGCGTCAAGTGAAAAAAATGGAAAGTTCAACGTTTGTTCAGTCCCCTTGAAGGGACGGGTCGCTATAAGGGTCTCTCTAACTCCGCACCGGAGTCCTGAGCCGATCTTCAACCTAGAAAGGATGGATTAGAGCAAGGAATTTTGGATAAGGAAGCATTTCCATGGATAGTACTGCCTCAGTA
The DNA here is from genome assembly GCA_958336395.1 of Ctenicera cuprea. Lineage (NCBI taxonomy): Eukaryota > Metazoa > Arthropoda > Insecta > Coleoptera > Elateridae > Ctenicera > Ctenicera cuprea. The sequence continues at coordinate 4,677,636 of OY284489.1, read as the reverse complement.
TTTTTTATGGCTCAGGAAAACCACGTAAAAGCCTGAGCCGGGGCAGCCGGTCGGACCGTGTGTGCGCCTGCGTGTGTGATCGTGTGCGAGCGCGCGCGCTCTTTCGAGTTTGTACGTTTGTGTATTTGTATGTGCTTTTCGATATTTCAAAAGTTTTTAAAATTTTGATTACAAGATTTTTTTTAGTTTTCAAAAATTTACTTCTTTCTTTCTTTCTCCGGTATCCTTTATACCCTCACGGGTGTTGGATTCAAAAATTTACTAAATTTTAATAATCATTGAAAGTTGTAACGTTCTAGATGGCCACATTTTAAAATTATTTTTAATTATACAAAGGGTTCCATATAAGAGTGGCATACTCAACTTGTTTTTGTTTTAAATAAAACACCCTGGATGATTTTACATATTCTTATTCCATTCCTTCCTTATTATGCTTTGTTTTTGAAATTTCGCTGCGGCGTTGCCAAGTTATTCAACTTTTTTCAAAAACTCTGACATTTGCAGACTTCATTAATAAAATCTGAACCTACCGTATTTCCACAACTTAGACAAACTTTTTCGTTAAATGTTATTTAAGATTCCTAGGCTATCCTCCAGATATTTAAACTTAAATTTATTGATACAGGGTGTTTGTTGTTGCAACGGTGCAAATTTTTTTAAATCTAATGTATCATACATCATAGTTTGATTTTTTAAAAAACACTCTGTATATTTTTACACAGTTGGATAGAGATTTTTGCGCTCTGTAAATTTTATTGATAAATCTTCATTCGTTTAGTAAAAAAATGCCCATTTGCATTTTTAATAACCTTAACTCGATGACATTATAATTTACCCAAGAGTCAAGACCCAAAATAAAAATATCAAATGATAAAACTCTCCTTGCTTAACAATTTTCTACATAAGGGTCACCTTTGAAAGAGGTCATCTTTATGGTCAAAACGAACGAAACGCAATACTGCATTAGTGGCTGCGCCTCCTTAAAATTAATAAAACAAAAATGTTATAAATTGTTTATAACTAATAATTCAAAGGAAAATAAGCAAAAATGACTCGTTTTTGGTACCGTTTCCTTCTTTTTTACAGAGATTTTCTTCGGAATATTTTTCCAATGTACTTATTTCTGTAATTTTTCCCAAAATTGAAAATTGGCTCATATATTCGAAAAAAACATAATATTTACAAAATTTTCAATAAGTTTAAGTTTCTAAAATTTAATAAAGTTGTCAAAAACAAAAAATTTCAAAATTTTGAGATTGCAAAAAATTTTTAAACTTTTCGAAAAACTTAAAAATTTAAAAAAAAATTATTACGTGGCATGAATTTTTCGTTGCAGTAGTCCGACAGCTTTTTTCAGATTTTGTTGTTTTCCTCAACCATTTCTTGGAATATTTTTCCCAACCATCTTTCTGTAAAATTCGTTTACCAAAAAATTACTTTCGATCTAAAAAACTTACAAACATAAAAATTTTCTTCAATGTAAAGGAAACTTTTCGGGTTTTCAAATTGAATGTTTTATTGGGGGGGGGGGGGGGGGGGGGGGTATCGCCACTCTCCTATTGACCGAAGTTAAACGTTTTAGGGACACTTCTAGCGTGAAACAATTTTTCATATTTGAAAATTTTTCAAAAATTATAAAACTAAACACGTTTTTGTTCTGACCAAAATTGAACCAATAAGACAGAATAAATTTGATTTTATGCAATTCAGTTTTGAGGCTATCGATGGATAAAAGTGTAAAAGTTACCTCCCACAAACTAACAGCTGACTTTTGCACGGAAATATTTGTCATTAATTTATCAAACGTCGCTGTATTTTGTTTTTCGTTTTCATTTCAAAACAGAAAAATAAGTATTTCGTGCAATTATTTACTTTAAACGCATATAAATTTTCAAACAATTTATTGAGCAAAAGATAAAAGATTACAGTGAAAACAAACACTGATTTTCACGCTTATTTATTTTACAAACCGCATTAATTACTTTTGTTAGTTAATGTTTACTTAATGTTACGGTTTTGTATTATTTGTTTGTTTAAAAAATGGAAACTCTAGCAAAATACACATTTTCAATATAATTATCTCCTCGTCAGCGGAATATTCTCAGAAAATGTATCAACAATACAAGGAAATTTCGTTAAAAAAAATATTTACATTGTAACATTAACTAAATTTATGATTGAAAATTAACTTCATTTTGCATATTTGTGTAAATACATTCAATATATCCTTATTACTATAAATATCGCAGTACTTATTAACTTACGTCATGAAATTTTCCACGAAATACCGATCAATATTCGCAAAGTGTTGGAAAATATGAAGGATGCACGACGCACGTGAACAAAACAGCTTAAAAAATTCCTTTTTTTTTCGAAATCGAAAATAATTCAAAAAAAATATTTTGATCTGTATTTTCCCTTTTAACCAAACAACTGACATGGTCTTGCTAATCATTAAAAAAGCTATAGGTACCACCTAATGTAAAGCATAGGCGCCGACTTTTTATTTTCACCACGGGGGCAGAGTAGTAAGGAATATACAAGCGCTTACTTAGCTTTTCACGAAAAATTATGCGAACAATAACAAAATTACTGTGCCTAACTAAGCATGAGGGCAGTTGCCCCCCGTCGTCCTCGCGGAGTCGGCGCCTATGTAATACAATTCTGGTACATGCCTGAAACGATAGTAGCACATTCTAAAATTACATACTGTTGTAGGGTCTCAATTTTCGATATCAAACAAAACCATTTTACTCCCACTCTCCAGCCCGTTAGATTTTTTTTACCGTGCGGTGCAAACAAAGTTTTGAAGTTTTTTATGATTTTACAGCTCTATGCTTCAGATTTCTAGCCGCCAGTGCCCTAATTAAAAATTTAATAAATCCTGAAGATGATCGAGTACCGAATCCCGGAAAAAGTGCCGGTAATAAAGTGCCGACGGAAAAAGGTGCCGCGGAAAAAGTGCCGCCGGAAGAAGGTGCCGCGGAAGAAAGTACCGCTTTAAAAACAACTCTAGTTGAAAAAGTATTGTTAGTAGTTTCTTACCTAACCTAATCCGAATAGCCGAGTTGGGCCCCAGAAGTAAATTGCAAGGATTAAGATTATAATCACCAAATCACCCAATTAGATTTCTAAAAGAAGTACTTCTAGATTAAATGCAACGTTAAAATTATAACATGATAAAAATAAAACGAAGTATAATTTACAAATAATAGTTATTTATAGGCAGCCGTGGGGTCTTGATGCCTGAAACCTCTTCGGATATTTAGTCGTTCGGATTTGACGTTAAACTGTAGGTCCCCCGTACTCCACCTTAGCGCTAAGGTAAGTACGTGGCAGAGAAGGGAGCCGGTGCCCAGCAGTGGGACGTAAAGGCTGATTACTACTTTTTTCCGCTGGCATTTTTTCCGGTACTTTTTTCCGCAGTTTTTTTCCGGTACTTTTTTACGCGGCACTTTTTTCCTCGGCATTTTTCCGACACTTTTCCCGCAGCGAAACTCGGTCAACATAGTTTAAGATCAGAAAATAGTAGAAATCAGGGAGGGGTTTTCCTTATCAAATATTGGAGCACATTAAAAAATAACGATATTGCCATTATTTACTTTTGGCACTTCGGGCATAAAAATTAAAACCCCCAAGGTTTTATGTTGGTCATTTGAGATTTTGATATTTTAGGAGATTAATATAGCTCGGAAAACTAGAAAATGGGGTTGGTCCACCCAACAAATAAGGAAATGGGGGTAACACAAATAAATAGCCTTTTTACCGTGGAAAGTGATAAGGTATTAAACCGAACTACCTATTTAAATTTCATAGAAAAAATCTCGAGTGGCTGGCTACGCTAAAAAAGCAATTATTATTGTTATTTACTTTGAAATTAGACGTTCATTTGTTTTCCTATTTTTTGTATTAGAAAGCGAAGACAAAACTATTTAATTTTTATCAGAAAAGAATTTTGATTTATCAGGAATTAAACAGTTATTGGCCAATAAAAATAAAAACCCTATCTTAGGCCACCCTGTATATGAGAAAAAGTTGTATTACGCATTTTTGTATGAAATGAAATGGAAACAAAACCAAAAGTTGTTACTTTTCAAAGCAATTTGGAGCAATCACGAAACTATTAACTTCTAGGATTTTAATGACTGACATTCCTTTCTGTGACGCATGCAGGTAAAGTTGCCTTTCCAAACCCATAAAATTATTCTTTTGTTTTTCTGAGTTTCTTCGAACCAGCTGCAGAAATGCAGACAAATTAGTCGTTTCCGGTTTATTCTTTGAATCGTTTTTTTCTTACAGCATAAAAGTGCAACCTTAAAATCTGTAAATGTACCAGACATTAAGGCAAATGTAATTAGCACAAAGAAGGAAAAATAAACAATATGATTTTATACATAATACCCCCCCCCCCCAGAGTCACCTTTGTGATAATAATGATATAAGTGCGGCATTTAACGTTCACGTGTTTCAACATGTGATTTTGTAGAATTATCTTTTGAAGTTTTGGCCTGGACTTTTGACAGATAGCAAGTGCTGCGCAGATATTTCATTTTTATCTAAATTATTCTTTGAGCCTTGATATTTTGTTTGTGTTGGCTATAATAATCTGAATCAAAATACAAACTGACATTCTCTAAAATTTTTGCAGTTTTTGTTATTAATGAAAAGGTCAAAGGAGATAAAATTGTAAAAAAATGGGGAATTATTTAATAACTTCTTGCTAAAGAATATCACGTTCGTTAGGACCTGAAACTCCTCGCATTTATTGAAAATTTTTAGAAGTTCTTTACATTTGTGACTATTTTATGAAAATAATGAAACTTTTATAAAATTTATACCGGATGTTTTTGGAAGTTTTTAGAAATACTGAATAATTTGAAACTTTATCAAATTTCCAAAATTTGTTTGAAACATTGGTAACTCGAAAATTTTGAGTAATATTAAAATTTTTAATAACTTTTAAAATTGTAAAAATATTTGAAACAAAATTTTGAAAACGGAAAATTAATAGAATTTTTGAAAATTTTATAAATTTTTGAAAACTGAAAAATTATCAGAATTGAAATTTTGAAAACTAAATTTTGAAAGGTTTTAATAATATTGTATATATTTTTAAAATTTTCGGAATTCAAAAACACTGTTAATTATCAACAATTTTATAATTTTTAAAATCCGAACATTATCAACAAAAAAATTTCCTAAAATTTTCTAAAAAATCCAAAAGGTTTCAAAAATAGTATAAAACTTTTCAAAAATTTAAACAAATGAACTACGAAACAAATAAATAATGAGGTGCAGCTTTCAATATCCAATAGCGTACCTACTGCTTAATGGAACACCCAAATTTGAGTTTCTCAGACACTTTAAACGATATTTGTAATTTTTCCTCTCAATTATCGTGTTGTACTATATCTTGTTTTTGTAATGTATCAAAGATTAATTAAAAATGCGGGATAAAAAGTAAAAAAGGCTTTCCATAAACGCCTTTCTAAAAGATTAAAATCTTTTGTATTTTTCTCAAGTGGGGGCACGGCTAACAAGAGGAAACATATTGTCTAATAAATGAGACAATAAAATTAAATAAAATTCTAGAAAACGTAGTTGTAAAAAATTTTTTTTAAGCATCTCAAAATTGCCCCACAATTTCAATTCCTATACTATACCCATCCGATTTTTTTTTCGAAAATATGTTATTTCCAGAGATATTGAAGTAGTTCCATACTTTTGTTCCACCCTGTATAAGTTATCTTAGCGGTTTGGCTGATCGGATCAGATAAGGCAAAATGAGTTTAATAGCGACAATAACAAATACCACAAACAAAATATTAGGAAATTGTTTACTAATGTTAAATTAGCATATAATTATTGTTTAATGTTTGTTTTATTTAAAATTACCTAAAAGTGAATATGTATATTTCTTTACTTTGTTCCGGCAGAATACGATTCACAATAATACACGTGAAAATAAAAGCTGAAAAATCATTCGAAATTATAATTTATAAAAGACTGGTTTTGCTCCTAAATCCATTATAGCTGTGTAATTTACTTTTAATTGTTTCCTACATTGTTGTTACAATAAAATCAAAGTGGCAAAGTTAACAATAAAATTGTTAGCACAGCACACATTGCGCAATCTGTGCACTATACAATCTTAGAATAATCGCTTTGTTGACTAATCTTTATTGCAATACACAACTGAATTGCTTTTAATACGCAACAGTTACGTAGCAAATTAATTTTTTTTTATGTAGGCATTGCTATGCTGTTATTTACGCCATAATTTTTTTTAAACAACGATTATAATACAATACTGTTTCCATCTTTACAGTGTAATACCTATAAATACAAACAATTTGGCAAATCGTAGATATATAACCAAACAAACAAATAATTTTAACATTTTTGATAACAGCAGCTGCCTTTAGGCGTATTACCAGAATAAGATGAAAATTGTACAATATTTTTGGTATCAGACGCTTTGGTACCCAAGGGTTCATGAGTATAATGACCAGGACAGCATAATGTTCTCATCAATTGTCAGTCCTTCCGAGGTTTTCTGATATTTTGCAAACCGCCTACTTCAGGAAAACACTGCCATGCTGAATGTAAAACGTACATGAAAGGACATGTGGGTACGCCTTGTTTACCTACGACCTGATTTATTTCATTTTCTTACCTGTTCCCTGTTTCGTTAATCAGGTCCTATTACTTATTATTTTGAATTGATTGTGTGGTAGGCACTTGATGAAACATTATTAATAAATATTCAACTATTTAAAATTAATAGTATATTAATAAAATAAAACACTTGGTAAATTGTTTCACAAATTGTTGTTATTTATTTACTCGACTCGAGTTTCAACCATCTCGGTTATCTTCAGGAGTTTACAATACTATTTACTATTGTAAACTCCTGAAGATAACCGAGATGGTTGAAACTCGAGTCGAGTAAATAAATAACAACAATTTGTGAAACAATTTACCAAGTGTTTTATTTTATTAATATACTATTAATTTTAAATAGTTGAATACCTATTACTTATGCTTGCCAAATAAAAACTATATTGCTATATAATACTAAAGTTTAATAATGTTTATTTGCTAAAGAGTCTAAAGAAAGACGGAGAGAGTGAATAAGATATTTACCTTACCTACAAACATAGGCGGAGTTTCAGGGCAGGGTGCGCAGATTTAAATGAAACGATTTACATAAAGAAGACATTGATTTAAATTGGTTTTCGTGTATAATTTTACAAATAGTAATAATGTGCATAAATTAGGAGTAAGCTTGAATCTAATTGAATTACATAAAATTAAAATCATCACAGGTACAGATGTATCTTGTCTCACCAATTATGGCGTAACGTCCATATCACTTAAGGTCCGTTTTACATGCGACTGATGGTCGGTCCTTATGGTCAGTTTTGACAATTAGGACCATCTTGCGCATTAATTTTACATGATACGGAGGGGTCAGCATAAAACTGTATCTGCAAGGGGGTAGACAGAGCGCTGTTGCCGCTATTTCTTTAATTAGATTAATAAACTGCAGAAAACAAAAGAAAAAAATATGTGGATATTATATGATTATAGTGCTCTAATCACTCTTAAGATGCAAGCTGCAATGTCTTGCGAAACGTTAGTTTGTATGAGTTCACAAACAGCCAACAGGCATAAGCCGATTAAGTATTATATTCCTGGCAAACAAAATACATTAGAATCAAATCCATGTCCGCCCCAAGGTTAAAATAATTTAAGCACGCGACTTTCTTTAGGCAGGCAAGGCCCACGAACAACTATGGCTCAAACTTTTAGAGCAAATGCTTTTAAAGGCAGACAAGCTACAGGTCGGTCCTTACCTGATTATGCTGGGTGTAGTTCCCAAATGACTACGCGGTCTAAACCGAAAGTAAATTGTAAGTAATATTGGCAACTACAAAACCGTTTTAAACGAACGTGTATGCCACAATAACACAAAATGGAGAAATTACACAATTTTACACACTCTAACAAGCATTTCCCAAAAATTCCACTCCAGTTTTTAAATTCCCCGCATTCTGGGGAACTCCCCACACATTGGCAACACCGCGGGCAAGTGCGGCTTCTATCTCGGGTTGCAGTGCCCTGGCAACAGCTGGCGGTGCTGCGGGGTTCGGAGAAGGAGCGAGGAATCTTTGGGAACTCAAACTTTTAAATTTCTTTTAGCAGTTGCTAGTCAAAATTTCAAACAAAGAGTTGTGATTAACTTGCTTGTCTAAATTACTTTGAAGTCTCTCTGTTCTTCACATTTAAAGTTTGATAAAAAACGGACTAGACCTTCTATCTAATAATAATGAAGATATGAGGGAACAAATAAAAACAGTTGCTTATAACGTAGTCAGACATTCTTCGTAAAATTGTTTATGTTTATGCTCTGTACATACTCGCTATGTAAGAGCGCTCGGAAGCTTTTCTAACAACTTTTTCTGCTTTACAGAAAAAGAATGTGTTTCCTGTAATGTTTAAGAAATCTATAAATTAAAACAGACAGCATTATAAAATTTTTAGTGTGGACCCCTACAACACTTGCAAATCCCTTGGACTACGCAAACCACCGGTTGGAAGCCGCTGATTTACAGACATTTAAAATTTTTTGTGTTATTTATTAAAACTCTAAGAAGAAACCTTTTATTAAATTTGATTATGTGTTAGGGTACAACTAACCTCCCTCCCCTCTGTAGAGACCATGTTTTTTAAGCTGATTTAAATATTACATTATAGTCCTTTTAGGTAACATGTTAAGTTCGTCGACCACAAAATTGTTGATAAGTAAAGGTCAAGTTACTCCCATATAGCTTGTACAATTACACATTTGCATAAAACCTCGAAGAAGGTTTACGGAATAAGAATGAAGATTTTAGACCAGACGATGCTTTTGCTATTTTGAAATATTTACGGTACGCTCTGTTAGTAAACGTCAAAATTGGTACCAACTTCGTCTAGTTTTTAAATCAAAAATCTATTTAGAAAATTCCTTTTTACTTGATCTATCATACAATTTGAGCTTGAAAGTTACAAAACGTAATTCACTAGAACCTACTACAATAAATCAAAAAATAATAATGATATGGTTCATGGTTACAAAATAAACTTTACATTGTAAATAAATCTATTCTTAAAACTATATAAACATAATAATAATGTCAAAAAATAATAATAAAATTCAAATTAATAATATTGCTCTTTACAATGAAATCACAAATTTTTATTGCAATCTTGTAATACCTAAACTGAGCAAATCTTTCAAACATTACAGTAAAAACTTAATATTCCAAGCCGTTAACACGGTTAACAACATAAATACAAAATTACTGATGGTCCTCCTTGTTGTCTTTCTTCCTATGTACATATAAAAATATGAAACTATGTAACTTACGAAGTAAAAAACAACTCAGTCCATAAAAACTCAAAAAGAAATTTTTTCAAAAATCCTACTTATTTAACTAATGTTCGTATATTATTTTATGGCTATTTGAGATTCATATCCAATTAAAAATGGTCAACTTTTACTGATACCGTATTAGCCGTATGATTGCTCGGTAACAATATGTTGTCCCAATCTGTGTGGAGGTCCCTTTCCGAATCGGTCGCTTTTAAACTTATTCCTAAACTGGGTAGAGTATTTGCATAATGGGGAATACTTAGAATCACAGGTTTTAAAAATTCAGTACCTGGAAATAAAAAAAATATTAAAATTACGGTAAATGAAATAATTTCAGAAAGTACCTTGTGGTCCACACATTACAAGCGGCGAAAGCATTGTCTCACCTAAAACAAAAAAATGAATAGTGTAAACAGTTTTTGTATAAACAAGACAAAAATTGGGCATTAGTGAAGTTGGAAGTCAATAGTTTTCTATTTTTTGATAACTTAATCTCAAATTGTCTGTAGCGACCACAGCGCATCTTATTGCAGAAGTTACAGCAGTGGGTAGAGTAAGTTAAAGTTCATCCCAAGACTCATCGCTCTGCAAAAATTAAAAGAAATTCTACGAGTATAACTAGTTTTTGAAAGGAAATTTTTGAAGGGTTTGGACAATTTCTTAGCAAGATTATTTCCAGACTTAAAAAATTCATAGAGGACGTCGTAAAATTTGAAATATAATTATGGGATGGAACCGTTTTAAAACTTCTCGACAAAACATTTCAAAAATGCATAGAAGATGTCCTATGTTCGTCGTAAAATTGAAATATATTTTTAAGATGAGCCATTTTTGATAAAGTTTTCCAAATTTCATTAATTCGTAGAGGACGTCACAGAAAAGCTAGAAGTTTGGGGAATAAAGAAAATTATAGCGCATCCCAAGCTTTATGCGACTAAAAAATTTAAAACAAATCTTATAATCAGTTTTTGAAAATGAACCGCTTTAACCATTTTCCAAAATTTCAACAGTTCGTAGAAAGAAGGTGTCAACGTAGCTTCGAGGGGAAAAGTCAAACAACAGCCCAGCTTTAACTTTACAAAATTTAGAACAAATCTACAACCAGTTTGAAACAAGTTTTTAAAAATAAACCGGTTTAACAATTTATTGACAAAAAACTGTAGAAACTTTTATAATTCATAGACAAAAGCATATGTAGATCATAAAGTTAGGCAAAAGCCACAATACAGCTCTTTCCAAGCAGCTTTATGTGACTACAAAGTTCAAAACAAATCTTCTAACCAATTTTTGAAATATAATTTTGTAAGATGAAGAGTTTTAACCGTTTTGCCAAAAAATTTCCAAACAATTCAGAGATGGCGTTACTGAGAAGCTATAACTATAGTGCCAAATTATAGCCCATCCCAAACGTTATGTGCGTACAAAATTTAAAATAAATCCTATTAATGTATTTCCAACATTTTTTAACAAAAACTTTTCAATTTTTCAAAAATTCACAGCCAAATTATAGCACATCCCAAGCTTTATGTACCTACATATATTTAAACAAATTCTACTATAAGTTTTTGAAACATAATTTTTTGAAAATAAAACCGCTTAGTCCATCTTTGAGAAAATATTTCTAAATTAAAAAAATTCATAGAGGGCGTCACAGACAAGTTCCAACTTTGGGCGAAATGCCAAATTATAGCCCATCCCAATCTTTATGGCCCTGCATAATTTTAAACAAATGCTACCACCTCTTCTAGTGCCATATCCTATTCAGGGCGTTGGCGACCTCTCTGCTATGTCTGTGTTTGGTGCACGGATATAGATAATTTGTAAAGGCAGACATAGGAGACCTACAGTTTAACGTGGGCTTCGAACCACAGGACGTTCTTCTCCAGAAAGGTTTTCCTGGGGTAAAATCCACCTCGCTGGTTTCCCGTTGCCTTGCGAGGGAAACTACCAGTTTGATTTAATATAAAACTTTTTGAAAATAAAACATAGGAACTGGTTTTTGGAAAATATTTCCAAATTCAAAAAGGGTGTCGCAGATAAGCTACTATTTTTGAAAAAATGCAAATTATTGCCTATTCCTGGTTTTATAGACCTACAAAATTTATAACAAATTCTAGCATCAGTTATTGAAATACAATTACTTTTTTAGAAAATGTCTTGCAAAAGGACAGTTTGTGTGTAGATTCACGAAGCCAAGTTTAATTCCGTGTGTGCTTTCACAAGGAACAACAATGACCAAACCGAAAAAGACTGGGTGTATCTTTTAGATAACGACGACCTAAGCCAAAAATCAATAATAGCATTTACAGATATAGCAACCTTGAAAACCCCTTCAAACTATATCAAACTTAAATTGTCAACGTTTTAAAGGATATACAGCTTCAAAAGTAGACTTCCAACACCTCTAACGATTGCAATAATGTAGTATGTACACTGGTATCTAGAACAACTATAGCTATAAACTGTACCATTCTCCAAATCCAAAGGAGGTGCACTTTCACACAGTCGAGGATCTGTAATGACAAAGTAAACTTCTTGTTGCTTGCCCTCGGGGACAGCATGTTTCGGAATATCCAGCATAACACCCCAATACTCATTCACCAATCTTCCACCATGGCAATCCACAATGGCAGACGTCACATCCCTACTATTCTGCACTCTCCCACAACCATCCACGTTTCCATTAAAGTTAGTCACGTGATTCTCGTCAATTTTGTCCGGCTTTACCGAATTTTTTTTGTTTGTTTTCGGTGAGCCGTCTTTATTCTTACTTCTAAATAGCAACTTCCGAAAGAGTTGTGGTGTACTCTTACCCTCTTTTCTGCGGTGATTAAATGATTGTGTTTTGGTCAGCTTGGGTGTTATTTTTGGGGTGTTAGTAGAGGCGTTATTATTCGTGAAATTATGAGCTATGTTAGGCTGTGATCCGTAAAAAGCAAACTGCTCCACCTGATCCCTTAAAAGAAGAAAAATTTTGTTATTTTCTTTTTCCTCTTTTTTCGAGAAAATGTAATGTTATTTGTCATGATGGTCAAAAATATGTAAAGCTTAAGCTTTAGGATGAGAAGGATAAGAAAAGGAAAAAAGCAAAGAAAGGCAGACTATGTTTAGCCCGTCATTTGCGTTGATCTGTGTGTCAGTTGTATACAGATCAGCCCAGAAGACGCGACGCCACGGATTAGCCAATGTACACATCTCAACGCCATTACGATTAGATATACAACATCTGAATTTTAAAACTGTTACACACAATTCAGTACAAACTAAGCATGCTTTTTAAAATTCTAGAAAGAAGTTCTAACATAAAATTTAAATCTGTACTTTAAACCATAGAGTGTCAATTTTTTGTTGTTGAAAATTGAATTTTATTCTTGGAAACAACACATTAACTATTGTCATGGAAGCCGTTCACTTGTTATTCAACACATCGGATGGAAATGTCAACTGTACCGTGAAGCAGCTTATTAAATTCAATTTCTCCTTAATAAATTAGTAAAACCGGCCGAAATTGTACGCAGACTCGGCTCACAATTTCAAGAACCTCACAAAATCACAAGTTTTTGAATAAAATGGCAAGAGGTTATGTACGAGTAGGTGGGTTGTTTGAAAGCGAAGCAAAGTAAAGTTGGTTAGACAGCAGCACTCTCTTCCTCTTATGTTGCATTCGTCTTTTTTTAATTGTAACGGACTGAAGTAGAAATCGTTTAATCCGCAACAGAGTAAATTGATCTAAACACAGCTTGATATGAGGATTGTCTTGACACGATCGGATGGAGTTTCCGTCCGATAGACGTGTCACGATAAATTTAGATTATTACTATTATTACTATAACAGTTGTTTGGTTAATACTACAATTTCTAGCAAAACTGGGTTACTATAAAAAAATACGAAAAGTGTTATCATACCATCCAAACACATGAACCTAACCCACTAACATATCAACCTCAAAAACCATCACAGTTAGAACATTTGTGTCCAACAAAACTCCAAACCATAGCAAATACAAACAAACCACACAACAAAAACCAAATTAAACGTACCGCAACTACCTCAAACTTCAAAAGAATACAGAATCCTACATAAAAAGAACATACGGAAATAAACCAGTGTACATACATCAATCAAAAATTAAACTTTACCTTAAATTGTGGTGCATGGGCTTCCGGTATAGCTCAAATGCTGATCCTCTCTGCTCCCTGGACCCTTGGAGATCAACAATATTGGGCCTCTCGGGTAATCTTCCCTCCAGAACGTCACTACTTTCCATGTTATATGCATTGTCACGTTGTGATATGGGAGTTATTTCACTACGGGATGCATATGATATATTTGTGTGTCGGTGTGATTCATACGGAGGTGCCATATCATATGGGCCATGCATGGTTGCATTGTACCGCACTGCAGTTTCTGTGTGCCAACTGTTAGGAACACTATTAGGTGGCATGTTGTAGTAATAATCATGTTTGGTGTTCATTGTTGGAGATCGTTGGTCCTGCTAATAGGAAAAACATTTTTTAGTACAGGTTTTAAGTTACAAGACAATAATACTCACCACAGGGTTGCTATGGCTTTTCCCATGTTGATAAGGCAATGGTGGTTGAACCATTCCATCACTAGGTCCATAATTACCTTGCCCTTTATATGGAGGCTTGTAATTTTTGGGTTTGGGTGGAGGAACGGGCTTGTATGTATTAGGAGGGCCATTTTGTGTTAGTGGAGGATTGTCAAAGCCATTTGAATGATGGTAGTTGCTTTTCATGGGCGAGTGATGATGTGGTGGCATATTATGAATGGTTAAGTGTGCTTGACTTAAGTCTTGGTGTGAACTTCGTGCGTAGTCTTGGACGGAACTGTTATTACGGCTGAAATAATTTTGACCCTAATGGTTGTTACACAAAACCATAAAAAATACAAACCTATATTTTCCATAATCAGTCTTTGTTTCTATGTATGGCTTTGTTGGGGTATTCTGTTTGCCCGGCGACCTAGAATACCTACAAAATAAACACTATTGCACAACTATTAATCAAAAATTTCCATGAACTAACCTGTACATCTCTTGCCTGTCCCGATCATTAGACAATCTGGGATTCAAATGATCCATGGGTGACGGTTCCTTTTCAATATCTCGCGAATTACGGGGGCTCTGATCAACAAGATCGTTATGTGAATTATTGGGTCCAAGCGTATACTTCAAATCCAATTTTGACCCAAGCCTTTCATGTCTGTGATTATTTTGTTGGTCCCACCTTGGGGCATACTTGGAAGGAGTAGTTGGATTATCCGTGTCAATTTTGCTTAGAGTTGTTTTCAAATCATCATGGGCGTTTGGACCCAATCCTGTATTTGGTGGATGTTGCTTGAAGGAATCATAACTTGATAATGAATCCTTCAATAACATTCATTAGGGATGGGTTTGAGATTTAATTTTAGAAAACTTACGGATTTGGAGTTAACACTTCTTTCCAAGGAACCGATTTTATTGTTGAAGTTAGGATTTTCCGCATTGTTGGGTTGCTCATGGTTTTCATTAGATTGTGGTTGTTTGGTTCCAAATAATCTCTCATGAGCAGATCGCCTGCAAATTAAAAATTTTTTGTAAGGGACGAAATCCTCTATGTTTTCTTAATAAACGCATTTTCTGAATAATGGTACTCTTACCCATTGGGCGTTTTAGTAGGTGTAGCAAGGAGACCCATAGGTTTTACTGCCCGATCAACTCGAGGTGGTAAATCCGGTGCTGTTGCATACATTCGATCATCCTTGGGACTTCTCCTTGGTGTCTGTTCGCTTAAACTATGCCCTTTGGCATGATTAAAATTCCCGTGCAACGTACTACTTTGCCTTTTGTGCGCGTCAGGTGGTTTCATATAATCATTCCTCGGATCTTTTGAGTAATCATTCCGCATATCCTTTGAATAATCGTTTTTTGAATAATCCTGAGTGGTATGAGCGTACAACCCACTCTGCTTGTACGGGTTTTGGGCGTCTAGGTTCCCTGGGATGTCTTGGTTTGAATTTTGTCCTAAATTAGGGGAATTTGGCGAACCGGGAATTTGACTATCATTCGATGTCTGGTTGCCAAAACCATATCTTGTATCATAAGTTGGCTAAAATTTCAAATGTTAACAAAAAATTGTTAAATTAAAAACTAACTTACTTGATATGGTGGTAGCACATCCGTGGTACTGTTATCAGGCATGACAACGCTTGGATCTGAGCTGGCTTTGGTTAACCTACCCGCGTTTGGGTTACCAGAACCTGAAAGGCCCGACGGTACAGGAGGACCTGGACTGTGTTCCAGGTCACTTTCGGGCGAACTCGCGTATGATAGTCGAAGAGATGACATGGGGAATAGGAAATCATCGGATAGAGATTCTTCGGGCTAAAATATATTACACACGGTGACACAAATTTGATAATATTTACATTAAGATGGTTTAATGTTTATTAAACACACAATAACAGAACAACGCATATAAGTGAAGTTCGTGCAAATGATCAGGAGATTATGAAGGTTAGAATAGTTTAAAGACCAAAATGCTACACGATCACAAAGTAAGAATCTGGTTAGTTACTACATGTTGGAGAAAACTGCTGGTGTGTCATTTTTGGCACATTCTGGAAGATTAAACCCAGCATAAATAGTGTAGGATATACCACAGCAAAATTGTAAATATGCTAAAATTTATCCAGTAATAATCAAGGTCGATATAGAGCATCTTCAGGGTTAAGAATGTCGAAACACATTACTCTATAACGAGTGGTAGCAACATTATTATATGACAGATTATTAAATATTTGAATGGCGAATTAAAAGTTAGTAATTTTCAGACTTCTGAGGTGTCATTTAAGACACTGCTTTAAAGATTTA
Source organism: Ctenicera cuprea (assembly GCA_958336395.1). NCBI lineage: Eukaryota > Metazoa > Arthropoda > Insecta > Coleoptera > Elateridae > Ctenicera > Ctenicera cuprea. The sequence continues at coordinate 4,661,340 of OY284489.1, read as the reverse complement.
GATAAACAAAACTGAATTCATCAGAGCTAAATTGTAAATTTGCTAAAAATGTTTTAACAATAGTCAACTTCAATAAAAGATCATCTTCAGGGTTAAAATGGTCGAAACACATTACTGTATATACAAGGTGTTTTTGAAAGTACGTCGGATACTTTAGGTGCAAGTAGATAGGACTAAAACAAGCAAAAATTATCGTTCATGCTTGTATTTGGGTACTGCTGTATTTCAGGTATTATTATAGAAGCATTATAACTGTCACACATGTGACAGGTAAAAATATTTTTTTTGAATTTATGTCGTGTCGTACTCGAATACACTAATTTGTATTTTGTTTACGCAGTTCAAGGTCGTTTCCCTAATCCCCACTTGCCTTCTGCTCGCGCATTTGTTCGGCTTAACCAACGTTGGCGTGATAGTGAATCTCTACAACCGGCAACCGCGATATATGAATTGTGGTAGGCAGCGAACATGACGAATTACTACCACCGATAACTAAACACCAACTAAACATGAAAGGCCATTCGTTTTGTGATAATTTCCGCTCATCAAATTTGTCACAGAGAAAAATTTATATATTATGTTTCTCGCTTATTTTGATATTAGCTACGTATGTACTAAAACTATTCGACACATTTTAGCAAACACCCTGTATATCCAGTAGTACTAAAAATCTTGCATGTTTGATGCTTAATCAAATTAATAATTATTTAGTAAATCGGAAATTAGTAATTAAAAAAAAACGGTTAAAAAATTTAAGACACTCACAGGTAAATATAATTATTTAGATTTTTTAGTTTAAAAATAACGTTATATTATCAAGAACATAAGATTATTAATAAAAAACTGTATTAAGTAATAAACAAAAAGAAAATCTTAGAAAAACAATTTATACACTTTAACTAGATCCTGATTTATATTGAAATTTTGTGATTTCTTTGTACTTGATGGGTGTTATTGTAAAAGGTTACTGCGACTTGTCAGTCGATGCCGGCTGGCTATATTTTACCGGTGTGAAGTAATTGTACGACTTGAATTGTGCATAGCACAGCCTCCTGTATTAACATTTCGACTCGAGATACGGCCTGCCGCATCAGGTGTTATCTAACAAATTCCGCGTGCTGCAGAGACGCCACTAACGGTGCGAAACACGTGCATCAAAGATGTCACATTTGAGGTTATGGTAGTGATTGGTTTGCGTGAAACAAAAAAAAGCATTATATTTTACTTCAATTTTAGTTTTTATGCGGAAAGAAATAACTTTCTGTGTGCAATGATACCTGGATTCTAATGATTTATCACGTTACGGTCGTTATGGAGAACACCCTCTGCAGGTCAATATAATAAAACAGTTTATTTTACAATACAAGCAAATATCACAGCTTTTACAAACAAATAATTGGAATATTGTACAAAACAATTAGACATTCTAAATCAATCATTTAAATATCACCATAAAACTCTTCTTTAATGGTAAGAGATCTTACATCAAAGTTAATTGGGGTTACACTGGATTTAGATACATTTTTGGTAATAATCTTAGCATCACCATCTAGTGCAGTATCACAATCATAATAAACCGGATCACTTTCATTAGGATCGCAATCTTGCACCTTTTGTCGAAATTCAAAAAAATTTTCACATTCTTGATTTGGGATGCCGACTTTGTTATAAAAACAATTATTATTTCTACAATCACTGGAAACTTTACACAAATCATTATTAGCATGCACATAACTGCGGGGGTAAGTGTTAGAACTATACACACCATCAGCATCGATGAAAACTTTACGTGCAACATGCGATTGCATTTTAGGCACACATTTTTCAGCATCAAAACCGAATTTATGAGAGCTACTTGCATAAGGTTGATTCTGATAAATACTTTGATTCAAATACTGCTGATATTGAGTACTGCACAAACTGCATTCACTTGGAGAGTGGTACAAGGAGACAAAACTGTTTCGAGGTAAGAACTGGGGGCTACTGTACATTGACAAGGGGGCACGTTTCGTGCGCTGCCTTGTTGTGGAACGGTAACGGTTTGGAAGGGAATGAGTGCTTTTTGGTTTGGTGCGAACCACGGGAAAGTATATGTCTGAAAATAAGTCTATGCCCAGCTGAAAAAGAAAGAAAGAGAATGGTTATACCACCACCCAAAGAAAAGACTTAGAAGCCAAGAACTACGAATAATATAAAAAATAAAACATGCAGTTATCGGAACTTACTTTGCTTTCGCTCATCCATACGGCACCACTTTGTTGCTTGTCGATTATTTCGCGAACTTTTCGGTACCAGTTGTCCGTATTGTCGTTTAGTGTTACAGTGGAACAGAAAATGTGATTCCAAACTTTATCTAATTTTTGACATTGCTCTAGAAGCTTCTTGGAACTTTTGTGTGCAGATCTGAAAATAAATAGAACGGTTTAGAGTGAAATATTTTTGACACAGGGGAATCCATATCAGTAATTAAAAAATTCAACCAGAATTGTTATTTGTTTAGAATATGGACATAATTAAGAAAACCATGGTTTCATTCCAGTCTTGGAGAAACATACAGGGGAATTCCCACCTACAATATAAAAAAAATTTCAAGCGAATTGTATTTTTCTGAAAATAATTAAAAAGCTAATGCGTTTCCGTTTTTAAAGGAAAAATTACTACCACGTTTATTGAAAATCTTAGCCTAGGGAATTCCCAATTACAAACTAAAAAAACATGTAAGCATAATTGCATGTTTCCCGATTTGTACGAAAAGAATGAAGAAGCTTATTCTAATTATCCATTTTTATAGAAACAACAACTTTATAAGACATTCTTAGCCTAGGGTAATTCCCCGTTTTTTCAAGCTAGACTGAATAATTTAAAAAGTGATCATCCTCTCCCAAATTGGATAAAATAAAACTAATTGGTGGATCTGAAAGTAAAGCTTTTTAGACGACAAACTGTTGTTAACGGTTAATAATTTCTTTAAAATATTTTTGATGCAAGGCAATCTACCTCTAACCTAAGAATTTATTTAAGTAAATTATCCTTAAAAATTACAGTTACATTTTGTGCAAAAACAGCAAAGTTTATACCAAACATAACCAAATCTAGGGAAGCCCACTTCATCCAACATAGAGGAATCCCCATTTTTTTCAAATATAGGAAAATCCCTGATTTTCCTAGCCCCAACAAATAATTTAGAAATAACCGTTCAGTATTTTCCAAAATCTCTAAAATAGAAAAGATAATTAAATCCTTACTTTGGTGGTTCAGAAAGTAAATGACGGTAAACTTTTATTAATGCTAAATAATTGCTTTAAAACATTTTTATATAGGGGAATCCCTATGAGGCACTGTTCAATGTTATTTATTGAATGATTTATATTTTTTTACAATGGAGAATGCAAAAAAAGATAGATGTTGTAATAAGGAAATGTTTTTATGGAAATATATATTTTTTTTCTTTCTTGAAAACAGTTCACTCATAGAAATATTTATCTCATAAAGAAAGTTTTCTCATAAAAATAGAGAGTGGCTAGGAAAACCCCGGCTACTTTTCCTGCGGCGGTCAAGAGATGGCGCTTTAATAAAGAAAAATTAAATTAAAATACTGGCAACAACCCAGAATCCAAGACGCTTTAGTTATTAAATACGCCCCATATTAAATCAAAACAACCAAAACGTCTTGGATTCTGCGTTGTTGCCAGTATTTTAATTTAATTTTTCTTTACTAAAGTGCCATCTCTTGACCGCCGCAAGAAAAGTGGCCGAGGTTTTCCTAGCCACTCTGTATATATCTCGTAAGAAAAGTTGTCTCATAAAAATATTTCTCTCTTGTAAAACATTTTCATATATAATTATTACTTTCTGCAAAACAGTTTTCTCATAAAAATATTCCCTCTTAAATAGTTCTCTCATAAAAAAAGAGGGAAACTCTTTATAAACATTTTCTCAAAAAAATATTTCGTTCGTGAAAAAAGTTCTCTTATAAAAATATGGCTACTTTTCCTAGATGCTACAAATAATTTAGAAATATTAGTTCAGGGTCTTCCTAATTTTCTAAAGAAAAAAAAAGAAATCAGATTCTTACTTCGGCAATCCTTGCCTCATCTGCTTAATAATAATTTTAGTCTCGGCTTTAAAAAACACAACAATTGGATACAATTGTGCGTAATTCAGACGTTCCACTGCATTAGGTGTGATATCTAAAAGCGCATGTTTTCCTGTAGATATAACTTCTCTTATTGCCGAAAGTCTGATGATATTGGAAGACATTTTTTGAGGCTTGGCGTCCTCCAAGTTGCTGTCTAACTCTGAAAATAAAGCAACTTTAGAATATGATCAAAATATTGCATTAAAGAACATACGGGGAGAAATAAATTTATCAGGAAAATCTTTGAGAAGTTTTTCTCTAGCAACATCTGCAATGGGTCCAAATAAAATCACAGGTCTTGTAAAGCCGGGGTGTTTCAAAACAACTCGTTCGTATGCTGGGAATTTTGAGACCGTATCGGAAAAGAGGATGTCGTCCCAATGTTCCTAAAACAAAATTCCGCTGTATTTAGTATTTTTATGTGAAAGCAAAGGTACAAAAGTAAAAACGAACCTTTCCTAAACTCTTTGAGCGTCTATTCGAATTCCTCCTTCTCCTAAAGAAGCTTCCTCTTGACTCATTAGCTGACATTTCTTTTTTCGTGGCATTAAACTGTGCTGTTGCCAGTTCTTCAGCTCTTGCTTTATTGGGAATGATTCCTTTTTGACCTTGTTGATTGTTTCGCCCTAAAAAAATCCAACTTACATTTTTTCTTCAAAACTATTGGTGCCATTGACGGTACCAAAATCACCACTTACCGATTCGATAAACTTGCCAACATCCAACAACACCATTGTACAGGGTATCGATAACATGAAAGATATCACCAGACCTAAAGCTCATTTCACCCTTAGCTGAGTTTTCATAATGAAAATGGGTTTTTATGTAAAAGCTGTCGCCTTTTTGTGAGGCGACTATGTTATCGTATTCTTCTTTGCAATACTGAACAATGAGCTCAATACGATCTTGGAGACTTAATAGGAAGAGGACGGCTTCTTCACGGGTTACACCCGTCATGTCCATGTCGTTTACCTAAAAATAAAATTGTAAAAATTAAAAACTTATCAATAATTTGGAAGTTAGCTTTGGCTGTAACTAAGTTAGGTGTACGGAAAAACTCGAGTTCGATTTCGCGAGAGCAGCCGTAAGAAGCGTCAGCAAGGGTTGTAGGTAGGGATGCAACGATAACTATTTTTTAAAAAGGCCAGGTACCCGACCTCTTCTCATCCATTAGTTTGCTGTCATAATATTGACCTTGCAGATATGATTAGATTATAGGGGATTCCTCAGAAAACATTCGATAAGCGCCACTTACTTGGGTTATTAGTTACGTGGGGGGAACCCCATGAAGTTGGAATTAAAGTATTTTGTGCCGGAATATTAAGGTCGCCCCGTCTGACTTCCGTTTCCTGGTACGGTCGCTACACCAGTCAATGTTTGTTTATTTTGCTATGTGACGACGGTCGATGTTTGTTCATTTCGCTATGGTACGACGGTAAAAGAAAGGGCATAGAAGCCCTGCACTTTGAACGAATACTTCAGTTTGTTTTTAGGATCGAAAGGGAGCTTACCTCCAAATACAGTCCAATAACGAAAATTATTAACTACTGCCGGATCAAGCGCAAGTTAACGGCCCTACTAGGTTTTCACTATCGAAAAACGGTAAAAAAAACTGAAACTGTATGGAGCGCAAGCTGACGGTTCTACACAGACTACGTCCTACTGCACCCAGCTCCTTCCAGAGCTGCGAAATTAACCTCGCTCCTCTCCAAACCCCGCAGCACCCCACGATCTTACCAGAGCACCGCAAAACCTGCCGGTGTCCTGACCGATGCTCCCTAGACATACTTTTGTAGTAACAAAAAAAACTTAATTTCACTCTACATAATTACTTAAATAGCAAAGATCTCCTAATTATCCTACCGACTGCGTCATATTTGTATTAAATAATACTCTGTATGATGTTAATATATCTTTTTTTGAGTTAGCGATTCAACAACTTGATCGACCATCTGTATAATATAAATAAAAACTCTGTACACGATTGTCATTGAATCTATGTTATTTAACCCATACGACATCCTCTCTTTTTGTAACAACAGAGGAAAACACTTATTTTCACTCTACATAACCAGTTAAATAACAAGGTCTTCTAATTATCCTACCGACTGCGCCATACATGTATTAAAATAATACTCTTTGTGGTGCTATTTATTTAAGTTAGCGATTCAACAACATACTTGACCATATGTATGCTGTGAACAAAGACACTATACACCATTGTTCGTTTTATTATTATTATTATTTTTTTGATTATTATTTTTCGTTTTCATTGCCATTGTCATTGATACCAAATATAATTGAATCTATCTTATGTAACCTATATGACATCCCCTTTTTTAACACATAAAAAACTTGATTTCGCTCTACATAATTTAATTATCCTACCGACTGCGCCGTATGGTATTTATTTTCAATTAATACTCTTTATGATGCTAATGTAACTTTATTTGATTTAGCAATTCAACAACACGACCGACAATCTAGATGATTTGAACAAAGACACTGTACAGCATTGTTTATTTTAGTGACCATTCTCCTTGGTACCAATTTTATCATTGAACCTATGTTCTTTAACATATACGACAAGTGATACTTACGACCAAAAAACAGCAATTCTCACCTTAAGTATTTTATCACCGGGTTGTAAACCTTGCAATGATGCTGGACTACCAGGTTGGACGGCTGTAACAAATATGCCCACAAAATTGCCTCCTGTTAAACGTATTCCAACGGACCCTTCCTTGTGGAATGTAATATACCTTGCATCTGGTCTAAAATAATAAATTCCAATTAGTTATATAAATAAATCTTTTCATACATTTTTTTTTATTAACTTACACGGGTTGCTTTGTTTTTTGAATAATTGGGTCGTCATCATAGAGTTGCCTCCTGCTACTATAATAATCTGCAAGCAACTTTGATTTACGATAATTAAAATTAATTTCAGTAACCATACCTTCCGGTCTGGGAGGAGGAGGTCGAGGCGGTTCATCTCGACTTTTAGCCCTACCATAACCTTCCAAGCTATTCCTATTTAATTGATTAATGTTAGCTTCAGAAAGGGGTTGTCTTAGCCTTCCCCTTGGAGCTAAATTGCTTTTATCATCGGGCAACGAATTGGGCCCACTGTTGGGTTCAATTTTATCATCAAACCCTCCATTTGTATTTATATTTGGGTTCCTAGTCGGAGGTTGAACGTACAAGTTCTGGTTTGAGTAACTTTGCGGAGAAGTTAAAAAATCATCTAAAATTTTCCATCTTTAATTGTTTTATTTAACCCAAACACAATGTTACCTTTATAGAAATTATTAACAGCTCCAGTTGTGCTAACCGAGCTTTGGGTCTGATGTGAAATGTTAGGCCCAGAATTCAAATCTCGCGCCACAGTAAGATGCAGTTTATCCTTGGAGCTGTCAATAATTTTTTTGGCTTCTTTCAGGGACATCAAATCGTTGCAGTTGGTATTATTTAATTTGGTTATAAAATCCCCTTCGTTTAAAACCTGATTTGTATTCATAAGCTGCTCTCTGGCTTTCGAAGAAATTTCTTTAACAAATAATTTGCATCCTAGGACGATTCCGAAGTCTAAAAAGATTTACATGAGTAAATACGGAATGAAATCTGGACAGAGACAAATAGACAAATGGATGCAGACTGTTAGGAATGGCTAATTTTGGATGCCCTATTAATTTTGTGACCTGACGTAATAAATCCCATGGTACATTTTAATAGATTGTTTGAAGGATAAGATTTGTTTGCGACGCTTGCAATTAATTATTGGTGAAAAATGAACAAAAGTATAGATGCAGGAATGCAAAGTCTTTTTTGTTTTCTCATTTTGTGGGTTTGGTTTGTTAACTAATGCTGAAAGAATGCAGAGGGTACAAATGACAAACATGAACGCTTCCATGTTGGCGCAACAAGCGACAACTCGTTTTAAATATTAAATTATGGATTTTGGATTAATTGTTTATCAATATTTTCCTTAATATATTGCAATAAACAAAATTTGCTGAAATAAATTCGAAAATAACCAAAATAAAATAGTCTTGCCGCTTTATGCACTTTAGCAAACGACGAATAAAGTTCATGAACAATTGACAATCACATTTAAATTACTCATACAATATGACATATTAATACAGCTTCAAGTGCCAATATTGCTAAATAACTTTAAAAAACAAACCTTCTTTTTTGGAATTTTTAGTAAGAGTAACTTTTGGTGGTAATGGATTGATTCCGAGAGCTGCTAAAGGTGGCCCAGCCCCTAAGCTATGGCTGTGTTGGTGATTAGCTATCCTTCTTTTAATCACCAACACTACTGTATCACCCGAGTCTCTTAAAACTTGCACTGCTGTTGCGTAATCAACATTTTGTAACGATATCCCGTTCACTGATAATATTCGATCATTAACACTAAAAAAAAATTTCGTTAAGTGTTGTTTTGTTTTTCGGATGTTTTTTAGCTTACTGTAAAAGCCTTTCAGCAGGTCCTGAAGCAAGGACGTCGCTGACGGCTATGCTGGGATCTCCGGATGCAAAATGGGGGTTGTCCCGACCACCCGAAACGGCTATCCCAAAACCATAGCCTGGAACTCTTGTTACGGTCACTTGTTTGTATTCCCATCCTCGTTCCTACAAAGGAAACAAAATTGTAAACTCAAATTTATATATGCAATAAGAATTTCAGACACTGTATTACTTTAAAAAGGTTATAACGCTAAAAACAAATGTACAATCCCCCGTTTATTTTAACTGTTTGCAAAAAACGGCCTAAGATGTCACAAGTGTGCTAGCATGAGGAAGTAATGCCGGGTCAAGATATCACACAAAAGGTGGTCCCATTACATTGTTATTAAAAGTAATACTGACCCAAGATAATATTCACAAGGTGGATTCATTTCAATATCATTTCTTTTAATACAATGGTTTGCATGTCGGGTGCGCTGTACTCGATGTTTGGTGTTTTATGTTGTTACTTAGGTTCGAGGTTGAGTATTAAATTTTAAATTTATTTTAATTTGTGCTTTAAATCATACATTTAAAACGATTTAAGGTTAAATATTGAAGAAGTTAATAACATCGATAGCAGAGCCATCTGGTGCCGAACCTAAGTAACAACATAAAATACCCAACATCGATTGTAGCGCCCTCAACATGCAACCCTCCTATTGCCAAAGAAGGTATGCCATATCTCAGAATGTAACTACTGCTTTGTCCATTTCTGAAGGTCCAAGATAGTGGTTAGATGGTGAGCTCATCTGGCTACTATTCTCATAAGTTGCATTGTCTAAAACATTGTACTGGACCATGAAGACATTCAGAAGGTAAACTCATTTAGTATTTTTAATTTCTTTTGTTACACTGATATAAGGAACACCGTTTCAGTTTTTATCCTTAATTATGGAAAACAAAATTACATCTTCCTGAAGTTGCTAAATACTTTTTGGCGTCAGAAATTCACTTATTGACTTTATTGACATTTATTGATTTTCCGCCGCCAATCAATACTTTTGTGACGTCAAAAATTTAGTTATTGGCGTTACAATTTGTTTTTTTTTGACTTCAATAAATAAACTAGTGACGTCAAAAAATAATTTATTGACGTCTGACAATAGTTAATCTATTATGGTTAAAAAATAGCATTTATATCCACGGATTATTTAACTTAAATTGTATAACCAATTTTCAAACGTCAACAAACGATTTTTTTAAGATATTTCCTGACTTGAAAAATATCTTTTGGCGTCAAGAAATATTTAATAAAAAGTAAAACGTCATTTCATTCAGATGACGACTAAAATTAATTGTGATGTATTTAATGTGATGCTTTTGCCACCGAATTTTACATAAATATGCACTCAAACCTACATCTTGACACAGTACAGCACTTGATTATTCATTGATACGTCATTTTACCTTTATGCGAGTAGAGTCATAAATAACATAAAATATGTTTGAACCAATCATTATTTTTAATTGTCACTACCAATATCAAGCTTTTAATTCTTTTGTGTTTGCCATTTTTACAAAAATACAATAACTGTAACAAATTATCGACAGATTTTTTTGAAATTGACTGAGTATTGTTCAAGCTGAAATTAAATACGGTTTCAATTAACTTCGCATTTAGCTTTGACCAAGCCATGGTAATTACCTACCTCTATTTATAATTTATACCAAGGTTAAATAGCAGAGAGGTTTGTAATCTTTAATCTTATTAATTCAACTATCACCTGTACCTGTTGTAACTTATAAATTTGTTGTTAAACTTTTTACGTGCAATAGGTTCACCTTGGAAGGTTTCGAATTGTTTTGAAATCGAAATATGAATAAGTTGCTCTAATAAACAACATTTTAGTAACGTAAAGCGGTAGTATTTACAAATCGTAGAAGCGCCAAAACGATACGACCTTGAATAGAAACAAAATGTTGCATCAATGTGTAGGAAAAACAATAAAAGTTTCCTTACCACGCTTTAGAAAATTTAAAGAATGCAACGTATTATTGTCTTCATCTTGTTTATTTTAAAATTCTGCTCTTAAAAGACTCCAAAAAATCACTTTAACTTTCCTGTTTGAGATTAATAAGAAAACGAAATGTATATTAAATCACTAATCAGAAAGCGAATAATATCCATTTAATAACCTTGTATACATAAAGTAGTAAAAAAATATCAAGTTCACATGGCATTGACTTCTCGCATAGTAATCAGCATCTGTTTGAAATATACACACTAGACGACGCGAAGGAACAATTACCTAATTCATCCGTTTTCTCACACACCCAGACAGGGATCACATTATAATACAAAGCACCAGGGTGATTACATCTGCTATTAAAGGTCATTATGCCTCGGCTAATTACCTATTCAACGTTTGAAGCAAGAAATACAAGCCCATAACAATTATTATAAATTTGTGAGGTAATATATCTACTTTAAATAGGGTCTAAATTAAAATATTTATAGCTGGTGCAGCCTACGGACAATTATTTTGATGGTGCGGTAAAGACTACCATTGTCGGTGCAATAACCACTTCCTTTACAATAAATGGTGGAATCGATTTTGTTTGTGTTAAAGAAAATGGCACTATCAAAATCACGTTCTTGGTGCAACAACCACTTCCATTATCAGGACAAACGGCAAATGCGTATGGTGCGGTAAAGACTACCATTGTCGGTGCAACAACCACTTCCTTTACAATAAATGGTAAAATTAATTTTGTTTATGCTAAAAAAACTGCCACTATCAAAATCACGTTCTTGGTGCAATAACCACTTCCATTATCGGGACAAACGGTAAATATGTATGGTGCGGTAAAGACTACCATTGTTGGCGCAACAACAACTTCCTTTACAATAAATGGTGAAATTGATTTTGTTTGTGTTAAAAAAACTGACACTATCAAAATCACGTTCTTGGTGCAATAACCACTTCCATTATCGGGACAAACGGTAAATATGTATGGTGCGGTAAAGACTACCATTGTCGGTGCAACAACAACTTCCTTTACAATAAATGGTGAAATTGATTTTGTTTGTGTTAAAAAAACTGACACTATCAAAATCACGTTCTTGGTGCAATAACCACTTCCATTATCGGGACAAACGGTAAATATGTATGGTGCGGTAAAGACTACTATTGTCAGTGCAATAACTACTTCGTTTACAATAAATGGTGAAATTCATTTTGTTTGTATTAAAAGAACTGACGCTATCAAAATCACGTTCGTGGTGCAATAACCACTTCCATTATCAGGACAAACAGTAAATGCGTATGATGAATTACGAGTTTTGTTGGGTGTTTACGAACAGGTAGGACCAAAATTACGTTGTCGATGCAATAACCACCGTTATCAGGACAATAATAAATCTGGTTGGTGAATCTACATTTTGTTGATTGGTAACGGACAGACTATGTAAAACTCACGTTTCGCGTGGATAATGGTGAATTCGATTGGTGATTTTGTATCTTGTTAATGTTTAACTAGCAGATAGTATAAAAATACGTGTTGGGTACAATAACCACTTCAATTAAAGATAAAAATCACGTTGCCAGTGCAACAATCACTTCCACCAGGACCAAAATGAAACCACAATCTGATTGGTGGGTACATTTAAATATTGTTGGATTTTAACGGTCAGGTGAGGGTAACAATCATGTCGTTAGAACAATAGCCACTTCTATTGGCAAAAATGGTGAATCTGATTGGTGAATTTGAATTTTGTTACTTGTTGACGAATGGGTAGTACAAACAGTACCTTGTTGGTGTAATTGGGACATCCTGAATCAGGAAGAATGCGGATCTGAATAAATAATTTTAATTTTGTTATACATACAAGCACATAGGAAAACACATCTCACCGATTGATCAATTTAAATTTTGTTGGATGGTAACCAAGAAATAGTATATAAATTATGTTATCGGTCCAAGAATCACTTCCCTGCTGCATGTGATTTGATGGGAGGATAGGATAATAATCATATAGTTTGTAAAATAACCACTTCTATTAAAATAAATAATGGAGATTGATTGGTGAAATTTAATTTTCAGTTGTTAATAAACCAGTGGAATAAAAACCACGTTGACGGTGCAATAATCACTTCCACCGGCACAAATGGTGAATCTGATTGGTGGGCGCATTTGAATGTTGAATTTTACTGGTCAAGTGTTGCCACAACAACTACTCCTATTCAAGCATGAATGATTAATGTAAATGGTGAATTTTAATTTTAGGGTTTGTTAAGGGACTGATCACATCACAACGCCTAGTTACTCCATGGTTACGCTAATAAACAACAATAAACTAAGTTTAATTTTGTATTCGTAAAATAATCTTGTCGAATACCACTCAAGCTTTTACATTTTTCGTGGTTAATTCAATTAAACTTCCTGCAGATCGACTCAAATCGTGCAAATTTGTAAGTAGAAACCCTCAAGAGCTACGCTCTGTCGAGTTTTCATTGCTTGCCAAATTTTCTTTTTTCTTCGATCTGCAACAAATTATCGGTAATTACCTGATAAATTCAAAGCTTATGTGGTATTATTATTGATAAATTTAAATGTTGTTAGTACGAATACATGAAATAAAAACTTCGTTTGTTGGTGTAATAACCACTTCCATAAGGTACGTCATGATAAATCTGAATGCAACATTTGTATTACATTGGCCGTTAATAATCAGATATGATTAAAATCACGTTGTCGGTACCATAACAACCAACTTATGTTATTAGTGCAATTACATATTCTTCCAGCGCACTAATTTCATATCCTGTTAAAAATTTCCAGGATGTTTTCGCACAGCCAGAATAAAATAATTTTAATCCAGAATAATAATAACTACCTCCCCACTGGCAAGATGAGTTGAGACGGAAATTAAATCATGGAAATTGAGAGAAAAAATTACCTCTACCCCAATAACAAAATAGCCCTCCAAAATTTTCATTTTTCTTGTGTGTTTAGATAAGTGGATGCTGTCCAAAGTAATTTATTGTGTCTAAAAAATCAGAATTGGCTGAAAAAATTTAAATGTTTAACTAACTGTGACGAATCTTCAAACATTTCTTAAAATTCCTATTTCGATTGCCGAATATAAATTTCACAAATTTACAACCGCCTTTTACATTTCTAACATTGGAATTGCATTTAAATCAAATTAATGAATACATTATTATAATTAAATGTCTCAAATTAGAAAGGTGTACCGTCCGTGTCAAAAGCAGCAGACAAGCTTTTTGAACTCGTTCGTGTTATTGCACGACAGGTGTTCTTATGTAGGAGTAAAATTAAAGACGTTTACAAAACCAGATTTGTTTGTATAATTTTGAATTTAGAGAACGTCGCGCTGTTATGCTCCGATAATTGCGGAAATTCTTGAAGGGGAAGTCAAGAAACTCTTCGACTTGTAAATTGAAAAAATTAAAACACGGGTTGTTGAAAAAATAACATTTGTTAGTTGTGACTAGACTAGTCTGGACTAAAATAGATTTTTTAAACAGCGAGTAGACAGGTGGGTGACGTCATTTTTATCTACCCCACCCACGTACTGTTTTTATTATGAAGGTGTAGGTAGTATAGTTACTTGTGATTACTTAAAGGAAGCGATTGAGTACGATAAGTAATAATGCATAATGCTTGTTTGATTTCTTCTTATCATCGACTTCTACGCTACATTCTAAAACAACTGCAGCTGCAGAAAGGAAGTTGTAGACTTCAGGATGTGTAGTTATCGTTTTGACTTCAGATATGCACTTGTAGTTATTTTTAATTACAATTTAGACAGCTTGAAATATGAAAACATTGGGGGACTTGAAGCCATCTCTCATGATATGGCAGACCCAAACTTTTTATTATTATTAAAAAAAGATTTCAAATTCTCGTAAAAACTAAAGGATTTGAAATTGTTCAAGCTCATTTAAATTTATTTTTGTAGGAATTTAAGAATTTTTGTTAATTAAGAAATCTTTTTGGTATTATCAAGAATTCTGGAAGAATATTTAAACAATTAAAAAAATTAAGCAAATCTAATAAATTTTCAATGTTCTTGAAATTCTTAGCAAACACTACGTACTTCGTTATTGAAATTTAAATCCGTAACACTTCAATTGGTTAAACATTTTTATTTTAAATTTTAAATACAGTCGCGTATACAGGGAAGGTTTATGAAATGTTATGAAATGTTGACGTCACAAAAAAAAGGTTTGACCCTCAAAATTCTTTTGCGTTTTGAGAGAAAAGTTTCACTTTCTTACTTTCTCAAGCCGATCCTGGAGGCGTGGTGTTAAAATCCTAAGCCGGCAGTCTTGAAATTGATTGTAAGCAAATTATTTAATTTAACACGACAATTGGTGGAATTTTCCTACAAATAAAATATGTTTTTCTGATTTTCCCTTCTTACTTGAAAACTGTCCATTTGTAAATTAATAAAAGTGGGGATGGGCTGTCATTTTGTTTTCGCTCAATTTTCTAATTTTCTGTTGCGTCCTCTTTGATATTTTGAAATTTATAAATAATGACCTGCTTATTTCATAAATGAAAATTTGTGGAATTTCCCTACATGGAAAATATTTTTTCTCTGATATTCCCTTCTTCCTTGAGAACTGGCAAGTGGCAACACATTTTTTCTTCAATTTTTGTAAATTAATGTAATTTCTCATTCAGACCGTTTTTTAGACCGGATTTCTTAAAATATTTTTTTTCAGAACGGTTTTTTCAGACTGGGTTTTCAAACCGGTTTTTTTAAACCGTTTTTTCAGGCCGGTGAATCAAACAGGTTGTTCAGATAGGTCTTTTCAGACCGTTTTTTCAGACTGGTTTTTGAGACCCTTTTTTCAGACTGGTTTTTCAGACCGTTTTTTTAGACCGTTTTCCGGACTGTTTTATTCAGATCGATTTTCAGATCGCTTTTAGACCGTTTTATTAAGACCAGTTTTTTTTAGGCCGGTTGTTCAGACCGTTTTTTTTTAACCCGGGTTTTCAGGTCGGTTTATCAAACAGGTTATTCAGACAGGTTTTTCTAGACTGTTATTTTAGACTGGTTCTTCAAACCAGTTTTTAGACCGGTCTTTTAAGGCCGTTTTTTTCCAGACCCGTTATTCAGATGGTTTTTTAGACCGGTTTCTAAAAACTTTTTTTTACCTGTTTTCTCGAACTGGCTTTTTAGACCGGTTTTTCAGACCGGTTTATCAAACAAGTTATTCAGGCAGTTTTTGTCAGACAGTTTTTTACACCGGTTTTTTGATTCCGGGTTTTCAGGCCGTTTTTTTCAGACAGGTTTTCGTCCTATTGGTTTTTCAGACCTAATATTTCAGACCCGTTTTCAGATCAATTTTTTAAAGACCGTTCTTTCTGAACGGTTTATAAAACAAGTTATTCAGACAGGTTTTCTTCAGGTTGGTTTTTCAGACCGGTTGTTTGAGATCGGTTTTAAAGACCGTTTTTTCTGACCGGTCAAACAAGTTATTCAGACAGGTTTTTAGACCTTTTTTTTCAGACAGGTTTTCTTCTGATTGGTTTTTCAGACCTGTTGTTTCGCCAGTTTTTAATTTTAAGATCAATTTTTTCAGACAGTTTTTAGACCGTTTTTTTCAGACTGATTTTCTCAGATCGGTTATTCAAATCGGTTTTTCGAAACCGGTTTTTTAGGCCGGTTTTTCAGGCCGTTTTTTTCAGACAGGTTTACGTCATGGTTTTACAGACCTATTTTTTCAGACCCGTTTTGAGATCGGTTTTTAAAGACGGTTTTTTCTGACCGGTTTATCAAAGCCGGTTATTCAGACAAGTTTTTAGACCTTTTTTATTCAGGCAGGTTTTCTGCTGATTGGTTTTTAGACCGGTTGTTTGACCAGCTTTTAAGACCGATCTTTTCAGACCGTTTTTTTTCTGACTGATTTTCTCAGACCGGTTCTTCAAATCGGTTTTTTCAAACCGGGTTTTCAGGCCGGTTTATCAAACAGGTTTTCAGCCATTTTTTTTCAGACTGGTTTTTCAGAACGGGTTTTCTGAATGGCTGTAGATCGGTTTTTAGACTAGATTTTTAGGACCGCTTTTTTTAGATCGGTTTTTCGGGCAGGTTTTTGAAAGCGGTTTGCAATGGTTCAAAATCGTTTTTTAAGAACCGGTCAAAAATTGCGAAACCAGTTTAACCGGTTTAATATTTTTTTATGACAGCACTAATTATTTTCCAAAAATCTGATTATTGAACGAGACTGCCAGTTTTACGTTCCCGGTTCCTTAGCTTTTGTTAATTGTTATACGAAATGCAATCAATGGGCCAATATAATGATAAATAATACCTACTCAACTTGGTTAGAGGCCAAAAACTCGAATTTAAATTTCCTTCTTTAATTTTTTTGTGTTGAGGGTATTTTTTCCGACTTTTCTGCGGTTATGCGGGTTTGGTCAACTTTTTCGTGATTTTGCCAACTACCTAAAACTACCCCCCCCCCCCCCGCGGTTTATCATTGATAGTAGCTATAGCAGCGACAACTTTGTTTTTTATACTGTCGTAAAAAGAATATACATTATCCGCTCCCCCGGACCCCCGGAAAGTGATTTAGATCTATTTACTTAAAGAACCCAACATTTGTCATTTTTTTATTACAAACAACTTTAATAGAGCAACTGAAAAACGCACAACTATGCAAACAGTTCGTGTTATAAGAATAGATTTCATCAACAATGAAGCCGCGAACCCGTCTTAATTGTAAAATTACACGTAACCACTGCATGTTGTTAAACAAAGGGTCTTAAATTGGCGTTAATGTATTCGAACAAGCTTTACACGAAAACTGCATCAACGAACATCGAACCTACTCCATTATTAAATATCTAAAAATAGGAATTAACGACACAAAAAGCCAGCATACGTAAACAATCAAAACGAATTGTATTCGTTACGGACCTAAACTTAACGCCCAACTATTTGCCTTATTAATAGTCATGTTTTTTAATCATAAATCTGTGTGCTAGTTTAAGAAGAAATGCCTAAAATTAAACACCATTCAAAAGCGGAGGAAACCGTCAAAAAGGCCATTTAGATTCATCCGAAAGGTAGAATTGTAAGCTGGAGCTGCCTCATTATTCAACTGCCTATTTTTAAACACCTTTAAAACCGGGAAGCAAAATACGGGGAATGACAAAATTAAAACCGCCGGAATTAGTGCGTGCAAGACATTCTTTTAATTTTAGACAAATACTTTTCCTTTTAGTCGTATTTAGAACATGTCGAAGATAACTTAACGCAACGTTCTCACGATTTTGTACTCATTTTTTTTGTGAGCATTAGTTAAAAGTAATTTAATATGGCTTGCAATCGTTTCTTTTTCACTTTCTTTGAGTTTGGAATTTTTTCAACAGCAGGCATCTTTATGGTGTTTTTTAGTAGCAGACAAAAAATAAAATAATCGACGTTTCCTGTGCCCAATTAATTTAATTTTATACATAATTATTATTATACAAAAAAATCTAGAACAAACAATTTTCTTTATAGAATTTGTGCTGAAAAATGTTTGCAGGGGATTCCCCAATGTTTTTGTTAAAACAATCAACAATAATGATTTAGCCTTTGTTTAAAAAGAATTAAATATTATCTAGCGGGTTCCCCATTGTTTTAAAAAGTCAGTAAAACAAAAGAAAGTTGACATACTAAATATTTAGTATTTTAAATTTTGCAAAAAACTGCCTTTTTGAGTTCTGTGTTAGAAATTACATTTTTTTTTGGACGAAGTAACCAATATGTTGAAAGGTAAAACAGAAGAAAGTCGCTGTATTGCTTAGCTTAATTGAAGATTTTTTTGAAATTAAATTTTTTAAAAGAAAACTTACAACAAAACCACAAAAAATTGCAATTTTTTGCTCTAAGGCGTTTACGTTAAAATATTTTTCCGGGGGTTCCCCATCATTTCAGAAGTTCAGAAAGGTAAAAGAAAGAAAGCAAACTACTATCTACTTTTTTAAATTTTGGAAACAAAATCTGTTTTTTGCTTTCTGCATTAATTTATTGTGAGAAATACCCAATAACCATTACTATAAACATTACTTTTATAGGGGGTTCCCTAATATTTTGAAAGGTAAAATAAAAGAAAGACAATAAACAAATTAATTAGCTTTAGAAACTTTACAAAAAAAGGGTTATTTTTTCTTTGTGAATTTTAAGATAAATGCTTTTTGTAGGGGGTTCTCCAATATGTTCAAAAGTAAAACAAACGAAAGTCGCTACATGGCTTCTGACTTACTGAAAATTTAAAATTTGTTTGGAATTTTAAAAAACGAAATCTGGAATAAAAATCAAAAAAAATTTTGATTTGTTTTTGATTCTACGCGGTTTCCAAATATTTTGGATGGTAAAACCCGGGTAAAACAGAAAATACACTTAATATTTAGTATTTTACTTGAAATGTAAGCAAATCTATTTTTGTGCTTTGCGGATAGTCAAAATTTTTTTGTAGGGTGCGCCCAATCCGTTGGTACATGTATTTGATTGCTTAAAAACATTTATTCTTCTGTTTATAACTTTTGTACAACAAAATCTAGAAAAATGTTGAAGATTTTTTCTAATACATTCAAAAAGAGAAAGAGAGAATAAGCATATTTCTGTATTTAATTTGTACACGAGCAAAATAACTGCCGGGTCGTTTGGAAATGTCAATTTTAATTTTAAAAGTTGTCCGCATGCATATCTAAATCGACTTGGCGACTTAAGAATCCGACTTTACACTCTATTAAGTTAACCTTGAACCTTCCTTTAATCTTGGCGTGACTCTTCTTGTCGAGGGAAACGGAAATTGGGATTGCATTTTAAATTTTTATGGCGTTATTCATTTTTGTCCACAAGCCAACGCCAATTAACGTTTTTCCGTGGAACTGCTTTATTATAACGAGCTGTATAATGGCTTCAGGATATATTGGTTTTTAATTTGTGCGAAATACGGTTTTTAGTGGAAATATATGCAGGATTTAAGCTTGAGCGATTCTAAAAATTTAAAAGCGATTTTTAAGAATAAACTTAAAGGCTATGAAAAAATATAAAACTTCTAAGAAATTTTGGCAATTAGATCTAATGCGAATTGCACATTTCCAGAGGTGGCAACTGAAAGTAGGTACCATCTGGTAAAACATTCCTTGTTCAACGTTTTTTGTAATTAACGACAAATTCGGCAAAAAGCTAGCTTCAGGGTAAAAAAAATTATAACGTAATGCTCTATAGATGTAGTGTAATGCGGTATAGATTACAGCGCTAAAAAATGTATTTAACTAACCGCGTTAAAATATCTCGCTTCGTTTTTCGTCGGTAAACCCTCAGATTTGGGTCTGCATGCGGGGTCTAGAACACAACAGCCACTGAACACAGCGGTTTTTAAACATCACGGCCACTTGGACACAACGACCACCTGAACACAACGGCTATCTGGACACAACGGCTTTTGGACACAACGACCACCTCCAGGCTTTGTATTTCGCATGCCCATATTGGCGACATTGGTTGTGTGGACACCATGGCCACCATGGACTCACAGGCCACACCTTTAAATGGACACAACGCCGCTTGGACACAACGGCTTCTGGACACAGCGACCACCTGAACACTGCGGAGACTTGATATTTCAAGCGCCGAAAGCGACTACGTAACTATAAAATTGACACAGCGGCCGCCTTGGACACAATGGTCATTCTTTCAGATGCACACAGCGGCCATTTGGACACAACGACCACTTGGGCACAGCGACAACCTGAATACAACGACCACCTGGATACTTGGTATTGCGTGTGCCCATATCGGACACATTGATCATGTGAACACAACGGTCATCTGGATACAACGGCTTCTGGACACTACGACCACCTACACACTTGATATTTCGCGTGCCTATATTGGCGACATTGGTCATGTGGATACAATGGCCACCATGGACTCAGAGGCCACACCTTTAAGTGGACACAACGGTTTCTGGACACAGCGGCTACCTGAACACAGCGGCCACTTGGTATTTCGCGGTCTCATAACGGCCACATTGCTATGTGGACACAGCGGCCACCTAGGTATTTCGTGTGCCCATATCAGCCACAGTGAGGATGTGAACACAGCGGCCACTTGATATTTCATGTGCCCATAGCGGCTACGTTACTATAGTAGACACAACGACCACCTGGATACACCGACTTCTAAATATAACGCCTTCTAAAGACAACGACCATTTGGACACAACGACCACATGGATACTGGGTATTTCGTGTGCCCATATCAGTCACAGTGATTATTTTACTTTTGCACGGGGGTTACTATACGTCTAGGTATAAAGATTATTATTGCGTACGAGTACGTAACTGAGATAAAGAAATTCCAAGGTAAGAATATAAAAATTAGTAAAGCTTGCTCGGATCTCAAGGTATCATTAAAATTATTATCAAAACTGTTTAACTAAGTGAAGCATACACTTTCACAGCTTTGAGTCGGATTTCCATGATGTGGCTCGAACTGAAACCGTCCTATACCAACTTGCTTAAAAAGTTGGTAAAACCATTTTAATCGCAATTTTTTCACTTTTTTAAATAAAATCTTTTTGTAGGATTACAGCCCTAAGCAATTTGCACCCCCTTCTCTTCCCTTTTCCCTTCTCACGAATTTTTTTCAAGTCAACAATAAAACTATAATCAACTCTCTACAAATTAAGTCATTTATAAAAAATGGTATTCGATATTTAATTCCAAACGCATCCAAACTCGACTGTCTCGTTATTTTCATCACGTACCTCGTATAACAAATTTTTTTCCAAACAAGTATAATGAACTGCTCAAGGTTGCAGTAAGTAGCAGACATAATCGTTTAAAATAATCGAAGAACTCGACTATCAACAAATAACCTGTCGGTTTGTTGTTTGAGTGTTGGGCATTAGATCCATTTTAATTTAGTTGATGCATTTTATTAATACTTACTGATTATAATGGAGTTTTTTTTAATATATAAAAAAGATAGGAATCTGTCAATCAATCATGGAAGAAATTTGCATTATTGAATTAAATCAATGCATAGCAAATATCAATTTGGCAACTTTTTCTGAACACCCTGTACATCAAGAACCTTGTTGATTATTTTTTAATTTTTAAACCAAAAATTAAAGTTTCACTTAAAGCTTCTCGTAAATTTAAATAATGTAGGAATTTCCCAAAAAAATGTAAAAAATGCACATTTTTTGGGCATGCCTGTATGTATCTTTGAGCATACTAAATATTTTGAATAGTTTAAGCCGCTTTCATACAACATCTGAACAGATCTATGAAAGCGGATTGAAGAAAGCCCACGAACTGCATACCTGCATCGGCTGCATCTGTTATAGTTAATTTCAATAAGAATTGCCGTGTTATGGCTGGAAGGACGGGTACAGCTACCCTCGTTAAAAAACGACCTTCAAACCACTTGCACCTGCCTCTGGAATGCCACCACTTTATACCATTTTGCACAAACAATTGGAAACCAAACCGATGAGATTTCAAAAGTGGAAATGCACGATTTAATCTTCAGATTTTATAAAATTAATTTTTTTGTTTAAATAATTAGGACTTTTCGGCGGGAAGGAAATTGAAGTTTTTTGGTGCCATATTGGTTACAATGGGCTGAGAGCTTATTATACAGAAAAAATAACGGAGATGCACAGAGGAATTGCAGAGAAAATAAAGAAAATGTTGGAGACTTCAATGCTGCGTTAAGAACGAAACCCGTTTACTTTGCTTTTTTAATTTTTGTTTTTCTATGGTGGTGCCAAATTGACATTTTAGAAGGTTTTTAATGGGTAGATCTGTTTTTGTCTTTAAATCAATAAAAATCGTCGCTTTTTCTCAAATTTCCAAGTTTCCCATTTAATACAATTTTTTTTCGCTTTCCCCAACACATTCATTTCCTCTACCTATTTTTTTCTCAAATTATTACTTAACAACTTGAATGCTTCAAATGACAGACTTATTTTTATTTTCTGTGGAGGTTAAATCACTTAAAAGGCACTTACTAGGTATCTGGAGCAAAGAACAATAGCAAACTCCAACTCAATAACCAACACGAGAATACAATGGGTTTTTGCTTGATTTTTACGGGTTATGGTTTATCGCAAAAAAATACACCGGCCATAGTTTAACGCTTTAATGAACCCGCGAGCTCGCCGCCGCCGATTAGATTATGCACATACCTTTCAAAAAATAATTTGTTTACAACAAAATGGTCGAGAAAGTTAAATAGTTACGCCTGGTTTAAATACTTTTAACTGGGTTAGTGATGTAAGGAAAGGCTTGGGTTGTGTGAATTCCTAAAAATAAGAGACTTTTCTTTGCAAACGTGAAAATTTCTTGGTTTTTCGAATTTTCATAATTTTATTTTAAAAAATCTCGGAATTTTGCTTAAAAATTTCCATACTTGCAAATAATCATTAAGTAAGTTGGATCCTAACAATGATAAATCAATCATATTTCGAAATATTGTTTTGGACAGGATTAATTTAATTTTTTAATCAACATGAATTAGGGCAAATATTTACTTTTAATTTCAAAATTTGAAAGTCTATAACCCAGAATTTATGATCTTTTGACATTAGAATGTCAACTTAACAACATCGGAATTTAATATTTTACAAATTTGAATTCTTAAAATTTGTTTGTTATTGGCAAAGTTCATGAAAATTAAACAGTAAAATTTATTATATTTTTAGTTTACTTATAATGAAAAATTTTGAAAATAAAAGCAATAATGAAAATTATTAAAACTTTTATAATAAAATTGTAATTTAACAAATTTATAATAAATTTGAATATTTTTGAAAACATCGCAAATGTAAAAAAATTTTAATTTCAATAATTTTCACAAATGTTTTTAATTTTCAGTTATTGAAAATTATTAGAAATCATCAATTCAAAATTTTATAATTTTTAATTTATAATTTTTAAAGTTACAAAATTTTGAAAAATTTTAAAAATTTTTGAAAATGTTGAAAATGTTTGATTTAAAAAGGTGTTTACATTTTGAAAATGTTGGCAAATTATCCAATTAATCTGTTTAAGTAAACGACCAAAAGAAAAACAGACGTTCTCAACGGAAGATTGTTCCTACAAACAGGGTTGGCCGATCTATATCCAATGATATATATCTTGATATATATCATGATATATATCGTGTTATTTATGAGTAAATATATATCAATTTTGATGATATATATCAAATTATTACAATCAGCTAATTTTGCTTAAAATATGTACAGTCTGGCAACATTGTGCAATTAGAGACCGCCCAAGAGTTCATGCAGGTTAGCTGGGGATTCCCAGAGCTGCAGCTTTACTCTGTCAGTTTGTGTTTTTATGTTCCACTCAGTGTATCATCAGTGTTGTTTGCTGAATATTTCGCTGGCTATAGAGGAAATTTATTGTTTTCTTGAAGTTTTAAATTAAATTAACAATGCCAAAAAATAAACACATTGTGTGGGCACATTTTTGATGTGTAAATAGGGAAAATAATAGTGGTAAGTGGGCCGTGTGTAAGAGATGCGGCAAGGAAATGCAGGGGATACCCCAAAGAATGCTGAAACATGTGGAAAGGTGTGGAACGGAACCTACAGAAGCTAATTCTACAATAATTAATGAAGAAAATTCTGCAGAGGCTAGCAATACTCAACAAGAGCACGTTGTTGGACAAAAACTACCCGAGTTAACAAAACAAACAAGTAAACGTGGTAGGTGAATGTTTATTTTTAAATGGAGGTTATTGAAAAAAAATCTCGTATTGTACCTATAGAAGATTTTTTTGTAATTACTTTTACCTTCGTAAAATAGACCTACGTGCTTTTGCTTATTATTTTATTCATTTTTTTTAATGCCGAATATGGATTGCTTTACTTATTCCCCATAGAAAACGGTTTGGGGGAGGGAGTTTTTATTGCTATGATCAACAATGATCCACTATCGAGTAGGATAATGCACAAAAAAAATTTTCTTAATGGGGCGGGCGGGGCACATAAAAGTGGCAACGTTTTTAAGACTTTCGAAACCCATTACCTAATTTATCTAATAAATAACATTTTCGTTCCTAGTTAAGGGAAAAACGTTAATAAATGAAAATTATATTACCTATTCTCATTTTTTTTATCCATATACATAGTACGGGTTTAGGACTATATTATTTTAGGTTTACCAGAATTGGATTATCGTCCCAAAAAGGTCTGTCAGGGTACAAATAAACTGAATATCGCCAAGGGTGACACTATAATTTCAACGTCGAAGTCTTATGCACATACAGTTGACTTGCAAATTGGCAAATGTTACTTTGCAACGAACACTCCTTTTAGACATGTAGAGCACAGCGAATTTAAAAAATGTGTAAAGTTTTACGACCAGGGTATGAGCCTCCCTCATTGGAAATAAAATATTGGACGAGGTGTATAATAATTTATTAATCGTTTGTAAAGATAAATTAAAAGGAGAAATATTATTGTTGGACTCTGAGTCACGATCAGACTCTGAAATGAACCTTCCACTAACTAATAAGATTACTAAGAAATTTAGAATTTCTATTTAGTTTCTTTTTTATAATATATTACATAACATATTTTTATTTTTTGTTGTGAATGTTAAAATAATGGTTGTGTATTATTTTTTCTTTGATTTAATAAATTAAATTAAATAAATGGCGATTTTGTGAAATGTATCATAAATATCCGATATATATCAAATTCTTGATATATATCGGATATATATCGTAAATATCGGATATTATGATATTTATAATAAATATCATGATATTTGCCAACCCTGCCTACAAATGTTTTTAATTTTCAAAAATGTTATCAAGTTATTGAAAATTATTAAAAACATTTGCAAAAGTTTCTAATTTCATTGATTTAAATTTTCAAAATTTTTTACATTTTGAAAATTTAGACAGTTTATTCAATTAATTTGTTTTCTAATTTTCCTAAAATATTCAAAATTTTTAAAAACTTTAAATTTTCAAAAATTTGTAAAATTCTAATTTTTTTATAAAATTTAAATTTTTTAGTAATTTTCATAAAGTTTAAATTTTCAAAAATATTTGCAAGTTATTGTAAGTTATTAAAATGTTTAAAAACATTGAAAAATTTTCTAATCTCATTAACTGTAAATTTTCAAAATGATTTTAAATTTTCAAACTTTTCAGTTATTTCAAATATATCAATAATTTAAAAAAGTTTACAAAAAAATATTGTTAAACATAGTCTAATAGCTATTTATGTACGAAGCAAAGAAATGAGGGTGATTATTAATGCACGAATATGACAATTGCAACACGAGCCGCTAAGCGAGTGTTGTAATCACATGTGTGAAATAATCACCCGTTTTCCTTACGTGTTGCATGAAAAATAATATAATAATAAAAAAAGTGCATTTGAAATCATGAATTTTTGATATTTTCATGACACTTATACGGCAATTTCGAAAAATCAAGACTGCCTATACCCGTTTTAACCAAATGATCTCATTATTTCACTGAGTGAAATAATGAGGTTCATTCCCTAACTAAAATCAGTAAAATAAAGTGACTATTACCTAACGGAAGTAGAAAAAATATATTTGAAATATTTCGAGAATTTTAGAAGTATATATATAATAAATTTCCATTAAATCGTCAAAAGTTTCGAGATATTTTAAACATTTCAATAGAAGCGAAAATGGTATACCCTGGCGGTTGCCCAACAGCTTTTTTGTGTATGTTTGCATGCATGGTTAATGGTAAATAAGATTTACAACCAAAAATTTTACTGCAATTTCTGTGAAAGTTATCGGTAAAAAAATTATTACACTGTTACATCTTCAGAAGCCTGTAACTCCGTAAGAAAGTGTTTCCGTACCCATATTTATCGGAACTTTTTTCATTGTTTTCAGATTCTATAATACTAAAAACCAAAGAATGTATCTAACTATGTTGTTTCCGGTTGCCGATCGTTTGTAAAATACGTTTTCCCGATGAATATTCGCAATATTCGGTTATTCTAAATTTAGTTAAAATTTGTCCTGAGATTTCAATGCGTGCACGGACACAGCCGGACAGACCAAAACGTGCATTTACCCTCAAAATCGATCCTTTTTCCTATACTGGAAGTCTACGAGAAAGTAAAAATCAATTTTTATGCAAACTACACAATTTAAATCTCTCCTGAACGTGTGAAGTATAAAATCGGCATAAATTCACGCACATAAAACATTTATCTGCTTATGTAAATGAGAAAGCTTAACAGAAAACGGGGAATGGAGGTTAGTGGAAACAGTTTTCATACGATTTCTGTTTACTATGCAAGTACAAAGCAGGTTGAGTTTATTTGTTCGAAGTTATAATTCGCGTACGCTCACATTCTTGCACTGCTGCATTCTGACACACCCATTCACTCGCTAGAAATTGTACTTTTCCAGATACGGACTCGGATTATTTTTCAAAATTTCACCTCCATTTAAACATTTTTTCAAACAACCCTGCGATATTTAAAAAAGTTTATATTTAAATTGTTTAATTGATATTATTGGCAATAATTAAAATTTGGGATTTTTTCAAATCCAACCCTGTGCAGAAAATAATTGCAATTAAAAATTTACTTGCTTGGCGGATTTCTACGCTTAATTAGCTTAAAATCCGCGACTCACTAATGACAAATAGAAAAAGGAAAGGAAAATAACGTTCTAACGTTCATGTTTAATCGAATACTATTATTATTATTATTAC
This sequence comes from Ctenicera cuprea, assembly GCA_958336395.1. Taxonomy (NCBI): domain Eukaryota; kingdom Metazoa; phylum Arthropoda; class Insecta; order Coleoptera; family Elateridae; genus Ctenicera; species Ctenicera cuprea. The sequence continues at coordinate 4,633,972 of OY284489.1, read as the reverse complement.
GTTTGATGAAGCAATTTGTTCTCCGATTTCCTCTCTCTTTAACCGACGGCTTATTTATTCTTTCACAGGTTATAAGATAAAAGCTTAAGCAATCCGGTGACATAACCCCAGGCGAAAACATTATAATGTCCGGATTAATTACACTTCTATTTGGGAAAGTTCAACCTTTAAAGTAATACAAAAAATTTTAAATTCCACTCCTGCAATACATTTTAATTAGCTGCAGTTAAAATGCTCAATGTCGCGTCTCGAATTGGACATTGCAAGTTTTTACACGAACTGGAGCCCTCAGATTGGGGTTATTGGGTTTTAGAAGTTGCTGGCTTGGAATTAAAAATTTCAGTGTCACCATCTTGCTTTCGCGTCGTTTCTACGCGGATTTTTAAAATCATTAGATAAGAAAAGCGGATTTCTTTTATTGGTTTGCTAATTAAATTTTTGATATTTAAACTGCTTTCGATTTCAACTCGGTAAATAATGAGAGTGGAACAATAAATTTGTTTCTAGTGGTAATAAAATGCGAATCGGTCGATTGCTTTTGATGGGCTTCGTTGGTTTGCTTGCAAGGTTATTATGAATTTTGCACTTTAGGTTTGTGAACTTTGTGAAAAAGAGGGAAACCTTATCTAACCGGTGGATAAAGCAAACCTAATTTGTTAATTTTTTATTTCTTATCGACGCTAAAACTTGGTTTACTGACGTCAATAAATCATTTATAATAATTGTTTTACTATAACGTTAAACAGTTTTTTACGTCTTAAAAATTAATTTTTGGCGTTAATAATTGGTTAGTTGGCTAGTTACGTCATAATCCATATACATATATAAAAGCACAAAGGGTTTTTTTCTCCCCTTCCTCCAGCGGCTACCGCTTCACCAATTTGGGCCATTTTTTTTTAAATGAAAGGTCTCTATCCACCGATGGAACATGAAACATTTTTATATTTTTATTCTACGTTGATTTTTTAATAATAATTATTTTAATTTATAATATATATGAAGGTCGGCTAGACGCGCGTCACTTGGGGCGCCATCTATAATAACGTCGCGGTCATTATTTGAACTAATGCATCACGTGACTTGACATTTCGCCGGTTCTGTCAACGCTGTCTGTCAGTGCATTGTGTGCTGAGGTAACACTAGTAGTGTTTAAAACGCAAAATTTTAAAACCGATGCAGGAAACTCTTCGTTAAAAATTAACCGAGTTTCGTCGAATTCTTGCTATGTTCGTAACACAACCGAATTTCATCGAATATGTTAACTTCACAAAAATAATTTAAAAAATTAAACGAATATTGTAGCTAAGATTATACAGGTTAGCTTATTTTTGTAGCGTTGCAGCATTTCATTTCCTCCGTAATTTAAAACGATGCAGCTTTTAATGGAATTTCATGATATCTTTTTGAATAAAACGATAGTTACGTCATAATAGTGTTTAAAACGCAAAACTTAAGAACGATCCAGGAAACTATTCGTAAAAAATTAACCGGGTTTCTGCCGAATTCTTGCAATGTTAGTAGCACAACCGAATTTCACCGATTATGTTAACTGCACAAAAATAATGAAAACAATTAAATGAATATTCTAGCTAAGATTATACAGATTAGCTTATTTTTGTAGGGTTGCAGTATTTCATTTCCCCCGTAATTTAAAACAATGCAGCTTTTAACCGAATTTCATGATATTTTTTTTAATAAAACGGCAGTTACGTCATAATAGTGTTTAAAACGTAAAACTTAAGAACCATTCCAGGAAATTATTCGTAAAAAAATAACCGAGTTTTTGCCGATTTCTTGCAATGTTAGTAGCACAACCGAATTTCACCGATTATGTCAACTTCATAAAAATAATGAAAACAATTAAATGAATATTCTAGCTAAGATTTTACAGATTAGCTTATTTTTGTAGCGTTGCAGCATTTCATATCCTCCGTAATTTAAAACCATGCAGCTTTTATCCGAATTTCATGATATTTTTTTCAATAAAACGGTAGTTACGTCATAATAGTATTTGAAACGTAAAACTTAAGAACCATTCCAGGAAACTATTCGTAAAAAAATAACCGAGTTTCTGCCGAATTCTTGCAATGTTAGTAGCACAACCGAATTTCACCGATTATGTTAACTTCACAAAAATAATGAAAACAATTAAATGAATATTCTAGCTAAGCTTATACAGATTAGCTTATTTTGGTAGCGCTGCAGCATTATTTCCTCCGTAATTTATAATACAGCAGCTGTCAACCGAATTTCAAATTATTGTTTATATTAAAACGGTGCTAATGTTGTTACTGTGTTTAAAATGCAAAGCTTGAAAACCAATTTAGGGCGCAATAACAAAAGGTACTCCTAAATTTCACATACATCAGAAGTTAAAATTAGCTTCATGAAACCGTGATGAAATTCTTTGTAGAAGATTAACGGAATTTCAACACAACTATCGCAAAGTTAGTGGCACATGAAGGACGATAATGTTATTTAACAAGAAAAAAGCTTTGTGTATTTGTTTTTCAAATTGTTAAAGTTATTTTAAGTACCTAGCGTTCTACTTCTAACGACAACCAAATTTCATGAAACTCTTTATATCGCCTTTACGTAGAACTGCACAATAACAACGTAAGACAGATATAATAATAGGTATATAAAATTCAGTAGTAATGCGTGAAAAACTACTCTTAAATGTAAAAGTTTTCTATAATGTAGGTACCTACAATATTTTAGCCGAATTTCGTGAAACTTCTCAGCCAAGCTTGTTAAATTTTCAGTTGTGCATATTGGAGAAACTACAAAATTGTATGAAAATTCTTTACTTTAAACACGTAACAAGTATAAGACGACAAGTCTTATAAACAAACACATTAACCGAATTTCACAGAAAAAAATTACTTGAACATTTTTATTTACACGAATACTGATTAAAATGATATTTTGAAAAATGTAACCCGCACAATTTGTATTACTATTGTTGTTAAGAACCGGATTTTACTTTTCTCTGCCAACTATTGATTATTACTGCTAGTACCTATATTCAAATACAAAAAAAAATCATTTTAAGAATTCGTAGGAATATAATTTTTTCTAGCGATGTATTTTAATGGAATTTAGGAATGTTATTATAAAGCTTACAACCGGTTTTTACAAATGACTTTTAATAGAAATATTCAGTTAATCGTTGTTGACAAAAAAACTATGTAAAACGAAATTTCTTTTTAAATTTTAACCATTTAGTTTTCAATATTTTCAATGTTAAATGCATGATTTCTTCTCAGAAATCAAATAAATACCTGCTTTCATTAAATTTGCAAACCTTAGAGTGTAATTAGAAAATAAAAAAATATTAATGCATGTAATTTTAGCACTACACACGGCATGCATGTATTCACTCGTGCACACATATGTATACACTAAAGAACATTTTTAACTTCCTGTACACAAAAACAACACTTGTTAATCCTCGTTTACAACCGAGAGCCAACAGGTGGTGAATATTAAACAGAAAATTCTCCAATTGTGCCTCACCTCCGGTAAATTCGAAACAATCAAATTGTTATTCGCCATCGAATCCATTCTTCCTCAATCAAAGTCAAAAAAATAATAAAAACCAAGAGAAACTTTCACTGCAACGTCATAATAAAAAACCAAACACAAAAACCATCATCCTCTTGAACCATCAGGGCCATTTAAAGGCACCATGAGAAACAAGAAACGCCGTGCAGCAACAACCACGTTGCTTTTCTTAACGCACGCAACATTCAGAAATCACATCGCGTTCGATTTAAATTCACACACACAAAAATTCGATACTTGAACCACACAGCACACAATGATGCGGTGCGTTTACGCGGACGTACGCACAAATACGCGTCTATTAAAGAGATTCGGAGGCATTTTAATTCAAGAATCGAAAGACGCCGAGTCGTTCGCACCTAACCTAACATCGACTCGGTGGAATCGGTTTTAAAACCGAGCATACAAGCTAATCTTACTTAAGAAAGTTACTCCGTCTCCCTCTCCTATTGGTGTATTTAGCTGTGGATCAATTCTTGTTGTAGACTTGAAGCCTGAAATGGTTGAAAATCACGACCAGCAGGAGAAAGACCGCCATTTTGTTGCAGTTGTTTAGATATTTTAGCGAAATGGCGATCAAAATTTGACCAAATTATTTTTTATGTAATTTTAACCAAAGTATAATGAACATTCACCAGGAAACCTGAAGTTAGATATGTTTTTAGGTATTATCTTATTCTTATTAACATATAGATTTTTGGGAATACTACCCATTTATTGATAAAGCGTATCGAGACAAATCGAATGCTTTTTTCCAAGCTCTCTAGCTTACAAAAAATAATTTGGCAGAGCTCTACAAAATTTGGTATGTTACTAGACTATTCCAGTATAGGAACATGTTATGATAACAAATTGTTTATTAAATTGTAGAAAATGCCCAAGAAAATCTTTAGAATTTTGTAATATTTGAAAATTTCCAAAATATTTTTTTTGTTTCGTCTGGTGGGACATAGGGACGGAATATAACTTATTTTTTTAAAGACCCTAACATCTCCGTGATGCCCTCTATGAATTTTTGAAATTTTCATTTTCTCTCAAGCGGTTTGTTTAAAATTTGGTCAGCCGATATAACTTGGGACAGGATCAGGCCCTGACATCTCTGTAACACCCTCTATGAGCTTTTGTAATTTTCAGTTTTATTATCTTTACCTTCAAAATGGCGACCGCTGTTATTTTTAAAAATTTTTGATTGTCACGTTAATTTACTCAAAAATGAGTTGGTAGATTCATATGTATTTTGGTATGTTAGCACTCCTTCTCAGTAAGAGAAAACAGTTATGTTAAAAAAGTTTTTTCAAAATTTTGTAAATTAAATGGTAACCGCTGAAATTTACGTTAATTTGCTCAAATATAAGTTGTCGGATCTGTATGAAATTTGGCATCTTAATAGTCCTTTCTAGAAGGAAACATGTTATTATAAAATAAAACATGTTATAAATCATAGAAAATTACAAAAAAGATTTTTCGGTTTTTGTAAATCTTTTGAATATTTTCAATACATTATTTTATTTTAAATCAGAAAAGCTAGAAACTACGGGGTATGATTTAACTCTTTTCCAAGGCTTTAAAATTTCTGAGACACCCGCTGTAAATTTTTGAAAATTAGAATTTCTTTAAGTAAATGGCAACTCTCACAAAAAAAACGCTCTATGCTGTATTGCTTATCATAGACAGTAGATTAAGGTTATCAACTGTTAGACTCTTTAGATGTTATAATAGATGGGGGAAGGGGCTACTCTTCCCCGTGTGCCAATTTATTAGCTGGCTAATTTTTTTTGGTCTCTGGTGTTTCACCGAAATATAAAACTAGCCATGATAAATTTCTGCTTCTATTTATATTTTGTAGACGTTTCGAGTCTAAGCGATTGCTGCTATGATTAACGATTATTCATACTTTGATTATATTTAAAGACATCAGTCAATAGCGTACTTAGAATGTGGTTTTTTATGGGCCTTGGTGATAGTTTTGACCCCTTTGAAAATATTAAAAAATTTTAGTTAGGTATCGAAACTATTTAATAGGTTAAAAGTTTTAGGTAATATGCACAATGTGACGATTCATACCCTTGTTCTTATAAAAGGGCCAAGTTCTTCATTTTAAAACGTCACATACTTCTAACTTAAGACCACATAGTTTGAATACTACATACTAAACTAATTCAGGTAAAAGTCGAGAATTACCACACAGCCAAATGCCATTGTAGGTGTTCACCGCAGGCATCTCGTCCTGATAGGAATGTTCTGTTCGTTTAGAAACATTCAAATGAACGTTTTTAGAACGCCTTTAGCTCCCGCCATTCGAGCATTCTTACGAGTACTTACGAAAGATCTATAAATTGCCATGTAGATCGCGCCTGAATGTAGACAGCACGCAAAGCGTGCTTATCGCAATCTAAGTCAGCATGAAAATTTTCAGCCCGACTAAGGGAACATTACTAATATTAAAATTACGTTTGCTTGCATGCGATTCTAGTATAATAGTAATTCATCTTTTGAATATTCATGACGCAATTGAAATAGAAAATCAACAAAGAAATTCATGCAAAGTAATATTTAGAAGGACGAAAACCCTAAAGTGCACATATGCACGCTTTTCTGATTTTGTGAATTACTGATGATACTGTCACAGGCTTCCACCGTTTTACTTGTTGTATTGATTAATTTGTCTATCATAATACAGTCTTGGTTGTAAAAAGCAAAACTAAATTTCAATGAATCGATAGGAAAAGAGGGTGAATTTTCTTCAAAATATACTAGGAACCAATCTTATTGACCTATACCCAGATTTTGAAAATATTTTTGGTGTCGACTGTAGTAATAAGACATGATGAAGAAGGGAAATAAGTCGATCTTTATCTCATGCCATACCCTTATAAGATCTCTTTTGCGAGTAAAATTAGCCATCGCTCTCATTTCCTCCCCCTCGCTCGTTGACGCATTATTTCCTTATTTTGTTTTCGTTCCCCAACCACTCCCCACTTCCTCATTACCGTCTTTCCCCTTTTTCGTCCCTCGCTCCCTACTCTTTCACTCACTTTTTACCTCTAACTGCTCCTCCTACCTTTATTCTCTCCCCACTTCTTCTTCACCCGCTGCCCAATCCTTAAGTCACACCTCAATTTCTTACTTACCTATGCTACCTAACTGCACTTTCTAATTTTTCCTTCTCCCTACTTCTACTATCCTCGCTCTTCACACCTTCACTCACACCTTCACTCACACCTTTCTTCCTCACTCACCTATACTTCCTTATTCCTTTACACCTTCATAACCGCTCTCCTTACCTTTTCCCCTCTCCCTTTCCTTCGCCCAACCTTTTACAGAAGTTTGCCAAAACACAAATAGCTTCTCTTTCAAAACCAATCAACCTCTGTCCCATCACACAAAGACTAATGCCCAAAAATGTAATCTATTAAAATGTTTTTTTCACTCTTCCAGGTTTGGTTTTATACCCTCTCCTACAATAAGCACAATAATTCACAATTCTTTTCAAAACATTCTTTTAGGATAACAATTTGTTCCCACCAACAGACACCGTTCTTAAAACAAGTTCTTACCATCTACCGGAACAATTTACGCCGTACTTCCCCATATAAACTTGTTCAAAAAAATCTACATTTTTTTATAATTTATTTTTCAATAAAAATTAAATAAATAACGTACATAAATAAACACCCAGGAAACCATGTCATATTTATAAATAAAACAAGCAGCATTCAGAAATAATCGAGCGTTTTGGCATTTCTGTTTAGTCTTTAATTATGCACTTCACTATTCTGTAACTAGTTTAATGTTAAGTACACATTAGGAAGCAAGTGAATCACTCAAACTAACAATAGTTTAGAGAAAATTCTAGATTTTTCTTATTTCAATTATACCGGCAAAGAAAAATAGCATATGACATAAGTGCCCACCTACACATGTTTATTTAAAAATCAAACATGTAAATTTAGCAGTTAAAGAGTAAGGAATTGGAATGATCTTGAAGTTTTCTGTGCTATTTGTCCAAATTTAATCAACCTCTTCAATGGTAGGTCCATCTTTTCCATTTTGCTCACCCTTTCCACCTCCACTCCTATGCAACTTCGTCATGATGGGACTACAAATTCGTGAAAGTTCCCCGTAGCGATGTTCAAACTCGTCCTTTTCAGCGCATTGGTTACCATCCAACCATTTGATGCAATTTTCACATTCCCTTTGTATTTTTCCCCTCTCGTCCGAGCTCAACTTACCACCCGCATCTTCAACTGCCTGCTTCATGCTGAAGACGTAGCTTTCCAAACGGTTCTTACTGGCGATACGATCCCTTTGGCGATCATCTTCTTCCTTGTATTTTTCGGCTTCATCAACCATCCTTTCGATGTCCCTTTTCGATAAACGCCCTTTATCGTTCTTTATGGTTATGCTTTTCGATTTTCCTGTGCTTACCTCCACAGCGGAAACGTTCAAAATACCATTGGCGTCCATATCAAAGGTCACGTCAATTTTGGGGATACCTCTCGGTGCTGGTGGAATTCCACTAAGATCAAACGTGCCCAACAAATTATTATCTTTGGTCATAGCCCTTTCACCCTCAAACACTTGAATGGTGACGGCTGGTTGGTTATCAGAATAAGTAGTAAATGTTTGGGTTTGTTTTCCAGGAATCCTTGAATTCCTTTCGATGATTTTCGACATGACACCGCCAGCGGTTTCGATACCCAACGACAAGGGGGTGACATCAACCAGAAGCACATCTTGAATTTTCGAGCTTTGATCTCCGCTTAAAATCGCAGCTTGTACGGCCGCACCATACGCCACAGCTTCGTCGGGGTTGATGGAAAGGTTTAAGGGTTTTCCGCAAAAGTAATTCTGAAGCAGGGATTGAATTTTTGGGATCCTTGTAGAACCACCAACTAACACCACGTCATGGACGGTTGCCTTATCCATCTTGGCATCCGCCAAAGCTTTCTCCACTGGTTGTAAAGTTCCTCTAAAAAGGTCCATGTTTAGTTCCTCAAAACGAGCTCGCGAAATCTTTGTATAAAAATCAACTCCATCGAAAAGGGCGTCGATTTCCAACGAGGCCTCTGTGCTGGATGAGAGGGTGCGTTTGGCTCTTTCAGCGGCGGTTCTTAAACGCCTAAGGGCGCGAGGATTTTTGGATAAGTCTTTGTGGTACTTCCTTTTGAATTCGTCCACGAAGTGGTTGACCAAGCGGCTATCAAAGTCTTCTCCGCCCAAATGGGTATCACCAGCGGTTGATTTAACTTCAAATAAAGATCCCTCGTTGATGGTTAAGATGGAAACATCGAAAGTTCCACCACCAAGATCAAAAATCAAAACGTTTCGCTCACCCCGCAAGTTCTTGTCCAGCCCATAAGCCAAAGCTGCTGCTGTTGGTTCATTGATGATTCGAAGAACGTTGATTCCAGCGATAGCTCCAGCATCCTTCGTTGCTTGTCTTTGGGAATCGTTAAAGTACGCCGGAACGGTGATGACAGCGTCCTTGACAGGGCCTCCCAAGTATGCTTCGGCGGTTTCCTTCATTTTGGTGAGCACCATGGAGCTGATCTCTTCAGGATTGAACCTTTTCATCGCAGCCTTGAACTGAACTTGAATTTTGGGCTTACCTCCTTCGCTTACCACCTTGAAGGGCCAATGTTTTAGATCATCCTGAATTTTGGGGTCGTCGAATTTACGTCCGATGAGTCTTTTCGCGTCAAAGACGGTGTTGCTGGGGTTCATCGCCACTTGGTTCTTAGCGGCATCGCCAATAAGCCGTTCGGAGTCCGTGAAGGCCACATAACTTGGTGTTGTACGATTACCTTGGTCATTGGCAATAATTTCGACTTTCCCTTGCTGGAAAACCCCTACACAGGAATAGGTCGTGCCCAGATCAATTCCAATAGCTGGAACTTTCACCATTTTTACTCGAAAACTGAAAATTTGACAGAAATGCTTTCGAACTCGATTGTTTTGACTTTTCAAACTGAATCGAAGCGCGCCTAGAATTCGTTTAAATATGATCGGCCGTGGAAAATTCTGGAAATGCTTTGATTGTACCACTTCGGGACAATTCGTACGAGTCTGTTGATTGATCGAAGAAATTCGCGGAAATTTTTTTGCGCATTTTATTTGTTTTGTTGGAAATCGAAGAAAATGTAATTTTGCGCTATGAGGGTAATTATATGGGAAATGGGCAAGACGGAACGTGACCTGTAGAATTTCGCTCAGTGCACGAAGGTGCTATTTTGATGCGACATCTGATTCACTAAAACGGAAATAGAAAACTATTAATTCAATACTTTTGTTGTGACATTTGAATTGGGCTGTGCGACATTAGGATCGTCATATTTTTCAACGTTTTATAACTAAATATATCAGAAAATATTTATTTAAGATAAATTTTAATTAATTTTTAAGGGGGGGGGGGTTACATTAAGGACGCAGTCTTTAATTAAATATAAACAAATTCTGCTATTTTTAAAAGTAACTATAATTTTTAATGACCTTTACAGCAAATTTTTGGTTCATTAAAATAGTAGTTTATGACCGTGTTACAACGCTGTTTGATCAGACAATAACAATATAGAATTGGTAATAGTCAACAATCAATGACAATTGATTTGTAGGGCGTGGAACAGCGTGGAGGATACAATTACTCTATACATATATTAAACCGATGTTACGGGTCTATAAATAATTGATGAAAAACTAAATACTATTAAAAAATCTTGCCAAGGTTGCGCATTTAAATGCATTAAATAAAAATTGTGTAACTTCAGTGGCGTAGTCAATTTATTATGATTATGAAATGTTTCAATTAATTGCACATAACCGTACATGAGGTAACAAATATCTAAAAATGTAGAGTTTGATTCTAATTCAAGTGATTCAACTTTAACTCAAAAACGTTTTGATTTAATTTAATTGAATTGATTTTATCAAATTAAAAAACCTCTGTTCAGCTTACAAACTTCAGTTCAATTCCTAGTAAGTGAACCAGTTAATTTGAGAAATTCCGCTCAATTCAGAATAATTAAATTTGCATTCAGTTTAACGTGAGTGATTCAATTCAATTCAGAATAATTTAATTCAATTTAAGTAAATCGATTTACAATAATTTGATACAATTCAAATCAATGTAATTAAATTCAGGCAATTTAATGAAGTAATTCAATTAAACAAAATGCAACAAGGACAACTTACTATAATCATAAAGTACCTGTGTAGAAATGTCAGGGTCGTGTGTACGCAGCTATTCCGTAAGTTTCCGTGTATTATGATTATACTATGTTTATCTCTTACGCACTACGTATTTCGCAATCTACCTCGCACACTCTTAAGTTGTCATCGATGCTTCTATTATGCCTAAGTTACGACGGCAGTAATTTTTTATAAATTTTTTTTGAAAAGGGTTTCTCAGGATTTAAATAAAAACAAAGATTGAAAGACAAATTCCTTCGCCAAAATTAGGGGAGGAGGGGAAAAACTACTCCCCCTGCCTAGTTATTGCTGTGCTTAAAAATCGACTTCTAAATCTTTTCTACTGTGATGAGCAATTTAGCTTAAACACAATTTCTTATTGTTCCTTGTTTATTAAAAAAAAGAAGGGCATGAGTTTTTGATTTTCAAAAAATTCATCGAAAGCGTCGAAAGAGAAATTAGCATACTGGGTCACGAACCAAATTGTAGCTGATCGTTAGCTCTAACCTTACAAAGTTTTAAAAAACTCTTATGCCGAGTTTTTGAGAAATTTTTTTTGAAAATTTCCAAAATTTTAAAAATATTTTCACTTCACAGTTTTAATTCTTACAAAAAAAATTTTTTAAATAGTAAAATTGTGTTTCTCTATTGCTATTGTAGTATTAAATTTAATCTCGATCTCTCAACTCGTTTTTGCGTAAATCAGCGTTAAAACTTTTCAAAAATGCATAGTAGACGCCACAGCGAAATTAGCAAGCTGGGACACGTACCAAATTATAGCTCAGCGTTAATTCTATTAGCCTACCTACAAAATACGACAAAAATCGTTGCTCCAGTTTAAGAGCGATCGTATTTCGAAAATTTTCAAAATTTTGAAAATATTTTTACACTCCAATTTCAATAATTTTGAAAATCTTCTCCATGATAACATTGTTTTGCCTTACAGCTACTATGGTAACAAATTTTATCTCAATCTGTTCACTCGTTTTTGAGTAATAAGGCGTTACAGTCAAAATTTAATAAAATCATAGCAAACGCCTTTTTGTAGCTATACTGTTGGGAAAAAGCTTTCGATTTGTCTTAACCGTCTCTATCATCCTGTGTTCCTAAATTTCTTAAATTCTGCTAAGAAAATGATCCCAAAAGAACTTTTTAGCTTCACAAATTCTATTGCACTCAGGTATACCAAATTTCATTAAAATCGGTCCAGTAGTTTCTGAGATTTTGCGTTACACACGTGCACATACAGACAGACATTCTTTAAAAGCCATTTTTTTGGCTTCCTTAAGGTGCAAAATCCGTTTAAATCTCGAATTGAAAATTTCTCGATCACTGTACATTCTCATACTGCAAATATGAGAAAGTAAAAATTGCAAAACTCACACTAAAATATTTGTCTGAAATATTACGGCTACATTCGTAAGTTTCAAGACATTTTGAAAAATCAAGATCAAGGAAAAAATTTACCAAAGTTGAAAAAAAAACTTACCTTTTTGAGAAGTATATTATTTGGAGAAAACGGTTTCGATCTTTTGCGTCTTTTATTTTTATTTTGATTTTTGTTTTTATCTTTATTTTTAGCAGATGATTTTGAAGAATTTTTATTAGGTTCGTACTTGTTTTTGCACATTTTCTGAAATATTTTGCAACACTTACATTAACAGCAGCCAAGCGGTTACTAATATTGTAATAATACATTCAGTTAATTATGTTCACGTGTGGGTAATTTAATAGCTGGAGCTGTTTACGCCCCTACTAACTGATAAATAATAATGTGTGGAGATTAATGCTAATAATAAGGCAATTTCTAAATTTTATTTAAATACACAAGTTTTATTGTAAATTAAAAATTTTATTTAAAATCAAAACTTTAATTCTGCATACAAGTATTTTCATTAATTATTGTAGAAAACAATGTTAATAAGATACAATTAATTCTAAAAACGGAATTTTTTAACTGTAAATAATTATTTGTTTTGGTTCTGAATTAGAACAAAGTTGCAAATTCCAATTTTTAATTGTTTTGCCCGTATTATTTTATCCTAATTTCAGTTACTGAAAGTAATCACTAGTTACACTTTTCTATACATTTTCGTATTTTGGGTTGCATACCGTTATCTTCCACAATTTTTCATAATTTACAAAACTGAATTGTGTGCATAACATGGAATTTAGTACTACGACGCTCTTTGTTCCAACAACGTTTTAAAAAATAAATCTAACAAAAAGCTGAAGTGTTACCTTCGAATGTACTTTCCCGTACTAGATATTAATACTTACTGTTTTTTCAGAAGTGTAAATTTTATAATTGTAAACCGACTGTTAAATTTTTATGAAAACAAGCTATACAGGGTGTTAATGAATTGTAGGGACTAACTTCTAGGGCTTGCAAAACACAGCAAAGCAAACAACTTTCGTTAATAAATGTGTGGTCAAGAGTGTTTCCTTTAGTGAATACAGCCTCTTAAAGATTCTTTAAGAAGTACCTGAAAATAGGCAACTCAAATTGCATTTTCAATTATTTTGCACAGGTATTTTAAATTTAATTTGAATTTAAAAAGTTGGAAAGAGGGCTTTATTTATCCTGTATTAATTTCCGTCGTTATGGAAACAAATAGTAGGTAGTAAATTGAGTTGCCTACATTTAGGCGCTTCTTAAAGAATGTTTGAGAAGCTCTATCCCTGGAAGGGAACACTTTTGACCACACATTTATTAACAAAAGTTGTTTGCTTTGTTGTGTTTTGCAAGCCCTAGAAGTTTGACCCTATAATTCATTAACACCCTGTATACTAAAGTACCGACACGATTTGACGTTTCTTCACAAAAAACTTGGAAACAATTCAGTTTACTTTACAATCTCACTCGCTCTCTCTCTAACTGACTCCTATGCGTTGACTGGTCTTTCGGTGGTAAGAGTAGAGAGATATTTTATAGCAAAGTGAAATTGTTATTAGTTACTCTAGGTAAAAAAAAAATTTCTATTTCTTATCACTACTGTGTAAAAAAAAAAGGGTTTGCCGAAACCCGGGATTGAACCGGGGACCTTTAGATCTTCAGTCTAACGCTCTCCCAACTGAGCTATTTCGGCTGATGTGTATGTAAGTAATGTGGAAAGTAAATAAAGTTCAAGATCTGTGTGTTTTTCGATAATTATAATCATTTCTTTTTAAATTTTATACATATTTTCCAAATAACAAGTCAAACATACAACTTTTTGTAGAAAACTTTTTTTACCACATTTAATCCATTCTTTACAAGCATTGTTATATTTTATACATAGTTATTTGAAACATACAATTAATTACTGTAAATAATTAAACAAGGAAATAGGAAATGACGTCAATGGTCAAAGATCAATAATTCTTTTACCGCAAAGTTAGCAAATTTACCAATACAGTGGTTATACTTTTTGGCCACAGATGTCGCGTTACGTTTCAAATACAAGCACCAACTAATTGTTTCAAAAGAACAATTTTCTGAAATCATAGCAATTTGTAAATAGCGCGAGTCTAATTTTCTTTTTCTATCATTTTATTTAATGTTTTAAACATTACAATTTTTAGTGTTCTAGTAAGAAAGAGGTAAATTTTGATTTAGGGACAGAATTGCATTGAAAAATAACGTCATCACGCAATTAGAATATTTTAAGTAAGAAAAATGCATTAAGCAAATTAGAAAACACTTTAAATTTTAGTACCGTGTACCTGTCAGGAGTAAAAAAATGAATAGGCCATAAAACAGTTATAAATAAACTGGTTATTGTATAATTAAGCAGAGATAAATTCTAGGTAAGTTCGTATGACATTACGATGGCGTTCTTAGACAATTATTACAATAATTAATGTTTTTTAAATAATTAAAATAAACAGATCTGGTCTAGACGTGATTACAAATCAGAATTCTTATTATCCATTATTATTACTCTTGGGTGTTGGTTGGTTGCAGGATTAATTATAAAAATGTGATTGTTGCGTCTGTTTTATTTCTTTTAAGGAATTTTATTATATTGGCGCCTTAAATCGCTGTTCAAACCAATTTTGATTTAATGGTTTTAAATTAGCATTTACATGTTCTTTTCCTAGTTTTTTTTTCTTTGGAAAAGTAATAAAAGTCTACATTCGTCTGACAAGAATCTAGCAAGCGTAGGCTACATACATTTTTATCGCCGTTTCCTTGTTTTGGCACGTGCAGCTGCCATTTTGGTTTTATTACCCAAGGCAATTTATTTCATACGTGTTAAACTGCAGCTAGTGCAACTTTTTCGAATTACGTATTAACAATATTTGCTGCTTTTAAGCGTTGGGAAAAAATAATCAGTTTTTACAATTTGTGAGTATGTTTCCGTTTACGGCCATCTTTCATGGACGTGTCAAATCCATTAGTAGATGATTTAATTTTCTCTTTCAAAATTGGAATAACAAATTTCTCGATTTGTAATTCAGAGCGATTTATTTTTGCGAATACATAAGATTGTCAGCAAGATGGCGCCAGACTCGGGTGACGTAAATAAACGTACTGTTTTGGCACTGCTGAATTTTTAATTAATGTATCGTTTATTTTATTTCTGTGTCACTACCAGTAATCTGAACATAAATTTTTCGGCACATTTTTAATTTATATAAAAATACTTGGCGAGTTTTGGCAGATGGCCATGATTATATGGGTTAAGTATAAAGCGCCATTTTGGCGGGCGCCTTGTAGAACTCATTTGTTTTGTTTATCATTTTCTTTTATGCCTCAACGAACATTAATTAATTATATTTTTCAACTGTTAAATTGATTTTTTAAAATAAAATTATGTCAATGAAAAACCAAAGATAGATTTTTTCGTTTTATTGGATTAAACTAATGGTTTTGCTTTGCAGTCTGCCATTCTGGTATCCTGGTGATCACATTCATTCACGGAAACGTATTTGTAAATGTAGTAAACAACATGAAGAAAAAGAAAGGAAACACGAGTTCAAAACTTATTGAACCAGCTAACAAAAACAATAGCGAAACCAAGATAGGCACAAACTGATTAATAGAAACAAACAGACAGACAGACAGACATAAACATACAGCCAGACAAACAGACACATAGGGCAGATCGATACATACATATAAACAGGAAAACACAAACTGATCGATAAATAGGTACAGTAAAATCAAGATATACAAACCAACAGACACATACAGACTGATAGACACAAGCAGACAGATCGACAGACAAAAACAACTGACAGACGAATAAAACCTAATATCAGATTATTCGAATAAATTCGAATGGCGGATTTAATAACGGATTCTGAACTGTTACGAATTTGACAGCACTAATATATAGGTGGCTATGGGAAGAAACGAGGGGTAGGGGAAACGAGTGACGAAAGGTGGGGGTGATAGAGGAAGAGAAACGGTAAAAATAATTGGGAGATAGTGGGAGAGCGAGGAAAGAGGAAAAACCTGTTGATGGGAGGTAATTGGTGAATACTAGTAAAAAAATCTACCTTATACGAAATTCATAACATGAAAATTCTGTCCCAAAAGACACTAGTTACGGCGCTGGAAAACAATTTTTTCTAAGAGCTGCGAGCAGTTTTAGTACGTAAAAATTTTGTTTACATATCATATCTAGAACGTAACCTTTACATGAATGTGGATATGCAATCGAAACACCTTGAATTTCCTTCAGGTCGCCCACACATTTTAGCCACGCAATTATGCATTCTGTTTAGTTACGCCACTGCTTTTCGGATATGCATTAAAGTTTGAAATGATTCTTACTACGTTGTCTCGTACAATTATAATGACTAGATGTAATTAGGTGATTATATGTATTTACTTATTATGTTCGCAGAATTTATATGAGAATACCCACTTCTGTGCACCATTTTCCAACCACACGCAATGTATGTTTAGATTTAAGATTAACATCTCTAAATAGAAACGGGAAGACCTCGACACAATATTTGCAATAAACAAGTTTTTGTGTTGATTGTATTTCCATATCATTTATTACAAGTAGTTTTTTTCTTTCGTTAGTTGTATTGCATACAGAATTTAGAATGTATAAAAAAGTGTATACGTAATTTTAGGGGCACACGAAGGGGAATATCAATACAACTCCCATTGAAAAAAAAGCATTACTTTTAAAAACAGTAAAACTGGAATTCTCATTCTAATTTTTCGAGCCAGCCAGGATTTAAATTTTCAGGATGTGGTTTTTAAGGGAGAAAATTTAATAAAAGGAAGTGATATCTCTAAAAGCAGTTCCCCAAACTGTGGGAAAAAGGGAGAATGCTTTTACGGAAACATGTGCGCCCATGGCGAATGTTTTTATGGGAAAAAATTAGAAAAATTTGTTTATGTGTGGGGCGTACATATATTAATGGAAACTATACTTTCCCTTAGCAAAAATTTAGAATTGGCAAGTTTTTCGTATCTATTCTAACACGAAAAGCATTGATCGCCTATGCGCGTCGGAGAGCAAATTTTTGAATCTGGACGCTTTTTAAGAGAACCTTAGTATAAAAGTAGTTTTCTGGGAAAACCTCGCTTGGAGGTTTTAAATAAACAAATTACCAGCATCGTCTTCCTAGCTCTCAGGATCATTCCGCTGTTGCCAAGATGTAATGAGTTATAAACCCAAGGTTGTAATAAAAAGTAAAATTAACCTCGTGCACTTCCCTATTTTACAATTTTTTGCGTGCACTCCACCCACCGGCTGGATAATAATTACCCTTTCAGAATCCAGAGTTTCCTTTAAGTAACGTTGCCTACCTACCACGTGAACGCGAACTTGCTAATATGACAAGTAGTTTGAGAGTAAAAAGTTACGGAATGTTCTAAAGGCAAGGTGAAGAATCGTGTAGGCTTGGAGCAGATGTAAAACAAGCTAGAGTTTCGTAACAAAACAAGAGAGCGTCGTCGCTACACCCTAACGTAACGATAGCGTTGGCGTTATCGTTATCCATAGCGATGCATAGAGAAGGGTTGGCGTTGGAAGTTGATTTGTTTGAGAGCAATGCACGTGCAATCACCAAGTCGGCGTCGGCGACAGAGAGAACGCATCAGCGCTCTCTCGCCCCGCGACTCACGGCATGACGGCTATTTTGACGGGAAGGTCGGTCACATGACCCGCCGACGGTCGCGGGGGCACAGACGCGGCGGGAGTGAGGCTAGACTTTCCACAGCGAACGTCTGTGGCCATGACTGCACATTCGCGAATGTAAATTTTTAGTATTACTCGGTGTTGTGGCTTTTGCAGCAAATGGTGGTGTACGGCGTGTGTGTGATATTAATAATTGTGCCCATCCCCGTGTCTGTCTTTCCTTTCTGGCTTCTATAAATTGAAAAATTGGTGCAAAATGTGCATCTCGTCGTGCGAGGAGGGAGTTTGCGCAAACCAGTAGTTCTGTGTAAGCTGCCGAACCAGACGACCGCCGGTCGCAGAGGCAGACATGTTTCGGTAGACGTATGGTCAGGTCGCGTTAGAGATCCGAGCGGTACAGGGATTCCAAGTGTATGACAGCGACTTTCGGGCCGCGTAAAGCGACCAAACGAAAATGTGCGGCCCATTGGGTTACGTAATAAGTTAGCGCGAAAATTATTGACGCTCGGTCGTGGGCTGCGGAAAGAAAAAAAAATGATGGAAGTAACACCTCATCTAAAAAGTGTCTTAAAAAATTACCAGCACAGTGCTACGAAGAGCCTGCAGGGGCCGGGATTGTCTTTGGTGGCGACGAAGGCAGAATCGCCGGATTTGAAAGAGGAAGAGTTCATCCAGCCAGCTCCATTGCCAATCCAGCAGCTTCCAATTTTAACGACTGCCGACACCAGTTGTAGTGAACGCACGGAGACGATTCTCGAAGGAGAAAACATCTCCTGTTTCGTGGTTGGTGGTGAAAAACGTTTATGTTTGCCTCAGGTGTTAAATTCTGTGTTACGAGACTTTACGCTCATGCAAATCAACCAAGAATGCGATCAGCTGCAGATCTACTGTTCCCGGTGCACCCCTGAACAACTCAACGTCCTGAAGAGCCAGGGCATCCTCCCCAGCAGCGCCCCCAGCTGCGGACTCATTACCAAAACCGACGCCGAAAGACTCTGTAGTGCCCTTTTGCATTGCCAAGTTTTCCCCAGCATAAGGCCGCCCAAAGGGACCCTTACTTTTTTCGTTTACCACGAGTGTTTCGGGAAGTGTAGGGGGGTCTGTGTACCCGATTTGTTTACCAGCAAGGACGCAAGGTGCATAGAATGTCTCGACTGCAGTGGTGCATTCACCCCGCAACAGTTTGTGTGTCATGTGCACAGAGACTTGGAAAACAGAACCGTGCACTGGGGGTTCGACTCCACTAATTGGCGCTCGTACCTCCACATCTGCAAGGATCAAATTGATCACGAACGCCTTACCAAGTATTTGGATGTTATGAAGGACCAGTTTGATGGAAAAGTGCCATTCGCTCCTCCGGTTGTGGATACCAACGTTAGCAACATGAAAAGAAAACAGGTCAGCTTTGTTTTCTTGATCTCTTCCATTTATTGTTGTTGTTGTGTTTACCGGTTTTACCTATGTAAGCTCTTTAGCAGATCGACAATGCGCTTATCATAACAAAGGTACCCCTGTTTTACGATGATGTTTATTCATTATCGATGAGGCCGCAGCCTTGGGGGGAGGTTTCACCCTGTGCTTGCCCCAGGTGTTATAATATTGTATTAGGTCACGAGAGTGTTTTTACCATTTTATTTTTATAGCTCTACTTAATTTTATTACCGACTTGGGACGGTTGCAAGCAATTCTTACTAAAAAAACGGCTGCTTGATGTCGGTTTTAGCAACGGTAGGAAATCTTTGTCATTAATACATTTTTTTTTACCACAATCGGGTGTTATTAGAAAAATGTTTGGGGCGTCTTAGCCCCCTTCCGCATTGCTCAACCCATGAAACGTTTAGCAGTGACGTAGACGTTGAAGTAGGAGAACTGCACCGGTGAATTTTCAATTTATATAAATCGTGATGTGATCCCTATGGTATTTACCCAAATCCACCACCTCTCCCCGAAAATGTACCATAGGTACGCCACTGGCTCGGCCCATTATGATGTATGATAACCTGTTACCGAACCTTACGTTCATTACTAATACCAATACTTCCTTGTCTTATCACGTTCTTGTAATGTTTCTCGACTAGAAATTGTTTTTCTGAAAGAACCTTTTTTAAATTCCTCAACGTTCATTTTTTTAGATTATCTTTTAAAGAAGCCATAATCATAAAATGTTATGCTTAATTTTATTCTGAACTTTATCTAGAGTAACTTGGTCGTACAAGAAATACGATGTTTGGTTTCGAAACAGTTTTTTTTCTGCTTTTTAAGATCGAGATTAAAACATTTGCGAGTTGCTTATTTTTTCGGATGGTTTGGTTGCGAGGTACGATTTTTGTATCTAGCCCTTTCTTTCCCAAATTAATTTTTTTTCTTGAAAAAAATATTCTTTCATTATAATTAGTAGAAAATGGGTTATAAATATGATATGTAACAAAAATTATCGAAAAAAGTTGTGGTATTACTGTTTTTTGCAATGACGCCATGTGGCATCTATGGGAAAGTGTGGTAATCAAAATATACAATGTTTAAAAAAATTTGAAAACTTTAATTCCATTCTTACGATGAATACAATGATAATGAATGCTAGAATGTAATATTATATTCTATGAAATTGCAAAAAACAATTTTTGTCCTTTGTCAGACAGAGAGCAACATTGCATTTGGCACAACCAATTCTCGCATAAGCTACCTTGCATTGTCTGCACCTTTTCTTGGGTTCCAAATGAGTTGGCCAGTGTCCCAAGTTGTCATACCTCACATCATCAATTGGTAAAGGATTCACAGGCCGTTTAGTAGGAGGTACTGGCGATGGTACCATTTCCTTACTAGGTCTTCCTCGTTTTCTTGATAAAATGTTGATATCTTTCTGCAGTAAAGCATGTCCAATTTCTGATCGAAATGCAATCAACTTTTTATACTTGCTTTCTCCTCTCATTTCACAATCGCGCCTGTACAAAAGCCAACTATTGACAATACAAATGTCAATGAGGTGAAACACTATTCTGAGGTAATATCGCTTGACCCCTATTCTTATTCGATATAAAGCTACCAACATGTCATTGAGGTCCACGCCACCCATATAGCTGTTATACTCTCGAACGATACTTGGTCGCTGTATTTCAATATAGTTTTTGTCCGTGGTTGACCATCTCGTTACATTTTCAATAGGCATAATGCCTTTATATGTAGAAGCCACGTGTACACATTTATTGTCGTACCATCTGGTGATTACAACATTTTGATTTTTTTCTGTTACAAAGTCAAATGATCCCCGCCCTCTCTTCTTCAATGACTTTTCATCTTCTAACATTTTACACTGTGGCATTCTTGCTACTCTCACCGTTCCACATGCAAGTATGCCAACTTTTTTCAGATCGCATAATAAATCAAAAGACGTGAACCAGTTGTCCATGAAGAGTTTGAAATTAAGATTTTTTGGGATATTTTTGGCTAATCTGATAACAATATCTCCACTTATTCCCAATTGGGTTGGTTGTTTTATAGTTTCCTTGCCAACATAAACTTCAAAATCATATATTATTCCACTTGTGCCAGCTCTTGCAAATGTTTTGATACCCCATTTATGTGGCTTGTTCTTCACATATTGCTTCAAAGAACTGCGTCCTTTGAAAGGTATCATAATTTCATCAACAGAGTTATATTCCTCAGGTTCAATATGTGAGAAATTATTCTGGATAGCATCTATGAATGGTCTCACCTTGAACAATTTATCATAGTTAGGATCAGTTCGTGCTTTCATCTCAGAATTATCATTTATATGTAGCATTGTTCTCAATTTTTCAAATCTATTACGAGACATTGTGTCAGCAATTACTGATATACGTGTCTGCAGAGCCCAGTACTGCCTGTAACTGGGCATTTTCATAATACCACTCAGTATGTGAATTCCTATATACTGACACATTTCAGTGTAACATGTATTGACAGAGTTTCCTGTTTTTTGCACTGAATAAAGATTAGTTTGTTGAACCAAATTGTCTATTATGTAATCATCACAAAATAATTTGAAGTAAGAAAGTGGAGTCATATTTTGTTTTCTATCATTATTGGTGAACTGAACATTACATTCAGTGTTGACAATTTGTATATCTTTCTTCTCCCAAACCAATTTCTCTCTTTTCTTTTTTTTAGTACCAGTTACATATTTATCACCTGCAAACACAGACAACGGTACATTGTCTTCGTCATCAGAGGAAAAATTTGGGTTTTTTCCTAAATTTCTTCTTATCTCAGATAATGGTATATTATCCTCTTCATCAGATGATAAATGTTCAATTTCATACCTAAGGTTGCTTGTTGTGGGAATTTCGTTCTGAGCAGGAATTTCAATTTCATGAATATTCTCCACATTGTCTTCTTCCTCAGATGAATCTAAATCAATGTCAATATCGGAGATATCTCCCTCCATTAGTATCAGAAGTCGTTCTTCTTCAGTTTTGGTAAGACCTACACGTGTCATCTGAAATGAAAATAAAATCAAATGAAGGTGAAATTTGCCCATTGACGCCAATTGGCATCAATACTTAAAACCTACAAAATGTCACAATTTTTTATTATTTCTTCAAAAAATCACCCAGCAGACTAGTTATTGGGCTCAAATACGTGTAATTCAATTAAAAGATTTAATGAAATCAAAACTCACCTCTATTTTGCGCTCCACTAATACAGAAGAAAAAATTAACCTAGAATCTTTCTGACATTCACAATATTTACGTTGGTACTACGCAAAATATTTGCACTTCTGACTAGATGCTGCCATCTATATAGTAGACTGACTAACTTACCCAATTTTCAAACCAATTTATGTAGGTTCCTAATAGTTACAGGGTTCCAAATCTAAATATGCCATATGGCATCACCGGGAAAGAAAGGGCTAGAGAAAAACCGTTGTTATAAAGTTTTTTTGAAAGATTTAATTTCATTGTCGGAACAGTTCCACATCAACGTCGACCCCGAGGGGTCTCCCACTACCCCAAAAATTGTATGAGCGTTGCGGAATTTTAGTAGTATTGCCGATTAATTGTTAAATAATTTTGATTAAATATTGTAGTGTTGTAGACAGGATGCGAGGATTTAAATCGGACGATTTATATGGAAAATATCAATAATTTAAATCAACTTCATTTTGAGTGGGGTGTCGTTTTCATGTCAACTATTCCAGTTAGTACAATAACGCGCATCATTTGGTTATAAGCTTAGAATGGACTAGAATTAAATAAAAGTGTTCAACAATTATCCAAGGTAACGCATAATTTTTAACTTCGTTGGTTTTACGAAATTGTTTGTTGATGAATAAATGAATCTTTATAAAATTAGAATTTAGGAAGTTACAGTCATTATGCATTACTTTTACTCACCCTGTATACTTTGTTTGAATTGCATACATTATAAAGTAATTTTTACTTCTATACAAATCCTTACAAGAAATAAAATATTAATTATGCACAACAATACAAAAAAAAACAAACTAAAAACACTAAAACCATTTCAGGGAGCATAAATAGTAGCATTCCGCCATATAAACAATTTTACACAATATAAAAAATTCACTATAATTTTTTAACGACTGTTCAATATTTACTGTTTATTTTGATTATGACAGTGCCGCAGGCGTAGCAAAGTGCACACAGGGGGTTGAGGTAAGAGGGCAGACCCGTTGTATAGTTGTTATAAGCTGATCCAGGATAAGGGGGTCGATAAATCAAAACAATCTGATTTAAATTAAATAAATCGTTTGTTTTAAATTTTTTTCAAATATAAATTACGTTTTTTTTGCAACCTGGTTAATGCCGAGTATTTCGGGGCATTGCAGAGTTTGTGCAGTGTGTACAAGTATTCCTGACAAAGGCTTACTTTAAAATTGTAACTTGTCGACATGCAATTTTTTCAAGTTTCATAAATCGACGTTTGCCGGTTATCGATATTGTCGATTTATTGCTGAGTAATTTTGTTTAAATATTGTTGAATACTGCCGAGCAGTGCAAAGTATAGCCGAGAGTGTGTTTGAATAAGTACTGCCGACAGTAGCTCGACCCCTAATTTCTTGAATCAAAATTTTTTCAAGTGTTGTTTATAAGGAAACCTTTGAATGTTTGTGTGAATATTTATCGACAGCTATTTTGCCGACATGTTTGTAATTTTTTCTGTCATTTCCAACACCATGTGGCCATAATTATTTAGTTTTTAAGTTGTCGACATTTGTTTTTACAAAACTTAGGCAAGAACTATACATATAATGTATGTATAGTCCTTGACTTAGGGAAAAAATGTTTTTTTTTTGATATTTTCTAAATTCGACAGTGTCGGAAACTAGCGTTGAACTTCTCAGTTGTCAATGTCGAAATGTTTTAACCTCAACAACTTTAAAATTGTATTTTGTCGATATTCGATATTCTTCCAAATTTTTATAGGTTTGGCTTATAATTTATGTTATAACAACTGTTTTGTTAAAAGTTTTATTCATTGATTCTCTGTTTTCACTTCAGATTTGAGCGGCGAAATTTGCCTCACTGACAATACCAACTTCGACATAATTTTAGATTCTGGTTAGTATTTTGCCAACAATTGTATAAGAAGATATTTTTGTCGAAACGTTGGGTAAACTAGCATTCGGTTTTGAAATTTAAAATTTCAGTGTCGTGACAAATTGACCCACATTAACAAAAGGTCTTTTATTTTCAATTTTATTTTGTCGACTTTTTACTTTTACTACTCATGCGTTAGAATTTATGACAATAATTTTGTCGACATTTTTGTGCATCGCTTCTCCAGTTAGTCACTTCTAAGTTTAGTGTAAAATTCAAAATTCACGTGAATGCCAACGTCGACATTATTTTAAATTCTAGTTTGTCGAAACGTTAGTAAAATAGCACTTCGTTTTTAATTTCCAAGTTCAGTGTTGTTGTTCTAAGCATTAATTTTAAATTTAAGGTTGTCGAAACTCGATTTACAAAATTTTTGTAAGTTGGAATTTATCACAACTATTTTGTCGACATTTGTATACATGGATTCATCTCCATTTGCACTTCCAGTTTTGGTGTGAGATAGCCCCTTCAAATATCTACCAATGTTGACATAATTTTAGTTTGTACTTCGTCGACATTCGATTGCATACAAGGCGATATTTTTGTTAAAGTCGAAGGGTACCCCGCTAATGTAAGTAGCTGTACAAGGTAGTGGAAGTACGTGGAAGTGTGGAAGTATGTGGAGGTAAGTAGATGTAAGTAGTAGTGAAAGTACGTGTAAGTAAATGGAAGTATGTGGAAGTATGTGAAAGTTTGTAAAAGAAAGTGGAAGTACAATGAAATGCATGGAAGTGCTATGGAAGTACGGAAGAAATACGTGGAAGTATGTGAAAGTAAGGTGGAAGTAAGTGGAAGTGTGGTGGAAGTAAGTTGAAGTACGGTGGAAGTATATGGAATTTAGTGGAAGTATGTAAAAGAAACTTTGCCACTTAAAATTCAGTTATGAAATTGTCGACATAATTTGAAATTTCGGTTGATCGATATTCTCGTGTCTGTAGGAAGAGATATTTATTCACTTATCTAAATTCATTTTGTCGAAATTTTTATAACTAGACCTTGGTGTTGGTATTCATACAGCCATTTTGTCGACATTCTTGTAAATTTACCCACTGTTTCGACTTGTCAAATTGTAGTGCTAAAGCGGCCCCACCCTGTCAATGGGTTCGACATAATTACTTCAAACAGTTTTAGCTTGAATTTTAACACTTGCTTTGAAAATTTTAATACCTATGTAATTTAATAACAGAGTAGTATATTATGTCGACATTATTCTATTGTTTATACAATTATTGTATGAAGTTTTTTCAAGTCTTTTTATTTACCTTGATGATGTTGAATAGATTACGATTATAATATAATAGGTGGTACTGATTACAAATACAAACCATTCTAATTGAGATGTAACTCTAAATGTAAAACAGGAACGTGGCGTCGAATAGGAATGTCTTAAATCGAACGAGTGGGTCTACTTATTCTTACATCATCAACATAGCAACCAATATGTTGCTATTATCGCCCTTGTTTTGAAAGTCGCTGGAATTTATGTGATTTTACTGCTGGCGCGGTATAAATAATAATTCCTGAAGCGTTTACAAACACACCATTAATTTATGTTCCTTACTTTAGTACTTCAGGTTCAATCCGAATAAATAAGTAATGAGAATGAAGTGTAGGTTGTCATTGTTTTGACGTGTCTATGCCATGACGTGAGCCAAGCATGACAACTAATGATAACGTACCTACTTATCATTTTTTTTTTATCGCCCAGAAATTACTAGACGCTAGTAAAAGTAGGAAAAATTGGTTACTTGCGATTACTGTTAGACTAAGCGAGACCATCAGAGACTGTGGCGTTTATCTATCGTTTTATCATTAGAACAATGCCTTTTAATTTGAATATGCGTTATTACGTGATAGCTTTTAGGAATTTTGCTACGTACCACTACATTTGTTTTAATTAAGGAATGGGAAATCGATAAATCAATATTGTCGGTCTCGTCCTGGGTATTATTATCAAAGTAGAAGGCAATATGTTCAGAAAAAAGAATTTCACGATAAGAAATGTTCTAAATATATTTGTTTATTTTATAGATTAACATTTTAAGGATAACTAAAAAATTTGAGAATTCTGCGATTAATTAGTTCAGGGTTCGGAATTAGTCACTATTTTATGTAAAAGTACATATTTTAACATGCAGTACGTATTTGTACATATTTTTCTAAATTTGTACATATTAGTACGTATTTTTAAATTTTTCCCACAATATTGTTCATTCGGTCATTTGCGAGAACGATCGTCGGAATAAATTCGGCTTTAAATTTAATTTATTTTTATTAATAGAAGCGGCAAATTTGGAATAATTGCCAGCAAACACTGAAAAGTCGTAAATGAAAGATGTATTGCCGCTTTATGTGTGTGTTGGGATGAACTAATCCTGCTCTTTAGCCTTCAACGATAATAAAGAAAGCTAGCAAGATGCACGTTTACAATATTAAACAAAGATGCAGCATCGCTATTGGCGCATTCTCAGTATTTTGTGTACAGCAAGTGCCATTTAACCTTGCAAAAAAAATGACGATAAGTTTAAAAGGCGAGAAGCCGTTACACTCTCAAGCAAAAGCAAGGTTTTTTATTACATTTCTAGTTTCTTTGCTGTATTTTTTATACGTAACCTAAATTATCGTTAATCCCTTCTCAAAGCAAACTGTTTCTAACCTTATGGCGCACGGCCTTTTAATTTGTCAAAAAAATCCACAATTATTCGTAAACCATAAATAAATTGACTTTCACTTTTTAGTAGAGTGTACCACACTGACCAACGGCCAATTAGAGCTAGTTTAAGTTACGACTACCGACGAAACAAAGCGGAAGTAGCCGAATCAAAGCCCACTAAAATTTGCAAGGTTAGGTGGCACTTGCTGTAGGTGTGTTGTATACATAACAAATGATGGTGAAATGGCGGTAAATGGCTGAATAGTGAATGTTCAAAATCAAGTGCTGTGTTTTTGTGCTTATTTTAACAGAATATCATCATGCCGTGCAAATTTAAAGACAGTTGGCTAGTGGAAAAATTTAATGGTGTTCAAGTTGCCCATTGGGGTAGGAAATATGATGAAACGCATATCTACTGCAACGCCTGTGAGAAAAAAATTAGTGTTGTGCGGGGAATACAAGCAATTCAACAGCACAGTGCCGGTGAAAAACACCAGCAAATGTGTAAAATAAAACTGGACGAGAAACAGTTACATTTAACACAAGCGTCAACAGAACTCGGATCGCAGTTAATAGATACTTCTGCTAAAGAACGTGCACTAGGTGCCGGGTTGTTATATGCGATGAGGATTGTTGTAAATAATCAGTCCATGAATTCTGTTGAGGGATGTAAAAATTTCCTTACTACCATGTTCCCCGATTGTGAGTGCTTAAAACATTTTAGTCTCTCGTCCAAAAAATTACATTACATTATCACTGAAGTCCTGGGACCGTATTTTAAAAGGCAAACGCTAGAAGATGTAAAAGGTAAGAAATGCTATAAACAAGCGATACTTATTTGTTAAATTAAACGTTGCACTGGTTTTAGGTTTTTACAGCTTACTATATGATGAAACGACCAATAAAGGTTGCCATAAAGAATTACAAATTAAAATTCGTTATTAGTCAGAAGAAGAGAACACGGTATTAGCAAGACATTTACAAACATTTTTTATTGGTGGTGCTACTACAGAAGTGTTGAAAACGTACATTCTGAAACTGAAACTTTAAGTGGTCCTTATCTTTCCATAAAAAATCTATTGATGTTAGGGAGTGATGGGACGAACGTTAACAAGAAAGTATGGCGAATTATTAATGAGGAAGTTAAAACATTAAGGCCTAAAAGTTTAATAGATATTGGAACGTGTAATGTACACGTAATACATAATGCATTCCAGCGAGGGCTTGACAAATGTGGTATTGTTGCAAGTGATTTACTTATAGCTTTAAAATATTTTTTTAAAGATGATCCATCACGTCGGGAAGATTTTGATAATACGTCGGATATGAATTTGTAGTACGAGTTTAATAAAAGAGTTTATTTAGTTTTAAAGTGCTACACTTAATAAATACTGTAATATTTTAATTTTGTTTAAAAAATGTTAGTTTAGTTTTGTGTTCATTTCAGGTATCGCCTATACATAAAGAAATGTGTATAAGTATTTTTATGTTCAATAAAGATTTTCTTATTATGTTTAAATTGTTATATCTTGAATTGTTTTGGTTACACTAAAAAATGACAAGTTTAAAGTACATATTAAGTACATATTTTGAATATCTGCAGTCACTATTTACATAATATTTCTATCTAATGTAATTCCGAACCCTGTTAGTTTTTAAAATGGGAAAAAATCCAAATTTTGAGCGAAGACGAGCAACCTTCCACTGTCGGCAATACATAATCTCGGTAAAACTAGGCAATATTTGGCATTGCAATACCCTACAATGCTTTGAAATAGTTGGAATTAACACTGCATACTCGGCAATGCCTTGCAATACTATACAATGTTCTGCGATAGTCGACAACACCTTGCAATACTTGGCAATACCCGGCAATGCTCTACACTACATAGGAATACGCTGCAATACTTTGAGAATACTACAATTAATTAGCTTTTAATTTGGAAAAATTTACATATTTACGCGAGGCTACAGCGGCATTCCACTGTCGGCAATACACTTGTACATAATATCGACTGTACTAGGCCATATTTGGCACTACAAAACTCAGCAATGCTCAGAAATACTCGGATATGCTCTGAAATACTGTACAATGTTCGGCAATACGTTGTAATACTGTACAATGCTCTGCCGTACAGTGCTTTGCAATAGTCGACAATGCACTGTAACACTTGGCAATACTTGGAAATGTTCTGCAATACTTAGCAATACGCTGCAATACTTTGAGAATTCTAGAAGCAAAAATTGCAAATGACCGAACAACCCGGAAAGAATTTTTTAAATTGCAGTTCCCGGGTTTAAAAACAAATATTTACATATATCTTTTGTAAAAAGCCCAAAAAAAGGGGGCCAGAATTAAGGTAATTTTTCCAAGTCCAAGTTGATTATTGGAACGGAGTGGATTTACTGAAAATTTTCGCAAAATTTCTCTCCGGATATGTATAACGTTTGCCTGGAGTTTTGAATGAACGTAGGTATATCGGATATACAAAACAAACATTTTTTGAAGTTCCTGAATTTTTTTATAAATCCGGAAAATGGAAGAATGAAACAAATCTAAGTTGGGATTTTTTTTATAAATCTAGAAACGTAAATAAAAACGTATACCAACTACACATCTGCCGCCTCCTACACATAAGAAAATAAATAATACGAGCAAAACTCGTGGGCTACAACCGCACGCTTTTATTGATGACTTCTTCGAAAATAAGCAAACTATTGAAATTAAATGCCGCGCCGACCTACTTGACTGTTACGTACACATCAGTACCTGCAAACAATAATAAATAAGCTGCGTCGAGATATAAGAATAGTCCGACGTCACCAAAAGTTGAGACAGGGTAAAGGGATTCCGATTTAGTATATAGATGGGTTGCCTGAGGCACAAGTGCTTACTTTTAAGTTGTAACAGGGTTCCCACTGACCCTGGATAACCTGGAAGTCATGGAAAAGTCAGGGAATTAAAATTTTAAACTGGAAGTCATGGATTTTACACAAAATGTGGCAAAAGTCTTGATTT
This sequence comes from Ctenicera cuprea, assembly GCA_958336395.1. Taxonomy (NCBI): domain Eukaryota; kingdom Metazoa; phylum Arthropoda; class Insecta; order Coleoptera; family Elateridae; genus Ctenicera; species Ctenicera cuprea. The sequence continues at coordinate 4,603,855 of OY284489.1, read as the reverse complement.
TTCTTTTGATTTACAGTAAAAACCTGATTTTCTTGCAGTAGTGTTAATATAATTTACAACAATTAAATATTTTCTAATTGAAGTTTTAAAACTGCCGCTTATAAATCAATTGCTGCTAAAGATTTTTAAAATATCATTGAGGTACTTTTCTTATCCTTGTTAAATTCCAAGGAACGTAATATGGCTTATGATAAGGTGCAAGTGAGACCGCCATATACTGTTCTGTGAATTGATAAAAAACGCATAAACGGGACTATTTTTGCGTCTCTAATTTTATTGATTTTTTTGTCGAGAGTCATGGGTAAGTATGATTTTTGGTCATGGATATCCTGGAAAAGTCATGGATTCTAATTCTTGATAGTTAGTGGGAACCCTGTGTAAAGACTTTGTAATTCTTGAAAACAAGAAAAAAATGGGCAAAAATAACTCCGGGAAAGAAAATCTCCTAAAAAACGAATAACCTCCCCTCTCCCCGAAAAAAGAGCAACCACCGGAAAAAAATTTTAAGGAAAAACCAAAAAAAGAATTTCTAGAATAATGTCTTTGAAAAGAAAAATCGGAATAAAAGTTAATTAAACCTTTCTCCATTTTCAGGGGAGTGTCTTAACAGAGATTTTCAAAATGTTTTTGGAACTCATAAATACGTGTTGAAAATAGGTTCCGAATAAGCTGAGCTTCTTCTGTGAACGTATATTTGCTCATCTGCATTGAAAAGTTTAATGGTCCACTGTACAAACGAATCTGCGCCTTATATAATGGACGCGCAAATATGTGGCTTCTAGTAGCGGAGGGCTCTCACTACTAAATATTGAGACAAGTGGAGAGAATTCGGATTTAATATATATGTAGATACCTAGATAGATAATTAAATTAAAATTTAAAATATCTCTGAATGGTAAAAAACTAAAAAATAAAAATACAAATAATTGCAACCAGTATTAGGGTGGGGCGAGGGGGGGCTTCCGTCTCAGACGTAACGTTTCAAAGGGTGCAGTTTGCACTAATTTGCAAGAGTTAGGAGAGGCAGATCTGAGGGGTCGCGCTCAGAGCGCCGATATACCTACAGCCGACCCTGTTTAGTGTTACAAACTTAATTCGTTATCCGGGTTTATTCGAAACATCAATCTGAAGTTATTTGATGAAAAAAAAACATTCAAAGGCATATTAATAAAATAATAACAGTCGTGCTTCGTATTTATTTAAAAAATTTGTTTTCTGTATTTATCCCAAAAAAATCCGTATCCGGATTCATGCAATAAATCCGGATCTGGTACTCGCGCACTTGTTTACAACTTTACATTTATTTATTTATTTCAATATTTGTTTTTTGTGTTTTGGTTGTAAATACTTTTGTTGTTTCGCGTATACTTTGATTTTAATCTTTAATCTAGAATGTTTTTACTTGATTTTACTTTACCTAAAAACTGGAATGCTTAAATTAAGTCAGGAAGCTTAAATTCCGGGATGAAGAAGCATTAAAAATTTTGTAATTCAAATTTGCCATGATGCGTTAATCATTTTCAAGATCCTAGAAAACTTCCGTTAAGTTTCGCCGCCTAAGTGCATATATCTTTTAAGTATTGTTAAACATTTAATAAGTGAAAATGAAAAAGGGGTTCAGAAAAGCCCATCACTTTTATATAATGTACACTTTTATATACCTTTGTCAGGAGTGTCTGCCTGTGACATCTTTTGTCATGTTTTTCCTTGTTTGTTTTCGTCTCAGGAAGAGCGCCCCACTTTCTCGTATCGCATAAAAAATAATTTTATAAAAGCCCTTTCATATTGAAATTTATGTAAATGTAACCGAGAAGTAATTCTTAAATGCGTAATTTGCGATAAAAATTTAAAAAAGGCCCTGTTTTATTGCTCTTATCGCACCGCTCTGAAAAACAACACTTGTTTCCTTGCCTTGATACGACTTTATCATGTTTGTCTTTTGAAAATAGAATTTAAGATGTCTTCTCATTGCTATCATAAATAATGTCAGATTTATAATTAAAGTTTAATGTTTAAATATCTCTTGCGTTGTTTTTGCTTCGCATTTCTGAAATAATTTAAAAATATTCTCTTTTTATTGTTTTCTTGGAAACGGATTAGATTTTTAAAATTTTGAATTAGTAAATGCGTTACGATGTAGATTTATTCTCTTGTAGTACAGCCATCAAGTACAAAGATGTGGAAATAACTCGAGAATGGCTTTTGTTTGTTTAAATTCTTTATTACGGCATCAAAATGAAGGCTCCAAGTTTTCGACTTCGGCCGGGCCCTCCGCAACCTCTAGATTTTAAGAAATAGGTGCAAAAAGTCAGTTGTTTCAAAATAGCTTGTTTCCGGTACACCAAATCGCAATAGTATTTCCAAGACAAATAAAAGTATATAAAATGACCTACGAAACAAAAAAAAAAGAATAATGTCCTAACTCAAACAGTTTCCGAAAGATTGCTTCTCAAAGGTGAGATTCGAGATTTTTGGCCAAAAAACGTACCTTGCAGGTTTTATGAAATTGTTTATTTCCTGATTATCCTATGAAAAAGTGATCTGTAGTTGAGTAAATTAAAAAAAAACATTCCTGCTGGCTGCTTACTAGTTTAATTTACATCGCTCTCGGAAGTTTGTGAAAGACATTTCGTAAAACGAAGCATAGAGTCTGACCGTTTGATTTAGCCCTAAGTGGGTATGTTTCTTGCCTCACATTTCCCGAACGTATGGGCGTTTTTGATAAAACTTGTAATGAGGGTTTGTACAAAAAAATTACAGGGGAAATAATTTTTACAAAAAAAATCCGAAACCGAAAGCGGAAGTTTGACATAATTTTTTGGCATCTTTGTTTTCAGCAACAGAATTGTGTAAATCTGAAAATAGAGACTGATAGAAGATCTAAAAGTAGATCAACTGCAATACTCGCTGATGCTCTGCAATACTCGGTAATTATCTGCAATACACGGTCATTCTGCAATACTCTGCAAAATGCTCGACAATACGCTGGGTCTGCTACCGTCGGCAATACGTTTACACAATCTTGTTTATATTTGACACTTGCAATGCTCGGAAATACTCGCTACTTCTCTGCAGTGCTCTGCAATACTCAGCAAAATACTTGGCAGTACGCTGGGTCTGCTACCGTCGGCAATACTTTCACACAATCTCGCAATATTTGACACTTTAATGCTCGACAATACTTGGTAATTTTCTTAAATACTCGGCAATGCTCTGCAATAGTCAGAAAAATGCCTTGCAATACTTGGCAGTACCAGTACGCAGTAACTCTCGAAAAAATGTACACAATCGCGGCAATATTAGACACGTTGTAATTTTTCGAAATACTCGGTAATTATCGGCAATGCTCTGAAATACTTGACAGTACGCTTCCACTGTCAGCATTACTTGTATTTTCTGCACAATCGTGGCAATATTTGGAACTCTGTATTGCTGTGCTGTTGGCAATTCTTGTACATAATCGCGGCAATGTTGGCAATACTTGTATGTAATCTCAGCAATTTTTGTTACTCTGCAATACTTGACAATACTCAGGGTCTTCCACTGCCGGCAGTACTTTTACACAATTTTAGCATAATTTGGCACCTTGCAATGCTTTGAAATATTCGACAACGCTCTGCAGTACATTAGAATACGTTGGTTCGCCCACTGTCGACGATATGCGTACATAATCTCGGAAATGTTTGGCAACGCAATACTCGGCAATACTCTTCACCACTGACAATTCTTTGCAATACTCGATAACACCTTGCAGTACTTGACAATACGTTGGGTCTTCCACTGTCGGCGTTACTTGTACACAATTTCGATGATATTTGGCATCTGATGTTCCGCAGTACTGTGCAATACGCTGGTTCTCTCACCGTCGACAGTACTTGTATATAATTTCAGCCATGTTTCTAACTGCAATACTTGGCAATGCTTTGCAATGAGGCGGGTGATGCGTCTGCCACTGTCGCCAATACAGTACAACATGCAGGCGTCCGCAGATTACTTCTATGCGCCTCGCCTGTAGTTGCGGGACTAATGCAATCTTATAGTCATTGTTGGCGCTGAAATATTGATACAATAAATACTTTCCAAACTTTGATAATATGGTCTTGAATTTTCTCCAGAAATTAGTGGTTACCGATTTGGTTTGGATTGATACCATTAAGTTGTACATAATTCAAAGCAATCGTCCACATATTTCCACGTATGCGGAAATGCCCCATCTTTCTATCAATTAAATGACACAGATACCAAATCGTTTTTCTATTATTGTCATCATTTTTTGTCGTATTTTTTTCTAACTTAATATAGTTTATACGCACTTAGATTTAGATAACTAGTAGTACATTATATTCTCAATCAATCTGGGGTAAGTTTACCCCATTATTGTGAGGTGGCTATTTCACGTGATGACGGAGTAATCGATTCGACTCGGTTCAGTGGGCATTTACTGTGCAAATGTCTACTCATTTTCATATAATATATACGGATATATATTACGTGCATAATACGAGCATTTGGTTTCTAGGTAATTGATGAAATGTGAATGAATTTGGGTGGGAAGACCCCATCATTATTAGTAGTGGCACTTTGGCTTGTACATGATTCGGTGCTGGTGTTGGAATTACATTTGAAATTGGCATGTGGTCGAGATTACAGGGTAGGTTATTTTTTGAGCTGTGTAAAATTACCCCGTAGCCTAAATTGGAGGTGGGTAAAATTACCCCATAGCTTAGATTTGGGTTAAATTGCTTTTTTAGGAGTGTTTAAGTGACAGATTCTAGTTCAAGGTTAATGTTTAAATGACTGCTCATTTCCTTTTGTATGCGACAATACCCCATATATTACTATAATGAGTTTGTACATGACAATTTTGTTTTTTTTAATACATATGAAAGGCACGATAAAATACGATAATTATATGTAGGGTAATGAACTTTTTTAACTCCCACTCTAACTTCTCAGTTGGTGTTTCCTGATTTCCACATACAATTTTACTGTTTGTGGAAATTGTTATTGATATTTTTAAGGTTATTTCGTTGATACCAATCAATTGTATTCTATTTTAAGGTCACCTAATGGTCCCACCAGGTGAAACAAAATTTCGCTAGATTCCAAGGTTAGATAGCAAGATAGTGGGCGAATTTGCCCCATATGTTGTAATTTACTGAATTTTAAATAAAACGGATATTTGGTTTGCTAACGGTTGTTATCGATTGTATTGCAGTAGTGTGTTCTATTAAAGTCTCTTAAGTCGAAAGAGTAGGGAGTGGAAATATTTGCCCCAATACTGTTTTTAAACATATTTTCCCATTTTTCCGGGGGGTGGGGGGTCTTACTCCCTAAGTCAGGTGTACACTTTGGACCTAAGTACTTTTGAGTGTCTTTAGTACTTTTTGAATCTTCTGAGCACTGTTTGAATCGTATGAGTACTTTTCGAGTCTTTGTTTAGTCTCTGAAATACTTTTGAGTTTTTTGAGGCTTTTGAGTATTTGAGTACTGTTTTATTATTTAGAATTTAAAAAGGTTTGTGTCACATGCATAGTTGTGGATCTAGTAAGCCTGTAAGCCAGCACCTTGCACTTAAACTTTTTTTTAGCTTTTGAGTTTTCCGAGTATTTACTAAGTATTTTGAGTACTTTTTACAGGGTTCCCACTGACCCTGGATAACCTGGAAGTCATGGAAAAGTCGGGGAATTAAAATTTTAACCTGGAAGTCATGGATTTTATACAATATTTGGCAAAAGTCTTGATTTTTCTCTTGATTTACAGTAAAAAACCTGATTTTCTTGCAGTAGTGTTAACATAATTTAAAAAAATTAAAAATTTTCCGATTGAATTTTTAAAATTGCCGCTTAAAAACTTTTCTGCTGAAGGTTTTTAAAATATCGTTGAGGTACTTTTCTTTTCCTTGTTAAATTCCAAGGAAGTTAATATGGCTTATGATTAGGTGCAAGTGAGACGGCCATATACTGTCTTGTGAATTAATAAAAAACGCATAAACGTGATTATAATTTTATTGATTTGTTTTGTCGAAAGTCATGGGTAAGTATGATTTTTGGTTCTGGAAAAGTCATGGATTCTAATTCTTGATAGTTAGTGGGAACCCTGTTTTAGCGCCAAAATTTTTGACTCGGGTGTATAGTTTTACGCCTATTGAGCCCTTCAGTCAGATATAGACCTTGGGGCGGAGTACTTTTGAATCTTTTTGAGTCTCTTAAGTACTGTTTGAGTCTTCTGACTACTATTCGAGTCTTATGAGTACTTTGTGACCTTTTCAGCACTATTTAAGTCTGTTGAATACTTTTTAAGTCTTTATATATATTTTTACTCTTTTCAATACGTTTTGAATACTGTTTAAGTAATCTGAGCATCTTTTGAGTACTTTTTTAGCATTTTGAGTCCCAAAATTTATGAGTCGTGCACAGTTTTGGATCTACTAACCCCGATGTCGCGTATTGGGCTTGAATACTTTTGAGTCTCTGAAGTATCTTTTGAGTAGGTTTTGAGTACCGGGAGTAGTTAAGTTTTTAGAGTATTTTTCGAAGTATTTTCTGAGTACTTTTGAGTATTTAAAGTCCCAATATTTTTGAGTCAAGGCTTTGGTACTTAGCAGTCCTATTTGAGTCTTAAGTACTTTTTGAGTTCTGGATATATTCTGAGTATCTTTTGAGTACCAAAATTGAGTCATGTGTATAGTGTTGGGCCTAGTGAGCCATTAAGTCAGGAGTACACTTTAGACTTTTGAGACTTGGTTGAGTCTCTGAAATACTTTTTTGAATTTCTGGAGTAGGTTTGAGTTTTCCTAGTATTTTACGAGATACTTTCCGAGTATTTAAGTCTCAGCATTTTTGAGTGAGGCGTACAATTTGTAGCTTAGTGAGCCCTCAAGTTAGGCATACACTTTGGGCTTGCACTTTTGAGTATTGTTCGAGTCTCTTAAGTACTTTTACAGTGTTCTGGGTATTTTTTGCGTCTTCCTACAATTTTTGAGTACTGTTTGAGAATTTTGATTAGGTGTACAGTTTTAGGTCCAGTGAACCACTCTCCGCATTTATCGAACGGTCATATGACTAACGAAGGGTGATTATACCCTTAAGTGAGGTTAGCTCTGCGCTTTGGGCTTGTGTACGTTTGAGTCTTGTTCAAGTCTCTTAAGTACGTTTCAGTACTATTTGAGTCTTTTCAGTACTATTTGCGTCGTCCATATATTTTTTGATCACTGTTTAAGTATTTTGATTAGGTGTACAGTTTTGGGCCTAGTAAACCACCAGCCACATGACTAATGAAGGGTAATTTGGGCTTAGTGAGCCCTCAAGTCAGCTGTACATCTTGGGCTTGCGTACTTTAGAGCCTTGTTCGATTCTCTTAATACTTTTTCAGTATTCTGAGTACTGTTTGAGTCTTTTGGGTACACTTTTAGAGTCTTTTGAGTATTTTTAAGTACTTTGAGTATTGTTTGAGTGTTTTGAGTCAGGTGTACAATTTTGGGCTCTTTGAACACTCCCGCATTTTTCTAACGACCATATGACTAACGAAGGGTTATAATAGGTGTAATGTTGGTTTAATGTAAATTAGGGCGAGTATATTCTCCCTTAACTCTCATTGACATACTATATAACAGGAGGGGGAATTTGCACCATCTGTTGTATTTCAATGAATTTTGCATTAAACGCTCTTTTATAACCTTTGTAAGGGCTGTAATTGATGCTAGACAGTTAGCTCCTTTAAATTCCTAGTTTCGACATTAGACTGGTGGGTGAACTTGCTCCCATTTTTGTTTTATCAAGCATTAAGGGTTGTAACTAGTCTCAAGTAATTTCAAAGTTAACTTTATTTTGGTAGGCGTAAATACCCCAATAAGCTATTTGCTTCATATTTTCGTCATACGTCTTGCAGTTTGCTATAAGTTTTCATAAATCTGTTACTTTGGTAATGAATTTATTAATCTTATTGACTGGTTTTAATAGATTGTTTTATTTCAAGGTTAAAAAAATAAAATAATAACAAGTATATATAAACGGCAAACCTAGCAAAGAAGCTTAACGTCGAGTGGCGATAACAGCTTCTGTCAGTTTCGCTTGTGAAATAACGCGGACAAGGGAATTTATTGCGTACATTGTTTCCTAAGAATGCACTTAAGTTGCGTTGAATGGCAGTTCTGCCCAACGCAACAAGAACGAAGAAACAACAATTTTGATGTGTTACGCTTGTAAAAATCCGTTTTATTTTAGGCTTGTGCAATTACGATTAAAGATAAGCCCTATTTGAGTTCGCCATATGCGCAGCATTTCCTCAAGTTGGCATGATTTTTCTAGTTTTTCTCCTTATCTCGCATTTTTGTCTGGATAATCGTCAATCAAGGATGATTGCTCCTGCATTGCTCAATCTAATTGTACGTTGCGAGAAGTGTTGAAAGTCACGTTTTTATAATGATTAATTGTGATAAGTAATAACTCAAACCGCAAAATGATGATTAGTTACTGGTAAACGTGATATGCGAGAAAATTCAAAGCATTTTTTTACCTAACGCTCTTCGTCAATGGTACACTGTTTAGGAAGGTCATAAAACTATATTAATTTTATTTGTTCCAATTTATTAGGGGAAACGTTGGAAGCAGTGGGAAACGCAATCGATTTCATGTAATGCTATTATTACGTAACGATCAAACCTTAATAAAGAAAAACTGGAACATTTACTGCGTTAATGGTAGATTTTATTTGCGTAGGAGTAGACAAACTTGCACCGTATGCTATAAAAGTATAGTCTGTTTTTTTTTGTTTTAGATATGCACCGTAATTTAAAGACTAAAAAAATTTGGGCGTGGTATGGGGGTGCACCGCCCCTAAACCACCTTCCTCGTTTCGCAATTCGCTTCCTTTTTTGCCAAATTATCAATGGGACATGTCCGAAAATTGTTACCAAATTTGAGCGCTGTAACTAAACCGCGTTGTAGTACTTGCTATTATACTGTTTTTCTTTTGCATCTTTGGGGGGTTGTAACTTTTTAGGGGTACATTTTCGAATAACAGCATTTTGGGTCAATCGCCTTAACTTTCATAAAGGAATTACCACTAAGTTTTTTCGAAGTAGTCAACAGACACTGGGCGCCATTTTGAATTTTTTTTAAATGGAAAGGGGGGTCGAGTGATACCTCATTGGAAAGGTCTTTTAGTTCTGCGTCTGATCCTAGAGTTTCAAAGAAAAATATTCAGCCATAACAAAATGACAATGTTTGAAGGTAAAGAAGTCTGTTTAAAAAAACTAAGAATTCAAGCAAAAAGAAATTAAATTAAGTGTTCGAAATGTTTACTAGTCACTTCTTGGCACATAAAAAGTCAGTTATGAAATTCCTGCCTTACATTTTCATAAGTTTCTGGAGTGATAATTCTGCAAATTTCTGTAATGCGTTGCTCCAGTTCTTCAATTGTTTCTGGACGAGTTCTGTACACCTTCGATTTCAGATATTCCCATAGAAAAAAATCTAAGAAAGTTAAATCTGGGGAGTGAGCCGGCTATTCTACTGGCCCCCGCCTACCAATCCATCTTCCAAGAAAATGTCCGCTGAGAAAGTCAGAAACGGGTCTATAATAATGAGGCGGCGCACCGTCTTGTTGGAACATAACGTTTTCAATATTATTTCCAGCCACCCGAGTTATTTTTGGGAAAATTTTGTACTGTAAATGAAAAAGTGGACTACTGGATAAAAAATCAAAACAATTTTGAATTGAGTGAGTCCATTTGTTTAAAATCCGCCATTTTGTTATGGCTAAATATTTTTTTTGGAAACTGTAGGATCAGACGCAGAATTAAAAGACCTTTCAAATGAGGTGTCACTCGACCCCCCTTACTATTTAAAAAAAAATTTCAAAATTGCGCCCAGTCGTCATTTTGAATGATACAAAATTAATTTTTTAGCTAAAAGATAGTATTTAATTTGCCATTAAAGCACACCATATCTTGTGGTAAAATATCAAGTAGTTCAAAAATTAGTTAGGGGGGGGGGAGTTACTTTATGGACAGACGGTATAAAACTCTGGTAAAAAAGGAAGGGAATCGCATGTTTTTAAAAAAATTTCAAAAAATAAATTCGTCATGATTTGCCATATTTTCATTTTTTGATAAAATTGCTGAAGTTGTTTTTATGTTGACAATATTTAAAATTTGTTCATAGAAAATGCAAGAAGGTGGGCGAACTTACCCCACATTCTTTGAAAATTGTCGTGGTAAAGCTGTTTTTAAACCGAAGCAAAATATTGAAAGACGCAATTAGTAGAATCGGTGGGCAAACTTGCCCCCCCCCCCCCCCCCCCCCCCACGTTTAATTCTTAACGTTATTTTTCAAAACTTCCGCATTTAATCCATTTATAAGTGATGCGTTTTAATGTTTCTGTGGGATTTTATTGAAAATAACGCAGACACGAGTACTGTGCCTATTAACCAACAATAATCAACTGATAAGATAAATTTTAAGTGTTTACTTGTTTGCTTTTGTTCTACCGCCTTTTTTTAAGTGTTCGTCTTGATTTTCAGCGATTCTTTGTTTGAATTGAATTAAACACATCTCTGTTATCTTTTGAGACAAAAGATTTCATCGCGCGATATGAAGTCGCAACTTCCCGAATTCCTATTTATTAAATTTGACGTGTGGCTATTTGTAAGCCGCAAAAATAAAACGGCCTGACCCAAATAACAAACAGCCTTCTAAATTCATATGACAAAAAATAGATTGACATATTGAAATAATCAGTCGGTTCGGTTTAGCAACCAACACATTGGAATAATTTTGGTGGGAAGTCTCAGAAAATACAGAAAATTCTTACGGTTTCAATTTCAGCCTTTGATGTTCGCCCTTGTTTTGGGCTTTATTTTTTTTCCTTTGTGCTGAGGAATTTATCAGCTCGTAAATAAACAGAAGTAGTTTGTTGGTTTCGTTCTTATATGTTCACGTGTTGTTGTCATGTCAGGCTGTGTTTGCTTATTGTCCGCGATAGAGTGCAGTGTGTTGCGTCCTTTGGACATGTGTAGGGTGCTTTAAGAGTAGATCTAAATGTTTAGCGGACTTGCGTCGTACTTGGTTTGCTAACTAATGGATATAAATTAATGACGGACATACGCATAAACGAATGATTGCAATTCGAATGAATTTGATACTCGAATAAAATCATTCGGATGTATCTATACGGTAAAAAGTAGTAAAAACGCCCTGCTGAATGATGTCTCGTTATCATCGTCTTTCGTCGGGCCGCTGCACAAAAACGGGGCAAAGCTTCAGCTTCGTAACAGATGCTAGCTATTTCTAATGTTCAATTCAAATCACTCTTGTTTTGTTTTCTTTTCTCCGGGTTTGCTCGGCGAAGAACGCCGTCATTATTCATTTGGATTCCGCTAATTGTTTCTGCATTGAAGGAATTTGCAGCTGGCTATTGCTTTAACGCTCGCCTACGAAGCAGACCAAACCGAAAATTTTAAAATTGTAAAATCATTCGAATGGTTTTTCGTAACCTCGTGGGAGGGATATCGCGAGATATTTTATTAATTGAAAGGTTCGATTATTTTTACGCAAAATATCCGAGAATGCATTTTCATGCGTTTTTCGAAGGTTTGGAGGTGTGTGGCGTCTCTTAGAAATGTGTAGGGTGGTTTAGGCGAAAAGTAGATTATTTTAGGAGATTTTCGTTAAAGTTGTTGTGCTCTAACTTTGAATGTAAGATATTTGTTGTCGTCATTCAGTCACGGATGCATTTTCTTACATTTTTTGAGAATTTGGAGGCGTGTGAAATGAAGCGTGTCGGGTGCTTTAGGGAAAAATATGAACTTTTAGACTTACCTTGGAATTTGTTATGCTTTATCCCTAATATTAGATATTTATTGGCGTCTTTCAGTCAAGGATGTATTTTACATTTTGTATGAAATTAACGATGTATGGGGTCCCTTTGTAATGTATAGGGTGCTTTAGGGAAAATCTAGATTTTTGACGTCTCTTGTTTTGCTCTAAAATTGAATATAATAAGAAATAATAAATTTTTTGGCGATTTGGAGTGTGTGTGAGGTCCTTTAGAAGTGTGTAGTGCGCTTTAGCAGTTTTTTTGCCCAAGAACATTAAATATCAGATATTTGTTGTTGTCTTCGAGTCCAGGATGCATTTTCATACATTTTCTGAAGAACTTGGGGTGGAGGTGTGTAGGGTCTCTTTGAAGTGTGTATGGTGCTTTAGCGGACCGGCGTTGCTTTGCTATAAACTTGTAATACAGCTAAGGGATATAAAAGGTTGTTATCGTTGTTTAAGTCAAGACTGCATTTTCTTGTATTTTTCGAGGATTTGTACATGTGTACGGTGCTTTAGCCGGTAAACTAGATTTATAGCGTTTTTTTGTGAAAGTTGTTTTACTCTAACATTAAATATAAGTAACGGATTATGAATATTTCTAGTTGTTTTTCAGCCAGTGAGCATTTTGATAAATTTTTCGACAATTCGTTGGAGCATGGCGTTTTTTTAGAAGTATGTCGTGTGCTTTAGGCGGAATGACAGATTTTGAGCGAATTTTGCTTAAAAATGTTGAATGTAAGTAATGGGTATAAATGTTTGTTGCCGCTTTTCAGCCAATGGCGCTTTAAGCGAAACCCGATTTTTTTAAGGGACTTCTGTTTGTAAATAATGAATGTAAATGTTTGTTGTTTAGTCAAGCATCGTGCATTTTTAAGAATTTGAAGGTGTGTGTCGTCCTTCAGGTGTGTAGTGTGCTTTAGGCGAATATGCGAATTTTTAGCGGACTTGTGTTGGAAGTAATTTAACTAGGGATGCGTTTTCATACATTTTTCCAGAATATAGAGGTGGTGACTATATATAATTGATATAAATGTTCGTTGCTGTCGTTCAGTTAAGGCTGTATTTTCATAGCGTTTGGAAATGTTGAGGTGTATCAGTGTGTGGGGTGCTTTAGGCGATAATCTAAATTTTTTATCGCGTTCTAGTGCTGAGAATTTTGAGTTGTTTTGCACTAACAAAAAATATATACAACTGATATAAATGTTTGTTATTTTTGTAAGGTCAAGAGTGAATTTCCTTGACCCTATTTGTAAATTGGGGATGTCGTGGTTAGAAGTGGGCAGGGTGCTTTATAAAATACCTAAAATTGTAGCCTTAGGGCTTAGAATTATTTGTGAATAATATAAACAGTATATAATATTGGTCGTTTCTTATCTTCGTATTCAATTTTCAAGACTCAAGGGTGCATTTCTTGGATTTTCTAAAATTGAAGGTGTTTTGGTAGCTTTAGACGTATGTTTGGTGCTTAGCAAGAACCCAAATTTTAGGTTTTTTTTGTAGTATTGTTTTGAATCAACTGAGAATATTAGCAATAGATATGAATGTTTGTTGTTTTTGTCTGGTCTGGGCCGTATTTCCGTGATTTTATTTGAAAGTTTGAGGTGTAGTGCTTTAGGAAAAAACTATATTTTTAGAGAATTTGGAATTACAGGCAATGTAAATATATGTTCGCCTGTTCTGGCTTGACTTATTTGAAAATAGGAGGTGTGTTGGGACCTTTACACGTGTGTAAGGGGCTTTAGGGTTAAAATCCATACTTTTTGCGCGTTTCGCTGCTTGGAATTTCTCAAGTTGTTTTGAACTAGCGAAGAATACGAGCGGGGAGCAACTATGGCGGCTACAAATGTTTATTATACCTCTCGATTGTTAATAACGCTTTGACACAAGAATGAAAGGATGTGATTGCTAGGCCGTTCTAAATGCGAAGTACTCACTTTCTTTATCTGCTTTGCTCTAGAAAAATTGTGATAAACGGCGACAATAGGCGCCTCGTATCTCTTTTTAGAGAACGATTACGGGTTCTGAAATATAAATACAATAAAAAGTTGAGCTGGATGACCTCGCTGGTGGTTTTTAGCGTTTCGGTAAAACGACGACGTCGTCCTCGTTATTTTTCTGTTATTTATTAGTTGGTAGTACTATTTTGCTATTTCTTCCATGCCCGTTGGCTGGCGATCTAAATTTACGTTTGCGTGCTTTAAAATAATTTAACTGCACAATTTGGTGTCGGTTTTTTGTTATGTAAAGTTTGAGATTTCTACGTGCTCGTTCCAGGCGGTTTTTGTCATGTCCCTGCTGTTACTCGACGGTATTTTTAACTTTTTTCCGCGTTGGAGATTGTGAAAATACAGACGTGGTCAACTTTAAGAACGCCGTTAGGATCGTTTAGTGATTGTTACTGCAGAGAAACCAGACAGAAGTTGTTTTCCAGAGATGTTAGCAAACTTAATACCAAAGGCTCTAGCTTTTATGATCTCTCCTTTCTCTCCCAATATGTTGTTTTGTGTTTATTTTTGATATTTTATTATAAAATAAACAACATTATAAAAGGAGATTTATTTACAACCACCTACGTGCAGTACAGGATTGTTTTTCATTTAATTAAATATTTAATAAATAACCATAAGTCACTCGTAGTAATAAAGTGTAGGTATGCGAATTTTAGCGTAAAACCTTGGTGGTTGAGTGTGGCTATATGTCAGTAATTTGTTTATTTGGTCGCTTAAAAGGTTCCCTAACCCGAGAAACAATCTGAGTCATTAGATGCTATGGCCGAGGCTTGTTTAATGTTAAATTTAGAAAAGATTTCAAAACTTCATTCATTATTTGCTTTCCTTTCAAAATTTGTTTTGATTTTGGAGAACCACTTTGGTTGTTTTTTATATACATAGCTTTGTAGTTACCAAATCAGATTTTGACGAGGGCTGCGAGGTAAATCGTACGTTTTTTTTGTCAAAGACCTAGCTAGGTTGAGTAAGGGGGGCTGCAGTGATTTTTTGTAGCTTTTAGTGTTGCGCCTGAAAAATGAGTTAAAACGGTATCAAATTTGGTGTTGCACCTAATAGAGTAATTTGTAATAATAAAAAGTGTTTTGAAACCTCAAAATTATCAGAGTTCAAAATATTGGAAATTGAAAAAAGCATTTTTAAAAACGGTTGGAGCTTAAAATAGCGTCGTAGTAATAGCGCCAGGTAAAATGTCACCTGCGAAAACGCAAAAATGTCGCCGGCAAAAATGGCGCCGCCAAAAATTCGCCGGAGGAAAACGCCCTCAAATATGTCGCCGCCGAAAATAGCGCTGTCAAAAATGTCTACGGCAAAAATAGCGCCATCTAAAATGTACCAACAAAAACAACGCCGGCGAAACACGCCGGCAAAGAAACGCCGGCAAAAATGTCGCCGGTTAAAATAGCGCCCTCAAATACGTCGCCGAAAAAAGAAGCGTCAAAAACGTATCCTTAAATATAGCACCCGTCAATAATGTCGCTGGCAAACACAGCGCCGATCAAATATGTCGTCGCAAAAAAAGCGCCATCAAAAACGCCTACAAAAATGTCGTTTACAAAAATAGCGCCCTCTAATATGTCGCCGGCAAAAATAGCGCTGTTAAAAATTTCGTCGGCAAAAACAGCGGCCTTAAATATGTCGCTGGCAAAATAGCGCTGTCAAAAATGTCTACGGCAAAAATAGCGCCATCTAAAATGTACCAACAAAAACAACGCCGGCGAAACACGCCGGCAAAGAAACGCCGGCAAAAATGTCGTTTACAAAAATAGCGCCCTCAAATATGTCGCCGGCAAAATAGCGCTGTCAAAAATGTCTACGGCAAAAATAGCGCCATCTAAAATGTACCAACAAAAACAACGCCGGCGAAACACGCCGGCAAAAATGTCGTTTACAAAAATGGCGCCCTCAAATATGTCGCCGGCAAAAATAGCGCTGTTAAAAATTTCGTCGGCAAAAACAGCGGCCTTAAATATGTCGCTGGCAAAATAGCGCTGTCAAAAATGTCTACGGCAAAAATAGCGCCATCTAAAATGTACCAACAAAAACAACGCCGGCGAAACACGCCGGCAAAGAAACGCCGGCAAAAATGTCGTTTACAAAAATAGCGCCCTCAAATATGTCGCCGGCAAAATAGCGCTGTCAAAAATGTCTACGGCAAAAATAGCGCCATCTAAAATGTACCAACAAAAACAACGCCGGCGAAACACGCCGGCAAAAATGTCGTTTACAAAAATGGCGCCCTCAAATATGTCGCCGGCAAAAATAGCGCTGTTAAAAATTTCGTCGGCAAAAACAGCGTTCTTAAATATGTCGCCGCCGAAAATAGCGCTGTCAAAAATGTCTACGGCAAAAATAGCGCCATCTAAAATGTACCAACAAAAACAACGCCGGCAAAAATGTCGTTTACAAAAATAGCGCCCTCAAATATGTCGCCGGCCAAAATAGCGCTGTTAAAAATTTCGTCGGCAAAAACAGCGGCCTTAAATATGTCGCAAAATAGCGCCGTCAGAAACAGCGCTGTTACAAATGTCGCCGACACAAATAGCGCTAGCGCCGTCAAAAGTGTCGCAGATTGCGTTTTTTCAAAGTTTTCCTGTTTTCCAAAAGTTATTGTTGTTAAATATGGTGATGCGAAGTTTTGTTGTTTAAATTTTATCGCCTGATCTCCGAGGTAGGGATGAGTTGGTTTTGTTTTCACTTTTTACCACAATCCCCCTTAGAACTATAAATTTTTGGAACAGCAAAAATTTTCATAATTAATCATATTTAATATTTTCAAAAAAATTATTTTATAGTGTTTGGCTTTTTAAGTTTTGTCACTTGATAGAAGAAAGAAGAATATGTTACCATTTGGATATCACTAAAACGCTCTATTTTCCCCACGACGTACTTCGTGTCTTTTATATATTTTTGAAAGCGTAAAAATTGTTCAAATAAAATTTAAAAAATATATTTTTTGCAATACCCGGTCTTACCTTTTGTTTTAACTGTTGTCGCTTGAATAATGACGCTAAGAGTGTGCTACGATTTACTATTTACTGTAATACCCTAATTTGTCTGCGACGCCCGCTATTAATCATTGAAATTTAAAATTAATCTTAATATTTAAGAAAATAGGATACTGATAACGATACCCGCAATTATACTGAAATATTGATAAGAAGTAGTAGACCAACAGTCCGAACATATTTTTTTAGAAGTAGTAATATTAAAAAGGCAAGCCCTCCCCCTCCCCATTTCTCTTCCTGTTTGGCTGGCAATTTTTTCAGCTAGTCTCTGCGGTTGCTATAAAGGTATCCGTGAAGAGTTCAGAAGATTTTTGTCTTTTAACTACTTTTTGTATATTTATAGGCGTTCCGACTCTGAGCGAGTGCTGCAAAAAGTTTCCACCCGTGTGTTTTTGAAATGATATAACTTAATAATGTGTGCGGGGAAGTTGGAGCTCATTCCTTATTTGATCTTTAGTTCAAATATTATTTTTAATATAATTAAGTAAATCTTGTTTAAATGTTAGCCATTTTTTATTAAATTTGTTGAAAATATAATTTTAAGGTTCGGTGTTCTACCCTAAATTGGAGGTTGTAACATGGACCTAAATCTCTCGCAGTTGGTTTAAAATTTAAGGAAATGCCCTGCAGGTTTCCTCGTAATTTTCATTATTTCCGTAATTATATAGGTATGCAGATCCTTGGGAGTTCTTCCAATTAAAACTTTAAAATACATGTCCAAATTGAAATTGAAATGCGGTGGTGTGCCCTCGTTTTTTCCTTAACAAACAAGACGCTTTTGTCTGTTAACATCAATTTTGCTTACGAAGTTGAACGTGGCTTATCTTTCAGAATTTTTTTTCTCTTGGTTACGTAGGTACTTCCCCTCTGCAAAAGTATGTTAAATTGAATCTTTTAATTTTGTTATGCCTTTTACCAGTGGCGTACTGGATTTAGGGTGTCCTGGCGTAAGTTTTTCAAATTTTTGGGAATGTTTGCTTCGGTTTCATGTTTTTATGACCGAATCGAATTGTAAAAAATATTGCACTCGGCATAATAACCATTAACGTCTCACGTTAACGTTTGCAAAAGCCGTAACAAAATTTTTTCGAACCTGCCTTAGACCATAAAACTAGAGACTGGGGCATAAAGTTAATAATAGTAAAACTGATCGTAAAATTTTCATCACCCAAACAAAGGAATTAGAATTAGTTTCGTTTCAAGTTTCTGGTTTTTAACAATATTAAATTTATGTTTTCAGACATAAATGCCATATCTTGTAACACGTGTAGAGCTGTTAAAACGTTATTACGCAGGGGTGACAACAGTAAAAGCAAATGTCTGGGCTATTCCTGAAAATTTATTTTCTGAATAGCTACCCCACCGATGATGACAACTGATAAAATAAAGTATGTTTTATAGTGACAGCTGGTATTTGGGTTATGGTGAATAAATTTACTTTTAGTAATATGAATTATTATACCAAGTGCCTTAAGAAAGTTTTAAATACTTTATATCCTCCTACAAGGTGCATTCAAAAAGATCTCCACAAACATAGATGTTGCCTTAATGAATATCGATTAATTTATGGTTTATTAGTAGTTTTTTACAAGGTGTTTCAATAAAGTTTATTTGCAATTTTTGTATAGCAGGACCTCTCAAAAAATTAACATAGACAGGGTCCGCCAAAAGTATGAAATCTTAATTAGAAGCAAAGAACGAAAGAGTAACGTGATTCCGCGGCTTACTAAATAGTGCATTTACTTTTGTAGATTGTTTTTTTTAATATACAACGTTATCGTCAAATAATATATAGAAACTATTGGCAATCGTTAGCTTCAGCAGGATGGCCTCGCCACCGCCAATTTTATTGTTGTATTAGGAGAGCATCTCTAGATGCATTTTTTTAATAGTTTGGATTAAAAGTAGGGGACTTGTGGAGTGGCCAGCACAGTCGTCCGATTTGACATCACGATCTCTCCAAACCGTTTGGTTTCAGCAGAATGGAGCACATTTTGCATTGGGAAGCAAGACAATATCCAGATGATTTTTTTCAGTCGTGCGACTTGATACTCGAAGAAAGAATATTGAGTTGTAAAAAATTTCAACTCCATATTGACTGACACTAGGGAAACCGTATCCGAGGAGGTTAATTCGAAAACGGGGAAAGAGCTCTAGAGTGCCTAACAAGGTCACCTGATCAGACACTGGTTGTAGCTGTAAAACAAAATTCTGCATCAAAAAACATCCTGAAAACATTTTTTCCAAAGAGGTTGATTCGATGACGAAGGGAAGGGGGGGAGGCCAGCACGATCACCCGACTTGACCCAAAAGACGTAAAGTTGTAAAATTATACAATTCTTTCGTAAACGAACAAAGAAATATGGAGTTGTCAAAATTAAATTATGTATCGAATGATGTCAGAAAGCATTTATAAACAGATTAATTTGAAGTTGGAGGAGGAGAACCTGTAGAGTAACATCCGACCTGACAATCGTAGTAATATTTCCAAACTGGTCGATTCGATGATGGAGTGTCCAGCACGATCACTCGACTTGACATTCAAAAATGTGGGGTTGTAATAACAACGCAAATTCTATACCGCGTGATGCCAAGAAAAACATTTCTGTTGATTCGAAAATGGGGTGCTTCTGGGCGACCACTATGGTCACCTGACTTGAGACACAAAGAAAAAAAAACTTGAGACTTACAAAAAAGAATGAAATTCGGCATTGAATGACATCAAGAGAAATATTGTTAAAACTGAAACGGCTTGATTTGACGCGGAGTGGCCAGCACGGTCTCCCAACTTGACATCCTAAGAAGAAACCGTAGATGTGTAAAAAAATTCTGTATTAAATGCCACCAAGAAAAATAAGCAAAACGGTTGCGCTTCAAAGCTCGAGTGTAGCCAACACGGTCATCCGACTAGATACACAAAGAAGAGAACAGCGCTTTTTCGAAGTTAAAGTGCTTGTAGAGGGGCCTGACTCGAAAATCAAAAAACGAATTTTTTTCTCAAATGTATTGATGCGACGTTGGAGAGACTGGGCAGTAGCCAACATGATCCTCAGACTTGATCTATAAAGCAAAAACTGTAGATATATAAATAGTAAATTGTGTGTATACCAACCTTAAGCAAACCTTAACTAATATTTAAAATAATTGAAAGATGGGGGCACTGCACTGCACTGTACAGGGTAACTATAAAATGATACGAAGTGACAACGGAAAATTTTTGTTATATTACATAATACGAGGCGTCCCAGGAAATTTTGCCGTAGTAAGAAATACTGGAAATTTCAAATTTGCCAGTTAAAAAATCAATTAAATTTGTTTTCGAATTACGTTGATTAAAATCAACAAATAAGTATAAGGTCTGCTTGAAAAATGATGCGAGGAGACATCAAAAAGGTATTATTATTTTATTCTAATGGGGGGTATTAAAAAAAAGTAGTAGTAGTAATTAACTATTAAAAATTCCCAAAATGCACGTTGAAAAAATTGAAAAAAATTCATTAAAATTCTACAGTCTAGAAAATTACCAATTAAGTTGTTTTGAATAATAAAAAAATCATTTTGTTGGCAAAAAAGTCATGATTGTTCAAGTCTCGCAAACCATTTGAATAATATTTGATATTTAGGTTCGCTTCCGTGTGTCGTTAGCGTTCCCGTTTTAAGCGAACGCAACTTTTTACGTCGGACTTTTCAATATATAAAAATGAATTCCTAGCACCAACTCGTTGAAATGTCACCAGTTTGCATGCAAAATTACAGCAAGTGGAGGAACGCGATGACAAAAAAAATCCGAACACCTGAGCTTGTAGTGGTTTATAAAACAGGTATGCAAAATGCTTGTAATTATATATTTATATTATAATGACATTGGGTATGCACGCGGCGGCCTCTTACGACATACATACTTTTATGCAATTTACCGCAAATATGAATAGTCAATAACACTGGCGATATTTGCATTTTCATATTAATACGTCTGGGTCTGCTACACGTCTACGTCGCACTTATTGATTTGTATAAATATAGATTGTTGTGGGTTTAGACAGCTCGCTTCGAAGTGGAACGCATCCAGCAAAAGCGGAGACGTTCAGGTGGGTGAACGGAAATCAGAGCTTATCGTTTTTTTTCTTCAGACAACATGTAGGCACACAAAGTAAAAGCATTACATTACACCTCTGCTTAAATTTGCAGTAAAAAAACTGCAGGATTACCTCATCCACGTTCTGTAAAAGAAACTGAATAAACTGGAAGAGAAATGATGCGGAAAAACCGTTAGAGTGAATTCTATATATTTTTAAAAATTAAGTTTATTTTTATGAAACGTGCTCGTTTATTGTGGGATGATGCTTATATTCATTGAAATAAAATGCTTTTGTCCTGAAGTGACTTAAAAAAGCTGGATTGGCTTATATCATCCATCATCAATAATGATGATGATGATGACCGTAATGATGTAGTTGGATTTAAACATATCATTCATCCCCTAAGACCAGGGAACTTCCGAATAACAATAACTGGAATGAAACATATCATCCCTCCCTGACACCGGGGGGAACCCCTGAATATCAATAACAATTACTGAAATAATGTAGTTGGAGCGAAACATATTTTACATCTCCCAAGGTCGGGGAACCCCCGAATAACAATGACTGGAATAATGTAGCTGGAATGGAACATATCCATACCCTGAAACCGGGGAACTTTCGACTAACAATGACTGAATAATGTGACTGGAATTCAAAATATCATCCATCATCGAAGACCAGGGAATTCCCGAATAACAGTGGAATGAAACATATCATCTATGCCCGCAGACCGGGAAACCCTGGAATAACTATGACTAGAATGGAACATATTCCTCCTTGAAACCGGGGAACCTCCGAATAATAATAATAAAAATAACAATGACTGGAATTACACATATCATCCGTCTCCTAAGACCGGGAACCTCCGAATCACTATGACGAAATGGAACATGTCATCCCTCCCTGACACCGAGGAACCTACGAATATCAATAACAATGACTAGAACAATGTAGCTGGAATGGAACATATCATCCATTCCTGGAGACCAGTGAACCCCCGAATAACAACGGAATCGTGGAACATTCATCTATCCCGGCAGACCGGGGAACCCTCGAATAACAATGACCGGAATGGAACATATTCCTTTCTGAGACCAGGGAACCCCCGAATAACAACGGAATCGTGGAACATTCATCTATTCCCGCAGACCGGGGAACTCCCGAATAACAATGACTGGAATAGAACATATTCCTCCCTGAGACCGGGGAACCACCGAATAATAATAATAATGACTAGAATTGAACATTCTCTACGACCGGGGAACCTCCGAATCACAACGACGGAATGGAACATGTCATCCCTCCCTGAGACCGAGGAACCCTCCGAATATCAATAACAATGACTAGAACAATGTAGCTGGAATGGAACATAACATCCATACCCTGAAACCGGGGAACCCCCGACTAACAATGACTGGTGGATAATGTGACGGGAATGGAACATATCTATTCCTGGGGACCAGGGAACCCCCGAATAACAACGGAATGGTGGAATATTCATATATTCCCGCAGACCGTGGAACTCCCGAATAACAATGACTGGAATGAAACATATTCCTTTCTGAGACCAGGGAACCCCCGAATAACAACAGAATGGTGGAACCTTCATCTATCCCCGCATACCGGCGAACTCCCGAATAGCAATGACTGGAATAGAACATATTCCTCCCTGAGACCGGGGAACCACCGAATAATAATAATAACAATGACTGGAATAGTGTAGCTGGAATGGAAGATATCATCCATTCTGTAACCCTGAATAACAATTACTTGAATAATTGACTGGAATGTAACGATCCATCCCTGGAGACCAAGGAACCCCCGAATAACAATGGAATCGAACATATCCATCCTCTAATACCGGGGAACCCCCAAGTAACAATGCGTGGAATAATGTAGCTGCAATGAAACATGTCGTCCATCGTTTTGTACGACATTGTGTCAAAATTTTCGGTTTGAGTAATCTACCCTCTAGCGTCGGTGATAAGCCTCAGGAGCAATAACAAACCAAGAAAAATAATTAAAAAAAATATCCAAATTGCAGTTTGTTTAGCTTACTCGGAGACTGAAATGTAATCTCTTGACGCGCATCATTGATTATGTAAAGATATTTTCTAGAAAATTTAGTCTTCATAATCTCCGTAGCTGTTTTGTTGCTATGCTGCAATTCTAAGTGCATCTACTATATTTATATACTTCAATAATCCGAGTATATTTATTCTATGTCGATATCAGAGTTGTTCGAAGGAATTAGCTACGCCTGTGCAAGTGGTCACGTAAAGGTTTCTTCTCCACAATAAAATCTTGAAATGACATTTAAAAATAACCTAGCCTTCCATAATTCAGCGATGTGTATTGAACAATGTCTACTTGAAATTTAAATACCTCGTTTTTGCGTGTTTGCTTTAAGTTTAAAATTTCTATTGCCTGTCGTTTGTTTAACTCATTGACGTAAGCAACTCGATCAAAATAATGCTTGGTTACGTAACGAAAATACCCCAGAACTACTTACTTGTGCAAAATATTATGGCTCGTGCAAAATATTATCGATTTATCACTTTCATATTTATTATTGCATTTTAATTAAATTGGGATATTAATTAAATAAAGCCAATCACTGTATCAAACGCGCTTAGCATGTAATTAAAACCAGATAAAGGGGACCTACAGCTGCGCTGTAAAATTTAAATCGCCGATAGCATATCTTAATTTAACTAAGATTGTGAAGTTTTCTGTTTTAATACCCAAAGCATTTATTGAATAGATAAAGGGGACCTACAGCTTCTTGAGGACTTGAGCTTGAGTACAAACCAAAAAAAGGGGACCTACTGTTATCGGCGGATCTGAGCTTGTAGTGAATACTAGATAAAGTGGATTTGAGCGTGTGGTTCAAACCAGATAGAGGGGACCTACAGCTAACAGCTTGATCAAATTACTCTTTGCATCATAATCTGTATACGAAGCCCTGTTGATAATGCATTATTTGATGTAACTAATGCACCTTAATGCATGGATTTACGTACAGAACACACCTAAACCTATTAATCTTGAAAATCCATAAAAACAGGGCTGTGTTGAGATTTATTGCCTGTCGTATTCACACAAAAATAACAAAAGGGATTTTCTTTGAAACATTTTGATAAAGTGTTTGGTCTTAATTAGTGGATTCGTTTTGGTGTTTTAGCACCAGACTTATGATATTTTAAATATAACACGTATGCATCATAGGTATTTTACGGTTAAAATAGAAGTAAGTACCTTTTTGTTTCGCAACTTTATCTGTGTATCTTTGTACAGAAGAACATGTGTTGCTTGTTGTATTGATATAAATAATCTCTCTGTGTGTATAGCCGGTTGTGATACTTAATCTTGACGGGGGAAAAAAGCGGCACAGTTGCACCACACGCACGTGAAGTAGGCAGAACAGAAAATAGAATTGAAGTAGGCTTTGTTTTTTGTTTATTTTCGAAACGCCAACTCGATACGTTGTACAATTTGATTCAAATCAAAATATTGGATTTGTTGTACAAAAATTTCAATTACGAAAGTTCCTGCATGAAAATAATACAAATTTACTTTTATTAAATGCCATAAGGATTGGTTGGTGTAATTTGTTTTTATTACACTAAATTACAGGTTTTGTTCGATATTACTTTCTACTCCAGATTATATTTCCCAGCTATTTATTTTTCCAATAAACGTAGCTTTGAACTGTTCGAGGATGTGTCGTGTACTCGTGAAGCAAAATATTCGATTCCTACGTTTTATATTATTTTAGACAATATTTTTTGAATATTTTGGTTTATTAGACTAATTTATATGTATCGCCCTGTATGAAATTTTGAACTGTAGAGATTGCCATCATTGAAAACGTAAAAAAATATAAAGGTGGGGTGAGCCCCTAACTTGGTTTTTACCACACTGCCCTAGTTTTTCTGTAACGCCCTCTATGAATTTTTGAACCGAAATTGTCAAAATTGAAAATTTTTATGATCTTCATAGATTTATTTTTCAAAAATTGGCCGTGGTTTACATTTGGTCAGCTGATAGAGGGAGGGATGAGCTTAAATTTGGTTTTTACCGCATAATTCTAGTTTATCTGCAACGTCCCGTATGAATTTTTGAAGTCTAGAAATCGTCAAAATTGAAAATTTTGAAGATGTTTATTAAATATTATTCAAAAACAGACCGTACCATCTTTTGAAATTTTATCAACTCCTAGAGGTGGGAATGAGAGGCAACTTGTTTTTTACCGCACTGCTCTAGTTTATCTGTGACGCTCGCTATGAATTATTGCACCGTAGAAATCGTCAAAACTGATAATTTTGAAAATCCTTTTATTTTTCAAAAACTTCTTGTACGATTTTGTATAAATTTTTTCAGCTGATTGAGGGAGGGATGAGCTACAACTTGGTTTTTACTGCGTTGCTCTGGTTTATCTGTGACGCCCGCTATGAATTTTTGAACAATCAAAATTTTTAAAATTGGAAATTTTGAAAATCTTGAAAATTATTCAACAAAAACTGGCCGTATTATAGTTATTAAATTTTGTCACCTTTTAGAGGTTAGGATTAGCTAAAAGTTGATTTTTACTTTATTGTCCTAACTTCTCTATAACGTCCGCGCTATAAATTTTTGAACCGTAGAAATTGTCTAAATTAAAACTTAATAATCTTTATAATATTACTTTTCAAAAATTGCCTGTTCGATGGGTTTAAAATTTTGTCATCTGATAAATATAATGATCAGCTACAAATTGTTTTATTGCAAGGATCACATTTTGCTGTAACTCCCCCTGTGAATTTTTGAATTGTAGAAATTGTCAAATTAAAGAATTGCGATTTTATTAATGTTATTGTTTTAAACTTTTTGTACTGATTGGTAAGGTTGAGCTGCAATATGGTTTTTACAACAAGGCTTTATTTTTCTGTGACGCCCTCTATGAATTTTTGAAAGTTAGAATACTATTGCATTACAATTCAATACAATGTTGTTAGACTTTGCAAACCCTTTTTATCTCGTGTTCTTAGTAATTTATCTGCGAGGATCTTAGAGAATCCCCCCCTCTTTCTAACTGTATCTGGATTCTTATAGGTGTTACGAGTCTAAGCGAGGGCTGCGAAAAGTGTGACAATTTGCCGTTTACGAGTAGTCTGATCGTGTAGGATTGTAATATATTTTGAAGTGTGGGATATTCTTTTCGATATGAATTTGTTGCAGTTTAATATGTGCAAGTCTTTCTTTCAAGGTCGCCATATTCTCCTGTGGTTTTTGTATTTGGGCAATCTTTTTGGTAACTTTTAGGTTTTTTTAGTTTTGGTATTTTGTAGGACACGCCATGTTCTTGTTATGCTTACTTTACCTTCTCTGATGTTTCTAAAACTTTTTTCCAAAAATGATTTTAGAATGATTTGCGTGCTTTGTGTGAAGTTCTTTTGGTTCAAATTTTTGAGGGTTACTTAGAAGTCGGTAAATTTTCCATTTCCCATACTAGTCCACATTTTCCGTTTGATTTCGCCGCTGTAATTTTTGCACTCGCCGATGAGTCCTTTTCCCAGGAAAAAAATCAGTCACAGATGTTGTTGACGAAAGGCACCAAACGGTCTCGGAATATAATCATTAACTTTTGGCAGACCCTTCAATGTCAAAATGCGCGGAGGTTAGAGTAATTTGGTTGGATAAACATTCATATTGTTTTGTAACAAGTTTAGAGTCCCCGTACCTGTTAAATATATTATTGACGTTCAACTTAGTCGGGTTATGTCACGGACGCCGAGTTAACTTTGTCTTTAGCACACTCTAGGTGAAGGTATTGTTAATAAATTTAGAGCTTTGCGCCGTCGAGTTGCACTTTAGAATTTAAATCACCAAACATTAATCCTTGCTCAGGTTGGAAGAATGTGGTTTTGGAATATAAATTTTCCTTTTGTTGATTATTAATTCATGCAAAAAAATATGGTACCTGTTTGTGTAAATTCTTCCAAAAAATAATTCATTTTGAAACGTTTCAAGGTCCAAATAATATCTAGGTTTGTCAAAAATATATAAAATCATGTTTTTAATAACTAGGGTAAAGAATGCGCATATTTCGATATATTATGAATATGTAGGGTAATCCCCTTTCACAACAGAATGGTGAAGTCCTCTTAGAAAAGTATTTTCTTTGCCAATGCATTTTTGGCAATTTGCCATAGTCATACCTCGAATAACATCATCAGATTCCTTTATAACCTATCTGTTCGAATATTAGGATGTATTAGCCAAACTAATTACGCAAGTAGAAGTAGAACGTTAATGTGGGTACGTGCGCGTTTGGAAACGTCCGAAAATACCATTCTGTAGATGCTTCTACTTTCATATTGTGTATTTTCTATTGCCAACGGAAATTTTTTATTCAAATCTGCAGTTGCATTATTATTTAATTAGAGGTCCTGGATAGTACCCCGACAGTCGGGGTAGCAGCCGCCTTGTTAAAGTTACGACAATCGAAAAGTGTGCACTTTGCCGCGTCTGCTGCTACCATCATCACTAAGAACACCGCAGAGGCGGTAGTAGCATTTACCTTTGTACACAGTAAAAAATAATTACTAGTTAATAAAGTAAATTGTCCCCTGTCGGGGTTCGAACTGGCGGCTATCGGTGGTGCTATCGATTTTCGATCTCAACTACCGGGCTTCTTACAATAAATGCTACAACATGGACATAAAACGACCGACTTGCGTAGCTTTAACAAAAAGCAACCGATTCGAAGGTTACCCCAATTAAATCGTCGCCCTGGGCGGTTATAGCTGTAACATTAAGCCGGGCCTGATCAGCAATTAAGGTTGTGCTTTTCTCATTTTTTTCTGATGAAGTAATGTGTTCGCCATTTTACTAAGTATATAAATTTTTCATAATTTTTTGTGTTTTTCTTTCTTTGAATCGCTAATTTTGTGTATTTTTTGTTATAGGTAAACAAGGATATTTTTACAATAAGTAATCGGCATAAATTTGGTGAGTTGTCTTTATGTTCATGATAACATTCTAACTGCAATCGTTTCTACATCAATTCGGAATGCTCTTCTAACAAGCATGGCTACATTGTGTTCCGACTCGTTACACGACTCGTTTTAACTAGGAACGCTTATAAACAAAGAGGTTTCGTTAGAAGTGTTTCCCGTTAATAAATGCAAATATACTGATTTTGAAGTTTTGGGGAAAAATCTATTCAGGAAAATCAGAGACCAATAAATAAAATCTATCATTCAATCAGGGGTTTCCGCGCAACAGTTTATCTCTTGTAGGTTTTCAGTGAAGACATTTTTTTAGTTGTCATTTATTTTAAAGATGGTCAATATTAGTATTTTTTTAAATTAAAAAGCCATTGTTGATGGTTTTTCTTCATAACAAAGTAGGATATGCTTGATTGTAATCATCTGATCCCAATCAATAATATTAAATCGCGATTTAAATCAAATAATTGTGAAAATAATTATGAGTTAAACTAAGGTTTTAAAACCAACAAACCAAGTTCAGATTACAGAAATGTACACTCTACAGACACCCCATGACGTCAGGATGCAAGGGATTATGGATTGTAAAAAATAACTGACCGTTAGCTCATTTAAAATTTTCAATCCCAGCTTGTTTTTTTCATCCGTTAGTAAACATCCTCATTGAAAATTTTAAAATGCAGTTTGGCATGGAATTTTTTTTATTAATCACCGACTACGGCGAAATTTAAAAAAATTACTAAAACTGCAAGAATTAGAGATATTTTAATTAGAGAAAAATCATGAAATTTGATTTGGATTACAAAAATTTGATTTAATTAAAAAAATGGCGTTTCTTATTTATTTTTTAATAAATGGATTTATTCCTACCGTGTAAGCAAGTGGGTATCAAAATGTATTATTATTATTATTATTTTGTTTCAATACTTCGTATCAGATTCTCAAATTGACAAAATTTTGCTTCCGATTTTTGTTTTAATTTCCCGTAATTATTTCCTATATTATCCCCCCCACCCACACATTTGGAATAGGAGCACCCGTTTGGGTTCAGAAAAAATAGAATCATGTTTAAAATTGGGAAAATTCTGCTTCTGATTTCAACTTATTTTTCCGAATGATTCTTTGATTTAGTATCTCTCCCTCCCCCATATTTTAAGTATCATCGCTATATGACCACCCATTTGGACACAGGAAAAAACGGCAATCGATTCGTTTCAATATTTCGCATCCGGTTCCCAAATTTACAAAATTTTGCTTCTGATTTCAGCTTTATCTTTTCCATGATTTTTTGCTATATCATCCTTCTCTTCACCAACATTCAAGTTTTATCAAAATAGGACCACCTATTTGGACACAGAAAAAAAAACAACATTCGATTTATTTTATATTTCGTATCAGATTCCCAAATCTACACAATTTTGCATTCGATTTCAGCTTACTTATCCGATGATTGTTTGTTATCCCCCCCCCCCCCAATAACATTAATGTTTCATCAAAATAGAGGCACCCGTCCGGGTACTCAAATTTAGAAAATTCTGCTTCCGATTTCAGCTTAATATCCCAAATGGTTTTATGTACCACCTCCTTTCCTCGAACATTTCAAGTTTCGTCAAAATAGGACCACCCGTATGGACTATACGAGGGAATGAACCAACACACACAAGTTGTATTTCTTGATTTTTATGTTGTTTACACATTTTTCTCTTACCAAACCGCTTGAATATTCATACAATTAGAATTTTGGCAATATTAGAAATTCTGATGTGTTTACCCCGAAACAACAAACAGGAAGCTGCGTAATCTTGGGCACATTACCAAATTAAAGAATTTGTTTAAAAAAATTTACGATTTCCTGCAAATTCACGGAAGAAGACCTTCAGAAATATTTACCCGGTGAATCCGAATTTCTAAGGCGCCATTTCACAACCAATGTAACTGTTACTATTGCCAGAAGTCCGATCATTGAAAAAATATTTCACCGTTTCGCCCACAGGACCGTAATTAAATTATTAATCAAAATTTCTACCGACAGGTCACGTTACCAAAAATTGGCTTCAGGGAAATTTTCTCTTGGTGTTTCCCAAAGGAAATTCGAACGAAACCGGTTAGCAAAAAAATATTAGAAAGTCGCAAGGTTGAAAACGATTGTTGGATCTGGTCGGCTGGATCATTTCATGGCACGCTAGATGAACTCGATTCCTCGATGCAAATGCGTGCATAGAAAGAAGGCTGTGCCTAGATAGATGATACTCAAGATGTCTGTAGCTGGAGGCAAACATGGCGCCTGCATATTTTTAGTTTATTCACATTTGTTTATTTTTAATGGACAGCCAGAAAGAAAACCGTTTTAGTTAAGAATTCCGTTCGCCAGACAACATCCATAAAATTATTCATTTTTTTTTTTGGAAAAATCATCAACAACAATTAGGACAAATTCACGTAAAAATATTGTTAATTAAGTTTATGGGCCATATTAATAAAGTAGAAAAAGCCATAAAATGGTCGTTCGCGTTTAAGAGCGCGCACATTTTGAATACTTATTAAGTAGTTGAGAGCATGTAAAATCGCGCTTTTTAAATATTTGGAATACGTTGCCGGAATTTTTTACTGACTTAATAAGGTTTCGTGCGTTAATTAATATTTTGATTAAGATGGCGGGACGTTTCATAACGCTTTTAGTACAGATTAAACTGTGCCGGAGGAGATAAACCAGTAAAATCTGAATGGGAGATTTATTTTATCGTGTTACAGGGTTCAAATGTCGCATCTGGGTCATTCTGTGCAAGTAAATAATTTTAAATACACACCCGGGGTCAATGAAAAGCTTAGGAATTTGTTTTTCTACACGTTTTCTAATATTAGAATTGCAGTAGGTACCTACTCTTTAAATATCCAGCACAATTTTTTTATTTTATCCCACGTGTCGCCCCGTTTTTCAACAATACAAATAGGTTTTTGTATTTTCATTAAATTAAGAACTAACTTTGTTGAAAGTTTATCATACTTTTCTTTATTTCTTTAATAAATTTAATTATCCGTTTTTATAGCGCCGCGAACTTCTTGCACAATTCGATGACGTAACGACGACGGGATATGTTACGTTATTGAATTTTGTAAGACTTCATGGCATTATAAAGGTAATATCACTAATGTGGAGTAAATGTTTGTTGGTCGAATTGACTAGTTTCAGTGCATTTTGTCCTCCAAAGTTTGTTATAGAAAATTTGTTCTATTAACTACTGCAAAGTCAAATTTTCTTAAGTCGTTGAAGTAGTTATCGCACACAATTGTGTACAAAATCTAGCTTTGCTGAATTTAGTAAGTTGATGAGTAATAAGAAATTCAGTCACAGAAGTTCCGTCGTGCGGAGAATATAAATAATTAATTAATTCTCGCAACAGTAGGGCAAGTAGTCGAGTCCTATACGGGTTAGGCTCAGAAGTAATGATTAAAAATAACTGATAATTTTAGTACCTGGGTGGGTACCCGCTTTTAATACCCGGGCATTTCCCGTTACTCGATAATTTACCGTAATCCGATAATTACCCGTAACCCGATTATTACCCGTTACCCGATAATTGCCCGTAACCCGATAATGGCCCGTTACTCGATAATTGCCCGTTACTCGATTATTACCCGTTACCCGATTATTACCCGTTACCCGATAACTACCCGTTACCCGATAACTACCCGTTACCCGATAACTACCTGTTACCTTATAATTGTTCGTTACCCGATAATTACCTGTTGCCCGATAATTACCCGTTACCCGATAATTACCTGTTACCCGATAATTACCCGTTATACGATAATTACCCGTTACCCGATAATTACCTGCTACTCTATAATTACCCGTTACCCGATAATTGCCAGTTAACCGATAATTATCCGTTACCTCATAATTACTCGTTACCCGATAATTACCTGTTGCCCGATACTTACCCGTTAACCGATACTTATCCGTTACCCGATAATTACCAATTACTCTTAATTGCTCTTTACGCGATACTTGCCCGTTACCCGATACTTGTTCATTACCTGATAATTACCAGTTACTCGATAGTTATCTGTTACTTGTTAGCCGGTAATTACCCATTACCCGATAGCCAGTTAACCGATAATTATCCGTTACCTCATAATTACTCGTTACCCGATAATTACCTGTTGCCCGATACTTACCCGTTAACTGATACTTATCCGTTACCCGATAATTACCAATTACTCTTAATTGCTCTTTACGCGATACTTGCCCGTTACCCGATACTTGTTCATTACCTGATAATTACCAGTTACTCGATAGTTATCTGTTACTTGTTAGCCGGTAATTACCCATTACCCGATAATAAGTTTAATTCCAATAAATTTTTAATGTTTGTTTTTTAAATGAACATTAAGCAAACTCAACTCTTAATATTTAAAAATAATACCTAAACTACATAAACTAATAGAACACAACAAACTTATTTAAAATTATGATTTTTGTGCACAAATAAGTATTCAGTAAAGTTATTAGGTAACAGATATCTATGAAGTAACCGGTAGTTTTTGGTAAATTATTATGTAACGCAAAATAATCGGGTAACGGGTTATAATCGGGCAACGGGTTATAATCGGGTAACGGGTTATAATCGGGTAACGGGCTATAATCGGGTAACGGCTTATAATCGGGTAACAGGTTATAATTGGCTACCGGTTAATTATCGGCTACCGGATAATGATCAGGTAACTGCTAAATGATTATTTTATAGAAGTCAGAAGGCCCACGGGACTACAAGTGTAGTTGAAGACGAACATGGGAATGCCAGAGACCAGAAAACAAAATTCATCAGTTAAAACTACGTAGGAGCGCGGCAGCAGGGATAATGCCTCCCCTCAAAATTACTGCAGCGAGAAAAAAGTGTCAAATCATTTTCTTTTATTGCTTGTTAGCAGCTGCAAATGGGAGTTGCAGAGACCAAAAACAAAATTCATTTGCCAGAAAATGGGGGAGGAGTGCAGTTGCCCCCCTCCCGCCTCCCATAATTTACAGCACCCAGAAAATAAGTTTGGGGATCTTTTTTCGTTGCTGATACAAAGTGAATATGGGAGTACCAGCGAACAGAAAATAAAATTCATTGGCCAAAGTAGGAGGAAAAAAGGGCCTCTCTTAAATTCAACTTCTATCACTTACAGGTAGAAACTGAAAATGGGATTGCCATAGAGCAGAAATCAAAGCTTCAAAAGCAATGAAGCAAATCATCAGCCAAAATTTGGGAAGGGATTTAAACCTCCTCTCCAAATTGTGACACTTAAAAATATCTCCTCCCCAAACCTAAAAACAAGTTTGGAAGTCTTTTCCTGTTACCCAAAGTAAGAAACTGAAAATTGGATTACCTCAGCGTATAAATCAAAGTATTAAGCAATCGAGCAAATCATCGGCCATTTGGGAGGAGGAAAGGATAGTAACTCCCTCCTCAAATTGTGGCACTTGAAAATAAGTTGAGAATAGTTTTTTTGTTACTGATTGAAACTATAAATGGGACTAGTAGACCGCAGATTACAAAACTCTTCGGATAACATTTGGGAGGAGGAAGGGGTAGTAACTCACTTCCCGTAATTGCAGCACCTAACATCATATTCGTAATCAGCCTTTACGTCCCACTGCTGGGCACCGGCACTCTTCTCTGCCACGTACTCTCCTTAGCCCTGAGGTGGAGTACGGGGGACCTACAGTTTAACGTCGAATCCGAACGACTAAATTCCAGAGAAGGTTCCAGAGACGTTCGAGGACTGACGACTAGAAGATAATTTATCCCCATCTCTATTAGCGCACTAAATTTGAACTATCGGTTTGGTGAGAACGTTTATTTAAAGATTTTCAAAGTTTTCGAAACATTCAGAATTTTTCAAAGCATTAATTTTGGTAGTTGTTTTTTGTAGCTTTGCAAATAATTTTATTATTGTTATTAGTGTAGCATTTTATTTCTTCCGCTTTCGATTTTTTTAGTTTTTTTTTTCTGTAGTTCTTGCTATGATTAGAAAATAAACAAAGCCACTGCAAAGTATATGGAAGTAAAAATTCCTCGAAAAATTCTCATTAATGTAGAAGCTACGATTTTGAAATAACTGATTTTAATAATCAGTCAAAACCGCAGAAAAAAGAAATTTATCAGAAAAAACAAATCATGAAATCAAGTAAAATAAATCACCCAAGATTATGTTTTGAAAATATCAAGAAGGGTTATCAAGGTTGTACACTGCTGGCCATTTTGATTCATTTGTAAATGCGGAGGTGCCTAATGATAACCACAATTTAATTGCAGATTACGTCAGGCGAGTTGGTGTTTTCTAAAAAATATCTCATTGCGAGCTAACAGTGTTCATACAACAATTGCACGGGCCGTTACCCACTGTTTACAAATATGACTTCTACTGGAACAGAACAGTAATTACCTGCTTCGTCTTCTTCCAGCTTTACAAAATTTTTTTCTTTTAAAACTACTATCTGCTTTTGACCAAGGTTTAATTAATTGGTCTAAGTAATGGTAAGAACATCAGTGAAGTAATTAATTGAATTCGACGCTGTTTTTTAGCTGCCGAAAGATTAATAAAAGTCTTTGATCTATCTTGTTTTGAGTATTTTTCTTTACGTTTACGACTGCCCGTGCCCATTTTTGATGTTCCAAATAAAGAAACGAGCTCCACGTGAAGTACATTTAAAAGAAACGTTGAAAAACTAAGAAATTCTGTAATGTAATGTGGCAGTTATGTAATTTAAACCAACAACTGCTTCTGTTCTTTGTTGGCTTTGAAGTGCTTTTTATTGACATTTCTTTTGCAAAACAGAACCCTGCCTCATGTTGGTTGCCACATTTTATTTCTTTACATAAATAAGTTTGTGTTTTGAAAAGCCCAGTTTGAATTTTAAATTTTTTTTGCCATTGGTTTCACCTTTGCTACGTGCGCCCACCTTTTTTGCAGTTTAAATTAAATGACTAATTTGCTAATAGAATAGCGAATGCGTATCTTTACTGGCTAAAAATATTCATAATATTATTAAAAACAATTGTGCGTAGGCACGTGAGCAATGACCACAAGCCGGTAGTTGTTATTTCAGAAATAATGTTTTTATTTTGATGACCCACAAACAAACCACACGTACTCCTCTTACGCATGAAGGTTATTTCAATATCCAAATCGCTTATTCCGTTCGTCCAAATACAGCAATAAATATTAGATTAGTTGTTTAGTCTCGCTGATAAAACTATACACAAGCAAAATATACAATTACGCCATTATGCAAATTTAAATAAATAAGTCCGTTTATTAAAGGCATGAAGGAATGCATTAAAAACAATTAAAAATAATTTAAACATAACAAATATAAGGGTTTTTTAGAATTTAAACGTGTGTTTGTGTTGCATTAATTTATACCATTGAATTCAATTCAATAGATTGGCAAAGTGGTTTTTAATACATTGGTCATTTTTGAGAACTTAACCTTGATTGATTTTATATTAAACAAATCGACAATTCGATATACACCATTCATTTAATATTAATCAGATTGATAAGGTCGTTCATTGATTTCATATTAAGCAAATTATAAAAGTTAATGTAACATTTCAGAGCTCACAGAACTTACCGATTTCATGTTAGGTACGAGTAGATCAGCATGGCCTTTTAGTTGTTTGATGATTTAAAACCATATTACTGTTTTTTAAGTAATCATACGGAGAACCCCACCAGCACTATGCTCGTTAAAGAATTCACCATTGATTTTAAACTAAACAGATTGGCACAGTGTTTTAACGCTCTGGCAGTTGATGACCTCTTCATTACTTTCGTATTTAGGCAAAACCCTATTCCAATCTGGTG
Organism: Ctenicera cuprea; assembly: GCA_958336395.1. NCBI lineage: Eukaryota > Metazoa > Arthropoda > Insecta > Coleoptera > Elateridae > Ctenicera > Ctenicera cuprea. The sequence continues at coordinate 4,568,088 of OY284489.1, read as the reverse complement.
CTTGAAAATTTATTATTGATTTTATATTGAGATTGACATGGCTGGTTGGTTGTTGTTGGTTTTCGCGGGATTTGGTTTGATTTCTTCGGGACCGATTTCATTTTCCCGATTTCTCGGGATTTTGTGAAATTTCTTCTGGATTTCCGTGTATGTTCTCGAAATTCTTTGTATTTCTTTGAAATTCTTTTGATCTAATTGGGATTTCCTCGAATTTAATTGGATTTGCTCGGAATTTCATTGGATATCTTAAAGAAACCTTTGTATTGTCCCGGAATTCCTTGTCTTCCGAAATTTTGTTGGTTTTCTTGGGACCCATTAGATTTCTTCGGGACCGAATTTCATTAGATTTCCTCAAGATTTCGTTCGAGTTCTTCGGGATTTTGTTCGAGTTCTTCGGGATTTCCTTCGATTACCTCGAAATTCCTCGGAATTTCATTGAATATCCTAAGGAAACCCTTGTATTTTCACGGAATTCCTTTGATCTAATCTCGAGGTTTTGTTAAATTTTATCGAAATTTCCTCGGGACTTCGTTAGCTTTCTTCGGGACCGGATTTCGTTAGATTTTCTTGGATTTCCTCGGAATTCCTTGTATTTCCTCGGATTTTCTATGATTTCTTCTGAATTAAATTGGATTTCCTCGGAATTTAAATGGATTTCCTCGGAATTTTCTTAGATGTCTTCGGGATTTCTTCGGAATTCCTTGACTTGCGTTAGATTTCTTAAGGAATCCGTTTTATTTCGGAATTTCTTTGGATTTCGTTAGATTTCCTCGGGATTTTATAGAAATTTCTTGGATTTCTCTGAGATTTTTTAGTATTTCACCGGAGTTGTCTTGGGTTTCTGCGAAATCCCATGAATTTCCACGGATTCCTTGGATTTTCTTGGTTTCCTCAGAATTCCTTGGATTACTCTGGAATTGTCGTGAGTTTCTGCGAAATTCCATGAATTTCCACGGATTCCTTGGATTTTCACGGCATTTTCTTGGTTTCCTCAGAATTCCATGGATTTCCCCGAAATTTCCTTGGTTTTCTCCAACATTTCCTATGCGGTAAACACCGGATTTCATTCGTGGTTACCCCCCACGGTTGGAAACTACTAAGACATCATTAATTTTATATTAAACAGAGTGGGAGGATCCTTCAACATTTTGGTGGTTGAAGATCTCGCAGGCCTGGGGCGAATACCTCTTCAGTGATTTAATAATTAAGAATTCCGCGCTTCCATTCGGGTCGTTAATGATCTTATAATGATTTTCCTCTTGATATTGCAAATTCTGTAACACTCTGATAATAATAGTTGAAGCTCTCTAAAAACATCATTGATTTCATATTAATTATTAAGAAAACCCCTTTTCCGGTCTGGTGGTTGAAGATCACTAATAGAATAGGTGCACCTGTAAAAAGCGGTTGACAGACATTAAGTGATGTACATAATCGAATGGTTTTCATAGCAGAATTATTATCATTCGAATGAATTTAAAATAGAAGGATTAATTCGATTAAAATCATTCGAATGCGTACCTATGGACCAAAAGTAGTGAAAACGCTTTCCGCTTGCTTCTCGAATGCTGTGATGCACGAATTCGCGTTCTCGTCGTGTTTCCTCGGGCCGCTCGCCAAGAACAGGGCAAACCTTCATTCAATAGCCGAATGCTTTGGTGCCCGTTCGCTAGTTGTTTTGATTGTAGAGTCTTGGTGAGTTTATTTCCGATTTCGCCTATCGATTAATTCAAAAATCTATTTTTGTTTATTTTTTTCGTGAAGTGACTTACTTGTTTTTATCAACATTATTAATCTGAATATTAGTAAAAGTAATTATATTTTTTATTATTTAGACTTTTTAGCAGAAGACAAAGCCCAAAATTTAAAAATCGTTAAATCATTCGAATGACTTTCTGTAACCTCTCCCTATATCTCGACATATTTCGATTATTTTCGTTCGAAATATCCCGTCAGTAGCGTACAATAATAATTAACAAACCTATCGGTCAATCACTTTTGACAGGTGCACATATTCTACTCTCGCCATCATTGGGAAAGTCCTTCATTAATTTGGTCACCATTGATTTTATAATTAGCAGATTAGCAAAGTCTTTGATCATTTTGCTATTTGAAGCCTCGTCGTTGAGCTTAACCAACCAGCATTATATAAAAATCGATGAAATAAATAATTTGAACAGTTTTATATTCTAATGTCTGATAGTACAAAAAACAATTACCGTTATTTCAACCAGTTCTACCCCCTTTTCCGACCTATAGTAGTTTTACGGAGTGGACGTGAATAATTTGTTAGTTGCCACTTCGAATCCTGTATGCGTCCAATAGTGGAAGTTTTCCTTATAAAAATTTAACTCTTAACTCCAACCATTGATTTCGGCTCCCACGCACCTCTGTTATTATTCATTCGCACCTACGCTTTTCGTGGCAGTTTCTGTATTTACAGTTAAAACATGAATACATGTTTAATTTTTCCCTGAACTGCAGTTATGGTATCGATTTTAGTCTTATTAACACAAAAATGTATCAAGCCTTGCTACGCCAAGAAAATTATTTATTAACCCAAACCTCCCCGAGGAATTGAAAAAAAAATACTGAAAAAGATGAATAGGTCAAATTGTTGAATGACTACGTGCAAAATCTAAAAATGAAGACATTTGCAAATTCGAAATCCAACGGTAGTACTTGCCAAAAATCATTTGCACATTCTCTTGTACTCCCACATGCATACTTGCATGCTTGGCTTTGTATTTGGATCATTAACCCTTCTTTCCCGAGCCATTCAGAATATTTCAGGTCTTAGCACATAAATTGCGGGACCATTATTTACATTGCCTTCTGTTTGGTTTACGACGGCCTGTATATTAATGCGAAATCATGCCCAGCATTTCAGTTTGGCAAAAGTAAAACGGCTGTATCTGGAACGTCAAAAATAATCATCAAATCTTTAGTTCTTCTCTCTCCCTTCGTCGGTACTTTCTAGCCGTGGTGTTGCACACAACACGGGTCATCGCCGATCAGAAGGAAAAAAGCAATCCAGTTATCGTTGGAGGTTCCCCCAAAAGAAGCAATCGAGTTCGCAAGAGGTGACGCCGGCGAGTCCTCCATGAAGGCCGCTGGATGGGCATTTTTGTTGTCAAAAGTTCGTGACATCAAAGTTATCTATGGTATGTGTGTGTGTAACCCAAGGCGTAGTTTCTTCATGGAATCCGTTATAGAAGTACTTCCTACTCATTTACGGCGTGGTTTTGGATCAAGTCGTCTAGAGATGATCGTCTACGAAGTCGTCCGCGAGACTCGTTTGGCAAGGTTCAAGGTCACTCCCACCGGTCCATGGCTCTCTTAAGTCACTTGGAGAGACTTACGCGCTTAGCAACTGTATTTGGATGTTTTGGTGTCTTCGAGAGTTTTCTAGAACCGCACAGGTTGGCTTTGATGAGTTTCATGTTTCGAAGTTCTCAGAAAATTTTTACATCTGAAAAATTATTTAAAAAATGTGGATCTGTGTTTGGGTGAATCAGAATTTCCCAAAACTGAAAAATATTTCTCATTTCAATTTCGACTCAGTTTTAGATGTCTTCGATTTTTGTGTAATTGAACATTTTAAGTAGGGGGGTTTCAAGTTATTGTTGGAAAATCTGGAAAATTGCAAATAAAAATTATGATCTGATTTTCCATAAAAAAAGGAACATTCATTTCCGAAAAAATTTCATTTTTCCACTTTTTTTCAGGAACGCAAGCGTTAGTAATGATTTTTGAGTTGGGTAGGGTGCAAAAATTAATGAGAATTTTTTCTGAAGTGCCCAACTTGGAATATTTGAAAAAAAAAAAGGTTTTTTTTGGTTAAATCTAAATTCTTTGATTTTTTTGCTATATTCGTTCCAAAAGTGTAATCCTTGGTAAGATAATTTTTGAGTTTTGTTTGAAATTCCTGCATAATGTTGTTCGAAACTGTTGAAAATTACATAATCCAAGCAAATTTTTCATAAAAAAAGATCATTTAAATCCATTTAGATCCATTCCCAATCCAAATCTCGATTTTCAGCTTTTTTTTCACAATTTCAAACCATCCGTGTGATAGTTTTTGTTATCTTTTGGAAGTTTTAATGATGGTCTTGCAAAAATCAAAGAATTGGGTATGGAGAGGATCCAGCTTAAACTTTCGAAAGAGAAAACTGTTTTTTGGATCTATTTTAATCCAAATTTTCAAATCTTCGACATTTACCAGAAGATCTAACTTACATTTCGACAAGAGAAAACTGTTTTTGGCTCCATTTTCGTCTACATTACCAGCAATTGGTTTTTGAAATAATCCAGCTTGAATTTTCGAAGAAGAAAACAGGTTTTTAAAATCCAATTCAATCAGGAAAGTTTTATGGATCCGTCTTTAATCCAAATTTTGATTCCAATATTTGGTTTTGGAGTTGAACTTGAATTTTCAACTGAGAAAAAGGTTTTTTTTTGATCTATTTTTTAAGCCGAATTTCGAAAATTTTGACATTTACTAAAAATTGGTTTTGGATAGGATCCACCTTGAAGTTTCGACAGAGAAAGCATTTTTTAAATCTATTTTCGTTTTAAATTATGGAATCTTCAATAATTCTCAAAAAAAAATGAGTTTCGGCAGGATCCGCTTTGAATTTTGGACCCAGAAAATGTTTTTTTGGATGCATAATCAGTCAAAATTTAGGGTTTTTGGGTATATACAAAAAAAACGTATAAAAAGGTTTGTTGAATATATTTTCAATCCGAATTTCGAAATCTTCGACGACAAATTGGTTTTGGAGAGGACCCATCTTGAATTTCCGACGGAAAAGAAGTTTTGTTGATCAATTTAAATTCCTTTACAAAGAAGAAAGTTTTTATAATTCATTTCTAATCAAAATTTCGAAATCTTCCTGATTTACCAGAAATTGGCTTTAGAGAGCTTTTCGACATTGCCATTTTATAGATTCGTAATCAATCGAAATTTTGATAACCCAAAAGACGTTTTTGAGAAAGTTTTTGTGTTTTTAACTGCGAAAAAGGTAGGTTTTTGGATCCATTTTCAATCCGAATTTTCAAGTCTTCGACATTTACTAAAAATTGGTTTTGGAGAGGATCCTGCTTGATTTTTGGCCAGACCAGGTTTTTTTTTGTCTTTTTTCAATCCAAATTTTGAATTCCTCGACCTTTCCAAATATCGGTTTGGGGAAAATCCATTTCGAATTATCAACAAGATTTTATAGATCCATATTTAAACCAAATTGTAAAATCCTTGGTATTGACTGAAAATTGGTTTTGGAGAGGATTGATAATGCATTTTCGATAAAGAAAAAGATTTTTTGGATTTATTTTCAATCCAATTTTGGCTTTTCCGATATTTACCAAAACTTGGTTTTCAACAAACGGCGGCGATCAGAAAACAAAATACGTCAGCTCACCTTGGCTTTTCGACAGAGGATCTGTTTTCAATCCAAGTTATGGATTATATCTTCGCCAATTACCGCAACCGTATAATTTAGATTCATAATTGTTGGATTGTTTTACGGTTCTTCAAGTTGTGATCGGCAGAATTTGAAAAGAATCCATTGTTCATTTTAACTGGAAATCTGTTTAGATCCGTTTTAAACTTAATCCTCAATAATACAACCCATCAACGTTAATTTAAACCAGATAGATCCTTTCTAATCCAATAATTCTATGTGTGAAAGCTTCAGAATTCTTAGCGGCGCCATAGAATACTCTCGTATCTAAAATTAAATGGTTTGAACTTAATTTAAGCGAAGATTGATTAGCATTATACACGTTTTACACAAAGGATAACGGTATGGGATCGGTTTCTGGTTTATAGAAGTTGAAATTATGCAGAAATGATAGGATAACGTCATTTTGATACCCTTTGGATGGCGAAGGGAATTTGTGTTCTGTTTTATCTCCTTTAAAGTAATATTGAAACCTCAAAAATGTTAAGATTCGCGTCTGTTAATGATTTTATAGAATAATCGGTACTTTCTCATGCTTTGTACTGAAACCTGTTAACAAAAATTGATAATAAAATTAATTGTCTGCTGTAGGTCAGAATTGTTACATAAAATTATGTGTAGACGCTTCATTAGTTTAAAGGTAAAGTCTAGTAAGCTGTGGGTCTCCGGTTCAATACTGGCAATAATCAGGATCTTTCTTGAAATTGCCAGTTTGCCACCGTAACCAAAACGAAAACCGCAAAATTTTCCAAACCATAACCGAAATTAAAAGTTTCTTGTACCGTAACCGAAAACTGTAACCGTAATTATTTTAAGACTATGCCGGTATTTTTTTGTTCCGACAAATGTAGAACCGGCAACCCTTTTGGTTCACCCTTACGGTTGCAGCCAAAACAATGATTAAGGTTTTTAATTTTTCCAAACGCGAATGCAAATTACTGTCGGTATGACGTCATCGTATACCATGATATTAATACTTTACCAGCTGGCTGCATTTTTCCTGTTTACTCCCAACTACTTAATTTCTGTGTTATTGACAGTTAGTGAGCCGACAGTGTGCACATTGCTGCGCCTGCTTACACAATCACCAAAATTCCAAGGAACATAAACAGTAGCCTGTCACCATGTACACAACAACAAAAAATGATAATTTATGCTTCTCATAAAAAAAACTAATATTAAAATTAAAAAGAATTTAACCAGCACGGGATTCGAACTCCCGACCAACCTATGCCTCACAGCTCTGTACCCGCATTCTAGCACTGATGCACGGCGTGCGCTGATAGTATGTACATCAGCAAAATGTCGCCAGCCGGCACCGGCCGACTAGTCACTGTAATATATTGTATTCATGAAAAGCTTAGTAACATAGAGGAATTTACTTTTCATGACTTTTTTTTAATAATGTTGCCATGTTTCCAGGAATTCTGTTTTTCTAGGTTGTTGTCGAAAGAGCCTTTTTTGAAATAATTTGACAAAATTATTTGGGCATTGTGTGAAAAGTCCGATTTGGCCAAAAGACTACGACGTTGTGATCTTAGAAAAGTGCCGAAGACCGTAGCTACTTTATTTTTGGTTTGACCTTCCGGCAGCAGGGTTTTCTGCAATTTGATTACGTGATAACAGTTTCAACAGTTTTTTTTTCATTGCATGGCATAATTTTTTCCACATAATCTTGTCGAGAATTCTCTCTGCTTTTCATCAAGAAAAACAAAGAAAATACCGGTAACCGTAACCCACACCGGCACTGGCACAGGATGGGACTACAATTTGGATTTTTAGCTCAATTCCACAATTTCTGTGTGACGCCTTCCATAAATTTTTGAAACAGCAGATACGGTTAAAATTATAATTTGGCACTCGATGTATACTAAATTTTGTCAGCTGATGAGACTGCTACAATTTGGTTTTTACCCATAATGCAACAGTTTGTCTGCGACGCCCTCTGTGAATTTTTGATACCCCACACATTATCAAAATTTAAAATTGTGATAAATTCAATAAATTTTTTTTTAATCTGACTATTCATGTATACTAAATTTTGTCTGTCAGCTAATAAAGGTAGGGGATGTACTATAATTGTTTTCCTGTCATGCTATAATGTGATTGTGACGCCTTCTATAAATTTTTGAAAACGGTGGTGTAAATAAAAAATTTTGATAATAACAAAATTATTTTTTATCATATGTTGTTTGCTGAATTTTAAGTATAGGCCACAATTTGCTTTTTGCCCTAATGCCACAATTTGTTTGTAACGCCCTCTTTGCATTTTTGAATCCGCAGAAATTGTAGAAACTTAATATTTTGATAATTTTCCTGAAAATATGTTTTAAAATGTTCGCGTTCGATGTAGAATAAATTGTGTAACCTGGTCGATGTAGGGGTTGAGCTACAATTTAATTGTTGCCGAAACGATACAAGAAAAACAAAAAAAAATACCGGGAACCGCAGCCGACATTGGAATTTTTAGTGGCAGTAAACCGTCACCGAAAATGTAACCGAAATTTAAAAAAAATATTGTCCGGTTTTTCGGTTCACGGCTCTGCCGGAAAGTGAATTTCTCGGGCTCGTCGATATAACCTTAGATGTTGAGTCGTATACAAACCCTTACATTTTGATTGCATTTTTTAATTATTGTTTTTAAAACTTAATTTTTAGACGATCTTTAAATTTTTCTACTGAAAATTGTTCCGTTTTTACCCAGTTTCGTGAAAATATTTTATTTTTATGTTGCATGTAATACTAAAATTGAAACGTTTCGATTTTGCACATTTTTTCCATTCATGATAAATGTCTCAATTTTTTGTCCTTCTTGAAAGGACCGTCTCGGGTTTTTCCCGAGGAGAAACTAGCCTATAATTCTTGGCGTGTCGTGCCGAGCTGGCTGAGATGTTCGCTACAAATAAGCAGCGAGGTTGATGCTTCAGCACACCAAAAAGAAAACTGAAGTAGATCCAGGAAGTGGAGCTAGTTACGTAGGCATGAAGACCAGCCTGACCACTAACAAACCTCTGCCGCAGATATTTTTTGGTTTTCGCACCTGTCTCTATCTTCCTCTCCAAACTCCTCTTGTCGGCATCCTTTACCACCTCTGACGTGTAGGAAAAACAATTCATTCCACCTGCAGATTGCATATAATGCCGAGACCTTCCAGTCCGATAATACCTTTTGCTACTGAATTTATTTCCAGTGATTTGCAACGACGTTTCGGATTTTTTGTTTGAATTCTCCTATTATGGTAGAAAGAAGGACCATGATGGGTTTGCAATGAATTGTGTAATGGCGTTCACTATTCTTGTTGCTCCGTTGTTGGTACACGCCTGTACGGTTATTTTATTATAAATGTTGATTTCCTTCGTTTTTGTTTTTGTTTATGGCATCGTTTGTGTTGCAGTTATTTTAATCGTTTTGTTGTTTGAAGTCGTAAAGTGGGGTGAAATGGTGTATATAGACGTTATTACAGGTTTTATGGGATCGTGTAAATTTAATGCGGCGTTGCTTAAAGGTTATTAACGTACAGAGTAGCTAAAAATAATAGTGAAAAGCTTTCGAAGTAGAAATTTATTTATTGTGTTTAAACTCTTGGTTTTTTTGGCACTAAAAATTTAGCACTTCGTAAAAAGGCACTCAACCGGAAACATGGTGTCAATATTTTCTAAAACAGAAATTTGGCTAAAAAATCGGATAGAGGGCGCTAGGAGAAATCGAATGCTTTTTTACCGAACTCTCTTGTTTAAAAATAGCAGCCACTAAATTTCTTTTGCTTACAAATGAGTTGCCATATTGTCTAAAACTTTCGTGAGACGCAATGGTATATGGGAAGTTTTGAAACCACAAACTTCATGACGAAAAAATTTCTTAAAATTTGGAAAATTGAAAAAAACTTTTCAAAATCGTAGACTCGATTTTTTTTTCAATTTTGTGGTCTAATACGAATAGAAAGGGGTTTTGATGTTTTTGGAATCTCCAATCAAGGTCGCTCGATAGGTTAGGTCAAGGTTACGAGTGACCTTGCGTCTAATTTTTCTGTGACACCCCCTGTAAATGTTTGAAACCGTAGAAAATGTCTTGACTAAACATTTTGAAAATAGAGAAAACGTTTGTTTTTTCATATACTTCACTAACTGTACGATTGATTTCTAAATTTTTTCAACTGATGGAGGTAAAAGTAGCCTATAACTTGGTTTTGAGCCTAATGTTACAATTTTCTTGTGACGCCTTCTATGAATTTTTGAACCCGTCGAAATGTTAAAATACACAATTTTATAACGAGGTTTTTTTTTAATATCATCGCCTGATAGAAGAAAGAAATAAAAAAAATGCCACATATCCGCTGTAACGTTCTCCGTAAATTTTTGAAATCGCAGAAATTGTCAAAATTAAAAAAAATAATGATAAAAGATTATTATTTAAAAACTAGTGATGTTTTCTGAATTTGTGATCTTTGTTAGATGTGGCGATACGCTACAATTTTGATTTTACCACAACGCCACGATTTTTCTGTGACGCTCTCGAATTTTTGAAAGCGCGGAAATTGTCAAATGTTTTTTAAATCTGATTGTATACTAGATTTTGTCAGCTGATACAGGTAGGGATGGGTATACAATTTGGATTTTACTCTCAATCTCACAATTTCTCTGTGACGCCCAGTATAAATTTTTGAAACCGCAGAAGTGGTCGAAATCATAAATTTTGGCAATTATAAAACTATTTTTTAATATAGGTCATATGATATTTGCAGAATTTTAGGGATGAGCTACAATTTGGTTTAATTAACCCAAATACCACAATTTTTCTGTGACGTCCTGTATGAATTTTTGAAACCGCAAAATTGTTAAAATTTAATATTTTGATAACTTTCGTAAAAATATTTTTTAAAACCTGGCGTGTTCATTGTATAAGAAATTGTGTATCTTGGTAGATGTAAGGACGAGCTTCAATTTGGCTGTTGCCGTAATGCTACAATTTTGCTGTAATGCCCTCTCACGTAGAAGCGTAGAAGTTTTAAAAATTTAAATTGTTGATAATTAAAAAAATGAGGATTTAAGGATCCGGCTGTTAAATGTTTTCTAAACTTTGTCGGCTGATAGAGAGCGGTTGGAGTGAGTTACAGTTTGTTTTTTATCTAGGCTGTCAATTTTCAATTTTTTTATTTGAAATATAACCTGTGATTGGAAAAACCGTTTTTGCAAGGGGGCGATTATGACCGGTATCGGATATGATCGGTTATGGAATATGACTGGTTATCGGATATGACCGATTGTCGAATATGACCGGTTATATGTTATGACCAGTTATCGGATATGGCCCGGTTGTCGGTTATGACCTGGCTGTCGGCTATGACCCGGTTGTCGGTTATGTCTCGTTATCGGATATGACCGGTTTTCGTACATGACCGGTTATCGGCTATGGACGGCCATCGGATATTTTATGATCCGGTTATAGGTATGACCCGTTATGGGTCATGACCTGTTATCGGATATGACCGGTTATTGGATACGACCGGTTATCGGTTATTGTCAAAATTTAAAACTTATAAAATTCAATTTATTCTTTTAAAATCTGGCCGTATGATGTGTAGTGATTTTTGTCAACTGATAAATGTAGGGATAAACTACAATTTGGTTATTACCGTAATGCCTTTGTGCCGCCCTCCATGAATTTTTGAAATTTGTTTATATTAGCCATATTATTTAACAGGTATGATTGAACAAGCGAGGTTACACGATCCACCAGTCGAGCGTAGTGATGCAGCCGAGCGTGTCCGTGGAGTATTCTGATCTTATGTACCGACACTTGTGGCTAAAACTTTGACATAAAAATATATTAAAAGAAAAGTATAGACAAGTCCAGGCGAAAGTGCAATTTTTAGATGAAAATCATTAAAATTGGAATAGGAAATACAAACACGCTGTAACGGGGACAATTTTACTTGAAATAGACTACCTTCAGTCACCGTTTTAAATAGTTTTATTCTCCTGCAATGCATACAAAAATATATTCTATTTAGCACTCTATTTTATTAACGCAGGTTTAAATTGGCTGTTAAGTTGGCGTTTAGTCATGGCCGTTGTGAGAAATAGTGCGCTTTTTACGCTTGATTTAAGTGCACTTTTAGTGTTATTGTTGTTTTAAGTTAATCAACTTCCTGCAAATTAGAAGCAAATTTGCAAAAAGATGTTGCGGTCACGTTTAATATCACGCAGATTGTTTGTAAATCGCCTCAAAAACTAAATGGTGGAAGACGTCATCTTTATTTATAACTTATAAGTAGATATTTTTAATTATTTTTTTAATGGTTTTCTATTCTTTTATGGCCTGGTGTTTTATGAAGAAATTTTAGAGCTGTATTAGTTGCTTCCCGTTTTGTTTTTAATTTTAAGTAAATTGGAAACATATGAATTGGACATAAAAATTTTATGACGACACGTTTCTAATTAGTTGTAATAATCGCGGCTTCTTTCGGTATTTTTAAATATTATTTCCAGTATTTTGCCATACCTACCTATTTTTAATACCGAATGAAACGTGAATGTGGCTTTTCTAATAATTTTGTTATTCACCTTATTCGGGCCCATTCATCTAATATTCCCCCTAAAAGTAATAACTTGCAATGAATATGTTTTTTTGAAATATTAAAACCATGGGACGCGCCCAGGCATACAACCCAAAATTAAATTCGCATCACGAGGGAGAAGCGCGGCCTAGCAAGCCCAGTATTAACCAAACTGTTAATATAGCGTTAATTAACTTCAATATTTAGGTGCAAATGAAGGTGCATTGACAATTATTGCTGTTTTTGTTGAAAGCTTGGGGTTTGAAGGATGGGAGCCGCGCCATGTTTGAGGTTTGCCTTGCTGTGGGGGGTTTTGATTTTATTAAAGCCGCCGCCAAATCGGTAACAGATGCCCTTTAAAATTAAATTAAAAGCGGCAAAAGTAGTAATTTATGCTGACCCGAACGCACACGCGTATGGAAATTGCGTGCAATAATGACATGTTGCGTAGAACAATGATGCATAGTGGTCTAACAAACCGCTTATTAGCCAATCTTGGACGGAATCTAAATTATTAACAATGAAATCATGGTTCTGTCCCCACCACGTGGGGCGAAACGTGTAATTTTATGTTATTGCTCTTGCGGAAAAACATTTCCAAGTTCTATAGGAAACCAAGCAAGGTGAAAATTTCCAGTTGGTCTGTTGGAAATATTTCGTTATAAAACTCGATGGTTTTCTTATCGATATAGAATAACGCGTTGTATTTTTTTTTATCAGAAGAGGATAATAATCTATAGTAGTAAGTAGTACTCGAAATAGTAGCACATGTTGGAACTAAACAGTTTTCCCATCATTGAAAACTCGCATAGAAAATATCTTGGATTATTTCTCACCAATAAATAAAAATTAAATATTATGATAGTTCTTTGTAGACAATTTCAAGTTCCGCAAATTTTATTTAAACCAAGTTTTACAAAAACAGAGTCCTTGTTATGTGATTACATCTGAGAAACACCCTATATAAAAATTTAAAAATCAAACAGCTCGTTGTAGACAATTTAAATCGAATACATTGCATTAAAAAATGCAAATCTTTGTTTATTTAACAATTTTTCAGAAACACCCTACTCTGTATCAAAATGAACATCAAATATTATACGTCCCTGTAGACAATTTTAAATCGTCGAAATTTTAATCTAAATTTTTTCCGAGTTAATACTTCTAACAAAATCAAATTTTGGTGTATTTGACTATTTTTAGAAACCCCCTGTATATAAATAAGAATTCAAATAACTTTGTAGAGATTTTGAATCGTTTAAATGTTATGCAAAATTTTTTCTCCACTTGTGATACGAATCGAGTTCTAACAAAGCAAATCCTGTTTTAGTTTACCATTTATCAGAAACACGCGGTATAAAAATACAAAATCAAATTTAGCTGCTTGTAGACAACTTTTAAGTGGCTTAAATTAAGTTGAAAGTGTTTTTTCTGTTTCTAACAAAAATCAAAGCCTGGATTATTTGACTAATTTTAAAACGCCCTGTATAAAAATTAAAAAAAGCTTTTTGGAGGAATTTTAAGTCGCATAAATTTCATTCAAAGAATGTGTCTATAACTGTAAGGCTAACCGAATGGGCTAGTTCTAAAACAAAGTAAATCCTGTTTTAGTCGACCGTTTGTTAGAAACACTCCGTATAAATATTAAAAATCAAATATAGCTCCTCGTAGATAATTTGAAGTCCAATAAAATTTCCCTATTTGTGATACTAACCGCATTCTAACAAAAATCAAATCCTTGTTTGGTTAACCATGTTTCATAAACACCCTGTATAAAAATGAAAATCAAATGAAGCTTCTTTCACACAGTTTTAAGTCGCATAAATTGCAGTAAAACAATTTTTCTCTGCGATGCTAATCGAGCTCGAACAAAACGCAAATCCTGGTTTAGCCGACCATTTTTCAGGAACACTCGGTATAAAAATTCAAAACCAAAAGTTGCTCATTGCAAACAATTTTCAGACGCGAAAATTGCGTTGCAAAAAATTTTTTCTCGTACTGACACGGCCAGTTCTAATTCTAACAAAAATCAACAGCTAGTTTACTTAACAATTTTGTTGGAAACGCCCTGTATAAAAATTAGAAATCAAATATAGCTTGTAGACAAGTTTAAATCCTACAAATTCAATTTAAAAAACTTCTTTGTTGTTGGTAATTTACCGATCACTAAGAAAAAGCAAATTCTGGTTTACATTTTACTTGGCAATTTTTTAGAAACACCTTGTATAAAAATTAATAATCATTATTTTTTGATGGAAAATTTCAAGACGCATGTTTTTTCTCTATTCTTATAGTAATCAAGTTATAACAACAAGACGATTCTTTATTGTTCCGCACCCTGTACAAAAACGTTATCCCATCTCTTTCTAATCTCAAATGAATCGGTTCCCATCAACTCTCTTAACCCAAAGTTAATCACCAGTCGCCCCTTCACGAGTTTATGATAAGAGCTTAATTTTGTCGAGATAAGGCAGGGCTGATAAGAACACCAGAAATAATTTGTGTGTGTGTTCTGAGCAATTAATTTAAAAAAATGATAAAAAATTATCTAATCTTTGTTGTAACTGCGTGAAAACTGACCTCGACAATGCATGTTTATAAAATGTTAAGTTTTTAGTCGACTGTATGGGATCTGTGTCATAAAAAAATTGTCTGATGTGATAATTTAAACAAAGAAAGTTTATTTCTGCTTATTGTTTCATGTTTTCCTTATCAGTGCTTAGAACTAAAGAGTCGAGATTGTAAACTAATTAGTAATTACATTGACTAGGATTATAAATTGTAATCGATATTGTATTTTTACTGGGAGGCTAATCACCAACACTGAGGGGACCGCTCCAAACTATACGATTCGAATTTTATTGAAAAACATGTCTGTGAGTTTTGGTATTTTTTATTTAATTTTCTTTTATTTTTATTTCAACTTATTTGATATTTCTAATACTTTATTGATCTGACTTTATCCAGCAGGCTCGAACCCCCATCACTCGGAAAGTTCGCATTTTTTATTCCTTATTTGCCCCTATCATAATTAGCCGTTAAATAATTCACAAAATATATTTTTTTTTATTTCTTATCATTTTATGTAATTATTGCCATTAGTTTATTAACTCGACCTTGGCCAGCAGGATCGAACCCTCATCACTCGGAGAGTTCGCATTTTTTATGCTTAATTAATCCCCATCATAATTAGCCGTTAAATAATTCACACAATATTTTTTTAATTTCTTTTTATTTTATTTAACTATTGCCACTAGTTTTAACCAGACCTTGGCCAGCAGGATCGAACCCCCATCACTCGGAAAGTTCGCATTTTTTATTCCTAATTTTTCCCCAATATAATTAGCCGTTAAATAATTCACTAAACATTTTTTTAATTTTTTTTTTCATTTTATTTAATTATTGTCATTAGTTTATTAACTTGACCTTGGCCAGCAGGATCGAACCCTCATCACTCGGAGAGTTCGCATTTTTTATGCTTAATTTTTCCCCATCATAATTAGCCGTTAAATAATTCACACAATATTTTTTTAATTTCTTTTTATTTTATTTAACTATTGCCACTAGTTTTAACTTGACCTTGGCCAGCAGGATCGAACCCCCATCACTCGGAAAGTTCGCATTTTTTATTCCTAATTTTTCCCCAATATAATTAGCCGTTAAATAATTCACAAAACATTTTTTTAAATTTTTTTTTCATTTTATTTAATTATTGTCATTAGTTTATTAACTTGACCTTGGCCAGCAGGATCGAACCCCCATCACTCGGAAAGTTCGCATTTTTTATTCCTAATTTTTCCCCAATATAATTAGCCGTTAAATAATTCACTAAACATTTTTTTAATTTTTTTTTCATTTTATTTAATTATTGTCATTAGTTTATTAACTTGACCTTGTCCAGCAGGATCGAACCCCCATCACTCGGAAAGTTCGCATTTTTATTCCTAATTTTTCCCCATCATAATTAGCCGTTACATAATTCATAAAATTCCTTTTTTCAATTTTTTTTTACTATTGCCAATTTTTATTCTTCTGACCTTGTTCAGCAGGATCGAACCCCCATTCCTCGGGGAGTTCGGATATTGTTTTTCCAATTGTTCCCCATCATAATTAGCCCTAAAATAATTCACAAAACAATTTCTTTCTATTTTGTTTTAAATATTGCCAATATCTAAATAACATGACCTTGTCCAGCAGGATCGTACCCTCATCATATAAGCGGTCATGTTTTTTGAAATGTTTTTCCTATCATAATTAGCCGTTAAATAATTCCCAAAACAATCATCTAGAAATTCAGCAAAGTGTCATATTTTACTTGTTCATCGTTCGGTATATTTTAGCAAGGCGACGCGTTTCCTCTTTACGGGTCTTTAGGCACTTTCTTTCAAGAGACGTATACCTTCGGCATCAGTATCTTTTCATTCATTTTACGTTGCCTGCGTCGCTATTTGCTGAATAGGTAGGGGTAAATGAAGTAGATATAACAAAGGCCGGAACTTTTTGCGAACGTCTTAATTTCGGGGACTGCGCCAAATTGAAATTGCTACAAGAGAGGAATGAATAGGCTCGTCTCCCTAAATTGTCGCCGAAAGGAAATCTTCGAGATGAATACCGTCGACTATACGATTTTCAGGTCTGACATTATCGATGATAGACTGTGGAGTGGGGGGTTAAATATTAAATGATGGTGGTGGTGTGGTGATGGGCTGTGTTTTAGACGGAAATTAATTCTGTTGTTTTTTCGGTTACGATGTTTAAATTAAGTTTAATTTGAAGAGTAATTTACAAGAAATTTGCATCGGGAATTAGGTAATTTAATGAATATTCCAAGCGAAAAAATGTTACCACAGAGCTGCGTGCGTAGAGTTGTATATACAGGGTGGATCTACTAAAACTGAAAGTTGACAGTGTTGCGGAAAAACTAAAAGTTCTTTTAATACATACGGGGTTGATCATAGAAATGTAATTTTTTAATTTGCAGAATACGTTTAGGTATAGAAAATGGCGATTTTAAAAAAACATAGTGGATTTGGTATAATACAGGGTTGATCCAAATAATAGAAAATTGGCAACATTACGGAAAACTAAAAGTTATTTTGTTATGTACAGGGCTGAACATAAAAACGTAAATTTTCCGATATGCAAGATATCTTGTAAGAAAATTGAAGATTTTGGGAAAATGTATAACCGTGCGTATGGTATATACACGGTTGTTCAAAAATATTTAAATTACCTGCAAATGTGACACATTTTGGAAATGCATAGTTACGATGCCGCTAGAACATCTGCATAATGCATTGCATGCAATGTAATTTGTGGAAGTATTAGGTCTTAGTCTATTTGATTATACACTGTGTCCATAAAGTAACCCCCCCCCCTAACTAACTTTTGAACGACTTAATATTTTACTACAAAATTTGGTGTGCTTTAATGGGAAATTAAATACTATTTTTTAGCTCTTAATTAAATAATGTATCATTCAAAATGGCGGCTGGGCGCCATTTTGAAATTTTTTTTTAAATAGAAAGGGGGGTCGAGTGACACCTCATTTGATAGGTCTATTAGTTCTGAGTCTGATCCTAGAGTTTCGAAGAAAAATATTTAGCCATAACAAAATGACAAACGTTTGAAGTAAAGAAGTCTATTAAAAAAAACTAAGAATTAAAGCAAAAACAAATGAAATTAAGTGTTCGAAATGTTCACCATTCACTTCTTGGCACATAAAAAGTCGGTTATGACATTCCTGCCTTACATTTTCATAAGTTTCTGGAGTGTCATTTCTGTAAAAAAACGCATTACAGAAGTTTGCAGAAATATCACTCCAGAATCTTATGAAAATGTAAGGCAGGAATGTCATAACCGACTTTTTATGTGCCAAGAAGTGAATGGTGAACATTTCGAACACTTAATTTCATTTGTTTTTGCTTTAATTCTTAGTTTTTTTTAATAGACTTCTTTACTTCAAACGTTTGTCATTTTGTTATGGCTAAATATTTTACTTTGAAACTCTAGGATCAGACGCAGAACTAAAAGACCTATCAAATGAGGTGTCACTCGAACCCCCTTTCTATTTAAAAAAAAATTTCAAAATGGCGCCCAGCCGCCATTTTGAATGATACATTATTTAATTATGAGCTGAAAAATGGTATTTAATTTCCCATTAAAGCACACCAAATTTTTTAGTAAAATATTAAGTCGTTCAAAAGTTAGTTAGGGGGGGGGTTACTTTATGGACACAGTGTATATATATAGGGTGTGTTAATTAATATTACAACTCAGCAATGCAACACATAAAACAACGAACTTGGACTTTGTATTAAATATTTTTTCTTGGCAACAAGAAAGTGTTGAATAAGGAACTACGACAATTATAAAAAGAAATAAAACATTCCTAAATAATTATATACAGGGTGACGCATAAAAATTCTTTCTAAGTCGCCAATTTTATTCATTTTTAGTGAATTTTTATTTTTTTTAAATTGAAGAAAACTTTAGAGGAAATTTGCGGGTAGAATTTCAGAATTTTTGAACGCTATGTATACAGGGTGAATCACCTTCACCATCTAAATCTAAAACTCCCTAAGTCACTGCGGACCAAAGGTCACGTGGGCATCAGTAACTAACGAAGACTCTGTATTTATTTAACTAACGTAATATATACAGAGCGTTTTCGTGAAATTTCAAGCAGTTCGTAATTTTTACCGCTGCCTGTTTAGACGGTTCTTCGACGGCAGTAATTTCAAAAATTTCACCAACCCTGTATGTACAGTGCGTCAACGAAATAAGTTTTTATTGATTTTTCGATTTCCACAATCTATTTCCACAAATGTAACGTTTGATTAGATTACAGAATTCGCAAGGTCTCATAAAACTGACCGTGCGCTGTTATATACACAGGGTGTTTTGCTTAAATATGGAATTTTCTAAAATAGCTTTTAATCGGTTCGTAACAAATTCTAATTTTGATCTCGGTATATTATATACGGTGGTAGTTAATTGCACAAATTTCACCAACCCTGTATATACAGAGCGTTTTCCTTTACGAGACTTACAAGATCTACAAAGCCGGTTCGGCGTTATATGCATATACAGAGTGTTTCGATAAAATACGGATTGTTTCAAATTGTGACCACCCTCTATTCTACGCATATCAAACGGCAAATTATGGAATCTTTATTTAAATAGGAATCTACAGTAAAGCTCGACATTTCAATGCCTTCTGCATGCATAATTAAGTACGAATGTAAAAAAGAAAAGAATTGCATTGCAGCTATAAACCGATGTGCTTGCAAGTACGTGAGCGTATTTTAAACAATTAAGGCTCAATAAAACGAAACTGTATACCAGTTTTATGCGCCAAGTGTATATGTATAAAACATCGAAAGAATAATCAGGACTATAAAATCACGAAACCTGTACAATTCGAATTTTTAGCCATTACCGCCAACTGGATTTAGAAACAATAATTTGTTAACGAAGTCATAAAACTGTTAAATGCACATTCGATCTTGCTTGCTTCCGGACTATAAGAAGGTCGCTGCAAATGAACAGAGGATCGTACAAAATTTACAAATATACAGGGTGTTGGAAAAGTCATCAGTTATTTTTATTTAACAAAAGCAAGTTTCAAGATGTCTTCCCCTAAATATTATGATTCTGTTGAAAAGTTTCAACTTCTCTTATACCCCTTAAGGAAATTCTCGAGTTCTTTTTCAGTTGAAGTGCACATCTTGACAGTATGCGCCTCCTACAACATCGAACAGGTAGATTTTCAAGTAGACTCCTTGTAGACGTTTCAACCTGTGTTATTCGCGGTCTTAACAGGCTGTTGAACCCGCTTCTTATGTATACGGGTACACTTACCTGGATGACAAATGCGCCGTGCTTGTGCCAGAGATTTATAATATGATTCTTTTTATGTTTTGCAATCCCCAATGCTTCTATGTCACGAAGATCCTGTTTTGTTTGAGTATTATCCCAGGATATTGCACTTTTTAAGAGAAAAACTCAGAAATTAAATTCCGCTTTTTCTGAAAGCTTCAAATTTACTAATTGGAAGTTCCCAAAAATAGCTGCAGGGAAGACAACAGCGCCGCATATTCCTTAACGTAAAAAATGCGTGTAGGTGGACGTTTAATAAAGCTCGCTGTTCTGGAGTAAACATCGGAGTCGTTATCCTTAAAAAATAATACAGGCCATGAGTTTGTACTTCTTTAACCTTATCATATAAGGATTTTGCTCTGGAATGCGTTATCCATTCTTCTGTCTGTTACAGCGAGGAATTTACGAGGAATTCGTTCCTGTTTTTACAAATTCCGATTCAATCTTCTCAAAGATTTGCACTAAATTTAATCAATACAACAGAAGGACACGTAAAATTCAGTAAGTTTTTATGGAACACCTTGTATATTTTTAAGTATTAATACAAAAATGGAAACAAAAAATCGCTCTCGTTTAGGTTGGCAAATAGTTTTATTCGGAAGTAAGTTAGGTGTAATTATATACAGGGTGTTCCAAGTAGTCTGGTCATTGGTGGTCTTTGGAAAAAAGGAAGAAACACTTTTTTATTAGACAAAAACAATAGGCAGACAGGTTTTGGTTGCCAATTTGATAATACTTTTTCGTGCAGTTTTAGAATACACGTTCCTGTATTTCAAGTATTTAAAAATCGACGTTTTCAAAACGATTTTTACATAATTTAAGAGAAAATTGCTTCCTCTTTCTAACTTGATCTATTTAGTTTCATAGATAAAAAAGTAATCATCAAAACAGTGATTTAGAACATTTTCTTGTTTTCGTCATTGTTTTGTGGAAAACACCTTGTATATTTTCAATATTTATACTACAATTGAAATCACAGGTAACCGTTGTGGAGGACTCGCAGCCTGCTGAAAAAAATCGTTATTTTGAAGCAGATCAAGCTCTTTATACAGGGCGTTGGAAATAGTTTGCCCAGTGTTGAAATATATTATTGCTGCCCAGTGTTGAAATATATTATTGCATATACAAATTATCATTCTGACATAATTTAATAGAACATCATTTCCTCTATCTAATGATACCCAACTTTATGCGATTATTTCCACAATTAAAGAAGTTGTCATAAAAAAAAGACTTCAGGAAATGTTTCTTCTTTGAGTTATTTTTGGACGTCATGGGCGTAAATCATTTTATGCTTTTACCAAAAAATGAAAAAAAGCTGTCTAAAAAACCGCTTCTCCCACAATTTGATTCTCGCCCGTGTGTAGCGAGACGTAATGGGCTAACGATAGATGGAAATACAAAAGAAAGGTCAAGTTTACGCCCAAGTAAGCTCACTTTTTATCTAATTTATCCTTTAGTAATTTTTTGTTTACGCAAAGTTACACTTGCGTGGGCGTAATGACCCTGTATTTCGAAATCGCCGTGCGTCCCGGATGGGGAGCGAACTGGGCTGCATAACAAGTGAAGTGTGAAGTGGTAGAACATCGTGGTGTGCCATGAAGGGCGGGAGGGGATGGCGCGGTAGCGACGCGTCGGCCGTCGGCACACGGCGTCGTCTGCGTCAAATCAATAGTCGTGGTCGCGTCGTCCAGCAGTACTTGAAACATTCCTATTTTCACTTTCTAAAGCGTGACCTCTATTTTTCAACCCTCGTAATTCAATGCAAATTTTGACGAATCGAAGCTATTTTCAGACGTGCCTTAATTTAGAGCCTCTTCAAGACTCATCAATCATTCAATTTTTTAATGTTTTTCTTCGCTCTCGCTTAACCTGCATGACAAGTCTTGCAATTATGCTAATTTTATCCAATTTATAGGTGCCAAACTTGCAACGCATCTGGTGTCCCACAGGCATTGATTGATGGGCCTTTATTATTTTGTTTAGAATTTGCTTCAAAAACAAAAGGAACCTTACAACCAGGAAAGTAAATATGGAACGTTTACGAATATGTAGCCTACTTGGATCTGTAACACAAAACGGTGCCTCACACGGATCTATTGGTGGACCTTTACTATTTTTAAAATTATCGTACTTATTTCGAAGTAATGAATTGAGGATGATAGGGAGCTTGAAAACAAGATAATTTAAAATTCAGGTCTTCTGTAATAAACTAATGCTGGTTCAGTTTAATTGGATCATCCAATGGGTGTTCGTTATTTTTAATAACTAAGATGGATTTCTAGTTTTTTTTTGAAAGACTTGTTAGATGTAGTAAATTCCTGCACTCTTCTGTATATGGTATGCTGGGGTTTCGCAGGGTTTTACTATTGGACCTTTACTATTTTGTTGTGCAATTTTTGACCAAAGTGTACTTAAAATGCAGTTTTCCATGTTTTGTATTCACAGACACGCACAGTGACAGAATTACGTGTGCTGAGGTTCCGCAGGAATATTTTAATGGGTCTCCGCGATTTAAATTTTTAATTTCTTCGTCATTACATTTTCCTGCCAGAGACATTTCTTTTGTGAGTTCTGTTGTTTTCTTTCCTTTTAGATATTTACATTTAAAATGGATTTACATATTAAAATTTTGAGAATCCCTGCACAGACGCTGTAGGCCGCGTCTTACCCCGTCCCATCAATCCGGGCCATCCCCTGGCGCGCCAGGCGCTGCGGCAACCTTCAACCCCTTCCACCCCTCGAGAACTTTATGAACATATGCCTAACTATGTCGATTCACGAGATTTACAAAATCAGGGCTGATGATGTAGATAACAAGGGTACAATCACGGAGCCCTGCGGGACGCACTGGCCTACAAGGGCGTCTTGTAATTTTTGATAAAAACAACTACACTTTATTATTCTTTGATTATATGAACTTAAAGGGGCAATTTTTCTGAATACTTGTAGGATTTTGCGTTCTCGTTTCTTCCACGTGCCCTCCATGTTTTCATTTCGTCTAAATAAACAAATTTCAGTAACTGAGCAAACAGGAGCGAACTCCGGGCTTAGGCAAACACACCGTGGCATGATTTCGTATACTTGGACGATCAAAAGTGCAGCAGGTATAGCGAAATGATAATCTTAAGCTTAAGGGGGAGAAGTTTGAGAAAGTTAAACTGTCTCCTTGGGAAATTCATCCGAAAATAATTAATTTTGGAGATCAGAACAATGATTATGTGTTCCTGAAGATGTATTATAATTTTTCGGCGTTGTAAGTGATAATTTTGTTAACCTTTAGGTTATAAATGGCACAGCTGCTCTGGCTTTAAATTTTAGATTAAAATAATAAGCAGTTAAATATGCTTAAATTTTTTCTTTGAAATCCATGTCGTTTATGCTTTAAATATTTTAAATTTTGATTATATTGTCCATGCGATTTAGAGTAAACAGTATTTGTAACGTTTACTGCTTGGTTACTTAGTAGGTCGTTTTTAGAATTTAAGGTGTTAGAGGCTGTTGTTACAAAGCTGAACGAAGCTAACTAATTTCTGGAAAAACCCCGAGCAGTGTGTCTTAAAGCTATAGGTTCTCTCTATCTAGATACTGAGATTACATAATTATCATGTATGTGGCAACCAGAACCGCCATAAGCAGCGTTACCTAAATCTAAGCTGTCTAAATAGCTGCTACCCACAAAGTAGACGAAGCTCATGGAAGCTCCAAGCAGCGCCATCTGTCGCTGTAGGTCCTCTATGTTCAGATACATCATTACGCACAAACTGGATATTGAGCAGAGAAACTCGAAGCAGCTTCTGGCATAGTTAATGAACGGGTACATACAAAAACTACGAGAAAGACAAAAGTCGTTTCTAATCTAGTAAAATATGACTAATCAAGCTAGCTTCAAGCGGGAAAGAATTCCGCTCAAACACTAAGCCAGCTTTTATGAAAGTTTGGTTTTGATTATCCGTAAATTGATAATATTGACGATGGGATTGTCGGAATTAATGTACACCGTTAACGCACAAACTGGATTTAGACGCCTTCAATAGCCTAATCTAGAGCTGTAGGTTCTCTTTATCTGGATATACCTGTTCGAACAAATCAGATAAGAGGCCAGAGCAGCCCTAAGCTGCGTCAAACGTTAAACGAGGAACTCCCGCTCCATCAAAATATTACAAAGAAGCTAGCTTTTACAAAGGAAGAATTCTGCTCAAGGATTAAGCTAGCTTTTATTAAGCAAAAGCAGCTGTAAACATGAAGCAATGCAGCCATAAAAAGCACACATGTACATACATACAACAAAGACGACAAAATGCAACAATTGCTCTTACGCGACTTGAATTTTATAATTCAGCTAGCTTCGAGAGGGTAGCAATTCCGCTCAAGAAATAGGCTAGTTTTCAAAAAGCTGTAAAAAAAGCACAGACATACAAAAACGACAACAAAAGACAAAAATTGATCTTACTCCATTAAAATATTTTAATTCGGTTAGCTCCGAGAGGGTAAGAATTTCGGTCAAGGACTAAGCTAGCTTTCAAGAAGCTGCAAAAAAATCAAAATGGCTCTTACTTGACTAAAATATTGTAATTCAGCTAATTTCAAGAGGATGCGAATTCTAATCAACGACTAAGCTAGCTTTCACAGTTCAGCTAGCTTTGAGTAGGTAAGAATTCTGCTCGGCAGTAAGCTAGCTTTTATATATCGGGTATTAATATTGACAATTGAATTGTCAGAACTATTGCGTAGGTACACTGCTATGCACAAAGTGAATAAAAGACATCTTTTAACCTTCTCTATCTGGATATTACTGTTGCCCACAAATTAGATTAAAAAAAACAGAACAACCCTTAGCTGCGTCAAATGTGATGAGGAACTCCTATTAGAATATTCGAATTAAGCCAACTTTCAGCAGGTACAAATTTTGCTCAAAAACTAAGCTAGCTTTCAGGAAGCTCGAGCAGTAAGCCAGCTGTAGAAAAGAAGCACATATAGGTTTCGTGAAATATCGGCTTTGATTACTTTAAAATCTTTAACGTTGATTATATTATTGTCAAAATCAACTAAATACTGCTTTTAACTAGTAGGTCAGCCGAACACAACAATCAGCTGCAAAATCACGCAAATCAGCTCAACATTCAGTTTTCAAATATTGAAAAATCCACAGAAACTAGATAGAAGCCAGAAAAGCCTTACAATGCGTAACCTAAAGCTGTAAGTTCTTTTTGTCTAGATACTACACTTACGCGCAACTACGGATAAAGGTCATAGAAGAATTAAACAGCATTAATTGAGGAAAATCGGCTGGTGCAAGCGACCAACCGCATAAATTGAAAATATTCTACCAATATTGCTGAAGCTAGCTTTTTATAGTATCCGTTCGATTAGTTGTAAATTTTTAATGCTGTCAATATTGTATTGTCAGAATTGGGTCAGAATATTCGCGAGTTCATAACTTTCATGTTTTATTCTTCCATTTCTTGATGATTTCTGCTGACATTTAGGAATTTTCAACGCCTCCTGTATAATTTACGAGTCGCAAGGGATTTTGGGGTTGTTTCGATCCAAGAAATACCACCACCACCACTACCACCATATTCGCCCCAATTTATTCTAACCGGCGGTTTTTCCTCGACACACAAAATTTTCTATTTGTGTGGAAATAAATCATTTTCCCAAAGGGTTGTCAGAAAATATCCTATTATAATGCTGTCTGATCGATGATTAGCAACGGCTAATTGAAACGGCAATAAAAAGGTACACCCTAAGACCCTTAATGGGATTTTTGCCTTTTGCATAAAACAACGCTTTTCGTCCACACCACGCATTATATTTTCATCGCGCTGCCCGGATGAAGTATCGAATTGAGTAGTTTAAATCTATATTTAGAAGCGTAACTTTCGCTTTCAGCGGAATCGGAAATCAGCAAACTCTGTAATACGAAGGGGTACGCGTCTTTATACAGCCTGACGTGGATATTGATTTCTGATACTTACGAGTACAGTGACGATAACTGTGGGTTTCCAAGGAACCACATAATTCTAATATAACGGACCTGGTTCAGAGGGAATTCGTAATCCTAAATCCACAAAACCAATCTGATATGATAGGTTCTATTAATAACGTAAGACATTTTCAGCCCAATAATATTCGTAGCAAGACAGCGATTTAAATTGAAATTCCTAAAAAAATATAATACAAAAAATAGATTTTAATTTGGGGTCCCTCAAGGATTAACTATGGACCTGTTCTATTTTCCATTTGAGAAGCTAATTTCGCTGACTTTAAATACGAGTTTTGGACTTAATATAGTTCTATTTCATATTGAAAGAACAGGAATAATTTTTCATACCACAATTGGGTGTTCCTTAAGTATCAAACGTGGACCTGTTATGTTTTTTATATTAGAATTGAATACATGCTGGTACTTAATAAAAGTTTTGACCTATAAGACGCCTGTATATTGGAAGAGCAAAAGAAATTGTAGGTGTAAATTTAGGGTTTCTCAAGAACCAGACGCGGACCTTTTTTTTTTAAAGGATCAAACATGGACTTCTATTTTTCTATTTTTCATTTAAGAAATGATCAAGTATGCCTACTTGTAACAAAGTTTAATGTTACCTCGGGCACGTATTTTTTAGCTGTTTAAATGAGCGTTTTTTTAAATGTTATATTGTTTTTGGGGTTCCACGAGGTGTAGTTTATGGCTTCCATTTTTTCACTATTTAGCGAATAGGTATAACTTACTTGTAGTACGGTTGCATTCGCACAAATCAAATAAGTTAACATAATTATTTGTAACTGTAAGCAACTTTGAAGTGCAGATATTGGGGTTCCACAAGGTCTAACTTATGGCCCAATTTTATTCTAATTTGCGGAATTCTTATTGTACATAATACTAAATACATGTTTTTGTTGCAGGTGAGGTTTCATTGTCGCAATCAACGTCTTGAAGCGTGGGTAAGGTTACCTGCATTTTTCTAATGGGAATGCAAGATCTTTAAAATTGATTTTGCGTATTTATAAAATAAACATGTCGACCGCAAATGCTTTATAACAAGTAGCACTTAGAATAATAACGATAATGAAAATGGTAAATATTTCTTTCATCTCGCCGATCACTCACTTACACAGTCGTAGATGGTGTGAAACGCACGCAATGTGCATGTTAATCGACTGTGATGCGCTCTTTTTGTACCTTTCTTGTATAGAGTAACAATAATTAAGTATTTTAGGAATTTCTTAATAGATTCTGGGAATTTGATGAATTATACTTGAAATGTGGTCCGAGTTTTTTAATCAAATTAAATTTGTTTTTATCAAATTGTTGGTCCAGTGATCTGTGACTATAATTAGTCCATTGGTGCACATGTTCAAGGTTTTGTTAGTAATCCCTCGACTTTTAGGTGGTTAAATGAGTGGTTTAAATTATTATTTTTCGACTTTGTTTACTCACAATGTACATGTAGACATTTCACTCTGTGAACGACGTGCTCGAAGCTAACAGGTCACGCGGGGACTTTGTTAACTGTTACATTTAGTCTGTGAGTGGCAGAGATCGATGGCCACA
This sequence comes from Ctenicera cuprea, assembly GCA_958336395.1. Taxonomy (NCBI): domain Eukaryota; kingdom Metazoa; phylum Arthropoda; class Insecta; order Coleoptera; family Elateridae; genus Ctenicera; species Ctenicera cuprea. The sequence continues at coordinate 4,540,634 of OY284489.1, read as the reverse complement.
GGTTGCTAATTTAGTAATTAGCAATTTGTGACATTCGGCTGCTTGAACTGGCACTGCATTTCTATTTACTTTTTTGGACGTGCTCCGAAGTAAGTGTTCGCGTCAGCGCCGTCGTCAAAACTATTTCATCTACGGTTTTACATATTATGATATTAAAAAAAAGCAACCCGTGGCTTTCGGCCTCTTCGTACACTCAATGTATAGGTTTTTACTTTCCTATACTTTCATTAAAATTTTTAAAATCCGGATTTAGACGAAAATACATGATTGAACCTACGGGAATACATCAAGCATAGATATATGTGTATGGGTCTGTGTGGGGGGGGGGGGGGCATCATAACTACCGAACAGCTGGTCGGATTTCGATGAGCTTTAGAATCTATGAGCATATCAAAATTCACCGACAAAATAAGCTTTTAAACAAAATTCGAAAGCGGAAGCGGAAGTTATTTTTTTTTCCTAAAACAAATTTTATAAATTTGCGAACGGAATCTTCTAGAGGATTTTTTCCGAATTTTTTATTTTTAGCTTTGAAATGGTGTCCGCTACAAATTTTCAATTTAGCGCCTTATTACTCAAAAACAGGTTGACAGATCGCGTTCAAATATTTTAATTTTGGAAATTTCCAAAAAAATATTGCTCCAAAACTGGTAGCACGATTTTTTTTTAAATTTTGTGCACTCATAGATCCGAGGATGGGCTATAATTTGGTTTGCGTCTCATCTCGCAAATTTCTCTCCGACGCCTTCTATGAATTTTTGAAAATTTGAGTTTTAACGACTATTTGCTCAAAAACGAGTTATCAGATCGGAATGAAATTTGATATGGAAAATGCCCAAAGGGTACACAATTTTACAAGCTAGTAGAATTTTTGGAACTACTGCAACTAAAAAAATAATAACAAAATTTTGGCTTTCACAAAAACGTGCTGATCAAAAACTGGCCACACGATTATATTATAATTTTATAGACTTATAAAGCTATGGATCAGGTACAAGTTGGTTCGTAAACCAGTCCGCTAGCTTCGTTGTGACACCTCCATTGAATTTCTGAAAATCGAAAATTCTTCTTACTCCTGTATTTAATAAACGGGGCTCGATAAAAAGTTCTATTAGGGCAAAATTGCTTATGGGCGATAGTAGAACAAAGTTTTCAACTTAATTTATACGTACGGCAATATTGGGAGGGGGGAATACTTTTTCTCCTCCCACCCGATTTAAAAAAAATTAAATAATTGATTTTCTTCAGTAACAACTTGGAAAAAATTCAGTGTACTGTCAGTTTACTTTACAATAGCACTCGCTCTCTCTCTCTATCTGACTCCCATGCGTTGACCGAAGTACACAGACACACACAGCTGCCAGTTTGAGATATGATATTAAATTAGCAATCTGTGGCGCTCGGCCTCGTACGCGTGCAATGTGCGGTTTTTTTACACGCGTGAACGTGCTTCAATGTACGTGCTCACGCCAGCGACCTCGCCAAATGTTACATCTACAGTTTGACTCATTATGATATTAAATTAGTAACCTGTGGCTTTCGGCCTCGTACACTTGCAATGTGCAGATTTTTTTTACATACGAACGTAGATGTGCTCTCAATTTTGTGCTCACCTCGGCGAACTCTTTATAAATGTTACTTACATGTACGGTTTGACTTTTTATGTTATAATATTAGATTAGCAACCTGTGGCTATTGGCTTCTTCCACTCGCAAGCGTATAGACTAATTACTATAGCAAGCTAGTATCTTAAAATAAGGCGCAACACTCATTATTGTCGTGAAAAACTTCGGATTGGCAATGTGTGGCTTTCGGCCTGTTACATTCACACCACCTATATGTATCGATTACTCCCGTGGACGTTCACCGAACTAAGGCAAGCTCTTAATATCGTTGAGGAAGTTTTCGCAGCGATTGAAACTGTCTGGAGACATACGTCTTGTCTAGACAATTTGGAATATAGGCACCTACTTTTGGGACGATTACATTTTTTTTAAAATTCTGCACGGTTACTTAGGCGATCTCAATAAATGTTACATCTATGATGAATCAACTTGTTATGATATTAATTTAGCAGCGTGTGGACTTCGGCCTCTTACTTTCACATTGTCTTTGTGTATTTTACCCTCGTGGACATGCCCCAAACTAAGTGACCACGGCGACGAGCTCATTAAATGTTTATCTTAAAATTACATTAAGCTACTCATTATTGGTGTACGGAGCATATAAACACGTATCGGTTAGTCTAGACTGTTTACAAATATTTTCGTGGACAATGACTAATTTTTTTGTTAAATTCTGCACGAGTACTGATCGAGGTGACGCGACTCTATTAAATAAAATGTTTAATGTATAGTTCTCCGTATGTCACTGAATTAGCAAACTGTGGCTTTCGGCGCCTTAATTCAAAGTATCAATGTCTTGTCGTGGACATGCTCCAAATTGAGTGGCCACGCCGGCGAGCTCATTAAATTACGCCGAGCAACTCATTATCGTCCAGGAAGCCTTCACAGCAATTAAATTTGTCTAGAAAGACACACATCGTCTAGACTCTGGATGGTTTGGCAAATATGATTAGAACGATGACTAATTTTTGTGTGTGTAAGAGTAAAGCAATTATGTGCTTTTGCCCTTCGAATACGTGCGAGTTTGTTTGAAATTAATTTAAATTTTTTCAATAGAATTTAATAGTAGTGAATTTCTTTCCGAACATATTTCAAACAATTGTCTATTGTTGTGTTATTTCAGGGACACGCTGTACGCTCGATAATAATTAGTACAGAACAGTTTATCACCGTCGTTCCCTAAAATGTAACCTTCCACGCTCGCGGTTACACGAGGAGTACACACAAATTGCAAATATCCACATAAACGAACACAATACAGTTTGTTGTTGACAGCGATAGAAAAAAATAACACGCACAGTACAGGAAATTCATTTCCTACACCAGCATTCAGCTTCATTGTCAATGCAAAAGAACACGGCAAACACTGATTTGTATTACAAACCAACCATAAACACGAAAAACCGCTTGCAGTTAGCTCTGGTGCAATATACGAGACGCTGAATTTTCACGCCCGATTACTTAAAAATGCACTAAGCGTTTTATGCAAATCTTCCCGCAGGGGGAGACGGACCGCAATTGTCAGGCTTGAGAAATTAAAAAAACAATCAAATTAAAAATCAATCTGTAGCGACGAATTGGTGAAATCAAATTCTAGTCTTTTCCCCAACGTAAAATACCAATTCCTCTAATTGATTGGATTTCGCAAAATGCGATTTAAAAATTTTCCGACTGCCTGTCTCGCGTCTACAAGCAAATTGAATTCAAATTTTATTTTCCTGATCTGGGGAAGATTTGCGCACGGGAATACACAAAATGTTATGTATAATACGTGTCGATACGTCTGTGCTTATCGAATTTATCGCAATTTTATTTTCGATTTGTCGAAGAAAATTTGAATAAGTGAAAATGTTGCGTTTAATATGTGAATTTTCTGCAAAACACGTTTTTTTTTACAAAATTCTTAATTATTTTGCATTACATTTTTTTTTTAATTTTTATATTTATTGAGATATCAATTTCTAATTTTTTGAAATACAATTTTTTTCATGAGTTAGTCACTCACAGAACTCGCCTAAGAAACCGAAACCCTTTGTTGACAATTTTGATTTTTTGAGTTCCATTGGGCTCGCCCCCGACCTTTTTGTTTTTTCTAACAAAATGTTTCTTTTGTCTCGTCGTCCATGGCGCTGCCTTGGCAGTCCCTTACTAAAAATTTTATGACCCAATGGGCTGGCCAGAAAATGCTTTTTGGTTTCCTATACTTTCAGTATACAAGTAGTATTGATTTCATGAAAATTTGGGAAATCGAGTTTCTTTTACGGAAGTACACGTTTTGGGGCCCAAGGAACCCAACAAAGTGGTTTTTAAAACAATGTCTGTTTGTGGGTGGTAATGTGGGTATGTGCATCATAACTATCGAACGGATGGTCGAATTTCGATGAGTCGGGGGTGTGTCAAAAATTAACCGACAAAATATACTTTATAAAAATCCGAAATCGGAAGCGGAAGTTTTCGGTAGTTTATCAACGGAATCTGAAGAAGGCTTAAGGACAAATCCAACGCCTTTTTGCCTAACTTGCTAGCTGTAAAAAGGCCGCCGCTACGAATTTTTGAAAATTTTGAGTTGAGCGCCTTATTACTCAAAAACAGGTTGACAGATCGTGTTCAAATATTTTATCGTAATAGCCCTACACAGACACAATGTTACTGTGCACAAAAATTTCCAAAAAGTTGTAAGGTATAAATAAAATCAAAAAAAATAAAAAATTTCGGAATAATTTAAAAAAATATTACTAAAAAATATTGCTCAAAGCTGCTAGAACCTTTGGAACTACTAAAACTATGAAATGAAAAAAAATTCAAAATTTTGACTTTTTCAAAAACATACTGCACAAAAACTGGCCACACAATTTTTTTAAAATTTGGTTGACTCATAGAACTGCGAATCAGCTACAATTTCGTTCGTGTCTCAGTCCGCTGACTTCTTTGTGTCACCTATGAATTTTTGAAAATCGAAAAATCTTATCGCTTTGTTTAATATGGGGGGGGGGGGGGGGGGGGTCGATTTTTGTTTAGGCCAAATTGCTCATGAGTGATAGTAGAATAAAGTTGTCAACTTAAATTGTAAATACGACAATCTTTAGGGTGGTTAATTTTCCCTTTCTCACCCCATTGTCTTTCCGTTTTTGTGTTTCATTAATTTGGGACTCAGGTTAAGAAAAATGTTGGTTTTTGCCATGCCCTTTTTAAACGCATCTTCTGCAGAAAATGTTTATTTTGAACACGTCCTATTATGAGTCAGCTATAGGACTCGACCTTTTTCTCGAAAACTTTTAATTTTGGGGATTATTTCGGAAAAATATTGATTTTTGGGGTATGAATTGGGACCCAGTGAGTCCATTACTGGCATATCTACATTTTATAAATCAAGCACGGGGCTTCGCTTAAGAATCTTTTCCTACAAAATACCACATTCCTGTTTTTGGGCACATCATAGACACGCCCGAAAACCCCTTGCTGAAAAATTTGATTTTTTTGGGGCCACTTGAGGAAATTTCGAATTGTAAAGAATTAATTTTATGTTAATGGTCACACACATGACTCACTGACATAATATATTTTTAGGAAGTATTTTTTGGAATTCGTTATGGGTTGCCCACATGACTCATTTGAGAATTTTCTTGAAAACTTGAATTTTTCAAACCCAGTGGGCTAAACATTGATTTGTGGCATATAAATTTATAAGTATCGCCCACAATTTTATATAATTTACCCAAATGGCTCCCTTGTAAAACATTTTTTTCTAGAAAAATGTGTTTAACGGAATTGCACGTCTTCTTGGGTCACCAACATTTCTGCTTTTTGATATAACCACCTAGAAGACTCGCTTGAGAAAAAATTAATTTTTGGGATACATTTTTCTTTAAAGGTCACTTATAGAGCTCAATTACGAACGTGATAATGTCGTTCTTATGAAACTTATATTTGTTTTTACGAGTCCCCTCAAATTTTGTTTTTTTAAGCCGTACTTCGTGTCGCGCGCATGGAACTCGGCAATATTCCATTTTTGTTCCTACAAACTACTCAGACTTGTTCTTTATTTAACTTGTAACGCCACTTAGTTCAGGAAAATTAAAAAAAAAATAAGGAAAAAAATTCAAACAAAGTGAGCTTCGCCCGCTATTTTGTAAAAATGGCGTCCAATATAGTTTTTCACGAATATCTCGCGAACTGTGACACCTGTATGAAAAATGGCCGCTAACAAAGTTGTAGAGCGTGAAATTTCCTATAAGAAAACATGTGAAAAACGTGAAAACTTTGTTCACAAAAATACATCGGTATTACGGGCGTGCACTTAAAATAATTATCATGAAATTAAGAAAACACCATCAAAAGTAATTTTAAAATGTCGTACGTGCCCTTTAGGTAATTATAACATAATGACTTTGCTTAGAAAAATATATAATAGTTGATTTTAGCCTAATATTTATTATTTTTATTTTTTTAAATTGTATTTTGACTTGTTTTCGGGCGAATTTTGATGTAAGATGCATTTTATTTTTCCCCAAATATTAAAAGTGTTTTCTTTTTTCGTTGCTACTGTGTATGTTAATGCATGATATAATTATTAAACACGACAAGAAATAATTAATGTATAAAAATAGCCCAGCCCACTGTAGGTTGATAAATTGGTATTTTATGTGGGGGTTGAAAATGAATATCACATTTTATAATTATTTTTCGTAGCTGGAATAGTGTTTCGTTAAAATTCCTTAAGTCTTATTATGATTACATAAATTACTGCAGCTTCTCCGATTTCGTATTTAGTTTTTTTAGAACGTTTTAAAAATTTAAGAATTTTCGACTGCTTCACAATGCTCGCAATTTTATTTGTCGTTATATAATCGAGAGATCTGGTCTATGTAGCATAAAAAAGCACTTTATATGCATTTGCGTACAAGAAAACCACATGCCTTTGAAAAGATCCTTTTGTTCTACTTCTTTTTAAAGCGATCAGACCTCTTCTATTTCTTTTTTATGCGTCATTCATCTCGGGCATTTGTCCGATTGCATATAAAGAACCGAGATTGAATTCTTCCTTTTAAAATATATTCCTCTTGTTCTAGGCAGGATTCTTTTGTGTTTTTGGCCACATGGTTTACTGCGTCGCAGAGGAGTTTGCGGCAGACATTCTTCGAAAGTTTTACATTTCGAGCTTTTACACGGCCATTGCCGCTCGTTTACCTTAAACAAAAAAGAACTTCGTAATGAATTTTAGTTCTACCTTAAGAATTCCAAAAAAAACAAGATTTGTGTTTATGTTTGTTTGCTCGTCGAAATTTCTTACTTCAAAGAACCTTTCTACGTTGTTCTTTATCACTCGTTTAAATGAAACTTGCAATTTTGCACTTTATCTTAATTTAACATTTGATATTATAGCAGTGGCGGCGTGCTAGAACAGTTCAAGACTAGGATTGCCAGCAACATGGAAAACCTGTAAAATTCAAGGAAATTACTAATTTTTAAAAACTCACGAAATTTTGACAAAAATCAGTAAATTTGGTAAGGGAAAACCTGAAGACACGGGAAATTTATTATGATGTATTGATGGCAACCATGAAGACGTGCACCAACCCTTGGGGAATTTTAGAAAGTTGGGGCTTGAGGCATGATTGTTTATTGTTGCTTTTATGGGTCACCCATAGGACTCACCAGTGTCAGTTTACCACTGATGATAATAGCTTTGCTGTCGAAGTACGTATCTGGTATTTGGTTGCTTGTGTGGAAGGGTGCTGAATTTGTCGAGTGTTGTTATTCCACAGTTCGAGTGTTTTCGGTTCAGAATACATCTTATTTTTAAGAGCTGATTTAATTGTTCAAGTATTTCCCTGTAATTCGCATACAGGGTTTATTTTATATCTTTTCTGTTAAGATCCTCTTCCAAATATATTTTCTTTCAAAAGCCTTTCACTTTTTTATTCACCGGGAACCTGCTGCTAAAACGTATTTTATTTTATGTACTTCATTCTTGAAACACCTTTTTAGGTCGCCCGCGGGGCTCACTTAAAGACATTATTTTCAGGATAGGTCACTCCCAGGGTCCCTTAGAGAGACTTTTGATTTTTGTAATGCATTTCCCCGTGAAGGTCACCCACAGGGGTCACCCAAACACCTACTTCTAAAATCTATTAATTATTTAACACATTTTCTCTAAATAGTTCGCCCACAGGGCTTACTTGACATTCTTTCAGCCACAGGGTTCCTTCGAGATAATTTTGATTTTAGTAATACATTTCCGTGTAAGGGGTACCCACAGGGCTCACCCAAGAACCTGCTGCTAAAACTTATTCGTTTTTTAAATACCTTTTCTTTAATAGGTCGCCCACAGGGCTTACTTGGCGACATTCTTTCAGCCACAGGGTTACTTAGAGATAATTTTGATTTTTGTAATACATTTCCGTTTAAGGGCTACCCATGGGGCTCACCCAAGAACCTGCCGTTAAAACTTATTTGTTTTTGAAACACTTTTTTTTAATAGGTCGCCCACAGGGCTTACTTGGCGACATTCTTTCAGCCACAGGGTACTTAGAGATAATTTTGATTTTTGTAATACATTTCCGTTTAAGGGCTACCCACAGGGCTCACCCAAGAACCTACCGTTAAAACTTATTCGTTTTTTAAACACCTTTTCTTTAATAGGTCGCCCACAGGGCTTACTTGACGACATTCTTTCGGCCACAGGGTTACTTAGAGATAATTTTGATTTTTGTAATACATTTCCGTTTAAGGGCTACCCACGGGGCTCACCCAAGAACCTGCCGTTAAAACTTATTCGTTTTTGAAACACTTTTCTTTAATAGGTCGCCCACAGGGCTTACTTGGCGACATTCTTTCAGCCACAGGGTACTTAGAGATAATTTTGATTTTTGTAATACATTTCCGTTTAAGGGCTACCCACAGGGCTCACCCAAGAACCTACCGTTAAAACTTATTCGTTTTTTAAACACCTTTTCTTTAATAGGTCGCCCACAGGGCTTACTTGACGACATTCTTTCAGCCACAGGGTTACTTAGAGATAATTTTGATTTTTGTAATACATTTCCGTTTAAGGGCTACCCACGGGGCTCACCCAAGAACCTGCCGTTAAAACTTATTCGTTTTTGAAACACTTTTTTTTTAATAGGTCGCCCACAGGGCTTACTTGGCGACATTCTTTCAGCCACAGGGTTACTTGGAGATAACTTTGATTTTTGTAATACATTTCCGTTTAAGGGCTACCCACTGGGCTCACCCAAGAACCTGCTGCTAAAACTTATTCGTTTTTGAAACACTTTTTCTTTAATAGGTTGCCCACAGGGCTTACTTGGCGACATTCTTTCAGCCACAGGGTTACTTAGAGATAATTTTGATTTTTGTAATACATTTCCGTTTAAGGGCTACCCACAGGGCTCACCCAAGAACCTACCGTTAAAACTTATTCGTTTTTTAAACACCTTTTCTTTAATAGGTCGCCCACAGGGCTTACTTGACGACATTCTTTCAGCCACAGGGTTACTTAGAGATAATTTTGATTTTTGTAATACATTTCCGTTTAAGGGCTACCCACAGGGCTCACCCAAGAACCTGCCGTTAAAACTTATTCGTTTTTGAAACACTTTTTCTTTAATAGGTTGCCCACAGGGCTTACTTGGCGACATTCTTTCAGCCACAGGGTTACTTAGAGATAATTTTGATTTTTGTAATACATTTCCGTTTAAGGGCTACCCACAGGGCTCACCCAAGAACCTACCGTTAAAACTTATTCGTTTTTTAAACACCTTTTCTTTAATAGGTCGCCCACAGGGCTTACTTGACGACATTCTTTCAGCCACAGGGTTACTTAGAGATAATTTTGATTTTTGTAATACATTTCCGTTTAAGGGCTACCCACAGGGCTCACCCAAGAACCGCCGTTAAAACTTATTCGTTTTTGAAACACTTTTTCTTTAATAGGTCGTCGCCCACAGGGTTCACTTTACATTTTTTTTAAGCAGTAGTGGGTCACTTACTGGGTGGGTTCCTTCGAGAGAATTTAGGTTTTCCTGATAGATTTGCTTTTAAGGGCCACCCGCAGGGCTCACACAGGACACACTTGACGACATCCCCTAAGCAAATATAGGTCACTCGCTGGGTTTCTTCGACAATATTTTGATTTTTTAATAAATTTCCGTTTGAAGGGCATCCACTGAGCATCTGCTTCCAAAAAAATGGGTTTTGAAACAATTTTTCTTTGATAGGTCAGCCACGGGGCGCACTTGAGGGAATTCTGATTTCTCGAACATATGTATTTGCTTGTTAGGACTCGCTTGACGGTGGCACACCATGATATGCACTTAGGCAGCGAGTTCTAGAAAATTTGAATTTTTAGAATATATCGCCCTGTAAAGGGCCTTACACACTTGATTTAATTTTTAAACTTATTCTATTTTTTTGGGTCACCCCACAGTGCTCACTCGAGCCCTTTTTCTAGACAAATTAATTTTTGAAATATATTATCTTGGTAACAGCTCACTTAGCTCTTTTTTTATAAATGATTTTTCTATTAGGGGCCACACACAGGTCACAAGGTGAAGACTCTTTTCTAGAAAAAATTTGATTTGTAAAATGTAGTTCCCAGTATGGGCACACCACAAGGCCTATGGTGTGCCCTGCTTACATAAAAACGTAGATTTTGTTATAAGAATTGACTTACGAAAGTGCGTTTCCACAGGGCTCACTTGAGACCTCCTCTTTGGAAAACTTCGATTTTTATTGTAATACTTTCGAGTAAGACTTTAAAAAAAATTTCACATATTTAGTGAATCTGCACGCCACTGTATTTGCGTAATTATAATTTTCCCAGTCTAACGTTGTCTTTTCGTCGCATCAGCACTATCTGTCATGCAAATTTAAGGTGTCATCAGCGATTCTGAACCCTTGTGACACAAAACCCGTCACACAAATGACACAAATCCGGTTGTTATTAGCAAAATTAATGTTCGGGGAAGAAATTTAAAGCCCAAAGGGTGAACTTAATAGCCGTGACTAATTTTTTGAGTCCATTTGATGTTGACAAATCGACTCGTGTTTGCATAGCAAATATGTAATAAAAACCGAAGATTAATTGTCACTCGTATATTTAGACGACTTTACCACCGCAACTAACGTAATAATTTTATGGGTGTAACGAATTTTGGACCTGAATTACTTGAATTTTGAAGTACATCAAGCCACTAAAAGGGTTAAGTCTTGTCTGTGAAATATTTTTGCAATGTATAATGTTGCAAGTGTTGAATGGGGTAAGTTTTTACCCCCAAATAACACCATTGAATTGTAAAAATCATTAGGCACAGATGGATATATTTAAATTGTGGACGAATTCATGCTGAAATAAGAAAGCAAAATAAAAAAGAACGAATAAAAAATGTGTTTACAATTTACATTGCTTGGATTGCCCAATAGTGTGTGTAGGACAAACTGGACGAAAATGACAATAATGCTGCACAAGGAATTTGTCTAAAACTTCTCAAGCTTTAGTTAAAAATAAAAGATCGATTTCTGTTTAAACCGTAAAAAATTCAAGTTCTCATATTAATTATTAATCTTTGTTATTTTAATATCTAAATATAATTTTTAATTAAAATCTGTTTATTTACATGTTTCTCTACGTTGTAAATAAAACCTCAGTATAAACATGGTTTGTATAAGCCTATTTAAATTTTAATTAGAAAAACGTGTCCCGCTGTCAAGGTGTTTAGTCTGGCATTGATTGATTTAATGACTGCATCAAGTCATTTCTTATCAATGTTTACATTTTGTAATCGTTTTATATCTGGGCTCTGGCCAATTTCGCCACGCTTTTTAATATGCAAGAGTTGCATTTTATTGCCACAGTTGAACCTGAACGTGTATAGTCGCATACATCATACAACGTGATTATATTGTAACAAAGTAATTTTATTTAATTACTGATGATCTCATTTTGTTTGGATTTATTTGACAATTAAAACGTGGCGTGTAAATAAACTAATAATATTGCGTTTGAGGGTTAAGAAAACTTGTAGTTTATGAATAATAATTGGATCAAAATGGGGGTGTTGAAATATTTACGTGTAAAAATAGTGCTGGGGTATATGTAGGACAAACTGGACAAAATTTAAAAATAAAATGCTTGCAGAATGAGCGCTACAATACTTATAATTTTACGAGGTTTTGCATGAAATTAAACGTAAAGGTTGTAGTTGTGCGTATATAGGACAAAGTGGACGACATTTATTTACTAATTAGATTTTTTTATTACTGTCTTTTTGTTTATGGGTCACCCACAGATTTAATTTAGAAAATTTCTGTTTTTGAATACATTTCCTTAATAAGGGTCGCAAAAGCTCACCAAATACACTTCCATTCAAAAGTAACATTTTTCAAGAGTCACCCACACCCACAGGGCTCACTTGAGCCCACTATTTATGAAATCTTGATTTTTTGGATATTTGAGGCCACTACCTAGAAAATCTTGATTTTTGGATACGTTTACGGGTCCCAAGAGGTTATTTAACAACCCTTCCTAATTACAATTACTTTAAGGGGTCACCCACAGGGCTCACTTGAGAACCTTCTATTAGACAATTCCTTTCAAGGGTCACCACCCATAGGGCTCACTTTTCAGGCTTTTTTTTTGGAAATCTTGACTTTTTTGATACATTTTCTTATAAAGGTCGCAAGAGCTCAGTAGGGACTCGAGACCCTCCTCCAAATATAATTCCTTTCAAGCGTCACCCACAGGGATCACTTCTATTAATACAATTCCTTTTAAGGGTCACCACCCACAGGGCTCACTTTTCAGACCACTTTTTTTTTTTTGAAGTTTTGATTTTTTTTTTGTTACATTTTTATATAAAGGTCGCAAGAGCTCAGCTAGGACCCTCCTCCAAATACAATTCCTTTCAAGGGTCACCCACAGGGCTCACTTTAGATTACTTTCTGGGAAATCTTGATATTTTTTCTTTTTTTTATTTTGGCCATCGACAGGGTTTACTACGACCATTTTTCTAGAGACATGGTTGTTTTTTTTGGAAAATTTCCTTATGAAACGCAGGCTCAGGGCTTGCATGAGAGCTTGTAGAAAATTCGATTTTTGGAATACTTTCCACAGAAAATGTCCAAGTTGCTTGGTTTTTTTAAACTACAAGATTAAAATAAAAACAATAGAATTTAAAACGGTGTATTTCTACATAAAGCAGCGACGATATTCTACCTACAACTTCAACGTGACCTCGACAGATGCAACATTGTGTAGGTGGCGTGCTTGGTGCAATTTTAATACCTCCAACAATTGCCTCCGCCTACTCGAGACTGTTGCCGACATACAGTTTAAAAATTTCCTATAGGTATAATTTCCCCCGGCTTAAGTTTGTGTCTATTTTACGAGGTGTCTGGGAGAGTGGCCTCACAGATAAAGGGAGACTGTCTCGTTGCTGCTACTATCAGCGTTACATTGTACTACAAAATTTACGATCTTGTGTAATAACAAAGTTGGTTTAATATACGCACTAATGTTGGATTTCAGCTTTGCACGTTTTGAATGCCTCCATTTTGACATTATAACATTTTTATGAAGCCGTAAACGTTCCCGTCTCTCTGGGTTTATAACGCGTGTCGAGCAAGGAGTTGCAAACTTGCGACCGTTTACGAATGTCTAATGGAAAATTATTGTTCTACTCTATATTTATGGAACTTGTGAAATATCTTCAGCAAACATTGCTTTTTGTCGCGATTTTTTTTCATAATTTGACAATAGTGCGGTTTTGGACAAACGGCTATTGGACTGCACCTCGTATACTAAATGGAAAATTATTGGGTGCTTGATTCTCACAAAATTGTAAAGTATAATTCCCAATTTTTTTTGGAAATTTTGGAATGTTTCGGTATTTAAAAACCTTTTTATGTCCGAAAACTATTGGTTCATCCCCGGTGTACTCAAAAAATAGCTTTGGCTCTGCCTCGGTTCAGTATACTTTGAACTACACACACGGTACACTTTTTTTTACCAATTAATGCGCAAAATAAAAAATAAATTTAAAGGATAACTATTTGATCGGCCCCGGTATACTCGTGTAAGCACTTGTCGAATTTTTACGCATCTTTGTATAAAATCAGATCACCATATTTTATAAAGAAGAATACAGGTCTTTAAAACAGTAAAGACGTGTTGTATAAGTCCAACCGCTCCGTATACCATTGCACGAGCCGCGACTATTGGATCAATCCCTGTACCACAACGTCAAAATTCTTATAAGTAGTCCACAACTATTGAATCAACCCTGTATACCAACAAGCTATTTCGTATAATAGCCATGGCCATTGGACCAACCCGCGTTTCTCAACGAAAGATTTCGTGTAGTCCACAATTATTGAACTAGCCCCTGTATCTCGAGGAAATTGTTTTTAATAATACCTACAACTATTGGTGCAATCTCTGTATTTTAACGGAGAATTTCGTGCAAAATTACAATTTTAGAATCGATGTATTAACGAAGTCCATAACTATTGAATTAGCCCCTGTATCTCGACGATAATATTTTTAATAAGAGCCACAAATATTGGTATTTGGTACGATCCCTGTATTTTAACGGAGAATTTCGTGCAAAATTACAACTTTAGAATCAATGTATTAACGAAAAATTTTACCTTTAGGTTGTGTTGAATTTGGATAAAGAAACTTGTAGGCGATCCCTCGTATATTAAAGCAAGAAGTACTAAACTAATCGGACGCCGACCGCTGTACTTGTTCGCTAACGAGGACCGTATTGCAGGAGTTTATTTAACCTTTTTTGACAGATGTGCAACGGCTTCGAACATGATTAAGCAGCGGGTACCGATGGTAAAACGAAGAACAAGTCGACGCAAAATCTAATATAGTAGCTCGGGGTTTCCTGTTTTTCATTTTCTGCAAACTGTAGACTAAACCAGGTGGTTAATTTCCTAGCTTGCCATCTTATTCCGGCCCAACCGGTTAGGTCTTGAAGTGAGAGAAGGACGGGTGCAGGATGTTAACACATGCTCGGCAGACTGCGCTTCGTCATGCTAGATATAATTATTGCAATGTGGAAGAAACCACTGGTAGCAGCTAGCTGCACTAGCAGCCGCAAGGTCATTCTAGTGCACCGGCTCAGCTGCCCGATGATTATTATGGTTGTGGTTTTTTTTCTTTGTTTTGTTGTTCGGTTGCGGTTGCGGCGTGTGTACACGGGAGCGAGTCGAGTTTCAATATGATACAATCTTCTTCTAGGAAAATTACGAGTACTAGAGAAATATTGTGTATTCACATTACGCCTACGGGATTTGTGTTTTGAAGAAATGTTGTTGAATTTAGATCGGTATTGTCACGATCAGCAAATACGATTTTCTAATCTTAGTGTCCACTTTGTGATAAGACTCTTATTTTGTATTCTTACTCTTCTTTTTTTGCTACTTACTGTTTTAGAATCCCAATTTATGTGTTGTGAACCCCTTTCCTATGTTGCGATCTCTATTTCTAGGTTGTGGTCCCTTTTTCCTTTGTCGCGATTCCTTTTTCTAATTCTATAATGCAATCCCTTTTTTCTATGTTACGGACTGCGGTCTCTTATTATCTTGCAGTCCCCTTTTCTGTGTTGCAATCTTTTTTTCTATGTTGCGGTCCCTTTTTCTGCGTCGCGATCTCTTTTTCTAACTTGCGGTCCTTTAATCTATCTTGCAGTCTCTTTTTCTACGTCGCGATCTCTTTTTGTAACTTGCGGTCCCTTTTTCCATCTCGCGGTCCTTTTTTCCATCTCGCGGTCCTTTTTTCTATCTCGCGGTTCTTTTTTCTATCTCGCAGCTTCCTTTTCTATGTTTTAAATCCCCTTATCTATGTTACAATTCTTTTTTCTATGTTGCGATCCGTTTTTCTATGTTGCGATCCCTTTTTCTATGTTGCGATCCCTTTTTCTAGGTTGCAATCTCTATTTCTATGTTTTAATTTATTTTCCTATGTTGCGGTTCCTTTTTCTAACTTACAGCCATTTTTTTATGTTGCGATCCCCCTTTCTATTTTGTGATCTTTTTTTTCTATGTTACGGACTGCGCTTTCTTTTTCTATCTTGCAGTCTCTTTTTCTGTGTTGCAATCCTTTTTTCTATATTGCGATCCCCTTTTCTAACTTGCGGTTTTTGAATCTCTTTTGCAGTGTCTTTTTCTATGTTGTTTAATCTACCTTGCAGTCCCTTTTTTATGTTGCGATGCCTTTGTTTATGTTGCGATCTTTTTTCTATCACACGCACCGCGGTGTTTTTCTATGTTGCAATCCCTTTTTCTATGTTGCAATCTTTTTTTCCATGTTGCGATCTTTTTTCTAACTTGCAGTCTTCTTTTCTTTGTTGCGATCCCTTTTTCTATGTGGCGATCCCTTTTTCTAGGTTGCAATCTCTATTTCTATGTTTCAATCTATTTTCCTATGTTGCGGTCCCTTTTTCTAACTTACAGCCATTTTTTTATGTTGCGATCCCCCTTTCTATTTTGTGATCTTTTTTTTCTATGTTACGGACTGCGCTTTCTTTTTCTATCTTGCAGTCTCTTTTTCTGTGTTGCAATCCTTTTTTCTATATTGCGATCCCCTTTTCTAACTTGCGGTTTTTGAATCTCTTTTGCAGTGTCTTTTTCTATGTTGTTTAATCTACCTTGCAGTCCCTTTTTTATGTTGCGATGCCTTTGTTTATGTTGCGATCTTTTTTCTATCACACGCACCGCGGTGTTTTTCTATGTTGCAATCCCTTTTTCTATGTTGCAATCTTTTTTTCCATGTTGCGATCTTTTTTCTAACTTGCAGTCTTCTTTTCTATGTTGCGATCCCTTTTTCTCTGTTGTTGCGGTCCATTTTTCTATGTTGCAATCCCGTTATCTCACTGTATTGTGTGATTTCACTCTTTACTTTGTGATATCACATTCTACTTTGTTGTACTACCTTTTATTTTACAATGCCTTTTCCTATTTTGTGATACACAAAACAATAAATCGCATTCTCTCTATTTTGTGGTTACCCTCTATGTTGTGATTCCATTGTTGTTCAATATAATTTATTAGAAAATAGATAAACAAATACATCATATTCTCTCTATTTCGTGATTCCATTATCTAATTGCTGATTCCACTCGCTACTTTTTTAACGCTATTATCTAATTTGTGGTTCTGAAATCTGCTGTTGTGGTTTTGTTGTTGATAATGCGAGATTATTCCCAAATTTAATTTTTGCCACCTCGAAGAAATTTGCCAAGATCCATTTTGTTATTCTTAAATTCGAATTTGTAAACTCTAGTTAAATTTTGTGAATTAAACTTCAGTTTTGGGAACCCAACTGTAATTTGGTGAACTCGACTTGAATTTTGTGAACTCAACTTGAATTTTGTGAATTAAACTTATTTGAATTTTGTGAACTCAATTTTAATGTTTACGAACTCAAATTGACTGGATTTTGTAAACTCAGTTTTATTGAATTTTGTGAACTCAATTTGATTGAATTTTGTGCATTCAACTTGAATTTGAAGGCTTAGTTCTGTGAACCTAACTGCAATTTTGTGAGCCCAACTTTATGTGAAGAACTCAACTTGAATTTTGTGAATTCAACTTTGAATGTTGTGATCCGATCTTGAATTTGGTGAACTCTGTGTGAATGTTGTGAACTCAATTTGATTGAATTTTGTGAATTCAATTTGATTAGATTTTGTGAATTTACCTTCCATTTGGGGAACTTAACTTTAATTTTGTGAACCCAACATCAGTTTTCTGAACTCAACTTAGATTTTGTGAATTCAACTTGAATTTGGAGAACTCGACTTAGTTCTGCGTCCCCAACTTTAATTTTCCAACCTCTACTTGAATGTTGTGAGCCCAACTTGAGTTTTGTGAAATCAATTGATTGATTTTTGTGAATTTACTTTGAATTTAGGGAACTGAACTTTAATTATGTGTAATCGACTTGAATTTTGTGAACTCAGTTTGATTGAATTTTGTGAATTTACCTTGAATTTAGGAAACTTAACTGTAATTTTGTGAACACGACTTGGATTTTGTAAACTCGATTTGATTGAATTCATCTTGAATTTGGAGAATTCGACTTAGTTTTGTGAACCCAACTTTAATTTGATGAACCAAACTTGAATTTTGCGAACCAAACTTGAATTTTGTGAACTCATCTTTAATTTTGTGAACTCCATTTTAATTTTGCGAACTCGTCTTTAATTTTGCGAACTCATCTTTAATTTTGCGAACTCAACTTGTATTTTGCGAACTCAACTTTAATTTTGCGAACTCAACTTTAGTTTTGCGAATTCAACTTGAATTTTGCGAACTCAACTTGTATTTTGCGAACTCAACTTGAATGTTTGCGAACTCAACTTAATTTTTGTGAACTAAAGTTCAATTTTGTGATCAAAAGTTCGATTTTGTAACCTTAAATATGACGCAGTTAGTTACTTTAGTAGTCTGGAATTAATTTTTGTGGTCACATACACTGTTTATTAATTCTTCCTAACATTTTTGTTGTTGCACGTTCACAATTTTAATCCAACCGCCACGTTTTATAAACGTAAAACTTGTTTATTGTTCAGTAAGATTATGTATTCTCTGTAACATGATAGGCTTTGGTCACAGACAATCCCTAAAAGAGATTGCCCGTGATTTGGGGGCTTTGTGTTTCAGTTCTATGGCTTCAATTTCTTCTCGAAAGGTTATTAAGAAGTAGGGGTGGGTAAACATTTGGTTTTATTGATTTAGTTGTCAACCTTGACCTTGTGTCGAGGCTGACATTCAGATCGATGGCGTACAGTTTCGGTTTTGTAATTTGTGAATTTTCATGGATTCAATGAACCATAAACCTATTTTTTTAATTACCTTATTAGGCGATTAATCAATATCAGGGCCAATTTGCAATATCTTAAGAAAATCGACCCTTAATTTGTTTTGAGACATATTGTATCGTAATTTTGTAACTTTCATTAATAAAATCCCAAATTAAGTTCGTTTAAAAATGTAATTCTTTAAAATTAGCAAAATCCCTCGCGATTTATGAACTTGGAAAGTACTAAGGTTTGTGTTTTTGTAAAAAATAGCACGTCGAACAAAGACCGCTTCTAATTCAGTAAATGGCAGGACGTGTTCGACGCCAACTTTTAGTTCTTCCTTGACTTTGGTTGTTATCCCGTACTATGAATGGATTGTGCCCAGGGGCGTCTTCCCACCCCGCGCCGCGCATCCCCCAGTGCCCCAAATACCCTTTATCCGTCATCCCCAACCCTTGTTCCAGGAATCGATCCAGTCTCTGTCTCTGGCGAGGTCTGGCCTAGTGCCTGGGCTCTGACGCATTTAAAGGTATGTGCGGGCTTTTAGACCATCGTTATGAGCGAATCTTTTCCCTTTGTGGCTGTTGTTTGCGTAAGAAAAAAATTTTTAATCAAGAAGGGATTATTCCAATTGGGTCGGGGGAACAAAAATTGATTGGTTTGTTTTAAACATTTTTTTGCGCAAAAAAGCAACTTGCTTGTTTTCTGATTTTGCACCACCCTATACACAGCACCCAATCAAAAAGGGCACCTGGATCTGTAGCCTAAGGGCGTATGAATCAAGAATGACGTATTTTCTACAAGATAGCAAGTAAATAAAGCATTTGCTATCGATTCCTAATATCTAAACACAGCCTTTAAACAATTTATAGCATTATTAACGGCATTGAACAAACATTTATGGAGATACTACGTTATCTGTTGACAATATCTTGGAAAACATCAGGAGATAAAACCATTCGACAACTACCTGTAATAAAATAACTGTAAATGGACTCTCTAGATCGTAGACATACATAAATCTGGTTGTTAAGAGCTTGTAAATAAATGAATAGCCAATTTTATATACAGTGTGCGTCAAAATTGACTTTTTTTTAGAAATTGGGATGTTCTTGCTGATAGGAATTTTTCCTCGTTTATTTATGTAAAAGTTTTATTACAGCCCCCTCCTTTAAAATTCGAAACGGACCATAGCTGAATGGGAGGTGTTTAGTGACCGTACCTCCCCCTTTCAGATTACAAAGCTGTCCGCTAGAAATTGCTAGTGATCTCGGTTGATAGAAAAATCTTGGTTTATCATTTTATGTAGTTTATGTAAATGTGCGTTATTTTTCCCCCTTAAAAAGAAAAGTCTTGTCAGTATTTGTTACCCCCATGGATTGAGGGTCCCAAGTTTTGCGAAATGTTTTCTTTTAATTTTAAGTTCAGTACAAAAAACATATCTGCTGTCTGTAAGATTATTTTTTTTTGTATTTAATTTCAAGTAGCTTTTTAAGGGGGTATTCATTACACCTCCCCTCTTAAGAAGACAAAAACTAGCCGTTATTTGTTATTCTTGATGGTTTGGAAATTCCGATTGCTTTACGAGTTTGTTTTCCCGATATGTCCTTAATGGCGTGGGCGTGGAATTGACGGATTCTTGTGGCGCGGCATTTAAAAAGCGCTTTGCTTATGAAATGAGGGGTCCCGCCGAAGCCCGAGCATTTTATTTTAACACCTACCCTACATGAATCGCAATGGGGCATCTCGGGTTAAAATCATTGAGAGAGCGCGTGTTTGCCCTGAATTCGTTTGTGGGCGCGGTGAAGAAAGCGAAAGGGGAATGCGTGCTAAAGGGAGAGTAATGCGTAGGGCGACGAGCGCGTGGGGGTTGTGAAGGGGTAAGTGTCGGGGTGTTAGAGACGTCGGATTCCCCGTCTGGGTTCCGGCTAGCCGGACACCGCACTGCGATAACGGGGTGCAGGCCTGCGCAAAGGTACCATCCCTTTGTCTCCTTCGAATAATACTAGCAGGGCTCGAGCGAGGGATGAAACGTAGGCGGTCGTTCTAGCCCGGGTGACACAAACAGAAAAAACATCTTTTCGAAGTCGAGAGAAATGGCCGTTTGGCCGTTTATTTTGCTAGGGCGAAGGGCGGAATAATTCCTACTCGAAGCAATGAGCCTGAAGCCTTTATAAGACGAGGGGTTTTATTTTTTGCCTTTTTAATGTTTCTACCATAACTCGAGAAATATTTGTACGGAGTTCGAGAAGATACGTTTTTCCAACTAACAAAGGGCGTTTGTAGTAGTTGGAGTTCCAGGCATCGTATTGATTTTAACTGGCTTGAATGTTACTTATCCAACTAACCCGCAGAATTACGATCTAAGCATATATAGCTCTATTACCCCTAAGTAGTTAATCCTTGTTGTTGTAAATTGCAAGCCTATAAGGATGAGCCCTTTAGTACTATTTTATGTACAAGAACACAATTTCTGGTCGTTTGGGTGCAAACCCTTCATACAGTATAATTCAAAACCTTACCAGAAATATCACTTTTAGTTTAGTCCCTTAGGCCCTTAACATCACCCGTTCAAAACTCATAATGATTTGGGGTATCACAACCTTCATCGTTCTACTGCTACCAATTATTTTGAAGTTAATTAAATTATTACTACCAAATCAGGAGTCATCACCCCCTTATTGACGAGACTCACTTGCGCATTTCGAAACTTTGAAATTCCTGGAGATTGTTTAGCCTTGGGTGACTTGAACTCGACTTCGGGGAAGATTTATGTCGTTAATCCTTTCAACCTACGTACACCTTTCTATAGGTTATCCAATGATTTAAGAGCCTTCCAACAAGACAAGTTGGTTCTTCCTTTTAATACTTTGATCGTTATTGCAATAATCCGGCAGTTCTAAAATTTCTTCAATTTTGTCTGGTGTTGGTGTCACCAAAACAAAATTCTTTAAAGTTTATTTGGGGTTATATCAAACTCAAAAGTTGGCGGATTCGAGCGCGCTAAATAATTCAAAACAATTTCACGTTCTGTTATTTCAACAATGTTTTTCTTCGAATATATATGCCGGTTTAGTACAAACATAATTTTAGTTCAAAATGAGGCGAGACTATTAACGCTGAAATGCCGAGGGCGTCGCT
Source organism: Ctenicera cuprea (assembly GCA_958336395.1). Lineage (NCBI taxonomy): Eukaryota > Metazoa > Arthropoda > Insecta > Coleoptera > Elateridae > Ctenicera > Ctenicera cuprea. Next base: position 4,519,054 of record OY284489.1, on the reverse strand, counting down.
GATGTAGCGTTTTGTAGGCGGAGGTGCAACTGAACCCGGTTTCGCATTTAAAATACCGCTTAGTAAAAGGGCAATATTATCATGGAAAATATTTGCCAAAGCTTTGATCAAATTTGGGTAAATTTTATCCGATAGAATTTTGTTTACTGGGATCGTGTATGGTGATGGCACGTGGCTTGATGAAATATGAACATTGAGATGGATGATGGGAGTTGAACATTTTTCATGCATCTAAGTGATGAGTTGCATCAAAGTCGATTATGGATATCCAAATCAGCAATTTGGTGAATTTGATTGGAGAGGTCGAAGGTGTGGTACGGGAAGATAAGATAAAACAGATTTTCTTGTTCAGTTTTGAGAAGTATTGGATGAAGAATTATGAAGGTATGATGAACCGTAAAAAAGACCCCTTGGAGGTAGATACGTCTAATGCAGATAACAGTGCCGAGGTTGAATTTGATTGGTTGCGATCCTAAGGGGTCTTGAGTAATTATAAAATGGTGTCCCCCATCTAGCCCAGTAGCTCAGGAACACCTCATGTACAGTATAATTAAGGTGAAAGATTTGATGATATGGAGTGAAATGTAGACGAAGGTAAAAAAAAACTCACATTATTAGTATTTCCTGAACTTTTAAAATGATATACCTAATTATGAAGATACCAAGTACTGTATATCCTGTGGAATATTGTTAATCCTCTTTACTAAACTGGACAGGGTTGAAGATGCCATCTAGTGAAACACAATGAAGCAGATATATCGAAGGGCGTGATGTATGAATGTGAACCCCTTTTCTCTATTATAACTAACCTGCTCGATATTTCTCCAGTCTCTTGCTAATTGTGCGTTGTGGTACTATCAATATAAAGGGGACCTACCTATAGGCGCTACGGTTTTCAGAGAACGCAAACAACAAGAGCTTGGCGATGGGCATAATCGAATGATTCATTCGAATAAAATTACCTGTATGTATGTATACGGTCAATTGTAGTAAAAAAGCTGTCCCCGAAATCTAAGTGTGATCGTTAGTAGTGATAGGCATATTGGAATGATTGCCATTTTTAGAATGAACTTAATAATCGAGTGATTAACTCGAACAAAATCAACCGGATGTACCTATAAAATACCTACAAAAAGTACTAAAGGTTACTAGTAATGGGCTTAATGGATTGTTACCATTATTCGAACGAATTCTATAATCGACTGATCCATTCGAATAAAATCAACCTAACGTACCTATACGGCATAAAATAGTAAAAGTCTTTTCCTCGAGATCAAGGTGGATAGTACTATTGATGAACGTAATGGAATGATCTTCATTTTTCGAATGAATTTAAAAATCGAATTATTTATTCGAATAAAATCAATAGTATGTGTTTGTACCAATACGGAGGCTCTTAGAATGAATTCTCGTTCTTATCGTCTTTGTTCGAGCCGCTAGGCAAAAACAGAGTAAACCTTCGGATTCGAATGGTTAGAATTCGAATGTTTCAGCGTGTGGAGATTTATTTTTGGTTTGGTTTCTTCCATTTTGAAGGTAAAAATTAGAAAAAAAAATTGGAAAAATAAAGAAATACAACGAGAAGAAGCACATCTCATGGTTCAATTGATTTGAGCTATGGGTTTGACACAAAAGGCCTGTTGGGTCTCCACTAATGTTATGGAATTTTGCCATCGAAGAAGACCCATCATTGGGAGTTCATGTTATGTGACTTTCTCATGGTGTCTATAATCTGAAGAGTTTTAAATGATCGAACGATGGAAGGATGTCAATGAATAATTAACCAACATTTGTGGGTTTTTTCATCAATAACATTTAACATTTTAGCTTTTAGGATCAGTTCGAGATGATTTATTTTTATTTCATATTCGATGTGCAGAAATTTATTTTCGTCGCTATTTGCATTGACGCGTAGAAAGATGTAACTGTCAACACATTTTCCGAAGACATGTTTACGACTCGTTTTATTAATGGATTTGACAACTTCTGGTGTTTGATCAATGTTTTAACGTTACTTCCTTCGGAGAAGGTGGTTCTTCTCATTCGATTGCAAAACAGCAATTGGAATGTGCGAATGATGCGTATCTCGAGCGGCTGTACGGAATGTAAATTTATCTCTCAATCTCGTCCTGTTGGGTGACGAGACAAAACTGTCAATTTATTGTTAGGCATTTTTTTACGCCAATTATTTTGCAGGTTTCTACAAATTAACCAAAACTGTTTGTTGTTGTTTATATTTTTCCTTCCGTCTCTTCGTCATTGTCAATTTAACTCAAAATGTAGAAATATGAGTTCGAGCAGAGTGGTATTTCCTCCCTCCCCATTAAGAAAATGAACACACACACGGCAAGAAGCAAGTCGGAAAAATCTGCGGTAAAAATAGGTCAGCGAGTAACAACATTAAATCAATCTCGTACCGCAGCAATCAGCGGGTTAGAAAGTAGGGAGCAAAGAGAGACGGACCCTCGTTTCCCCCTATCTGGGGTGTGACACCCTTGTGTAATTCATCAAGCTGCCAACTCCGAAACCGAAGAACACTAGTTCTATCATTGTGGTAGGCCTACTTTGATTCACTCAACTGAAATTATAAAGGACTTCTGATTACCAAGCAGCAGTTTGCTAAAATATTTACCATTGTTGATTTTGTACAGGGTGTTTGAAAAAATATTATCTCAAAGCTCACAAGATTTTTGATATTTTAAGATATCTGTTGAAAGCGTAAAATTAGGGAAACCTCCCCCCACCCCATGTCCGTTGTTATCATTTAATTGGTATGTTAATTCCAGTGGCGTAACAAAATGGTGTCGGGTGCAAAAAATAATTACAAGATTTTAGACTTAAACGTAACATTTCTATTGAAATTTTGAAATAACAGCAAACCTTTCTTCCCATTGCCTGTCTGTTACCGTCATGTAAGCACTATGTTGGGATCAGTGGCGTAACTAAATGGTGCTTGATGCAAAATAGGTTTTAAGAATTTATAAATTTCTACTTGAAGTTTGAAATGTGGGCAGGGGCGTGTTCAAAGTTACAGCCTGCTAAAGGACGCCCACTGGCAGCCAAATAAAGTTAATAGTCGGATTTTTTTTCTGGAAGGAAAAATCCGCATGCCGACACTCGTCGGCGGAAAACGGAGCGAGACACTCATATCCGGTTTGTGCAAGGGCACTTAGGAATCAGTTTGTATGGTCTGTTGTTGCGTTCATACTGATTTTTAGCGCCGTCGCTTAAGGAACATCGCGTTTCGACATTTTTAACTATGAAGATGGCCTAACTTGTTCTGTATTACAGAAAAATTAAAGCAAGGATTTTTCTATCAGGCGGTACTTCTACTAAGATCCGCGAAAAAGCAATTCCACCACGGTTCGTTGAAAATAGTTAACTCGCAGACTTTTTGTGGGAGCTGATTTGCGGCGCTAAAAATCATAGGCTCTTGCTTTGCGGCGCTAAAGATCATAGGTTCTTGCTTTGCGGCGCTAAAAATCATAGGCTCTTCTTTGCGGCGCTAAAAATCATCGGCTTCCGCTTTGTACTGTAAGGGTTTGTTAGAGAATTCAATGGACTGTCTACTAAACGAAATTTTCTTCAACTACTTCATTTAGAGCCTAGAAATTTTCACCCAAAGTTGACATTTTGAATACCCCACTTTGGACATTGCCGTTCGTGAACGGATCGACTGATCGCGTTCCGATTCGAATATATTGGAATGAAGGTGTTGATGCTAAATTAATATTCGCAGACTTGAAACTGCCCTCGAGTGTTTCCGCGAAAACGTAATTGCACCACGGTTCGTTTGAAACAATATAATATTGTAAAATTTTGGGAGCCGATTTGCGGCGCTAAAAAATCGTAGGCTGCCGATTTGCTCAGTAAGAGTTCGTTACGGCATTCATGGGGCTATTTACTAAAACAATTTCATGCCAGTTACCTAATTTAGTGCCGAGAAATAGTCACCCAAAGTGAACATTTTCGGTATCCCACTTCGACCAGTGCCGTTCGTGAATGGATCGATCGAGCGCGTTCCGGTTCGAATATGTTGAAGTGTTGATGCTAAATATTCGCCGATTTTAAACTTCCCTTAAGTCCCCCTGGGAGAACGCAACTGCACCACGGTTTGTTGAACATTGTTGAAATGCCGACTTTTCTCAGCAGTCGATTTGCGGCGCTAAAAATCTTCGCTTCCGATTTTTATTGTAAGGGTTCGTTAGAGAATTCAATGGGTCATCTACTAACACAATTTCACGTCAATTGCTTATTTTACAGCCGAGAAATATTCATTCGAAGTAGGCGTTTTCGATATCAATCCCACTTCAACCAGTGCCATTCGTGAACGAGTCAACTGATCGCATTCCGGTTAAACTGAAGGGTTGATGCTAAATATTTTGCTGATTTGAATCCTCCCGGGAAAACGCTGAAAATAGTTAATTTCCAGACTTTTTGTGGGAACCGATTTGTACCCTAAGGGTTCGTTTGAGAATGCATCACTCAAAGTGAACATTTTCGCTATCTCACCTCGACCAGCGCCTATCGTGAAATGTTCCACTGTTTGCGTTTCGGTTTGAACATGCTGGTGCCAAATATTTGCTGATTTTAAGCTCCCCTTGAGTTCCTCCGGAAAACGCAATTGCACCACGGTTCGTTGTAAATAGTTGATTTGCAGACTTGGTGGGAGGCAATTTGCGGCGCTCAAAATCATAGCTTGCCGATTTGTACTATAAGGGTTCCTTAGGAAATTTACTGGGTTATCTACTAAAAAAGTTTCATGGCAATTGCTTAATTTGAAGCCGGAAAATATTCATCCAAAGTTGAAATTTTTGATATCCCACTTCGACCAGTGCTGTTCGTGAATGGTTCGACCGCTTGTGTTCCGGTTTGGATATGTTAGAATGAAGGGTTAATGCTAAGTGTTTTGAACAGACGTTATTTTTAGTGCCGTACAAAATGGTGCTTGTTGTGAAATATCATAACGATGAGCTAGTTTGCTAAGGGGTGAAATGTTTCGAATTTTGGAGATAAAAAAAATTCTCCGAGATTATATTATGAACAGAATTAAACACCAATCAATAAGTAATAAATATTTATAAATCATGTGCTCAACATTTTTAATGTTACTAAACACATGACACTTGATAAGCTAAAATACAAAATATTTGTTCCTTAATACATTTTTTTCAATATATTTGTTATCGTGCATACAAAGTAGCAGCTGATTATCGAGCACTTAAAATCCAAAGTTCGTAGTATATTAATAACGACGATCAAAGTGCACAAAAAGCGCGCAAAATCACATTTGTAGTAAACAAGAAGTAATGTTATCGAAAAAAATCATCTACTTGCACTGTTATACAAAACGATAAAAGTTGAGGAAGTTTTTTTCCCTCGCGTACCCTTCTTTTTAGGCAAACGGCCAAGTTTGCACAACTTCCATTATTAACGGACAAACGCACTTGAGATAATCACAAAGGCAATAGAAAAATGATGTCTATTTAGTGTCTACGTAACCCCTTTTACAACTGTTAAAAATACGGGTGCAAATAGAGCCCTTTCCACACCCGGATTATATGTAGGTATTTTTGTTAACTTGATTTCGATAATCCTTAATAAAAAATTCACCCCAACGTCGTCGCGATTCTTTATTTACATCCACTTTATAATTCCTGCTCAAAAATAATCGCCCGTTCTGTGCGTAGTTAAAACGGTATTCAGTCGTGCTTATGAAGGGTCGAGGGAGGGCAAAAATATGGGACATTCAGCCTTTTGTTCGACTCCTTATTTTTTATCTCTTTGCTTTTGTGTATTGTAAAGGATACAGCGCGCAGAGGGTGCTTCTTTCAAAAACCACTTACGCTGCAAATCGAGTGGAAAACTTAAAAATTAACCCCTAAATTATTGATCGTCCCAACTGGGACAATAAAAACCAAACTATAAAAATTCACGATGACGTCATAAAAATTTTGTATATCTTAAAAGGACATAAACGACGAACCTTACGACCCTTTGGGTAGACATTCCACAGACTTTAAAAGTGCTAGGACCATTAAAATTCGATGATGAAATCAAATTAAAATTTTTTGAAAATTCACCCAGAAATAGAATTTGTTGACGTAAGAAAAACGAGATAATTGCAAAATAACACAAAGAGGCATTTCCATTTCCTTGACTTAGAAATTCAAGGGTATTCTATATTTAGATCCTAGGCGATGAATATATATCCCACTCCTGTTCTGGTTGTAAATTCTATGGGCCTTTCTCATTGCTGGCAAGATATGTCATAAAAACTCGGCGGAATAAAACTCTGCATAGCTGTGAATAGGACCCTTTCATTATTACTTCTCTCATTGAAGCTGGTCTGAATACCTCGTCTTCCCCTGTCAGAAATCCCCAGGAACTCTTCTAGATTGAAGAAGGATCTTTGTGTGCCTTTTACGAGTTCCCCAACGAACAAATATACATGCAACATCCATCAGAGAGATCGACGTGCAAGCGGTGCGCACCACAAGGCCATAGAATAATGATTGCGTCGAAAGCCCTTGTTGTTTTAAAAATTAATTAAGGGAAATGCGAACAAAGAAAGTGAAATGCGACTTCGGCATTGCTAACTGAAGTGTGAACTTAAAACTCCCGGATTAACTCACGTCCAAGAGAGCCTTGTTTCTCCTTCTTAGAACGTCCAGGATTAAACTTTTTACCGACAACCCTTATCGTGCAGAAATTCGCCTTTTTTGTAATAAAAAGGGAAATACAACGCGCAACGCGGAATTTAATGAAAAACCGAAGCAAGCTTTAGTCAAATTTATCAGAATTCCGTGGTACGAAATAAATTGTATAAATATTAGAAAATATTTCACGTCTTAAAACGAAATTCTGAACAACTTTTCTTTATTTATCTGACTATAATACCACTTACATTTCATTGAACTAATCACAAATTTTCTCTTTCATAAAATGAACCAACTACGTTTGTTTTATACTGATTAAACGGCACGATGCTGTTTAAATAAGTGATTAATCCTGAGCTTCCGATAATCGCTCTTAAGTCTTAAATTAAAGCGTTTAAAACTTATGTGCACTGACTTTTGAGTATATTTATTATTATTTTAATATAGTTTTTTATTGCTTCGGCCAGAAGCAAGTAAAGTATCATATTTTATTATAACAACAATTATGAATTAAAAACAATAATTGACCCTGTCGTCTACAAGCAAAACGCAAAATACGAGAAACGCCGATGAAAGTAGATGAGAACAATCTCAATCTCAACCAAAATGAATCGCGAGTGTTCAAATCTAACCGACCCAAATTTTAGTGTACGCCTATAATAAATACACAATGCACTGACAGACTGATCGTTGACAGAACCGGCGAAATGTCAAGTCACGTGATGCATTAGTTCCAATAATGACACGCGACGTTATTATAGAGGGCGCCCCAAGTGACGCGCGTCTAGCCGACCGTCATATATATTACAAATTAAAATAATTATTATTAAAAAATCGACGTAGAATAAAAATATAAAAATGTTTCATGTTCCATCTGTGGATAAAGACCGTTCATTTAAAAAAAAATGGTCCAAATTGGTGAAGCGGTAGCCGCTGGAGGAAGGGGAGAAAAAAACCCTTTGTGCTTTTATATATGTATGGATGGATAATAATAAGATGCTAATATGCATTAAAAACATAAATATATATTTATTAAAGTTTTAAAGTTCGGGTAAAACACATTATGTGCCACGAAGCTAAATCTGCTTTGTATTTACTAAAATTCCGTATCGTTTTAAACTTGTTTTTTTTAACCTGAATATTCCAAATTTTATTAAGAATGGTCCAGCAGTAAGCAATGAAAGGTTTGGTTTACAATATTAGCTAGTAGAGGGCAGCAGGGTCAAACGTGGTGACTTTCAAAATTGAAGCTTCATGATTGACTGGCGTTACGTGTTGCCATCTATTGAATCGCAAGTATAAACATATCATAATTTGTTTATTCTTATTTGAAACGATGGAAAACATAATTGTTATTACATTTTACAGTAATTATGATATATTTTAACTCTACCCTTTAACATTGGATAATTTGGAAAATGTTGTCTGTTGTCACATAATAAATATTGCCGCATTTGGCCCTGCTGACATCTAGCGGCTGATTTAAGAAATGAAAAACCTCCTATTCGTATTACACAAATAGATAGGCAGACGTGTTTGAAAAAAAAAACAGTATTTTTAAATTCTTAAACTTAGAGCCTGGAAACGTGCATTTCCATCAAAATCTACTTCCATGGTAGAAAAGTAAACAAATATGTTTTAGTCTATAGATAAAGGTGTAGGTATGTAGTTACTACAATAATTCTTTTTTTTTGTTACAGATACACCACGACCTAGACATAATAAAGACAGAAATGCTCGATATTCCTCTAAAAAAGAACAAGGTAGAAGACTTTGCCCATCTACCCTTCAACATGCAACAATTATACACGGCAGCTGCATTAGACCCAATGTACCTCCAGTATTTGCACGATTTACAAACAAGTCGCCATCACCTATCGGCTTTTAAACCATTCCCACCACATGGTCTCAAAGAAAGCAAAGTAAGACTAGGTATCAATCGGTATACGGATCCACCAATTTTGCAGCATCCAGAAAGAGTAGTTCCTTTATCCGAAACCAAGAGGTTCGAACAGAGTTACCAACCTAACGTCGCCCTCGCACCTCCAACACCAAAAAAATTTCGATATGGAAAAGTAAGCGAGCAAATGGTAGTAAATTGTAAAGAGGTGCTGATTAAAGAGGAGGTTTTGAACGAAGCCAGTGTAATTAAGCACGAGAAGCAAGTGGAGATAGTGGAGTCGTCGACGAGTCCTGTGAAATGTGTAGTGAAAAGATCTCCAGAGCAACAGAGTGTGATAGATTCGACGGTTTCCGTGGTGCAGAGCACGGGGAACTTAACGCGATACAATTCCGAAATAGAATTGTCGACTGACACCGATGATAGTGCGTCCGAAACATCGGAAAAACAAACGGATCTGCTCAAAATCGAAGAGGCATTAAAGACTGTCGATGGGGAGGTGAAGCTTAGGATCTTAGAGTTAGTTAAAAATATTGCCAAAGAGCATGAGGTTGCAATCCAGGAATGTCGACGTAAAGACAATAAAATAACGGAACTAGAGTTCAGAATTGCCCAGTTAGAAAAACAATTGTTCGAACACAATACATTAGAAAGTAACTCGAAAAATTCGATATCCAATAACGTAAGTAATCTAAGCCCAGTTTATAATGGTGTTATTAGTAAGGATAGTTCTCACTGCCCAAAATCAACGTCGCCCGCGTGCGTCGTCGTGCAAGAGGAAGTAGTAGCGGAGGTTGTGGTGTTAAAAGAAAACGTCGAATGTGAAATAAATAGTTCTTCCATTACAATTATAAATAATGATGCGGGAAATTTAGAGGAGAAACAAACGAAGAGCGTGATTACCAATGCAGAAAATTTAGAACCAAAAGCAATAACACCAAATGCGCCTGAGTGATTTAATTTTCAGTCGCCATATTGAATTGACCGCCATTTTTAATATACATCTACGAGTCGCCCTTCTTTTGTGGTATATTTCTTTACGAGTTGTACATACTTTGAAACCTTCTAAAGGTTCTTCATACTATCTAATAGTCATAGTTTAAAAACACGCACTATGTATTTTAGAGTTTTATTTTGTTTTTACTTGCGCTTTTTGTATATTTAAGCCGCCGTAGGTTTTTAAATTTGTATGTTTTACAAATGATTGTTAGATTATTTGTCAAAATTGTTCTTGTTATCCATGTTTGTTTTTAATTTATATTTTTCAAATTGTTATAAGAGTAATATTTTTTATCAATTGTAAAGTACAAAGCTGGTGCTCTGCACTGAGCACATCGGTATATTATATGATAGTTATATATAACCCTGATATATAATTTTTAATATTTGTGTGAATGATTCGCGAGTGCCTGTTTATACGAATGAATAATTATTCAAGTTTCTTATTTCACGCTTTTTAAAAAATCGCTTGTAAATGCATTTTTAATTTTATTCGTCTAATATAAAAATTTCTACTCCAAATCATCGACCAAGTACTTAGAATCGTGTATGAATTTAACTCAGGAATATTAGAAACAATCATATTGTGAGGTTCGTTTAGGTAAAACTTTTTTCTACCTTTTTTTGTTATACGCAGGCCGTATAATTAGATTTTTGAGGAAAAAAAATTAAGAATGCATTTAAGGTAAATATATAAAAATTTTACCCGCAGTCAAATTTTATTAAGTATTGTACAGATATTCTATTGTCTTGCCAAAAATAAATTACATTTGTACATTTCTTACAACAAACCTTAAAACTAAAAATTCTATTTATATTTCATGAAGGCATACAAAAGACACAGTTTGTTCTTAACAAACAACTGCAAGATCTTCAGTTTAAAAGTCCAAACATTAACATTAAAGGAATAATATTGTACAACAGTTAAAAGTTTATGTAACAATTCAAATTTTGTGGACTTGGAAACTGTAATTTTCTAAATTTAAATTAAAGATTAATTGTTGTTACTATTTTAAGATTCAGAGTGTGCCCTTTGTATGTCTTCCTGATATCTTATGCCATAACTTTATTGTTAAAGGTATTTTTCTTGTTTTAAATATTTATATGATTATGTTTAAATGCTTTTTTTTCTTCAATATTAATATTTTTTGACATACTTTAAGACTTTTATGAAAATGTAAAACTATTTTCGTTAATTTTTTCGAGATGCTTTACTAGAGACATAATATTTTGTATGTTATTTTAATAATTTTTGTTGCAAAAAATGTGATAAAATTTCTGTTGTATGTTAACAATAATACAGTATTTCCAAATAATTACATAATAGATTTACTATATAAGAATTGTATGAAATACTTCATCAGATCTATACACTTATGATGGATACAAGTTCGTGTATAATTTTTTTTTGTATGATTTTATTATCATCGTCATCATTTCCGTTTACCAGTGATTATCACAAAGAACTCTTGAAACAATTCTAGTGATAAATTCATACTTTTGTAGAGACAAATCCCATTTATAATTATTTTTTTATTATAATTTCGGGCAGCTATTGATTCCTAAAAATTAAGAATCTAAATTTTTAAAATTTAAATTTAAGACAAAATTATTCTATTTTTGCAAGAAATTTGACTAAAGTTTAGTGTAAATTTTTTAATCTGGTAGCGATCTCAAGAAAGGGGGCATTACACTTAATAGGTGGTTCGAGTGTTCAGGTCAATATTGTTCAAAATATCTAATAATTATAACTGCCATTTGAAATTTAAAGCAATACCTTTAAATTTAATCATTTTTCTTGCAAAAACTATTCAAAAATTGTTAAATTTGTTATTAAATATATATTTTGTGATCTCAAAATATGTAGGGATGCTGTTGAACCTGTATAATATTTAAGAAATAGATAAGTTTGTGTGTGTTGCCTAAATATTTAGTTATAATAGGTATATTAAAAATATACACAGATAATTTCTAAATATATATTTCTGAATTTCATGTGTCATAATATATGGATTAATTTATAAATGAAGATTTTCATTGCTACTTCCTACTTTTTTTAATCACGCAGTAGTTTGCTGTAGGAACATTATTCAAAGAATTTGGTATTGGTTGTGAATTTTTTAGGGTGGTCCACATTACTTTCATGCGATTGTAAATCTGCAAATATTCATAAAGTGAAAGATAAATGGCAAAGGGTAGGTAATATTTAATTTATTATATTGTGCATGTAACCCACGTAGCATTTTTAACAAATTAATATTTAGTTCTAGCAATTGTCATGAAAAATTTGATCTACAAGAAATAAGACTCGTCAGTAATTATGTGAATTGGGAACTACAACGATTATTTATTAATTTTTAATGTTTTTAAATATTGAAATTTTTTAGCAACGGCGCTCTAGCTGTTCATTTGAGCTACTTCTTACATATGAGTATTTTGGTGAAGTTGTTCATTGTTAGTTTTTTTATATAAACAACAGTTTATACTTATAATATTCAGTTAAACTGTCTCCTCATTTTACTTTAAACATTTGCTTTTGAATTAATTTTCCAAAACTTGAATACGCGAGATATATTCAGCCGCCATCTTGATTTATTTGATCTACTAGGTTTAGCGTCAATTTCTGTTAGAACTAAAATGTCCGGCGTTGCGTCACACATCGTTTTAATCAACTTATTCCGTATTGTGCACCAATTTACGCCTTAAATTGTGTACAAAAACCAAAACCACTAATTAGTGCATCTCTGTAAGTTGTAGTTTAATCGCCTTTTTCCATATTCGAACTAAAATTGTCATCAGTCATAACGATTATTTATCCAATTGACTGTTCACTATAACTAACCTTCATTGTATAAAATTGCAAAATGAGCAATTTTTGTTTCGTACCAAAATGCAAAAGTACAACTGGTGCACCTTTTCCAAGGGACCCAGAAAATAAACTAAAGTGGCAGGAAGGGCTTCACCTCGCACATGTGGCCCCTAAATCTGGAAGTTTCGTATGCTTTTCACATTTTAAACCTTCTGATTTAAATGAGGAAGGTACCCCAGGTGAGTTTAATTTAATTTTACTGTTGTGTTTTGGGTGCTAATCGAATTGTCTTGTAGGAACAAGGCTCAGGAATCGGTTAAAAAGGGGTGCTGTACCATGCATTCCAGAACCGGCAAAAACGGATGGGGCTAACGACAACAAGGTAGAAGAAGTGAAAAAGTCTTCTCGTTTTAGTTCCATTAAGAAATCGGAGAACAATGGTAGTGAGGAAGCTGAAAAAGGTAAATTACATTTAATTGTAGTTTGTTGTAATGTTAGGTTAGTTACGTTTTAGAAATTGTAGGACCTGGAAATGAGAGATATTTGTGGTTGTTCAGTTGTGTTGCCTATCATATATTACAGTAATTTTTAAGGCCGATTGTTGAATGAACACTAACAAAAAACTATATTTGCAGAGGCAGAAAAAGTGTGCCGGGCTTGTATGTCTGAGGAACATTTGGAGACGAACATGTTTGATTTCATGGAAGATGATGTGACCATAAGTTCAGCTTTCATGATGTGCGCATTCCCAATACAAGTACGTACCCAATCACGATTTAACCCATTCTTTAAACTAAATTCTTTCAGGTTTCTAAAAATGACAACCTCCCAAAATATATCTGCAAGCCATGCTTGGTTTCGCTTAAAATCGCCTACAAATTCCAGAAAAGATGTCTTCAGACTGAAGATACTCTCCGGGAACGTTACAAAGAAGGCACAAGTAAAAGAAAGGCGCCGATTGAAGACGAACCTGATAAATCCCATAAGAAAAGTCGGAGTGATTTGGACAACAAAAATTCTAAAGTTTTCAAAGATGTAAAAACCGAGGAGCAACCATGTAAATTGGCTGATATTGGTTCTTCTGATGCTTTTGAAGTTGTTGATGCTGAACCTGAAAAGTCGAAAGAACAAGACCTTCATGGCGAGGATAATAATCAAGACTTAGACGAGCAAAATTCTGAACATGAAGTGAAAGTTAAAACGGAGACGTTGGACAAATTTCAAGATGGCGAAAGTTCAGATTTGGAATTGTTTTCACCTTCAACAAGGAGAAGTCGTAGATTAGCCCATAAAGAAGAAAATTCAAAAACAAAACCTCCTAAATCACGTAAATCAAAAAATCAAGTAGACATTGATGAAATCGAGAAAAATTTGGAAGAAATTCATGGACAGGAGTCGATAAATGAGGAAGTAGAGCAACCGGTCAATACTGAACTGCCTACAGAAATCACCATAAGCAATAGTCCTGAAGTTGACGAAGCAACAACTGTAGAAGACATCCTCAACACATTGGAGGAAGGAAATATATCATCGGAAAATCAGGATTTATCTGAAAATCGAGATATTTTGGAAGAATTCTTACAGAAAAGGGAATTGCAAGAATTAACAGCACCTCTCGGTCAAAAAAAGATTGTCGTTAAAACAAACTTTCCCTTAACAAAAAAGAAAGACTCCATACCAAGTAGCATTAAATTGCCGAAAGATGTTAAAATAAAACCAGTGGAAAAATACCAATCATCTCTTGGAAAATTCCCATGCAATTACATGTCGGGTGTTTATGACAGTCTGTTTATGCAAGTTGATAATTATTTATTTGAGCTTGGGCTTGTAAAAGGCTTGACAAGGTAAGATTAAATGAATTAATCTGTACCACAGATTTCTATATAGTTACACTAGATATACAACTTGTATTTAAAAATTGAAGCCAGACGCCATATTTTCGAATTTAAACAGTGTTTTGCATTTTAGATTAATTTATCAAATTTTAACTGTAAAATTTAATTAGGAGGTATGCTGCAAGCACGTTATGCGGTTGGTTGCAAAAGTCATAGGGGTAAATGAGCCAGGTTGTAGTTTTAAAGTTAAGTTTTATTAATAACTTTGTTAGATATACGATTATTACAAAATAATTAAATTTTTTGTTAAATATGAAATACATATGATATTAATTTATAATTTTGACCTCCTAGAAAATGGCCGACAGGCTTCAATAACTTGATTTTTTAATAGCTGCAGCGGTGTATCTAGTAAAACTATATAGAAATCCGTGATCTGTACAATTTTCAATTGTTGAATTAATTTCAGACATTTACGTTGTACCATACCAACCTGTGCTTCCCATGGGAAGCAAAGGGTTTTAGAAACTGGAGAATTCGACTCCATGGTGGAAGTGGTAACTCCTCATAATCATGGTTCTCCGAACGAGTCTACTAAAAAGAAGCAAATGTTTTTGTGTGTGATGAGAAAGAAGATGCAAACAGATAGGACGCTTAATATTCGTGTAATTTATGAGGATGCCTGCACTGAGTAAGTTATACTGGCTGTAAATAAAATTAGATGCGCCCCTTTTTATGTTTTACAGTTTTAAGTTATTAAATGAGGACAAGGCTAGTCATTTATTTTCAAGATTCAAGATTGCAACTTTGCTGAAGTACAAACTTTATAGATGGCGGTAATTTCCACATATCTGAGAACAAATAATAATTTTGTTATGTATGTTATGTTATGACCAATATTCAAATATCCAAGATGTAAAAAAATTAATTTTTTAAAAAATATTTAAGGTATTAATTAGTATATTATAGACCAAGGTAGAGAAGACATTTTTCTCAGCTGAGCAAAATTAATTCCCGAGATGCGAAGCATCGAGGGAAATAAGTTGCGAGGCTGATAAGTCTTCTCTACCGTGGTTTATATATTATTTTTTCTACTACTAGCACCCTTATTCCTTTTATAATTAATTGATTTTACATTAATAAAAAAATAAAATTACAAATGCAAATATGCACAAAAATACAGTAGCCTTGCTTGAAAACAAGAGAATAGTTAATTTCAATTGACATTTATGTAAAATATATATTTTATAATAGTGGTTATAAAATGTCCAATTTTGATGATTTGAGTGAAAACTGCACTCCTCCTGAAATCAGGGAAGGTGCAGAAAGTGTTGGTGAACAGTTATTACCAGTAAAATCAAAAGATTTTTACATGAAAGTTTATGGTGAATTTAAAGATTGGTAGCAATTGTTTTCATTATTAACCAATAGTTAAAAATGAAATATTATTAACCACTAGGAAAGAAATTCATCTTCTTGGCTCTAAAACAAATAAATAATGATATCGTTTAATGCTAGTAGTGGAAAAAATTATTTTACAACAAATGAATTTAAATTATCTCTGTAGAATTTGACATCTGTCATTTTGTTTCGATTTTTTCTATTTTGCAGTTGCTGTAAATCTAAATTACTAGTATTTTCCTACTATTACTTTCCTAGGAATATTGTTGACATGTAAGTTGCGTTGTGAAGTGTGATCGAATAAACAAACGTTATGAGACACTTACGTATCTTGCAGCTATGGAAGTAAGGCTTATTTACGTAGCCGGTAATGGGAAAATAATACTAATTCAGATTTACAGCAACAGGCATAGCTAACTTACCAAGTAGAAATAACTAAAACAAAATAATTAAAAATATCGAAGACATTTTTAAATACCTATTTAAAAATATCTTAGTTATTACTAAATTCAAATTGCATTTAAATATTTAAAAATATGTGTAGGATCTTTCTAAACAAATAATTAAAAATATCTCGGAGATATGTTTAAATAATTAAAAATATCGATTAGATATTTTCAATTCCAATATATTCACAGTACTTTAAGATATTTAAATTAAATTAATAATTTCTGTAAAATATTTTTGAAACATGTATAATTTTATTTTGTTGAAATTCGCTTCAACTAAAAAGGCAAACGGTGTTCCATACCAAATATTAAACTCTAAATGTTTTTTTAGGGACCCTGACATCAAACAACTAGTTCCATTAAGAAACGTAATAAACGAAATCTGCCGGCACCAACTGACCCATAAGATGAAACCAATCACCTCATTTGAAGATTTTTTCCATGCCATTGAGTCGGACCCGTTTGAAAAACTCCACTTCACCCATAACAACCAGCAGTTCTATCAGGAAAAGTTTGCTGTAGATGACGACGAAAGTAAGGCCATTGTATTTGGTAACACGGAAGTTATTCAACAAGTATCGGGCAGCAAAGTTATGTATGTTGATGCGTCGTTTAAAATCGATACCAATGAAGATTTTAAGTATCAGCTGGTTACCGTTCTGGTTTGGATCGACGATAGTGTAAGTAGTAATAATAAAAAGAAATTTACTGTGTAGGTTTGTTTTAATTTACAATTTTTTTTCCTTAGTATTATCCAATTCTGTTTGCGCTGGTAAATAAAAAATCTCAACTAATATTCAGAAAAATTTTCGCCCATCTTCGAGACGAATTGGCACCCGAACTACGTCCTCACGAAATCATCACTGATTACGAAGCCAACTTATATTATGCCCTAGCCGAAGTCTACATTGATTCAAACATAGGTGGCTCTGTGTTTTACTATACCCAAAATCTGTACAAAAAAATTTGTTCCTTAAACCTTTCAAGAGACTTAGAAACGAATTCATATTTTCGCAACATTTATCACATGCTTTTAATGCTCCCGTTGCTACCCGTCAACACAATTCTAGACGGACTGAACAACATCCAGCTTGAAGCAACAAATTTAAACATCACAAACTTAGCTCAACCGATTTTCGACCACGTGCGCACACAGTGGATTATCAACGTAACTCCCGAACTATTTTGCGTCCATAAACTCGAAAATCGTATCAATGAAAATGTAATCGCACCTTTTAAAAAATTACGAGATTTTTTGTTGCTGACCAAAGGTAAATTACAGAAAACTCACGTCACTATTGTGCATGTTATTGAAAAAATCATAGAACTCGAAGCATTTCTTAGAGGAATGTATTCGAAACCTGACAAAAAATCATTCGGTCGTGACTTGAGCAGTTTCCAGAAGAAAAATGTTTTACGAGCGTGGCAATTCATTGAGGATCATCCGAAAATCGAGATTAACAATTTCTTTTCGAAAGTTTTGGGTTATATTAAGTGTATGGAAAATCAGCTTTGGATTTGGGGATTTTATCGATATGACGGGGATACTGATGACATTTTAATCAACGCTTCTCATTTTTCAATTGTAAGTCCTAATGAAGAAATTCCCGACGAGAATGAGGAAGGTGTAGAAGGAGAGGAAGAGTATGTGGAATACATTGAAGCTCCCGAAAATACAATTGTTATGGATGCTGTTATAGATCAAGATGGCGTTTTGCAAACTGGGGAAGATATTTTAACTGAGAGTGTTGTGACGACTACACAACCACAACAGTTTGAGACGGCTTTTGTAAAGTATGTGTATCAGTAGAATTTTAGTATTTAATTTTTTTTCTTATTAGAATGGTTGTTTCATTCTGTATTATTTAATTTCAGTTGTGACAAAATAAAAAGTGGTTTAATTATTATAGTTCTTAAGATGTAATGCCTTGCGAAAGCTCGCTGCTTTTCTTCCTACTGTCTGATTCAAACTATTACATTATATTTGAAATTTTTCAATTTTTTATTATTATGACAATGATGAAAGTTTTAAAAAATTTTGAATAATATGACGATCTTGAAAATTTTTAAAATTGTAATTTTTTTTTAAATGTTGAAATTTCATTTTTAGTATTTTTTTTTAATCGATGAAATATTTGCCTATTGAATTTTCAAAATTGATATTTCAATTTGAATAGTAATTTTTTTGACGATTATCTTATTAAAATGCTTTTCTCCATGAAAACTTGTTCCTATTGTCATTTAACACCGTCATATCGACTTTGGAGATTGAGTTCTTACAGTATTGAAAAAGAGAAACATTGTGGGGCGACAAGTATACCGCACTTGTGCAACTTTACTAAATTGTATGCCCAGAATACATATGTGGTTTTATGATCCTTAGTATTTTCTCAAGATTTGTAGAAATCAGTGTTGCTGTGGATTTCTACTAGGGTTTCCAATTCCAGGATTGGCCGTCCATGGATCCCACCTCAAAAATCAGGTCTCGGATCCACAAGAAAATTTCCGGGATCTAAAAGTCTTAAAATTATAGTAACATCACAAAACATGCGCTAAAGCGATAGGCATAGCATAAGTGCAGCAGGATGTCTCTCTGAGGGTCGCTGGAAACCACAGGATCGGCTCTGGCTTTTAGGCCATGGGGGATGTTCAGAATAAATTTAGTAAAAGGTGTTAGCTGTAGTAATGTTTTTTAATTCACCAAAGAATTTTGATAAAAATCAGAATATAATTTAGGTTGTGCGGATAGATGTCAATTTTTTTGAAATAGATTCAAGAATGAATAACTAAATCAAGGTTTAAATACTTGCACACACTTTTTAATTACGTCGGTACAGGATTTCAGCCAACAGGAACTTTAACATTTACTTATTGGGTTATTTACCAGGAAATTTAATCGTTTAATTTACACGGATTATGTTAGTTCTTTTGCTCAAACGTAGTCCTTATCACTAAAGTAGGTTATTTGCAGATTTACTAAGTGCATTCTAAACACGTGCCTTCTTAAACGCAGCTCGTGTATTTCTAATAATTATGTTATAATAATTATTATAATTAGTTTCGAAGCTGTATTTTTACTACTTTCAACGAAATGGAAGACGACAGCGCAAATCCTCAACAGGAAGGCGAAAATTCTCATCCAAACAAAAAAGTGAGGTTATTTTCTGCAAAAGAATTCAGACAGAAGTTATCAACCACAGAAAAACTCGCAGGTACATTATTAAGTTTTCTTTTATTGCATTTACTTTAGTATTGTTTTTTTTTCTAGCCTTGCAAGAGTTTCTAAATCTTTGCAATGACCCGCAAAATCGCAATTACATAATGGACTATCTAGAAAACGGTGGAAGCTGCTTGGAGCTTTTCCAACTATTAGAAACAAGCTCTGAAGTGCCTGCATCATTAGTATTAAAAACTGTACATTATGTGTTATATCAAATTGTTTCAAATTATGCCGGATTTCATTCAGCAACGTACGAAGCTTGTCGGTACTTTTTGAACACCCACTTGGCTTTGGTGAATAAAATGTTAGGTTTATCCTCGTCAACAGAGGAACGCAAAACCATGTTGAAATTACTAACGGTAATTGTAACATTTTCAAGCAATTTGTCGAAAGAAATTTTGTTGCATGTGAATTTTAACCAATCGAACATGGAAGTGCTTACAAAACAAACGGGAGAAAAAGATAGTGTAAGAAATTATTTCATACACTTTTTGGTGGGTTTTTTAGTTGAAGGTGAATATCCTACAGTATCCGCCCTGTTGGAAAAGAAATGGTTGTTAACGAGCATAATAAAAGGGTTACAATACGACCCGGCAGAAACCGTCTCCATGGTCATACTAGCTTTAAAAAATAATATTCTTGAAAACATATTGGTTAGCAAAACCACAAAAATGAATATTTTCAACACTTTAGTTATCAAAGACATTGTGAATCTCTACAACTGGAAAGGTCCTTCCGGTATAAAAAAAGATAAAAAATTTCATACAGTTACGGTAAGCTAAACAAAGTTTTCATCCCATAAAATTTAATTGCAACCATTACAGGTAGACGAACATGACAAATCAAATGTAAACGAAACCGTCCACAGCTTCCTGTTGGTGCTTTGCACTTCACATAAGTTAGGAGTGATTTTCAGAGATCACCAACTGGGGTTGGGTAAAAAGACCCACAATAGTTTGATGTATACAGTCTTGGAAAGTTTAGAAAGGCCCTGGGAACATTCCTATGCTGGCGAATTGGTAACTAAAATTTGTGGAGCATGTCCTGATCTTGTGAAGACCTTGTGGGCAAATTTGAAGACTTTTCTGGAACTTAGAGCTACTACTCGATGGCTAAGTGCTGTTAAATATGCCATTGTGTTGGTTAAGGAAATGGGACCTACTGGAATGGAATTTTGTGCTCGAGAACTAAGTGTCTTTCAAGTAAGTTTTTTTTTGTTTTAAAGTTCGTAAACTAGTAAGTAAATTATGAATGCTTTAAAATTCTTATTTAACCAAAACGCTATTATAAAGTGCAAGGCTGCTTTATGATTCGTTTCTAGGGGACCTAGGTATCATTTTTGGGACCCCCAAATTTCCCACCCAAAAAATACATAATAAATAATAATAAATCCTTTAAAATTTTTATTTAACCAAAACGCAGTTATGACAAATTGGAGAGCTGCACCCTTTTAATTAATATAAATTTATACGATTTATAGACGACTCAACAGCTAAGGTAATATCGCGGTTCTGGCCCTTACAAATTCTAAACTTGCTGTTTTAAAAAAATGCGAAACTAGTGCCAGTTTCGAATCTGGAACCTAGGGCTTACGCTGGCGTAATAAAGCGCCCGCCTTGAATAATTGTAATAGCGTTTTGGTATAATGGTTTATTGCAAAAAGTTTAACCATCACATATCATGATGTTGCTCAAGTTATTAATTCCAGAATATATTGAGATTTAACAATAGTGTCTATTTTTTAGCTAGTCCAAGTGATTCAAATGCAAGTTGCACCAACACCAATTCTAAGAATAATAATTCCCGTAAACCACACCTTCGAGAAACCAAGCATAAAGCACCATGTGTTACGCATGCTAGTAGAATTTTTAAAATCGATCCAAAAATTCTTAAGGGCATCTCAAAATTGGCTCAAACCTCAAGATTTACGAACTTTAAAAAATTCCTTACAAGAACACATAGCGAGAAATTTCCTTGATGCACAAAACATTTTAAAAGACTGGACTAAATCTGACAACGAATTAGGACCATACTCAGTTTTAAACCACCTCGAAATCATTTTCGAATTACTCGATTTGTATGAAAGTTTGTGCCCGCAACTTTTGGAAAGTTTAAGCAGCGTAAATTTGCAGAACTTTTTAAAAGAAATTCAAGAATTACCTGAAGGAGTCGCAGCGTTGCAAATTCGGGCCATTAAACTTTTCATATGTTTTGAACCTTCATTTTTTGCACCAAAAACCGATTTATTTGCTGTAACTTTGCCCCTAATTTTGGGAGTCTATTTTGAAACTAAAGACACAAATGCAAAAACAACTTTAAATTTATTGCTGAAAAATTCGTGGATTTTCGAAGGTTGTTTGGAAGAAATCGATTTTTGGATCAACGGAATTTGTGAGTTAAGTTCTTACGATGCAAGCGTAGGTCAAAATATTGTCGGAATTGTAAATCAAACATCGGGGAACATTTTTAAATATTTTGTCCAAATGTCGAAGTTTTTAGAAAATTCTGAATCTCACGTTGATCAACAAAATTTCCAAGACATTTTGGAAAATTTAAATGATGATACTGTCCAAAATTCTGCTGGTTTTTCTGTAAAACATCAAACTTTAAGCCCGTTATTATTGGGCACCCTTGAGTATTTACTCGATACCGAACAAAACCAACATTTTAAAAATTACTTTAATTCCGTTGTGGTAAATTTACTTCATTTCCAAACCTCCCCATCGCTTATAACTGCAATAATTTTGAACGAAAAATACAAAGGTTTGGTTTCAAAACACATTGTTAATTATGCCAAAAATTGGGTCATCGACGGAATCATTGTAGTGCTTTCAAAAACCAAGTCACAGTTGGCCAGAAATTTCAGTTCTTCATTTCTGGAAGGGGATGTAGATGATTTCTTCAAAACCCACCAAGTAGAATTTGATAACCAACCAGGGCAAGCCCAAAATTACCTCAGTCATGCCTTATTTTACTTCTGCAATTTAAGCAAGGAGAACTTATCAGAAGTACACGTAAACAACTGTAAAAAAGTTATAAAATTCGCCATGACCAAACAGAAACCCCAAGAGTTAGCCGGGAAAATTTTTGGACATCCCTTTTTGTTACAAAGTTTTTCTCCTTTGCATTTGGAAAAAAGCACGCGAACTTTGTTTTTGATTGACGTTGTAAAAGAATTTCACGATTTAAAAATTCTTGGAGGACATTTAGACCCATTTAGGTCCAAATTAGTGACGTCTTTGAAAAGGGTTTTTAAAAAGTCAAAATCAGGCAAAACACTTTTGGAAATTTTAGAAGTTTTTGGTCTCGAGCAGCAGCAATGTTTGGATGTTTTAAATTTTTGTTCTGGATTATCCATAACGGATTTAGACCAAGATTGTTTATTTTTTTATTATAGTATTGTCGTTTTTACGTTGAAAACCTTCATGAATCAGCTCGTCGAGCTCGAACCATTAAATGGTGAGGTTGTTTCGGCCATATCGCAACTCTTGACGTATTTGCACGAAAACCAAGAAAAATTTGACACAGGTGCCTGCGCCAGTGTTTTCAAAAACTACCTGGAAGTTTTTCCTCACGACCTCCAATACATAACCCAGGAACTTTTTGAAAGCATTCTAGCCAGAACGGAATTTTGCAAGGACAATGCTTTGCTTGCTGGTTTTTTGCTAAGCAAAAGGACAGAGTTTTTGAATTTGTTTGTCCGAAATCTTCCCAACGTTGCAAGCAAAAAAGGGCTCATGTTGTCTTTACTTGAAGCTGCAGTTTCAATCAAAGCAGACGATGAAATATTTAGAATGGCTTTTCGATATTTCAAACCAAGCATTATGAATGCTTTGCAAAAACCACAAAAAGCGGGGCAATATTTCGAAATTTATCGCGACATTTTGGCGGAGGTGGTTAAAAAGTGTATGCCAAGAAATATTTGTCGATCTCACATGGAGAAGGTGGACAAATTCGAGGTTAGTGAGCCGTTTCATGTGCAAATGTTGATAAGCATGTTTTACAAAAGCATTTTTGATACAAAGGAAAAAATAACAGAAACGCATTTAAATAACGCCATTTTAACTCTTGTCCATGCTACCAATTCTTTATTTAAAAAGAAATCAAAATCGGACGATGAGTCGGCAAAACTTGATGAAATTATCAAACTGACCAACGATTTCCTGGGAAAATTAATTGGTAATAAAGTGGTAACTGAAATATCATTCCGATCTTTATGCCAAAATGAAAGTTTCCTTCTTTATTGTAAATTTTGTTTGAAATTTGGATTACCAACAGATGTCGAGTTAATAAAATTGTTGAAATTGATAGTACATCTTGTAAATTTTGAGGAAAATGAAGCACGCTTGCTTCTGGAAATGGCCGGATCACATTCAGAATTTTTGGAAGTGGTTCTGAACGAAAATTCTGAGTGTAAAGTGGAATTATTGGATTTGGTACTGGTGTTGTGTCAACGTTGGCCTTCCTTGATGGAGCGGAACCATGTCCCGGTACTGCTAGCAGCGTATCAGGGAACTGTTAGGCCTGCCGATAGAATTATTCTTAGTTTGTTGCAAATGTAAGTTTATTTTACAATATCTTGTTTCTTTGATTCGATTTGATGATATGTTTGTGACATTTTGCAGCCTAAGTGAATGCAACAGTTTACTTTAGCTAAAAATGTTAAAAATGTACATTTTTAAATCGAATTTTCACTGGATGTCGCTTTTTGAGGTGTACATTAAGGCGGTTACAGACTGTTCGTGCTTACATGTTCATATTTTCGTGTTGTTTTGTGAATGGTGTATCTACGTTTGCAATTTTCTTAAATTTTCAGAACATAACCTACGTCAAACTCTAAGAGAATTCAATTGTTTACAATGTAAACTGAATTTTTTCTTTACAGGTACGAAAAAGCGGCCAATAAAACCAACTTTTACGACTTCAAACCATTCCTATGGGGTACAGCGGCTGCCACACACTACTCAGTACGTCAAGACGTACAAAAATCCCTCTGGAGGCAACCAAAAATGAGCAACATCCTGGACATTCTTCAACGAGAATGGGTACATAACACTATCAACAATTATCCCTTAGATTTGAGTTTAATCGCCACGAAAAATATTTCCCTGCGGCAAAATGTGTACGATTTATCATTTTTATTGCCGTTATTTAGCTCACTTTTAGCACCTGAAAATAAAGCTTCAACCTATAGTTTTGTAAGGTCGGGTGGGCTTAGTCTTACCATCGTTGCACTTAGTAGCAACGAAAAGGAACTCCGTTTAGCGGCATGCCACGTTCTGGCCCGTTTGCATTTTCATGTTGAGGCTACACAAGATAAAAAAGGTCGGTTTTTATGGTTGAGATTCATCGAGGCGGTTTGCAGAGGTACAGCCGCATTGGAAAACTGCAAGTTGAATAACTTTTCTGCCATATTTTGGGCTAAAATGGCTCTCATTTTAACAGATCCAGTGCAACCACTTTACATGCCTCTTTCTCGCTACCTCACCGCAAAAGAGGCACCGGATTTAAGCGGTGTACCTGAATTGTATACGTTTTTACATGGCTCTGATGTTAATTACAAGGAAACGCGCACTTTTATATTGGAAATTTTACGTGACGGATTACGAACCGATAATGACTTCACTGTTGCATTCCGTGCTGTTGCATTTAAATTAATAATGGAATTATTTATAAGTTGTGTGGCAGATTTGGATACAAAAGTTTTGATATTGAGTGTGTTTGAGAGGGCGTGCAAGTTGAAAGAAGGAATAAAATTTTTGTGTTCAAATTGCGCACTATTATCGTGGTTGTATGAAGTGGTTGATAATTTGAACCGATCTGAGGAAATTATGTTTTCTTCTGTTATACAAATTTTAAAAATAGTTACTACAAACAAAGGCGACTTAAAATTGGTTGATTGTAACATTATTAGTTTGATTGTAACAAGTGTTATTGATAAGGGTTTAATTTCGTGTTTGCGCAAGCGAGATTTAGAGAATTTTTTGCAGGTTATACTAAATATTTTTGATGAAAATAATAAATTTTTAAATGAGGAACGTTTAAGAACTATCGTTACGGTTAGTAATAGCAAAAAATGTTTATATCTAGTTACGTATGGTTGTAAATATTCTGTAGCTATAAGAAATTGTATTGAAGTTGAGGATTTTGTTCAGTTGATCATCAGTAACTGGAGCAAAATAAAATGAACATTTTTGTATCTATTACCATACTGTTCCTGAATTTATTTATTAATAATATTACAATTTTTTGTATATAAAACATACAGAGGGTTTTACTTAAGAAGGTTCACTACAAGGATCTTGAAAGAGGTAAGAAAAAGAAGGATAAATGTAGTTTGCAATGAGAAAATACTAAAAATCATGAGAAGGAAACTTAGATATGTATTTGACATGATTCAACAGTGAGTGCCTGCAATGTGGCAGAAACCCCACCAGCCTGCAGCTTTCGATGTCTGCACAACGAATTGTAAAATTTAGTGAAAGTGTAGAACAGAAAAAAGCAAACTTCGCCCTCAGGGTTACGAAGCTCGTCACTCATGGCTACGAAACGTTATCAAACTAAACGCAGAAAAATCAGTGTATCTGTAGAATTGATTGAACCAGTCATAAGATAAAACGCTTGGGAATTATCACGCAAAAGTGTCAAAATCCATAATTTTTTCTGCTAAAAAATGTCGAAATCCATAATTTTTCCCGACAAAAGTGTCAAAATCTATCATTTTCCCGCTAAAACTGTCAAAATCCATAATTTTTCCTGCTAAAAAGCGTCGAAATCCATAATTTTTCGCGCTGAAAAGTGTCAAAATCCATAAAATTTCCCGCCAAAAAATGTCGAAATCCATAATTTTTCCCGCTAAAAAGTGTCAAAATCCATAAAATTTCCCGCCAAAAAATGTCGAAATCCATAATTTTTTCTGCTAAAAAATGTCGAAATCCATAATTTTTTCTGCTAAAAAATGTCGAAATCCATAATTTTTTCTGCTAAAAAATGTCGAAATCCATAATTTTTCCCGACAAAAGTGTCAAAATCTATCATTTTCCCGCTAAAACTGTCAAAATCCATAATTTTTCCTGCTAAAAAGCGTCGAAATCCATAATTTTTCGCGCTGAAAAGTGTCAAAATCCATAATATTTCCCGCCAAAAATGTCATAATCCATAATTTTTCCCGCTAAAAAGTGTCAAAATCCATAAAATTTCCCGCCAAAAAATGTCGAAATCCATAATTTTTTCTGCTAAAAAATGTCGAAATCCATAATTTTTTCTGCTAAAAAATGTCGAAATCCATAATTTTTCCCGCCAAAAGTGTCAAAATACATAATTTTACCGCTAAAACTCAAAATCCATAATTTTTCCTGCTAACAAGCGTCGAAATCCATAATTTTTCGCGCGGAAAAGTGTCAAAATCCATAATCCTTCCCGCCAAAAGTTTCAAAATCCATAAAATTTCCCGCCAAAAATGTCGAAATCCATAATTTTTTCTGCTAAAAAATGTCGAAATCCATAATTTTTCCCGTCAAAAGTGTCAAAATCCATAATTTTTCCTGCTAAAAAGCGTCGAAATCCATAATTTTTCGCGCTAAATAGTGTCAAAATCCATAATATTCCCCCCATAATATTCCCGCTAAAACTGTCAAAATCCATAATTTTTCCTACTAAAAAGCGTCGAAATCCATAATTTTTCGCGCCGAAAAGTGTCAAAATCCATAATCCTTCCCGCCAAAAGTGTCAAAATCCATAATATTTCCCGCCAAAAATGCCATAATCCATAATTTTTCCCGCTAAAAAGTGTCAAAATCCATAAAATTTCCCGCCAAAAATGACGAAATCCATAATTTTTTCTGCCAAAAATGTCGAAATCCATAATTTTTTCTGCTAAAAAATGTCGAAATCCATAATTTTTCCCGCCAAAAGTGTGAAAATTCATAATTTTCCCGCTAAAACTGTCAAAATCCATAATTTTTCCTACTAAAAAGCGTCGAAATCCATAATTTTTCGCGCCGAAAAGTGTCAAAATCCATAATCCTTCCCGCCAAAAGTGTCAAAATCCATAATATTTACCGCCAAAAATGCCATAATCCATAATTTTTCCCGGTAAAAAGTGTCAAAATCCATAAAATTTCCCGCCAAAAATGTCGAAATCCATAATTTTTTCTGCCAAAAATGTCGAAATCCATAATTTTTTCTGCTAAAAAATGTCGAAATCCATAATTTTTTCTGCTAAAAAATGTCAAAATCCATAATTTTTCCTGCTAACAAGCGTCGAAATCCATAATTTTTCGCGCGGAAAAGTGTCAAAATCCATAATCCTTCCCGCCAAAAGTGTCAAAATCCATAAAATTTCCCGCCAAAAATGTCGAAATCCATAATTTTTTCTGCTAAAAAATGTCGAAATCCATAATTTTTCCCGTCAAAAGTGTCAAAATCCATAATTTTTCCTGCTAAAAAGCGTCGAAATCCATAATTTTTCGCGCTAAATAGTGTCAAAATCCATAATATTCCCCCCATAATATTCCCGCTAAAACTGTCAAAATCCATAATTTTTCCTACTAAAAAGCGTCGAAATCCATAATTTTTCGCGCCGAAAAGTGTCAAAATCCATAATCCTTCCCGCCAAAAGTGTCAAAATCCATAATATTTCCCGCCAAAAATGCCATAATCCATAATTTTTCCCGCTAAAAAGTGTCAAAATCCATAAAATTTCCCGCCAAAAATGACGAAATCCATAATTTTTTCTGCCAAAAATGTCGAAATCCATAATTTTTTCTGCTAAAAAATGTCGAAATCCATAATTTTTCCCGCCAAAAGTGTGAAAATTCATAATTTTCCCGCTAAAACTGTCAAAATCCATAATTTTTCCTACTAAAAAGCGTCGAAATCCATAATTTTTCGCGCCGAAAAGTGTCAAAATCCATAATCCTTCCCGCCAAAAGTGTCAAAATCCATAATATTTCCCGCCAAAAATGCCATAATCCATAATTTTTCCCGGTAAAAAGTGTCAAAATCCATAAAATTTCCCGCCAAAAATGTCGAAATCCATAATTTTTTCTGCCAAAAATGTCGAAATCCATAATTTTTTCTGCTAAAAAATGTCGAAATCCATAATTTTTCCCGCCAAAAGTGTGAAAATCCATAATTTTCCCGCTAAAACTGTCAAAATCCATAATTTTTCCTGCTAAAAAGCGTCGAAATCCATAATTTTTCGCGCCGAAAAGTGTCAAAATCCATAATCCTTCTCGCCAAAAGTGTCAAAATCCATAATATTTCCCGCCAAAAATGTCATAATCCATAATTTTTCCCGCTAAAAAGTGTCAAAATCCATAAAATTTCCCGCCAAAAATGTCGAAATCATAATTTTTTCTGCTAAAAATGTCGAAATCCATAATTTTTCCCGCCAAAAGTGCGAAAATCCATAATTTTCCCGCTAAAACTGTCAAAATCCATAATATTTCCCGCCAAAAATGTCATAATCCATAATTTTTCCCGCTAAAAAGTGTCAAAATCCATAAAATTTCCCGCCAAAAATGTCGAAATCCATAATTTTTTCTGCTAAAAATGTCGAAATCCATAATTTTTCCCGCCAAAAGTGTGAAAATCCATAATTTTCCCGCTAAAACTGTCAAAATCCATAATTTTTCCTACTAAAAAGCGTCGAAATCCATAATTTTTCGCGCCGAAAAGTGTCAAAATCCATAATCCTTCCCGCCAAAAGTGTCAAAATCCATAATATTTCCCGCCAAAAATGCCATAATCCATAATTTTTCCCGCTAAAAAGTGTCAAAATCCATAAAATTTCCCGCCAAAAATGTCGAAATCCATAATTTTTTCTGCCAAAAATGTCGAAATCCATAATTTTTTCTGCTAAAAAATGTCGAAATCCATAATTTTTCCCGCCAAAAGTGTGAAAATCCATAATTTTCCCGCTAAAACTGTCAAAATCCATAATTTTTCCTACTAAAAAGCGTCGAAATCCATAATTTTTCGCGCCGAAAAGTGTCAACATCCATAATCCTTCCCGCCAAAAGTGTCAAAATCCATAATCCTTCCCGCCAAAAGTGTCAAAATTCATAATATTTCCCGCCAAAAATGCCATAATCCATAATTTTTCCCGCTAAAAAGTGTCAAAATCCATAAAATTTCCCGCCAAAAATGTCGAAATCCATAATTTTTTCTGCTAAAAATGTCGAAATCCATAATTTTTCCCGCCAAAAGTGTGAAAATCCATAATTTTCCCGCTAAAACTTTCAAAATCCATAATTTTTCCTGCTAAAAAGCGTCGAAATCCATAATTTACGGCACTATATAACAACCCCGCCCATATTATTACCATAATTATTATTCCGTTTTTTTCTTATTGCTGTAAATCAACGTGAAAGTGTCAAATACTTTATTTATTGAAAATTAATATCACAAAACTTGTCACATACATATTGGTCTACTATACATCTACTTTATTTACACTATGGTTATTATTATTGTATTTTAATACTATGATTAAAAAAAATCACACTTCTAAAAAATTTTAATAATACAACTATAAACTACTGCAAGGAATGCTTTTTTACCGGAGTGAGGTTGTAGATGTAGGTTGTAAGTGTAGATGGGCGTTTCGAATATTTCACTGAATCGTATCGTATCCCGCATCTCGCTCGAATCGTCTCGGTTTCTGTGGCCGTAAAATTGGTGCACTTGCAGATACTACATCGAGAATTGTATCTCATATCTCGTACTACTTGCTCATATTCTAATTATGAATCGTGCAACATAGCGCACACAATTTTAATAGTAACCAACACGACTCAAACCCGACAATACAAATCTTTGCAATGTGCGAGATTCGTACCATGCCATTCCCTGAAAAGATTCATATAATTTATACGAATACGACCCATCTCTAGTAGGTGTTGCTATTTCTTTAAGAGCGAAAATTACATACATTGAAAGGAGATAAATAACTTTTAACCGGTGTGAATTTTTAGGTGCTCTTTTTGTGCAGAGCGATAGGCACACACATTACAAACAGATGGCTTTACAACCTGTGTGAATTTGTAGGTGGTTCCGTAGGTGGGATTTTCTTGCTGCGCGATAAGTACATGCGTCACAGGCAAATGGTTTTTCACCAGTGTGAATTTGTAGATGCCTCTTTAGGTGCTCTTTTTGTGCAGAGCGATAGGTACACATATTACAAGCAAATGGTTTTTCACCAGAGTGAATTCGCAGGTGCTGCTGTAGGTGAGTCTTTTGTGCAGAGCGATAGGAACAAACATTACAAGCAAATGGTTTTTCACCAGTATGAATTCGTAGGTGGTCTTGTAGGTGTGTTTTGTGTGCAGAGCGATAAGTACACATATTACAAGAAAATGCCTTCTCACCAGTATGAGTTTTGCTAATATGGGTAGGGCTGTGATGCTTTTTTTCTGTGATAGATGAAACTATTCTCGTGTGAAAAAGTAGAATTACATAAATTGCAAGAGAATGGTTTTTCTCCAGTGTGAATACGTAGGTGCTCCTGTAAGCATTTTTTTCTTGCAGATCGAAAGTTACACACATTACAAGCAAATGGTTTTTCTCCCGTATGAATTCGTAGGTGCTCCTTTAGGTCGTATTTTCTTGCAGAGCGAAAATCACAAACATTACAAGAAAATGGTTTTGCACCAGTGTGAATTCGTATGTGCTCCTGTAAACTTGATCTTGTTGCCGAGCGATAGGTACACACATTACAAGGAAATGGCTTTTCACCAGTGTGTATTCGTATGTGCTGCTGTAAGTTTGATTTTTGTGCTGAGCGATAGGGACACACATTACACGCAAATGGCTTTTCACCACTGTGAATTCGTAAATGCTTTTGTAAGCTTAACTTGCATGCAGAGCGGTAGGTACATACATTACAAGCAAATGGCTTTTCACCAGTATGAATTCTTGTGTGGTATATTAAGGATTGTTTAAAATTTGTACGAAATTTACATGAAGCACATGAAAAAGGCTTTTCAGAACTATGAATTTTTTGCTGCGTTTTTAAAACAAGTTTGTGTTCACCTTCATGTCTGAAGACTAGAGCACGATTTGATGTATTTCGAAGTACATCGTATAATTGCCCGTTATATTTATACAAAATATCATCAGGAAGCCTTGTAAGTTTTACAAAACAGTTCTGAGTGACTATATTAGCTTGCAAAATTGCACTTTCATTATTCATACTCTTCACTTCAGCTGTGTGATCTTCACCCTCTGCACGTTCATATAAATTATTCTCAAAGCCTTCATATGACAATGACGATTCCACTTTTAGTGAGGCAATATCCTCTTCTTTTATGGTAATATCTTCATTTTCATTCTCCTGTTTGAAGACTCGAAATTGAATTGGTGTAATCCGAAGTGGATCATGTAATAAAGTGTTTAATTCATTCGTAGTAGTTTGTCTAACAGATTTGCTAAAACTATTTGTTCTAACTTTGTTTGCAGTATTAATTTTGTTAGATACATCTACGGGCAATGTTACTGAATGTTGACCTGTATTGCTTTCAGTATTCAAATTATGCCCATTTACAAGAACTTCATCTGATAACAACAAATGCATGTTCGGTGTTACCATAAAATCTTCCTTCTTGGTTTTTTCACCTTCACGATTATCCTCGGATACACTATTTCTTGTACTTTGTTGCAAATCATATAATAAGTCCATAACGTCAATGCATGTACCACTTAAAATTTTACGACTGTAATTTAGAATATGTTCTTCGGTCTGCAAGCACTGATTTTTAAAATCGTAAGCAGAATGTAATGCACTCGCACAAGACTTACAGTAAACAGGGTCTTTTACTAAACCAACGTCCTACAAAAACATCAAAGTAAAAACCAATGAACTATGTTAGAAATTCTGTTTACCATTTCTGGGATGCAAATGGAAAGCTGCATCTTAATCTGAACGAGTTCATCTGGCTTGAGGACGACTAAATTAAAATCAGTTATCTGTTTTATGCAGATTCTACAAATGTATTTCATATTTAATTCACAAATGGGAGATGAACTTACACTTCTAGTACTTCAGAGGATTCAACGGTACTACATGATCTACAGATAATTATTTATAAGACCTCAAAAATATTATAAAAACTGTGATTTTTCAAAACTGTACCTTTTTTATTTCAGGAAAATTTGTGTGTGCGTTTTTATATTATATAAAGTAGAAACCAAATCCAAGGTGTAAATTTTTGTTAGGTATGGTTGTAGTAATTAAATTAAAACTATTATGTAAGTGTGAACTACTGTAGTACATATGACCTACTTTCATTCAATTTGCACCACGTGATGCTGTTTGGTCTTGTGCAGTCCGCGGGCCTGTTTTTGCGGCTTCATACGTGAGGTTTAAAACGTGCAAGATGATAAATGTATAAATTTAGGTAAATATCGCAGTAGAGGACTTCCATACTGCATCTCGAAAAAATTTGTAATCCGTAATTGTTGTGCGAAAAGTGTAAAAAAATCCATAATTTTTCCCGCCAAAAGTGACAAAACCCATAATGTTTCCCGCTAAATATGTCAAAATCCATAATTTTTTCCGCTAAAAATGTCAAAATACATAATTTTGCCGCATAAAGTGTCAAAATCCATAATATTTCCCGCCAAAAATGTCAAAATCCATAATTTTTCACGCTAAAAAGTGCCAAAATCCATAATATTTCCCGCCAAAAATGTCAAAATCCATAATTTTTCCTGCTTAAAAATGTCAAAATACATAATTTTTCCCGCCAAAAGTGTCAAAATCCATAATTTTTCCCGCTAAAAAGTGTCAAAATCCATAATATTTCCCGCCAAAAATTTCAAAATCCATAATTATTCCTGCTTAAAAATGTCAAAATCCATAATTTTTCCGCCAAAAGTGTCAAAATCCATAATTTTTCCCGCTAAAAACGTCAAAATATATAATTTTTCCCGCTAAACAGTGTCAAAATCCATAATTTTCCCGCCAAATATGTCAAAATCCATAATATTTCTCGCCAAAAATGTCAATCCATAATTTTTCCTGCTAAAAAGTGTCAAAATCCATAATATTTCCCGCTAAAAAGTGTCAAAATCCATAATCTTTCCCGCCAAAAACTGTCAAAATCCATAATATTTCCCGCCAAAAATGTCAAAATCCATAATTTTTCCTGCTTAAAAATGTCAATACCATAATATTTCCCGCCAAAAAGGTCAAAATCCATAATTTTTCCCGCTAAAAAGTGTCAAAATCCATAATTTTTCCCGACAAAAGTGTCAAACTCCATAATTTTTCCCGCTAAAAAGTGGCAAAATCCATAATTGTTCCCGCTAAAAAGTGTCAAAATCCATAATATTTCCCGCTAAAAAATGTCGAAATCCATAATCTTTCCCGCCAAAAACTGTCAAAATCCATAATATTTCCCGCCAAAAATGTCAAAATCCATAATTTTTCCTGCTTAAAAATGTCAAAATCCATAATATTTCCCGCCAAAAAGGTCAAATCCATAATTTTTCCCGCTAAAAAGTGTCAAAATCCATAATTTTTCCCGACAAAAGTGTCAAACTCCATAATTTTTCCCGCTAAAAAGTGTCAAAATCCATAATTGTTCCCGCTAAAAAGTGTCAAAATCCATAATCTTTCCCGCCAAAAACTGTCAAAATCCATAATATTTCCCGCCAAAAATGTCAAAATCCATAATTTTTCCTGCTTAAAAATGTCAAAATCCATAATATTTCCCGCCAAAAAGGTCAAAATCCATAATTTTTCCCGCTAAAAAGTGTCAAAATCCGTAATTTTTCCCGACAAAAGTGTCAAACTCCATAATTTTTCCCGCTAAAAAGTGTCAAAATCCATAATTGTTCCCGCTAAAAAGTGTCAAAATCCATAATATTTCCCGCTAAAAAGTGTCAAAATCCATAATATTTCCCGCCAAAAACTGTCAAAATCCATAATATTTCCCGCCAAAAATGTCAAAATCCATAATTTTTCCTGCTTAAAAATGTCAAAATCCATAATATTTCCCGCCAAAAAGGTCAAAATCCATAATTTTTCCCGCTAAAAAGTGTCAAAATCCATAATTGTTCCCGCTAAAAAGTGTCAAAATCCATAATCTTTCCCGCCAAAAAATGTCAAAATCCATAATATTTCCCGCCAAAAAGGTCAAAATCCATAATTTTTCCCGCTAAAAAGTGTCAAAATCCATAATTTTTCCCGCTAAAAAGTGTCAAAATCCATAATTTTTCCCGACAAAAGTGTCAAACTCCATAATTTTTCCCGCTAAAAAGTGTCAAAATCCATAATTGTTCCCGCTAAAAAGTGTCAAAATCCATAATATTTCCCGCTAAAAAGTGTCAAAATCCATAATATTTCCCGCCAAAAACTGTCAAAATCCATAATATTTCCCGCCAAAAATGTCAAAATCCATAATTTTTCCTGCTTAAAAATGTCAAAATCCATAATATTTCCCGCCAAAAAGGTCAAAATCCATAATTTTTCCCGCTAAAAAGTGTCAAAATCCATAATTGTTCCCGCTAAAAAGTGTCAAAATCCATAATCTTTCCCGCCAAAAACTGTCAAAATCCATAATATTTCCCGCCAAAAATGTCAAAATCCATAATTTTTCCTGCTTAAAAATGTCAAAATCCATAATATTTCCCGCCAAAAAGGTCAAAATCCATAATTTTTCCCGCTAAAAAGTGTCAAAATCCATCATTTTTCCCGACAAAAGTGTCAAACTCCATAATTTTTCCCGCTAAAAAGTGGCAAAATCCTTAATTGTTCCCGCCAAAAATGTCAAAATCCATAATTTTTCCCGCTAAAAAGTGTCAAAATACATTTTTTTTTTCAGCCAAAAGTATGAATCACATAGGTTTGCGCACTCTACGAAATACTTTTTCTAAAACAAATTGTGATTCTGAAAAGAACCGTTTTTTTTTAATGGAAAGACGAGAGACAGGTCTACTTGGAGCTGGTGTATTTGATGACGGCCTTGGTTCCTTCGCTGACGGCGTGCACCGTCTCCTGAGCAAGGGCAACTACGCGGAGCGCGTCGGGGCCGGCGCGCCCATCTACCTGGCCGCCGAAGTGCTCGAGTTGGCAGGTAACGCGGCTCGCGACAACAAGAAGACCAGGATCATCCCTCGCCATCTGCAGCTCGCGATCCGGCACGACGAGGAACTGAACAAGCTCCTCTCCGGAGTGACGATCGCTCAGGGCGGCGTCTTGCCCAACATCCAGGCCGTGCAGCTGCCGAAAAAACGGAAAAGAAAGCTTAAAAAAAGAAAAAAAATCATTTCTACAACAAACAACACAACGGCCCTTGTCAGGGCCACAAATTTACTAGTTTCAAAGAGAATTTCAGTATTATAAAGCAAAGCTCGTCTCTTTTCTTTTATCTGTTTACACGCTGTCATAAAGCGAAAAAATCAATCACGCGTTGTCTAACTTTTCTAATTAATTTCAGTTCGAAATGAATGTTCTTGCAAATTTATTAAATTATTATTGCCGAAAATCGAAAAAACCAGCGGCGTTAAGCTTTCAACATTAAGGTACGTTCTTTTTTTCAAAAAATCCATAATTTGTCTCCGCCAAAAGTGTCAAAATCCATTTTTCCCGCCAAAAGTGTCAAAATCCATAATTTTTCCCACTGAAAAGTGTCAAAATCCATAATACTTCCCGCCAAAAGTGTCAAAATCCATAATTTTTCCTGCCAAAAAGCGTCAAAATCCATAATTTTCCCCGCCAAAAATGTCATAATCCATAATTTTCTCCGCCAAAAAGTATCAGAATCCATGATTTTTCCAGCCAAATGTGTCAAAATCCATATTTGCCGCCAAAAATTGCAAATTTCAAATTTTTCCCGGAAAACAGTGTCAAAATCCATAATTTTTCCTTATGAAAAGTGTCAAAATCCATGATTTCTCCCCTCCCTCCAAAAGTGTCAAAATCCATAATACTTCCTGCTAAAAGTGTCAAAAACCATAATTTTACCCGCCAAAAAGTGTCAAAATCCATACATTTTTCAGCCAAAAGTGTCAAATTCCATAATTTTTCCAACCAACAGTGTCAAAATCCATAATTTGTCCCGCCGAAAAGTGTCAAAATCCATAATTAATTCCACTAGTATTTGACACATAAACAGGTACAACTGTTTTGTTTATTTTACAAACTACTTCACTTAAAAGAAAAACTGAATCCATTCTATTTTACTTTATTGTTACAAAAATTGTCAACAACTACATATTCAACCAGTATACATCTAGACTAGACTAGAAGTTTATAATTATTACCATAAATAATAATGTTTTCTATATTTTAATACTGCTTACTAGTCACAAGTCAGAACATTTTTAAAAGTATAAAAATTATT
Organism: Ctenicera cuprea; assembly: GCA_958336395.1. Lineage (NCBI taxonomy): Eukaryota > Metazoa > Arthropoda > Insecta > Coleoptera > Elateridae > Ctenicera > Ctenicera cuprea. Next base: position 4,482,431 of record OY284489.1, on the reverse strand, counting down.
AAAAAAAAACTGCCTGAAAGTTAATTACACTTTGATTGGCAGAAGTAATCCCTCTGGCGTTTGAATGGGGTCTAGGAGATGAAAGCATTTACAACAACCTAGTTAGGAAAATACAACATCAATGCTACATCCTTAATTACAGCTACTTGTATTAGAAGTGAATTTTAACATGTCGTGATAAAGCAACTTTAGAGGGAGTAATGTATTTGCACGTGGAACAAGTGTATATTTTGTCTGCACTGTGATGTTTTATATGAACCTCTAACTCTTTCTTGTATCTACATTGGTAGTTACAAATATTGCAAGCAAGGGTAGGGTTCTGGTGTTTTTTCATGTGGCACTTTAAAGTAGACTCATGAGAAAAAGTAGAGTTACATATCTTGCAAGAAAATGCTTTTTCATCCGGGTGAGTTTGTAGATGTTGCCGTAAACATGATTTTTTTGCAGTGCGAAAATTACATACACTGCAAGCAAATGGCTTTTCACAATTGTGATTTAGTATGTGCTTCTTTAGGAGTGATTTATGTGCAGAGCGATAGGTACACACATTACAAGCAAATGGTTTTTCACCAGTGTGAATTCGTAGGTGCTGCTCTAAGCTTGCTTTTTGTATACAGCGAAAGGTACAGACATTACAAGAAAACGGCTTTATACCACTGTGCTTTTGTAAATGCTTTTGTAAATCTGACTTGTGTGCAGAACGATAGATACACAAATTACAAACAAAGGGTTTCACAGTAGAATGAGTTCGTAAGTGCCTGTTTAGGTTCTGTTTCTGTGCAGAGCGATACGTGCACACATTACAAGCAAATGGCTTTTCACTAGCGTGAATTCGTAGGTGGTCCTTCAAACTTGACTTATGTGAAGAGCGAAAGGCACACACATTACACGCATAAGGCTTTTCACCAGTGTGAATTCGTAGGTGCTCCTGTAGGTGGGCTTGCTGTGCAGAACGATAGGTACACACATTGCAAGAGAAAGGTTTCTCACCACTGTGAATTCGGAGGTGTAGCTCTAAGCTTGATTTTAGTGCTGAGCGATAGGTACACAAATTGCATGAAAACGGCTTTGCACCACTGTGATGTTGTAGGTGCTTTTGTAAATCTGACTTGTGTGCAGAGCGATAACTACACACTTCACAAGCAAATGGTTTTTCACCAGTGTGAATTCGTAAGTGAACCTGCAAGGTTGCTTTTTGTGCACAGCGAAAACTACACACATTACACACGAATGGCTTTTCACCACTGTGAATTCGTAGATGGTTCTGTAAACCTGACTTATTTCCTGAGCGATAGGAACACACATTACAAATAAATGGCTTTTCCCCAGTATGAGTTCGCATATGGTATTTCAAGGATTGGCTGAAGTTTGTATGAAATTTACACAAAACACATGAAAAACGTTTTTTAGAATAATGCTGGTTTTGTTGGTCTTCTAAAACACGTTGGTGTTTAGTTCTATTTTCTTCTTCTGTTGTGATGGATTTATTTTCATCTTCATTTTCATGTTTGATGACTAAAGCTCGATTTGGTGTATTTAGAAGTGCATCATCTATTGGACTGTTACACAGAATGTCATCAGGAAGCTTTGTAAGCTTCACAAAACAATTCTGAGCGCTTTCATTATTCATATCCTTCACATCAGCTGTGTGATCTTCACTCTGTGCATCTTCATATAAATTATCCTCATAGCCTTCATATGATGACGATTCCATTTTTAACAATGCAATATTCTCTTCTTTTATTGTAATATCTTCATTTTCACCCTCCTGTTTGAACACTCTACATTGAATTGGTGTAATCTGAAGTGGATAATCTAATAAAGTCTTTAATTCATCTGCAGGTTTGCTAAAACTGTTTGCTGTAACGTTGTTTGCATTATTAATTGTGTTAGATGCATCTATCGACAATATTACTGAATCATTTACAAGAACTTCATTTGATGACAATAAATTCATGTTTCGTGTTACTGTAAAATCTTCTTTCTTAGTATTTTCACCTTCACCAATATCCGCACATACACCATTTCTTGTACTTTGTTGCAAATCATATAATAAGTCCTTAATGTCAATGCTTTTAATACTTATGATTTTACGACTGTAATTTTGAATATGTTCCTCGGTCTGTAAGCATTGATTTTTAAAATTGTAAGCAGAATGTAATGCACTCACACAAGATTTACAGTAAACAGGATCTTTCACTAAATCAACGTCCTAGAAAAACATCAAAGTAAAAACTAATGAACTAATTTAGAAATTATGTTTACCATTTCTGGGACGCAAATCGAAAGCTTCATCTTGATCTGAGAAAGTTTATCTGTCTTGACGGCGACAAAATTTAAATCTTCAATCTCATTTAGGCAGATCCTACAAACGTACTTCATAGTTAATACACAAATGAGGAAACTTTTAAAATTTAAGACAATTATGTGGTACTACTTGATATACGGCTAATTAGTTTTTCGTAAAACCTTTTATAAGAACGGTGATTTGTCAAAGTTTCAGGCTTTTTTTATTAAATGAAAATTTGTGTAATTGTTTATGTTTTATTGCAATGCAAAACCTTAGGATGTAAACTGTAAGTTAAGGTTAAGTTGAGTTGTAGGAATTGAAACTATTATGGGTATATGAACTAATGTATTCGATGTGACCTACTTCTACGCCCACCTTGCATGTCACACATAGCAAACTATTTAAACATAATTTAAATAGTTTGCTATGTATAAAAAAAACTTGCATGGGTTTTTACTTTCCTATACTTTCAGTACCGATTTCATGAAAATTTTCGAAATCAAGATTTTGAGCGAAAGACATGTTTTGCACATCCAGGTACCCAAAACTAAAAAAATCTCTCTGTGAGTGGGTGTCTGAACAGATGCTCGGATTTCGATGAGGTTTGGAATCTGGGAGTACATTAAAAATTCAATAAAATAAGCTTTAAAAATAAATTCGAAAGCATTTTTTCCTAAACTAAATTTTATAAAGTTGAAAACGGAATCTAATAGAAGACTTTAACGCACATTCAACGCGTTTTTCCCGAACTTTCTAGCTTTAAACTGGCAGCCACTAGGAATTTTTGAATATTTTGACTTTGGTGCCTTATTATTAAAAAACATGTTCACAGATCGTGATCAAATATTTTATCGTTATAGCTCTATTGAAACACAATGTTACTGTACACTAAAATGTTCGAAAAGTTAAAAGCTATTAAGTGAAAAAAACATTGCTCAAACACTGGACACACGAAATTTTTTAAATTCTGTAATTTGGTTTGTGTCCGAGCTCGCAAACGTCTGTCTGACGCCTTCTATGAATTTTTAAAAATTTTAGTTTTTACTCAAAAACGAGTTATCAGCTCGGGATGAAATTTAATATTGAAGATGCCCTAAGGATACACACTGGTCAAAGCTTTTCGCATTCTTGGAACTACTAAAAGAGAAATAAAAAATTTTTTCGTTTTCAAAAACTTAAAAACTGACTACAAGATTGTTTTTTAAAATTTTATAGGCTAATAGAGCTACAATTAGGTATATATGGCTAAATCTACAGCATACGGTTGTTCTCATTTATAAAGTTATATTTTAATAGTAAAGCAATATAAGACCTGCTTCATGTGTTGCCTGCTCAGTAGTCATCAGGTTACAGGATAAAATGGGCACCATGTATCAGTATTCAGTATCAAATAAATTATGTTGTTTAATCTTGCTAAACTTTTATTTTCAATTTATTGGGAGAAAGCAGAGTTACATATCTTGTAAGAGAATTGCCTTTTCTCCTGGGTGAGTTTGTAGATGCTTCCGTAAGCACGATTTCTTTGCAGAGCAAAAATTACATACATTACAAGCAAATGATTTTTCACCTGTATGAACTCGTAGGTGCTGCTCTAAGCTTGATTTTTGCGCAAAGCGATAGGTACACACATTACAAGCAAAGGGCTTTACAATAGAGTGAATTCGTACATGCCGGTTTAAGTTTTGTTTCCGTGTAGAACGATACGTACAGATATTACAAGCAAATGGCTTTTCACCAGTGTGTGTTTGTAGGTGCTTCTGTAAACTTGACTTTTGTGAAGAGCGATAAGTACACACATTACAAGCGAATGGTTTTTCACCAGTGTGAATTCGTAGGTGCTCCTGTAGGTGCACTTGCTGTGCAGAGCGATAGGTACACACATTGCAAGAGAATGGTTTCTCACCACTGTGAATTCGTAGGTGCCGCTTTAGGCTTGATTTTTTTGCCGAGCAATACGTACACACATTACAAGCAAATGGCTTTTCACCAGTATGAGTTTGTATGTGGTATTTTAAGGATTGGCTGAAATTTGTATGATATTCACATGAAGCACATGAAAAACGTTTTTTAGGATAATGCTGTTTTTGTAGTTCTTCTAAAACATGTGTGGATTTAGTTCTATTTTCTTCTTCTGTTGTAATAGATTTATTTCCATCTTCACCTTCATGTTTGAAGAGTAAAGGAAGCCTTGTAAGTTTCACAAAACAATTGTGGGCAACTATATTAGTTTGTAAAATTGCGCTTTTACTATTCATATTCTTCACATCAGCTGTGTGACCTTCACTCTGTGCATCTTCATATACATTATCCTCATAGCCTTCATATGATGACGATTCCATTTTTAGCAAGGTATTCTCTTCTTTTATTGTAATATTATTTTCATTTTCACCCTCCTGCTTGAACACTCGAGATTGAATTAGTGTAATCCGAAGTGGATCATCTAATAAAGTTTTATCATCTGCATTTTCTGTAACATTGTTTGCATTATTAATTTTGTTAGATGGATCTATTGAGAATGTTGTTAATTGTTGATCTGTATTGTGTTGAGTATTTAAATTCTGCCCATTTACAAGAACTTTATCTGATAACAATAAATTCATGCTTGGTGTTGCCCTAAAATCTTCTTTCTTGGTATTTTCACCTTCACCAATATCCTCAAATACACCATTTCTTGTACTTTGTTGCCAATCATATAATAAGTCGTTAATGTCAATGCTTTTACTGCTTAATATTTTACGACTGTAATTTAGAATACGTTCCTCGGTTTGTAAGCATTGATTTTTAAAATTGTAAGCAGAATGTAAAATACTCACACAAGATTTACAGTAAACAGGATCTTTCACTAAATCAACGTCCTAGAAAAACATCAAAGTAAAAACTAATGAACTAACTTAGAAATTATGTTTACCATTTACCATTTCTGGGATGCAAATCGAAAGTTGCATCTTGATCTGAGAAAGTTCATCTGGCTTGCGGGCGACCAAATTAAATTCCGTTATCTGTTTTATACAGATTCTACAAACGTATTTCATATTTAATTCGCAAAACGGGAGAAGAACTTACACTTTTAGAACTGCGGAGGATTAAATGGTACCACTTGATCTACAAATATTTATTTTAGGTAAGACCCAACAACCTTTATAAATACCTTAATTTTTCAACACTACCTTGTCTTTATGATAGGAAAATTTGTGCGTGCATTTTGTTATTACCAAACAATACAAAGCAGCAACCACAAAACATACACGAATGCAGCAACCTATTTATTAGAAAGTAAGTTTTGGTTAGGTAGGATTATAAGATTTAGAACTTTTATGAAAGTGTGAACTACTGTACTACATGTGACCTACTTTTATACAATTTGCATCACGTGATGCTACATAAATGCCCGTGCAACTGCAGCCCCCGGTGATACGTTCTTTACGGCCCCAAATTTGAGAAGTTAATATGGAAACATAACTTCCCCTCTGCGCATGCGATTACACCTAAACACATATCTGAAGGGTGAATAGTAGAAGGCCACCATGTACACAATAAAAAAAATTGATAATTTTAATAATGAAAAGTAAAAAATTAAGTTACCTTTTTTAATTAAAGACACTTTTAATTTTTTTTTCTGTTTAAATTGAAAAAACCTCTGCTTATTTATTATAGGTAATCAATAAAATTAGTAAGGTGACCAAAAAATGAGCGAAGCACCTCATCTAGAGTTTAGATATATTGTTACACACTGTATTTGCAAAAGTATATATGTAAAGTCCATCTACAAACTTTATCTACCTGCTGTAAGATTACCTATATTGCTAAAATGAGTGTTGATGCACGGTTCATCTACCTTTTATTCAGCACGCTTGTTGCAATTCACCCCACGAGTTGATGCGCCACATCGATTCTAGAACCTTTGAAGTATGTGCTAATGCTGTAAGTACATATAAATGGCCGTGAGCGCATTCTCTAGCTAGCGCCTTTATACGACTAGCCGTGTCTTGCGAACGCCTTGGGTTTGAAGCGGGCGACTTATACTAACGAAGATGACTTTCAATCACTTATTGGCGCGAGAATATTCAAAACGTACAAAATATGGGAAAGTACCAGCCACATGTTTCGCCTATTTTCAGGATATGTTTTGGGCCCAACTAATCTATGATATTGTATGATCATATTATAGGAGGTTTTTTATACTGAGCAAGACACACTGCTTGATCAGGTAACGAAATAGAAAATAAAATACCTCCAAATTATACAATCTATGATCCAAAATTATATAACCTGTAACCTCTCGACTCTTCAGAGTATGCAACACACGTTGCATGTAATAGGCAGCTTTACTATATAAATAAGAACAGTAGTTTGGTGTGGTTAAAAAAAACTCGCGACCTTTTATTATTAAAAAGATGTACAGTAGGCTATACCCACAGCCAAAGCCTTCTAAATTAAAAGCTTTGACAGCTTGCTGTAAAAACTCTCAATTTAGAAAGCCATGCCCACGGCAAACAACTGTTTTCATTTATTGTTATATTTTGAGTAGTTATGATATGAGCAAGTTCACTCTTGTAGCACTCAATATAGTATAAAAGCTGTCGAAAAATTATAAAGTTACATTTTCATAGTAAAGCAATCTATGATATGCACTGTGTGTTCCCTACTCAGAAGAATCATGGAGTTACATGATAAAATGGGTACTATGTATTGACAACAAATAAATTATTTTGTTTAATCTAAATAAACATGTATTTTCAATTTATTGGGAGAGAATCAAAATAGTTGTTCTGCTGCATTTACGTTTTATTTTGTTGCTGTAATAAATGTGACAAACACTTCATTGTAAGTTAATATTACAAATATTGTCAACAACTACATATTCAACCAGGATACAACATCTACTTTATTTAGACTATGCGTTTATTACTACCAATTATAATGTTTTGTATATTTTAATATATATATAGACCCGACACTCTGTCAACGGAGTATAGGTCGCTTATTGACGTGAGCTCTTCTGATCCCGTATTCGCGGGGGATCAGTCCGTTTGTTCCCTGCTTTCTGTTTATCTTCTACAGATTGTTGTGTGACTGTGCTTTCTTTGTTATTTTTCTCCATTCCTTTGTCTTTTATTAATTCTCTCCAGTTAGTCATCCTCATGTCTTATATATCCCTCCCCTACTGAAAATATATATAGAAACCTCATATAACCTGATAATGTTTTCATCAGGTTGTATGTGGTTTTATGCGGTTTTTGAAACAACCAGGTTCATTTTGTATGAGGTTTTATGAGGCAACTGAGGTGATTTTCAGTAGGGTCATTACTTGGTCTTGCCACCTGATCTTTGGTCTTCCTCTTGGTCGATTTTCCATAGGTCTCAGGCTAGTATTTTCCTTATTAGTTCATCGTGTTCGTTTCTTTGGGTGTGTCCGAACCATCTAAGCCTTTGTGCCTTTACAAATCTAACTATGTCTTCACCTTCCAATATATTTTAATACTACTTACTAATCACAAGTCAGAACATTTTTAATGCTACAAAAATAACAAAAAACTGCCTGAAAGTCAATTACACATCGATTGGCAAAAGTAATTGCTCTTTGGCATTTGAATGGGTCTGGGAGGTAAAACCATTTATCATCAACGGTAAACCCATTAATTATAGCCACTTGTATTACAAGTGAATTTTAACATGTCGTGATAAAGCAACTTTAGAGGGAGTAATGTAATTACAAGTCAAACAAGTGTATACTTTTCCTGCACTATGATGTTTTATGTGAATCTCTAACTGTTGTTTGTATCTACACTGGTAGTTACAAATATTGCAAGTAAGAGTAGGGTTCTCATGTTTTTTCATGTGAAACTTTAAAGTAGCCTCATTAGAAAAAGTAGAGTTACATATGTTGCAAAAAAATACTTTTCCTCCCGTATGAGTTTGTATATGCTGCCGTAAGCATGATTGTTTTGTAGATCGAAAATTACACACATTACAAGCAAATGGTTTTTCACCGGTGTGAACTCGTAAGTGCCTATTTAGGTTCTGTTTCTGTGCAGCACGATATGTACAGACATTACAAGCAAATGGCTTTTCACTAGCGTGAATTCGTAGGTGGTCCTTTAAACTTGACTTATGTGCAGAGCGAAATGTACACACATTACAAGCGAAAGGCTTTTCACCAGTGTGAATTCGTAGGTGCTCCTGTAGGTGCGCTTGCTGTGCAGAGCGATAGGCACAGACATTGCAAGAGAAAGGTTTCTCACCACTGTGAATTCGTAGATGCAACTCTAAGCTTGATTTTAGTGCCGTGCGATAGGTACACAAATTACACGAAAACGCCTTTGCACCACTGTGATGTTGTAGGTGCTTTTGCAAATCTGACTTGTATGCAGACCGATAGCTACACACTTCACATGCAAATGGTTTTTCACCAGAGTGGATTCGTAAGTGCACTTGCAAGGTTGCTTTTTGTGCAGAACGAAAATTACACACATTACACACAAATGGCTTTTCACCACTGTGAATTCGCAGATGATTTTCTAAACCTGACTTATTTGGAAAACGAAAATTACACACATTACAAGCAAATGGCTTTTCACCAGTATGAGTACGTAAGTGTAACTTTAAGGATTGGCTGAAATTTGTCTGAAATTTACATGAAGCACATGAAAAACGTTTTTTAGAATAATGATGCTTTTGCTGTTTTTCTAAAACACGTTGGTGCTTGGTTCTATTCTCTTGTTCTGTTGCGATAGATCTACTTTCATCTTCACCTTCATGTTTGAAGACTAAAGCTCGATTTGATGTATTTGGAATTGCATCATCTATTAAACTGTTATATTTACACATAATATCGTCAGAGAGCCTTGTAAGTTTCACAGTACAATTTTCAGCAGCTAGATTAGCTTTGAAAATCGGGCTGATATTATTAATATTCTTCACATCAGCTGCGTGATCTTCACTCTCTGCATTTTCATATAAATTATCCTCATAGCCTTCATACGATGACGGTTCCACTTTTGGCAAGGCAATATCCTCTTCTTTTATTGTAATGTCTTCATTTTCACCCTCCTGTTTGAACACTCGAGATTGAATTGGTGTAATCCGAAGTGGATCATCTAGTAAAGTGTTTAATTCATCTGCAGTAGTTTTCATAGCAGGTTTGCTAAAACCATTTGCTGAAACATTGTTTGCATTATTAATTTTATTAGCTGCATCAATTGGAAACGTTACTGAAAGTTGATCTGTATGGCTTTTAGTATTCATATTCTGCTTATTTAAACGGTTTTCATGTGACAACAATAAATTCATGTTTTGTTTTACCGTAACATCTTCTCCAAGCACCATTATACTATTTGTGGTACTTTGTTGCAGATCATATAATAAGTCGTTAATGTCAATGCTTTTAATACTTAATATTTTACGACTGTAATTTAGAATATGTTCCTCGGTCTGTAAGCACTGATTTTTAAAATTGTAAGCATAATGTAAGGCACTCACACAAGATTTACAGTAAACTGGATCTTTTACTAAATCAACGTCCTAGAAGAATATCAAAGTAAAAAATGAAGGAACTAAGTTGGAAATTATACTTACCATTTCCGGGACGCAAATCGAAAGCTGTATCTTGATCTGAGCAAGTTCATCTGTTTTGATTGGGACAAAATTTAAATCGGTTATCTCATTCAAGCAGATTCTACAAACGTACTTCATATTTAACACACAGGCGGAGAGAAACTTTTTGAAATTTGAGACGTTTGAACAGTACTACTTAATATACGGTTAATTATATTTCCATAAAAACTGTGATTTGTGAACACTTTAACGTGTGTGTCTTTGTTTTATTGTAAAATAAAGCTTTAGGGGTGAACCGTAAATTTAGGTTAAGTGAAATTAAAGGAAAGAGAACAATTATGGGACTATGGGAGTGTGAACTACTATACTACACGTAACCTACTTCTTTGCGACTTGCAGCACATAAAGTCTTTCAGCCTGAACGTCTCTAATCACAAACCTCAAGTAATTTTTTTGACACAAGTCAAAGTTTAAATTAAACGTTTTTATTTTGAATTATTTACATTCTGTATATTTTTACAAAGCTTTTTTTGTTAGAAAATGTTTACGCCAGGACAAATAACATTTATTGTAAAATCTTATTTTCGCAACAGTCAACAATTAGAAACTTCAATTATGTCATCTTAACTGAATGAACTTGTAATTTTCAATTTATTGGTAGAAAATCAATAAAAAGTTGTTCTGCTGCATTTGAGTTTTATTTCATTGCTCAATATAAACGTGAAAGTGTTAAAAACTTTATTGTAAATTAATGTTATAAAAATTATCAACAACTACGTATTAAAACCAATATAGAAGATCTACTTTATTTAGACTATGGGTTTATTACTATGAATTATAATGTTTTGTATATTTTAATATAGTAGTACTTACTAATTACAAGTCGGAACATTTTTAATATTATACAAATAACACAACAATTGGCTGAATGGCAATTAGACATTGATTGGTAAAAGTAATCGTTCTTTGGTGTTTAAATAGTGTCTAGGAGGTGAAACCATTTACATCAATTTACTTACATAAATGTAACATCAGTGGTAGACCCTTAACTATAGTTACGTGTATTACACGTGAATTTTAACATGTTTTGTTAAACAAGATTTAGAGGTAGTAATGTATTTGCAAGTGGGGCAAGTGTACACTTTGTCTGCAGTATGATGTTTTAAATGAATCTCTAACTCTTTTTTGTATATGCATTGGTAGTTACAAATATTGCAAGTAAGGGTAGGATTCTGATGTTTTTTCAAGTGGCACTTTAAAGTAGACTCAAGAGAAAAAGAAGAGTTACATATCTTGCAAGAGAATGCCTTTACTCCCGGGTGAGTTTGTAGATGCTGTCGTAAGCACGATTTTTTTGCAGTACAAAAATTGCATACATTACAAGCAAATGGCTTTTCACACGAGTGAATTAGTAGGTGCTTCTTTAGAAGCGATTTATGCGCAGAGCGATAATTACACACATTACAAGCAAATGGTTTTTCACCAGTGTGAATTCGTAGGTGCTGCTCTAAGCTTGATTTTTGTGAAGAGCGATAGTAACACACATTACAAGAAAACGGCTTCTCACCACTGTGATTTTGTAGGTGTTTCTGTAAATCTGACTTGTGTGCAGATCGATAGGTACACAAATTACAAGCAAAGGGCTTTACAGTAGAATGAGTTCGTACATGCCGGTTTAGGTTCTGTTTCCGTGCAGAGCGATACGTACACACATTACAAGCAAATGGCTTTTCACTAGTGTGAATTCGTAGGTGGTCCTTTAAACTTGCCTTATGTGAAGAGCGAAAAGTACATACATTACAAGCAAATGGTTTTTCACCAGTGTGAATTCGTAGGTGCTTCTGTAGGTGCACTTGCTGTGCAGAACGATAGTTACACATATTGCAAGAGAACGGCTTCTCACCAGAGTGGATTCGTAGGTGCAGGTCTAAGCTTGATTTTTGCGCAGAGCGGTAGGTACACACATTACACGAAAACGGCTTCTCACCACTGTGAATTTGTAGGTGCTTCTGCAAATCAGACTTGTGTGCCGAGCGATAGGTACACACTTTACAAGCGAATGGTTTTTCACCAGTGTGAATTCGTAAATGCACCTGTAAGGTTGCTTTTTGTGCAGAGCGAAAATTACACACATTACACACAAATGGCTTTTCACCACTATGAATTCGTAGATGGCTCTGTAAACCTGACTTTCTTGCAGAGCGATGGGTACACACATTACAAGCAAAGGGTCTCTCACCAGTATGAGTTCTTATATGGTATTTTAAAGACTGGCTAAAATTTGTATGAAATTTACATGAAGCACATGAGAAACGTTTTTTAGAATAATGATGTTTTTGCTGTTCTTCTAAAACACGTTGGTGTTTAGCTCTATTGTCTTCTTTTGTTGCGATAGATCTATTTCCGTCTTCACCTTCATGTTTGAAGACTACAGCTATATTTGGTGTATTTGGAATTGCATCATCTATTAAACTATTAAATTTATACAGAATATCATCCGAAAGCCTTGTAAGTTTCACAAAACAATTCTGGGTGACTATATTAGCTTGGAAAATTGGGTCTTTATTATTCATATCCTTCACATCAGCTGTGTGATTTTCACTCTCTATATCTTCGTATAAATTATCCTTAAAGCCTTCATATGACGACGATTCTACTTTCGGAAAGGCAATATCCTCTTCTTTTATTGTAATATCTTCATTGTCGCCCTCCTTTTTGAACACTCTAGGTTGAATTATTGGTGTAATCCGCGATGGAACATCTAATAAATTGTTTAATTTATCTGCAGTAATTTGTATAGCGGTGTTCCTAAAACAATTTGCTGTAACACCGTTTCGATGGTTAATTTTGCTAGATGAATCTATAGGCAATGTTACTGAATGTTGATCCGTATTGCTTTCAGTATCATTTACAAGAACTTCATCTGATGACAATAAATTCATATTTCGTGTTACTGTAAAATCTTCTTTCTTAGAATTTTTACCTTCACCAACATCCTCACATACACCATTCCTCGTACTTTGTTGCCAATTGTAAAATAAGTCATTAATATCAATGCTATCGCTACTTAATATTTCACGCCTGTAATTTAGAACATGTTCCTCGGTCTGTAAGCACTGATTTTTAAAATTGTAAGCAGAATGTAAGGCGGTCACACAGGATTTGCAGAAAACAGGATCTTTTACTAAATTAACGTCCTAGAAAAACAGCAAAGTAAAAATGAACGAAAGAAGTTAGAAATTATGTTTACCATTTCTGGGCAGCAAATCGATAGCTGCATCTTGATCTGAGAGGGTTCATCTGGCTTGACAATCACAAAATTAAAATCAGTTAATTGATTTAAGCAGATTCTACAAACGTACTTCATATTTAATACACAAATGGGGAAACTTGGAACGACTAAATAAGCTACTACTTGATATATGGTTAATTATTTTTACGTAAAACCTTTAATAAAATGTGTGATTCGTGAACCCTTTAGCTTTCTTTTATTACATGGAAATTTGTGTGTTTGTTTATGTTTTATTGCTATTAGATGTTAATTTTGGTTAGGTCGGAGTATAGGAATTGGAACTAATGTTGGAGTGTCAACTACTACATAACATGTAACCTACTTATATGCGACTTACATAACATGAGTGTTTAAACTGGTCTGGAGATTGGGGCATCTTCTTAGAAGGTACAGCATAAAGACAGTCTTTAGAACTAATAAAACTCTGGGATACAATTTTAGATCCACAAACGACCAAATATCAAGCTTAAAATCAGCCGGGATCGACCAAGTCTCTTGCTCTTGTGGTTCAAACTACAAATTGGACAACTGATCCTTCCATTGAGTTAAGATTGCGAGAGCACAAAGGTGATCGCAAACACAGACGCATTACTAAAATTTGCTGTGGCTTAACTGGTTTAACTGGGCATAAGATGGACTTTGGGTACCTCATTACTTCCCTCGTATCATATGTGAAGCAATTGAAGTTGAGAAACAACCTAACAACATAAACAAAGAAGACAGTTTTAGACTCAGTAAAGCTAGGACTCCAGTAGTTTATCCTCTAAGGACTCGTAAGCAATATCTCACGATCACGCTCCACCGGATTCGTCTTCGCCCAACAGTGACAGCCAACCCGAACTTCGCCGTTGTGCCCGACTGGCTCAAAGGGGTTTAAATACCTCCGCATCCCGGATTTGAACTCGGTGCTCTAATCACTCTGAAGATGCAAGCTGCAATGTCTTGCAAAACGTTAGTTTGTATGGGTTCACAAACAGCTAACAGACATAAGCAGATTAAGTATTCTTGTCCTGGCAAACAAGATATATTAAGGTCAAATCCTTGTCCGCCTTAAGGTTCAAATAATCTAAGTACACGGCCCTGTTTAGGCAGGCAGGGCCCACGAACCACTATGGCTTAAACTTTTAGAGCAAATGCTTGTAAAGGCAGACTAACTACAGGATGGTCCTTACCTGATTATGCTGGGTATAATCCCCAAATGACGATGGGGAGTGGCGTAACGCAAACCGTAAAGACCCCCCCCCCCCCGCAGACTAACAACTGCATAACTAGCAAATGTAAGTATGCAACCACAACTATGAATGAAAATGAACAAATTACTGTAAATATTATATTGTGTTAAATACACCGTTACGATTTATTGGTTTCCTATTTATCTTCTATGAATAAATTCAAGTAATACCACACTGATAAAAGATAAACCACCTTCAAATTATAAACAAATAAATTATTATGTTATTTAATCCTTAGTAATTTGTATTTTCAATTTATTCAGAGAAAATCGGTAAACAGTTGTTCTGATGCATTTATTGTAACAGTTATTTACGTAACAAGTCAGGAAAGTGATGTTTTGCAGGAGGAGAGGGTTTGTTGAAGTACGAAGCCGTAGGCCAAGAACTTTAAGCTCCCACTCCCATAAAGACACTTTCCTGACGTACTCTATACTATTTTTTCTGCAATCGCTTTAATTAAAAAATTTAAGTCATCAATTCATAATTTCGACTGACAGGGTAAAAACTTTAATCGAGTATGCTAGGTTAACCTATGTTTTTGTCTCCAAGATAATATCTAAAAATGGGCGAAAGAGGTCGCTGATAAAAATTTGACAATTTCAACAGACAGTTATTATTGTCAGAGAAAAAGGTCAACTATGTTAGGTAGACGTGTCATTTCAAAACGGTGCTGTAAGTATTCATTACTCTACTCAGTACTGTAATGAGCTACTTCCCTGCCGCGAAAGAGTTTTGTGAAGTAGTCGCTTTCCCGCCGATTGCAGAAAATTTAATATTACATGAACTGTCAATAAATTTACTATATTTATGCTGTGGTTATTACTACGAATTACGTTTTCTATACTTTAATACTACTTACTAATCATACTGAAAAATTTTAAAAACAAAAAATAGTCAAACAATGAAATATTTTTGTTAAGCGATAGATACACACACTACAACCAAATGGCTATTCACCATCGTGAATTCGTAGGTGCGCTTGTAGCTGCGTTTTTCGTGCAGAGCGATAGCTACAGAGATTACAAGCAAATGGTTTTACACCAGTGTGACTTCGTAGATGCACTCGTAGATGCGTTTTTTGTGCAGAGCGATAGGTACAGAGATTACAAGCAAATGGTTTTTCACCGGTATGGATTCGTATGTGATCCTGTAAACCAGACCTTGTTGCAGAGCGATATGTACATACATTACAAGCAAATGGCTTTTCACCAGTATGAATTCGTAAATGCTTCTGTAAACATGATTTTTGTGCAGAGCGATACGTACACACACTACAAGCAAATGGCTTTTCACCAGTGTGAAGTTGTAAGTGCTTTTGTAAACTTGATTTTCGTGCATAGCGATACTTACATACATTACAAGCAAATGGTTTTTCACCAGTATGATTTCGAAGGTGCTCCTGTAAATTTGACCTTGTTGTAGAGCTATAGGTACACACATTACAAGCATATGGCTTTTTACCAGTGTGAACTTGTAGGTGTTTTTGTAAATTTGATTTTCGTGCAAAGCGATATGTACACACATTACAAGCAAATGGCTTTTCACCAGTATGAATTCGTAGGTGATCTTGTAAACTTGCTTTTCGTGCAGAGCGATATGTACACACACTACAAGCAAATGGTTTTTCACCAGTATGAATTCTTAGGTGCTCTTGTAAACTTGACCTTGTTGTAGTGGTGTAGGTACACACGTTACAAGCATAGGGTTTTTCACCAGTGTGAGTACGTATGTGAGCTTTTAAGTTTTTTTTGTATACAGTACGATATTTACATAAAGCACATGAAAAACGCTTTTTAGGATCTTGATTTTTTTGTGGTATATTAAAGTCAAGTTTTTGTCTATTTTCTTCACCAATTGTAATATCTTTATTGTCATCTTCACCTCGGTTTTGTGAATTTCTAAGTGCATCATTACCAGGAAGCTTAGCAAGTTTCACAAAACAAGTCTGACCGAGTATACTAGCTTGCACAATTGCACTTTTGTTATTCGTATTCTTCACATCAGCTGTGTGTTGTTTACTATCCGCATCTGCAAATAAATGTTCCTCAAAGCCTTCATATGACGACAATTCCACTTCCTGTAAGGCAACATCCTCTTCTTTTATGGTAATATCTTCATTTTCATCCTCCTGTTTAAACATTCGAGCTTGAATTGGTGGAATTTGAAGTGGATCATTTAATAAACTGTTGAATTCATCTGCAGTATTAAAATCGTTTGCGATGACATTATTTGCATTATTAATTTTGTTAGTTGCGTTAATCGGCAAGGTAACTGAATGTGTGTATCCTGTGTTGCTTTCAGTCTTCAAATTATGCCTATTTACAAGATTCTCATCTGATAACAATAAATCCATGTTAGTTGTAACCGTAGAATCGCTGTTTCTAGCATTATCACGTTCACCATTATCCCCGCATACACCATTTCTTGTACTTTGTTGCAAATCATATAATAAGTCAGTAATGTCAATGCTTTTACTACTTAAAATTTTACGACTAAAACTTAGAATACGTTCCTCAGTCTGCAGGCACTGATTTTTAAAATTATAAGCAGAATGTAAAGCGCTTACACAAAATTTACAGAACACAGGATCTTTCACTAAATCGAGGACCTAGAAAAACAGCCAAGTAATAGAAATGAACAAACTAAGTTAGAAATTATGTTTACCATTTCTGGGACGCAAATCGAAAGCTGTATCTTGATCTGACAAAGTTCATCTGTCTTGGGGGCGACAAAATTTACATCAATTATTTCGTTTAAGCAGATTCTACAAATTGATTTCATATTGAAATCACAAATGGGAGATGAACTTAATCTTTTAGAACTTATGTAAGCGGATTAAATGGTAATAATTAATTTTTTATTTTTTGAAACTGATTTTCAACGCTGTAGCTTTTCTATAGGACAAGAAAATTTGTGTGAGTGTGTTTATATTTTACTGTAATACGATATTGTAACCACCTCTAACTGACAATAAAATAAAGCATAAGTTAGGTTAGATAAGTTAGATTGTAAGTTCGAACTATTATGTAAGTGTGAACTACTTTGTTATCAATTTGCCTTACCTGACCGTATTAAATTTGAAATCGGCTTTCAAGTAAAACCGTGATACTACTAATTATACGCAAACCGTATTATTACGTTTTTTAGCGTATTCCTAACAACTGCTTTTACATAGTACACATTGACTTTTTACAGAAACATAATTAGGCATTTTGATTTCGGTAGACACTAAGTCTAAATAAATGGTGGCAAAAGTAAAAGCAAATACTATATTGTGATAGGTACCATTAACAAATTGTGGCATGAAAACTTTTACAGCATCGTGGGGTATTTCTTTTTTCAATAGAAGTTAATTTCTTTACCAAATTTCTCGCTTACCTAACTTTCCTTGATTAAATTTTTCATTTTTTTTTGCCTGTAAAACCCATTCTTCTGGTGGTTCTTAATTACCTTACTAATTTCACGAACCATTCCAAGTAGTGCTGGGTTTGGGATCTCAAATATATTTTCTGCAACAGATTTTTATCCATGCATTTTTTATATTTTCTATAAGGGAAAAGCTGTTTAAAATATTTCTTTAAGTCAGCAGTGAGTGCAATGCTTCGTTGTAATACTGATATTATTAGTATAACCAAAATAGGGTTTTGTATTATAAATCAAAAGGAAAGCAGGGAGTAATTAAGTAAGCCTTCAGCTACACAAAGGGCTTACTCACCTGGTATTTCAATAAATTATACAATAAAATGCTGCCAAACGTCAAACGTCATGGAACCGCGTAGGTATTTTGCAACGTCACCCCCACCTAAATATTACTGAGATGCGACAACCCAAATAACTCTAATAACCGTGGGTTAAACGAGTGTCCAATAGGATATCGAGTACAAGGAATCCAGATGTTGAATTCACTCAAACTCAGTGTTGCCAATGTGCGGGTAATTACCCGAAATGTGGGTATTTTTGATGCATGTGGGGAATTTTGCGGGTAATCAACTTTTGCGGGTAAAATGCGGGGATTTTGACGTTTTGGAATTCTTATTAGTTATTAATTAAAAATTTAAATCCTGTACTTAAAACACGTCAACCTTTCTTTTTGTGACGCTTTGTGGTTTCGGCAATAGTCGTTTTACAGTAGCAAACTACGACTACCGTCGAAAGTCGAAGGACAAAGTTGCTGTGTAAGTGTAAAATTGCCTAACAGAGCAGACAGTCTAATAGTGTTCTGTATTATCGGTAACCCTTCACCCATTATTTCTGACGTTAGAGGTTAGAATTTTTGAAGCTGAACTGTTGCTTTGTATTTATATATATATTTTGCGAGTTTACATTATATACACAATATACTATGGCATATATAATTCTACATCATACAGGACGTCTCTCGCATCCCCTTTTCCATGTGTTTCTATGTCTCCAATCTTCTTCTTCCATATTTCTTGCTGTCATGGCCTCTTGTACACCCTCAATCCAAGTTCGACGTGGTCTTCCTCTTTTCCTTCTTTGAGATGGTCTCCATTTCAGTATTTTTTGTGGCCATCTCTCCTCTTTCATCCTTTGGACATGCCCGTACCACTTAAGTCTTTTCTCCTCTATATTGTCAATAATTGTTCCTTCTACGCCCATTCTTCTTTTTATTTCTGTATTTGGGATTCGGTCCAGTTTCGTTAAGCCACAACTCCGCCTCCAGTACATCATTTCGGTTGCTTTTATTTTCTCCATGTCTCTTTTCGTGATTTCCCATGCTTCACTTCCATACGTTGCTATACTCTGTACAATCACGTCATATACTTGCTTTGTATTTATTATTATTATTGTACATATTGCCCATAATGGATCGATTTTTATATGCAATTTCATGTTTTCTATTTTTATGTTTGTAGTTCCTTGCTCGGAAGAGAGCCTTATAAATTAATTTTGTTTTGTATTTTCATATTTATTTTGTGTTTCCTACTTTCTTTAAATTTAATTAAAAATAGTGTTATTTTTGAATTTGGCGCCCTAATATTCATTAGAACTAATCCCCCCTCCCGTTGTACCTTTCCTAGATCCGCCGCTAGTATTAGGAACATGCGGGTAAAAGCGGGTAATTTGTTTTCATACTGTGGGTAATTTAATCTTATGCTGTTGGCAACACTGCAAACTATCCCAATGCGTGATCTAGCGAGTAGTTTAACATCAATTAGTGAAAGTAGTCCACACCTCCGTGGCAGTTCTAACCTATATCTAACCAAAACTTCAACGATAAGGATGGTTGTAGCTTTATATTGCAATTAATCATAAACAAACACGTGCAAATTTTCCCGAATGAAAAAAAGGTACAGTTTTTATAAAATGTGTTATGTTTGTACCTAAAATAAAAATTATATCGGCAGATCAACTAGTAGGGCTGAAACGTCTCTAATCTTTATAATTTTATGTTCATCGACCTACCATTTGCACCATTTGTGAATTAGATATGAAGTATGTTTGTAGGATCTGCTTAAAAGAGATAACCGATTTAAAGTTTGTCGCCCTCAAGACAGAAGAACACTCTCACATTAAGATGCAGCTTTCAATTTGCGTCCCAGAATTGGTAAACATTATTTCTAAGTTAGTTCGTTCATATTTTTACTTTTCTGTTTTTCTAGGTTGTTGATTTAGTGAAAGATCCAGTTTTCTGTAAATCTTGTGTCGGTGCATTACATTCTGCTTACAATTTTAAAAATCAGTGCCTACAGACCGAGGAACGTATTCTAAGTTTTAGTCGTAAAATTTTAAGTAGTAAAAGCATTGACATTATCGACTTATTACATGATTTGCAGCAAAGTACAAGAAATGGTGCATGCGGGGATAATGGTGAACGTGATAATGCTAGGAACGGCGATTCTGCGGTTACACCAAACATGAACTTATTGTTATCAGATGAAAATCGTGTAAATGGGCATAATTTAAATACTGCAAGCAATACTTATCAATATTCAGTAATGTTTCCAGCAGATGCAGCTAACGAAATTAACAATGTAACAGTAAATACTTTCTGTAAACCTACCACACAAGCTACTGCAGATGAATTAAACAATTTATTAGATGATCCGTTTCAAAATGCACCAATTCAGCCTCGAGTGTTCAAACAGGAGAGTGAAAATGAAAATGCAGATATTACAATTAAAGAAGAGAATATTGCTTTAGTAAAAGTGGAATCGTCAGTGTCATATGAAGGCTTTGAGAATAATTGTTTTGAAGATGCAAAGAGTGGCGATCTTGCAGCTGAAGTGAAGAGTTTGGATAGCAAAGGTGCAGTTTTTCAAACCAACATTGTTACTCAGAATTGTTTTGTGAAGATTACAAGGCTTCCAGAAGGTACTGTGCGTAAACGTACCAGATTCATCTGCAAGATATGCAAATTCACATTTAGAACTAAATATTATTTAAAAAAGCATGAACTGATTCACGACAAAACAAAACGTTTTTCATTTGCTTGCAATGTGTGTCCCTTCCGCTCTTTACAGAAGTCAAGTTTACGTAAGCACTTACGAATTCACACTGGTGAAAAACCATTTGTTTGTAATGTGTGTACCTATTGCTCAGCACGGAAATCGCAGCTACAGAGACACCTACTAATTCACACTGGGGAAAAACCATTTGCTTGCAATGTGTGTACCTTTCGCACAAATCAGAAACCGCACCTACAAAAACACCTACGAATGCACACTAATGAAAAGCGATTCACTTGTAATGTGTGTAATTTTTGCTTTGCACAGAAGTCACAGCTACGTACGCACCTACAAATTCACACTAGTAAAAAATTATTTGCTTGTAGTGTGTGTACCTATTGTGCAGCACGGAAATCGCAGCTAAAGAGGCACCTACGAATTCACACTGGGGAAAAACCATTTGCTTGCAATGTGTGTACCTACCGCTCAGCACAGAAATCGCATCTACAGACGCACCTACGAATTCACACTGGTGAAAAGCCATTCGCTTGCAACATTTGTAATTTTCGCTGTACACAAAAATCTTACATGAAGCTGCACCTACAAATTCACTCGCAAGAAAAACCATTATCTTGCAATATTTGTGACTATCGCTGTAGATACAAAAAAGAGTTGGATATTCATATAAAACATCATAGTGCCGACAAAGTGTACACTTGTTCCACTTGCAAATACATCACTCCCTCTAAATGTCGTTTAACAAGACATATCAAAACTCACTTGTAATAGAAGTAGCTGTAAGTAATCATTGCTGTTACATTTTGCCTAAATAGATTCACATGCGGACTGTACTGTAGGTATTAATTGATTGCACCTCCTAGGCTATCTTTACACACCAAGGTGTGAATACTTTTTCTAATCAAATCAGCCCTCTGGCAGTTCGTTCGTTGTGTATTAGTTTTTAAAAATACAGCAAGTAGTTTTAAAACATAATTGATAATAAAACCATAGTGTAAATACAGTAGATGTATGAAGTTTTAAATGAATTTTTGTAATATTTACAATAAATTATTTAATTCTGTCTCTTGTAGCAAAAAAATGCGAATAAACAGGATTTGTTTGATTCTTATTTATATTTTAACTTCCTACGCTTTCAGTATAGGAACGAAGGTATGGATGCCATGTAAATTTTCAATTATGAGATTTTGGAGGAAATAAAAATTTTGGACCTTCAGGAACTCTATTACTCAAAACAGCATTATGAAATCAGAATCGAATTTGGTATCGCAATAGCCCTATAGAGACACAATGTTGAGAGTTCTTACCAACCCTGGATTACGTGGGAATCATGGAAAAGTCAGGAAATAACAATTTCAACTTGGAAATCGAGGATTTTAATCAAAAATTCACGAAAGTCTTGATTTTCAGTAAATAGCCCCATTATAATGACAAAGTAGGTCATGTCAAGTACAGTAGTTCATACTTGTGCAATAGTTCTAATTCCTGTATAAAAACTAACCATATTTTTCTTCTATATTAAATAAGGCTGAAGCGTTAATAACAATTACATTTTATTAAAAATATCATACGTTTCTATAGAAATAAGAATTTTATAAGTACACCAAGCAATGCAGACAGTATATGTTTATCTATTTATTAAATGAAAATGAAGCACGTTTGTAGAATCTGCTTAAAAGAAATAAATGATTTAAATTTTGTGGCCAGGGCGATGGCTGAAGCCTGGCAAATTAAGATGCAGCTTTCTATTTGTGTTCCGGAAATGGTATGAATACTTTCTCACCAAATAATCGATTACTTCTTACCTTATTGTTTTTTTTTTAAGGTTGTTGATTTAGTGAAAGACCCAATTTTCTGCAAATTTTGTGTGAGTGTTTTGCATTCTGCTTACAATTTTAAAAATCTGTGTTTAAGCACCGAGAAACATATTCAAAATTACAGTCGTAAAGTTTTACATAGTAAAAGCTTTGATATTGAGGATATGTTATATGATTTAAAACAGTGTACTACAAGAAGTAGTGGAAGTGAAAATAACGGTGAAGGTAAAAATACGAAGAACAAAAACTTAACAATAACATCAAACATAAATTTATTGTTATCGGATAAATATCTTGCAGATGGACAGAATTTGAATACTGAAAGAAATGTGTGTCAACATTCAGTAACACTGCCAATAGATGCATCCAACAAAATCAATAATTTAAACAATGTTACAGCTAACGATTTCAGTAAACCTGCTATACAAGTTACTGCAGATCAAATTAACACTTTACTAGACGATCCACTTCTGAATGCCCCAATTCAACTTCGTGTACTCAAGCAGGAAAATGAAGATATTACAATAAAAGAAGAGGATATTGCTTTACCAAAGGTGGAATGGTCATTATCATTTGAAGGCTTTGAGGATAACTTATTTGAACATGCAGAAAGTGAAGATCACACAGCTCAAGTGAAGAGTATCGATAATGACAGTGCAATTTTGCAAACCAACCTTGTCACTCAGAATTGTTTTGTAAAACTTACAACGCTTCCCAATAGTATTGTGTATAAACATAACAGCTTCTATCGCTGTACCCAACATGGAAATTTGCAGGCGCTCCCACGAATTCATACCAGTGAAAAGACATTTGCTTGTAAAGCACGTAGCATTCGCTCTTCACAAAACTCAAGTTTACCACGAAGGCACACTGGCGAAAAGCCATTTGCTTGTAATGTGTGTACCTATCGCACAGTACGAAAATCAAACCTAGAGCGGCATTTACAAATACACACTGGTGAAAAGCCGTTTGCTTGTAATGTGTGTACCTATCGCTCAGCACACAAATTTCACCTACAAAATCACCTACGTGTTCACACAGGTGAAAAGCCATTTGCTTGTAATGTGTGTAATGTTTGCTTTGCACAGAAATCGGATATGCAGAGGCATCTACGAATTCACACTGGTGAAAAACCATTCGCTTGTAGTGTGTGTAATTTTCGCTTTGCACATAAATCCGTCTTACAGAAGCATCTACTAATTCATACTGGTGAAAAGCCATTTCCCTGTAATGTGTGTGCTTTTCGCTTTGCACGGAAATCAAGTTTACAGGAGCACCTCCGAATTCACACTGGTGAAAAGCCATATGCTTGTAACGTGTGTAATTTCCGCTCTTCACAAAAGTCAGGCTTGCGTCGGCACCTACAAAAACACTCGTGAGAAAAACCATTCTCTTGTAATATATGAGTTATACAATATAGTTTACACCAAAATCGAAATGTATGCTGTGACATAGTAAATTTACCGATTCAAGCAATTATCGGTTTTGCATAATACCACTTTACTCTAAACAGGAAACAATACACAACCATTGTCATGGTAAATCGTTCACTTGTCGTTTTACATAGTCGATGTAAATGTCCATTCCCTGAAGCAGCGTATGATAGATCAAATTCTCATTGATAAAGGCCTCAAACCGAGTGTATTTGATATCAGCTTTTTCTTATTACGTTTGACACTAGCTTCACAAACATACAGCGTTGTATAAGCCACCTCAGTGCAATCTTATTTGAGTACGAAGTATTTCGCGCACTAGAGCGAAAAATATGCATGACGACAACGGTAACATTGGAAAGGAACACGGGAAAAATAACTGACAAATATCAATATTTGTTAAATTTTGTTTCTGTAGTAAAGTAACAGACTAGATTGCGATAGAATAAATCTTAATTTTTGGATTTTATTATGATTTTACTTAATTTTTTTCATTATTTCAGAAAAAATGTTGTATGCAACTCGTGCGCGAATCTTCTTTGATGCTTTCGTATGATTCTTTTCATTCTTAAGCACCAAAGTATAATTTCGCGCACTAGATACATAAATAACTATTTAAATATTGATGACCACACAAACGTGTCCAAAATCCCTAGGTTAGCGGCACGTTAGCGTGGCCCTAGTCGTAGCGAAATATTTTTGCACCTAACCTTGACACGATCACTTGTTTATGCTTCGTCACAATAACAGTTCTAACATACCTACCGAACCTAACCTTAAAAGATAGGGTTTGTTACATATTTATATTGTAATTAATCGTAAACTAATGCTCACAAATTTTTCCGAATAAAGAAAAAGTACAGTTTTTTACTAATTTTTATCCGCAGATCAACTGGTAGAGCTTATCGTCGCAACATTTAAAAGTTTATGTTCATTTCCCATTTTTGAATTAAATATGAAGTATGTTTGTAGAATTTGCTTACAGGAGGTAAACGATTTAAACTTTGTCGCCCTCAAGACAAATGAACAATCTCACATATGGATGCAGCTTTCCATTTGCTGTCCGGAAACGGTAAACATGATTTCTAAGTTAGTTTTTTAATTTTTACTTTGCTCTTTTTCTAGAAGGCTGATTTAGTGAAAGATCCTGTTTTCTGTCAATCTTGCTTAAATGCCTTACATTCTGCTTACAATTTTAAAAATCAATGTTTACAAACCGAAGAATGTATTTTAAGTTACAGTCGTAAAATATTAAGTAATACAAGCATTGACATTAAGGACTTATTATATGATTTGCAAGACAGTGCAAGACCTGATGTATGTAAGGATAATTGTGAAGTTAAAAATACTAAGAAAGAAGGTTTTGCAGTAACACCAAACACGAATTTATTGTTATCAGATGAAGATCTTGCAAATGGGCAGAATTTGAATACTGACAGCAATACGGATCAACATTCAGTAAGGTTTCCAATAGCTACAGCTAATAAAATTAAAAATGCAAACAATGCTTTCAGCAAACCGGCTATACAAACTACTGCAGATGATTTAAACAATTTATTAGATTATTCACTTCCGATTACACCAATTCAACCTCGAGTCTTCAAACAGGAGGGTGAGAATGAAAATGAAGACATTGTAGTAAAGGAAGAGGATATTGCTTTACCAAAAATGGAATCGTCATTGTCATATGCAGGCTTTGAAGGTTGTTTTTTTCAAGATGCAGGAAGTAAAGATCACATCGCTGAACTGAAGGGTTTGGATAACAAAAGTGCAATATTGCAAAAAAACATTGCTACTCAGAATTGTTTTGTGAAGCTTACAAGGTTTCCAGAAGGAATTGTGCATAAACGTAACAGATTCATTTGCAAGATATGTAAATTCACAACTGTAACTAAATATTATTTAAAAAAACATGAAGCAATACATGACAAAACAAAACGTTTTTCATGTGGCACGTGTACATTTCATACTGTACAGAAACTTTTATTAATAAAACACATGCGAACTCATACTGGTGAGAAGCCATTTTCTTGTAATGTGTGTAGCTATCGCTCAGCACATCAATCGCACCTAGAGCGACACCTACGAATTCATACTGGTGAAAAGCCATTTTCTTGTAATGTGTGTATGTATCGCTCAGCACAACAATCGCACCTACAGGAGCACCTACGAATGCACACTGGTGAAAAACCATTCGCTTGTAATTTTTGTACTTTTCGGTCTGCAACAAGTGCAACCTTAAAGCGGCACATACAAACTCATACTGGAGAAAGGCCATTTGTTTGTAATATGTGTAATTATTGCTGTTCGAGAAACTCTGTTTTGAAACAGCACTTACGAATGCATAGTGGTGAAAAACCATTCGCTTGTAATTTTTGTACTTTTCGCTTTGCAACAAGTGCAAAATTAAAGCGGCACATACTAACTCACACTGGCGAAAAGCCATTTGTTTGTAGCGTGTGTACTTTTTCCTCTGTAGACAAATCAAACTTAGTGCGGCACTTACAAATTCACACTGGGGAAAAGCCATTTATTTGTAATGTGTGTAATTTTCGCTCTGCAAGAAGATCAGGTTTAGTGAAGCATCTACGAATTCACACTGGAGAAAAACCATTTGCTTGTAATGTGTGTGCTTATCGCGCAGCTGAAAAATCGCAGCTGCAACGACACTTACAAATTCATACTGATGAGAATCAGAACACAGCAGACACAAAAAGGAGTTAAAGGCTTCTGTAAAATATGTCATAGTACAGGTTGTTTAGCAAGACATGTGAAACCAATGCTTTTAATACAAGCAGCTAATAAAGGGTGTACGTGCCATTGATGATTTTACCTCCAAGGCCTTCTTCAACCACCAGAAAGTAAACAATCGGAAATCAAAATTGGTTTGACTCTCTGGCAATTGTTGGCTATTTTCGATATTTTACTGTTTTATTTGTAAGTAGTTTTAAAATATACAAAAAACTAATTTGTAGCAATACAATCAGTGTAAAAAAATGTATGTAGTTTTGAATATTTGTTAACAATTTTTCTAATATTAATTTGCAATAGATAGATTAACTCTGTTTTTGTAACAATCAATAAACGTTTGCTTTTGTTTGATTTTTGATTATTATTCGAAACTCAATTCAGGTGTAACTGACACTAAAAACGAGATTTGAGATTAAAGGATGAAATTATATTACAAAAAAGTTCTAAGTTTAAAAGTTTGGTTTAAAATAGATAAGCATAAAACTACTTTATTTCGCTATATTTGAGTTATTTCAGTGTTACATAAATCAAAACCGAAAAAAAAGCTCGTATATTATCAAAAAAGATTTTTATATAAGAACATTATTTATAGTGATGTGCATAATCGAATGATTACCATTCGAAAGAATTTAATAATCGAATGATCATTTGGATGTTTCTATGCGGTAAGAAGTGGCAAATCTAAGTGTTTTTAAGTTAAAACAATATTACTAAAAACTGGAGTTGTCGTAAAACTCTGTATATTGTAAGGATGTTCAGATGGTTAATAAGGTGTGTTCGAAGAGATAAAATATATTTTCCAATATCACAGGTTGGGTTAGTGGGATGATTCTAATTTTTTTTTTCGAAACTGATGCAACTTCTATCAGTATGGAACAAAAACTGTCAATATGTTACTACTTTTTTACTTCAATTGGTAGATTCGAAAATTAAAAATGAGCGAAGCACTTGGCCTGGACTTTCCTATACCTGCGAAACTTAAATTTACTTATGTACAAAAGTACTTACGCACAACGTTGTAGCCCATAATAGTAGTGGTACAAAACAAACTCGCCATATTACTCTGCAAAAGGCAATTGCAATACGTCGTATAGATACCGGTCGTGCAACGAAAACAATATAATACGACGTGCAATCACAACGAGCTATGTCACCAACTAACTGCTTGCAGCTGCTTCAGCCTAATGTCGTTAGTTTGGTCAAAAGCAAATCGAAAACGTTGAAAGCCTAAAAGTTTTTGTCTTTTCGAAATTTTATGTGCACAGTAACATTGTGTCTCTATAGGGCCTTTCTCTCTATTCGGTCTCTATAGAAAATTTGATCCCGATCTGTCAAACTCGTTTTTGAGCAATAAGAATAGGCAATTAAAATTGTATCAGCGCCATTTTGAAGCTAGAAAGTTAAAAAAAAAAGATTTAGAAAATTTACTTTCAGAAAAAAAATGCTACCCAAAAAACATGTTTAACTTCCGCATTCCATTTAAAAAAGTATTATTTTATTAATAACGTTTTTATGGGACACCCTGTATAAGATTTTCGTATGTCAGTTTACAGTACGTGTCGATTCGCACAGCTTTTATTATAGTAACTTTTTTACTTATCTTTTCAAATAGCAGAAATATGTTAAAACATGTATCTTTTGACTCGGGCTGGACATCTATAAACGGCAAAATGAGATACATTTTCCTGTGTTATACATAAATTATTTTTAAAAACGAGACCAGGGACAAAAACATTGTCCTAATGTTAGTTAAATTATCTCAACAAATTTCCATAATTCCAGAACACGTGACTAACCAATATAGCAACATAGGGCGGACGTCAAAGTATCGAACGTTAGCTGTTTCCTGTGTCCATTTGTTTAACCCGTTTAACCACAACACAACAATATACTCTATCATGAACAAAACACTGGCATTTTTAATTTCAGGCGTTTTAATTGAGAAAACGTTTATTTAACACGAACAGCTAACCAAATGTATCATAGCTTTGCCCTACGTCGCCATATTGGTTTGGCTTGTGTGACGTCATGTTGGAATACTGGATACCATTCGAGGTTATGCTTTCTTTTGAACAAACCTTAATTTTGATAACTCAAACTTGGTTGCTTTTAGCGTTGATTGAAATAAATATAATAATATAATCAATGCCTTTAGGTAATTTAACTCAAGCAAATGGGAGTTTTCTCAAACTATTTCTGAAATTAGCTGCTAGATGTCAGCAGGGTTAAATCCAGCGATGTGACAAATATAATTTTGATCAAAATTTTTGTTTCAAACGTTACTGTTAAAATAAACTATATTTAATGGAATATATAATTACAATTATGTTTTGTTATGATTGAAATAATGAAACACTCATTGATCATTAGTGTTCTATTCACTCTGAAGATGCAAGCTGCAATGTCTTGCGAAACGTTAGTTTGTATGGGTTCACAAACAGCTAACAGGCATGTGCCGATTAAGTATTATTGTCTTGGCAAACAAAATACATTAAGATCAAATCCTTGTCCGCCCCAAGGTTTAAATAAACTAAGCACACGGCCCTGTTTAGGCAGGCAGGGCCTACGAACAAATATTGCTCAGACTACTAGAGCAAATGCTTGTAAAGGCAGACAAGCTACAGGTCGGTCCTTACCTGATTATGCTGGGTGTAGTTCCCAAATGACGACGCGGTCTAAGCCGAAAGTAAATTGTAATATTGACGAAACACTTATTTTTATATATTTATACTTAGTGATTCGATAGATGGCAGCACATAATACCAACCAATTATGGAGTTAACATTTTCGCCCTGTTGCTCTTTTGAAGCAAACCTCACCCACCCACTGAAGGAACGAGCGTATGCCCATTTGATGGTAACCTTGATGATGTCTGAACATGGTTGCTAATCTGTGAGGTAGTGGAAGTTGGTGTAAGTTTCACCAATGGCGGCTTTTACGCATACACAACTAATCCCTAAAGTGCCTGGTTATGGCTGCGATGACGTCACATTCGTTACGTTGGGTTAAGTGCAACTAACTCGAATCCGTCCTTCCTACCATCTATTACTTCTTTGTGCAAAACAGAGGTTGTCCAATAAAACAATGGTAAATTATCCTCGAAAAATGTCATTCATGTAATTGATGTGCTGCGGAAAAGAGGTTATTATTTGTAAGATAATAATTATTAGCAAAGGTGTTACAAAATAAAATCCTTAAAATGAATGCACTGCAAAATTAATTAAGATTGGGGAAATAAAGAAAGAAAGTTTTTTTACTTAACTAAAATAAATCTCATGTTAGTTATTAAAATTACCGCAGTAAACTAATCTAGTAGATATTCATTATTGTCAAAAAGCAGCGTTTCTAACAAAAACGGAAATATCCTTAGACCCTCCCATAAAATCAAAAATTAATGTATTGCTCAATTTTTTATAGTTTTTGAGAATAACAGCGTGACACTTTAGTTGCCGCGCTCTGTATATTCTTAGGCAGTAGTAAGTAGGACATATGTATTACAGTAGTTCACACTTACATAATAGTTCTACTTACGTTTATAACGTCCATTTTTCTAACCAGAAAGTTACTAATGTTTTGTTCTAATTTCACCTAAACAAGCAATATTTTTTTAAAGTAATATTAAAAGTTTTATTTGTAAATCGATTAATAATAGTATTTACGTGCTTCTTCATCCTGACTTGCAGTTTATGTTAACTTCTCTTGTTCGGTTAAGAATGATGCATGCTTGTAGAATCTGCCTAAAAGTGATAACTGACACAAATTTTTTGCTCCTCAAACCGTATGATTTGTCAAAGATCAAGTGCAGCTTTCGATTTGCGTCCCAGAAATGGTAACCATAATCTCTATTCAAATTAATTCATGAATTTTTGCTTACCTTATTTTCCTAGGTTGTTGGTCTAGTGAAAGATCCTGTTTACTGTGAATCTTGTGTTAGTGCCTTGGATTCTGCTTATAATTTTAAAAATCTATGCTTACGCACCGAAGAACATATTCAGAATTACAGTCGTAAAATGTTACGTAGAAAAAGCATCGACATAAAAAACTGGCTGCATGCATTACAACAGAGTACAGTGAATAATGTATCTGTGAATAACGGTGAAGGAAAAATTACAGGGAAAGAAGATTTTGCAGTAACGCCCAACATGCAACTTGCTTTATCAGATGAAGATATTGTTGCTGTGCCGAGTACGAATACTGAAAGCAGTGCATGTCAACAATCGGTAACATTGCCGATAGATGCAAGTAAGGCAAGTGCTATGCAAACTATTATGGACGAACTAAACAGTTTGTTAGATCATGCACTTGGGAATGCACCCATTGAGCCTGGAGTGTTTAAATTGGAGAATGAGAATGAAGATGTTACAAAAGAAGAAGAGGACCATATTCACCTACCAAAAGTGGAATCGATATTGTCAAATGAAGACTCTCAGGATAGCTTATGTGAAGATGCAATGAGTGATGAAGCCGCCACATTTGATAACGAAGTAGTTAATGAAAATGATGGGTCAATTTTCCAGGCTAACGTAGTCGTCCAGAATTGTTTTGTGAAACTTACCAGACTTCCTGAGAGTATTGTGTGCAATACAGTAAATACCTTAGAAAAGGTGTGCACAATGGCTGGAAAGAGAAATGTCACAAAAAAGTACTACAAATGTGATAAATGTGGATACAGTGCTAAGGCTTTCAGTTGTACTCTATGTGAATATAGAACTAAACAAAAACGTAATTTACAAAAGCATAAAGAAATTCATAATTGTGATCCAGAAAAGCCTTTCAGTTGCTTACTTTGTGCATACAAAACTAATAATAATTATAATTTAGAAACGCACAAAATACGACGCCATAGTGGTAAACGCAAATTTACGACTGGATGGGAAAATTTTTTAAAGCAACATAAGTCGATATATGATACAAAGAAACATTTTGCTTGTAAAGTGTGTACCTATCACACAACAAAAAAATTGAACTTCCAAAATCACGTACGTGTTCACACTGGTGAAAAGCCATTTGCTTGTAATGTGTGTACCTATCGTACAGCACAAAAATCGACCCTACAGAAGCACCTACGAATTCACACTGGTGAAAAGCCATTTGCTTGTAATGTGTGTAACCGTCGTTTTGCGCACAAATGTGACTTACAGAAGCATCTACGAATTCACACTGGTGAAAAGCCATTTGCTTGTAATGTGTGTAACTGTCGTTTTGCGCAGAAATCTCACCTACAGCAGCATCTACAAATTCACACTGGTGAAAAGCCATTTGCTTGTAATGTGTGTAGCCGTCGTTTTGCGCACAAATGTAGCCTACAGAAGCATCTTCGAATTCACACTGGTGAAAAGCCATTTGCTTGTAATGTGTGTAACAAACGTTTTGCGCAGAAACCTTGCCTACAGCAGCATCTACAAATTCACACTGGTGAAAAGCCATTTGCTTGTAATGTGTGTACCTATCGTACAGCACGAAAATCGACCTTACAGCTCCACCTACGAATGCACACTAGTGAAAAGCCATTTGCTTGTAATGTGTGTAACTGTCGTTTTGCGCAGAAACGTCACTTACAGCAGCATCTACAAATTCACACTGGTGAAAAGCCATTTGCTTGTAATGTGTGTACCTATCGTGCAACACAAAAATCAACCCTCCAGAAGCACCTTCGAATTCACACTGGTGAAAAGCCATTTGCTTGTAATGTGTGTAATTTTCGCTGTGCACAAACGTCAAACTTACAGCGGCACTTAAAAATTCATTCATGAGAAAAAGCATTCTCTTGTAATATACAAGGTTAGTTCATGCCAATCCGGAATTACTCAATAAATATGTTTTAACACTTTTAGCATTTAATCAGGCATTGTTTTATGCTATTTGTTTCCTTTGGAATTATATTATAAATTTTTAATGCAGTGAAATTTAGATATTTCTGACTTTTGGTTTTATTAGTAATATGTAAGTTTTAATGGTTACTTCTTGTGTCGTAGTCGTGTGAAATAATTAGATTTAATTTAGGATTTTTATACAAAAATAATAAAACTGCTTTGGTGTACATATTTGTTATATTTATTTAATAACCCACTTTCTTAAAATAACTTTTAGTTGGATAAACAGATTGTTTTTTTATACATTATTTATCTCTGATTAATTTCTATAGGTAATAAATGAGACTGATACCTAAATATCCCCGACAGACAATGGTGTATTCTATTAATGATTCTACAAGTTGATAATAATAATTCAGTATGTGGAGAAGTGGCGTTTTGAAGAGTATCTAAGAAAATCCGAAATTAAAACAAACTGTTTTGCAATCGCAACTAAACACAACTGATTAGAGCTTATAGTATCCTAGGTAGGTCGTGTTACAATGACTATCACTGTTTAATTCCCGTCGATTAACGTTGTTACCTAAATTTTATGTACCAGTGTAACGAGGGAACCTGGCTGCAACAGTTTAAAATTTTATAAAAATTAGTTTGTCGTGTGTTTCCTAGTGATATCTCAGGTATGCATTGGAGTTGTCTAATTTTCTGGTTCTAATTAACCTAGAAATTCCTAATTAAATGTCTTACGAAGCTTGTGCCGAATGCATATGGTAAAGCATGAACTTTAACGTTGAAACGTCAAATTGTGGGTCAATTTGGTGCAAATGAATTTAAGCAATGTCAAATGGTTTATGGAATTTTACACTGTGAAAATTAGCTTTAAACTACTTTCGAAAACCTCTGGGAATATCAACAGTTACCGGATAATTTAGACTGTAATAAAATGGATGGAAATAAAATGTTGCGTTTTCGAAACACCCGAATGTAGCCGAAGCGTCAGAAAAAAAGGAAGATGAGAAAAGCGGGGGAGAGGGAGAGAAACGTACCGTTCGGGAGGGGTCATTTGCTTAATTGTTGTTTAATGCTTTGTAAACTATGTAATATGATTTATGTACATTAAATACACACACAGATATTTAAAATTGTATAAATAGGGGTAAAAAAAATTTTTATTCACAGTCTTCTGTTTATTTCCGACGAATTCTGGTTTCTGAGTTATTCAGGGTAATTCAACCTTTCCTAAACCTTCATTTTAGTAGAAGGTTGCAATGTTACACCAGGAAGATGTAAAAACTAACAAACACTTTTCAAACTGCTATGCTGTATCGGTTAAACCACCTTGACTAACCTACCAACCAGTGATATTTGGTCACATGGTGCATATAAATCATAAAGTTTAAGATTTACTTCCTGTACGTTTCCAACCGACATTTTGCAGAAATACGTGTTTTGGACCTCCAAGAACTGGAGACGCTTTGTAACTCCCAAACTGATGGACCGATTAGGAATACGCTGAAATTTACATCAATAATTCATCAACAAATTAAGCTTTTCAAAACAAAACTGAAACGGAAGTAGAAATTAGACGTGCTCTTTTGGTGGAATATTTTTTGAAAAACCACTTTGTCAAATTTAAAAACGGAATCTAATATAGAAAACCTGTGAACAAAGCAAATGCTTTTTTTCTATCCTTTTAGCGTCAAAATGGCGGCGAATAAAATTTGGACTTTAACACTTTATTCGGTACTCAAAAAGCATCTTTATTAATAAACGGGGTACATAAAAAAATTCTGTTTAAACTAAATTGATCATCAGTGATGGTAGAATAAGATTCACAACCTGTGTAGATGCAGCAATATTTAGGGGGAGGGTAATTTTTCCATTCCTAACCGAGTTATAATGTGAGTGAATAAATTCGGTTGCCTATAGTACGACGTGCAGCTGATCGTGCCCTCTTTATTGTAAGCATCTGGGTCGAGAGAAATTGTTATTGCCTTAAGTTTGAAATAACTTATAGCTCATGCAAGCTAACCTTTATTAGATAAGCTGTTTTCTTATCAACCATTTCTATTGAATCTAGGTCAATATAGTTTGTATATCATTTAAAGCTCACATTGGGCCGGCGGGTGGTCTAGTGGTTAAAGTCCCAGGCTTTGAAACTAGACTCTCAATGGCAGTTGGTTCGATTCCACTGCTCGTCACAAATTTTTCTGAATAAGTTAAATCTGACGAGTCCATGGATGGTGTATGTAGGTGTGTATGTTGGGTTGCATGTCTTTCAGGGGTGGGGCATGTTAGACCGGTGAAAAGCCTTAGTGTGCTGAGCCCGGGTAAGGGGGTGGGATGGGAATCATGGGGTCGTGCTCACGCACGGCTTCATGATTCTTTTTAGAAAAAAAAAAGCTCACATTATCCAAGAAAAAGGTAAATCCTCGAATACTTGGGTGTTCACCTATTCTACAGAATTATAATTATACTTTATAGAGCATCGTAGAGGAACCAAATGTAATACAGATTAGATTAAATTAAAACTTTTTTATTTAGAATATGCTAAAATATACGGTATGTTCAATTTTAAACAAAACTATTTTATGGAATAACTCCAAAGGGAGACGCTCAATTGTTCTCTTGAATACAGCAACGTAATCAGCGCAAACAACTGTAGGTAATACTTTAGTAACTTGATCAACTTTGTAGCTCTGATAACAACGAAGTTAGCAATGGTGCCCCGATAATTTCGAACAGTCGATATAGAATTATGATGGTTGTTTTGGGTTGTGTTATATATCGAATTTTTATTAAGGAGAATAAAGAATACATGTAATACTGGCTTTAATGTTTTTAATTATTAAGCAAGAAACGAGTGATGGTTCAAACACAAAAAATAGCTTGTAGTTTTTGCTGAAGGTGCCAATTTATAATAAAATCTTTACATGAATTCTAAGTATTGTATAAAATATATTGGTGGTGGAGCTGTGAATGAAATTTATAATTTTGTTTTGCAGTAGAAATTTATTTGGTTACAGTTTTACTTGAATTATTATTAAAATTATACAAAATGACCACTGCGCCATAAAGACAGAATTGTCATTTGAGCAGTTAAAGATTGCTGTAGGGAAATATAAGGAAGATATATACAGGGTGATTCAAAATTTTACCGACAAACTTTGAGAGATGATTCCTTATGAAAAAATAGGGTGTATCAACATGTCTCCCATCCTTCCTGAGATATAGCCCTCTAAAGATAGTGCACTTAAATCAAGTTTTATGTTATATCTGCCGTAAGTTGAGATACTTCATTCAAATCTACGCCAACTCGATTTTTCACAAAAATATTTATTTATCTCAAAAACTGTTAAATTCAGTGATTTTAACAAGACCTTTTTTGTGTAATTTGATACATAGAATACGATTTTCAATTTATAAGGTAAAAATTGTCAATATCTTAACAATGCATTTAGATATACCTGGATCGTCCTTCCCTCACACATCTATCTACGCCCTTGGTTTATCAACTTGAACGAAAACAATTGAAAATGTAATATCATCAATAGCAAAATATTCACACAAATTTTAAATCAAATATCTCAATTTAAAGTGGAAATATTATTTGAAATGTGATTTATTGACTGCACAATTTTTCTCCTGGTATTTTTTAATTGTTAAGAAATATTTAAAACTACATACATACATTGCTTCATTTACACTACATATTAATTTATACAAATTACATTCTTTTGTGTATTTTAAAACTAATAAAAAATCATACTACAACTAAAATATATTAAACTTCAAAAATAGCCAAACAACTGCCAGAAAGTCAAATAAACTTTGATTACTGCTCGTTTGCGCTCTGGAAGAAGGTATTGGATGTACAGAGTGGCTAGGAAAACCCCGGCCACTTTTCTTGCGGCGGTCAAGAGATGGCGCTTTAGTAAAGAAAAATTAAATTAAAATACTGGCAACAACGCAGAATCCAAAAGCTTTTTGTTATTAAATACGCCCCATATTAAATCAAAACAACTAAAACGTCTTGGATTCTGTGTTGTTGCCAGTATTTTAATTTAATTTTTCTTTACAAAAGCGCCATCTCTTGACCGCCGCAAGAAAAGTGGCCGGGGTTTTCCTAGCCACTCTGTACAATAATTTACTATCAGTACAGTACGTGCTAATCTAGAAAAATATAACATCAATCAAACCTTTCATTACGGCTGTGTGTATTACTAGCACTGCTTTCACCTCTCTTGCTGAACAACCGTTATAAGCTGTTATTTATTAGCAAATGAAACAAATTTATACTTTGTACTATGCCATTTTACATCAACCTTTAACTTGTATTTTTATCAGAGTTGTACCTATACATTTTCCTATGTCGTCTAAAGTGAGGTCCGTGTGAAATTTTAGAGTTACATAAATTGCGTGAAAGGTTTTCTCCAGTATGAATTTGTAAGTGCTTGTCCAAGTGTATTTTTTGTATAGAGCGATAGGAACACACATTACAAGCAAATGGCCTTTCACCAGTGTGAATTTGCATGTGCTTCTGTAAACATGCTTTTTGCGCAGAACGATAGGTACACACATTACAAGCAAATGGCTTTTCACCGGTGTGAATTTGTAGGTGTGTCTGTAAGCATGATTTTTGTGCAGAGCGAAAGGTACACACATTACAAGCAAAAGGCCTTTCACCAGTGTGTGTTCGCAGGTGTCTCTGTAAGTTTGAATTTAGAGCAGCGCGATAGGGACACACATTACAAGCAAATGGTTTTTCACCAGTGTGAATTCGTAAGTGCAATATTAATGAATCTTTCTGTACAGTATGAAATTTACACCAACGACATGAAAAACCTTTCGCTTCATCATGAATAAGTTCGTGTTTTTTTAAATAATATTTAGTTCCAGTTGTGAATTTGCATATCTTACAAATGAACCTGTTATGCTTATTTACAATATCATCTGGAAGCTTTGTAAGTTTTACAAAACAATTCTGAGAGACAGTGTTGGTTTGCAAAATTGCACTTTTATTATCCATACTCATTGCTTCAGCTGTGTGATCTTCACTCTCAGCTTTATCCTCAAAGCCTTCTTCATATGACAATGACGATTCCACTTTTGGTAAGGCAATATCCTCTTCTTTTATTGTAATATCTTCATTTTCATCTTCACCCTCCTGTTTGAACACTTGCGGTTGAATTGTTGTAATCGGAAATGGATTATCTAATAAACTGTTTAATTGAACTGCAGTATTTTGTATAGCAGAAGTACTGAAACCATTTTCATTATCGAATTTGCTTGGTGCATCTATTGGAAATGTTACTGAATGTTGACCTGTATTGCTTTGAGTATTAAAATCCTGTCCGTTTTCAAGAATTTCATCAGGTAACGATAAATTCATGTTTGGCGATACTGCAAAATGTTCTCTCTTTGTATTTTCAGTTTCACTATTATCTGTACTTTGTTGTAAATCATACAATAACTCCTCAATGTTCATGATTTTACTATGTAATACTTTACGATATTTAATAAGTTCCTCGGTGCGTAAGCACAGAATTTTAAAACTGTAAGCAGAGTGTAAGCTGCTCACACAAGATATACAGAAAACAGGATCTTTTACTAAATCGACAACCTAGCAAAACCACACAGTAAATTTTAATGAAATAATTTGGAAACTATGCTTACCATTTCTGGGACGCAAATCGAAAGCTGCATTTTGATCCGAGAGTACGATTCATTAGTCTTGAAGGCAACAAAATTTAGAGCAGTTGCCTCTTTTAAGCAGATTCTACAAATGTGCCTCATATTTAATTATAAAAACTGTAAGGCTTTTAGAACTTAAGTGAGGTTTAAACCGTCCAATTCATCCTCGGATACAACTTTAGTTTCAGGTAAGTAAAACCCTAAAATGTTTCAACAATGTGCTTTTTCTTTATTAATAGAAGGGGGTAATTATATTTAAGTAAAATGCAAATTTGTAACCAGTAACTTAGAAATGTTTTGGGTATAGTAATATGAACTAATATGGAAGTATAAACTACTTTACTGAAAGCTATATTTTGCTATTTTTATACGCCGCGTCTAGCTCCACGTTAACGTGGAGCATTATAATATTTTTGGATTCACGCGAGACGTCACAATCCTGCGCACTAATTTAACAGTGAGCAAATGCAACTTTGTTTTCGTATTTTTTATTTAAAAATATGTATAACTGCTCTTAACCATAACCTCGCGCATACAGTAAAGACCAACAACACTTTTAAAAAAAAGCAGTATAAAATAAAAAAAAAGTTTGGGCCCTACCGAGATTCGACCCGTCACCTGTTTATGCACTAAAACGCTGTGCAGCCGCATGTTCACCTTAGCCACTACGAAGTTGTAGGCAGTCGCTAAAACACGTAATAGAAACTTCAGTCAGACCGTGCAGATGACGTTTCGCTTGGATTTAAATATATTTTAATGCTCCACATTAACGTGGAGCTAGACATGGTGATTTTTATATCTCGAACCGGTTTTTACAACGCACAGAGGCTGACTGCGGGGATGCATGGGTGCTCGAGCTCCCCTGAAAGCTAAAAAATCAAGCTTTCATGAGAAAAACGACGAATAAATTAAACCTAAACGTTGTTTAAATCTATAGTAGAATTATCATATTTTAAAATTCCTGAATTAAAATTCGACCCTAACTTATTTTTTACATAATTAATATCAACCCTTGTTCACCTTATAAAATATTGAATAGAATTTCACCCAAATATTTGATGTACAAAATTCTATAGTAAATATTTTAATTACTGGTTTCACTAGTACTAGCACCCCTATCGCTAAAATAATCCGGCGGGGAAGGGGGGAGCAGTAGCAAGCCACCATGTACACAATAAAAATATAAAGTGATTTGCAAAATGGGGGAAAAAATATCGCCGGTGGGCGGGATCGAACCGAGGACCAAAACGCGGAAGGCAAGGGTTCACGCCTCTACACCACTAAGATGTGTTGCAGAACGGTTTTTAGGTTGCCTACACACAGGGCCAGCTTTTTAGGGTGGGGCAGGTGGGGTAACTGCCTCGGACGGCACTTTCAAAGAGCGGAAAATAATTTAACATTGATAGGGGGGGGGGGGCTGAGTATGTAGATTTGCCCTGCCAGCATTTGCTTGTCGAGCCGTATTCTGTATAAGAAAGTCAGTGCAAGAATAATATCTACAAGTTGTGACCAGAATGTAGCTGAAAGTCCAAAACGACCGCCTATGCGGGCCTCGGGTCTCTTTCATTACTGGTAATATCGGATAATGTTGAAGTACTAATGTTTCAGTGGTATATTAACTTTGTGATTTCTGATTTGGCAAAGTCGGATATAGCGCAGTTTATGCAATGTTGCTTAAACTCTACATAAAATGTATTATAATAAGTGTAATATTACATGTATCAAAAAGCTATTGTTTACCTAATCTGGTTCTGGCTGTGCTGTATTTTAATCACTATATTCACAGATAAAAGATATCTACGTATAGTTATATTATTTGGAATTTGTTTACTTCTATAAATACTGTTTATTTAGGAGACATATCTGTCTCTGGCTTGTGAGTTTCTTGACAAGTAGGTCAAATGTAGTACAGTGGTCCACACTTCTGAAATAGTTCTAAGTGCTATCTAAAATCTAACCCAAAACAAATCTGTGTAACGTAATCAGAAATATATATCATATTTGCATACCTTTTATATCCTCTCATATTTTTGAATTGAAAATAAAGCCCCCTTTGTAGAATCTGCTTAAAAGAAATAACTGATTTTAATTTTGTTACCATCAACATGGATGATGCTTTGCAGATTAAGATGCAGCTTTCTATTTGCGTTCCGGAAATGGTACAAATGCTTTCTAACCAAATAATTCATTAATTTTTTCTTATTATTTTTTTAGGTCATTTATATAGTGAAAGACACAGTTTTCTGTACATTTTGTGTGAGCGCTTTGCATTCTGCTTACAATTTTAAAAATTTGTGCTAAGCACTGAGCAACATATTCAAAATTACAGTTGTAAAGTTTTTTGCAGTAAAAGCATCAATATTGAAGATTCATTATATGATTTAGACCAGACTACAAAATATAGTGTATGTGAAAATAATGGTAAAAGGTAAAAATATGATGAACGAAGACTTAACAATTACACCGAACATGAATTTCTCGGTATCGGATGAAAAGCTTGCAGATAGACAAAATTTTAAGAGTGAAAGCAATATGTGTCAACTCACAGTAACATTTCCCTTAGATGCATCCAACAAAACCAATAAATTGAACAATGTTACGGCAAATGATTTCAGTGAACCGGCTAATCAAGTTGCTACAGATGAATTAAACAATTTACTACAGGATCCAGTTCGGGATGCACTAATACTGTCTCGAGTGTTTAAACAAGAAGTTGAAAATGAATATGAAGATATTACAATAAAAGAAGAAGATATTTTTATACCAAAAGTGGAATCGTCATTGTCATATGAAGGCTTTGAGGATAATTTATTTGAAAATGGAGAAAGTGAGCGTGACACAGCTAAAGTGAAGAGTATTGATAATGACAGTGCAATTTTACAAACTAACATTGTCACTCGGAATTGTTTTGTTAAACTTACAAGGCTTTCTGATAGTATTATGTATAAACATAACATCTTCATTTGCAAGGTATGCAAATATACAACTAAGAACAAAAATTTATTAAAAAAACATAAAGTGATTCATGCCAAATCAAAAAGGCTTGCATGTGCTTTATGTAACTGTCATACTATATGCAAATGTTTATTAATAAAGCACATGCGAACTCATACTGGTTTAAAGCCATTTGCTTGTAATGTGTGTAACTATCGCTCAGCATACAGAAGCCACCTACAGAGTCACCTACGTATTCACTCGGGTGAAAAGCCATTTGCTTGTAATGTGTGTACTTATCGTACAGCACAAAAACAGCACCTAGAGCGGCACTTACAAATTCACACTGGTGAAAAGCCATTTGCTTGTAGTGTGTGTACCTATCGCTCAGCATACAAAAGCCACCTACAGACTCACCTACGTATTCACTCGGGTGAAAAGCCATTTGCTTGTAACGTGTGTACCTTTCGCTGTTCAGATCAGTCAAGTTTACAGAGGCACCTACGAAAACACACTGGTGAAAAGCCATTTGCCTGTAATGTGTGTACCTATCGCGCTTTAAATAAGTCAACTTTACAGAGGCACTTGCGAATTCACACTGGTGAAAAGCTGTTTGCTTGTAGTGTATGTAACGTTTCCTTTGTATCGAAGTCGGATCTGCAGCAGCATCTACCAATTCACACTGGTGTAAAACCATTTACTTGCAATGTGTGTAATTCTCGCTTTGCACAGAAATCAGGCCTACAGAAGCATCTACAAATTCACACTGGTGAAAAGCCATTTGCTTGTAATGTGTGTACCTTTCGTACTGCAAGAAAATTAAATTTAAGGGAGCACCAACGCGTTCACACTGGTGAAAAGCCATATGCTTGTAATACGTGTAAATATCGCTTTAGAACAGGGTCAGAGCTAAAGAAGCACCTACTAGTTCACACTGGCGAAAAACCATTTGTTTGTAATGTGTGTACCTTTCGATGTGCAAGAAAATTAGGTTTAAAGGAGCATCTGAACATTCACACTGGTGAAAAGCCATTTGTTTGTAATATGTGTACCTTTCGCTGTTCAAGAAAGTCAGGCTTACAGAAGCACCTACAAGTGCACTCGGAAAAAAAAACATTCGGTTGCAGTATATGTAGCTTTGCTTTTTCACACCAAGATAGTTTCAGGAAGCACATGAAAAAACATCAGAAACCGACTTGAACTTGCAGTATTTGTGATTATCGGTGTACATTCAAACAGCAGTTAAAGACTCATATCAAATATCATAGTGCAAACAAACTGTAAACAAATACATTACTCTCTCTAAAGCTTCTTTAACAAAACATATTCAAACGCACTTGTAATAGAGCTTTGCAGTAGTTGGACTTGTTCTTGTGTCCCGTAAATTATTTTATCTAAATAAACCTATAATGATTTATTAAAGTACCTTGCTGTATTTAATTAATAAACAAAAATGCTAGTTTTTCAAAAAAAAAAGATTTACGTTTCTACTTAGCTATTTTTAATTACTTTATACTTTATGTCTAATTAATTGCAATGTTTTATACACATTTTGTTACATAAATTTGAATTGGCGGTCCTATGAAGGGTCATAATAGGCGCCAAAATTCTTATGATAAACTTGTAATGCCCCAATTCTTGCAGCTCAACCGCATCTAAATGAAGGCAGAAACATATAGGACACAACACCATAATCAAACGACAATAATAGCAAATAGATTATATATGTAAAATTATATAAATTTTGTGTTTATAACACGCAATCATTGTAACCAAATCAAAATAAATTTTATAAATTATCGTAGCAAAATGTGTTCAAAAACAATTAAATAATTATAAGTTTTATAAATATTGTAAGGCAGAATCGTAAAAACATGTCGATAAGTCAGCGTAATAATACGTACGTTAAATTGTATCATAAAATAAATGCAATCAAAATGGCAATAAAAGTAAATATAGCCAAAATAGTGAAATATATATTTTTCGCTAAACAGAAAATCCAACAATTAAACTGATTAATATCAAAACTTGTCGTTTAAAATTAACCACTGTTTGTAGAGGCTCGCACAAATCTCTTATATACAGGGTGGCTTAAATTTCCTCACCACCATTGGGATCTCGGAAACGGTAAGAGATACAAAGTCGGTTAAATAAGATAAAAGTTGCCTGTTTAGCCGAGCCATTTAATCTTGGTTTTGTTTTATTCCGAAATACCCATAGCCTACTAGAAACAATCGAAAAACAGAAAAAGTGGATTTTTTTAAATACAATATCTCTGTTTATAGCGAAAATAAAAAAAAAAATTACGGAAAAAGTTGTAGATCTAGTATTAAGCAAAAATATTTTCACGATTGTATTTTGCTTCGTTTTCGAGATATAACGCAAAATGGAAACCATATTTTATTTTAACATCATTATATTCCTTATTGTTTTCTCTTTTCAAAAATGTATGCAATGATATATTTAGTTTTAGTTCCCACGAAGATATTAAATAAAAACGCTCCTTGTATCGGTCACTCATAGAAATGGTATTCAAAACATTTAAAGCTTCCTTAACATAATATAACAACATAAAATCATGTTTCTATTAAAACAATTGCAAAAAAATATAAAAATTGGCGATTCCTTTGAACATTTATTGTAGTGTATATCAGAAGTTAGTGTTAGTATTTTGCAGTTAAAAAATAG
Organism: Ctenicera cuprea; assembly: GCA_958336395.1. Lineage (NCBI taxonomy): Eukaryota > Metazoa > Arthropoda > Insecta > Coleoptera > Elateridae > Ctenicera > Ctenicera cuprea. The sequence goes on along the minus strand of OY284489.1, from coordinate 4,438,505 downwards.
GTGCGGTGAGGTGGCGAGTAGAAAACTATGATTTACATTATAACTTGTAACTCTCCCCTCGCCACCTCTTTGAAATCACGTGTGGGAAAGAAAGATTGGGGAAATGTAATAATTCTAGTAACCGATTATTTCAAGGCAGCCAGGATTGTTACCGTACTCCATCCCCAAAAGTAAGTTCAGGGCGGTGACAGGTGGGAAACTGATTTCTATTATAGCTTTCCACTGTTCACCTCTCTGAACCTATCTCTTGGTGGGGGTGGGGTGGGGAGGAGCAGTAAAAAAATCATTCTAGTAACCAATTTAACAAAATAAAATCATTTTACTATGAAAACAATTTCAAAAATTTAATTAATTGCCTAATTTTGATTCTTATTTGGAAATTAGTTCAGATTTAGTACAGTAGTCCACACATATGAAATAGTTCTAAGTGCTATCTAAAAATCTAACCAAAAACATTTGTACAAAATTGTAATTAGAAACAATATTTTTTCTGTATTAAAAAAAGTTACAGTGATAAACAAAATTACAGTTAATACAGAACTAAAATTTTTAGTAGGCTAATCAGCCCACCATACTACATACATTTTATATCCTCCCTTATTTGTGAATTGAAAATGAAGCACATTTGTAGAATCTGCTTAAAAGAATAACTGATTTAAGTTTTGTGACCATCAACTTGAATGAATCTTCGCAGATTAAGATCCAGCTTTCTACTTGCGTTCCGGAAATGGTGTAAATACTTTTGAATCAAACTATTCATAAATTATTACTTTATTGTTTTTTCAGGTCATTTATCTAGTGAAAGATCCAATTTTCTGTAAATTTTGTGTGAGCGCATTGCATTCTGCTTACATTTTTATAACTTTGTGTTAAGCACCGAGCAACATATTCAAAATTAGGGTTGTAAAGTTTTATGCAGTAAAAGCATCAATATTGAGGATTTATTATATGATTTAGACCAGATAACAAAAAAGTAGTGTATGTGAAAATAATATTAAAGGTAAAAATATGATGAACGAAGACTTAACAATAACACCGAACATGAATTTATTGTTATCGGGTGAAAATCTTGCAGATAGACAGAATTTCGATAGCGAAAGCAATATGTGTCAACTCACAGTAACAGTTCCGATAGATGCATCCAACAAAATCAATAAATTGAATAATGTTACCGCAAATGATTTTAGTGAACCGGCTAAACAAGTTGCTGCAGATGAATTAAACAATTTATTACTGGATACAGTTCGGGATGCACCAATACTATCTCCAGTGTTTAAACAAGAGGGTGAAACTGAAAAGGATGATATTACAATAAAAGAAGAGGATATTGTCTTACCAAAAGTGGAGTTGTCATTGTCATATGAAGGCTATAAGGATAATTTATTTGAAGATGGAGAAAGTGACGATCACACAACTAAAGTGAAGGGTATTGATAATGACAGTGGAAATTTGCAAACTAACATTGTCACTCAGAATTGTTTTGTTACACTTACAAGGCTTCATGACAGTATTGTGTATAAACATAGCAGGTTAATTTGCAAGGTATGCAAATATACAACTAAGAACAAACATTTATTAAAAAAACATAAACTGACTCATGACAAATCACAAAGGCATGCATGTGCTTTATGTAACTTTCATACTATACACAGATGTTTATTAATAAAGCACATGCGAACTCATACTGGTTTAAAGCCATTTGCTTGTAATGTGTGTACATATCGCACGGCACGGCAGTCAAACCTACAGATGCACTTACGAATTCACACAGGTGAAAAGCCATTCGCTTGTAGTGCTTGTACCTATCGCTCAGCATTCAAAAGCCACCTACAGAATCACTTACGTGTTCACACGGGTGAAAAGCCATTTGCTTGTAATTTGTGTAATTATCGCTGTTCACAAAAGTTACATTTGCAGTACCACCTTCGAATTCACAGCGGTGAAAAGCCATTTGCCTGTAATGTGTGTAACTATCGCACAGCACGCCAATCAAACCTACAGATGCACCTACGAATTCACACTGCTGAAAAGCCATTTGTTTGTAGTGTGTGTACCTATCGCTCAGCATACAAAAGCCACCTACAGAGTCACCTACGTATTCACTCGGGTGAAAAGCCATTTGCTTGTAACGTGTGTACCTTTCGCTGTTCAGATCAGTCAAGTTTACAGAGGCACCTACGAAAACACACTGGTGAAAAGCCATTTGCCTGTAATGTGTGTACATATCGCGCTTTAAATAAGTCGACTTTACAGAGGCACTTGCGAATTCACACTGGTGAGAAGCCATTTGGTTGTAGTGTGTGTAACGTTTCCTTTGCATCGAAATCGGATCTGCAGCAGCATCTACCAATTCACACTGGTGTAAAACCATTTACTTGCAATGTGTGTAATTCTCGCTTTGCACAGAAATCAGGCCTACAGAAGCACCTACGAAGTCACACTGGTGAAAAGCCATTTGCTTGTAATGTTTGTACCTTTCGCTGTTCACAAATGTCAAATTTACGGGACCACTTACGAATTCACACTGGTGAAAAACCATTTGCTTGTAATATTTGTACCTTTCGCTCTTCACGAAAGGTAGCTTTACAGGATCACCTACGAATTCACACCGGTGAAAAGCCATTTGCTTGTAATGTTTGTAATTTTCGCTTTGCACAGACATCGTCCCTACAGAAGCATCTACAAATTCACACTGGTGAAAAGCCATTTGCTTGTAATGTTTGTACCTTTCGCTCTTTACGAAAGGCAGCTTTACAGGACCACCTACGAATTCACACTGGTGAAAAGCCATTTTCTTGTAATGTTTGTACTTTTTGCTGTACAAATAAGTCAAATTTACAGAAGCACCTACGAATTCACACTGGTGAAAAGCCATTTGTTTGTGATGTTTGTACTTTTCGCTCTTCACATAAGTCAAGTTTACGGGTCCACTTACGAATCCACACTCGTGAAAAGCCATTTGCTTGTAATGTGTGTAATTTTCGCTCTTCACAGAGTCAAAACTTAAAGCAGCACTTACAAATTCACTTATGAGAAAAAACATTTTCTTGCAATATACAAGGTTAGTCACGAATACCTGTAAGTGGAAAAACCTTTAATTGTAATACTTTTAATTATGTTAAATAATAAGTATATTTAGTTCCATTTATATTTCGATATTTAGCTTAGAAATAATTATAGTTTATTTTGTACTTTAGTTTTTCAAAGTATGTAGTATGTAAGTGCAAATAAAAAAGTTTATATTTCATTATTTATTTATTACTGATAGCTTTTAGAACTTAAGAGGTTTAAACCCCACTACTTCATCCACGGATAAAATTTTAGTTTCAGGTAAGTAAAAACCTAACACATTAAAATTGATTTTTTTTGTAAAAATACAAGGAGGTAATTATATTTAATTACAATGCTAAGTTGTAGCCAGTTTTGGTTATAGTAAGTCGAGCTAATTATAAACTACTTTACTGAGGTGTATTATTTTGCTATTCTTGTATCTCGAACCGGGTTTTACATCACCTGTAACGCATAGGCGCCAACTGCGGAGATGCTCGGGAGCTGGAGCACCGTAAGAGCTGCACCAGGCTTCCCTGAGAAAACCGACAATCAAATTTAAATGTTGTTGAAATCTATAGAACTATGCAGGATTACCATATGGTTTTTACATATTAAATTAAAAAACCGACCCTGATCTATTTTCTATATAATTAATATCAATGATTATTCAACTTATAATATATTAAACAGAAAACTTTCAGCCAGATATTTTTGACGTACAAAATTCTATTGCAAATAATCGGGGTAAGTATATAATAATCCAATCATATACTACTCGTGAACTGAAAAACAATCTGGGAAAATCACTCCTGCGTAGCAACTCGTGTTGGTTTTGCAAAAGAAAATTCTTCTCGGCGCTATTGCGACGACAAAAATATTGAAAAAAACCTACGCTCGTTGTCATGCCACATTTTCGTAAAATGCAGTAGACTGTTCAATTCATCTGTCATCTGTCAAAAATTGTCCAATGAAAATCTGGAATTTAGTGTTTCTCAGCCAATAAAAAAAATAGGGGTGCATATATCTTCCGGAAGGGTATTCAAATGACTATTTTAAACAATCAATATTACAATTTACTTTCGGCTTAGACCGCGTCGTCATTTGGGAACTACACCCAGCATAATCAGATAAGGACCAACCTGTAGCTTGTCTGCCTTTACAAGCATTTGCTCTAGCAGTCTGAGCAATATTTGTTCGTAGGCCCTGCCTGCCTAAACAGGGCCGTATGCTTAGTGTATTTAAACCTTGGGGCGGACTAGGATTTGCTCTAGAAGTCGAAGCAATATTTGTTCGTAAGCCCTGCCTGCCTAAATAGGGCTGGGCTGTGTGCTTAGTTTATTTAAACCTTGGGGCGGACAAGGATTTGCTCTAGAAGTCTGAGCAATATTTGTTCGTAGGCCCTGCCTGCCTAAACAGGGCTGTGTGCTTAGTTTATTTAAACCTTGAGGCGGACAAGGATTTGATCTTAATGTATATTGTTTGCCAGAACAATAATACTTAATTGGCTTATGCCTGTTAGCTGTTTGTGAACCCATACAAACTCTAGTTTGTAAATAATAGTAGTTTATTCAATTATTTAATAGAAAACTGAACTAAAGATATTATTCTACAATTTGTTGTCTCCAGTTTTTTAAATCATTTCAAACGGTACTGATTTACTCCTCCTTTTTTCTGTGGAGACATGTCTAAAAATAATAGTGTTATTTGACGCCATTGCCATTGGCCCAATTCTTAGTACGCCACTGTTTAGGTCTTCTATTTAGGCACCTTGTATAAATACAAGTTACCACTCCTGCAGTAGTTCTAATTAATATCTAACCTAACCAATACATTTCTAAGTGCCAGCTTTACATTCTAATTCTAAACAATATTAGCTTTATTATGTATTAAAGAAAACGAGTATGAAAAATATCTTACGTATCTACTAAAAATTGAAATTTGATAAATAAGCAAGCAGTGCCCCAATTAACCTTTAATCCTTGCCAACAGTATAAGTTCCTGTAATCATCTGCTATTTGTCAATTAAAAGTGAAGCACCTTTGTAGAATCTGCTTAAAAGCAGTAACTGATTTATATTTTGTGACCATCGACATGGATGACGCTTCGCAGATTAAGATACAGCTTTTTGTTTGCGTTCCGGAAATGGTATAATTACTTTCTAACCAAATAATTCATCAATTTTTACTTTATTGTTTTTTAGGCTATTTATCTAGTGGAAGACCCAGTTTTCTGTAAATTTTGTGTGAGCGCAATGTGCATACAATTTTAAAAATCTGTTTGAAACATATTAAAAATTACAGTTGTAAACTTTTACGTAGTAACAGCATCAATATTGAGGATTTATTATATGATTTAGAACAGAGTACAAGAAATAGTGTATGTGAAAATAATGGTGACAGTAAAAATACAAAGAAAGAATAATTATCAGTAGCATCAAACATGAATTTATTGTTATCGGATGCAAATCTCGCTGATGAACAGAATTTTAATAGCGAAAGCAATATGCGTCGATCTTCAGCAACATTTCCAATAAACGCATGCAACAAAATCAATAATTTAATCAATGTTGCCTCAAATGATAGTGAACTGCATATACAAGGTACTGTTGATGAACTAAACAATTTAGAGATTAGAGAATTAGAGGATTCACTTGGAAATGCACCAATTCAATCTCCAGTGTTCAAATCGGAGAATGAAAATGAAGATATTACAATAAAAGAAGAGGATATTGCCTTTCCAAAAGTGGAATCGTCATTGTCATATGAAGGCTGTGAGGATAATTTATTTGAAGATGTAGAAAGTGACGTTCATACAGGTGAAGTGAAGCATATCGATAGAGACAGTTCAATTTTGCAAACTAACGTTGTCACTCAGAATTGTTTTGTTAAACTTACAAGGCTTCCTGATAGTATTGTGAACAAACATAGCAGCTTCATTTGCAAAGTATGCAAATTCACAACTAAAAACAAACATTGTTTAAAAAAACATGAGGTAATTCATGACGAATCAAAAAGGCTTGCATGTGCTTTATGTATCTTTCATACTGTTCATAGAAGTTCATTAAAAAAGCACATGCGAACTCATACTGGTGAAAAGCCATTTGCTTGTAATGTGTGTACCTATCGCACAGCACAGCAATCAAACCTACAGAAGCACTTACGAATTCATACTGGTGAAAAACCATTCGCTTGTAAAGTGTGCACCTATCGCTCAGCACAACAATCGCACCTTAAGAAACACTTGCGTGTTCACACTGGTGAAAAGTCATTTGTTGGTAATGCGCGTACTGTGCGCTCTTCACAACAAAAGTCAATGTTACAAAATCACCTAGGAAGGCACACTGGTGAAAAGCCATTTGTTTGTAGTGTGTGTAATGTTCGATTTGCGCAAACATCAGACTTGCAGAAGCATCTACGAATTCACACTGGTGAAAAACCATTTGCTTGTAACGTTTGTAGCTTTCGCTCTTCATACAAGTCAAGTTTACAACAGCATCTACGAATTCACACTGGTGAAAAGCCATTTGCTTGTAATCTGTGTAATGTTGCCTTTGCACAGAAATCGGACCTGCGGAAGCATCTACGAATTCACAGTGGTGAAAAACCATTTGCTTGTAATGTGTGTAATTTTCGTTTTGCAGTGAAATCGGCCCTGCAGCAGCATCTACCAATTCACAGTGGGGAAAAACCATTTGCTTGTAATGTTTGTACCTTTCGCTCTTCACGAAAGCCAGCTTTACGGGACCACCTACGAATTCACACTGGTGAAAAGCCATTTGTTTGTAATGTTTGTACCTTTCGCTCTTCATATAAGTCAAGTTTACGGCACCACTTACGAATTCACACTGGTGAAAAACCATTTGTTTGCACAAAAAGTGAACCTGCAGAAGCAGCTATGAATTCATACTGAAAACACACAAAAGTCAAACTTACAAATTCACTCATGAAAAAAACATTCTCTTGCGATATACGAGGTTAATTCATGCCAATTCGGGAAGGACATGAAACGTGTTGAAGCTTTGTTCAACGCAAATCGCCAAGTAACTGTCACTGAAACAGTATATTAATTTTGCATTTGAATAATTCTGGCATTTGGTTTTATTTGTAATAGGTAAGTTAAAATTGTTACTATATTTATAAGTTCTACCTTTACTTTGTTAAAGTCCATATTTATTGATGATACATAAAATATTTTATTACTTCAAGAATATTTACTTATTTTACTGTTTAATATAACCTTTGACAATGGGATGTAGACATGTCGAAATTCAGATAGGGTTAAAATAAATAAATATTGTTGAAGTAATAAAGTATTTTATGTATCATCATTAAATAGTTGCTTCTTGTGGGTAGTTTTGTGAGATAAACAGATTTAATTTAGGATTTTTATTTTTATACAAAAATTATAAAACTGCTTTGGTGTACAAATTTGTTATATTTATTTAATATACCACTTTCTTAAAATAACTTTTGGTTGGATAAACAGATTGATTTTAATACATTATTTTTATTATTTCTTTTTGATTAATTTCTATAGGTATTCTAAATATCAATGTATTTATTATTTATTTATAAGAAAAAGGGAAGAAAATTGGAAATTATGTCGTCATGGAAATTTTTGAAATAAACCAACAAAAGTTTGGTTTTGGACAACACTACTATGCCATTTTTCGTAAATTAAACTGAGGTCCGAAGAAAATCAATTTTTGCGGAAGTTGATTTCTCTACTGACCTTGCTTGAAACCAACACTAATTGATTTATAATCATGTTAGCTGTAACAGAGCCAGGCAGACTCCTTGCCAAGTGTTGAATTTGAAGCTCAAATATTTATATAGGTTTGACCCAAAATTAAAACAAACGTTTGGGTTTGGGCACTCGAGTAGCCATAACAAACGTTTTGTTGGAAAACTGCTGCTTGTACACTACTAGCTCACATTCAAGAAAAACTACCTGAATCCATACTCGTATAGGTAGCAAATTACTAATACCAATAAGTAGAATTGCTTGATACTTGTGTGTTCTGTAATACTTTATAAAGAATTCAGTTTTGTTTCTTTTTTACATACATTTTATTTAATTTACTTTAGTGTATATTTTATAAGACAAAAATAAATAATATAAAAATATATGTTGTTTAGTTTACCTTCTTTCTGTTTTATTTTTAATAACAATGTTTTTATTTATTTCTGGAAATTCTTTAACGTGGGAAACATATTAGTAGTGTGCTGTTAATGATTTTTAAATTAGTTTTACAGTACACTTGAATGATTTATTGTAGTTGTTAAAAAGAAAAATAATTTTGAGATAAATATAGTAATAGGTACCTATGCAACAGTCTGCAGTACAAAATGACCGCTTCACCATAACTGAAGAATTGTCATTTGAGTAGCTAAAGATTGCTGTAAGGAAATATAATAGATATACACGGGGCGATTCAAAAAATTTCAGACAAACTTTGAGTGGCCATTCGCCATAGATCACCTTAAGAATGTGTCCCATCCTTCCGGAGATATAGCCGTCTAAAGATGATGCAGTTAAATCACGTTTTATTTAATATTTCTGCCGTAAATTGAGATATTAGGTACAACCAGACTGTTAAAACAATAGAAGTTCGTGTAAACATGAATTTCCAATACCTACTTTTATTTCAATGTTGTTCAGTAAGTAATTTAGTATATGCTTGCTATGTGTTTATTTTTACAAACTAAAATAATTTTAGGAGTTACATTTAACTGCTTCACTACGTTTGCCACACGTGGCAACATGCTTAGTTTGGTACTATAATCCAGATTTGCAACGAATTTACTTTTACTTAAATTAGTGTGGAATAGTTTTATAGATTCAGTTTTGATGTTGGCATATGAAAACACTGCAAACAACAAATATTATTGTTTGCAATTAATTACAATGCACTGTTGCAACTTCGAAATGCTTTGGTTGCTACATCTAATAACACAACTTCGTCAATTACTGATGCAGCAACAAGTATTTGAGATGCAGCACAAACAATTTGCATAAACAGTTCAAATATAATAATTAATAAAAATGTATACATTTATGAATAAAATATACTAATTACATTAATATACATGTACATTCATTTTATTAAATAGTACAGAAGTACAATAATTCTAAATTTAATTTAATTATCTCACGCAACTACGACACAAGAAGTAAATATTTAAACTTACCTAGAACTAATAAAACCGAATGCCAGACATTTCTAAATTTTATTGCATTAAAAATTTACAATACAATTTCAAAGGAAGCAAATATAATAAAATAACGCCCGATTAAATGCCTAAAATGTTAAAACATATTTGATGAGTAATCCAATAAAAATTAATTTTTTATACTAAAAAAGAAATTTGTTGCCTACATTAATAAGTAACATTACTCATAATGTATTCTTTGAGGCTTTCGCGGTTATTCGAACTGTCAATATTACAATTTACTTTCCGACTTAGACCGCGTCGTCATTTGGGAACTACACCCTACATAATCATTGGGTGCTGCGTGTAGCTCCCAAATGACGACGCGGCCTAAGCCGAAAGTAAATTGTAATATTGACATTACTCATAATATAATAAATAATCATATTTTCATTCTAAATTATCATATGTTATAATTTTATAAATATTAATGTCATAAGTTGAAATGCATACATGAGCCTATACAGGTCAGATGCGTTTATTATATGTATTATTTCCTGCATCCTTTTAAAGGTGCTCTGTATTAAAATTACACACATTACAAGCAAATGGCTTCTCACCAGTGTGAACACGTAGGTGGTACCGTAAACCTGACTTTCGTGAAGAGCGAAAGGTACAAACATTACAAGCAAATGGCTTTTCACCACTGTGAATTGGTATATGCCTCTGTAAGTGCGGTTTCTGTGCAAAGCGAAAATTACACACATTGCAAACGAATGGTTTTTCACCAGTGTGAATTCGTAAGTGGACCTGTAAACTTGACTTTCTTGAACAACGAAACGTACATACATTACAAGCAAATGGCTTTTCACCAGTGTGAATTCGTAAGTGGACCTGTAAGTTTGACTTTCCTGAACAGCGAAACGTACAAATATTACAAGCAAACGGCTTTTCACCACTGTGAATTCGTAGATGCTTCCGCAGGTCAGATTTTTGTGCAAAGCAAACATTACACACATTACAAGCAAATGGCTTTTCACCAGTATGAACACGTAGGTGGTTTTGTAGGTGGCTTTTGGATGCTGAGCAATAGGTGCACATATTACAAGCAAATGGTTTTTGACCAGTGTGAATTCGTACATGCCTCTGCAGGTGCGATTTTCGAGCAAAGTGAACATTACAGAAACTACAAGCAAATGGCTTTGCACCAGTGTGAATTTGTAAGTGCCGCTCTAGATACCATTTTTGTGCTGCACGGTAGGTACATATATTACAAGCAAATGGCTTTTCACCAGTAAGCCTTTGCAGGTGATTTTGTGAACTTGACTTTTTTGATGAGGGAATGGTACGTGCATTACAAACAAATAACTGTTCATCAGTGTGAACACGTAAGTGTTTCTTAAGGTGTGATTTTTGTGCTGAGCAATAAGTGCATACTTTACAAGCGAATGGTTTTTCACCAGTATGAATTCTTAAGTGCTTCTGTAGATTTGATTTTAGTGCTGTGCGATAGGTACACACATTACAAGCAAATGGTTTTTCACCAGTATGAATTCGCATGTGCTTTCTTAATGAACTTCTGTAAACAGTATGAAAGATACATAAAGCACATGCAAGCCTTTTTGATTCGTCATGAATCACTTTATGTTTTTTTAATAAAGGTTTGGTCCTAGTTGTAAATTTACACACCTTGCAAGTAAAAATGTTATGTTTATACATAATACTATCAGAAAGTCTTGTAAGTTTCACAAAACAATTCTGAGTGACAATGTTAGTTTGCAAAAATGCAATGTCGTTATCAATACTCTTCACTTTAGCTGTGTCACTATCACTTTCTTCATTTTCAAATAAATTATCCTCAAAGCCTTCATATGACGACGATTCCACTTTTGGTAAAGAAATACCCTCTTCTTTTATTGTAATATCTTCATTTTCATTCTCCTGTTTGAACAATCGAGTTTGAATTGGTGCATTCCCATATGGATACTCTGATAAATTGTTTAATTCATCTGCAGTAACTTGTATACCCTGGTCACTGAAATCATTTGCTATAACGTTGATTAAATTATTGATTTTATTGGATGCATCTATTGTCAATGTTACTGGACGTTGACAGATATTGTTGTCGCTATTAAAAATCTGTTCATCTGCAAAATTTTCACCCGATAACAATAAATTCATGTTTGGTGTTACGGCTAAGTCTTCTTTCATCGTACTTTCACCTTCACATTTATTTTCACATACACTATTTCTTGTACTATGTTCTAAATCATATAATAAATCCTGAATATCAATGCTTTCACTACGTAAAACTTTCCAACTGTAATTTTGAATGTTGCTCGGTGCTTAAAAACAGATTTTTTAAATAGTAAGCTTACACAAAATTTACAGAAAACTGGGTCTCTCACTAGTTAATGACCTAAAAAAAAACATTAAAGTAAAAATTAATGGTTAGAAAATATTTATACCATTTCCGCAAATCAAATAGAAATTCGCAACTTAAACTTTAAAGCTTCATCTATTTTGATGGCACAAAATTTAAAGCAGTTAGATTCTACAAACGTGTTTCAATCACAAATATGAAAGAATATAAAATGTATGCAAGTATGCACTCTTGATCTACTAAGAAAATTTTAATTGTATATAAACTGTAACTTTCCTTAACGCTTGATTGTAATTACGGCCTTGTAGAAATGTTTTTGGTTAGATTTTAAATCACACTTAGAACTATTTCACAAGAGTGGACTACCGTACTACGTCTGACCTACTTAATTAAATTGAAAATTTTCATGGCGGCAATGAACAAACGCCGCGTTTCCACGTTAACGTGGAACATTAAAATATTTTTAGATCCATGCCATGACGTCACAATTCTGCGGACTAATTTATCAGTGAATGAATGTAACTTTGTTTATGTATTTTTACTTTAAAAATATAACTGCTCTTAACCATAACTTCGGGCATACAGTAAAGACCAACAACACTGTTTTAAATAATTAACTTTTAAAAAAAAGAAAACCGACTTCAAATAAAAACACAAAAGTGACATAAGTTAACTAAAAAGCAAAAAATAAATATTTTTTATACAACAGTTTAATACTTATTTGATGTTCCGTTTAATGTAATTAAGAAATTGTTGTTTATTATATAATTATTAATTGTTTTATAATTTTTAAGTCGGTGCCAAGTAAAACATAAAAATTCGAATCTAATTTGTTATTGCAGCAAGGTATATAGGTTTTATGTTTTACTTGGCACCGACTTATAAAACAATTAATAATTATATAATAAACAACAAAAATCATTAAAATCGGTTCATAAACAAAAAAGTTATGATCGAACATACATAAAAAAAAATATAAAAAAAAACATATATACAGACGAATTGAGAACCTCCTCCTTTTTTTGAGGTCGGTTAAAAAAAGCAGTATAAAATAAAAAAAAAAGGTTGGGCCCAGCCGAGTTTCGACCCATCAACTGTTTATGCAGTGAAACATTGTACAGCCGCATGTCCACCTGAGCCACTACGCAGGCAGTCAGGTAGCAGATTATATTTTAACTACAAAATAAGCATCAACGATGTTACTATAGTGTCAAAAACCTGTCAAAACACTTCACTTTTACTTCAAATTTTATTTCTATACAACTTTTGTCTAATAACTGTACAGTTTCTACTTTCCAGCAATTAATAAATAAGCACTGAATATAAATAATTTTGAATTTTCCTTTCTGCAAGAAATTTTAAATTTACCGCCAATTGTTCTTCCAGACGGTTAGGGAGCGCAAGTGAATCGTGGATTCAGTTTCAGTATTCTGAATTTTAGTCGTAAAATATTAAGTAGTAAAAGCAGTGACATTAAGGACCTATATTATTTACAAGACAGAGCAAGAAATGGTATATGTGAGGATAATTGTAAGGGTGAAAATACTAGGAAAGAAGGTTATGAACGCTCGTCAAAGGTGCCGACGAGGAGCGAAACTACTGTTCGAGTAAGTTATACTCTGTGGTACTACAGTCGTCCGTCCCACTGAACTATATACTACGTTAGAAGTTTACACTTTTTTAACAGTTAAAATTCTTATCAAAAATTCAACCATAAGCATTTCTACATTTTTACGTTTTGTAAACAATATTTTGTTTTGTATTTAAAAAAGGTACGGCGTTAAGAATAATTGCTTTTGCCTTGCGTTCTGGAAATGGTTTAAATAATTTCTAACCTAGTCAATACAATAATTTTTATTTATTTTAGGTTTTGGTTTAGTGAGAGATCCAATTTTATGCAAATTTTGTGAGTTCGCTGCTTTCTGTTTACTCTTAAAAACAAAATATGTCTTTATTATTTAATGATGAAGGTAAAAATACGACGACCTAAGGCTTAGCAGTAACACCAAACATGAATTTATATTTATCAGATGAAAATCTTGTAGATGAACACAATTCGAATACCGAAGATACAATGTGTCAAAGTTCAGAGACATTGTCAATAGATACATATGACAAAATCAATGATGTAAACAATGTTACCGCAAAGGATTTTTGTAAACCTGTAATACAAGGTACTGCAGATGAATTAAATAGTTTACCAGAGGATCCACTTCGGCATGCACCAATTCAACCTCGAGTGTTTAAACAGGAGGATGAAAATGACGATATTACAATAAAAGAAGAGAATATTACCTTGCCAAAAGAGGAAGTGAAATACGAAGGTTTTGAGGATAACTTATTTGAAAATTCAGCGAGGGAAGATCATGCAGCTGAATTGACGAGTTTGGATAATAAATCGCACCTAGTGCGGCACTTAAAAATTTACACTGGTGAAAAGCTATTTGCTTGTAATGTGTGTAGCTATCGTGCAGCACAAAAATCACACATAGAGCGGCACTTAAAAATTCATACTGGTGAAAAGCCATTTGCTTGTAATTTGTGTACTTATCGCTCTTCACAAAAATCATGTTTGAAGAAGCACTTACAAATTCACACTGGTGAAAAGCCATTTTCTTGTAATGTGTGTACCTACCGCACTGCACACAAATTCCACTTCCGAAATCACCTACGTGTTCACACTGGTGAAAAGCCATTTGCTTGTAGTGTGTGTAACTGTCGTTTTGCGCAGAAATCTGACCTACAGAAGCATCTACGAATTCACACTGGTGAAAAACAATTTGCTTGTAATGTGTGTAGTTTTCGCTTTGCACAGAAATGTGACCTGCAGAAACATCTAAGAATTCACACTGGTGAAAAGCCATTTGCTTGTAATGTTTGTACCTATCATGCAACACAATATTCGCACTTAGAGCGGCACTTACAAATGCACAAGGGTGAAAAGCCATTTTCTTGTAATGTGTGTACTTATCGGTCAGCAAACAAATTTCATCTACAGAATCACCTACGTGTTCACACTGGTGATAAGCCATTTGCTTGCAGTGTGTGTAATGGTCGCTTTGCACAGAAATCGGACCTACGAAAGCATCTACGAATTCACACTGGTGAAAAACCATTTGTTTGTAATGTGTGTTATTTTCGCTTTGCACAGAAATCGGACCTGCAGAATCATCTACTAATTCACACTGGTGAAAAGCCATTTGCTTGTAATGTGTGTAAGTTTCGTTTTGCGGAGAAAACACACCTTCAGAAGCATCTACGAATTCACACTGGTGAAAAGCCATTTTCTTGTAACGTTTGTAATTTTCGCTCTCATCAAAGGGCAGGCCTGCGTCGGCATATGGAAAAACACTCGTGAGAAAAAACCATTTCTTGCAACATCAAGTTATTATATTAAATAAACCATGTTTTATTATAAAATTTGTAATATATAAGGGTATTGTATACCCTACTGAAAATATATATAGAAACCTCATATAACCTGATAATGTTTTCATCAGGTTGTATGTGGTTTTATGCGGTTTTTGAAACAACCAGGTTCATTTTGTATGAGGTTTTATGAGGCAACTGAGGTGATTTTCAGTAGGGTACTGTTTGTATATTGTTTCTTCTACTTAACATTATAATTTAATGAGAAATAGAAATATAAGTAGACACTTCAGCAAGAGGCGCATGTGTTTGTCAATTGTATAATAAACAAGTTTTAAACATTTATAACATTTATAATTCATAAATAGATTGTACAAAAATGTCGACTGCTAATCGTGCAATATTTACTCTAAATCACTAATTTCTAGATTTATTATGCTATTACTAATTTGAAGAAGACTGCTTCAAATACTTTCAAATTTTGATTGACATATCTGTAAGTATGGCGTGTAAAACATTATGGTTGTACTACTTCTTCTCTAATGTGCCTTTGGAGGCTGTTAAAAAATTTGTGACTGTAGTAAATTGCAAATTTTTGTGTTGTAGTAAATCTGTGTAATGGTGATGCAAGATTTCTTGCCAGAACTTCACGAGTATTATAATTATAAACGGTATTAATATTAGATCGTAGGATTCGTAGGTTTTGTTTTTATGAAGAAGTGTTATAACAGCTTTGACATATAAAACAGAGAGAAGAGGCACTTTGGTGCAATTAAAGAGTTCTCTTGAAAGGTAACTCCTATTTTTCTTAAAAAGTATTTTAAGAATATGTTTTTGCATTGTCTCGATGCATTTTAAATTTGTGTGATAAGTACCGCTCCAAAGTGTAATCCCATATCTCATTGTAGTTTTCGCCAAGCCATAATAGATTGTCATAAGTGTCCCAGCATTTTTTTTTCCTAAAAATCTAGAAAAATAGGCCTGGCCTGTTTTGATTAATAAAATTACCTATTACCCAATTTAAAAAAATTTAAGTTAGACCTCCCCCCTTAAAAATAGCAAATTTTAGCTACAGATCAGTCCTTACCTGATTATGCTGGGTATAGTTCCCAAATGATGACGCGGTCTAAGCCGAAAGTAAATTGTAATATTGACATTTTGTCTAATGCTAAAGAAAAAAGAACAATTTACTAAAATCAAGCATTTACAAATTAAAATGTTCGCATAGTAATTCAGTTTATATAGGTCAGACAATTAGAAATTTTGATATTAGATACAAAGAACTCATCCGTTGTTAGAAACATAAACCACAGAAATCCAATTACACTAAACACATTAGAAAACAATCATTTAATAACGTAATAATACCTTTCAATTAAAGTAATCTGCAAACATAGAAATCCAAGATCAAGTCATAAAGTTCCACTGTACCTATATTAAACACTAACTGTTTACTTTTAATCTTGCTTCATATAATGACATGTAAACATGTCAAACACATATAAGGCTAAAATAAAAACCTGTTGAAGTTAATAATTGTTTTATTCAGAATATCTTCACAATGTTTTACCTCGATTGTTTAAAATATTAGTTCTAGTGTAAGTTGCATCAGAACCGAGTTTTTAATAATATATGAAAACCACACAAATGCAAAAGTTGATTGATTCACATTTATTTGTTAATAGCAACCATATTAAATAATCTATTGTAATTTATATTACAAAAATTGCAAATAAATATTTAAAACTGCGTATGTTACTTCACTTACGATTTTATTTCTGCAAATTACAATTTTTTGTATATTTTAAAAGTAATTACAAATCATACTGCAATTAATAGTATATTATGTACCAAGGGACTGAAGTGCTTCATTTAATCCCGAGTGTGAAGGTTTATTGCCCGAGCATAGCGAAGCGGAGCAAAGGCAATAATCACACGAGGGATTGAATGAAGCACCTCAGTCCTGTGGTATACAATATTTTTTGCACTTCCGAATAATTTGAAATCAAAATAGTCGTAATTTTAAAATATGCCGTCAACGTGACATTCCAGCTTTTTAAAACGTCAAAGTTAAAATCCTAGATTCTGATGGCGACAAAACATACTCGGTAACTTAGTAATTTATATACATCTTAGCAATTTATATACATTTAATCCCTTGGGACTTTTGAATACATTAAATCCCTCTGGCATTAAAAGTGACACTTTAGTCCTCGTAAAAAGGAATCAAATTAACACTGTTACTCCTGGAAGTGCAAAAAATATATATATATTCAAAAATAGAAATAAACTTTAATTGCAGATTATTTTCTTTCAAGTAGTTGAAGAAGGTCTGAATGTACAATATTTTACTATTGGTACAGTCCGTGCTAATCTAGCGAAATATACCATCAATGGTATACCCTTCATTAGTACTGCTTCCACATGTCTTGCTGAAAACTTTTAGCTGGTGTACTGAATTTGCTAGTGAACAAAGTTATACTTTGTACTATATCATTTCACATGAGCCATTAACTTGTTTTTTTATTTGATTTGTCCTGATGCATTTTCATATATCGCCTAAAATTGCGTGGGCGGTTTTCCGCAGTGTGTATTTGTAGGTGCTTCTGTAAGTGTGTTTTTTGTATACAGCGATAGCTACACACATTACACGCGAATGGCTTTTCACCAGTGTGAATTTGTAGATGCCTCTTTAGGTTTTTTTCTTGTGCACAGCGAAAATTGCACATGTTACAAGCGAATGGCTTTTCACCAGTGTGTAATCGTAGGTGCGTCTGTAAGTTTGAATTTTGAGCAGCACGATAGGTACACATATTACAAGCAAATGGCTTTTCACCAGTGTGAATTCGTAAATGCAATATTAGTGAATCTTTCTGTATAGTATGAAATTCACACCAACCACATGAAAAACGTTTTGTATTGTCATGAATCACTTCGTGTTTTTTTAGATAATATTTTGTTCCAGTTGTGAAATTGCATATCTTACAAATGAATCTGTTACGTTTATGTACAATATGATCTGTAAGCTTTGTAATTTTCACAACGCAATTTTGAGTGACACTGTTAGTTTCCAAAACTGCACTTTTATTATCCACGCTCAATGCTTCAGCTGTGTGATCTTCACTCTTAATTTCAAATAAAGTGTCCTCAAACCCTTCATATGACGGCGATTCCACTTTCTGTATGGCAATATCCTCTTCTTTTATTGTAATACCTTCATTTTCATTTTCACACTCCTGTTTGAACACTTGAGGTTGAATTGTTGTAATCCGGAGTGGATTATCTAATAAACCGTTTAACTGAACTGCAGTGATTTGTATACCAGATGTACTGACAGCATTGTCATTCTTAAATTGATTAAGTGCATCTATCGGCAACGTTGCTGATTGTTGATGTGTATTGCTTTGAGTATTCAAATTCTGCTCGTTTCTAGAAATTTCATCTGGTAACGATAAATTCATGTTGGGTGCTACTGTAAAGCTTTCTCTCATTGTATTCTCACTCACATCATTTTTTGTACCTTGCTGTAAATCATACAATAACTCCTCAATGTTCATGCTTTTACTATGTAATATTTTACGATTTTTAATAAGTTTCTCGGTGTTTAAGCACAGAATTTTGAAATTGTAAGCAGAATGTAAGGTGCTCACACAAAATCTACAGAAAACCGGATCTTTTACTACATCGACAACCTAGAAAAACAGTAACGTAAATATTAATGAATTAAGTTAGATATTATGCTAACCATTTCTGGGACGCAAACTGAAAGCTGCATTTTGATCTGAGAGGACGATTCATCTGTCTTAAGGGCAACAAAATTTGGAGCAGTTGCTTCTTTTAAACAGATTCTACAAATGTGTTTCATATTTAATGCAGAAATTGAGATCACCGTAAACTTATAGAACTTAACAGACGGTTAAGCTGCACTACTTCATCTACGGTTAAAATTTTAATTTCAGGTAAATAAAAACCTAACACATTTTATAAAATCTGATTTTTTTTCAAGACTGTACATTTTCTTTATTAACAGAAAGAATTAATGTTTGTTTATATTGAATTACAATGCAAAGGTATAACCTACAAATGTTTTATTTCTAGTGCTTCGAACTAATACGGAAGTACAAACTACTGTACTTAATGTGACCTACTTCCATACGAGCTCTGTCCGCGTTGTACTGTGACGAAATTTACTCACATTGTTAAAACCAATAGTGGCCGTTTATTTTCAGACTCTTAGCCAATCACACCTAGACTGGCAGTGATAATACTTCTACCTTTCGACTAGGACCATGTCCTGTTTGTCTGACCTGCTTATTCATTTGACGATGAGAACCAACTTTGGTGCCATCTTTATTCCAAGTTGCTACTCTGTAAATTTCTTTTCGTTATTTTTTTTTTGCGTTTCGTCATCTTTGGGTTAGTCCTGTTCCGAGGCCGTTCGTATTTTCTTTGAGCTTCACTTGTTTCTTTTACCGCGAGTAGGCTGCTAACCTTGCCCGCGAACCATCCTCTTTTACCCGGGCTTGGGACCGGCAACAGTAGTTATTGGGCTACTCCATTCACCCCTCAACTACTGCAGGCAGAGTTAGTGATAATACTTTTTTTAAGAAACTCCTACGTTATCGACGTTGTAACCATGGCAATCACAAAACAAGCGTTTTTTATTTATTTTTGCTTTTAATAATTAAGTAGTTAATTATACGTCAGTACGTACTAAATAATTATAAAAGTATGTTAATTTTTTTGTTCGTGGAATATTCCCAAAAATCCTACTCGTGAATTAAATATTTTGTTAAACCTTTGTCTTTCATTGACCAACTTAATTGTGTTGAAATGAAGCGACAGCATTATCGATCGTTTTTAATTCACTTCCGAAAAATTCGAAATTTTGCTTGCTTTTGTATTACCTCGAGTTACTGCCGTGCAAAATCGGTGTAAAGATATCAGATAAATTTACTTTGCCTGAGGGTGTATACGAATGGATTTCATAATTCGTCCATAAAATAGACATGCAAAACCAATATTAACAGCTTGTTTTCGACCCAATAAACTATACTACTGAAATTAGAATTAAAAATTCCGTTTAGTGGTATTTTTAAAATTCTGGGTTATTGCCTAAAACACTTGGACATTTTTTAAGTTGCTAAAGCGGTTAGGATGAGCTATAATTTGATTTTTGCTAATATCTTAATTTTTGTACTTTGAAAATTAGTAGTTTTTTATTTTACATTCTGGAGACGATCAAAAAGAACATTTTAGCAAAATTGCTCAACTCTGACAGTAAAAAAATCAAATCGTAAATTTATATACATAGTAAGCTGTAAAAAATATAAAATTCATGCTAATAAAGATAAAATTTTCATTTGATTTTCTTGCACGTTAGTATAAAATATACTACAATTTTTCTAATTACACAATTACTTAAATTACTTCCAGGAAATAATTACAAGCTAAAATACAATAATACTTTTATAGTAAATGATCTACGAAAGATGGAGAAGAAAAGTATAGAATAAAAAAGGGTCTAGAAACGGTGGGAGCAGCTAGGGGCAGTCTATGACCTGCAGTGGGCAGAAGAAGGCCAACATGACAATGGTAAATCAATATAAATAGTTTAGTTTTGTTTCAAGTACTTTAAACAATTATTTGTTTCTGAATTATCTTGAATGTATTTGAGTAATACCACAATGGTAGAAAATAAACCACTTTCAAATTATATCAAAAACAAATAAATAATTATGTTGTTTAATTTTAATCAACTTGTATTTTTAATTTATTAGAAGAAAATCAATAAAAGGTTGTTCTGCTGCACTTGAGTTTTATTTTGTTGCTATAAATGAACGTAAATGTATCAAACAGTTTATTGTAAATTGATATAACAAAAACTGTCAACAACTTTAAATTTAAACCAATATGCTACTTTATTTACTCTATGGTTATTTTTTACTATGATTATGTTTTATATAAACTACTCTGTCGAAACATTTATTTTAATGAATTTGCCATAAAAATTGGATATCATCTTAACATCTACCACATCATTGAACACTATATTATATATCATAAGGAAGATATACTTCTGAAAAAAATAACCCCTTAATTCTTTTGAGTAGCATATTTTAACAGTACTTACTAATCACAAGTCGGAACATTTTTAATATAAAAACAACAAAACAACTGACTGAAAGCCATTACGCGTTGATTGGCAAAATTGATTGCTCTTTGGTGTTTAAATAAGGTCTAGGATACATCAATCTACTTAGGAAAATATAACATCAATGGTAGATCATTAATGTTGCTGCTTGCATTACGAGTGAATTTTACCATGTCTTGATAACGATTTTTTGGAGAGAGTAATGTATTTGCACGTGGAACAAGTGTATACTTTGTCGGCACTATGATATTTTATGTGAATCTCTAACTCTTGTTTGTATCTACACTGGTAGTTGCAAATATTGCAAGTAAGGGTAGGGTTCTGATGTTTTTTCATGTGCCGCTGTAAATTAGGTCTGTGTGAAAAAGTAGAGTTACATATATTGCAAGCGAATGCTTTTTCTTTTGAGTGAGCTCGTAGGTGCTGCTGTAAGTACGACTTTTTTGCAGTACGAAATTTACATACATTACAAGCAAAGGGCTTTTCACCAGAGTGCATTTGTAAGTGCCTATTTAGGTTTTGCTTTTGTGAAGAGCGATACGTACACACATTACAAGCAAACTGCTTTTCACCAGTGTGGATTCGTAGGTGGTCATCTAAACTTGGCTTCTGTGAAGAGCGAAAGGTACACATTTTACAGGCAAATGGTTTTTCACCGGTATGAGTTCGTAAGTGAATTATTAAGGAACGTTTCAGTACAGTATGAAATTTACACCAGGCACATGAAAAACATTTTGTTTTGTCATGAATCAGTTCATGTTTTTTTAGATAATATTTAGTTCTAGTTGTGAATTTGCATATCTTGCAAATGAATCTGTTACGTTTATGCACAACAGCATCTGGACGCCTTGGAGGTTTTACAAAGCAATTCCGTGTGGCACTGTTACTTTGCAAAATAGTACATTTATTATACAAACTCTTCACTTCAACTGTGTAATTTTTACTCTCAGCAACTTCAAATAAGTTATCCTCGTAGCCTTCATACGACCGCAATTCCACTTTTGGTAAGGCAATATTCTCTTCTTTTATTGTAATATCTTCTATTTCACCCTCCTGTTTGATCAGTCGAGGTTGAATTGGTGTACTCTGAAGTGTATCATTTAATACAAAGTTTATTTTATCTGCAGTAAGTTGTATCACAGGTTTATTAAACTTATTCAAAGTAACACTGTTTACATTATTAATTTTGTTTGATACATCTATTGGCAATGTTACTGAAAGTTGACACATATTGCTCTCAATTTTGAAACTCTGTAGATTTCCATCCGGTAACAATAAATTCCCAATCGGTGTTACTGCACGGCCGTCTTTCATTGTACTTTTATCTTCACTATTATTTTCACATACACTACAGCTTGTACTGCGTTGTAAATCATATAATAAATCCTCAATGTCGATGCTTTTGCTACGTAAAACTTTAAGGCTGTAATTTTGAATGTGTTGCTCGGTGCTTAAACACAGATTTTTAAAATTGTAAGCAGAATGCAAAGCACTCACACAAAATTTGCAGAAAATTGGATCTTTTACTAAATCAACAACCTAAAAAAGGAATATAAATTAATGAATTAGTTAGGTTAGAATCTGTTAATACCATCTCGGGAACGCAAATCGAAAGCTGTATCTTAATTTGTGCGAGTTCATCTATCTTGATGGTTGAATCGGTTATACCCTTTAAGATGATTCTGCAGACATGCTTCATTTTCAATTTACAAATAGATGAACAGGAACATTAGCTGTAAGCAAGCAACACTACCACTTGGTCTACTACTAAAATTGTAATTTTAAATAGAAGCGTAATATATTTTGTATAAACTGTAATTCTGCTTACCGCAGTACATCTTCTTTAACACGGAAAATGGCTATTGTAATTAAACTGCAAATGTTTAGGTTACATTGAAGAAAATAATTAAAACTATTGCAGAAGTATCAACTACTGTAGTACATCTGAGCTACTTCATAATTGGTACGGTGTCCAATTACTTAGAAGACATTAACAGAGGCGTATCAACGCATTGGCAGCGGGGCATATGCCAAAGCCCCAAACAACCTTATAATTTTTAGCTATGCCTGCAAAAGAAAACTAGACAACAGTACCGCGTAGAACGATTAAAAAACTACAGAATGATAAAATTTTAGCTTGCCAATGTCTCAACCAAGCAAACAATTTTTTTTTTCGAAGCCATAATCCAGCGTAAATTATGACATGTTCGCCGTAAACAGTAACACATCATAGATAAGATAATCGTGATCAAAAAAGTATTCAGTTTCTCAAAATGCAATAATATACAGGGTGTTCCATTTAAAATAACAAAGTAATTTGCTGTACAGTCATAACAAAACACCCCGCATTATTGGTAATAATTTGATGTTACGCAGCAGTTAATTATCAACAACTTTCATTAAGACAAAAATTTCATATTTTGAATTGATTGTGTGGTAGGCACATGGTGAAACATTATTAATAAATATTTAACTATTAAAAAAATTAATAGACTATTAATAAAATAAAACTCGTGGTAATTGTTTCACAATTGGTTGGTATTTATTTTCTCGACTTAAGTTTCAACCTTCACGGTCATCGTCAGGAGTTACAAATCAAACCTTTGATTTGTAACTCCTGACGATGACCGTGAAGGTTGAAACTTAAGTCGAGAAAATAAATACCAACCAATTGTTAAACAATTACCAAGAGTTTTATTTTATTAATAGTCTATTAATTTTTTTATAGTTAAATATTTATCAAAAATTTGATGTTCTCAATAGTTTCGAAAATAATAGTGGGATAACACTTAAATCACTCTTCCTGTATTTTACTTTAAACTAAAACTTAATAATTCAAAACCTATACATTATCAGAGGCTTTTGTAAAAGAATAGTAGATTGTTTTACAAGTAAAGAAAAGTGGTAGTTTTCCAGCGAGTGTAAGTGGATTATTTTTACTGAGCTGGAAAACGCATCTTTCTTACGAGTAGATCATGCTATTATTTCGTGTACTTAATGAAAAAAAATTAAATAAAATACAACTATAAATAATAAATTTGAAATTTGGCATATTTAATGAAAGAAGCTATCTAAGATCTATGTGTTGTTGACATGGTCATTGCTATGTAGAAATGTGTTGCTAGGGCGTTGCTATGAAGAAAAGTGCTTCTAGGTCGTTGCTATGAAGAAATAGTTATTTGTATAACAAGTGTTGAAAGTCCAGCTTTGTCAAATGAAAATGAAGTT
The DNA here is from genome assembly GCA_958336395.1 of Ctenicera cuprea. NCBI lineage: Eukaryota > Metazoa > Arthropoda > Insecta > Coleoptera > Elateridae > Ctenicera > Ctenicera cuprea. Next base: position 4,414,168 of record OY284489.1, on the reverse strand, counting down.
TGCAGCCTGAGACGAAGTCGAAGGCTGCAATCATTTGAGTTCGACAACAGACTTTCAACAAGTGTTATTACACACTATTTTTTCTACTCCTACAGAGCAAGGAAGTTTAATATACGAAAATAACTATTTGATTTTTTTAAACAGTTTGACGTTTTATATCAATTTTTCATAATTTTTCGTGGAATATCAAGTATGTACATAGAAACTATGGCAATAGATCTGTTGCTATGAAAATAAACAATATATGACAAATGTAAACAAACTGACATCTAGGCTTCCGGGTTGATCCCAAAGCGACCACAGCCCTGAAGATGTCCGAGGACGAAACATCGGCAGTTCAAGCACCGATGCCGCGGCTCCAACCTGGAAGCCTAGATGTTATTAACAACGGCCGCGGAAGCCTGCAACTTAGATTAACAAACTGCACAGTTAACCTGCGCCATTTTTGCGAGTGTTTTAGTTTTACAAAATTTGCATTTGATTAGAAGAATAGATATCCATGTACCCCTCCGCCACAATGTTAATATTTGCAAAAATAAGAATATTATTTGCTCTAAAAATAATTTACCGTTTTCTTTTAATATTTCTAATTGCAATAAGTGTTATTTTAATATAAATATCAATTAATATGTATTAATTAATTAATCTCAGTAGTGTTAAGAATTTTCTTTAAAATAAAGAAAGACGGAAACGCTTAGAAAAAAATAGATTTTGAGGAGTTCCCTGGTGTATCTTCGAAGTTGAAGGTCCAATACCAATGAAAAATGGGACCACCTTGGAACTATACTGAACCCAACGCAAAAAAGAATCATTAAAATCGGTTCATAAACAAAGAAGTTATGCCTGAACATACATAAAAAAAAAATATATGTATACAGACGAACTGAGAACCTCCTCCTTTTTTGAAGTCGGTTAAAAAGTACTTTTCTTTACTCTTTTCTATTAAAAGACCTTCTTTGCCGTCGAGTATACGAAAAAAGACGTTCTTTGCCGTTGAGTACACGAAAAATATTTTATATTAACTGTTATAGCTGTAAACAGCTTGAGCGGTTTCTAGTTGTGACAAAATATTAAAAAATATAAATTTAAAGTTGTGACACCTAACCCGTATAACCACACAATACAGAACCTATATCGAACCTGTATTTAAATCTTTAGTCGATACAGGCTTTCTGTACCCTATGGATAGCGCGACGATAGAGATTACATATCGATTGGGTATAGTTGTCTTTATTAACTCTGTATATAAGATGTAAAGCTCCTGTACAGACAACATATAGTTAAAGTACAGATGCAGTTAAGATTGCGTATAGAGCACATGAAGGTACTGTAAAGATACGATATAGGTTTTTAAAGATACTATTCCGATGCTGTATCGTCCAAATTAAGGTGCGGTATAGATAATTCAAGCAATTAATTTTAGATAAAAAAAAATATTTTTTTACGCGGATATATTTTCTTTTATAATATTTTATACAACCCCTCTGTATTTTTTTAGCTAATTTCATTTACACTAATGTATTTATTAATAGATTTTTTTTAATTTTAAAAATGCGCTGCATACTTTACCTTAGCGGGGAATCGAACTGGCCATCTTTGGTTTGTGAGTCGGTCTCCTTGCACCCTGAGCTAATCTCGCCTCTTATAAGATTCGACGCTAAATGTTTTAAGAGTATTACAGAAGGTTATGATGGACAATATGATACAAATGTACTACCAAGAATTACAGTTAGGGTTAAACCGTTTTTTTTGCAGTAAAATTTATAGTGACGTTGCATAATATCTCGTTAAGGGCGTATAGTATGCTTGGATAAAACGTGATTAACAGGGACTACGTAGAAAACGCATTGGACGCTTAATAATAAAGTTAGACATTTTTGTGGGCTCTTGAAATTTTTAAAGTTAAATGTGTTTCATATAGCAGATATAAACGACGTTAGATTATATATAGTATTAAAATTTCAAGAAACACGTGAAAACAGACTATTTTGATAGAGTAAAGTATTAAGAAAAATAAACAGTGAAGAATTATAGGGGATAAAATATAAAACAGTTTTAGTAGGTTCAGACATTTCGAGAATCTTACTTCGAAATAATTGATGTCTTTGTATTATTTTACCACCAACTATTTTAAAGTACATTATTTCTGAATTTCTCGCCATTGCTGAGGTCAGAATTGTAATTTCAAGAAAAAAATATCACGTAATATGTTGATGTCGGTTCGTACTTTGTACTGCTGGCGCTGGGATAAGCTTTAAATATCTTTATCTTTTTGGTGAGTGGACTTTCCAAACAGGTCTGTTTATAAACCCCCATAAAGGTTTACAGCTGATCTTAAGCCATGCATTGTTTAACGTCCGGCTTGGTTTTAGGTTTTACCGTTAAGAAAGTTTCTTTGCAATTGAGTCATTCTTATTGTGTTTCGCTGGAAAACTTTTAGCCGATGAAATATATTTATTTACAAATTTTTTCCAATTACATGTTCAAAAACACTTTACTTCTAGTGCTTTAGGTGATTTTTTTTTGGCCTTGGGGGGGGGGGGGGGGTAATTACCCCTACTACCCCACCCCCCGTAAATCCGCGGTTGGACGTTATAAGTACAGCAAAACTGAGAAAATGCTCTCTGCTGTAGGCACATCAAAAGGTATAGTATTGGTTATAGGTGTAATAACAGTTTATGATGAAGGTTATCATTTTATTTACTTGTGGTTTATAGATATTGTGGTAAATGATCCCCCTATCGAAAATAACTCCACATTGGAGACAGCAGCCTTGGTTAATGATTATGTCATAAATTATTATTATAATTGTAGGAAGCACACAAATCTCCAAGGTTCCATCAAATTCGTAAACTTTAAATTCTTGATCTTGTTGATGCGCCATTTTTAACGTTTTTATACACAAGGCCAACAAATAAAGATAGTGTTTAGATTGACGCTATACACAGCGGTTTTAGGCTTAAGATAAAACTGTAAAGACAGGCAGTATATATTTAGCACAGATTCGATAAAGACAAAATCGGTAATTGCGCTACAGGTGCGATATAGCCTGCATGAAGATATTGTAGAGATTTGTTAAAGGTACAACTGTAAAGACAATCAGTATATATTTTCTACAGATCCGATAAAGATAAATCCCTGCTTGAAGTACTGGTGCGGTATAGCATAGAATAAGATGTGATACAGATGCGATAAAGATAAAACTGTACTGGAAACAAGTATAGATATCATATAGATGCGGTAAATATTTAATCTATACAGTTAAGGTATAGGCTAAAGTACAGCTCCAATACATATTACACCTGTATCACGTAATCTTTACCGCATCTTTAAATATCTCTATCGCCTAGGACATCTTTATAGATTTGGTTATACGGGAAGTGATATGATGAAAAATAGTTCTATATTTTTATTTATTCCGCTTCTTTTCCCGCGTGGAAAATGGGCAAAAAACTTGATATACATACAGCAATAAATTAAAACAAAATAATTTTTTAAAATTTTTATTAAATATCCTACAAATCTACATATTAGAATTAATCGTAAACTAGATAATAAAATAATTCCCAACACCAATATAGAAATATAAAGCTTTCATATATACCACACATCATCATTTTCTTTATTGATTAAAATATGACAGGTTTTTTTTTAAATAAATGATTTCATAAAACGTTATCATAATAATATGTTGTTGTCAGTGATAACCAAATAACGCAAAAATCAGTTTATAAAAAGCGAATAGGAAAGTTCGCCTAAACTTTTCTATGCTTTGGAAATTGTTACATTTCATATTTTTGTAGAAACGTTTTACCCGCCAACGGTGACTATGATAAGATAATGTGAGTGACTAACTCCCGACTTCCGATAGTACGTAGTATTTAGAAATCAAATTCTTCTCAAAATTTTTTTTGTGAGAAAAGAAATCGATTTTTTGGTATTAAAAAGATGACACAGCAAATTCATCGTCCCAAAATTGGGTGGGAGTGAGAAAATTAACTGCCGTAATTATTGCTGTTTTAAAAAATTAAGTTGTGAATCTCGTCCTACTATCACTTATGACCAATTTAACTTAAAAAAATGTTTTATAGTCTCCCGTATATTAAATAAAGCGGTAGAAACTAGAACATCAGCCAAATTGTTAACTTATCCATAGCTCTAAGGTGTTAAAAGTAAAAAGTTACAAAACATCGTAGTGACTGTCATTTTAAAGCTAGATAGTACGGAAAAAAAAAGTTCAATTTTATAAAATGAAGGGGGCAGGAATTTTCGATCTTTTAAAAATTCATAGGAGGTGTCACAGAAAAATTAACAAACTGGGATATGAACTAAATTGAGCTCATCCACAACTCCATGAGCCTACCAAATTAAAAACAAATCATGTGGCCAGTTTTTGAGCAATATGTTATTGAAAATTTCTAAAACGTTAAAAATTTTTATCACTTACAGTTTTCATCTTTTCGAAAATTCTTGTGAACAGTAACATTGTGCCTTTATAAAGTTATTATATCAGCCTTACGCCCCACTACTGGGCTCCGGCACTCTTCTCTGCCACGTACTCTCCTTAGCGCTAAGGGAGAGTACGGGGGACCTACAGTTTAACGTCGAATCCAACAACTAAATACCAGAGAAGGTTTCAGGTATGAAGACCCCATGACTGCCTACACCGAATTGGGGAATGAGAACAGCGTGTTGTGGCATAGATTTTTATTGCTGCATGGCTTCGGTGGAGAATCGAATCCCAGACCTTTAACGTTAGAGGGTATGCTCCCAACCTCTAAGCTACCGCCATTCTGGGTTATTGCTATAGAAAATTTTAACCCGATCAAATGGTTTTTGAGTAATAAAGCGCCATTTTAAAGCTACAAAAACTAAAAATATTTAAATACTATATAAAAATTGCAAAAATAAAAATAAAAAAGTTACAGAAACATTTTTTCGATGCAAATCTATACAAAAATTTTAATTATAAAATAAAATGGAAATATGAAAAATTTGAAATATATATAAGTGAAATGTAAATAAACCGTTTTCGAGAAATAGTATTTGAAGGTTTCAGTGCACATCAGTTTGCAGTTTGTTGAAAGAATGACAATTTATTTATCTTTTAAATGCACTTTAACATGTGATTCTAAAAGGCATTTCTGTATACAAATGTATTTACAAGTAGAACATCTTAAAATATTTTTGGCATTATGAGTTCTTATGTGAGCCTTTAGAATAAATTCACTTTTACAATTATATCCGCATATTGTACAAATAGAACCCGGTTGTTTTTCATGCAACTTTTTGTGTCTTCTCAAATTAGTTCTATGTGTAAAGCTAGCTTTACATATTTGACAGATATGTGGCTTTTCACCCGTGTGTGTTCTAGCATGTTCTTTCAATCTGTCTTTGTTAGCTGTTTGATAATCGCATTCGTTGCAAGCAAAGGGCTTTTCTCCACTGTGAATTAGCATGTGTTGTCTAAGATATTTTTTGTAAAGCGTGCGGAAATTACAAATACTGCAGGTAAAAAAGTTTTTTGCGTGAGTTTGCATATGCTTAGCTAGATTGGATTTATATATGGTTTTAAATTGGCACAGGTTACAACCGAAAGGCTTTTCCCCCATATGCATAGACATGTGTTGTGTTAAAAGGCTCTTATGCTGAAAACTTTTTTCACAAACATTACAAGTAAATGTTTTTTTGTGAACTCTCATATGCCTCCTTAAATAATCTTTAGTGGTACCTTTATAACTGCAAATTGTACAACAAACTGTTTTTGTTTTGGTTAAGTTGTGGGTCAAAATATGCTTTTGAAAATGATCTTTGCGTTCAGTTGTATAATTACACAAATCACATTTGAAGGGTTGTAGATGAGTTTTTTTAATATGGGAGTTTAAGAATCTTTTACATCTGGCACGATAGTTGCAAAGGTTGCATGCAAAAGGTCTTTCACTAGTGTGAACTTTTTTACTATGCTTTGCTACATTCTTTTTACGTGGGTTTGAATAATCACATTCGGAGCATTTAAAAATGCTTTTATTAGACTCGTTTATGTTTTTTGATATTAAGGAATTAACAGGCTTATTCGAAAGTTTCCTATTCTGTACAAAACTTACATTGGAGTTTTCATTTTGCTGATCTTCATTTAATTCATCTTCAAATTCATCACCCGATGAAGAAATATATTCTTCTTTTATTATATTATTTTGAATTTCTAACCTGTCTTTATTCCTTACGCTGTCTTGACTTTTCTTTTGCATATTGAGCACCTCCAGCTGGTTTTGAAGTGCCCCGTCCAATAAACTGTTTAAATCATCAACAAGCGCATTGGGACTGTCTGATAATTTATTTAAATTGGGTAAAGTAGATTGTTTCAAGCTACTGTATATTTCTTCTAGAGTGAAGGTTTTGTCCTTCAAGTCCATGATTTGTATGTGATGTTGAATATGCTCTTCGGTAAGTAAGCAGCGAGTTTTGAAATCGTACGCAGAGCACAGAGAAGTAACACAAGATGAACATAAAATGGGGTATGCAACAAGATCAATGACCTAAAATAAGTAAGCTGTAGAAAATAGGTAAGGAAATTTGGGTTGAATACCTACCAGTTCTGGAATGCAAACTGAAAGTTTTTTTCTAATTTGTAAAATGTCTAAATCTTCTGTTAAGGCAGTAGACTTTCCATCTGTAATTTCTAGTAAACAGGTTCTGCAAATTTGAAGCATTGTTAATTCAAAGATAACGGTAAATGTGATGCTTTAGGTTATGTACTGTGTTAAGCCATAAGACCTACATTTGAAGAATGTTGCATCCACACATTTTTGTACAAATTGGTTGCTTAAATGCAGAAGAAAAACGAAAAGTTGAATGCATTTTATTTTTAATTACAGTTGTTATGGACAAAAAATGACGTACTGTGTGAAATAATATTTACCGCTACCTGACTTAAATAATTATTACATTTTTAGTGTGCTGCTTTCATCATAATCCGCTAGATGACAGGATATTCCAATGATATTTTTTGCGGAATCTAAATATTTTGATAACTTTTAAGGCTTTTCCCTAAAATACAAGACAGTCACAGAGAAGCTTCTGTCGGCTACAACATTTTCAAAAACTAAATATTTTTGAGTATTAATTAAAATACAAATACCGTCAAAATTAATGTATAAATAAAATACTTTATTACTACAACAATATCGTTGAAGTAATAAAGTATTTAATTTAAACATCAATATGAACTTCAACAAAGTAAAGCTATAATGTATTAATAAACCATCAAAAACATCTAATAATTTAATATTTAAATATACAGGGTGCCCATTTCTCGACGTTCACCATTCGGATCTCGCTTATTTGAAGAGATACGAAGACAGTTGAAATTGGGGGCAAAGTCGCGAAATTGTATGCACAAACCTAGGAAAAGGTTAGACTAATTATGCATGCAGTCGACACTTCCTAAAAGCTTATCTAAAACATAGTCTTTTGACTATATATAAACTTTGTATGGACTGCTGATTGCTTTTGGAAACTCGCCGTCTGTACATAAACGGCAAACAGCGGAATCATCAATGATTAATGAATGCGCAAAGGAAAAGCTACAATTAGGTAGCTCTGAGGGGGAAGGGGAATTTGCGTACCCACGGTTACAGAATTTATAACAAGTCGGTCTATTATCGCCTTTTTTTGCTGCACTCGTTAGTTGTCAATTCCTTTTTAGTCACAGTCCGTAATTGCAGATGATTCCGTTATTTGCCGTTTAGCCACATGCGGCGCGCATGGCTCGCCGACATTTTTTCTTTTGAATGTATATAGTAAATGACAGTTCACTAGCAGTCCATACAAAGTTTATAAGACCAAAGACTTTATGAAATTTGTTTAATTCTCTTTCGCAATAAGTTCCTCTAGACTGACTTGCCTTTGTGAGCGGATTGTAAACCAAAATTAGCGGAGACACAAACCACGGCTGATAAGCCTTATTTATTGAAACATACGTACGGAATGCAGTAGTTCACAGTTTCATAATAGTTCTAATCAATTTACGAAGTAAATTATGTTCTATGGTTCTAATGTTCTAACCTATATAATTAACCCCTGCAGTTTATAGTTTGTTACAGTTTTATATTGCAATTAAATATAAAAACACAGAAATTTTCCTGAATGAAGAAAAAGTACAGTGTTGAAAAAACAGTTTTTATACAATGTGTTAGGTTTGTAACTAAAATTAAAATGTTATCTGCAGATCAACAAGTTGGGAACTCTAAGCTCTAAAAGTTTATGTTCATCTCCCATTTGTGAATTAAATATGAAGTACTATTGTAGAATCTGCTTGAAAGAGATAACAAATTTTAATTTCGTCACCCACAAGACAGATGAACACTCTCACATCAAGATGCAGCTTTCGATTTGTTGTCCAGAAATGGTAAACATAATTTCTACCCAAATCAATTCATTAATGTTTATTTTTGTATTTTTCTAGTTCGTTGATTTCGTGGAAAAGCCCGTTTTCTGTAAATCTTGTGTAAGCGCTTTACATTCTGCTTACAATTTTAGAAAGCTATGTTTACAGACCGAGAAATGTATTCTAAATTTCAGTCGCAAAGTATTAAGTAGTAATAGCATCAACATTAACGACTTATTATATAATTTACAACAAAGTGCAATAAATGGTGAAGGTGAAAATACTACAAAAGAAGGTTTTGCAGTAACACCAAACACGAATTTATTGTTATCAGATGAAGAACATGTAAGTGGGCAGATTTTGAATTCTGAAAGCGATACAGATCAACATTCGGTAACATTACCGATAAATGCAGCTAACAATATTAACAATGCTAACAATGTTATGGGAAAGGTTTTCAGTAAATCTGCTATAGAAACTACTGCAGATGAATTAAACAATTTAGATGATCCGCTTTGTATTACACCCATTCAATCTCAACTCTTCAAACAGGAGAATGAAACTCAAAATGAAGATATTACAATAAAAGAAGAGAATATTGCCATACCAAAAGTGGAATCACCGGTATCATATGAAGGCTTTACGGATAACTTATTTGAAGATGCAGAGAGGGAAGATCACGCAGCTGAAGTGAAGAGTTGCAATAATAAAAGTGCAAATTTGCAAACCAGTATTAACACCGAGAATTGTTTTGTGAAACTTACAAGGCTTCCAGATGATACTGTGCATAAACGTTACAGATTCATTTGCAAGATATGCAAATTCACAACTGGAACTAAATATTATTTTAAAAAACACGAAGCAATTCATGACAAAACAAAACGTTTTTCATGTAGCTGGTGTACATTTCATACTGTACTGAAACATTCATTAGTAATGCACATGCGAACTCATACTGGTGAAAAGCCATTTGCTTGTCATGTGTGCGCTTTTCGCGTTGCAACAAAAAGAAACTTACAGCAGCACTTACGAATTCACACTGGTGAAAAACCATTTGCTTGTAATTTGTGTACCTATCGCTCTTCACAAAAATCAAACTTACAGCAGCATTTACGAACTCATACTGGTGAAAAACCATTTGCTTGTAGTGTGTGTAATTTCCGTTGTGGAAGAAGAACAAGTTTACGGGACCACCTCCGAATTCATACTGGTGAAAAGCCATTCGCTTGTAACATGTGTAATTTTCGGTCTGCCCAAAAATCATACTTATCGCGGCACCTACAAATTCACTCGCCAGAAAAAGCATTTTCTTGCAATATTTGTAACTATCACTGTTTATGCAAAAAAGACTTAATCATACATATGAAAAGTCATAGTGCAGACAAAGTATACACTTGTTCCACTTGTAAATACATTACTGTCTTTAAAAGATCTTTATCAAGACATGTTAAAGGTCACTTGTCATACAAGTAGCTCTAATTCAGAGTCTACCATTAGTGTTACGTTTGCCCAAGTATCTGATAACTCTAAAGACGCAATGTCTTGCACTCCTCTAGCTTAAACATTTAGAGCAAATGTTTGTAAAGGCATACAAGCTACAGGTAGGGCCTTACTTGTTTATGCTGGGCATGGCGACGAAAGTAAATGTTAACAATTAATGATAATAAATTAATTTACTTTTTTTTTTACTTGTCCTGGGGACAAACCTTTGCAACTGTTGTTAATTTCTTTGCATCTGGTTGGTATAAAATACACGTAAATTATCTTCTACTACTTCAACAAAGTTGTACAGATCTTGCAAAGTTTCAAATTGTTGTCCTAGTACTATTTTTAGTCATTTTCAAATCACAACAAAAGAGTTTTGTTGTTTTCCTCTTCAATTGGTTAACATGAGTAATAACTTTCGGCAAAATAAACAAAACTAATAGTCCTGCATTCGGAATTTAAAGAAAAAATGGTGTTCATCCGATTACCGGACGAATATCCAGGGCCTTAAAACAACGCCGCGATAACCTTTCCAAGACAGCCATATAACTTACGAGATTCCAGGAAAATAAGTCGGTTCATGCAGCAGTAAGTGGTTGTTATTAATCATAACATCATTTATAAAATTTATTAGATAAATACGAATTTTCTCCACGACAATCAGTTAGCTGAATTGCGAGGTCAATCATCCCTCCGATTACACGTGTTAAAGATAAGGCAGCCCAGGTGATCTAATGCAATTTGAAAAGTGAATAGACGGTGGAAACATTAAAGGACTCGTCCAGAATTTAAAATCTAATAATGTGTTAATTTGTTTATTTCTGGATGGATTATTTTTGGTTAAAGCAGGAAAATATTTTATTTCAAATAAATACAGCATTAGTTAATTAATTTTGTAAATAATAGGGTGAAATAAATTTATTATGTGAAAACGTTTTAATTCTATATCTTATTATTTTAACAATATCTGTAGCAATCGAATCTTGGCACTAAGCTACCCAGGTCGACTGTTTTTCAAAACATTACAACCGACCCACCCACAGACAGACATTTTTTACAAACAACTGTTTTGCCTTCCTGGGAATCGAAACCATGTATTTCTGTCAAAATCTCGATTATGAAAATTTTCAAGAATTCAATACTTCCCTAAATTGATAGTAAATAGTAAAGTAAAAAACTTATGGGGTATAAATAATACAACTAAAAGCTATTCTCTATTTTTATTTATTTTGGTTCTTTCTTGAAGTGGACAATGGTAAACTTGAAACACATACACTGACAAACAAAAACAAAATTATCATTATATTTTTATTAAAGATCGTACAAGTCTTGCACCTTACAACTAATTAAACGTAAACTACATAATAAAATAAGTGATAAAAGCTAGACGGAAAACTAAAACTTGAACTAATTTTTTTTTCTGTGATTTAACAGCATGGCAGGGTTTTTGTAAATAATTTCTTGAATTGTTACAATTACTGAAAAACCTTGCTTGTAATGTGTGTAACTTTTGCTCTACAAGAAAAGCATATTTGCAGGAGCACCTAAAAATTAACACTGGTGAAAAGCCGTTCTCTTGCAATAATTGCGACTATCACTGTCAATATAAAAATAAAAAGGAATTGACAAGTCACGTAAAATATCAAATACCAAACAAAGTATACACTTGTTCTATTTGAAAATACATTACTCTCCTTCAACGATTAAAGGACACTGATTTTTTATCTTGTGGAGGAAGGCAGGGCTACTTTTACTTTTGAGGGAGCGAATTCAAACAAATAAGTTTAAGTACCTAGTTGGGTAGTCCCCTGTGAATTATCATGTGACATCTAAGAGTGTCTTCGTCAACTGTGCGGAATTTACAAACATTGCAGGTTAAATAATTTTCTGTGTGAGTTTTCATATGCGCAGCTAAATTGCTTTTATATATGGTTTTAAATTGGCATATGTTGCAACCAAAAGGCTTTTCTCCTGTGTGCATGAACATGTGCTCTGTTAAGACGCATTTATATCGATAACTTTTTCCACAAATATTACAAATAAATGCTTTTTTACGGTGAAGTTTCATATGACCATACAAGTCAGATCTGGTGGCACATTTATAACTGCAAACAGTGCAACAAACTGTTTTTGTTGTGATTATGCTGTGAGTTAAAACATGCACGTTAAAATTACCTCTGCGTTCAGTTTTGTAATTACACAAATCACATTTAAATAGTCCTAGGTGAATTTTCATGTGGGATGTTAAGTGTCTTTTACATCTGCCGCGATAGTTGCAAAGGTGGCATGCAAAAGGTCTTTCTCTGGTGTGAATTCTTCTAATATGCTTTCTTAAATTCTTTTTAAGTGGGTTTGAATAGTCACAATCGTTACATTTAAAGATGTTTTCATTACACTCGTTAACGCGGTTTGATTTTAAATAATTAATCAACTCATCTGGAAGTTTCACAAGCTTTACGTAGCATTTCCGATTCTGTACTATACTTACATTTGAGTTTTTGTCTTGCTGATCTTCATAGAACTCATTTTCCAGTTCATCGCCTGATGAAGAAAAGTATTCCTCTTTTATTAAATTATTTTTAATTTCAAACGTATTGTTCTTTACACTGTCTTGACTTTTCTTTGTCACACTGAGCACCTCGAGCTGGTTTTGCAGTGCCCCGTCCAATAATCTGCTTAAATCGTCAGCAAGCACATTGGGGGAGTCTGATAAGCGATTTAATTTGGGTAAATGAGATTTCTTCATTTTATTGTGTTATTTCTTCACAATTGAAGTTATTGTCCTTGAAGTTCAAGGTGTGTAGGTAACAACGAATAAAGAATTCTTTATTCGTTGGTAGGTAATGTTAAATACGCTCTTCCTTAAGCGGCGTGTTTTGAAATTATAAGCAGAATGAAGAGTAGTAACACAGGATGAAACTAATAACAAGAGCAATTACCTAAAATTGGAAAATTGTTATTTAAAAAAATGTAATGAAATTTGCGTTAAATACCTACCTTTTGTTGCGAGCATTCTGAAAGTTTTTATTTGTAAAAATTTTGAGTTTACTGTTAAAGCAATATAAATCTGTAGTTTCTTGTGAAAAGGTTGTGCAAATTTAATGTATTGTTAATTACTAAAGATAATGATAAAAGTGTTGCTTTATTTAGGTTATGTACTGCTTTACATTAGTCATTCTTGAACGATTAGTTCGAAATAAACAAATCACCAAGGTGACTCGAATGAACCGAATCACCACAAAAAGATTCGTTCATGATTAACTTACCAATGCTGCGATTCATCATGCAACAGCGGGTTTAATGTTAATTATTGACTAAAGTAAAAGAGTTTAATAGAAAATATACTTATTTATTCATATTATAAAGTAAACAATAAACATATTTTTACCTATGTTTACATATACGCATTGGAACTACTTTTGTTTTAGCATTCTTGTATATACAGGATGGGGCAAATATAATAAATAGAAATGTAAACGTAACGACTAAACTGAAAATTTTACCAACATTTTTCGAAAATCAATTCTGTTAAACAGTGAAATTAAAAAAAAATTGTACCATTACACCGTGAATCAAGAATAGAAGTGAGTTTTTAAGCTCACAACAAAACAGGATGCACTTAAAAATAAAATTTTGATAAAAAATAACACTCCCTACTGCATCCACAACCCACACTATAATTAAATAATGCCTAATTCAGTCTCGTGATTATAATAAGAAGTGATAAGATATTTCGAATATAATTAATGAAACCATTCTATCATCGAAATATTTCAATTTGTTACGGAACAACAATCGAATGATTTTACTGTTTTTGAATTTTCGGTTTTGTCTGCTTCAGAAGCGGCTTAGAATCGATAGACATTACATTAGCCAGCTGCCCAAATCCGATTGCATAATATTAGCGACTAAAAACTAAATCCTTTTTCTCATATTCAAATAGCTTAGAAAAAAGTTATTATTATTTATTAATGACATTTCCAAAATATTTGGAGACCAACTTAATTCTAAAATACAAGATCTTATGAAAGAGTTACTTGTTTGTAGTAAGGGGGATAGCTGTAGCTGCTGTATTCAGCGCCTGCAATTTAGGGTAGAACTATTCGTCGAGACAATTTGCCGCAAGAGAATTTAGCGCATGAAATATTTAAGATGGTTACTATACTTTACTTTACTAACGTTATGGACTTATTATATCTACTGCATGTTTAAAAGATATTTTTTCAGAAACATTAACAATGAAAAAATGTTTCGCATCCGCAAAGCAATGACGATGAGCGCAATATAAAAACCACGGAATAATTTTTACACTAATGTAAGTTAATGTTATTATTGATAATAAGGTAAGACGCGATCCACCTACTTTTCTTTGACGCAGCAGTGGCTTTAGTTACGTGCCGGTTCCGTTTGTAAATGTTTGATTGTATTGTGCAGGCGTTACTTAGGCAATGGCGATTTCTACTTTATAATAAATTTCTCTCCCATTTGTAGATGTTTGTTTATATTGCTACGTAGCAGCCCTAGAAAAAAGGTATATAAGCACACTCATTTTTTTACTTGAAAGAAGCAGTTTTATTCTTCGGGATCTATAAGAACGGTTCAAAGAAAATACACTTGAAAATTTTGCTTCAGGATCAAACAGAACGGTCAAAAGCAAAACCAATCTCGCAGCTCCTACTGGAGGTTCAGTCTACCTAAAAATTGATCATTCGTTTCTGGTTTACAGAAAACCCTTTCCACCGGCTTCTCCGGGAGCTAATCAACCGCCAGCTCTTGCCCGAAGGCAACTAAATAACGGCACGCGGTTATTCTAGAAAGAAGCAACGGTTACACCAGATCTTTTAGAAGCCGTTGACTACCATTAGCCCGTTCAAAAACGAAACAACGGCTACACCTAAGGTTGCTAGGTGTGTGGTTTTCCATTGTTTGATTAATTAAGAATCTGAAACAATACGGAATGGGTATTTATCCGGTTTTCGGATTTTTTCGCAGTGAAACAAATTAAGTAGTCCTAAACATTTTTTACATTAGTTTCTGTAACTAATTTTGATAAAACGTCCTTGGATTATCATACATCAATCGTGGTTATTGCACTCTGCACTGATCAACACACCTGCATCGTAATGGAAGGTTTGTATTCAAAGCTTTTACAACCGGGAATTTTTTGAGGCCGAAAGTGCGTCGCAAATTTGGCCACCCTGCCATAATACAAATAGTTAAAACACATTATATTATTTGATTTGGCGTTTTTGTGAGTCATTGTTTGGAGAAAGCATGCTCGCTGTTGGAGATACAACTCCACACCTGGACACTATTTACGCTGTTAGCTCTGCGCAACACCGAGGGATCCAGTGGCGTACACGACGTCGTACAGAGTAATTTTTGTTTTCTAGAATTTAGGTTTTATTCAAGCAGAAAAATTTTAGCGGTGACAATGCTTTTGCAACCAAATATTTTTTGAGGCCGAAAATACGTCACATAGGTTATAAAATAACATTGTCTGTTAGATAAATACTGGAAAATATTAAATGTATTAACCCTTTTCCACCTATACAAGGTTTTTAAACATAAATATTAAACTTGAAAAATACAGCACCTTTCCACACAAGTAACTAAATACCAGATACGTGTTTCGACAGCAAAGCTATCATCATCAGTGATAAACTGACACAATAAATATTAAAAAGGATTGGAGATAAACACAACCCTTGTCTAAAGCTTTTGTAATTTTTTGTAAATAAATTTAAAAATGTTTGTCAACAACGAATTTATTATGTTAGCTTTCTTTTGAGAGTCTAAGGACGATAAATTATAAAAAGCAGGAAGTTGTCCGTTATTAACCATTTATAATTTACTTTTGCATCATATTATTAACAAATTTTCCTTCGGCTAGGCCATTGACTCCATTATAACAAAATATTTTTTTGAACACGTTTTATTAACACCTCTAGGTATTGATTGAGAACACGTACCCATTAAAATTAAAATGTTTTTCTCTACCTCTGACATTTTCTTCAGGCATAATTACGTCGAAAATAGAACGACAAAAAACATCTAAATAAAACAAGTCAACATGAATGAATTCGGAATCGGAATGTTAACAGGTGGAAATAATCAGATCAAAACAGACATGCAGGCGTATTTATGTTTATATCACCCTCATCATTCGGCAGTTTCCCCCAAGCGTTTTTCTTACACCCTAAAATTCCAGTCTTCTTTCCAAGACTCGAGACGGGCAAATTGCGCATCTTGTTTGTACAAACGTTCGCTAATAGCTGTAAAATTCAAATGATAACAACCCAGTTTGCTAAACAAACTCTCAAATCCTACACAATATTCGATAAAAAAGAGACGGAGCGTTTCGGCGTCCTTATCGGCGTGAATTTCAGTGCTTTTGCGCATTGCGATGGTACCAAGGCATAAACGTTTCAGCGCATCGGGATAATTTCAGTAGCTTTCAGCTCACACCAGGACCAAGATGCGCTCGAGTTTAGCATGGCTTGGGGTTGCTTCATATCTTACCTTGGTCTGTTCTCTTCCTACGTCCCTCGTTGAAGATGTTAAAGCTAACGAAATCAAGGACAATAAAGGTAAGAAACAAAATTTGAACAATTTTAGGTGTTGTTATTAATTTTTCCACGTTTGTACGTTGAAAACGCTTATTAAAAAAAAATATTGTGTGTGGATTCGAACCAAGAACCTTTGGATTGGTCGGATAATTCCTTAAAATTTTCTTGGGCTTAGCCTAGTAATTTTTTCGTAAACAACGCAAAAAATTCATTAAACGTAATTTCAGGATTTCCTGAAAAATCTCGTTCAGTCATAATAAGTTAATTAAATGAAAACTAGGCTTGGGAGTAATTACCATTTAGAGTGGTTCATGGAAACCTTTAAAATGATACGTTAACTACCTTCTAAAAGGAAAGCTGAGAGGTCGTTTCAGCTTTGAGGTTTCAGCATAGTTAAAGTGTACTTTAGATGTGGTTTTTCATATATAGACGCGTTGATGAGTACTTTATTAATGAATTTCATGAAAATTCTAACAAGGCTAATGTTTTAATCAAAGCTCTATTTTGAATTTAATATCCAAAAGAAATACAAATAAATATTTTATTCTTTACGTGAATTTCCGAGGAATATTATTGCACAACCGGGCCCCAAGGGCCTTAGATATTAAATGATCTTTGTTTGCTCAAAAATGAGGTTAAAGCAAATGTAAAAAAAAGATATTACAAAGAATAGGAGAAGAGAAGTTCTGAAAAACTCCAAAACTGTTATGTTATGTCAAGGAAAATCGTTTTGCCAGAATTATTACCACGGACCGACGGGTGTTTCCTATCTTTTAATGTATTTCTTCGACTTGCAACTTAAGGTTCAATCAAGAACAGAAATTTTTAAGTTTAAAACTGTAAAAACCTTTTTTTAACTTTCCCCCATCTGTCTATTCGCCTTGTTTTAATATTTGCACTGTTTGAGATCTACAAAATGGTTCTTTTTCAAACTTTTCTTTACTGTAGGAAAGTTCGAAAATATGTTGTACTATATTTCTGCAACCAACGTCGACGGTGTTACCACTATGTTAAGGTTTACTCAATTTCCTTTTTATAATCTAGCAAAATAATATTGTGGGTAATTTTAAATCCAGATTTTACAACAGCTAATTTTCTGTTTTTATCAAACAACCCCTGACAAATGCTTTTATCTTCTTTGTCCACTTAATCCTGATAACGATATCATTATAACATTATCGATTTTGAATTAATTGCGTTTACTTTGCTCTTAAAGCGCGTTAAAATAAAACGATTATAATCCTCGTTAGTGAACCTCGAGGGCACATTATTCGTTTGAACCTTCCAGATAAAAAACCTCTTCATAATATTACTCATTAACTCGAAATCTGATGTTGATGAAATTAAAAATTAGAAAAAGTGAAGGGGAGTTAATTTAAGAATTTTTTATTGCAGTAAAACGAGCTCACAGCGAGGCAGAAGAGAACCCACGTATTCCCGCCGCTTACTACAACAACCCCACTGCAATTAAGAGAGGTATGTACGAGGGTAGTTGTAATTTGCAAACTGTGAATTATTAAGTGTTGTAAGTTTAAACATGAGCAGCGAAATACGGAGCAAATGTATTGTTTTCTGTTTATATTCACAACATATTTTTAATTATGTTTTTGCCACTTTGTAAATACCTTTACCGGCGCTTACGAAATTACTTTCTACGTTTTATAATTCAAAAAACAAAGACCAATAATAATATTTATGTGCATTTTATTGTTCTGTACAAATTTAGGATCCGCTGTGAAAAATTTCTACCGACGCTTATGGACTCTTAAGTTTATAGGTGGTGGTTATTTTTGTCTACTGTAATTTTTTATTTTTGATCCTTTTTTGAACAATTATTACCGCCGTCTATGCTCTTCAAGCTTTAAAGTTCAAACTGTAAACAATAAGAAATTTGCCTTTCTGCGAATTTTATTGCTAACTGCAACATTGTGAATTTTATTACAATTTTTCACCCCTTTCGAAAAGTAATTACACACGCTTATGAGCTTGGTTTCAAGGAATTCAAACTGAGACCAATAATGGCCCCCTACGGATTTCACCCCTCTATTAAATTGTTAAATTTATTGTTCCACTGCATTTATTCTTTGAATTATGATTCCCCCCCCCCCCCCCCCTACTTGGAAAATTTCTACCGGCGCCTATGAGCATCCTGCTATAAACTTTAATCGTGTAAAGGGAAGCAATAATGACGCCTTGTAGAATTTTCGTGTCCCTTTGCAATTTTGTTGTCCCTCTGCAATTTTGATGTCATAAATTTCTATCCGGCCTTTTTCGAAAATTTACTACCGACGCCCATGAAGTTTTTACTATCTAAGCTTAAAGCCTATGTGGGGAAGTGAAAGTAATAATAATCTGCTTTTTTGTATTTTTAAAATCTACTGTAAGTTTTCAAGTTATGAAATTTTAAACCATTTTTTAAAGATTATTACCGACGCTCATGCTTTTTAAGCGTTAAAGTTCAAACGTAGATTAATAACAAAATTACCCTTCTGTGAATTTTATTGCCCAAGTACAAAATTTAGAATTTTATTGTTTCACTTCAATTTATTAAAGTTTTGAATTTTTTCTCCCTTTTTTAAAAGTTATCAGGAGCGCTTATGAGCTTTATTTTCAAGCTGCGGAAATATTAGTTACTAGAGGGCTAAAGGCGGTGCCAGAAAAATTTAAGCTCTATGATTATGACGTTACGTTACGCTGACGTTACGTGCTGCCATCTATCGAATCATTAAACAAAGTTATTCCTTACCATAATATTCTCGTTTATTATAAAAGATAGACATTACTTAAACTACGTTAAAGTTGCGAAATTTTATGCTGATTAATAATCTAAAAAGAAAATTAACCTAGCTGCATTTGTTTCGTAAATATGGGCAAGAAACTTAAGAAAAAACTATTTTTGCTTATTATCTTTATTAACAAATTTTTTTTAAATCTGAAGGCACTTTTCTACAGAAACTTTGTAGCCACATAATAATGGACGGTTTCTCACACCATTTCTCATATCAACCGCTAGATGTCAGCAGGTCCACATGCGGTTTTAATTATTATGTGGAAAATTATAATATTAATTAAAATATCAAAGTTATAAACGTTACTATTACAATATGCCATAATTAGTGTAAAATGTAACAACAATTATGTTTTCTAAAGTTTGAAATATTGCAAAATCTGATTTGATATGTACATACATTCAATAGATGGCAGCACATAATGTCAGCCAATCATAGAGTTTAAATTTAGCTTGTGTCCTTGGTCGGCGCTGCTGCCCTCTAGTAAGCAATATTTTAAAACAAACTTCTTATTAACACAGCATTTGTCCCTGCTGACACCTAGCGGCTAATTGTAGAAATACGTTAAAAAACCTAGCATTGTGTAAAGGGAAGCAATAACGAAACCTTGGTGAGTTTTCGTAACCTTTTGCAATTTTGTTGTCATAAATTTTTTCCCCCTTTTCGAAAATTTACAACTGACGCTAATGAATTTGCCTATCCAAGCTTAGCGGCTCAACTCGGTTTCTGTCACAATTTTCATGCCTGTGAATCTGTAAAGGGTTAATTGAAGCACATGTTATCACAGAACGTGTTATTCTCGTGACGTGGAAAGTTAAACATAGCGCTATAAAACAGGGGTGTAGGAAAGGGGAGATAAGGTACACATGGTTATGTTTTGGATATTATTTGTTAGTTTTTCATGTATTAAATTTTACGTTTTTGTATTTTGATGGTTTATTCTCTTTTGTATGAAGAAATTTAGTTTGCGCCCATAATTCATTTTTTTTCTCTAGTTGAATTCACATTAAAATTCAAAATTTGCGCGCGTGACTTTTTTGCACAATTACAACTTTTAATTACATCCTTTAACAAAAAGCGATATTTGTTATTTAATCCTCAACATCTCGAGCTAACCTCTCCTGAATTTTAAAACCGTTACACCAATATAACCTCCTGGAACAACGAAAAAAAATCAAGCGTAAATTTCAGGAACAAGTCAGTCGCTAGGGAGCTGGGAAGAAAGTAAAGAAAGTCTGGCCAACCTGGCACCTTCTTTGTATTCATCGGACGATGGCCAATTTGACGACAAATCCTTGCTGGATTACGAGAAGGGCTACCGATACGCCACCAACAAAGAAAAAATAGATGAAGCTTTAGAAAACGCAGTTTTGAAATCTGAGCTGTACGGAGAACCCGGAGCACTTAATCAATACAGATATTTTGATGGGAGCCCCGAAGAAAGGCGCAGAAAACGCAGAGCCATCAAAAATCTTAGGTGAGATGTCGGCTGATTGGTGTCTGTTGATTGGTGGAGTCTGCTTTTACAGCCTTTTCGTTGCATGGCTTGAATTTTTATTTAAAGTTTCTTTTGGTTTTATGTGCTTGGTTGGTGTCCAATCGCCAATTTAATGTTGTAAAACGATAAGAGTACTAAGTACTATTAGAAGGCAAAATAGAGAAATCAATTTGTAGAAAATTGACATGAACTTTTATCCCATTTCTCGGAAATTGTCTTACAAAGTCATTCGAGCAGCCTAAAAGTTTTCGTTTGCAGTCAAAAAAATAGTGGTAGAAGTAAATAAGGTTAGTAGAAATCTTTCGGAAAAATTTGATAACCGTAGAATACGAACCTGACATAATTTTTCGGACGTGCCAATATTTAAGGAAAGCAGCCCCTCTTCTATCGCTATTTTTGACGGACCAACCTCGTTTCTTCGATTTTATTTAATGTGATTTCTAATTGTGTAATGGTTTTCCTCTGTTAAAGTGTTTCGGTGTACACAGATACCCGATTTTTGGTACCCTCGAAACCTAAAACTCGCTTATTCATTGAAATCTTGATATGGTTTTCCTGTTGGACAATAAAGCATTATTATTATTATATTGGTTTCTGGAACGAATACAATACCTTCCTCTTACGTATATTACTTACACGAAGAAGAAGAAACACAATAAGTAAAAGTTATGCTTACAGAAAGTACACTATACAATGTGTCCCAAAAATAGCTGAACATAGGCAGATAACATGGGAAACTGACAATCTCGTATAATATCTCCCTGAAATTCTACTGTTAAATTTAAGACGTCATAACGATGAAGAGCGCACTAGTTTTCAGTACTCGGTTGAAATTTTGGTAAGCGTCCGGATTGTTACGGCTTAAATTAATTAAGTTAGGATTGCAATAAACAAGTTCGGCTTGTAACTTCAAAAGTATACTTTTCCGCATGCATATGTTCATAACGCAGTTGGTAAGCGAGCGTTACACGCTTGCGACGAAACGACGGTACTGAAAGTGCAGCAGTTTAAATCACACTTACCGCAATTGTTATTATTATTCTTTTTTTAATTTTCTAAATATGTTTTATTTTATATGAGCCAAATATTAATATTGTACTGCATTTTGTTTAAAAAAATGGAAAAATTACTATATTTAATTAAATCTTCATTAAGTCATCTTTGCATAATCAAGTATTTGACAGTTAAATAATTAAAATAATAATTCAGCTACTTCACAACTGTTAAATCATAGTTTAAACATTAAATGTTTAATGCAAACTGTAAAACTATTTATTAAACATTATCCACTGAATTACTGCAAAATCAAAATTTTAATAAATATTGAGAAACTAGGAAAAAAGCTGAATTATTATTTTGAGTTATTTATATTTGCTAAATAATTTATTATGCAGAGATAATTAAATATAAAATTTTATATTATTTAATTATAATCAATTTTATTACAAAAAGCAGCACAAAAGTAATATTTAACTCTTATACAATAAATCAAATAAATATTAATAAAAAAAATAAATAAAATGACGATGAGTGGGATTTAAACCGCTGCACCGTTGCGATTGTTGTTGTGTCGCAAGCGTGTAACGCCCGCTTACCAACTGCGCTACGTACACACGCATGCGGAGATGTGTAATTTCGGAGTTATAAGCCGAACTTTTTTTATTGCAATCGTTGTAAATTTAAACCATAATAAAAGCGCACGTTTACCAAAATATCTACCAAGTAACGTAAATATACGTTTTTGGGGAGTTTCTTTTCTTTTAGAAACTGTGATTTTGACACAAAAAACGCCTCATATATCCATATACTGATGAGGTAAAACAAAAAGTAAACCCTGAAGGGAGAGTAGGAAATCCAAAGGCAGAAGGTGATGTTGCTAGGGTAACGAACAAATCCGTAAAACAGAGACAAGAGAATAAGTGGTTTTTAAAAATGCAAAATTAATGTTTTATAAGACAAACAACAAATGTAACGTTGATAAATTGGAAAAAAAAACCTTTTAAAAAATTAATAAAAAATAAAAATTAAAAAGGGAACTTTGCTTGGATAAAATTCACTTCTAAAGCTCTAAATTTAAACATCACATTTTAAGATAATTGTTTAGTGAACAAATCGTGACTGCTTACGAAATATAAGTTTAACGCAATCTAGCTTTGTTCTGATGCATTATTTATTCTATGCCGCAGATTGCTTTCTTCCCCTGCGTAAAATATTGCTGCTAAAAGGTTCTCCTTATTCTTTTCTTTCCATTCTGAGTAGTTTCTGCAACTGTTATGTCGGGTAACTCACTTAAGCCTATTTTACGGATAATGTTGTTATGCCCTTCGAAAGCATCTTCTTTGTGGTAGATAACAGTATATCTAGATTCTAAATATAGATAACCTACACGTTCGTGTCGATTTCGAACTACAGACAACTGCTGCCAGCCTTAGATGCGGTAGAGGGAGCGATTCATCCGATAAATAGGAAGTAATTTTTTTTGTATGTTACGCCCAAATAGCAAAAAGCCAGCCACAACACGTTGTACATATATGCATTTGAATGACCAAACCCCTGTTTTAGATATTTTCAATTATAAAATTACCAGTACATGAATGCGCGCTAATAAATCGAGTCCTTTTGGGCGTGGGCATTCTATTAAAAACACACCAGAGAGCATAACCAGCAGCATGTGAAATGTGTGTTGCCTATACACGGCTACTATTTACGGCATTATTTCTGCACGTTGCTGTACATAGTTGCGCGCTAATAGCTTACATCCTTGCAGTCATAAATACATTTTAACCAGCGGCATCCCTCTAAGTACACAACAACAAAAAAGTAATAATAATCCCGGTGCGTTGTGGCTGCTTTTCTCACTTTTTGAGCAATTTCGATGTTAGCGTGTAACAGATCTAATATTGACATTTTGACGAATACAATACCTTCCTTGCCATTATACAAGGTATTATACTTAAAATACCAGAAAGAAATTATTGTAAACTTTATTTTTAAATGTATTAAGAGGAACTCGTGGTTCGATATTTTCCCCCTCCTCTCTACCACATATTTATTTTATTTTAAGTACGTAAAGCGTCGGATTTGGTTACGGCACCTATCTCCGCAAAGAATAAAGAGTATAATGTCACGCGTAAAAATATACAATTTTTTAAGGATCCCAAGTGTCGATTATTTTGCGCATTTTTTTAAATTTCTTTTAGTTTCTCAGCCTAGCGTAACGATAGAACGTTAAACTAATATACACCGTTTTTCCCTGAAGAATTTATCATTGTAAAAGCTTATTATTCAATTTAGTGGTCTGGGGGGAAATAAAATTAAAGGCTTTTCAGCATTTCCAGCACAAATTGTCCCATTTTGTTATTATTGTCACGAAATGTCTTATCTGTGGGATTTACATTATAATCGCTCAAAATAACTCATTAAAATTACATCCAATTGAGATGTTAAGGTAAAAACATGACAGTTTTTCATTTTTCCAACCAAACACGACACGTTTATTTTTATACGCAAATCATGAATGTAATTTTTGGAATGTTTTCCCTTTTTTTTTCCTTGTGATTTCGGACGTAAAATATGGGAATTTGTATAAGCATTCAACAATGCAACTCACTTCGTATCGTGGCTTCCAAAAATACCGCGAGTGGGCGAATTTAATTCATTTCTCATTATCTTTCTATTTTAACATGCGGAGCCCATTAAAAATTCATTTATTAATGGAAATTTGTTGTTGCTTTATAAATGAATTTGAAACTTTTTAAGCCTTCCCACTTAATTAATCATTTTAAAATGACAGACTTAATTTTTTTTTCGTATGTTAGATACAGTAATTATATGTATGCCAGAACACCATCCTGTTGATAACTTATTTTTATTATTATATTATTATTGTTAAATATTTGTTTAGGTATAAAAAAATCGATTTAATAAAAATGCGAATATGAACAATTCTCTTTTCATCTCGTTAATATTTTTTAGTACGCCACTGCGGTCTTCCCCTTTTAGTCAATATACTGACAACGCGATAATCGCTGTTGTGGTAAAACTGCCGAATCCAATATTGCAAACACCTGTTTTTTTATACCCAAAGCGATTTATCAAATCGAACATTGGGGTGAGTCTTTGTAAGCGAGATATCGTTCCAAAATACGAGGAAAAGGTAAATTTATATCGCCCAGCTCTGAACATATTTCATGTACGTTCTCAGCGGGGCTGATCTGAAGCTAAGCGGATTACCAGTTCGCCTCCTACGCAAAGGACATTAACAATTTACAAGTAAATTTGTAGGTATGCAAGCTAGATCATAAAACTTTATGTTATGGACAAACAAATAGTATCAGGAGTGGGATTTGGAATATATTTCCATAATTTTGCTATTACAGGTGTCTCCTACATATCTAATGCCCTGTACATATTTGCATAAAAACTTTTTTTCCCAAACCCTTCAAGATTTGAAAGTATTCATGAGTTAGGAAAGTATCGTAAATATTTCCATACCGAGTTTTCTAGAAAGTTATCACATCATCAAAAGGTGTTGGTTGATAACGTAAAGAGTCGTTTCGCCTCAAGCCCGCCCATTACATGTCTGAATGAACGTTTTAATATAACATCATCAGTAAATACAAAACAACCCACGTGGGCGTATTCTACAGGTGCAGACGGTTAAGGGACGAAAGGGGTAGAGACGAACAAGCGACGCCGGAGACGCCTGTTAAAATCAATGTAACAGGTGCGTCGCGTCGTCACGTGACTTCCATGTTTCTATAGTAACGACCACTGATATCTTTTATCTCGTACCGATTGCGCGACATGTCGTCGCCTTCTTGATAACCATAAATCATGACTGATTGGTTTTTACCATATTTCCACTTCTGCAGTGATGTGGGGTTATAGAAATGGAAAGGGCGTGGGTTAAAAATAGATTCAATTCAAGCAGATCTTGGGAATAGTGTGGGTTCGATCAGCAAAATCGAGTTTCCATCGAAAACCATCTTCATTTCGAAACGGGTTCAATTTTGCACTTAAAAAATTGTTTGGACGGAATGAAAATATATAAGCCTGCTTTTAGCCTAGGCATTTTTAACGTGATTTATTCGTTTTTTAAAATACAACTTGAGGGTAGCTTTACCAAGTGAACTGCCAAGCACACAGACAATGAGGAGGATATAAATCGTCGTTTCAAGTTAGGCAATAACAAGAATCGTGCCTGTTGCTGTGTGGGTGGTTTTATTTTTTGAAACGCAAGCAAAAATAGCCTTTTTCGCATTCCCGATAGAAATGTCTTCGTTGAAATTTAATAACACCTGTTTTCTCGACGACTTCACCTACTTTTTCAATTTAGTCGTTGCTAGAAAATTCGCGTTTTTGTTATTTCCAAAGTTTATTCACCTCTAATCGTTTCACCTTTCAAATATCCGTAAACTTACCGGTTTGGGCCAATGCTATTTTTGCAACAAATGCGGTCATTCATTTGAAACTTGCACTTATCCAATTAAAATTGGATCTTGGGTTTGTAAATTGGGGTTTCGCTTAATTTTGTTAATCCTAAAATTATGCAAAGTTTTAAATATTTGCTGGTTTAATTAAGAAAATGTTATTTTTGTAACAAATACGGCCATTTAGGTGAAATTTGCGTACTTAAATAAAATTAGTTCTTAGGTTTTAAATTCAAAACTCTAAAGTTTAAGTGTCTTCAAAACCATCCACAATTTCGATAATTTAACGGTCCGAGTAAATGCTATTTTTGCAACAAATATGGTCATTTACATTAAAATTGTAGTTTTTAGGCTTGAAATTAAAGCTTTTTTTGTTATTTCTACAGTTTTGCTCGTTTTAAAACCTTCCAAATCCGGCCATTTAGTGGAAATTTGTATGGTTAAATAAAATTAGTTCTTAGGCTTCAAGCAGTCAGAAAATAGGCTCTAATGCAGGCAAAAATTGAGCGTTCTTTCTTTACCTGTATTATAATTAATTGATTAATTAATTCAAAGGCCACTTTTGCTGTTTTTTCAAATTACTTTAGCCAAATAGTTTATTTTTATTGGTGTACATGGTGGAACGCTGCTGTTTATGCTCCTTGGGATAATTTTAGCGATAATGGCAGCCCTATAGGAGTTGCAAAATGCACACGGCTTGTGTTATGTAACCAATGACACTTTTATTATTTTTTAAATAACTTCAGGCAACTCGACAACAATAACTCGAAGGCCGTTGGCCATTTTTCACCTGTTACCCCAGGCAGGGACCCTTACTGGGTGCTACCAGCCGGGTCGGCTGGACCCAGGTTTTTTAACGAGGTTATTACTCCTCCCCCTCCTCCTTTTTCATCCTGGCTTGGGACAGGCAATGGCGGAGTTAATGTGGATGTTAATGCAATTTTACTATATTGCTATATTGTTTATTGTTACTTTACGTTTAAAATGCGTTTGATTATATTATCAAATACATAGTTATATTACACTCTACTAATATTAAATTTATTCGACGCACCCACTAATTAAAATAATATTTAACAATTTTCTGCTGTTGAATACTTAGGCCTATTTGCATTAAATTTGTTTTTAATATTAAAAAAAATACTTTGAACGCAGGCCGCTTGTAGTGGGGTTGTTACGCCACTGGCTTCAAATTTAAAGCTTCTTTTTTTTTCTTCTATTTCCAAAGTTTAAATTTCTTCAAATATTAAAAAAAAAACAATAATAACGCTAGGACACATTTGTTCGCTCATATTAGGAAAGGAGGAGAAAAATTAACCCCACTAAATGTTGCTGCATCTAAAAATTAAATTCTGAATCTTACAACTCTTATGACACTCATGCGCACTTTGGCCTAAACAAAATGTTTTTATCTTTTTCCGTTTATTAAAGAGCGGGGCATGAATTTTCAAAAATTCATAGAAGGCGTCACAGATAAATTAGTGGACAGGACCAAAACCAAATTGTAGCTCGTTCCTAGCTCTATAAGCTTACAAAGCTAGTTTTCGAGCAATAGTTTTTTGACAATATCCAAAACCGTGAAAATATTTTCATTTTACAGTTTTCATTTGTACAAAAATTCTCTTAGATAGTAAAATTGTGTTCCTCCAGGGTTATTGTAATACTGAATTTAATCCCGATCTGTCAATTCGCTTTTGAGTAAATAGGCGTTAAACACGAAAATGTAAAATAATCATAGTGGCCGCCATTTTAAAGTCAAGGTGCGAGGAAAAAACTTTTATTTTAACTCCCCCTATCACATTCTGCTTTTACATTTTTGGAATTCCGTTTGTGAAAAAAACGCTACCATAAGAAACATGTCTTAACTTCTGTTTCCGACGGTTCAGGTTCGTAAGATAAAACTGAACAGCTCGACAAATTTTCGATGTACCTAGGTATGTAAAATTTCATAAAAATCGACACCGCCCACACAGCGCAGCTAGCAATTGTTTGTAAGGAAAAGCGTGTGGTAGTCCACGAGTTCTGCTATTTTATTGTAAAGGTTAAGACGCGCTTAACAAAGAAATATCATATTAGCAATAAAATATGCTGCAGTTTTTGTAATTGCTATAATTCTTGTAATCTAACTGTATCCCAAAATATCGGGGTCAATGAATGTTTATGAATTCATATCTTATGGATATCTGTAAACATGCCCAACGTTGTTATTTCATTTTAGCAATGAAGTAGTTTATTAAACGTTAGGGAATTGAAAGTAAACGTTGGCGTTTCGAGACACTTTAAATGATATGTTCGTTAAAAAACAAAATGCGTCGATCTTCTGGTAATTACAATTAGGCAAACAAATCATGAAGAGATCTCTGCTTTTTATTTGCATGGAAAAAAATAACTGACGCAACAATTATAGTACATACATACAGCTTCCAAAGATCCATTTTTATAGTCGAAACATTAGACACTCACCGCTTTTAATTATTTGATTCTTAGAATTAAAATAAATTTTTTTTTGTTATTTACTAAATTTAACTCTATATAAAACCTTCCAAAATTCTGTTCATTTAGCTATTTTTGCGACAAATACGGTCATTTAGCTGAAACGTGCAGACTTAAATCAAATTAGTTCTGTAGCTGCTACAAGACTCGCTGAAGAGACTGTAGAGGGTAGATTCCCCGTACTCCACCCTAGGGAAGTACGTGCATAGTAGAGAAGAGTGCCGGAACCCAGTAGTGGGACGTACAGGCTGATTGCGAAGGCTATTTAGCTCAAACGTGTACAATTAAATAAAATTAGTTCTTAGGCTTCAAACTTGAAGCTTCTTGTTTCTGGTAATCTCCACATTTTCGGTAATTTAGCAGTTTGTGCAAATGTTATTTGTGCCACACCTACACGGTCATTTACCCGCAACCTGCATGTTTAATTAAAATTCTAAGTTCTAAGGCTTGAAAATGCAAGTTTCTTATTTTTTTTGTTTCCAAAATTTAACTTGCTTGAAAACCTTTTAAAATTTCGGTAATTTACCGGTTTGGGCAAATGCTATTTTTGCAATGAACACGGCCATTTACCTTTAGCTTGCATATTCAATTAAAGTTTGTTCTTAGACTTAAAAATTACGCTTATTTATTTTGTTTCCAAAGTTCCACCTAAAAACAAAACTAAAATTTTGTTGATTAACCGGTTTGGATAAATGCTATTTTTGTAACAAATACGGTCATTTAACTAAAGCTTGTTTCTTAGACTGGAAAATTACCTCCTTTTGCGAATTCAACTCTCTTCTATGAATCTGAATGATATTGGAGAAAATTAAGCGTCGATCACATTAACCCCCAAGTGTTAATTGAACATCTGCCGCTGACAGCTCACTAGATCTCCTCTATTAATATGAAAATCTCATAACCCCATTAATTTTTGCGGAAAAAGCATTGCCGTGGGCGTTATTCAGAAGGTTGTCGATATGTTTTTTTTTATCAGAATGCTGCTTACGTCAGAGTGATTTTTAGTTATATTTTTTAATAACTTTCATATTCAAAATAGGAGCTCAGGGGAATTCTTAGGTTAGTTTTCTGTTTTTTCTAATGTAATGGGAGAAACCCAATTTTATTTCAGATGTTTTCTCATTTCCGCTTCGTACTGAAATATTTAGGTTATACTCGAACTAGTTCGCAACTCAAATTTCTTTTTTTCCGGAACAGACAGGAAACGAAATTGTCTTCATTTGTCCAAAGAGAGAGCGAACCTTTCAGAGTAATCGATATCCTTTTTGTTCATCTCTGCTACTAAGAGCACTTCCGCCTCCTCAGCCATTTTCTTGTGTGAAAGCTGCGAGCTTTTTTTAGAAAATGTGGTCGGGAAGGTCTTAATCGCATCCGTTTCTAAAAGCAGGACTTACAAGGGGCTTATTGACTAAGGAACATTTCTGGTGGGTTCGTGTTTTATTCAAAAGGTCGTTATTTCCAATTTAACAATTTAAATCCCCACAAACACTTTCTGTAATTGAATTTTTTAACACTATTTCGTTGTAAAATGCGGCAAATCTTTTCAATTATTTGCGTTGCTCTCGTACATGTTGGTTTTATTGCGCCGTTTTCATTTTCTCGATGCTGCTACTTCCTTTTTGTTTGTCTCCAGACAGAGATATGATATTATGGATATTAAAATTGAATTTGTGACGTTTTGTTTTGTTAGTGATATTTTAAAGACCTTTCCAGTAGAATAGGTTTTTCTTTGAGAATAACGAAACGGTCTTGTGTTATTGAACAAAACATCAAAATTATAGACTAATAAATGAAACTCAATCGTTTTTTCTTTAAATATGCTTAATTGGGAGACGGCTACTTTATAAATAATATAAATGCTAGAAAAATTGTGTATAAACATATTAATACAGAAGGGTTGCATATTGTTGGTCGAAAGCAGCGCCATCTGGCGCTAAACCAAGGTAACAACAAAATACACCCATTTTGTTGTTACCTTGGTTTGGCGCCGGATGGCGCTGCTTTTGAGGTTAAGTATTAAACTTGTTGAGATGTGAATTTAAATTTGATTTTAAAACCGACAATCTAAAATCGTTTTAAATGTATGATTTAAGGTAGAGATTAAAAAATAAGTTTAAAATTGCTAAAACTGTTAAAGCGGCTTATCAGCTGAGTATGAGCAATTTTCTAACCAACTTTAGTAGTTTTTAAAATCATTTTTAACACTTTTTGAACAAATTTTTTGCGTACTTCGCTCTGGCTGTTACGGAGTGGAATGTCCATCAGTGTTGCCAACTCTAGATATTTTTCAGTAATAGAAAGTAAAAAAAATAGTAATAGATTTGGCAGTTTACGTAATAGATTAATAATAATAATTAATAATGTAAATACTGCTCGAATTCGTCAAAATCATCAGTTTTTTAGGTTAGACTTGAATTGATTTTTGATCTTCCGCCTGCTTAAGCAAACGATCAGTCCAATTAATTAATCACATGGGAAATGCGAAGCAAAGTTCAATAAATTGTACAATTAGTCCTTTATTATACAACACCACATCACCGGAGCACAGCTCCGTTACTTCTTAAGGGCCAGAAGCTCAGCACCGGTAGGGGAGAGTTGGACAAAACTGAGTATCAGTCCAAAAACTGACTGTATTTAGTGCCACTTTAGAGTAGCAAAAGTTTGTTGTATGTTGAAATATTCCGAAATGACTTAAGTTTGATCTACCAGTGTCAATTTTTATTAATATTCCTATAATTATTTTTTTTTATATTTTGATTGAAAAATTGCAAAATACCCGATTTTGTCCAACCGGTATGATAAAACCAGGTAGTAACTTAAATACTATGTAAATAGGCAAACAACGAAAAAAAAATTATTTATTGAAAATATCTACACAAAAAATCAAAAAGTTATGAACAGAAGTCGCAAATAAATACTTCATCTGTGTCATCATAGGCACTACAGGCTTCATGGGCCCATTTGTTGCATGACACACATTTTATCCAGCCTTCGTTCGACTTAGAGTTTGAAAATAGTTCGTTGCAATAAAGGCACACATCCTCATGATTATCTTCTTCCTCTGAACTATCAGAATCTGCAATCGGTAATTTCGGGACCAATTTTGTTTTCGGTGCAGCCTTTTTTACCACATTTTTTTTCTTTTTGTACTCTTTATTTAGCTTTAATTTTTTTACGACAGGAAATTTTTTAAAATTCTCTTCCAGCTCAGACTTATAAGGAGATGATGTTATTACAGCAGCCTTTCCTCTTTTCCTGTTATCGTTGGATAGCTTCCTGGATGCCTTAGGGATTGGAAAAACCTCTTTTGGAGACACTGAGAACTTACAGATTGATTTTGGGGACGTTGCTCGTGAACTGTCACATTTAGTGGTGGCTTGAGATGGAAAGGCTAAAACTGAAAAGCTACAACTTGGTTGCGGAGAAGTAGCATGTGGGGTTGATGGAGTAATATATTTTTTGGTAGTCTGATTTGGAGTGTGGGAGTTTAAAGAGCTACAGCTTGGTTGGGGAGAACTGGCACGTGGAGCTAACGGGGCTATTAATTTTGTAGCGGTCTGCTTTGTAGATGAAGTAGAATTTTTATCAAGTTCTTCGCCTGAATCCTTGTCCAAATTGGTTGTTATAGATTCATTTTCTTGTCTATTTAGTTCTCGCTCTGTAGTTTCTGGGGGAGCAAACATCCACTCGGGAAAAACGTCAGGGTTCAGCGGATAAATTCCAGTCTTTCTGAATCCACTTATTGCGGTCTGCATAATTGCCGATTTAACAAAAGCCTCTCCAAAGAGTTCTCCTACTTCATAAATTGTAACACGTCTTCCAGGATCCATTTTCTTACTTCTTCTCCATAATAGGTGTTTAAGGGGGCCATAAATGATACGTCGAGGGGTTGTAGTCTGTGCATACAATGCGGTGGAAAGCATATTATAACCACATGATTTTCTCTGGCCAGATTTATTAACTCCAAGCTTTTGGTATGCGTAGCGTGTCCATCGAGAAGCAATAGAACAGGACTTTCTGCTGTAGGGTGAGTAAACTCGACCTTTTGCTGGCGGAAAGAGATCGATAATAACCATCGGCGCGGGTGGAAGTGAGATGCTAATAATCGCAATCGCAAAACTGTTAGCGGTGTTTACCCGTTTACCGAATGCAGCTTATATACAACACCTTGAGGTTGACCGTTCACGGTCACGGATAAAGCCAACTGTCAAACTTGAAGATGTTGAAATAACTACTTAATTCTGTATTCGGTGGTAAATTAAATATTTTTATCTACGTAAATTGATAAAAACAAAAAATTAGCATTGTTTTGAAACGTAATAGAAAAGTAATAAAAATTGTGAAACGTAATAGATTTTGCTTCGGGAGTAATAGCGTAATAGAAGCAGTCATAAAGTAATAGATCTATTACTATAGTAATAGGGTTGGCAACACTGATGTCCATTACGTATTAGGAATGGTGGAAGGTCGAGAGGCGAGGCTTGTGCCATGCGGTAAGATTAGTGGTGGGAGTAAGTCAGGTGATGGAATACCTATGTTTCGATGTCTTTGGTTCTGAAGATGAATTTTGCAAATTGGGTTTATTGAAAAATATATTAAGTGAACAACGTTCTATCAAAAAATATTTTTTGTTAGGATATTTGGGAATATACAAATATTTTTAACGCTGTCATCTATAGAGTATTACGATTAGGTATCACTTGACGCACCCCCGCCTCTTCTCCTACCAAGTAATGCGCTGCCCCCGGCAATCGGAGCAAACTGCGTAAAAAGCTTGTTTTTTTTTTAAAGATATTTGGAGGTATGCAATTCCACCACGGTTTGTTAAAAAACGAAATTTCGCAGACTTTTCATAGGAGTTGAATTGCACCATTAAAAATATTTGGTCGCATTTAGAACTTCAAGAGTTCGTAATAGAATCGGTTTGGTTAACTAATGCTTAAACTTTCCTTCAAATCTGTGATAATAAATTTAGCGAAGTTACATTCAAGCCAAGAAAATTTTTTACCGATCAAACTTTCACGTTCTTTTTTGTTATCCTTGCCCAGGAATCAACTTTGAACATAAATCGCAAAAAAGTTCTTCCACTGATGTCACTTGTAAAAAAATTTGCTACTTTTGAAGAACTTTAACGGACAGTGTTCTAATAACATGAAAAGCCGTAAACGCAAACTTAGTTACTTGAGAGATTTTATCCGAAGTCGATAAGTTTCCAACTTTTGCTTTGCTTGACGTTGTAGCCGCTTTAAATGTTTTTCCTACATTTTAACTTGAAACATGTTTGCTCTGAACATTCCAGATTAAATAGTCGTTACAAGAGAGATATAGAACTGACCCCAGAGGAGGTTTTAACCCTCTTGACGCTTTGGGAGAACGAACGGCGTCGCTCTCAGGATGAATACAGGCCCACGTGGTCCCGATACGAGCCAAACTTGGATCTGGATGATAGCAGCGAAAACGAAGTGGAACAAGACGAAGAGAACTGGCTCGACACCCCTGTAGTCTATCCCCATGCAACAAACCGTATGAACCAATTGTCTGGAGAATTTGTTCAGGGAAATCCCAACTACATGTACGAGGATAAAAGGGGCCAGTGGGGTGGGTTCTCCGAAAATAAGAAGAAGCGATTCATGGTGGCGAGAAAACGAAACGACCCCACAAGGGAACTGAGGTACCTCAACGGACCTGCACAAAGAAATGATTTTTATACACTTTCGCAACTTTTGGCAGCTCAGCGTGAACCCAATGTACCACTCTATCATCGGTTGGTACTGTAAATTAATCGATAAATTTAACAAAAAAAAAAACGCATATCGATCATGAGATATCGTTTTCAGTGGTTTATAGTCTATCGATGTTATATATTTATGCGTTTGAAGCATTCTATCTGTATAAGTAACTAAAGATTTATGTATTTTATTAAAGTATTATGAATGAAAGTATTATACATCAGTCAGTCAGTATAATATAAGTACAAGGTTTTAAATGTTATATACTGTCATGAAAAAATAAACTTTAATGCATTCCAGCCTATTTAATATATTATTGTAAAAAACTGTATCTGGTTAAAATATTATCACTTACATGTAATCCCCAAGAGATACGAACCAGTCTAAAAAGAGTGTTTATGTGCACTAACAGTAATGCCAGAATTGTTTTTTCTGTTACAGGAGAAAAACATATCTGACAACACTGTACAGTATACGTGTCTTTCATAAAAGCCACTAGCAGTGTTGCCAGATATGTTTCCCTGCAACAATTGGAAAAATATATCTGGCAACATTGTGAATGCTTTGAGATAATCACTGCTCTAGTAAAGAACAGTTAAAATAGTTCTATAAAGCACTTGCTGATCACTTCTGCAAGAAATGCTTAGAAGAAGCAATTTCAGCGGTGTCTGAAAACTTTTCGATTACTTTTCCGGAATTTTTTTTTTTCACAAATTTAATTGGTTTATGCAATCTTATAAATTTAATATTTGGTTTCTCTTTGCTGGCGTTCTCATCAAGATTGACAATAATGATGATAGTAACCCAAAATAAGAAATAAATAGAAGGTTTCATAAAGTCAATTGCATATTACTTCTCCAGAAAATGTTCCAAAGAAACCATTATAATAGCTTCTGAAAACTTTGTGATTACTAATTTTTTTGTACTAACAGTGTTACCAGATATGATTTCCCTACTGCAGATGAGCTGAGAAAACATATCACTGTTAGTGCAGAGAGAATTTTTATGGACGAACAGTGTTGCCAGCTAAGTTCCTAGAAAAAACATCTGGCAACACTGTAAGTACATATACAATATACACCCTAGAAATAACTATTGCCATAAAAATAATTAAACAGTAGTTTTAAAAATTAAAACTTTGGTTGTTTTTGCTGGCATTTTCACCACAATAAATCGTCAATTATGTTGATTCAACATCATTTTTATACAAATAGGAGAAGTAAGGTAAATTCTTCTCACTTCTCCAAAAAAAAATGTTCAGAGGAAACAGTTGCGATAGATTTACTAAAACTCGGTGGATGAATACATCTTCAGAAATTATTTTCGTGGGCGTGGTTAGTCAATGTAATATCTCAAACATTTTTAATTTAGTTGTAATTTACTAGCATTCTTACCAAAATTAACAATCATATCTTAACATTCATCCAAAATAAGTACGAAAAGGTAGGTAAAGTTTGTTGCTGATTACTTCTCCTCTTTATTATCATCATAAGCAAAAAATAATTATCATAATTTTAAACTTGTTTGTTTGCTGAGTGCTTCTCCAGAAATGATTGATTGACAGTTCTATTGAAAGTGAGATGAGATGACATGCACATAACAAAAGGAAGGTTAATATTTGCATATATCTAAACCATCTTAACCTGATGATTCTTATGTTGTTTTTTTAATTAAAGAAGATTTGTTTCACTATTGTGTTATTGTTGTTATCCTCTACGCCTTTTAACTAACCAACTTCTGTTGTGTTTACGTCACGAACGTTACATCCAAGTCCATTGTCATGTCCATTATGTCTGTCTTATCCCTTTTCATTATCTCGCCCAACATTATCTTAAAATTAACAAGCAGGAACAAACGAACCGTTTAATCCTTATTGTACCTTCGGTTAATCTGAAAGACCATGTCTCGTTCTAAAGCCTTGGTAAGTTCGCACAGGTTCAACAAAAGATAGTTGCAAACAATGTACATTCCTCGAATCCTTTAGATGATTAAAATCCTTAATGTCGTATTGAATCAGGAGTACAATAACCTCGAGCATAAGCACGGACGACTTAATCCATTAGCCCCTCGTAACCACAAACTAACGGTGTTGACAGACGAGCGTAATCTCTCCAAGCCGTGGCGTCCACTTCGGTCCCACGGGAATTTCCTGTTGGTTTGTGTCAACACACAGACGTGGGATTTTCCTTAATCGTCAAATTCATTATCGCTTTCTTCGCTTGATCCAACTGAAACGGTTTCGGATGGGTACATGTAATATTCCAGTATGGAAGCAACTTCTTCGTTATTATGAGCAATGGCAATGTCAAGGGGCTTTTTCCCCACAAAGTCTTTCATAAATGGATCACATCCTCGTCTTAACAATTCGATTGCTAAAGGTGAATAACCCGTTAAGGCGACAAAATGGAGAGCATTTCTGCTAGCAATTTTGTCGGTCTGGTTGATGAATGCGTCGTTATCAAGGATGCAGCGTATGGCTTGCAGCATGTTCTTCGAATTACAAACGAGCACGCATTCTGAAACAGGGTTTAATACTTGTAAGAAATTTTAGTGTAGGCTACAAGTTGGTAATAACGTTAAATGTTGTTTAGGGGTTTATTCCGTCATCGAATAATTTGCTAAAAGCCGTAAGCAACTCGCTGTTCACGTTACTGTAACGGCTTAATTAAATTTCTAATTAGGTTAATGTAATTGAAGCCTTACGACAGCCACTTAGAGCTTTGATGTGCAACATTTTGCGTGTGTATAAAGTTGGCACCACTTCCACCACCAGGATGCGATTGTTTAAACCCAAGTCCCAAATTGTGGTTGACTAGATATAGTAAATTCGTGAAAAAATAGATACTACCATATTTCAGTTAGCAATAAAGAAGAATAGGAGGCTTGGCGTTGGAGGGCGCTGCAATAGATGTTGGGTATTTTCTGTTATTATTTAGGTTCGGCTGCAATTGAAGTTAAATTTTAAACTTGGTAATAAACAACAGAAAACACCAAATATTGGTTGCAACGCCTCCAACATGTAACTCCCACGTTACATAAATTCAATAACAAAATTACGAAATTTATTTGGCAAACCGCAGCTCGAACTTTAACAGTGGTATCCTGGCGACAGAGGCGGAGCATAAGGAAAAAGGCATATCGGTGCTGTGGTGCTAACTAAATTGCTAACTTTGTACATTTACACTACGCCCCAGTAATGGTACACGGTACAATGGCTCTATGTGGGAAGCAGCCATCTAACTGCAAGATTCAATTTGCTTTGCAGAAACTCTATATTCCACGTGCAGCTGCACTAGTTGGATTTAATCTATTTAGGTCTTGAGTGTGTGTTTGTTGTTCAACAATAATAAGGTTAATTCAGTATACGAGCAAACCTATTGGGAATGCTTTGTTTTCAAACTTGATGAATCACCGAGACTTGCATTCAACGTTTGCATTGTCTGAACCAATTGAATACGAACAGAAACGTAACAATTGTTAGATTTATTAATAACAATACAATAACAATATAATTACTGATACGTGTCAGATATAAATACTGAAACAATTGAAATATTTTACGATGTTTCAAAAGATTGGGGATTATTAAAATGAGCAACGGAGAAATGCTTAGATTTTGTTAACATGAAAAACCATCTATCGTTGCCACAAGCATGTTTGGTGTAGGTGCAAAAATTTCAGGGAGAGTTACACAACTATTGAATAATTCAAACAAACTTGATATCAAAAGCGACTTCTAAAATTTTAATCATTAACTACTAAAACATTCAAAATGGTTTTAAAACATCAATAAGAATCCCCTTTGCCAAAGAAAAAAAAAATGAATTGTGACCATAAGCCAATCTGATCCATGGACTTATTCAAAACCTCAAAAAAAAAAACTTTTCACGAAGAAACTTCAAATACAGTTGGTTGTGCGTATCAGCAAATTCTGTTTGGACCTATTTAAAAAAATCAGTAGGAAGACTATCTGAAAACTGTATGACCATGAGCAAATTTTCCATTTTGTTGCAACCATAACCAATTTGGTGCTTGTCCAAAAGCATCAAGACGAATACCTTCTAGTTAAGAAAGTATCTTGAACATGCATTTTGTCATTGCCATGAAAAAATGTGTTCAAAACTACCAACAAGAAGCCCCACGAACTTGACTGCAAGGAAGAAGTCTGGAAGACCATTACATTGTGATAAGCATGGCTAATACGATACAACGATCACCATATATTTTGTAGGTCAATATCGCCCACCGGGAGCACAACGCCCACTTTGCACATAAACGGTAACAATCACCAGCAATCAGAAAAATTTTCACTCCTGGATGGCGCCACAGAGTCTATAACGCTCACCAGTTGGGTTCGCTGCAACTGTCACCAACCGACCATTGGTCATCGCTAATAAATGGGTAAGAGCAGCTAGTGGGCGTTATGGACTCGGTGGATGTTTGACCACCAGACATAAGGCGGCGTTGTGTCGATGCGGAACAGGTTTAAGTGGTGGTTGTTACGAGCAGGGTGGCAGTGGCGGTTAATATCTGAAGCGGATGTATTGTGTTCCCGTTGCGCTATAGGAACCCACTGAATAGATGGTGTGCGTTCTCTCCTGATACCACAACCATGTGAAAACTGGTTTAAAGCATCAACATCAAGCTTGTTATTGACGAAGTATCATTTTGTCATTACCATGAAAAATTTAAAGCCTAATTTACAGAAGTTTCTGTTGACCACAAACGCTGTGTTAAACTTTTTCGTGGAGCAGGTAAACATCGATAGAAAACAAGGTAGCGGCAACCACTAAAACGTAGTGAAACAACCATCGATGCTGTTAGAAAAGTGCGATTTTGTGAATGGTTTTTAAACAAACTAAATAATGATGATGATGCACTAAAAAAACTCAGTTTGTTAAGACGTCCTGGCATTCTGAAAAGGTTGGCGTTTGAGTAGCCCTTAGTGGAAGAAGATTAATCAAATCTGTTTTCTTAATTATACCTATTGTAAAACCAAATTTTTTAAATTTTTAGGTAACATCAACGCAGCCAGTTATCGGGAAAAAATTTGACAACTATTTTTGGGAAAATTGCACGATGGGAAACTGCGGCAAGATTATTTTCAGCAAGACGTAGCTACACCTCACTGTACGCAGAAATATTGGCCATGTTTTATGAATAATGTGAAAACTACATAGTCAAAATACTTTGATCGGGTGAGTTATTCTCGAACAGGCGAAATTAAATACGGCATATGCGAACTATATGCAAATTGCATGCTGATTTTTTTTTTAATTCGCTGGTTAGAGCCCGCGAGGTCTTGTGATTGAACTCCACATAACCTTTTTTTTGCCTTACCCTTAACAACTGTATATTTGCCACACCAAATAATAATTTACATGAACTTAAACAGCGCAAAACGCTTCACATATTCTAGAATGAAATAAATTCGTTTATAGTGAGGTTATGTAACATCAAGTGTATAGAAAAAGTTCAAACGCAAACAAAATTTAACCCCTTTTTCTTGAACACTCTTATACTTACCCAAAAGCAAGGACATCTTTCCAGTGTATATGTTAGGATCAGCTCCATAATGAAACAGAAGCTTCATCATGAGTAAAAACCGTTTTTCTATTGCAGCAATATGCAGAGGTGTTTTATCCATGCTATCAATTACATTCACGTTTGCTCCATATTCGACCAACAATTGTACCATTATGATACTGTTAGAAACTACCGCAATATGCAACGGCGTCTTGTTAAAATGATCACATGCATTGGGATTTGCACCATTTTTTAGTAAGACCGTTACCATTTTGATGTGCTGATTCTTACAGGCTATGTGCAAAGGTGTGTTGCCATAATAAGTTTTAGGATCGATGAGAATCGTCGGACAGGCTAAAAGCCTTAAGGCTAAACGAGTGTCCCCTCGTTCAGCCGCTAGGTGAAGGGCTGTGCAAAAATCGCCGTCCTTGCAGTTGGGATTTACTCCATCAGTAATACAACGGTTAATATCTGCAAGATTGTTTTGTTCGGCTGCCTCAAGGAAACTCCTCTCTAAATTATCTAAAAATTAAATACAATGAGGTTGGTGCTTCTACGGCAGTTTTTAAGTTTTGGATGTAAGTACCTTGTGT
The DNA here is from genome assembly GCA_958336395.1 of Ctenicera cuprea. Classification (NCBI taxonomy): domain Eukaryota; kingdom Metazoa; phylum Arthropoda; class Insecta; order Coleoptera; family Elateridae; genus Ctenicera; species Ctenicera cuprea. The sequence goes on along the minus strand of OY284489.1, from coordinate 4,373,668 downwards.
TTTGCTGCTTCGAAACTTTGCAAATGCCTTTCCAACAGTATTATTTAAATTTTTAAAAGACGTCATGTTATCGGTAGGGCAAACGTTTTAGATTTGTGAGAAATATGTTTGACAGATTTAGTAACTGCAATGTTTCTGTGCAGAAGTTATGTTTGCCCACAACCTACTTGATTGCGAGACGGGAAATAATATGTTTATTTAAGCAACGACGAGAACGCCGTCGTGGCTTAAACAGCTTGTTATACAAATGTACTTGTACTCTCTGTCAGTAACAAAATTATGTGAACACACTTATGAGAGATCTATTTTCCACACTTGACCAACTGCTATCCAGGACCATTTGAGGAGCCGTTATAGGCTGCCTCTTTTGATTAACGTGGCGGCACCTACCTTATGGTTATTCTGCCACGGCCACATTCTGGCAGGAATTGATTTACGCTCAGTTAAGGGTCCACACTTTGATTCTGATTGTAAGCAGGTAATGCGACACAACACTCGTAGGAACGGGTTTCTGATGCCAGCAGACGCGCCAGTGCTTCCCCGGCGTCACCTTCACCTGTGTATAGTTGATCTCCAACCGCCCAGTCAGTAATTGTCTAGATAAATTTATAACCCGTATGGTGTCCCAAACGGAGTGACTGGGACGCAACCAACTTTGCAGCCTCGGGTGGTGGATCAGGTGTTTCGGCACACATCCTGAGACCTAATGAACACTCCACCTCGTAAAATCACTTACCATGTCTTTCTTCGTCACAATTAAGAAGACCTTGAACTTGTCCAAAAAGATGTGGACGTAATTTAATTTTTCCTCCAAAGATAAATTCATACATCTAAATTCAAGCACACAAAGAAAGGAAAACATATACTGGGATTTTACAAAAACCTTTTTTAATTAAAATTGCAACAAAAAACATTTAGGCTAAAAAATTATGGATTTTGATATTTTAGGACAAAAAATTATGGATTTTGACAATTTTTAGCGGAAAAAATTATGGATTTTGACATTTTTGGCGGGAAATATGGATTTTGACACTTTCGGCGGGAAAAATTATGGATTTTTATACTTTAGGCTAAAAAATTATGGATTTTGACATTTTTGGCGGGAAATATTTTTAATTTTGACACTTTAGGCTAAAAAATTATGGATTTTGACACTTTTGGCGGGAAAAATTATGGATTTTGAAACTTTCGGCGGGAAAAATTATAGGTTTTGATACTTTAGGCTAAAAAATTATGGATTTTGAAATTTTTGGTGAGAAATATTTTTAATTTTGACACTTTAGGCTAAAAAATTCCGGATTTTGACACATTTGGCGGGAAAAATTATGGATTCTGACTCTTTTTAGCGGAAAAATTATAGATTTTCACATTTTTGGCGGGAACTATTATTAATTTTGACACTTTATGCTAAAAAATTATGGATTTTGACATTTTTGGCGGGAAATATTATGGATTTTGACACTTTTAGCGGGAAGTATTATGGATTTTGCCACTTTCGGCGGGAAAACTTATGGTTTTTGACACATTTTGGCGGGAAAAATTATGGATTATGACATTTTTGGCGGGAAAAATTATGGATTATGACATTTTTGGCGGGAAGAAATATGGATTTTGACATTTTTGGCGGGAAATATTATGGCTTCTGACACTTTCGGCGGGAAAAATTATGGATTTTGACACTTTTAGGCGGGAAAAATTATGGATTTTGACAATTTTTATCGGAAAAAATTATGGATTTTGACATTTTTGGCGGGAAATATGGATTTTGACACTTTCGACGGGAAAAATTATGGATTTTGATACTTTAGGTTAAAAAATTATGAATTTTGACATTTTTGGCGGGAAATACTTTTAATTTTGACACTTTAGGCTAAAAAATTATGGATTTTGAAACTTTTGCCGGTAAAAATTATAGATTTTGACACTTTTGGCCGGAAAAATTATGGATTTTGATACTTTAGGCCAAAAAATTATGGATTTTGACACTATTTAGCGGAAAAAATTATGGATTTTGACATTTTTGGCGGGAAATATGGATTTTGACACTTTCGGCGGAAAAACTTATGGATTTTGACACTTTTTGGCGGGAAAAATTATGGATTGATATTTTTGGCGGGAAATATTATTAATTTTGACACTTTAGGCTAAAAAAGTATGGATTTTGGCACTTTTAGCGGAAAAAATTATGGATTTTGACATTTTTGGAGGGAAATATTATGGATTTTGACAGTTTGAGCGAGAAAAATTACGGATTTTGACACTTTTGGGGAAAAAATTATGGAATTTGCCACTATTTAGCTGAAAAAATTATGGATTTTGAACGTTTTAGTTGAAAAAATTATGGATTTTGACATTTTTGGCGGGAAATCTTATGGATTTTGATACTTTAGGCTAAAAAAGTATGGATTTTCACATTTTTGGCGGGAAATATTATTAATTTTGACACTTTAGGCTAAAAAATTATGGATTTTGACACTTTTGGCGGGAAAAATTATGGATTTTGACATTTTTGGCGGGAAATATTATGGATTTTGACACTTTTAGCGGGGAGTATTATGGATTTTGACACTTTCGGCGGGAAAAATTATGGATTTTGACACTTTTTGGCAAGAAAAATTATTAATTTTGACACTTTTGGGGAAAAAATTATGGATTTTGACACTATTTAGCAGAAAAAATTATGGATTTTGAACGTTTTAGTTGAAAAAATTATGGATTTTGACATTTTTGGCGGGGAGTATTATGGATTTTGACACTTTCGGCGCGAAAACTTATGGATTTTGACACTTTTTAGCGGGAAAAATTATGGATTATGACATTTTTGGCTGGAAAAATTGTGGATTTTGACATTTTTGGCGAGAAATATTATAGATTTTGACACTTTCGGCGAGAAAAACTATGGATTTTGACACTTTTTGGTGGGAAAGATTATGGATTTTGACACTTTTTAGCGGAAAAAATTATAGATTTTTACATTTTTGGCGGAAAATATTAGGTATTTTGACACTTTCGGCGAGAAAAATTATGGATTTTGACACTTTTGGCGGGAGAAATTATGGATTTTCACATTTTTGGCGGGAAATATTATTAATTTTGACACTTTAGGCTAAAAAATTATGGATTTTGACACTTTTGGCGGGAAAAATTATGGATTTTGCCACTTTTAGCGGAAAAAATTATGGATTTTGACATTTTTGGCGGAAAATATTAGGTATTTTGACACTTTCGGCGAGAAAAATTATGGATTTTGACACTTTTGGCGGGAAAAATTATGGATTTTCACATTTTTGGCGGGAAATATTATTAATTTTGACACTTTAGGCTAAAAAATTATGGATTTTGACACTTTTGGCGGGAAAAATTATGGATTTTGACACTTTTGCGGGAAAAATTATGGATTTTGACACTTTTGGGGAAAAAATTATGGATTTTGACACTATTTTGCGGAAAAAATTATGGATTTTGAACGTTTTAGTTGAAAAAATTATAGATTTTGACATTTTTGGCGGGGAGTATTATGGATTTAGACACTTTCGGCGGGAAAACTTAAGGATTTTGACACTTTTTGGCGGGAAAAATTATGGATTATGACATTTTTGGCGAGAAAAATTATGGACTTTGACATTTTTGGCGGGAAATATAATGGAGTATGACACTTTCGGCGGGAAAACTTATGGATTTTGACACATTTTGGCGGAAAAAATTATGGATTATGATATTTTTGGCGGGAAATATTATTAATTTTGACACTTTAGGCTAAAAAAGTATGGATTTTGACACTTTTGGCGGGAAAAATTATAGATTTTGGCACTTTTTGCGGAAAAAATTATGGATTTTGACATTTTTGGCGGGAAATATTGTGGATTTTGACACTTTTAGCGGGAAAAATTATGGATTTTGACACTTTTGGGGGAAAAATTATGGATTTTGACACTATTTAGCGGAAAAAATTATGGATTTTGAACGTTTTAGTTGAAAAAATTATGGATTTTGACATTTTTGGCGGGAAATATTATGGATTTTGACACTTTTAGTGGGAAAAATTATGGATTTAGACACTTTTGGGAAAAAAATTATGGATTTTGACACTATTTAGCGGAAAAAATTATGGATTTTGAACGTTTTAGTTGAAAAAATTATGGATTTTGACATTTTTGGCGGGGAGTATTATGGATTTTGACACTTTCGGCGGGAAAACTTAAGAATTTTGACACTTTGCGGCGGGAAAAATTATGGATTATGACATTTTTGGAGGGAAAAATTATGGAATTTGACATTTTTGGCGGGAAATATTATGGATTATGACACTTTCGGCGGGAAGACTTATGGATTTTGATATTTTTTGGCGGGAAAAATTAAGGATTATGATATTTTTGGCGGGAAAAATTACGGATTTTGACACTTTCTTCGGGAAAAATTAGGGATTTTGACAGTTTTTGGCGGGAAAAATTATGGATTTTTTTTTTTTTTTAATTTATTTAACCATTAGGCATTACAGTGCATCGGTGTCGTCAAAGCAAAAAGATATAGTACATAAAAATACATACAAAATAGGCAAACAATATTAGTCAAATGACAGCTGAAAAAATTCATCTAAACAGTAAATGGTTACCTGTAATAATAAATTTTTAACCTTTTCCTTAAATTGCAGATCAGAGTTAATGTTTTTAATAGAATCCGGCAAATGATTGTATAATTTTATGGGCATTATGTAAGAACCATTTGCTACCATCGCAAGTCTGTGTGCAGGTATAACTAAGTTTCCAGTTAATCGAAAATTATATATTTTATTAGCGCCAGCTTTAGCATACTTGCTTAAGTTGGATCGTACATAAACCACACTGTTCAAAATATATAGTGATACAACAGTGAGAATTTTTAAATCGCGAAACAACTCTCGACATGAATAGTTAAAAGGCTTTGAGCAAATGGTCCTAATAATCCTTTTTTGGCTAACAAGGACTTCATTTACATAGACTGCATTTCCCCAAACAACAACCCCATAACTTAGTAATGAATTAACATAGGCATAATAATAAGATAACAAAATATTGACATTAACTAAGTTACAAAGCCTCCACAACACAAAACAATGAGAGGAAAGTTTTTTTATAATGTAATCAACTTGATTACGCCAAGTCAGTTTTGAATCCACATTTATCCCTAAAAACTTAACAAAAGAATTCTGAGTAATACTTTTGACACTTTCGCTGGGAAAAATTATAGATTTTGACACTTTTTAGCGGGAAAAATGATGGATGTTGACACTTTTGGCAGGAAATATTATGGATTTGGACAGTTTTGGTGGGAAATATTATGGATTTTGACGCTTTTCGCAGGAAAATTTTGGCTTTGTCGGTCTGGCAAAAAACATTATGTATTTTGACGGGAAATATGGATTTTGGGTTTTTCTCCCGAAACAGTTCAAAATACATAATTTTATGCGATGTTTTTCATAAGCACATAAAAATTAAAGGACCATTTACTTGTGATGTAGTAATGTTTATTTAAATACACAGTATCTTAGTTATGTACAAAATTTACAGTAATATATAGACATTACAATGTTCCCTATAGCACAGATAAGGTTATAGTGTTAACCTTATCTGTGATATAACGTTCTCAATAGCGTAGATTGGAAGGATGCGGGTGTACAACCTTTTGCTGCATATATGGTTGTGAGCTCGAATACGAGTGCGGGCTTAAAATTCTTTCTATTTATACTGCTTTTTAAAAAACAGTGTTGGTAAGGTTTTTGGAAGACGCACGGGGCGCTAGCCACTAAGCTGGCATTCCGTGCGCACGGGGCAGCAAACAGCGTAAAAAATAGCGAATGACGCAAATAACAAAAGTAGGTCACATGTAAAACAGGAGTTCACACTTCCATAATAGTTCTAATCTAACATTCTAAAGTACTTAACCTGTTTTACTAAAACAACACTTTGGGGTTGGTTATTGCTTTGCATTGCAATTAAATATAAACACACACAAATTTTCGTGTAAAAAAAGATACAGTGATGAAACAGATGAAAAATCATAGTTTTTATAAAAGTGTTAGGCTTTTACCTAACATTAAAATTTTATCTATAGATTAAGTACTATTGCTTAATCCTCGCTTACAGGTGAAGTAAAAATGAAACATATTTGTAGAATTTGTTTAAATGAAAAACCTGCTTTAAATTTTGTTGCCTGTAAGAAAGATGAATCTTCACAGATTAAGATGCAGCTTTCGATGTTCGTTCCTGAAATGGTAATTGTAATTTCTAACCAAATTAATTCATTAATTGTTACTTTTCCGTTTTCTTAGGTCGTCGATTTAGTGAAAAATCCTGTTTTCTGTCAATCTTGTGCAAGTACTTTACATACTGCTCATAATTTTAAAAGCTTGTGCTTACAGACCGAGCAACATATTCTTAATTACAGTAGTAAAATATTAAGTAATAAAAGCATTGACATCAAAGATTTATTATATGATTTGCAACTAAGTACAAGAAATAGTGTATGTGAAGATAATGGTGAAGATGAAAACACTAGGAAAGAAAGTTTTACAATAACACCAAATATGAATTTATTGTTATTAGATGAAGATCTTGTAAATGGGCAGAATTTTAATTCTGAATGCAATACAGGGCAACATTCACCGGCCTTGCTGAACGATGCAGCTGAAAAAATTAACAATGCAAACAATGTTACAGCAACTGCTTTTAGTAAACCTGCTATACAAGTTACTGCAGATGACCCACTTCGGATTACACCAATTCAATCCCCAGAGATCAAACAGGAAGGTGAAAATGGAAATGAAGACATTATAATAAAAGAAGAGGATCTTACAGTTCCAAAAATGGAATCCCTGTTGTCAGCCGAAGGCTTTGAGGAAAAATTGTTTGAAGACACAGAAAGTGAAGATCACACAGCTGAAGTGAAGAATATTGATAATGAAAGTGTATTTTTGCAATCTAATAGGGTCGCTCAGAATTGCTGCGTGAAACTTACAAGGTTTTCTGATGGTATTTCGTATAAATGTAATAGTTCACTAGACGATTCACTTCAAAATGCACAAAGTCGACCTTTAGTGTTGGTAAACGAAGGTGAAAGTGTAAACAGAGATATCAAAATTGAAGAAGAGACTAGAATTAAACACAAAGGTGTTTTAACAAAGCAGAACAAAAATCATGGTTTTAAAAACCGTTTTTCATGTGCTTCATGTAAATATCATACAGTATACAAACACGCCTTAATAAAGCACATACGAACTCATACTGGTGAAAAGCCATTTGCTTGTAATGTGTGTACTTTTCGCTCTTCACAAAAGTCAGGTTTACAGAACCACCTCCGAATTCACACAGGTGAAAAGCCATTCGCTTGTAATGTATGCACCTATCGCTCTTCAGAAAAGTCAAGTTTACGCAAGCACCTACGAATTCACACTGGTGAAAAGCCATTTGCTTGTAATATGTGTAATTTGTGCTTTGCACAGAAATCGCACCTGCAGAATCACGTACTTGTTCACACTGGTGAAAAGCCATTTGGTTGTAGTATGTGTACCATTCGCTTTGCACGGAAATATAATTTACAAAAACACCTACGAATTCACACTGGTGAAAAGCCATTCGCTTGTGATGTGTGTAGTTTTCGCTTTGCACAGAAATGGCACCTACAGAATCATCTCCGTGTTCATACTGGTGAAAAACCATTTGTTTGTAATGTATGTTCCTTTCGCTCTGCACAAAAAACGCACCTACAGCAGCACCTACGAATTCACACTGGCGAAAAGTCATTTGCTTGTAATGTATGTAATTATCGCTCGGCACAAAAATCAAACTTACAGCAGCACCTACAAACTCACTCGGAAGAAAAAGCATTTTCTTGCAATATATGTAACTCTGCTTTTTCACAGGAGTCTTCTTTAAGGCGGCACATGAAAAAACAACATCAGAACCCTACCCTTGTGGCTATCACTGTAAATACAAAAAAGAGTTAGGGATTTATATTAAAGTATCATACTATAAGCAAAGGATAACATTGTTCCACTTCTAAGTACAGTTTGTGCAACAAAGACGATTTTATTATTATTATTATTAATATTACTACTACATTACTCTCTTTTTATTAAATTGTGTGCAATAATCCATGTTAAAAACGCTAGTATAACGGAAAAATACAAGTAGGTTGCTCTAATGTAGCATCTACCATTGGCATTATATGTTTCTTAAATAGCTGAAAATGTTCTTTAAATGATTTCATCTCCCGAGATCTCTTCAAACGTCAGAGATGCAGTTTTAAATATGTGTTGACAATTTCTGTAATATTAATTTACAATAAATTGTTTAACGTAAAACATCTGTTTCAATGTTTTATTAATGTTTGTGTTTAATGTTTAAATTTAAAAAAGCAGGCGTCAACCAATTCACAAGAAAGGAGACAAAATGAAATAACTGTAACTTAGACTTATCACACTTCTGTGACTATCCTGGACACGTGCACAAATCAACGCAAACAATGGTATAAGCCTTTTGAGAATCATTTCATTTTTCCAATTGCTGACTGTGAAAATAGAAACTGCCGAAGCTAATTAGATGGTATACTTGGGCCTACGCAATATACGCCTCACAAGCTTTTAGAAAGAGATGTACTTAAAGTAAGCTGAAACATAACCTGTGAATCTAATTCCACTATCAGTCATAAGCACTGAACTTAAACAGAAATATTTTATTTTAATAAATAAACGGCTTTAATTTTTTGATATCACGTGGCCGGTTTTTGAGTTACACCGTTTCGAAAATTCTTGTGCTTAATATCACTATGTTTCTATAGTACTGTAACTCTACCAAATTTGATCTCAATCTATCATCTCATTTCTGAGTGATATGACATTAAATTAGAAACAGCTGCCATTTTGATCATAAAAAATCTTTTTACAAACTTTCTAGCTTCAAAACGGCGCATATGTGACGCCTTCTTCTCCTACAAATTTTTGAAAATTTTGATTTTTAACACTAAATTTACTCAAAAACAAGTTAACAGATTGGGATTAAATTGGTATAGTAAATTTTGTAGTGAATAAATTTCAAAATTTTTCACATCTTTAAAAAAAATGTTGCTCAAAAATTATCAACATTTTTTTAACTTCGTAGTCTGATAGAGCTAAGGATGAGCTACAATTTGGTTCGTGTGTCAGTCTTCTAATTTCTCTATGACGCTTTCTATGAATTTTTGGTAATGTTTCCCCTACCAGAGGTGCAAATAAATTACCGTTGACGTCATGAAGTGTGATTTTATGTGAATATAATAATTTACCAAATTTTCATTTTTTTACGTTTATAAATAAGTTAAATACGAGGGCGAGCTTGATTTCATTTTAATCCCCAGACAAAAAATTAAGTAAATCCGGGCTAATGTACATAAAATTAAGGTGGCGTTTGAGGTGTTCTTGCTTAAATATGGAAACGAATTTTGTTCTTAGTTTTTATAGTTCTCGCTAAATTTTCTTATACGGCACTTCAGCTTGTTGTACAGAAGTAGCTAAGTATTTTAATAAAACGCTGCGTTTGTAAACTGTAAGCATCTTATTGTCTATTTGTATTTATTGCATACGTGGTGTAACGCTACTGTTTATGCTCCATAGGATGTTTTAAGCGATAATGGGTACGTAGTAGGCGCAGCAAGATGCACACGGTGGGAACCAATAACAGAACAGTTTTTAATTTAAACCTAGCGTTTTGGATACATTTGAATACTTCTCAAAATGTGAAGTTTTACCCACAGATCATGTTCAACACCGTTAATGTAGTCAAACAAAGCAAATATCATGCAAGTAGGTCACGTGTAGTAAAGTAGTCCATCTCTTTATAATAGTCCCAAATAAATTCTAAAGATCTAACCTATCTTACCAAAACTTATGTCTGTTGTTCCTTATACCATTGTATTGCAATTAAATATAAACAAACATACACACAAGTATTCGTGTAACGAAGAAAAGGTACAGTGTTGAAAAGCTCCAGTTTATATAAAATGTGTTAGGTTTTTATCTAAAATTAAACTGTTATTCACTGATCTAGTACTACCGCTTAATCCTCGCTTAAACTTGATCTTCGTCTCTCTTTTGTGAATTAAGAATGAAGCACATTTGTAGAATCTGCTTAAATAAGATACCTGCTTTAAATTTTATTGCCTGTAAGAAAGACGAATCCTCACAGATTAAGATGCAGCTTTCGATGTGTGTTCCTGAAATGGTAATTATAATTTCTAACCAAATTGATTTAATTTTACTTTCCTGTTTTTCTAGATCGTTGATTTAGTGAAAGATCCCGTTTATTGTAAATCTTGTGTCAGTGCATTACAATTTGCCTATAATTTTAAAACCCGGTGCCTACGCACCGAGGAACATATTCATAATTATAGTGTTAAAATGTTATCTAGTAAAAGCATTGACATTCAAGATATATTATATGATTTGCAACTAAGTACAACAAATGGCGAAGATGAAAATGCTAGGAAAGAAGGTTTTACAGTAACACCAACTATGAATTTCTTGTTATTAGATGAAGATGTGACAGCTGCAGGTTACAAAATTAACAATGCAAACAATATTACAGCAAATGGTTTTAGTAAGTCTGCTATAGAAACTACTGCAGATGAATTAAAAAGGTTATTAGATGGCCCACTAGGAATTACACCAATTCAATCTCTAGAGTTCAAACAGGAAGCTGAAAATGAAAATGAAGAAATTACAATAAAAGAAGAGGATATTGCCGTACAGAAAGTAGAATCGCCGTCATATGAAGGCTTTGAGGACGATGTATTTGAAGACGCAAACAGTGTAGATCATACAGCTGATGTGAAGAGTATGGACAATAAAAATGCAATTTTGCAATCTAATATAGTTGCTCAGAATTGTTTTGTAAAACTCACAAAGCTTCCTGATGATATTCAGTCTAAAAATAACATTCTGTTAGATGATGCACTTCAAAATACACCAAATCATGCTTTAGTCTCCATAAACCAAGTTGAAAATGTAAACAGAGATATCAAAATAGAAGAAGACAATACAACTAAACACAAACGTGTGGTAAAAAGCCAGCTACGGATTCACACAGGTGAAAAACCATTTGCGTGTAGTGTGTGTGCTTTTCGTTCTGCACGGAAATATAATTTAAAAAAGCACCAACGAATTCACACTGGTGAAAAGCCATTCTCTTGTAATGTGTGTGCCCGTCGCTTTGCTCAAAAATCGCACTTACAGGATCACCTACGTGTTCACACCGGTGAAAAGCCATTTGCTTGTAATATGTGTAACTTGCGCTTTTCACAAAAGTCAAGCGTACAGCAGCACCTACGTGTTCACACTGGGGAAAAGCCATTTGCTTGTAATGTGTGTACCTATCGCTCTGCAGATAAGGCACGTTTACGCGATCACCTACGAATTCACACTGGTGAAAAGCCATTTGCTTGTAGTATGTGTACCATTCGCTTTGCACGGAAGTATAATTTACTGAAACACCTACGAATTCACACTAGTAAAAAGTCATTTGCTTGTATGTAATTTTCGCTCTGCAAAAAATTCAAACCTACAGCAGCACCTACAAACTCACTCAGAATAAAAAACATTTTCTTGCAAAATATGTAACTGTGCTTTTTCACAGAAGCCTTCTTTCTTTAAGGTGGCACATGAAAAAACATGAGAAACCTACCCTTGTGGCTATCACTGTAGATACAAAAAAGAGTTAGAGATTTATATTAAAGCATCATGCAAACGAAAAATAATACTGTTACACTTGTAAGTACTATGTTCTCTCTAAATTGTGTGCAATAATCCATGTTAAAAATTATTTGTAATGCAACAATACAAGCAGTTTGCTCTAATTCAGCATCTACCATTGATGTTAAGTATTTCTTATGTAGTTGAGAATGTACATTAAATGATTTCATCTCGCAAGGCCTCTTAAATACCAAAGAGAGAACATTTTTGGCAATCATAGCGTAAGTAATAGGCCTTCTGGCAGCAGATTGTTTTTTTTAATACTTTTTAAATTTTTATAAGTGTGATTACTGGTTAGTGAGTAGTAAAATATACAAACTATAATTCATAGTACTTGATAAAACCGTACTGTAAATAAAGTAGATGTATATAGTTTTAAATATGTGTTGACAATTTTTGTAATATTAATTTACAATAAATTGTTTAAGTTAAAACATCTGTTTCGATACTTTTGTTATTGTTTGCGTTTAATGTTTAAATTTAAAAAAGCAGACGCCAACCAATTCACAAGAAAGGAGACAAAATGAAATAACTATAACTTAGACTGTTCGCATTTGTCACTAATCTCGGCACATACATAAATTAAAGCAGACGACTAAACCTTTTGGGAATCCTTTATTTTTCAACTGCTAGTTATAAACAGAGAAACTGCTTAAGCAACGGCCGTCTCGTTTTAACTGCCCTACTGAAAATCATCTCAGTTGCCTCATAAAACCTCATACAAAATGAACCTGGTTGTTTCAAAAACCGCATAAAACCATATACAACCTGATGAAAACATTATCAGGTTATATGAGGTTTCTATATATATTTTCAGTAGGGTGTAGTTAGCATGGTTTGTGTAATTCAGTCATAGGCCCTTAGATAGCGTGCTTTGCCTTATGGCATATGCCTCACAAGCTTCAGAAAGAGATGTACTTAAAGTAAACTAAAAGTGTGCCTTTAATATTGTCAAACAATACAAATAGCATGCAAGCAGGTCACATGTAGTAAAGTAGTTCATCCTTTCATAATAGTTCCAAAGAAATTCTAACCTGTCTTGCAAAAACTTACACTTGTGGTTCCTTACAGCTTTGTATTGCAATTAAATATAACGAAACACACACCCACACAAGTATTCGTGTAACGAAGAAAAGGTACGCGTTGAAAAACCACAGTTTTTATAAATGTGTTAGGTTATTATTAAAAATTAAAATTTTATTCACAGATCTAGTACTACCGCTTAATCCTTGCTTAAACTTGATCTTCCTCTCTTTTGTGTGAATTAAAAATGAAGCACATTTGTAGAATCTGCTTAAATGAAGTACCTGCTTTAAATTTTGTTGCCCGTGAGAAAGATGAATCCTCACAGATTAAGATGCAGCTTTCGTTGTGTGTTCCAGAAATGGTAATGATAATTTGTAACCAAATTAATTCATTTATTTTTATTTTCTTGTTTTTCTAGATCGTTGATTTAGTAAAAGATCCCGTTTACTGTAAATCTTGTGTTAGTGCATTACAATTTGCCTATAATTTTAAAAACCGCTGCCTACGCACCGAGGAACATATTCATAATTACAGTCTTAAAATATTATCTAGTAAAAACATTGACATTCAAGATATATTATATGATTTGCAACAAAGTACAACAAATGGTGAAGATGAAAATGGTAGGATAGAAGGTTTTACAGTAACACCAAATATGAATTTAATGTTATTAGATGAAGATCTTGTAAATGTGCAAAATTTAAGTGCTGAAAGCAACAGAGGTCAATATTCAGTAACATTGCCCACAGATGCAGGTTACAAAATTAACAACGCAAACAATGTTACAGCAAATTGTGTTAGTAAACCTGCTATAGAAACTACTGCAGATGAATTAAAAAGGTTAGTAGATGCTCGAATAGGGGTTACACCAATTCAATCTTTAGAGTTCAAACAGGAAGCTGAAAATCAAAGTGAAGACGTTATAATAAAAGAAGAGGATATTGCCGTACTCAAAGTGGAATCATCGTTGTCATATGAAGGCTTTGGGGACGATTTATTTGAAGATATAAACAGTGAAAATCATACAGCGGATGTAAAGAGTATGGATAATAAAAATGCAATTTTGCAATCTAATATAGTTGCTCAGAATTGTTTTGTAAAACTCACAAAGCTGCCTGATGATATTCCATATGAAAATAACATTCTATTAGAAGATGTACTTCGAAATACACCAAATCATGCTTTAGTAGTTGTAAACCAAGTTGAAAATGTAAAAAGAGATATAAAAGTAGAAGAAGACAATAGAACTAAACACAAACAGAAACATTTGTTAAAGAGCCAACTACGGATTCACACTGGTGAAAAGCCATTTACTTGTAATGTGTGTGCCCGTCGCTTTGCTCAAAAATCGCACCTACAGGACCACCTACGTGTTCACACTGGTGAAAGGCCATTTGCTTGTAATATGTGTAATTTGCGCTTTTCACATAAGTCAAGCTTACACCAGCACCTACGTGTTCATACTGGCGAAAAGCGATTTACTTGTAATGTGTGTACCTATCGCTCTACAGATAAGGCACATTTACGCGATCACCTACGGATTCACACTGGTGAAAAGCCATTTACTTGTACCGTGTGTGCTTTTCGCTCTGCACGGAAGTATAATTTACAGAAGCACCTACGAATTCACACTGGTGAAAAGCCATTTTCTTGTAATGTGTGTGCCCGTCGCTTTGCTCAAAAGTCGCACCTACAGGACCACCTACGTGTTCACACTGGTGAAAGGCCATTTGCTTGTAATATGTGTAATTTGCGCTTTTCACAAAAGTCAAGCTTACACCAGCACCTACGTGTTCATACTGGCGAAAAGCCATTTGCTTGTAATGTGTGTACCTATCGCTCTACAGATAAGGCACATTTACGCGATCACCTACGAATTCACACTGGTGAAAAGCCATTCTGTTGTCATGTATGTACCTATCGCTATTCACATAAGTCAAGTTTACTAAAGCACCTAAGAAATCACACTGGTGAAAAGCCATAATCTTGTGACACCTATCGCTTTGCACAAAAGTAATAATTACAGAGTTACCTACAAATTCACATGATAAAAACACATTCGCTTGTAATATATGTACTCGGCATTTTCATACAAGTCTACTTTAAATTGGCATATGAAACAACATGAGAACTCTACCCTTGTGACTATCATTGTAGGTACAAAAAAGAATTGGAGACTCATATAAAATATCAAGGTACAAACAAAATGTAAACTTTTTGCACTTGTAAATATATTACTATCTCTAAATTTTGTGTAATAATTCATGTTAAAAATCACTTATAATACAAGTAGGTGGCTTAATTTAGCATCTACCATTGACGTTATATTTTTCGTAAGGAGATGAGAATGAACTGTACTACATTAAATAATTACATCTCCGAGGCCTTCTTCAAACATCAAAGCGCAAACATTTCTGCCACTTGTAGTGTAGTAGGCCTCCTGGCAGTTGATTGGCTATTTATATACTTTTAAAATTTTCATACGTGTAATTAAAGTAAATAGTAAAATATACAGTCGATTGTAATTCATAATACCTAATAAAACCATTGTGTCAATAAGTAGATGTATGCAGCTTTAAATATGTATTGACAATTATTATAATATTAATCTACAATAAATTGTTTAAGTTGAAACATTTTGTTTGAATGATGTATTAATGTTTTGTTTACTATTTAAATTAAAAAAAGCAGGTATCAATTAATCGAAAAAAAAGGAGACAAAAGGAAACGACTATAACTGCAGACTGATCCCACCTCCATCAGTGACACCAACATACCACCACCAAAATGTTTACACTTTTGTGATGATAAACGTAAATTAGGTATACTGGCGGAAGCATTTGAAATTGACAAGCATTTAAAAAGTGTATCCTTAATGAACGAGCAAATTGATCTCTTAAATTTATATCTATTGGACATTTTGGAATATGAAATCAGGTCATCTGTAAATATAGATTACAAATCATCAAGTTCTGTTGTTCCTATTGCAACACTAACTGTTTAATATAATTTTTGATAACGAAAAGTAAACATGTCGAAGTACGTATAAAGTTAAAATAAATAAGTATCCTCAAAGTAATAAAGAATTTTTTTCATACTCAATATGAACTTCAAAGAAGTAGAGCTAGGAATTGCAGAAAGTTGGACACATGTACTAGGGTAGTTCACATTTTGATAATAAATAGTTCTAATTACGGTATTCATAACCAAACAATTTCCGATTTCTTTGTATTGTAATTTAAATTACAAACGCGTTTTTCCTGCAATGTAAAAGGTATAGTGTAGGGAAAATCACTGTTTTCACCTACAATCAAAATTTTATTGTTAGATAAAGTACTACCATGTAAATCGTCGCTTACACAGTTTTCATCTCTCCCAAGACCATGTTCGCAAAACAGATCTCACTTTTGTGAGTTAAAAATGAAGCATGTTTGTAGAATCTGCTTAAATGAGATACTTGGTGTAGATTTTGTTGTCCGTAAGAAAAATGAATCCTCAGAGATTAAGATGCAGCTATCAAAGTGTGTTCCAGAAATGGTAATCATAGTTTGTAACCAAATTAATTCATTAAATTGTACCTTCCTGTTTTCCTAGGTCGTTGATTTGGTGAGCGATCCTGTTTACTGTAAATCTTGTGTTGGTGCTTTGCATTCTGCATATAATTTTAAAAATCTGTGCTTACGCACTGAGAAACATATTCAAAATTACACTCGTAAAATATCTAGTAAAAGCATTGACATTCAAGACTTATTATGTGATTTACAACGGACTACATCAAATGCAGTATGTGTTTTGGTTGACTACGGTGGTGGTAGAAATATATGGAAAGAAGATTTTGCAGCAGAGTTAAAAGTGAATAGTTCCTTATCAGATGAAGATCTCTTAAATGGAGAGATTATCAGTACGGAAAGTAATACAAATCACCATACAGTAACATTGCCATTAGATCCACTTCAGATTCCACCAATTCAACTTCAAGTGTTCAAACAGGAGGATGAAAATGAAGATATTACAATAGAAGAAAAAGATATTCCCTTACCGAAAGTGGAATTACCATCCTCATATGAAGGCTTTGAGGACAACTCATTTGAAGATGCAGAGAGTGAAGATCATACAGCTGATGTGAAGAATATTGATACTGAAAATGCAATTTTGCAAGCTAATATAGCCACTCAGAATTGTTGCGTAAAACTTACGAAGCTTCCCGATGGTACACTGTATAAAAACAACAGTTTACTAGGTGATGCTCTTAAAAATACACCAACCCGACCTCTAGTGTTCAAACACGAAAGCAAAAATGAAAATAGAGATATTACAATAGAAGCGAAGAACAGAAATAAACGCAAACGTGTTTTAAAGAAACGTTATTCATGTACTTTATGTAAATACCGTACTGTATACAGAAAAACCTTAAGAGAGCACATACGAATTCATACTGGTGAAAAGCCATTTGCTTGTAATATTTGTACCTATCGCTGTGCCCAAAAATCAAACTTAAAGAAGCATATACGAATGCACACTGGTGAAAAACCATTTGCATGTAATGTGTGTATCTATCGCTCTGCAAGTAAGTTAAACTTAGAAAACCACCTACGAAGTCATAGCGGGGAAAAACCATTTGCTTGTAAAATCTGTACCTATCGCGCTACACAAAAAGGAAATTTGGTGGCGCACCTACGCATACACACTGGTGAAAAGCCATATCCTTGCAATGTGTGTACATATCGCTTTGCTCAAAAATCAGATTTACAGAAGCACCTACAGATTCACACTGGTGAAAAACCGTTTACTTGTAATGTGTGTAATTTTCGCACTGCAAGAAAATTCGATTTGAAGAATCATCAACGAATTCATACAGGGGAAAAGCCATTTGCTTGCAATGTGTGTAACTTTCGATCTGCGAGAAGAATATGCTTACAGGAGCACCAACGAATTCACACTGGAGAAAAACTGTTCTCTTGTAATTTATGTAACGATACATTTTCACACAAGAATAGTTTAAAGTATCACATGAAAAAGCATCAGCAAGCTACCCTTACATGCAGCATTTGCGAGTATCGTTGTAAACATAAAGAGGCATTGGAGATTCATGTAAAATGTCACAGTGCAGAAAAAGTATATACCTGTTCTACTTGCAAGTACATTACTGTCTTTAAAGGATCTTTAACAAGGCATACTAATCTCAGTTGTAATGGAAGTAGCTCAAATTAAGTATTTACCATTAATGACGTGGTCGATGTGGTCGTGGTGTGTTCCATGAATAATTTTATTGAATACAAAGTTATTGCCACTTTTATTCGGCTATCACTGATAGCAATGACAGCAGAAAATTGAAGCATTTTGAGAAATTATTTAGAAAAATAGTTGGCTATTTTTAATTAATAAAGAAAAATAATAGTTCTATATACAGGGTGTATATTAACTACCTGACAAACTTCAGGAGGTGATTTTTTAAGTAGGGTTTAGGACTAGTAAGTGCTACCATCTAACGGCATCCAAATAAAATTATTTAAACCATAGGCGTCTTAAACTGGGGGGGGGGGGGGGTTCATTTTTAATTATTATTTTTGTAATCTTCAATTTTTCTACCAATTTCAGTTAGTAATATGATTCTACGCCATCAAATGCATAAAAATGGTAGTCTTGGTTTTTTTTGTCCGACTTACTATTTTCCAGAAAAAAATCGATTTAAACCTTTTTCTTTTTCAAATTGAGATAAAACATTTTTTTACTTCGTACTTATTTTGCAATTATTACAGTTCTTAAACAATAATAGTTGTTAAAAATGTTTTTGCGTTTTTAAAATCTGCCGGTATTTTGTAAGAAAAAAGCATTCTTGAAATTTCTTCTAAAACGTACCGGTCTTCTGTAAAAGGCTAAAAATAAGTACCATACCTCATTCTTAAGAAGAAAAATGATTAAATCGATTTTTTCTGGCAAAAGGCTAGTGGTACAAAAAAAATGAGCATTTTCATACATATTGTAACGTAGAATCATATTATGAACTCAATTTGGTAAAAATAACGAAGATTACAAAAATAATAAATAAAATTAACCCAGCCCCCCCCAATTTGGGATGCCTCTGATTTCATTAATTATATTCGGATGCTGTTAGTTAGTTGCACTTACTAGTATTTCATTTCATTACTTTATATTAAAGGGCGTTTGAGATATTAAATAAAATTTAGATTTCACTCACCCCCTTCCGGGGACGTAGCTTCCTTCAAATGGATTTTAGGACACATGTTCACAGGAACTTTTTTTCTTACAGTGACTTAAGGAATCACCACCCGAAATTTATCGATGTAGTTTATGTACACCATGTATATCGATGTAGTTTGTGTACACCCTGTACATGAAAGTTGTAAATTTCTATGCATATTATTTAGCTTATATCTACTTGATTCTAAGGTTTTGTATTCAATTCTATTATATTTAATAAAAAATAAAATGATGATTTCGTTTTTCTCTATTACTTCTACTACATTTGTAAAACGCACCAGAGAACATTCATTAAGGAAATTTACCGACAAAGTTCTCCCACCAAAAAATGTTGCTTAAAAACTGGCTAAACGATTTTTTAAAATTTTTCTAGACTAATAGACCCAGGGATGGACTACAATTTGGTTTGTGTCCCATTCCGCTAATTTTTCTGTGACGCCTTCTATGAATTTTTAAAAATCGAAAGTTCATATCCCAGTTTTTAATAAGCGATTAAAAATTTTATTAAGCTCCTCGTTCATACGTAATAGTACAGTAAGATTCAGAATTTAATTTATAGGTGCAGCAATATTTGGGGGTGAATTTTTCAGCTTCCTCCCAAACAAATGCTATAATGTTTAATCGCATTTTTTTTGGTAAAAACCGAGTTAAACAATTTATTGCAAATTAATATTACATAAATTTTCAACAAATATTAAAGCTACATACATCAATCTAGTACTTAATATACTATCTGTTTTATTTTTACTAGGATTTTATTTACCTTTAACGACGACTCGAAATACTAGTTACCTTTTAGGTTAAGTAGGTCACATGTAATGAAGTAGTTCACACTTGTACTATGCTTTTAACCTATCTAACCTAACTTACACTTTACACTTGATTACTTTTATGTATTGCTGTGAAATATAAACAAACACACAAATTTTTGTGTAACACGGAAAAGTCAGAGTGTTAAAAAATTACAGTTTTTATAAAATAAAAAATCAAGTGCAATCTGCTGATGCTCTAAAAGTCATCTCCCGTTCGTGAGAATTCAATATGAAATACATTTGTAGAAGCTGCTTAAAAGAGACAGCTGATCTAAATTTTGTTGTCCTCAATTCAGATGAACTCTGTCAGATCAGGATACAACTTTCGATTTGCGTTCCAGAAATGGTAAACATAATTTTCAACTTAATTCATGAATATTTACGTTGCTGTTTTTCTAGGTTGTCGATTTAGTGAAAGATCCTGTTTTCTGTAAATGTTGTGTAAGTGCCTTAGATTCTGCTTACAATTTTAAAAATCAGTGCTTACAGACCGAGGAACATATTCTAAATTACAAACGTAAAATATTAAATAGTAAAAGCATTGACATTATCGACTTATTACATGATTTGCGACAAACTACAAGAAATGGTGCATGCGAGGATGATGGTGAACGTAACAATACTAGAAAAAATGATTTTAGGGCAACACCAAACATAAATTTATTGTTAACAGATGAAAATCTTGTAAATAGGCAGAATTTGGAAACTGAAAGCTACACAGGTCAACATTCAATAACATTAATTACATCTGCTATACAAACTACTTCAAATACATTCAACAGTTTATTAGACGACCCACTTCGAATTACACCAATTCAACTTCGAGTGTTTAAACAGGAGGGTGCAAATGACGATATTACGATAAAAGAAGAGGATATACCCTTACCAAAGGTGGAATCTTCATCGCTATATGAAGGGTTTGAGGATAGTTTATTTGAAGATGCAGAGAGTGAAGATCGTACAGCTGATGTGAAAAGTATGGGTAATAATAGTGCAACTTTGCAAGGTAATATACTTGGTCAGAATGTTTTGTAAAACTTGAGGAGTAAACCACAAGCTTAATCTTATGTACACTACTAGGGAAATCTCAAAGAAATTTGAGCCAATCGTGGAAATCAGGGGTAATCAACCATTTTATATTTGGTATCAAATATCAAATTGTAATTTATAATATGTGTATAACCTTGCCTCACACCATGTTGAAACTTCTGCTGTAAAACGGACTTCTGGGCCGCGGCAAAACTGCAATCTGTAATCTTTTTTACACTACTTTGACTCGTGGTTTACCCTTCAGTAAAACTTACAAAGCTTTCTGATGATATTTTGTTTAAATATAACATGTTATTACTTCAAAATACACAAAATCAAACTTTGCTCTTTGTAGACGAAGGTGAAGATGGAAGTAGAGATATCAAAATAAAAGAAGAAAATAGACACAAACCTGTTTTAAAAAAGCTGAGTAAAAATGAAAATTCTACTAAGCGTTTTTATTGTGCTTCATGTAAATATCATACTGCATACAAAAGAAACTTAAAAGCCCACATACGAACGCATATTGGGGAAAAACCTTTTGCTTGTAATTTGTGTAAATATCGCTCTGCAACAAGGTCAAGTTTACAGGAGCACCTACGAATTCATACTGGTGAAAAACCATTTGCCTGTAATGTGTGTAATTTTTCCTCTGCACGAAAAGCAAGTTTACTGGCGCACTTACGAATTCATACTGGTGAAAAACCATTTGGTTGTAATATGTGTAATTTACGTTTTACACAGAAATCTCACCTACGAGACCACCAGCTTGTTCATACTGGTGAAAAGCGATTTGCTTGTAATGTGTGTTCCTTCCTCTTTGCAAGGAAATCAACTTTACAGAAGCACCTACGAATTCACACTGGTGAAAAACCATTTGCTTGTAATGTGTGTACCTTTCGCACTGCACAGAAATCAAGTTTACAGAAGCACTTACAAGTTCACACTGGTGAAAAGCCCTTCACTTGTAATTTGTGCACCTATTGCTGTTCAAGAAAATCAAACTTACAGCGGCACTTACAAATTCACTTGCGAGAAAAAGATTCCTAGTCTGTGTGAATTAGATTTCAATTAGATATACCAATTAATTTGATGTTTTACCATTGTTAAAAACAGTTTTAATGTATGTGTAAACTTGCAAAAAACAACTATGGTGTATTTTGTCTAAGCCCAACAAAAAAAAAAAAAACGTAAAAATTAATCACTGGAAAAAATTAAGCAAAGCTGCGCAGGTCAAGCATAGAGAATTTTTCCTGGGGCGTTTCACTACTAGTTCCGTATGGTACAGCATGTAAACACAACCTATATACAAATCACATTGCTTCATGCACAAATATGAATTGCAGTTATATTTGGCTCGCTTTTCTCCATAGGAAATAACATGTGTGAGTTGTATTTAACTCGTAGGGCAGTCGACGTGATAAAACCTGTCTCATGATTAATGTTTTGTAAACAAAACACTTTAATTCAGCTATTACTGAAGACAGTGACAACATTAATAGAAAATTGCAACTATTTTTTGTGGTAAGTGGAAAATAAAAATAAAGATTTTAAAACAAATAAAATATATGCGTTATTTGTATCATATTTACAGCGTATGTGTTTTAAGAAATAAATTAATCCATTCCGATGCTATGGCTTTAGTAACTGTTCTATACCTCGGTGCTACCACGCACAAGAAATTTTGTTTAATATTTTCTATGAGTAATTTTATAGTGAATTTTTTGATGAAATAAAGCTGCTACCTCTACTTGTTTTTTTTTAATAATTACTAAACAGCCACTTCCATAAAAAAATAATCATAAAATAACACTCCACCACAGTCAGGCGATGCAAAACGCAAGAAGCAACTCGCATGTACAATAGTAGTTCATTCTTCAACAATAGTTCTAATTTCTTGCTAACAATCTAACCCAAAATTATATACAACTTTGTATTGCACTTAAACATAAACAAACCCACACATTTTTCTAGGGTAAGTACAGTGTTTAGAAATTACAGGTTTTATAAAATGTATTAGGTTTTTTCTAAATTAAAATATTATCCGTAGATCAACTAATAGTTTAATCCTCTTTAAGCTCTAAAAGTTTAGAGTCATCTCCCATTTGTGAATTAAATATGAAGCACGTTTGCAGAATCTGCTTAAAAGAGACCACGGATTTAAATTTTCTTGGCCTAGAGATGGATGAACTCTCTTCGCAGATCAAAATGCATCTTTCGATTTGTATCCCAGAAATGGTTAGCATCATTTCTGATTTAATTCAACAATTTTTATTTTGCTGTTTTTCTAGGACGCTGATTTAGTGAAAGATCCTGTTTTCTGTAAATCTTGTGTGAACGCCTTAGATTCTGCTTACAATTTTAAAATTCTGTGTTTACACACGGAGGAACTTATTAAAAATTTTAAAAGATTACATAGGCAACCCATCAACATTGAAGACCTATTACATGATTCACAACAAAGTAGAAGAAATGGTATATGTGAGAATAACGGTAAAGAAGAAAATACTAGGGAAAAATGTTTTACAGTAATAACACCAAATATGAATTCATTTTTAACGGATCTTGTAGATGGACAAAATTGGGATGATCCACTTCGGATTGCACCAATTCAACCTCAAGTGTTCAAACAGAAATGTGAATATGAAGATATTACAATAAAAGAAGAGGATATTGCCGTACCAAAAGTGAAATTGCCATTGCCATGTGAAGGCTTTGAAGATAACTTATTTGAAGCCGCAGAGGCTGACGATCACAAAATTGAAGTGAAGACTATGGACAATAATGATGACAAATCAAAATGTTTTTCATGCGGTTGGTGTAAATTTCATACTGTACAGAAACATTCATTAATAATGCACCTACGAATTCATACTGCTGAAAAACCATTTGCTTGTAATGTGTGTACCTTTCGCTTTGCACAAAAATCAGGTTTACAAAACCACCTACGAACTCACTCTGGTGAAAAGCCCTTTGCTTGTAATGTCTGTGCCTTTCGCTCTGCACATAAATCAAGTTTACAGGACCATCTACGCATTCACACTGGTGAAAAGCCATTCGCTTGTAATGCGTGTAGTTTTTGCTCTGCCAGAAAATCAAGTTTACAGGATCACCTAAGAATTCACACTAAAGCAAAGCCATTTGTTTGTCATATGTGTACCTACCGCACAGCACAAAAAACACATCTACGCCGTCACTTGCAAAACCACACTGGTGAAAAGCCATTTGCTTGTAATGTGTGTCCTTATCGTGCTGCTCTTAATTCATACTTACAGAAACACCTACTAATACACACTGGGGAAAAGCCATTTGCTTGTAATGTGTGTGATTTTTGCTCTGCAAGAAAATCAAGTTTAGAGGAGCACATACGAATTCACACTGGAGAAAAACCATTCGGTTGCAATTTATGTAACTCTACTTTTTCACACAGGATTTACTTTAGGCAGCACATGAAAACGCATCAGAACCAATCAGAAACAAAAAAAAGTAAAAAGGGTAGTGTAAAATATCGGAGTACAGACAAAGTATAAACAATTGTTCCACTGGCAAATTTATTTCTCTTTCTGGAGGTTGTTCAGCAAAACATCCGAAAGCAGTGCTTGTAATCCAAGTAGCCATAATGAAAGGATTATCAATGTTATATTTTTCTTAGTACATTAGCATGGACTCTACTATATTAAATGATTGTACCTTGTTCAACTACCCGAAAGTAAGGAATCGGCAAACATAATTTATTTGACTTTCTGGTAGTTATTTTTGAAGTTTTAAAGATTTTCAGTATGTTTGTAACAAGTTTTAAAATATACAAAAAACTGTAATTTGTAGCATTAAAATCGTAGTGAAAATAAAGTAGATGTAGTATGCAGGTCCTTCTGCTTTTAGTTTTATGTAACCCCAAGGAATTTTTTTCCACAAAAAATCAATTATTTCTTACAAAAAATTACTGGGCGCTACAATTTTCATTTACATCTTTCTCTAAAGCCTGTGAGCGATATTCCTTTAAGGCCGAAATACAGTTGGTGCATGACTGTAGTACCCAGATTAACAGCTACCCTTCAGCACTCTGTTTACAGCTAGCGTTAATTTTGAACAGCGGAGTTTATTAGTTCAATTGTTCATTAAATCAGAATTAAAAGTCTAAAGAAGACGAGACAACTGAAGGAGAGAGCCAGTGCTTCGACGTAAGGGAACCTGAAGGAAGTGGTAAAATGCAACTTGTTAAATAAATAATTAGCATTACTACATTGTTAAAATAAAGAAGATAACACTATGAAGTCAGGGCTCGAAACAAAGATGAAGTGTCAAAATATGTAAATAGTGACTTACAGTGCCAAAAATATGTACCAAAAAGTGAATAAAATAGGTATTACTTTTAAGAAATCATTTATTAATATATCCAATATACATGCATTAACATAAAAACTTTTACGAAAAACTAATAAAAAAATATAGAAAGTATTAACATTTTTGAAAACAATGATGTATCAAATTGCGTGTTAACTATGGGGATCTAGCTTATTTGAAGAGATACGACGATCGTTAAATTAGAGAAAAGTTGTGGAATTTTATGCCCATTAATAATCTTAAAAGAAATTGGAGCTATCTTGCTTAGTTTCTGAAAGAACTGGAAAAAACTGAAATTTTGGATTTTTTTGTTTTCGGCCATAACTAATTATTATTTATGTTACATATTTGTAGTTCACACATTATTAGGACACTTTTTTTTATGCTAAACCTAATATTTTTATCAGATTTGGTGTAACTGCTACCATTGCCCATTTTCGACTGCCAACTTTTTTTAAATATTTGAATACAGTTTTAAATTCTGATTTCAACGATGTGTCACACTTTGCGTTTTGTTTAATTTTTGAACGGTTTGTATCAGAAAATAAACATTTCATAAGAGTGCCATGGAAGGACCACAATAAATAACAGATAACACTAGAACTGCACTAACACAAACAATTATTAAATAAATGTTCAAAACATTTTACACCTTTGTAAAGCATGCTCAGAAGCTCGTCCAAAATAAACTCTCTAATCTGTGTGTTAGTAACTGTGTCATTTATTTGTTTTTGCAAAAAAATGACTTAATCTTCTGCCTATGCTCAAAACAAAATTTCCTGAAATATTCGCGTACCTAATGTATCTAAAAGCCAAAGTAAATAAAAGTGGCGTTTTGTTTTACTTCCATCAGTTCATGGCCTACTAGAATTTTCAAAATAAATTAAATGACGTCTTTCCATGGCACTCTTATGAAATTTTTATATTCTGTAATAGAATGCTCAAAACTTTATAACAAAATGCAAAGTGTGACACATCGTTGAAATCAGAATTAAAAATTCTATTCAAATATGAAAAAATTTAAAAGCCGACCATAAGAAAAGAAAAAGTTGACAGTCGAAAATGAGCAATGGTAGCAGTTATACCAAATGCATGAAAAAGTGTCCTAATAATGCGTTAACTAGAAATACGAAATATAAATGACAAATGAGTTATAGCCGAAAACAAAAAATCCAGAATTTCGTTTTTTTTTAGTTTATTCAGAAACTAAGCAAGATAGCTCTAATTTCTTTTTAAATTATTAATGGGCATAAAATTCAACAACTTTTTTCTAATTTAACCATCGTCGTATCTCTTCAAATAAGCGAGATCCCCATAGTTACCACACAATTTTATACATCCTGTATACTACTTCAGATAAATACATACCCAAAGATAATAAAAATCTTATAATAGAAAATAAACAGAAGTTTTTTAAATATTAATTTTTGCCGCACCATTGATTTTTGATATATCACGCGGCGTCATTTAGTTCCACAGAGCGGGAATATTTGAAAATATGCTCTTTTAGTGACTACTTCGTGGAAATACGTACTTTTATGCACCATCTTTAAAAATATGTACTTTTATGTAAAAAAGTAACTCGTTTCGAGCCCTGTGAAGTGAAAAATTGTAAAAATATTGGTCAAAACCGGCCGCACGATTATATTTAAATTGCGTAGGTTCATACAGGCACAAATCATCTACAATTTGGTTGGTGTCCTGGTCCACTAATTTCAGTATGAAGTTTCCTATAAACTTTTAAAATTGAAAGTTTATAGACTTATTTGCTACACGAGAGTCGATAAATAATTTCTGTTTTAAATAAATTGCTCACGAGTGATAGTAGAATAAGGTTCACAACTTGATTTTTAAGTGAAATAATATTTAGGAGAGTTAATTTTCTGCCTACCGCCAAAGTTTTGGCGAACGGATTTGTCGTTCCGTTTCTATTCCTTTTAATCTCAAAGAATCTTAAAAAAAAATATTTTTTTGTTGCAAAAAAAAATTTTTTCAAATCGTCGGTTAAGGCTGTTTATGCAATATATTTTTTTAATACACATATATTGAAATGGGCAGATAAAAATTCAATAAAAAGAATAACCTATACCTATCAATCTTTGTTTTTGGTTGAATATTGAAAGAAGCTTCATAAGTAAACAAACAACCTAAAATATTAATTTGAAAAATAATTTAGTTAAATATTAAGTAGTATTAAGTATATTTGAAATGCAGTACCGAGTTAGTATACTTACCTAGCTATATTTTATTACCTAAGATCTTGCACATAACTACATTCCCGTCAAAAAAATTACAGCTGCGACCAACAAATAGTGGCAAAGTAGTTGTAACAAATTAAGAAATGCGTTCTCCTTCTATCTTAAAAAATCTAGTATGCATAGTAATAAGAAAATTGAGCGCGAAACAATCCTGTACATAGATACTTATAAAGTACCTTTTAAATCTCAAAGAAAAATATTCCTTTAGCAGAATATTAGCATACAGGGTGTTCATTTGAAAACTTCCCACCCCCAATATCTCGGTGCACAAGGCTTTCTGAAAAAATCGCCGAGACACGTCAACAGTATTAGCGAGGGGGACATATTTTTACATAATAGTGACATAAATCGTTTCATCCCCCTACCCCCCAGAGCCGCCCCCTTAAAAATTTTAAATGGCAAGGGGGGTTATGTGATACCTCATTTGAAAGGTCTTCGTATTGCCTACATTTTGGCGTTTTGTTTTTTAAAATCGGTCGATTCGTTTTTGAGATTTTAAGGGAAAAGTGTTTGAGTTTATTAAAACAGAAAGGAGCTTGTAAAACGCATAGTAGGCTGTTGTCATAATGCACTATTGGATGTTTTTCTTGTCAGTACTTGTCAAAGTGTTTGGCATTAATAGTTGATGTTTGTTTAAACTGCTTAATTAGTGTGGCGCGTATTGATATTTAGTAAATTTGTAAAGTTCTCTTGATAATTATTAAAAATGGGATACACTTTGGGTGAAAAAGTTGAAATTGTGTTAATTTATGGGGCTGAAAATCAATGTGCTCGACAAACCGCAGCTACGTTTAATGAACGGCATCCAGATAAGTCCACGTCCCATAGGTATGTCCTAGACCTTATAGGAAAATTTACTGAGACTGGATCTGTTTCGAATAGAAAACGTACTGAACCCAGAGTTTTAAATCAGGCCACTCAAATTGAGATATTAGGACATTTTGGTATAAAGCCCAGAAGTTCGCTCCGCCAAATTGCCGCCGCAACTGACATTTCATTAGGTTCAGTTCATAAAGTAGCAAAACTTCATAAATTTCATCCCTACCAAATGCAAATCTGCCATGAGCTAAATGAAGACGATTTTGACAGGAGAATTGAATTTTGCGAACAAATGACTGGCATGATTAATAATAATAATGAAATATTGAAGAATACTTGCTTCAGTGATGAATGCACATTTTATTTAAATGGATTTGTAAATAGACATAACAGTAGATATTGGAGTAACGAAAATCCACACATTTTTACAGAAGGACATACTCAGTATCCCGAAAAACTTAATGTGTGGGCAGGTATTTTAGGAGATCAAGTGATTGGACCTTTGTTCATCGAAGGAAATTTGAATGGTGCAGTGTATTTGGACATGTTGGAAAATGCTATTAATCCACTAATAACTGAAGCAGTTGAAAATCAACGTGATGCAGATGGTAATTTACTACTTGATGAGGAACAACTATACTTTCAGCAGGACGGTGCCCCTCCTCATTATGTCTTACCGGTTCGGCAGTGGTTGCAGAATACATTTCCCGGTAAATGGATAGGTCGAAGAGGAGCTATAGAGTGGCCAGCTAGGTCCCCCGACTTAACTCCCTTAGATTTTTTTCTGTGGGGCCATTTAAAATCGGTTGTTTATACGCCTCAACCGCAAAGTATAGCCGAGCTCCGTCAACGAATAATTGAAGAATGTCGATCAATTCCAAGACATGTTTTCCAAAACGTCAAGGAACACGTTGAACAACGGTTATATTGTTGCTTAGCCAACAATGGACAACATTTTGAGCAGTTATTAAGATAATAACATTCCAAATAATTTTTTACTTCCAATAATTATTTGTATTTTTAATACTGATTATAAATAAAAATGTTATCAATAAGTATACACGCTCCTTTTTGTTTTAACAAACTCAAACACTTTTCCCTTAATATCTCAAAAACGAATCGACCGATTTTAAAAAACAGAACTCCAAAATGTAGGCAATATGAAGACCTTTCAAATGAGGTATCACATAACCCCCCTTGCCATTTAAAATTTTTAAGGGGGCGGCTCTGGGGGGTAGGGGGATGAAACGATTTATGTCACTATTATGTAAAAATATGTCCCCCTCGCTAATACTGTTGACGTGTCTCGGCGATTTTTTCAGAAAGCCTTGTGCACCGAGATATTGGGGGTGGGAAGTTTTCAAATGAACACCCTGTATATAATAATACAAATATTTTCAAACACCCTTCTGTCACCCTAGAAGAAACGCAACGATGGGAGGGAGGGGACCTATCATAATCAAAAATCAATGAGCACTCAGAAAAATGTACAAACTTCGATTGCAAAAATCATTTTGAAGCATATCGTATTCAACACAGCACATACAAAATGATATATAAAGACCAGACCATTTTAAATTAATAATATAAAATATAAAAATGTTTTCAATCTTTTTACAAAAGTTCCTCCCTTTCCACAACGACCTTGTAAAGCCAAAAAAATCGCAAAGCACATTTAAGGCACAAAAAATCGGTTAATAGAGTAATTATCGATAGCGATGCAAGCAAACCTATTTATAGGTTGACCGCCCTTCTAAGCCACCCCTAAAGCCCGACGCTAGGTTTGCCAAAAGCAAGTTTCACCCTACATTCATAACTGAAAATTCTGACAAAAAATGTTTGAATTAAATTCGAAAAAGCTGATTTTCTAAATTTAACGTTAAGGTTTTATCTCGTGTATAGTTTTTTTTTTTTTAAATGAAACACTTACTATTAATTCCTAATTATGTACCAACAGCATACAATATTTTATTATTCTCATAACATATTACTGTCACAAATTAACGTTATCCTAAAATTGGTATAATTATAATTAGCGCGAGCACATGCAAAACAAACTGCAAGCACAACGTGAAGTGTGAAGCCCATCAGCCAGAGAAGTTTGGTAGAAATTCATCTACTATCTGAACAAAATGCGAGTAATAAATAAAAATCAAATAAACGAAAAATTTATTGGCATTTTGTTGTTAATAGAAACGGAGTTTTTGTAATTTTGAGAGGCAAATACATTTTGCTTGCAAATTGTTTGCTGTCTGGTGGGTGAAGAAGATCTTGCAGGTACAATCATATTATATAGTACATACAGTACATCTTAACCTACTTAAAAAAATTTAACATCAATGGTAGATCCTTCGTTACAGTTATTTTTATTATAAGAACTGCTTTTACATGTTTTGCTGAACAATCTTTAACCCATTAACGCCCAAGAAGTAATTAGCCAATAATATTTATTATAACCAATATATTTAGAACTTACATGGTATTCTTACTACAATTTGACAAAAAAAAAATTAAAATTAGGTTGAACATAAAAAAAAAAAGGTGTGTACTCATATGAGTACACTGGGCACTTCTATGTTTCCCCTAAGGCATGAAGTGAAATTCTTCAAAACAATTCCTTTCAATGCAAAGAGTCACTTTACATTTTTTACATTGCCATCTGATGCGTGCATGACATACCCTACATCTCAGTTGATTGGCAATCTTCGTAGGATAGTGACCGACGCTGTCTTGTACAATACTTTGTGGAACTGTGGCACAGTTTCTTGATCTTCTACTTTCCTTTGTTGAGAAACGTAAATAATGTCGAGTGACATTCCGAACAAATGCTAGTAAATCCATTTTTTCTTCAGATGCAAAAGAGTGTAGCTTCCAAGAATTTACCATGGCTACGTTGAACATATGAGTAATGAGCACCCAATACCACTTTTTACCGCGAATTGCAATTCTGTAGTTATTGACTGCTTGATCGTTAGCATCTACACCTCCCATTCCTTTATTGTACGACATAAATAAGTAAGGTTGTTCCATTTCAATTTTTTCTTTTTTTTCCGTACACCATCGCTTTACTTTTTGAAGTGGCTCAACGCAATCATAATTTGTTGCCATAGTGCAAACACTATTATCATTCCAGCGTACTAGAAGTATTTTACTATTTTCATCAAAACGAAAATCATATGTTGATCTCTTTTTCTTTTTCATTTCTTTGACAGGTATCAGTGGACATTTATTAGTTCTATTTTGCTTCAATGTTCCTGTAGCGCGGAAACCTTGTTCTTTCAAGGTAAGTAGCAACGACAAACCAGTAAAATAATTATCAAAAAACACAGTGTGACTCTGAGGATCAGGTACACACTGCAGCAATGACAAAACTACTCTTGTACCAAGGGGCTGTGTAGTCTCACCATTACCAGATTTCCCGCAATATGTTTCGAAAGAGTAACAGTATCCATCGGAACTAGTCAATGTCCAGTTTTTATAGCCAAAGCGAACAGGCTTTCCACGAATGAACTGCTTGGCTGGATGGTGTCCATAGTATTTCACCATTGCTTCGTCGATTGATAAGGTTTGGTGAAAAATGCCCCATTGTTGGAAATTCTTAGTTACCATTTCCGCTAGTGGCCTTACTTTGAACATACGATCATCAGTAATTTTTGTATTGTCATTTATGTGAAGATATTTTTTTATTTCTAAAAATCTATTTCTAGTCATACAATTTGACACAATGCTTACATGGAGAGCCTCGTCAAGAGACCAGTATAGACGTTCTCTTGGTAATCGATGATAACCACTAAGAAAAAGTATCCCCAAAAAGTTCTTTACTTCATCAATTGTTACAGTAAACGTGTGATTATTTTTTTGCCGCGCATACAATATTGTATTATCTACAATATGTTGTAAAATATTGTTATCAATTAGCTTTTCAAATACATCTTTTGGGGTAAGATTCCTTAGTTCTTCAATAACTCTTTCGGATCTAATTGCAGCACCATCTAACAAAGGCCCCCAACTGCTGTAATTCGGATTACACTTATTCCAGTCTGGTAGAGGAAGACATGGCTTTTGTTTTCGTTTTTTAGTTGTCTTTTTGTTTATACCTAACTTTCTTCTTTTGAAACCAAGTGTTTCGTCGTCACTTTCGTCCCATTCCGAATCTGACTCGTCATCTGAAGCTGACCCGTCCTCTGAAGGAGAACCAAAAACCTCTAGTGTACCTGGTACATCCTCAGGAATATTTGAATATTCTAAATTGTCATCATCAAGTTCATCTTCGTCTGTCAATGGATCAGAAACAGGAGGCAATACAACAATATCTAGATTTTGGTTGCTACATGAAGCAACAAATTCTGCTGCAGCCGACAAATTGTTTATTTTCTTTCGTCCATAAAAGTTCCTGGTGCTTATTTCCTTACATTCGAAGTCCATTTTCAAAACTACCTAAAATATAAAAGTTTAGGTATGACCTAACATATAGCAAAGGGTAATGCCCGGTGTACTCATTTGAGTACATTTTTGTTTATTACAAAATTACATATGTAAGTTGTTCATATTCTGGCGAATAATTTATGAACATACCTTTAGTGATGTATAACCAGGAATAACAGGCAATAAAGTTAAAACAATACACATACAAAAAGGCACAAACTCACAATTCAGTTGTAACTGTCAAATTGAACTGAAAATCACAAGCCAGTATCAACATCGCGATTTATTTTTGCGCTTCCTATGCGTGATATTCAAAACTTCTGTCATAGAAAGGCATTGCAGAAACATACTGCATGTGTCTAAATGCCCTAACACTTGATCTATTCAAATATAGATGGTGAATCAACATCTTGATTTCGTGTACTCAAGCGAGTACACTGGTCGCTAATGGGTTAAAAAGTGTTATGAATTTGCAATTGGAACAAATTTATACTTTCTCTGTACTATCTGATTTGTGCTGGTGCATTTTCATGTGCTGCCTAAAGTGAATCCGGCGTGAAAAACTAGAGCTACATAAATTGCAAGCCAATGGTTTTTCTCCAGAGTGAATTCGCAGGTGCTCCTTTAAACTTGAATTTCTTATAGAGCGAAAATTACACACATTACAAGCAAAAGGCTTCTCCCCAGTGTGACTTTGTAAGTGCCGTTGTAAGGTTATTTTTACTGAACAGCGAAAGGTACACACATTACACGCAAACGGCTTTTCACCAGTGTGAATTCGTAGGTGGCTCTGTAGTTGCGACTTTCGTGCTGAGCGATAGGCACACATATCACAAGCAAATGGTTTTTCACCAGTGTGAATTCGCAAATGCTTCTGTAGATGTGATTTCTGTGTAAAACAAATATTACACACATTACACGCGAACGGCTTTTCACCAGTGTGAATTCGTAGGTGGCTGTGTAGTTGCGACTTTTGTGCTGAGCGATAGGCACACATATGACAAGCAAATGGTTTTTCACCAGTGTGAATTCGCATATGCCTGTGTAGTTCCGATTTCTTTGTAAAGCGAAAATTACACACATCACATACGAATGGCTTTTCACCAGTGTGAATTTGCAGATGGTCATGTAACTGGGACTTTTGTGCTGAGCGAAAGGTACACACATGACAAGCAAATGGTTTTTCATCAGTGTGAATTGGCAGATGGCTGTGTAGTTCTGATTTCTTTGTAAAGCGAAAATTACACACATCACATACGAATGGCTTTTCACCAGTGTGGATTCGTAAGTGGTCCTGTAAACCTCTCCTATGTGAAGAGCGAAAGGTACACACATTGCAAGCAAATGGCTTTTCACCATTGTGAACTATTTTTAAGTGCATCTGCAGACTAGATTTCCGTGCAAAGCAAATGGTACAGACATTACAAGAGAATGGTTTTTCACCAGTGTGAATTCGTAGGTGACCTTGTAAACCTGACTTTCGTGAACAGCGAAAAGTACACACATTACAAGCAAACGGCTTTTCACCAGTATGAGTTCGCATGTGCTCTATCAACGAACGTCTGTGTACAGTATGAAAGTTACATGAAGCACATGAAAAACATTTTCCTTCCTCATGAATCAGTTCATCATCTTTTTCTAAATAATAATTAGCTCCAGTTGTAAATTTGCATGTCTTGCAAATTAATTTATTATGTCTATGCATAATATCATCAGGATCACTCTGAGTTTCAATGTCACTTTGCAAAAATGTGCTTTCATTATCGATACTCTTCACTTCAGCTTTGTGATCTTCACTTTTTGCGTCTTCAAATAAGTTATCCTCAAAGCCTTCATATGAAAATGACGATTCCATTTTTGGCAAGGCAATATCCTCTTCTTTTACTGTTAAATCTTCACTTTCATTTACACCCTCCTGTTTGAACACTAGCGGTTGAATTGGTGGAATCCAAAGTGGATCATCTGGTAAACTGTTTAATTCATCTGCAGGAAGTTGTATAACAGGTTTACTGAAATCATTTCTTGTAAGACTGTTTACATCATTGACTTCGTTGAATGCATCTATTGACATTGTCACTGGATGTTGATGCGTAGTACTTTCAGTATTCGATTTCTGTCCATCTTCACGATTTTCATCTGACAAAAATAAAATCACATTCGGGGTTGCTGCAGAGCCTTCTTTTATTGTATTGTCACCTCCACCATTATTTTCAGATACACTATTTCTTGCACTCTCTTCTAAGTCATATAATAAATCCTCAATGTCAATGTTTTCACTACATAAAACTTTACGACTGTAATTTTGAATATGTTGCTCGGTGTTTAAACACAGATTTTTAAAATTGTATGCAGATTGCAAAGCACTCACACAAAATTTGCATAAAATTGGATCTTTCACTAAATCAATGACCTAAAAAAACAAAGTAAAAATTAATGAATTAGGTTAGAAATTACTTATACCATTTCCGGAACGCAAATCGAAAGCTGCATCTTAATTTGTGAGGGTTCATCCATCTTGATAGCCACAAAATTTAAATCAGTTATCGCTAAGCAAATTCTACAAACATGCTTCATTTTTAATTCACAAATAGGAGAGGAACAGAAACATAAACTGTAGGCAAAGATTAAAGGTTAATAGCTGCAATGCTTGGACTGATAGTAAAATTTTAATTAGATACCTAATATATTTTTTATAAATTGAAATTGTTCTTAACACTGAACGTTTTCTCTAATACAAAAAACATTGTTGTCAAATATAATGCAAAGTTGTAAACGTGGAAACGTTTTTGTTAGGTTAGATTGGGTTATATATTAATTATAACTATTACAGCAGTGTGAACTATTGTACTATATCTAAACTACCCATAGAAAATATTCCCTCCCTATTGCTGAGCAATATTCATGGATTGCTATAAACAGGGTGAATAATTTGGTTGGTTGGCATGGTTTTCGAGTTATTCGGCTTTAAACATTTAACATTTGAAGACTAATAATAATTTTTTTTCTACTTTGGTTCTTTACTGACTACTTTATGAAACTCATTTGGATTTCATAAAGCAACTCCTTAAAGAACTCGAAATTTTATTTTGTTAGGTTGGTGACAACCATGTGACAACAAAACCTTCACGCGTTATGAACAAAACCTTCAAATTGTAAGTTCTAAAAATTAAGATTATTTAGCGTATTTTCCGCTACTTTGCGTAGCTCGGGTGGGTTGCAAGATAATTCTTCTTCCATCTTATCTTCAAATCTTAGGTATTTTAAAAATTAAATCACTTTCAAACACAGTTTGTCTAAATTTTAATTTGACAGTAGTTTGAATTGTTTGAAATTGTTTTAAATGTTACCAACAGCCACATAACCAAAACAAAATACGGAAATTTTCCTAATCGATTATATTTTTAGATTAAAATATAAAATAAGGTAATTTTTAACTTTTTTGGACCAAAATAGAAAAAATAGTATAAAATACACGTTTCATAAGACATTTTAAGCGCACTTGTCCATTAGAAAACTCGCCGCAAGCGGCTCGTTTTCTAACTTGGACGCATGCTCTAAAATCATGTCTTATGAAACTTGTTTTTTAATATACTATTAACATTTTAAATACCAAAAACGTTCACCCACAGCTGTTTTGCGCAGACTATTAACACATTTAAAACAGTGCTGCCATAGGCGACTTTTCTGATGTATCAAAGGGATATAAGAAAATGTATTATGTACAATGATAGACATTAAAAATACATTATGAGACTAAATTTAGTAATAAATAGAAAAAAATTAAAACTTAACATAACATGGCATGTCAAAAATTTATGATGTATTAGGGGCTTTGCCCATTTCAAAGAAGAAACACAAAGGATGGAAAAAACGTCTCGATACTTTTTATGCACCGTGTATATAGCAGTAGTTCGTATGTATAAGGTAGCAGCATGTAAAGCTGATGCCATTGTACAGCAAGTGTCATTTAACCTTGCAAAAAAAATGACGATAAGTTTAAAAGGCGAGAAGCCGTTACACTCTCAAGCAAAAGCAACGGTTTTTTATTACATTTCTAGTTTCTTTGCTGTATTTTTTATACGTAACCTAAATTATCGTTAATCCCTCCTCAAAGCAAACTGTTTCTAATCTTATTCTCTTTTAATTTGTCAAAAAATCCACAATTTCTCGTAAACCATAAATAAATTGACTTTCACTTTTTAGTAGAGTGTACCACACTGTCCAACAGCCAATTAGAGCTAGTTTAAGTTACGACTACCGACGAAACAAAGCGTAAGTAGCCGAATCAAAGCCCACTAAAGTTTGCAAGGTTAGGTGGCACATGCTGTATGTTTGTTTATACTGCGCCAAAACTACATTTTCTATATAACAATGCCTCAAGTTTGTAGAACTTGTTTACAGGAAATTACAGATTCCAAATTCATTGCTTTAACAGATAATACAGAATCTCTACAAATTAGAACATTACTTACAACATGCATTCCAGAAATGGTATGTATTTCAACTCAAATTTCATTACATTATTAACTGTTTTCCAATTTTAGGTAATCGATCGTGTTACACACCCCATTTTGTGTTCAACTTGTGTTACTTCTCTTTACTCTGCTTACGATTTCAAAATTCGATGCTTACTTACCGAAGAGTGTATTCAAAACTGCGTAAATACAATGCACTTGGACGACAGAAACTTTACTCTAGAACAAATGTACAGTAAAATGAAGCAATCTAATTTACTTAATTTAAATAACGTGCCGCACAGCCCGAATGCACTTGTCGATGATTTAAGCTGTTTATTGGACGGGGCTCTTCAAAACGAGCTTGAGGTGGTCGATATGCAAAATGAAAGTCAAGATAGCATAATGAGCGATGACATGTTAGAAATTAAAGATAACATAATAAAAGAAGAATATTTGTCTTCATTAGATGACGAGTTGGAAAATGACCTTTATGAAGACGAACACTCAGACGTAAGTTTTTTTACAGAACGGGGTCAATAACTTGAGATTGTCCGGGGGAAGTAAGGGAATTCCAAACAATACTGAAGGAAATACTGGTATGGGTGGGGAAAATTTAAAAAGTCGAGTAAATATGAGGGAAATACAGGGGAAGTGAAAAAAATCCAAGCAAGAATAAGGCACTTTTAAGAAATTTGTAGTCCGCCCATTGTGCACAAATTTAGGGAAGTAGGCGAATTCCACAGATACTCCTGGGAAAGTGAAGAGAGTAGGAAGAAGTTCAGGGGAAGTCTAAAGAAGCAGATAATTTTAATAAATGTCTTAGGGTTTGCAGGTGCCCTCAAAATCTGAAGTATGGAGGAAGGCAGGACGAGTTGAAGAAAGGAGGAGGCATTTTAAAGACAAACCAGAGAAATGTGGGGAGAAGGGGGTCCTTTGTTATTACTAAAAATGAAAGTATGCTGTAAAAATTTAGCCTGCAATTTTTTTCGTTGGTTATTTATTCATTGATCTTTTTAATTGATGTTAATAATTATAT
This sequence comes from Ctenicera cuprea, assembly GCA_958336395.1. Classification (NCBI taxonomy): domain Eukaryota; kingdom Metazoa; phylum Arthropoda; class Insecta; order Coleoptera; family Elateridae; genus Ctenicera; species Ctenicera cuprea. Next base: position 4,335,482 of record OY284489.1, on the reverse strand, counting down.
TAATGTTATAAATATTTTAATATTAAGATAAGTTAGTAAATACTTTGGTGGATTATATTATTAATTATGTTTAACTTCATTCCTCTAGCTTACATGTCAGTCCCGGAAAGAAGAAAAATTAAAGTTAAATCTACCGTCATACGAGACGGTCAAAGGAACTGTGAAGAATGAACAAGAATTGGCTATTGCAAGTAAGTCTCTAACTTAGTTGCTATAATGTTCAAATTGCAACATATTTTTTAAATTAATATTTTACAGTTACTTCATAGGAATGCTCATATGGCATGTTTGACAAAAAAATAATTTTATAGCAAAAAAATGTTCGATTTTAGAAATCTATTTAAAATGTCATCTATAGAATTTTATTCTGATTTCAAAACTGTCACAATATACAGGGTAGTTTTGGTGAAACTAGAAGTAAAAAGAAATTTAATTTGGACCAAATAATTGAAATTGACCCTTGTTTTGTTTACACCTTGTATATTTTTGACCTTGAAGTAGTTATTAAATGTTGACTTTTAAATTTATAAATTTTCTCATTTTAATTTCAAAATTCTATTCTATTATCGTCATTGTTAAATATTAGCACTGCCGCCCTTAATTTTTTTTCTATTTAAGTAAAGCTTAGAAGTTTATGCTCTAACAGTATTACAGATGCTTTTTTCTGCTATACCAGAGAAAACACATCTGGCAGCACTCTTCTTGCAGGCCAGATTTATACGCACTAACAGTGTTGCCAAAGATGTTTTTCCTATTGTAGCAGGGAAAACACATCTGGCAACAGTGCTCGTGTAGGACTGATTTATAAGCGCGTACAGTGTTGCCAGATATGTTTTTCCTGTTGTGGCAGGGAAAACGTGTTAGTGCATATAAATTTGGCTTTTAACTAATTGATAATATTTGAGCACCAAACTGTAAAACATAAATTAATTCATATTTTTTGGCAAAGGGTGGAATTCATGCAGTCAAAAACGACAATCAATAGAAATAGCTAATGTAACTACATTAATTGTCGAATCGAATATAGGAAATATTGGAAATGAGCAACCTGACAATACAGTAAATGCCTTGTGTGCAAATAAAGAAATTGTTTCAAAAATTGATGAGCCAATAATTGATGAAGCTTGTGCAGAAAAGGATAAACAAATGCAAATCGATGATGTTGTTGACATACAAGGATGTTCACCAAATTATGTGACAACGACGAAGTTACCTTTATTAGCTGGCACTGATGACAACAAGCTATGGGACGAAGATAGCAGTATAGAATCATCCGAAAGTGATTATGTTCCATCATCGGAGAGTTCAGATGATGAAAGTGGTTTAAGGGGTCAGGAAAGCAACACATCTAAACAACTAAATACTACGGGAAAAGAAGCTATGAAGAGTAATATTACTGATACCACTATAAACAACAATGAACATTGTATTACTATCATCAGCGCCAATAAGGATCAACTTACCGGTAAAAGAATTAGAGACAAAAGGCATTCATGTTATTTTTGTCACCGAACTTTAAAACATTTAGCAAGACATTTGCAAAAAGTTCATGCAAATGAAACCGAAGTTAGAAAATTACTAGCTTTATCGAAAAAGAGTAAAATACGGAAGGCTGGTTTTGGTAATTTACTGAGAATCGGTGATTACTATCATAACTGTGAAGTTTTAATTAAAAAAGAAGGAGAATTAATATTAGTCCGAAGACCTAGCGAGCAAGAAAAACTTTTTTTAAACTACAGTGATTACGGGCCATGTCCTGATTGTTTAGGCTTTTTATTAAAAAAACATCTGTGGCATCATTTGAAATTTGGTTGTACCGCAAAAAAGACTACAGATGGTGATGGTAATATCATGCATCGAAAACCAATATCAGAGAGTATGGCTTTAATAGCACACACTTTCGACAGTGCAGTGTCCAATGATTTTGTTATTAATATTTTATCAAAATTAAAAGACGACCCGATATCGCTTGTGTGCTGTCAAGATAACCTTATAATGAAGTTCGGTGAGTTACAATACGAGAGATATCGAACTAACCGGTGTGAACTGACTCGACAGTCTTTGAGACAATTATCCAGGCTAGTTCTTGAACTTAGAAAATTAGATTCTACCAAATCTTGGTTATCGCAATGGTTAACACCAGAATGTTTTGGAATGTTGGTGACAGCTACAAAAAATTTATGTTCTGTACAATATGAGTATGCAGATAGACCTCAGTTTTCTGTTCCTTCGTTGGCTGTCAAATTGGGCTATAATTTGAGAAAATGTCTTGCAATTGAACGAGGTCGTAGTTTGAGAAGAGGAGAATTAGAAAGAAATGTAAATTTAAATTTGCTAATGAATGCTATCAATTCAGAATGGAATTACAAAATTTTTTCAAATGGCATGCAATACAATGGCGATACTAATACAAATGAATTCCACGAAGAAAAATTAAAAGAAATAAGTATATGTGGTAAGTATTCAAGTCTAATTAAAGGTCTAATTATTTATTCTTAGATTTATTGCGACTCGATAATGAAGAAAAAAATGTAGAGGAAAGTGATTCTGAAGAAAGTATGGAGATCGTGGAAAATGAAAAAAATAATATTGAAACTAGAACTGTTGCAAAATCAGCAACTATGGCAAAACTTACTGGTATAACATCTACAACAAGTGTACAGCCCGATAGTGGAATAAAAGCTACAACTTCAATAAAATCGAAAATTACTGTAAGAACAAGTAGGCAGAGAATGAATATAACAGGTCGAGCTTCTACTACGAAGAGGCCATGGCGCAGTGAAGAAACTGAAGCAGTTGTTTCATTTTTTAGATCTTCTATTAAAGTATTAAAAGTTCCAGGAAAAGAAAAATGCACTGAATGCATAGAATTCCATGGCGATTTATTATCATCCAGAGCATGGAAAGATATAAAATATCACGTTAAAAATTATTTAACTAAAATAAAAAGAAAAGATTTTTCTTCTCATGTATAAAATGTAATTGTGTTGCCAGCATGTATATCTTCAATCAGAATAAATTGAAAATAAGTTTTAAATTTCCATGTATTTTTAATTATTATATTATACAGGGTGTGTATAAATTGGCGAAAAAACTACACGTGGCGATGTTGGTCATAAAATTCTGAGTCGAAAATCTTAATACCACAATATCTTCAAAGTTTGAAAATGAAGTTTTTTAATAAGTGTTTTAATTCATTATCTGTTGACAGAAAAAGCTGCAAATTAGAAGAAATAAGAATTGTAATAAATATCTTTTCATAGATGTTGTTTTTCAGCCCCAAAAGCGTATTTTAAACACTTCTTTGTTAGCTTATTATTGTAAAAAATACATATGGCAGCATTGTAAAACAATATTTATTCAAGTGTGATGCGACTCTAAATTACTTCTGTCTTGATAACGTCAAAGTTTAAGATTTGTAATTGGACTTGCTTTTTCTACCATCGTTGCTGTTTTCGTAGTTATTAGTATTAATTATTATTATTTTCGTTTTCTTGTTTCGTTCACTAACAATGGATTTTACGTTCAATGACATCCTTAGTTACTGTGCATTATAACAAAACACCTGTGGTGTGTGGATCCAATGTTATCAAATGTACGTTCCTTTAAAATGGTTCCTGGGGACAGAGGAAGCATTGTCCAACATTTTGGTATTAAGATTTTCTACTCAGAATTTTATGACCGACATCGCCACGTGTAGTTCTTTCACCAATTTATACACACCCTGTATAGTTAACGTTTAATTAATTCTAAACGGTAGTTTTGTTCTCATATTTAGCAATAAAACTCAAAAAGTATCCACTCTTACAAAAATTGAAGTTATGTTAAAAATAACATATTGACCACCAAACATTTATAAGATGCTTTGCTTTTGTAAATAAGAGATGACGAATTAAGGCAATAGATTGTCTCCTACACATTGTAAGTTTCTTTGTAACTAGTGTTCTTTGTAATTTGTTGACTTCCGGAAATAATTAGGGTGACATATTTGTCAATGTCCAGTGCCGTACCTAGGTTTATGGCGATCGTGTACTTGTACAATTCTTGGCTGGGTGTATTTGATAATTATTAGAATTATAATTAATCATAATAAGAACTACTTATTTCCATAATTACTTGAATACATACTCACAAAAATAATATTTTTTATTTATTTAATAACAACACAAAAAACAGATACTATACTAAAAAGTTTTCACTCTTCTGTTTTTAATTAGCTTACGCACTACTGATGCCCGTTTTTTTTATTTTTTTAGGTATATCTAAAAATAATAGCATGGTTTCGCGCCTTTGGCATTTGCCCCAATGCCCATGCGTCAGTACGCCACTGTTACGGAATGCTATTTAGGCAGTACAATTACGATTAGAAAGTTACATCAGTAGTTCACACGCCCACAATAGTTCTAATTACTACTAAGCTCATCAAAGCATTTTTAAGTTACTACTTTGCAATTGCTAAGAATAGCTTTATTCAATTAAAGAAAACATTCAGCGTTGAGAAAAATCACAGTTTATAAAAAAAATTTCTTACGTTTGTACGTACTTGAAATTAAAATTCTATTATTAGACCAAGCAGTGCAGCCATTAGCCTTTAATTTGTGTCTTCAGTTTTATGTTCTTGTACGTTTCCTATTTGCGGACTAAAAGGTTTGTAGAATTTGCCTAAAAGCGATAACCGATTCACAATTTAAGATGCAGCTTTCTGTTTGCGTTCCGAAAGTGATATAAGTAATTTCTAACCTAATTGATTCATTAATATAAAATTTTTTTTTTTAGATCATTGATTAATTGAAAGATCCAACTTTGTGCAGATTTTGTACGAGTGCTTTGAATTCTGCATACAATGAAAGAAGGCTTTGCAGTAACAGCGAACATGAATTTATTATTGGATGTAAATCTTGGAGACGGACAGAATTTGAATACTGAAAGCAATATGTGTCAACGTCCAGTAACATTGCCAATAAATGCATCGAACAAAATCAGTGATGTAAACAATTTAATGACAAATGATTTTAGTGAACTTGCTACACAAGTTACTGCAGGGGAATTAAATAGTTTACTAGACGATCCGCTTCGGGATACACATATACTACGTCGAGTAGTCAAACAGGAGAGTCAATATGAAAATGAAGATATTACAATAAAAGAAGAAAATATTGTCTTGCCAAAAGTCGAATGGTCGTTGCCATACGAAAGCTTTGAGGATAGCTTATTTGAAGATGTAAAAAGTGAAGATCACACAGCGGAAGTGAAGAATATTAAGAAAGAAATTTTGCAAACTAACATTGTCACTCGGCATTGTTTTGTGAAACTTACTAGGCTTCCTGATAGTATTATGTATAAACATAACATCTACATTTGCAAGGTATGCAAATTTAAAACTAGCAATAAATATTATTTAAGAAACCATGAGCTGATTCATGAGGAAACGAAAGGTAATTCATGTGCTTCATGTAATTTTCGTACTGTACACAGACATTTATTAAAACGGCACATGCGAACTCATGCTGTTGGAAAGTCGTTTGCTTGTCATTTGTGTAATAGTTGCTTTGCACAGAAATACGCCTTAAAAAGGCATCTACTAATTCACACTGGTGAAAAACCATTTGCTTGTAATGTTTGTACCTATCGCTACTCACGTAAGTCAAGTTTAAACAAGCACCTACGAACGCATACTGGTGAAAAGCCATTTGCTTGTAATGTGTGTAAGTTTCGTTTTGCGGAGAAAACACACCTTCAGAAGCATCTACGAATTCACACTGGTGAAAAACCATTTGCTTGTAATGTGTGTGCCTTTCGCTCTTCATATAAGTCAAGTTTACAGAAGCACTTACGAACCCACACTGGTGAAAAACCATTCGCTTGTAATATGTGTACCTACCGCTTTGCACGGAAATCAATTTTGCTAATCCACTTACGAACTCACACTGGTGAAAAACCATTCGCTTGTAATGTTTGTACCTATCGCACAACAGTAAAATCAAATTTACAGAGTCACGTTCGAATTCACAGTGGTGAAAAGCCATTTGCTTGTAATGTGTGTACCTATCGTTCAGTACAAATGTCACATTTACAAAAGCACTTACGAATTCACAGTGGTGAGAAGCCATTTGCTTGTAATGTGTGTAATTCTCGCTTTGTACAGAAATCGGACTTAGAAAGGCACCTACGAATTCATACCGGTGAAAAGCCGTTTGCTTGTAATGTCTGTACGTATCAAACTTCACAAAAGGGAAGTTTACAGACGCACCTACGAACTCATACCGGTGAAAAACCATTTGCTTGTAATCTGTGTACCTATCGCTCTTCAGATAAGTCAACTTTAAAACAGCACTTAGGAATTCACACTGGTGAAAAGCCCTTCGCTTGCAATATTTGTGACTATCATTGTACAACCGAAAAGAAATTGGATACTCATGTAAAATATCATAGTGCAGACAAAGTATACACTTGTTCCACATGCAAATACATTGCTCTTTGTAAAATTAATTTAACACGACATGTTAAAACTCATTTGAAAGACGAGCAGCACTAATTAACCCATTGTTGATAATGTATTTTAGGTAGATTGTTATGGTTTATTCAGACTGTGCTAGAAGCCGCGAATAAATTAGTTTAAATAAAAACTTATTGCTACTTTAATCTGGATACAATTTATAACAACATAAAATTGTAATATTTAAGAAATCATTTATCTAAAGATATTTGATCAATAAAGAAAAATATCAGTTCTGCATATTAAAATTTTAAGTTTCAAATCACATATTTTTAGTTAGCTTATTAAGATCAATGTTGGTAAATGGGACCTAGTTTTACAACTTTTGGCCTATTTAGGTTTACCAAAATTTTGCTATCTGTACAATAACTTTGATACTCGGGATGTTTCTGTCCCACTAATGTACTATTTGTTACCTAAATCTCAGTCACCTGCAATATTGTTGAATAATTTTTTTAGTTAATTTTATTTTTACTTGTTTGAAGTAAATGAAACTGCTCCATCTATTTTCATATCTCTTAATACAATCCAAATGCTGGATTCGCAGCCGACTATAGGGGGCCCTGGAACTTTCGTCTAGCGACATATTTACGTACCTGCAAGGCACCCACACGAGACCTTTCATTATAAAATATTGAACAGGAGTAACATAATATTATTAAATAAACTCGACGAATTGGTACACCTTTATATGGGCGTTTCAAATTGTTCCCTACTCTTTGCTGCTGTATTTTCTATTTCTGCATTATCTGCTGCAGTAATTTCGATACGTCTATATCCCCTGCAGCAATTTTGGATCCTGCTGCAACCTCAACCCTTTTACTACCAGCATACGCAGTTTGGTCCAAAGATTCCGTACTCGCCTATGACTATAACATTCTTGCCTTTAAAGATACGCAATGGAGGTAGTAACTCCCCGGAAGCCGAGGCGCGAATTAAAATTGACGTATTTTCCCTGCCACTTCCTGCAGTCATTCTAATCGTTTTATTTGATACACACCCTACAACTTTGTTTTTGTAGGGTCATTACAAAACGACGTTTTATTGCAATTAAATATTTGGTCAGGCTTATTCGTTAAATTTAATTGATTGATGGTAGTGGGAGTTTTTTGAATGAAAAATTTGTTTCTTTTTTTAAATCCCTGAAACCACTCCTCAGGTTTATCATTTTTAAAATTGGTCACTATTGCTCTTGAAGTAAAATCACTCAAACTGTGGAATAACACACTTAAAAAACACAGCACCCTTCCACACAAGTAACTAAATACCAGATATGGATTTCGACAGCAAAGCTATCATCACCAGTGGCAAACTGACACCGACTCAGTGTCAGTTTACCACTGATGATGATAGCTTTGCTGTCAAAATACGTATCTGGTATTTAGTTTCTTGTGTGGAAGAGTGCTATATTTTTCAAATATATTGTTCTTCTGAATAAAAGTATGAACGATTTCTAAAATTTCTTTACTTTCTAAGGCAAACCCCCCATTTTCCATTGTTTTTAAACACGTCAGCATTTGGCCATATTAATTTCACAGAAGCGCGTAGACGAATGGCGCATGTTTTCAAATTCAAGGTAGTAATAGCATATTATAGAATTTGCGGTTATTTAAAAAATGAACATAAAAGTTCTATTTACCTCGTGGTTCCATTTAACCACATTAACCTTATTTAGTTTCTATTTTGTTAATTCTAAGGGTTTAAATACATATTAGCTCTGTAAGACTGTGGTAATTGTTTGCAGTAAACTTATTATTATTATTATCATGTATAATAAAAATAACAGCAGCTGCCATTTAGCGGCTAGACTTTGGAAAAAAGTTTGATTTGTTTTTGTATCCTTTAACATACCTTGATTTTACACTAAAAAAATTCTCCTCAAAAAAACCATTGAACGCACCGACATATTCTACAAAGCGATCAAATTCAAACTTAATCGCAGTCGCCTTTGAAACAAAAACGTCATGTCGATAATTAGTTTGCAAATCATAGTTCGCGGTTTATTATTTTACGTAATTGCTCATATTTAACGTTTTTAACAATTTGCCAGTGACGATGGTAAATTATTTTAAATATTTATTATTTTTATTTTACAAACGTGCATGATAAATGTCAGTTGTAAACCGTGCTTCATTCACACATACGGGAAAAATATTAGACGGTTGTTTGGTTTAGCGGTAAAGGCGAAGGATTGTAATCTGATGCCCCAGTTCAAATTTCGTGACAGACCCGTTGTTTTCTTAATTTTTTTTATTTACTTTTTTACTTTTGTTGCTATCTGATCTTGGCCCATGTCTATAATTTATTTTAATATTTAACTTGTATTTATTTTAAAAATCAATATTTAATGTAATTTAAAAATATTTTTGTTGCTTTGTTAAAACAATTTTTACGAACGAACAAAATTAAACACCGTTTAGAAAAGTAAGTAAATAAACGTATGTAAAAAATTGAAAACGTCGTTGCGCCATTGTTGTATACACGCAGCTATTATTCCACAGGGTGTTTGTGTTACATTTTTAAATTTAAATTAAAAATTAATATTTTTAATTAAATACAACAAAAAAAAACATTGAATATTTTAATACTTTGAATAAGTTGTAGTGGATTGGATTTAAACCATCAATCCTTTGGTTAGTAGATAAAAACTCAACAACTGAACGTCATTTCATAAGAGTTGTTCATAAAACGTATTTAAGTTCAGGTAACCCTGAATAAATTAAAATATTCAATCTTTTCATTATTTACGCAATTAATTATCACAAAAATTGTTATTGAAGAAGGTACAAGTTCAATGTATCATTCTATAGCAACATCATTCAGTAATTACAAATACAAAAGCAAATTTTGAGACAAATGTAAAATTCCATTGCGTCACTACGATCACATTTGAAAGTAACTTTTCGGTATAGGCTACAACTATTTAAGAAATCAACTTTTTTTTTCGACTATTTTACCATTTACCGTGTCGGCTTAAGCTGAAGTGTAACTATATTAATATCAAAGTATTTCTTTTACAACAATTTCCAGCGACGTAATGCGTTAGGTCTTATAAATTTTGAATTAATAAAGTATAAATATATTAAGGTTCGGTTCAAAGTTCGATATGCTAATCAGATAATTTGGATATTTATACAGCGTGTTTTGTAAATATACGGCAAAAATTTAAGGGGTGATTCCCTGGGTTATATTAAGAATGTTTTGTCCTTTGATGATTTTCGGAAAGCCGCTTTGTTTTGAAGATACAGGGCGATATGTTTAACCGTGGATTTCATAGATTGTTGATTACGTCTCGTGATTTCTACCAAGAAGACTTACCGGCGAGGTGTATCGAAACTTTTTGGAACAATCGCCTACCTAAGTTTCTAGAGGATGTACCGTTGGCAACGAGAAATGCAATGTGGTTTATGCACCATGGTGCACCAGCGCATTTTAATGTGGTTGTTCGTGAGTTTCTAACAGCAACATAACAAGGTTGCTGGATTGGTCGAGGTGGACCTCACTGTCCTCACTTGTGGCCTGCTCGATCCCCGGACCTAAACCCTCTGGATGTTTTCCTATGGGACTATCTGAAGTCATTAGCTTACACTACTCCAGTGGAAAATGTGGAAGATTTGAGAAAGCGGATCATTTATAGGTGTAATTCAATAAGAAACGACCCTGGTGCTTTTGAAAGTGTTCGGCCACGTTCAGACGGCGTTATTTTTCCCGTATGCCGTATACGAGATTTTATCGAATAGAACAGTGGCAGTGAAAATTGTATTAAGTTGTTCACACTGAGCCCATGCGATAAAATCTCGTATTCGAGAAATATTTTTTCCCGTATACTGACCGAACTTGTCACTGCGATTCGAGAAATCTCGAAACGATATACTCGAATACGGAATGCAGTGGCGCTTACTTTTAGATGGTGTCGTTCACACAAACCTTTCTCCCGAACTCATGCACCGATAGTTGTAGTGAGCACATGTCACAATGGAGGACGAATTCCCAATATCGGTCGATCTATTTATTTCACTGATTGAAGAACGAGCGAATTTGTGGGATAAGTCATTGGACAGTTACAAAAATAAAGTTGCTACGCAAAATTCTTGGAAAGAAATTTTAACAATTATTGGAAGCATACAGACGCAAAATTCTGTTGGCACAAGTATGCCACCTGAAGTGGGATAACGCTCCAGGATGCCTGTGTTCTAGATCTGAAGGAAATTCATTTGCTGATACTGCCCTACATTTGGTATAAATATTTTTGATCTGTACTTAAAATTGCTTGGTCTATATCGGGTAAGTTTGTTTCAATGGGCTGAAATTTTATGATTGGAAGGGATTTGCACTGTTCTAATTGTTTGCCGATTTTACTTGAAAAAGTAGTAGGACCAGTTGTTGCTCCATCTTAGAAATGAATCAAGTGTCTTAGAGGCAGTTCGTTTATATGAAGCGCAATTACTCTATTTTTTGAACCGGTATTAACGACGCGACGCGGTACCGTCACATCCTACAGCCGTTAAGTCAATGGTGTCATATTTTTCTTCAAGAAATTTAAGCAAACTTGAAGAAATATCTTTCCCAGAACCGCTAGCTGGTACTAGATGGCCCAGCTATTTTTGCCCTGGCTCGCCAAGTACTGCGATATGCTCTTCTATAATAATTCTTTTATGTCGTTTTTGCTCCCATAGTGCACGTCTTATCTTTTCTTTCGTCGATATAATTATTTTGTATTCCACTAACTGATTCGTCATCGTCACTTTTTGTACTATAATCCTGCAGTTGAATTCTCATCTTTTTTCTTGCCTTTCTGATCTTACTTCTGTCAACTACTTTGGCTTTATCTTCTTCATTCACTATTTCTCGGCCGTGAAAAAAACGAATGAAATGGTCGCCGTGTGAAATGCTTGTCTCGTATTCGAGAAAACCGTATACGTGAAAAATCGAATCGAATTGACGTCGTGTGAACCTAGCCTTCGGCAGTCAATGAGGAGAAGACTGGATTCATGCATCCTAGCTGGTGGTAGTCATTTTCAACAGTTCTTGTATATTACGAAGCTGCACATGTAATATTTAGGTAATAAAATATTGTTATTGTCGAAAAACCTTTATCGCCCTGTATCTTCGAAACAAGGAGGCTTTCAAAAAATCATCAAAGGAAAAAATATTTTTAAAATAACCCAGGGAATCGCCCCTTGAATTTTTGCCGTATGTTTACCGTATTCTGACGAACATACATAGTACCACATATTTCCAATAAACTCATAAAATATCAAAATTCTTACCTTTTGCCGACCAATTAATTTGCTTCCACATTTCCATAGATTTCCATACACATGCTTTACATAATAATGTTATTACACACGTAACACACAAAATATCCTACAAAACACATTTTAATTTATTGTATTACATAGGTATTAACTAAACCAGAAAAGTTATTCGTTATTTTGATCAAACCATAACCCTATCTGTGACTATTAAAATTGCAGTTTTTAATTTCCACAAAACACATTACCGAAACCACATTACAGTTATGTAATATTTCGACCATTAATTAACTAAAAATTTGTAAAGTAAAATTAAACCGCTGTATGAATATTCATGAAACCCGAATCATATTAATGCGTTCACTATAAAAGACAAAACAGAACTAACTTCTGTATCAGTGAATCATATTCCTGTTTCAACCTGCAAAGCTTTTTATTGCGTTATCACAGATGCTTACCTTTATTAATGTCTTTGTTTTCATTTTTCACATATGGCTTGGCCTTGGAGTGTTCAATAACAAGTTGAAGTATTTTTAATCATCTAAAGCACCCCATACACGATAAAATTAAAATTTTAATAATACTAAATAAAAATTCGAAATTTAATTTTTTACGTTGTTTAATTTGAAATCATATTTACATTTTATATAACAAACTATACTTACCACAATCACTGTATGTAATAATAACACAAATTATATATCTGAAAAATACAACTAAGACCTTCAAAAATTCTGTGGTTAAAGTTAAAGCTTCAAAAAGTATATTAAGCAACAAGAATTTTTTGACAACCCCGTGTATATACAAAAATCTAAAATTGAAACTCAAAAAACAATGTTTGTTCTTGTAGCATACATCTACATTTTTTTTAAATATTCACAATGTTTCGTTACCGTTTATTTGTTTAACAATTCGTTATTTCATTAAAATAATATCACTATGACTTAATTTTTAAATAGTACATTGCACTCAGTTACGCCTGCGACAGGTCCGTACTTAAGGAAATTGTGATTTACGTAACAAAATTGATTTCGGTATTTTTAGAGGTAGAAACATTCTTATGGTGTAACATGCGGTCAAAAATAACTACCCCCAGATGGCCATGGATGCCACATTACTGTAGTAGGACACACATGGCTTTCTAGAGACAAAAGTGTACAATAATGTTTGTCAGTTTTCTACCACGTGTATTGTAAATTTTCGAAACATAAAACACGCAGGTTACAATTTATAATCACTCAAGATCCACAGTCAATTTTTTCGTAACAACCAATTCTGGAAAAAGTTATCCATACCGCATGAGCACAATAAGTAGCAAAATAAACAAATATAAATATTGCACAAAAATCACCACAAATAAAATACAATATGTAACAATCAAAAAGTTGTTATTTAATAAAAAATTACGATCGCGTCACTGCGTTTACGCCAATGGTTAAAATTTTGTTCAAGTGTGCAGAAAGGTAGGTCCAAAGTTACCGAAAGACTTTCTTGATCCGTTTTAGAATTAAATAGAGACGTAACAAGTGTTGGACATTGTGTTTAAAAATTAGGCTCTGAATTTTTTTCTGCATACTATTTCTGATCTATTTATATTTTAACATAATTTGTTTATATAAAAACACTAATTATTACTAAATTTCAAAAAGTTATGAAAGGCCTCTTAAAAATAAGGGAAACTAATTTTTGAAAACTTACCACATTTAACTTTGACTGTTTTATATTCGTCACAATCCCGTTTGCTCGCTATACCTGTCTCACCCCTCGATTTTTAATTCATAAACGCACCAGAACGCCTCCTTGTTACATGGCTAGTTAGCTGCTACCATTTACTACCGTAGGCTACCTTATCTGCTACCGTTGAATACTGTATCTTAATTGCTACCGTATGCTACCGTGTCGCGTTTACTACCGTATTTTATCTGCAACATTTAATTTTGACTGTTTCTATGGTTTAAAAGAGATACTTGTTTTATAATATTAGACCCGCAAGGGCTTATGCAATACCAAATTTGACGCCGATCTGGCAACTCGTTTTGGAGTCAACAAACGGTAGAAAATAATTTAAGAAAAATTACAGTAAGTGCCATTTTGATGCTAGAAAGGTCGAAAAAAGAATTCCATTTCTCTCGATATCCTATATGCAAAGAAAACATTACCAAACAAACATATGTCCTGTTCGGAATTTTGTATTTCCGTCAAAATCTTAAAAGCAATATACATTTCGATTTTGGAAGCACGAAAAGGTGGAGATTATGGGATTTCGATTCATTACATGTTTCTAAATATCCGTGTATATACATACATAGTTCCGTCCTGTTATTGCCGAAAAACCTTTATCGCTCTGTATCTTCGAAACAAGGCGACTTTCCGAAAATCATCAAGGGACAAAACATTTTTAAAATAATCCAGGAAATCACCCCTTGGATTTTTGCCGTATGTTTACTTAATACCCTGTACATTCGGTTAAAGTTTTGTAATCACAATGTAAAGGTAGGTCGCGCGTACTATAGTAGTTCATATTTTAACAATAGTTCTATTTACTTTTTAATTTTAACCCAAACATTTCTATTAAGTGACGGCTTTGAACTTTGGACTGTGAACAAACATCACCGCTTGCAGCGTCTTGTAGTCACGTTTTTACATAGAATTAGGTAATTGTAATTTCCCAACAAATTAATTAATTATTTCTATTTTCTGTTTTTTTTTTTCTAGATCCTTGGTATAGTGAAAGGTCCCGTTTATGGTAAATCTTGTGTTAGTGCCTTACAGTGTGCTTATAATTAAATTATGCTCCTAAACTACTATGGAAAAAAAAAGCATTGACAGTAAATACTTATTAGGGGATTTACAGCAGAGTACTAATATATGAAAAGAAGATTTTGCAGCAACGCCAAATATGAAAGTTCCGTTATCGAATGAAGATCTTCTAAATGGACAGACTATTGATACTGAAAGCAATAAGAATCCCCATTCATCACTATTAGAGGAATTTACTAAGGCGAATAATACAGACAATGTCACTACAATTGGTTTTGCTAATACTGTTATACACAATAGTGCAGATGAATCAAACTACTTAGTAGACGATCCACTTCGGATTACACCAATGCAGCTTCAAGTATTCAAACAGGAAATTGAAAACGAAGATGTTACAATAGAAGAAAAGGATATTCGCTTAGTAAAAGTGGAATCTTCACCATCATATGAAGGCTTTGAGGATAATTTATTTGAATTTGTAAAAAGTGAAGATCACACAGCTGAAGTCAAGAATTTGCATACTAAAAGTGCAATTTTAGAAACTAATATAGTCCTTCAGAATTGTTTTGTGAAACTTACAAGGCTTCCCGATAATATTGCCTATAAACATAAGCCATTTGTTTGTACTGTGTGTACCTATCGCTCCTCATATAAGTCAAGTTTACAGAAGCACCTACGAACCCACACTGGTGAAAAACCATTTCCTTGTAAAGTGTGTACCCTACGCTTTGCACGGAAATCAAATTTGCAAATCCACCTACGAACTCACACTGGTGAAAAACCATTCGCTTGTAATGTTTGCAACTATCGTACAACAGCAAAATCAAATTTACTGTACCACCTACGAATTCACAGTGGTGGTGAGAAGCCATTTTCTTGTAATGTATGTAATTTTCGCACTGTAAGAAAATGCGATTTGAAGAAACACCAACGAATTCATACGGGGGAAAAGCCATTTGCTTGTAAAGTGTGTCCCTACCGCTCTTCAGATAGCTCAACTTTACAACAGCACCTAAAAATTCACTCCAGCGAAAAACCATTTGCTTGTAGTGTGTGTACATTTCGCTGCGCATTTAAGTCAGGTTTACAGGTCCACCTACGAACTCATACTGGTGAAAAGCCATTCGCTTGTAATGTGTGTAATTTGCGCTTTGTACAGAGAACAGGTCTACAGCAGCATCTACGAATTCACTCTGGTGAAAAACCATTTGCTTGTAAAGTGTGTGCTTTTCGCACTTCATATAACTCAAGTTTACAGAAACACCTACGAACTCATACTGGTGAAAAGCCATTTGCTTGTAATGTTTGTACTTTTCGGTCGGCACAAAAGTCACAATTACGAGATCACCTACGAATTCACAGTGGTGAGAAGCCATTTGCTTGTAATTTGTGTACCTATCGCTGTGCACAACAATCAACTTTAAAGCAGCATCAACGAATTCACACTGGTGAAAAGCCCTTTGCTTGTCATTTGTGTACCTTTCACTCTGCACAACAATCAAGGTTACAGCACCACCTACGACTTGAGCATCAGATCCCTCCGTTTGCTTGCAATATTTGTGACTATCGCTGCACAACCCAAAAGAAATTGGAGACTCATGTAAAATATCATAGTGCAGACAAAGTATACACTTGTTCCACTTGCAAATACATGGCTCTCTCTAAATTTCGTTTAACACGACATGTTAAAACTCATTTGAAAGAAGAGCAGCACTAATTAATCCATCGTTGATAATGTATTTTAGGTAGATTGTTACAATTTATCCAGACTGAACCAGAAGCCACGAGTAATTGTGTTTAAATAAAAATGTATTGCGACTTTAATCTGGGTACCACTGATAACTACACAAAATTGCAATAGTTAAGAAATCATTTAGTAAAATACCGTGTTATATTTAATCAATTAGGAAAAATTTTAGTTTCGCATATTAAAAGTGTAAATTTCAACACTCCTATTTTGAATTAGCGTTTTATTTATTATTGTTTTGTTAGTTTTTAAGTTGTAAATACATTTATATCATATATAATAAAAATAAAAACATAATTTCGTTTTTTCTTTTTATACACAGAACAGTGCATGCATTTCAAGAAATAAATGAACGTGGATGCTGTTTGATTATCTATGCTGGAAATAAACCTCCTGATTTTCACGTCTGTTTCTTCTAGTGCAGGGCCAATCTCATTAATTAAAACTGCTAAATTTGAATGTGAATTTAAATTTTTGGTAGCATCAAGTGGCCCAATATTTTGTTATTAAAAATGCCAGTCCAAATATTTATTTTTTGAGGATACTGCGTCTTTGTATTAAAGATTGATTCGGGGATATTCTTGGGCACAAAGTCTCGTGTTATTATCTTCTTATGAATGGTATTATTACCAATCTTGTAGAGCACTTTTTTGAGTATGCAAACTTAAAAGTCAAGATTTTCAAAAAATTGTAACGTTCTAAAGAAAAGCATATGATTTGCTTTAACTTTTAATAAACTCGAACATATACTCAAAAAAATGTTTGGTCTTTGTAACTAAAAAATAGTTCGTGCAACTAAAATTTTTAGTGAATATACCTATACGAACAACCAAAAAAATTGTTATGGATAGTAAGAACTTTTAGTTCAGCTATTTAAGTTGATTTTCCTGAAAAAAAAGTTCGTTGCAGCAACTAGTCGCTATTTAGTAAATGTAACAAACTCATGTTGGGTGTTGTAACAAATGGTAATATTTCTCGGAACAAAGCATTTTGTCTGAGCCCACAACATGCTGCATTTGTTGAAATTGCAAAATTGTATTTGTTGCTTGGATAGATACACCTTTAGAAGTCATTAAATTTTAGTGTTGCAGGAATACTGTTAGGCTGGTAGTTCACATTCCTGTAATAGTTCTAATATACTAAAAGCTAACCTAAACATTTCCAAGTTACCCCTATGCGTTATAATAATTGCTTACAATAGCTATTTTTTCTGTTACAAAAAACAGTCATCGTTAAGAAAAATTATAGTTTATAAAAGGTATCTTACGTATCTACTTAAAATTAAAATTTTATTATTAGACCAAGCAGTGCAGCTATTAACGTTTATGTTTTCCCACAGTTTATGTTCCCCTCTATCTCTTATTTGTGGATAAAAAATGAAACAGATTTGCAGAATCTGCCTAAAAGCGATACCCGATTTAAATTTTGTGACTATCAAGATTGGTGAACCGTCACAAATTAAAATGCAGCTTTCGATTTGCGTTCCGGAAATGGTATAAATAATTTCTAACCCAATTAATTCATTAATTATTAGTTTGTTTTTTTTTAGGTCGTTGATTTAGTGAAAGATCCTATTTTCTGCAAATTTTGTGTGAGTGCTTTGCGTTCTGCATACAAATTTAAAAATTTGTGTTTAAACACCGAGCAACGTATTCAAAATTACAGTCGTAAAGTTTTACCTAGTAAAAGCATTGACATTGAGGATTTATTACATGATATACAGCGGCATACAAGAAACAGTGTATGTGACATTAATGGTGGTGGTAAAAATACAATAAAGGAAGGCTTTGCAGTACCACCGAACATGAATTTATTGTTAACGTATGATGAAAATCTTGAAGACAAGCAGAATTTAAATACTGAAAGCAATATGAGTCAACGTTCAGTAACATTGCCAGTAGATGCATCCAACTCGTTCAATGTTGTGAACGTTGTCGCAAATGATTTCATTAAACCTGGTATCCAAGTTTCTGCAGATGAATTAAATAATTCACTAAACGATCCAATACCAATTCACTCTCAAGTGCTAAAACAGGAGAATGAAAATGAAGATGTTACAACAGAAGAAGAGGATAGTGCATTAAGAAAAGTGGAATCGTCGTCATATGAATGCTTTGAAGATAATTTATTTGAAGATGCAATACGTGATCACATGGCTGATGTGAAGAGTATCAATAATGAGATTGCAATTCTGCAAACTAACATTCAAACTCAAAGTTGTTTTGTGAAACTTACAAGGCTTCCTGATGATATTATGCCTACATCCACAAGTAGCACTAAATATTATTTAACAAAACATGAACTGATTCAGGAAAGAAAATTTTATTCTTGTACTTCATGTAACTTTCATACTGTACACAAAAATTTATTAATACAGCATATGCCTACTCACAGTAGTGAAAAACCATTTGCTTGTAACATGTGCAATATTCGCTTTGCACAGAAATGGCAGCTACAAAAGCATCTACAAATTCACACTGGTAAAAAAACATTTGCTTGTCATTTGTGCCCATATCGCTATTTACGCAAGTCAAGTTTACAGGATCACCTACGAACTCACACTGGTGAAAAACCATTCGCTTGTAATGTGTGTACCTATCGCACTTCATTTAAGTCAAATTTACTGAAGCACCAGCTAATTCACACTGGTGAAAAACCATATGCATGTAATGTGTGTAATTTTCGTTGTACACAAAAGGGAAATTTACAGGACCACATACGAACTCACACTGGTGAAAAGCCATTTGCCTGTAATGTGTGTAATTTTCGCTGTTCACAAAAGTCACAGTTGCGGCCCCACCTACGAACTCACAGTGGTGAAAAGCCATTTGCTTGTAATGTATGCAATTTTCGCTGTATACAAAAGGCACATTTGCAGTACCACCTCCAAACTCACAGTGGTGAAAAGCCATTTGCTTGTAATGTATGTAATTTTCGGTGTTTACGAAAGTCACGTTTGCAGTACCATCTACGAACTCACAGTGGTGAAAAACCATTCGCTTGTTATGTGTGTACCTATCGCACGGGGCTGAAATCACAGCTACAGCGGCACTTAGAAATTCACTCGCGAGTAAAACCATTTTCTTGCGATACATGTAACTCTGCTTTTTCACATAAGGCTACCTTAAGGCGGCACATGAAAAAACATCAGAATCCTACCCTTGTGGCTATCACTGTAGATAGATCATAGTGCAAACAAAGTATACCCTTGTTCCACTTGCAAAATTTTGTTTCACAGAATATGTTAAAAGTAACTTAGTACAAGTAGCTTGCTTAATAAGGGTCTACCATTGTCTATATTTTTCTGTAGTTTAGCATACAATTTAGCACTGTGGTTGAGCACTGTACTATTTAGTTACTCGTGAGTTGTATATTTGTATGATATTCAATAAAATTAAAACGATAACTTTTGTTCTTTATTAATCCTCTCATATTAAACAGTGTTTGTATGTGGTTTTTTAAATTAACTATTTCCATGCCAAGTATGAACGGATGTAAACGGCAATTACTTTTCATGGTATTACTCAAAATTTTAAATTTTCTAACTATTACAATTGATTGCATAAGTTAAAAACCTAACAGGAAACAATTTTGGTGTGAACTACCCTCATATATTGATGCAGGCATGACTTATGTGAAGAACAACAAATACACGTGTTAGAAGCGAATGGCGTTTTACCAGTGTGAATTCGCAGGTGATCCTGTAAACTTGATTTGGTGAAAAGTGAAAGGTGCAAACGTTACAAGCAAATGGCTTTTCACTACTGTGAATTCGTAGATGCTTCTGTAGGTCACAGTGCCGCGCAAAGCGAAAATCACACGCATTACGAAAAAACGGTTATTCACCAATGTGAATTCGTAGATGCTTTTGTAAGTTCGATTTCTGTGCACAGCGGAAATTATGGCTTTTCACCAGTGTGAATTTTAAATGACACTGGAAGGTTGATTTTCTTGCCCTGCTATTAGGAAAGTAGGTCAGATGTAGTACAGTGGTCTAAGCTCTTGTAACAGTTCTAAATATTATCTATCCTAACCAAATAATTTCCAAGCTTTGCTAGCTTTTTTCTGCATTAAAGAACCACGGTTTATAACAAAGATCTCATATTTTTACTTAAAATTTTAACTAAGCAGTGCAGAGTTTAACCTTTAATCCTGGCCTACAGCTTATGTTTGTGTTCATCTATTTGTGATATAAAAATTAAGCACATTTGTAGAATCTGCTTAATAGCTGTAACTGATTTAAATTTTGTGGCCTTCGAGATGCATGAAGCCTCACATATTAGGATGTAGCTTTCGATTTGCGTTCTGGAAATGGTATAAATATTTTCTAACCTAATTAATTTATTAATTTGAATTTTCTTTCGTAGGTCGTTGAGTTAGTGAAAGATACAATTTTGTGCATATTTAATGTAAGTGTTTGTATTTTGCATACGATTTTAATAATCTGTGTTTGAGTACCGAGCACCATATTTAAAATTGGTCGTAAAGTTTTACATAGTAAAAGCATCGACAATTATATCATTTACAACAGACTACAAGAGATAGTTCAAGTGAAAGTAATGGCGAAGGAAACAGGCTTCGCAGCCAACACCAAACATGAATATTTTGTTATCGGATAAAAATTTTACAGATAGACAGAATTTGAATACTGAAAGCAATATGTGTCAACGTCCAGTAACATTTCCAGCTATACTACCCCAAGTATTCAAACAGGAGGGTGAAAATCAACATATTACAATAAAAGTGGAATCATCGTCGTCATATGAATGCTTTGAGGACAATGTCTTTGTAGATACAAAAAGGGAAGATCACATGGCCGATGTGAAGAATATCAACAATGAGTTTGTAATTTTGCAAACTAACGTTGAAACTCAAAATGCAGTAACAGAAGGACTTCCAGTAAGAGCGAACATGAATTTATTGTTATCGGATGTAAATCTTGAAGATGGACAGAATTGGAATACTGAAAGCGATATGTGTCACCGTCCAATAACAACACCAATAGGCGCATTGAAGAAAACCAATGACGTAAGCAATTTTACAACAAATGATTTGAATAAATCTGCTCTTTAAGTTACTGCAGACGAATTAAACAATTTACAAGATGATGCACATCGGGATGCACCTATACTACCTCGAGTATTCAAACAGGAGGGTGAAAATAAAGATATTACAATAAAAGAAGAGTATATTGCTTTACCAAAAGTGGAATTGTCGTCATATGAAGGCTTCGATGGCAATTCATTAGAAGATGCAATAGGTGAAGATCACACAGCTGAAGTAAACAGCATCGAACGTGCAAGTGCAATTTTGCAAACTAAAATTGAAATTCAAAGTTGTTTTGTGAAACTTACAAAGCTTCCTGATAATATTGTGCGTAAATTCACAAGTGGAACAAAATATTATTACAAAAAACATGAACTTTTTCGTGAGAACAGAAAATGCCTTTCATGTGCTTCATGTAACTTTCATACTGTACACAGATATTTGTTAATACAGCACATGCGAACTCATACTGGTGAAAAGCCATTCGCTTGTAATATATGTACCTATCGCTCTTCAGATAAGACAAGTTTACAGAAACACCTGCGAATTCATACTGGTGAAAAACCGTTTGCTTGTAATGTGTGTACGTATCGCTCTACAACAAGTTCGAACTTACAGAATCATCTACGAATTCACAGTGGTGAAAAACCATTCGCTTGTAATGTGTGTACGTATCGCTCTTCACAGACGTCAACTTTAAAGAAACACCTACGAACTCACACTGGTGAAAAGCCGTTTGCTTGTAATATGTGTACCTATCGCTCTTCACAAAAGTCAACTTTACAAAAACACCTACGAACACACACTGGTGAAAAGCCATTCGCTTGTAATCTGTGTAATTTTTGCTTTGTACAGAAATCACACCTACAGAAGCACCTACGGACACACACTGGTGAAAAGCCATTCGCTTGTAATGTGTGTACCCATCGCTCTTCGGATAAGACAAGTTTACAAAGGCACCTACGAACTCACACTGGTGAAAAACCATTCGCTTGTAATATGTGTAGTTTTAACTTTGCAGAAAAATCACACTTACAGAAGCACCTACGAACACACACTGGTGAAAAGCCATTTGCTTGTAGTGTGTGTACCTATCGCTCTTCACAAAAGTCAACTTTACAGAGGCACCTACGAACACACACCTTTCGCTTTTCACGAAAGTCAAATTTACAGGAACACCTACGAATTCACAGCGGTGAAAAGGCATTTGCTTGTAATGTTTGCACCTTTCGCTCTTCACAAAAGTCAAATTTACAAAAGCACCTACAAATTCATAGTGCTGAAAGGCCATATGCCTGTAATGTATGTACCTCTCGCTTTACACAAAAACAGAACCTAAAGAGGCACTTACGAATTCACTATGTTGAAGAGGACATGTCAAAACTCACTTAATACAAGAAGTTCTAAGCTAATTAGGGGTCTACTATTGGCTTTATACTTTCCTAAATAAAATGGCATGGACTAATATTTAGTTACCTGTAAGTTGTAGGTATATTTGTATCATATTCAGTAAAATTGAAAGAATAATTTTGGTTTTCTTTATTATTTCTGTTAATGGAACTGTAATAAAAATAACAATGTATGTATGTATCGCGTGTGTTCTTAAAAATTATACATCATGTCAAGAATGAACGAATATAAATGAAAATAGAAAATTATTTTTCATGGTATGGCTCACAAATACGCTACAATAATAAATTTTTTAGCAACTAATAATTAATTGCATAAGCTAAAAATAATGTGATAAATATACCTTAAATATATTGCTGTGTAATAAGAATTATGAAATTCCTATTACATTTTAAATTCTTAAATAAAATTAAATAGCCCCACGTTGGGATAGTCATAAATTATGCTGTGTATCTGGGTATTTGAAAATATCCAGACATTTTCATAATTTTAAAATAATTAATTAATTTATAAATTTTTAATAGAAAAATAGTTATCAGTTGGTTCGGCCTAATTTTATAATTTTGGTATACATAAAAGCCCCACGTTGGTAAGCTCATAAATTATGCTATATAATAAGAATATTATTTTCTTGAATAATATTAAATAAAAGACCCGACATTAGCTAGCTCAGTGATAAAAAAATTAAATGTTGTGTGTTTTAATTTAGGTTCTAACTTATCAATAATCATACTTATAATTGTTTAAATAAATAAATGATTTGCATTCTAAACTTGTTTTAATAAATATGAGACATTCTCTTTTTAGCATGATAAATTCTTCTAGAGCATGAGACTTTTTCTTTTTAGCATTTAACAAATTATTATTTGTCTTAAACATCTCAGGGTTTTGAAACAGAATATTTTTATAATGAAATGGTGCGTGACTTCCCCTAAATACGACTGAGTTATTTAATTATGCGCAATGGATTTTTCCAAAATACCATGAATTAAATTTACATACAAATACATCGACATAAATGCACAAATGATAATAAATAAAACAACTTCTTTATTCAACCATTAAAATTAAATTTTCGACTTATCTGGTGTGAATTACTCCTCCATGTAAATTCTTGATGACCCGGTGTTTTCATTCCTCTCAGCCAAATTTTCCTCGATGCGTGCGCTTTGCCCGTATCTGGATGGTAGATCACCCGTCCAACCAATTTTTCTTTCTTCTTTGTGCAGTGCTAGTGCACGGTACTATGAGTGCTGTATCACTATGATCGTCTAAATTTATAAACCATGTGCTCTCCCAGGAAATTCTTCCCCAACACTTGTCAGGTACGTAATTATTTTATTAGAAATTTTTTTTTTTTTTTAATTGATAATTATTTTATCTTAATTTATTGTTAGCATTTATTTAATTATAACTGATCAATTTTTTGATTATTACAGATTTATTATTATTATTCCACGAAGAAAATTGATTCAATATTATCTGTCAAATCATCAATCTGAACCACCGACGCCAAGATGTACTACTACACTTCAAAAACCGGAAATTCGCAGAACTGCTTTTCTTTGACACGAATCGAGCTCAGGTACTACACTTTATCAATTTAAATTTTATTTCAATTATTTGTTAAAGGATTTTCCAAATTTTTCTTTAATTACTTGTATCACTGTTTATTATTTTAAATTGTAGTTTTTATTTCCCCGTTGAATTTTTAATAATTGCACTATTTAATTCTTTTACAAAAGGACGCTTCCAAATTCCATTTTTCTAATTTGCCGATAACTTTTTTATATTTCGACGGATTTTTCTTATCTTTCTTTAATTAATAAAACACATTGTTACTTTCACTAATTACAATAATTTATTGCGTTTACATTAAAATTTCTAATTAATTTTCCAAAATTTGTGAGAGCAATTATCAATGCAACCCACGCTAACAAAATCTTACCGGAAGCTTTTTCAAATCTGGCTAATAGCCTCGACCTCTTTACAAAATATACAAAACATACAACTATGACCCTTAAGAATACTCTACATAACGGTAAATCATTTACAATTAAAATTCTCATTGTTTTACAAAAATAGCTACGAACCCAATGATCCTTTTTCTCTAGAATATCCAAATTTCACCCCTATTTACCTATTACATACATGTCATATTCCAAATCAACCATATTACATAAATAAAACTGGAAATTCCGATACATATTCTACCCTTACGTTTGACAATGGGTTCTTTTTTTAAAAGGTAGTATCACTTTGAACAATTGACTCCTATATTATTATTACATACAAAATTTCAAATTAAATTAATTGAAAAATTCTAATTTACTTAATCATAGATTTTACAACTTGTAATTCTATAACAAACACATATTTTTATTCAATATTACCTTTATTATCTTTATGAACCCCTTGGTTAATTCTTATCTAAGATAGAGGTCATCGACTTTCACCCCTTTTAAGCATTTATAAAAAAATAGTCTGGCTATTTTATTGCAACATTGACCCAAATTGCATTAAACAATTTTACATCTAAATTAAAATTATATAGGGTGCTTCAGAATAAATAAATTTTCTAAACGAGTTCTTCCCTTAAAAAACCTCATTAAACACCTTTAAAACGAATAAATTCCTTAAATAACTATAACTTATTACTTTTATATACAGTTTGACTCACAAGAAACATTTAAATAAGTCCTTTACAAATCTTATTTTATATAAACCATTTTAATTGGCACACAAATTAAATTTAAATTAAAATTATGCATAGTTTGCACCAAAATTAAATTCCTTAGCATGTTCTATCCATGCTATAATTTTTCATAGTTAAGTTTAACTAATATAAACAATTTTATTCTAGAAATAGTATCCTGGAAAAATCTCAATGCCACTTCAGATGCATTTAAAAATTAAGAAAAACAAGAAACCAAGATTACCACTGCATTACCATCGATATAAATTAAACTTCAACGAACTACACAACCACGAAGAAATCTCATACCTAAACAACTTCTCATACTTTTCTTAGTAATTAATAAAAAATATTAAATTTTAATTTTTAAGTTTTAAAAATAAATTTTAGGAATTAAAACACAGCAATATATATCTTGTAACGATCATAAAAGTTCAGATAAATAACAAATCTAAGGCCTGTTTCACATGCACATGCGACTGATGGTCAGTCCTGACAGACAAAGAGCTCGCTGTAACCGCGATTTGTTTGTACTTTGCTCAGCCTTTGCCATACAAAAACATGGTCTTCTAAATTGGGAACTTTGACAGCTCTTTTTCTAGGCTGTCTCACTGATATAATTTGTACATAAACTAAATGGTTTATGTCTAAACTAAATTATTTCAAATTTTAAAATGCAAATTTATTGAAAAAACATGTACGTTTCAAAAAAAATTTGGGAACAATTATAGAAAGTTTTATTAAATAAAAGTAAGTAATAACTTTACATGTTTTTTTAATAATAGTAATACAACATAAGTTTTGAATTTATCGGTTAATTACCGATAACTTGTTGCAGATCGACGAAGAAAGTGCAAAAATGTTGAGTTGAATTTAAAACGAATATTTTATAAATACAAAACTAAACCAATGGCGGACTTTGTTTACCATTGCTTATTAACGTAAGCATAAAGTAACTACGGCGTAACTAGACATTGTCAAGATTCGCAATCAGTCTACATCCTACTGTTGGGCTGTGGCACACTTCTCTGCCACGTACTCTCCTTAATGCAAGGTGAAGTACAGAGGACCTACAGTTAACGTCGAATCCGAACGACTAAATACCAGAGAAGGTTTCAGGCATTAATACCCTACGGTTACCCCTGATTGGGGAATGTGAGTGGCGGGTTCCGGTATAGGTTTTTATGAGAATACTCGCTGGTTTTTCCGGCCTTGCATGCTATTTCGAAAGTAGGTCTAATGTAAAACAGCAGTTCACACTTCTGAAATAGTTCTAATTACTATCGTATAACCAAACTTATTGCAAACAATAGCTTTTTTCTGATTAAAATAAGCGTTTAGCGTTAGGAAAGAAACATTACAGTTTATAAAGAAATATCTTAACTTTCTACTTAAAATTAAAATATTATTATTAGACCAAGCAGTGCAGCCATTAACCTTAAATCTGTGTCTACTGCTGCCTAAAGTTTATGTTACTGTTGTCCTATTTTCTGTGAATTAAAATGAAGTACGTTTGTAGAATTTGTTTAAAAGTGATAACTGATTTAAATTGTGTGGCCATCAAGATGGATGAACTCTCACAAATTAAGATGCAGCTTTCGATTTGCGTTCCAGAAATGGTATAATTTCTAACTTAATTAATTCATTCATTTTTACTTTTTTTTTTTAAGGTTATTGATTTAGTGAAAAATCCAATTTTCTGCAAATGTTGTGCGAACGCTTTACGTTCTGCATATGATTTTAAAAATCTGTGTTTAAGCACCGAGCAACATATTCAAAATTACTGTCGTAAAATTTTACGTAGTGCAAGCATCGACATTGAGGATTTATTATATGATTTACAATGGAGTACAAGAAATAGTGCATGTCAAAATAATTCTGAAGGTAAAAATCCAATAAAAGAAGGCTCTGCAGTAACAGCGAACATGAATTTATTGTTTTCAGATGAAAATCTTGGAGATGGACAAAATATGAAAACTGAAAGCATAATGTGTCAACATCTAGTGATATTGCCAATAGATGCATCAAATGAAATCAATGATGTAAACAATGTTACAGCAAATGATTTCTGTAAACCTGCTACACAAGTTACTGCTGAATTAAACAGTTTACTAGACGATCCACTTCGGGATGCACAAATACTACATCGGGTTTTCAAACAGGAAGTTGGAAATGAAAATGAAGATATTACAATAAAAGAAGAGGATATTACTTTACCAAAAGTGGAGTCGTCATTGTCGTATGAAGACTTTGATGATAATCTATTTAAAGATGCGAAAAGTGAAGATCACACAGTGGAAGTGAAGATTATTGATAACGAAACTGCAATTCTGCAAACTAACATTGAACCTTCGAGTTGTTTTGTGAAACTTACAAGCCTTCCTGATGATGTTGATGATTTAAAAAAACATGAAGTGATTAATGAGGAAAAAGGATGTTTTTCATGTAGTTCATGTAACTTTCATACTGTACACAGATGTGCATTAATGCAGCACATGCAGACTCATGCTGGTGAAAAGCCATTCGCTTGTAATGTGTGTAATTTTTGCTTTGCACTAAAATCAAACTTGCAGAAGCACCTACTAATTCATACTGGTGAGAAACCATTTGCTTGTAATGTGTGTACCTATCGCTGTACACGTAAGTCAACTTTAAAAAACCACATGCGAATTCATACTGGTGAAAAGCCATTCGCTTGTAATGTATGCACCTATCGTTCTTCACAAAAGTCAACTTTACAAAAACACCAACGAACACACACTGGTGAAAAGCCATTCGCTTGTAATCTGTGTAATTTTTGCTTTGTACAGATATCAGACCTACAGAAGCACCTACGAATTCACACTGGTGAAAAGCCATTTGCTTGCAATGTGTGTACCTATCGCTCTTCGGATAAGACAAGTTTACAAAGGCACCTACGAACTCACACTGGTGAAAAACCATTCGCTTGTAATATGTGTAGTTTTAACTTTGCAGAAAAATCACACTTACAGAAGCATCTACGAACACACACTGGTGAACAGCCATTTGCTTGTAATGTGTGTACCTATCGCTCTTCACAGAAGTCAACTTTACAGAGGCACCTACGAATTCACAGCGGTGATAAGGCATTTGCTTGTAATGTTTGCACCTTTCGCTCTTCACAAAAGTCAAATTTACAAAAGCACCTACAAATTCATAGTGCTGAAAGGCCATTTTCCTGTAATGTATGTACCTTTCGCTTTACACAAAAACAGAACCTAAAGAGGCACTTACGAATTCACTATGTTGAAGAGGACATGTCAAAACTTACTTAATACAAGAAGTTCTAAGCCACGGTGTAATAGGTTAGGTGATTGTACGCCTGATACTCGCCGGGCAAGTTAACGCTGCCAGTTTATACAATATAAGCTAGGCGGCGCCACTTGAATTCTGTCTACACGTTTTTTTCAAACAAGTAAAGTGTAGGTACGTATTTACAAGTTTAGTACACGTGTAGTGCAGGTGTAAAAATTAGTAGAATGTTTGGTGTACCTATGTCCCTTCATTTAAGTAATAATTAATAACTGAAGATGAATAACAAATGTTTTGTGCCCAACTGCGATAGTGGTTACAAAAGTTGCAAAGGCAAATTTTCTTTATTTGGTGCTCCGAAAAACGAAGAATTGCGCAAGTTGTGGATAAAAAATATACCAAGGAATGACCGTGTATTAAGTACAAAAGATGTCGTTTGTGAAAAACATTTTAATGCGGGTGATATCATAAGGAATTGGTCTAGCGGAGAACTAAGTAAGCTTTGCATGTTATAAACAATTTGTTTCATAAAACTAAAGGTGTAATATTGCACCGTGTTGGAACATTATTTGCAACGTGTTTATGTATCATTAATTGTGCCTTTCAGGTTACAGTTCCGTACAAACGACCCACTTTACGAGCGGGGGCTATTCCTTGCATTTTTCCAAAATCTCCAATATATCTGTCCAAACCAGAAGTTAAAAAAAGACGAATTATTTATAAGAACCTCGTGGAATTTGGCCAAACAAAAAAAATAAAAACAGATTTGCCAGGCGATCATCCGTCTGCGTCTCTTCAAAACGAATTGACCGCTAACGGATTTGACGATCTATTGCAAAAAAAACTCCCCGAAAAATCATTTAATGAGTGCTTTCATGCAATTTGGAGTGGAAGTTGCGAAATAAAGGTGCCAAACCGTACATGGTCATTTTTTTTCTCCGAACGCGACAATGATATGGAAATACTTATATCAGAAATGTATGTTAAAATGTCAAAACCGATTATGGGGCGACAAATAATAATTAACAAGGATATGGAATTTAAGTTATTTGTGGGCAAAACTGAATTAGCGCAAAATATTTATGCAACAATTAAAGTTGAGAATCCCATTCAATCAATAAATTCTTTAAACCTGTTAGTTACTAGCTTTATAGATTTTCAATTGTGTGATGGCGGGCCTGGAATTAAGGAATACCCGGAAACCAGCGTGCGAACTGAATCGGCAAAAATTGACGATATTTTAGGAAAATGGCGACACGTGAATTGTAGTCTTGTGTATAAAGGATTTGCAAAAGTTGGTTGCAATAATTGTAGAAAATTAGGTAAACAATTTGATATTCAGAGAAAAAGACAAAATAGGAAAAATGTGTTTAGAATTCGTTCAAAATCTGAAGCGGCAGTAAACGTAATTCAAAATCTGCGTAAATTAAAGAATGTAAAATCAAAGAAAATAACCAAGTTAAACAGGAAACTTATTCAGTTAAAACGTAGATTAGAGGAAATTCAAAATGAATATGACAATTTATCCGAGACAAAGATTCAAGAACAAATAAAAGAACTGGATTTACCATCCGCACAAATAATGTTAATTTCAGAGTGCATTAAAATGGCGAAATATAAAAAGAAAACTTCAAGACGCTATACCACTGATTGGTTATTACTTTGTCTCCTCCTACATATAAGAAATTCATCTGCTTATGAATTTCTAAGAAAAAATGAAATAATACCTTTATGTCATGTTTCAACCATACGAAAATATCTCCGTAGAATCAACATTAAGTGTGGTCTAGATAAAGCTTTTTTTGAAGCATTTAAAAAAAAATTGAGTACTAAAGATCCTCTACAACGCCATGGAATTTTAATATTCGATGAAATGTCTGTACGAGAAAGTTTAGAGGTTAATACTGCAACCATGAAATTTGAAGGAATAGAAGGTTTGGCTGCTGATTCGAACATGAATGCAACAAGTAATCGTTTAGTCGATCATGCATTAGTATTTATGTTCACAGGATTAGCGGAAGGATGGTCGCAACCTATTGCAGTATATGGCGTTAGAGGACCAACTAAAGGTACCATTTTGGCTGCATTGACAATTGAAATAATAATAGAATTAACAAAAGCCGGTGCGATTGTAAATGGCATTGTTTGCGATGGAGCTGCGACCAATCGTAAAATGTGGAAAGAGTTTGGTATTTCTGGGCAGTTAGACAAAGTACAAAACTATATGACGCATCCACTGGACGATTCTAAAGAAATGTACGCCTTTTCCGACACGTCACACTTATTCAAATGCATAAGGAATAGGATATGTAGTGCAACACATCTTGAGGTAGGTTCACGGTGTAATATTACACGGTGGGTAGGTTACTCATACATAAAACGGCTTGATTTTGACAATACAAAAATTTTAGAAACTGAAAAAAATGAAAAGAAAAGACTCATAAAGGAAATGATACAAATAAAGAAACATAAAAATAATATAAATCATCGCACGGACATCGAAAATTTGAGTAAACTATACAATACCATCTTGGAAATATAATGCTAAACAACATAAACTTTAAACAGGGAACCAGAAATAGAGAAAGTTGGCCTCTATCATATATTTTTATTGTTTTACTTTTAACTCATGTTGCTTATAACTACATTTCACATAGGTTAGATCAGTTATATTGTTAACATTTCATTTCTGTCATTATATGTCATCACCACATCATTTTAAAATGTAACGTATTATTCTTAATTCTTTTATTTATATATTATATATTTAACTAAATATAAGATTTTACAGATATCTGAAGAAGGAGAAAATATATCAACCTCCGAAACGTAATAAATAAAAAAAACTACCTTCAATATTTTTATATTTTTTTACGTGACCCTAAAGCCCAAATAATATTTTACACTTATTATATATCTCAACGGGTCAAGAAAGCTGCAGGAGAATGGACAGAATGTATTGGTGGCGAAACGCGACACTGGCAGCGTTATCTGGCCAGCTGATCGGCCCTTTAGCGGGGCTCGTACAATCACCTAACCTATTACACCGTTTTTCTAAGCTAATTAGGGGTCTACCATTGGCTTTATACTTTCCTAAATAAAATGGCATGGACTAATATTTAGTTACCTGTAAGTTGTAGGTATATTTGTATCATATTCAGTAAAATTGAAAGAATAATTTTGGTTTTCTTTATTATTTCTGTTAATGGAACTGTAATAAAAATAACAATGTATGTATGTATCGCGTGTGTTCTTAAAAATTAAACATCATGTCAAGAATGAACGAATATAAATGAAAATAGAAAATTGTTTTTTTATGGTATGGCTCACAAATACGCCACAATAATAAATTTTTTAGCAACTAATAATTAATTGCATAAGCTAAAAATAATGTGATAAATATAGATCTTGTAAGGATCATAAAAGTTCAGATAAATAACAAATCTAAGGCCTGTTTCACATTCACATGCGACTGATGGTCAGTCCTGACAGATAACGAGCGCGCTGTTGCCGCGATTTGTTTGTACTTTGCTCAGCCTTTGCCATACATTAAAAACATGGTCTTCTAAATTGGGAACTTTGACAGCTCTTTTTCTGGGCTGTCTCACTGATAAAATTTATACGTAAATAGAGGGGGCACTAAATGGTTTTTGTCTAAACTAAATGATTTCAAATTTTATGTTGCAAAATGCAAATTCATTGAAAAAACAGGTATGTTTCAAAAATAATTTAGGAACAATTATAGAAAGTTTTATTAAATAAAAGTAAGCAATAATTTTACATGTTTTTTTAATAAAAGTAATACCACTTAAGTTTTGAATTTATCGGTTGATTACCGATAACTTGTTGCAGATCGACAAAGAGGTTGCAAATTTGGCAAGCAATAAAAACCCGACAGAGTGCAGCTCTGGAACTTGGAAATTTGCACGACTTAAGTCGATCGCAGAAAATTTGAGTTAATTAACAAAGAAAAATTCAAAAGGTTGAGTTGAATTTAAAACGAATATTTTATGAATACAAAATTAAACCAATGGCAGACTTTGTTTACCATTGTTTATTAGCGTAACGATAAAGTAACTACGGCGTTACTAGGCATTGTCAAGATTCGCAATCAGTCTTTACATCCCACTGTTGGGCTCCGGCACACTTCTCTGCCACGTACTCTCGTCAATGCAAGGTGAAGTATGGGGGACCTACAGTTTAACGTCGAATCCGAACGACTAAATACCAGAGAAGGTTTCAGGCATTAAGACTCTACGGTTGCCCCTGATTGGGGAATGTGAGTGGCGGGTTCCGGTATAGGTTTTTATGAGAATACTCGCTGGTTTTTCCGGCCTTACATACTGTTTCGAAAGTAGGTCTAATGTAGAACAGCAGTTCACACTTCTGAAATAGTTGTAATTACTATCGTACATAACCAAAATTACTGCTTTGTTTCGTAATTATTGCACAAAATAGCTTTTTTCTGATTAAAATAAGCGTTTAGCGTTAGGAAAGAAACATTACAGTTTATAAAGAAATATCTTAACTTTCTACTTAAAATTAAAATATTATTATTAGACCAAGCAGTGCAGCCATTAACCTTTAAATCTGTGTCTACTGCCGCCTACAGTTTATGTTACTGTTGTCCTATTTTCTGTGAATTAAAATGAAGTACGTTTGTAGAATTTGCTTAAAAGTGATAACTGATTTAAATTGTGTGGCCATTAAGATGGATGAACCCTCACAAATTAAGATGCAGCTTTCGATTTGCGTTCCAGAAATGGTATAATTTCTAACTTAATTAATTCATTCATTTTTACTTAGTTTTTTTTAAGGTTGTTGATTTAGTGAAAAATCCAATTTTCTGCAAATGTTGTGCGAACGCTGTACGTTCTGCATATGATTTTAAAAATCTGTGTTTGAGCACCGAGCAACATATTCAAAATTACTGTCGTAAAATTTTACGTAGTGCAAGCATCGACATTGAGGATTTATTATATGATTTACAACGGAGTACAAGAAATAGTGTATGTCAAAATAATTCTGAAGGTAAAAATCCAATAAAAGAAGGCTCTGCAGTAACAGCGAACATAAATTTATTGTTTTCAGATGAAAATCTTGGAGATGGACAAAATATGAAAACTGAAAGCATAATGTGTCAACATCTAGTGATATTGCCAATAGATGCATCAAATGAAATCAATGATGTAAACAATGTTACAGCAAATGATTTCTGTAAACCTGCTACACAAGTTACTGCTGAATTAAACAGTTTACTAGACGATCCACTTCGGGATGCACAAATACTACATCGGGTTTTCAAACAGGAAGTTGGAAATGAAAATGAAGATATTACAATAAAAGAAGAGGATATTACTTTACCAAAAGTGGAGTCGTCATTGTCGTATGAAGACTTTGATGATAATCTATTTAAAGATGCGAAAAGTGAAGATCACACAGTGGAAGTGAAGATTATTGATAACGAAACTGCAATTCTGCAAACTAACATTGAACCTTCGGGTTGTTTTGTGAAACTTACAAGGCTTCCTGATGATGATGATGATTTAAAAAAATATGAAGTGATTAATGAGGAAAAAGGATGTTTTTCATGTAGTTCATGTAACTTTCATACTGTACACAGATGTGCATTAATGCAGCACATGCAGACTCATGCTGGTGAAAAGCCATTCGCTTGTAATGTGTGTAATTTTTGCTTTGCACTAAAATCAAACTTGCAGAAGCACCTACGAATTCATACTGGTGAGAAACCATTTGCTTGTAATGTGTGTACCTATCGCTGTACACGTAAGTCGAGTTTAAAAGACCACCTGCGAATTCATACTGGTGAAAAGCCGTTTGTTTGTAATGTGTGTACCTATCGCTCTTCACGAAGGTCAACTTTACAAGACCACCAACGAATTCACACTGGTGAAAAGCCATTTGTTTGTAAAGTGTGTAATTTACGGTTTGTACAGAGATCGCACCTAAAGAAGCATTTTCGAATTCACACTGGTGAAAAGCCATTCACTTGTAATGTGTGTACCTATCGCTCTTTACATAAGTCAAGTTTACAAAAGCATCTACGAACTCACACTGGCGAAAGGCCGTTTGCTTGTAATGTGTGTAGTTTTCGGTTTGCACAGACATCGCAACTTCAAAAGCATCTACGAATTCACACTGGTGAAAAGCCATTCGCCTGTAATGTGTGTACCTATCGTTCGTCAGATAAGTCAACCTTACAGAAACACCTACGAATTCACACAGGTGAAAAGCCATACGCTTGTAATGTCTGTAATTTGCGGTTTGCTCAGAAATCACACCTACAGAAGCACCTACAAGTTCACACTGGTGAAAAGCCATTTGCTTGTAAATTGTGTAACTTTCGCTCTGCACAACAGTCAACCTTACAGCAGCACCTACGGCATCAGCATCAGAAACCTCCGTTTTCTTGCAATATTTGTGACTATCATTGTAGAACCGAAAAGAAATTGGAGACTCATATCAAACATCATAGTGCAGACAAAGTATACACTTGTTCCACTTGCAAATACATTACTCTTTCTAAATTTTGTTTAAAAAGCCATATTAAAACTCATTTGAAATACAAGCAGCTCTAAGTAAGGATCCACTGTTGATGTTTTTAGGTAGATTGTCATGGTTTATTCAGACTATTCCACAACCCACAAATAATTTTGTTTGAATAAAAACATACCACCACTTTAATCGCTGATACTTCCCATATTAAAATTTTAAATTTCACCTATTTCCAATTAGCTTTACTATTTATTTGATATTTTGTTAATGCTAAGGTTTTATGTACATTTGTATTGTGTATAATA
Source organism: Ctenicera cuprea (assembly GCA_958336395.1). Lineage (NCBI taxonomy): Eukaryota > Metazoa > Arthropoda > Insecta > Coleoptera > Elateridae > Ctenicera > Ctenicera cuprea. The sequence continues at coordinate 4,299,979 of OY284489.1, read as the reverse complement.
AAAATAAAAGGGGACTTTCGTTTTTCTTTATTAGATTTTATTAGGTTTCTCAGCAAAGCAAATATAATTTCCCATGAAAAATGCACGAGAAATAATATTTTTCCAAATTTTGTATCCAGCATACTTTGCTTAAAAGTTTAAGATGTATTTTTGTTATTAGTGCTACTTAGTCGAAAAGCAAATATTTGTACCTTTAAAATTTCCCAGGTAGAACAATTCGTTTCGTGGCGTTCCTTTCTTGAAATAGTGAATCGTTCAGAGAACGCCAAAAGATTATTATAAAAATAATATTGCATATGGTACATATTTTGATTTAAATATACTATGCAGTGATAGTAATAACGTATTATTATTAGTATATTACATATTTACTAAATTACAGTTTTAACCTACTACAGAACATAAATTCAATAATATCTCGAATTTATTTAGGAAAAAATATTAGTTTTGTGTGTACTGAACCTTATAAATATTTTTAAATTTAATTTTTGCGCTACACATACAGAGGGCATTAAATGCCAGGGTTATTTGCCTCCTCCCCTGTATCATGCACGAACATTCATTGCTCTGAATTAGAACCGGAGCACGTTTAATAGAGCACTGTCAAAGCGAACAGACTTTTTGCGTGTGTGAAGAATGAATAAGTTAAAACAATATTACCTGACTTGGTGCAGTTACTCAAAAAATATTAAACTACATCGGTTGCCCACACAATAAATTAAAAAATTTTAAGCAACTACTGCCAAAACTATCTTCGAGATGGGATTAGATTATTACATCTCCCAGAGGCTGTAACTTTGTAAGGAAACGTTCGTAGACCCATATTTACTTGAAATTTCTTTATTGTTTTGAAATGTAGAACTTGCGCTCAAAGTTTGTACAAACCTTTTCAGACTCGCCCTGTATCACTGAATTTTTATGTTTGAAGTAGGTTACATTTGCTGTAGTAGGTTATACTTTACAGTTTAAAATAGTTCCAATTTTTATTAAACACTAACTAACCTATAACTGTTGTTTTCTTTGTATTTTTAAGAGTTTTTATATCGTAATGTAATATAAACAACTCTTTTGTATTAAAAATAGGTATTGTGTTTTTATAAGATATGGTAGGTTTTACCTAAAACTTAAATTTTATCCGTAGATCAAGATTCAAGTGCTACCTGCACCTTAATCCTGGTGTACAGTATTTATGTTCATGTCTGGTTTGTCAGCTAAAAATGAAGCACATTTGTAGAATCTGCTTAAATGAGATAACCGAATTAAATTTTGTGTTTCTTAAGACAGATTTCTCACAGATCAAGAAGCAACTTTCGATTTGTGTTCCGGAAATGGTACTTAATCGTAATTTCTAACCAAATTAATTCAATAATTTTTATATTGCTTATTTTCTAGGTCATCGATTTAGTGAAAGATCCTGTTTTCTGTAAATCTTGTTGTAGTGCTTTGCATGCCGCTTACAATTTTAAAAATCTATGTTTAAGCACCGAGAAACATATTCAAAATTACAATCGTAAAATATTACATAGTAGTGGATTTGACATTCAGGACGTATTATATGATTTACAACAAAGTGTACTAAATAAAAAATGTGAGGGTAATGGCAATGGTAAAAACACATGGCAAGTAGGCTTTGCGGCAACATCAAGTATGGTAAATCCATCGTACAAAATGCATACCGTAAACGTTGCAACAAACAGTTTAGACACATCTGCTGCACAAAATACTGCAAATGAATTAAATTGTTTATTAGATGATGCACTTGGGAATACATCAATTCAACCTGTAATGTTCAAACAGGAAGACAAAAATAATATTGAAGATATTACAATTAAAGAGGAGGATATTAACGTAGTGAAAGTGGAATCGCCATTGTCAAATGAAGCCTCTGCAGATGAGTTATTTGAAGATGCAGAGAATGAAATGAGCACAGCTGATGAAGAAATGTATAATAAAAAATGGGCGATTTACAGGATTAAAATACCCACTCAGAGTTGTTCAGTGAAACTTACCAGGCTTCCTGAGAACGTTGCGAATAATAAAGTAAGTAGCTTGGAAAAGGGGTCGATAAGTGTATTTAAAACAAACAGTAATAAAAGGTACTATAAATGCAATAAATGTGCATACAGTGCTAAAAAGCTGAGCCATATGACGAGGCACAGTGTAGTACATAGTACTACCAAGGCTTTTAGTTGTACCGTATGCAAATACCGAACTAAACACAAGAGTGCTTTAAAAAGCCATCAAAAAATTCATAATCCTGAAAAACCCTTTAGTTGCTTACTTTGTACGTACAAAACTAACGTTAAATATAATTTACTACTGCATAATAAACGACTTCATATGGAAAAAAGCTTCATTTGCAAAGTATGCAAATACACAACTGGTGATAAAAATTATTTAAAAAAGCATAAGCTGATTCATAAGGAAAAAAAACGTTTTTCATGCTCTGTATGTAAGTATCATACCGACAAGAAACAAGCATTAATAGAGCACATTCGAACTCACACTGGGGAAAAACCATTTTCATGTAATGTTTGTACCTTTCGCTCTGCCAGAAAATTAAGTTTACAGCAGCATTTACGCATTCACACTGGAGAAAAGCCATTCTCTTGCAATTTATGTAACTCTGCTTTTACACACAAGGATTATTTAAGGTGCCACATGAAAAAGCATGGAAATCTCAGCTTCACGTGTAATATTTGTGACTATCGTTGTACATTCAAAAAGGAATTGGAGAACCACGTAAGATGTCACAATGCAGATAAAATATATTATTGTTCCACTTGCAAATATATTGCTCTTTCTAAAGCTGTTTTATCAAGACATGTTAAAACTCACTTGTAATACTTAGCTGCTCTAAATAAGAATCTACCATTGATAATAATTTTGTGTAAATAAAAATGTGCTGCCGCTTTATTTCAGCCGTCGGTTATCACAAAGCCGACATCAAAAAATTGCAGCACTTTAAAGAAATCAGTATTAAAATATTTGCGATATCTAATTAATAAAGGAAAATATCAGTTTTGCATGTGAAAGATTTAAATTTCTACGCAGCTATTTTTAATTATCTTATTATTTTGTTAATACTTAGTTAATTGTAAGGTGGAGGTGTATTTGTATCATATTCAATAAAATAAAGGGATTTTTCCGTTTTTCTTTATTAATCCTCTCTAATATGAAACTGTATATGTTTTTTAAAATTAACCATTTCCACGCCTAGAATGAACGGATATAAATGAAAATAAATTGATTTTTAAGGCCTTGCTCAAGAATACACTAGTAATTTGAATTTTCTAATTAGTTCTAATTTGGCAGCCAAAAGATGGAGCGAAGAGGGATGACTATATAAAATTTAACAAAAAGTGTCACGGTACACTAATAATAAAACAAATATGGTTCATGCCCTTACTGCTGAAAATAAAAAAAAACGGTTTAGCTACAGACATCACAAATTGGGTAGGTACCACGTCCCTGGTTAAATGGCACATTGATTATCATTAAAATCTAATGATCTTCCAATGATGTTTTTTATTTTTGTGTGTTTAATGTGCAAATCTTTGTAATGGAAAAAACCACTCGGAACTAATGGTATTCCAGTGATATACAAAAGACATCCAATGATGTTCAATTTAATGGTATTAGTTATGAGTACATTGCAATGGTGTTTCAATGATAAAAATGGTGTTTTATTTTACCGTGAATTAATGGCAAAAAACTACTGCTAATTAATACCAATAGTACCGCCTGGAACCAATGGTATTCTAAAGATATTTTCACCCCAACCCCAAAAGAATAAAATTTTCTAAAAATAGGGCAAATCATCTTTATTAAAGCAAAACCCCCAAACTATTCATTTTCACCCTCAACCCCCGAAATCTGAAATTTCTAAATTCTCATTACTAAAGCAACACCCTTAAGTAACTCTAAATTGCACCCAGCTTCTAAAAACAATATCTAAAAGTAGGGAAGATCATCTTCTTTTATAAAGCAACACCTCTAAACCACTCTCATTTCACCCCAACCCATAAAAATGTTTAAGATTAGTAAAAATTATCCCCTTTACTAAAGCAACGCCCCTAAACCATCCAATTTTTTGGAGTACAAGTAATAGTGTATGTGAAAATAATGGTGAAGGTGAAAATACATTGAAAGACGGTTTTGCAGTAAACGCGAACATGAATTCATTGTCGGATGATTCACAGCTAGAACAAAGTATTATTTAAATAGACAGGTACTGATTCACATGGAAAGAAAATATCTTTCATGTGCTTCATGTAACTTTCATACTGTACGCAAAAGTTCATTAATACAGCACAGTGTGAGATCGCACACAGGTGAAAAGCCATTTGCTTGTAATGTGTGTACCTATCGTCCTTCACAACACTCAAGTTTACAGAACCACCTACGAATTCACACTGGTATAAAGCCATTCGCTTGTAATGTTTGTAATTTTCGCTTTACACAGAAATCGAACCTACAGAAGCATCTACAAATTCACACTGGTGAAAAAACCATCGTTGCAAAATAAAACTAGGATATAAACATTTTTCATTAATAACGTGCAATACTACAATAAGAGGTTTGAATGTGTTGGTTAAATTACAAAAATCGCTTGTTACACGGTAGCGAAAAATATATCAAATTTTACGGACATAAAACAGGACTGCAAAACATTTTTGTCTGGCTTTTGCCATACATTCAATATAGCAACCTTTTATGTATTCAAAAATATTTTGTATCCTATAGGTATAGCATAAGATGTTGACTACTTCCGGGCATGTCATGCAGGACCGGCTCTAGGCCGGGGCAGGTGGTTAGTTGTCCCGGGCGGCACTTTTAAGAGGTGGAAGTTAATTTAATAATAACGCTAGTATTTAATTAAAAAAATTGTTGATTATACAAAATTCAGCTAAAAAACAAACCGTTGGTGATAAGTTAATCGCAACCAGCCTTTACGTTCCACTGCTGGACACCGGCACTCTTCTCTGCCACGTACTCCTCTTAGCGCTAAAGTGGAGTACGGGGACCTACAGTTTAACATCGAATCCGAACGACTAAATACCAGAGAAGGTTTTAAGCATTAAGACTCTACGGCTGCTTACGCCGAATTGGGGAATGTGAGTGGCGGGTTGCGGCATAGATCTTTATTGCTGCATGGTTTCGGCGGGTAATCGACCCCTAGACCTTTAGAGTTAGAGGCTAAAGCGCCTTACCTCTGAGCTACCACCACTCATGGCGATAAGTTAATACAGTGTGGTAATTTGTTATGTTATTTAAAATTTAAACCTATGATGAGGCAATTGAAGGGGAACTTCATGCTTTAGAGAAAAGTGCAACATGGGACTTTGGTACTACCCCCAACAAATTTAAAATATACTGATTCAAGCTGGGTATTTCGTGAGAAGAAGATCCAAGATAAAATTGTGAAAATACACGTCTTGTTGCCAGTGGGTGTCGAGGAAGTATATGCTGCAGCAAAAATGGTAACATTTCTTGTATTGCTATATTAGTAGTGCAAAAGAGTCTCAACCTCAATCAGTTGGATGAGAAGTCTGCTTTCTTAATGTGAAGTTGGAGTTAAAGACTTAAAAGACTGTTACGTTTGTTTTATGTTAATAACTAAACCATTGTTTTTCTTGTGATGTTCTTCAATGTGTTCTGTGTATATAATCAAAATATTTTAATTAAAACTGGCTGTTAGCACTTTTATTTAACGAACAATAATAATAGTAGTATAAATGATAATTTAAAAAATTCTTTACGTAATATTTACAATGGTATTATGGGATGTATATAAAACAAAAATTGATTCCAATTATTTTTTCAGTTTTTGGTCCATAAATGGTAGGTCAAAAGTTTTTTTCTAATTCGGAATCGCCACAAATTATGTCCTAATTTAATTAATCTTTTTACCTCTATAAATAAGCGTGGTCCCCATCTATACAGGATGTCCCAGCCAAAATTCTTCAGCCATATAACTTCCTTGTTTTAACAGATGCAATTTTTTAGTTTATTATTATATTATTTATATTTACAAAACAGAACTACGTTTGAAAGTTTGGGACCAGCTAAATTTATGTTTTATGAATGTCCTTGTATATGTAACTCGAATTTTTTGTCTAGTGCCCTTTTGTACAGGACGATCTTTTGACTTCTTCGGGCATAAGGAACAACTTGTACTAGAACCCCCTACTACTACTACTACACAAATATTTTACAGACGTAGGTCAGATGTAGTACAGTAGTTCACACTCCTGTAGCATTTGTAATTACCAGCTAACCTATTTAATATACTTGTTTTGCACGTATTTGCCAACAATTGCCTTTTTTCAGTATGAAAGTACACGTAGAGTATTAAGAAAAATTATAGTTTATAAACAATTACTTGGTATTCTTCGTAAAATTTTATTATTAAAACAAGCAGTGCAGCCTTGAATGGTTGTCTACAGTTTATGTTTCTGTGCATCTAAGTGTGAATTAAAAATGAAGCACATTTGTAGAATCTGCTTAAAAGCGATAATTGATTCAAATTTTGTGCCCATCAATATGTACGAACTCTCACAAATTAAGATGCAGCTTTCGATTTGCGTTCCAGAAATGGTATAAATAATTTCTAACCTAATTAGTTCATTAATTTTTCTTTTTTTTTGTTAGGTTGTTGGTATAGTGAAAGACCCAATTTTCTGCAAATTTTGTGTGAGTGCTCTGTATTCGGCTTACAATTTTAAAAATCTGTGTTTAAGCACCGAACAACATATTCAAAGTTATAGTCGTAAAGTTTCACATGTTAAAAGCATTGACATTGAGGATTTATTATATGATTTGCAACTTAGTACAAGAAACAGTTTATGTGAAAATAATGGTGATTGTAAAAATACAATGAAAGAAGTCTTTGGAAAAGTAAACACGAATTTATTATTTTCGGATGAAAATCTTGGAGATGGACAAAGTTTGCATACTGAAAACAATGTATGTCAACGTCCAGTAACATTGCCAATAGATGTATCGAACAAAATCGATGATGTGGGCAATGTTACAGCACATAATTTCAGTAAACTGGCTATACAAACTACTGCCGATGAATTGAACAGTTTACTAGATGATTCACTTCGAGATGCACAAATACTACCTAGAGTACTCAGACAGGAGGATGAAAATGAAGATATTACAATAAAAGAAGAGGATGTTGCCTTACAAGAAGTGGAATCCTCATATGAAGGCTTTGAGGATAACTTACTTGAAGATGACAAAAGCGAAGATCCTAGAGCTGAAGCAAAGAGTATCGATAATGAAAGCCCAATTTTGCAAACTAACATTGAAACTCAGAGTTGTTTTGTGAAACTTACAAGGCTTGCTGATGATATTGTGCATCAACCTAACAAATTCATTTGCCGAATATGCAAATTCACAACTGGAACTAAATATTATTTAAAAAAACATGAATTGATTCATGAAGAAGCAAAATATCTTTCATGTGCTTCATGTAACTTTCATACTGTACACAGAAGTTTATTAATACAGCACATGGAAATTCATACTGGTGAAAAGCCATTTGCTTGTAACATGTGTACTTCTCGCTTTGCACAGAAATCAGGCTTACCGAAGCATTTACGAATACACACTGGTGAAAAACAACTTGCCTGTAATGTGAGTACCTATTGCACTTCTTTGGAGTCAAATTTACAGAAGCACCAGCGAATTCACACTGGTGAAAAACCATATGCATGTAATGTGTGTAATTTTCGTTGTACACAACAGGGAAATTTACAGGACCACATACGAACTCACACTGGTGAAAAGCCATTTGCTTGTAGCGTGTGTACCTTTCGCACTTCACATCGGTCAAGTTTGCGGAGGCACCTACGAATTCACAGTGGTCAAAATCCATTGGCTTGTAATGTGTGTGGGTATCGTTGTTCATATAAGTCAGGGTTACGGGCCCACCTTCGCACTCACACTGGTGAAAAGCCGTTTGCTTGTAACGTGTGTACCTTTTGTACTTCACATCAGTCAAGTTTACAGAAGCACCTAAGAACTCACACAGGTAAAAAGCCATTTAAGTCATTTGCTTGTACTGTTTGTACCTATCGCTCTACACATAAGTCAAGTTTACAGAACCATCTACGAATTCATACTGGTGAAAAGCCGTTTGCTTGTAACATATGTAATTTTCGCTTTGTACAGAGAGCAAACTTATGGAAGCATTTAAAAATTCACACTGGTGAAAAACCATTTGTTTGTAATGTGTGTACCTATCGCTCGGCACTAAAATCGCAGCTACGGGTGCACCTTCGAACTCACACTGGTGAAAAGCCATTTACTTGTAATATTTGTACCTATCGCTGTTCACACACATCAACTTTAAAGAAACACCTACGAACTCACACTGGTGAAAAGCCGTTTGCTTGTAATATGTGTACCTATCGCTGTTCACAAAAGTCAACTTTAAAGAAACACCTACGAACTCACACTGGTGAAAAGCCGTTTGCTTGTAATATGTGTACCTATCGCTGTTCACAAAAGTCAAATTTACGGAAACACCTACAAACTCACTAAGGTGAAAAACCCTTTGCTTGTAATGTGTGTCATAGGCGTGCACACGGGGGGGGCCGGGTGGGCCATGGCCCCCTCTAAAGAGGGCCTCCTCTAAAGTGTATAGCCATCTGCCCGTCTGCGCTCTACTACGAACGCTTGCGCACAACGCACGTCGCGACAGGTTCATGCTTGAGAGCTGTACAATAAACCTTTAGTCATCCAGTGTCTGTAGTGACCGTAGCCCGTTTTGTTTTAACGTGAAGTCGTCGACACATATTTACAACACAAAAATGGATATAAGAAAATATTTATTCCTTAATTCCCAGAGTGCAACAAACACAGACTTAAATACGAACGCGGCCATGTATGTGCATGTGGTAGGTGAAAGTACACCCAGTACGAGTGGTGACAATGAAAGAAATAGCAGTGGCACAACAGGTAGGTATTAAAAAATTAAGTTTGCATTAGCAATCTGAACATTTAACTTTTAAGGACCAAAACAAAACAGTGTTCCTGTTCACAATGACGACCCAGTTGTACCTCTTCCACTAGATCGCATAGAAAGTGAAGTTCGTATTAATAAAGGTCCTTTCCAGCCAATTCTAAATGATTTCCCAAAGAGTCAATGTGGTGAGAGGGCTCGTTGTTTTCAAGCTACGTGGTACAAAGCGCATAGTTGGCTTGAGTATAGTCCAGCAAAAGATGCCGCCTTTTGCTTTTCATGTCGTTTCTTTGCAATGGAAAATGCCGCTTCGAAAGGTCATATTGACAAATGTTTTATAGAAAATGGTTTTAAAAACTGGAAACGTGCTACAGTGAAGTTCAAAACTCATCAAATGTCTCAGTGTCATGTACACAGTTTTAATGTGTGGAAAAATTATTCCAAAACGAAGAGCATTGACACAACACTTGATGAATCAAGAGCGGCTTTATTAAAAAAGCAAGAGCAGGAACGTTTACGCAACCGTGAAATAATGATAAGACTTATTGATATTACAGTATGTTTATCAAAAGGAGGAAGATCTTTTCGGGGACATGATGAAACAAGAGAAAGTTCTGAGCGTGGGCTTTTTTTGGAACTCGTCGATCTCCTTTCAGGCTATGACTCTTTACTGAAAACTCATTTAACGCAGGGGCCCAAAAATGCGTTATATATTAGTAACAGAATTCAGAACGATATTATTTCGTCAATTCATAATATAATAGTTCAAGATATTATATCTCAGTTGAATGGAAAATATGTTTCATTGATCGCAGACGAAACATCAGACTGCGGTCATCATGAGCAAATGTCTGTTGTTGTAAGATTTTTTGACCCCTCCGTTAATGCTCCAGTAGAAATTTTTGTAGGTTTATATAGATTAATGTCTGTTAATGCAGAAACAATTTTTAATGTTTTAAATGAGATCGTTCAGTCTTTTAAATTAAATTGGGAACAGGTAATAGCTGTCTGCTTTGATGGGGCTTCCGCAATGGCTGGAAATATTTCTGGCGTACAATCTAGATGTAAGCAAAAAAATCCCAACATAATGTACGTTCATTGCTATGCTCACTGTTTAAACTTAACCCTGGTTGATTCTTGTAAGTCTCACTCAGACAACAAATTGATTTTTGATTTTTTTGGTATTATTCAGTTTGTATATTCGTTTCTTGAAGGTAGTTGTGTAAGACACGCAGTTTTAGAAAAAATTGCTAAAAGCGTTAATAGTTCACTTAAAACATTAAAGTCATTATCAACAACGAGATGGGCTTGTAGGGCCGAGGCAGTTGCTGCAGTCAAAGAAAATTATGAAATTTTAATTATAGCACTTGAAGAAATAATTGAGAACACTAAACAATCTGATGTTAAAATAAAAGGTAAAGGTTTACTACATCAGCTAAAATCGTTCGATTTCATAGTCTGTTTACATATGGTCAGTCCTATTTTAACAATGATCCTTAAAGTAAGCAAAGCATTACAGATGGAAAATTTAAACTTATTACTTGCCTTAAACTGTGTCAGAAATTTAAAATCAAGTTTGCAATCATTGAGAACTGATACGAGTTTTTTTGACAAAATCTACAAGGAAGTCGAGAACATATGCGCCAAACAGAATATCACAATTCCGGAAATAAAACGAAGAAAGGTTTCCCGTAAAATAGACGAAAACTGGAAAAATCAGCATGAAATTGAAAACAAAAAAGATGATGTTAAAATAAATTCCTTGTACCCATTCCTAGATTCTCTTATTTTCGGAATTGATGAACGTTTTAGTCAAGAAACGACTCAGATAATAGAATGTGTAGGTGAACTACTAAATTTAAATTGCGACGTTGATCTTACTGTTACTTTACTTGAAAAACGGTTTGGAATTAAAAAAGATGAACTAATCGCCGAATGCAACCTTATTAAACATGATGAATCCGTCCCTAGACGAAGTAACTTGGTTAATATAAATGAGTGGATTACTTGGCTGATTGATTCTGATCGGTTTAGAGTATACAATAATTTCTTTACAACTTTAAAGCATTTTTCTGTTATTCCTGTTACAAGTTGCTCCTGTGAGCGCTCATTTTCTAAGATGGTGCAAGTAAAATCAAAATTAAGAAACAGCATGTCACAGGAGCGATTAAATTCATTGCTTTTTTTATTTATTGAACAAGATAAAACAAAAAATGTTGATTATGATTTAGTTATAGATCAGTTTAAAACACTTACGTCAGGAACACGAAGAATGAGATTGTAAGAATAAGATGTTAATGTTAATTTATGTTTTTACAAAAATACTGTCTTAGCAACCTTATGTTTTTTATGTCAAATAAAGTTTCAGTTTTAAAAAATAGTATGGTTATTTATTTTCTTCAAGAGCCAATGTGGCCCTCCCTAAAGAAAAAGTCTGCGCACGCCTATGATGTGTGTACCTATTGCTGTTCACAAAAGTCAAGTTTACAGAATCACCTACGAATTCACACTGGTGAAAAGCCATTTGTTTGTAACGTGTGTGGCTTTTGTTCTATATATAAGTCCAGTTTAAAGAAGCATCTACTAACCCACACTGGTTAAAAACCATTTGTTTGTAATGTGTGTAGTTTTCGCTTCACACAGGAAACAGATTGAGACAGGTGAAAAACCATATTCTTGTAATGCATGTACCTTTCGCTGTTCAAAGAAATATGACGCTGTGGCACCTACAAATTCTTTCGTGAGCTAAAGCAATTTCTTGCAATATACGTAACTCGGCTTTTTCAGACGAGCCTACTTTAAGGCAGCACATGGAAAAACATCAGAACCCTACACTTGTCACTATCACTATATTACTCTTTCTTAAATTTGCTTAAACGAATTTGATAAAACTCACTTGTAATTCAAGTATTTGAATTAAGGGTGTGCCAATTGACGTTATATTTTCGTAAGTAGATCAGCACTATACTGAATTAAATGATTTCATCTCCGAGGCCTTCTTTGAACATCAATCATAGCGTAATTGGCCTGCTGGCAGTTGATTGACTACTTTTATAAGTGCGATTAGTAAGTAGTATTAAAATATACAAGACATTACAATTCCTAATAATAAAACTATAGTGTAAGTAAAGTAGATGTATGCAGTTTTAAATATTTGTTGGTAATTTTTGTTACTTTACTTTATTATAAATTGTGCAGGTAGCAGTATGTCATGTGAGCTGATGCTTTGAGTTTGGTGTTGACCCACTCATTCTCGGAAAGAAATTTTTTGAAAATCATTTTGTTGAGTTTTTAGAATAGTTTGAGTTCTTCAAATACTTAGAATGTTGCAATACAGTGTTGATGTACGAATTAAATTATTCTTGTCTCGTTTAAAATCACTGTATGGGCTCAATGACTCTGACTGCCATGGAAGTGCACGCAAGTGGAGGGCCAATACAATGACATTAGTTTCGTTGCCCTTTGTGTTTGCTCGACAAAGAATGCCGTAGGTATATTTTTTCTGTATTGGCCATTTGCAGCTGGTTAATATAATGACTATCGCTTCGAGGTTTGTCTCTGAAGCAGACAAAACCGAAAATTTTAAAATTGCAAAATTGTTTCAATGAATTTCTGTAACTTCTCGAGGTATTTTTGCAATCGAATGGTTCAATTATTTCATTATATTTCTTCTTCTCACGCTTATAAATCCTGTGCGAAAGATTTCTGCAATTAATAGAAGTAATAGTTTTTTTAGTAAAAACTATTTTTAGGTGCAAAAAGGAAGTTTAAATGTTTAAAACAACGTAACAAAATGACAAAGGTGACAACGATTGCAGAGCCTCTTACGGGGAAGAGTACATCTTTACCTGTTGGCATTTGAGAAACATCTGAGTAACGTCAAATTGTGTCGGTACTTCAGTATATCTACTGGCTTTGAACTACTGCAAAGCCAGTGGATTTACTAAAGTACCGACACGAGTTGACGTTTCTCAAATGGCAAAAACGAGGATCTACGCTCTGTAATCGCTGTCACATTTGAAGTTCTGTTGTGTTATTTTTAGTATTTGTATTTATGTATTAAAGTACAAGAGAATAGATATTCGAGCTTTTGCTGGAAAAACTATTACTTCCACTAACTGCAGAAACATTTCCCACAAAATAAAAAATTTGGAAATAAAAAATTAATTAGGATGCAGCGGATTACCGCCACCTGGCGGACTGTTGATCATCATTGTTGTCTCTGGGAGCGCAACCGAATATAGGTGGCGCTGCAATGTATATACTATGGCGGCTAGAAACGGGATAATTTTAAGAGGAATACAGCAGACGTACCATAATTGTTTGATGTACTATGTTGGGTTCTCGAGATAAAATCTGTTTTAAATGTCTTTTATAAGTTTATTTGATATTTTAATTTACAGTCAAATTAGTTCAAGGGCGTTGATAAAAGGTGAAGCTATATTCAATTCTGGACTCTTTGTAATGTGCGGCGTTAATGCTAAAAATGATACTGAGGTTGCAGCATTGTGTCAACAGACTTTAAAATTAAAATGACCATCGTACCCAATAAAAATTTTTATAAACATCTGTACTGCACTGTGTATAAATATATACACCCATCATTATTGTACATATGTAGTTTCTGCAGTTTTATTTGTTTTTTTTTATAGTTTCCTGAAAACTGTAAGCCCTGGTATTGGTAGTATTAGAAATGTTTGTAAATAAAGAATATCAACACCACTTTAATATGTCAAATAAATATATATAACGAGTTTTTTTTTAATTTGATGAAGAGTAATTGAAAGTTTTTTTTTTTATTAATTTTACAGTGAACTTCATGCGGGAGGCAATTAAAATTATACTATTTACTACACCCTCGCTTTATTATTATTTTGTAAATTTATCATCGCCTAACATTCATGGATCTAAATTAATTATTTGTTGCAATAACAATCCTAATTGTATCCATATAATGTAAAATCTTCCAACATCCCTTTACATATTTTGAAAATTTTTACTTATTGAGATGCAAGTTCTACATGCACTTTTGCTCACGGTGTAGAAATTATTTTAACCCAGAAGATATAGTATGAATAGAATTTGATTCCACACGTGAGACACAGGGTGATGACGTTATTGGGAGTAAAAATCGCAAATTTTATAAATTGCGAAACCCGTTGGGGTATTAATTTCTAATTTAGTGTGCGCACATGCAGCGCCAAGGACTATTTTTTTGTGTTAGTGAAACATCTTTCAATTTGCCAGTGGCGTGCGTATGAGTCGCCTTTGCAAGATTGAATATGAAAAAGGATACGCCACTGCATTTTTGTTCAATTTTTACAACCATTTTGAATTTCTTGATTAAAGCTCTTCAAAAAACGCCTCTTGCTTTTTTTCGTTACAAATTTACAATGGGTCTTTTTCGATAAAAACCAAACTAATGAAACCAGCTGCTGGCTTGTTTTTTTGGTATTAAATATGCTTCTATCAATTTCTTATTTTTAGTTGTCAAATTACAAATTTATGATCAAGATATTTGAATACATTGTTTCCATAATTTATTTTTTGTTACACTTGGACTTTTTCAATTTTGAAATTAGAATATTACCATTTTTTCCCATGGCACCTAAACAAACGCCAAAATGGCTAATATGCTTTACGTATACAATCTTGCCGATGGAAATTGCTAGAAAACTAGACGTATTTACATTGAAAGATTCCCCAACTCTTCAGAAAACAATCACATACCTTCAATAATGTCATAAATATGCGATGCGCACTCATCAAAAAAAGAAAAAAAAAATTACGCTGTATAAAATAAGTGGCACCCTAATACCTACTACTACAAATATGTTTGAATTTCCCGCTTTCCACGTCTACAGTAGTTCATTTCATTTGTACATACACTATACAGCACTAGTATTTACATAACCTCAGATTATGTACATGCTGCTAAAGTTTATATGACAGCTGTAATTATAAGCAATTACTAATTTTACTTAAATAAACCTCACAGAGTTTAAACCAGTATTTGATAATAATTTACAAAAATAACAAAGAATTTATCAATTGCTACTTGCAGTTATTTTGCACTAATCCGGATCCCCCTTAAAAGAGTTCCTGAAAGTTGCAGTTTTGTGTAAAATGTATCCAATTTGCAGAACTTGCCTATGTGAAATAACTGATAATAATCTTCTTGCTTTAACAGAAGACACTGAGTCCTTGCGGGTTAAAACTGAGCTGTCTTTTTGTGTTCCGGAAATTGTAAGTCGGTCATAAAAACTTAAATTCATATTTTACCCTGTTTTGTTTAAGGTTATCGACATAGTTATAAATCCAGTTGTGTGTTTTAAATGTGTCCATGCCCTACATTCAGCACACGAATTTAAAACACAATGTCTGCAAACGGAGGAACACATCAATAATTATATAAAGAATGCAAACCTGGATAAGAATTGTGATTTCCCTGTACAAAAGCTTAAAGTTTCAAACGTGCAATCTTGCTTTAAATCAGAAAATAAAACATCTATAAATTCTTGCTCAAACCCCATCACTTATGATATTATCGATGACTTAAACAACTTATTGGATGAAGTACTGCAAAATGCACCAAAACGTTGTGAAATATTTGGAGATACAAATAAGCATGTGGAATGGGCAGATGATTTTTTTGATCGCTGTGTATCTGAACCGTCTAAAATAACTGAAAGCAATGATTTTCAAAAATCTATAAATGTACCAAACATGACCCTAAAAGAATGTTTTGTAAAATGTGTGAAACTTCCTGATAATTTGGTTAATTCTAAGCTTGAAATATTGTCATTAAAACAAAATACACCTAAATCAAAAAATAATTTAAATAAAAAACTTCAGAAAGGTCAAAGTGGCAAAAAACAATATTTATGTAACAAGTGTTCGTATAAAAGTGCATACAGGCATAATTTAAAAAGACACATTAAAATTCACAGTGATGGTCATGCTGTTAAGCCATTTGCTTGTAAATTGTGTCCATATAAAAGTGAATACAAATATATGTTAAAAAGCCACGTTCAAATACACAGTGATGGTAACGCTGTTAAGCAATTTGTTTGTAAAATGTGTCCGTATAACAGTAAATACAAGTTTCATTTAAAAACACACATTAAAATTCACAGAGATGGTAACGTTGTTAAGCCGTTTACTTGTAAAATATGTCCGTATAAAAGTGAATCCAAGTATCATTTAATAAGACACATTAAAATTCACAGAGATGGTACCGTTGTTAAGCCGTTTGCTTGTAAAATGTGTCCATATAAAAGTGAATACAAATATACATTAAAAAGACACATTCAAATACACAGTGATGGTAACGCTGTTAAGCAATTTGTTTGTAAAATGTGTCCGTATAACAGTAAATACAAGTGTCATTTAAAAAGACACATTAAAATTCACAGAGATGGTAATGTTGTTAAGCCGTTTACTTGTAAAATATGTCCGTATAAAAGTGAATCCAAGTATCATTTAATAAGACACATTAAAATTCACAGAGATGGTACCGTTGTTAAGCCGTTTGCTTGTAAAATGTGTCCGTATAAAAGTGAATACAAATATATGTTGAACAGACACATTAAAATTCACAGCGATGGTAACGTTAAGCCATTTGCTTCTAAAATGTGTTCATATAAAAGCGCACACGAATATCATGTAAAAAGAGACATTAGTACACAATAATGGAAACTTATTGAAGCCATTTAGGCTAAATAAACAATATCAGACAGTTGAGTTGAAGTTTAGTGGATCTACTTATGAAAGTTCAAATAGAGATAATCTAGTTGTAACATCACATCTAACGCATGTATTACAAATGTAGAATTTTCCTCTATACTTAAGTCGCATAATTATTATATTTTTATTGTGCAAGAAATTATTGAGATATGTATAATTAATAATTGTTTATGTATTACCTGTATTCCAATAAAAAAATTTTGAAGGTGATTATAAATCTTTGGCTGGTTGACATATTAAAATGTAAAGTGATAAAAGAATTTTCAAGATATTTGCTTATTTGGTGCGAGTCCATATAAAAGTGCACACAATTGTTTGTTAAGAAGACTTATTATATCTCATCACGGTGATGAAAAGCCATACATTTGTAGAATATTTAATTGTAACATCGCATTCAGTGAGGTCGTAAAATGCCCCCCCCCCCAACTAATTTTTGAAGGGCTTGATGTAAAGTTCCAAAATTCGGCTTATTGTTAGGTGTATTCTTTTGGTTTGCCATATCACTTTAGTTTAAGTGAAGTCCATCGGTTCTATCAACTTCACTAGTTCGGTTGTTCTTTGATCAGTTTGAGTGAGCATACCTATATACTGTATCATAACCTCCAATCTGTTTTAAATGTTTTAAATTTATAAAAAAACAAGAAAGTGACTACTGCACCACAATTTTTTCTTTGCACAGGGTTGGACTGTGCAGCAACAAAAAAGAACAGTAGCGGTCTGACTACACACTAATTTTTTTTGTGCACGGTTGAATTGTTTGTATTACATAAATGGTTAAGGGGTCGAATTCCGGTTGGGCCAAATTTTTTAAATTTATTTTATTTATACTGCTTTTTTTTTAAATAGTGTTACTGGTGATTACTTTCAGTTGCATCAATTCCTTCAGTGAATGCTGGGCAAAAGAATACATCTCTTATTACTGAAAATACAAATACTATTTTTTTAAACAAATGCCGACCTAAATTTATAAAATACAATTAAAACGAGTTCAGTTAGATTTATATTTTAGGAATGTCGTCATATACGTAACTCGAATATTTTTCTAGTGCTTGTCTGTAGAGGACGATCTTTTAACGGCTTTGGATTTTCACTTTTTATGGCACAAGGATCAACTTGTACTAGAATTCTACTACATAAATATCTTTATGAAAGTAGGTTAGATGCCCTACAGTAGTTTACACTCCTGTGATAGTTTTAATAACCATCTAACCTATTTAACTTACTTGTTTTGCTTTGTATTTGCTAACAATCGTTTCTTTTCCGAATGAAAGTACAAGTAGAACATTAAGAACAATTATAGTTCATAAAAAGTTATTTGACTTTCTCGGTAAAATTAAAATTTTATTATTAGAACAACCAGTGCAGCCATCAACCTTAAATTGTTGACTACACTACAGTTTATGTTTCTGTTCATCTAATTGTGAAATAAAAATGAAATTCATTTGTAGAATCTGCTTAAAAGCTATAACTGATTTAAATTTTATGCCCATCAATATGCACGAATCCTCACAAATTAAGATGCAGCTTTCGATTTGTGTTCCGGAAATGGTATAAATAATATCTAATCTAATTAATTCATTAATTTTTCTTTGTTTTTTTTTAGGTTGTTGATTTAGTGAGAGACCCAATTTTCTGCAAATTTTGTGTGAGTGCTCTGAATTCTGCTTACAATTTTAAAAATCTGTGTTTAAGCACCGAACAACATATTCAAAGTTATAGTCGTAAAGTTTCACATGTTAAAAGCATTGACATTGAGGATTTATTATATGATTTGCAATGTGGTACAAGAAACAGTGTATGTGAAAATAATGGTTGTAAAAATACAACGAAAGAAGTCTTTGTAACAGAGAACGTGAATTCATTGTTTTCGGATAAAAAACTTGAAGATGGACAGAAATTAAATACTGAAACCAATATATGTCGATGCCTAGTAACATTGCCGAAAGATGTATTAAACAAAATCAATGATGTTAACAATGTTACAGCAAAAGATTGTAACTCCGCTACACAAGTTACTGCAAATGAATTCAACAGTCCACTTTGCAATGCACCAATACCATCTCGGGTGTTCATACAGAAAGGTGAAAATGAAAATGAAGATATTACAATAAAAGAAGAGGATATTGCCATGCCAAAAGTAGAATCGTCGTATGAAGGCTTTGAGAATAATTTATTTGAAGATGCCAAAAGTGAAGATTACACAGCTGAGGCGAAGAATATCGATGAATGTCCAATTTTGCAAACTAGCATTGAGAGTTGTTTTGTAAAACAACAGGAACCGATTCATGTGGAAAGAAAATATCTTTCATGTGCTTCATGTAACTTTCATACTGTACACAAAAGTTCATTAATACGGCACATGCGAATTCATACTTGTAAAAAACCATTCGCTTGTAATGTGTGTACTTATCGCTCTTCAAATAAGTCAACTTTACAGAAGCACCTAAGAATTCACACTGGTGAAAAGCCATTTGCTTGTACTGTGTGTACATATCGCTCTTCAGATAAGACAACTTTACAGAAGCACCTACGAATACACACGGGCGAAAGGCCATTTGCTTGTACTGTGTGTAACTATCGCTCTTCAGGTAAGACATCTTTACAGAAGCACCTACGAATTCACACTGGTGAAAAGCCATTTGCTTGCAATGTGTGTACCTATCGCTCTTCAGATAAGTCAAGTTTACAGAAGCACCTACGAATTCACACTGGTGAAAAGCCATTTGCTTGTACTGTGTGTACATATCGCTCTTCAGGTAAGACAACTTTACAGAAGCACCTACGAATTCACACGGGCGAAAAGCCATTTGCTTGTGCTGTGTGTACCTATCGCTCTTCAGATAAGTCAACTTTACAGAAGCACCTACGAATTCATACTGGTGAAAAGCCATTTGCTTGTAATGTTTGTAGTACTCGCTTTGCACGGAAATCGTACCTACAGAATCACCTACGAATTCACACTGGTGAAAAGCCATTCCCTTGTAATGTCTGTAATTTTTGCTTTACACAAAAATCGCACCTACAAAAACATCTACAAATTCACACTGGTGAAAAGCCATTTGCTTGTAATGTGTGTAATTTTCGCTTTGCACAGAAATCAGTGTTACGGATGCATTTACGAATTCACACTGGTGAAAAGCCTTTTGCTTGTACTGTGTGTGCTTATCGCTCTTCAGATAAGTCAACTTTACGGAAACACCTGAAACTTCACACTGGTGAAAAGCCATTTGCTTGTAATGTGTGTAATTTTCGCTTTGCACGGAAATGGCCCCTAAAGCAGCATCTACGAATTCACACTGGTGAAAAGCCATTTGCTTGTACTGTGTGTGCCTATCGCTCTTCAGATAAGTCAACTTTACAGAAGCACCTACGAATTCACACTGGTGAAAAACCATTCGCTTGTAATGTGTGTAGACTTTGCTTTGCACGGAAATCACACCTACAGAATCACCTACGAATTCACAGCGGTAAATAAAAAAAAACCGTTAATCTATGTTGCAATGGTAAACCATCATTTGCACAAAGAACTAGGACATCAACGATTTGCATTAGTAATATGCAATACTTACAATAAGAGGTTTGAATGTATTGGTTAAATTACAAGAATTACAAAAAAAAATGTTTTGTTTTGAACAGATTGCTTGGAATTAAAGGAAATAATTTGTCAACAAAGAAAAAGAGGGGAGAGGGACGATTAGCCCACCTAAAAATTAAGTTTCTTGTCCTACTGTATTATTGATGAGCGATTTAGCTTCAACAGTTTTCTCAACTCTCATTTATAAAGAGTCCCGACAGTGAAATTAGCGCATAGAAACGCCAACGATATGGTAACCTTTTCCTAGCTTTATGAGCCTACAAAATTTAAAAATAAATTACTACTAATAATATACAAAAAAAATTTTCTACATTAAAAAAAAACTGCCCCAAGACCACCTGCTACCACCGACGACGAAGACGAGCACAACTGACACCATCATTATGTGATCATTTGAAACAATAATCCCTAATTCACCGATAATGTACAGATGTACCAGGTGTTACTGAATCTCACATACTATGTTATATTTTGTTATTTGCTTATTCTATAACGCTGCTGTGTATAATAATTGTATATCGTTGATCTGCAATAAAAATTATTAAAATTAAAAAGAACAAAAAATTGTATTTCTTGCCATAAAATCATAGTGTACATAGAGTAGATATAGAAAAACCATTTGTTTGTGATCGGTGTTCTTTTCACTGTCGTTGCAAGTCAAATTTACAGAAGCATCTACTGGTGAAAAACCATTAACTTGTAATGTGTGTACTTATCGCTCTGCTGAAGCATCACGTTTATTCATTCACTTCTGTCACTGTCAGTCTCGTGGTAATCTATGTTTTAGATAGGTGTGAATCTGCCATACTCCTAAATTAATAATCCTATTGTTCAGATACAAGACTTATGTAAATTTTAGCGAAATACTACTTACAGAATTTTTTGATAAGTTCGTTAATATAATGAACACTAGTTTCACGATAAATTTGTGTATTTCTCACATACCAAGGAGCTCTTAAAACTATTCTAAAAACTTTATTCTGGAAAGCCGTGTTGCACTCGCAACGATTTATCTAAGTATATACCTATGTGTTTTACTGCAGCGTTCCACTAAAACGTCTAATTATTTAATATATTACGTACTGCGCGTGCGCACTGAAGTTACACAGGTTTTTTTTGCATTAAAGAATACGCGGAACATTAAGAAAATTTATAGTTTGTAATTAAAATAAATTGCCTTTTCTGTAAAATTAAAATTTTATTATTACACCAACCAGTGCAGCCATTAACCTTGAATTGCTGACTACAATCAACAGTTTATGTGATTGTAAACATTATAATGTAAATAATATGAAATAAAATCAATCAATCGATCAATAATTGGCATTTGATTTGGCAACAGAAGGTTAGTTAACTAATTTCTGCATTATTGTCTGTGTGCTTTCTGTTCTCTGAACAGAACAGATAATTTACAAAGTTCTTAATTATTTAATATAGGTAATTATTATTTATTAATTATAGTATTTATTTAAAAAATGTAATTTTAATTTTTTTCTATAATCGCCAATTCGCCAGCGTTCATATACACGGTTCGCCACTGCACTCCTAAAAATTTGACAGTCTCCTGTTTTACTACTTACATATTTTAGAAACGTTTCTTATTCGAGGCATGGGAGAAAGTGAAGGTAGAGAAAACTAAATCATTTAGCTCTGTTTTAACTTTATTTCTTTTGTCATTTGTGGAACCTCCAAGTTCAGCATATAATGCAAAAACCGCTATCGATCACTCGCTCTTGACGTTTCTGTAAACCTCGACATTATTAATATCATAATTAATAACATAAAATATCAACAATACACAAATTTTATGCTAAATTCAAAAAATCAAAACTAATTGCTATTAATTTGACATTAAACAATTTGATTGGTACTGTTTCCACAGCAGACTATTCCTTTCAAAAGTTGAAGCTTTGAAATGTAGTGTATAGTTGGTTGCCTAAGATTACAGTAAAATAATGCATTGACATGTTTTTACAAAATTATACATATCTGGTATGTATATAAAAAAGAAAAACTCACTGTATAACATTTGAAAGTTATTCGAATTTTGTGTAAAATTCCCGCGTTATCAAAGTTGAACGCGTGTAAAGCTGATAGAATGATATACGTTGCATCAAAATTTAGTTAGTCATCACCTTTAGCAACGATTGGTTGTCATCATTCTAATAAAAGAAATTTACTTTTTATAATCAAGTCACTGTATTATTAAATTGCAGCATAAATACCAAAGATTAGAGAGGGTTAAGATGGGAAACGTCGGTAAGAAGTGTGTGGCCAATACCGACCACAAGTTGGAGACATTTTTAAACATCTGAGACACTAGATGGCGTAGCAGACAGTTACTGGAAGCCGCCAAATTTAAATTTTCAGATGCATGTTGGCGGCAAATTTAAAATTTCCAATATCGAATCTAGGCACATAAAAGTAAAAAAATGCAAAATACGAATCTAGTAACTAAACTGAAATACAAAATACATTAACATAGGAAATGTTTTATTAAAATCCATATACAAGTAAAGCACATAGCTTATTCCAAAGATTGCCTCCCTAATCTTTGGCTTATTGGTGTGAAATATTTTTCAATTTTTGATTTTTAGTGTACACCTTTTTTTCCTTGTTTCGATTTTCTAACCGCACTGCCCAGTGACATCTCATTTTTATAAATAACAATAAAAACGAATCTGGTTTTAGTAGTTTTCTGGAATATGTGGACTTGAGTTGTTCAGGTAAAAAATGATCACAACAAACCCTGTAGCTTTTCTTTAAATACGAATCGGCCACCAACAGATCACTGCGTCCACTAAATTGAACCCATTTTTTAGCCCTGTAAACATCACCAAATTTAATAATATATCATAAAAACGCATTGAAGTTTTTACTTATGCTTCCGCACTTTTTGGAAGGGTAAAAAATGCTTTTTGATGCTCCTTTTTGTTATTGTTACAGTCATTGACAATGCAGTAGGAACCGTGACTCATGGTTAGCAATAAAAATTGCTGTTTAAAAACACTCAAAAACGGAAATCGAATTAACAATTCACACAACTTCAACAAACACTACAGCAATATGCTTTATACTAATAACGAAATCAAATAATAAACCCGCGTGCGCCAACCAAACAGTAAACACACATATTTGACGTTTAGCACATTTTTAGAATATTAGATTTCTACTTTCTGTTGTTACCGATCTCTTTGCACGATTACATCTGAAGCAATAGATGGCGCCACTTTAGATCTAGTTGCTGCGTTTCCCATCTTAACCCTCCCTAATCTTTGATAAATACCAAAGTAGGTCAGATGAAGTACAATAGTTTACACTCTTGTAATAGTTCTAATAAATATCTAACCTATCCAAATCATTTCTCAAGTGTTGTGTTTTGTATTTGCAAGCTATTTTTTTTCTAGCTGCAGTTTATGTTCCTGTCTATATTTATTTTTGAATTAAAAATGAAGCATTTTTGTAGAATCTGCTTAAAAGCGATAACTAATTTAAATTTTGTGGCCATCAAAATGGATGATGAAACCTCCTCACAAATTAGGTTGCAGCTTTCGATCTGTGTTCCAGAAATGGTACGAATAATTTATAACTTAGTTCATTAATTTTTACTTTGTTTTTTTAGGTCCTTGATGTAGTGAAAGATCCAATTATCTGCGAATTTTGCGTGTGTGCTCTGCGTTCTGCTTACAGTTTTAAAAATCTATGTTTAAGCACCGAGCAACATATTCGAAATTACAGTCGTAAAGTTTCAAGCATTGCCATTGAGGATTTATTATATGATTTAGAACAGAGTACAAGAACAAGTGCATGTGCAAATAATGGTGAATGTAAAAATACAACTAAAACCAATATATATCAGCGTCCAGTAACATTGCCAGTTGATACATTGAACAAAATTAATGATGTAAACAATGTTACTGCAAAAGATTTCTGTAACCCGGTTACAGAAGTTACTGCAGATGATTTAAACAGTTTACTAGACGATGCACCTACACTACTGCAAGTATTCAAACAGGAGGGAGAAAATGAAAATGAAGATATTACAGTAAAAGAGGAGGATGTTGCCTTACAAGAAGTGGAATCCTCATATGAAGGCTTTGAGGATAACTTATTTGAAGATGACAAAAGCGAAGATCCCAGAGCTGAAGTAAAGAGTATCGATGGTGAAAGCCCAATGTTGCAAACTAACATTGAAGCTCAGAGTTGTTTTGTGAAACTTACAAGACTTTCTAAGGATAATGTGCATAAGCACAGCAAATTTGTTTGCAAAATATGCAAATTCACAACTAGATCCAAATATTATTTAAAAAAACATGAACTGTTTCATAAGGAAAAAAATTATCTTTCATGTGCTTCATGTAACTTTCAAACTGTACACAAAAGTTCATTATTACAGCACATGCGAACTCATACTGGTGAAAAGCCATTTGCTTGTAATGTGTGCACATATAGCTGTACAACAAGTTCAAATTTACAGAACCACCTACGAACTCACACTGGTGAAAAGCCATTTGTTTGTACTTTGTGTACTTACCGCTGTTCACAAAAAGCAAGTTTACAGAATCACCTACGAACTCACACTGGTGAAAAGCCGTTTGCTTGTACTGTGTGTACCTTTCGCTGTACACAAAAGTCAGGTTTACAGAGCCACCTACGAACTCACACAGGTGAAAAGCCATTTGCTTGTAATGTGTGTAATTTACGCTTTACCTGGAAATCACAACTACAGCAGCATGTACAAATTCACACTGGTGAAAAGCCATTCGATTTATTGTAAATAAAACAATTGTTAACTTCAACAGGCCTTTTTATTTTAGCCTTATACGTATTTCGACATGTTGTCATGTCATTTTCAGAGGGAAAATTAAAAGTCAACAGTTGGTGTTGCTATAGAAACAATAAGTTTTTAAAATCACATTTTCTATATCTACGCCCAGATGACTTGATTTCTCATTCCAAAACGTCCAATAATGGTGAATTTAAGAGATCAATTTGCTTGTTCATTAAAAGTACAGATTTTAAATGTTTGTGAATTTCAAATGCTTCTAGTATAGTTATCTAACTGACTTTTATCATCACAAAAGTGTGAACATTTTATAATGATTGAGGTCTAAGTGCTTAGCGTAATTGGATTTGTGCCTGTCTATATTTGGAACAACGTACGTGTTCCTTGTACCTAATATCAAATTTTCTAATTGTTTGTCCTATATAAACCGAATTACAGTGCCAGCAATTTAACTTGTAAATTCCTGATTTTAGTAAATTTTCTATTTTTTGGTTAGCATTAAACAAAGTGTTTAAAAATTTTTTTCTTGTTTTAAAAGTTTACATTTATTTATTTTGTTCAACCACTTCGCTACCGTCCTCATTTCGACTGGCGAGCGCTGTATTTTTGCGTATGAAAAAGTTGCGTTTTGTTAATTGTTTTACCGTATATTTTTGAATTATTCAAGATCCAACTCTTTAAGATTACATCGTCTGATTTAGATAAATATTTACTTAATAACGAAAACAAGAATAGTGTCTCATTGAACACAAATTGGAAATAAAATGAGCGATTGTATTCTACATACAGGGTGAGTTATTAGTGCAAGATTGTTTTCTGACGTCTTTATCATAGCAGTTAGAAAAAAATGTTAAGAGAAAAATTGTTTGTTGCGTCACTGTAAATAGCCTAAAGTTACTACTAGTTATACTGGGTGTCTAGTTATGCCTGTACAGTACATCATTTTGTTATTTAAAATGTAACATCGTGTATATTATTGCATTTCTAGAATCTACAATTAGTTCTAGATAGAAAAGTATTAACGTACAATGATCTTAAAATTAGTAATTTTTAAGTTATTTGACTTTTTTCAAAAAATTTCGACATTTAAGGACTATAATATTAATATAAAATTAATATTTTAGATGCGATGATCATTCACCCATCGCTATGTTGCACAGACTATTAACACATTATCAGTCTCACTGTAACCATTAGTGTCCACTAGTATATGTTACAATTTTTAAATTGCCCTCTTTTTTTATGAACCTCAAGATAAGTATAACCTCAAATTTCATTTAATGTCACTTCGCCTTGTTAAAACACAAAAATGGTAGGTAACACCTAAATGTGTTGTTTGATCAGCTGATCACCTACCAATCTGCACAAAATCTAGTGGGCTGGTGCACGCGCTTGCGCAATTGATAACCACCGCGGTGGTTATCAGTTGCGCAAGCAACTGATAACCACCGCGGTGGTTATCAGTTGCGCAAGCAACTTATCTCTATCTACTGTGCAACAGTTGCTGAGATATACCGGGTGATCGTAAAAAAATGATTCAGAGCAGGCCATGACCGAAGTGTTAAAGTTGGCAATACGTAATATAAGCCAATTGTTGACAGCTGTAAAATTTTTTGGTTAGATACATTTAACTTAATGTATCTAACAAAAAATTTTGAGAGCTGTCAACATTTGACAATTGGCTTATATTACGTATTGCCAACTTCAGCACTTCGTTCATGGCCTGCTCTGAATCATTTTTTTTACGATCACCCGGTATTTAGAATTCGCCGGGGCTCTATGTTTTAACTAGTCCGGTTCTGACTAGGCGGTTTTTTGATTAATTTTCTATTAATTGTGTTCTTTGTAGTTTTATGACTTGTGTAAATTAGGGTGACATATCTGTCAATGTTCAGTGCCCCCACCTATATTTATGATCTTGGGAAATTCCTAGCTGTTTTTTTATAATTAATGGAATTAGAATTAATAATAATAAAAAGTACAGCTATTTCCAGAATGACATCAATGAATACATACTTAAAGATATTTTTTATTTATTTATTTAATATCAAACTGAATAAAAAACAAATAGTTTACTAAAAATGCGTACTTTCTGTTTTTTCTAATCCTTCTACCCAGTACTGATCTTTGTTTTTTTTCTTTGAAGGAAAACCTAAAAAGAATAGGGTTGTTTGGTGCCTGTACAAAGACGAAAGTAGGTCCGATGTATTATAGTAGTTTACACTCCTTCAATAGTTTTATTAACTATCTAACCTTCCAATAATATTTCTAAAGTTACTTGTTTTGCTTTGCATTTGCAAAGAATTTTAACAATTACTTCTTTTTCTGTATTAGAGGACACGTAGAAGATTATGAAAAATCATAGTTTATAAAAAATTACTTGTTTTTTCACGTAAAACTAAATTTTATTATTAGCCCAGGCAGTGCAGCCACTACCCCCTAATAGCTGACTATAGTTTATGTTCCTGTCCACCTATTTGTGAATTAAAAATGAAGCACTTTTGTAGAATCTGCCTAAAAGCGATAACTAATTTAAATTTTGTAGCCTTCGAAATGGAGGAAACCTCACAAATTAAGATGCAGCTTTTGATTTGCGTTCCGGAAATGGTAAAATTATTTATAACTTATACTGAAAGTCACCTCAGTTGCCTCATAAAACAACATACATAATGAACCCGGTTGTTTCAAAAACCGCATAACACAACATACAGCCTGACGGGAACATTATAAGGTTATATAAGGTTTCTATATATATTTTCAGTAGATTAGTTTATTAATTTTTACTTTGTTTTTTTTTAGGTCATTGATTTGGTAAAAGATCCAATTTTTTGCAAATTTTGTGTGTGTGCTTTGCATTCTGCTTACAATTTTAAAAATCTGTGTTTAAGCACCGAGCAACATATTCAAATTTACAGTAGTAAAGTTTTACATAGTAAAAGCATTGACATTGAGGATTTTTTATGTGATTTACAACGTAGTACTAGAAACAGTGTATGTGAAAATAATCGTGAATGTAAAAGTCCAATGAAAGAAGTCATTGTAACAGCGAACATGAATTTATTGTTTTTGAATGAAAATCTTGGAGATGGACAGAATTTGAATACTCAAACCAATATATGTCAACGTCCAGTAACATTGCCAAAAGATGCATTAAACAATATCAATAATTTAAACAATATTACAGCAAATGATTACTGTAAATCCGCTACACAAGTTACTGCAGATGAATTAAACAGTTTACTTCACGATCCACTTCGGGATACACCAATACTATCTCGGGAGTTCAAACAGCAATGTGAAAATGAAATTGAAAATATTACAATAAAAGAAGAGGAAATTGATATACCAAAAATGGAATCGTCATATGCAGGCTTTGAGGATAACTTATTTGAAGATGCTAAAACTGAAGATCACACAGTTAAAGTGATGAGTATCGACGAAGATCCAATTTTGCAAAGTAACATTGAAACTCAGAGTTGTTTTGTGAAACTTAAACCGCTGGCTGATGATATTGTGCATAAGCATAACAAATTCATGTGTAAAATATGCAAATTCACAACTACAACTAAACGTTGTTTAAAAACGCATGAACTGATTCATGAGGAAAACAAATATCTTTCATGTGCTTCATGTAACTTTCATACTGTACATAGAAGTTTATTAATACAGCACATGGAAACTCATACAGGTGAAAAGCCATTTGCTTGTAACATGTGTACTTCTCGCTTTGCACAAAAATCAGGCTTACGGAAGCATTTACGAATTCACACTGGTGAAAAACCATTTGCTTGTCATATGTGCACCTTTTGTTCTTCAGATAAGTCAAGATTACGGAACCACCTACGAACTCACACTGGTGAAAAACCATTTGCTTGTAATGTGTGCACCTTTCGCTGTTCACAAAAGTCAAGTTTACAGGATCACCTACGAACTCACACAGGTGAAAAGCCATTTGCTTGCACTGTGTGTAATTTTGGCTTTACACAGAAATCACACCTACAGAGGCATCTACTAATTCACACTGGTGAAAAACCATTTGCTTGTAATTTGTGTACATATCGCTCTTCAAATCGGTCAACTTTAAAGCAGCACCTACGAACACACACTGGTGAAAAACCATTTGCTTGTAATGTGTGTACCTATCGCTCTTCAGATAAGTCGACTTTACAGAACCACCTACGAATTCACACTGGTGAAAAGCCATTTGCTTGTAATGTGTGCACCTATAGATCTACAACAAGTTCAAATTTACAGAACCACCTACGAACTCACACTGGTGAAAAGCCATTTGCTTGTACTGTGTGTACCTATCGCTGTTCACAAAAGTCAAGTTTACAGAGACACCTACGAACTCACACAGGTTAAACATCATATGCTTGTAATGTCTGTAACTGACGTTTTTCTTCGAAATCACACCTACAGCGGCATCTGTGATTGGGTTTTTGGATTCTCAAGACGTGTTTTTCTATTAAAATCTGAAAATGAATTTGATTCGTTATGATATGAAAACATTTATACAGTTCTAATAAAATTTAGAAATTTGAAATTGCTTTAATTTATTTAGTAAATGACAGACATAATCTGTACGGAACATAAACATACACACATGTCCAATTTGTGAAATTCTGTTTGAATAAATGTTTTAATTGTATTTTGAGTTTTATAAAAATATTTCGAAGGGAATAACGAGCCCCTTGTTAAGAAATTGGCAGCACATAGAGGTGCTTGCCATCCGTAGCATAGATAAAAAATATATGAATATATATTTGTCTACGTTGATTTAAATATTCTCGGGTTAAGAAGTGATTTTACATCTAGTCATCTCTAGCCGGTACAAGCCCTCTGCAGACTCAAGGCGTTGGTTCTAAGTTGGTATCTAAGATAAATAAACCACAGAAAAAGCCTGGAAAAACAAAACCGGTTATAAAATCGTGGTGAAAAAGCAGACGAAAAAAAAAACGATGGGAGAAAATAACTTCCCTCTTAATCATTTTTTTGCATTACAGAGAATAGTATAACCAAACTAGGAAATGCATATTTTTATTTCAATATCATGGTACTTTTCAACCATATAAATAGTACATACCTCTAACTCAAGAACGTTGGAAGTTTGAAATTTTTTAAAAATGAAAGTAGTTGCAGGTGACAGTGGGGCTAATAATGCTTTACACCTTTAAACATTGTGAAAACAAACAATTCCTTGAATTACCAGCATCCCATTATAGATTCACAATATGCAGCTTTTACCTAATCAAGTGATTCCGCACTGTCTAAAAAAAGCACTGTCTAAAAAAACTGCAAATGCTTGTAATAGAATGTAACAAGTTTTAAAAATTCCTTAATACTGTATAACAATCACTAAGTTATTTTAGTGATCCTTTCATTTCTTGACTGCAAACTTCATAAAAGTTAATTTTATATTATTTACTTCAATTTTTGTCATCGCTGGGTATAACAATAAAATTTTAATTATAGCGTCAAAATTTACTTTTCTGAGAATTTGAATTTCAGGATAGGAAATTTCAATTATTTAGATTTAGAACACAAATTCTGATTTGCATTGACTTCTAAATTAAGCTCTTTGCTCAGAATATTGACTTAAAATTTTGAATTAATTATTTGATAATAGGCTGTTCTATTTAAACTGTGCACCATTGCTAAATTTGTTAGACGAAAACTAGTAATAGTACAAGAAAATAAATATTTGTTTTTATCCATGGGCTTTTTCTTCTGTCGGCTTTTCCCCGTCTGCTTTCTTTTTCCGCGGCTTTTATTTCGCGGCTTTTTTACCGCTGTTTTCTTTCCTGTTCTTTACCACGGAGTTTTTCCACGGCTTTTAAAACTTTACCGGTTTTACCTCGTATAACAGCATATTACGAACGCCCTATAAAACAGCATACAAAATGGTATCGGGTTTTCCTAATAGCATTCATTTCCATAAGACCACAAAAAAAGGTACGTAGGCGAGTAAAGTGTGTGATGATGCGAAATCTCAGGAATGTCTGGACCTAGTTATTAAAATTTGGTACACTTAGGTACAAAACAGTATAATTAGTCTATGGTACAAGGAAAATTTGTCAAGCCAAAAAGCTGTTTACGAACCGAAACCGGAATCTAGACTTTTAAAAGCATCCTGATTAGCATTTGCTATTATACCTATGTAATATGTATTACATTACAACCCATTTTTCATTGGTTTTGAAAGGTAATAAAATAAGTGATCAATCTTTAGTAAAAGGGAAATTTGTTCATATAGGTTTCTTGAGTAATATTTTATTTGTATGTAAAAATCTTATAATAATGTAGAAGTACAATAAAATAATATTAGTAGAAAAAGGAAAATTACAGATAGTATATATTCCAATGTTTATCACTTATGTTATTTGTTGTCGTTTTTTTTTTTTTTGTAAAATCCTATAAAGATGCGTTTTTTGAAAATATTTAAATTAGTAGAATTTCATATTACTTTACAGAGAAGGAAGGAAATAGTAAAAAATTACTGACCTAAATGTTTGGCTACAAAGTGCCGAAGCTTTTATGTCACTTATTCAAAGTTTCTATTTATCTCTAACATTTAAGGCGATATAAGTTAGATACCGATAAATCAAACACCCAGTATATTAAAACATACTGTGTATTAAATTCAAAGATTGTTTTGTCATCTTATCAGTTTAAAAATATGCGTGCAGGTACGGGGAAAGTGCGTGTAATGGACTTCCCTTGACATTACGTTTGTTTATAAGCAAGGTAAATTTTATTTCTTCACGATATTCTAGAACTTATTGGTAATATTCCACTGTAGACACTTTTAGATATTTTAAGCTTTTCCTTGAATATTTGCAGGTTTACTCACAATAACAATAGCACCATCAACCCTAACTGTATCCCTTCAATGAAATGCCAAATTAAAGACGACGGACAAACGGGTTTGCCCATCTCGGGCTACTATGTTAAAATTTTTGCCTATTTATAGTTTCAAAATATGTTCACAATTACAACAGCTGTAAAAAGTAGGGAAACACTTCGCTTGAACTTTTCCACACTTCTGTAATTTGGAAAAGAAAAATATATTAAACAAAATCTTATCAAGCCATCAAAGTCAATCACTATTTAGCGCTAATGGGAACAGTCCTGTCTGCAGTGGCGTAACAACACTTTGCTCAGGGTCAGTGTGAAACCATAACGGGTTTTCCTGATACTTCCGCATATTAAGGATTCCACATAAAACCTTATACAAGAACGTTAACGGTTTTCTTTATA
Source organism: Ctenicera cuprea (assembly GCA_958336395.1). Classification (NCBI taxonomy): domain Eukaryota; kingdom Metazoa; phylum Arthropoda; class Insecta; order Coleoptera; family Elateridae; genus Ctenicera; species Ctenicera cuprea. The sequence continues at coordinate 4,267,615 of OY284489.1, read as the reverse complement.
AAACCACATCTTGAAATTCCCGATAAAACCACATACAAATCGATAGCCGGTTTTCCTTATAAAACCACATGTTGAAATTTTCTCATAAAACCGCATAGAAGAAGATACAGGGGTTTCCTGGTAAATCTGCATGTTGGAATTCCTGATAAAACCACATACAAAACGATGGCCGGTTTTCCTTATAAAACCACATGTTTTGAATTCCTCATAGAGCCTCATAGAAGAAACAACGTCCCTATCAAACCTGGTAATCTGTTTATATTCCTTTCCTGGTTAAACCTCATAAAAAACACATGCCTTATAAAACCACTTACATACTGAACCCGGTTGTTTCAAAAACCTCATAACACCACATACAGCCTGATGAAAACATTATAAGGTTGTATGAGGTTTCAATATTTATTTTCAATAGGGGGATGCAAATATAGAAAACCAAGATCAAGTTATAAAGATTTATTATTCCTTTAGCAACAACAACTGTTTGTAATATTTATAAGGTTAAAGTGACTCTGCCTGGATTTGAAGGGCAATCACCGACATCGATCGTGAAAAAGTAAAAACACACTAAGTAAGTGAAAGACGTTTAAATAATTTTGTCGAATTCTCAATGGTTGATAAAATAAATATAATGTGTCATATTGTTTGAATGTAACTGAACACAGTAAGAATGTAAGAAAAAAAGTGACAAATTTTTAGTAAAATAATAGACTGTATTAAATTTTGCGGTATGTTTGAAAGTGCTTTATAAGGTCACGATGAAAAAGAAACAAGTGTAAATACGGGTATTCTTCGAGGATTAATAAATTTAATGGCACAAATTAACCACTTTAAAAGAGTACATTCAGAAAACCAACAACAGGGTTTTCATGAGTCTATCAAAAACTATACAGAACGATTATTAGACTATTTTGCAGCTTGTCGTAGTTTAATTCTTTCTAAAAATTAGCCAAACTAGTTATATAAAAAGGGATTGAGATGATCAAACCAAACAAAAAATTGACCCCATTATCTACATGTACGTCCCTGGTGGAATTTTTTTTTGAATCTAATTATAACCAAAAAGGTTGTAAGGCATGAAATATTTCGGTAGAATATTCCAAGCCATTGCATTTTTTGGAAATAGCCAAAACAAATAAAAATTATAACGCCTAATATCTCAAAAACTGAGTTGTTACGGAAACATGTTAGTTAGAAGTTTTTGGTCTTATTTTTAGGTAAAGAATCTGCCTCTGAACGGAGGTCCATATTTTTCAAAACACCCTGTATAGAAATACTATTTTATATACGTTATATCTGTCGTTTATTATCATTTAATTAAGATTACTGATCAACGTTATTTATTTAGAACCAATACAAATAATACAGTACAACTGTATGTGCTACTATAGTTGTATCTTAGATGCACGTCATCACATCGAATGCTTATCTTACAAAAATTATGCATTATATTTGAAATAAATTAACTAGTGTGGTTTTTCTCTACACAATATGATGTAGGTATAAACATTTAAGCAAATCTTTTGATGAACATGTTCAAAACAAAGTTTGTTGAGATCGTTGGCAGTGCGAAGTTAGTTTCAATTAGCAGCGAGTAGAGCGCCTTTGATAGTTGAAGCGATACGCCGCACAGTGGGGCAGAATTCAATCGTTTTACGCGGTACTGATCTCCGTTCTCCTTTTTTGGTAAAAATTTCTAAATATAATAGGGTACTTTGGTGCTTCTAATATTTTCATGCCAATGCGTCGATACGCATTGCATCTAACCTGCACCACAACCTTCTATATTTTACAAGCCGTGCTGAGAGATTTGGCAACACTGCATCAGCTGCTGGATGTGGTCCGATCGCCGTCCGCGGTAATATTGCTTCTAAGTTTAGTTCCAATAAAGTAAACTGAATTATATTTCTGCCGAGGTATAAATAAGAAACGAAAAAAAATGTTTAAATATTTTTTATTAAACTACATAAACCACATACTAACAGCATAGACATTACATAAAAGAAAGTTTAATACATTCAGCTTATTTAAATGTTTGTAATTTTTTAGTTTGAATACTCTTGACATCTTTCTTTATCTTTTTCGAATTACAAGCTTCATGCTGCTCATAATTTTTATTTTTTACGTAATTGTTTAATAGAATATTTGAAAAGACAGAGCAAATCATGTTTAGTATAATTCGATAAGATTTTCCACACAAACAAGTTTCTAAAAAATCTGAATAATAAAAATCCGATTTAATACTAGCTACAGTTAATTTGCACAATATAGTTTTTTGATTTGTGGATTTTAAAAATCTAGACTCTTGATTTCTATCATTAATTATATAACTCAGTATTGAAAACATATGTACAAAAATAAAATTTACACTATCTGTCGAGATTGATAGACCACTTCTTTGCAGATAGTCAAAATACTCTTTATCAACGTAAATACCCCTTTCAGCAGTAATTAAAGATATGCATATGCTACAGTTTAGCTTTTTTGATACTGCATGGGCTACATAACCTGAAACATATATTTTTGCTGATCGGTCAATTTCTGCCACTTCCAAGTAATTAGTCCCTAATATAAATAAAAATTCATTGACCAACGAATCATCAGAATCCGAATTATCTGTTATATCAGGACAATCAATATCAAATTCTGCCTGAATGTCAGAAAGCGAAAATTTGTCGCTAGTATTTTTGAAAATACGTTTAATACGTATTTTTTTTTCAGCGCCCAATACATCATCCAGAGACACATTATAATTACACCCACACAAAGAACGATACATTCCAAATCTTTTTTCAAGGTTTTCTGTCGTAAATTTGCCAGCCAAAATATATTTTGGGGAGTATTTTTTGAAACAATATTCAACGAAATCTATTAAAACTAATGTGCTTTGACGCAGTGCTTTATATGTATCCCGACTTAAATGCCCATTATTATTTTGTATACTATGCCACTTATCTAACCAAACAACAAACTGCTTTAGAAAAACAAGTCTGCTGTCACCTGAACTTCTAAAAGGCTTACACCAATCGTTCTTTTTTATGATTCCTTTTATAACGCTGGTGTTATTTAACTATATCCCACCATTTTCTGATAATCTCTAAAAACTCCGCAGTATCCTTGTAGTTTGTATTATTTTTTAAAGCAGCAATTGTCGATTGATGAAATATATTATCGGCCAAGTGCAGGTATTCCACTGCAACTATCATAATGGCTTTTATGTTATACTCCCAGTCGGCATGCTGTTATAATTTATTGCGTGATATTTTTGTCCTTCCTCATAAAAGATATTTGCAATTGATATCATCCTCTGTGCATGTTTCACCTGGTTCAGATGATAATAACAAAAATTATCTTGTAAATAGATTAAAATCATTGCCTGATAATGAAAAAGTTGTGTCACTGTTAATTGATGAAATTTATATATCACCTCGGTTGGATTACAGGGCCAAAAGTATTACTGGCTCAGCTACTAACGATAATGAATTAGCAAAAACAATATTAACATTTATGATATCATCTGCTTTTGGTAGTTTTAAGGACGTTGTAAAGCTATTACCAGTGCATAACATCAAGAGGGAAGATATGGTTGTGTTAACTAAAAAAATCATTAATTTTATTCAGTGATGTGAGTCTCGGTATTTTACCAATCGGTAAAATGGTAAAATGGTATTTTACCGGTAAAGTAAAATCACATTTTACCGGTAAAATGGTAAAATCATTTCGATTTGCCGCGCGCAGGCGCAGATATTCGTCGTACTCCAAAACAAAACATTATTTTTCTTGGAAAGGGTCAGAAATGTTTTGTGGTAGGAAACCTAAATAAAGATTAATTTCTTTAAACCAATCATATTATAATATAATAATATATATTAAATATTTTTTACTTTTGTTATTAAAAGTTACATCAATTACATTTATTAAGTTTGTTTAACTTTATGTTTATATGTATATGTTTATTTTATCTAAATGTTTATTGCGATTTATATCTTCATATTTTTTATTTTCGTTATCACATTTTGCTTTGTATTTAATTTAGGTATACTTTAATAATTATAACTGTAACTGTAAGTTACATAACCGTTATATTTTTATAAACTATAAATAATTGTATTTTTGTGTTTTGGTATCAAGTATTAAGTAGACCTGTCGAGTATCTAGTATCAAACTAAATGGTTTTTCATAAGAAATCCAATGACATCATTTTTGACGTGAAATTAATTTTACCGGTATTTTACCGGTAAAATAATGATTTTACTTACCGTTTTTTATTTTACCGGTAAAATCACATCACTGATTTTATTCAAGACTGCGGTTTTGTAGTAATTTGTATAATAACTGACAACCATTCAATAAACAGAGTCATGTTTAAAATTTTTTCGCCCTCGGCATACAGTTTTATAAATCATAATTATGCAGACAATTTAATATTTCTTGTGTATGATTTTGTACATATATTTAAGAACATATGGAAAAACTGGTTAAATTTAAAAAATCTCGACCAAACTTTTCTTTATCTAGAATTTGGCGGAGAAGAACTGAAGTATGCTAAATTTCAACATATTAAAACTATTTACCAAACAGAAAAGAAGTGTCTTATAAAGCAAGCTTATAAATTAAATTACAAGTCATTATATCCTTCAGTACTTGATCGACAAAAGGTGTGTTTTTTAAAAACAATTATTTTTAATTGGTCTTTTATTATGGCCAACTGCTTGCGATAGGGAAAATCATCCTCCTCTTCACATATTTCATTAGCTTCTTCAATATACTGCAAACCTTTTTCAACAAAATTTGTAACAGAAGGTTTAATACTACTCTCCGGTTGCAACTTATATCTAGATAAAATATTAGTCAGCTCTGACCATTTGCGTAACCTTAAATCGCATGACAGAATCCACTTTAAATCATTACATGATAATTCCTTTTTTCCTAAATAAATCTTAATACAAAGTTCTTTATCAATACTTATGCTACTTTCTATTGTCAAGGGCTGTTCAAATTTAATAATAAAAAAATGAATATGAGTACCTGTAAGTTTTACCTCCCAATTAAAAATATTAACCTGTTCACTGTAATTAGTAACTAAATCATTAAAATCAGAAATATCATCTGCTTTCAAAAATTTTGAAACTCGTTCAGAATGTACCTTCAAGATGTTACGACGTCGAGTTTCAGGATCTACTCTACTTGGCTTAGCTGGAGTCGACAAATATGCTGGCAAATTTGGGAAAATGGACGGTACAGCAACTTCTTTTAACTTTGGGTACCTCAATGCAATTTGTGTACAGCTTCCATCAGGCTGCAGAAACTTGTCAAAACGAATAATGTCCATCTCATAAAAATGTTTGCAACAAACAACAGAACTTGACGTGGGAATCCAATCTTTTCGAGGAATAGCTAGTAGCCACCGACGTCGGATTTCCTCATTTTTTGGAAATGAGAATGTTGTGAGACACTGCAGGTTTTCTTTTAATGTAGAATCATAGTTAGATTTGCAGCCTGGGACGCAACATTTTCGTGGCATCTAAAACAAATACATAATAATGGTAATTAAAACATAACCTCAATATGTGTATTTGCAAGTAATAATTATTAAAATTATTTAAACGCCAACGATCATTGTTTGCTACTTACCGTAATTTTTAATTCAGTGTTTTTATAGTCTTCAGGTACACCAACACCACTTATTACAAGTTTTAAACGTTTCACCAAATGAATAAGGAACCAACAAACAAATACATCAGTGCATGCGTTTCTATCAATTTTCAGCCTACTGGCAATGTTGCCAAGTTTACTATAGCACGGCTTGTAAAATATAGAAGGCTGTGCCTGCACTAATATTCCTATAAAAGTAGGTCAGATGTAGTACAGTAGTTCACATTCCTTTAATAGTTTTAATAACCTTCTAACCTATTTTGACATTTCTAAAGCTACTTGTTTTGCTAAATTTGGAATTAAAAATGAAGCATTTTTGTAGAATCTGCTTAAAAGCGACAACTGATTTAAATTTTGTGGCAATCAAGACGCATGACTTCTCACAAATTAGGATGCAGCTTGCGGTTTGCGTTCCGGAAATGGTATAGGTATATAATTCTTTAGCTAATTTATTCATTAACTGTTCTTTGTTTTTTTTAGGTTGTTGGTTTAGTGAAAGACCCAATTATCTGCCTGTTTTGTATGAGTGCTTTGCGTTCGGCTTACAGTTTTAAAAATCTGTGTTTAAGCACCGAACAACATATTCAAAATTATAATCTTACAGTTTCACATGTTAAAAGCATTGACATTGAGGATTTATTATATAATTTACAACGTGGTACAAAAAACAGTGTATGTGAAAGGAATGGTGATTGTAAAAATACAATAAAAGAAGCCTTTGGAACAGTTAACACGAATTTATTGTTTTCGAATGGCAATCTTAATGAAGTAAATGAAGATATTACAATAATAGAAGAGCATACTGCTATACAAGAAGTGGAATCGTCATATGAAGGCTTTGAGGATAACTTATTTGATGACAAAAGTGAAGATCACACAGCTGAAGCAAAGAGTATCAGTAATGAACGTCCAATTTTGCAAACTAACATTGAAACTCCGAGTTGTTTTGTGAAACTTACAAGACTTGCTGATGATATTGTGCGTAAACATAACAGATTCATTTGCAAGATATGCAATTTCACAACTAGAACTAAATACCAGTTAAAAAAACATAAACTCGTTCATGAGGAAAAAAAATATCTTTCATGTGCTTCATGTAACTTTCATACTGTACACAGAGGTGCATTAATACGGCACGTGCAAACTCATACTGGTAAAAAGCCATTTGCTTGTAATGTTTGTACCTTTCGCTCTTTACAAAAGTCAAGTTTACATAACCACCTACAAAAAATTCATACTGGTGAAAAGCCATTTGCTTGTAATGTGTGTAATATTCGTTTTGCACAAAAATCAAGCTTGCAAAATCATTTACGAATTCACACTGGTGAAAAGCCATTTGCTTGTAATGTGTGTACCTATCGCTGTTCACTTCAGTCAAGTTTACAGAAGCACCTACGAATTCACACTGGTGAAAAGCCATTCGCTTGTAATGTGTGTACAGCAAGTGAGTAGGGCCCGTAGCCCGGAAACCCGTAGGCCGGAATCCACACCGCCATGTTGATATAATACAGCAGTATCAACGCGGTGTGCATTTTATGTAATAGGCAACCTACTCTACAGCTGTGATCCAAGAAATATTTACAAATAACTTGAAGGGGCTGTTGACCTGAGTTGTGAATTTCTATAAAGTAAAAGTACCTGTAATGCTATATAATAAATACAATACCTAACAAAGTCTTTGATAATAATAGAGTTCCAACATTTGCCGATTTATTTTGAATTTCATATTGAGAATTTACCTACAAAATAATTGATTTAATATTTTTGCAAAACTAAATGTATGAAATTTGCAGATCATTTTATTTAAATAAATTTTTTTACTGTTTTTATTTTTCGTTATTGTCAACCCGCGTAATGTCATCAAATAAAAAACACTAAAACTATCAAAATGCAAGTTTAAATTAGTGTATGTTAAAAATTGATCGATTTTTTACGATTCTAGTATAAATCTGTTTTCAAATATTGCGAAGTGTAATGCTGGTTGCATAAGACTGCAAAATTATGGCGTATCTAATATTTTTAAATTAAAATGTTTCAAAATAGGCTGGTACTTGAATCCCGCAAATAGGATCACTAACAAAACTGAAAATCTCGGCGGTTTTATAAGTTCTTTTTTTTATTTTGAGATATGATTTAAAAAATGGGAATTTACAAACAATCTCGAGTTTATAAAATCGAAATTTAAATTAATGTATTTTAATTATTTTAAAATATGCTTATTAAAATACGACTTCCTGATTTCCGTATACGATTAGGTTAGGTTAGGTTATAATAATATAGCAATTCAACTAGCCCTGAATTTATCGGCATAATCAAAATATAAGCTTTGTAATAAACTCACTGCCAACGATGAACACTATAAAAAATGCAAGTTTATCTTATATTTAGATAAGTTATATTGTATTTATAACATTTCTGTGTTTTTATGAGTTTTGCTTTCCTTTTTGAATTTTTTTAGGTTCTTCCCTAGAGAATTATTCCTGGGACTTTTTTCTGTGACTTTTTTCCAAGAGATTTTTTTTGGAGACTTTTTTCCAAGAGAGTTTTTTTCCGGGAGACTATTTTCCGGGGACTTTTTTTCCCGAGATTCTTTCCAGGACACTTTTTTCCGTGACTCTTTTTCCAGAGACCTCTTTTCCTAGATTAGAAGTTACGCAATTTTAATAACGCAACATTAATCTAATTTAACGGTCTTTGAATCGTATGTAGTTGCCGAGATCTCCATACTGTGCAAATTAATCTAGGCATTCGTATGCGTGCATTTTAAACCAAATTTAAAAACATACACAATATAGATAATTACGACAATTCCACTCATGTATAATAATTCCCATTTGTGAGTACAAAAATCGTAGTTTGCTATCGGCTAAATAGGAAGGAACAGAAATGCAAGTGGATAAAAAATCGGATAAATTACGTTACCGTAGCAACGCTAGCATTTACTGTTCGTTTATCAAGCATCAGTAAAGGAGCAAATGTCTACTGAACCAATTGTATATAATAATTGTATTTTTAACAATTGTTCTTTCTAAATATTATTCTTCTACTTATTGTTCTTTTAGTTTGTTAAATAAAGTTTAATTGAATTGAGTTTTCTATTCATGGAATTGTCTTGCCAAATACCACGCGAACTCAGATTTAGCAGGATATTTTTTACGGTGGTTTTCTCATACCTACTTTCATATAGGTAATTTAACTCGATCTGTTCTGACAAAATCGCTCGAGCTACGCTCTTGTGATTTTGTCAGAACAGCTCTCGTTAAATTGCCAATGAAAGTAAGTATTCGAAAACAACCACAAAAAATATCCGGCTAAATCTGAGCTCTTGTGGTATTACCCCCGATAATTTAGTGAAGTACCTACGTATACGTAGAGAATACTTCAAATCAACTATTTCCATAAATTGCGAATATTTTCGAAATTGTTGCCTAACAAAAAACAAATATTCGAAAAGATTTGCCCGAACTTCCGGACTAATTTTACCGTGAATATTCGCATTTCGAAAGAGCTATTTTCTCTCGACTGAAAAGTCGACACTAACTGTCATATTAGTCATATATTTTGTAAAAAGAATGTTTAAATTGCAATGATAGCCTAGCTCAAACGCTTCTAAAGTAAACCGTTATTACGTTTTTTTTTATAACAAATAGGATATGAAATACCTGAATTGGAATATGGATTGGAGTATTGAGTATTTAACAGTTGTCTACTAATTACACCCAGCCTATAAGTTCAAGGAGAAGTGCTCTTTTCAATTTATAAATAAATAAAAGTAAGTAGAAACATTAAAAAAGATTAAATAAAATAAAATAAATAAAAATACTATGAAATTTGGTATCACTTTAGAGGCTTCTCTGTTGCTAATCAAAGTAGTCAATTTTTTCTTAAAATGGATGTATATTTTTGAATTATGCATTTTTGCTATATTTTACTTATTTTTGTATAACAAAGTAAATTTCAGTTTTGTAATAACATAAGACAATTTCAAATATTTTCTTGGAAGCTTTTACAGGGACCGAAGGTCGTAACAACATTTGTAATTTTGGGGTGAGAGAGTGTAAGTTTCCTATTTTTATTATCTAAATTTATTGCCCGATTGACAGGTCTTTTGTAAATTTTATTACCACCCATCTGGAGTGCAGCAACCCTTAGCATACCTTCTAACAAGTACTTTTTTGGTATTAAATATATTTATTTTTAAATGTCAATGTATTAAATTATAATAATTTGTAATAGTTATACACCAATTTTACCCGTTATCTCTGTAACTTTATAAAAAACGTTCTAACTTTAAAAAAATTATCAAACAGATTTAGGAGCTTTATTTCAAAAATGTCATCGTAACAGGATGTACCTACAAGGTTACAAGCAGGATTATAGGGACTATGGGGTAAATTTACTGAATACGTGATTAGAAACCAATATCTCCTAGCGTAATTTTCAAGACATGATTGTACGAGTATCTCAGATTTTTTTACAAGTTCCAAATTTTTTATCTCCTCACGAACGCTTTATTTGTTCTTCAAAATAGCCGCATTTAAAATGATGAGAAATCCTTTTGCAGTTAAATAAATACATTGCATCTTATGCAGCATTAAAACTTTGACAGCGATTGTCTGGAAACCCTCTTTTTTGTAGCATGGACTTTTATTTATAACTCGCTGTTAAGGTTAAGCTCGAGACGCGTAAAAATTTCATTTTTTGACCTAAGTAGCTTTTGTGCGGAATTTAATTGCGGTTCTATGGTCTAAAGAAAATTGAGATATTCGCATAATTAGAATAGTAGCGACCGGCACTTGGACGCGACCGCTCTGCCCCACCAATATTTGTCCATGTTTGATACGTGTTCTTTGCTAGATCCTAGATTTAGTAATAGCGTTAATGAGAACACTAAAAATTGGGAATGCATTATTTAGAATTGTTAGAAAAACGGGTTGTTGTATCTAACAATGATAATCATGCAAAACAAGTAGAAAAGGAATTCCAGCGCAAGAAGTACCTGGCGATAAATATCTATCTGAAACCAAAAGATATTTCGATGAAACTCCCTTAAATAAAAATAGCGATGTGTATGAATGGTGGAAAGACAAACAAAGCAAGTACCCAAAATTATCTAAGATAGCCAAGAAATATTTATCGATACCTGCTACTTCTGCTCCATCAGAAAGAGTATTTTCTACAGCTGGAAACATAGTAACAAACAAAAGAAATTGTTTGTTACCTGAAAACGTTGATATACTTGTTTTTTTATATGAAAATAAAAAGCAATATTAAGGAGTTTTCAGAAAAAACGAGTTGAAAAATAATTATGATGTTAATGACCATAATAATAGTCATCAGAAAACAAAACAAATGCATCTTAAGGCAAATCGTAAACTTTTTTACAGAACTCTCTAGCTTCAAAATGGCGACCGCTACAGTTTTTTGAAAATCTGGACTTTAACGCCCATGTACTCAAAAAGTAGTTGTCTGACCGGGATCAACTACTACTTGTTTGAGAGCCCTTTATAGGTAGTATAGGATGAAATCAAATTAATTTCGAAAATCTGAAAAAGTGCTTAATTGTTGTGTTGCGTAGTTTTAAAAATAAAATTAATTAACAGTTCCATATAATACGCCTGAAATAATTAATCTGTTTTTGTAAAGTCAAATAAACCTTAAAGATTTCTGTACCTTTAATAAATAGATAAATAGTACAATTCAAGAAAGGGTACGACCGATGCGCGAGCTACTGGAGGTGCCGTTTATGCCGTTCTGAGGGTTTACAGTTAAAGTACTTAAGTAGGAAGTCTTAGTTGTAAAAAAGGTATATAGTAAACCTGCAACTAGGGAACTAAATTCAGAATTCATATTTAAGTATAAAATTAGAAATTGAGAAAAAAAAAGTATTCCCTGCAAGTAATATCATATGGGAAACAGTGGCGTAGCGGAAGGCCCCGCAGACCCCGCATTGCGGGGGGGCCCCCGAGCCAAGGGGCCCCCTAATTTACGCAGCGGCCGAGATAAAGTAATTGTAAAACTGGGACCTCTTTAAAATTATCAGTGCCTTTAAAGTAGAAATGCAAAGAATACCGATATGCGACAACTTGAAATTTGAGTGTTACACATTCTAAGAAATCATCACATTGTGTTATCGAAAACAAAATAAAACAGTCAGTCCAAACAAAGCTATAGTGTTCTCAACCGCCCATATATTTGTTTTGTTTCAGTTATAGGCCACAGCAATAAATCGCATCTATGTTATTAAACATAACTTCAGAAATCAGAAATTTGAAGGGTCTTTATTTAACATTTAGCTTGTTTAGTCTAACTGCATGTTAACTAGATGTAGGGCCCTCAGTCTGTAAGAAATGGTGTAGATGTGTGATTGTTAATAGTTTTATAAAAAGAAAACGAATTTAGTAAATATTGCGGGTAGTTTTTAATTTTTAATTGTTTTTCGTGAATCTGCAATATGTCCAGTGCGGGAAAGAGGTTTTATGCAAGTGGTGCTCAAAAACGGAAGCTTCAAAAAGCAAAAGAAGAATCTGCTAAAAAGAACCTTAAAATAACATCGATGTTTGCGTCAGTACACGATTCTGAAAAACCAGGAACGTCAAAGGACAGCGATGCATCGACATCTTTCGAGAAAACTCAATCTGACGTTAGTTTAACTAATGTAGATGAAACTAAAGATTCAAATATTGATACGTTTAACGTAACGAAAGATACTCAATGCGAAGATGTTTTGGAGGAGACTATTGCAGATAAACTACCTGATCTGAACGATCCGTATCCAACAGATCGTGGTTATTATCCTAAAAATATTTTGAATTTCGACTTAAAGCGAAGTATTGTAAAAATTGGACCATGCAAACCTAAAGGTCCTTTTCTAAAAGATGAGAAAAACAGAAGTGTTTCTGCCACTTATTACATACAAAAAAGTGCAGCTGGACAGATAATTCCGAGGATTTGGCTTTGTTACTCAATGAAATTAAACTGTGCATATTGTCAACCGTGTTGGCTATTTGCTGACCGAAAACATTGTTCCCAAGCTTGGATCGACGGATTGAACGATTGGCAAGGGCTTGCAAAAAAAATAAAAGTTCATGAACTTTCGCAGAGCCATCTGCAGGCTTGTATTGTCTACGACTCTTGGGAAAACGATTCCACAGTTGATGTGCTTCTGACTAATCAATGGAAACAAAAAGTTAATTTTTGGAAGGAAGTTTTAAAAAGAATAATTGATGTGACATTAGCTTCGTGTAATTTAGCTTTTCGTGGACATCGTGAAAAACTATGAGAACTACAAAGCGGTAATTTTTTCGCTATTATTGAACTTTTAGCAAAATATGACAGTGTTTTATCGAAACTTATTGATAAAAATAATAAACTTAAAGTCAACTATTTGAGCCCGCAAATTCAAAACGAACTTCTTACTCTTCTGTCTAAAAATCTATTGAATAAAATTATTTCGAACATTAAACAAGCTACCTTCTACTCAATAATATTAGACACTACTCAAGATATTAGTAAACACGACCAGTTAAGTTTCATCATACGATATGTTTCTATACTGTATGATTCGAATGAGTTGCCAGTGGAATTAACAGTTACCGAGAGTTTTTTAGGTTTTATTCGGGTATCGGATCAGAGTGCTAGTGGTTTAGAAGAGGAAATAGTTAAAACAATTGAAGGACATTCACTTTCATTTAAACATTGCAGAGGACAAGGATATGACGGGGCAAGTGTAATGAGTGGTGTTTATTCGGGAGTGCAGAAACGTATTCGAGATATTGAAAATAATGCTATTTACGTACATTGCGCCACACATAATCTCAATTTAGTTCTTAACGATTCCGTAAAAAATGTGCCAGCCGTTAGAAAGTTTTACGACTACATAGAGAAACTGTATGTATTTTTCAGCGGAAGTATTAAGCGATGGGATCTACTAATGCAAGTTTTACAAAGCGACTGTAGATTGGCACCAACATTGAAGAGACTGTGTCCGACTAGGTGGTCTTCTAGACACGATGCACTTTTTGCCGTTCGATATAACTTCTCTTCAGTACTAAAAACTTTGGCAAAAGTAATTTTAACATCGTCAAAAGCTGAAGAGCGGGGAGAAGCGGGTTCATTGCGGAAATATATGGAAACTTATGAATTCGCACTTTTAACGGTCGTACAATCTAAAATTTTGGAAACGACCGATTTGATTTCAAAAACACTACAATCCCCTAAAGTCGATCTATCGTATGCTGCAAAAATGCTGAAAGATGCAGGAGAAATATTTACACAAATGAGGCAGAACTTTGCTGAAATTAAAAAGGAGGCATCAACATTGGTAGAAAAGTGGGGTATCAAAGCCGAATTTAAAAAGGAAAGACCAAAACTAGCGAAACAATTTTTTGATGAACATTCTAAAGATGAACGGTTGGCAGATCCCGAACTATTTTTTAAAGTTAACGTATTTTATTCAAACCTGGATATACTCATAAGGCAAATGATTGACAGATTCTGTGGTATAAAGGAAGTTGTGCAGCGGTTTAATTGTTTGTTTCCAATGATACTATTTCAAATGGACGAGGATGAGCTCTATGTAGTCGCAAACAATCTTTTTACTCAATATCCTGAAGACATCTCATCAGATTTTCCTCGACAGCTAATATCACTAAAACATATCTTAAGAAAAGAAATCGCAGAAATAAAAAAGTTTTCGGTCATCGAATTCGCACAATTTTTAATAAAAAAACACAAATCATTATTATCAAGCATTCCGGATGTATTGATTGCTTTAAAATTATTTATAACTATACCTGTGACTGTTGCAACCGCGGAACGAACATTTTCTAAATTAAAAATTTTAAAACTTATGTGAGAAATTCAATGGCACAGGAGCGCTTGTCTGCCTTAGCCATATTAAGCATTGAGCAACAGGCAGCAAGGAAACTGGATCTGGATAAAATAATTGACGACTTCGCTAAGGAAAATGTTCGTCGAAGTCGTCGTTTTCAATAGTAAAGGTGAGCGTAATTAATTACCTTTAGTTAATAAAGGGCCCCAAAAAAGTAATCTTGCGGGGGGGCCTCATAAATTTCAGCTACGCCACTGATGGGAAAATACGTAGATGAGTTAAACAATCAAAACAGCTTAACCAATTTTGTAGTTGTCATGAACATAAATAAAAAATAAATTAAAAAGTGGTGATTATACTTTTCAGATGCTACTACCAAATATGTAATACATATATTTATATTAGAAGATTGTAAAATCGTAAAATAAATACCGATTATAGATTCGAAGACTTTCATAATTCTGAAATTGGAAGACTAATCTCACTTCTCCTATCAATTTATTTTTCAATTCCAAAGATGTGAATTTGGAAACTATTTTCAATCCTGGAATCGCAAACCATTCTTGTTTCAAGAGAAAACAAACGGTTCTTGATTTTAGAATTGGGAGATTCTAGAACCGAAAAACGATTTTTGATTCTAGAATCGAGAACCCATTCTTGTGGAATCGATTCTTTTCAGAATCGAGAATCGATTCTTCAAAATTTCCGATTCTTGACAGCACTACGGCGATCGAGTGCCGTACAACGTTTTTGCGCTGTCAACTTTACTTATAAAAATAAAAATACCGTTGAATACTACTGTAAGGAATTAGATTTAATCTTGTTAATTAAGTTAGTTTTGAGTTTTGACGTAAAAAAATACATAATTTTATATGGGTCCGTGAAGTTGGCAGGTTAATGAAAGCACTAACGACAGCAATTACGCCAATCGTTAGTGCTCTTTAGTGCCCTACATTTTCGAGTAAACTAATAAACAAAATCGCCTGCCAGCTTCACGCTTAGCAGGCACACTTTGAGCACTAACAAAAAAATGTTGCCAATCGTTAGTGCCTCGTTAGTACTCTTTAGTGCTCTAATTAAAATATCAGCAAACAAACACATACGTGAGTAATTAAAAAAAATTAGTTGACCGCCAACTTCACGCTCACCAGGCACACATTAAGCACTAACGAAAAATTTGTTGGCAATCGTTAGTGCTTTGTTGGTGTTCTTTAGTGCTTTAAATAATAAACCAGCAAACCAACCCATGTCCGAGAAATTAAGAAAAAACTGTCATCGTCGTCTGTGCGTAGCATAATTAAATTCTAACGCTTTGTATATTATTTATTACCGTTTGGTTTTTTTCAAGAACTAGAGGCAAATACCTTCAAAGTAATTAATCTGTGTCTGAATCTGTGATTTTTACATGCTAATTCAATTATTACTGCATATTCGACGTCCACTTGATTTATTATTAATGCTGCTTGGAGTCTTTTACAATCATCTTTTCTTTTAATAAGAGAAACCTCAAAAAGTGGAACGTTCTCATATTCAAAATTGGTTTTATAGAAATCGGCGAGAAACGTTAACTGCATAATTTTTAATGCATTTGTATTGTGCATATTATGCTACATGCGGCTTAGAAACGCCGGCATAGTGTAGGCATTTTTACTTTCCTATACTTTCAGTATAGGGAAGTATTGATTTCATGCAAAATTTCAAAGTTGAGATTACAACGGAAATAGTCGGGGGGGGGGGGAGGCATGGACCCCAAAAAAGTAATTTTTAAAAAATGTCTGTCTGTGGGTGGGTCTGTGGGTGGGTCCGTTACGCTCCATATCTCCAGAACGGCTGGACCGATTTTGATGTGCTTTGGAATGAGGGGGTATATCAAAAAATCACCGACAAAATAAGCTTTTAAAAAAAGCCGAAACCGGAAGCGGAAGTTAGACATGTTTTTTTGGTAGCATTTTTTTCAGAAACTGAATTTTGGAAATTTTAATAGTGGAGATTAAAGAAGGCCTTGGGACAAATCAAACGATTTTTTACCGAACTTTCTAGCTTTAAAATGGCGGCCGCTACGAATTTTTGAACATTTCGACTTTAACGCCCATTTACTCAAAAACCAGTTATCTGATTGGAATCAACTACATCTTGTTTAGTAGCTCTTCAAGGGTACTATACCATGAAATATAATTAATTTTGAAAATATAAAAACGATCGCAATAACATATTATGCTACAGAATTACGCGGTCTAAAAACGCCGGCTGAGTGCCCATAGGAACTATACCTGGATTCGCATATGTAATTGTAAAGGTTAATATGTAAATATCTTTCTGTATACCGTACGTTATAAAGTTTTATAGTATAGTGTTGCTTCCTTGTTGTCAGCTAGACAATAAAGCACTTAGAATGATCAGAAAACTAATTGATGGTTGATAAGCAAAAAAACATTTTCAACACTTGTTGAACATCAAACTACATTTTGGCAATATTTGTTAAATTATTGACTCCTTATATTTGGCTAATGATGTCATCGATTTTTGTTAATGAAAGGAATTATTATTACATTTTTTGAAAGTTCTTGAATTCGTCATGATTCCCAAAATATAAAGACCGCCGCAAATACTTAGTGCTACCCTATCATAAAAATTATTGCAGCATAAGCCGACCCACACAGTGGCGGATCTTGATTTTGTGGGGCCCCAGGCGCAACCCTACTAAGAATGGGATGGTTCACTAAAATGAACAATGCAGAAAATCATAACGTTTTTTATTTTTGGAATCAATAAAAACATAAACACAAAAATAAGATACGGAAATAAAAAAATAATCACATTCCCATTTAAAAGAAAAAATCACATTCTCAGGTAAAAAAAAATTAACTTTGGTTTTTGAGGATAAGGCACCCAACGATTCTGAGGCCCCCGCTTTGCTGCGGCCCCAGGCACGCGCCTCATGCGCCTGTGGAGTAATCCGCCACTGGACCCACAACATGTTTGCGAAAACTGAATCTAAACTATCTTACGTCTACTTAGATGTTCTGAGGACCCTTAGAAAATGGAATTTATGGCAAACCAATGATCAACGCAAACGCCATATACTCTACCATAAAAATTATTGCAGCGTATGCCGACCCACCACATGTTTGCGAAAATTGCTTTTAGGTAAGAACCCTTAAATGAATTCACAATTGGCATCATTTATGATACTGTCCCTTTTATGTCAATGTTACCTTGCATTTTCAGCAGATGCTTAAACGTGTTTAGTTATGCAGCAACATGTAAATATTGGAACTTACATTCTAAACCTTATAATAAAATTTATTGTACTGTTCGGTAAATAATTTTCTTGAAACGCACATTTATTTTAGTAAATTCTATTGGTTACTGAAAAATTTGGGGATCCAATAACAAAAAAGCTCCTTTAAAAATTATGCTGTAAAGCAAGATAGAGTATTGTATAAAATTCATTTACACAAAATTGTTGCAATTTGTGTTAGGTTTTTTTGCGCTTAGCTCGAATCGCCGTTGGTTGTAGTTCTTGGTATTAGTACGGATTTGAACAAAATTAAAATCAGTTAAATATCGAAGAAGTGCCTTTGTGAATGATAGTGATCCTTAGTGCCTTACTGTGATAACTTCAAACGCCTGGTAAAGGTAGGTAGTAATATTTAAATATACCGTCTATTCTATAAAAACCGCGCCGTGCGACAGGCTGTTATTATACATTTTAAATCAATAAACCATACATCAGATCAAATAACAGACACAATTATAGCTTTTGGCAATGTTCATTTTTTTATAGTTTCAACTGTTTCGAAAATATGGCGCAGTTCTCAATATTTGTAAATTGATGTTGTGAGTTATATGAAGATATTATAAATTATAAAATAAAACTTCAAGCCTTTATAATTTGTAAATTGGTTAGTATTCATTTGATTATCAAAATTGCATCAAATATAATTAAACCTTACACTATTTTTCTAAGTTGTTATTTAGAAAATGGAGCGCATACAAGGAGATCGAGCTGATAGTTTTGTATATGTAGATCCTGATACTCTGCACTTATACTATCGGGATCACATATCGAACGGAATTTCCCGATACTTCGGTTGCATTTCAAATGCATGTGGAGGTCGCGTTATATGGAGATTGGGAGAAGATTTGGAGCATCGACAGCCCCATAACCATGAAGCGCGTCCGATGGAGGTTGCTGTTTTGCGGCTGAAGCAAGTTTTACGGCAACGTTCTGAAAATGAAACTGTTTCATTACGAAACATTTTCATTGAGGAGCAAGCCATACGGCAAGATGTCGCATTGGAGTTGGGTGGTTTTGCAGGAAGAAATAGAAAAATGATGGAGCGTGCTAGGAAAACCGGAATTCCCCCGATTCCAGCGGATTTGGTAGAAATGAACAACTCTCTACGAATTCCAAGGTAATTTTCGGTTACTATTAATTAAATTATTTTCATGGTTCTCCGTGTGAAACTATACCGAGTGTCTCAATTTTATTCTGGGGAACTTCCGGAAATTGACACCAGACGCAAAAATAATAGGAGTTTGCTATATCAAAATATAGATACAGCTACACTTACAGGATGTTCAACTATCATTTTTATTTTAAGTTTTATTGATTTTCCCGAGGAGGTTGGAGGGTCGTTGATGCAATTTTTATAGTACAACTTTTATGTAAATATAACATTTATAAAAAAATTCTTCCAAAATTTTGTTTAGAATAGCCGTGTTCCCATAATTTCAGATTTAAGGTTTAAAAATGTACATTTGCTACAATTTTTAACTAAAAATGTTAAACATTTTTACATATTTTAATAGACGGAATATTTTATGCACCCTAGACGCTCCGATGCCCCACTTGTGTTTTTTGATTAGTTGTAAGTTGTGTATGTACAATTTTTAATTAACATTTTTCATGTTTGTTTAATTTTTCAAATTTTAATTGCAGTGATAAGCCTACTATATACACCCTAGACGCTCCGATGCCCCACTTGTGTTTTTTGATTAGTCGTAAGTTATGTAGGTATGTATCAGTCTTTAATTTTATTTTATATTTGTATAACAGGATTTAAATGACTGATTATTTCTCTCCTATGTATGTACCTATCGTCCTAAATAACATTTTTAATTTCTTTTAACTTTTTTAAATTACTGTTATAGCATTCAGCCCACTTGTCACTACATGCATTCATGTCTTGTTTTTTGTACTTTATGCATGTATAATCTTAAATTAAGTTTTGTATTTTTATTGTAACAATATTTAATTACAGTTACAGTGTTGTGTATACATCTCACCAAGAGCCTCATCAGACTGTGCCAGATATCCTCCAGCTCCAGGCGCGCATAACAAAACTGCTAAACGTGAAACCAAAAGAATTAGAATTATTTATCTTTGGTTAAATTTATGTACTTTAAATTGTTCATTTCTATTCTCGACCTTGTTTATATTATAGTATATACCACCCCAATTATGATCCATTAAATAGTTCCCAGCTTGTACCTTGTAGTATGTATATTATAATATGATAAATAGGTACATTTCATTTTCTCTGTAAAATAATTTTTTTTTAATTTGCAGATTTTGTCATTTTAAACATTTAATTTAGTTTCTCACATTTCTAGAGTTGCTATTCATTGTCGAATTATTTACTATGAACTCACAACATTGTTAAGTAATTTTGTATGTGTTAGGTGTGTGTATACTAATGTATGTACATATATGTTAAAAATGATATGTCAATAAATACTACTTCAAAGTTCATTTATTTTTTATTAAAAAAATCAATAACACTTAAGTAATAATAATAAAGTTATCACAGGTATGTATTTAGTTTCAAAATTGTGATAATGAGTAAGTAGCTACTTTAATAGAAACTGTATCTACATCTTCCGATTAAACATTCATATGTAAATACTAAAGGTCAGTCATCATTGTTTAAACTATGAAAATTGAAAAAAGAAACTGAGTGCTATAATTTTATTATTGCTCAAAAAAGTACTCCCATTATGAGCAAATATGGACATCAACTAATTCAACACTTAAGTATATAATCAAACACCAAAGGGTTTGAATGTAGATAATAAATTATAATAATAAATTGTAATGGTTTATACTTGACATTTTTAGCCACATTTGTATTTATTCGTATAGGACAAGCTGATGTATATTTCAAGAAAATAAATAATATTATTTGCTCTGGAATATATGATATTATAGATTGACTTTACTTCATACCTACACTACAGTTAGACAAAAACAGGCTGCATTTTTATGTTTTACTACCTACTTGTTTCAATTCTTAGGTGTAAAATTGTTTTTTAAAAGCGTTTTAATTGTAAATACAGACAGATAACAATTAATAAACAGGCTAAACAACTGACTGAACTCTAGATTGGCAATTAATTTAAGTAAACTTAACATAATAAAGCGTTACCTATACCAATAATTTATTTCAAAAAATTTTTAAATAACTACTATATTAACTGCTAAATTTGGGAACAGCTTATTATTTAACAGTTTTTCAATCATACCTACAAATATCAAAATTTATAAAATTATTAGAACAATCAACGCAATAATTTATAAAATAAATTATGTCTAATGATAAATTCCAATTAAAACTCCAATAATTAATTAGCTGATGTCTACGAAGTGATAATAATAAACCTCTACAATAATACACGTTTGCTGTTTTGGTTGCATAAGTCTAAAACTTAGAGTTCGTCCTCTTACAACTGCATTTCTAAACTAATTGAGAGCCACTGGACTAACGACCTTGGTTCCGGGCTACGGGTTTCCAGCCTACGGGTTTCCAGCCTACGGGGTGTTTCGCAGCAAGTGCCACCTAACCTTGCAAATTTTAGTGGCCTTTGATTCGGCTACTTCCGCTTTGTTTCGTCGGTAGTCGTAACTTAAACTAGCTCTAATTGGCCGTTGGACAGTGTGGTACACTCTACTAAAAAGTGAAAGTCAATTTATTTATGGTTTAAGAAAAATTGTGGATTTTTTGACAAATTAAAAGGCCGTGCGCCATAAGGTTAGAAACAGTTTGCTTTGAGAAGGGATTAACGATAATTTAGGTTACGTATAAAAAATACAGCAAAGAAACTAGAAATGTAATATAAAACCTTGCTTTTGCTTGAGAGTGTAAGGGCTTCTCGCCTTTTAAACTTATCGTCATTTTTTTTGCAAGGTTAAATGGCACTTGCTGTACCTATCGCACAGTAAAAAAATCAAACCTAGAGCGGCACTTACGTATACACACTGGTGAAAAGCCGCTTGCTTGTAATGTGTGTACCTACTGCTGTTCAGATAAGTCAAGTTTACAGAAGCACTTACGAATTCACACTGGTGAAAAGCCATTTGCTTGTACTGTGTGTAGCTATCGCTGTTCACAAAAGTCAAGTTTACAGAGACACCTACGAACTCAGGTTAAACATCATATGCTTGTAATGTCTGTAACTGACGTTTTTCCTCGAAATCGCACCTACAGCGGCATCTGTGATTGGGTTTTTGGATTCTCAAGACGTGTTTTTCTATTAAAATCTGAAAATTAATTTGATTCGTTATGATATGAAAACATTTATACAGTTCTAATAAAATTTAGAAATTTGAAATTGCTTTAATTTATTTAGTAAATGACAGACATAATCTGTCCGGAACATAAACATACACACATGTCCAATTTGTGAAATTCTGTTTGAATAAATGTTTAATTGTATTTTAATTTTATAAAAATATTTCGAAGGGAATAACGACCCCTTGTTAAGAAATTGGCAGCACACAGAGGTGTTTGCCATCCGTAGCATAGATAAAAAATATATGAATGTATATATTTGTCTACGTTGATTTAAATATTTTTGGGTTAAGAAATGATGGAAATTTACATCTAGCCAGTACAAGCCCTCTGCAGACTCAAGGCGTTGGTTACGTACGGGCGGCGCGCGCTCCTACTACGTAAAAGGTGCTAAGATAGTTAATGTGCTCACGAAAACAGTTATAACAACTTTATTTACAGAGTTATCAAAAATATGCAGAGAATAAAAAATATTTTTTTGATTAAAGCTAACTGATGGGCGTAGTTATACACACGTAACTGCCGGAAAACACGTTGTTGATATTAAAAAGTATCGTCTTTTTTTTAGTTTTTAAAATAATTAAAAATTCTTGCAGATCCTAATAAAGTACTTCAAATAGCCTATCGCACTGATAACAGTTTATAATGATTGGCGTTTGCGTTATTGAATAAATAATTAATCAATTAGAACATTTTCAAAAATTCCTGGAGGGCGTCTAAGTAAAATTTTGGAGGTAAATAAAAAATTAATTTGTAGTTTATTGCAAGCTCTATCGGCTCAGAATGTTTTAAAGAAATGGTGCGGGCAGTTTTTGTGGAAATGTTTTTTGAAAATGTCCAAAATTTTGAGCCACTGGTATATAACAATTTTCATATTTCCAAAAATATTACTTGATTATACTTATTAAGGGCTATCAAATAATTTGATAATTTGTATTAATTGGATATTTTGTTTTTGAGTAACCGGGCATTAAAGTTATAATTTTTAAAAATTCTTAGCGCCCTTCATTTTGGAGATACAGCATTTGGAAAAAAGCATTTGATTTGTATGTAGATGCACTACTACAACGTTATGTATTCACTACTTTAAAAAAGTGTTTAGAAAAATCTATACTCAAAAAACAGATTTAATTTCCGGTACCGGTTCCGATTAACGGCCTTGCGAAGAACTGCAACCAAAAGACTTTCACACACCAAATCTTATGAAAATCGGTTAAGGGGTTCCGGAGATATAGGAAAACGAATGCACCCACCCACGCACGCACCGCCACCCACAGACAAACATTTTTTAAAGATAATTTTTTTGGGTTTCCTAGGCCCCAAAAGCGTATTTCCCTTAAAATCTGAAATTCAAAAATTTGTATGAAATCATAACTTTCGTTACTTCAGTAGAAGTACTGAATTTCCCGGTTTCTCTTCTGTAGTACTTCTTTTGAAACAACAAATGTAATGTTTAGTTCATGCCTGTGTAACTCCACAGGAAAAAATTGAGAAATGTTTAGTTCTACCTCCGTTCACTTCTACGGAACTATAGGGATAAATTTCTACCGTTGGTGGCGCTGCTATCGATGTCACAATGGCTGCGTTGTCGAGTAATCACTTCATTTGTGTACACGTAGGCCAGGTTGTAATACACGACGTGCACGTGACTGGTTCAAAGTTTTTATATAAATCTGAATATTTCTTCGAATTGTAGCTTCACACATAAGTAAAATGAAATATTAAAGCAATACTGTGGGTGTATTGATGATTATTAGTTCAAAAACGCCGTCCTCAAATAAATTAATAAGTTGCTTAACCTAGCATTACTAAACTATTTTTTAAAGTAACATTTTAATGGCCTGAATTCATTTTTGATTTATTTAAGCTGGTTGACTACTAAATTCTTATTTTTCAGGATCATTGAAGATGAAAATTTTATCTTTAAAATCGCTCTTTGAGTCCAAATTCTCGGTGTATTACTGAAGGGGAAACTGTTCTTAATGCTAATCATATATTTACATGTGGAAGTGTGGAGCGCCGTGATAATTATATAAAATTACTCGCATTACGTTTAAAAACGAGTGCGCTAACCACAGATCCACATGAAATAAATACAAGTTTTGATTTAACCGCAGAGGTCAAAATTAAAGGCACTTCATGTACTTGCAAGGCGGGGCAGTCTGAAAAATGCAAGCATGTGGCAGCATTACTAATATTGTGCACAAGGTTGTATACGTTATGTTTAATTACAAAACACAAAGTAAAAACTGAACATTTGATTTATTGGTTTTGGTGTTGTGCGTTACAGGTCGGACATAGAAAAATTTGAAAAGTTTTCTTCGACAGACGTCAAATGTTACTGGAAAATGAAAAAATCTCCTACAACGGAGATGGAGTGCATACCAGCTTCATTATACAAAAACGAACCGTTGGGGGACGAGGATGCAGCAATATAAATCAGCCTTGTTAAGAGTTTTATACTTATTTGAAGTCGTCACCTGCATTATTAAAACAAACTCAGAGCAATATAAATAAGTTTAAAATATTGATATTTTAATTTTTTATTTGTTTTTCTTTTTTTTGTTCATTTGTATGTATAAGTATAACATTAATAAACCAATAAACTGAATGTGTTCTTTAATATTTTATTCACAATAAAACCAATAAAGTCTGTTTCGTACAATATTTTGTGTTTTTATCGATTTTTATTAATTTTTAAAGTACGTCCCGTTTTTGAATGAAAAATAAATGGTCACTTTAGCTATGGCAACCATACACACAACAATTTGTATTGGAAATTTGTTTTTAGCGCTTTCAATATTCATTTTACAACAGATATTAGCAATACTCGTGTTAAAAAACTTTGATACTTGTGTACGCGCGTATATCTGTTCTCAATTATTACTGTTCTTGGCGGCCATTACAGTAATTCAAATTATCAACACGGGTGGCGCTTTGGTTAAAAATTTTCTCCTATGGCGCTGTTTCGGTATCAATCGTAAATATTTGGAAAATTCGCGAACACCAACTTTGAGAATATTTACGTAAAATTTTAGTTCTACTTACACTACTGTCGCTAGTGTAAATACTTTTTTATAATGTAATCTAACAGTTGCATATCTATTACGTAGATGTATCTTGTATCTGTGGTTTAATTGTTTACATAACCTTTAATCCTTCCTATTTGTGGACTTTGATTACTATACGTAATTAATAATTTTGCTGAAATAAACTTCAGAGAATTGAAATCGGTGTTTTATTTAATAATTACAGACATAGCAAAGCATTCATTAATTACTAGTTGCTGCTTATTTTGTGCTAACCTAATCAATCTCAATAGAAGTTCCCGGAAGTCACAGTGTTGTGTAACATGCATCCAGTTTGCAGAACTTGCCTACGTGGAATAGGTGATGATAATCGTCTTTACTTAACAGAAGACTCAGAGTCCTTGCGGGTCAAAACCGAGCTGTCTGTTTGTGTTCCGGAAATTGTAAGATGTTCGTTCATAATACGTAGGTTTATATTTTACCCTGACCTTTTTTTGTAGGTTATCGATATAGTGATAAATCCAGTTGTGTGTTTTAACTGTGTCCAAGCCCTACATTCAGCATACGAATTTAAAGCACAATGTCTGCAAACGGAGGAGCGCATCAATAATTATATGAAGAAGGCAAACCTGGATACGAATTGTGATGTCCCAGTACAAAAGCTTATCGCTTCAAGCGTGCAATCTTGCATTAAGTCAGAAAATAAAACATGTATCAATTCTTGCTCAAACCCCAGCACTAGTGATATTATCGACGACTTAAACAACTTATTGGATGAAGCGCTGCAAACTGCACCAAAATATTGTGAAATATTTGGAGATACAAATAAACGGGAATGGGAAGATGATGTTTTCGATCACTATGTAACTGAACTATATGAAAAAACTGAAAGTGATGAAGAACCAAAATCGATAAATTTAAAAAGCATTACCTCAAAAGAATGTTTTGTAAGATGTGTGAAACTTCCCGATAGTTTGATTAATTCTAAGCTTGAAATAATGCCCTTAACAGAAAATAAGTCAAAAACTGATATAAATAAAAAACTTCCGAAAGGTCAAAGTGGCAAAAAGCAATATGCATGTAATAAGTGTCTGTATAAAAGTGCATACAGGCATAATTTAAAAAGACACATTAGTACAGTACACAATAATGAAAACTTATTGAAGCCACCATTTAAGCTAAATAAACAATATAACCGAGTTGGGAGGCTCTTGAAGTTTAGTAATAAAGATAAGTCGAAAGTGCATAAAAACACTGGTACTGGAGATAAACCCTTTGAGTGCAATATATGCAACTACCGCTCTGCATTTAAAGGCAACGTTAAACAACATATGACAACCCATAGTGACGAAAAACCATTTGCTTGTAAAATGTGTCTATTTAAAAGTGCATACAATTATCATTTAAAAAGACACATTAGTGCGGTACACAATAATGAAAACTTATTAAAGCCATTTAAACTAAATAACCCATATAAAAGTGAATACAAATATTGTGTAAAAGAACATATTAGTAGAAATCGCAGCATAAAATAAACTTTTTAGACCATTTAATTGTGATGTGTATCCATATAAAAGTAAACACTATTATTTGTTAAAGACATTAAAATTCACAGTAATGAAAAGCCATAAGTTTCTAGAATACCTAATTGTAACATCACATTTAACGCATGTATTGCAAAAGTACAAATTTTCTTCCGTACTTAGGTAACGCAATTTTTACATTTTTATTGTGCAAGAAATATTTTAGATATCTATATGTATTACCTATATATAAATAAAAAAAAATTTGATATGTGATAAGTCTTTGTCTGGTCTGTATCCTGTACTTTGGTTTTTGTTTTCTGTAATGATCACTTTTTTCGTTTAATTTAAATGGTAATTTTTTAATGTCTCTTCCAGGGTGTTTGAAAACTTAATACAACAAAAGCTAGAACAAAAAATAAGGCGATTTAACTCAAGACTTATACTTACAAAAAAAAACCTAATACAATCATAACCAAACTTATTGATACCTTTGGTTTGTTATGGAATGCCGTTTTACTTTTCAATAAATATTCATTGCGGCCAAAAAGTATTTTCTTATTACTATCATTATTATGGGCAGCCTACGGGAAGCTAAAAGATATATTTGAAATGAACATACCTCTACACCTGAAACGTCAGTTATATAACCAGTGTATTCTACCGGTAGTTACTTACGGAGCCGAGACCTGGGTGCTCACGAAAGAAATTATAAACAAATTGAGAGCGCACCAGAGAGCAATAGAAAGAAAAATACTAGGAATAACACTAAGAGACCACAAAACAAATACGTGGATAAGAGCAAGAACAGGCGTTAGAGGATATAATAACAAGAGCCGCTTCACTTAAATGGAATTGGGCCGGACAAGTGGCTAGAGGAACTGAAAAATGGAGCGGAAAGGTGATCAGATGGCGACCATGGGGAGAAAGAAGAAATATGGGACGGCCGCAAATGAGGTGGAGTGACGATGTGAAAAGAGCAGCTGCGTTGAATTGGTATAAGAAGGCGCAAAACCGAGAGCGCTGGAAGAGTATGAGGGAGGCATATATTCGCAGAATAGAGAATAGCTGAATGAAGAAGATTATAACGGATTATCTACGGCTGTCGCCGCCTCTCCGTCTCCAGTTTCTGACTCTTTCTGTCGTAGCACATATATTCCTGTCTACTATATCCGTCCGACATCTGGGGCATATTTCTAATTGGTGTTTTAGCGTCTTTTGTTTTTTTCCAAGTGTAAGGTTGCTGGCCTTACGACTCAACCCCCATCCTTGGAGGACCGGGCCAGTTTTTGTTTCACGGTGGGTATTTTATTTCCCCACTACCCTCCGACTCTGCTGGTTTGCAGAGCCGGCGAGCTTCCCCCAATTCCAATGGGGACGCACCCGATGGAGGTAACTGGAAAGTCCCCGCACGGGCAAAGAATATTTTTTAATGTAAAAAACTGTCTAACGTTAAAATTGATTTTATCTGCAACAGTGAGTAAAGTAACCACTTTACTCACTCCTAACAGTGAGTAAAGTGAAAATTTACTCTCTAGTTGACATTACCTCACTAACTTAAATTTGGTACATTTATATTTTGTACTTTGTACTACACGTTATTGAGCAAATTTGCTAATATCAATGTTATCTCTTACCATGAGGGTGAATTTAAGCATTGAGTAATGGGACCATCATGTGGAGCATTTAAATACCTGGGATTTGTTTGAAAAATAAGCTAGGAGGATGTTTTCACTAATGTTTTTAATCCCTTTACCTGCACACTACTGTTGGAATTTATCATATTGAATGTCATATATCTTTTTGGATTTTTCTGGAAGTAAACTCAACACAGCACCATTTGCGGCCTCCAAAATATCCGGTGGTGTACAGTTAAAATCACTTTCTTCACTATTTTCCATAGTATTTACCCAAAAAAATTAAGCAAACCACACAAAAATACAAAATGAAAGAGATTATTTATTTACTGTGTATTGTTACTATGACATCCAGCAATTTTTTTTATTTTGTTTTTCGTTTTCAAAGTAATGTGATGCAAATTGCTATTAGTCAAGTAAGCAATTTTATGTTTTGTTTCAAAAGCATTGTGATGCAACGCTTTCATTTTTTAAAACGTTTATTTAAATATTTTTGAAAATTGTAGGTACATATTATTCTGTTGTGGATAAAATTTTATATAGAACACATGACTAAAGTGTCTTTTTTTGATTTCGCAGACTTATATCACTCGCTGACGCTCGTGATATAAACTTCTGCTCGATCAAAACAAGTTCCACTCTACTCACTTATACTATAAATAATTATTTTACACTTTTACCAATCTACAAATATGTTTGAATTTCCCGCTTCGTACGTTTGCAATAGTTCTTTTGAAACACAAACACAATGTTTACATAACCTTATAATCTTGCTTATCTATGGACTTTTATTACCATATGTAATTAATAATTTTGCTCAAATAAACCACAGAGAATTGAAATCAGTGTTTATTTAATAATTGCAAACATAGCAAAGCATTTATTAATTACTACTTGCAGTTTATTTTGTGCTAAACTAATCACCCTCAATAACAGTTTGTGGAAGTTAGTTTTGTATAAAATGCATCCAATTTGCAGAACTTCTCTATGTAAAATAAGTGATGATAATCGTCTTTACTTAACAGAAAATACAGAGTCCTTGCGGGTCAAAACCGAGCTGTCCGTTTGTGTTCCGGAACTGGTAAGATGTTCATGAAACGTAGATTTATATTTTACCCTGATTTATTGTAGGCTATCGATAAAGTGATAAATCCAGTTGTGTGTTTTAAATGTGTCCAAGCTCTACATTCAGCATACAAATTTAAAACACAATGTCTGGAAACGGAGAAGCGCATAAATAATTACGTAAACAACACGAACCTAGATACAAATTGTGATTTCCCTGTACAAATGCTTGAATTTTCAAGTTTGCAATCTTGCATTGCACCAGTAAATAGAACATTTACAGATCCCCGCTTGAAACCGTCCCCTCATGATATTATCGACGACTTAAACAATTTATTGGATGAAGCACTGCAAAATGCACCAAAACACTGTGAAATATCTGGAGAAAAAAATAAGGATGTGGAATGGGCAGATGATTTTTTCCACCAATGTGTAACTGAGCCAAATGAAATAACTGAAAGTGGTGAAAATCAAAAATTGATTAATTTACAAAAGGTGACCTTAAAAGATTGTTTTGTAAGATGTGTGAAACTTTCTGATAATTTAATTTATTCTAAGCATAATATGATGTCAATAACACAAAATACGCCTAAGTCGAATAAAAAACATCGAAGAGGTCAAGGAAGTAAAAAACAATATGTTTGTACAATGTGTCCATATAAAAATATATACAAAAGTAAGTTGAAAAAACATATTAGAAGTATTCATAGTAAAGAAAAATGTAATGAAAAATCGTTTAAACAATTTGCCTGTGCAATATGTTCATATAAAGGTGCATCGAAAGACAATTTAAAAAAACATATTAATAGAATGCACAGCGATAATAGATTTTTCAAGCCGTTTGCGTGTTATATGTGTTCATATAAATGTACAGACAAACAAAGATTAAACAGGCATATCAAAATTCACCTAACTGATAAATTTTCCACACCATTTCCTTGTAAAATGTGTTCATATACAGGTGCATCAAAAAGAAATTTATATGGACATGTTACTAGAATACATGGCGATAAGCCGTTTGTTTGTAATATGTGTCCTTTTAAAAGTACATACCAATATTTGTTGAAAAGACATATTATAACTCATCACAATGAAAAAGCTATAAGTTCGTCGGATATGTAACAACATCACATTTAATAGCATTAGAGAAAAGTGTTTCAAATCATTCCAATGTAGTTAATAGATATTTTCGTAAAGCAAGATTGGATCTTGTCCAGGAGCTATATCATGATACACGAGACAATAAAAAATACATCTACTATATTTATGTGTCAATTATTTTCTACACGTAAGTCACAAACTATATTTTTATTATAACTTATATTTGTGTATAAATAAATCATACGTTCAACTAACATGTAAAGGTCCTATATGTAGTTATTACCAATAAAGAATTTTTAACATGGTCTGTATTGAGCTTATTTTTCTGCGTTGTGGGTAAAGACTTAATTAAAGAGCACTTCTTAGGTCTAATCTAAGCCGTGCCTTATGATTTAGATAAGGGGGCCGGCAACCGGCGGCGCACATCTGCATTTTGTGGAGTTCATGGCGAAAATGAAATCGTACCTTAGCCACGTCATTCACAGTGTTGGTGTAGCACAAAGACGTGATTACTGCTATGGCATCCCATTATCGTTAAAAACATTCTGAAGTGCATAAACACCATTAAATGCAAAAAAATTTAAATGTTGGTGACGATTATTTTAACGCAGTTGTGTCAGTTCTGAGTCGCATTAAAAAAATTGTTAAAGATTTCGCACTATTATTTTGCTACACCGACATAACGGCAATGTTGAAAGGACTAACGAAAGGAATTTTTTTGTCGTAGACAACGTGAAAAGGCTGCGGTAGAACATAATTTACTTAGGACTGCTTTATGTGTAGTAGCCTACAACTTTCAAGATAGGACATGTTGACATCTCAAAACGAAATATGATCTTCTCATCAAAATCAGCAAGTTTAAAAAATATATCACCGCAAGTTGTACCTATAACTAAAAGTCATAATGTTATTGTGAAAATTTTGTTATTTTTTTGTGAAATTAAGTTTTTGTTGCTTGCTTTTCAATTTTTTTATACATAGTACATTATGATTAAACACGCCTCGTTAAATAGTAAAAAATATTAAAATAAATAAAATAAAAAGGGGTACAGGACGGCCTGCAATTTGTGCCTGTATTAGGTCTATTTTCTGAAGTTACGTCACTTCTTGGGTCCAGAATCATTAAGCATCACGCTAAATGAATGTAAAGGTGTAAACAAGAAAAATAAAATTAAATAAATAAATAAGTGAAATTTAATCAGTCCCTACGAGTTATCGAGAAAAACAGAATCTTTTTTTCCAGATTATCTACGTATATCGATAGTCTTATCGATGGTTCGGGTTATCGCAACCTGTATTTGATCAATATATTAAAAGAATGGTATGATTTAATGTTTTTTCACTAAAAAAATGATTGCATTGCTTTACTACAGAATCTATGAGTGCGTTTATCTCGACGACTCCATCGGATGGAAACTCCATCCGATCGTGTCCATCCACTTGAATTTTGCGAGATAAACCGTTAAGCGTGAAACTTCGATCGGATGCGACACCTAAATTCAATCTGGGAGTTTTGTGGGCTTGAATCGAGTGAAGTGGATGGAAGCGTAAGATTTTCACGACACAAACATGATTGACTTGAGTTGACAGATCAGATGTTTTATGTATACCTAAGTTCATGTAGATATAGTTTCCCGCCAACTGTTTGTGAGGTTTAGGTTACGTGTGTAGCACGTTGATTTCTTGATTGTAGGTGTAAAATAAATAAAATTATAAAAATAAAAATCTCAATGAATAAAGATATTAATCTTAAATGTTACTGTATTTTCTATAAAATATTACAATATTTGTATTAAATATTTGTTTTTCTTTCCCTTTGAAGTGCATCAATTTTTGCTCTTCGCCTTTGACGCCACTTCACGAAAAATACAGTATTATTAAAAAGATTGCACATTAATAACTGCAGATGGAAAAGCATAAACATAGTAGTTGCTTTCTTTGGTAATAATTTCATTATAATTATAAACAAAAATACCGCGCAAACTTTTAAAGAAATGAGGTTATGTACAATTGGAAAGTTAAGCAATGTGAAGTTGGCTTAACGATAGCGCTGTCTTCGTCTTCTGTTGCATTCGTCACTTTTCAATTGCAGCGGACTAATGTAAGGATTCATTAATCCGCTAAAGTGGATACCGACATATACACTTTAGTTTGAAATAAGGATTGACTCGACACGATCGGATGGAGTTTCCATCCGATGGAGTCGTCGAGATAAACGTACTCTATTATAACTAAAGTTTTTTAATATCCCGCTTTCACTTCAACAGAAGTTCATTTGTACCACTATAACTTGAACATAGCCTTAGATTTTTTATTTTTGTACAACTAAACCTCATACAATTTAAACCGGTTATTATTTCTCAATTATAAAAATAAAGAATGTATTAATCGCTACTTCCTACAAACAAAATGCATCTAATTTGCAGAACTTGCCTATGTGAAATAAATGACGATAACCGTGTTGTGTTATCGGAAGATAAAGAGTCCTTGCGAATCAAAACCGAGCTGTCTGTTTGTGTTCCAGAAATTGTAAGACGGTCATAACACATTGATTCATATTTTACCCTGACTTATTTTAGGTTGTCGGCATAGTGATAAATCCAGTTGTATGTTTTAAATGTGTCCATGCCCTACATTCAGCGTATGAATTCAAAATGCAATGTTTGCAAGCGGAGGAGCGCATCAATAATTATGTAGGAAACATAAACCTGGATACGAATTGTGATGTTCTTGTACAAATGCTTAAATTTTCGACCTGCACCGCATCGGTAAATAAAACATCTATCAATCCTTGTTTGAAACCTACTGCTCATGATATTATTGACGACTTAAACAACTTATTGGATGAAGCCCTGCAAAATGCACCAAAACGTGAAATATTTGCAGATAATAATGTGGAATGTGAAGATGATTTTTCTAATCCACAAGTTATTGAAACATACGAAATCATTGATAGTGATGAAGATGAAAAATCGACAATTTCGCAAAACAATTTGACCTCAAAAAAATGTTCTGTGGCATGTGCGAAACTTCCCGGTGATGAAGAAACTAATTCTAAGGTTGAAATAATGTCAATAACGCAAAAGAAACCCAAGTTAAATGGTAATCGTAACGTATCGTTTGCTTGTCACATGTGTTCATATAAAGGTACCAAAAAACAACGTTTAAAGGCACATATTACCAGAATTCACGGCGATAAGCCGTTTGCTTGTCAAATGTGTTCATATAAAGGTGTCACAAAAAAACATTTAAGGGGACATATTAGAAGACGTCACAGCGATAAGCGTTTTGATTGTAACATGTGTTCATATAAATGTACATACAGGTATTTGTTAGAAAAACATATTATAACTCATCACCGTGAGCTAAAGCCATAGTTTGTAGGATATGTAATCACAAAATGATGTTGAGCAAGATATACTGTTGCAAAATTGTTTATATACTGGTATCTTTATTCTTTCTGTTGAAATCTTATTTACTTTGGTTTAGGCATATGCTATAGTATATTTTTGTTACTTTGCTTAAAAATCTTATTCCGTTTTGCATAACTATGTTTTATTAAAGTTTATTTTGTTTGTTTGCTCATATGTATGCTGTACAGGGTGGCACATTTTCCATGCAATATATGGGTACATATATTATCGAAATTCACAGCGATAAGAGGTTTTCTTGTAATATGTTTCCATATAAATATGCAAAGAATTCGAGTGGTCCAGTTGTAAGAGGATCAATAAATGTTGTGAGTTATATTACACAAGCGAGAGCCTACCCGGAGTGAAAGTCCTCGACACCTTCGGGTATAAGAGGTGAAAGATAAATATGCATATAGATATTTGTTAGAAAGACATATTATAATTCATCACAGTGATGAAGAACCATGAGTTTCTACAATACGTACTTAACATAACATTACATGTAACGCCATGTATATTACAATAATTTTTACATTTTTAATGCTTATTACCATTAAAGATATTTTTGATCTGATCTTTCATTTTGTTCTTTTGTGTAATGCTTATCTCTTCTGTGAATGCTGCATCGACATGTTTCATGACCTCTGTATCTTTCTCCGATTTATGGTGACCTTGGTCGGTCTCTCGAAGATCTTTCTCTGTAATTGGAGATCCTTGCATGATTTTTGAAAATATTGTTTGGTCCACTGAGAGCTTTGGTCAGTGGCTTGAAGATCCTTCTTGTTCTGTGAAAACTATGTATTTCGGGGCTTATGGAACCCAGAGAAAACCCAAAGAAAAGTGGGTAAAAATGTAGCTATCCAAGTGGGTGGGTGGATATGTTTCAAAATTTTAACAGCATAATTTAAATGTTTCATATTATACTATTTTCTTTGTAAAAAGGCATTCGTGTATGAAAAATATACCATTAGATTAAAAAATGCAAAAACTTATTGTGGGATTGTTGGCTATACAACATGATGTTATGAGTGTTGGAACCAGTGGCGGCCGACACAGGAATTTTTTTTTCTATTTTTAACTGTTTATAAATTTTATCTAATTGAAAATCCAAGAAAATAAATTTTGTCGAGATCGTTAAGTAGCACAAAGTTGGTTACAATTGGTACAAAATGAAATATAAATATTTTTAGAACAGCTAGTAGAGCGCGACCTTGGAGGTTGGAGCGAGATTTACAGCGGATTATGGGAACATTCAGTAACTGCCGTGTGGTTTTGTTTATTATGGTATAGTTTGTTCCGAATAGCCACAAAAATCGAGAACCTCCAAGGCCAGATTTATTACTATCGCAGTGTGAAACGAATAAAAAGAAAAATAAAAGTTTATTAATAAGTTCCAGCATTACTTCATTGAAGTTCACATTAATATAATATAAAAAAACCCGTTGAAGTTAAGAATTGTGTTATTAACAATAAATTAATATAAACTTCCAACGAAGTAAAGCTAGAACTCATTAATAAAGTGATGTCATCTTCGTTAGAAGAACAAGCTAAAACGTACAAGAAAATCATGATCAAACATGGTGTAATAACACAGAACGTTTGGTTTAATCATCATATGGATGCAAATATAGAAAACCAAGATCAAGTTATAAAGATTTATTATTCCTTTAGCAACACCAACTGTTTGTAATATTTATAAGGTTAAAGTGACTCTGCCTGGATTTGAAGGGAAATCACCGACGTCGATCGTGAAAAAGTAAAAACACACTAAGTAAGTGAAAGACGTTTAAATAATTTTTTCTATTTTGGTTCTTTACTGACTACTTTATGAAACTCATTTGGATTTCATAAAGCAACTCCTAAAAGAATCCAAAATTTTATTTTGTTAGGTTGGTGACAACCATGTGACAACAAAACCTTCACGCGTTATAAACATAACCTTCAAATTGTAAGTTCTAAAAATTAAGATTATTTAGCGTATTTTCCGCTACTTTGTGTAGCTCGGGTGGGGTGCAAGATAAATCTTCTTTCATCTTATCTTCAAATCTTAGGTATTTTAAAAATTAACTCACTTTCAAATTGTTTGTCTAAATTTTAATTTGACAGTAGTTTGAATTGTTTGAAATGTGTTTTAAATGTCACCAACAGCCACATAACCAAAACAAAATACAAAAATTTTCCTAATCGATTATATTTTTAAATTAAAATATAAAATAAGGTAATTTTTAACTTTTTGGGCCAAAATAGAAAAAATAGTATAAAATACACGTTTCATAAGACATTTAAGCGCACTTGTCCATTAGAAAACTCGCCGCATGCGGCTCGTTTTCTAACTTGGACGCGTGCTCTAAAATCATGTCTTATGAAACTTGTTTTTTAATATACTATTGTCGAATTCTCAATGGTTGATAAAATAAATATAATGTGTCATATTGTTTGAATGTAACTGAACACAGTAAGAATGTCAGAAAAAAAGTGACAAATTTTTAGAAAAATAATAGACTGTATTAAATTTTGCGGTATGTATGAAAGTGCTTTATAAGGCCACGATGAAAAAGAAACAAGTGTAAATACGGGTATTCTTCGAGGATTAATAAATTTAATGGCACAAATTAACCACTTTAAAAGAGTACATTCAGAAAACCAATAACAGGGTTTTCATGAGTCTATCAAAAACTATACAGAATCATTATTAGACTATTTTGCAGCTTGTCGTAGTTTAATTCTTCCTAAAAATTAGCCAAACTAGTTATATAGATTAAAAGCTTAAAAAAGGATTGAGATGATCAAACCAAACAAAAAATTGACCCCATTATCTACATGTACGTCCCTGGTGGCATTTTTTTTTGGAATATAATTATAACCAATAAGGTTAAGGCATGAAAAATTTCGGTAGAATATTCCAAGCCATTGCAATTTTTTGAAATAGCCAAAAAAATAAAAATTATAACGCCTAATATCTCAAAAACTTAGCTGTTACGGAAACATGTTTGTTAGAAGTTTTTGGTCTTACTTTTAGGTAAAGAATCTGCCTCTGAACGGAGGTCCATATTTTTCAAAACACCCTGTATAGAAATACTATTTTATATACGTTATATCTGTCGTTTATTATCATTTAATTAAGATTACTGATCAACGTTATTTATTTAGAACCAATACAATAATACAGTACAACTATATGTGCAACTATAGTTGTATCTTAGATGCACGTCATCACATCGAATGCTTATCTTACAAAAATTATGCATTATATTTGAAATAAATTAACTAGTGTGGTTTTTTTCTACACAATATGATGTAGGTATAAACATTTAAGCAAATCTTTTGATGAACATGTTCAAAACAAAGTTTGTTGAGATCGTTGGCAGTGCGAAGTTAGTTTCAATTAGCAGCGAGTAGAGCGCCTTTGATAGTTGAAGCGATACACCGTATCAATACACTTCCCTGCCATATAGGTTGCCGTAGGGGCAACTACAAAACTGCTACAGCATGTGCCACCTAACCTTGCAAATTTTAGTGGGCTTTGATTCGGCTACTTACGCTTTGTTTCGTCGGTAGTCGTAACTTAAACTAGCTCTAATTGGCTGTTGGACAGTGTGGTACACTCTACTAAAAAGTGAAAATCAACTTATGTATGGTTTACGAAAAATTGTGGATTTGTTGACAAATTAAAAGGCCGTGCAAGAAGAATTTTCAAAAATCAATACTTTCCTATTTTGGCGTATGACAAAATAATAATGACATAAATAATTAACAGTAACTAGATATTATACTACAGACTAATAAGTCTTATGAGCCACTGCTTAAAAATATTACTAAAAGTGATGCAGAATAGAATATACAGGAAATGCGAAGAAGTAATAAGTGACACTCAATTCGGTTTTAGAAGCGGATTAGGAACACGTGAAGCTCTCTTCTGCATACAGGTGTTTATGCAGAAATGTAGAGACCAGCAAAAAGATGTGTATCTATGCTTTCTCGATTACGAGAAAGCATTTGATAAGGTACGACACATCAAACTCATCGAATGCCTGGATAAAATCGGATTAGACGAAAAAGACATAATGCTAATTAAAAATCTCTACTGGAACCAGCAAGCCAAGGTAAAAATAGAAGATGTCACTACAGGAAAAGTAGAAATAAAACGCGGCGTACGCCAGGGGTGTATATTGTCCCCAATGATATTTAATGTATATTCTGAAGTAATATTTCAAAGAGCCTTAGAAGATACCCTGCTTGGAATCAAAATGAATGGAGAATTAATAAATAACATCAGGTACGCGGATGACAGCATATTATTAGCAGATAGTCCCAATGCACTTCAACAATTAATAAATAAAGTATATGATGCAAGTAACGAAATGGGTCTAACCATTAATACAAACAAAACCAAAATAATGGTCATAAGTAGAAACCAAAGAAGAACGATCTTCACAGTAAATGACGTAGCACTAGAATGTGTGAAATATACAAATATTTAGGCTGTTGGTTAAATACGGAGTTAAATTCAAATATGGAAATCACATGCAGAATAGAAATGGCAAGACAAGGCTTCATAAAAATGAGGTCACTTTTAACTGACAAGAACTTGAATTTACAAATCAGATGGAGAATGGTAAAAGGATACATTTGGTCAATACCTCTTTATGGAATGGAAGCCTGGACCTTGAATCAAAAAGATATAAACAAACTGGAAGCTTTTGAAATGTGGTTGTGTAGACGGATTCTTAAAATTTCATGGACAGAAAGAATCACAAATCAGGAAGTTCTACGTCGCATGAAAATAGATCGTGAACTCCTTTGCACTATTAAAAGAAGAAAGACAGCATATTTGGGCCATCTACTGAGAAATGATAAATACCAACTACCTCAGTTAATAATGCAAGGAAAAATAGAAGGCAGGAGGGGAAGAGGAAGAAGAAAGACGTGCTGGCTAAAAAACATAAGAAATTGGACAGGAATGAATGTGCAACAAATATTCAGAACCGCAGAAGATAGAGAAACGTTTGCCAACGTAATCGCCAACCTCTGATCCAGAGAAGGCACCGAAAGAAGAAGAAGATATTATACTAGCTTTCAAACTACGGGATTGCTTTTGCTTGAGAGTGTAACAGATTCTCGCCTTTTAAACTTATCGTCATTTTTTTGCAAGGTTAAATGGCACTTGCTGTACCTTGGAGAAACTATGAATGACCTGCACAAGCATTGGAAATTTACAGCGTTACAATCACGTTACAATATACGAGGATAGAGGGCATGAATATTCGTTTCCCTGGCAAGTCTGTGTATATGTGTTATGTGTCATGCGCGCGGGATGCATAAATTCGTAAATTGTAGCCGCGTAACTCTCTTTTATCTATGGGGTATTGCCAAATGACGTTTTATATATCTTTTAGGCGCGTTGTCCGTTGCGCGTAATCGTTCCAATTAGTTTTTAACTGAACAAAACAAATCAGAAACTGTGCAAATATTATGTGCAGCGTTACAAAGATTCATATATACTATTACCTAAAATTAAAAAATTAAAGCAAACAAATATTACAGAAAACTATTTCATCAAGTTTCTTAAAGAATCTTATTGTCAAGCAGAATGTTTATACGTGAAAAAATTATTGAATATAAACTTTTTTTTTATACCGGAAGTTATAAATGTAAACGTACCATAGACGTTG
Source organism: Ctenicera cuprea (assembly GCA_958336395.1). Lineage (NCBI taxonomy): Eukaryota > Metazoa > Arthropoda > Insecta > Coleoptera > Elateridae > Ctenicera > Ctenicera cuprea. The sequence continues at coordinate 4,228,116 of OY284489.1, read as the reverse complement.
GTACGCAGAGTGAGAGACATACAGGGTTGCTTGCTGCAAGCAACCAATTTTTTTGTTTCTTCATAGAGCTTGGCATTTAGGTTGTCGACGCGAATCGGGTGGACGTACGTATAAAATAAGACCTTGAAAGGTGTATAAGTGTTCAACTTTATTATGTATTTTGGAGATTAGTTTTGAATGTATTTAATTGAATAATTCTTATGTTTATCTTAATTAAACAGAGTTATCCACACAAGAAAAAAAGTAGAGGTGGTTAGTGAAAAATAGCTAACCTTATACTAAAAAATTGTACTTTCTTGCTTTTTCAATCGTTTTACGCGGTACTAATCTCCGTTCTTCTTTTTTGGTAATAATTTCTAAATATAATAGGGTAGTTTGGTGCATCTAATATTTTCATGCCAATGCGTCGATACGCATAGCATCTAACCTGCACTAATATTCCTATGAAAGTAGGTCAGATGTAGTACAGTAGTTCACATTCGTGTAATAGTTTTAATAACCTTCTAACCTATTTTGACATTTCTAAAGTTACTTGTTTTGCTGAATTGTGAATTAAAAATGCATTTTTGTAGAATCTGCTTAAAAACGACAACTGATTTAAATTTTGTGGCAATCAAGACGCATGACTTCTCACAAATTAGGATGCAGCTTTCGGTTTGCGTTCCGGAAATGGTATAAATAATTCTTTATAGCTAATTTATTCATTAACTGTTCTTTGTTTTTTTTTAAGGTTGCTGGTTTAATGAAAGACCCAATTATCTGCCTGTTTTGTATGAGTGCTTTGCGTTCGGCTTACAGTTTTAAACATCTGTGTTTAAGCACCGAACAACATATTCAAAATTATAGTCTTAAAGTTTCACATGTTAAAAGCATTGACATTGAGGATTTATTATTTGATTTACAACGTGGTACAAAAAACAGTGTATGTGAAAGTAATGGTGATTGTAAAAATACAATAAAAGAAGCCTTTGAAACAGTTAACACGAATTTATTGTTTTCGAATGGCAATCTTAATGAAGTAAATGAAGATATTACAATAATAGAAGAGGATACTGCTATACAAGAAGTGGAATCCTCATATGAAGGCTTTGAGGATAACTTATTTGATGAGAAAAGTGAAGATCACACAGCTGAAGCGAAGAGTATCAGTAATGAACTTCCAATTTTGCAAACTAGCATTGAAACTCCGAGTTGATTTGTGAAACTTACAAGACTTGCTGATGATATTGTGCTTAAACATAACAGATTCATTTGCAAGATATGCAATTTCACAACTAGAACTAAATACCAGTTAAAAAAACATAAACTCGTTCATGAAGAAAAAAAAATATCTTTCATGTGCTTCAAGTAACTTTCATACTGTACACAGAGGTGCATTAATACGGCACGTGCGAACTCATACTGGTAAAAAGCCATTTGCTTGTAATGTTTGTATCTTTCGCTCTTTACGAAAGTCAAATTTACATAACCACCTACAAAAAATTCATACTGGTGGAAAGCTATTTGCTTGTAATGTGTGTAATATTCGTTTTGCACAAAAATCAAGCTTGCATAATCATTTACGAATTCACACTGGTGAAAAGCCATTTGCTTGTAATGTGTGTACCTATCGCTGTTCATTTCAGTCAACGTTACAAAGGCACCTACGAATTCACACTGGTGAAAAGCCATTCACTTGTAATGTTTGTACCTATCGCTGTTCACTTCAGTCAAGTTTACAGAAGCATCTACGAATTCACACTGGTGAAAAGCCATTCGCTTGTAATGTGTGTACCTATCGCACAGTAAACAAATCAAACCTAGAGCGGCACTTACATATACACACTGGTGAAAAGCCGCTTGCTTGTACTGTGTGTGCTTATCGCTCTTCAGATAGGTCAAGTTTACGGAAACACCTAAAACTTCACACCAGTGAAAAGCCATTTGCTTGCAATGTTTGTAATAATCGCTTTACACAGAAATGCAACCTACAGAAGCATCTACGAATTCACACTGGTGAAAAGCCATATTCTTGTAAATAAATTAAGAAAAACATCTATCAATATTGGAATGGTAAACCATCGTTGAAAAAAAAACTAGGACATGAACATTTTTCATTAGTAATACGCAGTACAATACAGTAAGAGGTTTGAATGTATTGGTTAAATTACAAAAATTGCTCGTTGTGCAGTAGCAAAAAATGTATCAACTTTTGCAGACAAAATAGGATTGCGAAATACTTTGTCTGGCCTTTGTCATACATTAAAAACAGCTACATTTTATGTTTTCATAATATTTTGTATCCTATAGGTATAGGCATAAGATATTGACTACTTTTGGGCATGTCACGTCAATCGTTTCTGTGCTCGCCCACATAATCTCGAAGCCCCTGTTAGACCTATATTGTAATAGATACCAATGATTTATATAAGAAAAAAGAATTTGAAATAAAATATTTGAGACAAGCAAGACTATTTGTGTGCGTTTGCAATGTGTTCGATTGAAAACAATTCAGAATATAGACAATTTTAATCAACTTGTTATCAGGTATTTTATTACCCAATTAAAAAGAAAAGCAGATTTACTGGGTATATAAAACCGTAAGCTAAGTACAATTTTTCAGATTTGTAATTACAAAAAATGTTTTACTAAATGTACGTGTTAATTTTTTCTAATTTATTGTGTATGCTTCAAACATAGTATTTAAATTTAACTAATTTGTTATTACTAAAATATGCTTGCCCTCCCACAAAAAAAGTTTACCAGCCGCTACTGTTAGGCACCTATGAATGCTGTACTGCAAAACATTTACCACAACCTTCTATATTTTACAAGCCGTGCTATAGTAAACTTGGCAACATTGCCAGTAGGCTGAAAATTGATAGAAACGCATGCACTGATGTATTTGTTTGTTGGTTCCTTATTCATTTGGTGAAACGTTTAAAACTTGTAATAAGTGGTGTTGGTGTACCTGAAGACTATAAAAACACTGAATTAAAAATTACGGTAAGTAGCAAACAATGATCGTTGGCGTTTAAATAATTTTAATAATTATTACTTGCAAATACACATATTTAGGTTATGTTTTAATTACCATTATTATGTATTTGTTTTAGATGCCACGAAAATGTTGCGTCCCAGGCTGCAAATCTAACTATGATTCTACATTAAAAGAAAACCTGCAGTGTCTCACAACATTCTCATATCCAAAAAATGAGGAAATCCGACGTCGGTGGCTACTAGCTATTCCTCGAAAAGATTGGATTCCCACGTCAAGTTCTGTTGTTTGTTGCAAACATTTTTATGAGATGGACATTATTCGTTTTGACAAGTTTCTGCAGCCTGATGGAAGCTGTACACAAATTGCATTGAGGTACCCAAAGTTAAAAGAAGTTGCTGTACCGTCCATTTTCCCAAATTTGCCAGCATATTTGTCGACTCCAGCTAAGCCAAGTAGAGTAGATCCTGAAACTCGACGTCGTAACATCTTGAAGGTACATTCTGAACGAGTTTCAAAATTTTTGAAAGCAGATGATATTTCTGATTTTAATGATTTAGTTACTAATTACAGTGAACAGGTTAATATTTTTAATTGGGAGGTAAAACTTACAGGTACTCATATTCATTTTTTTATTATTAAATTTGAACAGCCCTTGACAATAGAAAGTAGCATAAGTATTGATAAAGAACTTTGTATTAAGATTTATTTAGGAAAAAACGAATTATCATGTAATGATTTAAAGTGGATTCTGTCATGCGATTTAAGGTTACGCAAATGGTCAGAGCTGACTAATATTTTATCTAGATATAAGTTGCAACCGGAGAGTAGTATTAAACCTTCTGTTACAAATTTTGTTGAAAAAGGTTTGCAGTATATTGAAGAAGCTAATGAAATATGTGAAGAGGAGGATGATTTTCCCTATCGCAAGCAGTTGGCCATAATAAAAGACCAATTAAAAATAATTGTTTTTAAAAAACACACCTTTTGTCGATCAAGTACTGAAGGATATAATGACTTGTAATTTAATTTATAAGCTTGCTTTATAAGACACTTCTTTTCTGTTTGGTAAATAGTTTTAATATGTTGAAATTTAGCATACTTCAATTCTTCTCCGCCAAATTCTAGATAAAGAAAAGTTTGGTCGAGATTTTTTAAATTTAACCAGTTTTTCCATATGTTCTTAAATATATGTACAAAATCATACACAAGAAATATTAAATTGTCTGCATAATTATGATTTATAAAACTGTATGCCGAGGGCGAAAAAATTTTAAACATGACTCTGTTTATTGAATGGTTGTCAGTTATTATACAAATTACTACAAAACCGCAGTCTTGAATAAAATCAGTGATGTGATTTTACCGGTAAAATAAAAAACGGTAAGTAAAATCATTATTTTAGCGGTAAAATACCGGTAAAATTAATTTCACGTCAAAAATGATGTCATTGGATTTCTTATGAAAAACCATTTAGTTTGATACTAGATACTCGACAGGTCTACTTAATACTTGATACCAAAACACAAAAATACAATTATTTATAGTTTATAAAAATATAACGGTTATGTAACTTACAGTTACAGTTATAATTATTAAAGTATACCTAAATTAAATACAAAGCAAAATGTGATAACGAAAATAAAAAATATGAAGATATAAATCGCAATAAACATTTAGATAAAATAAACATATACATATAAACATAAAGTTAAACAAACTTAATAAATGTAATTGATGTAACTTTTAATAACAAAAATAAAAAATATTTAATATATATTATTATATTATAATATGATTGGTTTAAAGAAATTAATCTTTATTTAGGTTTCCTACCACAAAACATTTCTGACCCTTTCCAAGAAAAATAATGTTTTGTTTTGGAGTACGACGAATATCTGCGCCTGCGCGCGGCAAATCGAAATGATTTTACCATTTTACCGGTAAAATGTGATTTTACTTTACCGGTAAAATACCATTTTACCATTTTACCGATTGGTAAAATACCGAGACTCACATCACTGAATAAAATTAATGATTTTTTTAGTTAACACAACCATATCTTCCCCCTTGATGTTATGCACTGGTAATAGCTTTACAACGTCCTTAAAACTACCAAAAGCAGATGATATCATAAATGTTAATATTGTTTTTGCTAATTCATTATCGTTAGTAGCTGAGCCAGTAATACTTTTGGCCCTGTAATCCAACCGAGGTGATATATAAATTTCATCAATTAACAGTGACACAACTTTTTCATTATCAGGCAATGATTTTAATCTATTTACAAGATAATTTTTGTTATTATCATCTGAACCAGGTGAAACATGCACAGAGGATGATATCAATTGCAAATATCTTTTATGAGGAAGGACAAAAATATCACGCAATAAATTATAACAGCATGCCGACTGGGAGTATAACATAAAAGCCATTATGATAGTTGCAGTGGAATACCTGCACTTGGCCGATAATATATTTCATCAATCGACAATTGCTGCTTTAAAAAATAATACAAACTACAAGGATACTGCGGAGTTTTTAGAGATTATCAGAAAATGGTGGGATATAGTTAATAACACCAGCGTTATAAAAGGAATCATAAAAAAGAACGATTGGTGTAAGCCTTTTAGAAGTTCAGGTGACAGCAGACTTGTTTTTCTAAAGCAGTTTGTTGTTTGGTTAGATAAGTGGCATAGTATACAAAATAATAATGGGCATTTAAGTCGGGATACATATAAAGCACTGCGTCAAAGCACATTAGTTTTAATAGATTTCGTTGAATATTGTTTCAAAAAATACTCCCCAAAATATATTTTGGCTGGCAAATTTACGACAGAAAACCTTGAAAAAAGATTTGGAATGTATCGTTCTTTGTGTGGGTGTAATTATAATGTGTCTCTGGATGATGTATTGGGCGCTGAAAAAAAAATACGTATTAAACGTATTTTCAAAAATACTAGCGACAAATTTTCGCTTTCTGACATTCAGGCAGAATTTGATATTGATTGTCCTGATATAACAGATAATTCGGATTCTGATGATTCGTTGGTCAATGAATTTTTATTTATATTAGGGACTAATTACTTGGAAGTGGCAGAAATTGACCGATCAGCAAAAATATATGTTTCAGGTTATGTAGCCCATGCAGTATCAAAAAAGCTAAACTGTAGCATATGCATATCTTTAATTACTGCTGAAAGGGGTATTTACGTTGATAAAGAGTATTTTGACTATCTGCAAAGAAGTGGTCTATCAATCTCGACAGATAGTGTAAATTTTATTTTTGTACATATGTTTTCAATACTGAGTTATATAATTAATGATAGAAATCAAGAGTCTAGATTTTTAAAATCCACAAATCAAAAAACTATATTGTGCAAATTAACTGTAGCTAGTATTAAATCGGATTTTTATTATTCAGATTTTTTAGAAACTTGTTTGTGTGGAAAATCTTATCGAATTATACTAAACATGATTTGCTCTGTCTTTTCAAATATTCTATTAAACAATTACGTAAAAAATAAAAATTATGAGCAGCATGAAGCTTGTAATTCGAAAAAGATAAAGAAAGATGTCAAGAGTATTCAAACTAAAAAATTACAAACATTTAAATAAGCTGAATGTATTAAACTTTCTTTTATGTAATGTCTATGCTGTTAGTATGTGGTTTATGTAGTTTAATAAAAAATATTTAAACATTTTTTTTCGTTTCTTATTTATACCTCGGCAGAAATATAATTCAGTTTACTTTATTGGAACTAAACTTAGAAGCAATATTACCGCGGACGGCGATCGGACCACATCCAGCAGCTGATGCAGTGTTGCCAAATCTCTCAGCACGGCTTGTAAAATATAGAAGGTTGTGCATTTACATTAAAGTTTTTCAATGTCCCACTTTCACTTTTGCAGAAGTTCATTGGTACTATTATAATTTTTACATAACCTATTTTCTAGTTTATTATAAAATTGTTTTCTGTTTATTAAGTACTAATTCTACACAAATAAACCTCATTGAATTTGAATCGGTGTTTATTTCTCAATTATAAAGACAAGGAAGAAGTATTAATCGCTACTTGCTGCTTGTTTTGAGCCGATTAAACACTATTTTCATTAAGAGGTTCTACGAAGCCAGTTTTGTATAAGATGCATCTAATTTGCAGAACTTGCCTATGTGAAATAAGTGACGATAACCGTGTTGTGTTATCGGAAGATAAAGAGTCCTTGCGAATCAAAACCGAGCTGTCGGTTTGTGTTCCAGAAATTGTAAGACGGTCATAAAACATTGATTAATATTTTACTCAGATTTATTTTAGGTTGTCGACATAGTGATAAATCCAGTTGTATGTTTTAAATGTGTGCATGCTCTACATTTAGCATACGAATTTAAAACACAATGTCTCCAAACGGAGGAGCGCATCAATAACTATATTAAAAACAAGAACTCGGATACAAATCGTGATTTGCATGTGCAAAAGCTTAAAATTTCAATTTCCCAATCTTACATTGCACCAACAAATAAAAAACCCACCAATTGCTGCTCAAAACCCACCACTCATGACATTATCGACGATCTAAACAACTTATTAGATGAAGCACTTCAAAATACACCAAAACGCCGTAAAATGCTTGAAGATACAAATAAGCCTGTCAAAGGTAACGATAAATTTGATCAATGCGTAACTGAACCAGATGATATCAGTGATAGCGATGAAGATAAAAAATCAATACGTTTGCAAAACAATACACCCTTAAAAGATTGTTCTGTAGTATGTGAAAAAGTTCCTGAGAAGGTAGTTAATTCTAAGCCTAAAATAATGTCATTGACGCAAAATGTACCCATGTCAAAAGTTAAGCCTGATAAAAAACGTCGAAGTGGTCATGTGGTCTTGAAATGTAGTGTGTGTGCTTATGTAACTTCAAACAGGTATCATTTTAAAGCACATAGAATGATTCATACTGGAGAAAAACCCTTTGCCTGTAATTTATGCAACTACTGCTCTGCATTTAAGTGCAATTTAAAAACGCACATGAGTACTCATACTGGTGAAAAACAATTGGCATGTACAATATGTTCATATAAAAGTGCATTGAAACATAATTTAGAAAGACATATTAAAATTCATGAAAAGCCATATTTGTAATTACAAAATAATACTAATTAAGATATATTCTTGTTATATTTATTTTGTTTAGTTATATTTTACGGTTTGCTTGATGATATGACCGACTTATTATTTATATATGCATTAAATCGTGTTTAGTTATAATAAATATTTTTGTACTTTACACTTTTTGAATATTTGACTGTATACCAATAAAAAATTAATAAATCACTTTGCCTGAACTTTTCTATACTTCACAAATTGTCTTATCATATTTAAAAAATATGTTTAATTTTGTTTCGATGTTTTGCGCACCAACAGTGACGTATGATAGTACGAGTGCTGCAACTGACAGTGGCCCCTGTATCAGCTTGAATAGCGGGCCTGGAACATATGCTACTAACCTGTTGTCTATGCTTGCAGGCATGTTTCATTGCATTTAGAACTGAAAATTTTTATAAGTTTTATTATGAGAGTTTATCTGTCAACTTGTTTTTGTGTAATAAGGCATTAAAGTAAAAATTTTCAAAACATCGTAGCAGTCTCCACTTTGAAGCTATATAGCTTGAAGCTTTGCGCCTTTGGATTTGCCCAATTGATTAATCTCGCTCATTTAATTAACCGATTATTAGATAATTTCATTAATCTAGTTTTTATTTAATCGATTTGATTGAAAGAGTATTTAATTAATCCATCATTTTGTTAATCGCTCATTCGATTATTTAATCAATCATTTTATGAATCGATCATTTGAGTATTTTATTAATTGATCATTCGATTAATCAATTATTTAGGTTAGTAGATAATTTAACTCGTCGAACTGATTGATTAATCAATGGTTGTTTTACAATCGATTATGCATTTTGATAGTTGCACAACTAGCACCGGGTGATCGTAAAAAAAAGGATTCAGAGCAGGCCATTACCGAAGTGTACTAGATATACGGCGTACTTATACAGTGTGTCCATGAATAAATAGCCCAGCCTCTAATTTGCTATTAATGGGGCTGCGTATTATCATAAAAAATTATTGACTTTAAGATTTAATAGAAAAAAACTAAAAAAATTATTAGCGAAATGCATTGATAGTGAAATCACCTTGAGCATTTGTTTGTTTCCTTTTATTTCCAAATTGGGAGTAAAAATTTAAGAAATTTAAAACCTTAACATTACTTTTTATTCTATGTTCATACAATCAAAAAATAGTTAAGTACTATTTAAAACAATTAATTAATCTGAACTATTTTCATGTTTCCTATTCTTCCTACTACCTTTCATTTTCTCCTTTTTGTAACTATCATCGCTGCTATCACTTGAATCGTCACTCTCTGATTCTTTCTTTCGTCTCTTCAACTTTGCTTGTGATGTTTTCCCATCCTTACTTTCACTACTGTCACTCGAACTTCTCCTGCTTTTCTTTTTTCCACATGACTTTGATTTCAGGATTCTTTTTGTGTTTTCATCCTCGCTACTTGAAGATTCCTTTTTCTTCGAATATTTTTTCAATTGCTCCTCCTCTGCCCTATCTCTTCTTTCATTTGGTCTTCTGTATTCTTCCTGTGAGTTAGATCTGCCTCTATTTCTTCTTTTTGATTGCTCTGATGACCTTGCAGTGTAATAATCACCTTTTCTTCTTTGTTCAAAATTATAATTACGCTCTGGTCTTCTTTGTTGCATAGGATATGGTCTGTATTGTGTTCTTTCTCCTACTTCTGGGTAGCGACCACTTCTTCTGTCTGATCTAAGTGGAGATTTATATCTCTTAGATGCTTCACCATCTCGTGATGCTTCTCTGTTTCTTGAATCTCTTGAAGATCTTTTTCCGCCTCTTGAAAATCGTTGTTGGTCTTTTGGAGATCTTTGTCGGTCTCTTGAAGATCTTTCTCTGTCTCTTGAATATTTTTGTTGATCTCTTGAAGATCTTTGTTGGTCTTTTGGAGATTTCTCTCTGTCCCATGAAGACCGTTCCCGGCTTCTATCCTTGGATGGTTTTTCCCTAGTTGCTGGCCTCTTTTCCCTGTTTTCTTCCCTATCTTTGTTTTTAGTATTTTTGTAATTACCTTGACCAATATCATTTTTCTTATCGTCAGTTCTTCGACCTTTATCATCAAAATGGGCAACTCCTCTTCCCTTACCAAGCCATTTCACTTTTGACACAGACTGACTGAAATCGACATGAATCCGCCTATCATCGATCAAAACATTGTCCATTTTAAAATAAGCATCTTCACAAGCCTTACTATCATCAAATTCTATAAAAGCATATTGTAATGAGTCTCCGGTTTTTCGATCTCGTATTACTTCGCACGAGTTGATTTTTCCAAATCGACTGAAAATGATTTCCAAGTCGTCATCCGTGGTGACTGGATTTAATTTGCAAACGAACAGAACGTTTTCAGGTGGAGCCATTTCAGCATCAGGGATGTCACCTACCATTTCCAAAATGGTTGCACGTGCTTTAGCTTCACGTTCTGCTTTCATTTCTTCAATTTCTTGTATGTCTTTCCCAGTGGTTTCGTCTATTTCTTCATCGGGTGCAATTCGTCCACCTTGGAGCCTTTCTGCACTTGGTGAAGGGGAACGACTCGGTATTTTTAGCTTTGGTAAATCCGGATACGGATCATCCAGAATAACCGTATGAGTAATTCTTATGTCTTGATATGGTCGGTTATCATTATCGCATATGGCATCATTCAAGAGTTCTAATACATCAAGTCCTTCAGCAACCTCACCAAAAACGCAATGACGGTCATCAAGATAAGTTAGGTCCGGAGCGAGTGTTATAAAAAATTGTGACCCGATCATATTATCTTCGGCACCAACAAACGACACCAAACCAGTTATGGTGTGTTTAATTCGAGGATGAGTTTCAGCTTCAAAATATCTTTTCAAAGGACCTTCTAGGACCCCAAATATGGATTCACCTCCCTTGCGGGACCCTGTGGGATCGCCCGTTTGGGCAATGAATTCCCGACCCACTGTATGAAACAAGTTATAGTTGTAATACTTCATTTTACATAGTTTTAGGAAGTTGAGGCAAGCTCTGGGGCGTTCTTTGGTGTATAAGTCGATGGTTATGTCTCCTAGGGTGGTTTCAACAACCACAGCCATTTTTGAGGTTAGATTACTGAAATTATTCTTAGGTTAACCTGATTTTAGTAGTTATTACTGAAAAATTATTCATAAAGTAGATTAACTTACTGTGGGATGTAACTATGATCGAAATATGATATAAAGGTTGGTTGTAAAGCAGTATTAGAAAAACCACAATGTTTATTTTTAGCACAGAAACGCATTTACTAAATATTTAAATTATGTAGCTAATTACAAAAACCTGTAATTTTTAACAAAATACAGAAACTTGTAATTTAGTAAAATGTTAAATTTGCATAGCAATTATAGAAACCTATAAATAATTATGTAAGGTATATTTCGGTTTGTAACTGGTGCTACTATGAATAGATGTCGCTAACAGTGTTGCGTTAATTTCAAAAATACTGAATTGGTTTTGGAAAGATTATTATACAATATATAATGTAGATTGTTGCATTTAAAATTTTAGACTAATTATTATTACTATAATAAAGTTCAATTTTACGTTGATCACTTAAATAATTAATAACATTCCCTGTACCTATAGTTTAAAAAACGGAAATACACATAAAAATAAAATTGTATTTGAGATATTTAATCTATTTCATTCAAGCTTTCGCAGCGCAACTTCTTCAACGGGCGGCGGCATAGCTTATTTATTCCTATTTTGTTTGCAGTATTTGGAGCGAATGCGGTCATGCAGTTCGACGCGGCAGTGTAACGTCACCGCAAAAAGGTATAGTAGAAAGGATTTTGGCAAACATTCATTGAAAGATCGTTTTAGTTCTAAAAACATAACTTTATGAAAATTTGATGATTTCAAATTGGAAAAGTTGTAACATTACTGAACCTCTGTAATTAGATAGCGTGCTGATTCGAATTCTGTGATACCCTCAGTGCATACGTAGTTGTTGTTATTATTCAAAAGGTGGCAGGAGTTGCATCACTAAATACGAAAAATTGACGATCAGAATTAAAATAATTCCGCTTTACAAAACAATTTCCAGAACTCGTTTTTTTTTAAGTAAAAGTTAACAAAAAGTAAAGTGTTTATTCATTTTACATAGTTCATTGCAAATAAAAATCAAAATAGAGACATTAGAACTACCACACTAACCAGTGTTGGTAAAATTTAATTAATTCATCAAGATAAAATCAAGAAAATAAAACTTTAAACCAAATTGATGTTAACTATCTTGGGACGCTAAAACTTAAAGCGGACAAATGAGCAAAGAGCTCAAGGGAGCAAGTGGGACACGGTCGTCCAGATGCGACACGGCGATTGTCCATTGTCTGCACGGCCACCTCGATTCGGACTTCCTGATTGAATTAAGGGTGGATTCAGCTTATTGCGTGGGGATTTCAAACTACTGTAGAGCAAATTGAGATCACTTTTACGTTATTTGGCGCAAATTTGGGTTCGTTGGGAGCATAACTTATTTACGATGGGGCAAAGCGTAAATTTGAGGAAAAAATTGCAGGAAGGGTGAGAAGGGAACGGGATATTTCTTATAATGGGGTAATAATTGCTTGGAGCAGCGTTCAAGTTCTATAACTTAACTTTTCGTGCTCGAACGGGTTTTAACGCCCTAGAACTAACTTTTCAAAACTTAATTTGCTGCCAGAGTCAGCTGCACCACTACACAGACACCTTCAAGTGTCACCGCCAATTACTAACAATTAACTAAGTTAGTTTAGACGGTGCACGTCACAGATACGACGACGACGACAACGAAACTTCTCTTCGAAGATCTACTCGCTAAAGGTACGAATTCATTTTATAACTTAACAAATTAAAAGTTTGTTGTAACGCGCTTAACTTTATTTTAAAACGATTAAACTGATTGTACTCTCGTTAATATAAGACATTTTTCTTACTGTATTAAATGGTGATTTTTAGACAACAAACTTTACACAAATTGAGTGTAGTTGTTATTATTATTAAATGAAAATGTCTAGCTTGAGCCGAGTAAGCCGAATACGTAACTTTGAGTAGGGCGACTACGGTTCAATCCCCAATGCCAAGTGATCTGAAACTGTAGGTCCCCTTTATACACATAAAATCGTTACGAAGTAACGCTACCTATAGGAGTCATACACCTAAATTAATATGTAAAAATTAAAAATAACCAACGCTTAGGAAATTACTACTTTCAGTATACGAAATTAAAAGGAACGTAAAGTCGCTTTAAATAATTCCCTTTTAGGGTTTAAAGCTTCCCACGTGGATATCGACTTGTTTTCTCTAATAAGTGCCGAAATTATTACGGAAGTCACGTCTGGAAACTTTAAAAATATTCTAAGGAGTGAAGTCAGTAAAAGAAGAGAATAAAATCGTTAAGTTTTAACTGGAGTGTCGAAGTCAACATCTTGATTCGGCCTGGCGTGAAACATCATTAAATCTGCAGCTAATGACAACAGGGGATCGACGAGGGCTAGGCGGCACGTCTTTTTGATCGGACATAATGAAGGGCGCATCTTATATTACAGGGCACGTCTGTTCTCAGCTGCAACGCGACGTCGGCTTAACGAGTACAATTTTTACAATCCTTAAAGCGCTTTTTGGCTTCGTGAGCAAATCTGCGTGCTCCTTTAGCTTACTTATAGAATTAAAGATTTAGACGATTATTATTCAGACCAGCTCCTCGCTTATTTAACTTTTTCACTCTTTAGGTATTGGGAAATAACAAAGGGAAACAACATTGCTTTGTTCGTGTCCTTACAAAATAATTAAAATAACTAAGTTATTTTGAGTGTGCAACACATTGAACTATTTTTTTTCTTACGTTAAAAGTTTAAAAATAATTGAATTTTATAGTCGGTGATGTCTCACAAGAAAGTCGTGGTAGGGCCAATACTTTGTGAAGGTTTTTTTATAAACAAACAGGAGCCAAAAAAAGGTTTCACAAATTATATTTAAACTCCTATTAGGTACATAAAGCCAATTTGTAAACATTTTGTGCTTTATTGCAGGTGGGGTGCTACAGGAAACTCGTAATAGGGTCTGTACTATAAGCAATCATTTTATTAACAAAACATCAATAAAAAAGAACTCGACTCGATTAAAGACGTTATGTCATAAACTTCATCTAAAAAAATTGAGCTTATGGCCGGTGGGGTCTCACAGGGAATCTGTGGTAGGGCCTGTACTATACGCGATATTTTTATTAACTAGTTAATGTTCTATAACGAATAACCCCATTACATAATGTTAATCTGCCAAAATTTTGAGCTTTATTGTAGGTGGGGTCCCACAAGAAACCCGTGCTAGGACTTTTACCATACGGAATCATTTTATGAAACATTAATGAAAAGGCGCTTTAAGACGTTATACTGAATGTTATTTATCAGAAAATGTCGTGTATAAAAATCAGTTTGCAAAAATTTTAGCATTATTGCAGGTGGGGCCTCAGAGGGAAGCTGTGGTAGGGCTTGTACTACAACCGCTCTTTGTATGAACAACGTTAATTATAAAGCTTTTAGAAATTATATTAAATGCCCAAAGAAAAATATTTTAAAGCCATAAAGTCAAGCAGCAAACATTTTAATTTTATGGTAGATGGGATCCCACGGGATCCATGGTAAGGGGTATGCTAAATGAAATTTTTTTATGGACAACACGAATAAAATGGGTTTTTATGAATGATACAAAATGCCGAATAAGGCATAATAACATACCTCAACGTCAATCGGCTACAAATTTATTATTATGGCAGCTGGGGTTTCACATGGAACACATGGTAGGGCCTATACTATATGCGATTTATTATTAACAGTACATCAATAACAAACCACACTGAGAAATTATACTTAATGTCCAATTAATCATAATTTACTGCCATAAATCATCATTTAAAAAATTTTAATTTTATGGTAGGTGGACTATCACAGGGAATCCGTGGTAGGGCCGTTATCACAAAAAAATCGTGGTAGAGCTTGTACCGTAAACGATTATTACATTAATAATTACCAGTGAAAAGGGGCTTCTAAAAATTATATTAAACGCTCGATTAAAAATGTCATGGCATGATGAGGTGTCACAGGAACTCTATGGTGGGGTCTACACTATGTGATGTTTTATATTCAAAGCCTCCATAAAAAAAGGCTTTTAGAAATAATGTTGAATGCCCAATTAAAGATAATTAGTTGGATGAAGTTAATCTAAAAACATTTTAATTCTATGGTAGGTGGGGTCTTACAGGGATCCGATGGTGAGGTCTATATTAAAAGAAATACGAATGAAATAGGTTTTTATGAATGATGCTAAATGTCCAATCAAGCATAATTACATTTCACAACATCAATTGACAACAAATTGATTAGTATGGCAGGTAGGGTCCCACATGAAACACTGGTAGAGCCTATACTATAATCAATCTTCTTATTAACAAACCTTCAAACTTAAACATGTATTTTAAAAATTATGATAAATGTACAATTGAAAATAATATCCTATTATAAGGTTAATTTTTAAATAATTTATTTTTATGCCAGCTGGAGTTTCACAGGGGACCCATGGTAGGGCCTATACTGTAAGCGATTTGTTTGTTCACAAGGAATCAGTAGAAATAGTCTGTCAGAAAGTATTTTAAATGTCCAATTAGATATTAGTTCTCGTCATAAAGTAGGTAGGGTCTCACACGGAACCTGTGGTAGGGTTTGCAATAAGCAATCATTTTATTAACAAGCCATTATGAAAAAGGACTTTTAAAAATAAATTTAAATTCTCCATTAAAGAGGTCATGTCATAAAATTCATCTGAACAAAAATTAAGCTTTAGTGTAGGTGGGGTCTCACAAGGAACCTATGGTAGGGCCTATGCTATATGCGATTTATTTTTCACAAGGCATCAGTACCAATGATCTGTCAGAAAGTATTTTAAATGTCCAATAAAAGATCAGTTGTTGTCATAAAGTTACTTTCTTTAAAATAGAGTTTTTAACCCCTTTCGTAACATTTCATTTGGACATAACTTTGGAATTATAATTAATAGAAATATGAGTTATATTTTATTTGAAGATTCTATGAGTGAGCTTTCAAACCGTCTTCTTCTTCTTCTTCTTCTTTCATGTAGGTCACAGACCTGTTTATTTTTAGGATTCAGTCTATATTCTCTTGCGATTCAGATGTCCAGCTGTCTTTCCACCTTTTTGGTGGTCGTCCTGGTGGTCTGGAACCACATGGTTTGCCATTCATGCATATTTTCGCAATTCGATCATTTTCCATTCTTTGGACATGCTCTCTCCACATTCTGCGCCTTTGTCTACCCCATCTGACTACATCCTGCGTTGCGCATGTATTTCTTATTGTTTCATTCCTTTCCCTATCCCATAGTGTTTTACCTGCAATCGTTCTTAAAATTTTCATTTCATTCGTTCGTAGCAGTGTCTTCGTTCTTTTCGTGTCAGCACGCGTTTCGATACCATACGTCATTATTGGTCTTATGCACGTTTTGTATACTCAAACCGTCTAAAGTTTTAAATTATTTTGTATTGTGTGCCCTTAATTTGATGAAAGAATTGAACTTAATTATAAGTGAAACTTGGTATGTACTTCTGGAACCCAAGTATTGAAAATTTAAAAGAACACAAGCCAAAGCTGCCAAACTTTTTTTAAGCCCCATTATATAATAAGCATAAGGTGAAACGAATTACAAACTTTCTGGGGCTACTGAAAATTCGCCACACACCCTCATCAACGTCTGTTTGTGTTAGGAAACCGAAAAACTCAAGAAAAACTCGCCATGAATATTTAAAGGCGATGAGAAAGTTTTACGTAGGCATAAAGCTTTCTCGCCGTGCACTATTAGAATCTGAAATCGCGCCAACCTTTTAAATCGCCCCATATGCCTCTGAATTAATCATTGCTTAAGATGTGATTAAATCCTCATGAATACGGGTTTACATTAAAATTTTACTGGCCGGATTTAAGGGTTTAAATTCGAGTTTAGTATCTCGGCATTCAAAATAGTATACGGGCTCAACGATCAATTAATCAATATTAACGTTAAGAAGGAAAATCAAACGGGGGCTGGATCTGGGTTGCCGTCCCTCACGTACCTTACACATGCTCCAATTTAGAATGCACCACATACGAAGTTCTATATTCCCGGTTACAGACCGGGAGCGTCCCGAGGGATCTCCACTTTGCATGGGACATGCACGGAATATGGAATCTTTTATTTTAGCACGACACCTCCCTTCAATTGCGGTTCTGTTTTAGCTGCACTTACAGTTACCCAACTAGTTTGGTTCGCATTCGGCTGATTTTGTACCATGTAATTTAAAAGTTTAAATAGATTACGTTAACAAAATTGATAGGTAATTTGGACATAAAAAAAATTTTAAATCTCTTTAAATTCACCTTTTGGTTTGTTAAAAAATACTCGTATATTTAAAAGAAAGTAAATTAAAAAGAAAGAAAGGTAAGTCAATTTTAAATAACACAGGCGCTACCATGCCCAACTGTGGAACTCCATTAAAATATACACGTTGATTTTTTTTTAAATTATAGTTTTGTTTCTGCTACGTGAGAGTGCAATATTTAAAAGCATGTCAATTTAAGACAAAAAAAAGATAAGTGAATTGTCAATAATAGAGGCCCTACCTCGGTTAACGGTGTAACCCCAATAAAATACACACCTTGAATTTTTTAAACGACATTGCGGCATTTAAAAGTATAAAAATTCAATACAGAGAAAAATTAAACGACCCCTGAATAATACAGGTCTTACAATGCCTAACTTTGGAACCTCCATGAAATATACACTCTGACTCTTATAAAAAAAAAAGTTTAAGAAATGGTGGGAAATTTAATACAACGCAAATTTATATAAATTCAGAATAATACAGGCTCCACCACACCTAACTGTGAAACCCCAATGAAATATACACTTATGGTTTTTAACATAAACTTTTGGCATTTTAAGAAATAATAAAACTTTAGGTCTTTCAAAAAATAATACAATTTTTAAAAGCTTATAAACTAAACATATACACAAGTAAAGCAAATTCGGAGTAATACAGGCTCTATCATGCCTAACTGTGAAACCCCAATAAAACATACTTGATTTTTGTAAAAAATCTTTAGTTTTGTTAAAGTAATAGTACAATAATATAGATAAAGAAAGAAAATTCTGAATAATACAAGCCCTACCACGTCTAACTGTGGAACCCCAGTAAAATACATATATACTAAGAGTTTTTTTTAGTCTTTGGTCTTGTTAACAAGTAATACAATAATTAAAAGTATTTAAACTAATAATAGAGACAAGTTAAGTAAGTTCTAATACAGGCCCTGACATGGCTAGCTGTGGTACCCCCAAAAAAGATACAGTTTGATTTTTTTAAATAAAGTTTTCGTTCTATAAAAAGATAGTACAATGTGAAAAGCATGTAAATAAAAAACAAAGAAAAGGTAAGTGAATTCGAAACAATACAGGTCCTACCATGGTTAGCTGTGGAGCCCCAATAAAATATACACCCAAAAGTTTTTAAATACATTTTTGATTCTGTTAAGAAATAATACAGCATTTAAAAGTATATAAACTCAAAAAATAAACAAGGTAAGTAAATTCTGAATAATACAGGCCCTACCTTGGCTAACTCTGAGAGGTCCATAAAATGTACGAGTCGATTTTTTTAAACGAAGCTTCAGTTCTATAAAAGGGTAGAATAATATCAAAAACAAGTAAATTGAAAACAAAGGAAAGATAAGTGAATTCTGAATAGCACAGGCGCTACCAGGGCTAACTGTGGAACACCAATAAAATACACACGTTGAATTAAAAGAAAAAAAATTGTTTTAGAATAAAATACCATTTTTGATAATTTTTAATGCGACAAATTTATTTTCCATTATTAAAACTAAAGGATTTACATCGAAGTCAACCAAAAGGTCAGTCAAGAACGTTGTAAACAATGTAATCAAAGTCTTCTTCGTTTATGTTTTCTTGTCTTGTCTACTAAAGAATTTAACATGAAAGTTTAACGCGTTATCGCCCCTAAGAGCGTGCCACATGCAAATCTAGAAGAGAAAACAACAATCACAATAGCGAGAGCACGTCACAATCCATCACAAGATTGACAAGTACATCAGTCAACATTTGTAGGGCTGATTGCGCGCCAGATTATGCCTGTCCATATCGTCACTGATGGAAGACTTCACCTCGGATGTTGTGTAAAAAGGGTGTAAAACGCCACTGTTCGACTGCGAAGTTATCGTATATGCACCAAACTATTGTGTGACAAGGGAGTTGTTTGGATGCCTCGTTCTTATGCGGACGGTGAGTGATGTGTTTGCGCAGTTAATATTTTATTCTCTTTGATTACGGGTTTATTTTGGACTGATTTTAACATGCTAGGAGTGCGCGACACGCACTTTGTTCACTTTGAGTAGGTGGTCATAAAAACAAAGATCAAGTGTGGGTAGGTATCGCAATAAAAATTTCTAAAGTTTTAGCTACAATTTTTTTAAACCTTCTTCTAATGTTATAAGTAGAAATTTAACTATTGCTGTTGAGTAAATAAATTAGAAATAAATTAAAGTAAAATCTTGATCAATATCATCAACTCTTTAAAACCCTGTTACCAAAAACTTGCAGTTTAAAAAAGTGAGTCTTATAAGAAAGCATAAATTCTTGCTTTGCAGGAGCTCCATAATGTTAAACGGAAATAATTTGAATTTAAATTAGAAAAATAGTCTTCATTTAAAAATCCTCGTACTAAATTTTCCATTTTGTTTTTGTAATTATAAACAAATTTTGAGATTTTTAAGGGCGTTTGAGTGCATGGAAAAATTATTTTAAAAAACTTATTCTTGGCGCAAACTTTTTACATTGCTTTATAAGGTTAATTTCGCATTTTGTTATTTTGAAATTTATAAATTTTTTATAATCCGGTAATAAATAAATGTCTTTCGAAATTTTATTAATTTTTAATTTCGGATAAATGTTTTTTATCTTGGACCAAATCATGTTTTTTTTAAACATTTTTTTTAATCTGGAATTTATTTAGGAAAAATTTTTAAGTTTGGAAAATCATGTTTACCTGATGGGCTACCACAGAAAAATTTGTCATTTGTCTCTGGTCTGACCAATTTATAGCCTTTATTAAGTTTAAACCACACAGAACATAAATACAAAATACTGAGTCTTTTAAGAGCAAATTTGAAAATTTGGTTAGATTTTACAATTTTGTTGTAATTTTACCATCGAAAATCTGCTATTGTTTTTGGGTAAGCCCAATTAAGAGCTTTGTGAAGTTTGATCGATTTGAAAAACCAGTCTTTTAGGTAATTTATTTCTTATAATTTTTGATTTCATTTTTCAGCTTAAATGTGGTCAAGAATTTTTTATTTATTTTATATCAAGCCTTAAATTTAAATTAGAAAAATAATTAATCTATAGAAATAGAATATCCAAAAGCTTTTAAATTCAAAGCAAAGAAATGATAAATGAATTCTGAATAGTACAGGCCGTCCCATAGCTAACTATGAAACCCCAATAACATATACTTTTAAAATTTTTATATTAAATTTTAATTATATTAAGTGCCACATTCCAAAATATGAAAACTCAAAACAAAGAGAAATTAGATGAAATATGAATAACACAGGCCCTACCACGCCTAACTGCGGAACCCCAATAAAATATACCTAAACCTGTTTTTTTTTTCACTTAAATCTTTGATCCTGTTAAGCAATGATTGTCACTTTCCGTTACTCTGGACTAATTCGAAATTTTAGGAAGTTTATCAACATAGAACGCAAGTTCAAAAAAGTGGGTCGTTTAAGTCCGAAAGATTTAGTTTGATTTTGCAGTTACTGACTAGTTTGTTTTCTAATTACTTAGCAAAAATTCATAACCTCAGACTAATTTTGAGTGCTAGAAACATCCAGCAACCTAAAAAGCAAATTTAACAAACTTTTAAGTATCAATTCGAAGGTTTGGTATAATTTTGCAATTTGTTTATCGCTGGTTTGGCTTTGTTTCCCAAAGAAAAACTTTTCACTTTTCTTTATTCTAGATTAATTTTAAATTAAGTTCTAAAAAGAAATAATTCAATATAAATATCATGTAAATTCAAAACAAAGAAAAGATAAGGCCGTACCATAGCTAACTGTGGAACCCCAATAAAATATACGCCTTAAGATTTTTAAATTAAAAATGATTATATTAAGAAATGGTGCAACAATTTAAAATATGGAAATTCAAGATAAAGAGAAATTATAACGATAGATGAAATATGAATAACACAGTCCCTACCACGCCTGACTGCGGAACCCCAATAAAATAAACCTAAACCTGAAGTTATTTAAAATAAATGTTGGGTCTTGTTAAGTAATAGTTGTCGCTTTCCGTTACTCTAGACCAATTCAAAGTATTAGGAACTTCATCAACATAGATCGCAAATTCAAAAAGTGAGTCTTTTGAGCGCAAACCGAAAGTTTGATTTTGTAGATTACTTCCGACTAGTTTGGGCTACAATTACTTAGCAATAATCGGTGACATCAGACTAATTTTGAGTGGTAGAAACATTCGGCAACCTAGAACGCAAATTCAAAAAACTGAGTCTTTTAGGTATTAATTTGTAGACTTGGTATGATTTTGCAATTAATTTCTCGTTGGCTTGGCTTCCAGTTTCTCAACAAAAAACCTTTTACTTTTTTTATTATTGACTACATTTAAGCTTAATCCTATAAAGAAATAGTACGACGTCAAAAGCATGTAAATTTAAAACAAAGAAAAAACAGTGAATTCTAAATAATACAGGCCCAACCATAGCTAACTGTGGAACTCCAATAAAATATACACCTTACATTTTTTTGCTAAAAATATGAATCTATTAAAAAATAGTGCGACATTTTAGGCATGGAAATTCAAGGCCAAGAGAAAATTAATGAACTCTGAACAACACAGGCTCTACCACCCCTAACTGTGGGACCCCAACAAAATTTAAACTTAGAGTTATTTAAATAAATCTTTGGTCCGCCAAGAAATAGTTTGTCACATTCCAGTGCTCTAGGCTAATTTAAAGTTTTAAAAATTAATCAACGGAAATTCAATAAAGCGTTTTTTTTAGGTGTAAATCCAAACATTTGGTATGATTTTGCAATTTATTTGTCATTAGTTTGGCCTGCAATTACCCAACGAAGAACTTTTCACCTTGCTTTACTCTAGACTAATTTAAGCTTCAGTTCTAAAAAAGAAATGAAACAATATTACAAGCATGTAAATTCAAAACAAAGGAAGGATAAGTGAATTTTGAATAATACAAGCCCTACCGTAGCTAACTGTGGAACTCCAATAAAATATACACTTAAGTTAAAAAAAATTAGATTCTATTAAACAACAGTGCGACGTTCTAAGTTTGGAAAATTGAGAAAAAAAGAGAAATAAAATAAATTGCGAATAACACAGGTCCTACCATCCCTAACTGTGGAACCCCAATAAAATACACCTTGGGTTTTTAAATAAATTTTTGCTTCTGTACAAAATATTTTGACGCACACACACACCACCTTAGATCAATTTAGAGTGCCTAATAGATCCAGCCACTTATAACAAAAACTCAAAAAAGTGAGTCTTTTAAGTGCAAATCCGAAGATTTGATTACATTTTTTTAGATTACTGTTCACTACGTTGGCCTTCAATATTTAGCAAAAATCTACAGTTTAACGCCAATTTAGAACAAATTAGGTCGTAAATTCAGAAAAGTGAGTCTTATAAGCACACAAATACAAAAAGTTTTGTTCATTTTGCAACTTATTTTTTGTTAGTCTTCTTTATTCTACCCGATCTGATTTTTTGGCTCTTAAATAAGATTAATTTTTAATTACTTTTATTAGATGGAATTTTTACAGTTTTTAATTTTCAGCAAATTTTCAAGTTGGGACCAAAACTTTAATTGCAAAATATTGAGTAATAATTAAAACACATAAAATCATTATTAATTTAAATGGACTCTATGACTACGGTAAGATAATTTTCTAAATGTAACTAAAGCAATGGAAGCTACTCGAGGATAGTTAGCTGAAACTAGAAGCGGCTGAAAGCTCCATAACAAGCACCTGAAGTGAGAGCTTTCTGAGCTGTAGACACGTAAATCTACTCCACCATTTTCGCGCAAATTATTCCTGCAACTGCAGTTCTTCCTCGTCGATTCTCGGTTAATTTCTCTCCAAATCTGAACTTTTGGCCGACTTGTTGAATTTCTTACATTCGCCAACCGGTGAACAATTAAGACACTCGAAATAACTGCGAAATGAGCGAAATATTCTAAAGACTTTGGGTCGTCCCGAGTTCGCGTAAAAGCTCGAGCGTTTTCAATAGATGACAAGTGCTGTCATCTGACATTTAAGTGTTCACAATAAGTTCAAACTGGAAAACACATCGTTGATTTCAATAGACGGTTAAGTTTTTCCTGCGATTTTCCGAGTAGGGAAAATTGTTCGGGAAAGAGGGAGATGGACGGTTCTGGTGTAACCCGAACGGGAAAACGTAATAACATGCATATTCTAACGCTGCGTACACTTTAGTTCTAAAGGTTATTCTGCGAAACAAAAGGGTTAAAACGAAACAAAAGAGCTTTTAAGCAGGGATTAGGATGAAGTGTCGCAGGCGGGATTAAACAAGGACGGGCTGCATTTCTTAGCGCGGCTTATCTGCTTACGAGGAAAGGAAGACGAGTTTGCACTTTTTATGGTACCCTAACAAATGAGAAAAAAATGTGAGAACGATAAACCTTTTGTTGGGGATTATGGGACAAATTAGAAAGAAAAAAAAACTAAAAACAAAATGATAAATTGTGATGATTTTATTATGTTTCGTTGTTAAAAATCCTCTCATTAATATTTTACATAAGTTAAACCTAACAGGTGATAATTTAAGTACTTTTAAATAAATTTTATTTTATTGCAAATTTACAAAAAAAAATGGGTAACTGTTTGTTGCAGCCCCAGAAACTTAAAAAAAAATTTTTCGTCACATTTTTAATACACGATTTTATATACGCACAAGCAGAAAAACGGTTTTCTTCTTCTCAACATTTTTATACGGCCATGACATTAACAACGTGGGCAAATGTTTATTGTTAGCGTAACTCATGTGAGAGGAATCCATTGACGTTAAATTATGTGTCAATGTTTAGAAAAACACAACATTTCACTGCTTATAACCTAATGTACAACTGCAAAAACATAAATTTTGTTCTTTGTACAACAAAATCGAACTACAATCGTCTTGCACCTACTATTTGGGACCTTTTATTTAATATTTTAAAAAGTAGGAATCAATCTACTACATTTTGTAAGTTTGTGGTATTGTTCCAATTTATTGGTAACGCGATGGTGTGAATAAACAACCGAGAATAGTCAAAATGGACCACTTGCGTAAGTTTATTGTGTTTTTCCGTTTTACTACTGAAAACACAGCTTTCTTTGCTTTTCCACGTGCGAAATTATAATACTCTAATTAAATTGCATAGGTTTAATAACAATTCAACTCCAATTTTTTTTTAGAAATTTCTGGGTTCAAATACGAAGCTAATTTTTGATAATTTTCAATCATTAAATTTAAATTAGAAAAAAATTAATCCATT
Organism: Ctenicera cuprea; assembly: GCA_958336395.1. Classification (NCBI taxonomy): domain Eukaryota; kingdom Metazoa; phylum Arthropoda; class Insecta; order Coleoptera; family Elateridae; genus Ctenicera; species Ctenicera cuprea. The sequence continues at coordinate 4,203,344 of OY284489.1, read as the reverse complement.
AAGAAATAGTACAATATCTAGGAAAATTGAAATTCAAATAACAAATAATACAGGCCCTACCGTAGCTAATTGTGGCACCCCAATAAAACGTACACCTTAAAATTATTTGAAAAAAACATTTACGAAACTAATTTTTAAAATTTTTCAGCAAGAGAAATTCTTTTGTAAGAACTACATACGCCATTGATTTTTTGCAAAAAAAAGACCAACACCTAACACCTATGTAGCTATCTTAAACCAAGTCTTACTACACTTACATTTAAATGATTAAAAATTAATCTATTAAAAAATCGTACAATATCCAAAAATAATAAGTGAATTCTAAATAATACAGGCCCTACCATAGCTAATTGTGGAACCCTAATACAACAAACACCTTAAATTTATTATGAAAAACATTTTTAGGTTAAAGTACAAAACTAATTTTTGATATTTCTCAGCAAGAAAAATTCTTCTATAAAAACTGCAGACGCCATAGATTTTTTGCAAAAAACACCAACAGCTATTTAGCTGTCTTAAACCAGGCCTTACTACTCTTACATTTAAATTTGAAGAAACATTGTCTATTAAGAAAGCGTACAGTATTCATAAGAATTTAAATTCAGTACAAAGCGAGCGTAAATGAATTCTAAATAACACAGGCCCTACCACGTCTAACTGTGGAACCCATATAAAATATACACCTACATTTTTTAAATAAATTTTTGGTTTTGTTAGGAAATAGTGTGTTACTTTCCTTTACTCTAGGTTGAATTAAAGTTTAAAAAATGTATCAACATAGAACGCAAACGCAAATAGTTACCAAGAATTATCTTACCACGTTAAAAAACAACAGAAATGGGACTAAACCTGTTATAATTAATTAAATAAATCAAGCAAAACGTATAGAACAAATAACAATAAACATAAAAAGATAAAATTTCCTACCTTACTTTATAAGTTATACTTCATAGACGTGCAAACAGAGGGGTTTGTGGATGTTCTGGCAATTCCTCCTGTAAAAACGATGTTACAATTAAAAACAATACTCGAATCAAGCTTTAAAAAAATAATTTAAAAAATCGGGAAAATCACTTTGTCACTTTATCATATTTTTTATCTATATAATAAATTCGTAACTGTCTCACCATAACAAACCGACGGGCTTTTACATCTCGACACAGTTTATCGGCTGTGTTTTGGTAATAAATTGTGTTTATCGGTCGTGTTTTGGTAATACATTCTTTGTTGCTACAGACGAGGCCGCGTTCGGCGAGTTAAAAAAGATAATCCTTTTCCAAACACGTTCATTGAAGAATATTCTATTAGTATTTAAGAAAGAACGAGGGAAATGAGCGAAAATAGGGACAAAAAGAGGAGGCGTTTCCAAAGACGTTCTCGTGGCGTCAGAAAGCTAGTTCTTACTAATGTTAATATAATAATTTAAAATTGCAAACAATTGGTGGGCTTATCTATTGGCGTCGGTGTCGAGCCTTAGCAACAGAAATATGCCGTAGCGTTGGGGCCTTATGTACCGAAATCTAAATCTGACTCAAAATCGGATCGGATATAATGTAATTTAATTAAGTTCGGATTGGATCGAATTCAATAAAGTGTCGGATCGAGCTCAGTATTGAATTGGATCGAATCTAGTACCGGAACAGATCGGATCGGATTATCGGACCGGATAAGTTATGAGTAATCGGATATCGGATCGAGTCGAATCTAAAATTAAATATTTCGAATCAGATTCGGATGAACATTTTTTTAATTCCCTCTTCTGATAAGCCGACGTTAAATAAAATAAATCAATAAAATAAATAATCTTAACTTCGACTTTTGTTACACATAAAAAAAAATTTTGAACTTAATATTACACAAGCGAGAAACTTAATTTTAGGACCGACGTATAAAAAAAAGCGTATATAACGTGTCGATATAAGCCAATAAGCGCACCCCTAAGATTCTTCCTAATACTCTCCCCGTAGTCCTCCATAAAGCACGCCAGTTTTCAATTTATTTACCCTTAAATTTCCTTTTTGTCTCGGCGAGAATACGGTGTAAGATTGGCCAAGTAAATTGCTCCCTGAAGTCGCGTCAAACTTAAATGTCATATGTGGGGAATGAACCGAGCTATTTTCGCGAGTGCACTCGCGAATTTCCTTTCCAGGAGTTCAAGGAAAACAGTGGAAGAGAACAGGAGGGAAAATGCTTACGGAGATGTTGGCTTTTTAGGAAAACGCTCGGTTTATGTTTGCCCAGGATATGTGTTAGGATCCAGACGCGGTATTTTGCTTTTTATGGATTTTGAGGGTTTTATTGCTAAATCGGTGGTGTGTTTGGAACAACGCGCGGGGCGAATGCTGCAGTTCTGTTGTGTCTTTTTTTTTGTTGTAGATATGAAATTCAGCAACAATATTACAATAGGTTATTTAGCGGAAAGTCAGTAAAATGGTCACTATTATTTTAATTTCTGGAAATACAGTTATTGCAGAAATATTATTATAAAATATTTTTTAGGTTATTATATAAAGACTCCCTTTCTCGCTTCAATGATATAAAACATTCATACTTTTACATAGCAATAACTTCGAGAAAAATGTAAAAAAACGGATTTAAGTTAGCAGGCCAAGGATTTAAACAAAAACACTTCAAATCCTACCGCACTAACATTTATTTACAATAACTAAATCAAAATATTTAAAAGAATAATAATAGCTACTTCACGAAATAATAATAACATAATAACTAATACCACACCAACTATCTCATTTCTACGAAAACGATTATTATCCATTTTGACTATAAGATTTTGACTAATGATTAATGACCAAACAATGGCTTAACAAATAAACGAATATGTTTAGGGATTTCTTATTAAGAATCACGATTTGATTCAGATTTTTTTCGAAAATTACGTAATGTAAAACTATGAGACTTTTATATCATTGAAACGAGAAAAAATATCTCTATCTAACTGCATAAGAAAACAATAATTATCTTCTGTAAAAAATGTATCGATAACGTCACTTTTTAGTTACGCGACATTACAGAAAATTTTGGAGGTGGCATAACGTAGCTCATCGAGTCCCAAACAACTTTTATTTAAAAAAAATTTACTATTCTCAATAGTTTAGGAAATAGTAAGGAGGGGTCACTTAAATTACTCACCCTGTATATTAGAGATGAAGCATTTCTGAATATATTTAAGCAAATCAAACTGAACCGTCCAAGATATTTATAAAAATTTTCAAAAGCCAAAACAATTTCCTAAAACTAATATTTGCATCTTCTTGTCTAAGAGGAAAGTATTGTATTCGCCAAAAACATCGACTTCAAGATTTTAAAAAGTAGGACATATACCTACAGGAATACAAGGGCAGATCATTGCCAAATACATTAAAAGAACCGCTCATAAGCTAAAATACAAACCAATCTTTTTTTTAAATTTTTGCGGCAACAGAATTTTGGGGATTCTACGGAATCGTGAAAATTTTACAAAATTTTGGAAATTTTACTGAATTTTGAGCATTCTATAGAACTTTTAGAAGTTGCAATTTTGAGGAAAATTAAAGAATAAAGAAACATTTAAAATAATTATTTTTTTAATTGTGGGAAACAACAGGTGTGCTGTTTAACAATCGTCAAGAGTTTTAGTTTTAAGGAAATTTAAAAGAAAATAAAGAAACATATAAGTAAATAATTTTGTTTTAATTTTGGGAATTTTACAGAAATCTGCTGATTCTATTTTTTGGATACTACAGAACTTCTGTGCATTGCTTTGGAATTGCAAGGAAATTTGAAAGAGAATAAAGAAACATTTAAATAAAAAATTTTTGTTTTAATTTTGGGGATTCTACAGAACTTTTAGGAGTTGTAATTTTGAGAAAATTTAAAAGAGAATAAAAAAGCATTTAAATAAAAATTTTGCTTTAATTTAGGGAATTCTACAAGATTTTGGGGATTCTACAAAACTTGTAAAAAGTTGCAATTTTGAGAAAATTTAAAAGAATAGAAAAACGTGTAAATAAATTTTTTTTTGTGGAAATTTTTTAAGATTTTGGGGGTTCCATAGAATTTTTGGAAAACTACAGAACTTTTAGGAGTTTCAATTTTGAAGAAATTTGAAAAAGAATTAAAAAAATTTATTATTTTCTATTTTGGGGATTCTACCGGATTTTGGGGATTCTACCGACTTTATAAGAGCTGTGATTTTTAAGAATTTTTGAAAAGAACACAGCAATATTTAAATAAATGCAATTCTATAAAAGAAATATTTAATTTTTGTTACAATTTTTTTACCCAAGCGCTTCGCTATTACGTGGTCTATCAAAAGTTAAAAAAAATCCTAGCGTTGGTAATTTCGAAGCGAACGAGCTTGGAAAAACGATATTCAGTTTGTTTTTTAAGATACTCTATCAGATGCATACAGGGTGTTTTACGGATAACATTTTAACTACGTTGTAATTTAATTAAAACCAAAGTGGGTTGTCTACGAATTTTATTTTGTTACATTTTTGTCTTAAAGATAATTTTATGGGAATTGAACTCGGAGTTTTCACATTGGTGAGCAAATCTGATTCAAATCCGACCAACCGTTTGCCATTTTTAAGCTAGAGAGTTTGTTTTAAGGTACTTTATCAGATGATAACAGAGATAACATTTTAACTACGTTGTAATTTGGTTAAAACCAAAGTGGATTGTCTACGAGTTTTATTTTGTTACATTTTCGTCTTAATTTAAAGCTGATGCTGGTCTTATTTGCAGCACTTAATTAAGATTTTGTTGCGAACATTCCAAAAATACTTTAATAACTTCGAATTTAATAATAACTAGTGTTACCCCAGCACACAATGCACTGACAGACAGCGTTGACAGAACCGGCGAAATGTCAAGCCACGTGATGCATTAGTTCCAATAATGACACCCGACGTTATTGTAGATGGCGCCCCAAGTGACGCGCGTCTAGCCGACCTTCATATATATTATAAATTAAAATACTTATTATTAAAAAATCGACGTAGAATAAAAATATAAAAATGTTTCATGTTCCATCTGTGGATAGAGACCTTTCATTTAAAAAAAAATGGCCCAAATTGGTGAAGCGGTAGCCGCTGGAGAAACCGGAGAAAAAAAAACCTTGGTGCTTTTATATGGATGTTCTAAGAATACAGAAAAAAATAAGGAATCATTCAAGAAAAGATAATTTTATGGGAATTGAACTCGGAATTTTTACATTTGGGAGGCAAGTCTCTAAAATTCGACCAACAGTTTGCCATTTTGAAGCTAGAGTTTGTTTTAAGGTACTCTATCAGATGCATACAGGGTGTTTTACGGATAACATTTTAACTACGTTGTAATTTAATTAAAACCAAAGTGGGTTGTCTACGAATTTTATTTTGTTACATTTTTGTCTTAATTTGAAGCTGATGCTGGTCTTACCTGCAGCACTTAATTAAGATTTTTTTGCGAACATTTCAAAAATACTTTAATAACTTCGAATTGATTAATAATGTTTTAAGAATACACAAATATAAATTAAAGAATCATTCAAGAAAAGATAATTTTATGGGAATTGAACTCGGAATTTTCACATTGGTGAGCAAGAGCATCTCTCATTAAAATCCGACCAACCGTTTGCCATTTTGAAGCTATAGAGTTTGTTTTAAAGTACTCTATACAGTGTGTTTTACGAACTACGAGCCGTAACATTTGAACTATGTTGTAATTTAGTCAAAATCATAATAGGTTGTCTACAGAATTGTGTTTCATTATAAGAGCAAATAATGGGTTTGGTGGAATTGGTCTTGACGTAGAGCACTTACTCACCAGTGCAAGAAATCCGATATCAATTCCTAAAAAATTACTATTTTTTAAAATTAATTTAAATTTTTTATTTTATTTTTACATTTTTTTTAATACAAATTGATCAGTTTTTTTAAAAATTATTTGAAGCTGAAATAAAATAATTCAACATTTTTATTACGTATTACTGCTGTTATTTACAATACTTACTAAAGAATTTTTTGCGAACATTTTAGAGTGATTTCAAAAATTCTTCGTATTTAATAATAATGTCTTAAGAATATGCAAATAAAAAATATAAAATAATTAAAAAAAAAGGTATTTGATAGGAATTGAACCCGGTACCTGCCTTAACGTACTTAATCTTTTTAGGTTGTCTGAAATTTCACGGGTTTTCATCTTTTATTATACTGGCTGTGTATTACCGCACCTTTTAATTCTTATTCACGTTGGGCAAGTTGTTTGTCTATAAAAGGAACTCCCACCCCCACATCATTTAAGTACTCGCAATAACAACCACGAGGCGTGTAGGTGTCCCAACTTCAAGCAAAACCTACATCAAAAACTATACTCACTCACAACTTACATTTTCGCTATTAATTCGTCATGAAAAGCAATCTCCTAATAACCTTTCAGTACTTCAAAACTTCTAAAAAAAGGTCTCTGAAAAGTACAGCCTAATATATTATGCATCTCGAGCAAGTACAAACGAGATAAAACTTAGTCATACTCCAAGAAAACTAGAAAGAGACAACCCTTCTTGCTCATAAGCGTACAAAACGAAAGAGAGTCCAGAATTTTCTTACAAGACGTCGACGAAGACGACCTAACGTATGGACGTTAAGGTCGGACAGAGATGGACTCGGCAAAAAAGGCAAAGACGTCTTGAAGACTTCGCGCGCTTGCGTGGAACTTCTGGTAAACCTCGAAGAAACGACGCCGGTTTGGGGCTAAAAATCCGGGCGTCTTTCCTGGTTGGCGGCCAAGACGGCGGTGGCGGTCTACCTCAACATGCCCCGCCCACACCCCAAGCCCCTCACACCCCCGCAGTCCACAGACGACCCGCGACGTCCCCGCGACGCTTCTTTTACACTTCTTAATGCCAGATCATCGCGCGACGCGAAAAGAACTTAACGTTTTTAATGGCTTCTAGAAGCTAAATTTTTCCGGGATTGAAAACGCGAAATTCTCACCTTTTTAATATTTTTTTTGGGGCGTTCAAAAAAACAACCCGCTAAGAAAGTTATAATTTTTAAAAATGTGAAGTCAAAAAGTTTTTTTTTCGGTAAAAAAAATTCAAATAGTTGGTGTTAAAAATAGTGTGGAAAAAAATCCGTTTGACTTTAATAGGGGAGAAATCGGGGATGATTCAGAAAACAGCTGATTTCAGCTTCCCTTTACGTTATCCTTAGTTATCTGGACCAAACGTGAATCGACTGACAAATATCTGACGTCACCCTTGCATCCCCTTTAATAAAAGCCCTTAAACGGGGTGTAAATTTTACAGTACGCAAAGGGGTTGAAAAAAATTAAAAGTTCAATCCGGACGTCCCAAAAAGGAATCAAACGAAACGGATAATTTGTTAAGAGTATAAGAGTGACCATCAGATAATTAGAAAAACATATCGTGGAGTTGCGAACTAGCGGGGGAAGGATAAACCGGGTGGAAAACTCTCACGCGCACTTTTCCAGCTGTGGTCCGCGACCGCCCGGATAAAATCAGAGTGGCCGCGATTTTTCATATGTATATGCGCGCGAATGCATCGAGGGCGCAACAATTAAACCTCTGAACGATTTATGGTGCGGGTTTTTCTACAAAGTCTAAAAGAAGTGAAAAAAAGTCTGGAAAATCGCACGCGTCGCTGAAGCATTTGTCAAGTTGTCAGGCCGCTGCTTCCTTTCACATTTCACAAAAGAAAGGGGGAAGCCCGTCGAAAAATCAAAGACATCAAAGAGTTTTCTGTGGTTCGTTGCCTCTCTGACAAGATGCGTTCTCACATGAAAGGAACAAACTCAACCACTTGATTCGATCCGACGACGATTCGAGGAAAATTTAAGAGAAAAATGCATCTCGCGAGTGAAGTCACTTCCACCACTGGACACTTTGATCGCAACTATGAGAATTTAACGGCGGAAATTCTGGCTGAAAGGACTCTGGATGGACTGATGGCAGAACATCCCGGAGAGTTAGTTAGGACGGGTAGTCCCCACGTGGTGTGCACGGTCCTTCCGCCCCATTGGAGGTCGAACAAAACTCTTCCGGTTGCCTTCAAGGTGGTGGCTCTCGGAGAGGTGGGTGATGGAACTTTGGTCACGGTGCGGGCTGGAAATGATGAGAATTTTTGCGCGGAATTGAGAAACTGCACGGCCGTCATGAAGAATCAAGTTGCCAAATTTAACGACTTGAGATTTGTTGGGAGGAGTGGAAGAGGTAAGAGTAAGTTTTTTTGTTTTATTTTTATTAATTAGAAATAGTGACTAGCGGACAAGACGAACTTATAGGTTTAGAAATTTGCTATAATTTTGGTATCCTGGTAAAAAAATATTAATAATTAAAAAATAATAATCTTGCAAAAACTAGTTTGAACGGATAAATAAATTTGGATGCAAGAATTTTAAATTTCCCGCTCTAATGATGATCATCCGTCGTATGTTTCAGTGTGCTTGGTAAAAAGTGCATTACGAATCTCTAAAATTCATATATGAACCGTATGGGATAAGGAAAAAAGAGAAAAAATTATAAATATAATTTTCAATTTTTTCAAACACACTGTATCTACGATATCTACGAAACAAATAAATCTACAATATTAATAGCGTACCTAAAATCAGAAGACTTTTGTGTTTCTTAAAATTTGAATTATTTATGATACAGTTTTCAAATTCTTGCAAATTAGTAACATTAATTGTTTAAAAAACGCAGAAAACTAATAAAAAATTATTTGTGAATGTAGCTTGTACTCTAAATATTTTTTAAGACAAAACAATTCTAAAAAAAATTGAAATAAAATTTGAAAAATTGAGGTAGAGCACTCGCTCACCAATGCTAGGGGTTCTATTCCCACAAAATTTATTTTTAATTTTTTTTTTAATTTTTTTTTTTATGTTTTTACGAAATTCTTCTTCAATACAAAGTAATCAAAAAATTTTCCTTTTAATATTTGAGATTGTTCATAAAATATTCGATGTCTTCACTATACCATATTATTGTCGGTGTTATTTACAATACATGCAACAAAAAATGTTTAGGAAAACTTTTAGGTAATTACAAAAAGTAATTTTATCAGTTTACGTTCAATAAAATGGCACAAAAATAAATAGCACACAAAAAATAAAATTTATGGGAATGGAATCCAGGATGCGCACAATGGTAAGCGAATGCTTTACCTCGAGGCCTTTCCCACCAAACACGCGTTTCTAAACAAAATAAAATATGGTTTTCGTACACTGTGATACATCCAGTTTGTATATACCTATGTAACGAGCGAACCGCAAACAAAAACATTAGAGCAGGCCTTGACCAGCTCAACTATATCCAGAAAAAATTACAAATGACAATGTCAATCATATTTGTAGTTCACGCTGATCGAGTTGTCATCTAATATATGGGATCGCTCGGTATATATCATTGTTAGGAATTAGAATTTAGCAGCTACAACTGCAGTTATTCTGAAAATTAACTAATTACTTCAGTTACAACCAAGAGACGCTACAAATTTTTACACTTTACCTAGTATTCTTTAAATATTTAGTTAAATCTAACTCCGTGGTACTCAAGCAATATTTTCACGTGGCCGCATTAACAAGAAATGGAACAATAAACGCGATCGCGCTTTCTTACTTACTGACAATATTGACTATTAAGAGATTTACACTACTTACATACCTAAGAAATGGAATAATAAGAAAAATCAAATGACGCGCCGTTTATATATTTTATTTTAAAAGTTTCGAAAGGATACATCTTGTGCACCATTTTTGTAAATTTTAAAATTTATGGTGGCCACACTGAAATCACCTAGTGGCCGCACGTGAGAGCTACTGCCAGTGGTTCTCAAGTAATATTCTCACGTGGCCGTTGACAGCTTATTAAAAATTTTTGGTTTATTTTTTTACATTCCAAAATTGGTGGTGGCCGCACTGAAATCACCTGATGGCCGCACTGAATAACGTGGTGGCCGCGGCGAAATAATCTGGTGAACGCATTGAAGTCACCTGGTGGCCGCGGTGAAATTATCTGCTAGTCGGATGGAAATCATCTGGTGGCCACCCTGAAATAATTTAGTGGCCGCACGTGAGAACCACTGCCACTGCTTCTCAAAAAATATATTTACGTGGCGGCTGATAGCTTATTAAACATTTTTAGTTTATTTCTCTATATTCCAAATATTGTGGTGGCCGCACTGATATCACCTGATGGCCACCCTTGACAACCAATTCCAGTTGCTTTCACGTGGCCGAACTGAGATCACGTGGTGGTCGCAGCAAAATAATCTTGCGACCGCACTGAAATCACCTGGTGGCCGCGGTAAAATTGTTTGTTAGTCGGATTGAAATTATCTGGTGGCCACCCTGAAATCATTTAGTGGCCGCACTTGAGAACCACTGGCAGGAGTTCTTAAGTAATATTTCCACGTAGACGCTGACAGCATATAAAATGTTTTTTTAATTATTTCTTTGTATTTATTAATTTCTGGTGGTTGCTTGTACACCAATGGCATTCATTCTTCAAGAATGTTTTAACGTAACTGCTGACAGCTTATTAAATAACTTGGAATTGTCTTTTGATTCCGAAATTTCCGGTGGCCGCTTGAGAATCACTGCCAGTGGTCGCAAGAAATAATTGTACGTGGTAGTAGATAGCTTACTAAAAATTTTGACATACATTTTCTTGTTACAGAATTTCTGGTAGCCGCTTGAGAACCACTGGTTCTCAAGGAATATTTTTCAGTGTCCGCTGATAGCTTATTAAATAATTTTAAATAATTGTGGGCGCATTTAAGAACTAGTAGCAATGGTTCTCGAGAAATATTTTTACGTGGCTGTCGACAGCTTCTTAAAAAGCTTTAAATTATTGCTTTATATACCAAAATGTTTGGTGGCCGCATTGAAAAACCACTGGAAGTGGTTCTCATTGAATATTTTCACGTGGCCGTTGTCGCTTATTAGAAAATCTTGATTTGTTTCTTTCTATTTCAAAACTTGAGGTTTCCGCTTGAGAATTACGGCCAATGTTGCTTATCAGATAATTTTTATTTATTTTTTTTCTGTTCCAAAATTTCTGGTGGCCGCATTTAAAAACCACTGGCAATGGTTCTATAAGGATAGTTTCACATAGCCGCTGGCAGCGTATTAAATAAATTTAAAGTGTTACTTTTATTTTAGGTGGCCGCTTGAGAACCACGGGCAATGGTTTTCAAGGTATATATGTAAGTGATCGCTGACAGCTTATCAAATAATTGTTAATTATTTTTTTAATTCTAAAATTATGGATTTTGACACTTTGGCGGAAAATATTATGGATTTTGACAGTTTTGGCTAAAAAAAACTATGAATTTTGATACTTTTGGCGAAAAAATTATGGATTTTGACACTTTTGGAGGGTAAAATTATGGATTTTGATACTTTTGGCTGCAGAAATTATGGATTTTGACACTTTTGGCTGGAAAAATTATGGATTTTGACACTTTTGGCGGGTAAAATTATGGATTTTGAACTTTTGGCGGGAAAATTATAGATTTTGACATTTTTGGCGGGAAAAAATATGGATTTTGATACTTTTGGCTCAAAAAATTATGGATTTTGACACTTTTGGAGGGTAAAATTATGGATTTTGATACTTTTGGCTGCAGAAATTATGGATTTTGACACTTTTGGCTGGAAAAATTATGGATTTTGACACTTTTGGCGGGTAAAATTATGGATTTTGATACTTTTGGCTGCAGAAATTATGGATTTTGACATTTGGCTAGAAAAATTATGGATTTTGAACTTTTGGCGGGAAACTGATAGATTTTGACATTTTTGGCGGGAAAAATATGGATTTTGATACTTTTGGCTGAAAATATTATGGATTTTGACAGTTTTGGCTAAAAAAACTATGAATTTTGATACTTTTGGCGAAAAAATAATGGATTTTGACACTTTTGGAGGGTAAAATTATGGATTTTGATACTTTTGGCTGCAGAAATTATGGATTTTGACACTTTTGGCTGGAAAAATTATGGATTTTGACACTTTTGGCGGGTAAAATTATGGATTTTGATACTTTTGGCTGCAGAAATTATGGATTTTGACATTTGGCTGGAAAAATTATGGATTTTAAACTTTTGGCGGGAAAATTACAGATTTTGACATTATTGGCGGGAAAAATATGGATTTTGATACTTTTGGCTGAAAATATTATGGATTTTGATACTTTTGGCTAACAAAATTATGGATTTTGACACTTTGGCGAGAAATATTATGGATTTTGAAACTTTTGGCGGATAATATTATGGGTTTTGACACCTTTGGTGGGAAAAATGATGGATTTTGACATTTTTGGGGAGAAAAATTATGGGTTTTGACACTTTTGGCTTGAAAAATTGAGGATTTTGACACTTTTGGCGGGAAATATTATGGATTGTGACACTTTCAGCTGATAAAATTATGGATTTTGATACTTTTGACTAGAAAAATCATGGAATTTGACATTTTTGGCAAGAAAAATTATGGATTTTAACACTTTTGGCTGGAAAAATTATGGATTTTAAACTTTTGGCGGGAAAATTATAGATTTTGACATTTTTGGCGGGAAAAAATATGGATTTTGATACTTTTGGCTGAAAATATTATGGATATTGATACTTTTGGCTGAATCAATTATGGATTTTGACACTTTTGGTTGGAAGAATTATGGATTTTGACACTTTTCGCGGGAAGAACTATGGATTTTGACATTTTTGTCGGGAAAAATTATGGATTTTGACAGTTTTTGGAAGAAAAAGATTATGGATTTCGACGCTTTTGCCGGGGAATATTATGGTTTTTGACACTTTTGGCTAGACAAATTATGGATTTCGACAGTTTTTGGCGGGAAGATTTATGGATTTTGACACTTTTGACTGGAAAAATTATGGATTGTGAACTTTTGGCTAGAAAAATTATGGATTTTGACATTTTAAGCGGGAAATATTATGGATTTTGACACTTTTGGCGTAAAAAATTATGGATTTTAATACTTTTGGCTAAAACAATTATGGATTCTGACACTTTTGTCGGGAAATATTATGGATTTTAACACTTTTGGCTGGAAAAATTATTGATTTTGAACTTTTGGCAGGAAAATTATAGATTTTGACATTTTTGGCGGGAGAAAATATGGATTTTGATACTTTTAGCTGAAAATATTATGGATTTTGATACTTTTGGTTCACAAAATTATGGATTTTGACACTTTGGCGGGAAATATGGATTTTGAAACTTTTGGCGGAAAATATTATGGATTTTGACATTTTTGGCGGGAGAAAATATGGATTTTGATACTTTTGGCTGAAAATATTATGGATTTTGATACTTTTGGTTCACAAAATTATGGATTTTGACACTTTGGCGGGAAATATGGATTTTGAAACTTTTGGCGGAAAATATTATGGATTTTGACATTTTTGGCGGGAAAATTTATGGATTTACTTTTAGCTGAAAAATTTTGGATTTTGAGACTTTTTCGCAAGAAAATTATGGGTTTTGACATTTTTGGCGGGAAAAAGTATGGATTTTGATACTTCTGGCTGAAAAAAGTATGAATTTTGACATTTTTTGGCAGTACAAATTATGGATTTGACATTTTTGGCGGGAAATATTATGGATTTTGATACTTTTGACTACTGACAGCTTATAAAAAATGTTTGAAGTATTTCTTTGCATTGTAAAATCTCTGGTAGTCGCATTAAAATCACCCAATGGTCACACTGGAGAACCGCTGGCAGTGGTTCTGAAATAGGCAGCTGGCCGCACTTAAGAATATTTTCAAGTAATCTCAATTAACAGGAAATGTAATGTAATAGTAATCGCGGATTTACATCTTATGGCACTCTCTTACTTAATGGCACTATTAACCATGTGCATTAAGGGATTTATCTTACCAGAAGCGAAAAACAAGCAAAAATGAAAAAATCAAATTACGTTTTGCTATTTTATTTTAAAAGTTATGGTAGAAGACATATCTGTGCACTCCCTTTCTCCAACGCAAGCCTCATTGCTTTATTCAAGCTTCGTATTTATCAGCTAACAGTTTATTAAAGATTTTGAATTATTTGTTCTGTTTCCCAAAGTTTCTGGTTGACGCACTAAACTTACACGATGGCCGCACTAAAACTACCCGATGATGGCCGCAATAAAATTCCACGAGAACCACTGGTATAACTGATTAAGCATTTGCATTAAAACAAGTATATAAAAAATATTAAAAAAAAGTAATTGTTAAGCCATTAAGCGGTGGAAAGGCGATTGTAATGCCGTTGTTGCAACGAAACTATCGTTTCTTCGAGTTCTACACTAAGTTGGTTACTGTTCTAAAAAGTAAAGTTTTTTAAAAATTTTATCTGTAAATTACCTAGTTAAGGTATTAATTTATTAACAAGTTAATGCCAGATTAGCTAATCACTCTACACTATAATAAATTTTATACAATTCAAAATTTATAAATAAACTACCACTGATTTTGTTTTCTATTTGTTGTTTTGGAAGTATTTGTTATTTCAGTGCTTGGTATTTACAAATTAATATGTGATTTGTTTATTTGACTCGCGTAAAACAATCAGGTTGCCAGCATCAATAAAATATTATATTATTATACATTAGCGCATTCGAAAAAGCTTTAGCAGTAACATACACATACATCAAAAATATTTGCTTTGTACATCATAAACATTTTCCTTTTATTGCTTACACATTTCTCTTCAAAATTAGGTTTTGTTAAAATTACCGGTTGTTTTTCTCTGTTGCTCGACATATATGAACGTTGTAAATTTCTCCTTGAATATTCTCTTAGAAAAAAAAGCAAAGCGTATGTTTTTTTTTTATAGAAAACTGTATAGTTTTTGCAAATTCTTATTCGCTTTTGGGTTGCCAAACGTCGCCACAATATTTCGAAAACAAATCATGTTCAGAATACCAATTAAAAGAAGAAAAAGAATATGCATAACATACAGGGTGTTCCTATTAAAAAACACATAACTTAGCTTCGTCGCTCTTATATAAAGCCCCCTGTATAATTAAAAATAGTTTTAATACGCGGTCCTCTTAATCACCTACAATTTTGATTTAAAGAAAATTTCTGCATTTTAAATAGTAAAAAAGATGTCCACCATGCAGCTGTGTATCGCTAACATACTGTCGCTAATGTGCAATTCATTTATATCGCAGAGTTTACTGATTAGAAACAATCAAATGATACTAAATTTACAAAACAAGTTTTTTTTAATTATTATCTGACAAGAGATTTGCACTGATTTAAAAAACAAATATTATAAATATCATAAAATGTTCTAATTTCTATAAAGTTGATATAAAATCATAATGAGCCTAGCATCATGCTCAGTTAGGTAGTTTAGCAGGTTGCGGCTCATCGTCCTCTCTAACACTTTGGACGCCTATAACTTACAAGAATACTAGTGCGGTTAAAAACCCTCCGCGCACAAATTCATAAAAGCAAAACAGGTCGTATTTGGGTCGCCTATACGAATACAAGTGCAGTTCGAAGCCAAAGTGAACCCCCTCAATTCTTTTTAAATTAACTCATTTTTTATTTTACTAAATAAAACAAATAGTTATTTTATTAAATTTCTGTATTATTTCATTGTTTCCAATCAACAAACTTTGCACACGAGCGACAGCAGAATACTATTGTAAACTGACTTTTCAGATGCATTCAAATTTTTAAATTTTTATTCATATTTAAACGAACTCCCTTCCTCCATTTATTACATTACATATTTTATTATTTGGTGTTTGGTGTTCTTTAATCCCAAGTTATCGTGTTCACGGAAAATAAAAAAGCTAATTGACGCTATTGGTAAGGGGACAACTTCGGCTTTGAACTGTACTTGTATTCTTATAGGAAGCCCAACTCATGACCTGTTTTGTTTTTATTTCCTGAGAAGGGCACTACTATTTCTATATGCGTCCAAAGCGTAAAAAAAGACGTTGAGAAGTAACCTGACTGAGCATGTTAGGGATGTTCTGATCTTATATATACAGGGCGACTCAACACAGCCGCATGTTGAATATCTCCTTTGCTAATTAAAGTACAGAAAAAATTTTTAAATAAAAGTCCCAGGGGATCAAGAAGACCACATTTTAAAACAAACTTTAATTATATATAAATAAATAAATACAAGGGGGGGGCGAGTATATTTGTATATTTTTGCTTTGCTATTCTTAAATGAAACCCTCTGTATAATTGAAAATAATTTTAATTTATGGCTTTTTTGATAGAAATTACAACCTTTAATTGTATTTTAAATACGATAAAATAAATTTTTTTTATTTGCACACTTATTTCAAGGCAAATATTTAATGAGAAATTTAAAACATTGCTTATTGAAGTCAATAAATCTGTTATATTTGTTAATAATTTAACAGTTTTAAATTCCTACATTAAAAAAAATGTTTTTCAGGAACGTCGAAAAACATTTTTTACGTCATAAAATCAGACTTTGGCGTAAAAAAAATAAGTTCTAGACGCGTCAAAATTATTTTTTGACGTCAAAAGCATTTATTAATGTAAACAATCATTTTTTTTTAATCAGAATGTTTATTTTTGACGTCAACAATATGGCGTAATATAATGACAATAAATGATTTTTTAAGGTCAAATATAAAATGCCTAATGTGACGTCAAAATAACATTGTTTTGACGTCTTTAATAAAAAAGCTGTAGGGCAACCGTCACGAGACCTTCCTCACATTTATTGAAATTTTTAAAATTATTAAAATATTTCCAAAATTTTGAAAACTTTTTTGATTTTATGAGAATATAAAAAATATTTCAAAACTTTAAACTAATTTAATTTTTTTATTTATATCAGATATCGCCTGGTAAAAAATTTGGCGTTTTTTTAAATTTTTGGAAATTCTTAATATTTCGAAAAACAATTTTTGAACAAGAGATGACCAAAAGGAAACCCCCTGTAGGTATTTTCTCAATGAGAAGTTGTTCCTATTTATTTAACATAACGATTTTGAAGTCAAAACTGCTAAATCTTAAAAAAACACTACAAATGTTAGGGGGGGGGGGCGTTAATTGCGCTTCCGCAGAGCGGCTTATCGACATGCATAGAATACAAATATAACCTTCTGGTTCCCCCTCCCCACCCCCTTATTTATTGAAACAGTTATTTAGTTTTATGATTTCTGGTATTTTTTAACTACAAAAAATGTGTTTTCCGTTGAAAGCTAAAAATAAATTTTTTAAACGAAAGAAAATGATAATTTTTTTTGATGATTTAAAATGTTCAGGTAAATGACCAAAGGAAAATTTTCTACATGTCATTTAACGTGTTTGTAAGTTATTGAAATAACCAAGAAAGCGTTGGGGGTGGTGACCGGGGGTGTTAAGAAAATTGCGATTTCGTAGATCGGCTTATCAACATGCGTAGAATACGGATCCAACCTTCTTTTTCGAGCGCGTCTATATTGAAATATAAGACTCATAATCACAAAGAAAATTCAATTTGGGCCGAGGCCAATTTTCATACAGTAAAAATACAAATTTCTGTCAAAACATCATTATTTTTCGCAGTCACCTTACATTGCCAGACTGAAAATGTGGAAAAATAAAAAAATTACCCCTGTTAGGTACAAAATAACATGAAAGGTTTAGTTAAAATTCTAAAAACATAATAGCCCACCAGTGGCGTGCGTAATTAGCAATAGCTAGTTACGCCACTGCTTATGTCAAATATATCAAAAGAGCATTTTCTCCAAATCAATTTTACTTAATCTCATTTTTTCACATCAAAAATTAAAATCACAATAACATGATTCGAAATTTTTTTTGTAAATAATTTATAAACAAATCCCACCAAACAAAACTACGAAATAAATTCCCGGGCAAATAACCAATCCATCACCTGAAAAATTATCAATCAGTCCGACCTATAATACAAATTCAATGGCATCAGTAGGTGATTTCCCGATACTGCGAATAGTTTTATCCTATTTTATCAGCAGATAATGCTAGAAAATACGAGGGTCCTGTCGATAAATCAGGGATTACCAGGCTCGCCGGCATAATTCATAGATTACAGAAGCTGGAGCTGAATCTCAAATAACTTAAATAGGAATGTTTACGTTAGAATGTTGGTATTTAATTAAGGTCAGGTTTGTTCTATTTACTCTCGCGCTTAATTTATCGCCGAGCCTTTTTCCCCGAAAACACGTTCGGGGTAATTAAAGCAATCCTAGAGTAATTTGGGGGAAAACCAAAAACCCCCGCAACAGCTTGGACAAATTCGATTCTGATGGCCGATCGAGTGGCTGCGTTTGACGTTTTTGACAAATGTAGCGGCGTCGATGGCAAATCCAATTTTAAGAGCTTACACCGGATTTTCTTCTCAAGATGGAAAAATAAATACCCGAAAGCAGCGAATCTGAATAGCAATCTTCATTCCGTAAGTTGGCAACGTTCCTGGATAAACTCAAATGTTGGTGCAATAAAAAGTACCGCTAATATATCAAGCCAAACGAATCTTTTCTAATATTTATCATTTACTTACTTATACTGCGCGACAACGCTATGCGTAAAACATCCTTAATTTGTTCTTAAACAAACATTTTTGGAACTGCTCAAATAAAAGTCTAAACCATAGGACTGTTACGTTACCAACTTTAGTATTAAAATACAGCAAAGGATTTTTTTTAAATACTTGATACACGTGCGCGTTGTATAAGTGGATTAATCTTCATTTTTAACGTTCGCCTGCCATAATTTTGCGGCTCTCCGAATTTCTATGTTTCCCCAATGACATAAAGCGTAAAAAGTAGATTACAAATAGAAATATTCATAAGTTGCTCCCTTCAGATTTCCCTTGGCCAGAAAAAAGCTCAAGCAATACCAACCACCGCCATAATTCTTACGGTTTTTTTTTTAAATTGAGCGCTTGAAACCGAAAACAAAACACTTTTAACATATTTTAAAATGCAAACGATCAGACTGGCGCCGTTTCCGCTCGCCTTTTTGCATAATTCGACGATTTTCTTGACCATTGACACCCGTAACTTGTCATTTAAGTTCGTAAAGGGCTCACGCATACTAAAATTTGTATTGTTTTCCAGGGAAGAGCTTCACGTTGTCCATAATTGTGTCAACGACGCCGCCACAGGTTGCGACCTACAATAAAGCCATCAAGGTAACCGTCGATGGACCAAGAGAACCGCGGTCTAAAACGAGGCAACAACTTCATCATTTCCCGTTTGGGCCTAGACCTTTTGGACCGGATCCGCTAACGGGCGGTTTGCCTTTTAAATTAGGAGGTGAGTTAAAATTTTTTTTTCTACAATATAAAATAGGTTTTAAGTACAAAATTTTTGATCACTTTGAACAATTAACTCGCTCAAAATTACACTTTGACTTTTAAAAAGTTGCGGTGACAATACAAGCTCAGAACTTATAAGGCTCAGTTTTTAAAACTGCGTATAATAACAGAAATCTGTCGGATAAATTGTCAAAAAAATGGTGAAAGTAGTCCGATCTGGACGGGATAATATTTAAAACAAAAACTGTACGGTAGGTGTAAGAATTTTCAATATATTACCCCAAAAATATCCTGTCATAGTTCACCCCCCTTTTTTTCAAATTAAATTATTAAAGTTATTATAAAAATGCTTTATAAAATACAATTATTTTTAGAAAATTACTTCCCTTTTAATAATACCACTCCCTACCGCACTCCCACTCTCTAACAATTAAATACTATGATAAAAACGTAACCCCCTCTCCCCTTTTAACTATGTCGGTTTCAAAACCACTTTCTAAAATGTTTAAATTTCTAAACAAGCATTGTCTTTTTTAAACATATCATCCGTCCCCTTTTCAAGTTCACCCCACCCCCTAAAAGCTATGAAATCTGAAAATTTGAAACTCATTTTTTAAAACTACGTATTTCTTTAATAAAAACATTTTTCTACACCTATTTAATTATATGACAATTATTAGCATTTTTTCGTGAAAAATCGTATCTATAATTCACTGTAGTGAATTATGGATTCATAATTCACTGTATCCGACCAATCACAAATGCAAATTCAAAAATCACTGTTTCGCTGATTCGATGATATTTTGAATCGCCCGCGATCTACTCTTTCTGCGGCTGACAATCGACTCGCGTGACAGTGTATCGCCATATTGCTTGTTTAATCTGTGCAAACGAATAATTCAACCACTAAAACAAGTCTAATTTATTTGTTTAATAGGTGCAGAAAAAGCATAGTATCACATTCGCGATTATGGCCATTATTCACTCGGATGATTTGCGCCACTCGCCTACGGCTCGTGGGCTCAAACATCATCTTCGTGAATAATGGCTGTCATAATCGCTCATATAATAATATACTAGAATAAAAATGTTAAGAACCATCCTATTTTGCATAATAAAATCCTAAACGCACTACCAATATGAACAATACTAAAAATGTCAAAATAATTCTTTTTCAAAGTATTAAATATTAATATAAATTTTGGAAATGTTTGCTTTTCCAAAATAATTTCCTTGTGTACCCCACGCCTAAAAGATAATTTAATAAAAATGTTAAAAAGGCAACCAATTTTAAAATGTAACAGCATTGCTGCAGGTATGGTCCGCTGCATGACCGTACTGTACTTAAATAATTTCTAATTTTTTTGTGAGAAAAGAAATGGATTTAGATTATTGTTAAGAAAAAGATTCTTCGGACTCAGAAAACTAGAGACGAAAGAAACAAATTGTCAGCCAAAAAATAAGTGGGATGGAAAAAATTAACCCCCCCCTTCCCAAATATTGCTTTATCTAAACATTTAGTCGTAAATTTTATTCTACTATCACTTATGAGCACTTTATCCTAAACAGAAAATTTTATCATACCCCGTTGAGTAACTAAAGGGCAGGAATTTTCGATTTTCACAAATTCATAGAAGGCGCCACAAAAAAATTAGCTGACTAAGACACGAACCAAGTTGTAGCTTACCTTAGCTCTATTAGACTACAAAATTTACAGCAAATCGTGTTGCCTGTTGTGGAGTAATATTTTTTTGAAAATTGTACTTATTTTTCACTTCATAGTGTTTATCTTTTCAAGAAATTTTGTGCACATCACTCATGAGGTTATGAAATAAAAGAGTCGAAATATTCAATTTTAAAAAATTCATAGAAGGTGTCACAGACTTTTCTATAGCTCTATTGGACTACAAAATTTACAAAAAAATCGTGTTGTCAGTTTTTGAGCAATATTTTCTAAAAGATTTTCAAATTTTTGAACGCATTTTTTTTATTTATCTGTTTGAAAATTTTTGAGCACAGTACCCGTATAACCAAATCTATAAAGATGTCCTAGGCGATAGAGATATTTAAAGATGCGGTAAAGATTACGTGATACAGGTGTAATATGTATTGGAGCTGTACTTTAGCCTATACCTTAACTGTATAGATTAAATATTTACCGCATCTATATGATATCTATACTTGTTTCCAGTACAGTTTTATCTTTATCGCATCTGTATCACATCTTATTCTATGCTATACCGCACCGGTACTTCAAGCAGGGATTTATCTTTATCGGATCTGTAGAAAATATATACTGATTGTCTTTACAGTTGTACCTTTAACAAATCTCTACAATATCTTCATGCAGGCTATATCGCACCTGTAGCGCAATTACCGATTTTGTCTTTATCGAATCTGTGCTAAATATATACTGCCTGTCTTTACAGTTTTATCTTAAGCCTAAAACCGCTGTGTATAGCGTCAATCTAAACACTATCTTTATTTGTTGGCCTTGTGTATAAAAATATTAAAAATGGCGCATCAACAAGATCAAGAATTTAAAGTTTACGAATTTGATGGAACCTTGGAGATTTGTGTGCTTCCTACAATTATAATAATAATTTATGACATAATCATTAACCAAGGCTGCTGTCTCCAATGTGGAGTTATTTTCGATAGGGGGATCATTTACCACAATATCTATAAACCACAAGTAAATAAAATGATAACCTTCATCATAAACTGTTATTACACCTATAACCAATACTATTGCTGTACTTATAACGTCCAACCGCGGATTTACGGGGGGTGGGGTAGTAGGGGTAATTACCCCCCCCCCCCCCCCCCAGGCCAAAAAAAATCACCTAAAGCACTAGAAGCAAAGTGTTTTTGAACATGTAATTGGAAAAAATTTGTAAATAAATATATTTCATCGGCTAAAAGTTTTCCAGCGAAACACAATAAGAATGACTCAATTGCAAAGAAACTTTCTTAACGGTAAAACCTAAAACCAAGCCGGACGTTAAACAATGCATGGCTTAAGAGTAGCTGTAAACCTTTATGGGGATTTATAAACAGACCTGTTTGGAAAGTCTACTCACCAAAAAGATAAAGATATTTAAAGCTTATCCCAGCGCCAGCAGTACAAAGTACGAACCGACATCAACATGAACAATTACGTGATATTTTTTTCTTGAAATTACAATTCTGACCTCAGCAATGGCGAGAAATTCAGAAATAATGTACTTTAAAATAGTTGGTGGTAAAATAATACAAAGACATCAATTATTTCGAAGTAAGATTCTCGAAATGTCTGAACCTACTAAAACTGTTTTATATTTTATCCCCTATAATTCTTCACTGTTTATTTTTCTTAATACTTTACTCTATCAAAATAGTCTGTTTTCACGTGTTTCTTGAAATTTTAATACTATATATAATCTAACGTCGTTTATATCTGCTATATGAAACACATTTAACTTTAAAAATTTCAAGAGCCCACAAAAATGTCTAACTTTATTATTAAGCGTCCAATGCGTTTTCTACGTAGTCCCTGTTAATCACGTTTTATCCAAGCATACTATACGCCCTTAACGAGATATTATGCAACGTCACTATAAATACTACTGCAAAAAAAACGGTTTAACCCTAACTGTAATTCTTGGTAGTACATTTGTATCATATTGTCCATCATAACCTTCTGTAATACTCTTAAAACATTTAGCGGTCGAATCTTATAAGAGGCGAGAATAGCTCAGGGTGTAAGGAGACCGACTCACAAACCAAAGATGGCCAGTTCGATTCCCCGCTAAGGTAAAGTATGCAGCGCATTTTTAAATTAAAAATCTATCAATAAATACATTAGTGTAAATGAAATTAGCTAAAAAAATACAGAGGGGTTGTATAAAATATTATAAAAGAAAATATATCCGCGTAAAAAAATATTTTTTTTTATCTAAAATTAATTGCTTGAATTATCTATACCGCACCTTAATTTGGACGATACAGCATCGGAATAGTATCTTTAAAAACCTATATCGTATCTTTACAGTACCTTCATGTGCTCTATACGCAATCTTAACCGCATCTGTACTTTAACTATATGTTGTCTGTACAGGAGCTTTACATCTTATATACAGAGTTAGTAAAGACAACTATACCCAATCGATATGTAATCTCTATCGTCGCGCTATCCATAGGGTACAGAAAGCCTGTATCGACTAAAGATTTAAATACAGGTTCGATATAGGTTCTGTATTGTGTGGTTATACGGGTAAAATTATGCCTGTACAGAGCTCTTGCGACAAAACATTTTATTCGGATTTGTCAACTTGTTTTCAAGTAATAAAACGTTAAATTAAAAATTTCTATAAGATTGTGGTGACCGCCACTTTAAAGCAAGCTAAACAGTCCGGAAAAGATCTGTAAATTTTCTCCGAGGTCTTTTCAGATTTTGAAAATTTGTTTCCAAAAATTAGGTTGCAAAGTTGATTCTACTATCACTCATGAGCACTTTTACCTAAACAGAAGTTTTCATTATCTCCCGTTTATTAACTAAACGGGTAGCAATTTTCGATTTTCAAAAATTCATAGAGGGTGTCACAGAGAAATTACCGCACTGAGACAAGAACCAAATTGTAGGTTCCCTTTAGCTCTACTAGACTACAAAATTGACAAAAAATCGTGTTGTCACTTTTTGAGAAGTATTTTTTAAAAACTTTTTAAAATTTTGAACTTCTTTTTCACTTCATAGTACTTTTATTTTTAAAAATTTTGTTCGCAGTAACATTGTGTCTGTATAGAGCTCAAGCAAGCGTTGAATTTCACCCGATTTTTTAAATTCTGAATCGATGAACTTGCGATGCATGGTTTTTGTCGTATCGACTCATCTGTCGATTCTTGTTTAATTTTCCATTAAATTATACATGATGTTAAACGTTTTACAGACTAAATTTACCCAATCTTCTGATATATTTGTGTCGCTGTAGGCTGTTTTGTTTTGTATCGATAAAAGATATGATTTTCAGATGCAAAAAAATTAAATAAATATTTTAGTCACATAAAAAAATAGTAAGAATACTAGCTTTGTGTCAGTTAATAATAAAAAAAATGCATAACAATGTAATAATGACGGCACCTTATTTTAGCATAGTAAAGTTAAAAAAAATTACTTAACCCAAAATCAACAAATAAAAAATTCCCCAGTCTAGCATACTTGTGGCTATTTTTTATGGTATTTAAAAAAACCGGTTCTCAGGTTTACAAAAGATTTTAAAAAATACTGCTTTTTCACAAAAATAAATAAATACTCTGTAAATGATGTAGTAGTGACAATGCCTCAGTCTAGCATACTTGTGGCGTTCTGGCTATTTTTGTGTCGATTACACGAACGACTCGGAGATGCAGAAAAATTGTAACGGGTTTTCTCTTATAAAAATAAAAATAAATAAATCCGTAAAATAATTTAATAGAGAACATGCTTCAGTCTAGCACACATTTAGCGTTCTAGGCTATATTTTAGATCAGATTAGAACGACGATGCTTAGATGTAAAAGGATTGAATTAAATTTTCTTTACAAACATTAAAAAAACGAATTATGCTACAATTAAATGCCTCAGTCTAGCATACTTGCTCTAGGGTATTTTTAGCAATAATAATATTAAATAAAACTGCAAAATAATGTATTAGTAACAATTATTATTATTGTAATTCCATTAATTAAATATCTACTTTGCAGCATCAAAGTCAAGTAATGTACAATGAGAACATCCCTTCTAATTTACTTCTAGATAAGCCGATTTTAGTTGCTCATCATAAACCAAAATAATTGCGCACCTTTAACCCATCCTTGCAGGAGTTGTGGGTTACAACCGTAACTATTAACTAGTTAGATATATCTGCTAACTACCAATTAGAGATGGAGCATCAAATCAGGCTAATTAGTGCGTGGTGCACATTAACCCTGCTGCATTCGCACTACCTTACGTACGAAAATAAGTTTCCCTTCAAAATGTTTAATTAAATTATGTCTACAGTTGTAAAATTGCTGGAATTTTTTTAATAGGTAGGCCAGATTAAAAGTAAACATTTTAAAAGAGAACATTAATTAAAACTAATGCGAGGATTAATAATAAATTCATATTTAAAAAAATAGTAATTAAATGCTGAAGCCCTAAATTGATTCATTAATTAAAATAAAACATTGTAATTTATAAATCATAACAAAATCGAGCTTTGAAACCGAAATTCACGAAAAACAGTCAAATTATTATTATATATTTATGACGTAAGGTTATTCCGAAACGAAATATGGAGGTCCCTATGGCAACCCGAGCACTAGACAAAATATTCGAATGGTTGAAAATGATCCTGAAATCCTCTTACGTTGGATTGAATGCATTGATGATTTGGGTATAAATGTGAATTGTTCATTGGGCTTGTTGTGATACACAAAATGTTTAAAATCTGTACTACCTTTCTGGAACAACGGCGGCTTTGTTTCTTTTTTATTATTCAACAAAAAGTAGCAAACAAAATTGAAGCGTTTTAAATTTATTAAAGTTTTAATCCGTGCGGAAATAACACAAGGTGACGTAATTGCCCCACACAGGGACAAGAAGGTCACGTAATTACTCCACCAAGCAACACCTTTTCATGATTAGAGTAATTTTGATGTTTACTTGCGTTTGCTAATTGTGAGCAAAATTAATTCAAGTCGTAAATTTTCAATCTATGCGGAGGTAACAAAAGGTGACATAATTACCCTAGCAAGCAACACTTATTCATAATTAAAATCATTTTGATTTGATGCTTGTATTTGCTAATTGTTCAGTGGCGTATATTAGGGGGCTTTACGGAGCTCCCAAACGCGGTGCCTCGCACCTTTGGCGCCCTTGAACAAGTCTTTCACCAAAATTAGAATTTTTATTAGACAATGTTTAAGCGACAAAGCGGCAAAGCGACAAAGCGGCAAAGCGATAAGCGACAAAACGGCAAAGCGACAAAACGGCAAAGCGACAAAACGGCAAAGCGACAAAACGGCAAAGCGACAATGCGGCAAAGCTACAAAGCGACATAGCAACAAAGCAAAAAACGTCTAAACGTCAAAGCGACAAAAAGCCAAAGCGACATAAGGACAAAACGACAAAGCGGTAAATCGTTAAAGCGACAAAGCAATAAAGCTACAAAGCTACAAAGCGGCAAAACGACAAAGCTACAAAGCGATAAAGCAATATAGCAACAACGCAACAAAACGTCTAAATGACAAAACAACCATGCGGCAAAGCGACAAAACGACAAAAAGCCGAAGCGACAAAGGAACAAAACGACAAAGCGGCAAAGCAACAAAGCGACAAAGCTACAAAACGATAAAGCGGGAAAGCAATAAAGCGACAAAGCTACAAAGCGGCAAAGCGACAAAGCTACAAAACGACAAAACCGCAAAGCGACAAAAGGACAAAACGACGAAGCGGCAAATCGTTAAAGTGACAAAGCAACAAAGCTACAAAGCGGCAAAACGACAAAGCGACAAAGCGATGTAGCAACAAAGCAACAAAACGTCTAAATGACAAAACAACCATGCGGCAAAGCGACAAAACGACAAAAAGCCGAAGCGACAAAGGAACAAAACGACAAAGCGGCAAAGCAACAAAGCGACAAAGCTACAAAACGATAAAGCGGGAAAGCAATAAAGCGACAAAGCTACAAAGCTACAAAGCGATAAAGCGACAAAGCTACAAAACGACAAAACCGCAAAGCGACAAAAGGACAAAACGACGAAGCGGCAAATCGTTAAAGTGACAAAGCAACAAAGCTACAAAGCGACAAAGCGACAAAGCGATGTAGCAACAAAGCAACAAAATGTCTAAATGACAAAACGATCAAGCGGCAAAGCGACAAAAAGCTGAAGCGACAAAAGAACAAAACGACAAAGTGGCAAAGCCACAAAGCTACAAAACGGCAAAATCAATAAAGCGACAAAGCTACAAAGCGGCAAAGCAATAAAGCGACAAAGCTACAAAGCGGCAAAGCGATATAGTGACTTGATATAAAAATAAAGCGTATCGAGTCCCAGGCACGTATAACCCACATCGAATTTCCGCCACTGACCTTAGGACCAAAGCACCCCATTTACTGTTAATATTGATCTTTTGTTAATAATACACATTCAATTTGAAAACGTCTTCCAACTCAGCTATAACACAATGAAGTGCGACATAGAAATAAACGTAAAGTTAAGGTGTCCACAAATACCGCACCAAAATATTCATGCTGAAGTGTGCCCCATCAGTTTGACTTTTTAATGGAATTTGAGAATGCAGTGTAAGAAGTTATTTATTTAATGTTTTTGGGTGAAAAGTTTTGGTTTATGTGGGAACATAAATACCTTAGTCGGTTTATTTTTAGGTGTAGGTATTTCCACAAGATCGCCGAGTGATTGACTTTTCGATAATCAAAAGCTTCTTCGTTCAGTTTCTCTTTCAAATTTACATTTACATTGTACGAGACGAAATGCTCCTTAGATTGTAATGAAGTTTTGTATGTAACAAAAAACAAAATTGATATGATAAAAACAAGCGATCAGTATGTAAAATTAACAGAATTAGTTCAAAGTCTGTAAAAGTGTACAATAAATTTCAACATAAAGGGCAATTAATAGGAAACATGCTTTAATAATATCCAAGTCAGTAGGTCTTTTAATTTACAACCTAGAGCTTTGAGAGTGCTACGGACAAAGTATCGTTTATTCCTTTTTTCCGCTTACGTAAACGTGTACAACCCACTTCGCGATCATGCGCCTACTGACGACTGCTAGAAGCTTGAACATTTAGTTCCCGGGAAGAAGGCCGCGGCTGCGTATCCGTTACATTACTTCCGTTATGTTGCGTGATCTCACAATCGATTGTTGCGCCCGCCGGCAAAGAAGTTTTACTTCAATAATATAAGAATGTGCTACCATATACAATCAGAGGAGAGGGGACATTAATATGCCATGAAACATTTATATCGAGTTGCGCTGTAAGTATTCTGTAAAATTTCTGTTCTGTTCATTTTAAAATGTTTTAGTTCACTTCATATTAAATTTGAACTAATGAGTGGATAGGGGGCATAAATACACAATCAACTATTTATTCTGAATTGCACAGTAAGCAAATTAAAATTTTCTGATTTTTAAATTATTTTTAAAATTATTTTTGATTTTACAACAATAAAACAATTTAAATGTTATGAGTGGTTTGCATTTCATATTCGATAAGCATTGACGTAGTAGTAAATTCGCCTACATATTTAAGTCTCCTAATCTTCTGCGCTAAAAAAATTCCGAAGCATTTCGTCTGCACTTGCCTATACTT
Organism: Ctenicera cuprea; assembly: GCA_958336395.1. Taxonomy (NCBI): domain Eukaryota; kingdom Metazoa; phylum Arthropoda; class Insecta; order Coleoptera; family Elateridae; genus Ctenicera; species Ctenicera cuprea. The sequence continues at coordinate 4,174,704 of OY284489.1, read as the reverse complement.
TAGAAATTGTTACTTATCATATTTTCAAAGGCATTTAATATCAACGCTGTACCCCAAGCAGTAGTATAAGAGCACATAATTACATTAGATTGACCTACTTCGGTGGTACCTAGTAGAAAGTCTTGTAGCTGTATCGCCATCGAAATTAAGTGTCGCCTGCTACGAGCTGTACTGTGTTGTGCTATGTTTTAATATGCGTCAAAAATACAAACGGTAAGGGGCAACTGTAGTTAAAAAGCGAATTTCTAGTTTTTATTGAGGAAATAACAATCATTTTTTAATGTTAAGAGAAAACTTCTCAGGATGTAGAAAAAACGGAGACTAAACAGAAAATTCGTCAGTAAAATGTTGGGGAGAGGAAGAAAAATAGCCCCCCCCCCGCCCTAAATAATGCTGAATTTAAAAATTAGGTTTTTTATTCTATTCTGCAAGAGCGGCCGTAGCTCAGTGGTAAGCGCGCGGGCTCAATGCAGCGGATCCGGGTTCGATCCCCGGCCCGGTCGTTCTCCCTCGCAAGGCAACGGGAAACCAGCGAGGTGGATTTTTCCCCAGGAAAACCTCTCTGGAGGAGAAGTGCATGCACTTCCTGTGGTTCGGAGCCCACGTTAAACTGTAGGTCCCCTATGTCTGTCTGTGCAAAATATCTATCGCCGCGCACCAAACACAGACATAGGAGAAAGGTAGCCAACGCCCTGAATAGGGTATATGGCACTATAAGAAGAAGAATTCTATTCTGCTATCGCTCTTGAGCAATTTAGTTTATATAGAAACGTTTAATTATCTTTTGTGTTTCAAATAAAAAGTTATATAATTTCGATTTTCAAAAATTTATAGGAAGCGTCACAGACAACTTAACACACTGGAACACCAACCAAATTAAAGCTCATAACTAGCTCGATAAGCCTATAAAATTTGAAAAAATTTTGCTGCCAGTTTTTGAGCAATATTTTTTAAATGTTTCCAAAAGTTCGAAAATTATTTCACATTACAGTTATCATGTTTTCAAAAGTTTTTCTACATAGAAAAGTTGTGATCTTTTAGAACAATTACAATAACAGATTTTATTCTAATCTGTACACTCGTTTTTGAGTAATTGTGGGTTGAAAAATATTTTTTAAAAATAGCAGATGCTACTATTTTCGAAAATTCATAGAAAGTACACAGAAAAACTAGCGGATTAAGACACAAAAAATTTTAGCTTATTTAGACTACAAAATTTACAAAAAAATCGTGTTGCCAGTTTTTTTTAGCAATATTTTATTACAAATTGTTAAAGTTTTGAACTTATGTTTCCCTTCATAGTATTTATCTTTTTGCAAATTTTTAGACGCAGTAAAATTGTGTCTGTATAGAGCTGTTGCCACAAAAAAATTGATTTCGATCTGTCAACTCGTATTTGAGTAATATGGCGTTAAAGTCAATGTTTTCAAAAAATCGTGGCGGCCGCCATTTTAAAGCTAGATAGTTCGGAAAATTAGTTTTAGATTTAACTTAAGGTCTATCAGATTCTGTTTTTAGACTTAGAAAATTTATTTAACGCAAAAAATCTAATTTAAATCTGATCTAACTTCCGTTTCCGGTTTGTGATTTTTATAAAGTTTGTTTTTGTCGACAAATTTTTGGTATACCCCTGTATTTTTGTCAAAATCCCGAATTCGTACCCGTACGTACTTTCTTGGAATTAATAATACTTTCCTATACTGAAAGTATAGAAAATATTAAGGTTAAATTTAATAATTTCACACTATTTCGACTTTAAAATGTAAAATACAGCCATACCCCTGTATATTATTTACTTTGGAGTAATTCCGTCCATTTTAAGCTCGACTCAGCCAAACTTCTCATCTTAAAAACTAACTATTTCGTGATTAAAAATAATGTTTTTACTTTATCAACTATTAAAAATATAAAATGTGAACAAATTCGTTTTAATTTTTTTTGAGGTAAATTCGCTCATCTGGGCAAGTTCCTCCCCCTTTAACTGATTTAAAAAAATGATTATAAAATATTTATAAAAAATAATTATTAATTAGTAAAAAACTAATGTTTGCATATTACCAGCTGTTAACATTTTTGTTTATTGTTGCGGTAAATCTGACCGTTGTTTAGCTAAGTCAGCTAGCCCCCCCCCCGCCACAATTAAAGAATTAGGCATTAATCAAAAAATAATAATTTACATTTTCCTAATTGTTAATAAATTGCCAACTTATTATCCCCTTTATAACACGAATTGAAAATTGCATCCATTAAATTAAATAAACAATTTATTATTTTCGCGTTAATTACTTAAAATTAGCAATGAGCGCCTATCTATGATATCAGGCCTGAAAATCAGAGATCGATTTGAATATTACATTCATCCCATGGTTCAACCCTTTCTGCACCCGCAGGACTTTACATGCCAATCTGCCCGACATACGAGTTTAACGCTTGTTCGGTAGGTGGCGTTTGATTAACCCTTTAATGATTTTATAATATTTTGTAATTTTGATAACTTTGCGAATTATTAACTAATTTGTGAAAAAGTCGCAAATTAAGTCAACAGTTTTTCAGTTTTGAGAAAATACAAATTTGGATAGTTATTGATTCTAGTATTTTTGCATTAGAATCGTTTTTGGGATTGTTACGAAAACATTTCCTTAATTCTGCAAGATAAAAAAGGAGTTTATTAAATTAAATGTGATGTCTGTCCAATGTCCTATATTGGACAAACTGGATGTTAAGAAAATTTATATTTTTTTAAATAATTTTAAAATCTAAAATGTTACGTTACTAAAATCTAGAGTGAGATAGAAATACGTAACCTAGTCGTAAATAATTTTTTTCTAATTAGACTCATAATTAATGTAATTACGCCAAAAACTAAATTTCCAGCCAAGACCGTTCGGGTTTTCTCCTTTCTGTTGCTTTTTATGTTCCATTTCTAATTCGTTGTTTTTGCGTAAGGACACTTGGGGTACGACGTGGCATCCGGGGGTTTCCGGGTGTCTGCAATCCGCCCTAAGATATCACCAGCAACAGAAGGCGAGACTATAACTCAATTATTCGCGTTCCCACCTCGCAGCTCCTGTCGTCTCTCCTGGCTTGCAATATTCCATCCTTATCTAGCTGACTGGTGTTGCACAAAACGTTTCTTGTTTGCCTCGTTAGCGATTGCGTTTTCAATTTTCCTCATCTTAAAAAGTGCTGTCTTGCACGTGGCATATTCTTGTGCTTATGTCCAAGATCTTAACATGATTGCTTTTGTTGAACAAAGACAGAAAATTAATTAGGAAATATTGTTGAATCATCGAAAAAATGTTTTTTTTTCAATTTTACTTTGGAAAATAAAAATTTTAAATCAAACATTAAGTTTTTTAGGTCTGAAGGGAATGATCCCAAATTTGGTTTGAACGAGATAGAAAATTAACTAGGAAAATTTGTTGAATTATGAAAACAAATGTTTATCCCAATTTTACGTTTAGAAAATAAAAATTTTAAAGCAAATATTAAGTTATTTAGGTCTAATGGAAATTTTCCTAAATTTTGTTTGAACGAGATGGAAAATCTCCTAGGTAACTTGTTTGAATCACCAATAAAAAAGTTCATCCTAATTTTACTTTTGAAAATTAAAATTTCAAATCAAACCTTAAAGTTTTTTGTCTACTGGAATTTTTACTCAACTCAATTTTTGTTAGAAAAAGTTGGAAAATTAAACACAAAAAATTGTTTTTTTTCCAATAATAGTTATGAAAGCTATACTTTCAAATCAACAAATAATTTTCTCCAAATTTTGCTGGAAAGGAATGGAAAATTATATATATGTTAAATTAGCAAAAAAATGATTTTCCTAATTTCATTTTTGATAATAAAAAATTCCAGTAAAACATTAGTTATTAGGTCTAATGACTTTTTTTCACATATTTTATTACAAAAATTGTTCAATCATCAGAAAAAGTAACAATTTCAAATAAAAAAATATTTTTTTAGGTCTAATGGGAATTTTTTTTAATATTTTTGTTTAGAAAAAAATGCAAAATTAGTTAGGAAAAATTTCTGTGTCATCAAAACAAGTGTTTTTTCCAATTTTACTCTTGAAACCAATTTCAAATCAATGAGTTTCTTAGATCTAAAGGGAATTGTTTTCCATATTGATTAGAAAAAAAAAAAAAGATAATTACTAGAAAAAAATTGTTGAAACATAAAAACAATGCATTTTCTAATTTTATAGTTAGGCTTAATGGGAATTGTATCCAACTTCGTTGGAAATTTAAGTAGGAAAATCGGTTGAATCATCAAAAAAATGTTTTACCTAATTTTACTTTTGAAAAAGTTCCAAACAATCATTAGTTTTTAGGTCTAATATGAATTTTTTCCTATTTTCATTTAAGGAAAAGATGGAAAATCAATTAAATTGTTAAAATATCAAAAAAAGTGTTTGTTTCTAATTACACTTTCAATGCAATAATTTCAAATCAAACACGTTTTTAGGTCTAACGGGAATTTTTTCCATATTGTTTTAGAAATAGATGCAATTTTAATTGAAAACAATTGCTGTATCATCAGAAAACATTTTTTTACAGTGTTCACTTTTAAAAGCAACAATTTCAAATTAAACAGTAAAGTTTGGTAGGTCTACTAGGAATTTGCGTCAATTTTTGCTGGATAGAAATGGAAAATTATATAAAAAAAATTGTTAAAACACCAAAAAAACGTATTTTAATTTTTCGTTTGGAAATAAAAATTACCAACCATTAATTATTAGTTTTTAGGTCTAATGGGAATTTTTCCTTTAGAACATTAATTAGGGAAAATTGTTAAAACATCCGGAAAAAGTATAAATATTTCCAATGTTCTTAGGTCTAATGAAAAATTTTTTTAATTTTTCTAGAGAAAGGTGGAAAACAATTATGAAAAATGGTTAAATTATCAAATTAACGTGTTTTTCGCAATTTCACTTTTAAAAACATTAATTGTCAGTGAAACTTTAGTTTTTAGGCAGTTGTTATTAGAATGAGATGGAACATAATTAAGAAAAATTGTTGAATCACCAAAAAAGTGTTTTTCTCAATTTCACTTTTGAAAGCAAAATTGTTTTTAGGTCTAATAGTAAAAAACGTTTTTCCCAATTCCATTGTGAAAATAAAAAATTCCGAACATTAGTTTTGAGGTCTAAAGGGAATTGTTTTGCAATTTTTGTTAGAAAAAGATTTTTAAATCAAAAAACCTGTTTTTCATAACTTCACTTCAAAACGTAAAATTACCAATCAAACGTTAGTTTTTAGGTCTAATGAAAATTTTTCTCATTTTTTTTGTTAGAAAGAGATTCGTCAAATAAGTTTTTCCTAATTTCATTTTTAAAATAAAAATTTCTAAGCATTAGTTTTTACGACTAGTGGAAAATTTTCCTAAGAGATGAAAAATTAATTAGGAAAATTGTTCCTGCATAAAAACATATTTTTCTCAGTTTTGCTTTAGAAAAAAAAAATCTCCAATCAGACTCTAACGGCAGTTTTTTTCTATCTTTGTTCGCGGTACGGTTTTCCTTTATATTTTTTCCCATTTCCTCGTGGAAGTGGAGGTTAGGAACCCGAGGGTTAAAGGAAGCCGCGCTCGTCGTGACGTCAAGCTTGTAATCAGTAGCACCGCGCGTGTTCTAGACACCTGACTAATGACACCCTTCCGACTGCAAATTGCCACCCTGGACTCCTTTAACATGCTGTTAGCCAATACTCGCGCCTTAAAAGCATAGCATAGTGCGACAAAATAAACGATTGGCCTGGGTTGTGGTTGCCTTGGAGTTTTTTTCTAAAAATAATCAGCAAAAAAGGGTTCGTTATGAAATGTTAAGAAAAATTATTTTTAAACCCTATTTTCGTGCGTTTTTTTATGTAGTTTTGTTCCCTTAATAAAAAAAACTGTCGAGTTGTAGCCGAAAAAGTTGTGTTTTAACTAGTGGAGGCGGTAAACAAAATCATGGCCGCCTCGGATTCGAATATGTTTCAACTAATCAGAAATTAGCCGTGTTTGGTATCACTTGAAAGGCCATAATGTCAACTTTGGAAATATTTAAGATTTTTAGAAAAATTGAAATTTTAGAGGTTTTTTTTTTAAATTACATCCTCTTAATAGAGGGTAAGGATTTGAATAAGACAGATGTACCCTATTATCGCTTAACTACAGGGGCGGCTCGTTAGAGAAATTAAAATAAAGACGCTCAGTATCGTGATCTTACTCCAATCTATGCAAGTTTGGTATCGTCTTAAGCTCTTGATGTTTGCATTTAAAATATACAGGATTTTTGTAATTTAGTAAAATTTAAATACGCAGGACCGTAATTATCTAATTTTCAATTTTCAGATTTTTTAACGTTTACCGCAAGTTGCGTACGATTCATGTAGAATTTATTACGTTTACGTTGAAAAGGGAAGGTTGCGAGGCAGATACATATCGTACACTTTCTTATCGCTTTAGCTCCAGGGTTCTTATTGAAAATTTGTGTTTGCTAGCGTCGGGTGCAGAAATTCAAACATTAAACAGTTACAAATTGGCAAATGTTTAACAGTTTTTAGATTTTTCTAATGTTTGCTATGAAAATTCCTAACGATCTAAAAAAAGATCGTTTTTTCAATACAGGGCCGTATTAAAGCCAAATTGTACATTTTTCATTAAAATTTTTAAAAAATTTTAATTTTTAGCATTTTCTAATTGCAAATAATATTGGTGGAGGTGACGGGGGCGTGGTAGAAAATTAAGACCGGCTATTGCGTAGAATACGAATCTGAGCTTCTTTTTCTAGCGCGTCTATATTAAAGTGAAGTACTCCTCCCCCCCCCATTTTTTGATCTATCTAGCTGGTTTTATAACATCTGGAATTCTGTGATTACAAACAATGCTTATTCGCTGAAAGCCGAAAATCTATTTCTTTAATTAAAGTGTTCGGGTTAACGACCAAAATAGAAAAAACCTTAAGTAGGAGATTGTTCCTATAGTCATTTAACATGTTTATAATAATTTTGAAGTCATAATTCGTAAGTGTTAATAAAACAAAAATTTGATGGATGGGGTGTGTTAGGAAGATCGCTTGCTCAGATCGACTATTCGACTTGCGTAGAATACGGATCTGATCTTATTCTTCAAGCACGTCTATATTGAAGCAGAGCACTCCTTTTCCTTCCTTCGTTTTTTTTGACGGACCAATCTCGTTTTGTTGCGGCTTCATCCCAGTGTGACTACTAATCTATTAAACCTACATTGAGTTTCTGCGTTAAGGCCGCTGGGCTATAAAGTGTTTATAGACACACACGCATACACCGACCAACACAGAGACAGACAGACACCATGGCGAAACCGGGTTTTTCGGTATTCTCGGACCCTAAAAGTGCCTTTCTGTCAAAATCTCTTTGAAATTTTGATGTAAACAATAGTCTCTAGTCTCTAACTATAATTCATATAGCGAGGAAGGTGAAAATAGAGGCTTGGAAAAAAATTAACTCATTGTCTGTCATTAGCTCTATCGGCTGACAAATTATAAAGAAAATCTTAGGGCCAGTTTTTGAAAAATATTATTTTGAAGACGTTATGAAAATGTTCTAAATATGATGCTAATTATTGTTACAGTTTTTACCTTCCCTAAAAGTTGTTTTGAAATTATACTGGTAACGTGCTTATGCTCAAGTACGTAAACATATCGTAACAGTACGAAACACTCACTTAAACTCAGAACGCTTACAAGAATACAAGTTAGTGTGGTTAGAAGTTTGAAATTTCAAAAATTTATAGGAGACGTTGCCGGTAGATTAGACCCTTGGAAAGAGTTCAATTATTTTCCGAACTTAGCTCTAGCAGCTGACAAAGTTTAAAGGAAATCGGATAGCCAGTTTTGGAAAAATACTGTTCTTAATAATTATGAAAATTTTCGGTATTTTGTATATACTAATTTTGTAAGATTGGTATGTTTCTAACATAGCCAACTACGTAAGCAGTTGGTGATTTTTTGCAGCACTCGCTGGACTCGGAACAGGTATAAGAATACATGTGTAGTTAAAAGTTTTAAATTTCAAAAATTCACAGGGGATGGTTATAGGACGATTGGAGCTTGGGGAAAACTTGAATCATTGTCCGAACCCACCTCTACTAGCTTAAAAATTAAAAGGAAATAGTGTATACAGTTTTGCAAAAATAATAAATTGAAAATGTTCTATATTTTGACAATACTGTTTTTCTTGGTATTTAAATTTTATCAACTTTAAAAATCTGTTTTTGACAATTTCTACTACATTTAAAAGTTACTAAAAAATCAGTATACTCCTAACATGCTCAACTATGTAAGCAGATCATGCTTTTACGCAATACACGCTCAGACTAGGAACGCCTAAGATGCTTTTCAAAATTTATTTTTTAGGTTCTTAGATTTCCAAATCGTGTATTTTTGTTAAAATCGGAAAATATATTTTTCTAACGAACACAATACTGGGAACGCATAGTAACCTAAAAATGCGTAATATTGAAAGTTTCGTCACCGGTGATGTGATCTACTTTTCACATATCCTGATGAATAATTAAGTCTGGCACGATAAAAATAATTGAATTTTTTACGAGAAAAAAAATCGAATATCAGCAGTAGTGAATAAGTGGCACTAATTCAAAATAAAGAGCAACGAAATCTTCGTAGAGAGTAAATAGGGCAATTTAAGGAATCCGGGGAGCGCGTGAGGGCGAAAAGAAAATTCAGAGGATTCTCTCACAATTAAAGTAGCCCTTAAAGATAAGCCCGGGGCGTAAAAAACATCCCTTTACAACTGAAAAACTTCGTTTAGAATCCCTCGAAGGAAAAACTTCGTTAAAGCGGGCATCCGGGCTGAGCCGTGTTAACAATGCCGGGGATTTTTAGCTGCGTTCTCAGATAGATTCCGTAAGTTGATTGCCGGAGTAATGAGGGGCGGAATGACATTTATCTTGCAAGGGTTAAGCTGAGGTGTTGGGCTGGTGATTATTCAACCCCTTTAAAACGGAGCAAGACTAATGCCAGCGCGGCATTAAGGGGTTACCATCTTCCAGAATGGCGAGATTCGAAATCGTCGTAAATTTCCGAAACGTACGGTCTTCGAATTGCTCGATTTCGCGCCCCATCCCCACCTCCACTGCCCGTTTTAATTTTTCTTTTTATTTTTTTCCGTTACAAATAAAAAAGTTGCTATCGGTGATCGGAAAAACCTTTAAAGTGATTCTTCCGGAAACGTCCGAAGAGGGATGTTCAGGGATGTTCCAAGTGCGTGCTAAGCGAGTGTTAAGGTGAAATCCTTTCTCACAGAGGGAATGCATTAGTGGAATAGCAGGGATAAGGCTGTGATGATGGCCTACTATGCGAAAGTCTTAAGATGGGGGCGTATACATATCTAGGGCATTAGTTTAAAATGAATTTGCTTTTCGTGCTTTTGGTAAATAAGTTTCTTTAAATTGAAACTACACCCTTGATTTAAGAACTCGCTTTTAATCTCAATTTTGAATATTTATCCTACTGCATTGGTAAAAAAAGAATTTTTTTTGGTTAAGACAAGCAGAAACGTGAGGATTGTGCAATTAAGAACTATGAGTTCTAAACAGTCAAACTTTAATGGAAGTTTAATATACTAACTGCTTCTACGTTACAACAGCGGCCATTGGAACAGTCTAATCTTGTACCTTTCAGAAGAAATGTAAATTTTAATCGGTCGAATTTTGATGAATGCCTAGTGTACTAACTATTCTTACGTTACAACAGCAGGTGTTAGCTACTCCAAATCACCCAAAATTTAAAAATATCCATTTTTTAAATTTTTCCCACATTTTACTTAAGTCGCCTAACATTCCCCCGTCCCCTCCAATTAAATTCCTACATAAAATAAATTTCGTACTCCGTAGGGAGTTACAGTCTCCCGAAAATGCAACAGCCTCGTCGCGCTTTTATTATCTCTGCCACAAATTCAGATATTTTATTTAAATTTTGTAGGATTATTTTACCAATGATGTTTACATTTCTGCTTAATTTCGTTAAAAATTGTTTAGCCAGGGGCGTAGATATGGAAGGGTTATTTAAGCACTCCCCACATCTACGCCCTTAGGTAATAAATTTGAACAAAAAAAAGTGAAAATGTAAATCATTGATAGTGCAATATTTATGCAAAATTTAAACCAGTTATCTCAATTTCAGGCAGAGATCTGTATATTAAATGCAGATCCATTCTCTGTGTCTTAACTTTTAGTAGTGAGAAGCCGCCACTACTACAACCCACATGTTTACGCGAGCGTTACATACGGCTCAGATTTGTTTGTACAGCGGACCAAGATACTATTTGATACCATTTTTTGTTTGAAGTGTTTTGATGATGTTATGGTCATGTTTACACATAAATAAATCACACTGCACTGATCCAAATATTGAGAGCGATAACAAACGCTCGCGTTTAAGAATAGGATTACAAGACTTAAAGCAATCCCAAATTAATTTATAAAACTATCAGAGCCCGTGAACTACGGTCCGCGATTTTATTTACTAACAATTTTTGGCAAATTTGTTTGATTATCTTTTCCATCGGGCTAGACTCTTACTTAGGGCAAGATCTGGGACAGCTTAGTACCAAAAACGACTTTGGAGAGATGTAGGTCAAATCAAGCAAACGAAGCCGCGCCTGAAGATAATCGTATTTAACTAAACTTAGTGTACAAATTGTATAGCAGCTGAGATTTCAAGAGAGCAGATATCGGCAAATGTTATATTACCTAATACAAATATTTTATCAGCCTCTGACACTGAATTACTATTAACAGTTAAAAAAACAAAACCTCAAAAAATACTAAACTTACTTAACCATACACAATCAACAATAGTAGAAATCTAGGACACACATTTATTTCTACAGTTTCAAATGTTAAAATTTGAATTGAAAACACGAAAGAACGAATAAGAAGGAAAAGTGGGTACATTTATTTTAAAGGTTGTTTGATGACAACCACGCTGGATAGGAATGTAATTACAAAATAATAAAAATTCTCATGATTACTAAGTTACGCATGTTCACTTCAATCGCTGACTTTGCGTATTTGCGAATATACAATACTGCGCATGCATTTGGTACATGTCATGCATCTCGACACGGCTTATTTATAGCATTTAAAACAAAGTTCCAAAGAAAGAATTTGGCGTAGACCACGGGTTTCCCGTAGTATTAATTAAAGCGTGATTAGACACTTCATGGTTGGGAGGCTGTAGCTCCGTAAGGAAGCGATTACGTACCCATGTTTATTCGACATTTTCTACTTATTGCCAGAGTGCCTTTCCTCTAGACAAAATTTGTTTTTATAATATTAAGAATACAGTCAACTAGAAATCTTTAAGCACAATAAGGGAACGCGCGAGAGCGCAGTAACACCCCTTAAACATATTTGTATTCTTATACTCGTTGTAAGTTTAAGCGAGTTCTGAAAAGAATGAACATCTAACTTCGTACTTGAGCACCTTACTACTACAATCCTACAGTAGCTTTCTGAAATTGGTGGTTTAAAAAATAGGAAATATTCATAATTATTAGGCACATTTAAAAAAATGTTATTTTTCTGAAACTGGCTGCACGACATTTTTTTAAACTTAGTCAGCTAGTAGAGCTGAGTTCGAACAATGACAAAATTTTTTTGACAAGGCTTTAAACTTTCCGTAACCCTCCCTATGAATATTTAAACTTTAAATCTTCCAACTAGACATGTATTCTAATACCCGTTCCTAGTCTAAGCGAGTGATACTAAAAACGACGATCTGCTTAGGTAGTTGAGCCTGTTATTAGTATACCAATCGTACAGTATCTTTCTGAAATAGTAAGTAGAAACTTTCAAAATTAGTGTTTTAGGAATACAGAAAAAGTTCACAATAATGCAGTACAGATAAAAAAATTCTTTTTTTTAAACTGGTTGTACGATTTCTTATAAGTTTTATCAACTGGTAGAGCTAGCTTCGGACTATGATTTGATTTTTTGCCAAAGCTTCAATCTTCCTGCAACGTTCTCTATGAATTGTTGAAATATCAAATTTCTAACTACACTAACTTGTAATTTTATAGGCGCTGCGAGTCTAGGTGAGTGTTTCGTAAAGTTGCGATTTGCTTATATGGACGAGAATGTAAGAATTAATAGTTTTCGTCATTTAGAACTTTTCAAAAAAAAAAATTATTTTTCCAAAACTGTCAACAGGATGTCATTTAAACTTTGTCAGCTAGTAGGGATAGGTTTGGACTACGATTCAATTTTATGCCAAGGAATTAATTTTTTTGTAACGCCTCCTATGAATTTTTGAAATTTCGAATTTCTAACTACACATATATTTGTATTTTTATAGGTGATTCGAGTCTAAGTGAGTGTTTCGTAGAGTTACGATCTGCTTACATAGGTGAGCATGTAAAAATAACATTTTCATATTTAGAAATTTTTTTATAGTTTACAACGTTTTGAAAATAATATTTTTTAAAACTGGTAATACGATTTTCTTTAAACTTTGTCAGCTGATTGAGCCCAGGATGGGCTATGATTGGACACTATTCTCAGGGCGATGTCAAATTGGGGGTGGGGGTGGATTTTGTAAAAATTTGTAATCCCCCTCTCAGAGTTTATATTATATTATAAAAAAAACATAGAATAATGAAAAATAGTCTTTTTAAAAGGCAAATATTTACTTAAGAAAGAATAGATTTGGTTTCAATTATGGCTAGAACAGACCACTACATGTTTCGTTCTTATTTGAACTCATCAGGTGGACATAATTCTAACCATAATTGAAATCAAAATCAAACAAGCAGATATATGGCAGAAAGTATAACATTAAAGGGGAATTACACTAGTAACGCTCTCTATTATGTGCGGCGAGGAAAAGTTGCAACTTTTCCTCGCCGCACATAATAGAGGGCGTTACTAGTGTAATTCCCCTTTAATGTTAAATATGTACTTATTGTCATAAATTACAAACAATAGAAGATTTGAAAACATGTCTACGAAGGGGCAAGTCTAGTACTAAGTCGATTACTGTATGGGAGTCTAGTGTCCTCTCGTTTTTTTTACCCTAACGACATCCTTACTTTCTCCAAGCCTCTAATTTCAGTGTAACGCCTTATACGATTTTTTTTAAATTTGGAAGTTGGACCTTTTGATTTAATCATATTACCCCTTACAGATAGTAACATATTATTTTTTATAACAATAATAATAAAGTTCCGCATGTTCTTTTTTTAAATAAATAAAAATTCCTTTTCTTTTATGGTATGTGGGACTGGGACAATTTTAGATCACTAACTACACTTGTATTGTTGTAGGCGTTTTAACAGAGTGCTGCACATAGTCACAATCTGCCTTTAGGTGCTTGCTGTTTTTCCAAAAATATTAATCTGAAAACATTATCGGGTTAAATTTACTCATGTAATACAATAAATTGAAAAAAAAATTTCCACTGAACACCCCATAAAATTCAAGTTCCCTTTATGTGTACTAAGTTTTAGTTATCTAAAATATTTAAAAAATCAGACGTCCCAACAGCGTGCAACGGTAAAACTTTTAAATAATTCAAATTTACCCCATTAAAAAAAGACAAAATTGAATGCCCTTTTGGCTGATTCTTGTACCAAGCTGACATCATCATCCCTAACCACATATTGATTTACTGAAAACGCAAACCGACAATTTTAAGAAAAAAAAAATGCTTAAAATTACGACAACCTTAAAGTGAAACAGTTGCTAGTATAAATTAAGTTAAACATCGAGTCGAAATCAATATGAGAGAACAAACAAAACATAACGCAGTGAGAAGGAGCATAAAACATGCCAGAGTTTAAACGCAAAGCGACCCGATATTGTAACCTAAAGCAAAGTACATGATATTATAGTGGCTCTGTGAAATCTTCGAGGATAATAGCATCCAGGATGACTTACAAGCGAAAGGGTTGACTCCAAGACGTGCTATTGGTTGGGTGGGGCACCCTCAAACCCGATTGGCGCGCCGCAAGGACCTGCTGTTAACCTTTACTACCAAGATCTATACCGAGATGTGTTGCGCTCACAGGATTCTAGTTCCCAAGTTATTGTTTGCAGGAAATATAGGATTATGGAGCTTATTATTGAGTCCTTAGGCAGGATGTTATTATGCCTGCAGGATTTCAGGCGCTCCTTCTACTACTAGTAAGAGAATGACGCTCTTGCTTTTCAACTTGCCGTTTTTGTATTAGTCTTTCTTTGTGTTATTAGAATGTAAGTTATCTAAAGGGCTTAATATTAAAATTTTTATTTTCTCATCTAATCCTTATAAAGACGGAGAATAATAATAAAGTCGCGTGTTATTAATATGTTTCCTATTCTAATATTTCTTGAAATAATGAAAATTTGATTTTTTCTCCTTTTACGGAAAATTCGAGTGCGACGTATAGCAATTATGATCACAGGTGCATATATCGTAAGACGCAACCTAAAGGGTTAAGTTCAAAGTCACATCCTTTTTATAAAACGGTTTAAATTTGTATTTTCTACGTTTGACCTCCATATCCTTGGAGAAAAAACGTTTAAGGTGTTTTACTTGTGTTTCTGCAACAGTGTTTGTTCTTTATCCGTAGTTGATTACCTAACCGTGCTTTTATTTTGTTTTCAGGAATAGCGCATCACTTAGCAGGGTTACCTGGTCCACCTCCTGATTGGGTGGCCTTGACAGGAAGGCATCAGTATCCGCCGGCACCTTTTCTACCTCACCATCATCCGCATTTTACACATCACATGTTTGCAGCTTTAGACAGCAGACCTTTAAATACATCACCACGAATAGCAAGTGGTAAGTAGTGAGCAATTTATTTTCTGAACTTGCACCAACCCTATTTACATATGAAATGTTTGTTTTCGAACGACCACATTTCCTGAACTTATCTATATTAATTATGCAATTTTTTTCAATACTGGTAAATTCCAAAGGTAAGTATTTTTTCTAACTATCTAGGATGATATAGCGTCGTTTTCTTTATGCCTTATATAGGTAAGTAGTTTTGCTAACAATATGGGATAATGCCGGCCCATCACTTTTCTTACGTATAAAGGTAAGTATTTCTTCTAACTATCTGGGATAGTGTGAAGTTATCTCCTATAAAGATAAATAGTTTTGTTAATAATGTTGCTAATAATATGTGACTTTTCTTACCTATAAAGGTACTTGTTTTGCTTACCATCTGGGATACTGTAGTTATCATTTTAATTTGCTATAAATTAACTGTTTTTGCTATTATTTGGAATAGTGTGAACTCAACTCTTATAGAAGTAAGCTGTTTTGTTAATCATATCGGAAGGTCTAAAGTTATCGCTTTCTCTGCTATAAAAGTAAGTTTTTTGTTAACCATATAGAATGATACAGTTTTGTCTCCTTCAGGCCATACAGAGTTAAGTATTCAGTCATTACCTTGCTTACTTACAAAGGGACGTATTTGTGCGCACCACCTGGACTAGTGTATACTTTCAATCGTGTGCTGCAAAGGTAAGTATTTTAGCGAACTATCTAGGATAGCGTAAAGTCATCTCCTATAAGGGTTAGTAGTTTTGTTAACCTTCTGCTTTATAATGCTAGGTATTTTTGCTAACAATATGGGAAGATGCCGAGTCATCACCTTTCGTACATATAAAGGTAAGTATTGTGTTCGATATCTGGGATAGTGCAGTCATTAGTTTACTATAAAGGTAAGTTTCTCCTATCTGGAATGGTGTATAGTCATTTTATACAAAGGTAAGTAGTTTAGTTAACCAAATGGGATGGTGGAGATCTATCACTTCTATAAAGGTAAGTGTTTTTGCTATCAATATGTGATGATATCGAATCATCACTGATTTAACTTATAAAATATATTATTTTTGCTAACTATATGGGATAGTATATAACCATGTTTTATAACGATATGTAGATTTGTTAACCATTTATGGAGTGGCCAACAGGTATCCGTCTTTCTTTTATAAATATAAATAATTTTACTAATCATGTTCATTTTCATCTACTAAAGCGGGAATTGTTGCTTGCCGTGAAGTATAATCATATCCTACGGAGGTAAGTATTTTTAGTCACCATCGGATATGGTGTACAGTGCACCTTCATCTCCTACAAACGCAAGTATTTTTCCTCACCATCTGATATGGTTTTTAGAGCATCATCTTTATCTCCTACAAAGACAAGTAATTTTCCTTACCGTCTGGGATTTTATAAAGTTATCATCTTCATCTGCTACAAAAATAAATCTTTTTCTCATCTTCTGGGATATAGTGTAGAGTCATCACATTAATCTCCTACAAAGTAAATATTTTCTTCACCATGTGGGACGGTGTAGAGACATCGTTTTCATCTCCTACAAATGCAAGTAATTTTGTTTACTATCTGGGATGGTCTAGAGCTATCATCTTTATCTCCTACAAAGGTAAGTGTTTTTTAATCTTCCGGAATGGTCTAGAATCGTCACTTTCATTTGCTGTAAAAGTATATTTGTTAACTATTCGGGATAGTGTAAATTTATCGCTTATAAAGGTAAGTACTTTTTTAACCATACGGGAGGGTACAGTTATCACCTGTCTTCTATAAAAATAACTTTTAAAATAGGAGTTTTTGCTCGTTATCTGGTACTCTGTAGAGTTATCAGTTTCAACGTATTTTTGTCACCTTCTGTGATGGTGTAGTCATCACCTCCTCCTTCTTCTTCAAAGGCAGGTATTTTACTCACCATCTGCGATGGTATAGAATCATCATTTTATCATTTTATCTCTTATAGAGGTAAGTGTTTTCCTTATCATCTGGAATAGTCTAGAGTCATTGCATTTACGATTTACGAAAGTAAGTATTGCATCATCATCTGGGACGGTCTCGAGTCATCGGCTGCATCGTCTACAAAGGTAAGTATTTTTTGCTTATCATCTGGGATAACATAGAATCAACACCTATATCTCTTAGAAAAGTAAGTAGTTTTATCACTATTTGGATGGTCTAGAGTCATCACTTTTATCACCTTCGAAGGTAGGTGTATCTCTGATCATCTGGGGTAGTCTAGAGTAATCGTTTTCATATCGTACAACGGTAAGTATTTGTCCTCACCATCTGGGATGATGTAGTCATCAAATTTTTCTCCTACATAAGTAAGTGTGTTTCTCAATACCTAGGATAGATCTTATATCTCGCACAAAAGTATGTGTTTGATCATTATCTGGTGTGATGGTCTAGAATTGCGAAACTAACGTTCTGGGGATTACCCTATGAAATTGTAGTTATCTATTGATAATAATTCAGGACAAATTTAATACGGCCTCTTTCCTGATTATGGCAAAGCTGTATCTTAACTGTTAAGCTTTTTTTTATTATTTCGATGATATGTTTTACAAATTCTGCAATTTGTTTCAGAACTAACACCAACATCCCTCGGTCCAATTACCATCAACTGTCACAACGGTTTAACCAATACCTCTCCCAAGAGTTCACCAACCCAAGTGGGTCTTTTAACGACAGCAAAAGCACCATTATCACCCCAAGAAGACGACATATCTGTAACAGCCTCACCGACACCATCACCACAGCCACCACCAGCGTTTCCAGGGGTTCCTCCGAACACCACCCTTCAAAGCAACCATCTATTCAACAATGCCCTTGCTGCGAGCCTGTTCCTCAACGCACCCCTTCTACCTCCGCCTGGCCAATGGTTATATTCGCAACTGTATCCCCCAGATTGGTCCTGGATACATTTGCGGCATCCTTCGCTGCTACCGAGCGCTAACAGCGGAGCTTCCCCGAGGGACTTGAAGTCTTCGAGTGCGGACAGTTCTAGGATTCGGGTGGAGCTCACCGAGATTGATAATGGGAAGCAGGACGAGAGTAGTGAGGATGATGGTAGAAGATGCATATCCAAAGACGAAGGGATCAATCTGACAGTGGCGCGTGGAAAGAAAGCGGCGATAACTCTTGTTAGGCAAAGAAATGAAGCCATATTGGATGATAAAGAACCTTCCGTTAAAAATTCGCGGGGTTCTAGACATTCGGATGTGTGGAGACCGTACTAACAACGCTTTTGTAAATAAAACTAAGAAGTGTCAGTGTTAGGATTCAAAGAGAATTTTATCCTCTTGGTGGTACAAAGAGAAAAAAACTATTTTCGAAAAGACTTTTAGAATTTTAAAAACTTTAACAAGTATGAGAACATCTCGGACTTAATGAGTTATATAATTATAATAAATTAAGGTTAAATTATTTTTAAACGCCCGTCCCAATGCAGTGTATGTACATAGATAAGTGTGAAAAATGCGACTTCATTAAATGTAGTGACGTATTTAAGGCTCTTTTGCACTTGTGTGCGTCTGTTGGTTTAATTTTGTTAAATTGAAAATGAACTAAAAATGTTTTAACAACCGTATTCAGAAGTGGGGTAAACTGTTTATCAGTCGATTTATTTGTACTTAATTATCCTATATTCTAGATAGAAAAATATGGCTGTTTATAATTTATAATGTAATAGGTTTAGCATATTTCCGTTAAATAAAATCGAGATGTAAAAATGAAGTGGTTTTGTTTATAAAAAAATATGTACAGAATGTTTCACAGAAGGATGTAAAAATAAGACGAAAAGTCTTAATAAACATGGGTCCTAAAATGCTTCGTTATGCTTTTCTGGAATACCTTGGATACAGAAGGATCGCAATAAATTTTCTTTAGCGTTTTCTGTAAGGCATCGAAGTTTTTGTGTTAAGTTAGTTTTATATTAATAATAGATGTGTTAACACTATTTTAGTGCTGTAACGTATTTTTTTTAAATATTATTTTTCTGCGATAAAATCAATCATGTTTTGCGCGATATATATTTTATGTGCCTACTATTTTTTAACTTTTATAAAAATGCTCACAAACTGAAGGAAAAATACATACAGTATGGCTTAAAAATATTGGCGGTTACGCCATAGATCCTTAATATCAAATAATAGCTTAAGTAATGCCGAATAACTAGTTACAAAAAAAATTTCACGTACTGTTAATAAAATAATAAAGCTTTACATTTAAATGAGTCACCATGTATATACAAAATGAGTCGACGGTGCTATGTTTGTCCTATAATAGTTCGATAATGCCTAACAATTTATATTAAAAAATAGTAAATTAACAAACTGTTAATAAAATCTTTAATAAAGGGTTACACTTAAATGACTCACCCTGTATATATCAGGTAAGTTAAAGGTGATATATTTGTCCCATATTAGCTCAAGTAACGTCCAAAAGTTTGAATAAAAAAATAATCGACTTGACAAACCATTAATAAAATAATAAAAGGTAACACTTTAATGACCTTGTATATACAAGATAAATCAACGGTGTTATATTTGTTCAACAATTCCCAATAATGTGCATCAAAGAAAATTAACAAAATAGTAATAAAGTTTTTAATAAAAGGTTATACTTCAATGACTCACCCTGTATATACAAGATAAGTCAACGGTGTTATATTGTTCCTATAATAGCTTAGGAATCTCCAACAATCTGTATCAAAGAATATAACACAAATTAACAAACTGTTAGTAAAATTCTTAATCAAGGGTGACACTTAAATGACTCACCCTGTATATACAAGGTAAGCCAACAGTGCTATATTCCTTTCATAATAGCGTAAGTAATGTCTAACAATTTGAATTGAAAAAAATCAGTTTGACAAACCGTTAATAAAATAATAAGAGGTTTGCCCTTAAATGACTCACCCTGTATATACAAGACGAATCAACGGTGTTATATTTGTCCCATAATAGTTCAAGTGAAGCCCAACAATTTTTATTAAAGAAAAAATATTTGCCACATAAAAGCTCAGTAATCCCCAACAATTTGTATTAAAAAAAAACGTACAAAAATGACTCACCCAGTATATACAGGATGAGTCAACTATGCGATATGTTTTTATTATTATTGCGTTGTTTATTATTCGAAAAAGAACAAAAGTGTGCACACTTAATTACAGCGCACAATATGCAACTATTGATTATGGTACAGGGTGTTCTGTTTCGACGTGGTAATATTCAACTTTTTTGTTTTATATGGAACACCCTATATATTATTGTAATTTAGGATTCCTTATTTAATTGGCTTTTTGAAAGCAATATAAGGTTTACTTTACCTAAAATTTAGTGTTTTGCAAATACTTGAAATTTTTTGAAAGTTAAAAAAATCCTTTCACTGCACAGAGTAATTAATTTTTCATGTCGCCAAACACTAAAAAAAGCGTTAAAAAATTACTTTTGTTGTACAGAGTGATTAATATTTTTGGTTCTTTCCCAGGGACCAAAAAGAACATTAAAAAATGGTTTTAGTTATAACGGGTGATTAATATTTCTGGTCCAAGTCCAGGCAGTAAAAAGAGCGTTAAAAATTACGTTTATTGTTTATAGGTACAGGGTGATTAAAATTTTTGGTTCTTTTCCAAACACTAAAAGAAGCGTTTAAAAATTACTATCGCTGTACAGGGTGATTAATATTTTTGGTTGTTTTCCAGGAACCAAAAAAAAAACTTAAAAAATGGCATTAGATATAACGGGTGATTAATATTTCTGGTCCACGTCCAGACAGTAAAAAGAGCCTTAAAAATTACGTTTATTGTTTATAGGTACAGGGTGATTAAAAGTTTTGGTTCTTTTCCAAACACTAAAAGAAGCGTTTAAAAATTACTATCGCTGTACAGGGTGATTAATATTTTTGGTTGTTTTCCAGGAACCAAAAAAAACCTTAAAAAATGGCATTAGATATAACGGGTGATTAATATTTCTGGTCCATGCCCAGACAGTAAAAAGAGCGTTAAAAAATTACTTTTATTGTACAGGGTGATTAAAATTTTTGGTTCTTTTCCAAACACTAAAAGAAGCGTTAAAAAATTTACTTTCGCTGTACAGGGTGATTCATATTTTTGGTTCTTTCCCAGACACCAAAAGGAACGTTAAAAACTGCTTTAGTTATACAGGGTGATTAATATTACTGGTCCCAGACACCGAAAACAACTTTATTTCTGTTTCACAATATCAAACACCCTGTGCTTATTGTTCGTTTTGCTAAAAAGCATTAAATTTTCCTAAAAGCGATAGAAGAAATTCTGTACTGGGCTGGCAGGCTTATTGGTATAAATTTTCTACATGACTCATTTTTGACATAATATTTAAACCTAGAAAAGATTCAGGCTGTAATCGAAAGCGAAACAAATAAAATTTTATTACCCATTATTACCAAAAAAGCCACTTAAAAAAAAACAAATTTGCTTTAGTCGAAGGGCCGCTTTTTCAACGTTTAAAAAATGCAACTAACTAACGTCAGCACAATATTAAAATCTTCGAGTAAACCAATTCCAACAAAGCGAAAGCCGAAAACTAATATTTAACTGGAGGGTGGTGAAAAGAATGGGGAACTAATCACCCCCGGCTACTTTACGATGACGTCGGAGAAATCAGGTCAAAAAGAAACAAGAAAACAAGATCGTTTGAAATTAGTTAATAACCTGTAAAAGGTCGTTAGATTTTATTGTTATTGTTATTTCTCTCTTTCGCTGTTTTATGTGGTATAATTGTAGGTTGTTTCGAACCACTCTTGTGATGTTATGTGAAATGCGTTTTCTTCTAGAAGAATTCTAATGAGTTGATCATCAATGTAAAGGCGTTGGATAGCACGTACCGTTTTATATAGTACTTTAAAATTTAAAAAATTAAAAATTCAGAAAATATCCTTAAAGTAATAAGAATGATCGTAAAATTGAAAGCAAAATTATATGTACTTACTACCTGGTGATTTTTATTGGTAAAATTGAGACAATTTTCTAATTTGTAGCAATTCCAGTTTCGTAAAAATCATAATGTTGTTGCAAAAACGCTATTACGCATTGACAAAACTGAAGTAAAAAAATGGGTTTAAGTAATTACGACACATACCAAAATATTGGCAACCGTTAGAAAATTTTCAAAAATCGAATTTTTGTAGAAAAGTGTGCCATCGATCTCTATTTGTTTTAATTAAAAATTAGAACATTTTTGTTCCATTAATAAAGTTAAACCAAAGGTACTTTTCTTTATAGTTTTTAGCAGTTTTAGATTTGCAAGCAGAGTTGGGCATGTAGAATTTTACATGTAATAATAAATCAACAATTTTTATTTTTTTGTACGTGATTTTTGTCAATAGCGTTTAATCCATAATTATTTTAAATTCAGCAAAACACTCTAAACATTACAATACAATGTGAATGAAGCAACCAGTAATAGGATATTTCGAATGAAAATAATCGATTCATTTGATTATCGAAATATCTCGAGATATCTTGAGAGGTTACAGAAAATCTTTTGAATGAGACAGCGTTGAAGCGATACCCATTACATTAGCGGCTGTAAATAACCGACGCAACAAGAATTCGCGGAATCCTAATGAAAAATGGGAGCGTTTTTTGCCGACCAAACACGAGGACAACGAGACAAAAATAATCTTGTCCCTGTTTTTACCGAGCGGTCCGAGGAAAGACGAGCATTTATTCATCGAGATGCGCGTTTTTACTGCTCTTTACAGTACATCAAAATAATTTTGTTCGAATTAATCAGTCGATTATTAAATTTATTCGAAAGGCCTTTTTTTCGATTATGGAAATCAGTCAATAATGAATGAACTTAGGAACAAAGAAAGACCTGTCAAACGTTTATCCAAATTTAGTATTTATCACCTCAATAAACTAGTGCGGTATAAATAAAAGCAAAGCACCGAGTAAAACTTACATTTTTTCAGAATTAAATATAAAAATACTACAAAATAAAAAAAAACATTCGCGACCTATCGGGTTCCCCTAATTCGGTCGCGTAGAAGCTCCGCTTCTATACGTTACATTATAGCAACACCCCTATCGAAATCGCACCATCCATTCGGGAGATCTGAGGCGCGCACACATACCCACAGTCAGACATTTTTTAAAAAGTAAGCGAGTTGGTTTTCCTCTAATCCAAAAATTACTAAAATTTCAAAACTTCCCTATACTGAAAATATAGGTTATAATGAGGTCGGTCCGTTAGAACAAACACATTGGTAGAAACTTGGCAGTTACTTAAACATAGTTTTTTGTTAGTTTTGATTACTGTGAAAATCTGAAGGTAAATTACATATTTATTTATGAATTATTCTGTTTGGAAAACATTTATTCCCACCCACTGTGTATAGACTTCAAGAACGAGAGACAACCTTGTTTGACAATACAGAGGTATCTGTGACACAGATTCAGAAAACTATTAACCTAATTTAGGTAAACCGTTGTAAATCTAAGGTGGCTACTTTATGACTGCCATCTTTAAGTAACAAAAGCAAGCATTGCGGTTTCAAGGCCACCTTATTGTTACCAAAACGTGGTTTCACTATTTGACTTTATAACTTTACGCTATTTACAATTTCGGGATTTGTTCAGTTGTTACTTTCTGAAATCCGTTACTAATTTCGTGATTTTTTCCCTTACGTCGTTAATTACTGTCATTCTCATCAGTCGAAATGTAAATTTTTGCCCAGGAGCACCGAAATGGCTCCCCCGAACACAGTAAATCGTTTTTATGCCCAATTTTCAGTTCATTCAATCCCAACCCTTTCTTTTATAGACAAAAGAATTTGAATGCATCCCTAAAGACTCGGGACACTTAAAATAATTGTTATTCTCTCTTAACGCCCGGCCTGTCGATTAAGCAAGAGGGTCTTAAAAATTCACCCAAAGTAAAAATACATCTTTTGTTTTTCCTTGCATCTAAAACCTCGACGCGTTCATGCGAACTTCCCCTTGACCCCGTAAATAACGGCGAATGCTTTAATTAGGGAAAACGGAAGATGCTTCGTTAAAGGAATAAATACGTCTGAAGCCCTCAAGCCCGCCAACTTCTAATATATTTATTTAATAAATGACCCTCAAAGTTGAAGTTCGCTTATTAAAAGTGTGTGGCTTCAAAAGGGGCGAGTAGGAATTTTTGCAGAGCCGCGCTTAATCCAAAATTTGGGCCGGCGTAGCTAAAACAAATTGTTGAAATAATTCACGGCAAAAGGACGGGATGTGGGGAGTGGGGCTAATCAAGAAATTGAAGTTTCAATAAAAGCCATCATTAATTCTGAGTTTGGGGTCTCTCCGATCTAGCTTACATGACGTTACAGTAACGCAGTCGGCCAGACGAATCCTCATACCGCAGGATCAAGGGTGTGCTGGTCTCCGCCGAACAACATCGAAAAGGGCCACGTTTTTCAAATGGTCGCTACTGCGTAATTTGAACAAATGAATGCTGGCGAACTAAGCAAATTACATTCTCACATGGATGTGTTCTATAGATGTCGCACAAGTCGCTCTATTCATTCTGTAATGTTCCATCTATGTTCTAATGATTTAGGTTGTAGACCATTAGTCTCGAAAGTGTTTGCACGAGTTTGTTTAATTTTACGGCTGCTTGAGGACGACTCCATAAATGGACATTTCTCTGAATATGTTCGTTAATGGTGTGATATCTCTTTCCTCATTCAAATTCTGATCTTTGAATACTGAAAGACGTTCCAATATTAATTTGTAAAGTTTCGCTACGATTATTTAAAATAAAAATTCACCTTGGAAATCAAAATTGTATGCCCTCAACCACAGTTTGAACCGCATTCTACGCTGCCCAAATAAATTTTTAATATAAGAAAAATTACTTTAAATAAAGAATTGTGAATGTTTATGTTGCTATATACAGCGGTGACTTTTATTTCGTAAAATATTTAATTTGCCCCGTTTAGTTAATAAGCAATTGTGAATGATTATATTGCGCAGGTTTAAGTTTACAATAACATCTCGCACGATCTACACTGCGATTAAAAAATATCGAAATTTTCCTGTCGATTTTCTTTGTACCGCTGCAAAATTTTAAGTTTCTATCTCAAACCGTTTTAGCAGGAGAGCGTTGGTTCCGTACATAATAGCGGAAGTGTATAAGCAGCGCAGTTGTACAGGAAATTCAGTTAATTTTAAAATTATGCAAGCCTAAGTTTACCGTCCAAAAACCAACGCATTAGAATCTCTTTTCAGATTGAACATTAAATAACGATTCGGATCAAACCAACGCATCGAGCTCCTACTAGAGCCGTGATGCAGAATCAAACGTGGGCTTTCGGTCCAAAGCAAATCAAAACATCAAACGCTTCGAGAACTACAGCACACCGAAAGAACCAGCAAGATTTGCAACCCTTTGTCCGATTTCGACGCACCCTGTTTCTTTTACAGGCTCGCAGCGCTCCACTCTTTGTAGAGCTTGATACCTAAAACATGCAGGATCGGCCAACTACATGCTCGGTGTCCACGCAGTCCGCAATTTCTCGAGCCCTACAGCATCCCTACAGAGCCAGCAAGATCTGCCAGCTCCTATTCGATCTCTATACACCCCGCTCCTTCTAGAGCCTCGCAGCACATCTGCCAAACCAGCAAGATCTGCCAGCCCACTGCCCGATCTCTATACATCCCGTTTCTTCCAGAGCTTTTTTTTAAATATTGTAAGCTCGTAGAGCTTGAGATGAGCTACAATTTCGTATGTGTCTCAGCCAGCTAATTTATCTGTGACGCCTTCTATGCATTTTTAAAATTTGAATTTTAACGCTTTTTTTTACTTCAAAAACGGGTTATCAAATCGGGATGAACTTTGTTATTGGAAATGCGTTAGGGACACATATTGTTACAAGTTACTAGAACTTTTGGAAGTACTAAAACTGCGAAAGGAAAAAATATCAAAATTTTGACTTTTTCAAAACTATACTGCATTAAATGCTGCGGACTTATAAAGCTATGAGATGTTCTATGAATTTTTAAAAATCAAAAATTTCTACGCTCTTATTTAACAAACGGGAGCCGATGAAAAATTTCCTTGTATGCTAAATTGCTCATGAGTGATAGTAGAATAAAGTTCTTAACTTAATTTAGTAAATATTTTATGAAATGGCCGAAGACCACAGGTATCTAGGTTACTTTTACGTACTTTACTTTACTTTGTGATTTAAATTCTTATGCATTTCATTAATGACATAAAACCGTTTAAAATCTACGCTTAACAATTTACAACACATTGTTTTGTAAAATTCTCGAGTGTAATTCGGTCTCTCATTCCAGGTTAACCTCTTCGGTTGTTCCGGGTGATTGTAGACCGAGAAGTGGGAGCTGTTCGGAAAACAAAGGGGGTGGATGGGGACAAACGTTCTTTTGGCATCGGGAATATAAAACTAAATAGAACAGACGACAATTCTAATATATCAACTGCACTGCCTGAAGCGAATCGAGGGTGGAACAAAGACAATACTCATCGCAAACAAACCAGAGAGAGATGGAACGAGGACGAAATGAGTTCAAGAGAAAACAGTGAGAAAGGCGGCTTTGATTTCAATATATGCAAACATATTTGAGGGTTGTAAGGATCAGCATGTGGGAAAATTGGAAGGAATTAGGTTTTTGGGTGTAATCGTAGACCTTTGCTCCGGCTAGTTTATGAAAGGATGGGTTTAGTTGCATTTTCAATATGAAGACGGGGCAATATCATCCCTCTTTGTTGTTTCATACCACCCGGAAGCTATTTGCGAGCATACCCTTAATTTATTCTTGTTTACTTGATCTCGTAATAAAGCGAATCTTATTAGGATATTATGTTTGTTTAATGTTTGCAATTTTGAAGTATTAGTAAGCAAATGACAACACATTTGTGATTTTTACTTTCGAATAGTTTTAGTATAGGCATTGACTATACCCTTATATAAAGGTATATAATCAAAGGTATAGGACAGTATTGATTTTACGAAAAGTTTCGAATTTAAGAGGTTAAAAATATTAACAATTTTGTTGATTAAAGTTTGTTCGTGTTTTTGATTCAATTCGTAAAATAAACACGTAAAATTGCTGAAATACAATGACGTATTTATGGTTTAAGGCTAATCACAGTGTCTTATGTAACATACATATATAATTATAAAAATTTCAAGCAGTTATTTAGGATAAATTTAGGCAAAAGAGTCTCCAGGACTTAATTATATATTATATCCATGTAATGTCCAATAACTGTCCACTAGTATCACGATACAGGACAAACGGACATCCACTGGACGTCAACTGGATGTCTATTGCGCTGATTTTGAACGTCGCGTTTGTTGGAAATCCACTGGACGACCTATGGATATTCTTTGAACACATGAGTAGAGTTAATAGAAAAATTTAAAAGCGCAAGGGGAGATTTCTTTTTTATAAGGTGACCGAATGCCACAAAACAATGGGTTCCTTTTTGGGGCCTTATTAAGATTTCCTTCAGTTTTCGGTTTTTTATTAGTTCTTTATAATGGTTTAAATCTACTGCATTTTCTTTACACTTTTTGAATTTGGCGATATTTAGGGATATTGTTTTATTGTTTTTTTTCGCTCATTGGGAATTGTGATATATCAGAAAAGTTATTAAATTATTAACAATATTTACCCTGACCGTGATAAGCGCCTTTTAAAAACAAAAGATCTAAGCCGCAAGCGCAAATTATACATATTTTTTGCATCATTTATTAGCATAAATGTAATTTGGTTAGGGATAAAATAATTCGAATAAAAATAATCGAACTATTCGATTATCAAAATATCTCCAGATATCTCGAGAAGTTACAGTAAATCACTGGAATGATTTTATGACTTTACAATTTTCGGGTTTACCCATTTTGAGAACGGGCGTTGAAGCGACACCCCGTACAGTACACAACATGATACAATCATACCACCAGTCGTGGTATTACGCGATGCAAATACACAAATTCCTTTATAGAAGCATTGCAGAATTAAGCGGAGAGCGTTTCTACTACTTTTTACCGGATAGAAACATCCGAATGATTTTGTCCGAACGAATCATTCTCTTTAAAAAAATATGTCGAATGAAAATCGTTCGATTATGAAAATCATTCGATTATACACATTACTAAATTTAGTAAATCTAAAATCGGGATCTCATAAAAGGCAAGTCGAACGCTTTTTTTTGTACTATTTCTAGCCGGATAGAGTTAGTGATGACTTACAAACTGGTTGGTTGGCTACACCCTCTATGAATTTTTGAAATTTCGAAATTAACATCCCCTTTTTTAATCAACGGGAGACGATAGAACATTTTTGTTTAAAGTTAATTGGTCATCAATAATAGTAGAATTTATAGTAATAACTTATTTTCTACAAACAATAATATTTAGGGGAGCCATTTCCCTCCCCTTCCCCTCGCCACCCCCTAATTTTTGATCGACGAATTTTGTTCCATTGTTGGGTAATTCCACGAACTGTTTTTTACAAAAATCATTTTTATGTTTTAGAAAAACCATTTTTTACGAGTTCTGGTAACACCCATTGGAATTCAACGGAATGTGTTAGCCCGCTGGTATTTCCTTGCGCTGCGACGCGGCGTTAGGTAGAAAAATTGTGTTTTGAACTACAACGGAAAGTAATTTTTTTATTATACTCAAACAACTTGTCGTTTCAACCACACCTGATGCTCATCCTGCGTATCTGCAAATATATCATTTAAATTTCAACAAGGGCACAATTTATGTGCGCATTTCATTATTGCAACCTCGTTTGTTTCATGTGTGCAGCGTCCATAATTTATGGCTTAATAACAAGTGGACTAAAACTACATTTTCTAGCGGTTTTCGAGTATTTTCCGTACAAACGCGAACTTGTCGGAAGATACAACTGAAACGAACGGTCTACCTGCGACAAAAATTTCCGTCTGAAGGAACACCTCTATAGCAACCTTTCAGGGTGTCATATCACCTTGGTGATGTCACAATAAATAGTCACCCCCAATTCACAATTACACTCCGCTGAAGAATCTGTTGTGGAGTGGAGAACCGGTAATGAGATTTTATGAGATATTAGAATTGAATATTTTTTCCCAATTTTGTGTGGAAAAAATTTGATGTAACACTTTTGAGTTATTTTTTTAACTGATACATCTTCAAAAAATTGTATTTCTATTATTTTGACTATTAAGTTTGCTTTGCACATCCAGAGACGGATTAAGCTCGTGTGGTAATTCTAATAGTAATAATAATAATAATTACAATAGGTAACGGTTATTTTTTATTAATGTATTAGCAATTTATAACGTAAACATTATTTAGAAGAACAAGCTAAATATTGTTCAAGTTATAAAGTATTTTATTTATACATTAATATGAACTTCAACGAAGTAAAGCTGAAACTTAGTAATAAATTTCAAATGCTAGGAGTTCCTGAAAGGTTTCTTGGGGATTTTTCTAAAGGTCTCTGGCGGTCTTTAGGTGGTTCGGGGACTTTCTGGGAATTTTTGGAGGTTTTTGACAATATTTGAACATCTCTGGGCATCTTTTGGAGGGTTTTTGGAAGTACCTGGGAGTTTCGGGGGGGAGGGGGTCTTTTGGTGTCTGGGGTTCTCTGAGATTTCTGGTGATTTCTAAAGGGTTCTAATGTTTTTTGGGTGCCTCTGGGACTTTCTGTGGATCTTAGGGGATCTTTGAAGGATGTTTAGGATCTCTGGTGATCGTTGGCGACTTCTGATATATATTATATATTTCTGTAAATCTTTGAGAGTCTCTGAAGTTTTTGGTTTCTTTTCAGTCTTTGAGATTTTCTAGGGATCTTTTGGTGTGTCGAAGGAGGGAACGTCTTTTGAGGGTTTTTGGAAGTTTCTTTGAGGTACGCGGGAATTTTGTTTTTTGGTGTTTAGTATTCTTTGAGATTTCTGGTGATTTCTAAGCGGCTCTGATAATAGTATTTTTTTGTAAATTTTTTCCGGTTTCTAGGGCGTCTCTGATAGTATCTGCAAGATTTTTTTAGGGTCTCTGGTGATCGTTCGGGGCCTCTGAAGGTTTTTATGTGTCTCTAAGAATCTTTGAGAATGTCTGAAGGTTTTGGCGGTTATTCAAGGTCCCTAAGATTTTCTGGGGATCTTTTGGTGCGTCGCAGGAGGAGGTCGTCTCTTGAAGGTTTTTTGAAGTTTCTGAGAAGTATTTGGAAGTTGAGAGCCTCTGAGAGTTTTTATGTATCTTTAGGAATCCCTAAGACTCTATCAAGGGTTTTTGGCGATTTTTCAAGGTCGCTGAAATTTTCTAGGGATTTTTTGATGTGTCGGGGGAGGGAACGTCTCTTGAGGGTTTTGGAAGTTTCTTGGAGGTACGCGGGAATTTTTTTTTGGTGTTTAGCATTCTTTGAGATTTCTGGTGATTTCTAAGGGGCTCTGATAGTAGTTGTTTTTTTTGGATTTTTTGTTTTGTTTTTAGGACGTCTCTGATAGGATCTGTAAGTTTTTTAGGGTCTCTGGTGTTCGTTGGGGGCCTCTGAAGGTTTTTATGTGTCTCTAAGAATCTTTGAGAATCTCTGAGGGTTTTGGCGGTTATTTGAGGTCCCTAAGATTTTCTAGGGATCTTTTGGTGCGTCGCAGGAAGAGGCCGTCTTTTGAAGGTTTTTTGAAGTTTCTGGGAGGTGTTTGGAAGTTGAGAGCCTCTGAGAGTTTTTATGTATCTCTATAAGGAATCTTTGAGAGTCTATCGAGGGTTTTTGGTGAATTTTTTTTAAGTCTGTCATATTTTCTAGGGATCTTTTAGTGTATCGGAGAGACGCGTGCTTCTCTGAAAAATTTTTGAAATTTTTTGGAATATATCTGCGAGTTTCTGGCGCTCTGACCTTTTTAAGGGATTCCGATGGTCTTTGAATGCCTCTGGCCTCAGGGAAGGAATCTTTGAGAGTCTCTAAGAATTTTTGGCGTTTTTTTTTTAGGTTTCGTGAGATTTTCTAGAGATTTATTGGTGTGTCGGTGGAGGAGGGACGTTAGTATACAGAAGTAATACATGACGAATAGGTACATTTGAAAAATCCGAAGCTAGTTTTCACTGTTTGTGCGCGTGCGTGCGCGTGTTTAAAGTTGTGTGTCAGATGTAAGTATGGAAAAACCAGGTATGTTTGCTAAAAAATAAAGCAATAATCGAAAAGATTTGTGTTTTAAATTACCAAAGACATAAAGTTTTCGAATTTTGGCTTCAGAGTTGTTTCTTATTTTAATAAAAAAAAATATACTTTTTGAGTGCACTTTGGATTGTTTATTATTTATCCGTTGACGTTTTTATTTTGTCTTTGAAATTCAAATTGTGTTTTATGCGGAATCCAATTTTCCAACCTAATTTATTTCCGTAGAAACATCCCTTGTAGCTTATATTTAGTTTATAAAAGTGCAGGTAAAATTAAAAGTGAGTAGGTCTTTTTAAAAGAAGTGCTTTTCAATTAGTTCATAAATTAGTAATAAATTTCCCTCTACCCTCGAATTAAAAGTGCAAAATTATTTGAATATTCATGCAATTAATCTTTACTTTTGAAGTCTTAAAACGCTTTCTCTCTGCATTACGATTTAATTTTATGTTAAGCCTCGCGAGCTCTCCTAAGAATTAGTACGAATTAACATTTCCAACGTAAAAGGTAAAAGTTTTTTTTCCTCCTTTGCTCGAGCAATTTAATGAAGAAAATATTTCGCGTTTAAAATTCGTATTTTATATTTATAACACATGCATCTTATGGTAATAGGAGATGTACGACAGATGCGAGGTAGCATGTGCAAATGGAGTGCAGGTTACAGTAGCAGGGTTGGCTTCGTAATTTAATAACCACCCGGCAGTTGCGACTCCCTCCGATACCGTCTTATTGATTTAATAAAGAAATGATCGCACAATGTGCTGTATAACCTAGCACGTTGATGTCGGACGACAGTTTTGATACCAAGAACACTCCACAAACCACACAAAACTCAACAACTTATTTCACACCCACTCGTGTCTTTAATTCGCCCTAAATGGGCCCTCACCTTGAGGTTAAAATCCGTTAAAAAGCGCCACTTAAAAAAATTGGGTTGAAATAAAAAAGTGATTAATAATCCCCCGAAGCGATTAATAACTTTTTAAGTTGTCAACTCCTCAAAATCATTTTCCGTCAAGGTTAATTTTTCACGTTCCGTCGAAGGCGTCGTTTAACACGGCCTAGGGGAATTGGACGGGCTGCGATTTTCCGGATGTGACGTCACGAAGTCGGTTTGATATCACAGCCGCACGCGCCATTAACGGATTTAAAAATATATCTGAATTTAAATTTTTAGCTTTCTTTGTAGGGGACCCAAGACAAAGAAAAATCGTTCCCAGGAAATAAACTACGTGTACATTTAAATTTTACGAGTGATGCTTGAGAGTTGTTTTTGCTTCTGCTGAGGGGGTAATGTAATAATGTAATTTTTAAGTCAGTATTAACGCAGGATATCTTGAGGTCAGGTTCGAACCCCAGGGTCAGCTTTCGCGCAACCTGATAAAAGCTAGAAATTATCAACCATGTTAAAAATTTAAATAAAATTAATCTGACGCCTTTATACCTAATAGATCAAACGAACTTACCTTGCGAAGTTCGATTTTAATTATATGAAGCGCTTTGTCCGAGATGATTGTGTCTATATCATGGCGCTGTTGTCAAAGAGAAATTGTTCAAAATTATTTCCAAACCAACACAAACCCCAATAAGTACCAATTTACTGACTTGAGAAAAACAGGAAAAAATAACCAATCCAAACTTTCATCTCGGCGGTCGATAGTCCGGAAATCAAATACGCAAATAACAAATATCCCACTTCTGGACTTGTTTGTTGGTGTACCGATCCTGTCTTAGACTGTACAAGTTTAGATTGAATAAGAAATGCTTTTCTGTAGGAGAGTTACAGTCTAATCCGAGACACATTTAAGATAAGGGTTGTGGGGCTGATTGGCCATAAGATCGAGTGCTGGTCGTTCGGTGGACCCTCGCGGAAATATATTACGAGGGTCAACCCTGGACACGCACTTTGCGACTTAAGGTGGACTTATTACAGCGGTTACAAGGCTAATGTTTGGAGGTGTTGTAAAAATTGAGTCTTTTATTATTTGTAGAAGAAAAAGGGGAGCTTTGAATTTTTGTATATGACTGGAAAAGTGCGGGAAAATAAACTTAAAACACAGCCGATCAGGTTCAGATTAAACGTGGATGATAATTTGATAATCCCTTTGATAAATTATGATTTCCAGGCAGCAAAAAAGATTAACAAAATAAATAATATCAATCTAAAATTAAAAAAAAGTTTAGTATTTTTACATTTTATTAAAGATAAATTTAAGAAACCTCAAATAAATGTTAATAAATATAAGAAATAATAATTTACTAACTACCCCCCATATCCACGCCCCTGGTTAATGGATTTAAATGAAAAGAAGTAAAAATGTAAATTATCAACAGTGTAACTGAACAGATGTCTTCTTATAGTGCTATGCCCTAATCAGGGCGTTGGCTACATCTCTCCTATGCTGTTTGGTGCGCGGAGATGGATATTGTGCACAGACAGACATAGGGGACCTACAGTTTAACGTGGGCTCCGAACCACGGAAAGTGCATACACTTCTTCTCCAGAGAGGTTTTTCTGGGAAAAGATCTACCTCGCTGGTTTCCCGTTGCCTTGCGAGGGAGAACGACCGGGCCGGGAATCGAACCCGGATCCGCTGCATTGGTAGCCCGCGCGTTTACTACTGAGCTACTGCCGCTCTGAATAGATGTACTGATATCCAAATTTGGTCATGTTTGCTTATAACTTTTGAGATGAATAACAAGTTATATTGAAGAAATTTGGTTACTTTGTATTAAGTCTAGGAAATGGCTTGTAAATTATTTAGTTCTTTAAGATAACTAATTTCTATATGGTGACAATATCCTAATATTATTGGAAAAATCAATTTTATCCCCTTCCTAATTTTTGCCGGATGGACACAAAATTTTTTGACTTTACTTCCTGATGGCAAGTTTTCGAGTTAAAGCGAGTGGTAATTCCAAAATATTTACCAAAGCGTTACAATTGGCTAATTTTTAGTATTTAGTATTCTAACAAACTATTGATATAAAATATTTATAAAACATAAACATTTTTGCAGTGTGGCCAAATTCAGGTGATGTGAGTGATTCGGCCATTTTGTAAAACGCGAACCAAATCA
Source organism: Ctenicera cuprea (assembly GCA_958336395.1). Classification (NCBI taxonomy): domain Eukaryota; kingdom Metazoa; phylum Arthropoda; class Insecta; order Coleoptera; family Elateridae; genus Ctenicera; species Ctenicera cuprea. The sequence continues at coordinate 4,140,650 of OY284489.1, read as the reverse complement.
ATTAACCTTTTTCCTAAGTAGTGCGTAAGTATCTAAATTCATATGATGAAAATGAAACAAGTTGCACAAACGTTAAAAAAGGACTCGTAACGAACAGACAGAGCAAGAACTAATCTCCATTAGCAAATTACAATCCGTCTATCGCTTGATTTAAAGCTCCGGACTTTTTGTTCCTCTTATTAGGTTATATGGCCAACTTTTCCCTGCAGCAGATATAAAATGGTGTATGGGCAGCCGCTAACTGGCTACGTAATTTGCTTGTTTTTATCCCCTTTGATTCGCTTTTTCGCATTATGATTAAAAACAAATGTTTTTTGGGGGGGATTTTAAAAATAAAATCGATTATCCGTTTCAATTTTAATCCCAAGTCTTGCAGAAGAAGAAAATTAATCCAAGTTGGCCTTTTCTTTTATTCTTTCGCGTTTTAAATAAAAGCGCGTACAGGCAAAGAGAGCTCGAGTTGTTTGAAGGAGGACCAAAGGGGGCATTTGACAAATTTCGTTTGCATTCCTACCCGAAATTTCCGCGTGACTTGTTTTAGATTCGCTGTCGTGGCTGCGGGTCGATCAGAGATGTATCATTTCAACCCTTACTTCCAAATTCTCCAGATTCTTGAGCACCTACGTAATTAAAAAATAAATCTGAAAGGCTTCGATTTAAAAAAATATTATGTAGTTGCCATCGTGCCAATTCATATACCGGACGTAATTATTTTTAATAGGGCAATTGCGTCACCTGCTACAAATTTAACGTTCTTATGACGTTTTGTAGTTTAAAAATGCAAGTTTGAAACGACCCTGTATGACAGGAAGGTAATTAATTTGTGCATCATAAAAGTTCATAGAAGCCGCCTTCGTCTGCGTTATTTATTTTCAGGCGGAAGCGTCACCTTCTTTCGACACTGTTTCTGCTTTATCTCTCGTAAAACGCGCTTGGCTGGTTTCAAACCTTATTCTTCAGCCCCAGCAAACTTCTGAAATACAACTATATTTTATGGTTGCCGAAATAAACAATGCAGCGTACACTATGGGGGTATCCCCCCAATAACACGAGCACTGTATTAAATAAATTAAAGCCTTGATCAAAGGAGCGAATTCCTCAACTTTTTGCAATCGAACAGAGATTGTAGCCCATGTAAAGGATATTTGAATTCCTTTTTGAGTACAAATTTAAAGAGAGGGAAGAAAAGTTTGATGTAATTACTCAAAGGATTCTTTGCAATGTTTCCTTGTTCTTCTGATTAAATTCTAAAACTAAGAATAATTACCGCGAAACTAGCAATTAATTCCTAATGAACGTTTGAAGGAAGTAATTTTAATTTTGCGCCGGTATCGTTTAGAATTTCCGAGACTGGGGCCTCCAGAATCAGTTACTTAGTTCATCCATCAATTTGGGCTTTGTTAGCAACACTTTAGGTGTTGGTGGCGTCACTTCCCGTTTGTTATCAATCTGATTGATGAAACCTGAATTGATTGATCGCATCCCGTGAGAGACTTTCCGTCTGTTACCTTCATTGTTGTGTGATGCTTTTGTATAAAGTGTTATCAATCGAGTTTTGTATTAAAAGTTACAAAAAGAAACGAACAAAAATTGCATCCATTCTAGTTGCCAAAAGATATTTAATGCATAGAAATCCGTATTCTGTACTTTTTCCCATTATCAAATTCACATTCTTAGGTCTTATGGCTGTAAATTGCTGGTTTATGTCGGTTTTGCTGCTTTCAATGGATATTCATTCAATTAAAAGGAAGCATTTCGGTTTTCCAAATTATTTAAATTTTTTCCCCTGATTTAAAACAATTAATATATATTCGATTCCCAACTTTCAAATAAACCGAAAATTCGTTTAAGTTTTACAATAGATTTTTGGCGTACTCCATTTAAATTTGCATTACTGTATCGTTTTTTAGTGGTAAGGGGGCCCCCGCTACTAGAACCCACATATTTACGCGTCCATTACATAAGGTTCATATTTGTTTGTACAGCAGCCCGCTACTGTTGTCAATACAGATAAGCAAGTTCAAGTTTGAACTCTTTGTTTGTATTATTGCAACAGAATGGTACGATAACGTTATTTTTATATAAAAATAAACAACATCGCATCAAGGCCGCTAACGGCGGAAGCTCGAGCCCCAATGCAACGGCATTACAAATATGTGTTGAGTTTTATTAAGTTGTGCTGCGAAGCACTCAAATCTATACAATAAATCCGTTAAATATGTACAAGTGAAAGCAGTAATTGGACAAACAGATGTGGAACCAGTCCAATACAAGCGACATTTGCTCATAACTTTGCAAAATAAATACAGACAGCTCGGGGACGGTGTTACGCTCATGTTTAAAAACAAATAAAGTACGAATTAATAAACGCAATCTAAACTTGACCCAAATATTGGGAGCAGGACTTACAATAATAATTGCGCTAGGAACTATCTGTTGCGTTTGCACTATCAGCTTGCATTAGAATAAAATAAATGAACTCATGAACTACGCCTTACCGTTATTTTTGATAACTTTGAAAAAATAAGAGCGACGCGCGTCACTTGGGCGCAGCCGCATTTTTTTCTTGTTGTTAACAGTAGAAGCGATTCGGAATTAATATGTAGAATTACAGCAATCACTTACATAATTCGTAAGCATAAAATTAGAACTAAAGAAGTCCGCTACACCACCTACTCTATTAGTATATTTATTAATTAAAACAATTAGCCTAAAGCATAGCCTACGGGTTTCGCTAGTGTATATTAAATCCTGATTTCTTTCGCCTGTCGCAACTTTTAGTGGTGAGGGACCCCTACTATTCTAACCCAATTATTAGAATCAGTTTTTACAATCGATTTTTGAGATTGATTTTTAAATTATTTCGATTTTTTTGGTATCGATTATTAATCTATATTTGATTTTGACTTGATCTAGCTTGTATATACGGCAGTATGTTACCATGGGGACCTTAGACTTTAGATAACGTTGCTTTGAATTTTTCTACTAGATACACAACTGCAGCTTTTAAACAATCAAATAAGTAAAGAAGCCTGTCGGCCATTTTTTAAGAGGTCACAGTTAATTATTACTAAATAAGTTACTTTTGTTTTCGAAAAACCGCTATGAAACAACTTGACACGCTCAAGACAACATGAGGAGTCAATTCTTTTTAGCAAATTTGAGGAAAACAACTTATCTGAAAGTTAAATGGCGTTCGGGTTGAATTTGCAAATATTAGTTAAAGAATGCACAATTTGTTTGCAAGTTTGGGACAATTTTGTATTATTTATTTTGTTATTATACTTATAGTAATCAATAGTGACGGTTTCTAATCGATGCAAATCTGACTATTATAACCTATCGCTACAAGTGACGGGAGATAAAAATTGCCTGGTTGTGCTAACAAAACATCAGCCAGTTGATTGGTTGTGAATTTTTAATGTACGTATAAAATAATCGTCTATACGAGTACCGTGCGGTAGAACACATCTAGCTCTTTAAATTCACGTGGTTGCTCGAGGCCCCAAAATCTACGCAAACGAGGGAGCATGCGGGTTTTCTAGTTTAAAATCGGACCTGGGACTCGCTACGCTTATAATACACACATAATACACTATAAGGGTCGTCTTTCGAATGAGAATGAGAGGTAGATGCGGCAACCGCTGAGCCACCTCGCTCGGTCTGCAGAACATCCGTCTAATTGTTCGTTTTAAATTTTTAGTAGTGCCCTTTCCTGCGCTTTAATTAAAGAGACTTGCAGTGGGTTTATGACTGGAAACTATTAATCCGCCACTGCGCTGCTTTGAATTTCTGTGGCGTTTCTTTGTGCGTAACTGTAGTGTGTACATATGAGGCTGGTTAGCGCATTTCCGACCTCTATTTAGTTTGAGAGTAATAAATTGTGTAGATAAAGGGAACTTACAGCTGTCGGTAGACTTTGAACCATTGAAAGCTTGATTGTTACTATCGCTTTTATTTTCTTATAATTTTTAAGGCAAAAAAGTAATCTTGCAAACCTCGCAAGAGTTTGTCGGACTGCGTTAACCTGCACATAAAGCAATAATATGATCTGATCCTGTAATCAAAGCACTTTGCTAAGTCCGAACCTATTCATCAAACATATACATCGAAAACATAATATAAATTATATGGAGAAGAAAATAACAAAACTTTTTTCCTAACATCATAAATCGTAAAGTCGCCAAGATGACTTGAGCAATTTTCCAGAAACACAAAAATGACCAAGAGACAACCCATAACGGCTGATAATCTCCAGTGCAATCTATAACTTTTACGATTCTATCGCACGGTCAGTTTGCCGTCAAGAATCCGTCCGACCTTCTCGTCCTCTTATCGCAGATAACTTCGTCTCTCTCGCCCATTTCGCGAATCGAACTTTTGCAACACGGTCAGTTTAATATGAAGTAGTTTTCCATCCTTTCGAAACTCGTCGTAGGAAAAAAAGCGCTCAAGTAGTTTAACTTTAATACAATAGACGGGTGGAAACTTGCACCGTTTCACAATTAAAGTTTCAACTACGTTTCGCGCTCATAATTAATTCATCTTCAGGAAGGGATATGAACACCGTTGATGGGATTAATTAATAAGGGTTTAAATATTAATTTCCGTGGGCGTTCGAGCAACTTTCGAAGGTTTTTAAAAACCGGAGCAGGGAAGGAAATACACAGTCGGTCCGTGCAGAAGGTGCTGGTTGGGATTCCGGGTCTTCCGGGTATCTCATTGTAATTTTAAAGTCCGGCCACGAAGTATCTTGCCAACACGTGGGTCCCAACGACCGATTAGCAATTGAAATGTGTAAAATGGGACTAATCTGTGAATTCGACATCGACGTATCGATGTTAGTAACCCGGAGTCCGTAGCGTCGCCTGGCAACGCTCTCTCTGGCCAACGGCGACTTCCCAGAATCCGGAACGACCGGAATACCAACTTTGCTTAATATAAATGCAAGTCTCAACTTTTAAGTGAGTTTTTGAAACGATCTCTGTTGCACATCCGTCGGTTACTCGAACTGATTGCAACAAGAGGAATTATGCTGATGAAAGTGCTTTCTTTACAGTGCAGTCGTTGCAAAATAAGCAAGCAACTATATTCTAAAAATTTTACAAGAACAATACGGAAATCTAGTATTAATGATTGAGAAATAGGAAGAGATTAAAGGAAAAAATTAAAGGCAGGCGAAGCATTTTACTTGAACATTTCCGAATTTCAAAGCCTTTATTTTTGATTGTTTCAAAATTTTTTTGTCATAATCACAACGCTCTAATTCAAGAGCTGCTATTAGATCAGGATGCTCCTAACATGCTCAATTGAGTAGGCTGGTCATGATTTTTGCAGCGCTCGTTAAGACTCGGACCGCCTATAAGAAGTGGATTTAGAAATTGTAAATTTCAACAATTCATAGGGAACCTCACAAAAATTAGAACTTATACTATAAGCATAGCTGTACTAGCTGACAACATTTACAAAAACTTTGTGCCCATTTAAAAAAAAATTTAACTTTTGTAAATTGATGAAAAATGTATTTTTCGCGGTTTTTATGTTTTCAAAAAAAAACGTCCATGGTAACTTTCTGTCCTTCAATTCGTATTACGGGTAGTGATGCCGCCGGATACCAGATCTGGAATTCGGTGTTTAGTATAATGCTCCCCCCCCCCCCCCCCCCTAGGGATCAGGAAGGGGTAAGATATTGCATGGGTAGGATTAGGATTAGGGACATGGTTCCCCCCTAGAGTTTGAAGGAGGAGGAAGCCATGAGCTCGTGTGGGCAAGGTCGCTAGTCCTTGAAGTAGGTCTATCCCTTACCGGGATCGTAAGAGAGTACCTACCCACTACCCTTTAAAAAATCTAAATAAAGAATTTTAAACATTTTGTGACTGTTGAAAAATTTTTTTTTCAATTATTAGAATTTTTGAAAAATTGTATTTTTTTTATTACGATTGCAAAAATACCCGTACATAGTAACTTTCTGTCCTTCAAGTGGTATTACAACTAGCGACGCCGCCGCCGGCACCGAATCAGCTTATTGCTTAATTCTACAAAATCAAATAATATTAGCTAAACCCGTAGGCTACGCCCCACGCATCTGCAGCCCGCGCAGTTTGGTTTGGTAATGAAAAGTAGCAGCGGGCAAAAATCTGGTTTCTAGTGGTCAGAGCCTGTCATTGCGTAAAATTTGCACAATTACGGATATAATATATAAACTAGAAAAACCCGTGGGGTACGCTCCATTGTAAACTCAATTTATATTCTAAGCCTAGCTCTATTATCTGACGAAATAAAGAAAAACAAAACATTTTCTGGCTGCCAAACAAATTTTTTTTTTCAATTTTTAAAATTTATGGAAAATTTAATTTCTGCAGTTTTTATGATTTCAAAAATACCGGTACACAGTAATTTAGTGTCTTTCAAATGGTATTAGTATTAGTGCTGCCGCTGGAGCAGGATCTAAATCCTTTATTCGGTTAACTGGTTGGATGTCCGGTCTGGCCCGATATGGTCGAAGATTCAGTGACAGATTTGACTTTTTTTTAAATTATTAATAAATCAACAATACAAAACAATAATGATAAATTATTTAAAATCGATTGACTATACAAAATCAATTTATACTAGCTAAACCCATGGGCCACGCTCCACACATTTGCAGCCCGCGGAGTTTGGTAACAGCCGGTGAATATTTGGCTTCTAGTAGTGTCGTCCCGTAAAATTGAGACAGTTCAAGATTTAATATATAGTTTAGCAGAACCTGTGGGCTACGCCCTACGCTTATTATAAACTTGGCGCGAGCCGCTCCGAATACTTTCTCTGCCGAGACAATCTCGAGAATGAGAGCGGGAAGCGGATTGCGAGCCCGTTGGTCGTCACAGAAGTAGAGACAGGTCGAAAGGGCCGTAGTTAACATGTAGATTTAAATTGGACAAAAGGAGGATTACACGCTCTAAGAGAATCAAACTGCGCTGACTATGACAACTATCGAAAAACAAAAGACTGTTAGCGACCTGAGTAAGACGGGTTATGGCCGTGTATAGAATTATGCCAATATTATTTATTAACGTTAACAATCTGGTTCCGGTATCCGCTCCAAGTTTATCAAGTTGAATGTGTTATTTGGCATTTTCAGATTACTAATTATTACATCATACTTGGGCCGGTCTGCTTACTCATTTTTGAGCGAGCGGGCTCAGGCTATACAATAAGAAAATTCAAAAAATCATATCTGCCGCAATTTTAAAACTAGGGGATTCAGGAAAAAAAGAGTCAATTTGTATCCAAGCCCTTTACCAATGCAGTAACTTTTCAGATTTCAATATGTTAAACATATGCACAACTAGACACTTTTTAATGATGGCTGCCAGTGTCGTGTGGTCCGAAACGTCTGTTAAAACCCAAAATAAAATTTTCTCACTATTACAATACCTTCCCATACTTAAGCATGAGAAGAAGCTAACTCTAAACGTACAATACAAAGTTTTTTTTTTTTTTTTTTTTTTTATAACATCTATGTTTATTTGCAAGCTGACCTGAGTGGTCATTCAGCAACTTATGTGACATTTAGTATACATGACATGTGAGGCTTTGTCCATTGACGCAGCCTCTTAAGTTCATCTTAGCCTAGACTAAGTTATTTTGTGGCTACATAGAATTAAAAGAACTAAATTAAATTAAATACTTAAATCTAATTGAATCTATTTATTAGGTCCAAAGGTTTTAACTTCTTGAGTCTACGCACTTCACGTCTATTGTCTAGCAGGTTTGCAACTAAGTTGTTCGGGTGTTCACTGAGTCTATCACGATATTTCACGCTGCATTTGGTTATTTCTTCCTTGACTGTGGTCATCCTTAGGTCTCGATGGATCATCTGGTTAGGAACGTACCATGGAGCGTTTACGATGGTTCGCAGTACTTTGGACTGAAATCGTTGCAAAATTTCTATGTTGGAGTTGCTTGCTGTCCCCCATAATTGGATTCCGTAAGTCCATACCGGTTTTAGGATGGTCTTGTAGAGCAACAACTTGTTCTCTAGGGAGAGTTGTGACCTACGGCCGATACACAATACAAAGTGAATACCATTTAAGTATTTGTTTTCATTTAAGTGACATTTCCAACAAATTTAAAACGTCAGCTGCTGTCGGTAAAAAAGAGCGCTTTTTTTCAGGCAACCCGTAATGCCATTTTTCGATCGCACGATACTTAAAACATTAAAAGAAAACTGTACCGAGAAAAAGCTTGAAAATAAATTATTGCGTAAAATTATTTAAATTTTTAATGCCGAAAATCGCTTATTTGCAAACCAAATGTAAAAAAGATATAACTTATTTAAAAACTAGAATCAACTACTACATGAAATTCAAATTTCTGCCCGACATATCGGAAAATAACTTATCAAGGAAGAAATTTCCGCAGCCGGACGTCTTGGCTCGTATATCGGCGGCGTCAGCTTACAAATCCCGTGAGGGTGGACAGCCCAGGGATGCGCTTGGGGGTGTAAAGAGAGGATCTCCATTCTGTATTGTAAATTCACTTCCCTTGTCCGGTAAAAAGCACTCAACAGCTTGAATTTTAAGCGAAACTTTTCTGTACTGTGCGCTCGTTTTCGGATATATTACGTGGTCACATCTAAGGATTTTTGCCTTAGGGATTAGAGGATTTATAAAACACGTGGAGAAGTTTTTGGGTTAAAAGGTTCAATAGTACAAAAATTATTAGGGTTTTGGTTGACAAAAAAATGGGAATTATAATGATTTAAAAAAAATCCCATTTGTTATTATATTAATTGGGAATTATATTGGTTCTTGGAGGGTTTTTCCCGTTACTTGACAAATTTGGAGTTTCTCAAATAAAAATTGTAGCTTGTAACATTTTCTAGCAAAATCTATCTAGAAGTTTGTTTGATTTTATTCATGAAAACGTGTCGGATACACTTGACGTACTAAAAGAGAAGTTGTTTCGTATTCGACGGTCACGTGACCAGTTGTGGACAATCTCTATTGGCCAAATCGTGAAATAATCACGTTCAACACGAGCCTGTCAGCGATCTTGGAACAGAACGTTACTTAAACTATTAGCGAAATATTGGGAACAAAATATGCGTTATTCGAGTCGGATTTTCGGCAAGGAAAGCGCGAGCCCTTTTTTGCTATCAAAATGGTAACGAGCGTCAAAATGTGCGTCCGGAATTGCGTGCACCCGAACTTTCCGGATAGTTTCGCAAGTAGCTAAATTGGCCTTTAGGGCGACTTAAGGTATTCGCCCTCATCTTGACCCCGATCAAATATCAAAAGGGTCAGTTTGAACGGCTGACAAGTCGCTTCTAATACGAAAATTCATATTGGGACGGCAGCGCGATTTGGCTCGAATTGCGTTTGGAATTTTTGATCGACTTACAAAAAATCAGATGCACTTCTTGAGTGTGATTTCGAGTTTCACATGGGTCGAGAACACGACCCTAATTGGTTGGAACGTAATTCAAAGTTATTTTAAATTTTAAAATTATTTAAAACAATATTAGCAAACTTTTCCTACTTAATGGCATTTGCGGTTGCAGATGGTTCCAGAACAGGACCCTAATTCTTTCAGCTAATATGATAATAAATGTAGAGTTCATGAAAAATGACGTTGTAATTTTGGTTCTTTTTCAAAATAATAGATTACATTTCCCCAAGAACATTTAGGGTTCCACATTCACATGCTTCCAGAACACGACCCCAATTGTTACAGTTGATAAAAAACTTAGTAACCGACCCATGTGGATGGAATACGAAAACGATAACATAGGGTTATTTAGGGTTTCAATTGATTCCAGAACACGACCCTAGTTGTTCCATATAATATGATAATAAGTATAGAGTTTATGGGTAATTACGTTTGAAGTTTTAAGTCATTAAAAAACACAATAATAACTATATCTTTTTAGAGACATTTAGGGTTCCAGATTCCAGAACATGACCCTAATGGTTCTAGTTGATATAAGAATTGATATAAGAGTAATGTAGCTGGAACTTCTTTGAGGTGTTTTAGCCATTTATAATCGGTAATATAATTTAGTTCTTTAGGTTTATTTAGGGTTCCACATGATTCCATAACGTGGCCATAATTATTGCAGCTAATATGATAAGTGTCGAGTTTATAAATCATAAGAAACTAGGTAGGAATTTTTAACATTGTTTAAAAGTAACAAACAATATTTCTTTAGTAACATTTAGGGCACCACATAATTATAATGGTTCTAGTTGATGTAAAAATTGAAATAAGGCTGATGTGATTGGAATCCTTTTCGAATTTTCTAACTAATATTAACAATAACGCAATTTAACAAATTGTCAAGGTCATGTAGGGTTCCACATGGTTCCAAGAAACGACCCTAATTTATTACAAAAGTAATTACAATAGTAGACGACCCTAATTCATTACAAAAGTAGATATACGGCTCATGTGGTTTGAATTTCTTTGATATTTTTAACGTATTTATAAACGACAACATAGTTTAGTTCTTTAGGGTCATTTAGGGTTCGATGTTATTTCAGAACAGTGCGCTAATTATTCCAGCTAATACGATAAGTGTAGAGTTCACGAAGAATGTTTTTTCAGTGACATTCGGGGCTCCGTATGGTTCAAGAACACGACCCTAATTGTTCCAACTGATATAAGATTAGATATAATTTAATTTTTTAAGGTCTTTTAGGGTTGTCCACGATTCTAGAACGCTTTAATTATTTAAGCTAATAGAATAATAAGTGTAGATTTGATGAAAATTCCGTTGGAATTTATCATTTCTTTAAAAAAATTAACACGCTATACTCTTTCGACGACATTTAGGAGCGTCACATGGTTTAAGAATACGACCCTAATTGTTCTAACTGATGGAAGGCTCACGTAGTTAAAATTTGTTTGGAGTGTTTTAGCTTTAGTTTTATGAACAATGACAATAATTACTGGAAATCAAAGGGTATGAAACTGAAATCATTGGAGTATACGCACCAACTGACAACGAAAGTGATGAAGAGAAGACAAGCTTTTATGATAAATTAACAAATGTACTAGACAGTACTAAAAATCGCACGGAATGTATACTTATGGGAGCCCTAAATGGAAGGGTTGGCAGTAAAAAAGATAATAATATAGTAGGGCAATATGGCGAAGAAACGGTTAATGACAACGGCGAAAGATTAATTGAGATGTGTGAACAATACGATTTAAAAATACTAAACGGTTTCTACGAACACAAGCAGATACATAGATATACTTGGACTCAAAGTACACGCAATTTAAGATCAATACTGGACTATGTAATCACTAAACAAAATAGTCAGATAATATTTGAAGACGTAAGAGTTCAACGAGGTGCAGAATGTGGTACAGACCACTTCCTTATTAGAGCGAAGGCAAAACTTCCATATAGATCCCCACCGAAAAATAAAACAAACAATTCACAAAAGATGACATATCCTTTGTACAAATTAGAAGGATTGCGGGACGACTCAATAGCATTTCTGTACAAATTAAGACTAAGCACAAAATTACAAAACTTTGACAACTCCAGCCCTGAAACGATATACGAATATATAACGAAAGCTGTGCACGAAGCTGCAAAAGAAAGCTTAGGAGAGAAAGGAAACATTAAGAAAAGAACAGACCAAATTTGGTGGAATGAGGATATTAGAAAGCTAGTACAACAAAAAAAGCAAGCCTATGAACACTGGCTAACAGCTAAAGATGATGAAACTAGAAAGGACTACGCAAGGGTTAAACGGGAAGTAAAGAAAGCTGTAATCAAATCACAAAACGAAGCTTGGGAAAAGAAATGTGGTGAAATAAATTCGTACATAGGCGGCGCCCGCTCAAGTGAAGCATGGAAGGTAATAAAAAGTCTCAGAACAAACGAAAGAAATAAGTCCAATATACAGCTAATAAGCTTAGACGAATGGAAAAAATACTACCAGGGACTATTAACAGAAAATCGAAGAGAATTTAGCGAAGCAACAGAAATAATCCATAGTGAAGATAGAACTCAAATAACAGTAGACGAGATCACAGCCGAGGAAGTAAGGAAAACGGCTAAAACTTTTAAAAATGGAAAAGCTTCAGGACCAGGGGGGATCCCTATGGAACTTATAAAAAGTGGCCCAAGCGTACTATACGAAAAACTAGCCGACGTGTTCAATAAATGCCTAAACAAAAATAACGTACCTGAAGACTGGAAGAACGGCTTTATTACAGCCATTCATAAAAAAGGAGATAAAAAAAACTGCTCTAATTACAGAGGAATCTCGGTATTAAATACAATTGGAAGGTTATATGGCAAAATACTTAAGGCGCGTATCGAAATCGAAATAACTGAAATAGAAGAACAAAATGGATTCAGAGCAGGCCGCTCTTGTATTGACAGCATATTCTGTCTTCAACAGCTCCTAGAGAAACGCCTAGCACGAAACCTTGAAACCCACTTAATATATATCGATATAAAGAAGGCATACGACAGCGTACCGCTGGCCAAATTATGGAAAGCCATGATTGAAAATGGTATAAATACAAAATATATAGATGCTGTAAAAACCCTTTACACCGACACAACGGGGCAAATCAAGATCGGATCAGAGCTCTCCGGAAAATTTAAAATCACTAAAGGACTTCGACAAGGGTGCTGCTTAGCACCCACTTTATTCAAGATATATTTAAACGAAGCACTAAAGATATGGAGAGCTAAGTGTCGAAATATGGGAATTCCGATCGGGGATGCATTCTTGTATACGCTACATTTCGCTGACGATCAGCTTATATGCGCTGAAGATGAGTTAGATGCCCAATATATGCTGAGGAAAATAAAAGAGGAATACCAAAAATGGGGTCTGCAATTAAACATGGAAAAGACGGAGTACATGACAGTGGGATGTAAAGGCGAAGATTTAGAAGTTGAAGGAGACATAATTAAAAACAAGAGTACATACAAATATCTTGGGACAGTTGTAAGCGAAAAAGGAGATAGCGAGCTAGAAATAAAAAGCAGAATAGCACAAGGAAAGAAGGCCACACGGCAACTCCACCCAGTAATATGGAACAAAAAGTTAAGTAAACATACCAAACGGGTTATATACAAAGCTATTGTAGAAAGTGTAAGCACATACGGGGCAGAGGCATGGAGCATTACAAAAAGACAAGAACAAAAATTGAAGGCAATGGAGATGGACTACTGGCGACGAAGCTGTGGATTAACAAAGTTGGACAGAATTAACAACGAGGAGATAAGAAGACGAGCAGAAGTGGATATAGATATTGTAACAACCATTGAAGTAAAAAGGTTACTGTGGTACGGACACATGAAGCGTATGGGAGAAGAAAGATGGCCCAGGAAAATGTGGGAGTGGATTCCCTCCCGAAGAAGAAGACGTGGCCGACCAAAGCAAACATGGGAAAATGGAGTAAAAGTTGCCATGGAAAAAAGAAATTTAAATGAAAATGACTGGGAAGACAAGAAAATATGGAGATTGGGATGCGGAAGACGTCAGCAATGATGTAGAAATCCGCAGATGTGTATGTGTGTGTAATAATTACTTCGTTAAAATCATTTAGGGTTCCACATAGTTCCAGAACACGACTAAAGTTATTTTAACTAACACGATAACAAGAGTAAAGTTCATGAGCAACTACTTTGGAATTTAGAAAGTTTTCTTTAAATAACAAGCTGTACTTATTAAGTGGCATTTAAGGCTTTACATCCTTCCAGAACACGACTCTAATTGGTTTAGCTAAGACTCATGTGACTGTAATTTTATAAAAATGTTTTAACTGTTCATATAAACAATAACAATATTTATTTCTGTAAGGTCATTCAGGGTTCCGCCTAATTCAAGAACACGACCCTATTTGTTCTAGCTCATATGAGGTTTATGTGATTGGAATTTTTCCAAAATTCTTTAGCTGTTTAAGAACAATAACAAGATTTACTTCTTATGGGTCATTTAGGGTTTCGCATGGTTCCAGAACACATCTTCAAAGAATCCAGCGCATATAAAAATAGGTGTAGAACTCATGTGGTTGGAAAGTTTGTCTAATATAAACAACACTTCTTCAGTTGCAATTAGGGTTCAGCGTTGTTCCTGAACACGACCCTAATTGTTCCAGCTGATATGAAAACAGGTCTAAAATTTAAGTGGTTATGAATGTTTTGATTGTTTAGCTATTTATACACAATTACCAGAGTTATTGTTTTAAATCATTCGGGGTTCCACATGGTTCTATAACACGACCCTAATTGTTTCAGGTATGAAAACAGGTCTAAGATTTACGAAATTCAAATTCTTGGATTCTTTTATCCATCTATAAACAACTACAAAAGGTAATTTTTGGGTCATTTAGAATTCCGCACGGTTCCAGACGACCATTCTAATGTTCCAGCTTATACTAAAATAAGTATAAGATTAATGTTGTTAGAATTTTGTTGGATTTCCTTAAACGACTTTTTAAGAGCTCGTTTGGCGTTCCACATGGTTGTCGAACACAACCCTAATTGTTTCATTAGGGAATCTTGAAAATAATTAAGTCAAGAGTAAACAAGCGTACATATTTCATATCTGAAAGCGTGTAAATAAATCAAATAATTAATTTTGTCTTGAACATCAGAGAAGAGAGCAAAGCGGGCATAATTATACTCATTTATCTGACGTGTTTGAACACGTTCCTTTCTAACAGACAAGAGCTTCACAATTGCGTAGAAAATAAATGACAATCAGTAGCTTATTGCGCCCTAATGAGAAATTGTTAGAAATCTTTATACCATATTGTATGGGGTCCCGAAATATAAGCCTTATTCGCCACGTTCGTAGGACTCAACCTACTACGGATTGGGTCTTATACAAGCGAGCCTTAAAAGCCAGTTTCCTACGTTCTTCATATTACATATTCTGCTATACGAGACGTAAAGCTTCGCCGAAGCCGGTAAAAGCTCAGAAAGCTGGCTGAAAGCTCGTGCTGTTAATTAATAATTACTGACAAGTTGCTCTTCCTTTGCTTTAGTCTGGATCAGCGTCGCACGATTGCTGCTAAGTTTAGACACCCTTTCAATTCGACGTTTGCCGCTCGCGTACTTTTTTTTTAGATTTCAAGGTAAATCACTATAATAAGAAAATTTTTTGTTAAAATAGAATATTACAGAACAAAATTGCGACCGTTATTCACGGTGTTTTCGGTGTGTAAATAGCTTCGATTTCGTTGAAACTTATTAAAGATTAGCCAATTGTTTGTCTGGTTAAAACGGAAGTGTTATCAAGACGTAAAATTATTAATTTGTGTTTTACAACGAATTCTTGATTTACAACATTAAAAAAACTGAATTTGGAACAGAAAAGTAATGTAATCATATGGAAAAAAACTGTTTTTAAAACGAAAGAGTCTCCATCTTTGTCTGATGATTAACATAATCGCGTTTATAATAACACCTAAGTGGAACCCATAAAAACTTTCCCCTGTTAATAACCGTAAGGGGCAAGAAGTCAAGAAGTGAGAATAAGGTGTTCATTTCCGGGGGGTAATTAAGACGGTAGTTAAAACTCCACAGAGGGTGCCCTGGTGGAAATTAAAACAACTAGAGCAACTTTTCCTTCTTTTACGGCCTGCCAAATTAATGGTTTTTTCCCTTTTGGCACAACCGCCTACATTGTTGTCGTTTCCCGATGCACCCCCGAAACGTTAAAATTCCTGCGAACACTTGCATCGAATGTGATAATTAATTACGAAATGTAAGTAATGCATAGTTGGCACTAGTTCATGATCAAGGAATGCGACAAATATGAACTCGTCCCTGATATTTAGGGGTTGCGGAGGTAAAACCGAATCATGTTTGCACGCGCAAGTGCCGGAATTCGCTGCACTCTGTCATAATTAGCATTCCATCAACAACATTGTTCAACTTTTTACTTTATTTAAACTCGAACTGTTTTGAAAAGAGACCGAGGTGACGTAATCAAAATACAATTTTTGCATGAGACATCTAAAATTTTCCGGCCGGAAGAATTTTTCTTCTCCGTGAAAAATGTCATATTTATATATATTATTGTATTCCTGCAGGCTGCTGAAAACATCTGTCGCGAAACAGATGTTGCCGACACAACGTTAAGGCGCGAGATTCCCGCTTGGGATCACAACACCGCCCTAAACCCCTTCATATCCACCTCAAACCCCAGATATGAACCCCAAGCCCACGATATCGACCCACAGAGTTTCATAAAACGTAGAGAACTTTACCTCGTTTCTCTACAGCAACGCAGAGAGGAAAATGGAAATTCAAATTTAAGATTTGATTAAGTTTTTACAATAATACATTACCAAAAAAAGAAATATTATTCAAAGAATTGGCATGTTTAGTAATAAATGAGAGGTGATTAAAAAACTTCAAAATTTTTCTCATAATTGGTTAAAGACGCTCACCGTGTGATCGGTTGCATTTAGACACGTTAATTAGTCGTTAAAATGACTAACAACAGATCTTAATATTTGGTGAAATTATCTGCAAATTAAGGGGCTAGTTTAATTTTTGCATGTCTTTCTATACACACAGAAGCATCACAATTCTGAGATAAATCTATGTGAAAAATTTACAATAAACATAAGTTTAAAAACTGTTTTTACGGAATTATAGCCTTTCGAGGATGAGTAATTTAATCACATTTTACTTAATATCTCCGCCATAAATTCAGATATTATATTCAAATTTTGTATGAATTGTTTACTAATAATGTACATTTTCGTTTAATTTAGTTTAATTTCATTATTTTGGAGCGTACATATGCGAGGCTACATGACGTGTCTTTTAACTTTTAATTTTGAGCAGTCCCTGAAAAATGGATTTAAATGAAACCAACCAAAAATGTACATCATTGTTACTAAAATATCCATACAAAATTTGGATGGAATATCTCAATTTATAACGGAGATATTTATTAAAGTGGGATTAAATTGTTTCATTTTCGGGATGTTGTAACTCCGTAATAAAGCGTTTTTTAAACCACCGTTTCTTGAACATTTTCTACTTAAAATTATCTTCAGTTTGTCCAGAAATCATGTAACACTCTGTATAAACATTTAATATTCCCGGCACCGGTTGATTGCTAAGCGGATGCTCATCTACTTTGCCACCGCGGCCTCGATTAATATTTGGCAACAGTAAAATCTTAGCATAATTGGCTTTGTTTGTTGTAGATGCAGTTTTGGTTAAGGGTAAAATAATAAACCGCGCAACTATGATATTAGCTCCACGATTTGCAAACTAATTATCGACATGCCGCGTTGGTTTCATAGGCGACTGCGACTAAGTTTTAATTTAATCGCCCTGTATAAAGTAATTACCGCGGAAAGCTTGCATACAATGAAGAAAACTCTATTGACTAGTGTACAATAGTCACAACGTCGACCAACGTCGACGCCGTACAATGATCACCACGTCTACTTCACAATGAAGATGCTGATTACAACGGCGACTGATTTATCGTGATCGCAATGTCGACCGTGATCATGACGTTGACGCAGAGTCATTGTTATGATCAGCCGATATTATTGTAAGGTTAAATATTGATTTATAAAGTATCATTTTATACGAAACTAAAAAGATTAACGATGGTAAGAGTCTACGTCACAACGTCGACTGATTATAATATCGACCCAATATTTTTGCATGTTCATATCGGAGACTGTATTCACAACGTCGACTAAATTACAGTGATTACAACGTTGATTGTGATCATAATGTCGACAACTGTTGATTACAACGTCGACGCAGACTGCGAGAATATAAAAAAAATATTATATACTATAGTTTAAAATAATTAAAATTATCCCGCCGATATTCGCTGAATAACTATCAACGCGTAACATTGGTCGACGATGTGATGAAAGTCGGCTTTATAATCACGGTTAACTTGTTGACGCTGTAATCACAGTCGACGTTGCCATCATCACTGGTCGATATTGTTTCAGGGTATAACACAGATTTATAAATGCCGTTTTATATGAAACAAGAGAGAGAGACTAATGATGATAAGAACTTACGTCACAACTTCGACCCATTTTGCGTCTTTATATTAAACAACGTCGACTATATTACAATGATCACAAAGTTGATCAGTGATGATAACAACGTCTACGCAGAACAATAATAATAACGCGTACCTTGATCACGATGTTGGCTGTCACAACCTTGATCGTGGTTATAATGTCGACAATGTGTTGATCACAACGTCGACGCAGAGTAGACTTTGAAATCACGGTAAACTAGGTGACGTTATGATCACAGCCGACGTTGCCATCAACGCTGGTTGACGTTATAATCACAGCCGATACTGTTTTAAGGTTTAATATAGATTTATTAAGTGCATTTTTATGCGAAACAAGAGAGAACGAGACAGACTATAGATGATAAGAGTCTACGTCGTAACGTCGACCCAATATTTTGCATGTTTATATCATACGCCGTGTTAACAACGTCGACTAGATTATAATGATCACAACGTTGACCGTGATCATAACGTCGACTACTGTTAAGTGATCACAACGTCGACGCAGAACAATAATTATAACGCGGACATTGATCACGATGTTTGCTGTCACAACGTCGACCGTTATCATAAGGTCTACCAGGGTTGAATACAACGTCGACGCAGACCGTGATAATGGGAAAAAATATTACCTAAACGATAGTTCAAATAATTTAAAATTATTTAGCTGATGTTAGCCAAATAATTAAAAAATCAGCAACTGTGGTCTACGCTGTGAGCACGGTAGGCGATACAATATGCAAAATATCAAGTCGACGTTGTGATCAGTCGTCGATGTGACAAGGCTTGGTAAAAGAAACATAAAATATGATAGCAGATCTTGCAGTAAAACTCATCCTTGAAATTTCTAGACTGAATAATGCAGTCCTATCTATCATTCTACAGGGTGTTGAACGGGGTACGAGCTATAGCCTTTTAACTATACTGTAATTTGGTCAGAATCAAAGTATGTGGGTTGTCTACAGATGTTTATCTACGTCTGCTAGGATAAGAACCTATTATATCATTCATTAGAGTTGCATAATGATGTTTATTATCCAACTCATTGGGATAAGGATCACTTATCCCACTCAGTGAGATATGACAATTTTTGATCAAAAGTTTTATAAGCTTGTTCATACTTCATTTTTGATTATTCTGGTAACAATGAAGAAACTACCATCGTTGCAGCTTCTTCTATGTCCGACGGAATACTGTCAAAATCACTCATAATTATATTTACCGGTTTTCTCACAATTTTCACCACAAATCAAGGAAAAATTAAAAACAACTCAATTATTGACAAAAAATGTTTGGTTGCTATGACGATAATAAGTTATGTAGATACAACGCTACTCTGTTTATAAATAAAATACCATGCTACTCTGATGTTAAATAAAAAAGATGGTCTGTCAAAATTATATAATTTTTTCAATTTTGAAAATTATGTAATTTTTTCAATTTTGAGCAGACGTAGATAAAAAATTGTATTATATACATGTGATAAACGCCATTAGCATACTCATGCTCTTACTCCGACTCGGGCTGACGCGACGCCCTCGTCAGGCAACTCACCGCATTCGTATGTTATTAATGCCTTTCTCCCACTGATATAATAAATAACTATTATCGTATAAAATATTTGTAAAACCATAAATGATAAATATTTTTATAATTTTTTGGGAATTTGCCATTGATTGGTAAGACTCTCTATCTCAGGACCACTTTCACAAAACACGTGATTTGCTCTTATTTCATGGATGTTAGGACATGCATGTAATGTGATAAAAGCTTCGTATACATGGCCTGCAACAATAAATTCGCGACAAAAATTGATAGTCTTACAGGCATACATAACCTTGAAATTCACAAATTTAATGCAGTCTTATGAGGTATTATGTTAAAATTAAATATAAAACGATAATGGACACAATCCAATGACTAATATTGGGAAAAACTTATAAAACGCAGTATTTTATGCGATATACTGTAGAATTTTTAACACGTTATAATTTTAAATACTACAAACAAAACTACAATATTTTGATCAATTACAAATACGTGCATTTTGGGTTAAAAAAACTTGGAATATAAAAAATTTATCCGAATACCCTAAGTTCATTCGATACAATTAAATATGCTTCGATCCCATATTTTGGTAACATCGGAAAAATTTGCTAAAATTATAAACAAAACAAATAAATATAAAGTAAGTTTTAAAACAACTAGAAACATCTTACACACTTTGTTTAATGCAAAATCAAAAACAGACGATTTGTTAAAATCAGGCATTTACAAATTAAATTGTTCGCATTGTAATTCGGTTTATATAGGCCAGACTATTAGAAATTTTGATATTAGGTATAAAGAACACGTACGTTGTTACAAATACAAACACCCACATAAATCCAACTACGCTAAACACTTACTAGAACACAATCATTCAATGACATCCGATAACACCATAAAATGTTTACACTTTTGTGATGATTAACGTAAATTAGATATACTAGACGCTTTTGAAATTCACAAACATTTAAAAACTGTACCGTTAATGAATGAGCAAATTGATCTCTTAATTTCCCCTCTATTGGACATTTTGAAATAAGAAATCAAGTCATCTGCAGGCGATAACCGAGATCAAGTCACCAAGTTCTATTGCTATAACAACACTAACTGTTTACTTCCTAATTTAACCTTTGACAAAGGCATGTAAACATGCCGAAATACGTACGAGGTTAAAATAAATAAATATTGTTAAAGTAATTAAATATTTTATATACAGATAATCATTGAAATATAAATCTAAATTTTAGTTAAAAATTTTAAGCATTTTTTTTTTCTGAAACAATAAAAAATTCTCAAAGTAAATTGTTTCAGCTGTGTGGCTGCTGTTCATTTAAGTTGTTTTAGTAGTCTTTTTTACAATTCCTTTAGGTATTTCGTTAGAAAGAAAAACGGCGCTATAAAAGCAAATTAAAATAAAAAGAGGGAAATCCTAAAGTATAGGCCAATTGAACCATAAAACACATGTATATGTAAATCCCGCGATCCTTTTGCATATATTGTACATTTGGGCGCCTTAAAAATCTGCGCCCTTACAACCTCGGCAACAAGACCTAATTCTAGGGCGCCCTCTATCAACGGCGCTTACGCTATAATGGGGCAGTTATTTAGTTACCCCTGCACAAGGTAAAGGGAAAATAAAGTAAGCTGGAAGAATGGGGATTGTAATTTAGAGGGATGTCGGAATTAAGGGTAGTTTATAGGTAAACCAGCCGAGTCTTTAGCGGATGTCGGGGTTGCTACTGGTTTCCTGCTTTATAAATACCCCCGGATTTTTAGACATCAGACGCTTTTCAAAGCACCAACTCGAGAGCGAGCTTTTTTAAGGAAAAATTTTTAATTCTGAAATTTAGCCCGCTTTAAAAAAGGGGTTGTTTGCTCAGACATAAATTTGGAATTGATGCAAGGGATAAAGTGGAATCATATAGGCGTAAACAACAAGGCAAAATTAGGGAAAAGGGGCGAAAGGACTCGCGAGGGGCGGAGGGCGACGCAAGCGACAATAAATCAAGACTTGGATTTAATTAAATCTTGCACTGAAGTTACGCGGGTCGCCGCTCGCCGCGCTGCGGTGCTCGAAAAGGACAGAAGATCAGGGAGAGCTATCTGATTGCGTTTTTAAAGGTACACGGATCCGATCCGATATTTCCTTTCCTAACTTTTTTTTCTCTCGTCTTGTGCACTTCGCTCGCTTTAATTTCGTCGAGCGTCTTTGCAACGAAAGAGCAAATGCAAACATCTTAGAAATTGGCAATCAGTTAAAAAGTGGGCGAGATCAAACGCCCCTGGTCAATCGAGTGCTAAAGACGTCTTTGCTGCTCAAAGAACCTGATCAGACATGCAGAAGGATTAGAGCAATCGGAAAATGAAAAATATTTCAGCGATTCGGTTCGCCTTTGCTGCTCCCGGATCTGCAAATTGGGACGCCCCGTTAAATTATAAACATTTTCCATCATGCCCTAAGTACGGCTTAATCCCTCAACACACATCACAGATGGCCATGGCTCGTCTTAATCTTAGAGCGCTTCCATGAATATATAAACCCTGAAATGCTCGTATAAAGACCATCTCGTCGAGTCGGCGCTTAGAATGGATTTATTAGCCGGAAAATTAAACTACGGTTGGTTACAGTCTAATGGGTTGTTTGCCTGTGTGCTAGTGCCTTTTAGAAACGCTTACTAATTTTGAGCCATTTGCTTATTAAAATTTAAGCACTTTTATTTTTGTCGAGATCTTTTGCGGTGGTGCGATGCATGGATGGTGGAACATGGTGGGCGCAACACTTCAACGGAGAGGATATATATGGGAATTCTAACTCCATGTATCATCCTATCTTCGGGGCATAGGGAATGATATATAACCTAGGGAACAATTTAACAATTGGACTCGGAAGATATATGTGGCGATTGGTACAACGTCTGGGGTATTAATTAAGACAAGTGCTGAAATATTAGTTAAGTTTGGCAAATGTATGGGGAAGCAGCTTATGTTGTCACAAAATGATGAATAATAATAATAATAATGCAAAATATTTATTAAATTTAATTCGAAACGCTTCAGGTTTAAATTCCGTCAAATGCTTGAATTGTTTCGATTATTTAATAAACAGGAAATGAAATTGGGGAACCCCCAAAATTTAACACAATTTTTAAAATCCTACAAGTTTTCTCTAATTACATTAAACGATTTAACTGAATTTAATTTTTGAAGAACTCAAGATAACTTTTTTTCTACTAAGTTAAATATTTACTACTTCACATTGCATAAACTAAGGTCACTGCCTTGTTGTTCAATTGATTTCTGTCGAAGAGACGTTCAAGCCCATGGTCTGTGGTCTATTTGCATAATTTAAGTGACTGTTCTGTAGTGCAGACAAGTTAAGTATTGGCAGGCTACTCAGAAAATTTAAAACAGCAGACAGACAGACTCATTGGTCTATTACCGACGTTTATCCAAGATGTTGGGAAAATTCAGAAAAATATTAAACTGCTGGGATACCCAGGCAAGATATTGTTTTAAAATTTGTTCTGATTTTGATTTAGTTTCCCAATAATTATTATAGCGTACACAAATGATTATTATTAAATTCGCACAACTACAAATTTCATAATATTGCAAAACTCTCAAGCAGGGGTGTCACAGGGTTTAGTTCTGGGACCAGCACTATATAATGTATTGTTACCACGACATTCTTGACATAGAACAGCTTTCAATATTTATAATTCTTTGATTGAAAGAGAAAAGTGTGAAACAGATGTACCGCAAGATTTAATCCTAAAACTAGTATTATTAAATGTATTGTTAATATCACGACACATCCATATGTCAAACTCTTACCAAATCCTAGGTGTAGCATTATTTAATATACTTATTCAGGACATTCTTATGCAAATTTTTAATAAATCGAATATAGTACACCAAACTAACACTCATTTGTGTGAGAATCAAACAAATCTCAACACAAGGTGCGCCACAGGGTTCAGTTCAAGGACAAAAGTTGTTTAATAAAATATAAATATTGCGGTATTTCCGTGCTAAAAACTTAATACACCAAACAGCACCAATATGTCGAAATAGCTAAAATGTCAAGCAGGTGAGCTACAGGGTTCAGTTCCGGGACAAGTATTATTAACATCGTGACACTTCCCTGTCAACGATTTTACAAATCAAATATTAATATTACTAAAATTCATAATTTCTTGCCTAAAAATTAAAAATGGTAAGGAGGTGCACCGCAGGGTTCAGACCCGAAACCAGTATTATTACCTATTATTTAGTGTTTCATCAGCATTACAACATAAACGTGCCTACTTATTATTAGTATTATTAACATCGTGACACTTTCGTGCCAACGGTTTTACAAAACAAATGTGAATATTGCTAAAGTTTATAATTTTCTGCTTGCAAAGCAAAAACACAAGCAGATCAGTCCTAGGACCAGTATTATTTGTCCGAAAAACAAAACTTCTAAGCAGGTTCAGAACTGGGAACATTATTATTTAGTGTTGCGCCAGCATTACGACATGAGCGTGCCAATTTTTTTCTTAAAAGCAGAAATGTCAAGCAGGTGTGCTATAGGGTTCAGTCCTGAGACCAACATTGTTTGGTGTATTATTTACATCGCGATACTCCGCACGAACTTTTTAACAAATTTAACACTAACCGCTAAAATTTATGATTTGTTGATTAAAAAGCAAAAATGTCACGCAGGTGTGCCATAAGGTTCAGCCTTGGGACCAGTATTGTTTGTCCGAAATTAAAATATTTTATGCAAGTGTGCCATAGGATTCAGAATTGAGACCATTATTATTTAGTGTTTTATCAGCATTAGAACATTAGCCTACTAAATTCGTAACAAATAAAATATTTAACACAAAAATGCATAAACATTTGTTTGAATAGCAAAAATAACAAACAGGTGTGTCACGGGGTTCAGTTCCGAGACAAATATTATTTAATATATTCACTCATGACATTCCCGTGTCAAATTCCAAACAAATCGAATACTTAGCATTAATTCGTAATCGGTTGTCTGAAAACCAAAAGTCTTATGCCAGGAGTGCCACATGGTTTGGTCCTAGGACCAGTATTAAAGTATTATAGACACCACAACATTTCCGTCCCAATGTTTTAATAAATAGAGTAATTAACACCAAAATCTTATATTTCTGAAAATCAAAAATGTCGAGAAATTGTGTCACGGGGTTCAGTCCTGGGACCACTGCTATTTACCTGAAAAGAAACATGCCAAAGAAGTGTGCCGAGGGGTTCAAACCTGAAACCAGTTCTTATTTAATATTACATTAACGTTGCGACTTTTCCGTGTCAGCTTATTGCTCACAACATTTCTGTGTCCAACTCCAAATAAATTGAGTATTTAGCACAAAGATTAATTATTTGTCCGAAAATCAAAAATATCAAGCGGGGTGCCGTATGGTTTGGACCTAGGACCAGTTTAATTTAATGAAGTGTTATTAACATGGCGAGATTCCCGTGCCAACATCTTAATAAATAAAATATTGAGCACCAAAATTGATGGCTATATTTTTGTAAATCAAAAATATTAAACAGTTGTGTCACAGGGTTCAGTCGCAGGACCAGTATTATTTAATATATTAACCCACGACATTTTGGTGTCCAATTTCAAACATACCGAATATGCAGCAGCAAATTTCATAATAATTTTTCTGAAAAACAAAAATATCAAACAAGTGCGTCACATGGTTCGGTTCTAGGACCAACACTATTTAGTTAGGTATTATTAATACGTAGACATTCGCTTGTCAGTATCTTAATAAATAGAATATTTAGCACCAAAATTCATGGTTATAGTTTCGGAAATTCATTCGCGTGCTAATTTCTTCTACATTGTCAATATTTGCAAATGATACTGCTGTCATAGTTCAGTACGAAGGTAGAGAGCTGTAGGAAAGCATTTAGAAGCATCAGTTAGTGCAACTATTACCAGGCATAAAAATGATTTATAACAAATAAATAAAACAAATATGTTATGAAAATATTTAGCTACATTACTTACGAGGGCTCGGACCTTGAATCCTATCAAATACCATTATTCAAAGTAAAATTACACCACGGAACTCATTCCTGAAGCCGTAAAACATCTGCGGGCTGGTACTTAGACCGACTTAGGCAGACAGACCAACCTGAGAGAAACACATTAATAGGCAACTTGGCGAGTGTTTTTTACGTTTAAATAAAAATGGTTAAGGTTAAATATACGACTCAACAGCTAAGGTTACACAGCGTCGCGATAGGTTCAACAATCCAAGCAATTTATTTCCTGGGCTCCACAAATTTTTTGCATGCAATTTCAGAAAATACTCTGACTGGTGCTGGTATTGAATTTTTCAATTCTAACTTTAACTTCAACAACAAAATTCTTTTCTTTATGTTGGTTCATAAAACTACCAAGTTTTTTCGAGCGACCTCAGGGGAATAATTAGAATTTATAATTTAATATCACTAATTAAATGCATATCTGCATTTCTTTAAAATGTGCTTAGAGCTTTCCGGCAACTTAGTTCGGACCGTATCATCCCTCCTTGTCCCGCAACCACTCTTTCCCATTGAAGAAAAGGACAACTTCTCGTATGTGACACAATTAGAACAAGTAGGAATGCTAGGAATTCTTAACGCGCTCATTGAGCTGCCTTAATTAAAAACTACCCCATGTTTTGAGCAACCGTCCAGCGAGGTTTTGTTCGGCATTTTGCCAGGACAAAGCAGAAAATTTAACAGAACTCTTGCTCATTCTGGCGGCTGGCGGTTAGACACTGTGGTAGCTTAGCAATAACGTATGCAAACTACGGCAAAGCTATAAAAGTGTACGAAGAAATACTGTTTTCTAAATGAGATTTTGTTTACTGGCCTCGTATTTTGTTTGTCTGCTTACATTAAAGAGAAGGAAATGGAATTCGACGAAATCACCTCTGAAACGCCCTGAATTTTTCAGTAATTTTGTTTTTAAACGGAATGGCAATTTTAAATTAAATGGAAGGCAATTTAAATTTGTTGGTTTGCTTTACATAAATTTTTGTTAAATAATTTTCCGGAAGGGCAGCGAACTTAGAGCTCGTCGGACATTAATTTGAAACCAAATAAAATCCAAAATTTGGTGCCTGCGATTCAAGACTGTAAAATAATCAAAAGCTTCAGCCTACTACTTCTGCTCACAGCCAATCAACGCCCAGGGGGCGTGGTCTTGCACAACTACAAATTAAAATTCATGAATAGACCCGATACCGTACCTTCTCTCCCTATCTCTCTGCATTACGACAGTGGCCTGTCTCATTCTCTTAGATTGTGTTCTAGATAGAGAGGATCTACATCTCTAGGTAACGCAGATTATGACTTTTCTAACCTGTATAGGTAGCTTGTGTATAACGATATTTTTCTAGATAGAGAAGACGTACAGCTTTAGGCAAATTCTGAATCAACACAAGCTCCACTGTTCTATCTTCGTTATTTTTAGCCATTTGGGTGGCATCTTGTCGCTAATATTGCCTATCTCCGGAATCGAACTCGAGACATCTAGTTGACAACCACGCACTCAATTAACTAACTGATCTACATCCTGACGTTAATATTATTTAACAACTATCAAAATGTCTAAAACTTTTCCCCATTCCTTAGTTGGAAAACGTTAATAGTTTCAGGAAAATTCACAGCGAGTTTGTATTAATTCGAGGGTGGTTTTGCGTATTATCTGCAGAGCAATGCATCATCATTAGAAAAACAGAGGCAATAATCCTTCTTCCAAACATTTCTCGAAGTATTTAGCAACCTTAACCCCCTTCATTAATTAGTATAACTTTCCCCAAGAGGGTGCTGATTCCACCCTTCCTTAAGAGGCTAAATATTAAGACGACCCGCACGGACTGCGTGCAACCTTACCTGGTTCAACAAAACACACAGCTCCGTCTCCTTTCGGCCTGTTTTAATTATTCTTCCGTCTTCTTCGGCTTACGCCTCGGATTTCCTCAAGTATTCCCCCTGATCCGCGAATAGGCGCTCCGTCTCGCTTCAACCCGGGTGAAAAGTAAGAGTAGGCGCGAGCAGCGAGTTAACAGTACAAACAACGCCGTCTTAGCAACTTTTCGCTAATTAGAACACAGCGAGGGCGATTCGAATTACAAAGCAGGAGTTACGTGCCCGCGAAAATGAAACCCGCGTTTTGCGTTCATCGAAAAGGGATGGAGGACGTGGGAGGTCGTAGAACTCGGTGTGTAATATGATGTCAGGTCTCAAGCCTGTCACTTTCAAAGGGTTGCAATTGAATTTTACTCCCAAAAGAGCAACTTGAACTGGGTCGGTAAATATACTGCCTACCCTTATCATATATTCATTATCATGCCTTAATTCAAAGAGGGGTAAGATGCAGAATGGTGCGAAGACGTAATGTTATTATGGAGGCGCGCATTCTAACACCACATTTGAAAAGGTGTGAAAATGCATTAAACTTAATGTAAAACAAACCAATAAATTAAGAAAATTTAATATTGCAAAACAAATATATAAGAATTATTTCTACAATTTAAGAATTTACAACAAAATATAAATTTTAAATACAAGGTGATTCATAATTAGTGGGACGCACTTTTGAAATATTCAAAATCTGAAAATAATGAAAAATGTCTCCCCTAAGTTTGGGACCGGAAACGCTTTCTTACGGAGTTACAGCCTCCTAAAGGTCGACCCGCCCAATCACTTTTTTGTTGCTAACTTTTGCAGTAGTTGCATTTAAATTTCTAAATATTATATGTTAGCATTACTTACGTAGCTCAGTATTTCCATTAGTTTTTTTGGTGCCACATGCCATATGGAGGGAATCACGTAATATTTATTTACTTCTAAATATTTTAGATTTTTTCTGTATTTAATTTTTTATTTCGCCTTATACAACTGAATATTTTTTAATTAATACAACTACAATTCCATAGTATGACAATAATTTCAAGCAGGCGTGGCACAGGGTTTAATCCTAGGGCCAGTATTATTTAATGTATTGTTAGTTGTTAACATCCCGACATTCTCTTTTTTTAACTTTTAAACAAATCGAATATTTAGCAGCAAACTTCATAACTCTTTAACTGAAAACAAAAATGTCAAGCAGCTGTCCCGCAGGGTTCAATCGTAGGACTACTATTATTACATGTATTATTATTTTAACTTGTTAACAAGTCCTACGAGTAAGCATTATTTAATTTATAAACTCGCCGCATTTTTATGCGAACTTTGTATGAAATTGGATATTTTTCACTAAACCTGTTAAAATAAACAATCTCAAACAAGTGTTTCACAGGGTTTGGTCTCGGGGCCAGTGTTCTTTAATGATTTATTTATTTTACAATGCTTCCATGGCAAGTTCTAAACAAACAAACATTCAGCAATAATGTTAATGTTATTGCCATGTCTAAATCGCAAAAATTTCGAGCAATTGTGCCGCAGGGTTCAGTCTTGGGACCAGTATTATCAACATCATTACACTCTCGTGCCAACTTTTTAACAAATCAAATGTTAATATAGCTAAAATTCAAAATTTGCTACGTAAAAAGCAAGAACGTCAAGCAGGTGTTTTACAGGGTTTAATTCTAGGACCAGTGCGTGCGGTTTAAGGCGATATTAATATAACAACATTCCCGCGTTATGTTTAACCAAACACTTTGCACAAATATTTATATTTGTTTAAATTGTATTTCAATGATACGACGTTAGTAATACAGTATAATGTTTTACACTGTAATTATTATTTGTCTAAATAGCAACAATTTCAAACAAGTGTGCCGCAAGGTTCAGTCCTAGGACCATTATTATTTATTGTATTCCCTTAATACATTCTTATGTCAAATTCCAACGAAATCGATTGTTTAACGCTAACATTCATAATTATTTGTTTGAAAATCAAAAATCTGAGGCAGGGGGTGCCACATGGTTTGGTACTAAGACCAGTATTATTTAATGTATTAATTTCGTGTCAAACTTTAAACAAATTAAATATTTAGGGCTAACATTAATAATTGTTTGTCTGAAAACCAAAAACCGGAAGCAGGGGTGCCGCATGGTTCGGTTCTGAGACCAGTATTATTTAATGTATTAACTTAAGACATTGTTGTGTCAAATTTCAAACAAAGCAAATGTATACTACCAGAATTGATAGTTATTTAGCGGAAAACAAAATATCTGAGGTCGCAGGCTTTCTAGCTGCTTTTCCAGAGACGAGTAGATTCAACTTTCACTACCTTCAGCAGCCAGGAAAAACTCAATGTTTCCTATTTCTTTAAAACGAGAAAAAAGTATTTTAAATATACAAAATACAACTTTCTAATCAAATGAAGAAGAAAATCAAAAAATTAAATAATCTCGAATGCAATTGCAGAGAAACGAGGCTGGTCCGCCAAATAGTAAGTAGGAAGTAGGGCAACAATGCTCTATTTAAATAATTTTTACCGTCTTTTTCGACCTCATTTCATATCGTTTAGTCAAAAATGAGTTCTAGTTTTCAATTTTTGTTGCCGGTGGTGTAGCAGTCGATTTCGGGTTTTTAGCTGCTCTGTCGATGACGAGTAGGTTCGACTTCTACCACTTGCATTCTGAACGATGTTTGTGTTTTTAACAATTACTAAGGAATGTTAAAAGGGGCCGTATTGCCATAAAAGTTTGAAGTCCCGTAAGCTTGCAAAAAATTCTAACTTTCCTATCTGCTGAAAGTAAGTAAAAACTATTATTATAAATTCTAATACAACTTGATTACTCAAAAAAACAGAAAATCAAAATATTGCTAATCGTAGTCGAAAGTAATTGCAAAGAAACGAAGTTGGTCCACCAACTAAGAGACTGGGAGAGAAGTAAGAAGCGACAAAAGAAAACGGATGTTTGCGAGGACGGTCTCATACCTTTGTTAAAACAGCTGGTTTCTGCATTATCTGGTTGTAGGACGGAAATGAACAGCTCTTGTACTCGTAGTAATGATAATGTCAAATTGTTTATTATTTGGTATGACGTTAACAAAACAGTCCAACACTAAACAGTGAGTCATGATGGGTAACCATGTTGTCGTAGATATTCTATTGTTCGTTGTTTCGGATGACGTTGCCCTGTTATGTTTCATAATATAGAAATAAAGAAGAGATTCATTTCAATGGTATGACGTTAGAAATATAGTGAGTCATGATAAGTGACCACATTGTTTTAGGTATTTTTCGTTCACTCTGTTAGGCAAAGTTGCACTACGATGAGACATAATTGAGGGTATTAAATAATTTTTGGATTGAATTTAATGATGTCAGCTTAGCTAAATTTACTTCACAGTGAGTCATGATGGGTGACCACTGACCAGCCACATATGGTTTTTTTTGATATAATTATGATTCCTTGGGCGAAATTTTCGACGCTATTTCGAAATGTAAAAACCAACATTATAAGCATCCCAATTCTTCCCAATTTCCCGCATGCTTCCAACGCACATATTTAATTACAGAACATCAACGTGAGCTTTATTTGGCGTGTTATTGGCAGAATAAGATTTAAATCGTTCAACTTTCTGTACGTTTCAGTCTTTCCGCCCACTTCGGCTCGTCATTAGAAGGAAAGGCGAATAATAAGGAAGGCCCACGATCGATGTGTGTTCCCTGGCAACCCTCAAAGTCAGTTAATGAAACAAGATTTTTCACGACAAGCCTGTTAAGAATGAAACCCGGGCATATTGTCACTTTTAATAGGAAACACCGCAGTCGGGAAGGAAGGAAGGAGCGGCTCTCCATCCAGTAAGCGTGATATTATAAAATGGGCGAGCGTGGGTCGGATTTTTAAATCAATTCGGCGCAAAAGAGGATCCAGCTGCTGTGATCTGATCCCGAGGCAAAATTATCATTTACACGTGCAGCCGGAAATTCCTGGACGTTGTAAGCCCCGTTCTCTTGCAAACAACTCCTGCTGGTACACAATGCTAATCCTGCTCTCAGAGCAGTTAATACTGATTAAGATTCCTTGTGTGTGTCCGTGGCTAATTAACAGTACCTTCTACCTCTCTCTTTCTCCCCGCCGAACTTCTCGCTCCGTCCCACGCAGCGATCACTCTTTCCTAATTGCTCTTTCTTTCTCGAGCCTTCTGGATCGTATATCTTACTCAAGATACCATGGGTATGGGTCATTCTGTGATTTATTACAGTGGGAAACGATTTAATCATATTTTCGCCTAAATCCACGCAGGGTTGGATCCGGGAAAATTTTTTTATTATTCGCGTTGCTTAAACGATGCCCAAATTTAAGACTATAATTTCATGATTGCACCTTCTAAGCTTCGTAAATTTTGCGCTTTCTGGAACGGAGCTTGCTGATGGTTTCCATCGGAAAATTACTCATAAAGGAACGTTCTAAGCGAAGTACGGCAAAGCGCACTAACTAAGACGAAATATTGAAAGCCAATCCATCAAACAAGAGGGTTCTAATTGAATATCAGCATACACGTCTAAGCGCTATAAAAGCTCGGAAGATAGTTGGGGAATCGAGCTTGAATTCTGGGAAAATTAAACCTGGAAGCAATAATAATGGTTTATTTTTTTTAAAGCTGTAAAGTTTTATTTTATTATATTTTAAATACTTTTTGGGTTTTTCACTTAATAGAAATAAAATTTCTTTTTGGCTAAATCGAGGTTGGTCCGCCAGAAAAATAAACAAAAATGCTGTCTGGTAACCTCCACAAGACCTTTCGTCAACTGCTTTCTTTCCTAATCTCCAATTCCAATTATTTCAAAGTTTTAAAAACTTCTCAAATTTTAGTTAATTTTGATAATCTTAATAATAATATTGTCAATTCGAAAAGATCGAGAATTTTAAAATACTGAAAATGATGAAAGCTGAACTTTTTTAAACTGCAGATATTGCAAAATTTTTTTTATATTTTAAACAAAAAATTTTGAGTATTTTTTCCTTAAAAACTAAAAATTATGAAAAAATTTTTTTTTTAAATCTTAATATTAAATTATTTTTAATTTCTAAAGGTTTTAAATATTATTAATTTTGAAAATTTCAGAAATTTGAAATACCTTGATAACTGAAAATATTAAAAATAAAAATTTTGAATATTTTCAAAATAATGAATTAATTATATCTCATGAATCTTTTGAGAAATTTGAAGAACATTTTAAAATTATTCTAATTGCAAATAATGTTTATCCATTGGAATCTGAAAATCGAATGTTTCAAAGCAGTTAAAAAAATTTAAAAATTAAGAAGGTACCTATTTACAAAACATTGAAATTTTGGAAATTTTAAAAACGGTTATTTTGTAAATTATAACATAAATAATTTAAAAGTTTTACATTAAAAATTTTGAAGATTACAAAATTTCGAAATTTTGAAAATATGAGATTTTATTGAAATTTTGAAAATCTTTAAATATTTGAAATATAAGAATTTGATAACTAAAAATTTTGAAACTACAGATTTTGAAAATTCTTAAAATATGTTGATTAAATTTTAAAGTATTTGATTATTATGACAAATTTAAAAAAATTAAAACTTTTTAAAGATTTATGATTTTTCTAGTTGCAAACAATCGTTGGAACCTAAAAATCGTTTTTTAATTTTGTGATTATACCATTAATCTGTTGAGGTAAGCGACCAAAAAGAATCCTTCCAGAAAAGTGTTTTCAATTTTGAAATAACGACGGTGGCGACTCAGCGAGGTATTATTTTTTAGCGGACCAACCTCCTTTTTTTGCGTTATCCGCCGAGTGCAATTACCACCATTTTAAACCTAACTTGTTTTTGGCGTTAAAGCGCTTGGCCTGTAAAATGCATGCAAAGTACAGACACACACACAAACACAGAGACGGTTTCTAGAGGCTCTGAAAAGTCCATATTGGTAAAAACTTTTAGGTGGAAACTGTATGCTATGCAAATACTTTACTGTTCGGTATAATTGACTGTTTGGTAACCACGAAACTGAGCTTGCTTTGTAAGAATGACCCTTGAAATATCAAATACTTTACGGTCACTCATCATGACTCACTGACTGTATAATAAGTAAAATTCACTTTCGTATTTTATAAAATAAAAAAATTGGATTAACAAATCGATTGAGACGTAAAAAAAAATAATAATGCGACTTTTAAATACATTCGCGTATAACGTCTGGAAGGAAAGAGCACTTTTGCCCGGAGTTTGTTAGAAATAAAAAGTTCATGTTTATTTGAGGAGGTCTCGGTTGGTTGTTGGCTGGCCTCGTCTCACCGGAGTCTGATTACATATTCAGTTGGCTTTCTGGCTAATGTAAAAATGCTTTTGCTCGCGTCTCTAGTAATATTTAATGAAGCAGGAGAGACTGCTTGATTTTTTAGACGGACGTCTCGAAAGAACATTCATTATTGAATATTCTTTCCCAGTACTTTCAGTTTATATTTTATGAATTTATTAAAAGAAAAATGTAGAAAGCTAGTGCTGCCAGAAAAGCATTTTTTGCCTTTATTTAATTTTTATTCTTGTACACGAGAGGAAGTTTAGTAATTTTGTTATTTATAGGTAAGATGTAAAGGTCACGTTTTTAAATTTAGGAAGTTTAAACAAAGCTAAATACAGGAGGTTTTCAGAAAGTTTCTGAGTATTTCATATGTTATTATGGAAAAAAATGTTGCAAATACTTCTAATTTTTAATTCATTTTTTAAATTTGCTTACTAAAAAACGCCCCATATCAGTACGTAGAAATTTGTCGGGGTAAATATCAACAGGGAGGGGGCGGGGGTAATTATGACGGTATTAAAAAAATAAGTTTTTATGTTTATTTGACTGTCTGATGAGCTATTTAACTTTATTGCAAATTTAATATGAGGTATAAATTTTTAAATTCAAAACATCATAGCGAGTGTCAAAAGAAAATTATCATTATGGGAAAATATCAAATCATAGGACGTCCATGGCCAACTTATAACATTTTAAAACACTTTAAGCGGTTAGTTTGGCATCTGACAACAAAAATTATTACAATAAATAAAAGTTTTCATAATAAATAATTTTATTTTATGATTCTTTTATTTAAAAATTTTTATAACGGTTATAAATGTTTGTAAGAAATAAAAATATTTACCAGAAGTAACAATGCTTTGTGGATAAATAAAAAAAAATTCAAAATTTCGAATCTTACGTCGTACATAATGAATTACACATAAGAACAGTCAACAATCAAGAGCTTACAGAAAGCAATTACTAATTACTGCTATCCCTACTCTTATCGGCCTGTTACCAGCATGATAATTTAGGACTGTTTTGTGCCTTAAACGCGTTAATGTGAGATAAATAAACATTGTCAGTGCAATCTGAATTCAGACAGAATTCAAACGTGTTAGCATTTAGCTATTTAGGGCTACCCTTAACCCTAAGGGTGTGTTCTGATCTGTTAAATAACTAATAGATACTATTGCATAATATTTCTAGGAGGTTTCTCATAAGAATTTTGTAGAGTCTGCCAAGCTACTCGACTTGATTGCAGATTTTTGCGAGACCCCGTTTATTTAATAAACACATATTTAAAACAAATTTAAAAATTATTAAGGACAAATCAAGCCGTAGGACATGCATAGCTCTATCAGCTTATAAAGTTTGAAAAAACATTGAGTGATTAGTTTTAAAAAGTAATCCGGCAACTCATTTTAAGTGAACAGGCGGAATTCAAAAAAAAATCGTAGAAGCCGCCATTGTGAAGGTACCGAGTTAGAAAACAAAAGAATTAGATTTGCGACAGAGTTCTTTATCAATGCCTGCTTTTATACAGTTAACAAATTTTATTTTTTAGGTAAAAACAATCGACGTTATAAAAAGTTGTAATAAAAGCTTTTACATACAAGGGATTTTCAAAAAGTTTCTGGATAAATATTTTAACGAAAACAACTTTACACCGTTTACTTAAAATGTATGTGCTTGTGTTAAAGAAATGCAAAAATAGAGATCCTAGAAACTTAATTTGAGTGCGATATTAAAACAAGAAACATTAGTTTTTAGATTTAAACTGAATTTTTGTGTCCGAGTTTAATAATTTCTAATTTTGGTTAAAAACTTTCGCAAGTTTTGCATTTTTGGGATGTTCATATTATTTATTTTATTTTAACTTTCTCATGCATAAAATTGCACTATTCATAATCTAATCCTAATATAAGATTCATAATCTCAAGTTTTTTAAAACACGGCACTTTTTTTTAAAGAATCATGAAGCCGTGCGTGAGCACGACCCCATGATTCCTATCCCACCCCCTTACGCGGACTCAGCGGACTTGCGCTCTTTCACCGGTCTAACATGCACCCCACCCCTGAAGACATGCAACCCAACATACACACCTACATACACCATCCATGGACCCGTCGGATTTAACTTGTTCAGAAAAATTACCGCCGAGCAGTGGATTCGAACCAACTGCCATTGAGAGTCTAGTTTCAAAGCCTGGGACTTTAACCACTAGACCACCCGCCGGCCCAAAACACGGCACTATTTAACCACAAGTGAATTGAAAAAAGTCGGGTTATGAAGTTACAAAACTTGATGTATAGCAACAAGTGTATGTTATGTTTTTTTTTGAAAATATTACAGAATCGAATACGTTTAGTGAAATTTTCTTACGCAAAGTAAACAATTGTGATGCAAAGGTCGACGCGTAGCTGTGTGGTTCTTAGGTCAACGCATGGGCATCAGATAGTGAGAGAGAGGGAGTGATTTTGTAGCTGAAGTTCTTTGTGAAGATTATTGATTTTTTGGAAAAAATTCTTATTATTAAAGAAGCTCAAAAACGGAAAAACAAAATCGTCCACCAACAATTGGGTGGGAGTGGGAAAATTACCACCCCCCCCTCTCAATATTGCAGTATTTAAAAATTAAGTTGTTAAGAACTTTATTCTACTATCACTCATGAGCAATTTAGCTTAAACAAAAAAAAAATTTTGCATCAGTCCCTGTTTATTAAACAAGGGGGTTAAAATTTTATATTTT
The DNA here is from genome assembly GCA_958336395.1 of Ctenicera cuprea. NCBI lineage: Eukaryota > Metazoa > Arthropoda > Insecta > Coleoptera > Elateridae > Ctenicera > Ctenicera cuprea. The sequence continues at coordinate 4,104,067 of OY284489.1, read as the reverse complement.
TAAAAATTCATAGAAGGTGTCGCAAAAAAGTTAACGGACTGGGTCATAAACCAAATTGTAGCTAATTTATAGCTCTATAAATGTAAAAGATTAAAGATAACTCTGTTTTAGAAAATAAGCGTAAAAACTCAAATCTTCAAAAATTCATAAAAGGCGCCAGAAAGAAATTTTCGAGCTGAGACACAAACCAAAGTCTAAGAATTCACGATATTAAAAAAAAATCGAGTTGTCAGTTTTTGAGCTATATTTTTTTGGACGTATTTGCAATTTCGGATTTTTTTTCTCTTCATAGCATTTAATTTGTTAAACATTTTTGTACACAGTAACATTGTGCCTCTGTAGGGCTACCATGATAAAATAATTGAACCCGACCTGGCAACCTGGCTTTGGCTAATAAAGCGCTTAAGTCATAAATTTCAAAAAACTACAGCAGCCGCCATTTTGAAAATATTAATTTAGAATTGGATTTGCTCTAAAGTCTTCTATCGGATTCAGTTTTCAGAATTATCAAATTTGGTTTCAGAAAGAAATGCTACCAAAAAAAGCTTTTTTTAAAGCTTATTTTGTCGTTTTATCGACATTCCAACGCTAATTAAAATCGGACCCCTTCCCCCAACAGACAAATTTAAAAAAAACACTTTTTTGGGTTTCTAAAGGTTTAAAACAAGTATTTCCGTCAAAATTACTATTTCGAATATTTTTATGAAATCAATACTTCCCTATACTGAAAGTATAGGAAAGTAAAAATGCGTATTCGATTTGACCCGAGAAGCTTTTTATTAATGGCTGCTTTCATGTTTATAAAATTCTGTAATGCGAAAACAGAACTGGTTTGTGAAAGGATCTTGTTTATAGCATAAAAGTATTAATTTCTAAGTTTTAAAAATTCATAGAGGGCGTCACAGGACATATAAAATTTTTTTAAATACTTTTTTTTAGAAATTTTAAGGTTTTTGAAAAATTTTCATTGCCCTGGCATTAGTTCCTGCGACGAATATTATAATGCTAAATTTTGTAGCGACCTGCTGACTTATTTGAGAGTAAATAATCGTTAAAATCAAAATTTTTAAGAATCAAAGCAGCCGTAATTTTTAAATTAGAAGATTCCAAAAAAGTAATTTTATTTGCACCGGTTTTTAATACCTACTAACTTTTATATTTTTAAAATTCTGTAAGGAAAAATAACAAACACCACACCTGCAGCAGCTTAAAAGACAGTTTTGGGGAAATCACATTTTTTGTAAGCCAAATAAAGCTCCTTCACCAAATATACCATATGTTCAAATAAAAAATACATAAGAGTTGGCCATAGAAAATAAAATGTCTTTGACATGCTTTAGAATTTAAACAAACAAAAAATAATAGTGACAACTAAATTTTTTAGGTTAAGTTTGTTATTTTTAGTGCCACTGACAAATAAAAAATTCTAAAGCATGCAAAGACAGTAATTTTATTTTCCATGGCCGACCCTTATGTAATTTTTATTTAAACATATACATACGTACACTTATAATATTAATTCCTCTTTAAAATCCAGAGTTCTACATTTTCAACGTCACTGGATCGACGTAAGAAAATTTGCATAAATCAAAAATCTCTTTGCCGAATGACAAAAAAGTCGCGTTTTAAATGCACCATAAATCCCCCTTCTTGAGTATAAAGTTTCCAGCAGTCCAAAGCAATGTTCCTTTAGGAACCGACTCGTAGACCCTTAAACAACCGACGAACGACTGTACTAAAATTGTATATCAAAACAGTATCACTCGAAAGCAAAAGAATTTATTACGTTTGAAAAGCTATTACTTAATGGCGCGAACGGGAATAGGTACTTTTGAAAGAGAGCATAGAGAAACATGTGTTTCAGAAGGAATTATTTATGTCTCACTAGAAGTAACGACATAAAACGAAAAATATTTACAGGCGGAAATATTTTTGGGGAAAATATATTCAATATTTTAAAGCTCAACGGCCATTTCGCGCTGCTCCATATTTCTTATCGGAAAAGCTATGCTTCTTTTCCAATTGCCGTTTAGACGGTGATGTTCGCGGTCCGTTCGCGTTCGAACCTTAAAACGTTCTAAGTGTCCATCAATAACCGTAAACAGAAAAGGTTCATGAAAAGGATAATTTCCGTTTACGTCCTAAATATGCATAACTTTTTCTGATGTTCGAATTTCCTCCGCGCGCGTATGCAGCAGCAGCAACAGCAACTGCGGCAGGAGGAAGGAGGAAAATGAGGGCGGCCAGGAGGTTCTCGGATTTATGATACAATATCTAAAAGTGGGTGGCCCGAGGATGGGAGGGATTCTCAGGAGTAGATAGACATATCTTATGCGATGTAATATTCAGAAGCAGAGGTTGCACACCCGCCCTGATATCTGTATATCTCCGGGGAAACACAAATATGCTATACTGCCAACATAAATTGATTCTAGATACGCTCTTCTCGGCCTACAGATTTAACACGTTTTCAAAATATGGGGTGCCGAAGTTGTTATTTTACGGTTGTGCCACGAAATTGCCAAGCTGTTTGTTTCCTAAACCTTGATAAGCTCATCAGGAGGTATATTGAGTAATACTAAAAATACGTTTCTTTTTTACAAGAAATGGGAACGTGCTATAAAAAACTTCAACGAGATGAAAAGTCGGAAATTACAAATTTGATAACACTTTTCACAAATTTGGTACATTTTACACCAAGAGTCCATCATTTGCTCTCTCAGGCTAATTAATATAGTAATTGGGTAAACCGCCCAATCAATTTAAAAGTTTGAAAAAAATAATTTAAATGCCAACTGCTGAAATCTTAAATCGATATATAAATAAATGCAGTGGAATTTACAATGTAACAAAATACTCTACCAACACACAAAAATATTTCTGATCAAGAAGTCAAAATTAGACACAAACCCTATTAAATTTATGAAGAAACATAAAACAATAGAAGTGTTTTAAAGGTTCTGTGATATTTAATTAACAATCTATAAAAATTACATCGGCACAGGCCTTGACCAGCGTGCGTCAGGTAGTGAATATATTCAGAAAACACTTACAAATACCAGTGTCGATTTCAACGGTAGTGTAATGACCCGATTAGGGCCATAGGGTTCGTTTAGAAATCAAACATTACATGTTCCAAACTACATCTTTATTCCATCAATGCACAAACATGAATGCCTCTAAATTCCATATATTTAATACAAAGTTACTTATTAGTTATGTGCTTATTAAACAGAATAAGCAGTATTGCACATTATGGTGGACTTTGTAAGGCGAACGAACCAACGAAGTATTCGCTGAATGTTAATTATTAAATTAACATAGAAAACAATTTAAAATATTATTTGATTCATTTACCATTACAGTAGTTTCTGAATTTAGCGCAGACGTGCGCACACTGGCCGACGCCTGCTTAAATTTATTATTTCGTGTATCGCTTGGTATAGCAGCGCCATTGATAGAGACGTTACGGTTTAACTTTCTTCTTCTTAAGTGCCACCTCTCTCCTATGTCTGTGTTTAGTGCGCGAAGATAGCTATTTTGCACTACAGTTTAACGTGGGCTCCGAACCACGGAAAGTGCATGCACTTCTTTTCCAGAGAGGTTTTCTTGGGGAACCGCTCCATTGGTAGCCCGCGCGCTTACCACTGAGCTACGGCCGCTCAAGGTCTAACCACTGACCTAAAAGAAGGTAGACTAATTATGCCTGCTCAAATTTATTTTTTCGTGTATCTTTTGGTATAGTATCGCCATTAGTAGAGACGTTAAGGCTTAACTTTCTTCTTCTTAACTGCCATACTATATTCAGAGCGTTGGCAACCTCTCTTCTATGTCTGTGTTTGGTGCGCGAAGACAGATATTTTGCACAGATAGACATCATAGGGGACCTACAGTTTAACGTGGGCTCCGAACCACGGGAAGTGCATGCACTTTTTCTCCAGAGAGGTTTTCTTAGCATTGGTGTTTTCCAGCGTCGCCAGCTCCCTTGATGTGGAACCTACCTATTTATTACGTGTCTCCAATACCTCCTCGATGCAAATCCATTCCACGAATCTTACGGTCCAAACCAACCTTTTCCTCCCTCCGCTTCCATGTTGTTGCACCAGTAAAAACTGTTTTTAAATGGACGGAAATATCGTTTAAATTATTTTTAATTACAACCACTTGATTTACAACGAAGCACGAAAGTATTATTTTAAAGAAGATAGTCACTCAAACTGGGAGGTCAAAGATGCGGTTTAAAATCGCGACACTAAAAAGCAACGCAGTTCACAACACACCGCGGAGGCAACGTATGCTTTCGAGCATCAATCGCGATCACGGCCTGAAAATAAAAACAATGATCATTAATATTCTTTTGGTTTAAAAAATGCGAGTTGCGAGTCTGAAAATTGTAATATCTTTAACTGCGGTCCGCTCCTGATACTGAAGAAAATGATAAGTGTCGTAGTTAACAAATTATTAGTGCGAATATATTATAAATTTAACTATTACATTTATTACTTACTTTTTTTTTACCAGCTATTCCAGACGTAAGAAGTACGACACACACTACACTGATTAGAATCAAAACAAAAACGTACGCTAACGGGCATCCACTCGCGTTCGCGGTAGAAAAATTTAAACGTGACTCACCCCGTGTTTTCCAGCGTCGCCAGCTCCCTTGATGTGGAACCTACCTATTTATTACGTGTCTTCAATACCTCCTCGATGCAAATCCATTCCACGAATCTTACGGTCCAAACCAACCTCTTCCTGCCTCCGCTTCTATGTTGTTGCACCAGTAGAAACCAACCTCTTCCTGCCTCCGCTTCTATGTTGTTGCACCAGTAGAAACCAACCTCTTCCTGCCGCCGCTTCTATGTTGTTGCGCCAGTAGAAACCAACCTCTTCCTGTTTCCGCTTCTATGTTGTTGCACCAGTAAAAACTGTTTTTAAATGGAAGGAAATATCGTTTAAATTTTTTTAAATTTCAACCACTTGATTTACAACGAAGCACGAAGGTAGTATTTTAAAGAGGATCGTCACTCAAACTGGGAGGGCAAAGATGCGTTTTAAAATCGCGACACTAAAAAGCAACGCAGTTCACAACACTCCGCGGAGGCAACGTATGCTTTCGAGCATCAACCCGATTACGGCCTGAAAATAAAAAAAAATGATCATTAATATTCTTTTGGTATAAAAATGTTGCTGCGAGTCTGAAAATTGTAATACCTTTAACTGCGGTCCGGTCCTGAAACTGAAAAAAATGATAAATGTCGTAGTTAACAAACTATTAGTGTGAATATATTATAAATTTAACTATTACATTTATTACTTACTTTTTGCTTACCAGCTATTCCAGACGTAAGAAGTACGACATACATTACACTGATTAGAATCAAACAAAAAAAAAGGTACGCTAAGGGGCATGCACCCGCGTTCGCGGTAGAAAAATTTAAACGTGACTCACCCCGTAGCGCCTGGTAGCGCGCATACCACTGAGCTACGGCCGCTCAAGGCCTAACCACAGACCTAATCGAAGGTAGACTAATTATGCCTACTTAAATTTATTTTTTCATGTATCGCTTGATATGGTATCGCCATTGGTAGAGACGTTGAGGTCTAACTTTCTTCCTCTTAAGTGCCATAACTTATTCAGGGCGTTGGCGACCTCTCTCCTATGTCTCTATTTGGTACGAGAATATAGATATATTGCACAGACAGATATAGGGGACCTACAGTTTAACGTGGGCTCCGAACCACGGAAGTGCGTACACTTCTTCTCCAGAGAGGTTTCTATGGGAAACCGCTGCATTGGTAGCCCGCTAATATTTGCTAATCTTTAATGTCAACATCCTGAAGAAGGACTTGGGGAATTATTGCACCAAACAAAAGTAGTAAGCGAGACTGGTAAGATGGCTACGTTAAAGCTCATTTTTAGAAGTGGGGACTACATGCATAATTAGTTTACCGTCTTTCTAAGTTTGTTCGTTTTCTCAAATAAATTCTACATATCCTTGCGAGTGTGACCATAAAAAGTTACATAGTCGGCAACATTTTTGAAACTACTGTATATTTCTATTATTACACACAAACCTTGATTAGGCAAGACATAATGCTTCTACCCCCTCCTATTTCTCATTCGCTAGTTTAACTTCATTATTTAACGTTAATTTTTTTTAATTAAATAATTATAAATAACTAATACTAGTACAATCATCATGCAAGTACTGCTCTCTCCCTCTTCATGTGACAGTAAAAAACTAGATAATTGCTAGTAATTTGTTTTTGTGTTAAAAATTAACACAATACATAAATTTTGTCTACGACCGTTGTGTAAAACACGTTGAACCATAACCACATAAAAATTAGTTGAGAATAACAGTGACAGGAAATAAGAATCACTGTCTGTCTTTTACGTCACTAAGCAACAGACGATTTCCGTTTCCTGCTACAGCCGCTACACCTATAAATGTTTGTTAGCTAAGCAACGATGATTTCCCCGCTTTGGAAAACATTAGATCTGACAACGTTTGCTTCGGTGACTGCACTTGCAGATGTTTGTTATTCTGCTAAGCGACGTCGGCTATTGTTTGTTATTTTGCCATGCAACAACTGTCAAAAAAGGGTATAAACGGGCTGCAGTTTTTCTCTCTTTTCCTCCGGGTTTAATTGTACATATTACGCACTTGTTTGTGATCCTAAAATGTGTTTAAAACAATATAAAAAAATGTCTGTAGTTTAATAAACAGCTGATCAACTTTCCCCCTCCTCCTATCGACAAAATCTTTATTATTTTTTCTCTCATCCTCACCTTTAAACATTTTTAATTGTACGTAATTTCGCAGTATTTTAAAATTAAACTGGAAAATTGATATAAGACTTATGCTCCAAGTTTTGCCCCCCCCCTCCAGTAATACTGCATACGTGGTCCTTGTCAAAATAAAAAAAACTTTTTGTTGGTCGCAAACTTTGAGAAGTCACAGATGACACTCTTTGCTACTACCCTCCTCCATGTAAATTACTTTTACATACTCGCTCCTTGTAATCATAATAAGTTTGATAATCTCCAATATATTTTAAAGCAATTTAAAATTGATTTTAAAATTGATATAATAAACTAAAAGATAACCCTTCCCCCCTCGAAACCTCTCTTCATAACTTTTTTTATTTCTTGTCGTGGCATACTTAAATTTACTTTTTTAATACTAGGGTAGAAATCCATCTTTAAGTGGAGTTGAATATGATAAGGCGAACAATAACACAAAGTCTTCTGCACAGTAAAAAATCTTGTTTAATTAACAGAACATAAATGCGACATGTTTCGACCACATACTATATAAATTGGCCATCTTCAGGCTAAAATTCACAATAACATTTTTTACACATTAGGCAAATTGAAAAAAGGCAATTTACCCCCTTTTTTCAATTTGCCTAATGTGTAAAAAAATGTTATTGTGAATTTTACCCTGAAGATGGCCAATTTATATTGTATGTGGCCGAAACATGTCGCATTTATGTTCTGTTAATTAAACAAGATTTTTTACTGTGGAGAAGACTTTGTGTTATTGTTCGCCTTACTTTTTTAATATAAATTTGAAGTGGTTTTTATTAATTTAAAGCATTTCGTTATTAATCGTAGGCGTAAATTCCGCATGGTTATAATAAAATAGTTTTTAAAAAACCGTCTTGTATTCAACCCTTTCCTAACAACCTTGAAAAAAATTCGTACTCGTATTTGCTTTTAATTCTTAGCTTTAAAACAAAAAACTACAAATTATTTTTCTAATATTTCAACGAATAAACTTAAACAATTTAATTGAAACTTGGTTCTTCCTTCCGGAACATCCTCGAGCTCCAAACCCGTCCTATTCGCCGAACCCTTTCAAGACACCCAAATATCCTTTGACTGGTCCTTAGTTTATCCTTGAATCCAACCACAAGACGGGAAAAACTTCCAATAAAAATGAAATAATCGACCACATGCGTAAACCGCAAGGAAATATCCACGAATCAGGACAACGAATTATGACCACAGCCCCGCCTATTTAACCACAAACCAACCGCAAGACGAGGTGCGTCGAGACGCCGATTTACCGGCGTCTATAGGCGTCGAAGCGGAACTTTGATATGGCGATACGTTTTCCTATCAGTTGCTAAGAAAACAACAGATATGTTTGCTAGCAAACCCTTTGAAGAATTTCAAGTTATGAATTCATAATCCATAAGGATAATCGGCAAGGGTTTCGATATGGAAAGAATTGGAAAAAATTATGAATGGTTGATAATTTTTTTCGTTATACAAAATGTAATAATAATTGAAAGAATTAAATTTTTTTCAATTATTTTTCTGAGGTATTTTTCATGTTCACGACGCACTCTAGTGAAGGAGGGCGAAACTCTTACTTACTTATATATTTTCGCGACAAAGAAGCGCATTCAAAGAACTTCCCTCTTTCTTCGTAATACAAAGATACGACCTTAAAAACAAACCCGGCAAATTCCATTCCCTCAACATTATTTGTTTTTTTTCCACCTATCCCACTCCTGAATTGTTAATTTTCACGAAACCAGAACACGAAACAATTAATCAAAAATGTACAAAAACCCCAAAACGTACAACAAAGGTTAAAATAAAAAATTTACACAAAATCAATAAAACCCGAGCATAGCCGAACGAATCCCATCTGAAAGTGGCGTCAAGAAAACGCCGCGACTTTTAGCGAGGAACTTTTCTAAGGTCGGGCACTTGGGGCGTCGCGACGCTGTAAGAAAAGGGTGGGAAATCGTTAAAGTTCAAGGAGATCGCGGTAGAAAGCGCTGCTGCGCAAAAAACCGAAGGCGCTGATGATGGAAGGAATTTTGCGGTTACTTTGATTTGCTCAGCATTCATTGGGGATTGTACGTCGAAATTGCTTGTTCCGTCCTTATTTGCCCGTATGTTGGTTGGCTTTGAAGGGAGAAGGGCGTATGTGACTTATTCGCGAGTGGGTTGGTGTATTAAACGATTGAAGTGTGCTCTGAGTCTTCGTTATTGCATTTGTTTAATTTGGGAGCCTAATTACTCATTTGTGAGAGAGAATAGGAACTTGGAAGATTCGATAAAGTGTTGCTAACAATGAAAATTTCATACTCGGCAGGAAATATCTCTTGTTACACTGAAATCTGTTCAGTTTTCATTACTTGAATATTTAATTCTTATTATGTTTTGCGTACTGTGGTAATGGCAAAATATTACATAATGTCAGATAAATAAAAACAATTTGATAATGAAAAACGTACGAACAAAATTTAGCTAAACATTCTGAAGAAACAAGACCAGAAACCTTTCCTAGGGCGTCCCAAGAAAAATTACAGAAAAGAATATACCTCATAATAACGTCCTAACCCTTACAGTTATTATGGAGAATACCTCCAACGTGCTTAGCTAGGCAGTTAAGCGGGTTATGACTCATTGTTCTTGCTTACACAAATAAAAGCTAGCTGAAAAAGTTAAGAAAAACAACTCAGTTTTTTGGGTTTTCCAAGAAAAAATAAACCAAAGAACGCTAACTATCAGAAAATTAAATACGTCGGTCCTAAAATTGGGTGAATCTATTTAAAAAGTTTATAATTTTAGTCTACTATCAGCGATGAATAATTAAGCGTAAAATGAATTGTCCAGCGATCTTCCGTAAGAAATGATAAGAAAATATTACTTTTTTATATTCAAAAATTTACAGAGGGCGTCACAGAGAAAGTAGAACATTGGCCGAAAACCGATATCAAAGCATGTGCTTAGCATTAATCCGGCAACAAATTAGTATGCGTCGTATTACCAAGCGAATCTGTATATGTCAAAAAATGTCAACGCACCTACATACACATTACCACTTTTTAAAAGCCGAAACGTATATTTTCGTTATATTCTCAGAATCGATTGTTTTCACACCTACAATTCCTCCTGATATTTTTAGTACAGAAAAATAAAAATTAATACAGAAGTAGGAATGCTTGCTTTGGGGATATAAATGCATCTACATTAAAAAGCACCGTATAATTTGTTACGAAATCTGTCTATATCTGTCTGTATATTCAAATTGTGAAATGTCAAAAATGTCTACGCATCCATATACACATATACACAACCACATTTAGAAGTCCAAAACGTGTATTTCTGTTTTAATCGATTTTTTTACACTTACAATACCTTCCTATATTTTTAGTATAGAAAAATAAAATTTAATACCGAGGAGTAAACCGCTTATGAAAGTAAGTGTACAAGGTAGTGGAAGTACGGTGGAAGTAAGTGGAATTACGTGAAAATAAGAAGGAAGTATGTGGAAGTACATGGAAATAAGTGGAAGTATGTGAAAGTAAATGGAAGTATGCTGAACTACAAGTGAAAGTAGTTAATGAAAATAATTTCTCTTAAATAAAATTAACTATTTACAGTATGTCTTTTTTTGTTTTAAAAATAGGTGACGCAACAATTTCATGTCAATGATGCTTTGTTTTAGGTTTATAAATGCAATAAGACATGCCCGCAGGCAGAAACTAACAGGTTAGTGGCGTACGCTCCCCTTCCGCTGGCGTTCAAAATTCTTTGTTTTTCTGATTACAAATTCCACATACCAAATCTTATAAAAATCGTTAAAGGGTTCCGAAAATATAGCGAAACGATCGCACCCACCCACAAACAGACATTCACTTTTTTGCATTTCTTGAGCCCCAAAACGCGTATTTCCCTTAAAATCCAAAATTCGAAAATTTGCATGAAAATTAAGCCAAAACTATGCACAGAGTAATTTTATTAGCGTTATTGTTTCCGTTATTTCGTTTCCGGTACAATTTCGGTTCACATCCCTGCTTTAAACAATAAAAAGTTAACTAAATTTTAAAAAGCTGTCGGGCAACTACGAATGCTTTCCTCGTATTCATTACAGTTAATGAAAAATATTTTAACATTTTGAAGAATTAGAAAATGTTTTAAAACTTTTTTGAAATTTTGTTTTGACAAATTTATGAAAAAAAAACAATTATCTGCGGTTCGGAGCCCGAGTAAAACAGTAGGTTCCTTATGTCTACGTGACTCACTAAGAACAGGATCAGCACAACGCGTTTTTAAGAGTTAAGGACTTAGAAGAAGAAAAAGAAGCAAAATACAAAAAATATTAGTGAAGTTTTATAATTTTGTAAATGTTCTAAAACTTCCAGGATTTTAAAATTTTTGAAACTTATTTTTTTACAAATTAAAAATTTTAAAATGTACATTTTTTGTATTTAATTTTCAAAATTCTAGAGCACAGTTTTTAATTTTCTAAAGTTTAAAAATTCCTTAATTTTCATTATTTACAATTTTCATAAAATTCAAAACTAAGAAAATTTTCAAACACTTTCAATAAAATTTAAAAAATAATTAAAATTTTTTTAACTTCACATAAAAATGTCAAAAACAAATAAAAAATCAAATTGTTTAGATTTTGAATGACTATTTTTAATTTTCGAAATATTCAAAAAGTTTCAAAAATTGTAATAAATGCGTGGAAGTTCTCATGACAGTTGCTCGACAGCTTTATAAAATTAAGTTTATTCTTTCTGTACAAAATTTTTAAACTTTCGCTTATAAGACTCGTTTTTTGAATATAAGTTAATCTTAATTTTTCTCGTTTAAAAGTAGATAATTTATACTCAAATATTTAAATATTAAGCTTATAATAATTGCTTTTTGAATTTTACTTACAATTCTCTTGTTCAAATGATCATCGCAGTTCGACATTTTTAACATAAGACTCATATTTTTACTTTCCTATATTTTCAGTATAAGTAGTAATGAGACAATTAAATCATAAGCTGAAAAAATTGCTGGCGAATTTCTTTCCTTTGTATTATAATCACATAAAAAAAATTTATTGCAATTTTTTCTATACTTTCAGCGACTTTCAGTATAGGAAGTATTGAGTTCATGAAAATGTTTGAAATCAAGATCTGGACGGAAATACACTTTTTGGAGCTTCAGGAACCCAAAAACATGTCTGTCTGTGGGTGGGTAAAAAATTTGGTTTTGAAAAGTTAACAGCTATGAAGTATCCAAATTTCAGATATTTTCAAAAAATATATATCTCTAAAATTGGAAACACGATTATTTTTAAAATTTGGTAAGCTAATAGATTTAAAGATGAATGACAATTTGGTTTGTATCCCAGCTCGTAAATTTTTGTTTGGCCCCTTCTATGAAGTTTTGAAAATTTACACAAAAACGAGTTATAAAATCGAAATGAAATTTAATTTAAAAAATGCCGTAACGATACACAATGTTACTAGTTATTAGAATTATTGGAACTACCAAAACGGTGAAATGAAATAAATATCAAAATTTTGGCTTCTCCAAAAACGTACTTGTCCGTAGGATTTTTTTTAAAATTTTGTATACTTTTAGAGCCTAAGATCAGCTACAATTTGATTTGTCTTCCAGTTTGCTAACATCTCTGTGACACCTTCTATGAATTTTTGAAAATCGAAAATTCTTACCCTCTTGTTCAATTTAAGAAAGTCGATAAAAAAATTCTATTTAGGTTAAATATCTTATAAGTGATAGTAGAATAAAGTTCTCAACTTAATTGTTGCATAGGGAAATATTTGGGAAGAGGGGGAGGTAATTTTCCTCTCTCACCCCATTTTTGCTAGTCGAATTTGTCTTTCCGTTTTTGGATTTTTTTTACTTGATGGAATCGTTTTCAAATAATCAAAAAACTGATTTTTTTACAAAAAACTTCCAACGTACGTTAACTTTACAATATAGCTCTCTTTTTATCTGACTCCCATGCGAAGTCTTTCGGTGCGTGACCGAAGTGCACACACACAGATACCTCTCGACCTTTGCTTTACTATGAGTAGTTGAATAAATGAAAAGATTCTCGCTAACTTGATACTATTATTTCTATATATAAAAGCTTTAGTATCATGTTCTCATAATATTACTATTATGTAGAAGGATGTTATTGTAGTCGTTGTTGGGGCGTAACACATTAATAACAAGATACTTTTGAATGTATGATAAGTAACAATATCTACAGAACAGGAAAGTCGAAGCGAAGTGTTTCGCTTATTTTTTGAATTTCAGTTCCTTATTTTTAGAAGAACGTTCCCAACTATGGGGCGCCAAGTGTAAATTGAAAATTTGCTGTGCATTTCACGGCATTTAAAGCAATTTGTCCCAATATTTATCATATATACACACATTTAGCTAAATGCTTTTTATTTTAATAAATAATTCTAGATTTAAATAAATTCTTAAACATTTAGTTTAAATATTCCAATATTTAATAAAGCATTAGAGATTTAAATAAATCCTAAAACATTTATTTTAAATTTTCAAATATTTAGTAAACCTTTATGTATTTAGCCAAATCTGCACATATTTGTTTTTAATCTTTCAATATTTAATAAATATTCGCAGATTTAAATAAATCTTTACCGATATAAATAAACCCGTACAGATTTAAATAAATGTTTCAACATTTAATTCTAAGCTGTCACAAATTAATGTTAACCTGTCATATTTATTTGACCTTGGTGAGCCCAGCCGACTTAGGAGACCAAGACCGTTTATACCGGTAGTAAGGCGCAAGGCAGGGTCATGGTGGGAGCGTTCAACGATTAAACAAAACAGACTAACAATTACATTTTCAAGGGAATGTTGAGGAAACTTTCATTGTATGAATAATAAATTATGCAATGTTTATGTTGTTAAATATGTTGTTATTGATGATTGAACTAACATTAATTGTACAAATTTTTGAAATACGGAAAACGTTTTTATAATTGTTGAACGTTACCACCAGTGTAAACGGTTTTGGTCTTCTATGTAGGCTGGTTTTACGGTCAAATAAATATGACAACTTAACATTTAATATGACAGCTTAAAATTAATTGTTGAAATATTTATTTAAATCTTTAAAGATTTATTTATATCGGTAAAGATTTACTAAATATTTGAAAATTTAAAGTAAATGTTTCAAGATTTATTTAAATCTCTAATGCTTTATTAAATGTTGGAATATTTGAACCAAATGTTTAAGGATTTATTTAAATCTACAACGATTTATTTTAATAAAAACATTTAGCTAAATGTGTGTATATATAATAAATATTGGGACAAATTGCCTTAAATACCGTGAAATGCACAGCAAATTTTCACTTTACACTTGGCGCTTCATACCCAACAACGCACATATGTTATAGTATTAAAAAAATCAAATTTTTCAATTTCAATAAAGTTACCTACAAGTGTTTGAAAATTTTTGCAACTTCTTTTAATGAAAATTTATTTATTTACGTAGAGAGTTTACAAAACAATTACACATACCTAAAATTAACGTAAACCGCTAAGAACAATTTTTCAATTAATTAAAGTTTCCATAAAAAATAATTAAAACTAAATTTCCACCGTAGATTGTTGTGTGTAGAAAGAGAAAGAGCGTAAAAGAGTAATAAACTATTTTTGTACACCTCGTACTAAACTAAAACAACTAGATAGGAATACATTCTGGGGAAGAGCTACTACGACAGGCAATGAGTTCCCTCAGGCGCAATAACGGAGGCATAACCTTGATTAACACATACTAGACCTGCGTTAATTTGTTAACCCTTTCTTATTACTACCCTAGCACGACGCAGTACTTGCTAGAAGACCTTGTTTTCTTAATAGCAACAATAACTAGAACACGCAACGAGAAGTTATATTTGTGCTTTGTGTCCGTCCGTCATAAAACTTTAGTAGAAAAAATTGTCACTATAGCGGCCATTAAATAAAAATTGATAATTAGCAACCTGCGGCTGACGGCTTTAAAAAATATTAAGAAAATCCGGTGATTAAGCGAAAATTTTTCATTTAATCAAAAGTCGTTTTTTAAATTAAATTTTAATATTTTTTTGAAATTCTCTTTTGTATTATTAAAAGTGAACAAAAACAGAGTCTGAAAATACAAACAGCAAATAATATTTGTGGAAGGGTGTAATTTCAAAGCAAAGTTACAGAAATATATTACGCGAATTCCTCCAAAACCTCGTTTGGAGTGAGTTAGCGAGTTCTCTATTTCCTTTTGCTTCCTCCTCTCTTTTCCTTTGAATTTTATGTCCCTCTGTACCGGCAACCGCAAGCGGCCAATTGCAGTAAAAGTTCTGAAACATTATTTAGAGTAAAAGGTTTCATGCGCGTTCCTAAGTATTTTTATTTTATTACTAACTCTCATATTAAAGGATTTATATGGCTCTTCCGAATTTACCCCCTCTCAAAGCTGTCTGTGAGTTACACTCCCCCTTTATAGAAGCGACAATAATTTTCTCATATTAAGCTTAGGGCAATTTTGAACGGTAAGGTCGAAAAAAATTTAAAAATGTCAAAATTACTGCAGCAATAAGAAACTCTTATAAGACTCAATAAAGTTGTTTTTCCCTTTCCCTTTTAAATAACTAAATAATAAGTCTCTGATTCACTTCTGCAATATTGATTTTAATTTTTGACAACGGTTTTTGTTCGGGTTTGTGTTATCTCTGTCTGGATTATGCCCGTTACGATTCTCCATCCTTTTCTAGAACAGATTATCCTCCAGTTAGGGTTTCGTTCCGCATATGGTTGTATATAACGTTTAATCGACATCGGATGGTCGTTACAGGCAACTAATTAGCGGTGGCAGGTGCACCGTATAGCAACCAGAGGTTGCACGTACCATTCGATGTTCTCTATTGAAATTGTGTTAAACTGTAGAATGTGACCTGAATGAAGAGGACACTTCGGGTGTGATATTATTAAAATTGCTTGAACATGAGAAACTTAGTTTGATTTTTTGCCTCGGTTCTGTGTAACGAAAAACTAAACTGTGTTGTACCACAAAATGAATTATTTTTAGCAAGTTTTAGAGTTTTAGGTTTTACTAGGAAACACAAACTGGACTTTTTCTTTTCAGTTTTAATGTCATAAATAGCTAAATTTAGAACAATTACTGTTACCTCCAAAAATTGTTTTAAGCAGAAAAAATTGTAAATCGTACGCGAGGTATTCAATAAAATATTTATACATTTTTTGGGGCTCTGGAGAGAGTAGTTTGAGGGAGGGCTAGGGGTTTTTTTTTTCAAGATTTTCAAATATGAAGAAATATTCTATATTTTGTGAGAAAAGAAATGGATTTATATTATTTAAGTAAAAATTTCCTCGCAATTAAAGAAAACCAGTGACGAAAGAGAAAATTTCTCTGGCAAAATGCGTGGCCGAAAAAAAATTAACGCCCCCCTCCAAATATAATAGTAACAAAAAATTAAGTTATACATTTTAATCTACTATTACTCATCATTACTCACTTTAACTTCAACAGAATTTTTTTAAAAGGTAGGAAGTTTTGATTTCTAAAAATTCATAGAAAGTGTCTTAAAAAATTAGCGAACTGGGACATTAACCAATTTGTAGTTTAATTATAGCTCTACTAGTTAAAAAAAATTTAAAAAGTATTTTCAGTTTATCAGTAATATTTTATTAAAAAATTATTAAATTTTTATTTCATTCTCATCATTTTTTTAAATTTTGTGTTGCATTTTGTCTGTAAAGAGCTCACGCGACAAAAGATTTGAACCCGATCTGTCATCTTGTCTTTGAGTAATAAAGCGTTAAATTCAAAATTTTCAAAAAACCGTAGCGGCCGCCAGTTTGATGCTAGAACATTCGGAAAAATACGCGTTAAATTTGCCGTGAGGTCTTCTATCCGATTCCGTTATCAGATTTAAAAAATTCCATTTCTGAAAAAAATGCTACCAAAAAGCCTTTTTTAAAAGCTTATTTCCGTGATGATTTTTTATATACCCCCCCCCCCCCCCCCCCCCCCAATTCTAAGGCTTATCAAAAGCGGACCATCCGTTTGAGAGTTATGGAGCGCACACCCACCCACGCACCCACGCACAAACAAGTGTTTTTTTTTATTTGGGTTCCTCGACGTCCAAAACATGTATTTCCGTCAAAATCTCGATTTCAAAAATTTTTCATGAACTTCCCTAGGTATACTGAAAGTATAGGAAAGTAAAAATAAAAACTAATATAAATAACAACCAGTACAATTAGTTAAAAGTAAACGGTAGGTGCTCAGAAATTTTTGATTTACAAGATGAAAAGAGAGCCGTTTGATACGAATGAATCAGCGCCTCAAATAATTCGCATCATCATATGGCGTATTATTTTTAAAATATATAATTATTATTTCAATAATAATTTCGGGTAATCCGCTAGTGGAAGTAGGTGTACAAGGTAGTAGAGGTACGATAGAAGCACGTGGAAGTATGCGAAGTATGTGGAAGTATCTTTTAATGAATTTATTCCAAACTTTCTGCACGCCCTGTATATGTACCGTATTCTGGCAAACATGCGATTACCACAGTACCACATATTTCCAATAAACTTTTAGAAAATATCAACATTCTTACCTTTTGCCGACCAATTAATTGTCTTCCACATTTCCATGGATTTCCATACACACGCTTCACATAATATTGTCACTACACACGTAACACACGAAATATCCTACAAAACACATTTTAATTTATTGTATTACATAGGTATTAAATAAACCAGAAAAGTTATTCGTTATTTTGATCAAACCAAAACCCTATCTGTGACTATTAAAATTGCAGTTTTTAATTTCCACAAAACACATTACCGAAACCACATTACAGTTATGTAATATTTCGACTATTAATTAACTAAAAATTTGTAAAGTAAAACTAAACCGCTTTATGAATATTCATGAAACCCAAATCATATTAACGCGTTCACTATAAAAGACAAAACAGAACTAACTTCTGTATCAGTGAATCCTATTCCTGTTTCAACCTGCAAAGCTTTTTATTGCGTTATCACAGATGCTTACCTTTAATGTCTTTGTTTTCATTTTTCACATATGGCTTGGCCTTGGAGTGTTCAATAACAAGTTGAAGTATTTTTAATCATCTAAAGCACCCCATACACGATAATATTAAAATTTTAATAATACTAAATAAAAATTCCAAATTTAATTTTTTACGTTGTTTAATTTGAAATCATATTTACATTTTATATAACAAACTATACTTACCACACTCACTGTATGTAATAATAACACAAATTATATATCTGAAAAATACAACTAAGACCTTCAAAAATTCTTTGGTTAAAGTTAAAGCTTACCGGGGGCAATCAAAAAGTATATTAAGCAACAAGAATTTTTTGACAACCCCCTGTATATACAAAAATTTTAAATTAAAACTCAAAAAACAATGTTTGTTCTTGTAGCATACATCTAAATTTTTTTTTAAATATTCACAATGTTTCGTTACCGTTTATTTGTTTAACAATTCGTTATTTCATTAAAATAATATCACTACGACTTAATTTTAAATAGTACATTGCACTCAGTTACGCCTGCGACAGGTCCGTACTTAAGGAAATTGTGATTTAGGTAACAAAATTGATTTCGGTATTTTTAGAGGTAGAAACATTCTTATGATGTAACATGCGATCAAAAAAAACTACCCCCCAGATGTCCATGGATGCCACATTACTGTAGTAGGACACACATGGCTTTCCAGAGACAAAAGTATACAGTAATGTTTGTCAGTTTTCTACCACGTGTATTGTAAATTTTCGAAACATAAAACACGCAGGTTACAATTTATAATCACTCAAGATCCACAGTCAATTTTTTCGTAACAACCAATTCTAGAAAAACTTAACCATACCTCATGAGCACAAGTAACAAAATAAACAAATATAAATATTGCACAAAAATCACCACAAATAAAATACAATAATTAACAATCAAAAAACGAAAATCCCATAGTTTCAAGTTCCTCTCAGTAAGGTCTCCAAACGGCAACGTCGCCAGTTTGCGCAGGTCCCCTCTGTCCTCCATTGGTGGTAAGTACCCTAGAATGAGCGTCGTCTTGTCGCGCAGCCGCGTTCGCGCACGTCGCGGTATTAGACAACAATAAATCGCTGCTGCCGTTCATCTGCCTTTGATTGGAAGTTGACAGTTGGTCCATGACGGTTTGCAGATCGTTATGATGGGCCTGTGCGGTATGCGAGTGCAACGAGTGAAAGTTATGAGTTTGATTGGCCGCCGAATAAAGTTGCGAATACAACAAACTAGCCGGCAGCACGGGATAGAGCGAATTGTTACAATTAGCACTGGGATACGTCGTGGGGGTCATGTTTTGGTGAAGGGGAAAGTTTGAATTGTTAACATGGTTACCACCAAGGGTGCCTTGCGAATTTATTAGATCGTCTTGCACCGGGCTTTCCGCGGCACTCGAGTTGTCGGACAGCGAACGCGGACCCGATAGCGCGAAATCCGGGTGGTTCGACGTATACCTTGGTACGAGGAGCGATGACGGATGGGAACCACTCTGGGTGTGGTTGGCGTGCGTCTGAGATGACACCAAGCCTAGATGCTGGTCCAAATCCGTCGCTGAGGTGTCGGGAATGACTGAAATAAAACGGTTAATTTATCAACGATCATCAAATATCCTCGATCGGGTGAAAACCATTTTTTGACCTAAATTATTTAGGAACAAACTACAAAAAAATTAAAACAGAGGTGCAAGGAAAAATTCTATGCTCATCAGACAATGATCATCGAGAAGGTTGGAAATCATACAAATCCATCTGATAAATAATATTGCATCAGTATTAAATTGTTCACTCCATAATCCCAAGTAGCAATATTTTTCGAGTCTTCTACCATGACATCGAACCAAATGTGAACCTATCCATATCTTGACTTATTCCTTCAACCAAGAACGTATAGAATCTTTTTTTTTAAGTTTCTTCCACTACGTAATGTGAGCATCAGTTTACCCTTACCACCACTACTTCCCCGCCACCATGTGGTTGCTAAGCCCCGCCTAAACCGGTTTACTCGGTTGTACTCGGTATGGCTGTACCAGCTTTACCATGTTTGGGTGGGCTTAACAGGTAACGTGTTGATGAGGAGAGAGTAGTAGGGATAGTCAATGTGTTACCTATTTCTTCTAACGCTGCTCACTACTCAGTTTACCATTTCTCTGCCACCATGTGACCTGCTAAGCCCTGCTCAAACCAGTTTGCTTGGTTTTACTCGGATTGGCTTTGCCCGATTTACCCAGTTTGAGTGGGGCTTCGCTTAGCAGATCACATGGTGATGAGGAGGAAGTAGTAGTGGAGCTCAAGTGATGTGTTTCCCTCTCACATGCTTTTACCCATTTCCTTGTAACGCTGCTAACTACTCAGTTTACCACTACCAATACTCCTTCCCCGCCACCAGGTGACCTGCTAAGCCCCGCTCAAACCAGTTTACTCGGTTTTATTCGGTTGGACTCGGTAGGACTCGGTTTGGCTACCCGATTCACACAGTTTGAGTGGGGCTTAGCAGATCACATGGTGATGAGGAGGAAGTAGTAGTGGAGATCAAGTGATGTGTTTTCCTCACCTACTTTTACCCATTTTCTTCTAACGCTATAAAACCATGACTTTAGACGTACAGTATTTCATTGGTAAATTAACGTTCGGGATGGAACCTCGTCATCGAACCATAACTGCGACGTTTCTTTCTCAGTTGTATGGAAACATCAGCTTTGATAAAATCCTTTGTAACTAAAGACGAAAAGATGAAAGCTTTCAACTTAAATATGAATTTTTTATTTTCGTTTAGTAAATTTCCTGGCCGAATCCTTATCAGACTAATATTGACATAGAATAAATTTATTCTGGCATAGAATTGGTACCAGCTTCAGCGTATTATCCCTTTATCAGATCAAAAAATTTTGACAACCCGTTTCTCTACGTATTTACACCGTATAGCTTTGTATAGATATATCTCCTTCAAGTGAGAAAGAAAATGAAATAAAACCAAATATATGGAATGTATTCAAGGTCAGGGTAAACCAAATCCAACACAAATAAAAAAATCTATCCCACACCTGAGGATTGAATAATTTTTTCATGTTATAAATGGTTCCCCTATCGGAAGTTCATGAGGTCCATTGAGGATTACGCGTTGCCCGCGTGTGCCAGTTTCGACAAAATCGAACATCATTCATGATTTAAGAGTTTGCTGCGTCAATCGACAGGGTTAAATAATCAGGGAAAATGTTTAAAATTTAGACCGGTCATTTCCAATACTCGTGGATGTTATGGCATATGTTACACTACCTTGACGTGTGTGTAGAAGCTTTAACAACATGTTGGAGTATTTCGTTCGAAAGATATAGCAACCGAATCGTTCGATGATTATTAGGTTGTGATAAAGTCAAACCCTCATCAATGTTGGTTATTTGGGTTTGTCGAACAAAGAATTTGAATAAAATGCGGAATTGGAAATTATGACCCTTTTGATTTTTTTCACACAATCGACATTTGTTCAATGACAAGTGACTGATTTCGGTAAAGCTTGAATAATGAAGGAAAAGGTTTTCCAATAAAATATTTTTAGGTGAGTAAAATGTATTTACGAGACGGATGAGTTATTTAGATGTATCAGAAAATAGCCACCTACAGTCAACAGACTAAGAAAAAAAGAAAAATATCCAAAACAAACCTTGTTTTTTCTCCCACGATTCGATGGTCTGTAATGATGCATTATTTATTTTAGCATTTATTTTACTGAAATATGTTTCATTTAATTACGGAAAATAATTTTACCGCAGCATGTAATTTAATTAAATTAATCTAGAATGTATTTTATTGAAATAAGTTTATTTGTAGCATAGAAGTATATTGTACCGGAACAAGTAATTCAATTTTACGCGTGACCTCGAGTCATGCGCCGTCTAGAGAAGATAGTTTCCTGCTCTAAAATAAATTTAACACGCGCACTGATTTGGAGTAGATTTTTAAATATTTCAGTTCTCCACTATGCGCGTTAGTCTATAAAAGCAAAATTTCATACCGAGAAGACACAGTTTTACTTTTTCACTTCAAGTCTGAACTCTTATCTTCATTCTCTTTTTTTCACGTTAGTTTGACGCGGCGGTTTGACACAAGGCAGATTTCTTCTCTTTCGGTTTTATACGGTCGCAGACGTTAAACACGAAGCAGTACTTTTCTTTCATTTATATCCGTCACCATCCCGTTTGTTCGCTATACCTGTCTTACCCGTTTCATTAACGTTTGCATCAAAACGTCTCAGTGTTACTTAGTTAGTTATCTGTTACCGTTTACTAACGTAGGCTACCTTATCATATCTGCTACCGCTTACTACCGTATTTTATTTGCTACCGCATTGCTACCGTACTGCTTCCGTATTTTACTTGCTCCGAATTGCTTCCGTATTTTGTTTTTGTTTATATGTTGTTTTGCTTCGCTTGTATTACCTTGCGCTTTTAGTGTAACAATTGCTTTTTTTAATATTTCCTGTAGGCAACTTTTTGCTTTACTTAACAATATAAGGTTTAATGGTATAGTTGTTTGCTTATTAACATTATATGCGAGCAAATAGTTTTGGTAAATCAAACTATTTAGACTCCTGGAACCGCCATCTTCACTGCAGTTACCCAGGTCTTCAACTGGATACGAGAGAACCACGACAACAGACTGAGGAAAAGCCTCATTTAAAAGTGCAGTCACACTGAAGTAAAGCCTTGTTCAAAAGTATAGTCACACTGTAGGAAAATCTTCCTCAAAAGTTTTATCGAACTGGGGAAAAGCCTCCTTCACGAAGTGCAATTCTACTAGCAAAAAGCCCTCGCCTAGTGAGGCCCATTGGAAAAGTTTGTACGCACAAGCTACCGTACAATACAACCCGCAACACCGAGCACCTAACAAAAGAGCGTCACAGGTTCATTTTTAGTAACTCTTCTTGGCAACCCGTTTCCATCAAATATTTGCTTCTGAAGGAAATTCAACCATTCCATTTGGAGAAACAAATTGTAAAATTCAATACAACCAACTTACTTGAACTAACCGTAGCACTGGTTCCAAACGCATCTTGGTTCGACGCTTGGTCAGGTGCGGTTCCAGAGAAACCCAGCGCCGGTGTGTTAAATTGTGACGGCGTTGGCGCCGCACAGGAACCAAGAGAGCTGGGAGTCAGATAGGGCGAGTACGCCCCTGTGCTGTATCCCCAGTGCGAGTTTGTCGTACTGAGACCAAATTGTGGCATATCTATATAACATATTTTGTTACTTTAGGCAAAATAAAATTAACATGCATGGAATGTCAAGTGGTTTTTATAGGACAAACCTATGAAACCTACAAAAATCAAATTATTTTTTATGAAAACGATCATTCAATTCTTCCTAAAATTGAATTTCCACCATGTCGTAATTTGAAAAAACGCATCGAAACAAAAAAATGAAGCAAATAAACAAGATAAAAGTCACGTAAAAAGTAATTAATCGTTTTTGCGGCCGGGAATGGATTCAATAACATGTGGACACAACAGGGCTCTGATAGGTTTTATAAAAACGATAGTATTGGTCAGGCATGTCAGATGAGTGCTGTGACCGACTCGGCGGTCGATATGCTCATCAAGTGTATTACCGACATGTACAAAGTACACTCAATAACAGTATAGCATGTAAACCAGTAATTTATTTTGCGAGGGCGAACGCTGAAATGAAATAATTTCGTTTGGCTCGCGTCAAAGGAAGAAAAAAGGGCCTGTCGGTGGTCTTCGGGGAGAAATTTTCAAAATTAAGACTACAACTAATTCGTTGGCAGCGAAATCGTTTGAATACAAAATATTTAAGGCTTGCTTCGCGAAAATTATTTATTATCCTTGCGGGACGCGTTAAAGGATTTAATTTGTTTGTGTTGTACGTTTCGAAATGCAAATCTCAGACTTAAGAATTCCAGTAAATTAAGGAAAAAGGATTACTTACTGTTGCAGTTACCAATTGGAGGCATCCGAAATCCTGATAAAGGATCAGTCGTCGCAAATGGAAATGGACGTTGTCCAAATGCGAAGTGAAATTGTTGTTGCTGCCCTAAAAGAGACAACACTACATTAGGTTTTAGTACTGTCCTACTCTAGTTAGATTTCAGACCAGTTGATTCCTAAAAATATTGCCAACGCTGTGGTTGTGGCAAAGTGTGACTCTCACTTAGACTCGGAACGCCTATAAAAAAACTTAAAATTTTTTTACCCTTGAGGATACATAAATAAGAACAAAAATTGTCATTTGGCTAAAATAATTTAAGATTATTCAAAATCAGAAATCCGGAAATAAAATTCATCAGCTCAAACAATGTAGAGGAGGGTATTAAATTTGCCCCCTCCCCCTAAATATGACTGTGTTTAAAATATAAGTCTAGAATCTTAGTCCACTATTACTGAGCTCTTTTCTTAAACATCGATTTTTATTGAATATAAAAGCATCAACTTTCAAATTAAAAAAATTCACAGGGGAGAGGGCACAAGAAAATTAAAAAAGGCGTAACACATTTATATAATCAATAATAATAAGACAATGTACGTTTCAAATATTTTTGCACCAAAAAATAATTTGCAACTCAATCAATGAATCAGAGAACCAAACATAAAATTCGGCAATCCAAAAAAAATTTTTAGAGAAGGAGAAATACACACACGGTGGTCCCACACTGAGATGCTAGTATAAAAAAAATTTTCGCGTTTTTCTCGAAATTTTTACCTTGTGCACAAGTTTTATACTATCTAAAAGAGAAAAAAGGTATCTATCGATAAACGCAAAAATTGGTAAGTTGTATTTAATAAAAAATTACCATCGCATCACTGCGTTTACACCAATGGTTAAAATTTTTGTCAAGTATGCAGAAAGGTAGGTCCAAAGTTACCAAAAAAAAACATTTATTTTTTCTCTATCTTGATCCGTTTTAGAATTAAATAGAAACGTAACAAGTGTTGGACACCCTGTATTTAAAAATTAGGCTTTTCTGCGTACTATTTCTTATTTATTTAAATTTTTAACAGCATTTGTTTATATAAAAACACTAATTATTACTAAAACACAAAAATCTTTTAAAAGACCTCTCAAAAATAAGGAAATTGTTTGAAAATCAATTTTTGAAAACTTTTACCACATTTAATTTTGACTGTTTTATATCCGTCACCATCCCGTTTGTCCGCTATACCTGTCTTACCCGTTGATTTTAAATCCATAAACGTTTGCACCAGAACGTCTCCTTGTTACTTGGTTAGTTATCTGCTATCGTTTACCACCGTAGGCTACCTTATCTGCTACCGTTGAATACTGTATCTTAATTGCTACCGTATGCTACCGTATCGCGTTTACTACCGTATTTTACTTGCTACACAGTTAATTTTGACTGTTTCTGTAGTTTAAAAAAGGTATTTTTTTTATAATATTAGACCCGCAAGGGCTATTGCAATACCAAATTTGACGCCGATCTGGCAACTCGTTTTAGAGCCAACAAACGGTAGAAAATAATTTATAAAACATCACAGTAAGCGCCATTTTGATGCTAGAAAGTTCGAAAAAAAGAATCCTATTTCTCTCGATGCTTTACATGTAAAGCAAATATTACCAAACAAACATATGTAACTTCTTGTCCGGAATCTTGTATTTCCCTCAAAATCTTAAAAGCAATATACATTTCGATTTTGGAAGCACGAAAAGGTGGTGAAAAAATGTTTATGGGATTTCGATTTATTACATGTTTCTAAATATCTGTGTATGTACAAAGTTCCGCCCTGTTTGACCTATATATCTGAACTTGCAATTCGTACGTCGGATATTATAAACGCCTAGTTGTTATTAATTTATTTTGAGTTGAATCAAAAAAGAAGATTGTTGCGTCATGCCGAATCACCATGTTCCGGTACCATTTGAGATAATTTTTACTCAGAAAAATGAAGTAGATTTGGTGATTCTATTAGTTGGCCTCCAAGATCTCCCGACTTGACGCCTCTTAATTTTTATCATTTTCTCTTTCAGTATAGGGAAGTATTGATTTCATGCAAATTTTCGAAATGTATGAGTGTGTGTGCGCTCCATAACTCCCAAACGCATGGTCCGATGTTGACGAGCTTTGGAATGTGGCAGTATTTCAGAAGCTCATCGGGGACATAAGCTTACAAAAAATCGAAAACCAAAAGCTTAGACAGGTTTTTTTGGTAACATTCTTTTCCGAAACCAAATTTTATAAATTTTAAGGCGGAATCCAATACACTTTGGAGTAAATCCAACGTTTTTTCCGAACTTTCTAGCATATTTTTGAAAATAACGACTTTAGCGCCTTATTATTTAAAAATAAGTTGACAGATCAACTTCAAATATTTTATGGTAATAACCACGATGGTACTATGCACAAAATTATTCGAAAAGTTAAAAGCTACGAAGTGAAAAAAGTTTTCCCAATTCTGTCTGGTCTCGTCTTATCCTTATCTTGACTACAAATTTGTACGTAAACTTTTGACTCACCCTGTATAAGAAAAAGCGCATAATTTAGAATTTATTTGGTAAACAGCAATTTCATTCGAGCTTTCATTAATTTTCCTCAAGTTTTAGCAAATACCAAAGATTTTCCAAAAGTTACTTATGAAAATTTCCACACAAAAACATATGTATTACCGACTATTTAAATTTAACCTGCTTTTCGGTCTTTAACATTATTTTGTAGCAGTTCTGTAAAGTTAAAACAACAAACAAGCTTGTTACTGATACTCTTGTAAGGTTTCCGACTTTATTTCTCATACAGCAGCGGTAAAAAATTTTAATGTCTGTACTGTTACAAAAACGTTCATTTACGAGCAGTTTTGTTTTAGAACTGCTGGGACTCGAGTGCTTAAAACAACAATTTGTCGGCTTAACCTTTGAAAAAAGCGGTTCAAAATAAAAGATGTTATTTTTAAAACTTATGTACAACATTATAAAAAAAAGAGGGTTTTATTGTACAGTATTTAATTTTTTGTGTTGTCCAAATTTAATTCCTGTGTAGAAATTTGACAATTTTTATTACCGCCCCATTATATTTTCCGCACACATCACACAATTCGCAGAATTCCTAGAGAGTGGGGGTTCTAGAACTGAATTAATGAATTGAATTGCTTGATTAATTAATTAGAACTAGCTCATCTGCGCTTGTTCTGACCCTTTTCACACTATCCTGTGAGGATGCTTCAATTTACATCAATTTTAAGTGCTAGATAGGCTAGCAATTAGGCATTGTCTTCGCTCGAGTCATTTAACAACAAAATTCGTGCAAAAATTTGTCGCTTGCTTTTCAGTGGCTTAATTTGAATGAACGTTGCGCCATTTAAGTCTAAACGAACTAATATCGCAGGAAGTTGAAGCAATTCGCAACAAACTGGCACAAACTTTCAGTAACTTGGTATCTAACATACAAGTCTTGCGGTTTCTTAATGCTCCGCACGACGGCTGCTGCCAGCAGGGGATGATTTACACGGTTGCAGGAACGTAGGACGCGCTGGTAAAAGATTTTTTTCCTTTAGGTGTAATGTTACAAAAAACTAATTTATACGACAGAATCTCAAAAGTTTTGAAGTTGTAGAAAATAAAACAAAGGGAAAATAATTTTCTAGCCCTAACAATTACGATAAACCCAGAAAGCGTAAAAATGCAAGCTTGCACAGAATCGGGACGCCTATAGGAATACAAGTTTAGTTAAAGGTTCCTCAGAAAAAAAAAAAGAAAAAGAATTAATCCATCACAGCAATCAATCAATTTTTAATTTTTACGTAATGATAGTTAAGGATTAAAGAACCCCAGAGTCCGGACAAAAAAAATGTCAATCAAAAAACAGAGGAGAGAGAGAGGGCTCAATTAAATATAACATTGCTGAATCTAAGATATACGTTCAAAGTTTCATCCTGTCCAAATTAAGAATATCGCAGAAATACGCTAACTAAATTGAAGTTAAACTAGAAATCTTTAGACTTTAGAGTATAAAACTGAAAATACCCGCTAAAGCAACAAAGCTGTGAAAATATTTAACAAATACAAAATTACGGAAGCATGCAATAGTTTTTTTTCTTTCAGGCTTTTATTTTTCCAACATTCAAGCCGCAATTCTTACAAGTAAAAATTTCTGGCTTTATCTAGGAATATTCAACTTTAACCTCGGAATAATTATTTCACTGATTATCGAAATTTTTTACTTTAGAATCTTCTTGTAAAAGTAAAAGTTTCTTACGTTAATCATGGATATTTTAAAATTAATATTGATTATTCTTTGTTAAAGTCAGAAAGTTTTACTTTCAGGAATAACAACTTTAAAATTGGAAATTCCGACTACAGCGTTGTAAAAACCGAGGTTAATTTAAAGAAATTTTTACTTTTGATCTAAAGTTGGAAATTTCGATAATAAAATCTAATGCTTCAAGATTAAAATTCCTGGTTAAAATTAAAAATTTTTACTTTTAGGAATTTCGACTTTTAATGTTGGAATGTTTTCTGACTTCAAAGTCGTAATTCCTAAAAGTAAAAATTTATGATTTTAACCAGGAATATTCAACTTTAAACTCGGAATAATTAATTCAGTGTACTATCGAAATCTTTACTTTAGAATCTTTTTGTAAAAGTAAAAGTTTCTTACGTTAATCACGGATATTTTAAAATTAAAATTGATTATTCTTTGTTAAAGACAGAAGGTTTTACTTTTAGGAATAACAACTTTAAAATTGGAAATTCCGACCACAAAGTTGGAAATACCGAAGTTAATTTACAGAAATTTTTACTTTTACTCTAAAGTTAGAAATTTCGATAGTAAAGTCGAATGCTCCAAAATTAAAATTCTTAGTTAAAATTAAAAATTTTTACTTTTAGAAATTTCGACTTTTAATGTTGGAATGTCTTCTGACTTCAAAGTCGTAATTCCTAAAAGTAAAAATTTATTATTTTAACCAGGAATATTCGACTTTAAACTCGGCATACTTGACTATAATCTAGAAGTTTTTAGTTTTAACCTCGGAATTTCTGACTTTATAGTAGTAATTTCCCAAAGGTAGAAATTTCTTACTTTTATCTTAGAAGTACAACTTTACCGTCGTATTTCTCCGAAGCTAAATTTGTTACTCCTAAAAATAAAAATTTATGACTTTAACTAGGAATATTAGACTTTAAACTCGGGATATTTGACTTTATTGTCTGACTTCAGCGTTGTTACTTCTAATAGTAACAATCTTTGGCTTTAGTTTCAGTATTTTCGGCTTTAATCTAGGAATTTCCAACTTAAGCAAAATTTGTGGTTGGAATTTGTAACTTCAAAATCGTAATTATTAATAGAAAATTTTTAATTTGAATTAAAATCCTTTACATTTAATCTGACGTTCTCGTCTGAATTTCTGACTTCAACGTCATTATTTCTAAAACTTTTGATTCTACTCTCGGAATTTCAAACGTCATTATCGGAATTTCGTACTTTAAAGTCGTAATTTACAAAACTAAAGATTTCTTAAATTAGCCAAGAATATTCAACTGCAGATTCAACTTTAATATCGAAATTTCTGATAATTGTCTGCATTTCTGACTTCAACGTCGTTGTTTCTCAACTTAACAAGTTCTGATTTAATTAATCTCAGAATTTAACTCTCGGAATTTCAAACTTTATTCAACTTTAATCTAGGAACATGCAACTGTTGTCCGAATTTCTGACTTCAGGTTGTTATTTCTAAATTATGCGGCTTCATTCTCGAAATTTCACTTTTTACTATCGAAATTTTGTATACTAAAGTCGTAATTAATAAAATTAAAAATTCCTAATTTTAGCGAGAAATATTCAACTTTAATCTCGAAATTTCTGAAAATTGTCTGCATTTCTGACTTCAACGTTGTTGTGTCTCAACTTAACAATTTCTGATTTAATTACTCTCAGAATTTAACTTCACTCTCAAAATTTCAAACTTTATTCAACTTTAATCTGAGAACATGGGACTGTTGTCCGAATTTCTGACTTCATCGTCGTTATTTCTAAAATTTGCAGCTTCATTCTCGGAATTTCACTTTTTACTATCGAAATTTCGTATACTAAAGTCGTAATTAATAAAATTAAAAATTCCTAATTTTAGCGAGAAATATTCAACTTTAATCTCGAAATTTCTGAAAATTGTCTGCATTTCTGACTTCAACGTTGTTGTGTCTCAACTTAACAATTTCTGATTTAATTACTCTCAGAATTTAACTTCACTCTCAAAATTTCAAACTTTATTCAACTTTAATCTGAGAACATGGGACTGTTGTCCGAATTTCTGACTTCATCGTCGTTATTTCTAAAATTTGCAGCTTCATTCTCGGAATTTCACTTTTTACTATCGAAATTTCGTATACTAAAGTCGTAATTAATAAAATTAAAAATTCCTAATTTTAGCGAGAAATATTCAACTTTAATCTCGAAATTTCTGAAAATTGTCTGCATTTCTGACTTCAACGTTGTTGTGTCTCAACTTAACAATTTCTGATTTAATTACTCTCAGAATTTAACTTCACTCTCAAAATTTCAAACTTTATTCAACTTTAATCTGAGAACATGGGACTGTTGTCCGAATTTCTGACTTCATCGTCGTTATTTCTAAAATTTGCAGCTTCATTCTCGGAATTTCGGTTTTTATTATCGAAATTTCGTATACTAAAGTCGTAATTTATTTTTAATTCAAAATTTCTAATTTTAGCGAAGAATATTCAACTTTAATCTCGGAATATCTGATTATTGTCTGCATTTCTGACTTTCACATCGTTATTTCCCAAAGTAACAATTTCCGACTTTAAAGTCGTAATTAATAAAATTAAAAATTCCTAATTTTAGCGAGGAATATTCAACTTCAATCTCGAAATTTCTGAAAATTGTCTGCATTTCTGACTTCAACGTTGTTGTGTCTCAACTTAACAATTTCTGATTTAATTAATCTCAGAATTTAACTCTCGGAATTTCAAACTTTATTCAACTTTAATCTGAGAACATGGGACTGTTGTCCGAATTTCTGACTTCATCGTCGTTATTTCTAAAATTTGCAGCTTCATTCTCGGAATTTCGGTTTTTACTATCGAAATTTCGTATACTAAAGTCGTAATTAATAAAATTAAAAATTCCTAATTTTAGCGAGGAATATTCAACTTCAATCTCGAAATTTCTGAAAATTGTCTGCATTTCTGACTTCAACGTTGTTGTGTCTCAACTTAACAATTTCTGATTTAATTAATCTCAGAATTTAACTCTCGGAATTTCAAACTTTATTCAACTTTAATCTGAGAACATGGGACTGTTGTCCGAATTTCTGACTTCATCGTCGTTATTTCTAAAATTTGCAGCTTCATTCTCGGAATTTCGGTTTTTACTATCGAAATTTCGTATACTAAAGTCGTAATTAATAAAATTAAAAATTCCTAATTTTAGCGAGGAATATTCAACTTTAATCTCGAAATTTCTGAAAATTGTCTGCATTTCTGACTTCAACGTTGTTGTGTCTCAACTTAACAATTTCTGATTTAATTACTCTCAGAATTTAACTTCACTCTCAAAATTTGAAACTTTATTCAACTTTAATCTGAGAACATGGGACTGTTGTCCGAATTTCTGACTTCATCGTCGTTATTTCTAAAATTTGCAGCTTCATTCTCGGAATTTCGGTTTTTACTATCGAAATTTCGTATGCTAAAGTCGTAATTAATAAAATTAAAAATTCCTAATTTTAGCGAGAAATATTCAACTTCAATCTCGAAATTTCTGAAAATTGTCTGCATTTTTGACTTCAACGTCGTTGTTTCTCAACTTAACAATTTCTGATTTAATTAATCTCAGAATTTAACTTTCGGAATTTCAAACTTTATTCAACTTTAATCTGAGAACATGGGACTGTTGTCCGAATTTCTGACTTCATCGTCGTTATTTCTAAAATTTGCAGCTTCATTCTCGGAATTTCGCTTTTTACTATCGAAATTTCGTATACTAAAGTCGTAATTTATATTTAATTAAAAATTTCTAATTTTAGCGAAGAATATTAAACTTTAATCTCGGAAGATCTGACCATTGTCTGCATTTCTGGCTTTCACATCATTATTTTCCAAAGTAACAATTTCCGACTTTAAAGCCGTAACTACTAAAAGTAAAAATTTCTTATTTCCATCCTGAAATTTTACTTTAATTTGGAAAGTTTATGGTAGAAATTTCTGACGCTAAAGTCGCATTCCTGAAAGTAAAAATTTTTGCGATTACACAGAAATATTTAACTGTAGTGGTGGTTATTTCTAAAAATAACAATTTCTGGCTTTAATTTTCCATTTTGCGATTTTAATCTCCCTGCAACTTTGTAGTCGGAATTTCCAACATTAAGCTCGTAGTTGCTAAAAGTAAAAGTTTCTGACTTTATTCAATAATATTCAATGTTAATTTTAAATGTTTAACTTGAATTTCTGCTTCAACGTGGACATTTCCAAATTTATAATATCTCAATTCTTGACAGTAAAAATTTCCGATTATCAACTGGAATTCTTCAAATTTAACCTCGGAATTTCTGACTTTAAAGCCAATATTTGTTACTTTAATCTTAAATCTTTAAGTGTTTGCTAGGAATTTCCGATTTTAGAATAGTAATTCGTAAAAGCAGGAATTTAGCTTACTTTAACCAGTTTAATGCGAAATATCCGACTTCACTACTTGCATTTCTCACTTTAATCTGATTTTCAAATTAAATCTAGGAATTTTCCGACTTTAAAATGTCTGCAGTTTCGACTGCGGCATTGTAATTTCAAAGTATACATTTTTTAGCTTCAGTCTCGAAATATCAAACTTCAGTATCGGAATTCCGGAATTTCAAATATATAAAATTCTGACTTTAACATCGTAATTCATAAAAATTAATTTTTCTGACTTAAATTGCAATATTGAAAGTTTGCAATTCAAAAATGTTAGTTTTTTTTTTATTTTTACGTCGTTATTTCTAAACATAAAATATTCCCACTTTAATCTGTAGATGTTTTGACTTTCACCTTAAAATTTCCGACTTTAAAATGTAGAAAGTTTGACTTTAGGATCATAATTCCTTTAAATAAATTTGACTGTAATCTCAAATTTTAATCTAAAATTTTTAAATTTCCTACTCTTTCTTGGATTTTTCTATTCATCCTACCAAATTAGTAAAATAAGCGAGAAATGCAAAACTGTCGAAAAAACTGTACCTAAACTGATCCTAAACGTTTTTCTTTTTCCCAGAAAATTTACAATAAATTAAAAAGACGCGCTTTTGCACTTATTCCGAAATCATTCAAATTAATTTTCTATTAACCATTAATTGAACGTCTGCATGTGAAATGGGAAAATTAACACGAAACAGAATATTTAGGGTGTCCAAATTCCTGCCACTGACAGACTTAACCAAATTACTAACAGTTTTCGTATAAATCATCAAAGTAATTTTCAAATTTTACCCCAAACTTCTTCATAATACCATTGGTATTTACAAAACGGGAAATCTATTTTCCGGCACATACCCCAGAATTTCCAGCAAATAAAAGCTCGATTCTAAAGCTCGACTAAAAAGCCCGGGTCCCGCAAGTGTCTCCGCTCTCACCCTAATCTAATACATATCAGCAGGAAAGTGTCCAGCTGTCGTAGACTCCCCTGTCCTGCTAGGTTTGTCACCTCCTGCTGATACCAACTGCTGCAGACGTTAATTAATATATACTCGCAGGAAACGTAATTATTTTCCTGCAAAAGGGATTTTGCAGTCATGGCGCGTTTCAGAGTTTTGTTTTATTCTCTAGAGCATAGAATGCACTAAAACGTAATTTTATTTTATTTTTTGTTGAAAATTTATACCCAAAATGGTGTATAAATCAATGTGGTTTTGGAAAAGCTAAAAATAATTGTCGGTTCTAGACAAAACACTGCCCAAGACCTACGTTAAAGTATAGGAACAGGATTATTTTGAAATAGAACGCTAAGAGAAACGAGGGAAATAAATAAAACTAAAGCCCCTAAATAAGACGTACGTGTTTGCGGCCCAATCTAGTGGCACTTTCAAGTTGTTCGTGCAACAGGTTTGAAAGAATCCGCCATAATTTGCTTTACATTTTCTTTCAAGACACACAACTCTGAGAAAGTTAAAATTGAATATTTAAAATCCAATAATATACCGCAACAGATTTTTTTAATATAAATATCATGAACTTTGCTAGAAAATAACATGTGTTCGAATTCAAGTTCGATTAAAACTGAACGCAAATATTGTGTGTTTCCCTTTAAAATTTAAAATATATTTCGTAACATATTGCAATTCTTTAAGCACACTCGCAATATACATTCAAACAGCGCTTAAGTCAGGAGAACTTGCTGGCCATTAAGTTCCATCAGAAACCCCAATTCCAGAGTTTTTTTAAATTGCTGGCAAACATTCGTAAAATGCATGGGGCGTTGTCATGACAATAACAAACTTCTGGCACGTTGATAACATATCCAGGATCTGTCAGGGATGGGGTAATATTTTGTTACAGAACTAGTTGCCGATAATACAAAAGCGATTGGAAAACATGCAAAATTGAAAATGTGTTCAGTAGCAACAGCACTTCTTGATTATATACTACCTTCCATCTTACTATATTGATGTTATATCCCCCTCCCAAGCAATTTATACTATAATATATTATAAATAATCTGACTTTGAAAAGATTCAGATTGGGAGTTTAGAAATTAAATTGTTACAATTATAATCAAGAATATATTGGACAAACTAGACGATCTTTCTAAGTTTAATAATGTTCAATGCGACGGGAGACTTATGACAGAAAAAAAAATGTCCCTTTACTCACTTGTTTTAGACCTTGGTTCTCTTGGACCATCAACAGTTACCTTGATGGCTTTATTATAAGTAGCTACTTGGGGAGGCGTTGTGGAAACCATTATCGTTAATGTGAAGCTTTTACCTGAAAAAATAAAAACAAGCTGTTGTAGATACAAAAACAAACTAGTCATTAGTTGTTGAAAACTTTTCATAATGATTTTTTTTTAAATTTGTTTTAAGATCTTCAGAAAATCGTCAGAAATAAAAAAATACTGAAATTGTTCAAACAAATATCGAAAATATTTTGCCATAGGTGCACAATAATAATAATGAATGCTTAATTGAAGTGAGAAACAATGACATGGTTTTCTGCAGTCTTTAAATATCTTAGAAGAAAAGCACCATTTACACATAAGGAATTGAAATAAAGTACATTATTTAAAACAATGTACAGTATCTTAAATAAAACTGAGGTTTTCATCGAGCAATTGAAAAATCTTCAAATATACGTTTAAAAAGTCTTTTGTACCCTTTAACGACGGGTTTTAATTTTAAAGATAATAAAATAGCAAAAACATTGTACCTATTAGTGTACATGCAATATAAAACTCAACCGGCAATAGCAGCGACTCCAAGTTGGAACCCCGTGGAACCCCAAACATGCATTTGTTATCTGTCATAAAATATTATATGATAAATTAAATTGTCTGTACTTCTTTAGGAAGAGCTGTTTACTAGGTGTTAAATTAAAAAACAAATAATTGTAACTATTAAACAATATATGTAATTTCAAATTTTATCGGAAATAGCACCGGTCCTATATCTGAACCCTGGGGTAGGTTTTCTTATCAAATTAAATTATTTACACTCTTTTAAACGAAGCTGTTTGTTTTGGTATAAAATAAATAAACAAATTAAACAAGATATTTACTAACAAATTTGATTAGAAATAGCGCTGGTCCTATATCTGTCCCCGAGGAGCCCCATAAACATTTTTTTCATTAAATTAGATTTTCTGCACTACGGTGAAAAGAGCTGTTTACTTGAGTGTTATACTAATAAACAAAACATTGTAACTATTAGACAAACTATTATGTAATGTCGAATTCGGTCGGACATAGCACCGGTCCTGTTTGAACCCCGAAGAGCTCTATAGGTAGTTTTTCTTATTAAATTAATTTTTCTACATGCCCGTGAAAATAACTGTTTACTTAAGTGTTACATCAGTAAATAAAATATTTTAACTATTGGACCAGATATTATGTATGTTCGATCAAACACAGCACCGGACCTATGTTTGAACCCTAAAGGTATTTTTTCTTATAAAGTTAAATTTTTTACACTCTTTTAAGAAGAGCTGTTTACTTAAGTGTTATATCAGTAAACAAAATTGTAACTATTAGACAAGCTATGCAATGTCTAATTCGATCGGAAATAGCACCGGTCTTGTCTGAACCCTGAGGAGCTCCATAGGTATTTTTTCTTTAAGAAGAGTCGTTTACTTAAATGTTAGTAAAAAAAATTACCTATTATCTAGAATATGCAATATCAAAGTCTATCGGATATTTCACCAGTCCTGTATTCAAACCCTGTGGAGCCCCACATTTAAATAACGTATTTTTTAATAAATTTATTTTTGATTAAATTTAATTTTCTGTGCCTCTTTAGAGAAACCTATTTTCTTAGGTGTTTAATAAATTTTAAAAAATGTGCAATTTCTAATATCAAATTCGATTCAAAATAGCAGTGGTCGTATGGTTGAACACTGACAAGCCCCATAGGCTTCTCTTATCAAATGCTATATGATCAAATTAAATTGCCTACATTCCTTAATAATAGCTGTTAACTTTAAATTTTAAAGGTATTACATTTGTTGAAAAATTTGTTATAATTAACGCATACGGTGTATCAAACTGAACTGGTAATAGCACCGGTCCTATTTCTAACGCCTGAGAAGACTTACGCATACTTTTTTAATGAAATGTTATATTATTAAATTTAAACTTCTACATTTCTTAATATTAGGTGCTAACTTGAAAAGTGTTAAATTAGTAAACAATCTGTAATAATGAGCGCATAAGTCACAACAAACACAATCGCAAATGACACCACCGGTCCTATGTCTGAACACTGTATATTTTTTTAATGAAATGTTATAAATTAAATTTAATATTCTGAATTTCTAAGTGTTAGCTGTTAACTTGAATGGTGTTTAATTAGCGACATATCGATAATCATTCGCGTATACATCAAATCAAACTTAATCGGAACTGGCCGGTCCTATGTCTCAACCCCGTGGAGCCCCAATCATAAGTATTTTTTAATGAAATGTTATATGAACAAATTCAATTTTCCACATTTGTTAATGATGGTTGTTAAATT
Organism: Ctenicera cuprea; assembly: GCA_958336395.1. Lineage (NCBI taxonomy): Eukaryota > Metazoa > Arthropoda > Insecta > Coleoptera > Elateridae > Ctenicera > Ctenicera cuprea. Next base: position 4,066,997 of record OY284489.1, on the reverse strand, counting down.
GGTAAAATTTGTAATTATTAACGTATATGTGGTATAAAACTCAATTGTAAATAGTACCGGTTCTATGGCTAAACCCTGTGGATTGTGGAACCCCATACGTATTTTCGTATACAAATGTTATACGATTAAATTAAATCTTCTGCATTCTTTAATAATAGCTGTTAACTTTAAGGGTGTTAAGCGCCTATGTCGTATCGAATTCAGGTCTCAACTGGAAATAGCACCGGTCCTATGTCCTAACCCTTTAGAACCCCATGGGTAAATTGCTGTTTTTGTTGTCAAATTTTATACTGACATCTTCATTAAGTGTTTAAGATTTTATTAGCACTGCCTTTCACGAGTATACAGGGTGTTTCACGGTAACCGCTCAAAGAGAATAACTTTTGTGTTGGTATGTATATCCAGAAAAATGAATATATAATTTGTATGGTGGAGTGGGTGCTTTTTGTGAACACAGCTAATATTTTTATAGAACCTCCGGTTTAAGCAATCCGCCATACGCATTATATTAGTAAGGTTTTTCGGTTACTTTACAAATGTAGAAGTTATAGTTTTCGTGACCACCTGAGTGGTCATCGTGAAACACCCTGTATACAGGTTTTTCCAAAAGAAAGACAGCGATTGTCAATTTTTGATTATTTTTTCTTGTCTTTTTACACTGAAAATAAATTTCTGACGATGAGGGCAAGAGAAAGTGTACTTTTTCGACCCTTTTATACATCTAAGTTTCACATTTTGAAACAGATTCGTATTTAGAATTGTATCTTGTTCAAAAGACAAGGAAAACTGAATTTTTAAACGTACCACCCAACATCAAGTGCTTAGTTATTGAAATTAATAAAAAGAGCGCTGCAAGACGTTCTAAATGAAAGAATTGTGACAGATTGAGTTCTGTTTTCTAGCAATTGTGATAATTCTATCCGTTTGAATCATTTCTTGTGAGAAACCTTCGTGTTTACTTATTATCGTAATCAGTTCTGGGAGTTCACCTTGCCTCTCTCGATATAAATCGCCCTGTATTGAAAAAAATTCTTTCAACATCCGTAATATGTAAAATTTGCAAAACTTTGCATGAAAATTGGCCAAACTAGTAGGGCTATTAAATATACTAACTCAATCCGCATCTTTGGCATGTGGTATTGGGTCAACCATGAGCGTCAACCACGAGCTAGCGAGCGGGTAGTTAACACTTATATGCGGAATGCCGGAGGTCGCGGGTTAAACGTGGCTAACCGTCGGCCGGGTTGCCTGACCGCGACCCGGTGCCAGCCGCCGCCGGCACCGCGACGCTCGCGTGACGCCCGCCAACATACTCTCTCCTAACTGCCGCCTCTATTGTCTTCCCTCGTTGCAACAAACACTAACATGCACACGGTTATGAAATTCACACGCAATTTTGCTTCGAATTGGGGCTGGATGGATGAATTCGTGATTATTTGACGTTTTTGGGGTAAATCCGTACTGTGCGGAATTTAGCGGTCTTGTGGTTGTTTCTGTAATATTTTTAGATCTTAGCTGTTAAGTCGAACTTAACTGAATTATTTCATAAAATTGCTAGGTGACGATGCGTTAAAATATAAACAAATTTTAATAAATAATTAAAACAGCAAAACGGATGAAACACATCGTTAAAAATGTTCCAGATTTTACAAATTGTTTTACCCCGTTTGTTGACAAACTGCAATAATTTTAATTTAAAAAAATTGCCGAAGCGTTAAAAAATCAGATTTAACAAAAAATGTCAAACTACAACCCATCCCGAGTTTTACAGATTTAAAAATATAAATTAAATTGTGTGGCCAGCGGACGCCATTTTAGAGCTAAGATTTTTGCAGAGATAATCAGAAAATTAGAAAACATACGAAAATATAATTCATCTTAAGCTTTATAGGTTTACACAATTTGCGATATATCTTAAAAATTCAATTGATGTAAACGAGGTGATAGAATCAAAATTTTCTAAATAATATCGCGGTCGCCATTTTGTAGCTAAAACGCTTAGAACAAAATTAGTGCATTGTAGAAAATTCCAAGTTATAACACAATGCACAACAAATGGTGAGATATTAATAAATAATGTTTTGAAAATTTCCAAAATTTTAAATCGAAATCCCTATGGCAATTTTTAGGTTTTCGAAAATAATAAATACAGACTTTTTTAGAAACTATGAAAGACTCTTAACAGTCTAAAGTTGAAGCTAATCTAAAAATTTGTTTTTGCAAAAATTCTAATATTTTAGAAAGAAACCGTTTCAGGTTTTCAAAAATAAATTCAATATCTACAGAGCAATTTAACAATTTAGGTTGTAGATCTTATTTCACTATCACTCATGAGCAGTTTGGCTTAATTAGGAATGTATTATCGTCCCCACTGTATTAAATAAATAGGTATAAACTTTAACTTCCGTTTCCAGTTTAGAACTTTATTAAGTTTAATTTGTAGACAGTGGCGTAGGTACCATGGAAGCAAACTCTAAAGTTAAGCTAATCTGCCAACGTTCTTTTTTAAGTAAACATGAGTTAAAATTAAAATTCTTAAAAAATCAAACCGCCCGCCATTTTGAAATTAGAAAAATTACAGAGGAGAAAATATTACTATAAAAATGAAAATAAAAAAATGAGCGAATCACTTCAGCTGGACTTTCGTATACTTTAGAAATTGTTATGTATCATATTTTCAAAAGTATTTTTTATCAACTTTCCCCTCCTCGTCATGGATTTTTTGCAATTAATTAATCTATAAATAATGCTGCACTTACAAAATAAGTTGTAGATCTTATTTCACTATCATTCATGAGCAGTTTGTGTTGAATGTATTATCGTCCCCAGTGTATTAAATAAACGGGTGTAAGGTGTAACTGTTTTCAGTTTAGAATTTTTTTATGTTTATTGGGTAGACAGTGGCGTAGGGACCGAGAAGACAGCTACCCCCTCCCGTAATAGAGTATTTTTTAGCTCCCTCCCCATCGCTAGAGAGGGCTAGTGGTCTTGCCAACCAACCGTATTAATTAAAAATTCAGTTCAGATAAGGCATATTTTAATTTTTTAAAGCATGTTATCGAAATTTCACGATTTGTTTGAGAATCAATATAAAGCTTTTTTTGGTACATTTCATGCCCATCTGCTAACTTGTTTTTGTACAAACGGACATTAAAATTTTCAACAAATCCTAACATTCCTCAAATATTTATGTTTCGTGGAATATTTCAAATTATAGCCAATCCTGATCTCCTTTGGCTTACAAAATTTGAAACAAACTACATGGTCCGTTATATATTGAGACTTTCGCGGTTTCTCGAACTGTCGATATTACAATTTACTTTCAGCTTAGACCGCGTCGTCATTTGGGAATTAAAAAATAATTTTTCTATAGTATAATAATTTTAGAAAAGAAAATCGCTACGGTCGTTTTTAAATTTTTCGAAAATAATTACACACTATTTTCTAATGCTTAAGAGCCATTGATTAACTAAAGTTGCTGCAAACGTGGCAACGCGTTTTTGATTGAACGGGATGATGAATCAACATTTTCCAAAATATCTTGGAAACTAACATATCAAGGCTAGAAAATTTAATGGAAAAAAATAGAGCATTGGGAAAAAACGTCGAATTATAGCCCTTTCTAAGATTTATTGGCTTACAGAACTTAAAAAAAGTTATTACCGATTATATTTTCAAAAGAATTTCTGCATCAAACGTTTTACGCGTCAACGGTGACCATAAAATCGCACTAGTTTTACCACTCGGAAGCGCACACATTATATAGTCACTGGAACGATCACCTGCTAACCGATTAATTTATAGGTCATTATTCAATAGCTATTTACGACAGATAACGGGTCATAAATTAAAACGATTTTAGTTATAACAGGTTACAATCTAAAATTGGTCATAACCGACAAGCGGTCATAATAGATAACCGGTCATCACCAACAACCGATAAACGATCAAAAGCAACAACCGGTCATAGCCGATAACCAGTCATAACCGACAGCGGTCATAATCGATAAAAAGTCATTACCGATAACCGGTTATAAAAGGTCATAACTGATAACTAGTCATAACCGACACGCGGTCATAATCAATAACCGGTCATAACCAAAAACCGATAACAAATCATAAACAGTCGGTGATCATATCTGATAACCAGGCATAACCGACAGCGGTTATAATCGATAAGAAGTCATTGCCGATAACAGATCGTAACCGCTCATATTCGATAAACGGTCATTAGCAATAACAGGTCATGTGCAATAATAACCAGTAACAACCAGCAAACAGTCATAATCGATAACAGGTCATTACCGGTAACCGCCATAACTGGTTATAATCAATAGCTGGTCATAACTGATAACTAGTCATAACCAACAAGCGGTAAATCGATTATTACCGCTTAGCAAGTCATAGGCGATAACCAGTCACAACCAGCTAGGGGTCATAATCGATAACCGGACATTACCCACAACTGATCACAACTGATAACGGGTCATAGGAAAAAAACGATTACAATTGATAATCAGTTATAGTTAACAAGCGGTAATAATCGATATTGTGTCAATAACGAGAACTGTTCATGACCGATAACCGGTCATAAGTAATAATCGGTCATAAACGATAACCGGTCATAATAGTCCGATTAGAATAACCGATGAAGCTCGTTTGTTTCGGAAACCGGTTACGATTTCGAGTAATCAGTTATTATATAAAAAAAAATTAAAAACCTGAATCATTACTTCTCTATACCGAAAGTATAGTAAAAATAAGTAAAAATTAAACTGCGTGGTATAAGTTCTTATAAAGCAATAGTAGACGGTTTTTCACTTGTAAAAAACGTTTACATACTATAATATGGAATTAAAAAAACAATTACGTAGCATATGCTGCACTCCTGTGGGGCTGCTTAACATCCTAAAGTTAATGCTCATCCCCTAACTTGTTTTTATGCAAACGGGCAATACATTTTCAAGAAATCGTAGTATCCGCCATTTTAAAGCTCAGTTTTGAAACTTTTCAAAATGCTCGAGTAGAAATTATTGCGGCGGCATTTAGAAAAATAATTACACATCATAATATTCTTAATTTTAAGGGGTTATTCAATAATCTAGAATTGATGTAGAAATCTCAACGCGCTTTTGACTAGATCGGTGTTGGAGTCAAAATTTCAAAAAACTTATTTAAACACTCAATTGCAAACAAAGTAAATTCCAAAAAAAAACAATTGATTTGGCTAAGCGTCTTCTATTAAACTCTCTTAAAATTCGTTATGGAAAAAATTATACAAAACAAACTTCTACAACGGTTTCTTAAAATTTTCTGAATCAGATGAATTTTTTCAATTGTCGTTTTTCGAGACTCAAATCGTGTATTTCCGTCAAAATCTCACAATTTCAATCCGCGGTTTAGAACTGCAGTTACAGTTAGTTAGCGAAACCAAATTAAAAACAACATAGTGGGTGTTAATGCCCCCGTATTCGAATCCGGATCCTCTCGTGTAAAATTAAAAAAAGCCTCAATAATTCAAAACTCGCCAAATATAAATTACATTAATTATCCGAGAAGTAGGAAAAATTCAGAAAGGCTTTGTCAGAACGTAATCGCCAAACCAAACAGCGTTCAAAAGCAAAGCCAAAGTTCAAACAAAGCCCAACCAATAATCCCCTGGTCCAATAGCCACGCATAACTCGGTTCACAATGTAAGAGCAATCGATTACACACACTTTGTAGCGTTTTGAATTTATTCACTGTCTGCCGTAACGTTCCCCGTCGCGGAATCGCGTTTGTTGAGGGTGGCGGTTCAGAGTAGGGCGGTCGCGTCGGTTTTTAAACGACCGCTCCCCGTCATTGTGGCACGCACTCGAATGTAGGTGAGGTTTAGTGAAAAATGCACACTACTTGATGTGTTTAACCCTGCCATTAGGGTTTGTGTGATACCTCAAATACACCACCGTGTTCAGGCTCGTTTTAATTCATCGATTTTTGTACCTTTTATATCTATCTAATCGAGGTTTTTTTATAAGCCCGTCTAATTTCATTATTTTCCTTTTTTTCGTCACGCACAACTTTATTTTAAAATTGCTTTTCTAATTGTAAACACCCTACACTGAGTTGTAAAACTAGTTGGAGAAGGAAAACTAATTCGTTATATCTACCTTACGATAGACAGTGGTAGTTCAAAAATCATAACAACATTAAAAGTAGTTCAAATAAACCACACTATTAATGATAGTTCGAAAACAAATGAAATAGTTCAACACGAAAAAATAGTTTAACATCAAAATTTCAAAAAATTTTCTAATTAGTAATCGCAGAAAGCACCAAACGCTAATTATAGAAAGTAATTACTGCTAGATACAAAATAAGTATAAATTAGTGCTAATTTGAAATGGTAATTCAATTTAAAATCAAAGGTAAATAACAGGAAAATGACGTTAGAAAATTAGATAATATTAATTTGCAATTAAGTAATTTTTAGAAAGATAATATTAATTAATGCAGTTTAAATTACTTAACTATTTACAGTAAACGATACCTTATTATTTAATTATTATATTATTAATAAAATCTGAGTAGTTATTAAATTAGTAAATAAAATCATTCAAAATCGGAAATTATACAAGGCGCATATTCGTTTACACAGCAGACCACTACAGTTTTCAATGAGGATAAGCAAATTAAAGTATTAAATGCGAATCACTTCCATCTGTCTCAACGTTTAGTGGTGAGGATTACCACTACTGAAACCCACATATTTACGTGTCGATTATATAAGGGGTATCTTCGTTTGTATAGCAGAACGTTATAGTTTTCAATGCAAATAAGAAAATTCAGGTATTAAATACGAAACCTTCCCACCGGTGCAATAAAAAAAGGTGTTTTTATAGCATTTTTAACCTAAACATTTTGACTAATAAGCAGGTTCTAGGGTAACCGATAAAGCGAACCCTGCCGTGTGTGCGTCTTTGTGTACACTTTACAGTTCAGACTCCTTAACTTAACGCAGAAAACCCAAATTTGGCGCAAAGATAGATTGGTAATTGCAATAGTATGACACAGCAAGGAAATGAGGTTGGTCCGCCAAAAAAAAGGGGAAAGGGGGTTGCTCTATGTCAAAACAGACGTGCTCGAAAAAGAACCGAAAATTTGATTTTACGCATGTCGAATAGCCGATCTGCGCAAACGCGATCTCCTTTTCATCCCCACCATCGAAACCTTTGTTTTATCAAAAATTTCGGTTTCAAAATCGGTATGAGCATGTTAAATGGCAACTTTCTGTTGAGAAAACACCACTGGGAGGTTTCTTTTTGCTCTTTTGCCTGAACAGATAAATTGAGTACCTATAATCGCCAAAAAAACTCCAAATTTTTTTCTAATTTTAAAAATTTCTTCACTTTATTAATAAAATTCCATAAAATTATTAATTTCAATAATTTTATAAAAGTGTTCGCAAGTTTTTTAAATTTTAAACATTATTTAAAAACTTTTTAAAATTATTAAATTTTCCGAAGGTTGTCAGAATTTTTATATTTTATTTTTAATTTCAAAAATTTTAAAACATTTTTAACACAAATTTTACAAATGCTTACAGTTTCCTGAGATTTCCACAATTTCGAAATTTATTTTCTGAATTTTCGAAATTTTTAATAATTTTCGAGTTTCAACAATTTTAAATATAAAATAATTTTTAATATGTCTAAAAAATTTTCAAAACTCAAAATATACATATTCAAAATGTTTCATAACTTACAAAAAATTCAAAATTTGTTAACGTTTTAAAATTTTCATAATTTTCTATTTCATAATTTAAAAAAATTTATAGTCACCAACAATATAAGAAAAATTTAAAAAAGCAAAACTTATATCCGGTATAAAATATATTCGAAATTTTGTCGATAATTTTAAAAATATTCTAAATTTCCATAAAATTTACGAATCAAAAAATTGTCAATAATTTCCATAAATGCGAGGTAGGTCCTGTGGTGGTTGCCCAACAGCTTTTTTAAAAATATAATTAAAATTATTTATAAGTTCGAGCTTATTTACAATAAATTGTAATTTATATTCCTGAAATCTAAATTGAAGCAAATAAATTAGGCCAAACAGCTAATAAGGGTCAAAACGTTGGAAGAGTGGGTAATAATTAATTATTAGTATTCATAGTTAAAATTCGATAATTATTCAGAATCAACATTCAAAATATTAAATAATTAATGATAATTAAAACCAGAAATCTAATTCAGTTCAGCTGATAAATTAGCTAATTATTTTTAATGTTACCGGCGAATTGTTTCACGGAAATACGATTTATGTTTGTATTTTAAACAAATCAAATAATTTGATGTAGCATGAAACAAAAAACGCGAAAAAACCTCAAAAAAAGCCAAAATTTTAAATAATCCAACGCGCAAAGTTCAATAATAGAGGGTCGGTTTGTTTTGTCAACATTTTGTACGCGTTTATAATCCAGTTTCCCGATCAATGTTTTAGCTTCATACATAGTTACAGGGCCTAGTGTAGTGTGCAGAGGGACAATATGATGCAGGCACGTTTTTGGAAGGGGATGAATATTAACCTAACACGCGTTGAGGGCTGTAACATATTTATCATAGCATCTGTTCCACCTACACTATAGTTGAGATTGATTAAATTATTATCCATCAAGGTGTTTGTTTACACCCAAATTCCCCAGCCCACTTGAGTCTTATAAATCAAAAGAGTAAAAAAAAAAGTACAATTCAAAGCACCAAAACGTTGATGTCTGGTAATAAATGAGTTCATTTGTAAATAATGCAGAGATAATCTCGAAATCCAACTACCTTGAGAAGTAATTAACAAGAGAAGGTATTATTCAGATCTTAGATGGCTTTGAATGATCGCCTGCTAATCTTGCGCGTCTCAAGAGAACTTCCACGTTTCTCCACGGCTCGGATTCTCTAATTCTACGAGTGCGAAATTCGGCACAAGCATAATACAATCGTAATTTTTATTAAGCCGAGGGAACAAATTAGGGGGTTTATCGGTAAATGCCAAGAATCAACCCCAGGATTTCTTCAAGCCGACCCTTAAATGTTTTAAATTATCCGAAAATCGCCCGCGAAAATTCCTCGAATATCAGCGAGAAATATTCAACGGTTAATTAATGATGTTCTTGATCATAATTAAGAATTTAAGTAATTCGTTTTCGGTTCATGGTAAATACTTATTATTTTGTAGGAATGTTTCGAGAAGAATGAGGTGAAGTTTGAGTTCGTTATTTAAGTAACGTGCTGTACTGGAAATCGGAAAGATTTTCACGAAATGGTTTGTTTAAAAAATTTTTGTTTTAAATAACTAAATAATCTTGTTTGTAAACTGTTTTTGCTCAACAAAAATAACAAATCATCTTGCGCATGCAGAATTTTCTGTTAGTGCCTCATTTGTCTTTCCAGAATTTATTTATTTCGATATTCACATGTCATCAACTTCACAATTTTAAACCAGAATTCAATCAACCAATCAAATAAAATCTTACAGCGATAATTTGCATTAGTGCAAATTATCGATAATTCAATATTGTTAACGCACAACTGGCAGATCTAAAATAAAAATCTAATTTAATTTGTTAGTTCACAGCACTCCGGTCATCAGACCAATCGCAATGTTCGACTTTACGCTATTTACCAATTAAATCCGAATTACAGCGCAACTTTGCACTAGTGCAAATTATCGCTGCACTTTTTTATTTATTACGTTTGCTGTCATAATTCTGCAAAAACATGTAATATGTCTAAATGTTCTTCAACTCACAACTTTAAATCAGCTTGAAATCCACCTATCAAATAAAACCTACAATTCTACTAATTTGCACTAGTGCATTTTAGCGATAATTCAATATTGTTAACGCATAACTGACAAAGCTAAAATTGAAATTTAATTTAATTTGATAGTTTATAGCACTACATGCCATCAGACCAATCACTAGGGATGCAACGGATATTCGGTTTTTATCCGTTATCCGGCCTATCCGGCCATTTCACCGAATATTCGGCTTGGCCGGATAATATGAATTATCCGGCCGGAGATTTTTCTTCAAGTAAAAGAGATTATGCATGCAATTTGATTTGAAAGTATAGACTAAAATAATTGAAAGTAAGAGAGCAAAAACCCCATGAGCCCAGTATTTTGCAGATCTGCATAAAATTACTAAATTTATATTATTGAGATCAGCATTTATGCGAGTTAAAAATTTGAAATGATTTGAAACAACATAAATAAGTATTATTTATTAAAATCACGAAGTAATATATAACATAAGGAAGATGCATGAACCGCTTGTTGCTATGATGTGCAGGTCTCAATTTTGCAGTACATGTGAAAGAGAGATCCGAGACAAGGAACCTATAAAAAGTACTCAATCGTCAATATTTTATTTTAAATGTCGACAAAGACCGTATATTATGTTAGGTTTAGTCAGTTGATTTCTCGTACTGTGTCGGATCTATCAAAACAGAACATATTATAGTTTTAACCATTGTTAAAAAATTATTAATTTTTGTAATTACAGTCAAATTCGTTGACAGATTTCAAATCTTAATTGTGAAAAAAATGACACTATGAGCGCGAATTAGCACATCCTTGAAATAGAACATTTAGTAGTTTCCTTGTCTCTGTGCTCCCTCTCTCTAAAACAGTACAGAATAAGACCATAGGGTTCGTGCATTGCATACTCTTTAAGTGTATATTATGCTCTGTGATTAAAACCTAAATTTTACGGCATTTAAGCTGAAACTACTTCGATAGTAAAAACTATGCCGGATAATCCGGTATCCGGCTATCCGGCTGAGCAACCGGATACCGAATATCCGTCATTTTGAAAAAGTACTGCTCGCTGCATCCCTACCAATCACAATGTTCTACTTCAATGCTATCTACCAATCAAATCAGAATCACAGCGCAAATTTGCCCTGGTACATATTATCGCTGCACTTTTTTTTATTTATACCGTTGCCGTAGTTGCTGCTTATAGCTGCTACCATAATTCTGCAACAACATGTAATATGTCTGAATGTTCTTCAACTCACAACTTCAAATCAGCTTTCAATCCACTTATCAAATAAAATCTACAGCGATAATTTGCCCTAGTACATCTTATCAATAATTTAATATTGTTAACGTACAATTAACAGATCCAAACGTGAAATTTTGTTTAATTTGATAGTTCATAAGACGAAATGCCATCAGACCAATCACAGTGTTTGACTTTAATGCTATTTACCAATCAAATCCGAATTACAGCGCAACTTTGTACTAGTGCAAATTTTCGCTGCACACTTTATTAATTTGTTACGTTTGCTGTCATAATTCTGCAAAATCATGTAAGATGTCTAAATGTTGTTCAACTCACAACTTCAAATCAGCTTGCAAACCACGTATCAAATAAAATCTACAATTCTACTAATTTGCACTAGTGCATTTTATCGATAGATCAATATTTTTAACGCACAACTGACAGATCTAAAATTAAAATTTTATTTACTTTGATAGTTCATAGCACCACATGCCATCAGACCAATCACAATGTTCGACTTTATTGATATCCATAATCAAATCAGAATTACAGCGCAACTTTGCACGAGTGCATATTATCGCTGCAATTTTTTATTTATTACGTCGCCGTGGTAATTGTTTATGATTGCTGTCATAACTCTGCAATCATTTAATTTGTTCGAAAGTTCTTAGGAATATTTCTCAAAATAAATTTCTTGCTTACAAACAAAGAACTGGAGAATTATGACAGCAATCACAAACAATTACGACAGCAACGTTATAAATAACAAATTACAGAGACAATATGCACTAGTGCAAACTATCACTGTAATTTTATTATGATTGGTAAAAAAATTCAAAGTCGAGCATTGTGAATTGTGATTAGTACAATACTAGGTAAAATTGCACTTGGGATATTACTACCTACAGATAATTTACTTACTTGCAAAATAGCGATAATTTAACACTATCAACTTTTCAGAGCGACAATTCTATTTGATCTGATAGATTAAAATTCTACATTTCTTCAGACACTCAATTTGATATTATTTACTTTTATCTAGTAGATCCAGGATTTTATTTAATCTGATAACTATGATCAGACTCTTAACTTTGAAATTTTAAATCCGACAAATCCACAATTAGAATTACAGAGATGCTTGCACTCGCGTATTATCCGACCAATCACAACGCTCTACTTTGAAGTTTTCCACCAATCAAAATAGAATTATAGCGACAATTCACAATAGAGCAAATTATCGACAATTTCATATTGTTAATATACATATCTGACAGATCTAAAATTGGAATTTTGATTAATTTGACACGGATTGTTTAACTATGTATAAATAATTTAATATCGTTAACGTACAACTGGCAGATTTTATTTAACTGAAGTACTTACTATGAGGAGCAATAAATACGAGTGATTTTTGTCACAACAATTACCTAAACAATTGTGGTCAAGTGTAATAATCGAATTTTCAAGCATGTTACATTTTTATTGCAAGATGATGCCAGTAGGCATGAACAATTACTATGACAACGTAGTATATAAAAAATACAGCAACAATTCGAACTAGTGCAAAATATCGTTGCGAAAACTACTAATTCGAGCATTAAATCAATAAAACAAATCAAAATTACCGCGATAATTTGCTTAAGTGCAATTATTGAAGATTTAATTGTATTAACATTCACCTAGCAGATCCAGAATTTTATTTAATCTGCTAGATTACAAATCTACATTTCTCTTAATCACACAAAATAAATTAGCATTACAGCGAATTCGCACTCACACGTCGTTGGACCAATCACAACACTCGTCATTGGAGCCTTCAACCAATCAAACCAGAATTACAGCGATAATTCGCACTAGTGCCAATAATTAATATTTTTTCGTTATTGATATTAGCATATACCCAACTGAACTAAAATTAGAAATTTGATCGTTGAAATATTTCTCTCGTGAAACATATTAAAGAATGTAAGTAGATAATAATAATAACTTGTCATAAATTTCACCAAAAAATTTTTATTGCACAACATGTTTCGTCGATAAAGACATTTTGCTGCATTTCAGTGTACTTGAAAATGTCTTAACCGACGAAACATGTACAATAAAAAGTTTTTAGTGAAATTTGCGACAAGTTATTATTATCATCTACTTACAGATCTAAAATTGAAATTTTAAATAATGCCACACTAAAATTAATTTTAATATTCTACTGGCATTGTAACAGCCAATAGCCTTTTATTTTCAGACTCTTGACCAATTAGATCCTGACTGGCGGCGATAATACTTTTTAGTTAACTTCGGTGTTATATAGATGCTGTATATTCATAGCAACACGTCAACAAAATTGTTATTTTTGCATTTAATAATTAAATAACGCGTTTGCACGTCAGTAAGTAACAAACAACTAAGTTTTGCAATATTTAGTTCATTGACAACTGAATTGTGTAGAAACACGGCAATATCACTCCTCCTTTGGACTCGTGATGTTTCTCAGCAACATCACAATTTTGTTGTCAATGTAGCGACAGAATCATTGATAATTTTTAATTCAATTGTGGTATTGCTGTTGATAACACTCATAACTCATTCAGATTTTCAATATCAAACTTTTTAAATTCAGCGATTAATATTAGTACGAACTATCGACAATTTTTAATTATTAACTTTCACCTGATAGGTCCAGAATTTTATTTGAAGTATTTAAACTCGGAAACTTTTTATTAAAGAATCAAATGTAAATTATAGCGATAATTTGCATTAGTGTAGATTATCAATAATTTAATATTTTTAACCTTCAAGATCTAAAATTGGAATTTGAGTTAACCTGACACTGACGTTAACATGCTAGCATTCATACCTCATCAAACTTTCAACTTAAAACTTTTCAGTTAAACAAATCAAATCAAAATTACAGCGATAACTTGTACAAGTGCAAATAATCGACAGTTTATTGTTATTAACTTTTACTTTGTAGATCCAGAATTTTATTTAATCTGATGGCTCTCATACCTCTCCAGACTCTCAATTTCAAACTCATGATATCAGCTTTCACATCTTATTAGACTCTTAACTTCGAATTTTTAAATGCAAAAAATTATACCAAAATTGCACCTACTAGTGAAATAAATTTGTATTATTAACCCAGCACGTTCATAATTTAATTTAATTTTTCAAGATTAAGGAACTTTCATTTAATGTAATCAAATCAAAATTACAACGATAATTTGTAGAAGAGCAAATTATCGATAATTTAATATTATCAACATACACCTGGCAGAGCCGCAATTTATTTAATTAGTTTGACTTTAGCACAAACGCTTAACTTTTAAGCAATCCAATCAAATAAAAGTTACAGTGATACAATCTGCACTAGTGCAAGTTATCGATAATGCAATATTGTTATCTATTCTACTCCTGGTAGAATCATATTGAATTTTATTTAGTGTGACAGATTATAGCACACGCATGTTATCAGATTCTGAGCTTTTAAGCAAACGAATAATATCAATATTGATCAAATCAAACTGATGCGATATAATTTGCACTAGTGCAAGTTATCGAAAATTTAATATTGTAATCCTACAGCTCGCAGAATCAAAATTGGAATTGTATTTAATGCGACAGATTATAGCATCCAGATGTCATCAGATGTTCAGTTTTCAATCAAATCAAATAAAACTTACGACGATAATCCGCACTAGCACAACTAGTGAAAAACTATAATTTGTGGCTATGGTGAACGTTTACACGAACCTATCACCCCACGCTTTATTTAACATAAAAAATTAATGTTTCTAAAACACGATTTACTAACTAATTAGATTATTAGGTACAACCATATGGTTCAATTCTGGCGTTGCGAATTTTTGTATTAATTTGGTTTCTGAATTTCTATTCAATTAGACAGTTGGTTGGTTGCTGTTATTTTGTTTCAAAAGCACATACAGAAAATTCAAAGAAAAATGATTTTCCAAGATGGAAGTACAAGTTGCGCGTTACTTGTACTGTTGTTTTTTTTATTGTACAAATACAATTTTGTAATTGCAAAACTTAATAGCTCGCACACAACTAAGCCCTTAAGACACATCAGCTGTATTTCTAAAACTTTCTAACTGCAAAAGGCTTACAGCTTTAACGCGTATTTAGTAAAAGTTTTACGTCGGTCGTATAATTGCTTTGTGAGTATAGAATTTATGCTGTAAGTATGCTTCTACAAAAATGTAAAATATGTAACAATGGAACAAGAAGCTCCCGAAAATGTGCTAATTTGATGTGAAAATAATTATTTCGAATTTTCTTTAAAAGTCCGCATTTCCCACATAGCCAAGCATAGCCAGCATTTAAACGCTCATTTTTGAAAATCTACAAAACAAATACCGAACGAATATTAATAGAATTTCTGAATTAAAATGAAAGAAATCTTTCAAAGAGTAGGGATGAACTTTTTCAATTTTCTTTGCCCAAAAAAATAAAAAAAAATAATTTCTTAACATTCCAAAATTCATATTAACATAAGAAACACAGAATTTAAAATCTTTGGCTTTTCCACGTATTAGATAAAATCAAACCTAAATTCGCGTATCAAAAGAAGCTTTAAATCGTATTTAATTACCATTGAGTTCGGTACGTCCAAAAAATGAATTAACATCCCAGTTATCTTTGAAAAGGGAAGAGCAAAAGGAAAAAACAACAAGGGTTGATTTAATTCTCCTGTCGAGGGTAGGTTTTCTAAGTGAGCCCGATTAGAAAAAGCGGATATCCCGTCATTTCGAGGGTTTAATTTATAAAATGACGACAAAAGCGGAGAAATGAAAAGGGTTACGGGTAGACAAACAGCTTATTTCACAGCGGATTAACTTGCATAATCTGTTGACACTTGAGTATTTTCCGCGACAAGTTGGTTTTCCGCGATGAGGAGAAAAGTTTGCCCCGTCCCGTGACAAATTTTTGCCATGCGCAAGCTCGCACCCTCTTATATACGAACGAAACTTTTAAAACTTCGTCCGCCCTTAAAACTTTCTTGGACCCCGCGTTAAAATCTCCGTCTTATTCTCAGAACTTTTGCTTTTCGCTTTTTAATTTACCTCGGCCGCTGCGGCCCACAAATCTCAAGTCGTTGAATTTGGCGACTTGATTTTTCATGACGGCCGTCGAATTCCTCAATTCCGCGCAATAATTCTCGTCGTTTCCAGCCCGGATCGTGACGACGGTTCCGTCACCTATGTCCCCTAGAGCGACCACCTTGAAGGCGACGGGCAGCGTCTTGTTGGACCTCCAGTGCGGCGGGAGGACGGTGCATACGAAAAGCGGGCTTCCGGTGCGTATCAACTCGCCTGGATGCTCCGCGAGGAAGTCGCTCAAAGTCCTCTCGGCCAGTATGTCCGAGGTCATCTTGGTGTAGGTGTCGTTGATGATGCTGGTGCCCTCAGGTGAGGAAGCCGTGCCCGTCGCGGTTTGGGAGGTCACGGTCAGATGCATTCCGGTTGGTCCCCAGTCACCGAACATCAAGTATCAGTTGCATTTAGACTCCGGATTGAAAAAAGGGTTAACCCCGGTTAACCCCGGTTAACCCCGTGGCTTGGTCGGAGAACCTCTTCGGCGGGCATGATGGTCTCGCTCTTGGTCAAAAAATCATAAATCGAGGGGTTGCATGTCACACGCCGCCGACGGTTGCCGAGCAACGGATGACGTAATGTCAACACTTTTTCTGAATGAAAACTTTCACGGGGAGGGGTGAAAAAATTGGACCACACCGCAACGCATTATCACATTAAAATGCGCGCACCGTAGTATACGGGAAAACAGTTGAGGTGCGCGTTTCATGCAAAGCGAATGTATATCGAAAAGATTAGTTTCGTGAATCCGTTGGGATTTAGATGTGTGTGTGTGTGTGACGGGACGGGATGTTGAGGCACAACTGCGGGCCCACACACGCACTGTTTAAACGCAGAATAGGCACGCACGCACTTGGGAGTAAACAAAACAAACTTTCCAATTTAGCGCACTACTTAGATCGTGCCCGGTAAATCTTCTGCAAATTTCGTCGAGACCTCGAATTTTTGAAAGTCACTCAAGTGTTCCTAAATCAGGATTGGCGAGCGGAGTTTTGGCTACTAAACGTTTGTAGGGACATAGCGTTTCCACGCAGTAAACATAGCCCGTGTATATATGACGTGCGCTGCGAAAGAAGTCGCCGGCACCGCCGCTTTCGTCCTCTTCTAGCACCAACCACGTCCTATGGGCTTCTTTCGACGTCTCTCCATGATTAACCATCGTTCACACATCGGCGGGCGTACGTGGCGCGCCGGATTTTCCCACGAGGTCCTGGTGGGGACGAGGACGCGAACACGGAGGTCGGTCGTAGCTTCGTCCCAAATGCAGTAGTACACTCTTGCGCCCTGATAACCCTTTGGTTATCAGGGAGAGTTGAACGGAGACACCCCAATTTGGCCGAAATGGTGGGGAAAGAGACACGAGACCTGTAGATTAAAACAGAAGCTAACATAAAGGGGTACATGTTCGACGAGGAGCGCCGATACCCATCGACGGTTATCAGAGGAGGAGAGCTGAGTTTGTGGTCAAAGTGGGTCGGGCCGCGTGGGTAATAAAGGAGAGAAGTATATAAATTAATGCGGGTTGGAGGAAGAACGGACAAAAAGCGGCCCACATCAGTGGGAGAAAGATGAAGCGCTGGAAAACACGCAGGCGTCACATACGATGAAATGAGATAGGTGTTAAGTAGTACGTTGTTGGATGGCACTGTCATATGTTTGGTTGCTTCCCATCGGCGGTCTCTGGTCTACCCATGGTGTTAGCCTCATCCTTTTAACTCGCCTGAATCGCGGTCGCTTCTTTACACACCTTTATCAAACACCCTTTGCAAACACATTTTTTATAAAAAAATTTCAGCTTTACCTTTCTCATTCACATGTCTGTCGAATTAACAGAAAATACGATTTCTGTGTTGTCGTTGCTTATTAATTCTCTGAGGTTTATCCCTTTTTATCTTCCGATCCTAACAAATTGAAACTAAGGTTTTATTAGCAAATAAATTTGATATTATTAAACAACCCACCTAGCAATCTGGGCAGCGAAATTGTTCTTACCCAACGAAATTTACTTCCATTGTTTCATGAATAGGTACACGGCTGTAAATTAAGCCTGAATTCGAATGGCAATTTTAAAACTGCAGTTAAAATTGCATACAAAGAGGACGAACAAGGGGAAATTAGTTATGTTGGGTGAGTGGTGGTAATTAATTATTTTTCTGGTTCTTATTGCGGAATGGGGATTTACAATTTGCCTCAGAAGACACAAAATTCTAACTAGAACTTTAATTTCAATTTTTAAATTAATTTTAAACATTTATTTTGAAAAGGGAATGACAACGATACTACATTATTAAAGTTGGCTTGGCTAAAGGGTGCGGTTTTATACATAAGGCGACCCATTTTCTTAAGAGAAAAATTGCGTACGTAGGAAAATAATTATTTAATTTGACAATAGCACGTCACCGAATAATTGTAAAATCATATCCGTTGTTTGTAAAAAGGTTATACGTGATCCGGTTCGAGTCCGCATCAGGGTGACTCTGAGTGTGTATGTTAGATAGGGGGAGGGCCATATGATCCTGGCATTTAACGCTCCCGTAAATGTAGAATAAAAAAATCAAATTTTTATAAAAAATATCAAAATTCCATTCAAATTTCAATGTTTTACTCTGTTTTTGGAAAAAACATATTTTTTTGGTGATGATACACAATATATCTACGCATTTAATACCGAAATAAAAATATGATTGCGTCAAAACACAGGAAAGCAATATTAAAATTGTTTAGCAACCATGAAACGACAAAAACACCCAAGTATATTAGGAACTTAGATGTGAACCCGAAACCTTCAGCACGGCAGACGAACACTGTATTAATGTGAGCTATTGCTTCAAACACAATTATAGAAGATTTTGGTCGTTTTCTAATATATCTATTGGAAAATGTTGTAAAATGAGTGCATTCATATTAGGTAATGGTTGGTTACGAGTGCTTGTTAGAAAAAATTTTGGCAACCATGAAACGGTAAAAAAATACGAGAGTTTACAGGAAACTTAGATGTGAATCCCCGACCTTGGGCAGAGGAGACGGACGCACTACTTTTGAGAGCTACTGCTTCATAAAGTTTCAAAATGTTCATAAAATATGTACAGATTCAATAAATAATATTGTTTCTTAAAAAAAATTAAAACAGTAGAAAACTTTTTCCTTAAGTTTAAGATTAATTTCTCAGAAAGTTATGTACTCAATACTTTAGAATAGGAAAGCTTTAGAATATTTTTATGTTATACAATGTGATAGAAAATTAATTCAGGGCGCATATACAGGATGGTTCATAACATGTGAAAAGCACTTTTATGCTAAATTCGGAATCTAAGAAAGTAATAAAAAATGTTCCTATAAACATATAGACAAGAACACGCTTCGTTACGGAGTTACAGCTTCACCTTGTAAACGATAACTTTTGCAGAAGCTGCACTAGAATTTTGAAAAGTTATATTTAAGTCTTACTCACTTAGTTTAGTATTTTTACTAATTTTTGTTTAATTAACTGCACGAGGGGTGTTTCATACAGAGCCCGTCGATACAGCTAGCTGCTTTCTTGGAATCTTGGTTGCTCGACAAGACCAGTTGAGATTCCTCAACCTGGTCACATAATATTTTCTTCTAAATATATTATGACTTTACAATTTCTGAAGTTTTGGTTATAAAATATTATACCCCATACAAAAATACATAAAAAAGTGCTGTTGTTGAAACTTGATAAATCTAACAGTTTTCGATATTTCGATTTAATTTGTGTGAAAAATCAAGTTGCCATGAAAGTCTGAATGTTTCATAAAGATGCAAAAATGGTTTGTACAAAGTTTGACAATTAGTTCTAGACATCAAACCAATACGAAAATGTCTTACAACTATAGGTTCTAAAACACTACGTTACTGAGTTACAGCCTCTGGAATGGTCTACAGTCCGAATTGTTCTGGAGGCTGTAATTCAGAACCCACATTTATAGAAACTGTTTTCATTGTTTTGATGTGTACAACCATGTGGTACCACTTACCTTTAAAGTTTGTGCAAAGTATTTGAGCATTGTTAGAAAGCAGGTAGACCTTTATGGTAACTTGATTTTGCACAGAAAATAGACTAACTATAAACTGTTGGATTTAACTACTATCAGCAAAAGTAGCTTTCTCGTGCATTTTTGTATGGAGAATATCATTTTATAAACTAAAAGTGAAAAAATTGTAAAGATCTAAAAAGTTTAGAAGAAAATATTAGCAATTTTCAAAAAATACTTTATTTACGTAGAGATTCAACACCATATTTATACTTTTCTTTGTACTGACATTCATCTGTCTTACTAACAAAAATCGAGGAGCGGGCGCTGGAGCAGTAGTTAAGATTGTTGACATTGACTCTAACTGCTTCACCAAACGTGTCGAGTTCTATTATCAAAAAATGTCATCCTACGTGTTTGTGTTCGTCTGTGCATATTAAATTGGAGCTAATAACTAGGTGCGGGTTTAAGAAGGGGCTAGGAGGGTTGTAGCCCTTTATATCTATTAATATTTAGCCGAACCATGAATTACTATTTACTCTATAACCGAGCAGGGAAATATTTCTAGATTATAACGACAGAGGCAAAACTTGGAAACAGTCTTACCAAACACGTGGTTAGGTTTAATGGTTGCCTTAAATAGCTAACTGCTAACAAATGTTTGAATTCCTGTCTGAATTCAGAATACACGGACGCTTCTAACTTACCACAGAAAACACCGTAAATAATCAGCCGCTCGGGCCTTGCCTCTCACTTAAGAATATGGCCGATAAAGACAGGGATAACAGTAATTAATAAGTGATTGTCAGCTTCCTATCGCTTGTCGATGCTGCTACATTAAAAAAAAGTTTTGTCTGTGGTGCTATTTCCTGCGCACTTCTGTAAATTACCGACCCCTTCATTACCAAATTTCGGAACCGCCACTGGTAATAACTATAGAAGTTTATGTCTCCATAATGCACATGATATATACAAATAATAATACTCTGTGAGCGAGTAGACAAATTTCTAGAATATAACGACAGGTGCAAACATTGGCAATAGTGTTTTTAAACACATCCTTAGGTTTAATGGTTGCACTAAACAGCTAACTGCTAACAACAGTTAAATCTTTGTTCGAAATCGGAATACACCGACCATTTTTTATTTGTATCGCATTTTTTGCACTTCTAACTTATCAAAGAAAACTTCTTAAATTATTAGCCGCTCAGATCTCTCCTCCCACTTAAAAATAAGGCCGATAAGAGTAGAGATAGCAGTAATTAATAATTGTATCGTCAGCTTCCCATGGCTTATCGATGCTGCCACATTAAAAATGTTCTGTTTGCGACTCTATTTCCTGCGCCCTTCTGTGAATTATAGCCTCTTCCACTATTAAATCCTGGAACCGCCACTGCTAATAACTATAGATGCTTATGTCCTCTCATTGCGTATGAAAAAAAAACAATAATCTATGACCGAGCTGAGAAACATTTTCAGATTTTAACGACAGACGTAAAAATTTGAAATAGTTTTTCTAAACACTTAGGTTTAATGGTTGCCTTAAATAGCTAAATGCTAACAAATGTTTTAATCTCTGTCTGAATTCAGAGAACGCCGACAATTTTAGTTTATGTCACATTTTTCACGCTTTCAACTTACCAAAGACAACACCGTAAATTATCAGCTGGTCGGGCCTCCCCTCCGACTTAAGGATAAGGCCGATAAGATTAAGGATAGCAGTAATAATAAGTATTTCGTCAGCTTTCGTTAAGTTGTCGTTGCTGCTACATTGAAAAATTGTTTCGCTGTGGTTTTAAGTGCTATAATCTTTGACATTTCCAACTTATTGTGAACTATTCTGTATGTTGCGTATTGATTGAGAGTCGCACTGTACCATCTTGCTTATAACAAGGGACATCGTATTGTTATTTAGTTCTAATATAACGTATAACTAATTTATTACGGTCGACGCTGTATATTTCATTTATTAAAAAGCTGTTCAAATAATTGGGAAAGTACAAAAAACCGGCGTACAATTTCACTTTCATTGATTCAGCAAAAAAGCGCGACAGACCGTTATAAAAATGTGCTGTTTATGTTTCACATGTTACACATGCATAAATCCCAACAAATCAAAACTTCAAAACCAAAACTTGGAAAATAAAACAAAAGTAAAGGGAAAACTGAAACAAGCCGGACAACATCTGCGATTTACAAAATGGACCATAATATCCATTCTTCATGACAGTGTAGTGCGGGCCAAATCCACCCTTAAATCAAGGACAAATAAGACTTTAAAGCTGCATTTTTGTGCAGTGTCCACCCTAGCGGTTGTTAGTTTAATTACTAGGGTAAAACGGGAAAATCCTGTGATTGAAATTTATATAGAGCGGCACTCGTGTCTAAAATCGCCCAAAAATCTCCCAAAAAACTATTCTATTAGTGCAAAAAATTTTAAACAAAACTTTCATTAAACGACAACGTTAATAAATGTAAGACAGTTCCAAAAAATTACAGTTCACTTTTAAGGTTTCAGTGAGATGGGGTTAATATACTAAAACCGCTACTTTGTTTCAGGGGTTGGAATCTGAAGTAAAGGGTGGATGTAGCCGGCCACTGTCCAAGGGAGAATATATGAAGCAAGGGTTAAAACATACACTGTTAACGAGAAAGCGCCTCGTTACGACCAAAGTATGGAGAAAGCAAATTTATGTAATTACCCAACCAACAGCCTTGAAGTAGCAGAAAATTAAGTAGCTGGCTGAAATGTTGACGCAATTAAACATAAAATTTTAAAGCTAAATTTTGTGTAGGTATATTATCTACTAGTTTTCTTCCAGTATTGACGATCTTGGAAAAATAAAAATATAAAAAATTTAAAGAAAAAACATTTACAACGTTTCGACTAATTTAAATAGCCATCATCAGGTTAAATCTAAAAACATAAAAATTCGAAAATATAAAATATGGAAAATAGTGACTAAGTTATTATACACAATGTTTCCTAATTTTAAGTACATTGTAATTTTATAAGTATAGATACCGGGTGTAATCGAAAATGTTCCAATTTCAATTTTTTGTTTATTTAACGAATTGCTGATGCAAAAAAAATTGTTAAAATATACTAGTTAAGGTATTTTAAGTTACGTAAAATTTTACTTTGCTTGCAAAAATATTAGAATAAATAGGGTGTACCATCTATATTAGAAACCAGTGATTATTTCCGGTTACACTGGAAGTGCTAAAAATTGTGCTATGCCAGGTGTAAACAAAACTAGAAGCATCTATCTTGTTTGCACAATTTTTGGTCACAAAAATAGAACTTGCAGCTACTACGCAGCTACTACGGAAAGCTTGTTTACTTACTACTTCTGGTTTAACCGGAAATGATATAAAGTTCTTTTTTTAATACTACACATCAAACTTTTTGGTATATCCTGGTAGAGCCTTAAATGATCTTCGCAGTGGTTTTTTCAAATTTGATAATTACAGCACTGGGTGTAATAAACAATTGTAATATACCGTGTGTAAACAAAACTAAGCCCATATTTTCTTCTTTGTACAATTAACAGGTTAAAAATAAAGTTTGGGAATGCGTAACTATTTATAAGACCCACTTTTTGTTATATAGTTATATACCTTAGTTACTTGGTGCCTCTGGTTTAACCGGAAATAGCGCCAGCTTCATTTTTTTAAATGGTATTCTACAAAAGTTCTAAGACATTCTGAAATTTAAAATTGTTTGATAAACACCGGAAGTGATAAAACATTGTAATATACCAGGCGTTTTAAAGTTAAAAAAATTAAGTTTGGGATGTTTGATTATTCATCAAAACTCATGTACTTAGCTCTTCCGGTTTAATCGGAAATGACATCAACTTGTTCCATTAAATAGGATTCAGTAAAAATTTTTTCAGATTCTGGTAGAGCTTTAAATGATCTTTAAACTCAAAATTGATCAATAAACACCGGAAGTCCTAAAACCGAATATAAGTCGCCATTTACCTGGCATTTCCTGTTTAACCAGAAATAATTTTATTCGTTTTAATATTATTTTGCAAACTTCCTGACGAATTCTGAAAGAGCCATCTTTCCAGTGTTTCTTTCAAATTTAAAATTAACCGATAAAAACCGAAATGGAATTATATCGGGTGTAACCGAAACTATGTACATCTTTCTTGGACAATTTTTGGGTTAAAAACATGAAACTTTGCACTTCCGATTTAACCGGACGTCAAATGACGTCAAGTACAAATTTTAAATAGCTTTCAGCGAAGTTTTTAGCAGATTTTGGCAAAGCCTTAAATTTGTATATTTTTGAAATTTGTAATTGATTAATGTACCCGGAAATGTACAAAATGTAGTATACCAGGTGGAAACGAAACTATGTGCATCCTCTTTTTGCACAGATTCTAAAGTAATGAAATGAGATTTATAGATGCTTAATTATTTATTTAAGCTCATTTTTTAATGTACAAGTTACATACAGCTAACACTTTCGGTTTAACTAGAAATTACAAGTTCAAATTTTAAATAGCTTTTAACAAAGTTTGTGGGAGATTCTGGTACAGCCTTAAATTTGTGTTTATTTTTAAATTGAAAGTGATCTATAAACCTCGGAAATGTAAGAAATTGTAATAATACCAGGTGTAAACGAAACTATGCGCCTCCCCCTTTTCGCACAGATTTTAAGGTAATGACATAATATTGCAGATGCTTAATTATTTATTAAAGCTCAATCTTAAATGTATAAGTGATATACCTAACACTTCCGGTTTAACCGGAAATGACGTAAAGTTAACTTGTTTTAAATGGGATTCTACACACCCTTTGACAGATTCTGGCAGGATGTCATATTCCTTTTCCAATTTTTTTTTACATTTAAAATGTATCAACAACAAATAAATAGTGGAGATATATAAAATGGTTTTACTACAGGAAGATGGCAATAAATTTAATATTTAATTTAGCAATTTTTAACTAACAGCTGCTCATAACTCCACAGATGATTTTTTATAAACAGTTATACTGTTAGACTACGGAATTGGCAACAATACGTTTAATACAGCATGTGAGATTCAAAAATGAGGTGTAGAAGAAGAAAGTTTCTTTAAAATTATTCTTGTTTTCAAAACAGAACCAAAATTTAAAAAAAAAACAATTTTTTTTAAATTTACATACAAACTTAAACAACTCATCGATTTTAAATCATTCAAAGCCAGCAACGATAAACGAGGAACAAAACAGTGTATAAAGAATGCATCCGCCGACGGGGGTGTGCAGCAAGTGCGCTAAAGGGTTGAGAAAGGGTCAGTAGAATCAGGGGTTCTTGGAATTAATATACGGCTACCCCTAGGAATGCCGTTTGTCTAAAATAATTGCACATACGTCATTACGGAGCTGTACGTGCAAATTAAACTGTAACAAATGTTTCGGACTATAAAATATTGCGTCACGCAAACTTGAGGGTGAATTCTTGATTTTTTGATTGTGATAAGCTGCCAGTCTAGCGTGGGAAATAAAAATATGCGAAGCATTTCGCATGGACTTATCCATACTTTAAACATTTATCATATAATAGTCTTTAATTTTTTGAGAAAAAGGTTGAGTAAAATTTATTAAAAATTAACACGAAAGGACAAGTTCGTCCACCAAATGTTACGTGGAAGCAAGAAAATTAATTATCGCTGCACCTAAACATTAGTTGTGAATCTTATTTTACTATCAGTCATGGAAAATTTACCGAATTTCAAAAAATCACAGAAGGCGTCAAATTGTAGGTCATCCCTAGATCTATTAACCTATTAAATTAAAACAAATCGTGTTTCCAACACTGATTTCTATATAGTTACATAAATACAGTACTGTTTTAACCGAACGCCATTTTGTAGAAGGTCAATGTCTGTTAGTGACATGTTACGAATTTAAACAGTGTTTCACAATTTGGTGTTGATAACGATTGATATATCCAGTTTTTAATTAAAAATGTATTTTAGAACGTATGTTGTGAGCGTGTTGTGCCGTTGTTGGTGGGAATAATCGTCGGAAAAAAACCCGGTTGGCAGTTTTTTAAGTTAAGTTTTTTTTTAAGAATCATGTGGCCGTGCGTGAGCACGACTCAATGATTCCCATCTCACCCCCTTACCCGGGCTCAGCGCACTTCGGCGCTATTCACCGGTCTAACATGCCCCACCCCTGAAAGACATGCAACCCAACATACACACCACACACACCACCTATGGACCTGCCGGATTTAACTTATTCAGAAAAATTTCCGACGGGCAGGGGACTCCAACCTACTGCCGTCGAGAGTCTAGTTTCAAAGCCTGGGATTTTAACCACTAGACCACCCGCTGGGCCTAAGTTAAGTTTTAATAACTAATTTATTAAGTACGCGATCATTACAAATGTAGTAAATTTTATGTTAAATATGTTATACGCAGCATTTCAATTTGATATTTTAACCTCATATAAAATGGCCGGTAATCTTCACTTGTTTGTTTGTTGAGAGCGTGTATCTATTTTCCTCAAAATCCCAAATTTCAAAAGTTTCATGAATTCAATTTATATTTTCCTTTACTGAAAATGTAGGATAGTCAAAATTGACGAAACACCTTTCGTGGACTTTCTCATACTTTTTCAGTTTTTATGTCACAAGGTCGCGAAAGTAAGAAATTAGAAACGAGGAGAAATGTCACCCCCTCCCCGACCGTTTTGATAATCCATACATATATGAAAGCTCAAAGGGTTTTTTTCTCCGGTTCCTTAAGCGGCTACCGCTTCACTAATTTGGACCATTTTTTTTCAATGAAAGGTCTCTATCCTCAGATGGAACATGAAACATTTTTATTCTACGTCGATTTTTCAATAATAATTATTTTAATTTATATATGAAATTTTGCTAAACGCGCTTTACTTGAGGCGACATCTACACCAACGCCGCGTCTCCTTATAGAACTAATGCATCACGTGACTTAGCATTTAGCCGGCTCAGTCAACGCTCAGTCTGTCAGTGCATTGTGCGCTGGGGTAACACTAGTGTTTTATTATATTTTAAAAGTTTTGACATTATTGTCACTACGCAATTTGAAAAAAATGCTGCAAATAACCAACTCGTTTTTGAAAAAAAGATCTAAAGTCAAAATTTCCATAAAATTTAAACAAGTAGAATCAACACAAAGGAAACAATAAATTCTAGATAACTAAATTTTTCTGCTACTGCTATACAGCACTTAATACTGGAACCGAAACGACCACCTACATTTAAAAAAACAGAAACACAGGAAATCCGTAACGAAATCAAAAACACAGACACGTGCTAATAATTTTTCCACACCTCCCAAAACAATCTTGAAAAGAAATCGGGAAGTACGAATGTTATTTTTCCAAATGTTACCCTCGTAAAGGTCCTAATTTATTCCTGCATAAACAGAGAGTCAAAGGTGGTCGAATGGTGAGAGAATATGGCACGTGTTGAGAATTAACACGTATGTGTCACGTTCGGTTTTATTATTCAATCGGTACGAAGTGGGCTGTGAAAGCTAAATGACCACTAAAACTGACCATCCGACTGATTCGACATCTGCTTATTCGGTCGCAATGCTGAAATTTGGTTTTGTAAAGGTTTCGTGCATGAAACCCTGAAAGTGAAAAATTGAATTTTTTATAAACTGGAGCTTCATCAGAAAGAGATTGAAACAAATGCACGATTAGGATAGGAAAATAACTGAAACCAAAAATTTTTAATTTTATACAAAAAAACAAAAAAAAACAGAAAATTGTCTAAAAAGTGAAAAAATATGTAAATCCTGAACAAAAAAGTAATTAAAGTGTAAATAGGCAAAGTTTACGCTTCTAAAGTTTACTTCGGCAAGAATTCTAAATTAGGAAAAGTTATTTTCCGTGGGAAATTTAAATAATTTCCTTAACAAAATACAAGATCAAAAAATCAAAGATTCTGACCGTTTTTAAAGTCAGCAGCTGAACCTTCATATGTGCTCATATGTGAGCGATTCTGCTGCCGATGTGCAGATGGCACAACCAAGCTTTTTAAATCGTCAAGCTTTCAGGCGGAGCATTCCAGCTGCAATTCATGAAAGCTCGCTGAAGGGATAGCACACGCAAGCCCACACCAAGCAAACATTTAGGATTATTTGAAACATTAAAAAAATCACATTCGAATCGATTTTTCCTTAAAATTTTTATTTTTTAACCTTTTAATTTTTAAAATAAAATTTCTGGATTGAAAACATGAAATTTGGATCAAATTTGAAGTGAAACAAAGCAAAACCGCGCAAAGCAAGTGGAAAATGCCCTAAAGATAACGTGATAAAGCTGTGCAGTGGCAAAGACGAATAACGTAATTTGTAGTCGGGGAAACTAATTGCAGCCTGGACAGTGTTTTAATGAGAAGTGGCTATAGTGGTAGCCCTGACACCTCCGAGGGAATACGTATTGCGATTGGTAACACTGATGGATGCGCCCTGCACTCGAGCTGGATTTCTGATGAATGAGTGACATTGTCGGAACGAAACCACTTTTTTGTTTATCATAATTAGATAAGTTTTGTTACTTTGACAATAAGGAAAAATAATATAAATCGGAGTAAAATATAAACTGTTTGAGAAAGATTTTTTCAAGTTTCAAGCTGAAATTTAAACGTATCCTAAGTAAAATATTAGAAATTGTTGAAAACATTAATATTTTAGCATTTAAGATTTTAGCAATTTCTTCTCAACCAAAATGTTAAATTATTGTTTAGTAGTTCCAAGCGCGCTTGCGACATGCAATAATGTTTGTTGAAGATTAAACAAAGTAATTGTTTATCTATACCTGGGTATGAGAAACATTATATAAATGTATTTCACTATAACTTCGCATAAACCGCCTAGACCAACAAAGTTGTTTTACAAAAGAATTACGTTTTCGCATTATTTTTCACAATAACATAACCTCGCGTAGACCGTCGAGACTAACAATATTGTTTCTAGCTTGGTTTTTAATTTAAAGCATCGTAAAAATTTTCTTGTAGCTTTAAAAATACGCTTAACTTCCCCAAACTAAGATATCGAAGCAGGGTTTGTTTTATTTAAAACTTTTAAATACTTTTAGAAATTATTTAAAATTTTACTAGCGCTGCTGGGAAGTTAATTCAAAGTTTGTTATTTTGTTTTCTTAATTTAAAGATTTTAAGTTTTCACCAGTGGAGTTGGTCATATGGTGTCGGAATCGAGCCGGGCACCCCATATACTATGGTATGGAAGCTACGTGCGGAATCAGAACGGCACCACAGTAACGAAACGTGCCATTTTTAAGCCTGCCCGTGCAAAAAAACAGTTTTTCGGATAAATCGTGTTTCGAAAAGGTTACGACCGGCTTACGGACTGCTTTTTGACTGTTCGGTTGTTAGACACGAATCCGTACTTTCTTCTCTCTCTTATATCCGTCATAATTTAGTTTGTCCGCTATACCTGTCTTACCCGTTGATTTTAAATTCAGTAACATTTGCACCAGAACGTCTCATTGTTACTTGGTTAGTTATCTGCTGCCATAAGCTACGGTACCTTATCTGCTACCGTATTGCTATCATATTACTACCGTACCGTTTCCGTACCTTTCTTGCCTCGCATTGCCTCCGTATTTTGTTTATATTGTGCTTTGCTTCGCTTGTAACACTTTGCGTTTTAGTGTAAAAATTATTTTTGTAGATAGTTACTGTATTAAGCTTTTTGCTTTATTTAACAATGTATGGTCTAATGCTGTAGGTATTCTGCTTATTAACATTATATGAGCAGAAATAGTTTTGGTAAGTAAAATTATTTAGATTCCTGGAGACCTTCATCGTCACTACAGTTACCCAAGTCTTCAACTAACTACGAGGGAACTGTGACGACCGACTGGGGAAAAGCTTTCCCAAAAGTAAAGTCATAATGGGAAAAGCTTTCTTTACAAAGTGCAATTCTAATAGAGAAAAGCCCTCGCCCAGTGAAGTCCGTTCGAAGAGTAAACTCCATTATAAAAGCTGGCGCCCGATCATTTTACCGAGGTTGTACGCTCAAGCCAACGTACAATCTCACCTGCAACACCGACTATATAACAAAAGAGCGTCATTAATCGTAGCTACAAGTTAGTTTTGATTTTACTCGAATTTTCGATATACAGCAAAAGTCACAAAATTTCTTTTACGGGATTTTTCGTTAAGCAATTATTGTTGCTAGCTTATAACAATAATTTACTGCAAGTTGTTTTTTACTGAAATTTTTATTTTCAGTATACAGTGGCAGTCACAATTAATATTTTCGGGTTTTTTCCAGTTTCTAAATATTTATAAATTGGTAACGCTTTAACAAACAATTCCCGAAAGATTTTTAGGCAATTCTGACTCTTAGTGAACCATTAACAAGTTTATATAACCCCATTTTTATTTCATCTACTTCTCTGAATTTTCAACTTCAATATGTACAGGATACAACAAAATAAATGGACTATATTTATTTGTTTACAGATATTGCAGGCTGATTAAAATATTTGATTTTCAAAAGAGTTACCTATATCTTCTGAACTGTATTTCTCTTTTTTTATACAGGGTAAATCACAATAAATTTTCTATAGTTTTTTGGTGTATAAAATTGATAGTTTTAACAAAAATTTCTTAATTTGAATTTTAATTTATGATCAGAAGTTTTATCTTTCACGATTTTTGATCGTTTATTTTATTGTGTTTTATACACAAGGTGTACCAAAATAAAGTTACTGTTTCCTTTTGTTTACATCATTAATATTTACATGGTGGCTAAAATATTTTACTTCCAAGAGCTACCAAAATGAGTGGTGTGATTTTAATTGGAATCTTTAATATACAGAATGAATCAAAATTAATTTTGTATATTTAGTTAGGTGCTAACTATTATATTTGATAGTACTTAAAATAAAGTTTAGTTAATTTTTGTTTATGTTCACATTTCCTTTTTTTTTGTTTTCACTAATTTCATTTTCATTTCTCTTAGTTTTTTTTACGTTTTGCAATTTATACGGTGTACAAGTGAACAATTTGCATGCAATTTGTCTCTGAACCTAGTGTGTTGCGAACTAACGCAAACTCACCGTACACGCAATTGTATACTTAGGCCCTAGTCAGTACAATATCTCATTACGTTGCCAACATGCCCAAACAAATAACCCTGAATCCAAATGTTTACGTTCCTTGCAGCGATCCTGACGTTTGACAGCATTAAGGGAAGGATAACCTCGTTCATTATCAAGCAGCGTCAATATTGACGGATCGGCGTTGTCACGTCGCCAAAATTTAAGCCGAAGAAATCGCTATTGGTTTTTTTTTCTGCAAACTTCAAACCGCCGATGAATCGATTTCGCCATCACGAACTTTTCCAATTAACCCCCAACTTTCTGCTAAATTTAGCCAAATATCAACAATGCCAGAGTGGCAGTTCGTTGTACGTGCGAAATCGCCGACTCTTTCAGATTCGCGTTCCGAATGGCCCCCATGTGCATATGGGGAAAGGGTGCACGAGACACCCACACTCGTATTGGGGGCGGCTGACGCCCACCCCCTGTGGTGCGTAACTGGCCAGGCTGCCCTCATTAACGTGTTAAAGTCCGGTTTTGCATACAGTTATGCCATGCGTTGGTGCGAAATAATTGTGACACGTCTACGTTTTTTGATTTTTTGTTTAATTTCAGGTTTAAAATATTTTTTACATAAGCTTGAATTAAACCTAAAATTGAGAGTAACGAAATATGGATAAAATTGAAAAAAAATGTTTTAGTTTATTATAAAATAAACCTATATTTTAAAGACATTCGGAAAACTTTTCTTATTAACTTAAACCCGAAAAGGCGTTTTTACGGAGTTACAGCATCCTGAAGAGTATAGTCGGATCTGTCGAGACTGTTCCATGAAATAGCGCTTTGAAAACCCCCGTTTATCAGAGCTTTTTGTATTCTTCCGATGTGTAGAATTTGTACACAAACTAACGTGCATATCTTAGAAAAACAATCGGACCTTCATGGCAACTCGATTATTTTTTTAGGATTTAAATTATCTCGGTTGGAATTTGCAAAAATCTTTTTGGTGTATTTTTATATGGAGAACAAAATTTTAATGTCAAAAATTATTGAGTTAAAAAGCGCGTTATGAGATACGTCCAACAACTTTACTTAATATTACCGCTTTATATTGCGATACATCTTTTAAAACGTTCAAAATTCACTCGGCAACTTAATTCCGACATTAAATGATTCTATAAAATTGTATAATAAAATAGGAAAATAAAATTAAAGCTGAGCTTATTCAACTTCTAAATTGTACTGTAAAAAAAAGTTTCGTGACTACAAACGTGCTCTGTGCTACATTATTAGCGTTTTCCCTGGCGGTTCCTTTCATCTTATTGTAAAACATCTTGTCGTTTTCTGCTCGAGTGCGCTTGCACTGTACAAGAATAAGATCTAACTCATGTTTGTATAATTATTAAAGAGAGCACAAAAGAGATACCTACATAAGAAAAGCTCAAAGGGTTGGATTATTCGTTTATATCTGTAACAAGCAATAGTTGACAAAGGGTTTGATGATGCAGGTACCCTAAAATAGCTCCTTTATGTGACAGTTTTTTTTTTGTTAAAATAAGACCTTTAAGAAACAGACGGGATTGTTAATGAAATCGCGAAATGAATAAATTACATTGTTTACAAAAAATTCGATTCGCTTAAAAAGAATCAAGTTTTTCTTCGTTTCTTTTTTAAAATAAAGTTTACAATTAAATTGAACACCTTTCAAAGTTTCTGGTGTTGCTTTTGTCAGACAAAATTATATTTTATTAACATTTCACATCAAACTTGAACAAAAAATCATACTGAACAAAGAACACGTTTTGCACAAACATATTATTTGAAAAGACAAAATAAATGGCTCAGATGTTTGTTATCTTTGCATCGAATGATTTTAATATTCGAATAATTGCTTATGGAATGATTTTAATAATCGATATATTCAATCGAAATAATCATTCGCATCGAAGAAATATATCAAATCTGAATTTGCGAACGTCGTTGTCATCGTCTTTCCTCGGACCGCTCGGTAAAAGCCGACACACGATTCATTTGACATAGTCGCAATATTCTGCTACTTTACAATTTACACAGTAAATTATTTTTATGTTTTAATAAAATCATTCTTGTTTCGTTGTTCCTTGAATTAATTTGCTTGGATTGTACATTTGCAGTTAGATATCGCTTAAAAGCTCGCCTCTGAAGCAGATTTTCAATAAGCTCTCAAAATATTTCAATACTCGGAAATTTCGATTAGTTTCATTCGAAATGTCCCATCTTCTTCTTCTTATAGTGCCGTACCCTATTCAGGGCGTTGGCTAGCTCTCTCCTATGTCTGTGTTTGGTGCGCGACGATAGATATTTTGCACAGACAGACATAGGGGACCTACAGTTTAACGTGGGCTCCGAACCACAGGAAGTGCATGCCCTTCTTCTCCAGACAGGTTTTCCTATGGAAAAAGCCACTTCGCTGGTTTCCCGTTGCCTTGCGAGGGAGAACGACCGGGCCGGGGATCGAACCCGGATCCGCTGCATTGGTAGCCCGCGCTCTTACCACTGAGCTACGGCCGCAGATTTTCAGTAAGCTCTCAAAATATTTCAATACTCGGAAAGTTCGATTAGTTTCATTCGAAATGTCCCATCACTATCTTAAAACAGTTCGGGGTGCTGGCTCTGCTGTAGCTGCCGCCTCGCTCTTGAGGGAGCTCGCGGCGCTGGAAAAATTCGCTGAGATACTTCGCTTTTGTAAAAGCTTGCGATGTTAGGGAGGGGAAGGCATCGCCGATACCTGTGTCGTTGCTTTGCTGTTGAAGGGACTCGTGAAGTTGTTTGACGCAAACAGTGCGTTCATTTGATCGGGTCCGTGAAGTTGGCAGGTCAATGAAAGCACTAACGTCGGCAATTGCGCCAATAGTTAGTGCTTCGTTAGTGCTCTTTAGTGCCCTACCAAGAAAACCAGCAAACCATCACATTTTCGAGTAATTAAAAAAACAAAATAGCCTGCCAGCTTCACGCTTGGCAGGCACACTTTGAGCACTAACAAAAAAAATGTTGCCAATCGTTAGTGCTTCGTTAGTACTCTTTAGTGCTTTAATTAAAATATCAGCAAACAAACACATACGTGAGTAATTAAAGAAAATTAGTTGCCTGCCAACTTCACGCTCAGCAGGCACACATTAAGCACTAACGAAAAAATTGTAGCCAATCATTAGTGCTTTGTTAGTGTTCTTTAGTGCTTTGAATAAAAAACCAGCAAACCAACACATGTCCGAGAAATTAAAGAAAAACCATCTTGACTGGCAACTTTACGCTACGCAGGCAGGTATGCTAAAACTTATGGTTTCTATAGACAGTATGTCATCGTCGTCTGTGCGTAGCATAATTAAATTCTAACGCGTTGTATATTATTTATTACCGTTTGGTTTTTATCAAGAACTAGAGGCAAATACCTTTAAAGTAATTAATCTGTGTCTGAATCTGTGATTCAATTATTACTGCATATTCGACGTCCACTTGATTTATTATTAATGCTGCTTGGAGTCTTTTACAATCATCTTTTTTTTAAGAGAAACCCCAAAAAGTGGCACGTTCTCATATTCGATATTAGTGTTATAGAAACCGGCGAGAAACGTTAACTGCATAATTTTTAATGCGTTTTTATACTACATATTATGCTACACTATTACGCGGCTTAAAAATCGTGTCTACAGGAACTATACCTGGATTCAATTATGTAATTGTAAAGATAAATATGTAAATCTCTTACAGGAAAACACTTTTTATTAGTATACTGTACGTTATAAAGTTTCAATAGTACAGTATTCCTTTGTTGTTGTCAGCTAAACAATAAAGCTTTTATAACTAATTGGTGGTTCATGTACTGCTGCTGTAAACAACAAAAAAACATTTTAAAGTTTTGTTTAACATCAAACTACATTTTAGCAATATTTGTTAAATTTTAGCTTTGTTATATTTGGCTAATGATGTCATCGATTTTTTTTAGTGGAAAAAATTATTAATATACTTTTTTTTGTAGTTCTTGAATTTTTCATGATTCCCAAAATACAAAGATCGCCGCAAATACTTAGTGCCATACCCCATCATAAAAATTATTGCTGCTACTTTTAGGTAAGAACCCTTAAATGAATTCACAATTAGCATTATTTATGATACTGTCTCTTTTATGTCAATGTCTACTTGCATTTTCAGCAGATGTTTGAACGTGTTTTATTATACACCAAAATTTAAATATTGTAACTTATAATAAAATTTATTGTACTGTTTGATGAATATTTTTCTTTAAACGCACATTTATATTTTAGTAAATGCTATTACTTACTGAGAAATTTGGCAATCCAATAACCAAAAAGCTTGTTTGAAAATTATACTATAGAGGAACAATTGCAATTTGTGTTAGCGTTTTCTGCGCTTAGCTCGAATCGCTGTTGGTTGTAGATCTTAATATGGATTTGTACTATAATTAAAATCAGTTAAATATCGAAAAACTGCCTCTGTGAGCGATAGTGATCATTAGTGCCTTACCGGGATAACTTCAAACGCCTGGTTAAGGTAAGTACTAAATTTAAATATACCGTACATTTAGTAAATGCCCCCCCCCCCTCCCGTGCTACAGACTCTTATTATACATTTTAAGTCAATAAGGCATAGATCAGATTAAATGACACCCAAAATTATAGCTTTTGGCAATGTTCATTTTTTTTATAGTTTCAACTGTTTCGGCGCAGGTTTATGGCGCAGTTGTTAATATTTTTAAATTAGTTGGTATACATTTTTTTACTTTTATGGTAGAGCGGGAAGGCGGAAAAAAGTCTCTAGTCAAAAGCCACCAAAAAAAATCCACGGAAATAAGTTGCCAGAAAAAAATCTCCGGAAAAAACGTCTCCGAGAAAAAAAGTACACAGAAAAAATCTCCAGGAAAAAAAAGGCTCCGGAAAAAAATCCCTTGGTAAAAAGTCTCCGGAAAAAAGTCAAAAAAGCGTTGGATATTCAAGCCCTTGTAAAAGAGTTCATTAAAATAGAAGACTTCACCTGATTTTCATATACGGTTAGGGTAGGTTAGGTTAATTTGTAATAATCTAGCAATTCAACTAGCACTGAATTTACCGGTTTAATCAAAATATAAGCTTTTTAATAAACTCACTGCCACCGATGAACACTATAAACAAAATGCAAGTTTATCTTATATTTAGATAAACTTATTTTATATTTAAAACGTTTCTGTGTTTTTATGAGTTTTGCTTTTTTTTGAAGCTTTTCAGGTTTTTTCCCTAGAGACTTTTATTCCGTTTTTTTTTCTGTAACTTTTTTCCGGGGACTTTTTTCCAAGAGACTCTTTTCCGGAGACTTCCTTTCCAGGGGACTTTTTTCCAGGAGACTTTTTTTGCGGACATTTTTCCGGAGACTTTCTTTCCAGGGGACTTTTTTACGGAGACTTTTTTTCCTAAATTCGGTAAAGCGCCTTCTTCTTTTCATATCGTTAAATGAAAAAAAAATGTACAATGCAAAACATTTTTTCATTCAGTTCTCCGTGAATCGTAATAAAACGAATATAATATATAATGTAATATATATAATAAGGAGAGAGAGAGAAACAATGAATATATAGAAACAAACAAGCATCGTGAGTGTCAAGTTAATTTTTTAATTTTCATGGTTTCTGTTGCCCCGTTTTCGTTTTATTACAATTCATAGAGAACTTGACTGAAACGTTTTTCACATTTTCTTCAAACATTTTTTATATGATTGAAAAAGTAGAAAGCTTTGTATCACACAATGTAACAAAATATATATCATGCTATTTAAAAATATTGATGACTGCAACATAATCTCAAAACAGTAAAGCTATGCTAAAATAATTTTATGATGGGGTATGGCACTAAGTATTTGCGGCGATCTTTGTATTTTGGGAATCATGAAAAATTCAAGAACTACAAAAAAAAGTATATTAATAATTTTTTCCACTAAAAAAAATCGATGACATCATTAGCCAAATATAACAAAGCTAAAATTTAACAAATATTGCTAAAATGTAGTTTGATGTTAAACAAAACTTTAAAATGTTTTTTTGTTGTTTACAGCAGCAGTACAACCACCAATTAGTTATAAAAGCTTTATTGTTTAGCTGACAACAACAAAGGAATACTGTACTATTGAAACTTTATAACGTACAGTATACTAATAAAAAGTGTTTTCCTGTAAGAGATTTACATATTTATCTTTACAATTACATAATTGAATCCAGGTATAGTTCTTGTAGACACGATGCCGGAGTTTTTAAGCCGCGTAATTGTGTAGCATAATATGTAGTATAAGAACGCATTAAAAATTATGCAGTTAACGTTTCTCGCCGGTTTCTATAAAACTAATATCGAATATGAGAACGTGCCACTTTTTGGGGTTTCTTTTAAAAAAAAGATGATTGTAAAAGACTCCAAGCAGCATTAATAATAAATCAAGTGGACGTCGAATATGCAGTAATAATTGAACCACAGATTAATTACTTTAAAGGTATTTGCCTCTAGTTCTTGATAAAAACCAAACGGTAATAAATAATATACAACGCGTTAGAATTTAATTATGCTACGCACAGACGACGATGACATACTGTCTATAGAAACCATAAGTTTTAGCATACCTGCCTGCGTAGCGTAAAGTTGCCAGTCAAGACGGTTTTTCTTTAATTTCTCGGACATGTGTTGGTTTGCTGGTTTATTATTCGAAGCACTAAAGAACACTAACAAAGCACTAATGATTGGCTACAATTTTTTCGTTAGTGCGTAATGTGTGCCTGCTGAGCGTGAAGTTGGCAGGCAACTAATTTTCTTTAATTACTCACGTATGTGTTTGTTTGCTGATATTGTAATTAGAGCACTAAAGAGTACTAACGAAGCACTAACGATTGGCAACATTTTTTTTGTTAGTGCTCAAAGTGTGCCTGCTAAGCGTGAAGCTGGCAGGCGATTTTGTTTTTTTAATTACTCGAAAATGTGATGGTTTGCTGGTTTTCTTGGTAGGGCACTAAAGAGCACTAACGAAGCACTGACGATTGGCGCAATTGCTGTCGTTAGTGCTTTCATTGACCTGCCAACTTCACGGACCCCATTTGATCCAGAAGCAAGTTGAAGCTCCTGGAGGCGTTTTGTTTTATTCTGAAGACCGTTCGACTCAATCTTTGATAATAAACTGACTTTCCAGTGCAACTGCGTTTGTTTATAACGTGCAATGTCAACACAATTCATTAGAAGAAAACCTTCGAGAAAAATAATCATGTCTGCGATTGAGTTACTCACGTTTTTTAAATGTCATTTTATAAGTCACAGAGAGGTTATGTTTCCTTTAAACGGTTTATTCTTAACGGCCTGTTTATGCTAAATAGTTTAGGTTATGTTGTGACGTTTCCACTTTTAAGATGAAAAGAAGAAGCTAAGACATATGAATTTCTTCCACAGCACGCAAAAGTTAAAACTCTTTTTCACGTGTCGTTGCGTAGCAATATAAACAAACATCTACAAGTAGAAAAGAAGGAATTAGATATAAAACAGGAGTCGTCATTACTTAGTTACGTCTGTATAGTACAAACATTTACAGATAAATTTTAATAATTAAAAAACGGAAGTGGCCGTTGCTTAGCAACATAAATTATGTTTGGTGATAATAGAATGTGCCTCAAGGATGGACGAGGTCATAAAGTTAAAGAATGATGTCAAATTAAATGTAAAATGACAAACAGAAATATCCAGGTGCTACCAGGTACGGACCCTGTAAGCGAACAAACAGGGTAAACTGTTAGAAAAATAAAGTTAAACAAACAAAATCGAGTAAAACCGACTAAAAAACAGGTGACCGCATACAGCTTAGCAGAGGTCCGATGAAGAGACCTAGTAATATCGACTGTAACCGACTGGATTCAAATCTCCCGCGCTTCGCTCTTATTGGTCGAAGAGAGGAGCTTACATCATGTGGTAGGAGGAGTGTTGGGGGGTAGAGTTTAATATAAAACAGAGGTCGCCGTTGCTTAGTAACGCCTACACAATAGAAACATTTACAGACAAACTTTAATAATATTTTAAAATATAAGTCGTTGTTGCATAGCAATATACATCCTATTTAGACGTCGTAGATTGCGGTTCATGAATAGTCAAGAGTATAAAATGAAGAAATCGTTTCAAAATAACACTAACACGGCTTTAAAAAGTAACCAAGTGTAGGTACGGCCGTAGCTCGCCCACTCCCCCAATACTCCTACTATACACGACGTAAGCCCCACCCCTCGACCAATAAGAGCAAATCGAGACAAAATTAAACAAAAATTGTCAACTGTAAAAATAAACAAAGTAAAACGGACAAGAACCGAGTAAAACCGACTAAAAACAGATGAGCGATTAAAGAGAAACCGACCAAAAGCGAGTAACAACGACTAAAACCGATAACACTTAAATCTCCCGCGCTTCTCTCTCGGTGGACGAGGGGCGGGGCTTACGCCACGTGATAGAAAGAGCGTTGGGGGTGGAACAACTGCGACCATATAATACCTGCAATCGAACCTGATAAAACCATCATATTAAATGTTGTTAAAGTTTTTAGATTAAACATTGTTATCAATGGTACTGTTTACATGCATACTGGCCTACCCTCTAGCATTGGTGATAAGCCTTAACAGCTAAAGTAAGCTGATAAAAAAAATATTGAAAAAATTCCTGAGCACTTGTTAAAATAGAAACGTTATAGAACATTTGCCGCATAACCAGCATGTTTTATTACAGTTTTAAAATCAACATTTTTAATTTTCCCAACAAATTAAAAAATTCACATTAAAACCAAAAGATGTTTTTCCATTACCTTGAAGGTTCAACTAGTTTTGCCACTAGAACAAATTATCTCATTAAAAGAAAACGAGGAAAGCAACACAAACGAAGAAAAAAAAGTGATACTCGGTTTCGGTTCTATTTTACAAAACTATCTGGCATCGAATGAGATTTCGGTGTACCAAAATGAATCTATTCCCGCAAGAGAATAGCAATCTCCCGATCAATGGAGGGCGACACGGCTGTGATACCTCCAGCCGCATTGTTAGACTAAACTACTGTCTTATCTTAGCATTTATCAGAGAACATCCCTTGTGCTACTTTAGATGGGATCCAGAAGTAATCAAAAGCTTTCTACGAATGGAAAAAAGGAAATTAAGATCTAAAATTGAAATTGTAAAAATTATTAAGCATAATAAATGCTACCATACACAAATTAAACCATTCCGGATAAAAACATTCAAACTAACCGATACTAAAAACAAAACGAAAAAAAAAACAATAAACCGATAAATGTCTTTCCGTAACATCTAAAAATTAAAAGAAAATACCGTTGATGGAGCGTCTCTTTAGGGAAAATAAAATTAGCTTGGTTACAAGGAAAGCTTTTGGGGACCTCTGATTGAAAACAATCGCTTCTTTATCTCAGCTACTTGATCTTCGCATAATGCCACAGTTTCTCCGATACATACTGATGTAAGTACCCCACTTCCTTTAATGTATTTCACAAGATAATCTATGGAAAAGAAAACATGGTTTGATAGCTGTAGTTCAAAGGATTTCATCTTAGAAAATAAATAACAACCCGAAGAGGGTTTTCGCTGTTTTGGAACTGATAAGTTCACTTTCTTATGTATAAAAATTTCAGTTTGTTTTTCTTATAACATTTCAACCGTTGTTCACATCGAAAAGTTGGGGGAATCACATTGCCCAGACTTCCCCATATTAAAAACTTCTTACTTTTTATGCAGATACAAAATCATAAATTTGTAATAATACATCGCGAAAAAGAAATTGAGATTAAGAAAAACCAGAGACTTGATATTAAATAAAAATTTATAATAATAATTTATAAATAAGATTTTTTTATCAAACTTCATTACGAGAAACATAGGGCCTCTCTCTCACAATACATGTAATAACGTTCATAAAAATGTGTTGCGAAATTCTGAGCATGTTTTAAATAATTTTCAAAATAGAGATTTTTTTGAAAAATTACATGAAAATCAGGGCCTTCCCCTAATTTTCTATGAGTTTTCAAAAAAATGTATACACTGTGTCCATAAAGTAACTCCCCCCCCCCCCCCCCAACTAACTTTTGAACGACTTGATATTTTTCTACAAACTTTGGTGTGCTGTAATGGGAAATTAAATACTATTTTTCAGACTATATTAAAATTTTGTATCATCCAAAATGGCGACTGGGCGCCATTATGAAATTTTTTTTAAATAGAAGGGAGGATCGAGTGACACCTCATTTGAAAGGTCTTTTAATTCTGCGTCTGATCCTAGAGTTTCAAAGAAAAATATTCAGCCATAACAAAATGGCGGATTTTAAACAAATGGACTCACTCAATTCAAAATTGTTTTGATTTTTTTATCCAGGGTCGAGTGACACCTCATTTGAAAGGTCTTTTAGTTCTGCGTTTGATCCTAGAATGTCAAAGAAAAATATTGAACCATAACAAAATGGCGGGTTGTAAACCAATGGACTCACTCAGTTCAAAATTGTTTTGATTTTCTTATCCAGTAGTCCACTTTTTCGTTTGCAGGACTAAATTTTCCCAGAATTGCCTCAGGTGGCTTGAAATAATATTTAAAACGTTATGTTCCAACAAGACGGTGCGCCGCCTCATTATTATAGGCCTGTTTCTGACTTTCTCAACGGACATTTTTTTGGCTGATCGATTGTTAGGCGGGGGCCTGTAGAATAGCCGGTTCACTCCCCAGACTTAACTTTCTTAGATTTTTTGTATGGGAATATCTGAACTCGAAAGTGTACAGAACCCGTCCAGAAACAATTGAAGAACTGGAGCAACGCATTACAGAAGTTTGCAGAAATATCACTCCAGAAACTTATGAAAATGTAAGGCAGAGATTTCATAACCGACTTTTTATATGCCAAAAAGTGAATGGTGAACATTACGAATACTTAATTTAATTAATTTAAGCTTTAATTCGTAGTTTTTTTAAATAGACTTCTTTACCTTCAAACATTGTCATTTTGTTATGGCTGAATATTTTTCTTTG
Organism: Ctenicera cuprea; assembly: GCA_958336395.1. NCBI lineage: Eukaryota > Metazoa > Arthropoda > Insecta > Coleoptera > Elateridae > Ctenicera > Ctenicera cuprea. The sequence continues at coordinate 4,024,726 of OY284489.1, read as the reverse complement.
AAACTTTAGGATCAGACGCAGAATTAAAAGACCTTTCCAATGAGGTGCCACTCGACCCCCCTTTCTTTAAAAAAAAATTCAAAATGGCGCCCAGTCGCCATTTTGGATGATACAAAATTTTAATATGGTCTGAAAAATAGTATTTAATTTCCCATTACAACACACCAAATTTTGTTGGAAGATATCAAGTCGTTCAAAAGTTAGTTTGGGAGGGGGGGGTTACTTTATGGACACAGTATACTATGAAAATTAAAAAAATATATTTCTCAGAATTTGTTTAAACACTTTTTTTTTTATTATGTCTGCTGATAGACCTATAGGTCCCTATAGGAAAGAATTATAATTTAATGTATTTTTCAAAAAGTTAATTTCTTTGTGATGTATTCTACAAATTAAAAAAAATTGATTTTGAAAGTTTATCATAAAAAAATTAAATTTTTACCTGTCCAGCTTTATCAACTATGTTATTTAAAAAAATGTATGTAGCAAAATTCTAAAAATAATTTTTGGAAATTTAATAAACACGGATTTTGTTCTGAAGATTTATAGAAGACGTCACAAGAAAATTAGTGTCGTAAGAATCAAACTACAGCTCGATCTCTATCAGTTGACAATTTTTTTTTTCAATTTCCAAAATGTAATTTACTAAATTTTATTCATTCACAAGGCTTTAAAACAAAATTAAATCATAGTCGGTCCCTGGCTCTGTATACATTAAAATCAGTAGTGTGACCACACTCCGAGAATTTATTTATTTTTGCTTTTTAAAATAAACAATTTTTTTCAAAATTTACAGTAGACCGTACATGCAAATTATGGTTTTGGTACAGAGTATTAAGTAGTCTAGTTCTCAGAAATACATATTTTTTAATTAAATTGTTTGGAAAATCTATAGACGCCCCAAATTTTAGATTAATAATATATTGTTTTAATTCATAGATCGTCTTTTAGTCAACTTCCAATAGTATTGCTAAATTTTGAGAAAGAGTTTTTTCTAATTTTCCAATAATGTTTTTTTTTGAAAATTTCGAGAATACGTACAAGAAAATTAAAGCCTTAAAGCAAAAATTAAATCATAGCCCGTCCCTAGTTCTATTAGTTAACACAATGAAAAAAAAATATTTTCCCAAATTATGCGAAAAACCTTTTGAAAATTTGGAAAATACTTATAATTTTCTGAAAATTCACAGACGGTATTACAAGCAAATTAGAATTGTAAAGATCAGATCGAATTACAGCTCGTCTGTACCTCTAACAACTGACATAATTTAAAAAGAATTGTGGGACCAATTTCTTAGAAATACTTTTTTAAATTTCCAAATTGGTAATATTTTTTGCAAATTCATAGACCGCCTTAAAATCTGTCAACTAACTTTATTAGAAAAAAAAAATAGTGTTGCTAAATTTTCAGAAATATTTTTTTCTAATTTTCTAAATAAAGTTCTTTTTTGAAAATTAGAGCCTTATATTTGAAAAATATTTTCCCAAATCATACGAAAACTTTTGAAAATTTGAATAACCCTTCGAATTTTCTGAAAATTCACCGAAAGCGTCACAAACTAATTAAAATCGTAAGAATCAAATAGAAATATGGCTCGTTCCTACTTCTAACAGCTGACATAATTTAAAAAAAATTGTGAGGCCAAATTCTAGGTGATAATTTTTTGAAAATTTCCAAAATATTAAAATTTTTTGCAAGTTTATAGATCTGTTAACTGACAATATTAGAAAAAAATAGTGTTGCCAAATTTTCAGAAATATTTTTTTTAATGTAGAGAATACGTATAAGAAAATTAGAGCCTTAAAATTAAATCATAGCCCGTCCCTAGTTCAATCTGTTGACCTCATTGAAGAAAATATTATCCCAAATTCTGCGAAGAAATTATTTTGGAAATTTGCAAAATACTTATAATTTTCTAAAAATTCACAGAGGGTGTCACAAGCATATTAGAACCGTAAATATCTAATTAAATACAAGTTCTTCCCTAACTGTACAATTTGCGAAAATCAAAATTAAAATTCTGAAAAATAATCTGTTAATAATGTGCAAACTACTGATTTTTTTAATTCATAGAGACACTAGATTAAATTCTGACTATTCTGTCAGCTTAAGTGACTTTATACAAAACAATGTGGCCAAATTGTGAGAAATTTTTTGATAATTCTTATAATTGGAAGACTTAAAAAAATCAAGATTTTGTGTATATCAAAAATGGTATTTTTCGAGTTTAATTAAATGTAGGTACTACAATTTTCCTTAAAATTCTTTTGCGACGTTCATAACAATTAAGAAAAATTACGTTATAAATCCGAAATTTCAAGAATGCAACACACACGTCAAACATAAAGGACTCCTCGAAGTAAATGAACTAAAATAAATATTGAAGTACGTTTTCCGCTACTACAACTTTAAATAGAATTGTTTGCTTACTTTTATATTATTGAATCCGAATTTTATTCGGTTCGTGGATCTTTTGCGCTTAGCCTGTGAAACGCTTCCAACCCGTCTTTATTACGAGCTCCAGCAGTCTAATGTCCAACGGTTGGCCGCAGTAGCGGCATAGGTCATAAAAGAAACGGCCGCAAGCCTTTTAGTTCTGGCTGTAGGTAAAGTATTGTTGGAATTGTTCGTTTCGCCGCCCTTATATTTCTTTAAATAGGGCCGAAATTTCCAAGCCAGGAATCGATAGGAGGCGAAGCACCAAAGTAAGTGGCGCTCATTGTTTGAAAACTGGCCGAATACACTAAATACAGCTGTCCTCAAAGTCGGCACGGCTACCAATTTTCAATTTAAGGCATCATAAAACAATATTATCTGACCGCAGTTTTGCCTATAATCCGAAAAATATGTATTTTGGGACGAACTTGCAATAAACCACCAAGTGCCGCCCGCCCGTACATAACATTTTTAACTTTTGTAGGTGATGGTGAAAGCTGGCGCGGTTTATGACCTGTCCTCTTTTAAATTGCCCCCCGGTTTATGATTGGGATGACCTAAAAATATTCTGAAAAGCCCTTTTAGGATTTAAAAATATAAAGTTGCTTCTGGTTTTATAGTGCGCCGACATTTTAAGGGGTTGAATTCCATAATTTCTACCTCACAATACTCTGCAAGCATATTAAAGTAGGTCGAAAGTGATCGAAGCTTTAAATTTTAGATGTGTAACAGTACATTTCTGTATGGAAAGTATTGTGCATGTGAAAAAAATCGATTGTGTGACATATGTCAAAGTCTTGAAATTTTTGGAACTACCAGACTGACTTTATGAAATGGAGAATACCCTATACTTAAAAAAAAGTTGGCGGACAATTGCCACGGGACCTTTGTTGCATTTATTAAAATTTTGGAAAACTTGGAAAAATCTTCGGAAATTGTTTAAAATTGTAAAATTTCGGTTTTTTTGCGTTTTTTTTTGGCTATTTTATGAACATTTACCTGATTATTCTGGGTATAAAGCCTAAACGATGACGTGAAAGTGAATTGTAATGTTGCAATTTAGAAAGTGTTTGAAAAATATTAAAAAATTTTAGAAAATTGAAAATTTTTACAGTTTAGAAAATGTTTGAAAGCACAATAATTTTTAAAACTTCTGTTTTGAAAATTTAAATAAAAATAACTGCTGTTTTTCAGTTTCTGGAAGTTTTTGTTTTGAAAAACTAAACTCCAACAAAAGCTCAAAAGAAAACAGCTTCGAAAAAAGTCCCATGAATGCAAATTACGACAAAATAAAAACGTAACGCTAGGAAAAACAAAATCCCGAGAAAAGTTAAAGGAAAAACTAACCTCGAAAAACCTCTTAGAAATAAAACGCCCGAAAAAGAAGTCCAGAAAAAAGCACCTTAAGAACAATGACTAAAAAAAAGGAAGGAAAAGTCTGATAAAAAATCCGGAAAAAGAAAGCCTTAAAAAAAGCCTAGAGAAAACAGCCTCGGCAAAATCCCTATAAAAATATTTCGAAATAAGACGCTTAGAAAAACAAAAGGCCGAAAAACAAAGCCAGAAAAAAGCAACCTCAGAAAAATAAGAATGAAAAAAACCCGGAAAGAAAATTAGATAAAATACGTCCTGTAAAAAGCATCGAAAAAAAGCATAGGAAAAATAGCCTCAACAACGCACTGGAAAAATATTTTAATATAAATCTCCCGGGAAAACAATGTTTCAGAAAAGAAAGCCGGAAAAAGCAGCCACGGAAAAAATCCCTAAAAACGTAAAACCCGTAAAAAATTAGAAGAAAAATGCTCGAAAAAAAACCTCGAAAAAAGTTTAGAAAATACAGCCTCGGAAAACTCCCTAGAAAAACATTTTGAAATAAAACGCTAAGAAAAACAAAGCCTGAAAAAGAAAGCCAGGAAAATGCAACCTCAGAAAACATCACTAAGAATGAAAAAAAAAAGCACGGAAAGAAAATTAAATATAAAACATCCAAAAAAAGTCTTGAAAAAAAAGGATAGGAAAAACAGACTAAAAACGCACTAGAAAAATTATTTGATACGAAAACTCCCGGAAAAGAAAGCCGGGAAAAAGCAACCTCAGAAAATATCCCTAACAAAGAAAAAACCCGGAAAGAAAATTAGATGAAAAACGTTGGGAAAAAGAAAACCCCGAAAAAAGCTTAAACAGAACAGCCTCGGAAAACCTCTTAGAAAAATATATCGACATAAAACTCCCGGAAAAACAATGTCCCGGAAAAGAAGGCCAGAAAAAGCAAATCAGAAAAATCACCAAAAAAATAAAAAAAAACGGAAATGAAATTAGATGAAAAACATTCGGAAAAAGTAAACCTCGAAAAAAGCTTTAAAAAACAGCCTCGGAAAACCTCTTAGAAAAATATATCGACATAAAACTCCCGGAAAAACAATGTCCCGGAAAAGAAAGCCAGAAAAAGCAAATCAGAAAAATCACCAAAAAATAAAAAAAAACGGAAATGAAATTAGATGAAAAACATTCGGAAAAAGTAAACCTCGAAAAAAGCTTAAACAGAACAGCCTCGGAAAACCTCTTAGAAAAATATATCGACATAAAACTCCCGGAAAAACAATGTCCCGGAAAAGAAAGCCAGAAAAAGCAAATCAGAAAAATCACCAAAAAATAAAAAAAAACGGAAATGAAATTAGATGAAAAACATTCGGAAAAAGTAAACCTCGAAAAAAGCTTTAAAAAACAGCCTCGGAAAACCTCTTAGAAAAATATATCGACATAAAACTCCCGGAAAAACAATGTCCCGGAAAAGAAAGCCAGAAAAAGCAAATCAGAAAAATCACCAAAAAATAAAAAAAAACGGAAATGAAATTAGATGAAAAACATTCGGAAAAAGTAAACCTCGAAAAAAGCTTAAACAGAACAGCCTCGGAAAACCTCTTAGAAAAATATATCAACATAAAACTCCTGGAAAAACAATGTCCCGGAAAAGAAGGCCAGAAAAAGCAAATCTGAAAAATCACCAAAAAATAAAAAAAAACGGAAATGAAATTAGATGAAAAACATTCGGAAAAAGTAAACCTCGAAAAAAGCTTAAACAGAACAGCCTCGGAAAACCTCTTAGAAAAATATATCAACATAAAACTCCTGGAAAAACAATGTCCCGGAAAAGAAGGCCAGAAAAAGCAAATCTGAAAAATCCCCAAAAAATTCAAATAAACGGAAATAAAATTAGATGAAAAACATTCGGAAAAAGAAAACCTCGAAAAAAGCTTAAACAGAACAGCCTCGGAAAACCTCTTAGAAAAATATATCGACATAAAACTCCCGGAAAAACAATGTCCCGGAAAAGAAAGCCAGAAAAAGCAAATCAGAAAAATCACCAAAAAATAAAAAAAAACGGAAATGAAATTAGATGAAAAACATTCGGAAAAAGTAAACCTCGAAAAAAGCTTAAACAGAACAGCCTCGGAAAACCTCTTAGAAAAATATATCAACATAAAACTCCTGGAAAAACAATGTCCCGGAAAAGAAGGCCAGAAAAGCAAATCTGAAAAATCCCCAAAAAATTCAAAAAAACGGAAATAAAATTAGATGAAAAACATTCGGAAAAAGAAAACCTCGAAAAAAGCTTAAACAGAACAGCCTCGGAAAACCTCTTAGAAAAATATATCGACATAAAACTCCCGGAAAAACAATGTCCCGGAAAAGAAAGCCAGAAAAAGCAAATCAGAAAAATCACCAAAAAATAAAAAAAAACGGAAATGAAATTAGATGAAAAACATTCGGAAAAAGTAAACCTCGAAAAAAGCTTTAAAAAACAGCCTCGGAAAACCTCTTAGAAAAATATATCGACATAAAACTCCCGGAAAAACAATGTCCCGGAAAAGAAAGCCAGAAAAAGCAAATCAGAAAAATCACCAAAAAATAAAAAAAAACGGAAATTAGATGAAAAACATTCGGAAAAAGTAAACCTCGAAAAAAGCTTAAACAGAACAGCCTCGGAAAACCTCTTAGAAAAATATATCAACATAAAACTCCTGGAAAAACAATGTCCCGGAAAAGAAGGCCAGAAAAAGCAAATCTGAAAAATCCCCAAAAAATTCAAAAAAACGGAAATAAAATTAGATGAAAAACATTCGGAAAAAGAAAACCTCGAAAAAAGCTTAAACAGAACAGCCTCGGAAAACCTCTTAGAAAAATATATCAACATAAAACTCCTGGAAAAACAATGTCCCGGAAAAGAAGGCCAGAAAAAGCAAATCTGAAAAATCCCCAAAAAATTCAAAAAAACGGAAATAAAATTAGATGAAAAACATTCGGAAAAAGTAAACCTCGAAAAAAGCTTAAACAGAACAGCCTCGGAAAACCTCTTAGAAAAATATATCAACATAAAACTCCTGGAAAAACAATGTCCCGGAAAAGAAGGCCAGAAAAAGCAAATCAGAAAAATCACCAAAAAATAAAAAAAAACGGAAATGAAATTAGATGAAAAACATTCGGAAAAAGTAAACCTCGAAAAAAGCTTTAAAAAACAGCCTCGGAAAACCTCTTAGAAAAATATATCGACATAAAACTCCCGGAAAAACAATGTCCCGGAAAAGAAAGCCAGAAAAAGCAAATCAGAAAAATCACCAAAAAATAAAAAAAAACGGAAATGAAATTAGATGAAAAACATTCGGAAAAAGTAAACCTCGAAAAAAGCTTAAACAGAACAGCCTCGGAAAACCTCTTAGAAAAATATATCGACATAAAACTCCCGGAAAAACAATGTCCCGGAAAAGAAAGCCAGAAAAAGCAAATCAGAAAAATCACCAAAAAATAAAAAAAAACGGAAATGAAATTAGATGAAAAACATTCGGAAAAAGTAAACCTCGAAAAAAGCTTTAAAAAACAGCCTCGGAAAACCTCTTAGAAAAATATATCGACATAAAACTCCCGGAAAAACAATGTCCCGGAAAAGAAAGCCAGAAAAAGCAAATCAGAAAAATCACCAAAAAATAAAAAAAAACGGAAATGAAATTAGATGAAAAACATTCGGAAAAAGTAAACCTCGAAAAAAGCTTAAACAGAACAGCCTCGGAAAACCTCTTAGAAAAATATATCAACATAAAACTCCTGGAAAAACAATGTCCCGGAAAAGAAGGCCAGAAAAAGCAAATCTGAAAAATCACCAAAAAATAAAAAAAAACGGAAATGAAATTAGATGAAAAACATTCGGAAAAAGTAAACCTCGAAAAAAGCTTAAACAGAACAGCCTCGGAAAACCTCTTAGAAAAATATATCAACATAAAACTCCTGGAAAAACAATGTCCCGGAAAAGAAGGCCAGAAAAAGCAAATCTGAAAAATCCCCAAAAAATTCAAATAAACGGAAATAAAATTAGATGAAAAACATTCGGAAAAAGAAAACCTCGAAAAAAGCTTAAACAGAACAGCCTCGGAAAACCTCTTAGAAAAATATATCGACATAAAACTCCCGGAAAAACAATGTCCCGGAAAAGAAAGCCAGAAAAAGCAAATCAGAAAAATCACCAAAAAATAAAAAAAAACGGAAATGAAATTAGATGAAAAACATTCGGAAAAAGTAAACCTCGAAAAAAGCTTAAACAGAACAGCCTCGGAAAACCTCTTAGAAAAATATATCAACATAAAACTCCTGGAAAAACAATGTCCCGGAAAAGAAGGCCAGAAAAAGCAAATCTGAAAAATCCCCAAAAAATTCAAAAAAACGGAAATAAAATTAGATGAAAAACATTCGGAAAAAGAAAACCTCGAAAAAAGCTTAAACAGAACAGCCTCGGAAAACCTCTTAGAAAAATATATCGACATAAAACTCCCGGAAAAACAATGTCCCGGAAAAGAAAGCCAGAAAAAGCAAATCAGAAAAATCACCAAAAAATAAAAAAAAACGGAAATGAAATTAGATGAAAAACATTCGGAAAAAGTAAACCTCGAAAAAAGCTTAAACAGAACAGCCTCGGAAAACCTCTTAGAAAAATATATCGACATAAAACTCCCGGAAAAACAATGTCCCGGAAAAGAAAGCCAGAAAAAGCAAATCAGAAAAATCACCAAAAAATAAAAAAAAACGGAAATTAGATGAAAAACATTCGGAAAAAGTAAACCTCGAAAAAAGCTTAAACAGAACAGCCTCGGAAAACCTCTTAGAAAAATATATCAACATAAAACTCCTGGAAAAACAATGTCCCGGAAAAGAAGGCCAGAAAAAGCAAATCTGAAAAATCCCCAAAAAATTCAAAAAAACGGAAATAAAATTAGATGAAAAACATTCGGAAAAAGAAAACCTCGAAAAAAGCTTAAACAGAACAGCCTCGGAAAACCTCTTAGAAAAATATATCAACATAAAACTCCTGGAAAAACAATGTCCCGGAAAAGAAGGCCAGAAAAAGCAAATCAGAAAAATCACCAAAAAATAAAAAAAAACGGAAATGAAATTAGATGAAAAACATTCGGAAAAAGTAAACCTCGAAAAAAGCTTAAACAGAACAGCCTCGGAAAACCTCTTAGAAAAATATATCAACATAAAACTCCTGGAAAAACAATGTCCCGGAAAAGAAGGCCAGAAAAAGCAAATCTGAAAAATCCCCAAAAAATTCAAAAAAACGGAAATAAAATTAGATGAAAAACATTCGGAAAAAGTAAACCTCGAAAAAAGCTTAAACAGAACAGCCTCGGAAAACCTCTTAGAAAAATATATCAACATAAAACTCCTGGAAAAACAATGTCCCGGAAAAGAAGGCCAGAAAAAGCAAATCTGAAAAATCCCCAAAAAATTCAAAAAAACGGAAATAAAATTAGATGAAAAACATTCGGAAAAAGAAAACCTCGAAAAAAGCTTAAACAGAACAGCCTCGGAAAACCTCTTAGAAAAATATATCAACATAAAACTCCTGGAAAAACAATGTCCCGGAAAAGAAGGCCAGAAAAAGCAAATCAGAAAAATCACCAAAAAATAAAAAAAAACGGAAATGAAATTAGATGAAAAACATTCGGAAAAAGAAAACCTCGAAAAAAGCTTTAAAAAACAGCCTCGGAAAACCTCTTAGAAAAATATATCGACATAAAACTCCCGGAAAAACAATGTCCCGGAAAAGAAAGCCAGAAAAAGCAAATCAGAAAAATCACCAAAAAATAAAAAAAAACGGAAATGAAATTAGATGAAAAACATTCGGAAAAAGTAAACCTCGAAAAAAGCTTTAAAAAACAGCCTCGGAAAACCTCTTAGAAAAATATATCGACATAAAACTCCCGGAAAAACAATGTCCCGGAAAAGAAAGCCAGAAAAAGCAAATCAGAAAAATCACCAAAAAATAAAAAAAAACGGAAATGAAATTAGATGAAAAACATTCGGAAAAAGTAAACCTCGAAAAAAGCTTAAACAGAACAGCCTCGGAAAACCTCTTAGAAAAATATATCCACATAAAACTCCTGGAAAAACAATGTCCCGGAAAAGAAGGCCAGAAAAAGCAAATCAGAAAAATCACCAAAAAATAAAAAAAAAACGGAAATGAAATTAGATGAAAAACATTCGGAAAAAGTAAACCTCGAAAAAAGCTTAAACAGAACAGCCTCGGAAAACCTCTTAGAAAAATATATCAACATAAAACTCCTGGAAAAACAATGTCCCGGAAAAGAAGGCCAGAAAAAGCAAATCTGAAAAATCCCCAAAAAATTCAAAAAAACGGAAATAAAATTAGATGAAAAACATTCGGAAAAAGTAAACCTCGAAAAAAGCTTAAACAGAACAGTCTCGGAAAACCTCTTAGAAAAATATATCAACATAAAACTCCTGGAAAAACAATGTCCCGGAAAAGAAGGCCAGAAAAAGCAAATCTGAAAAATCCCCAAAAAATTCAAAAAAACGGAAATAAAATTAGATGAAAAACATTCGGAAAAAGAAAACCTCGAAAAAAGCTTAAACAGAACAGCCTCGGAAAACCTCTTAGAAAAATATATCAACATAAAACTCCTGGAAAAACAATGTCCCGGAAAAGAAGGCCAGAAAAAGCAAATCAGAAAAATCACCAAAAAATAAAAAAAAACGGAAATGAAATTAGATGAAAAACATTCGGAAAAAGAAAACCTCGAAAAAAGCTTTAAAAAACAGCCTCGGAAAACCTCTTAGAAAAATATATCGACATAAAACTCCCGGAAAAACAATGTCCCGGAAAAGAAAGCCAGAAAAAGCAAATCAGAAAAATCACCAAAAAATAAAAAAAAAACGGAAATGAAATTAGATGAAAAACATTCGGAAAAAGTAAACCTCGAAAAAAGCTTTAAAAAACAGCCTCGGAAAACCTCTTAGAAAAATATATCGACATAAAACTCCCGGAAAAACAATGTCCCGGAAAAGAAAGCCAGAAAAAGCAAATCAGAAAAATCAGCAAAAAATAAAAAAAAACGGAAATGAAATTAGATGAAAAACATTCGGAAAAAGTAAACCTCGAAAAAAGCTTAAACAGAACAGCCTCGGAAAACCTCTTAGAAAAATATATCAACATAAAACTCCTGGAAAAACAATGTCCCGGAAAAGAAGGCCAGAAAAAGCAAATCGGAAAAATCCCCAAAAAATTCAAAAAAACGGAAATAAAATTAGATGAAAAACATTCGGAAAAAGTAAACCTCGAAAAAAGCTTAAACAGAACAGCCTCGGAAAACCTCTTAGAAAAATATATCAACATAAAACTCCTGGAAAAACAATGTCCCGGAAAAGAAGGCCAGAAAAAGCAAATCTGAAAAATCCCCAAAAAATTCAAAAAAACGGAAATAAAATTAGATGAAAAACATTCGGAAAAAGAAAACCTCGAAAAAAGCTTTAAAAAACAGCCTCGGAAAACCTCTTAGAAAAATATATCGACATAAAACTCCCGGAAAACAATGTCCCGGAAAAGAAGGCCAGAAGAAGCAAATCAGAAAAATCCCCAAAAATAGAAAAAGAAACGGAAATAAAATTAGATGAAACAAATTTTAGTCCTAAATCTAGACAATTTAGTGTAAAATGTCTTAATCTAACGCTCTTTGCAAATGCCTGCAGATATACAGTGTGTTCGAAAAATGTTTGTTTTCATTCTTGAGGGTGAGGTTTGAAAAGACGATTTTCTAAAAACAGATCACCCCACGTGTTACACATAAAATTTCATTTAAGTTTTATTTTAATACGAGCGCAATATAGTTTCTTTTCTGGAAAAAAATGTTTTCAAAGTATCACAACATCATCTAACATATTTTCTTCAATTTTTGAATAAGAATGAGGTATTCCTACATGGTGTTGAATACACAGCCGATTTCAACTGTTCTTATAGAAAAACAAGAACGTACGGTCAGGTGATCTAGCTGGCCACTGAATGCATGTAGTGTTTCCTAACTAGCGACGCGATGAAAATTATTTATAGTGACTCCTGTTTTTTATGTGAAAGAACGCCATTTTGATAAAACTACATTTTCCCGTTTACATTTAAAGGTATGTTTTGTAACAATGGCGGTAAACCGTTTTGGCGGAATTTTAAATGTCTTTTTCGGAAATTTGGTTTACGGCACCACCTTCTATGTTCGTCATGCCACTTATATGTCGACTACTATCTAAATTATGTGCTTTTGTAATATTAGTATTAAAATATCTAAACACATTCGCATGTAGTAAATAATAAATATAAAATTGTGAAAAGTTTTGATTTGTCTGTAACCTACAACGCAGAAAATAATGATCACTCTATTGCTAAACCTATAAATATATTGCAATAAGATTACAGGAAGCATACGCGATAAAAAAAAATAAAAATTAGTATTCATGCCAAAAATTCCAAATAAATTTCTAAAGAACATTTTAACGTGACACAGATCTTCGTCCATATTTCAACACGTTTTGATCCAAACCCACGCGACGCACATCTGAAAAATTAGTACAAGTTTTGTGGCCACATCATAAATTGCAATTTAAATTGGCCCGCTCCCAAAAATACTTTTCCTGAAAAAAAATCGTCATCAGTTCCACATAGAGACACACACACCTAAGCGGAAACACGACCACTTTAAGCAGATGGACAATGGGATTATAAAAACATCAAGTTAAAACAAGCACGCTAATTAATCACAATTAAAAACGTATAAAAAGTAAACGCCGAGTGAGTTTACAACCCTTTGCCATCTGCTCTCTTGGACAGGTATCAACCCTAAATTAAAGGGAATACGCCATAAAATCGGTTGCATTGCGGGCGAGCGATCGCAGCGCCTCCGTGGTGGCCGTGCGGCTAACCCTCGAACTAATTACTTGTATCCCCCGTGTATGAACAACATCCGGAAAAAGAATTTGTCATAAAAATTACGGGCGTAACGTTGTTCCGAAACGATTATGTCAATTATACTGTAATTTTTGATTTTTTGTTTACTTGTGTGAACATTTAGAAGCAAAAAAATTGTTTCGTAGGATTATTATTTATTGGTTTGGTTTTGTTGTTTGCATGAAATATTTATGTTTTGTTACTTAATAACAGTAAACTTTGAATTAAAGCAGCACGCGACTATAGCTGGAACGTCTATAAGAATACAGGTGTTGTTAGAAGTCACTGCTGACGAAATTACGGTAAAACAAGTTGTGACTTTTTGTAGTACTCACTTAGACTGGTATAGAATAAAAGTGTAAAATGTAATAATAAAATAAAATCCTTTTTATATTATTGCAGTAACCTGAAGTTTGAAAATAAAAAATTTTTTTATCGAAAAATGACGGCAAGGACCGCGAAAATCTCCACTAAATATTACTGTTTAAAGTTTTACTCTATTTTCTCATGAACACTTTAGCTTAATGGAGACTTTTGTATCAACCCCCAGTTATTGAATACGATTCCTTAATTACAACAATTCAATGAGAACGGCTCATAGAAATTTAAATATCTTTGTAGAAACTATCGACTACATTGAAAAATGGACAAAGCCCTTCTTTTCCATAACTCACCTATTTTTATTATTTATATTTTAGAAAACCAATTTTTTTAAATAGCCATTGCCACATTTGTTAAAACCTTCAGTATAAATACGACATTTAATAACAAATCTATTTCTAACTCATCTTTACCCTTATTAGGCTTCCAAATTGAAAAACGAAATAGGAATTTACCGAACAGTGATTTTTTTCCCTCGCCGAATACCGAACATAAGGCCAATTTTTCAACATAATATTTAGAAAAGCACCGAACAAAGGGCCCACTATTTGGCTAATCACCGAGTATTTACAAGTAAATCCAATCAAGTGCCGAATACTTACTGTTAGGTACTGGTAAATGGTTATCAATACCTGCGTTAGTTGCGTTACATAAGTGGATAACGTACCCCTTCGACTACTGACATTTTAAACTTTCTTTCGGTATATTTTAATCTCAGTTCCACGATCAAATTTTTTACAAAAATTGTAATTTAGTATTGTTTACATTTGGGGCACAATCTGCCGATATCAGGTTTACCCAAAAAATATTCGACTTATACGAATTTTCGGCCAATTATTCGACTACCTATTCGCAACCCTAAAAAGCCATAGTAGGCGAAAAAAAATCACGGAAAAAACGTCCGAGGAAAAAAAGTCCCAGAAAAACAAATCTCCAAGAAAAAAATTTCTAAATAAAGTCTGCGGAAAAAAGTCCCTTGGAAAATAGTCTGGAGACTGTTTTCCTGGAGACTTTTTATCCGGGGACTATTTTCTCGGGTACTTTTTTTCCGGAAATTTTTTTCCTGTATACTTGTTTTCCGGGTACTTTTTTCCTTAGACTTTTCTCCAAGAAGCTTTTTTCTGGAGTCTTTTTCCTTCAAACTTTTTTCCGAAGACTTTTTACAGGAGACTTTTTTCTGAAAACTGTTTTCCAATGGACTTTTTTTCTGGAATTTGCTTTCCTGGAGAGTTTTTATCCGGGGACTTTTTCCCGGGGACTTTTTTTCGGAAGTGTTTTTTCGTAGAAGCTTGTTTTCCGGGGACTTTTTTCGGAGCCTTTTTTTCAAAAGGCTTTTTCCCCAGAGGTTTTTTTTCTGTAGACTTTTTTCCGGGGACTTTTTACCGGAGACTTTTTTGAGGAGACTATTTTCCTGAAGACTTTTTCCAAGGGACTTGCTTCTGAAGTTTTTTTCCGGGGACAATTTTTACCGGGGACTTCTTTCCGGTAATTTTTCTTCATGGAAACTTGTTTTCCGGAGACTTTTTTCCGTGAACTTTTTTCCGGCCACTTTTTTCCAAGAAGCGTATTTTCGGAGCTTGTTTTCCTGCAAACTTTTTTCCGGAGCCTTTTTCCGAAAAAACTTTTTTTCCAAGGGTTTGTTCTTCTGGAGTTTTTTTTCCCGGAGACTTTTTATCTGTGGACTTTTTTCCGTGACTTTTTTGTCAGAGACTTTTTTCATGAAGTTTTTTTTCGCGAATTTTCATTCTTTTTTAATACAATAAATTCAAAGAAATCTAGCTCCTATGATTGCTTTAAATATTTTTTCAGATAAGGATATCTGATAGATCCTGATTTGTGTTTGTGCAATAGAAGTTTTTGAATTGAAACAATTATGAGGCGCAGAAACCTATAAAAAAATTATTATTTTGCATTTTGCGGTATTTTCGTATTTATTGTTTGCGTCTGTGAATTTTACTATTTTCGCGATTTTAAAGTAGGTGATAAAATAATTCTGTTTCACAAATATGTGCCATGAAGTGTAATAAATAATTTTGTATGTGAAAAACGTCGATATTGTAAAATTCGTCATTCTTCAAACGCGAAGTCCCACCGCGATATAGTTGGTTAATGATGATTGAGCGTACGTAAATAAAACGCGAGCAAAATAACACAAAAGCACACTAAAATTCGCTAAAATATACAGTACTTGAACTCTCGCATTCATTATTAAACAGACATGCAATTCCACTAAAAACATCGATAACGACCAGCGGCCAAAAACAAAAAAAGAACCTTACAAAAACGAACGTGTTCATTTGCAAAATAAAAAAGGCCCAGTGCGGAAAATGCTGTACAAACACGACAATTCGGGACTGCGCTGCTTTGCACAAGCTAAAACACAGTTGACTGTGCGTTTTAATTCCGATAATCCCGTTCGCAAATAAAAATCGACCTCGCACGTCCTGCCCAAAAACTGCTTACTCGCCAAAGACAACGTCTCTGGAGGAAGCCGGAAATCTGAATCGGAAATTAGTTCTTTACCGGCGCCTCGCCACTAAATCGGCCCTTCCGATCGATTACTTTGACACCCACACAATACAAAAAAGTTTCCTTTTAGTAAAAAAATTGATCTGGAAGAAATGTAATGATGAACAGTAAACAGAGAAAAATTATTTAAAAAAAAATGATAATTTCTTTATCTTTATATCGTTAACAACCTTCTATAAGTTTTCCATAGTTTTCTTAAAATGTCCAAATAAACCGAAAACGACGAAGCTTAAGAACAAATCGGTGCCCCCAACCCCCACTAAATATGAATGCAGCAAAACAAATTCAGGAAAAAAAATCTACAGTATTTTTAATGTTTAACCACTGTTTAAATGCAAAAGTAATAATTTAATAGTATATTAAAACACAAGTTGCATAAGGCATTGTCTTAACGTACGAGTCCAAGATTGAAAAACGAGGGAGCGTAGCGACCGAGTTTTTCAATGGACGAGTGCGTCAAGACGCCTTATGAAACGAGTTTTTTATACTATTTTTTCTATTGAGGAGAATTAATGAAAAAACGTTATAAAAAATTGCTGCGATCAAATTTGGTAAATTTCGTATGTATATGTTGGCATACATACTAAATTTACCAAATTTGATCATGAATATATCATCAATACCAATCTTTGTTGGTGAAATTTTACTAAAAACAATGCTTTAAAAGACTCTTTTAAAACACTGTTTTTAGCTAAAACAGTGCTTCAAGAATAACCTTAAAAAACCGAAATAGAAAAAAAATTTTAAAAACTCGTAGACGGTGTCACGCAAAATTAAAATAAAATCATGTAATCAGAAGAAATGAAAATTCTGAAGTTTTAAAATATTTAAAAATATTTTTCAAAAATTCATAGAAGACGTCACAACGTAATTGGAACATTAAAAATTGAATTTCTGTCTAACCCCATACCTGTATTAGGTTACAAAATTTAAACAAAATAATATACGCAGGCAGTTTCCAAATTATTTTTTTTAATAATTAAAATTTTTTTAAACGCTATTGCAACAGATTATAAAAAAGTGTTACTTCGAGTGGACTTTCTCATACTAGATCTTAATACCTGCCAAAAGGGTAATTTTTTTATACTTATAACGGTGTACAGTCCACCGACTATTAAATTTCTAAGGAAACAAGCTATTAGGCAATCTTCTTTTCCTATAACGATCGGCGTCTGCGTTTTTAAATAAATATTTATTCAATTTCAAATTAAAAAAATTTCTGGAAGGCGTCAGAGTAAAACTTGGAAAATCAGTAACAAGAAAAATTGTAGTTCACTGCAAGCTCTATCGGCTCAAAAAGTTTTAAATAAATCGTGTGGGCAGTTTTTAAAAAATATATTTTTATTTTCGGTTTCGGGTTCTTTTTAAAAGCTTAACTAGAATTATAATTTTCGATGTACATCTTAACTTGAAATTTCATCAAAATTGGTTCAGTACTTTCGCTGTTAGAGACGTCACACGCCCTTACACGCACCCACACACCCACAGACATTTTTTTAACACCACTTTTTTGAATTCTTTGAGCCCCAAAACGCATATTTTCGTTAAAACCTAGGTTTCGAAAATTTTCATGAAATCAATACTTCCCTAATACAGAAGGTATGGCAAAGTAACACTTGTAGAGGGCGCCATAAAATGCATTGGAAATTAAAACGAAATGGAATTTATAACCCATCTTTACGCTTATTAAATTTAACATTTTATGTTTAAATAAAATTATATCATCGCTTATTTATGAATATTCCTGAATTTTGGAAAAAAAGTTATTGTGTTAGTTAAAAAAAAGTAAACGGCAAGTACATTTTGGAATATAGACAGACTTAGTTTTTCAAAGTTCTAACATGGGAAGCAGACGCTCCTGACATGGAGAACCGACGTGTATACTATACTAGTTTTGGTCCGCCCCGGGTTTTTACATTTCCCGGTACCCGTCATATCTGACGGGCGTTCCCCTATCCGCCACCTGGGGAGGCGCCCGATGGGGGACTAGCAACCCCGCACGGGACATATTAGTTACAAAACATATAATGTCAATAATGAAATTATAATCCAAAATCATACACAAAATTTGCCAGCATTAAGAATCGCATAATTCCATAGAGTGGCCGTAGCTTAGAGGTTGGGCGCTTGGCCTCTAAAGCTAAATTTCTGGGATTCGACTTCCCGCAGAACCCATGCAGCAATAAAAATCTATGCCGCAACCCGCCAATCATATTGCCCAATCCGACGTAGGCAGCCGTGGAGTCTTAATGCCTAAAACCTTCTCTGGTATTAGTCGTTCTGATTCGACGTTAAACTGTAGGTCTTCCGTATTCCACCTTAGTGCTAAAAATAGTGCGTGGAGGAGAAGAGTGCCGGAGCCCAGTAGTGGGACGTAAAGACTGATTACCAATTCCATGGCATATAAAAATAAGCGGGCAACTACTTTTATGCTGTCACAATCTTTACCTGTGCAACGAACGGATAAGTCAGCCAATCTGTTATAGTGGCCGGGAAATTAATCCCCCCTAGATATTGCTGTACATAAAATTTAAATTGTAAATCTTATTCTACTATCACTTATGAGTAATGTAGCTTTAAATCAAATAAATAAAACGGTACGAATTTCCGTTTTAAAAAATTCGTAGAAGGCAGCACAGACACCTTAGCGGACTTCGACACGAACCTAATTTAGCTCATCCTTTACTATATTAGACTACAGTGTTAAAAAAAATTGGGGTGGCCAGTTTTTGAGGAATGTGTTTTTGAAAATGTTTAAATTTTGATTTTTTTTTAAATTTCACCGTTTTAGTAGTTCCAAAAGTTATAGCTGCCTCGAACAATGTGTGCTCGCCCCTAGGACATTTATAATATCAAATTTTATTCAATCTGATAACTCGTTTTTGAGTTAATAGGCAATACAAACTCATATTTTTAAAGATTTATAAGGCGCCACCGAGAAATTAGCGGACTGGGACGCAAACCAAACTTTAGCGCATACCCAATTCTATTTTTGTTTTTGACATATTTAAGAACATTTAAAATTTTCTTAAAATTTTTCGAAAAAGTTTGTAAATATTAAAAATGTTGTAAAAGTTGAATTTTTTAAAACCGTAGGTAATATAAGAAAATTTAAAAAATTTCAAAAATGTATGACAAAGTGAATAAAAAGAACCTTTTACACCAAAATTCAGAAGTTTAAAAAAAGGGTCCTACAGCGACCCCATAAGATGAAATATGTCAAAAAGACACCTTTTTTCAGAAAACAATGTTAAGTGCGTTTGTGGGCGATTTTTTTACATTCAAAATATGGAAAATTATTAACTTCATTAAAAATCAACTGCGGACTGCTTCTAAGGTTGAGCTTTCGCTGGTCAATACTAAAGTTTGTCTGTACGCCACTGATGTACGCAATAAATAGCGTTATTTATTATTCCTAAGTATTCTTTATAACGACAAAATAATAGCGTGTCGTAAACAAACGAAAAATTAGCGGAAAAAAATTAAAAAAAAACCTCTGAGCATGAGTGATATGTTGGTAATTATCCTACACATGGGCTTAACAGGAAGTGCAGGTTAGCACGAACACCCACATATAAAGGGAACTTCCGCTTAGGTAATGGTCTGCAAGAGTGATGGATGTAGAAAGTGATTATTATTATTTAAAGCGCTTTGTTTCGCCCTTTCAAAGTCTGTCATTTATGAAAACCATAAATAACGCCGGATTTTTTCCCGAGTCGAGCAATTATTTATTTAAAATTTGGATTGTCGAGCTCGGAGGCAAGGAAGGCCATCTCATCCCCGGAATCTATTCCTGTAGCGATTTCTGGTAAGCCAAAAGCCGGGATCGAGATTGGCTCACGATATATGATCGGATTTCGCAGACGATGCAGTGTTTTACCCGGTTTTACTGAGGTTTTACCGGAATAGAGCAAGATCAAGACAGTTTTATGGAGATCGAAGATAATGCAACTGTAGCAGCGCCTTTGGGCAAACTCTTCAGGAAATATTCAATTTTCCCTGAGTGCTTGCGCAAATATTTCCCCCAAGTATTGTTTAAACATTTTATTTTTGAAACAGAAACTTGTAAACGTGGAAGCTTTTAGAATTTAGACGTTTTGATGGGTAATTACCGCACATGGATTTCAGGCATTTGTGTTTTTAAGATTGACACGACAGACGTTAAATGAGTAGAGTTAATTTTAGGTTTGTAATCAGATTTTTGTAGATGAAAGGGTTATAATTGGTATCGGGGTGTTATTAGTACGTTGATCTAGAACGTTGACATAAGTTTGTGTTTAAATATCCTGCACGCAATTCAGAACTAAATTAAATCAGGAGGTAATTAATGCTTTGAAGTTTTATTTTACGGTAACAGCTAAACGCGTAATTTAAAAAAAAACTCCAATGTTTATAAGTAAAATGATCTGAAATAAATTAAAAGCATAAAATACGGTGTGAGTCAAAACATTAAATTTAAAATAACGGATATAACGATGTACACTATGACCAAAATTGAGTTACAATTCGGTTATAACGAGTGTGAAGAAACACCTAGGTAATGTCTTTATTAGACATGATTTCACATCTCGTGGCCTGCTAAACAGTAGCGCGAATTTGGTGTCAAACACGCCAAAGCCATACTACAGACCGACCTAAAAATACTATCCTTAGTTTCTATAGTTGACTGATATGTTTCCAAGCGCGTGTTTAATGAGCGATAGCGCTTTCCATGAAAAAAATCCACAATAATTGTATATAGATAATGAATATTAAACGATGCAGAAAAATACCTATATTCCCATGACACCTGATCGAGTGTTAACCAAATTTTGCACATTTTTAAATTTATTTAACATAGCAAAAATTCAAATATTCAAATCCGACAAGCAACCAACAAAAATTCAGTAGCCCGTACCTGGAAATACCCAAACGCCGCAAGGTCAATTATCTCACTTGGTCGACTTTAAGGAATGCCCCTAAACCCCTACAAACATCTCTAAACTGAGCATTTTGATAAGTACGAAGAACGAAATCAAACTTAAAAAATTAACACATCACCGTCAGCGCTACCTGCGTAGAGATCTCGACTAGCAATTTTTGAACCAACATAATTAAAGCAAACCGTAGACAACCCACGCGGGTATAAACGACGATTAAAAATTATTAACAGCACATTAAATTACCACGTGCTCGCTACTAACCACGCTATACCTACACACCAGTTACCCATCATACCACGACACACGTGGACCAATTTGCACCCAAGATACCCAACCCTAGCCGCGCAACCCGCTGGCGGAAATTAATTAATACCACGCATCCCTGGAGCATTTTACAAGCAACACTACCCGTGTTTGGTACTCCATGCTATAATCCAAATTACTACTACTACTTTTAATTCTAACAAGAAACGCGGAATAATAAAATATAATATAAAATTAATAATAATTAATCAAAACCTACCAAATTAAAGCCAACCAATAGAAAACGAAAAACACCAGGATTAACCCTTACACAAAGAGCTTCAAACCGAGCCAAAAATAGAAAAAATATTTTGTTCTCTCCGACCGACGTCTACCAACAAGATCTCCAGTACTCAGCTCTTAGCCAACCACTTCAGCAGAAAAAAGTTTCCCGGGAGAACCCGCCAGAGCCCTACCGCCTACTCCAACGACTAAAACGATTCTTGTCAGGTCCAACACCACCGGAAGCCACGGCAGCAGTACACGAGCCCCATATTGGCTCCTTACGCTACGCTACTTTACACCGCCATCGGTCTTGTTCCAAGTCCCGGTCGAAACTACGTCATCCCGCCTTCAAGCAATAATCAAGATCGCCTTCACATCGCCACCTCAAAAGTCCTCTCTTCCAGCTATTACCGGCCCCGCGCACCTAGCTAGCAGCTAGCCAGGAGTCAAGTGTCGTCGCCGTTTACTCCGCTGCGACCATGTACGTGGTCTACCTGAAACCTACCACCACCGGTTATCACCCTCTTGTAGCCACGCCTTCAACAAGTGAGACAAACGTGCTAGAACTCACCATCAGCCCGCAGAACTACGTCACCTTCTTCGAGGAGTATCCGAGGTACCCCACGCCACGAGTAGTCAGCCCTTCGGCAAATCATCAGATTTTCGCATCCCGTGGATCCACGGTGCCAGTGGGGCTTTCCTCCTCCCCTGCACGAACCACCGGGCTTAATCTCCATTCTACTAGAACGCGTCACGTCCCGGACTCTTCCTCGCTGTGACGCTCTTTTGTTACGTGGTCGTTGTTGCGGGTGGGATTGTAGGTTGGCTTGTACCTACAACTTCGTTGAAATGCTCGAGATCCAGATTTAATAATAGAGTTTACTATCAGAACGGAGTTCACTGGGCGAGGGTTTTTCTCTAGTAGAATTTCACTTTGTGAAGTAGATTTCTATTCAACTTTAACTACACTTTTGAGGAAGTTTTCCCCCAACGTGGCTGAACTTTTGAGGAACGTTTTTCTCCAGTCGGTCGTCACGGAGAAACTTTTATTTTTCCTATGTTCAAAAATATGTAAGCCCAACTCTGCAGCTTCATTACAGTGGCAGTAAGAAATAAACGCATATTAATATTATTCTGCAAAGGACAGATACAAAACGTCATGCAGACACCGGCTGTGCAACGAAATAGACGTCTGATGAGCTAAGCCAACTCACCGATAATAACGGCTGGCGGCTGCTTCAGCGTAATGTCTTTGCTACGGTTTGCATTACTCACCAGCTTCTTTAACGTGAGCTATCAATGAGCATGTCTTACGGTGTTTAGAAAACTTTTTATGAGAAAAAAATTATATAAAACAGACAAATTTTTCTGCCAAAATTTTGGTGGCAGAGAGAAAATTAAGGCCTCTAATTGTTGCTGCACCTAAAAACTGAAAATCCACGCTAACTCTACCACCAAAAAATGTAAAAATAATTATTTGACAGGTTTTAAGCAATATTTTCAACAATGTCGAAATTTTGAAAAGTTTTTCTCTTCGCAGTTTTAGTAGTTCAAAAACATTTTGTAGTTAGTTAAATTGTGTATCGCTGGGGCATTTACAACACCAAATTTTATCCCGATGTGACACCGCACTTTTAAGCGAATAGGCGTTAAAGCCAATATTTTCAAAAATTCATAGAAGGCGTCGCTGATAAATTAGCAAGGTGAGATACAAACTAAATTGTAGCTTATTCACAACTCAAGTTATGAGACAGAAAATGAAAACAAAAAGTGTGGCCTTCTGTTTCCGTACAATATATTTTTTTTAATTTCCAAAATTGTACAATTGTTTTTACGTCGCAGTTTGTAAGCGTTTGAAAATTCTGGTACATAGTAATATTGTATCTCCCTAAAGCTACTAAATCTGAAGTTTAATACCTATCAAATTTCGTAAAAACCTGTCTAACTTCTGCTTTCCGATTCGGATTTATTTCTGCGTTAAATTTTTGACACATTCCTACATTTCAAAACTCATTGAAAGCGGGCTCCCTAGAATGCGTCTTCTTAATTTGAGCAACTAATTTCTGAACACCCTGTGTACAATTTAAGTTGTAAATGTTTCGCCTACGGGAATATATGCATATATGCAAAATTCTATTAGCTACAAATATTGCATCGTGTATTTGTTTCCTTGTTATATGATTCCGAGCCACAAATTGATGTTTCTTAAAAATCAAAGAGCGGCCATAGCTCAGTGGTTAGCGCGCGGACTACCCATGCAGCGGATCCGGGTTCGATCCCCGGCCCGGTCGTTCTCCTTCGCAAGGCAACGGGAAATCAGGGAGGTGGATTTTTCCCGAGGAAAACTTCTCTGAAGAAGAAGTGCATGCACTTCCTGTGGTTCGGAGCCTGCGTTAAACTGTAGGTCCCCTATGTCTGTCTGTAAATTATATATCGCCGCGCACCAAACACAGACATAGGAAAGAGATAGCCAACGCCCTGAATAGGATATGGCACTATAAGAAGAGAAAAAATCAAAATTAAGGCCATATTTTTTGTTCGAACACATGTAGAGGTTTAGTATAACACCGAAAGCTTTCAAACGTAAATAACTTTGAAGAAGGCAGCTAAAACATGCTTACATTGTCATTCCGTACCTTTCCTGAACGATTTGCACGTTGTAAACTATTTTTGGCATCACCAAGAAACAAATAAAAAAAAATAGTAATAACGGCAAAATTGGCCCTGCAACGAGTGTATCAATGTACCTGAAATGTGAATATCAACGATCCTCTTCTTCAACATTGTTCAAAAAGAAACAAAAACAAATAAAGATTTCGTTTTTATTTGTACAGCTTTGTATAGAAATCTCGTATTTAATCCATTGTAAAACTTTATCTTTTCAAAGATTTAGAGCTTTGTTGGTCACAACAAAAGAGAATTGTTGAAAATACTTATATTCCCCTAATACTATTATTTCTGGTAATCTTTATTGCATGCAGTGGCATTATACAACTTCTTTTGAACGAGACCACCGTGGAAAACGCATAACACCATAAAATTATTATATATGGTTATTTATTCATGGTTATTAAACATCTAACAGCTGCCTGGAAATAGTTATGATTACTTCGAAACGGGTGCTTTAATTTTAAATTTTAAACAAAATTGATATGTGAAACCAATATTGATGGAAAAAGGGGACGAGGACGAAGAAGATGTTCCTGGCTCAAAAATATCAGAGACTGGACACATATGAGTACCCATGCATTGATTAGAGCAGCTAAAGACCGAGAAAACTTTGCCGAAGTTGTTGCCAACATTCATTAATGAATACGGCACTTTAAGAAGAAGAAGAAACCAATATAATGTGACGCCCTCTATGAATTTTTTAAGTTTTGACATTAATTAATGGCTTTTTATTCAATAAAAGAGAGGTCAAAAAATTACTGAAAAACATACTAACTTAATTATGACAACAATTTTATTAAACCTATTCTCTAAAAACTCTGCCTTTTTGTCGCAAATTTGGAGTTATCAAACAATGCAGCAAACCAAGCCACAGTTTGGCTGAGAAACAAGAAGGACGTCAAAGCACACATCCTTGTACGTCTGGCGATGATCGAAAGCTCCTCCAAGTGGAGTAGAAACATGAATTAATTATCCGACAATGTCTGATCTCTCTTGAGAATTAAACTTGGTAAACTTGAGTTTAGACTGGATTAAATATTCCTAACGTGCTTTGGGTAGCACTTTACAGTTTGCGTTACCGAGTGTACCTTCGATCTGGTGCAATTTTCCGATTAATTCATCAACCACCCATAACAGCTCCCACTTGCATTCTGAATTTTAATTCCACAAGTGGGTGTAGAGAAGTTTTAAATTTTTACAGATATCACTTTTCTGTTTAATTATGGATTTGGGAACATTTTTGGTGCTGTTTTGGCAAGCATGAAAAATGGACTTAATAAAATTTTTATATGTTTATGTGAAATCCTCAAGGCTTTGTGAAAATTTTAATTACTTCCCCAAAAATGATGTAAATATTCTTGCGCTGCTTAAGCTTGTCACATTTTTCTTGTTTCCTTATTAAAGCTTAATGAACAATCTTATGAAAACATAAAAAAATGTAGCTTAGGTTAGGGCTCAAATTTACAAAGCTCAAAGCTTCAAATTATCGTTCTTATAAAGAGATTGGGGTGCAACACATGTAGAACCACTAAGACCCCAGAAAAATATCACTAGATCAGGCTGTACGAGATTTATGTAAGCAGAAGGGGGCGAAAATAAATTGGTCAGCGTTTCAGGAATGACACACGTGTTGCTGAAATCATTACTTCTTTTCAGCTGACGCAATAGTTCACTTAAATATTACAAAATACACTTTTTTATTTATTTTATAAAAAAATTTTAATCACAGCAATAAGAAAATATTTTTTTTGGCATTGTGCGAGCGAAAACAACTTCATTAAGTGAAAGCTTCCGATAACCCATTTAATAAAAATCTCCCCATTCAGTGCAAGTGTGCAAGTTTTGCACCCTCTTGTGTTATTAATGTGCATTTGTGTATTGTCATAACGACGGTAATTTAGGGACGCGTGTCTTATTTAGATTTCATCCCCTGTAGGCGAACTTACGCCCTGCATTTTGTTCTTTATTAAAGCTATTTTCCGCTTATCATCCATAAGTCAAATCTCGAGGGACACACTTGGGCGTTTTGTATATTTTTCATGTAATAGAAAAATAATGAGAAAGATTGTAAAATAAAATGGGCTGCTTAAAGCTCCCTGAGGTACCTACACTTACCCAATAACAAATTTTAAAATAAATTACAATTCGGCCCCTGAAAAGTACCTGAGACGCAGTAGCAAAAGCAAAAGTTTTAAATTCTTTTATTGAAATAAAATGGGACCCTGAAAGCTCTCTGAAATTTATTAAAAATGAATAATTTTAAAAATAAAAATAAATGCATCACTGAAAGCTCAAATTTAAGAAGCACTTTTAAGATTTTAAACATAAATAATATTCTGCCTGCAAGCTCTCTAAATAAGGTTTGAAAAAAATTTAATATGGGTTACTGAAAGCTCGACTTAAATTAAAATTTTAAACTAAAAAATAAAATAACAATATGGACGCAGCTACCTGAAGTACTCCTCACCCTGCATAATATTAAATAACTCCCTGAAAGCTCCCTACCTGAACAATTTTCAAATATTTAAGTTAAAAAAACTGGATTATTCAAATTTCTTGAATTAACTTGATACAAAACGGAAACTAATTTTAACAGAAGATAAAATAAATTTTTGGAAAGTCCCTGAAGTAATTTAAGAACAAGTTTCAAATTTTTGAAACTAAAATTGTTCGTCGAAAGCTTTTATACCTAAAAAATGTGGATAAGTTAACTTAAATAAATTGGGTACTTAAATGCTTCGGTAGATGCTTCGTTTAACTATTTCTTAAATTTGTAAAGAAAATAATGAGTTTTTAAAAATTCTTTCAAGTACTGCCGCCCACAACAAAAATTTAAAAAATAAAAGATTCTAAAAGCTTTCCGCACTAAAAAATAATTTTAACATTTTAAGGCAAACAATGCAATTCTTGAAAGCTTTCGCTTACACATCATAATATAAACTAAAATTCAAAAATAAATTAAAATTTATTTATTAATTTCCTGCTACTAAAAGCTCTCTGAGACACTCCACCCAAGAAAACATATTGAACTGAAATATAGGGTTTCTGAAAGCTCGCATTAAAATGAAAAGTCTTTTGCAACTTAAAAATAATACTACGCTGGCTTATAGCTCTACATAAACTAGTAAAAATAGTTCCCGAAAGCTCCTTATAATACCTTACTAAAAAGTTTTTTAAATAAAAGCAAATAAGTAACCAAAAGCTCGCATTTGAATAATATGGTCCCTGAAATCTACGTGAGATACGTCACTCTACATAAAATTACAAAAGTGGCTAAAGATACTATATTTAGGAAACAATTTTAAATTAATAAATAAAACAAATTAGGTACATTTCAAAAAACCCTAAATGAAAAATCATGAAAGATACCCACACACTCTTAAATTAAAAACGAGGTGCCCTCCCCCCAACTCAATAATTATGTTTAAAAAAATATATGTAATATAAAAGAGAGTTTCTGAAAGCTCTCCAAGGTACCTAACTTAAGGAATAATTTAAAAAATACAAAATAATACCAATGATCTTCGGGAGCTCATTGAAATATTGGAATATTTTAGAAAAAAATTAATTTTTTTAATGAGAGCTCCGCTGGGTACCGTCCTCAATAAAAAATAAAAAAACATAAAATGGGTCCCTGAAAATTTTCTGAGGTAGGTAGGTCATTCTAAAAGAAAATGAAATTGATAGCTGAAAGCTTTTTGAAAAACTTCATTTAAAAACGAATTTAAATATTTTAGGGTCGACTTTTAAACCTTATTAAAAAATTAAAATTAAAAAAGATTATACTAAACTTCTTGAAAGCTTCCCGAAATAGTTACCTTACGGAAAATTTGAAAATACAAAAATATGGTCCCTTAAAACAGCCTGAAATTGAAAACTGGGCTCGTGAAAAAGTTTTCATATTTCTACATCAAAATGTCCCTGAAAGCTCTCTGCAGTATTTTAATATAAAAAAAAATCGAAATTACATTATATAGCCTCTGAATGCTCTTTCAGGCAGCTTACTTAAGACAATGTTTTAAAATTTTATATTAACATAAAATGAATCCCCAAAATCTTTCCTAAAGTAAGAACGAACAATGGGTTTATATCTCTAAAAGCTCGAATTTAAAGACGACTAATGAAATTTTTAAAAACGTATAATAATATTGTATCTGAAAGCTCTGTACACAAAATTTAAAACAAGAAATATATTATAAATACTTTGTTGTAACGATAATGTCGTGAAAACATATTGAAATACAGATAAGGCTAAATACCTGTTTGGGAGTTAATACTTATTTTATTAATAATGTATATGAACTTCAACTTTGATATTTTTAAATATGTAACATAAAATCCATAGGTGCCCAAAAGCTCCTATTTAAAGATTGTTAAAATTTTAAATTAAAATAATATGGACTCTGAAACATCACTTTATACGAATTAATGAGTGCATAAAAGCTCTCTAAGGTACTCAACTCAAGAAAGAATTTTAAATTGTTTGAATTAAATATTATTTGCAAATTATGTAATAAAATAATATGGCCTAAGAAATTTTCTTAACCTCCCGTACTCACGAAAACTGTTATATTTTTAAATAAAAATTCAGTGGGTCCCTGAAAGCTATATTGTGAATTATTTTACAAAAAGAATAATTTTGAAATTTATTATGTACCTAGTCCCTGAAGATTCCTGTAGGGATCTTATTTAAGTTAAAAATCTTACTAAAGATTTAATTTTACAATTAAAATGAATAAAACAATAATTTTAATTCCTGAAAGGTCGCATTTAAAATTTTAAATAAAATAATATTTTCCCTGAAATAATGTTTTTGGATACTAAATGAAGAATTTTACAATTTTTCAATGCAATAAAATAGGTCACCAAAAGCTCGCATTTGAAGCATTTACAAGTTTTTAAATTAAATAAATTGAATAGTTAAAAACTCTAAATAAAGTTAGCTCCCGAGACACCTCTCGGATAATTTACAAACTCAAATAATCTGGCCCCTTAAAGTTCCTAAGGTAGCACAACTTAACAATTTTTCAATAGTAATACTTCAAGCCGTAGTATTTCGAAATAAAATAAAATTGGCACAAACTCCACATTTTTTTATGTTGCTATTTCAAATCAGATATGGAAACAAAAATTCTACATTTGGAAGTAGTCCTACTAATGAGTGAGGGTTGTGGAAAAATATGGAAAATGATTTTCATCCCGCTGTTGCAACAATGGTGTGTCAAGTCCTTCCGCTCCAGGAGTTTTTAACAATGCAAGCCTCACCGGAAGTCGAGCTTTGTTTTATGCCACGCGTTATCCCTAACACGCCGCTATTCTATCTTTAGAGACCAGGCTCGGGCTTAGTTTGGTGTCTATGCTTGCATAATTAGTAAGACTTGGATGCATTAGGAAAATTGGAAACGGGAATGGAAAATGTGGGGTTTTCTTGGGACGCAATTGCGAAATGTGAAAATGTTTTGCTAAAAATTGATAAAAACATTCACTATTTAAATGAAAATTATTCTTCAAACGCAAAACTTGTAATGTAAGGCTAAAGCTTTAAAATTATTTACGCTGAAAGGTGAAAATTAACATCAAAACGCAAGATATCAAAAAAATCTGACGAAGAAATTCTAAATATTTAAAACAAGTCATTTTACTGAGTTCTAAAAAATGTAATTTTCCACCACAGTTATTTCCAATGATTTTTCAATTTTCGAAACACAAAATTTGACAAAACATTCGCTACGTTCTATCCAAAAATAACTTTCAAATCCCTAATACGAAATTAAATTCTCCCTAATATAATCCGAACAGTCGCAGTAACTAAAACAAACTTACAAACTTGTACAAAACGGCGAGAGAAAGGGTTAAAAGCTGTTGCTGTCAAGAAAGCTCCCTTCTTTCTAAACTTGGTGTTGAAAACTGCTGAAAGTATGAAATAGTGGGGGTAGGGGATGATGTGGTGTGTGGCATGTTAGAGGAGGGACTAACCACGGCTGGGCCTCAAAAACCACGTTTGGGATTGGCTACTTTCTATGGCTTTCTCCCTTCGGCGTAAAGAGAACCGTATCTTTCATCCCTCGCCATCTTTCGTCTCTTTTCGTCTTACGGTTTTCGGGCTGAAAGTTTTTCTCGCTCCGGCATGAGTGATATTGCGCGCCGTCCTTGTCCCTCTCATTAGCCTAGTAATTTCTGTTAAATATATCAACGCTTCGCGTCCTTGTCGGGTGTAAGGCAAAATCGTGAGTGGGTCTTTGTCGCTTTTAAAGCGACGCTTTTCTCGCTTTCGTGCACATGTCGGTGATATTTTTTCTCTTTTCTTTGCTTAACAAGACAGCGTTTATCATTGTCGCGCATACGGCTCCGAACGACTCCATCGCACTCGGAAGCTTATAAAAGTTTAGTGAGGTGAGGGACGCGTCCGTCCTTGTCGCACGTCCATTATAGCGCGACAAATCACATCATTCTCTTCGTTTCGTTTCAACGCACCTATTTATGTTTCATAAAAAGTGCCCTCCTTGTCAGGGTAACAGGGTATTTAGAGCGGGGGCGAAAACTAACAATATTGACCAGAACGAAAAAGTTTTAACGTCAGTCCACCGCGAAGCCCCAAACGCGACGCAGGCATTTTACATTTCAAAGATAAAACTTTTTCGGCAGTTTCAAGTGCAACCCTTAAGGATTTTCTGTTCGGATAATATCGTCCTCATTCGCTGCCGACGTCGCGCGTCTTGACGACGGCGACGCGCATTTCTTTAAAACGTTGGCGACGGTGAAACGTGCAGTGCGAATTTTTAGTTGTGCATAGTTTTTAAGTGTCGTCGCATCCCGATGCATCTACCAGCACCCAACTTCGACATGTACACAAATATGCAGGAATCCCTTCAGGAATATCACGGAGAACTCGTCCAGACCGGAAGCCCAACAGTTCTTTGTAGCGCCCTTCCGAATCACTGGAGGTCTAATAAAAGTTTACCGATCGCCTTCAAAGTTGTCGCCCTGGATGACATCCAGGATGGGACGGTGGTCACCCTTAAGGCGGGAAACGATGAAAATTTTTGTGCCGAATTGAGAAATTGCACGGCGGTTATGAAAAATCAAGTTGCCAAGTTTAACGACCTAAGGTTCGTCGGAAGAAGTGGACGAGGAAAATCGTTTTCTCTATCCATCATGATTAGTACTTCCCCTTTTCAAGTTGCAACTTACAATAAGGCCATCAAAGTCACCGTGGATGGACCACGTGAACCTAGAACAAAATCCAGTTAGTATTTGATTTTTTTTCGATAGGACCATTGTTGAAATATTGATAGTTAGCCATCAGATTGTAGAATAATTTCCCCCGTTTCAGTTTATGGGTAACTACAAATGCTTTAACAATGATCTTACATATATTCGTAGTACTCTAGGCCACATGTACGTAAAAATGTTGAAGAAATACCGAAATATTTTTTTAATTCGCATCGCTAACATGTTGGGGTTCGAACCTGCTGGATTTCGTTTCCCTTCAAGCCTAAAAATTTAATGCGCGATATTGTAGGTTCTATTACTAAAGTTGACCCACTGGAAAAAGATGAACAATGTTAAGACCCTAATAAAATCTATACCACACGCAAAATCAACCCGACATGTTTAGAAAACGACCAGAAAATACAATAAAACCTCCATGGACATGTGTGTTGTATAAACAGATAAAGTTTAGCGTCTTCTTGGTTTGTCGGCGATTTAATGGCGCTCGCGTTTCGTCAACAACTAAAATTTTTATGTATCGTAATGTTTACAGCCCAAAATTTTTGATACTAACATTGAAAGAAGGAAAAAGACGCCCGTTTGCTTTAGCGAAATGCATTTGCAAAATTTTATGGCGCATATGCCGCACGTTTTAATGGATTCCACGGCAAAACAGGGAATTAATTGCCGATATAAAGATTTTAATACGACTGCTCTGAATGTAAACAACCATCTATTATTGCCTCACTCGGTCTTTGATCAAGAGATTTATTTAATCCTGGCCTTAGCGTTTTGATAGCGGGTTTTATGCGTTTGGCACCTTTTCCGTTTAAAAATAGAACCGTAATTGGGAGCTTGTTGAAATTATTTATTTACTGATGTGTTGCTCTTCTTTTTTAGGCTATGGATTCGGATATGGAATACCAGGACTTCCAGGAGCGTTCAACCCGTTCTTCCTTAACACTGGATGGCTTGACGCCGCCTACATGACTTATGCATGGCCTGATTATTTCCGGACGAGAACCGGAAGCTTCCC
Source organism: Ctenicera cuprea (assembly GCA_958336395.1). NCBI lineage: Eukaryota > Metazoa > Arthropoda > Insecta > Coleoptera > Elateridae > Ctenicera > Ctenicera cuprea. The sequence goes on along the minus strand of OY284489.1, from coordinate 3,992,729 downwards.
ACAACAACCTAATATTCATCCTAGTTTAGTTAAAGGTAGGCATTTTTTATTTTTATCTGTAATTGCCTTAAAAAGTGTGTAAATTGGCAGAATATTACGGGAATTTTTTCTAAATTTTATTTATAACTTCAATTTCTTTTACTTTTGAAAGAAAATCAAAGTTACTCTCGCCACCAATTCGTTCATTACCATATTCGTATTTTAATGTCATGGCCATAACAAATAAATCTCAAAGGGACGATAATTTCTACAAAATGCGAGGTGGAATATGTAAAGGAAAAAAAGGAAACTTCAATGTTTGTTCATTCCCCGTGAAGAGGCGGGCCGTCATAGGGTAAGAATGGGTAATAGCTGGTAATATTGATAAGAAATGATTTCGGTGGATAACAGCTTGTGGCCCAGAAAAACCACGGAAAATCCTGACCCAGGACAGACGGCCGGGCCAGGAAATCCAACCAGGCTTGCCGTAGAAATAGTGAACGCGCTTTCCGCGATAGTAAAGGGGGGGGGTGAAACTCATAGTATCAAAACTTGCTTCAATTATGCTCACTGAACCCAAAAACATATTAATTTTGTACCTAAACGGAAACTTTTCTTCTTTTTCCAGGTACATCTCCACAACTACCAGCGTCAAATCTCCAATCTCCAGGAGATTTCTACGTTCCTCACGGTGCAACGCCACCTGGAGGTTTCCACCCTCCAGGTTACCTTCCACCAGGTGCCCTATTACCACCAATATCAAGTGACAACCTCCCAAAAGTGCCATCCTTCGAATCCTTCCATCAGCTGCGAACGCTTCCACCTTCTCCCCTTGAACAGTTAAGCATAAAACTTTCTCCAACATCCACCAATCGAACGGCAAGTCCGCCACGAAGTCCAAAAATACACTCGACGGTGGATCATTCGAATTCGGAAAATTCCGACGATGAAGACATCGATGTCGTGAAATCGGCTTTCCAACCCATCAAGCCTGCGAGTGTTCTTTTGCAAGAGATACAGCATCCCGATTCGACGGTTCAGGATAAAGAGCCGGCGAGGAAGAATGAGTTGAAGGTGCCCAGTTCGAGGAAAACGATGGGAATTAGTCCAAAATCACCAAGTACTACTAGGCTACATACGTCACCTCAAATAAATGCCACTAAGAGTGTTTGGAGGCCGTATTAGTATTGTTTGTTTGAACCTTGGAAGGAGTGAGTGGTTGTGTTGTTGGTTTCGTTGCAATATTTTATTTTGTATTATAGAATTTTCTGTTAAGAGGGAGTGGGTACGTGTGAAAAGTGCAAAAAGTGGACAGAATTTAGGTACTAAAAGTGTAATTAGAAATAATTTGTGACTAAGCAATATTACCATCGTGGTACCTAACTTTGGTGCAGATTTGATATAAAAATTCTAAACCGTTACTACAAAACTACCAAAGAGTATTGCTTAATTAGTTTTTTATTTTACCCATCCTGTACATCAAAGTTAGTACCATGATTCAGATAGATTGTCTGCAGCAACTTATTACAAAGCAGTGGTACCAATTCTTTAATAAAAACAAATGTTTCGAGATTTACACATCGAAAGGTCCTAAAAATGTTCTTCCCAAAATGTTTCAAAGTTTTGGTTTTTTTTTTCTAATTATTATAATTCCATGGGTTAGTTCTAAAAATAAATTTACATTTGGGATGCATTAATCCTCATTTTGTATGTAAGTTTATTTTCCCCTCTTTAAATTGTATAATTGGCAATATTTATTTGTGTAAATATAATGTAAATATGTGTATATTATAAACGTCTCGCCGTCTGTCCAACCTTAAAGTGAGTGAAATTAGAAACGATAAATCAATTAATCGGTTAGAGTACTGCAATTGTGATAGCAAAGTTCTTTATAGAATTTAGATATTTTTGTACACTTGTAAATTAAGTAACCAATTACAAAATTATTAGCAAATAATAAATTACTATAATTGGTAAAATGTGGTTTTATTACCATTGTAATGGAAACAGAGTCGGATTTCCAAACAGGCAAACTTAGCCAATTGCTTAGGGACAATTTTATGACGCGAATAAAAAATTTTTGACGCCAAAAAATTATTTCATGGCGTGTGCAAACCGTTCAAGCAATTTAAAATAAATAATAAAAGAATTACTTTCAGACGTCGATGAATAAAATTTTTGACGTGCGAAATTCATATTTTAGATGTCAAAAAATTATTTTTTGACGTCTGGAAACCATTCAAGCAATATAAAATAAAATAATAAAAGAAGGAATAAATTATTTATTAATTACAATTTAATATTTTCAGTCATGAATAAATAAAATTAATTTTTTGACGTCCATAAAAAAATTGTTTGCCTCAAAAAATTGTGTCATGACGTGTTCAAACCGTTCAAGCAATTTAAAATAAAATAATGAAAAAGGGAAATAATTATTCATAAACTACGATTGAATTATTTTCAGACGTTAATAAGTGAATAAAAATTTTTGACGTCCGAAATTTATATTTTAGATGGCCAGAAATAACTTTTTTGCGTCTGTAAATCGTTCAAGCAATATTAAATAAAATAATGAAAGAAGGAAGAAATTATTTATTAATTACAATTTATTATTTTCAGTCGTGAATAAAGAAATACTTGACGTCAAAAAATAAATTTTTTAAGCCCATAAAAAAATTTTTTAGGCGACCTTAACAAAAAATTGAATATTTAGTACTCAAAAGCGGCCAAAAAGTAACCGTTTTTTAGCCGAGGACGAAAAAACACTTTTTAGCAGTGCGCACACAGTTTTTAGGCGACCTTAACAAAAAATTGAATTTTTAGTACTCAAAAGCGGCCAAAAAGTAACCGTTTTTTTGGCCGAGGACGAAAAAACACTTTTTAGCAGTGGTGCACACAAATGTTTTTAGACGACCTTTATTATAAAATTTACAAATTTGTTAGATTTTTATTTATGATTTATTGATATAATTATTTATAACAACTGAACAATTGTACATATTTGTGACTCCTTCAGAAACGTTTATATTTTCTTTATTTACACTCGAAGTAACTTCGGCATGTATAGCTTCATTATTCGTATGAACAATTTGTGTGCTGTTTGATGTTGCTACAGCAGTAATTTTATCTTGATTATTTTAAGTAAAAATCTAACAAATTTGTAGAAAAATATAAACGTTGCTGAAGGAGTCACAAATATGTGCAATTGTTCAGTTGTTATAAATAATTATATCAATAAATCATAAATAAAAATCTAACAAATTTGTAAATTTTATAATGAAGGTCGCCTAAAAACATTTGTGTGCACCACTGCCAAAAAGTGTTATTTCGTCCTCGTCTGCTTTCTTAAACTCAGACTCGGCCGCAAAAAATCCACTTTTTGGCCTTGGTACACAAATAACTATTTTGCCACAAAAAATTATTTCATGGCGTGTTCAAACCGTTCAAGCAATTTAAAATAAAATAATAAAAAAGGGAAATAATTATTATTCGTAGACTACGATTAAATTATTTTCAGACGTTAATAGGTAAATAAAAATTTTTGACGTCCGAAATTAATATTTAAAATGGCAAAAAATTATTCTTTGACGTCTGAAAATTGTTTAAGCAATATTAAATAAAATAATAAAAGAAGGAAGAAATTATTCATAAACTTCAGTTAATTATTTTCCGACGTGAGTAAATGAATAGTTTCTCTTCGCGAAAATTTTCTTACGCCCATTAGAGACAATTGTACCATTGTGACTATTAAGGTTTCTTCAAAAATCTTATCATCGAGATATTCTGGAAAAGCTTTTATTGAAATCGTTCTCTTCGCCAGAAGTCCTTTAGGCTCAATACGGCAAACATTTGATAAGCAGAAATTCCACGCCTATGTTGAAGATATACCGACAATGAAAAAGAGTTCTTGCAAAAACCCTCATCATCAGCAAAGATTTCTTCAAAAATCTTATCAACATGACATTGGAAGATACTGGTCATATTTTGATAAAAATTTTTTGTAAATTTTCGCTTTGCCTATCAGAGAGAATGGTACCATTATGGCGATGATGAAATTTATTCAAAACCTTCATCACCAGGAGCTTGGAAGACGTTGGTTATATTCTGATCAAGCGTTTTTTAAAAATTGTTCTCTTAACCAAAGTTCCCTTATGCCTTTCGGAAATATCGGTATCACTTTGACGAAAAAGATTTTTTCAAAAATCTTACCACAAGGATATTGGAATATGCTGGTGATATTCTAATGACAGTTTCCTTAAATTATCTCTTCACCAAAGAGTTTCTACGCCTATCCGAGAGAATGGTACCATTATGAAAAGAAAGATTTTTCAAAAGTCTATCACCAAGACCTTGGAAAATGCGGGTAATATACTGAAAAAAGTTTCTCGTAAATTGTCTCGTCACTAAGGTTTCTTTATCCCTATCAGAGAGGATGGTATCATTATGGCGATAAAGCTTTATTCCAAATTTTAATCATCAAGAGATTGAAATGTTTTGATGATGTTCTGATCAAGCTGTCCTTAAAAATTGTTTGTCAAGATTTTTTTTGCCTATCAGAGATAACTGTACCATTTTGACAAAAAAGGTTTCTTAAAACATCTTATCACTAGAATATTGGAAAATGCTGGTGATATTCTGATGAACGTTTCTTGAAAATTATATCTTCATCAAGCTGTCGTATATGGGTATAAGAAAGAATGGTACCATTTTGACGATGAAGGTTTCTTCAAAACTCTTATGATCAAAAGGTTGGAACATCCAGCTGATATTTTGATGAAACGTTTTTTGAAACCGTTCACGTTCGTAAATTGTCTCTTCACCAAGGTTTCTTCATCCCTATGGGAGAGAATGGTATCATTATGGCGATAAAGATTTATTCCAAATTCTTATCATCAAGAGATTGAAATATTTTGGTGATGTTCTGATCAAGCTGTCCTTAAAAATCGTTTGTCAAGTTTTTTTTTGCCTTTCGGAGATAATTGTACCATTTTGACAAAAAAGGTTTCTTTAAAAATCTTATCACTAGAATATTGGAAAATGCTGGTGATATTCTGATGAAAGTTTCTTGAAAATTATGTGTTCATCTTATATGGGTATAAGAAAGAATGGTACCATTTTGACGATGAAGGTTTCTTCAAAACTCTTATGATCAGAAGGTTGCAACATCCTGCTGATATTTTGATGAAACGTTTTTTGAAACCGTTCTCTTTGCCAAGGTCCCAAATCTTATCATTAAAAGATTTAAAAATCCTAGCCATGTTATAATGGAGCTTGTCTTAAAATGTTTGTTTTTGCCAAGGTTTACGTAGGCCTATCGGAGAGAATGGTACCATATTGACTATAAAGGTTTCTTTAAACATTTTATTATCGACATAATTTAGGAAAGCTTTTTTTGAAACCGTTTTCTTCATCAAAGATTCCTTTATGCTGAATACAGCATTCTGATGAAGCGTTTCTTGAAAATTGTTCTCTTCGCCAAGGTTTTCTTTAAAAATCTTATTACCAGGACAATGCTGATGGTATTCTGATTCCTAGAAGATTATTTTTTCGCCAAGGTGTCCTTACGCATATGAGAAAGAATGGTACGACTATGGCGATGAAGTTTGCTTTAAAAATTTTATCATCAGGACATTGAAGCTCCATATATGGTAATGTATTTCGCAAATATGAAGGGTTACTTCTAAGCCCAATGAGATTCATTCACTGCCTAACTTTACGCCGATATTTTAATTATTATTATTTTTGAACTAACTCATACCTTTAAATTTAATAAAAACCGCCACATATTCTTCTTAGTTTATCTGACAAATGGACAGGTGTGTGACAACAAAGGACAAAAAATAAAAACGGCCTCTAAATTTAATGACGAGGATATAAATTTTCTTATTGTTAAACAAAATTTAATAAATAACATAAAATATCACTTAAATTAGTTTAATAAAATATAATATCTAAATTAAATACAAAATTGTCCGTTACAACCGACAACCTATCAATTGCTCATAATCCTAAAATCTATTAGCCAAAATATTTATTCGAATTCATCTTTAAAGGGTTAAATCAAGAGAAGGTCCTTAGCGTGCGGACTCCTGGGGCAAAGTTTCGATACTTGTGCAGCGAGCCGTGTCTGGATGAAAGGGCTGATATAAACAGACTCGCTGGCAGCCGTACATTAATCATAACAGAGGGCTTGGAGGGCTTAAGCGCAGCCATTCTGTATTAACTCACTAGGAGAGAGAAATCACTTGGCACATCTGTTACTCACCATTGTATTTCGAGTTTTATATTATATATACGGGGCGAGTGTCGTTAGGGTTTGATTTACGATTACGATTCGTGGAAGTTTCGGTCTCAGTTTAAGGGATTTTTTTTATGTTGAATTAATAGTTGGTAATCGATTACGTCATGAAGATTTAACAGTGCCTAATTTAAAGTCGGCGCAAAGAAGACGTTGCAATTAATTAGTATTAAGTAGGAGTTCAAAACGGGTTAATTAAAATAAAGGATTAAGGAAGTTTGTTAGGGTTTAAAAGTAATTTTTCTGTGCGGAAGGAACGAACAGTTGGATGTGAATTACGCAAGGCTGTTGTCATTCATTTACTTGTTAATTATTTGCTTCTAATTATTTTGTTAACCACAGAGTGTGGGCCCTTTGTTAGGGCGTTGAGAGAAAATAGATTAAAAACTGGCATATTTTCACGAAGTTCTGCTTAGTCTCAAACGGACGGAGTGGGTCCTCTGCTCTGTAGGGTTTAAGTGAGATGACCTTGATGGCCGCTAAGTTTATTTGGTTACAGAACTATTTTTGTCCTCTAGCATGTTTTATTTCTATATTCACATACTTTACGATCTTTTAAAACATGAGATCTCTTTACCAGATCTTTTAAATAAGATATTAATAATATAATAAACTAAATATGTATCATTCCACAACTTGTCCCGTAAATATCTGAAATATTTAAGTGATATTTGGCTTTGTTTTATTTGTAATAATTTCCCGCCGATGTATTGAATGCAAAGAAGTAAATTAAAACGGTTTTAATTATAAAACAAACTTTAGCATCCTGTCGCTGCAACTTTCAATAAATAAAAAACAGCAAAACGTTAACAATGCACATGAATTTTATCAGAGTTCGCGGTTTCTAGCAAGTTAATAAAGCCGACCAATGCAATTCTCATCCCTATCCACACCATCAAAAGACTGAAAATCGCTAACCGATCGCAATATGCAGTCGGTGGAGCACAACATGTGATTATATGTTGCTAATTTTCACAACGGATACGCTGCACGTCCCGCTTTTGCATTCGCGTTGCGCTTCCGCATCAGTCCATTGCACTTACGGGAAAACTTCGGCGTGTGGAAGTGGCTAATATGCAGTCAAAGCGGGTAGTTCTCGCTTTTCCCGCAGGGGCGCTGCTAATTAGGCTTTTGAGTGCGCGTCACAATCGGCGTAATCGCTAATCAAGTTAGCTACCTGCCCCAATCAGGCAGGGCAAATACTGGCGGCTTTACTCCCGTATAATGAATCGATTTTTATTTGTTTTGGTCGTGTTTTGTCGGTTTTTTGCACCAGGTTGCTCTGATTTTCGCTCCTGTTACTGTTGTCCGATAGTTTAATTTTCGCACTTTTTTTTCTCTTGTTCGCGATGAATTCCAAAATTTCAAAAATACTAGCCGCAGTCTGAAACAAGTGAATTTTGTACAAGCAGACGGCCGCGATGCTAGGTCGCCCTTCGGTCTCGAGGGCTCGCACCCTCTCTGTTTAGAAACTCGATAGGGACACAAAGGGCTCAGTAGGCCATGAAATTCGATGAAATGTGACGCTCGACACAAGTGACCGCGCGTATGTGTTATCCAATCAAGTAGCGCGAATTTTAGTGCAGCTATTTTCGAAACCAGCTACAAAACCAGAATATGTTAATTTTGATTTTAATTGTTAGAGGTTGAGGAAGTTGGGTTTTCTTCCTAGTTCGACAATTGTTTCAAACTCAGTTGGTAATAATTACGAAGGTATATCATAAGACGTTTCGAATGCGAATCTTCTTCTTGGATACCCTTTTGCTCAAAACCAAGTAAGCAGGACGGTAAAATTTGGGACTTTCAGTAGTCTTTGATGTACAAAGTTAAATAAGACTTTTGTTAAAGTCAAAAGTACATTAAATATTTAAAATAAAATATTTCATGAAACCGCCCAATCCGCAAGTTGTTCTCTTCAGATTAATTCTACTGGACGTTGTCTTCTGCTTGATCTTATTTACTGTAAGTTTATACAAAAAATAATATGCGGCTGTAGCTCGGTTATTCGAACGAGAGCAAGATGACTGCGGTTCGATTATGGGGGTGTTATCGTAGACATAGAAGCGGGTTGTTCCAAGACACATTTCTAACTTCTAATTAGTACTTTAAACCTGTACAAAAAAATAAGGTCCGCTCATATATCAGCCAGTCGAGTAAGTTCTTCTGAGCTAGACGATTACGGTTCGATTTCCGCAATAGTTTATTTTAAGTTTAGGTGCGGTTAGGCAACCAGTAAACTTAGCCCAAGTCTGCAGGGACTACTTCGCGACGCGATAATATTCTAAAAATTAAACCAAAATCTAGCTGTCCCTCCTATCTAGACACAACTGTTAAGTATACGCTAGATAGAGGCCAGAGAAAGTCCAAATAACATCAGCTTAAGCTCTAGATTCCCTCTAACTAGATATTTTGGTAGGCAATTTGAAAAGCCTATACAGCGTCACCTAAACTTCTAAGTTCTCTACCCAGATATGTTGTTAAGCACAAGCTAGATAGATGTTAAAGAAGCCGTAACCAACGTCCGTCACCTGAAGCTATATCCCCCCGTCATCAAGGTATTTTGTTACGCACAAGCTAGGTAGAGTTCAGAGAAACCCTAAGCACCTCCACCTAACGCTATAAATCTCTTTGTTTAGATATGTTGTTAGGCATCAGCTAGTTAGAGTTTAGGAAAGCCCTAACGCTTTAAGTCTCCGTACTAAGATATTTTATTACGCAGTACAAAGGTACATAACAAAAAAGTCCTAAGCAACGTCACCTAAAGTTGTAAATTTGCCACATCTACATAATTTATTATGCATAAGCTAGCTTAGCATATTAAACCCTAACCCTAAGCAGCGCCACCTACTGCTGTAAGTCTCCTTATTTAGATATTTTCCGCCCTATCTAAATATTTTGTTACGCAAAAGCTAGCTGGAAATTACGGAAGGTCTAAGAGGCACCATTCAACAGTTTAAGGTTCCTTATTTAGAAATTTTATTATACCTAAGCTAAAAAGATACCAGAAAAGTCTTAAGCAACGTCATATAAAGTTTTAAATCCGTCCTATCTAGAAATTTTGTTAGGCAAAAGCCAGCTGGAAATTACGGAAGCCCTAAGCAGAGCCAACCAGCAAACTTAGCCTTCGTATTTACATATTTTATTAAAGTTAAATATGTGCCAAAACAATCGTAAGCAGTGTCACCTAAAAAGCAAAAGCTAGCTGGTAAATATGAAAGCCCTAAGCGGAACCATCCTACAGTATCAAGCTTCCTATATAGATATTTGCCGTACCTAGATATATTTTTACGCAAAAGCTAGCTGGAAATTACGGAAGCCCTAAGTGGCACCATCCAACAGTTTCAGGTTCCTTATTTACAAATTTTATTATACCTAAGCTAAAAAGATACCAAAAAAGCCTGAAGCAATGTCATATAAAGTTTCAAATCCGCCCTATCTAAATATTTTGTTACGCTAAAGCTAGCTGGAAATTACGGCATCCCTAAATGGCACCATCCAATAGTTTCAGGCTCCTTATTTAGAAATGTTATTATACCTAAGCTAAAAAGATGCCAAAAACGCCTGAAGCAATGTCATATAAAGTTTCAAATCCGTCCTATCTAGATATTTTGCTAAGCAAAGACTAGCTGGAAATTACAAAAGTCCTAAGAAGCGCCATCCAACAATATTAGCCTCTTTATTTAGATATTTATTATGCCTAAGCCAAATAAATTCCAGAAAAGCCCTAAGCAATGTTACCTAAAGTTTCAAATTCGCTCTATCTAGATATTTTGTTACGCAAAAGCCAACTTAAAGTTACGGAAGCACTAAGCAGCGCCAACCAACAATTGTAGCCTCCTTATTTAAATATTATTACGCATAGCTAAATACATGCCAAAAACGTCCTAAGGAATATCACCTAAAAATTCAAATCCGCCCTATCTAGATATTTTGTTAAGCAAAAGCTAGCTGGAAATTACGTAAGCCCTAAGCGGCACCATACAACAATTTTAGTCTCCCTATTTAAATGTTTGATTACGCATAAGCTAAAAATGTGCCAGAAAAGCCCTAAGCAATGTCACTTAAAGTTTTAAATCTGCCCTATCTAAATATTTTGTTAAGAGTATGCTAGCTAGAGGTGAGGAAACCCCAAGGCAGCGCCACCTACCGGTTTCAGACCCTATTTGGATATTTCACTACGTCTAAGCTAGACATGTTCCAGAAAAACTCTAAGCTACATCACCTAAAGTTGTAAACTCGTCCTACCTAGCAAAAGCTAGCTGGAAATTAGAAAAACCCTTAGCGGCGCCATCTAACAATTTAAATATTTTACAACACACAAGCTAAATAGGTACCAGAAAAGTCCTAATGAATGTCACCTAAAGTTTCAAATCCGCCCTATCTAGGTGGTATATTATTAAGCTAGCTAGAAGTTAGGGAAACCCTACGCAACGCCGCATTTAACGTTTTAAGTCTCCTTATTTCGATATTATTTAGATATGTATAAACTCTATAGATTCCAGAAAAAACCTACGCAACTTCACTAAAATCTGTAGGTTCCCCTTATCTTACATACCACTGTTCCTACTATAAGAGAGTACTATAAAGCATAGCATAGATTATACTAGAGTAAGACAGAAACGAAAAATTTCAACTAAGACTTAAAACTACGGCCCTGTGGAAGATCAGCTTGTCTTTCTGGGTCTGGTTGACCCCAGAGGCCGCGATCAAGGCTGCAAAGGAAGGGCTTGCATCCCCTCAATCATATCGCACCCTCTAATATCCTCTGACGTCCTTGATAATGCAACAACACCCCTGCATGCTAAGTTTTAGGGTTGTAGCCCTTGCCCTTCTCCTCCTCCTTCGAGGTCGATATTTTCTGTTGAATATCGGCTACTGTACCGAATCTAAATCTAGACACGCCGTTATTACAATAACATGCTGGAAGTTTAGCATTTTTAAGCGCTGCTGATGTTAAAGGGCTCTTGGTGCCTGTTGCTTGTTTTCCTTCTAGGTATTCCGTGTGGATTCGTCCCGTGTCCATCGCCAGCTTGATATATGTGTTGCAGAAGCACACGCTTTGTGGTCTTCCGCTCCTTGCCCTTTCTTCGGCTGTGAAGACGTTGAAATTTTGACGGATAAAAGCTTGTTTTGTATTCATAAATCCAGGTGTGTTTTTTGGCTTTTTTTTCACTAGACATTTCAAATTTGATTAGTAGGTTGTGGACAGCGATTGTCACGCTTTTAAAATTCAAACTTGCGTGAAATTCATTCGAGTATGTTCTAATTTTGTCCTGCACATGTTTATTTCTATAACAAATTCTTATTATTACGGTTACAAGAAATAAACTCGATTATTTTATTGATAATAAAATTATAGTTGTAACATGATAATAATTCAGCCCCCTTAATTTTATTCAATATTTTATGTGCATAAATAACAAGGCGTAAAGCAGGTCGAATGTCACGTTAACGTCTTAATCTAGCGACTCCAAGCTTTCATAGTTGATGGCAGGGACACCACAATAAAAAATCATAAACCGTAACAAACCTTGTTATACCCTTTATACGGCATGTTATTGTTAATTATGCCCTTGACGTATTTGTGATGTGGGAATGCAAGAGTTCTTGATGAGAACAAGCTGACTGGGTTTAGTTCTTCCTTATGCTGTGCTTATCTTTGCATTTAGGGCACCAAAAAAGATGTATCATGGAAATAAGGTCAAGGGTAATTCCTTTATTTATATTATAACCAATAAGAGTATAATAATATGAAAGTTTTTTTTTATGTTACCGAAAATGTTTGCATAATATTTATCCAGACGTTTACAAAATAAATTTTGAATACGCCTATGACTAAAAATAAAACGATACCCCCAGAATCATTTTAGGATAAATTTTGAGTACACCTCTGAGTAAAACCATGACTTCTTCATGCTTTGTTTGTTTTGCTTTCTTTTTCGAAAAGTTTCTTACGGAAGTTTGATTTCATTCAACGCCCAAAGTATTGTTCCCAAAATTCCTCCGAATTGAAACATCTCCAACTCCATTTCGCAAATATACAAAAGCGTTGAAGGCAATCGAAGTTCGATCATTGTTAGAAATGTCAACCGAAAAATAAATATTTGGGGATGTGCTATAATAAATCTCATTACAGTTTGTGGTCCGTTTCACACACGCCTTTTACAATTTTTCAACAATTTCTTAAATAGAAGTTCAAAAATAAGGGACGGTAAAAATTATTTGTGTTAATGTGAATGAGGAAGGTGAAACGAGCGATTTTTGTACCTTACCTCAATTTTAGGACTTTTATTGAAAGATTCAATTCACGATGTTTGCATTCATGTCGTTTTGTGTGTTGTATCCTAAGGACTTTTGGCCTTACGCAAAGACGTTAACAGTATAATAACTTCAACACTGTAAGGGAGTTTGATTTATTAATGGTTTTGTGTCGGATTTTTTGGTAGCTCATGTGGTTATGTTCGTTGGTTGGGCTTCATTCATAAAAAGCGTGGGATTCTTTTCTTGCAAAAATGGTGTAAAATTTCTAAAAAAAAATAAGTTAATTGTATGAAAAAAATGTTTTCTTTTTGTAGTTTTGTCTCTTGAATTAAAAATTTGTGAAGCTTCAGTCAAAAAAATTGTGCAAATAGGTCTCGGCGATATTAAAGAACATATCGATAATATTGATATCGGCAAAATATCGTTATTATTATTATCGAATATATGCGATATCAATAAATCGAATATATATGGGTATACCGAATATATCGAATGTATCGATATGTCGCACTATTATATCGAATATGTTAGTATATTCGCTATATCGATTACAGCGATATTTTGAAAATTCCATATCGTCATTATTACAAATATTCTAATACATTGAATATAGAGATTACATCGAATGTATCGATATATCAAATATAACCATTATATCGGATATAGTAGTAAATTCGCTACATCGACCAAATCGATTTATTCGATATACTGATTATATCGGTACATTAGAAGATTGATATATCGATTATATTGCTATTTTCAAAATTCCCTATCGTTATCGATACAAATATTCGAATACATCGATGATATCGATTACATAAAATATATCGATATATCGAATTTGTTTATCAATTATTTGAAATATATCGGTATGTTCGATATATCGATTATAACAAATTTTCATTATTTTATATTGTGATACGATATAAATATTCGAATACTTTTATTCATCGATTATATAGATTTCATCGAATATATTGATATATCCATTATATCTCATATATCGGTCTATTCGATATATGTACAATATCGAATATATAAATATATTCAACGTATTGAATATATTGATTATATCAATATATCGACTATATTCACTACATTGAATATATCCATTACATCGAATGTATCGATTGTATCAATACATTAGAACATCGATATATCAATTATAACGATACTATCAAAGTTCCATATCGGAGTACAATATAAATATTCTAATACATTGATTAAATCGATTACATTTAATATACTGATATGTCAAATATGTTCGTTATATAAAATATATCAAGGTATTCATTATATCGACAATATCGATTATATCAGAACATCAATATATAAATATTTTAAAAATTCCAGATCGTTATTCGACGTAAATATTCGAACACATAGATTACATCGAATACATCGATATTATGAATATGTCCATTATATCGAACATATTGGTATATTCGGTATGTCGACAATATCAAATATGTCGGTATATTCGATATATCTATACAGTATAAAATCGATATTTTAATATTTTCATAATTCTAATATCGTTACACAATATACATATCAATAGTTCAAAAAATATTTTCACCCCTACCAACTAATGCAAGGCCACCCCTGAGTTAAGTTTCAGAACTAGAATAAGGCCAACGGTGCCTCTACGCCGAGAGTGGTGATTTAGACGTCGCAGATTTAATGAATAATTTTTTATGAAGGCGAAAAGCGAAGTGAAAAGCGAAAATTCAATCACACCTAATAATATGAGTGTGACTTCTCTGTCGTTTGATTGTTGCAGTGCGGTACGTTTGAATAGAAAAATGTTTGCGCGTTCGTACCGTTGAATAGTCATACTACTCAATTCCCCTTTCATTTGCATGTGCAGAACGGTGTACATGACGTTCGTTCTGTTTCCAATCCTACCATATATATCTCTCCCAGTCTCCTATGATTTGACGCCATGCTTTGTACATAAATTGTGTTGCCACGTAAAATAAGATTTATACGTATGCTGTGTTGACGTGTTCAAGTTAAGTTTATACATATATCAGTACAATATTACGTTATTCGTGTAATACATATATTAATGTATCACTGATTCGTCATGTTTAATTACGTTGGGGCGAGAGGCGCACCATTATTTTAGCCCCAAGCGCAACTCTGAAACACTGCCTAGGCTCGAATGTTATTTACCTAATCGCAAACCAAATGTGTTTGGTATCGTATGAAAAACCATAACGTTTACTTACGCATTATAGAAAAATTATTATTCTTAGTATCATTTTAGAAATCAGGGCCGTATTATCTTAATTTGAAAGACGAAGATTTTCAGAAATTAAAATTTTAGGTAATATATATCAAAAAAGTTGTGACGTCCACCTTATAGAGCGAGTACGACACATGTTAACTTTATTATTATTATTAACATTTAACTCCAGGGGCGGCTTTGGAACAATTTTAAACTATTTTAAAGTGAAAACCTTAAAATTTTTAATTTCTGTTCCAATTTTAAAAAAATAAACATTATCAGTTTTAGCGAACAACTCGTGCAAAATTTATGACGTTTAGCTTAAGAAGCATAATTATGTGAGATAGATACTTTCTCATCGTTTTAGTTTCACGAGTCTCGCAGAAACTTATCCTTTACTGGTCTCGAGTGTGGAATTCTCAAACAGACAATAATCAACATGTTTTAAATCTTAAGGTATAATGTCGAAATTGTTATATTTTTTTAAGAAAAATAGTTTCCTCAGGGCAGGACCGTATTAAGGTAACATTTATTTTTTTTTTACTGTATTTCCAATTTGAATATTAAAACCGAATCAATATTTTACCTACGCTACATTTTTAACATTCAATTAACTTGTATGTACTTTTTCATCATTTCAATTTCTGAATATATCGCGTATGCTCACGAAAAAGTAAAAAGCTTGCAGAATTTAAATCAGAACTGGTACAAAAAACGTATAAAAATACGGCTATAAAATCGCGGAACTTTAAACGATACAAATGAAAAATCTCTTCTAGGGTCGCCTGTCAATTTTGTACACTTCAGATCACACGTATACACATATTGTTAATCAAATCTCTTCACTAGGGTCATGTTCGGGGGACAAGAGCTACATTAGGGGGTACATACTGATTCTGAGGGGATGCTCGCCCTCTCACATACGGTAGCATTCCAAGGGAATTTTGTATAAAAGGTGAAACTTATTAAATAATTTATACTTTTTTTTGAATTGTGAATTTATTGTTGAAAATCCATTACTGTAATAAACAAACCAAGACGAAGATGAAGAGAAATTAATAACGTATGAATTACAAAACCAATGTATATGTTTTTTAGGGTTAAAAAGTAATGAAATTGAATCTGGAAATTATTAAGAAAACAATTGATTTATGTGTAATAAAACTAATAAAAAAAATTGATCAAATTTTCTTTATTTTTAACTTTTTAAATTAATTACAAACACAGTGGATCTACCTTTTATTAAAGCTCTCTGAAAGCTCATGATGATAGCAAGGCAAACCGCTACTCCCAGTGTGGTATCCTGTCTGGTAAAGGCCTTGTGTGTATTATACCTTTGTTTCTAATCCTTCTCTTTGCATTAAATTTAGAAATTTTGAAATAACTTCCTCATCTCGAGAATAATTTCAATTCGAAACATATTCGTTTATTTGCCAACTTGATAGGTATGAACTAAAAAGCATTTTTAATATAAACCCTGATGTTGGCAAAATTATAACGAAATCTGCCAATTTTTTTCTGCTTCGAGAATTCTAGCACATTCCTGAATATTCCCCATAAAATTTTGTTGGGCATTATTACCATTAACAAAATATTTAAAATAAATGGTCATAAAATCGTCCCTGTCCTACTTTCGAAGCTCCTTGGTATTCTAAGAACCAGTAGCCTGGACAAAAGCAATTAAATCATAAAGTGAAACGAGATTAGTTTCCAAAAATTTGTGACTTTGGGCACAACAAAGCTTTTATAAGGGCAGTAGGTTGGTCCGACATTGCGGCCTTCCAATTCCAAACAGAAAACGAAACTAAATTTATAGCTTTACGCTTCTATTGCACTTGCAACGGGGAAAATTTCTATTTCGTTGGGCTACGCTTGAACCTACCATAAAAATGGATTTTTGGCCCACAAACCGAGCTTGTCGTAAACTGATCTAGAAAGTAGGTTAGAGCTGTCAAGTTGTAAATTATTATTTAGATTTAGTAGACGTTTTTGGGCTTGTTTCCGTTTTCTTAATGGTAAAAATCTAGCAAAACTGTACCCAACGAACAATCAAACATAAAATATAATTTTGCAAACATCCATTAAGTTGCATAATACATTCATCTAGCTGCTTTCGGTTTCAATCAGGCCTGTTATCAATACAAGGGTTGGTATTATTTCACCCTCGGCTCCCTTGCAGAGGAGTTCTTGGCCGGCGTGGTTGCTCAGTGGGAACGTTGCGGCCGTGCCTGGGGCAAAGTCCACGCGCCCCAAATCCGGCATCCCACGGGGTGAGTCAGATGGATTCACAATACCAAGGGGGCCGAGCTGGTTACCCCATTTCCAATTGCACCCCGTGCATGCATTCCGGCTATAGCGCAAAGCCGACTGTACATATGCAGATAATAGATTTTTGAAAGGATCTGTGAGAATTATTGGATTGGAGAATTGTATTGATTTTGTGAAAAATGGGGCTAATTCCGGAAAAAATGGTCAAGAACAGAAACGTTTAGAACATTTTTTAGAGAAAATACTTTAGTAAAAAAAAAAAGAAAACTTTCACAAGAAAAAAGGGCAAAGCGCAAAAGGGTTATCGTTCCTTTTAGACAAAAATTACACCTTTACGTGCAAAATACGCAAATTATAGTACCTTTTCTTGTAAAAATTAGTAGAGTGCTTCAGGGCCGGACTGATGACGACATACCAGCTCTGATAAATGATGGAAACAAGCTAACCTGGCGTGTGATAGCGCAAAAACCCGACAGTTTATCTTTATATTTTACACAATCTCGGTCACACGTGCATTTTTTCCAAATTAAAATAAAGAAATGGCCATAACAAGACTTTCCGAAAATATATGTTATTATAATTTTTACTTTATAGCAACATCAGAATTCCTCTAGCTTGTACCATCGGAAGTGACCCATCGACCATCGGCCCGTACGTAAGCTTAAAACTCCTACAAGGGTAGATAGAAGTCGAAAAAGTGTACTTCAAGAAAACAACAGGAAAAGCTAAACTTTACCGATTAAAAAGACACAGTTTGAAAATAAAAAGCTTTCATACCCCAAATACTAAAATAAGTCGATCAAAACGGCATTTACATCTAAACTAATACTTAAAATTTTGTCTAACATTTTTTAAATTTTAATTATAATGGAGGCCGTATAATAACGACAGTTTTTACGTTTTTGACATTTAGACATTTACATACAAGATGAGAAAAGTCATTGAAGGAAAACACTCATAAAAATTTCTTAAACTTAAAGTTAAGCCTCAAATTCCTAAAGTTATTACTAAAATTTAGATAATAACACAGTTTCCTTAAATTTTATATAAAAATGATCAAAAGCGGAGGTTAGATCTAAAAGGGTTATACTAACCCTAAAATCCTAAAATTATAGGTGAATCCCTAAATTCCCGAAACAATTCCCAAAATTTAGAAAATAGCACAGTTTCCTAAAACTTTACAAAAATGGCCGGAAGCGGAAGTTAGATATGCAGGAGTCTTACTACCCCTAACATCCCAAAATTATAGGCAAACCCCTAAATTCCTAAAATAATTCCTACCATTTTACAAAAAAAGACCGGAAGCGGCAGTTAGATCTGCAGGAGTCTTACTACCCCTAACATCCTAAAATTATAGGCAAACCCCTAAATTCCTAAAATAATTCCTACCATTTTACAAAAAAAGACCAGAAGCGGAAGTTAGATCTGCAGGGGTCATATTTCCCTTAAAACATAAAATTTCTTATACTTGTAGGACAACCCCTAAATTTGTACAATAATTCTTAAAATTTAGAAAATAATTCCTCAAATTTAAAAAATAACACTCAAATAGAAAAAAAAATTTCCGGAAGTTAGATATGCAGGAGTCATACTACCCCTAAAATCATAAAATTTCCTAAACTTATAGGTAAAAACCCTAAACTCCTAAACTTTAGAAAATAACACCCAGATTTTTAGAATTTCCTATAAACATAGATTCGGAAACGCTTGGTTACGGAGTTAAAGTCAACTAAAGTGAGAAATTTGTTGCCAGAAAATTTAACTCCTTAAGGAAGCATCTCCGAAATTATGTTTATATCAACTTCTTTTATTGCTTTGATATGTATAGCTTATCTTCAATGTTTGGTACCACCTATTTCCACATCTTTAGGAAACTCTCACACCTTCAAGGCAACTTGTTATTTCACAAAAATTGAATATCTCGAAAATGGTTGTACTTTTAACAAAAGTACCTTTTTCTTGTGTTTTGTATGGAGAATAAACATTTATGATCAAATCTTCAATTTAATACAGTAAAGGTTACAAACATTTAGATGAAAACATTACGGGACCTTCCTATATGAGACATTTTTAGTACAGTTCTTCAAACAAAAATTAGTTAAAATATGAAGCTAAGTGAGTGCTGCTAACATATAAAATTTCAAAATATTAGTGCAACTTCTGAGAAAGTTATCGTCAAAGAAGCGATTACACTGATCCATCTTCAAGAAGCTGTAACTCCGTAACGAAGCGTTTCTAAACCCATGTTTAACAAAACTTTTTTCAATATTTTCAGATTGTCATAATCTTGAAAGTGCGTACAACATGTTATAAATCGCCCTGTATATGAACCTATTTCAGTCACACAAAACTCGCGGTCTGGTTTATATCATATACTCGTGAATTGAAAAATAATCGGGGAAAACTATTCAAATTTATCCTGGTTAGCAATTCATGGTTATTTTGGTGAAAAAATTATCGTCGGCGCTTTCGCCTCGATAAAAATTTTCAAGCTAAACTAACACTCGCTGCCACGCAGCAAGTATTGGTAAGTTTTAGCCGGGTTATGTTTAAATCGCGAGTGATACAACTGTTGAATACATTTTTGATAAAAGTATTTCCCTATTTCAGTTAAATTACCAATAAATCAATATTTTGTACTTTCATACTAGAAGTACTATGAAAAAGTAAAAATGTTAAACCGTATTTGCTTAAAAGATAAAAATATAATTTTTCTGAATCCATCCCTGGTATACATCTTCTACTTAACAAATTGTAATTTTTTAAAATGTTATGGCTTTGAGCAAGAATCCAAACACTCACTGTATTGTAAAATAAGTAATTTTTTGTATTTTCTGTACCTAACCCAGTAGCAATAAACCAAAGAGCAAAAAACGGAGCAAAAAACCGTTGGGTGGCGAAAGTAAAATTCTTTAAAACTAAAAAATAGAAAAATATACTTTTATTATGGGCCTATAAACCTAAAAACGTTCTTCAGTCGCAGGGATTGATTGTATCAAACGGGGACAGATATTTTACTTTGTAAGCTGTACCTTATTGCCTTAAAAAAGGTTGTTAGGGCTGTAAAAATACAAAATATTTTTCTGTAAGGGTTCAACCAGGCAACAACCGAAATTTTAAACTAGATCAATAATCAGGCTACTTGTCGAATACTTAGATGAAATTATTCTCCGAAATACATCAAATTAAAGAACGGATTTTTATGCAATTACCTATTTAATAAAATATTTTTCTTTTTTATTAGAATTTTAACCAACAATCAAGCATTATGAATTTTGTAACTTTAAAGCATAACAGAAGCTCCAACGCAAGCATCAAAGGGTCAAATCGAATTTTTCGAAATAGTCCTATTAGAGAGTTTCCAGAACTCCGGGTGGCAGTGGGCCTAAGGGATTCCGGGGCTCCGGACTCCGGTCACGGCTGTAATTTGCGATGAAGCGCGAAGGGAAATTGCCAGTGTGCAGCTTCCGTGACTTAATGAGAGGCAGCGCCTCAGGACAGACCATACCTGCCCGGAATGTCCTCATCAGGGCATAATAGAGACATTGGACGCGACTCGAAAATGCCTAAGTTCACCCTCCGACGACATTTCAACAAGGAGTAACGACTATGACATAGAAATTGCCAATACTCAAGACCCAAATAGGACGCGGGTCTAAATATTCATCTAAACTGCTGCATAATAATACAAGACAACCTTTTAGAGGTAACGAAAGTATTTTCTTTATGGTGGATTCCATTTGAGTACAAAACGTCCGGAAAAAAGTTTAATGATAATTTCTCGTAAAAAAACATTGTAAGTAGTTGAATGTTGTAAAAAGTTGTATTTACGTGAGTAGCAACAATAATTTTAAATTTAAAATTAACAAACTATGAATATTTGGATCTTAAAACTTCGAGACAAGAGAAGGGATAGGCTTCGTAGTACTACTGCTAAGACTATCTTAAAAATTCGAGACAAGATAGAAATTACTAATTATAAAAAAAAACTATGAATCTATGTCGAAAGTATGAGATAAGAGTTGAATTTTTATAATCTTAAATTTTCGAGACAAGATGAGAATCAGTCATCGTAAAAAGAGACTAAAATAGTGGTCCTGATAAGACTCATAATTCATCTACGTCGAAAATACGAAATAAGAGTAAAAATATTTGTAATCTTGAATTTCCGAGACGAAATGAGAATCAGTCATCGTGTACGCAGGCTAGCGTAGTGCTACTGATTCAACTACAAATTTATCTATATCGAAAATACGAAATAAAAAGTGAAAATTGTTCTAGTCGCCAGTTTTCGACAGAAGATAAGAATTAGTCATCGTAAAGGAGAAATCACGCAGCTACTGAAATGACTAAAATCTTGGTCCAAAATAAGAGATTAGTAGAAATTATGCTAGTCACGATGTTCGAGAAAAGTTATGAACAAATCATTGTAAACGAAAGCTCACGCACCACTACTGATAAGATTAAAAATATATCTATGTCGAAAATACAAGATAAAAGTGAAAATTTTTGTAATCTTAAATTTTTACGAAAAGGTGAGAATTAGTAATCGTAAACGCAGATTAGCATAGTGCTATTGAATAGACTAAAAATTTATCTATATCGAAAATTCGAGATAAGAGTAATTATTTTTCTAATCTTCAGTTTTCGAGATAAGAATTAGTCATCGTGAAAGAAGACTAACGTAGTGCTAGTGTTAAGACTAAAAATGTGTCTATGCCGACAATACGAGATATAGATACGAGTGTAAATTTTTCTAGTCCTCATTTCCGAAACAAGATAAGAATTAGTTATCGTAAAGGGGAAGTCACGTAGTGCTACTGAAAAGTCGAAAATCTATGTTCAAAATAAGAAATAAAAATTGAACAAATCATGGTAAACGGGAGCTTACGTATCGCTACTGATAAGATTAAAAATTGATCTATGTCGATAATACGAACTAAGAGTTTTATTTTTTTTTAGTCAAAAATTTTTGATACAAGGAATTATTACGTACTGCTACCGATAAGACTAAAAATGTATCTACGTCGCAAATCTAAGATAAGAGTGGATATTCCTGTAATCACCAATTTTTGAGACAAGGAGCGAGACTTACGTAGCGCTACTGATAAGACGTCGACGTAGATATTTTGAGAATACGACATAAGAGTGTAAATTTTTCTAGTCACGAATTTTTGAAATAATATAAAAATTAGTTATTCTAAAGAGAGTGCTACTGATAAAGCTGAAATTTTATATATGTCGAAAATAGGATATATGAGTAGAAATTCTTCTAGTCGCGAATTTTCGAGACGAGATAAGAATTATTCATGGTAGAGGCAGACTCACGTAGTGGTACTGATAAGACTACAAATTTATTTATCGACAATACGAGATAAGAGTGTAAAATTTTCCAGTCACGAATTTTCGAGACAGTATAAGAATTAGTAATCGTGATAGGAGAATCACGTAGTGCTGCCGATAAGACTGAAAATGTATGTGTGTCAAAAAAACGAGATAAAAGCAGAAATCTCTCTAGTAACGGATTTTCGAGATAAGATATAAATCAGGCATCCTAAAGAAAGACTCATACAGTGCTACTGATCAGTCTGAAAATGTATCTATGTTGAAAATACGATATAGAAGTGGCAATGCTTCTAGTTACGAATTTTCGAGATAAGATAAGAATTAGTTGTTGTAAAAAAAGACTAGCGTAGTGCTACCGATAGGACTAAAAATATATCTATATCGAAAATACGAGATAAGAGTGATCATCTTCCTAATCTTAAGTTTTCGAGACAAGATGAGAATTAGTCATCGTTAAAAGAGACTAACGTAGTGCTAGTGTTGAGGCTAAAATATATCTATGTCGAGAGATAAGAGTGGAATTTTTTCTAGTCACAAATTTTCGAAACATGATAAGAAGTAGTCATTGTAAAAAGAGACTCATGTAAGTGCTACTGATAAGACTAACAAATTATCTATGTCAAAAACACGATATAAGGGTGGACGCGAATTTTCGAGAAAAGATAAAAATTAATCATCGTAAAAAAGACTTAAATAGTGCTACTGGTAAGACTAAAAATGTATCTGTCAAAAATTGAATGAATGAAAATTATTCAACGTAAAGAACTAACGTAGTGCTACCGCCGCCGAGACTAAAAATTTATCTATTTTGAAAATAGAAGTCAAGATCCTTATATAACAAAAAATTATAAAATTCTGTATATTTTGCGTCGAAAGCTGTTAATTAAGAAAATCAAGAGCCTGCTTTGAATAAAGCATCGAAAAGTGAAAACCAAAGTGAAAACAGGCGTCCTGTTCTATCCCTTTATGTTAGCACAGTGGAAAATACAAGAACCCACTTAAAATTCTGCGGTCGAGTCAGTTTTAATTGGATTAAACGAAGAGGAAAGAATCCAAGAACGCCATGAAAACGGAACAGCCCTTAATTTGTTTCATAACGGCTGTTGTAGTAGAGGCGGCGAACTCTTTCAAGTGATAAGTAGCTAATTTGTTAAACAGCCGCTTCATCCACTTATATCCCCAGATTTATTACCAACTTGAGGGTTGAAAGTTACTAAACTTTACGCGAGACTCATGAAGACATAACAAAGTTAAGGAATGTTAAGTGGATAATTGATTCGATGATTTTTAATGGCTTTGTTTTCGAGTTTTCGACTTCACTTCGGGTTATTCCCTTTGAACGGGATTTTTACATGCAGATTTTATGGAAAACAGCTCACATATTCGAACCACGATCCAGCCTGAAATACGAAAATTTTATTTATTTGTCGGCGTCCAGAGAGTGCTCTATTATAAAAATCTCGGAAAGATAACCAATTTATTGAAGTGGTGAAGATTCTATTGAATTTGGGTTTTCCATTTGTATAAGCAAACTCAATATTCAAGGGTGCACAAAGTTTACTTAAAGATGAGAACTTTACCGATCATTCAAATTTTTCTACAAATACAGCTTTTAGAGCTTTAAGGCAAGAAAAAAAAATAAAAAACTATTTTTTTTCATACTATAAATAATTAAATTCAATGTCTGCTGTAGGCGGCTAGTTAAGGCTGCATCCTTTACGCCTAACATTTTTCTTGTCTGTTTTTTCCCATGAGATAAACATAAGATCAAAAGAAAGTAAATACATCATTCTTGTCAGTTGGTTTGATTCGACGGTTTTTATCTCCCCGTATTTATATCAGTGGCTTACCGATGTGGGATTGAACTTTATAGACGGGGTTTAGTAAGTCTCGGGGTAGAAAGTTTGAAAGCAATATGACCTATCGGTAGATTTTCCTGTTTTATGGCGTTCTATTTGCCGGTGCCGCCGGTTTATTATTGGAAATCACGACAAAGTACATGGAAAGTAGGTAGACTGGGGTAAAAATTTTATTATGTCGATACTTTTGCGGCTTATGCTTTTGCTACCTGAAGCTGTAAAATTTCAACATCCTTCATAAAAATTTACGATATAGAAAGTGCCTACTTTGGAAGAAATTTAAATTTTGTTTTACAGAACTTTATAAGTTCGAAATTCCGAATTCCCGAGCTTTCTAGGTCGTCCAAGCCCACAGTGCACCCGAGTTTCTTTAAGCTTTGCTATGGATCAAGGAATAAATGCTTGGTCACATAATCCTTACAAAAGAGGCTATAGTTCGCAATAACCACCCCTAGATAAGAACAAACGTACCGAGTAGCCCTCATATCAAAGTAACATTAACGTCCAGTTTGTTTTTCGCCAAATTACGAGCACCTTCGCCATCCTTCTCTAACTTGTTCGTCTTTGCATAATTCGCAACAAGTGGAGGAAAAGCGAAACACCCTACCGAGCTTATCTCCGTCCATTTCACTTCAAGTGACCCCAGATTAGGGTTGCATGGACTATACGACCTCCTCTATTTTATTTTACTTTGATTCTTATTTTATTTGGTGGAAGAATTGCAATTGCTACCCCGGGCTCAGAAAAGCGTCGGTTTTAACGGTAGAACGCAAGGATACACAAATTCGGCCTATTTTAGCTGGAGCGCCATTTATAATTAAGTTTCTTCAATTTTTAAGGGGTGGTCAACCTCAGGTTTAAAATGGAAAAAACGACTTTAAATACGAATGCTGGTACATGTTGGGCATTTGCAGAATTAGAAGTTCAAGCTAAAAATAAATTTCAAAAAACTGGATTTGGCTATTTTTAAAGTCTGTGAAGAAATGAAACATTTCTCATGCATAAAAAAATCATTATGAGTAGATTGATGAAGAATGGTACAATAGTTTTTGAAAAAACTAATCAACCAAGTTTTACTGATTTAATATTTAGAAACAACTATTATTAGGAAAGGTTACATAAGAATATTATATAAAAATAATCCGTATAAAACTATTTTAAAAAATGAGCGAAACACTTCGCCTGGAGTTTCCTATACATTTAAATACATTGTTTTATATTTTCCAACACTTTCGATATACACCTGTCTAGACACGACTAGTTAAAGTAAATAGTTCTTATAAGTTGTAACATCTTGAAGCGGTTGAAGAAAGACCGACCGCTGCGCTGCAAGCATAAGGTTGGGTAAAATATTCGGACTGAATCAACGGCAGCGCGGAAATTGATATTTGAAAATATATTAATAACTCGAGAAGTATTATTTTTAGCAAGAAATTACTCTTATTAATTTGTATTTAGAATTTCAAAACCTTTCTGATTTTAAAGCCAAAATTCCACGTTTCCATTTAAAAAAAAAAAAAATTTTTACCGTGGCCGCCATATTAAAATTGGAAACTCAAGTTTTTTTTTAAATACAATCGAGAAGAATTTGTCCTACAACTTTACTCTTGGGTTTGCGAGTCTATCTATTAAAATAAAAAAGTTAGCCTACACTGAACATTAAACGACTAGTACAAGAATACAACTGCTGTAGAAAGTATGTGAAATTCTTTTAAGGACAAAAAGATTATTAAGAGGCGAAAAATTCGATTTTTTGATTTTTTGTAAAAAGATTCTCCTAGAGCAAACAAAACAAGAAACCAAATTTTTAATTTCTTATCGAAAAAATTTGGGGGGAGGTGTAACAGTAGCCTCCCTAAATATGAAATTATCGAAAAAATATTATTATATTCGGATTTTGCTATCAATGGTGAGCTATATTGCCTTAACAGAAATATTTTATTGTTCCCGTTAAATAAATAAAAGGGTACCAATTTTCAATTTTCAAATATTCATAGAGGGCGTCACAGTGGAATTATAGCAATGCGCACAAAAGCAAATTGTAGAAGATTCCCAGCTCTATCAGCTTAAAAAGTTTAAACAAAAACGTGTAGGCAGTTTTTGAGAAATATTTTTTTGAAAAATTCCAAAATGTTGGAGTGATGTCATTGCGATGGTTTTTATATTTTCAAAACTAATTATATTTCATGGTATAGTACCCTTGAAGGGCTACCAAACAAGATGTAGTTGATTCCAATCAGATAACTGGTTTTTGAGTAAATGGGCGTTAAAGTCGAAATGTTCAAAAATTCGTAGCGGCCGCCATTTTAAAGCTAGAGAATTCGGTAAAAAATTGTTTGATTTGTCCTAAGGCCTTCTTTAATCTCCACTATTAAAATTTCCAAAATTCAGTTTCTGAAAAAAATGCTACCAAAAAAACATGTCTAACTTCCGCTTCCGGTTTCGGTTTTTTAAAAGTTTATTTTGTCGGTGAATTTTTGATATAACCCCTCATTCCAAAGCACATAAAAATCGGTCCAGCCGTTCCGGAGATATGAAGTGTAACACACCCACCCACCCACAGACAGACATTTTTCTAAAATTACTTTTTTGGGGTCCATGGACCCCCCCCCCTCCCCCCGACTATTTCCGTTAAAATCTCAACTTTGAAATTTTGCATGAAATCAATACTTCCCTATACTGAAAGTATAGGAAAGTAAAAAGGCTGCATTAGAATAATATTTATAAAAAACAATAAGCAAACCGTATCAAAAAATACTATTTAGAATTAATCATCGAAGGTTACACATGAATACCTCTCAGAAAAATGTTTCGCAAACATTACAAGCGACAATTATTTAGAAAAAATAGCAATTACACTGAAATAGTATTGAAGTTACACCAGAGTATTATAGAGGACAAATAATCGGCAAAGCTATGCGAAATGATTATTTACGAAAAATAATCAGTAAAGTTACAAAATAATATTATTTAAGAGAAATAGATATTAAAGTTACGCGAGTATATTATTTAGAAAAAAGTAATGAATAAAGTTGCACGAGAATATTATTTAGAAAAAATAATTAGTAAAGTTACACCAGAATATTTTAAAGAAGTAATTAGCAAAGCTACGTAAGATGATTATTTAGAAAAATAATTAGTAAAATTACAAGAGATTGTTAGGTATATGGGAAAAATAATCAGTAAAGTTACACGAGAATATTTATTAGGAAAAACAATCAGCAAAGTTATACCGGAATATTATAGAGGCGAAGTAATCAGCAAAGCTACGTAAGATGATTATTTAGGAAAAATAATCAGTGAAGTTACACGAGAATACTATTTAGAAAAAATAATCGGCAAAGCTACACGAGGATTTATATTGTTTAGGAAAAGTAATCAGTAAAGTTACACGAGAATATTGGGTAGGAAAAATAATGATAAAGTTACACAAGAATACTATTTAGAAAAAATAATGAGCAAAGTTACACAAGAATACTATTTAGGAAAAGTAATCAGTGAAGTTACACGAGAATATTGCGCAGGAAATAATCAGTAAAGTTACACGAGCATATTATTTAGGAAAAATAATCAGTAGTTATACGAGAATATTTATTAGAAGAATTAACAGCAAAGTTACAAATGAATATTATTTAGGAAAAACAATCAGCAAAGTTACACGAGAACATTATTTAGAAAAAATAACAGGGAAAGTAAAAGCGAATATTATTTTAGAAAAATAATCAGCAAAGTTACAATAGAATATTATTTAGGAAAAATAATCTGTAACGTTACACGCGAATAATGCGTAGGAAAAATAATCAGCAAAGGTATACGAGAGTGTTTTTTAGGAAAAATAATCAGCAAAGTTACACGAAAATCGTTTATTCGTTTATTATCGTTTATTATCGTTTATTATCGTTTATTATCGTTTACTATCGTTTACTATCGTTCATTATCGTTTATTATCGTTCATTATCATTTATTATCATTTATTATCGTTTATTATCGTTTGTTATCGTTTATTATCGATTATTATCGTTTATTATCGTTTATTATCTTTTATTATTGTTTATTATCGTTTATTATCGTTTATTATCATTTATTATCGTTTATTATAGTTTATTATCGTTTATTATCGTTTATTATCGTTTATTAAGAAAAATAATTGGCTAAGCTACAAGTGAAGATTATTTTAGAAAAATAATCAGTAAAGTTACACCAGAATATTATTTACGAAAAATAATTATCAAAGTTACGCAAGAACTATATTTTATAAAATAATCAGCGAAGTTACACGAGAACATTATTTAAGAAAATAATCAGCAAAGCTTTTGCTAAAATATTAGTTAGGAAAAATAATCAATAAAGATTACATTAGAATACTATTCAGACAGAATGTTCAGCAGAGGTTACACGAGAAAATTATTAAAACTAATAATAGTTACACTAAAATAATATTTTAATAAATTATCTTGAAAATTTTACGAAAATATTATTGAAAAAAATAATCAGCAAAGTAACAAGAGATGGTTAGTTAGAAAAAATAGTTAGAAACGTTACGTAAGAATATTATTAAAAAGAAATGATCAGCAAAGTTGCAAGAAAACATTATTTACAAACTTTTACGAAAATATTATTGAAAAAAAAAATAATCCGCAAAGTAAAACGTTACATAAAAATATTATTTAGGAAAAGTTATTACTAATCAGCAAAGTTACACAAGAGCTAAATTTTGGAATATAATCAGCAAAGCAAAAAAAATTATCAGCAAAATTTTACGAAAATATTATTGAAAAAAATAATCAGCAAAGTAACAAGAGATGGTTAGTTAGAAAAAATAGTTAGAAACGTTACGTAAGAATATTATTAAAAAGAAATGATCAGCAAAGTTGCAAGAAAACATTATTTACAAACTTTTACGAAAATATTATTGAAAAAAAAAATAATCCGCAAAGTAAAACGTTACATAAAAATATTATTTAGGAAAAGTTATTACTAATCAGCAAAGTTACACAAGAGCTAAATTTTGGAATATAATCAGCAAAGCAAAAAAAATTATCAGCAAAATTTTACGAAAATATTATTGAAAAAAATAATCAGCAAAGTAACAAGAGATGGTTAGTTAGAAAAAATAGTTAGAAACGTTACGTAAGAATATTATTAAAAAGAAATGATCAGCAAAGTTGCAAGAAAACATTATTTACAAACTTTTACGAAAATATTATTGAAAAAAAAAATAATCCGCAAAGTAAAACGTTACATAAAAATATTATTTAGGAAAAGTTATTACTAATCAGCAAAGTTACACAAGAGCTAAATTTTGGAATATAATCAGCAAAGCAAAAAAAATTATCAGCAAAATTTTACGAAAATATTATTGAAAAAAATAATCAGCAAAGTAACAAGAGATGGTTAGTTAGAAAAAATAGTTAGAAACGTTACGTAAGAATATTATTAAAAAGAAATGATCAGCAAAGTTGCAAGAAAACATTATTTACAAACTTTTACGAAAATATTATTGAAAAAAAAAATAATCCGCAAAGTAAAACGTTACATAAAAATATTATTTAGGAAAAGTTATTACTAATCAGCAAAGTTACACAAGAGCTAAATTTTGGAATATAATCAGCAAAGCAAAAAAAATTATCAGCAAAATTTTACGAAAATATTATTGAAAAAAATAATCAGCAAAGTAACAAGAGATGGTTAGTTAGAAAAAATAGTTAGAAACGTTACGTAAGAATATTATTAAAAAGAAATGATCAGCAAAGTTGCAAGAAAACATTATTTACAAACTTTTACGAAAATATTATTGAAAAAAAAAATAATCCGCAAAGTAAAACGTTACATAAAAATATTATTTAGGAAAAGTTATTACTAATCAGCAAAGTTACACAAGAGCTAAATTTTGGAATATAATCAGCAAAGCAAAAAAAATTATCAGCAAAATTTTACGAAAATATTATTGAAAAAAATAATCAGCAAAGTAACAAGAGATGGTTAGTTAGAAAAAATAGTTAGAAACGTTACGTAAGAATATTATTAAAAAGAAATGATCAGCAAAGTTGCAAGAAAACATTATTTACAAACTTTTACGAAAATATTATTGAAAAAAAAAATAATCCGCAAAGTAAAACGTTACATAAAAATATTATTTAGGAAAAGTTATTACTAATCAGCAAAGTTACACAAGAGCTAAATTTTGGAATATAATCAGCAAAGCAAAAAAAATTATCAGCAAAATTTTACGAAAATATTATTGAAAAAAATAATCAGCAAAGTAACAAGAGATGGTTAGTTAGAAAAAATAGTTAGAAACGTTACGTAAGAATATTATTAAAAAGAAATGATCAGCAAAGTTGCAAGAAAACATTATTTACAAACTTTTACGAAAATATTATTGAAAAAAAAAATAATCCGCAAAGTAAAACGTTACATAAAAATATTATTTAGGAAAAGTTATTACTAATCAGCAAAGTTACACAAGAGCTAAATTTTGGAATATAATCAGCAAAGCAAAAAAAATTATCAGCAAAATTTTACGAAAATATTATTGAAAAAAATAATCAGCAAAGTAACAAGAGATGGTTAGTTAGAAAAAATAGTTAGAAACGTTACGTAAGAATATTATTAAAAAGAAATGATCAGCAAAGTTGCAAGAAAACATTATTTACAAACTTTTACGAAAATATTATTGAAAAAAAAAATAATCCGCAAAGTAAAACGTTACATAAAAATATTATTTAGGAAAAGTTATTACTAATCAGCAAAGTTACACAAGAGCTAAATTTTGGAATATAATCAGCAAAGCAAAAAAAATTATCAGCAAAATTTTACGAAAATATTATTGAAAAAAATAATCAGCAAAGTAACAAGAGATGGTTAGTTAGAAAAAATAGTTAGAAACGTTACGTAAGAATATTATTAAAAAGAAATGATCAGCAAAGTTGCAAGAAAACATTATTTACAAACTTTTACGAAAATATTATTGAAAAAAAAAATAATCCGCAAAGTAAAACGTTACATAAAAATATTATTTAGGAAAAGTTATTACTAATCAGCAAAGTTACACAAGAGCTAAATTTTGGAATATAATCAGCAAAGCAAAAAAAATTATCAGCAAAATTTTACGAAAATATTATTGAAAAAAATAATCAGCAAAGTAACAAGAGATGGTTAGTTAGAAAAAATAGTTAGAAACGTTACGTAAGAATATTATTAAAAAGAAATGATCAGCAAAGTTGCAAGAAAACATTATTTACAAACTTTTACGAAAATATTATTGAAAAAAAAAATAATCCGCAAAGTAAAACGTTACATAAAAATATTATTTAGGAAAAGTTATTACTAATCAGCAAAGTTACACAAGAGCTAAATTTTGGAATATAATCAGCAAAGCAAAAAAAATTATCAGCAAAACTTTACGAAAATATTATTGAGGAAAACTAATCCACAAATCTTTAGTAACATGACTGTTAAGAAATAGTAATTATCAAACGGTAGAAAATGATATTCATTTGGGAAAAATTGACATCCAACATTATGTTGAATCAGTATTTGGAAAATAATCATCAAAGTTTACACTAAAATACCTATTCAGCAGAGGTTACCCTAGAAAATTATTAGACAAAATAATAATTACACCAAAACACTATTTGAGAATAACAATAAATAAATTATTTGGTAAATATAATAACTAAACCAATACACTTTAAGGAAAAATCATCAGCAAAAGTAACGCAAAAAGATCATGTAGTTAAAAATCATCAGCAAAGTTCCACTAAAATAATATTTAGGAAAAATAATTAGCAAAGCTTTGGTAAAATACTATCTACGACAAGTATTTAGTAAAAGTTACACTAGAACATGATTTAGAAAAAATTATTAGCACTGGTTACATTAGAACATTAAAAAGAAATAATAATAATAAGCAAACTTTACATTAGAATTTTATTTAGGAAAAATAATCAGCAAAGATTATGCTGCAATACTATTAAAAAACATAATTAGCAAAACTGAAACATGATTTAGAGACAATTGTCGGAAAAGTATATGCACAAAAATACTGTTTAAAAAAATTACACCCAAAATGTTACTAAGGAAAAATAATCCGTAAAGTTTATACCAGAACATCATTTAATGAGAAATAATCAGCTAACAAGTACATGAAAATTGATTAATATAAATAATAATTACACTAAAGTACTATTTGGGAGAAATAATCAGCAGAAGTTAAAGTAGAATATTATTAAGAAAAAGTGTTTAGAAATTTTTTTACGAGAACGTTATCAGGAAAAACTAATCAGCAAAGATTACACTAGCAAATTATTTAAGAAAAATAACTAGCAAAAGCACTAGCACCTCGAAGTGTTCATAAAATGAAATTTAGAACAAAACCAAAAACCCCAAATAATAATTTAAATAAAACCTCTAACGTCGGTGATTAGCCTTGACAACAAAAATAAATCAATGATCAATAAATATAATAACAAGCGAAAGGTTTGAGAAAAATAACAAGAAACTACACCCACCCCAAGGCTTCTAACAACCAACTCTACTTTCACCATCAACACGTAGTTCGTGACTAATTTTTGAACTATGACGAAGATCTTAACTGTAGTCCATAACAGTTACCTCGAAGGTCTCTCTCAATTAAGGTTTCGTTGAACTTTGAGCAATGAAAACCGAATACTGACCAAAGCCTAATTGTCCGTTTTGTGCTAGAAATACCAAATCATGGTTCATAAATACTTCAGTTCTCTTCCCTTTGTCCATTTAATTTACAATGTCGTTTTCTTTCTTTTGTTGCACCACTTTTAATGATTTTATTGACCGTAAATAATTCAACATAAAAAATCTAATGGCCTTACAAGCATGCAATTATGACAAACCAAAAATTGTCTGCGAAATATGGCCACTTCTTCTCTTTTTGCACTAAAAGTGGCTCATGAAAAATTTATAGGGCAATAAGGGTACAATCACAATCTTAACGAACTAATCAACACCTTAATAGCCATCTTCGATTGTCATAATGGGACGCTTCCTGTCCCTTACGCCCATACAGAGCCCTATTACAAGTTATATAAGAGTACTTAGGCATATAATAGACACCTTAGGCTATCACGCGACCCTTGGCGAGTTATAGTAGCGATGCCACCCTTCAGAGCCACTTAACCAAAGTAATCGAGTTGATGTCCCATTACATTTTGGGTGGAATCTTGAAATTACTTGTTCTTGGTGATTCTATTATTAACTACCGGAGAAAACGTTTAATTGGGGTTTTTACTTCTGCCGCCGCTGGAGCTTGGAGGAACACGTGCCGAAGGCCCAGATTGTTTAGAGGTTTTTGTACAACTCCGCACCGTAAAATAGACAATGGTGGAGCAATTTCCTATGAAAAAAGCGGTCGACTTTTGGTTGTAATGACCAGCAGTTGGTTTTCAGTTATTCACTGCTAACTATCTTTTGAAATGCGACAAGTATTAACGAGCTAGTTTGACTTTGAGGCGTTGTGTTTGAGCCACAGAAATGTACAATACCTGAAACTTATACTCTGAGACAGCTTATACAGAATTAAACATTTAAGGTTCAAAAATATCAAAAATAAAATATACAGGGTGTTCATTTGAAAACTTCCCACCCCCAATATCTCGGTGTACAAGGCTTTCTGAAAAAATCGCCGAGACACGTCAACAGTATTAGCGAGGGGGACATATTGTTACATAATAGTGACATAAATCGTTTCATCCCCCTATCCCCCAGAGCCGCCCCCTTAAAAATTTTAAATGGCAAGGGGGGTTATGTGATACCTCATTTGAAAGGTCTTCGTATTGCCTACATTTTGGCGTTTTGTTTTTTAAAATCGGTCGATTCGTTTTTGAGATTTTAAGGGAAAAGTGTTTGAGTTTATTAAAACAGAAAGGAGCTTGTAAAACGCATAGTAGGCTGTTGTCATAATGCACTATTGGATGTTTTTCTTGTCAGTACTTGACAAAGTGTTTGGCATTAATAGTTGATGTTTGTTTAAACTGCTTAATTAGTGTGGCGCGTATTGATATTTAGTAAATTTGTAAAGTTCTCTTGATAATTATTAAAAATGGGATACACTTTGGGTGAAAAAGTTGAAATTGTGTTAATTTATGGGGCTGAAAATCAATGTGCTCGACAAACCGCAGCTACGTTTAATGAACGGCATCCAGATAAGTCCACGTCCCATAGGTATGTCCTAGACCTTATAGCAAAATTTACTGAGACTGGATCTGTTTCGAATAGAAAACGTACTGAACCCAGAGTTTTAAATCAGGCCACTCAAATTGAGATATTAGGACATTTTGGTATAAACCCCAGAAGTTCGCTCCGCCAAATTGCCGCCGCAACTGACATTTCATTAGGTTCAGTTCATAAAGTAGCAAAACTTCATAAATTTCATCCCTACCAAATGCAAATCTGCCATGAGCTAAATGAAGACGATTTTGACAGGAGAATTGAATTTTGCGAACAAATGACTGGCATGATTAATAATAATAATGAAATATTGAAGAATACTTGCTTCAGTGATGAATGCACATTTTATTTAAATGGATTTGTAAATAGACATAACAGTAGATATTGGAGTAACGAAAATCCACACATTTTTACAGAAGGACATACTCAGCCTAATTGGTTAATACAGTTATATAAAGAGGTGCCATATGGTTTCGCACTAGAGCCTGTGTTGTTTCCTATTTATTTTCTAACAAAAACAATTCATGTTTATGGTCATACCAAACTTGTGTTGCATTCTTTGTTTCTCAAAACAATTACAGATGTTTTGGGTAAGAACACTTTGATTGATTAATACAGTTAGTTACATAAAAGAGTGCCATCGTGTTGCGCATTAAGGCCTGTTTTGTTACCTATTTATTTTCTAACAAAAACAATATATTGTTATAGTCAAATCAAAATTGATTTAAATTTTTCGACTTCGAAATAATTACAGAAGTTTTGGTTAAATACGCTTCGATTGGTTACTACAGTTATATAAAGAGGTGCCATATGGTTTCGCAATAGGGCCTGTGTTGTTTCCTATTTATTTTCTAACAAAAACAATTCATGTTTATAGTCATATTAAACTTCTTTTGTATGCTTTGATTCCCAAAATAAATACATAAGGTCTGGGTAAGTACGTTTTGACTGATTAATACAGTTACATAAAGAGGTGCCACAGGGTTTTGCAATAGGGCCTGTTTTGTTTACAATATTTTCTAACAAAATAATACATTTTTATGTACATACCAAGCATGATTTGTATATTTTTGGTTTACCTAAATAATTACAGAAGTTTTGGGAAGGGTTTTGTGCATTTGGAAGAGAACTTCTTACGATTTCGCATAGTATAGATGGATATTTTCGAAATATAAAGCGGTATCGCGCAGCTTTGACAAATTCGGGTTTCTAATGACTAAAGTGAGATAACAATGGGTCTGCTTCCGACAGACAAATAAAAGAGGGCCATATCAGTCGCCATCTGTAGACGTGCCGTGTTTTTCATTGTCTTTACTAACCGATTTCGCTAGTTTGCACGTTGACGAATGTGTCTGTGCGATTTATATCACCGTTTTGGCCCTTTTCTTATCTTTCTGGGGATGTAGCCAACAAGAACGCAATCCTACGAATAAATAATAGGGATTTATTTCTATGCTACAGTTGTAATTCCTTCCGAGGCAATTTTTGAATCAGATCAGAAAGTGCAGTTCTGCCAATAACCTCATTTAAGGAAAACTCATAACGGGTATAACGGTAAATGACACAAACGTAATAAACCTTTTCCAATTCTTAAGCTTATGTTAAAATATGACTTTCACTTTTGTGCTAAAAGGGTTGAATTCTTAAAATTCAAAACAAGTTGTTCCTGGTAAACCTTGACAGTAGAAAGTAACGGTGCTCGGCCTTTCTGACCTGTTTACTGCTTATTTCTATGTACTACAGAGCAAAAGTTTTGCTTAAACCAAAAGCATAACAATAAAATTGTTTTTGGTTTAAACAACCCTCTTGGGCCGTTTTAAAAAGTGACTTAAATAGAAAGTGAGTTTGCTTTGTTATCGTTTAAGCAGTAACGGTATTTAGCTTGGAATGTTTAGATTGATTTATTAATAGAGAAGCTAATTTGTCTTGAGCTTTAAATATTTTATTTTTTATATGACTATATTTCCGCTGAGGGAAGGTATTGCGCGCGTGAGAAAATTCGATAATGTGATTTTTACGTAAATACGGAAATAAATTTTGAACCTCTAAGAATTTAAAACAAAAAAAATTCCTTCCGATCTATGTGTGTGATGCATCGAACGAAACTACAGAGCCGATTTTATTTAAACTTTCAATGTACAAAGAGTAACAAAATTTCACCAGAAAGAACATCTTTTTGTGAACGGTTTGGAATTTTTTTAATCCAGAAGTTGATACTGATAAAGGGTTTTCAAACAAATCTACCGGTTTTTTCTTCGAATAGCCGCTGCTACTAAGTTTTTGTAAAAATCTTGAATATAATTTTTACTCAAAAATGTCTTCGCAAATCGGAAAAAAATTTGGGGTAGTAATCGGGGCTAGATTTACAAGCTTAAGTGACTTTGTAAGCTTGAAAATTGTTACCTACACAAAAAGACAAATTTAAATCATTTTAAGTTAGTTTTTACTGCAATTACGAGAATGTTCACGTCCAAATAAAAACATCCAACAAGCTAAAAATTAACGCAGACTCAGCTCCCAGCTTAAAGAAAGTACACTCAAAAAGTCGCAAGTACTTTAATGCTCTACCCATTTTTTAAATGGCCGTGAGACTGTTCGCGACAATCCACGAAGAGAATCAACTGCAACAATAGTCATTTCTGCTGCCACTACACTTGATTGCTTTTGACCACTATTTCAGAGACAAAGAAAAAGGTCTCCAACAAAGTAGAACCTGTCACGTGACTATCAAGTGCCTGCGCAGACAACTGATTTGCACTTGAACGAATGTAGAATAAGTTTCTTAAAGCGCATTTATAGTCACTCTATTTAAGCTCTATTCCGCCATTTGCACTAATCTACGCCAATACGTTTAATGGCAGCAGGAATGACTCTTGTTGGAGTTAAATTCTTTGTTGAACTTCCTCTTCGTGGATTGTCACAAACAGCCTCACGACCAGTTTTAAAACTGTGAGCTTATTCAAATACTTGCGGCTTTTTGGATATACTTCCTTGATACTGTGCGCGGAGTCTGCGTACAATTTTAACCAGTTTGACTTCATTAACGAGAACTGAACGGTTTTGAAGATTAATCTTTTTTCAAACCTGCAAAAACGGTCAACCAATAGAGCTAAGAATGGATTATTATTTAATAATGTCTCTCCCTTGTTAATTTCTAATTATCCCATAATACCCTCTTTGAATTTTCGAAATTGACACTTTTCTATTCAGCAAATGGGGGACGACGCCGAATTCGCGATCTAACTGAATGTCTCATTAGAAAGATAGGAACAAAATTATAAATTTATTTTTTAGTCGCAGCAATATTTGGGAGAGTTACCCCTCTTCCTTTAACTCTGTTTTATTATTTGATCAGTTTTGATATTTACTGTTTTTTAAAGCCACTTTGTTTCTTCTTGCGAAAATCAAGAACATGCCTTTATTTCGTGAGGAATAACACTTGCATTCTTATAGGCGTAAAAGCTGCACAGAGTCGCGATTTAGATTTAGCTACAAAATTATGGAGTTTTCTGCAAAAATTAAAAACATTTAGAACTATGAGAAAGTTAATTCGAACAGTTTTCTAAATATTTTCATTTACAATTCTAGAAACAAGATCTACTCTAAAATAAACATTTAAATTCAAAGATGCAGCCTGGAAGTGACGGTATAAGACTGCATAATAGACACTCATGTTCTTTGGAGTTTAAGCTTCCTGTGCCACCCACTGTTCTTCTGACATGACAAATGGCCTACTTAACGTCTTCATACTGAATCCTTATTCTAAGTATAGTTGTGCGTTCAAAAAACCCTTATTGTAGCAATACATAAAGATGAAAATTAAAATGACACCGAATTACACGGACATATAGAAAGATTTTTAACGCTACATTACCGTTAACACTTTTATTTTGGACCCTTGAATAAATGTTTCGAGTTTTTAAGACGTTTTTGAATATATTTTAAATACAGAGAGGAATAATATGTTGTAGCGATAAATAAAAATTAGTAAAGTTAATGCGAAAAAAACATGGAAAAACAGTACTTCAAAAGCGTTTCATCTGGTACAGTGATACGCCACTGGTTGGGCTTTTAAAAAACACAATAATAAAGGCAAGTTTAGAACGATCCATTATCTGTATTTTTTCTGATAAATTCAAACTTCAGCTCGCCCTATGTAACAAAATCCAAAAAATATAAGCACACTATGCTAATCTGGCAAGTTAAAGAAGGGACAAAGCAAAATTTAAAAAATCGGAAAAATCCAGCTTTTGTAAATAAAAATCTCAGATTCCTGTTTTTGTGTAATTTTAATCTGATTTCATGCACAATTGCAAGTAAGCTTATTTACCTTGTTATTCGATATCTAAAAGGAATTGTGCTAAACATTAGGATTTTATTACAATGGTCAAAAGCTCAGGATCAAATTTTTAACAACAATTCTAAAGAAACAATTTTTTTATTAGGATCTATTTTTGGGTACAAAATCTAAAAATTGTGTTTAAAAACTTAAATAATATTTTGTAATACAAAGAAAAAAGTAAATTGCAAGTTAATTTCTTGTTTTCGTCTAACTATTCCAAGAAATTCTCAAAGTATTTTCATTTCCCTGTAGGGCCAGGGAGGTTTGAATTACACAGAGGCGTATTCGCAAGGGCTTAGAGATTCTTTGATAGGCCTTCAAAGGAGATATTAAGCCTCTAAGTACAAGATAATGCCGTATCTTGTTACCTAAAAACTAATGCTTTAAGGTAATGACACCCTGCAGATTCCCTTATGCGTTTTTGCAAGGGAAGAATCTGCAAAAGGTCTTATCACTCAACAATTACGTAAACAAACCGAAAATTACCTATAAGGGCACAATCACCAACCCAGATTTGAGTATTTTCTGGCAAATTGCAAATTTAAATTAAAACGTAATAAAAAAATTGTAATAAAACCCAAGTGGGGTTACCTTTAAATACGAAGCCCTTGATTTTTTTGACGAAGAACTGACAGGACATGATTCAGGTAACGCGCAAGATCTGGGAAATAAAATACAAAGACCCAAATACCTGTGAATAAATTTCACAATTTTTCAATAACTGTCAAATTTTGATATTTCCTTGATATTATGTAAAATCGGCTTTTTGTATTAGAAACTGCGGCGACGTTTGATCTTACCAAGAGCAGATGCTTGTCTTGGCACGCTTCTTTTGTTAATACTTCCACTTATTGGTTTATCAAAATTTTGAACGTTTTACACCTCAAATTTAACACAATTGGTATTTTTGAACCAAAATATTCTAGATTTTAAGCTGTGAAATGTAAAACGCACAAAAATTCGTTTCTGATCTTAAAAGATTAAAACTTGTTATTACACAACACTTATCTGATGGTTTATTCAAAGACATTTCTTTCAAAGTATCAAAAATATATTAAAGGTTGAGGGGTCTAAATAACTCATTGTGCGCCTTTCAGTTTGCGTCTGAATTGCGTTCAGAAATACAACTAACCGGAAGCCAAAGGTGGCTAAAAGCTCTGAATGAAATTATTAAACAAACGTCAAAACCTCCTTGCTGCTGTTAAACCCAACCCGAGACGTTATCACAATAGGAAAAAAACACCCTGTATATTTTAACCCAAAAACAAATTAAATATAATTTCCAAACTTATACTCCATTGAATTTTAATTATTTATTCAGAACTGACTTTAATTAAATTAAAATTTTTTCAAAGTTATTATTTTGCTCCTGCTCGGGAATTTGAATTTTTTCCCTCGGTTAAATAAGACTTTATAAAGTTTAAGCCTTAAACAGTCGTGAAATATAACTGTCAGATTAAGATCTTGTAAAACCAGTGAATCAAAGTAGCTCTGAATAAAAATAAAAAAAAATGAATGAAAGAGAAAGGGTGTGATTCCCTTTTATACGGTTGGCAGTTCTGTGGGCACCTTAATGTTCTGCATTTTTTGCGGGTGAAAAGGCTCAAGATTTTGTAAACCCTTTAAAGAAATTGTTGCAGCTTTTTACGGGTTTTTGATAAGACGCTTTGTTGGTAAGGGTTTGTATTGTAAAAAGCCCTTTTTGTATTTGTGTAAAACGAAGTTTTTTTTTATTATAAAATTAAATAAACGTAGATTTTTATGTATTTTTGGAATATACATTTCTGGCTGATAAAAAAAAAACTATTTTACAGTGAAGATGGTGAATTTTGGAACGCGATTTGTGGCGCTAAAATTTTTAATAGTTCATTACATCATTCGATCCCTCATCGCAAAAAGGGCAACTAACAGCAATCACAAACTACCTGTGTAGAAATTTTAAATTCGTGTGTACGCCTGTAAGCTTCTGTCTATTCTCACCTGATTATACTACAGTCATCTCTTACGCTTCAACATTTCATCATGTTGAGGGTGGTTTTGGCATTGAAACGCCACGCTTGCCAGGCGGGTTGGCGAGTGGTTAGGAATATAGGTAGGATAAGGTTAATGGTGAGTGGATGGGATCCAAGTGGAGGACATGATTCCTCACGGTTGTAGGATGTGTGAGAAGTCATGAGCTCGCGTGGGCAGGGGTCGCTATGTCCCTGAAGTAGGTCTATTCCTTACCGGGATCGTAATAAAGTACCTACCCGCTACCCCCTAACTAAACTACCCCAGATGGGTAAGGTCTTACACCCACAATCCTATATGATATACAAAAATTAGCAGGAATTCAATGGATGGGGATATCAGCAAGCCGCGAAGAGTGGCGACAGCTCGGGGAAGCGTACGTCCAGAGATGGAATACTTAAGCGCTGGATATGATGATCTCTTACGCACTACATGTTTCATAATCTACCTCGCGCACGTTTAAGTTGTCATTGATGCGCCTATGATGGCTAAGTTACGACGAAAGTTTCTTAAAAAAAATAAATTAAATTTTTGGAAAGAGATTCCACAGCATTTCAAAATATCAAAAATGCAAAAAAAATTCGTTCGCTATAGTTAGGGGAGGAGGTAGAAAACTAACCTCATAATAATTGCCGCGCCTAAGTTCTGAAACTTCTTCCACTGTTACTCATAAGCAGTTTAGCTTAAACATAAATTTTTTTATCATTACCCGTTTACTACAAGAAGATGAATTTTGAATTGAGTTTTGATTGTCAAAAATTCATAGGAGGCATTACAGAGAAATTAGCGAACTAAAACTTAAGCCAAATTGTAGCAGATCCCTAGCCCTATAAGCCTACAAAGTTTTAAAAAAATCGTGTGGACAGTTCTTGAGCAATGTGTTTTTGAAAAATGTCCAAAATTTTGTAAATATTTTCTCGTTACAGTTGTCATTTGTTTAAAAATTCTCTTACATAGTAACATTAGGCGTCCTTTTCTAGGGCTATTGTAGTATTAAATTCAATTTCAATCTCTCAACTCATTTTTAGGTAAATAGGCGTTAAAGTCAAAATTTTCAAATATTCATAGAGAAAATTATCAAACTGTGACTTAAAGCAAATTATAGCTAATCTATAGCTCCATAAGCTTACAAAATTTACTAAAAATCGTGTAAACAGTTCTTGAGAAACGTGTTTTTGAATAATTTTGAAAATATTATTTCGTCACAGTTTTAATTTTTACAAAAATCCTCTTACACAGTAAAACTGTGTTTGTCTAGAGCTGTTGTAGTATCAAAGTGAATCTGAATTTGTCAACGCGCTTCTGGATTAATAGGCGTAAAAGTTAAAATTTTCAAAATTTATAGCAGGCGTCACAAAAGAATTAATTAACTGGGATTTAAACCAAATTGCAGGTGATGCCTAGCTCTATGTGTCGTTCGTGATCAGGTAGGCCGATCAGGTTCTGCTTTCGATATGTTATAGCAAGCGGCTTGGATAACGATCTATGAGAAAAAAGATTTTTTCGGTAACTTGTCTTCCGGACTGGAGAGTTTATATTCCTAAAGATAAAGATGGGACTTTCATCCATGATCTTTTTTCCGGTGACTTTTTCCGGTGACTTTTTCCGGATGATTTTTTATTCCGTGTCCTATTTTCCGGGTAATCTTTTCTGCAGTGATTTATTCCGTGATCTTTTTTCCGGTGACCTTCCTTCCGGGGATTTTTTTTATGGTCCCCTTTCTGGTGACCTTTTTCAGGGTGATCTTTTGTCCAGTGTATTTGCCGTTTTTTTTTCAGCCGCGGAAACACATAATTCAGAAAAAAAGATCATCTGGAAAAATCCAGAAAACAGAAACTTTGGGTACTAACGAAAAAGTTCCGAGTGATCTTCTCTCCAGTGTCTTTTTGCTTAAAGTCCTTTCTCTCGTGACCTCTTTTCAGGGTGATCTTTTCTCCAGTGCATTTGCCGTTTTTTTTTCAGCCGCGGAAACACATAATACAGAAAAAAAAAGATCATTGGGAAAAATCCAGAAAACAGAAACATTGGGTACCAACG
The DNA here is from genome assembly GCA_958336395.1 of Ctenicera cuprea. Lineage (NCBI taxonomy): Eukaryota > Metazoa > Arthropoda > Insecta > Coleoptera > Elateridae > Ctenicera > Ctenicera cuprea. The sequence goes on along the minus strand of OY284489.1, from coordinate 3,949,890 downwards.
AAAAAGTTCCGAGTGATCTTCTCTCCAGTGTCTTTTTGCCGTTATGTGTTTTCCGGTGACCTTTCTTCCGGGGATTTTTTTTAAAGTCCTTTCTCTCGTGACCTCTTTTCAGGGTGATCTTTTCTCCAGTGCATTTGCCGTTTTTTTTTCAGCCGCGGAAACACATAATACAGAAAAAAAAGATCATTGGGAAAAATCCAGAAAACAGAAACATTGGGTACCAACGAAAAAGTTCCGAGTGATCTTCTCTCCAGTGTCTTTTTGCCGTTATGTTTTTTCCGGTGACCTTTTTTCCGGATGATCTTCTTTCCAGTGTTCTTTTCCAAGGACTTTATCCAGCGCCTATTTTCCGGAGACTTTGTTTCATGATCTTCTTTCCGGTGACCTTTTTTCAGGGTGATCTTTTTTCTACTGTTTTTGCCATGGACATTTTTTAGTCGCGGAAACCGACAACCCACAATTCAGAGAAGAAGATCATCTGAAAAAATTCACGAGACAGAAACTTTGGGTAAAACACCTAACGAAAAATCTCCGGATGATCTTTTCTCCAGTGTTCTTTTGCCATGATGTTTTTTCCGAGGACCTTTTCTTCTGAATGATTTTTCTTTCAGTGTTTTTTTTTCCGAGGACTTTATTGGGTAATTTTTTTCTGGTTACTTCTTTTCCGGGTAATTTTTTTTCCGGTATTTCTTTTTCGGCGATTTTTTCCGGGGACTTTGTTTCATGATCTTCTTTCTGGTGACCTTGTTTCAGGGTGATCTTTTTTCTACTGTTTTTACCGTGAACATTTTTCAGCCGCGGAAACCCACAATTTAGAGAAAAAGAAGATCATCTGAAAAATTCACGAGACAGAAACTTTGGGTAACATACCTAACGAAAAATCGTTTCGGCGATTTTTTTACGTAGACTTTGTTTCATGATCGTCTTTCTGGTGATCTTTTTTAGGGTGATCATTTTTTCTAGTATTTTTGCCGTGGACATTTTCAGCTGCGCAAACCCACAATTCAGAAAAAAAGATCATCTGGAAAAATTCACGAGACAGAAACTTTGAGTACAACGCCGAACCAGAAAACTTCGGATCATCTTTACTCCAGTGTCCGTTTAACGGGGACTTTTTTCAAGTGACCTTTTTTCCAGAGGATTTTTCTTCCAGTGTCTTCTTTTCCAGGGACTGTTTTTGTTAATCTCTTTTCCAGTGCTTCTTTCCGGAGACTTTTTTCCAGTGCCTTTTTTTGGGAACCTTGTTTTATGATCTTCTTTTTGCTGAAGTTTTTTCAGAGTAAGCTTTTCTCCAGTGTTTCTGCTGTGGATTTCATTTCAGCCGTGAAAACCTAGAATTCAGAGAAAAAACTACCTGGAAAAATACACGAGACAGAAACTTTGGGGTAAAACACAGAACGTAAAAGCTCAGTGTGATCTTTTCTCCAGTGTCCGTTTTACGGGAACTTTTTCTGTGATAGTTTTTTCTTTTTCTTTTTCTAGTGTTTTTTGCCAGAATTTTTTTCTCGATCTTCTTTCTGGCGAGTCTTTTTTCAGGGTGTTCTTTTCTTTAGTGCTTTTGCCGTAGACTTTTTCTCAGCTGCTGAAACCCACAATTCAGAGAAAAAGATTATCTGGAAAAATACACTAGAAGGTAACTTTGGGTAAAACTCCGAACGAAAAAGCTTCGGGTCATCTATTCTCCACTGTCTTTTCACTGATGTTTTGTCCGGTTGATCTTTCTTCCAGTGTCATTTTTCCGGACACTTTTTTCAGTGTTTTTTTTCGGTGATTTTTTTTGGATGATCTTTTTTCCGGAGACTTCGTTTGGTGATTTTTGTCCTGGTGTCCTTTTTTTCGGCTGATCTTTACTCCAGTGATTTTTTTTTGGAAACTTTTTTCCGATGCCCTTTTTTCCGAGTGATCTTTTCTCTCTTGATTTCTGCGAATTTTTTCCGTGAGCTTTTTCCGGTTGCGGAAACCCACAACTCAGAGAAAAAATATTTGGACAAAACCACAAGAGAGTAACTACGGGTAAAACCCCGAACAAAAAGGCTGGTAAAATAATAAATTTAAAAAGGGGCTTGAATAGGTTCCAACACAAACAAGTAAGAGGCTTTTTTGAGAAAAATAGATAAAAATTTGCAAAAAGACAAAAAACAAAAGAACTATTAATTGTCCTTTACCAGACCCTTATGAACACATTTTTGTAATTTTTTAAACCTACAGCAAAATTCTACTTACATTGACATAAATGGGTTCTATTTTCCTACACTCCGCTATAAAATGAAATACCTACTTATCTACATATTTATCTTCTTCTGTTAGCCTCATTTTCTCTACACAACGACCGATTACTATCCTATTGCCGTATCGTTGTGCCCGAACTCCTTACAAAGCACAGCAAAAACTCCCAACCTCTGCTCATATAACTCTCACATAATACAAACCCTCCAAGAGCATAATCTTCATGTAATGGCCGCATTTAAGCCATGAAAGGACTTATCTGCAACTATCTACGATCGTTTTATACACAGATGAGACTATTCAATAGTTCCCCATTTTATGACAAAAAAATGATCTTTGTCCTCGTGGAGATTTGAGCGATAGTGATGTAAAAAATGCTCTTAAAAATTGAATAAAAAAATTGATGCTACTTAAATTTTTATGTAAAAATTGAATAACGATCTAATATTTTTTTTAATAATTAAGATTTGTAGGTGATAACTGATAAAATTTAAATTAAATTTCGCAAATGTAGTAAATTGGGCAGTTGAGGAGCTTGTTCGTTTGCAATGGTAAAGTTGGGACCTAATTTATTGCTTTTCGCCTTTCACCACCAAGGTAAACCGAACATACCTTTGATCCAACCCCCTTAGATTAGCATTAAGAACCCTAACGGGTTCACCCCTTTCCCTAACAATACCGACTTGTGTAAATAAATATTGTCAACGGTAAATAACCGGTCCAGGTTTGCTCTGGAAATATTTAATAAGCAATATCGTAACTGCTCTATTTCAACAGTGGGAAATGGTAATTTTCGCTTTTGAAGTGTCACAATTTGAATTTAATTTAACTGTTTACACAAAGGAATAAATACAAAATCTGTTCCAATTTTAGTTTCCTAACTTTGATTTTTTTTTAATTTTGTAAAAAAACCTTCGACCCTTAGAACTATGTTCTGAGACCATTTATATAGAATTGAGGTTTTTTTCCATTAGGTATATCTCAAACTATAAACAAAACAGGAGGCTAATGAAGCCCTTCAACTCACATATTTCACAACAAAAAGAAGTAATGCTAAAGAACATTACTACTTCCTCATGTTATGTATTAGCAAACAAACAATTTACTGAATGTTAATGTTTAACAGATTGTAAATAAATATTCTTTCAAATAAAAGTGTGAAAAAAAAATGTATAGAAAGGGGGCATTGGCATTTTAAGTAGGGTATGCTGCGTTTATTATTTATTTTTATTTATTCCCAATCCGAGCTTGAATTCTATTTTTGAACCCCATAAAGAACTAAAAAAAACAGTTTTGAGATTTGGAAGAGAATTTTTTTAAATATTTAATTAGCAAATTTAATTAAGCTATTTTGGCAATTGGAAATACTAAAGTTTTTGAGTTTTGTTGTTGAACTTGAATTTTACTACGTGTACAAAATAGAAATACAAAATCAGTTCCAATTTTGACTTCATTGATTTTATTCCCAACTTTAAAAAATTCTTTTTGCTGATATTCTTCCAAGAAAAGAAAGTACCTACATAAAAAAATTGTTTGTGTCGTATGTACTGTAATTTAAAAAAAATTGTTTCCGTAATCATGTTTCAAAATGTCTTTGTAAGAAACTTGTTTTTTATGCAAATATTTTAGGTCATCTTTAGGAACGTCCTCATACGTTTTACCACTAAAGTATGATATTTTTAGGCTTTTATCCGAAACATTTTTTTATAATTTTTCCAAACTAGACTGCAATAATATTATTACGGCTTTTCCCACTAGAAAATATGCAAAATCAACTAGATTTAGGTCTGAAGAACGTGGAGGCCATCTGCATGGTCCGCCTTGAGCTTGACCTATTTAACGTGTTTATGAACATAGTCTGGAGCCGTTCGGCTGAAATGTGCTGGAACACCTTCTTGTATTATACCACATGGAATTTCTTTTAATAAATCAAGTAAAACGTTTTTAAGAAAGTTTTAGCAATTTTCGATTGTAAATTTATTTCGAAGGCCATAACGACCTATTTACAATTTTTTTCATAAGAATATTAGTTCAATTTTTATTCATATTCAATTAAACTTCTACTAAGTAAAGTTGCAGTGCATTTAATGATACTTTGATACTTAATACTTTTGACAAATGTTTTTCCTTTAAACGCCGCCGTCCTGCTTTTTAAATGCCTAGATTACATTTTTTGAAATATCGTTATAACATATTTAACATTATTTTGTTTCGTATTTTGTGTCATAAAATACCCTCCTGAATTTTTAACGTACAATACACAAATTAAAACACCCTGTATATTCACATCCTAATTTTTTCTAGTATTTCAGTTGTGTTTAATAATAACGAGCTTCAAGAATATTGTCTAAACGAATACATTCAGCACAGCATTTTCATCACGTTCTGTACTCTTAGCGCCATCTGGCGGAAAGTAGCAGAATCAGCGGAAAGTATTAACAATCTGGAAGATGTTACTCGATCAATATGTGGTAACATTTCAAAGTTATATTTATGTTTACATACTGATGTCGCCACCATAGTTACATACTACAGAAATTGAAATTTTTAAATAACTGATCTGCATAAAAGTGCATGATTACTACACAGGGTGTTTCACATATTTTGACCTCCTGAAACAAATGTGTTTATACATTTGTTTGCTTTACCTTATTTTGTTTATAATTAATGTTGATCAGAACTATCAAAATTAAAATAAAAACTATTTTATGTCGCTCATAGGACACGTTTAATGAATCATCCACTTGTTTCTTTAAAGTATCATCTTTTGCGTCATAGATTTAACCTAATAAAAAACTGCCTTAAATATAGCCGGTGTTTCATAATTTGTAGGACGCACTGTAAAGATAGATTCAGAATCTAAAAAAACGAAGTTTGTTTTGATGAACCTTAACCCTGATGCGCTTCATTGCGGAGTTACATCCTTCTGTTGATGAACTAGTCTATTCCCTTTTTTGTTGATAACGTCCACAGTAGCTGCACTAAAATTTTGAATTGTTATATTTAAGTTTTACTAACTTAGTTTAGTATTTCTACTAATTTTTTTTCAGTAACTGCACAAGAACTGTCATATGTAGTATATTTTACTAAATACTTTTGATCTTTAATGTTTTTTAAAGTTTTGTTATAAAATACTATTTTTCGTGCAAAAATGCACGTTTCAAAAAGAAATAAACATCTACAAGTTGTCAAAAAGTTGTACTGTGCAAATGGGCCTGATGCCAGCTAGTACTCAACTAAAGTGAGAGCGCGGGATGAGAGCAGCAAGGAGAAAGCAGCGAGAACTCGTGACTCATACATGCCGTAGCAGCAATCCTGGAGATTCAAGTTATTTGCAACTCCTTTTATTTATATTTTTTTGTGATTACTATGTTTTAATGTTTATGTAATGTTTTAATGTTTTATGTAATTTACATCATCAGACGCAGCACGAATCAAGCTACAATTGATCACCAACAATTTTTTATTGTAGCTGCAATAGTTTAGCAGATATGACACTGTAAATGGTAAAAAGCTAGAAAATAATTAGAATTATATGTACGTTCGAAGCAAGAAATTCGCATTTCAAAAATTTCAGCTTTGTATTAGCCTTGTATTTTCTTAAAAACAAATGTATTATTTTTTTTTTCAATGCATCAGCCACAGAAAACTTATTGAAATTTTTTTCACAGGTATTTGTAATATCGTAATTACTCGCTGTACCTCTAACTCGAAAATTGTGTTAACGTCCTTTTGCACAGGACGATTTTTTGACAACTTGCAAATTTTGAATCCTTAAGGCATAAGGAACATATTTTGCAACATCATAGCTTTTCACCTCTCTCATTTCCCTCGACAGTTAAGATAGCGTTCGCTTTGCACTATATTATAAGTAAAGCAACGCTCACATACAAAATTTCAAAATTCGGTGAAATGCGTCCCTCATGTTATGAATCATTCTGTATGGAAAATGCAAAAGACATTGTTTAATTTTGGCGATTTTCTTGTATTCACATTTTATGAAATATAATATCACATCTGTTTAAGCGTATTTCAATTATCAGCGCTGTTATTTCAATTAAAAAAATTGTTTTATTAACAGAACTTGCTAGATAGGTAGTTATGCTACCAAACATACACCTAAGCATATTGTCACGTTTACATATGTTCGGGTGGGGTATTATGAACCAAGGAAACGTGTTTGTACAAACAAGAAGATTATTTAACTAATTGTTAAAAACGAGTCGATTTTTCATTGCCTACGGATTTATAATTACCTGCATAAAATTTCAATATAAGAAAAAAACGATTTAAAGATTTTCACACAATTTTGCATAAATATATCTGTACTATGTGTAATGATTGTATCGAATTTTTTTTATACAGATAATATCTTTAGGTATTAAATTTTGTAAATTCAAAATCAGACTTAAAACTTTTCGAGACCAATAGAATACTCTGTTTCCGAGGTCTAAGACACAACCGTCACTGGACGCAACATCCACCTTTATTTCGCGTGCTCATATTAGCCACCTTGGTCTAGCGGACACAACGGCCATCATTGATAGAACGGTCACATTGGTCTAGTTTCTAGTAGATATACAACAGCCACCGACCGGCCACGCAAAATATGTAGTCATTGTGTCCAGAGTAAAAATTAATGGCGGCGCCGGTGGCCGTTGTGTCCATTACATGAATGTCCAAGGTGACCGTTTGTAATTAGCTTTTACGTTCCGCTGCTGGGCTTCAGCACTCTTCTCTGCCACGTGCTCTCCTTAGCGCTAAGGTGGAGCACGGGGGACCTACAGTTTAACGTCGAATCCGAACGACTAAATACAAGAAAAAGTTTCACGGCTGCCCACACCAGATTAGGAAATGTGAGTGGCACGTCGCGGCATAGATTTTTATTGCTGCATGGCTTCGGCTGGGAATCGAACCCCTAACCCCTAAGCGCCTAACCTCTTAGCCACTTCTATTCTTAAGAATGCAAACAAGTAAAGAGTGACAATTCTCTCTATAAAATTAGAATAAAAAAGTTATTATGGAGACAAAACGTCCGCTGCCCTGGGATTTTATTATAATCATTGGTGACGAATACGTTAATACTGAAATACTTTTGAAAACATGAGAAGTATACGAAAGTTAGTTCAGGCGGCGTGCTTCGCTCATTTTTATTTCAATAAACTGAAGCCGGTCCAGTTCCAGCCATCAGTAACAGTAGAATCAAATTATAAATGACTATTTTAGATGCACTAAAGTTTGGAGCAGAGAGCTTCCCTAATGTATAGCCATCAAATTTCCTTTTCTAGTCTACAAGTAGGTACCCTAACAACCCGTGTTTGTCTTTATTAAGGCTTCCGCAACTTTTAATGTACTTGACATGTATTCAGATAGACTTTTGGAGCCTAATAAAGTATAACATTGCATAACAACCTGTTTTACCTTGACATTGTAAGCGAAACTTCCAACTGCACTTGTATTCGTATAGGCATGCAAAATCTAAGCAAGAGCGCTGAGTAATAATCTGCAAAATGACAATGTTTTAAAAAGATGAGAAAGTCTAGACAATGGACTTCTTTTAACGTTTTTTTTTCTTAAAGAATTAATAATGATAAAAAAACTGCAACAAAATTTTAAATATAATTTGAGGAAGCATGTTAAAATAATTAAAATTATAAATGTGAAAAAATAAATTCGGCATCAAAAAAACGTATCTTATATACAATTAACAATTTAGATTTAATTCTTATTTTCACTCAAAATTATCATAAAGTAATAAAACCGTCTTCTAGAACTCGACAACATTACAATTTTTCCCAAAACACAAGTACTCCTAATAGGATTTACACACAAAACAAAATAAAACGCAAAGGTATAAAGTGAAAAACGTCGGACAAAATAAAGGAAGGAATGCCTAAATCCCCTCTGTAAGAAGTCAATCCGCTTATATAATCCGCCATGTAAACATTGCCCATTTACAACCCGCTTATTAAAATGGAATATGAGAATGGGCGACCGTGAAAGTTTGGTCAATAATACGTTTGAAGTTTCTTGTTTGCTGCTGTAAATAGGATTTCCTGTTCGCAAATACCCCCTTTGGGCCCGTCTTGTTGTGCGATTAATTTTGCCGAGAGAAATAACGATGTGAATGTCACAGCGAAAATGGGAATTTCATGGAAAAATACAGAATTGTTCGGTAAGACACCTAAAACGTAAAATTAATTTTTTTTTCCGGTTTTAGTGATAGCTTCCAATTAATTTTTAGTTTTCTGTATGAAATTTCTGTGAAATTGATCAAAGTTGTTATGGAACTTTTGACAAGACTTAAAAAAGTGATTCTAATCTGTTTATTATTTAGGACTGCAAAATCAGCCCATCTATGCCAGTCACTTTTGGCTCAAAATTGCTAAAGAAAACTGACATCCTATTTTGACATCGGTGAAAAATATGTTCCCTATAGTGGTCACTGCTCGTGGTTCTCGCAATACTAGCCCACAATTATTGGATCATAATCACACCGATGGTGAACGTACAAGACAATCCGGTTGCCAAGATAGTTTTTCGAACTGGCCCAGAATAAGAAACGGACTGATCCATAATGAAAGTACGTGTAAGTTATCAAATACATTTCCTTTTTAATTGACAAATTCTTGATTTTAGCTGCGATTACCCCCCGTTTGCCCACGCCACGTTCACCTGGCACTATAAGGAAACCCTACACGTGTCGTAGATCATCAATGGCTTATCAGGAAAAAACAAGGTCGAAAGCAGTCAGGGAAGTGGCTTTAATAGCCAAAAATAGAGATGAGCGTAGACAAAGACAAGCGAATGAGAAGGCAATAAAACAGGCAATACTAAAAGAAGAAAACGGCAATCCGTATTGGCAATTTTCCATGATGATCAAAGACTTTAGAGAAAAAATCAAATTCCATCCGTTACGAGAGGACGATCCTGTTATAGAAAGCCAAATTACAGTATGTGTGAGAAAACGCCCACTAAACGACAAAGAAAGCCGCAACAGAGAAGTGGATGTCATAACAATCCCAAACAAGGAACGGTTAGTACTGCACGAGCCGAAAAATAAAGTAGACTTGACGAAATACGTCGAGAACCAACAATTTCGTTTCGATTATGTCTTCGATGACACAGCAACCAATGATATGGTCTATAGATTCACAGCAAGACCTTTGGTAAAAACCATCTTCGAAGGAGGCATGGCTACGTGTTTTGCTTACGGCCAAACAGGTTCGGGAAAAACCCACACCATGGGTGGCGAATTTAGAGGAAAAAACCAAAACTTCACCAATGGAATTTATGGTCTGGTTGCAAAAGACGTTTTCAATTATATCAAAGACCCACGATACAAGACCTACATGGTATCGGCGAGTTTTTTCGAAATTTACGGCACACGGGTTTTTGATCTGTTGGCCAAAAAACAACGCCTAAGGGTTTTGGAAGATGGGCAACAAGTCGTGCAAGTTGTTGGTCTAACAGAGAAAGTCGTCAGTTGCGTCCAGGATGTTTTGGATCTTATACAAAAAGGTAGCCTCGAAAGAATGTGTGGGCAAACTTCAGCCAACTCGAATTCTTCACGTTCACATGCGGTATTTCAATTTTTGATACGCAACTCGGGAATGAAGAAGCTTCAAGGAAAATTTTCCCTGATCGACTTGGCTGGAAACGAAAGAGGTGCCGATACATTCAAGTCCAACCGACAAACCCGTATAGAGGGAGCTGATATCAACAAGTCCCTGTTGGCCCTGAAAGAGTGCATCAGGGCGTTGGGAAAAAAAGGCGCGCACTGCCCTTTTCGTGGAAGCAAACTCACACAAGTCCTAAGAGACTCTTTTATTGGGGAAAAATCCAAGACGTGTATGATTGCCTTGATTTCCCCTGGAGTGGCGTCGTGGGAGCACACCCTAAACACTCTTCGGTATGCAGACAGGGTTAAAGAACTGGTTGTCAATTTTGAGGAAGAAAGGTTAGATTCGATCGAGTCATCCCCCAAAGAAAATGAAGGTAGTGACGAGGATATGATGCTGAATGACGACTTCGAAAATGATGACAGTGTGGAAAGTTTGGGCGACGAAAATCCTGCACTGTTGGCCTCGGAATGGGAAGTTATGGAAAGCCACAAACATGTAATCGAAAACTGCGTGTATTTTCACAAGATAGCGTGCGATTTGTACAACAGTAGTCAGAACGAGAACTATAATAAATTGGAGTTTGCGGAAAACTGGAAGAATCTACTCCAAGAGGTTATCGATGTTCAAAAAGATGCGCTTATTAAAGTTGCCGATTTTTATAATCTGCTCCAGAATGATACCAGTCCTAAGGATTAAGGATGATTGTTATTTTATGTTTTTTGATAAAAATTTTGTAAATAAAAAATTGTATTGGGTTACGTTGTGATCCCACAAATGCGTGAAATGTCCCATTTTGACGTAAAAAATGGAAAGACTCATCAAGATGGTGACAGACTAATAATTTGCAAATTTCTGTAACAAATAAACTTTGAAACAATTATTTTGGGTTTAGTTTTAACTATATTTGTGGCAACTTAAACCGTATCAAAATCGTTCCGACATTGAAATTAAGAGTAATATTGTTCCTCCTGCCAAGACGTTTCTTATAATTATTGTTGTTGTTTTGCCATATTATTAAACACATTTGTATTACGAATAAAATAAATTTTTATTAAACATATACAAGATAATTCCTACAAAAAATGAAGCTATAAAAAGGTAAACTTGAGAAGGAAATGCAATAATTTTTTTTTGTAATTTCCGTGGAAATTTTTTCTCGTCGCCCTCACACCTTAAGTTTGTTATTTAGCTCAAGCCAAATCCAAGTACTCGATCACCATTAATTTGCAACAGTATGTAATATTGACTATAGAAAGTGATGGCATCAAAGTTAATGACAACACTCCAATATACAGAATATTGTTGAGCGAGGGTTGTCTGGAAATGCTGAGCACGTTGAAGCGAATTTGAGGTTGTTTGGTAGATGGCAGTGAGAGCTGCTGCTAGTTTGGCTTGTACAGCTACGGGTAGGTTGCTTTTCAGAACAACTGCACCTTCGACCTAAAAAAAATTCTAATTTTAATCAGAAAAATATTAATAATTTAGGTGTAATATTAGCGTGGGCTTGCCGTACAGAAAGTGTGAGTTGGCGCACACTAAACTAGTAATGACATACTTCGATGAAAACAATCGAACCATTCGATTATCAAAATATTTCGAGATGTTACGGACACTTATTCGATTAATCTTACGTATTTAAAATTTTCGGTTTTGTTTGCTTCGGAGACGAGCGTTGATTTGAACATTAGTAGGGAGTTAGCCATAGCAGCTGGGACGGTAGCGACTACGGCGACTAGCGGTGCATCACTAAATTAAAGCCGAAGGTTTACCATGTTTTTCCAAGCGATCCGAGGAAAGACGACGAGAACGAGACTTCATTCATTAGAGCATTCTAAAAGCAAGCGGAAAGAACTTTTGCCGCAAAGATATATTCGAATGATTTTATTCGAATGAATCATTTGATAACTAAATTATAACTCCGCATAGACCGCCTACACCAACATCCCTGTTTCCAAAAATCTGTTTTAAATTTCAGCCGATAAAAATTATAAATTTAAACACTTCAAAAATTTACCACAAGCCCCCTAATTGAGATAACGACGTTTATTTTATTTAAAAAGGCATGGATATCAGTTTTAAAACGTTTTAAGAAATTTTTGAAATGCTTCTTGGCACCGCCTGAAAGTTAACCCATATTTTACTCATTTTTTGCACCTTAATTTTGAAACTTTAGTTTTACACTCTTTTAAAACTTTTAATAGTTTATAGCAAAATTAACTAGAAAAAAAAGTCCAATGTTTGTTCATTCCCCCGTAAAAGGGCGGACCGCTGTTGTGGTGGTCTTTTGGACTCCGCAACGGAGTTCTAAATTTCTCTTCAACCGAGACAGGCTGGTAAGGATGGGTTGGAGCACGAAAAAATTTGGATAAGGGGGGATATCCGTGGATAATACTATGCCAATATTCACCTTCTGGCCCAGGAAAACCACGGAAAAACCCTGAGCTAGGACAGTTGGCCAGACCGGGGAATCGAACCCAGGCCTGCCGAATACAAAGTGGACAAGCTTACCGCACAGCCTCTCTTGGTAATTTACTGGAATTGAGGAACGTGAATAATGAAATTTATTTGCCATAATCATCTTCTGCTGTCACGCATGAACAATTTTGCTTAAACATACATTATTTATTGTTTTCCTTTTATTGGGAAAAAGGGCATATATTTTACATTTTCAAAAAGTTATAGAAGGCGTCACAGAGTAGAGAAGTGGTACGCGAACCAAATTGTAGCTGATCCATAGCTCTATAAGCCACAATGTTTAAAAAAAAACGCGTGGCCAGTTTATAATCAGTGTTTTTTTTAATTTCCATAATTTGTAAAATATTTTTAATTCGCAGTTTTCATTTGTACAAAAATTCTCGTACATAATAACATTGCGTTTCTTTACGGCTATTGCAGTGTCAAATTTAATGTCAATCTGTCAACTCGCTTTTGGGTAAATAGGCGTTTAATACAAAATTTTCAAAAATTCATAGAGAACGTCACACAGAAATTAGCAAAACTGGAACACGAACCAAATTGTAGCTCAGCCTTAGCTCTATAAGTCTCCAAAATTTAAACAAATGTGCCAGTTTTTGAGCAATATTTTTCGAAAATTTCCAACATTTTGAAAATATTTTTATATTCTTATTTTAATAATTTCAACAAATTTTCTACATGGTAATATTGTTTCCTCCTAGACCTACCACTCTCACAAATTTGATCGTGATCAGTCACCTCGTATTGGAGTAATAACGCTTTAAATAAAATTTTCAAGAAATCGTAACGGACGCCATTTTGAATCTAGAGTGTTATACCACAACAACGCATCTAACTTCAGTTTCCAGTCATAAAAAAAAACTTAATGGCTTAACAAATTTTTGCTGCACTCGAGTATGCCAAAGTTTATTAGAATCTGACCCGTAGTTCCCGAGATTTCGCGTTACACACGTACAGACAGACATTTTTAAAAAACTACGTTTTTGGGTTCCTGAAGTTCCAAAACATGCATTTCCGTCAAATCTCAAAATTGAACATTGTCGCGATCACAATACATTCGCATACTGAAACTATGGAAAAGTAAAATTTTAAGGTAAAACTTAATCCGACCCTGTTCAAACCCAGCTTACATTTTCAACTAATTCCGGAGTCTGCTCGAGTTGTCTATCAAAAAAGTCGTTGTGAAACGTCTTCAAGCGTGGCTGATTTTTCACATCTTCAGCTTGCACAAAAAACAGGGCGCAAAGGCACAGAGCAACTTTGAACAGCATTCTCTGAAAATTAACGAATTAAATTTATACAGCAATGAAATACGTTACAATAATAACATGCGGGTGCTTACTAATGTATTTAAAACACAACACAACACTGACAATGTTTCACCTTGGAGAAGCTGCTTAAATAATGTCTTGCACTGATGGACTATGTAATAATGTCGACTTGACCACTGATAATTCCCAGGACAAAGTACGATGTGAGAATAAACCAGTTATATTTTTTAATCAGTGGCGTAACGCATAACAAAAACCAGTTAAATTTTTTAATAAAAAAAAGCATACCTATTTAAGCGCTATAATTTCAAAGATGAACAGGAAACAATTGGAAAATGATTGTTTTGAAAATTACTTGAAGAAATCTATAAAGAACGGTTAAAAAAAGAAATATCTATTTAGGTTTGAAATTGGAACACCACTGCTGAAAGGGTTAATCCGGGGATTCCCCGATTATATAATAAGCTAAAAATATCCTTTGGTTGGGATTAATATCAAAGGTGAGTGGGGGATCATTCAGAATAATTTTTAAATTTATTCCTTTCCTGTTCTATAAGATTTATTTTCCTTGGCAACAATGTTTGTTTATATTTTTTTTCCTTATCGTGTACTATTTATTTGAATATAATTCCGAGAATTGCAATCTATAAACTGTTGAAATTTATTTTTGTGTGTCCTCGCGGATAATTATTTGTTATTTAAATAAGAACAAAACATGTTTGCAGACGTGAACAAATGTTAGATTAAATTATTAAAATTGGTTAAATACGCATTCAACTTTTTCAGAAAACGTAGTTTCAGAGGTTTGTAAGATTCGAACCATAAACTTTCGGCTAAGATAATCAACAACAATTTAAATATTGCAAAAAGCGTTGGATTTCAACAACAGCAGTTTTATGGAAAATACGAGTTTTGGGAGAAATATTCAATAAGTGTATGTATACATTAAAAATATTTAGAAAAAATTATTGGGCCACTTTCTCATATTGTGAGAAACCTTTAATTAGAGCCGGGGGCCAAGGTCAACCCAGCCCCTTTTGGTTGGAATTTGTTTTGGAAAAATGGTATGTTGTGGTTGGTAGATACTAAAACTGATTCAAAATTTAAATTGTTATAATATACAGGGTGCTTCAAAATAACGGACAATGGTTCTGCTGGCGTAACATTTAAACATTTTTATAATTTTATTTTCAGATTTTCGAAATTAATTTCATTTTATGGTATACTGGTATGCGATGCTTTAGGGCATTTTTGCAAGCTTTTTTTTTTCTCAGGGAAGATTCTCTTGTAAACCGAATCTGACTGCCATAAACAAAAGCAAAGTTAGACATTACGATTTTCGGAAAATATTTTTACGGGAATATATGTTTACCCTGGACTTATTTACTGGAGGATGCAATTTGTTTGGAAACTTTTAGCCGGGAATTTTTTCCAAGGACGTTTTAATAGCAAAGTTAGGTGCAACGTTTTTCCGGAAAATGTTTTTCTAGATGTGTTAACCGGAGAATTTTTTACAAGTGAGGAATGTTTTTCCATAAGTTTTTTTTTTTTCGACATATTTTTCCTGGGATTTTTCACGAGAAGTTTCCTCTTTAAGCAGAATCTGACCTCCAAAAGTAATCGCAAAGTTAAGCCCCACGTTTTTCCGGAGGATGTTTTTTTACCAGAGGATGTCATTTTTTGGGCGTTTTCCCCGAGCATTTTTTCCAGGGACGATTTAATAGCAAAGTTAAGTGCAACCTTTTCCCAGGAAATGTTTTTCTAGAAGATGTGTTTCGCTGAATTTGTTTACAAGTGGTATTTTTTCCAGATATGTTTTGCCATGGTGTTTTCCTGGAGATTTTTCAAGAGACGTTTCTTCTGTAAGCCAAATCTGGCCCTCATAAGCAATAGCAAAGTTAGGCGCCACGTTTTTCCGAGGAATGTTTTACTGGAGTCAGTCGTTTTTTGGGCATTCTTACCCGGAACTTTTTACCTGCGACGTTGTATTAGCAAAGTTAGGTGCAACGTTTTCCTGGGAAATGTTTTCCTAAAAGAAGTGTTTCTCTGAATTTTTTTACAAGCGGTATTTTTTCCAGATATGTTTTTCCAGGAATGTTTTGCCATGTGTTTTTTCCTGCGATTTTTTCCGAGGTATCTTATACTGAAGGATGTAATCTTTTAGGCATTTTTACCCGGAACGTTTTTCCAGGGTCGTTTTAATCAGTGCAACGTTCTTCCGGGAAATATTTTCCTGGAAGAAGTGTTTCCCCGAATTTTTTTACGAGCAATATTTTTTTTCCAGACATGTTTTTCCAGGAATGTTTCGCCATAGTTTTTTTTTTCGACATATTATTCCGGAGATTTTCCAAGTGACGTTTCCTATGTAAGCCGAATCTGGCCCCCATAAGTACTTTTTTCTGGGAATGTTTTTACTGGAGTATGTCAATTTTTTTGGGCATTTTTAGCCGGAAAATTTTTCAAGGACGTTTTAATAGCAAAGTTATGTGCAACGTTTTTCCGGGAAATGTTTTTACCGGAAGATGTATTTACCAAGGAGTTTGTTACAGGTGACATTTTTTTCTAGATATGTTTTTTCCAGGAATGTTTGTCCATTGGTTTTTTTCTAGCATACTTTTCCGGAGAGGCGTTTCCTCTGTTAACCGAATCTGGCCCTCAGAAGTAACAACAAAGTTAGGCGTCACGTTTATCCAGGAAACGTTTTTACAGGAGGGTCATTTTTACCCGAAAATTTTTTCCAGGGACGTTTAAATAGCAAACTTAAGCGCCACGTTTTTCCGATAAATGTTTTCTGGATTGTATTTTATTGTGAGTTTTTTCCGGCTTTCTTTTCAGTGAATTTTAAATGTATGCGATTTTTTTGTACGTTTTTCGGTATTTTTTTCCAGCGACGTTTCCGCCATTAACCGAATCTGGGCCCCTTATGCAAAAGCAAAATTAGGCGCCACTGATTCATGTTGTCTGTTTTTTAGAAGGAATCACTGCATATTATAAGAATTCGAGAAAACATTAGCAGAACTAATTATTAAATTTTTGATTAACACCTGCGATGTGATAAACACAATTGTGGCCCCAAAACAATGCCCAAATTTTACAGAATAAAATTTATAAGAATGATTGTGTTGAAGGACAATCCCGTATAGAAGGTATGCAACCCATTTCTCTTGCAGTGAGTTATTTCATTACCCATTTGCATTATCATTTTAGAAATGTAAAATTCCCATCTAGTTATAGTGCAATTTTGATCAATTTTTTGGCACCCTGTACAAATTGCATTCGACCAACAACAATTTTGTGTTATAACTAATAATTTTAACAACTATTTTATTAAAAAAAAACACACACACACACATTGTAATACCTTAAAACTGTTTTTTTGGGGGGCGATGACGATTATAAACACCCTGCTAAGTATTAATTTATTATTTTAAATAAACACACAAAACTATTTGCGTTTTAATCATGCACATTTCAATTCCTGAAATCTATACGATTGCAAACGTTCATATCTGTCAACCACAACAACTAATAAGGATAGGTCTCTTCCCTAATTACCCTTCAAACAATGGTTTGAAAAAGTTCCCACGGGAAAGTAAGTGCTTATCAAAATTTTGTACCATTTCACACAGATAATATTTAGATAAATCGAGATAAAAGGAAATGTTGGTCACTGTGGTAACAAAGAGAACTGATTTATCCCATCAGACCATTTTTGTTTCAGTACCGAAATTTGTATTGGACAAGCGATAACGTTGGACGTTAAAATAATCAACCGTATGTTAAAATTAAATGTTGGATTCATAGAAAAATATTTATTTAACTAAAGAACAAAACAGTGTTAAATCGATTCGTTTATTATTCCCAATTTTAAAACAAAGACAAATTTTCAATTTTGTTTATTCTTCTTTGCGACAACTGTATAAGTTTCGCCTTCCAAACCCAACCTAACCCATTCGTCCGAGTAAACATGATGTTCCCCACTTCCAATAATTGCTTGCCAGGTAAATTTTGGAAATTGAATTCCAAGATATTTACACAACAATGTGACTCGATCATTTCCATCTTCTTTCATGCTGAAAGCTCTCTTCAGGGCTTCGGCTACTTTCAGTTGTCTTGCAATTTGCATATTTCCAGCCTCGATCCTGGCCTGAAAGCCAAAATGGAATTAACTTTGAATTTTAAAATTTCTAATGTCATACCTTCCTAGGTTTGAATTCGTCCGAATCGGTCTTCAAAATGTCACCATCCTCGTCGTAAAGAGTTTTTTCAACCACAACAGGTAATTCGTATTGCTTCAACATGTTGATGAAACTTTCAAATTGGTCTTCTTCCCCTTCCCCTTCGTCTAGCGAGTCGATGATAACTATGTTGGAGTCACCATCATCGTAAGAAATCTAAAAAAGTTATTCATATAACAGGGTTAATCAGAAGAAGGGCTGAGATATTTCGAATGAAAATAATCGAAAAATTCGATTATCGAAATATCTCGAGAGGTTACAGAATATCATTAGAATGAATTCATGATTTACAATTTTAGCCATTACATTAGCCAGCTGCAAATGCCCAACCCGATGAAGACAGAATTCGCGGAGTATTACTGATGTTAGGAATAGCAGACCACAGTAGTTAGCACCGCACTGTTTTGCTTTCCGCGGTTATTTAGCGCAGAGTCGTATTTAATTATTTTAATGTTACTCTGAAAGATAATACTGTTGATAAAAACAAGTGCGACACTTCACAACAAAAAATTTAAAAAAGAAATTATATTATAAAAATTAACAATACTTATAAACGAATCAGAAATAACCATAAACTTATCAATACTTCCTTAAATTGAATGTATTTAAAAAAAATTCATATTATTTTGCACAAATTGAATGTTGCAAAGTTATTGTCTGAATATTTTGTGAAATAGTTTCAAACAACACATGTTTTTGTTCTTGGTCTCATTTTTAACAAAGCTGTAGGGCAATCGCCCAATCAATTTTATACAAATATCGAAATTTTTTTTAAATTTTGAATTGTTTTCAAATTTCTTATTTTACATCTACCGGACGATTTTTGATAAATTTATACGTTTTGCTTTTTTAAAAAGGTTTTGATAACTTTTATTAGTAAACTTTTAAAGCTATCAAACATTTTCAAAACTAAAAAAATATTTAAAATTTAAAAAATATTTAAAAATTTTGAAATTTATTGAAAATTGTGAAATTTAGAAAAATGTGATAACTTCCAAAATATTTAAAATAATAGAAAATTGTGTCATTTTTTAAAATATTATAGTTTAAAAACTTTTGCAAGTCTCAGAAAATTTTGAGTTTTGAAAAATTAAAATTTTCCAAATTTTGACAAATTTGAAGATTTTAAATATTTATAAATTTTGAAAATTATTGTCTTTCAGTAAATAATCACAATTTTAGAACTTTTTGTTTATTCTGTAGTTAAAAATTTTAATAATTATGGAGAACATTTAAAAATGTGAAAACTTTGAGTTTCGAAAATTTGTAAAAATTTCTTATCTTGTTACAAATTTTTGTAAGCCTTGGAAACTTTGCAAGCTTTGAAATTTAAAAAATTTTCGATTTCCTAACTTGAGATGAAATTATTTCGCAATTTCGAACATTTTGCTAAATTTTTGGAAAATTTGAAAATAAATGAAAATATTTTAAATAATCATAAGTTTGAAAATGTTTATATAGTTTGCATAGTTGAAAATTTTATTCATTTTGAAAACCTCAAAAACGAGAATATTTAAAATTTTTGATAATTTGTTAAATTTTCAATTGTTTCAAATGTTTGAAAATTTTAAAAATTCAAAATCTGTTTTTCAGTAAAGAATTTACAAAAATTATCAAAATTTTCAAAAATTTTCAAATTGTTGCAATTTGTAAAAGTCCCAATAACATGTATTTTTGATATCTTGATCTGTGTTTTTAAATTATTTAAAAAATTTTCAGTTTTGACAAATTCCGTAAATTTTTAATATTTGTAAAAATTTATAATATATAAAATTAAAAAAATTTTGCAGTTTTAAAAAGGTATGAGAATGTTAAAAACTTATGAAAAGTTTGAAAATACTTATAAATTTGAAAATGTTACAGTTATTTTTGAAAATTTAAATAAACGGGAGTGTTTGTGAAGATTTCTTAATTTGTTAAAATTTTCAATTGTTTTAAATTTTAGTAAACTTGAGAAAGTTTAAAATTATTAAAAAATTTAAAAAATTGTAAATAAGTTTTTCAGTAAAAGAATTTTCAAAATTTTGCAATTTTCAATAATTATAAAATGGTCGATTTCATGATTTGAGTTTTTTGAATATTTGAAATTTTTCAGTTGGATCAAATTTCCAAAACTTTATAATACTAGTAGATAAAATTTTCAACATTTTCGAAAATTTTTAAAATATTGCAATTTTTGAAACTTTTCAATTTCATAATTAAAGTTTTTGAAAAATTTGTAAATTTTTAATAATTTTGTAAAAATCGAATATTTTTAGAAATTTTTAATATGTATTTGTAAAATTTAAAAATTTTGAGAAATAATCATAATTTTAAAAGTTTTGATGTAGTTTGCATAGTTGATAATTTAAAATAATCATAATTTTAAATGTGAAAATGTTAAAAACGGGAGTATTGATAACAAGTTGTAAACATTTTCATTCCTTTAAAATTTTTGTAAATTTTGTAGATTTAATATTTTAAAAATTTTTCAAGTTTAATAAATAACAACTATTTTCAAAATTTTCAAAAATTGTATAATTCTTCAAAACTGTTATAAAATTAATAATACTGTAAAAAACAGCAAAAAGTCTGAGGGGACGGTGGCGAATACTAAGACTAGCGGGCCGTGCATCGAAGCATTTGAACTGCGAAGCCGAAGGTTTACGCCGTTTTAGACAAGCGGCTCGAGGAAAGACGATGAAAACAAGAGTTCATTCATAAGAGCATTGGAAAAGCAAGCGGAGATCCTTCTTACTAATTTTGCCCGCATAGAGGCATCCGCATAATGTTATTCGAATGATTCATTCTTTTATTAGGTACGTTCGAATGACAATCATTCGATTATGCAGAAGTATAGAAACTTATTTAATACCAACCATGATGTCTTCAGCGTAAACGACTTTTCTGTACAACGAACCATCTTCTGAATATGTTTCCCGACTTGCTACGGATGACATATTTAAAGCTTTTGAAAAATTGAAATATTCCTTTAGTTTTTTCAAGTCTACGTTTTCGGGTGCTTGAGGTCCATTTGGATTGTACTTAAAACAGAGCAAACATTTTCAATTTAAAATTAAAAAATAAATAAATCGTTACCTTAGCGCTGAGTGGTCTAAATTGCACCTCATCAAGTTGTATAATGGTATCATTATCTTCGACATCTTTTGCCGTACGTGAAAATATAACCGTTAGGTTTAAATTTTCCCCTTCAAGATCCTTCTGGACTGCAGCAAATCTTTCCAGTTCTTTTCTTATTAGTTCTTCGCTTATTTTTGCCGATGTTTCGTATTTTTCTTTCTAAGTAATTATTTTAAAAATAATCTTTTTAAAGAAAAATAATATTATGTACTTACATCGGCTGGGTTTGCATCCACGAGGAGAGCACATGAAATTAATAACAACGCCGAGATGTTCTTAAAATCCATTTTCTAGCACGCTAATCGCTTAACTAACAGAAAATAATCCTCCAGAATTTTGTAAGGTCATCAATAATTTTGACCTATAAATTATCACTTATTTTAGGTTTGGTTGCGCAGTTTTCGTTACGTAACGTAATTTAATTAATAATTTTATTTATTTGTACCACTGAAAATTAAAATCATAATAATAATAATAATAATGATAAGATACTAGGTGTATTGGGATAGATTTGATGGTTTTGAATTACGATAAAGTACAGAAATAAGTATTTTTATAGCATAAAAAAGGAAACAAAAATTAATTCCAATTAACAGCCAAAAATACGTCCATAATTAGTTACATTTTTAGAAGAAAACAAGCGTCATAATTTCTTAAAAAAATATCAAAACAAAATTTAATTAAATCGTATTACGCAACTGTTTAATACAGATGTAAAAGGTAAAAATAGACTTTTCTCTTTTTACCTTCCTCGCTATACGAAGCAAAGTTGTTTTTTGCTTTGGGCTTACTGGCCGATATACGAGTTATGTTTAAAAAAATATACCTTTAAGGCAAACATTTTCAACCTAAATATTTTGATTAATAAGCAGATTTTAGAGCCATTACATTACATTACCCATAAAGCAGACGCTGCAGCGGTGTCTGTCGGTGTGTCTCTGCACACTTTTACGGTCCAGACGCCTTAACACAGAAAACCCAAACTTGGCTTAAAGATTGGTACTTGCAGTCGGATGAAACCGCTAGAAAATGAGGTTGGTCCGCCAAACAAAAGAGGGACAGGCAAAGCTCTATTTCAAAATAGACGCGTTTAAAAATAACCTTAAATTTGTATTCTACGCATGTTGAACTGCCGATTTGTGCAAACGCCCCCCACTAACGATTTTTTGTTTTTTTTTATTTACGCATTTCGGCTTCAAAATCAGTACGAGCTTGAGCATAAATTAAATGACCATAAAAACAACTTGCCATTGAGAAAACACTACAGGGTTGTTTCCTTTTGGTCTTTTACCTAAATAGTTTAATTGGATAATCGCCAAAAAACGACTATAAACAAATTTAATAATGAAATCAATTTTAAACTTCATCAAATTAATAGTGTTTACAATTAACAAATACTAAAGAACTAAATTTCAAAAGTTTTAAAAAATTTTTAGACAAAATTGTCTACAAAATTTTTAAAATACCCAAAATCTTCAAAATTTTCAAAAAATTTATCAAAATTTTCAAAAATTATCAAATCAAAAATTGTCACATTAAAAATGTTTTTTTGGCTTTTAGAAACTCAAAACTTTCATAATAGCAAAATTTTCCAAAACTATCAAAATTCAGAATTTTTCAAGTTTCAGAAATTTTCAAAATATTGAGAATGTTGAAATTTTTTTTTAATTTTCAAATTCAAACATAATTTTAAAAAATTCACCATTTAAAAATAAACTACGAAATTTTTAAATTTTTTTTTAAATTTACCAATTTTGAAAATTTCAAAAATAATTTTTGTTTTTTAATATTTATAATTTCGAACAATATATTCGGCCGAGTACTAAATATTCACCCAAGTGCCAAATATTAAATAAATTAGTAAGTCAAATAACAGATATTAGGCCAATTATTCGGCTAATATTTAGCCAAATATTCGGCCGAGTACCGAATATTCTGCCAAACCCCGAATACAAATTTTTTTAGGCGACCTTAACAAAAAATTGAATTTTTAGTACTCAAAAGCGGCCAAAAAGTAACCGTTTTTTGGCGGAGGACGAAAAAACACTTTTTAGCAGTGGTGCACACAAATGTTTTTAGGCGACCTTCATTATAAAATTTACAAATTTGTTAGATTTTTATTTATGATTTATTGATATAACTATTTATAACAACTGAACAATTGTACATATTTGCGACTCCTTCATAAACGTTTATATTTTCTTTATTTACACTCGAAGTAATTTCGGCATGTATAGCTTCATTATTCGTATGAACAATTTGTGTGCTTTTTGATGTTGCTGCAGCAGTAATTTTATCTTGATTATTTTAAGTAAAAATCTAACAAATTTGTAGAAAAATATAAACGTTTCTGAAGGAGTCACAAATATGTACAATTGTTCAATTGTTATAAATAATTATATCAATAAATCATAAATAAAAATCTAACAAATTTGTAAATTTTATAATGAAGGTCGCCTAAAAACATTTGTGTCCACCACTGCCAAAAAGTGTTATTTCGTCCTCGTCTGCTTTCTGGCCTCGGCTTCGCCTCGGCCATTAAACTCAGACTCGGCCGAAAAAATCCACTTTTTGGCCTTGGTACACAAATAACTATTTTAAATTTATGTAATAGTTTAAAAAATTCTACATTTTATTTCTAAAATTTATAAAAATTTAGAAAATTTGAAAATTTCAAAAAGAAATTTAATTTTTAATACTTTTTAATTGCAAACAGTATATTCGGCCAAGTACCGAATATTAAGTAAATTATAAGTCAAATACTAGGCCAACTATTCGGCTAATAATCAGCCAAATATTCTACTAAATGTATTCGGCCGATTACCGAATATTTGGCTGAGTAATCAATGAGTAATAAGTAAACTAGTTGCACCGCTACGTAAGCGGAAGGCGCAAACAAAATTATAACTTGCTTACAATACATTTTAAGTTTAATTTTACCACCAAATGTTACGAAATATTTGCAATTTAGCAATGTTTAAAAATATGCGTCGTATCCGAATATTCAACAAGCTCAAACATTTTTAATTTTTATTGCGCACTTATTTAATTATTACTTAAATAACATTCTAATTAAAAATAAGATAAGGCTTCCATCTAAATTAATATAAACATTTATATTTAACCAAATCAATTCTGTAATTTTATATAATACTGGCAATTAATGCACTGGTAATTAAGATTAATTTTTACCCCAAGGTTACATTACGTTAGTAGAGATTAAAATTTCTTAACTGCATCATAAAAATTCACAATTCATATAAGCTTCGTTCTTCATTTGTGCTTCATCAAAAAATTAAAATTTGAAACGATGGGTTCGTGCACAATAACGTTTTCTTTATTGTTTGCAGGATTTTTGGTAGTGTCCGCCCAATATACTTCTTACAGAACCCCTATACCTGCTGGACCAGTGGTAAGAAAACTATTTACAATTTTGAATGGTTAATTCTTTTAAATTTATTTCTTTGGCTTCATGTTAAAATTTTAATCTTTGGTTGGATTTCTAATAAGCATACTTAGATCATTATTTTTTTATATTACATTGTTGAATTTGAGTTTCAAAATGGGTTACTGCATTCTTTTTTCGAATTAGGTAGCTATAGATAAGGTTAATGGCATGACACCCAGCATGCAACTGGACGCTGTCGATTTTTTGAAAAGGGCCTACGTTTTGACCACTTCTACCGATCGCTGTAGCATGTTCAGACAACTTTTCGCCCAAAAGTATCCTCAACACAAATGGCACGTTGTAGCATACCAAGCGTATCATGTTCAGGCCTTAAAAAGCATTGTTTTGAAGGTTACCAACAATAACCATATGGAACTATTTTTGTTGTTTGCTACCAAAAATTAATATTTGTATACTTTATAATATTTTGAGTTTCCTGCTAGCTTTTTTTATCTTTGTGTATACCTTACATTACTGTTATCGCTTATAATTTATAATTGTGTCAAATTATATTGTATAACTTTTTTATGTACTATTGCTCAAATATACCGCTTTCAACAGTTTTTTTTAACATTTTTCTAGAACATCTTTCATCTACACTGTGTCTATGTGTCCCCCCTACTAATTTTTGAACAACTTGATATTTTACCACGAAATTTGGTGTGCTGTAGCGGGAAATTAAATACTATTTTGCAGCCCATATTAAAAATTTGTATCATTCAAAATGGCGGCTGGGCGCCAATATTTTTTTTTTAAATAAAAAGAGGGGTCGAGTGACACGTCATTTGAAAGGTCTTTTAGTTCTACGCCTGATCCTAGAGGTTAAAAGAAAAATATTTAGCCATAACAATATGACAATGTTTGAAGATAAAGAAGTCTATTAAAAAAAAACTAAGAATTAAAGCAAAAATAAATTAAAATAAGTGTTCGAAATGTTTACCATTCACTTCTTGGCACATAAAAAGTCGGTTATGAAATTCCTGCCTTACATTTTCATAAGTTTCTGAAGTAATATTTCTGCAAACTTCTGTAATGCGTTGCTCCAGTTCTTCAATTGTTTCTGGACGGGTTCTGTACACTTTCGATTTCAGATATCCTCATAGAAAAAAATCTAAGGGGGTTAAATCTGGGGAGCGAGCCGGCTATTCTACAGGCCCCTGCCTGTCAATCCATCTTCCAATAACATGTCCGTTGAGAAAGTCAGAAACAGGTCTATAATAATGAGGCGGCGCACCGTCTTGTTGGAACATAACGTTTTCAATATTATTTCAAGCCACCCGAGATATTTCTGGGAAAATTTAGTCCTGCAAATAAATAAGTGGACTACTGGATAAGAAAATCAAAACAATTTTGAATTGAGATTTGTTTAAAATCCGTTATTTTGTTATGACTGAATATTTTTCTTTGAAACTCTTGGATCAGACGCAGAACTAAAAGACCTTTCAAATAAAGTGTCACTCGCCCCCCTTCCCTTTAAAAAAAATTAAAATGGCGCCCAGTCGCCATTTTGAATGATACAAAATTTAATTATTGGCTAAAAAATAGTATTTAATTTCTCATTAAAGCACACCAAATGTTGTAGTAGAATATCAAGTCGTTCAAAAGTTAGTTGGGGGGGGGGGGGGTTGCTTTATAAACAGGCGGTATATGAAAATATGAGTTTACAGTTTTTATATTTTGAAAGGAGAAAGTTACTTGACATAACTATCTGATTAAATTTGAATAATATGTCGATGATATCATACCTGATTTGTCTATATACGACTAAATATTAACTTCACAATTCCTATGATATGATCACTGATCAGCAACGCATTTCTGTTTTGAATTATAAATCAAAGCTACACAGATATTGTAGAACAAATCTAAGTTGTAGACTCATAAAAAGTTTTACTTTGTGGAGGAAAGTCTGTGCGCAACACAATTCATTCCTAATGTTTTGGCATATTTTTCAATACGAACGTCATTGGTTTCTTTTATTATAAGATACTGCTCAAGTGGGCAGTTTTAAAACCATGATTAATGCTTTATTATTGAATGAAATGTTCAGAAAAAAACAACAGAATTCTTCCACTATACAGGCTGATTCATAAATATTTTGACAAACTTCGAGAGGTTGTAGAGGAGACTGTAGAGTAACGTTGGACAGGCAAACCCATGACGGTGACGCAGGTTACAGAAGTCTTATCGGCCTTTCTCCTTTTTGTTCTCTTTCAACTGGGTCGTCGGCTTTCCCTTTTTTATGTCCAATGCGACATGCGTCGCTGATTACAGAAGTGTCGTCGTTTTTCCTTCTCTTTTGCCCTGTGTGACTGCGTCGTTGATTACGTGAGTCCCGTTAGCCACCCCCTTTTTGTCGCTGGTTACGAAAATCTCGTCGTGCTTCTTCGTCTCTTGTCCCGTGTGGCTTTGTTGGTGGTTACGCAAGTCTCGTTTGCCTCTCCCGTTTTTGTATCATGCGATTGCAACGCTGGCTACAAAATGTTCGTCGTCCTTCTCCCTCTTTTGAACTGCGCGGCTCCGCCGGTGGTTACTGAAGTCTCGTTGGCCTTTCGTATCCTTTGTCCGGTGCGACATCACCGCTGGTTACGAAATTCTAGTTTGCCTTCTCCATTTTTTTGTCTAGTGCGATTGCGCCGCTGGTTACATAAGTCTCGTCGTTTTTTCCCCTATTTACCCCATGCAATTGCGGCGCTGGTTACAAAAAGTCTCGTTTGCCCTCTCCATCCTTTGTCCAGTGCGACTGCGCCGCTGGTTACGTAAGTCTCGTTTGTCTCCTTCGTTTTTGTATCATGCGATTGCGTTGCTGGCTACAAAAATCTTGTCGTCCTTCCCTGTCTTGTGTTCCGTGCGGCTCCGCCGGTGGTTACGAAGGTCTTGTTGGCCTTTCATATCCTTTGTCCATTGCGACTGCGCCACTGGTTACATAAGTCTTGTTTGCCTCTCCCGTTTTTGTATCATGCGATTGCGTTGCTGGCTACAAAAATCTCGTCGTCCTTCCCCCTTTTTTGTCCCGTGTGGCTCCGCCGGCGGTTACGGAAGTCTCGTTGGCTTTTCTCCGTCCGTTGTCTAGTGTGACTGCGCCGCTAGTTACGAAACTTTTCAGTTTTCTAAATTTTATGAAGGTTTCAAATTTACGTATTTTTACAAATTTCAAAGCTTTTTAAAAATTTCAATACTTTCAAAATTTTTCCAATTTTCATAGAATTGCAAGAAGGTAAAAAAATTTCAAAAATTAAAATTTCTTTGAAATTTAAATGAATGTGGGGAAGGTTCTGTGGCGGTTGCCCGACTGGATCAGGACCCCCATGGCAACATATGTCCGTGGAGGGTTGGGCGAGGAGCAAACTGCAGGGGAAGTCTGATGTACACGCTAGAGGAAGTCTCGGGGAAGTTCAAGGGAACTCGGGGAAGTTTAAAAGAAGTTGGGGAAGTCCAAGAGAAGTTCAAAGAAAGTCCGGGAAAAGTCAAGGAATTCCGAAGAAAATCCAAGGAAAGACGTTTACTAGGGGAAGTACAAATTTTAGCTTGCGGTTTAGCGCTCGGGGTTGAGCCCCCACTATCAGGTTCCTAAACAATACTTTATAAAGTTTGTAATTTGAAGGTCGTCTGCATGAAAAAAGGTCGAGATTCTCAGAAATCTCTATTAGGTGTGGTTTTAATCAATTTAAATTTTGTAATTATTTATATGTTTAATATATTGATTATTTAATCATATAACACTAATTTGTTGCATACATTTTATTAGAATCAACACCTTAGGAAGATCTCACCTAAACAGAATTTTTGGTTTTTTATTTTCTAGTACTTTTGAGATTTTTAAATGTTTTGAATATCTAGGAGCTTCAAAAAGTTGTTTTAAAACAATGTCTGTCTGACGGTAAGTGGCCGTGTAGAACGGGGATGCGTTTCTCTCCTCATATCTCCCGAACGGATGGCTAAATTTTGCTGAAATTTGATATCAAAAATTCGTGGACAAAATAAGCTTTTACAAAAAAATCGAAACCGAAAGCAAAAGTTACACAAGTTTCTTTGGCAGCATTCTTAAAACCGAATTTTCTAATTTTTGAAAAGCGATTCGAATAGAAGACCTTTAAGGCAAATACAATGATTTTTATTTCGAACAAAAGTTTTAACAAAATTTGTGTTATTTTCAAATTTTTCAAAGGGTTGGGTTACTTTTCGCTTTTAGTTCGGTACGTTTTAAATTTTCAATTCATTTCCTTTTTTTTCATATTTTTTTTAGTACCAGCTCTGAGTTAAAAAGAAAACAAAAATGTAAAAACAAACTATATCTTTTCTTTCGACTCTAATCATTAATTATTGTCTATTGTCCGGGGAATTCAGAAGTTATATTACGTCAATCAGGGTAAAAAATGATAGTTTTACCTGCATTAAACAGTTTGAGTACCTAGTCATTGAAGTTTTAACCATTGTCTGTGCTCCACCAGTAAAGAAAAATTAGCAAATGATGTCTTCATCCAAAATTGTCCTTTATTTGTTGTTTATGGGATTTTTGGAAATACGTAGTGCTTCACCTACGGAACCACTAGTAAGGCAAATGTTAATTTATTAAAATCAGTTTTCATCCACAATTTTGAATTTCTGTTGCTTTAGTTTCATTTTTTTTAAATATATTTAAATTGACCAAATTTCTAAATTTTAATATTTAATCTTAAAACACTTATTCAATTTTTCTTTAAATTCGATAATAGGTAGCCATACAAGAAATTAATAACATGACATACAGCATGCAAAAGGAAGCTTCCGATTTTTTGAAACAGTCCTATGTTTTGCCCTCTTCTGCCGATCGCGCCAACATGTTCAGACAACTTTTCGCCGAAAAGCATCCGGAATATAGTTGGAAAGTTGCAGTATATCCAGAGGTTTCTGTTCAAAGTATTATTTTGAAGGCTACCAGCAATTATACTTCCGAATACTTTGTATTGTATGCTAGCAAGAAATAAATATTGTAATATTCAATATTTTACAATGTTTGTATTTCATACTGGATTTGGTTATGGCATATAAATGTTTTTGTTTTTATTATATTTTGTATCATTTTGATGTACTATTTTTTAAATACATTACTGTCTTCCCATTTTTATCATTTTTCTAGAAAATATTTATTATGTGATGGTATAATTTTGTATATTTGTACAGAAAAAGGGGGTTTCTATCATATGATACAAAAAAAACTACACAATTCCATTAAAAATAAACTACGCCTATGACGTCATACCCGATTTAGCTTAAGCTGTAAGAAAAAGTAGGTAAGCTATACACGGTGTATCAAAAATAAAACTAACAAAAATTTCCTTTGAGAACTGCTGATATTGATAAAAAAAGTCATTTAAACTCTACAAGGTTATGATTATGACAAAAATTGTATTTTCAAGCTAATGTAGCAATAACGTAAAGCAGGAGATAAGAAACTTTTTGTACAGCCACATTTTTTACTCTTCTTTTCAGTTTTGAGTTTTCTACCGCGAATGTGTCTGAACTAAAAGTTTTGATATTATCCTGCAGTACTCGAACAATTGTGGTTCCATTTTTAATACATATTTTTTCATGTCGTAAGGTTCCCTTTAACAAACAAATGTTTTTTCATTTAACCGATGTTTGTACAGGCAGAAATACTTTTTCTTCATGAATTACAAAACATTACAAAGCTTACATAAATTTCAAAAATTTTCAAAAAATTCTCCAAATTTATTAAAAATGTCCTAAATTCACACAATCTTTGATAATTTCAACTATTTTGAAAATTAAAAAATTGTTTAAAATTTTTGTTTATTAAAAAACAAACAAATAAAAAATTTCATATACGAGCAAACAATAATAAATAAAGTGTAATAAAAACTAAATGTTCAAAAATTCATAGAAGGCGTCACAAAAAAGTTTACGAGCTAAAACACATACTTAATTGTTGCTCATTGTTAGCTCTATGAGCTTATAAAATTTTTTGTGCGCAGTAACATTGAGTTTTTATAGAACTATTATGACAAAACATTTGAATCCAATTTCCTAACCTGCTTTTCAGTAATAAGGCGCTATCGTCAAAATTTTCGAAAAATCGTAGCGGCCGCAATTTTAAAGCTAGAAAATTCGGAAAAAAACGTTGTATTTACCCTAAAATCTTCTATCAAATTCCGCTTTCAAATTTATAAAACTTGATTTGGGGGAAAAATGCTACCAAAAAGAACTTGTTTAACTTCCGCTTCCGGTTTAGGATTATTTTAAAATCTTGGTTTGTAAGCGAATTTTTTATATACTCCCCCTCCCCCATTCCAAAGCTTATCCAAATCGAACCATCCGTTCGGGAGTTATGATGCATCACACACATACACACACATACCTACACACACACCCACGTACAGACGGACATTTTTAAGAAACATTATTATGGGTTCTTAGAAGTCCAAATCTCGATTTCGATCAATACTGAAAGTATAGGAAAATAAACACATAAATTACCTAAAGTAAAACCAAATTATAGATATACACAAGCTTTATTTATTAACAACAGAATAGTAATAATGATACAAAAATATTAAGCAATGTCATACAAGAAATTAATTGTATGTTAATAATCAAAGCATAAATTGCAGAAAGATTAATTCTTGGTAGCAAACAATAAGAATCGTTCAATTTTATTATTATATGTAACCTTTAAAACAATGTTTTTTAAGGATTGAACAGAATAGGCTTGATACAACACAACGTGCCACTTATACTGGGGATATTTCTCGGCAAAAAGTTCTCTAAAAATGCTGCAGCGATCGGCAGAAGTGGTTAAGGCGTAGGCCCTTTTCAAAAAATCGGAAGCGTCCAATTGCATACTGGGTGTCATGTTATTGGTCTTTTCTATTGCTACCTTTAGGAAAAATTAAATAAAAATGTAAAATTATAAAAATATCTAATCTGCACTAACTAGGATGAGTAAAATAAGATTATTAATTACAATTAAGAGAACTAAGAAAAATGAAAACAAATCAAGCACTAAAACTGCAGAAATTCAGACAATGTACCGAGTGTAAATAAAGTTAGGCCAGAATTAGGTCAAGTTTGGTTTTTGACTTTCTTCTGCTTCTTTAGAAAATAGAGCTATCAGTGTTTAATTATTATTAATTTTGGGCATATTTATTTTTTCCGCTTGTGTTTGTAGTTTAATTGTTCATTATCTATTTGTCCAATTATTGCTTTTACTTGTGCATTCTCCAGGAATGTCTTGTTTTGCAGTAATATTGTATGACATTTTGTAATACCTATTTGTATTAAAAAAAGCGCATATTTCAAGCGCATATTCCGCTGACCGGCTCAATATGCGTCTACCGCAGGGATCTAGTTGCTGATGGCCGTCAGCGCTTCTCGTTTCAGTAATACATATAAACCCAATTTTCTTATTTGTATCGAAAACTATACTGACCTAATACATACCAGTACATACATAGAAATATTTGCCTGATACAGGGTATCTCCTAAGTGGGTACAGAAATTATAAAAACACATTGCCGAAAATGCTTCCTTACGGAATTACAGCCTTCCGAAGAAAAAACAATCTAATCACCTTTTCACTCGTTTTCACGCGGTATCATCCTATTGCCAATCTTTTCGCCAAATTGGAGGTTTCTGCGTTAAAGCGTGTTTTTATAAAGAGTTTTTAACGATTAAAACATCAACGACTAAATAATTTAGTTAGCCATTTTATTACTTTAAAAAAATGTGGGAAAAGGAGGAAGTGCCTAGTTTTGTTTACACTCGGTATAGTAATATTAATTAATAAATGAATCATTGTCTTACCACTGGCCCAGTAGCTACAGGGGGTCGATAAGTATATTGGGAGGACACATCCAAAACTCCCACAAGCAATAAGCAAAGGGCAATCTTGCAGAAAGCCATGATTTGTTAATTTTTCTTGATTGAAGCACAGACCAAGGTTTAAACTTTAATGACTTCTAAATCTGTGCGATACGATTAAGACATTTTTAACCTTGATTTACTTAAGTTAACCTTTGAGAAAAATAAGTAGAATTGGTGCAAAGTTTAATCTTCACTCTCCGCGCTGTAATTAATTGTAGGAATATTGTTACGAAACTGATTACGGTCGGTTAGAAAGATAAAGTTTGTTTTTTACTTTAATTACAATGTTATAATAAATTAATATTTCTCTTAACTATATGATTGTGGAAAAAATAAAAAGGGGAATAAATACGAAATTCGGTACATTATTAGCTGAAAGAAAAATATAACAAAACATTTCAAAGCTTTAAAGCAACAGAAAAAATTTAAAAACACCTATCGACGTAACCTTGATATCTCTACTATTCCTTGGCATCTGATCATTGCATTATTTGTATCAATGTGCATGAACAATTTTTAAACTTTTCTTGCAAACTGCTAAATATTTTTCATTGAATTTTTAATCGGCTATGTCTAATGCTTGTCGGAACGTTCTAAGCTTATTAATGTTTCTAAAAATTATATGTAACGACCAACAGACGTATTAAAAATAACAGATTGGTTGTTTGTTTCGCATTTCTTCTTCGTTAAAATCTAAAATTGATTTTATAATTTGGTTGTTTTTTTGACAATTATCCAAGTAATCTGTTCAGGCAAACGACCAAAAGGAAACCTCCCAGAGGTGTTTTCCCAATGGAATTGTTATTTGTATCGTCATTCAACATGTTCGTAGCGATTTCAATGTCAAAATTCGTAATTTTTGAAAAACAAAGTCGGTGGCGGGGGAGAGCGGGGTGACAGGAAAGTCACGCTTGCGCAGATCGGCGATGCGACATGGGTATAATAAGAATCTTTGTTTCTTTTCCGAACGCGTCTTTGTTTTCCCACCCTATTATTTTTAATTCAAAAATCTTTTTCTAAAATAAAAATATTTTTTTTTCTCTCTTCGATTGCGGGTCACTATTAGCTAGCATAGATAATACAAATCCCCCGTCAAATCAAGTATAACGTCAATTTGTTCGTACGTCAATGCACACCTGCGTCCGTCTGATCGAGGTTCTGGAGTTTGGTCATTTTTCCAGAATTTTACATTTATTTTGTTCTTAAGTATGCGTGTAAGTGTAGGAATCATAAATAATAGAGCAACAACGTTACAAAAGATACGTTTTTTCATTCAAGGCTTAGATGTCGTCTCCGAACGAGTTTTTGTCCTACAAAATATGTAGGTTGCATTTCAAAAATAAAACAAGGAAGAAACACAAAATTCAAAACGTAATTAACGACGAGGGAAAAGTAATTGACTTTACCAGACTTGTAAAATTTAGAAGTAAATTCTAAATCGGACTCTTTTTGACTTTTACGATCAGGGAAGTGTTTCGCTCAGTTCTTACAAAACTGGTTATAAAATTCAAGAATAAAATATCTTAATAGTACTAAATACAGATATAAACAAGCTTTATTTTTTAACAACAAGCAGTAATGTAAGTATAATAATCAAATGTACATAGCAAGCATGAAAATTAAAAACATTAAGTTTTGAAAGTTATTTTTTGGTAGCAAACAGTAAAAATCGTTCAACGTTGTTATTATTAGTAACCTTCAAAACAATTTC
Source organism: Ctenicera cuprea (assembly GCA_958336395.1). Classification (NCBI taxonomy): domain Eukaryota; kingdom Metazoa; phylum Arthropoda; class Insecta; order Coleoptera; family Elateridae; genus Ctenicera; species Ctenicera cuprea. The sequence goes on along the minus strand of OY284489.1, from coordinate 3,915,913 downwards.
TTTTAAGGGTAAAACAGAATAGGCTTGATACAGCACAACGTGCCACGTTTGTTGAGGGTACTTTTCTGCGAAAAGTTGTCTGAACATGTTGGTACGATCACCAGAATTGGTCAAAACATAGGCCCTTTTCAAAATATCAGAAGCGTCGAATTGCATGCTGGGTGTCATGTTGAAAAACTTCTCTATTGATACCTTTTGACATAAATAAAATTGCATTAAAATTTCAAATAAATAAAAAAGCAACAAATAAATTATAAAACCTAAACATTAATAAAATGTATACTGGGTGTAAACGAAATTAGGCACAGCCCGCTTCAGATTACACTCGGTATAATAACAATGTAATTAATAAATTAATATTTGTCTTACCACTGGTCCAGAAGGTACAGGGGGTCGGTAAGTAATAACGCCACTACATATTCCCAAAAATCCCACAAACAACAAACAATTGGCAATTTTGCATGAAGCCATCATTTAATAATTTTACTTTTTAAGTGAAGCACAAATGCCGCGGCTACGATGTAAATTTTAATGACTTCTAAATTTTTATGATACCGTTAATATAGTTTAACCCCGATTTACGTAACGTAACCTCCGAGAAAAATATTTTGAAATGGTTTAATCTTAATTCTACGCCCAGTAATTAATTGCAATAATGATTAAATGCAACTGATTGCGGTTAGTTGAATAGATAACGCTTATTTTTGATTTTAATTAAAATGGGAGGCTGTTTAAGAGTTCCAAAAATTGTAATGATAAGCTGATTTAATGAACAATGCGTGTTACGCCCACCATACCTCTGGAATTTTAAGATTAAAAAAATCTTAAAAGGATTTTTTCATGTACTCAGGGCCGTATTTACCATATACCGAAATGGGCCATAGCCTAGGAGCCCCCGACCCCCGAGAGGCGGCTGAAAGTCAAAAAAATTTACTATGTAATTAAAAAATTTGATTATAATGCTTTTATGCAATTTATTTAAAAATTCGTTACTAATCATGCTTTAAATAAATTATTTAATAACGGATAAGCCAGTACTGGGCAGAACTGCAAAATCGATCTGCGGATGTCTTTGTAGAGCCGAGCTAAAGGATTTGTTTCGTAATCAAGACGTTATGAGTTCAAAGCTTGATGAGGTCCATTTTTTTAATTACTGTGAAAAGGCAATCAGGTTTTTATTATTTAAATTTATTAAGTAAAATTATTAATTTTCAATGCTACATTAACAACAGAATTAATCAGGCTAAGTAATATTTTATTTTTTTGAGCTATTGCAAAGCAAGTAACGATCCCTTTTTAATTTTTTGTTAAAATATAACGAATATACAAATTCCTCATGTTTATATTTATAAAAGTTAAATGCTCTTAAAACAATATTATTTTAATTAATTTTAACCGACAAATAAACATTCGGCCGGTATAAATATTTAGATTGAGTGAATATATAGTTAGAATGCGTATAATTTTAGTGTATTATTTAAAATTATACAAAGTTTTTTTAATAAAGTTACCTACAGCAGCTTATCTATTTATTATTCTCCTCTCTCCTACCGGCAATCGATTTTAACACCGGTAGTTTACAGCATTATTATTCTTCTATTTGTACTACCCGCACTCTTTTATGTAGCCGGTAGCTCCACCTTCCTAATTTAAACTAATCGAAGGAGACTACCGGAACTTCGAACACCGGCACCGGCTACGTATCCACTGCCTCATGCGATTCTACTTGTTTTAAAATTCAAGTTAGCCAGCTTCCCAGGTTAGGTTTTAAAGTAAAACCACTAACGTTATTTAATTTAATACAGGTTTTCCAACTGCAGACTTTATTTTGAACGCCACTCGGGTATTGTATCAATTCGGGTAATGTATTAGTTCCTTAGTTGCTCTGCATTTAAAGCAATAGTATGGTGTTGCTTTAAATTATCATTTTCAGCGATAGTCGCACATTGTATTAATTTAATTTGCAACAACACCCGCATATTGCGTAAATTCACTAGATATTTGCTGCAATAGTCGGGTATTGTTTTAATTCGCATTTTCGTCAAACCTATGATATTTTTTCGTAAATCATTATTTACAACAGTCGAACATTGCATTAATTCGATTTACAACAATACACGCCTATTGCAAGGATTCTTTATTTGCAGCAATACCTAATCGCGTATCGTTTTAATTCGGTAGTTGCTTCAATTGTCATGTATTGTGTGTTTTACAACAAATGTGTAATTGTTTTTTATTGTAGATTGTTTACCACAGCAGTTGCATATAAAAACAATTCATTATTTATATCAACTTCCAATGAGCTCATTTAGAAATTTAAATTAGAATGGTACCTGAAATATTGTTTCAGGTAGGTACCAACTATGTTGTTCTAATTGTAAACAAAATAATCGACTATGTATTACTGGCAGTTTTGCTTTGAACTTTCAAATAAATAGCAATATAGCGTTCCATACTTAAAATACCCAAGTAAGACCAAATAGAGACTTGCGCAAGTTTTATTTGTTAACGATACAGCAGTAATAATCATATAAAAAATTGTGCATTAACATATAAGATCAACAATGTAGGTAAAATAATACATTTTATAGCAAATTTCAAATTCCAGACGTTATAGAAAATCACAGAGCGTTATGTTTTATATGACTTCGCGTAGAAAAGTTAAGTTTTAAAATTTATTTTTTGGTAGCAAACAATACGAACTTATCAACTTTATTGTTACTAGTAACCTTTAAAATAATATTTTTTAATGGTGTAATACTGTACGACTGATATAACAAAACGTGCCAATTATATTGAGGATATTTTTCGGCGTAAAGTTGTTTGAACATGCTGCAACGATCGACGGAAGTGGTCAAAACGTAGGCCCTTTTCAAAAAATCGACAGCGTCCAATTGCATACTGGGTGTCATGTTATTGGTCTTTTCTATGGATACCTTTCAAGAAAAACATTAAATGTTTAAAATTTATGATAACGAAAAACACTTATCTTAAGATTAATCTAAATCAGAAAAAAAACTGGAAATTGTGTAGCAAAATTTAGATATCAAGAAATCAAAATCAAGAACGAAAGCTACAAAAATTCATGAAATGCATATCGGGTGTAAACGAAAAACAGCACAGCTCTATTTACTTTTCACCCGCCGCCGGTATAAAAATTGTAATAAATATATTAACTTTTAAGGTTTAATAAACCTGTTGAAGTTAAGAATTGTTTTATTTACAACAAATTACAATAAACATTAACGAAGTAATGCTCGAACCTATAAATAAAATAAATTAACATTTGTCTTACCGTAGGTCCAGTAATAACAGGGGGGCGATAAGTAGTAAGACCGCTACATATCCCCAAAAATCCTAAAAATAACATACAAATGGTAATTTTACACGCCATTATTTGCTATTTTTCTTTGTAAGTAAAACACAGACAACGGTTTAAACGTTATTAACTTAAAACTGTGTATGATAAAGCTAAGATATTTTAACCCCGATCTGCGCAATATAACCTTTAAATCAGTAGAAATGGTGCAAAGTTTAATCTTAATTCCAGGCGGAGTAATTAATTACAATAATGATTATAAAACTGATTGCGGTCAGTTGGAAAAGATAACGTTTATTTTTTACTTTAATTATAACCGGACACCCTTTGGAGTTCCATAAATTAAAATGGCAGACTAAGTTTTAGAAAAGCATTTGTTATACCCACCATACTTCCAGAACTTAAAATAAAAAAATTTAAATCAGACTTTTGTGGAGAGAACCCAGTAGATGGTTTTTTTTTAATTTTCGGGATTTCAGATTTTTGTTTCATTTAAGGGCTATTAAACTGTTTTAAACGACATGAAAAGGTGGTAAGGTTAAAAAGCCGAAACAAGGAATATCCCAACTGTTTTTAAACGGTACCTTTTAGGGAAATAAATACCATGTGCATAATAGAAGCTATGGGGTTATATACGAATTTCGCCTTTTGATAATATTATTTTAAATGGTAGGTTATAAATTCCTGCCATATATTTAGTTTAGGGCTCGCGACGATACTTATTGTTTGTAGGAGGGTATAATTTACCTCATCGATTCTTATTTAAGCCCCCAGTGAGGCAGAATATTACAACTAACGTTTTTTTAAAGCAAACATCTGCAGAAAAACTAACTTATTAGCTTCAGTTAAACTTTGCTAAACTTTAAAGGTGTTTCTTACATGCGCAGAAAATAATATCTTCATAAAATTATAGTTATATAAGACATTATATTGTGTACACACCTAGTAAATAATGTAAACCTACAGCTTTTAAAACGTAACTAGCGGAACTACGCCCCACGTTGTGACGAGATGTTAGACATGTTCTTAATGCGTCCAGCAATAGTGATGGGAATATTCGAATGCAAAATCTCGATGTTCTCGATTCTTCAAAGTTACCGAGAACATTCGTGTGATGAGAGATGTACTCGTTTATTGCACTCTATGGAATTTGAGAATCGAGATTTAACAATATGACACCGCCGCACATAAATATAACTGGCGATTCGCTATATTTCCATAATTAAACAAAAGTAAAAATCAAACCTAAATAAAGCAATTAATAGTTATCAGTAACAAAAAAATACTGGTATCTGAATTTTTCGGAAAGATTGTTTTTAAACCGCTAAAAACATTTTTTAAACACACCAAAGCCCGGCGACCGATTTCGACCATGAAACCTTATTCTAAGCCATATTAAAAAACGAATTAAAAAAAACAAATTAATTCAAATTTTCAGCAAAAATGCATAGCCTTTAAGATATTTTTATTTTTTCAAAAGTGCTACTTAACTTCACCAACACCGCTCCGATCTTAATCAAATTTTTGTCAAAGCTGTAGAACATTATAGCAAACAACAATTCACGACCAAAAAAAAAACGACGCCTGAAAGACAAATAAGTGTCGCAATACTGAAAATCGTTAGTTCTGGTAGGCACTACTCTAGAGATGTGTCGTTCGTGAATGACTCACTTTACTGTGGCGTGAACGAGTCGTTCAGCGTTGCCAAATGAATCGTTCAGTTCGCCATTACACAATCATAGCATATCTTCGTCTCAGTGTCATTCCGAGTTTCTCGTGAACCGCGGACCGATACGGTTGTGAAGGTAACGAGCACTGTTTAACCAAGTGATTATATTAAATTGTGTAGTGTATTACTGTGATCGCCTAATACATTTCACCATCTGTATTGAAGTTCAACCGCATTACGCGCGCCTGCGGGCGTGCGATAGTGCTTATCTAAAAACTAAAAAATTTCGTACTTACGCGAATTATCGGCAGATTTAATAGAAAATAGACGTAAACTTAATAATAACAACAGTGAAACTACATTGAACAGAAAAATGAGTTTTACAAGTGATCAAATCATCACAGCAGATAGCCACATCGAACCTGAAGTAACAGTTATTTACAGAGGCGACTTATCGCAAAACACGCAAATTTCTCAAAACCAAAACCACCTTAAGCGCCCCATCCAATCACCACCACCTCAAGATTCCAATAAACGCTATGTTTTGGACACTAACCAATTATTAAAAGAAAACAAATATTATCTTCCCCCGCAAAAAGAAAAAAGTCTCACCGTCAACGAAGACAAAGCTCAAGAACCTAAACCCATAAAAATCCCTCCAATATTTATTCACAACGCTAATAATTATCAACAACTTATATCAGACATACAATCAAATATTAAAGAAGAATTCACAGTAACCAACAAAGGTTCGCAAATCAAAATTAATCTAAATACAATAGAAGATTTTCGTACTCTCACGTCATATTTTGATAAAGAAAAGAATGTAAATTATCACACGTACCAGAATCCAGACACGTCTAACAAAGTTTCTGTAATCATACGAAATGTACCAGTTTCAATTACAAACGACGAAATAAAGCAAGAATTACTTGCTAAAAAGTACCCTGTAATAAGTGTCACGCGCTTGCAGAGCAAAGATAAACTGCCAATACCGGTTTGTGCTGTATTGTTAAACAAGCAGGAGAATGGAAATTCTATATTCGATTTGAAATACGTATACTACTGTAAAGTAACAGTCGAGCCAAGACGAAACGGGAAGGACATACCACAGTGTACCCGTTGCCAACGATACTCGCACACAAAAAATTACTGTAAGCTGACTCCCAGGTGTGTAAAATGCTTGGGGGATCACCACTATTCGCAGTGCACTAAAACCAAGGAAGAGAAACCCAGATGTGTTAACTGCCATGGAGAGCACACTGCAAACTACAAAGGCTGTGAGTATTACAAAAAATTGACAGCGAAACGACCAAATCCTGATAGATACACATCCCCTTATTATAAATATGCAGATGCAATTAGAGGCGAATCAACCAGTCAAACCAAGAACGATAAAAATAGTAATGATAAAAAAACTAATGAATCAAGTTCACTTATAGAGCAAATAATACATTCACTCATACAAATCATCATGCCTCATATAGGCAAACTCAAAGAATTCCTTCTCCCGTTAATCCCAACCCTATTACAAAATGTCAGCAAATAAAATAAAGAAAACCTACACTAACCTAATCATCACAAATTGGAATGCAAACGGAATTACAAGACAACGATCATTACTTATCGCGTTTTTGGAAAGACATAATGTAGATATATTATGTGTCACCGAAACACATTTATTAACAAACCAAAAGTTGAACATACCGGGTTATAATGTTTTTCGAAAAGATAGGCCAGGAAACACAGCCGCAGGGGGGGTTGCAATAATTTCTAAAAAGTCTCTTAGTATTTACCAGATCGAAACTGAAACAGCCGGAAATATAGAAACAACTGCAGTAATGATAGAAATTCAAAATAGTAGAAAATTAAAGATTATCTGCGCATACAAGCAACCGAATAAACGTATTTCTGCGAACGACCTGGAGAACGCGTTTAACGACAACACGCCAACTCTACTCGTAGGGGACCTTAATTGCAAAAACACAGTCTGGGGTTGTAGAGTGTCCAACCCAGATGGTACTAAGCTTCATGAACTATTAACAAAACATGGTATTCAGATTACCCCACCTACCGAACCGACTTACATACCATACCGAATTGACCATCAACCTGATATTCTTGATGTCATCCTACATAAGAACTTCTCAAACCCAATTAGTCAGATAGTGTTGCCTGAACTAGATTCGGATCACTTACCGATTATTTTAAATTTTGATAATCAACCTAAGGTTGCTGATAAAACCCCGAAACTAATCAACGGAAAAATTGATTGGAAAATGTTTAGTCAGACTCTGCAGCAAAATCTAAAATGCCCAGCAGCTATAAACAGTAACAGCGACATCAATAATTCCATAGATAAATTATTAAGTGCAGTCAAAGACTCAGTTGCAGCTTCTACTATCATTCAGAAACCAAGACGCGCAATGAACTTCGCGAGACCACCTGCTAGCATACAACAATTAATCAAAGAAAAACACAAAACTCGAAGATTGTGGATTAGATCAAGAGACCCATCAGTTAAATCACACTTAAATTATTTAATACGCAAAATACAAAGACAACTCGAACAGAATAGAATTGATAGTTATCAGACATACATCCAAGAGCTTCAACCACAAGACCCGACAATGTGGAGGGCAACCAAGCGCATCTTACAGAAGCATCATAATATATCCACCATAAAAGTGAATAACGCATCCTACTCATCTGATGAGGAAAAATGCTCATTGTTCGCCAGCCACTTGGCCAATACATTTACAACTACTGATGAGTCTCCCAACAAAAAACACACCAACAAGGTCGAAAGGGAGCTGCAGAATGGGTCCCCTCATCACCCAAATGAAATATCACCGATAACGCCATATGAAATCAAAACAATAATAAATAAATTACCATCAAAAAAAGCACCGGGTCATGATTTAATCACAAACCTCCTATTAAAAAACTTACCTAAAAAGGCGGTAGTATACGTGACATCAGTGTTCAATGCCTGTTTAAGAGTTGGATACTTCCCTGATACATGGAAGTATGCCCATATTTTATTATTTCATAAGCCAGGGAAGAATTCTCATGACATTAATGGATATAGACCAATAAGCTTATTACCGACCTTATCGAAGGTGTTTGAAAAGGCAATATATGTGCGCCTGCTAGAATACATCCACAAAAATAAAGTTTTGCCGAATTTTCAATTTGGATTTAGGAGCCACCACTCCACGATTCATCAACTAAATCGCGTCACAGAGATCATTGAACGTGGATTCGAACAAAAGTATTATTCAGCTGCCATATTCCTCGATATCAAACAAGCATTTGATACTGTGTGGCATAAAGGGCTCTTGTATAAGCTTATGAAGATTAAATTGCCTCGCTACCTCCAATGTATCATCAAATCATTTTTAGAAAACCGCACGTTCTCTGTTGCAATAAACTCCAAAATATCCGAAGTAAAAATGGCTAACGCGGGAGTGCCCCAAGGATCTATACTGGGGCCCATCTTGTTCAATGTATACGTGCACGATATTCCTCAACTGGAAAACTCCGCTTTGGTCATGTTCGCAGATGACACTGCCATCATCAGCCAAAACAACGATATCAACACGGCCATCACACAGTTACAGGAGAATGTAAACATAATTAGCGATTGGCTTAACAAATGGCGCTTACAACTTAATGTCACTAAAACTGAAGCTAAGATATTTTCACTGCGGCGTAAAGGCAATCCACCTAACATAGTGCTACAAAACAAAGCGATCCCGTGGAAGAGAGATGCTGAAGCCGTAAAATACCTGGGTATCTACTTGGATAACAGACTTACGTGGGGTTATCATATTAATAAAAAACTCAATGAAGCCCACTCAAGACTAGTGCAATTATACCCATTAATAAATAAAAAATCTCATCTTAAAATCAAGTGCGGAACACTTATTTACTTGTCTATTATTCGCCCCGTGATCATGTATGGATGCCCTGTATGGGGTAGTGCCAGCGAGACCCAATTAAAGAAGCTACAAACTTTTCAAAATAAAGTTCTGCGAATAGTCTTAAATGCCCAATGGTTTGTTCGAAACAACCAGATTCACAGAGAAGCGGGAGTGGATACTATCAAAGAAGCAATCAAAAAAATTTGTAAACGCCACTTTAATAACATTCGCGAATGCCCAGCAACTGACGTTTATTCTATCGGGGAAAAGAAAATTCACGCGAGATTAAAAAGAAAGCTACCGCAAGATTTATATTTATCGAACTCAGATGATAGTGAATAAAACCTAAATTGTAGTGAGGAGGTGATTTTAGTACCTTCATAGTGCTGTTACAGTGATAAGACCTACATCATCACAGCCATGAATAGCAACACTAAGTGCTGAACTGGCTTAAATCAATTGTGAAAAAAAAAAAAGTGTCATTCCGAAATAATCCGAATCCGACACGAGCAAAATTCTGTACCCAGAGTCGTTCAGTTTGAATGATTCGTTCACATTGCGTCTAAGCACCGCATGCGATAACACACACACACACACTCTCTCTCTCTCTCTCTCTGCTTTGCACATTGCCATATTCAAAGTAAAGCCTCAAGGCACACGCACGCAAGGAGTCCTTTAGAGCAAGTCGTTCAAATGAACGACTCGCTCTGAACGACTCCTTAAAGTGAGCTGAACGATATGTGCTTGCTCACTTCAAGTGAACGATCAGACCCATCGCTACACTACTCTCTTCAAATCAGCATAGTAAATCAAAAACCTTTACGATCTGTACCAAACTTTAAGCAAACACTCAGAAAGAATACTTCACAGATATATATATCAGTACATACAAATAACTGCTGTTTTCGCTCCTGGCCGTCGCGCGTTGTCGCTAAAGTTGAGACAGCTGGAAGAGATCCGCATTTAATATATTTATGGGAAAATCAAGAGAGTGGAAACGTTATTTAAATTTTAAAAACAAATCGCCGTTCTTAAAATTATACGGCAAAAGACAGTTTGAGATTAATTATTATTTGTGAAGAATAACATTATTTACCAGTTTAATGCGCCAAAGCGTAGCCACGGTAGCTTTAGGTGCGCATTCTAGGCAGTCTACAAAATAAGAAGAAACTTCAGCCCATTGCTTCCGCTAAGAGGCCAATCAGCGTCCAGTGGGGCGTGGTCTTGCACAACTACAAATTAAACTTCATAGATAACCTGTATACAGTTTCTTATCTCCCTTTCTCTCTTTTTGCACCATGACCGCGGTTTGTTTTGGTCTTTCTCACGATATTCTAATTGTCTAATGAGAAAAATTACAATACACGCCGAGGTGTACAAAAATGGAGCAACGTTGAATGTCTGTTGACAGACTTTGGTTTGTATTGTTGCTTAGCAACGAAATCGCAGCAAAAAAGTAGCGCGTTTACACAGAGAAAGGAAGTTCAAGAGCGATCACTAGGTTTCGGTCCCGAAAAAAACAAGGTCTGGAGAACGAGGTGGTCAACGACTGGTCATGCAGTCCCCTTTTCCTTCAATGCAGCTTCGTGGAAATTCCTCGTCTAAGTCATGTCGATCTTTCAGTCCAGAATGTGTAGATCTACAATCCATACATATATAAAAGCACAAAGGTTTTTTTCTTCCCGTTCCTCCAGCGGCTACCGCTTCACCAATTTGGACCATTTTTTTTAAATGAAAGGTCTCTATCCACAGATGGAACATGAAACATTTTTATATTTTTATTCTACGTCAATTTTTTAATAATAATTATTTTAATTTATAATATATATGAAGGTCGGCTAGACGCGCGTCACTTGGGGCGCCATCTACAATAACGTCGCGTGTCATTATTGGAACTAATGCATCACGTGCATGACTTGACATTTCACCGGTTCTGTCAGTGCATTGTGTGCTGGGGTAACACTAGTCTTGAAACCACATAGATTCATTTAATACACCTGATTCGTTTTCGTTAGGAAATGACGCTGTAACTTCTGGAATAATACGATTTTGTAAACGATCTAAATAATGAGTTTAAGTTAGAATGCTTGGTAAAATAAAAGAACCACTAATGTATTTTGTAAATGTAAATTATAATAAACATTTTCTTTAAGAGTATTTCTTTGTAGAATTAATTTTTACGCCAGAACCGTGATGTTTCTACACTTTTGACTAACCATGTACACAGAGTGCAAAATTACACTGAAAATTTCGGGAGTTTTTCCTTAAGTCGTTTTAAGTGAAAAGTTTCCATTAGCGGATATCGCTTTCTTGAGGAGTTACAGCCCCCTGAAAAGACTGGCTAAAGCTTAGCTTTTAATTAATGTAGCAACAACACTTTAATATAAAGTACTACACTTTGGCGGACGGTTTACTCATAGAAAGTACCTTTATTCAACAGCAATAAAATAAAATTATGTAAGGCAGATGCGTCTCAAACTTAAGGCAAGGTGTTTTTGTTAAAAAACGTCAATGGTTTTTACGATAAAACAATTTTCTAAAAAATCGAGTTACCATGAACGTAATACGGTAGATAGGGGGATTCCAGTCCCGCAACCTTAGTACGTAGGTGTCACTCCCTACCATTCCTCTTACCATGTGACTAAAGCTCCGCCCCTTGACCAATGAGAGCGTAGCACGGCCGACTAAAACCGAGTCAAACCGATTAAAGCGTATCAAAAAAACAGGTTACCACAAGTCCGTTTGATTCTTTTTAATTCGGCTTTAGTCGACTGCGCTTCGTCTTCATTAGTCGAGAGGCGGAGCTTACTCCATGCGGAAGGGGGGAATGGTGGAAAGTGACATAGGTAGGAGCATACCCACTGCGGTTGCAGAGCTAAAATCCCCCTGTCTAATGTATCAGTTTGTATAGCTGTTGTGGACAACTTCGTCACCTCAAAGCAATAAGAAACGTTCGACTAAACATGAATGTGGATATGGTTTTTTGTGAGGTTGCAGCCTCCAGAAGACAGAACAGTCCAGACTGTTTTTGGTTCTACGGAATGCAGTTTTGTAAGAAAGCCTATCAGAGCCTGTGATTAACGAAATTTTTTTTATTTGTTGAAATGTATAAAATTTACGCTCAAAGTTTGAACAAACTATTTCCTTTTTTAAGCATACACTCAGACCTTCATGGTAACTCAAAAAAATCTAAGAAATGACCTATCATAGTTTGTCCCGTAATTTTGCAAAACAACAAAATCTACCTTACAACAGCAAAAATCTGGTGTTATTCTTAAACCTGCTTTTCGATTTTTGTGTGACAAATTGCAAACCTATCTGGCTATGCTTCAATAAATATTTTTTAAAATAAATTATCCATTAACACTGTTTGATATTTGCCTTAATCAAACTTTTAATTTCTTCTATGTGCGATAAAAACTAATTCGTGTACTAAAGTTGCGTAAGACGTTTGCGCGTTTTACGTTTTACTTTTAATTAGAACACAAATATTATTACAAAATATCGAAATTAAAACAAAATTTAAGATCATCTCTATTTCTATCAAAGGTTATCTACTTGAATCAAATGTAGGTCATATTGACCAAGTGTGCGTAAACGTATTCTAATTATTCTAGCTTCATCCATCGTTTGTGTAGCACGCAAAAACAACAATCATGGCTAAATTTTCTTTGCACTTCTTAATGTTTGCAACCTTTTTGGGAATTACTTGTGCAGTGCAGCAATCTAAGACTTATTATCCCAATCAATCCGGTTATCTGACCCAGTCTAATCAACCTAGGGTAAGATTTCCATTATCAGTGATTAATTATTAACAATTAATTTAAATAATAAAAAGTTTTGTTTGCATATTTTCAATTTTAAAACATTTTCTTCCAATTTTATTGAAATTAATATCATTTATTTATTTTATTTAACGTCGGCGTATTACTGCTGCTAAGGCTAAACACCGACGCAAATAATTTCTTGCTTTTACTATAGGTGGTCATAGACAGAATCAATAACATGACGCCTGGCATGCAGTTGGACGCATCTGATTTCCTCAAAAGGGCCTACAGTTTGAGTGCTGCTGGAGATCGTTGCAGCATCTTCAGGCAGCTTTATGCTGAAAAATATCCTGAATATACCTGGCACGTTGTGATGTACAGAGCTTACTCTATTCAGTACATTAAGAGTATTGAATTATCTGTTGATAACGACCACTATGTATTGTTTGCTACCAAAAAATAATTTTTGAATTTTGTTTGAATATCTGTTGATTTGTTATTGTTGTTATCTTGTTATTAATAAAAAAATCTCTTTAACTTTGTTTTTGTACTTAAACCTAGATAAATTCCGCATCACTTTTAAGGCTATGCTTATTGTTGATTAGTATAAGTACCACAAAGAAAATTTTACTTCCTACTTTGATATACGAGGGTTATTTCAGAAGTATTAAATTTAAAACTGTTATCAATTTAATTTTACGTCATTCTGATTGGTCACTGTCACATTGTACATTTTTTCAATGTTGATTAAACTACAAATATTTGCAGATCCATCATAGCTTGCTTTTTCTATGTTTTATAGTTATCTAAATTCCCTACTATCTCAAAATATTGTCAACAACCGAACAACACAATTATTGTATTCAAACAGTCAATTTTATTTTTACACTATTTTATCTTGAATATTTTGGGTCAATATACTTTTTTTAATTTTTCGATTCATTCATAGTTCATTCATTGATCAAGCTGTACGGAATAAAACACTTAACCAACATGATTTCCAATAAAAAAATGTTTGGGTGGTTATTTGTAATGGTTAGCTTATTTGGAATTTCTAAAACCGCTCCTAGATGGCCCAGAAATACCGAACACACTGTAAGTACGTTTAGATGTAAAAATTCAAATTTAAAGTTTTTGTTCTTTGTTTTAGATAACAATTTTGCAAAGTGATGATTTCTCAGAAAATGTGCGACTGGAAGCTGAAGATATTTTAAGAAAAGGATTAAGGAGGGGAGATTTTCACAAAGCGTGCATTTTCTTAAGGGACTATTTTCAGGAAACGTATCCTGAATATACATGGCACGCTATAGATTATAATTCTTACGCTATTTTTTACCATAAATCAATTAATTTTCTTATTGATAATAATAGACGTATTATTTTGTTTGGAAATTTAAACTAATGTGAGTTTTTTTTAAGGTTTTAACTGTAATGAAACTATTTTTAGTGTAATAAAATTAATTAATAAATGCATTTTTTTACATCAATTTAATCATAAGCTTAAGGGGAGGAGGGGGTTGCAGTTTAATTGAAAAAGAGACAACTATTCATAAAATTGTACAAAAATTCACACAAAAATGCCATATGAAAATTTGAATTTAAATACGATTCAATTCGAATTTAATCCAATTCAAATACATTTATATTCGGATAGGTTCGAAAATTATGTAAAATTAAACTATATTCAAAATTAAAAAATATACAAGATTTGAAATTACTATTTTAAATCTGAAATCGAACTAAATCTGAAATTATCGTATAACTAAAATTACCCATGATCCGGAAACTGAAATATTATACGATTCGAACTATATGAAATATTTAATATATGAACATCTAGAAACTGAATATGCCTAATTTGATATAATCTTAAAACCTAACTAATCCAAACATTCGAAGTAAATCGAAAATTTAAATAATCTAGGGTCCAATATAATCTGGACATGTAATAATCCAGGAATTGAAATAATCCGGGAACCCAAATAATCCAGGGTCCAAAATTGTATGAAAACTAAATTATTTAAATTTGTTAAACCAAATAATAATTTAGATTTTGAATTAGAAAAATAGAAAACTGAAAGAATTCGGAAACATAAATAATCTATAAATCCGGAAGAATTTGGATATTGTAAGACCAGCCAATTAAAATAAAAAACAACACGGTAACGTAAATAACCCAGGATCTAAACCAATCCAAAAACTGAAATAATCTACAATTCAAAATAATCTGCGACTTAAATAATCCTAGATCAGAAGTAAATAGACTCCTGAAATAATTTAAGAATTCAAATAATCCAAGTTTAGAAATAATCTGGAAACTGAATACTATACATAATTTAAAATAATCCGGAAACAGAGTAATCCTGAATTTTGAATAAAAAAAAAAGTTTAATTTATCCAGAATTTGAAAAATCTAGTCACAGATTAATCCAAGATTTTATGTAATGCAGAAACCCAAATAATCCAGGATCCGGGTTAATTTCCAGCCAATATAGATAAAAAATAGTGCGGTAACCTAAATATTTCAAAATCCAAAATAATTTGGAAACATATAATTCAGACAGCGAAATACTCCAAACACTAAAATAATCTAGAATTCAAAATTATCTGGGACTTAAAAAAACCCAAGATTTAAAGTAATCCGAACCAGGTATTCAAACAATCCAAGGCTGGAAATAATCTGGAAACTAACACCCTACAGAACTTAAAATATTCTAGAAACCAAAGCATTCTGAATTTGAAATACACAAAAAGTTTAATCAATCCAGAACCCAAAAAATTTGATTCTTGAATAATCCATGATTTGATATAATCCAGATACCCAAATAATCCAGGATCCCAGATAATTTGGAAACTATAATATTTCAGCCAATTCAAATAAAAAACAACACGGTAACCCAAGATCTAAACCAATTCAAAAACTGAAATAATCTAGAATTCAAAATAATCTGTGACTTAAATAATCCTAGATTAGAAGTAAACATCCTCTTGAAATAATTTAAAAACTCAAATAATCCAAGATTGGAAATAATCTGGAAACCTAAGTAATCCTGAACTTTAAATCAAAAAAAAGTTTAATTTATCCAGAATTAAAAAAATCTAGGCACAGAATAATACAAGATTTTATGTAATGCAGAAATCCAAATAATCCAGGATCCGGGTTAATTTGGAGCCATCATATTCCAGCAGATCCAGATAAAAAATAGTGCGGTAACCTAAATAATTTAAGATCCAAAATAATCCGGAAACTTATATAATTCAGACAGCAAAAAACTCCAAACACTGAAATAATCTAGTATTCAATATTATCTGGGACTTAAAGAAACCCAAGATTTAAAGTAATCCGAACCAGATATTCAAATAATCCAAGATTGGAAATAATCTGGAATATAAAACTATACAGAACTTAAAATATTCCAGAAACCAAAATAATCCTGAATACACAAAAAGTTTCATTATCCAGAATCCAAAAAATATGATTCTTGAATAATCCAAAATTTGATATAATCCAGATACCCAAATAATCCAGGATCCCAGATAATTTGGAAACTATAATATTCCAGCCAATTCAAATAAAAAAACAACACGGTAACCTAAATAACCCAGGATCTAAAAAAATTCAAAAACAAATAATTTCGAATTCTAAATAATCTGTGACTTAACTAATCCTAGATCAGAAGTAAACGTCCTCCTGAAATAATTTAAAAATTCAAATAATCCAAGATTCCTGAACTTTAAACAAAAAAAAAGTTTAATTTATCCAGAATTAAAAAAATCTAGGAACAGAATAATCCAAGATTTTATGTAATGTAGAAACCCAAATAATCCAGGATCCGGGTTAATTTGGAGCTGTCATATTCCAGCCAATATAGATAAAAAAATAGTGCGGCAACCTAAATAATTCAAGACCCAAAATAATCCGGAAACATATAATTCAGACAGCGAAATACTCCAAAGACTGAAATAATCTAGATTTCAAAATTATCTGGGACTTAAAGAAACCCAAAATTTAAAGTAATCCGAATCAGGTATTCAAATAATCCAAGACTGGAAACAGTCCGGAAACTAAAACAATATAGAACTTAAAATATTCAAGAAACCAAAATAATCCTGAATTTGAAATACACAAACAGTTTCATTAATCTAGAATCCAAAAAAATTGATTCTTGAATAATCCAAGATTTGGAAACTAAATAATATGCAGAGTTTTAAATAACAAGAAACCCAAATAATCGCCGATTTAAACAAAACCAAAAACTTAAATAACGCAAGATCTGAAATAATAAGAAATCCAGGATTTGACATAATAAAGAAACAGAAAAGATTAGGGCTCAAAGTAATCCAAAAACTAATATAATTGAAAATTTTAAATAAACCGATAAACCAGTATATTTATCATTTAAAATAATCTGGAAACTTAAGTTTTTCAAAATAAAAAATAATCCGAAATTGAAATAATCTATAGCTGGAAATAATCCGGAAACCTGAATAAAGCGTCATCTAAAATACATCGCAAATTCATATAATAAAACAAGCTCTGAAATAATTTGGAAAAATAAAGATATAGAATCTGAAATAATCCAAACGATACCAAAAACATAAATACTCCAAGATCCGAAATAATCTGGAAACTAAATAATCCAGGATTTCATATCATCAAGAAACAGAAATAATCCTGATTCAAAGAAATCCGAAAACGCAAAAATTCACTATTCAAAATTATCCACACACTTTAATAATCCAAATCACGAAATAATACAGAAACCTTAATATTCATGATTCCAAAATAATTCAGAACGCAAATTTTGATATTCCAAACTGGTCAAACGCAATCTGAATGTCCTAAATTTAAGCTTTCCCAACTCCCACAGTTTTGCCGATATAGTAAATCAGTTAAAAATACAAACAGCACCCTTCTACACAAGTAACTAAATACCAGATACGTATTTGGACAGCAAAGCTATCATCATCAGTGGCAAACTGACAGCGACTCAGTGTCAGTTTACCACTGATGATGATAGCTTTGCTGTCGAAATACGTATCTGGTATTTAGTTACTTGTGTGAAAGGGTGCTGTATTTTTTATATTAAATCAGTAATATTAAATGCATAACATAATCGAATCGAATGCATGCGACGAATTAAATTGAATCGGATCAGTTTGGCGTCAGGTTGGCTACTAGTTAATCGACCGTCGGACAGATTTGAATTCAATCAATATTACGAATTGATTTGGTTACGTATTTTTGCAAAAGTGCCACCCCTAAGATCTACCCACCAAAATAAATAAATTGCAGATACAGTTTTTCCAGTATTTCCACCTCAAAGTTCAATTAAATCAAGTTGTATGAACAAAATGTGCCATAGTTTTCTGTAGCGGCCAAATATTTTAATCTGTGCATGATAATTTTAACATTAAAAATGTTAATTTCTTTATCTAACACAAACAAAAACAGAAAATAAACAATGAGCAAAACATTTATTTCATCATTAATAATAAAACTACAACTGAGCACAATCACAAAAATCAAAATAATAAAAATTATTTGTTTGTAGCAAACAACAGATAATATTTATCATCATTAACAGAAAGTGAAATTGATTTGATAACCCGGACTTTGTAACCATTAAAATCCACTACGTGCCAAGTGTACTCCGGGTAATTTTCTTGAAAATAATCTGCCAAAATTTCGCAAGGGTCTAAACTGCCGTCGGTATTGAAAGCATTTTTCAATACGTCCACTGCATCTAACTTCATGTTGGCGGACATTTCCTTGCTATTTCTGATTGTTACCTAAAAAAATAGTTTTACGTTACTTAAAATCGATCAAATCGGTTAGGAGATAAATTGGGTAAAAAATAATAAATAAAAGGTACTTACGGTAGGTGCACTGGCAACAGATAAAGAAATTTGCACAGTCGCAATTAATAATAAACACAAAGATAATTTGCACGGAGACATCTTGAATTCGATTAACAGCAGCAATGGATGAAACTCGAATGACGAACGGGTTAGCAAGATTTAATTTTAAATGGTCAAATTTTGACCTAGCCCCGAGCTGTATAGATTAAATAATTTTAAAATAAAGTTCAAGCGATTATGTTTCATTTTTTAATCTTGAATAATTAATGAATGTGTTTCTTTGATTATTATTTATTTTAGTATAAATGAAATCTACTTAATTAAAATTTGGATCCAATTTATGGTTGATACCCGAAAAGATTGAAAATTGAGATATGCACGGATTGGCTGTAATATAACAGTCGTTATGCCTAGCAACGAAAATGCGAACTGCATAGTAATTAGAAGGTAGGCCAAAATGTTCGTTAATGCAAAATTGTATAGAGCGGGTGTGTCAGAATCAGCGACAGTAAATCGTGCTAATTTAAGTTACGCCAAACAGGAAGAAAAAACTAAAATCATGTAAAAAATAATTACATATAGAAATAAGCTAGATAGTAAACTACAAACATTTGCATCATTTTGCAGGTTTCATAGTGGGTAACGTATTCAACTAAAAGTTACATTTTAAAGCAATGTTACTTTAAAACATTTCTACTTTTGTTACTTTTTCAAGAGTGCTAGAAGTATTACCATATGAAAAAGTACGCGAAAATTAAGATTTTCACCCAGTTAAAAATTCCTCCGAATTTTCCATGTCAAATCCTAATTTTTACCAATATCTTTACCCCCTAAAACAATGCGAACGCAGCAAGAAAAAGAATTTTCACAAGTAATACAACAATACGATACGGATCGTATCGTATATTGTCGTTATTTACCGCAGCCACGATCTTACCTTATAGCTCTAGTTGCTAACAAACGCAGCTATAGCAACGAATGGCTTTATAGTAGTTTTATCGTATTTTTTACTTATTGTAATTTATCAGTAATCAACTTCTGTTTAAACTTAATTGGTCATAATTGATAGCAGAATAAGTTGCAAAGTTTAATTCTTAGACGCAGCGTTATTTAGAAAGATAATCTTCTCCCACTCCCTCAATTTTTGGCTGACAAATTTTTGGTTCGGTTTCTGCAATTTATTACCCCCAAGAAATATTTTTCTCAAAATTCGAAAAGTTGATTCTTTTCAGAAATAACTTTGGTTTCTAACTACAGTTCTAACGCGCCACTTGATATTCCGATGCAGCGCATAAATATATGCAGAAACGAAACGAGAATCTACTTTACAGCACACGGTGCAACTACAAAACTCTCCTCTAGGCGCCCCCACTAAAGATAAAGCGCATTTCTCTCAATAATTAAAAATTGTAGAAATAAATTGCGAATGCGAGTGGTGTATGTCTCATTATATATTTTTTTGCAGATAGTCAAACGCTACTTTTTATAATAATTTGAATGGAATGGCCGTGCTTGAAGCTTAGCGGCGGCAGACGCAAGCTATTCACGGGAAGTTTTATGTACAGGGTGGGACAACTTTTGAAATTGTATTTCAGCGCCGAAATTAGTTTATTTATGTTAAGTATGGGTTCCTCCCTCCCGTTCAACCAACATTTTCTGGGATTTTATTTAGGTATTGATTTCATGAAAATTTCCGTATTCGAGATTTTGACGGAACTTGTTACAGACATATTTTAGACTTTCAGAAAATCAAGAAAGTGGTCTTTAAACATATCTGTCTGTGGGTGGGTGAGCGTACACTTCTTGTAACTCCCAAAAGGGTGGATCGATTCAGATGAGCCTCGGAATGTAGAGGTATATCAAAAATACCTCGAGAAATTAAAAAAAAATGCAAAACCGGAAGCGAAAATTAGACATATTTTTTGGTAGCTTTTTTTTAGAAAATCCAATTTTTTTTAACTTTAAAGCAGAATATTCTAGAAAATTTTAAGACAATTCTAGTGCACTTACTTCGATTTTCTAGCTTCGAAATGAAGCTCGCTACGATTTTTTGAAAATTTGTAAACAAACTCCTATTAAATCGGGATGAAAATGGTTCTTGTAATACCCGTAGGAGAACACCATTTAAGAGCATTTTTGTGCAAATGAAAAATTTGTCAAAAGCGCAACATATTTTGAAAAATTGGTAATGTTCAAAACATAAATTGTTTTAAATTTTGTAGGTTTATACAGATGAGTTACAATTTGATTGGTGTAACAGTCTGCTAACGTCCCTGTGACGCTCCCTTTGAATTTTTGGAAAACGAAATTTGTGTTTCTTTATTTAATAAACAGAGGAAGACCAAGACCGAGAATTTTATTTTTGACAAATTGCTAGTTTGTGATAGTATAATAAGGTTCAAAACTTAATTTTTAGGTGCAGCAATATTTAGGAGAATTAATTTTTTCTCATACCCAATTTTGGCGGACGATTTTATCCTTTTTTTACTAAGAAAAAACTTTAACACGTTTTTAGTTGTACCCTAGTCAGGTATTAACACCCCAGGAAGAATATTCACTATTTAGCAGCGCGTTCGCGCAGCAGGGATCGAGTCAAAGTTACGAGTGGAGCAACCGGAACAGTCGTTGGACGGTATGAAGTCATATAAATTTGCTTTTGCAAACACGGTAAGTAAAAATATCTAAATTATAGAAAAATCTAGACGAGTGTTTCGCTCACTTATTTAAATTTTTTAAGTTATTAAAAATACTAACATTTCAACCATTGAACTAGCCACTTGTACAGGTTTCATGCTAAAATTTTCGGTATTTTCGGTACAATTTTCTTCCACTATGAGACTATAATATCGGGCTTAAACACAAAATTTTATTTTAATTTAACAATAGTACATAAATTAAAGTTGGGTTCAAATTTATATTAACACAATTATTTTTTAGTGGAAAACAAAAGCAAATTCGAGTTTCCAACTCCAACTTTCAATTCAATCGAACTTATTGCACGAATACGATAACTTGTACAGTCAACACAATGCCAATTGAATCCATCACCGTACTTTACTTCAAAAAGTTGACCCAAACTCTCACAAGGAAAGGAACCATTGCCTATGGCCGATTTTAAAGTATTTTCGGCGTCTTGTATCATTTCGTTAGACATATTGTGGCTATCCACAACTACCACCTAAATATTAAGAAAGTAATTTTAAAAAATGTGAAAAAAATTGCATAAAGTTTAAAAAAATATTACCATGTCCTCGTTTTGGAAACTACAAATCATTGAAAAAGTTATGGTTAATAATAGGCACAGAATGGCTAACTTTGACATCTTTCAGAATTAATAGAAGTATCACGAACGAAGAGCACAGTTTGAGTACTGTGAAATATTTATATTCGGTGGGAATTTTTGACCTCAAATTGGAAGATAACCTTAATGTTATTCAAATTGTATTAAATTATTATCGTCATAGCTTTCTTAGCAATTTTATAATTGTTAAAATAAATAAGTAGTTTTCCAGTTAAATAAACTATAAATAAAAATAAATAAATTTATAAAACAATTTTGCAACATAAAATGCGAAAATAAAAACTCAAACAGATACAAACCTTAAATAATTTTTAGTTTTTGATGTTTTATTTACAATTTACAATTCAAGATTAATACAGAGAGAAAAAACACTTTGTAGATCACTTTGTACATACTTATAATACGTGTCACGCTAAACATTTTCCGTATTTTCCGCAAATTCTTCTTCTACCATCACACCATACCAGAATTATATGGGGCGCCAAGTGTAAAGTGAAAATTTTGCTGTGCATTTTACGCTATTTAAGGCAATTTGTCCCAATATTTATTATATATACACACATTTAGCTAAATGCTTTTTATTTTAATAAATCATTCTAGATTTAAATAAATTCTTAAACATTTAGTTCAAATATTCCAATATCAAATAAAGCATTAGAGATTTAATAAAATCATAAAACATTTATTTAAATTTTCAAATATTTAGTAAACCTTTATGTATTTAGCCAAATCTGCACATATTTGTTTTAAATCTTTCAATATTTAATAAATATTCGCAGATTTAAATAAATTTTTACCGATATAAATAAATCCTTACAGATTTAAATAAATGTTTCAACATTTAATTTTAGGCTGTCACATTTAATGTTAACCTGTCATATTTATTTGACCTTGGTGAGCCCAGCAGACTTAGGACACCAAGACCGTTTGCACCGGTAGTAAAACGTAAGGCGTAAGGGTCATGGTGGGAGCGTTCAACGCTTAAACAAAACAGACTAAACATTACATTCTCAAGGGAATGTTGAGGAAATTTTATTGTATGAATAATAAATTATGCAATGTTTAGGTTGTTAGATATGTTGTTATTAATGATTAAACTACCATTAATTGTACAAATTCTTGAAATACGGAAAACGTGTTTGTAATTGTTGAACGTTACCACCAGTGAAAACGGTCTTGGTCTGCTATGTAGGCTGGGTCTACCAAGGTCAAATAAATATAACAAGTTAACATTAAATATGACAGCTTAAAATTAAATGTTGAAATATTTATTTAAATCTGTAAGGATTTATTTATATCGGTAAAGATTTATTTAAATCTGCGAATATTTATTAAATATTGAAAGATTTAAAACAAATATGTGCAGATTTATCTAAATACATAAAGATTCACTAAATATTTGAAAATTTTAAATAAATGTTTTAAGATTTATTTAAATCTCTAATGCTTTATTAAATGTTGGAATATTTAAATTAAATGTTTAAGGATTAATTTAAATTTACAACGATTTATTAAAATAAAAAGCATTTAGCTAAATGTGTGTATATATAATAAATATTGGGACAAATTGCCTTAAATGTCGTAAAATGCACAGCAAAGTTTCACTTTACACTTGGCGCCCCATAGAATTAAACGCAAAACTGAACTCAAATTTACAATAGTAAAGTGAAAATAACGAAATTATTTTTTCGTGGAAAATAACAGATAATTCGAATTTCCAGCTCCAACTTTCAATTCAATCGAATTTGTTGCATGAACCCGATAACTTGTACAGTCGGCACAATGCCAATTTAATCCATCACCGTACTTTTCTTCAAAATGTTCGCACAAACTATCACAAGGATACGCACCCTCTCTTAAGGCCGATTTCAAGATATTTTCGGCATCTGTTTTCATTTCATCTGACACACTGTGGCTGTTCACAACAATCACCTAAATATTGCAAAAATTAAAATTATTGAAAAAATTGTATCAATTTGAATATCATTTACTACCTTGTCTGCGGTTTGGGAATTACAAATATTTACAAACGTTATGATTGATAATAAGCGGAAAATGGTTAATTTTGCCATCTTTTAAAATGTTTGATTTTGAAGTATCTTGAATGAAGAGCAGAAACTGAATACTTGGAAATATTTAGCTGCGAAGTTCTGACCTCCAAGTGCAAGATGATAACCTTAATGTTATTACAATTATTGCAATTAATTTATTTTCGTTCTAATTTTGTTGACGAATTAAAGATAATTAGGTAGCGCATATAAATTTTACAACTAACTGTACTAAGAATAAAATTTTTATAAAAATTATTAATTTCAAGAAAACCAGCACTTTTTAAATTATTGCCCACAATTTTTGCAATTAAAACATTTTTTTCTATTTTGGTTCTTTGCTGACTACTTTATGAAACTCATTTGGATTTCATAAAGCAACTCCTAAAAGAATTCAAAATTTTATTTTGTTAGGTTGGTTACAACCATGTGACAACAAAACCTTCACGCGTTATAAACATAACCTTCAAATTGTAAGTTCTAAAAAAGATTATTTAGCGTATTTTCCGCTACTTTGCGTAGCTCGGGTGGGGTGCAAGATAATTCTTCTTCCGTCTTATCTTCAAATCTTAGGTATTTTAAAAATTAAATCACTTTCAAATTGTTTGTCTAAATTTTAATTTGACAGTAGTTTGAATTGTTTGAAATGTGTTTTAAATGTTACCAACAGCCATAACAAAAAAAAAAAAAAATTTTTTCCTAATCGATTATATTTTTAAATTAAAATATAAAATAAGGTAATTTTTAACTTTTTGGACCAAAATAGAAAAAATAGTATAAAATACACGTTTCATATGACATTTAAGCGCACTTGTTCATTAGAAAACTCGCCGCAAGCGGCTCGTTTTCTAACTTGGACGCGTGCTCTAAAATCATGTCTTATGATACTTGTTTTTTAATATACTATTATGTACAAGCTAAATTAAAAATTTGATAACAGCACGATTCTGCCGCAAATATTAACGCCCAGGAGAACAAACAAAACTAACGAGACAATTTTCCAGAATAAATTTTTATATCTTCACGCAAATGTATGCGATAGTTCTGAAGAGCCACAGCAGATTTAAAACTAGAAATTTTTATTATAAAACTAGATAACTCTACTTTAATACCAGAAATATCTACTTTTATAGTAGAATTTTCTAGGTTTAAAATAGAATTTTTTTAGTTTTAAAGAAGAAATTTTCAATTCTATTTTCAAGTAGAAAACTTAGTTTTTAAATAGAAGTTTTCTACTTTCTAACTAGAAAATTTTACTTTTAAAGTAGAAGTTTCTAGTTTCGTAGTAGAATTATTTAGTTTTAAAACAGAAATTGTTAATTTTAATGTAAAAAAATAATTTTACAAAATTTATAATTTTAAAGTAGAAATGTAGTTTTTTAAATAGAAATTATCTATTTTTTAAGTAGAAATTTTCTACATTTAAAATAGAAATTTCTAGTTTTGAAGAGCATCTATCTAGTTTCAAAATAGAAATTTCTAGCAATAATATAAAAATTTTTAGTTAAAAAAATTCTGGTTTTATAGTAGAAATGTTTTTAATTAGTATTTCTAGTTTTGAAGCCAGATTATCTAGTTTTAAAGTAAAAATTTTATATTTAAATAGAAATTTTTTATTTTCTAAAATGAAATGTCTACTTTTAAAGTAGAGTTTCTAGTTTTGCAGTAGAATTATTTAGTTTTAAAATAGAAATTACTAATTTTATTGTAAAATTTTAAGTTTACATAAATCTAATATTTTAAAGTAGAAATGTATAGTTTTTTAAATAGAAATTATCTATTTTTAAAGTAGAAATTTTCTTCATTTAAAGTAGAAATTTCTGTTTTTGGAGTCGATATATTTAGTTTTAAAATAGACATTTCTAGCATTAATATAGAAATTGTTAATTCAGTTCAAAAAATTCTAGTTTTTCAGTAGAAAGTTTGTTTTAAAACAAAAAAAAATCTAGTTTTATAGTAGACATGTTTTTTAAGTAGAAATTTCTAGTTTTGAAGCAAAATGGTCTAGTTTTAAAATAGAAATTTCTACTTTTAAAGTAGAAATTTTTAGTTTAAAACTAGAAACTTCTATTTATAATGAATGAGCAAATTGATCTCTTAAATTCTCCTCTATTGGATATTTTGGAATAAGAAATCAAGTCATCTTATATTTTAGAACTAAAAATTTCTACTTTTGAAGTAGATATTTTCAGAAGTAGAATAATGTGGTTTCAATAATAAAAACTTCTAGTTCTAATGCAAAAATTTTTAGTTTTAGTGTAGAAATATTTAGTTTTAAATATTTACAATATTATAGTAAAAATTTTTAGTTTTTAAATAGAAATTTTCTACCTTTTAAGTAAAAAATTTTACTTTTGAATAGAAATTTATAGTTTTGAAGTAGAATTATCTAGTTGTAAAATAGAAATTTCTAGTTTAATGCAGAAATATTTAGTTTAAAAGAATTTCTAGTTTTAAACTAAAAATATTTAGTTTTAAAACGGAAATTTTCTGTCTTTAAAGTAGAAATTTCTTGTTTGAAAGTAGAAACTTCGTTTTTTAAAGTGAAAATTTCTAGTTTTGAAACAGAATTACCCAGTTTTAAAATAAAATTTTTTTTTATTCTAGAAATTTCATGTTTTTTAGTAGAAATATTATGTTTAAAACCTTCTAATTTTAATGTAGAAATTATTCGTTTTAAATTAGACAGTTTCTAGATTTAAAGTAGAAATTTCTAGTTACATTATTTTTTGTTGGAATTCTTCAGATATAGGTATCACATACATTTCAATAAAATTATAAAAAATTTTTTTAATAACATTAAGGTTATCTTGCACTTCATCAACTTCCCAGCAAAGTATTTCAAAGTATCTTGAAATCAGCCTTACAAGAGGGTGTGTATCCTTGCGATAGTTTTTGCGAACAGTTTGAAGAAAAATACGGTGATGGAATAAACTAATATTGTGCCGACTGTATAAGTCGGTACAAGTTATCGAGCTCGTGCAACAAATTCGGTTGAATTGAAAGTTGGACCTGGAAACTCGAATTAGTTGTTGTCGTCCACTTAAAAATGATTTTGATATTGTAGTTTTATTTGTTGAGGGCTCTGCAATAATTTAGGTGGTTGCCGAGATTCGGCAACAGATGGCTCTGCAATTGAAGTTAAGTATTATATTTGTTGATATTTCAATTTAAATTTGATTTTAGTAACATTCAATTCAAAATCGTTTTAAATGCAAGATTTTAAGCAGAGGGTAAAAGAAGCAAATTTAATACTCGACATCAATTGCAGAGCTATTTGTTGCCGAACTTAGCTTCCAAAATTTTTACTTTAAAAACTAAAAATGTGTAGTATATACATATAAAGGTATATAATTTTTAGCCGTAGCCCTTCAGAGTCATCATAAAATATGTGAGAGTAGTATAAAGAAAATACTAGGAACGTTCTAAAATTGAAATACAAAAAAAAATAAAATGTTGATGACGTCACTACTGAAAAAACATTGCATCAAACATCCTTTACTCCATACATACTACAATTTACCCTCCCCCCAACCACTAGGCCCATCAAAAATTGTATCCAATCGCCTTGACCTTTCGCGTTATCAGTATTTCTTATCATTTACTTACGCAGCCATGTTGCGGTGATGGCGGTCGCATCAACTTAGCTGATCGACTGCAGCTTTAAAAAAATAATTAGCGGCGAGTCTGCGGGCTACGATTTTATTAGCTTTGTGACAGTTTTTAACACTTAGCCCTGCGGTTCGCGGTTTGGTTCCAGGTTTCAACTTCGGTTTCATGAACTGACATGTCTGGCATGCTGCTCATTGTTTTCGTTTTAAATACCTGATGTTAAACGAAAGAATGGATGGGTAAAGTTAAACTTATTAGAAGAATTAGAATCAATTTTTGTTAAATTATTATTTGTTTTTTTTTCTCGTTAAGGAAAAGTTCGAGATAGAGAAAGTTTGTCGTAAAAATGGTTACAATAAATTAGGGTAAAATGGCAAACATTTTAAAGAATTTTTGACATTCTAACAATCTTACACAGCCGCAATGAAATTTTCTTAGCAAAAACATGTTTGTTGCAAAAATTATGCATTGTATAATAAATACAAAATAGTAAAGAAGAAAGCCATACAAAATAAATTCAGTGTCTAAGATAAATTCGCACACGAAAATGATAAATGTGTTTAAAATGCCTTGTATTTATAAGCTTCGACAAAAAATTTCCTGAAATTGCTTCTGTTGAAGCTGATATTTACAACACTGTCAGAAACATCGTAAAACATATAAAAAACACAGGAAATATTACACCTGTGCACAAAAATAGCAAACCATCCAATCGCCACAAAGAAACTGACGTAAGACCGCATTTGAACGACGATCCAACAAAATTCTTGAGAAAACTTTCGCATGAAGTGAGATTATTTTTTGGCACTTGCAACAATATATAATGAAAATATATTAGACGTTTACCTGCAAAATGCAGTTTTATCAGAAATTAATGTCACTATACATCATATACCAGGTAAATTTAATACTGCCTGTAGATCGCAAATCATGTAATGGATAACGTTGTATTATTATGCCTATGTAACATCCTAAACAATGAGAATGTGGAGTTCTGGCAGTTCTTGTGTGCACAAAATTTTAAAATTTTTCATAAATCAGCTGCAGCTTCAGTACCGGGTCTTTGTTGCAATCTGAATAAAAACTGTCTCTTTAAATTTTTAGTTAAGTTTTTAAAAGACCCCATTATCCACATGTGGAATTAAATTATACCAAAAAGGTTATAAGGCATGAGAAACTTCAATATAATATTCCTAACCGTTTCTGAAATTTCTTGAAATAACTATAAAAAAGTTTAAAAACTAAGTTGTTTCGGAAACATGTATAAGGCGCATTCTCTTTTGTACAACAGGCCACTACAGTTTTTGATACAGAGAAGCAACTTTGGGGTTCTACTGTTTGTTAGTATAATTGTAACACAATCTGCTAATAGTGATAGCCGTAATGATAAAAACTGCGACAACATAGCATCGGAGCCGATAACGACGCAAACTCAACATATTTTTAATCTCTTAGCAAAAACAAATTTAGATTTCATTTTATTCACTTGTATTGCGAATATCACTAATCTGTAGATTAAATTCAGACATATGTACAAATCAAAGCAGCAATTGGACAAATAGATATTGAACAATTACATTACAAGCGATTCCACTTCATAAATTTGTAAAATAAATAACGCCAACTCAGATTTAGCTATGAGATGAAACGACCGATTTGACGCTCATGTTTAAAGATAAATAGTCTAAGAATTAATAATAAACACAAAGTAAACTGTCCCAAATTTTGGGAGCTAAAATTACAATAAACGCGCTAGGAACAAAATGCTACGTTTACACTAAAAACTAACTGTACCCGTAGGCTAAACCGTACGACATTTTCTGGTAACTTTAAAGTAAGAAGGCATGACTCGCGCCACTTAGGTTTTATAATCTCAGGTGCAGCCGCATTACCCTCAAATTAGAAGGGTCGCTAAAAGTCTGGCTAAGAGCGACGATATTGCTAAAACCGGTCCTGTTCAGTTATTTAACTAACTTAAAAATAACAGATTAACAGCAACTAAAATGTAAGCATATATGCAACCAACAATACTCTTCTTCATGCAGAAAATGCCATTTAGTTTGAGAAATTTTAGACATTTTGAAGTATTTTCAATAATTATTCAATATGGGCTGAAATCCTCATTTGGGGAGGGGGCACAAATCGGTTAGACCGAGGGTGATGGTATGAAATTATATTAATGACACAAGACATACACATGCCATCTTTTGGGAGAGATACAAAACTGTTTCGGCCGTCTAATGTTCGATGCTATTGCAGGTTGGAGGTTCAGATGAATTTCCAAATGTAGTGTGCTTATTTCCTGAAGTCGGTCTTTAGCCTTAGCAGCAGAAACAGGCCGATGGTAAATAAAATAAATACATAAATTATTAACGGGATGGCAATAATGACACCAAAACACGTCTACGCGTTAAATTTTAAAAAGCGTTTTACTTTTCATGGCCAACATTGTCTTAATTTTTATTAATCATATTATTAGGTAAAATGCGGATAAGTTTCTTCACGACGAAGAAGTAAAAAAACATTAACATGTGGACTAATTTACACAATTAGAGCTAGCCGAGCTCTGCACACACTAATGACAGTCTGCTAATTATCATTATAAGGTCATACTTAATTGATTTGTTATTTTAAATATTTAAAATTGCTAAAAATTTCCAATTTTATTTCATTATTCGAGTTTTGTGGTTTAACCAAGACACACCTTAAAAATGAACGTGTTAACGCTAAGATATTTCGTTTTAGGTTTGTTAATTTTGGGCACATGCAAAGCATTAAATTTTAAAGATATCAAGGTAAGAGTGGTTTGTTTTAATACAATTCTTTTGATTTTTAAAACAATTTTGATTTTTAGGCAAAAATTCAGAAACGTTTAGGTTTTACACCGGACGTGCTAGTAAAACCTGTAATAGCTACTAAGCTTCGTATACCACTGAGAAATAATACGGATGGTACAAAATCATTAAATAATGCCGAAGAACCTCCTATACAATTGAAAAATAATTCGAATGGCACAACATTATTAAAAAATGCCGAAGAACCTCTTACACCACTAATAAATAATTTGGATAATACAAAATCATTAAATAATGTTGAAGAAGCTTCGATATCATTACAAAATAATTCGAATGATACAAAATCAATACAAAATGTTGAAGAAATTATACCTCTGAAAAATAATTCGAATGGTACAAAATCATTAAACAATGCTGAAGACCCCCCTGTACCACTGATGGATAATTTAGATAATACAAAATTATTAAACAATGCAGAAGAATCTCCTATACTATTGGAAAATAATTCGAATGATTCAAAATCGATAAATAATGCCGGAACAACTATACAATCGCAAAATAACTCGAATGATCCAAAATTAATAAATAATGCCGAAGAAACTTTAACATCGAAAAATAATTCGAATGATACAAAATTAATAAATGATTTCGAAGAACCTGTATCACCGAAAACTAATCCGAATGATGTAAAATCATTGTATAAAGCCGAAGAACCTATAACCCTAATAAATAATTCGAATGATACAAAACCATTAAATAACACCGAAGAACCTCAGGTATTTTTTTCTTTAAATATTATGTTTATCCAGTTATTTATCAACAATTTTTCTTATTTTTAGGTAAAAATTTTAAAAACTTTTAATTTTTCAAGCACGATGACGATAACAGCAGCTGTAATTTTAAGAAGAGCCTTGAATTTATTTCCCAGTAACCCTTGCGAGTTATTAAGGGGCTTTTTTCGTCATACTTACAAAGAATACGAATGGCAGTGCGTGGATTACAACATATTTGCGGTTGGTGGTAGGAAATCTATTAATCTTGAAGTTAATGATAAGAAATACCTTTTATTTGCTACTAACAAAATAAATGTTACTGAAAATGTATAATGTATAATAGTTAATATTTGTATTAAAAACATATACATTTTTGCTTTTTATTTAAAGTTTTTTTAAGACAGCAATAGAGAAAGAGAGAAGTAAAAAATTGAAACATTTTTGTGGATTTTTACAAATTGTTAGTTATGTTTGTAAGAAATAGCTTATACTCGTACAAATAATATAATTTTACAGTAATTATAATATTCTCACATAAAAATATCTTTAGGGCATAAAAAACACTGAGGCCTAACCAATCAGTGCGTGGCTCTCACGCGTACTTACACAAAAAATATTTGGCTTTTGTAATTTAAATTCATTAATATCACTATTTGCGTAAATCCCTATTAGACATAAACATGTTTTTTGTTAATTTAATTTTAGGTAAATAAAATGTTCGGTATTATTGTTGAACTAATTGGTCCCCTGTCACGCAAGTGCTTACTGAAGCGTGAAAAAATCCACGTATAAAAAATGCCTGTAAAAAAAAACGAAAAAAAAATCTGAAAAACAGACCCGAAAAAATGCAGGCACGCGTTTTTATCCACGGATTTTTTCACTAGTAAAAGATTACTAATAAATTCCCACTAAGAAATCTTGTTAGATATTTGCATATAATATTCAAACGAAATTTATTGTTATTCGTGTGAATCGACTAAAAAGAACAAAATATGAGCTTTTTTTTCAACTGATATTTTTCAGGATATTTTTCTTGAATTTTTTTAGGAATCATTTCTCGGTAAACCAACAAATAGCTACATCAAGCAGAAGCAAAGAGTTAAAATGTAAAATTTTAAAATATGTAGTAAAAGTAAAAGAAAAAGTGGCAAAGCACGTGGCTTGAACACTTCAAACCGTTTTTGATTATACATTAGAAAAATATTATTTAAAATTCTGTATGATCAAATTGCTCCTAAACATGATCAACTACAGAGGAACTCACTTAGACTCGAAACGTATATAAGTATAATTAGAATTTGTTTCAAAGTACATTAATATTTATTATTTTTCAAAACAAATAGCAGATTGAGATAGAAAACCAACAAGTGCCCAATCTCAATATTTATTAGGGTAAGAAAGATGATTACTACCCCCCCCCCCCCATCATTTCTACATCTAAAAACTAAGCTTATAGCTTTGTACTATCTCTGGCAAACAATTAAGCATTATTGCAAATTGTGTATCGGTTTCCGTTTGCTTAATATATGGGTTGGGTATTCATATTCAAACTTCGAAAATTTATAGAGGGTGTCACAGGCAAATTAGAGCGCCGAGAATAATTTAAACTATAGGCCGTCTGCAGCTCTATTAGCTGGCAAAACAATAGATAATAAAAATTGTGAAATACGTGTTTATTATTAATATTTCCAAAAATATTATATAAAGTTCTGTTCGATTAAAATGGCTGCTAAACATAAACTATATCGTAACTCGCTTAGACTCGTAACGTTTACAAACATATATAAGTATAATTAGAATCAGTTTCTAAGTGTATCAAAATTGATTTTTCATACCAAAAAGTAGCTTAAAATAGAAAAACAACAGGGGCTCGATAACAAAATTTATTAGGGAAAGAAAGGTGATTACTGGCCCCCCTCCCATATTTCTACATGTAAACACGAAGTACATAGCCTTGTACTATCTCTGGCAAGCAATTAAGAATTTATGCAAATCAGGAATCGGTTTACGTTTGCTTAATGTGTGGGTGTTAATATCGAAACTTCGGAAATTCATAGAGGGTGTTACAAGCGTATTAGAGCGTTGAAAAAAATTTAAACGCAGCTCTATCAGCTGGCACAACAATAAGTCATAAATTTTAAAAATTGGGTTTTTACTATTAATATTTTCTAAAATATTATAGAAAGTACTGTAAGATCAAACTGCTCCGGTACAAGTATTTAACTACAGAGAAACTAAGAAAAATAGTTTAAGGTTAAAGACCGTCAGAAACCGAATAAAAACATTTTTCTATAGCAGTAGGGAGATAAACCACTAGTCCCCTTCCCCCTCTTAATGTAATTGCATCTAAATTTTAAAAATCGAGTTTAAGTCGAATTGTGCTCTCTGTGGCAAACCATTAAGTTATATTTTTTATTTATTTAATAAAGAGGTATTAACATTCAAACTTCAAAAATTCATAGAAGGCGTCACAGGAAAATTGGTGAGTTAACAAAAATGTCAAACTCTATACCACCGACAGCTCTCTCAGCTGCTAAACAATAAATAATAACTTTGGAAAAGTAGGTTTATTCTATTTTATTATTTAGTTAGTTATTAAGGAAATTTTAATACGATATATTAATGTATAAAAATATTTTTTGCTAGAAAATCAGTGTTGCCATATTTTTTACTCGCTTAGACTCCAAACGTATACAAGAAAATAAATATGGCCAGAAGTCGAAAGTTTCTCAAAATAGAAGAACCAATATTGATTTTCAAAAAAACGATTTAGTATATGATTTAAGATCAACAGGAAGCTAATAAAAGCATTTATTAGAGAAGGGAAAGAGAGGACTACTTTCCTATATTCATATATTATTGGATATAAATACAGTAGCGTAACTACTATGCCTCCAGGTCCGCCACGGGGGACATACTATATATAGATTGTCATTATTTTACTGGAAACATAGGCGACTAATGAGAGTTCAAGGAAGATATTGGTGGTTAGTAAGTGTGACTAGGAAGAGAAATGGGAGGGCCAGGTGGGCATTTATGTAGCCATAGACACTCTATAATTTTATTTTAAAAATTCACCTTTTACGTTTCTTCGCCTATGTTTTCAGCAAATTTGTGACAATCTGTACAGAGATGTACAAGGTGGTCCAGGGTATACTGGCAAATATTAAGCATAAATAAATTAAAACTGTTGGCAATCATGCAAACATTTAAATGGCATAATTTTAATGTTCTACAATTTTATGAGTATTTCACCAAGCAACGCAGACGACGAACGGGGTATATACTCAGTTTCTTTTATTTTGGTCAAGTACTATGATTTTCACTAAGTCCAAATGTACAGATACCTAAGTTATGAAGTATTTCAGAACAGGCTCAAAACACTCCAAAAATTAAAAGAATGTACTACATACAGATAGGTTTTCAAAATTTGGATTTACATTTGCGTGGTCGCCTGATAGGAAATCTCATTAAGCCATTACACATGCTGAAATGAGTATTCGAGAAAAAAGAAGCCGTTACTTTTAAATATTAAGATGTAAATTCCGGTTCCAATTTAAGGTCGTTATTAAAAACTTGTTTCCCGGATAAATGTTAGATTTTTCTGGGTATTCCAAAATTCGTTCCTTATATTTGGCTGTGTCACGTTCAAATTTTCCAAACCCACTTTTGTGCATAATATGCATTTCCGTTACAATATCAATTTACATTTTTTTTCCTCGTTTACAATCAGGATATATCACGGTATGAGGATATAGAAAACAAATTATTAACAAAACTTATCTTTTTTATGTTTGCAATATGTATATATTATCTTTGAGAGAGTTTTCAAAGTTATGAAATAAAATAAAAAAAATATTAACGGTCAAAAATCTAAAGCATAAAATATTGCCAAAAAATGTAATTCCTTAATGTATAAGTCTGTAGGAACATTTTCAAAAAATATGAAGAAGGTGCAGGGATAATGGACGAATTAGGTCAAAAAATCCACCTAAACTAGTGCAACCGGTGGTCTATAAAGCCATTTCATTTTTTAAATTAATAAATAAAAAAAATTGAGAAGGCGAAGCACATGCCCATACAGCAAAATCAGTTAGGCGCAAAGCTTACAAAATTACATCAACATGAGAAATTAAAAATTAATAACAAAAAAAAATAAAATTCATCTACTACTCGAATATTACAACTCCTTTTGAATTTTTCGCTCACATTAACATTAAAATAAGAAAATATTTGCGGCATACAATGGACCGGTAGAATCTTTCTTAATTTCTCTCCATTTTACCTATTACCTATATCAGGGCTTATCCAATTGTTTTTCAAAGCAGTTGAAAAAGTAACTTTACACTGTTAAGAAGATAACTATAAGAAGGAATCCAAAAATTACGTATTTGTTCAAAATCTTTACAGTAATGTCGGCAAAGTATTTTATTTACGTTGCTATTTGGTTAGCATCAAAGTAGATTGTCTAAAGAATTTGATCACATTACGATTTTGTCTTAACATCCATGAAATAAGAGCAAACTACTTGGTTGGTGGGAGAAATCTTCGTTCTTCAGGTAGAGCACTCGCTCACCTTTGCGAGAATCCAAGGATCAATTCTCATATAATTCTTTTATTTTTTCGTAACTTTTCATCTTTTATATATATATTCTTACGACATTTTTATTAAATTGTAGGTGATTAAACATTTTTAAATTATTTGACAACGTTCGCGAAAAAATCTTTACTACGTATTCATATTGTAAATAACACCGGCAATACGAATAAATATGTTGAACCTTTTTTCATTTCATCTGCAAACAATTTAAAAAAATGGTTCGATTAGGTAAGATCATAAATAAAAAAATTATTTTAAAGAGAGAAATTGTATGGGAATTGAACCCGGGATTTTCGCAATGATCCGCAATAACACTTCCACCAGACAAGTGATTTGTTTTTATTTCCTGGATATTAAGGCAAACATGTAATGCGGTAAAATTTTGTACGCATCTTACTTCAATTCTAACCAAATTACCGTATGGTGAAAAAGCTGTGGCTCGTATTCCCTGAGACAACCATTATTAAAATATAGAAAAGAATGTTAAAAATGCAGGTAATAAAAAAACTTCAACTTTCCCCAATATTACGACGCTATTTCCATCTTTGATTGTCATCATTATTGATATTATCCTTACATTCTCAAATTTTCTTTGTAATTTTTGTTGAATTATCGAACATTTTTACTAAAAAATAATTCTTAATTCTTTTTACTGTGTACTCAAATGTTGAAAAGAATATATAGAATACAGGAAAAGCGAGGCACATGTCCCCCCCAAATCGATGGGGCCTGAAGGGCAAATATCATAAAATTAAAAATTCGT
Source organism: Ctenicera cuprea (assembly GCA_958336395.1). Taxonomy (NCBI): domain Eukaryota; kingdom Metazoa; phylum Arthropoda; class Insecta; order Coleoptera; family Elateridae; genus Ctenicera; species Ctenicera cuprea. The sequence goes on along the minus strand of OY284489.1, from coordinate 3,879,478 downwards.
ATTAAAATAATAACAATAAAAAATAAAATACAAAACGCGAGCGAGTTTCGGTTAATAAAACTATTTGCGCTCAGGAGATATTTTGAATCGTTTTCTCCATTTGACTTACTAAGCATCTACATTCCACAAGCCATAAAGACATTTATTTTGAAAATATAATTGAAAGAATTGTTGGGAAGATGGCATATACCAATAAAAATGTATATTTAAAGAATTTTTAATTTATAGCTAAATAAAATTTTACTAGGCTAAGGGGGGGTTGAAATCTTTGCGGAGGACGGAACCTGTAGTTATGCCACTGATATACTTACTGTCGTTTTTAGCTACTTTTGGGGAAGAAAAATATGCACAAAGTAAACAAATTCGGTACTGAAGTGTTCAAACGTAGACATTTCGCTGTATATGAATCCACGGCATGCTTTTCCAAAAATATGAATAAGTAAAGGACCTGCTGAAAAACCAATCAGCAAAGATACTGGAAGAAATGTTGCAGGTAGTATTTCCAAAGTAAGACGCTGTGGGAAAATACGCTCTAAATTGTTATTGGAAACATTGCCGGTAAAACAGTATTTCTGGAACAAAATTATAGTCTGGAAAAAAACAATTCTTGCAATTTTTTAATATTTGCAAAAAACAAAACACAATTTTTGGGGCAAATCGTGTGAAAACTCTAAACAGAATGTTTTTCTCAACAAGACAATTGTTAAATAGTTGTCCTCTCTTTTCTCTAACTAAAAATTTTGGTATTTTTCCTGTAAACTTAAAAATTCCAACCAGGAAGGTAAACTATTTTGTTTTCCAACAATGTGTTCCCTTTAATTTTCCCTTCAATTTTCCAATAATAATGCAACAACAAAAGTTGCAAATTTTCTTTGATCCGTCGCTAGGTGCATAAAAAATTGTTTAACCGACTTACATCAGCCATTGCTAAAAAAAATTAGAAATTATGGGATTTTCCCATTTCCTTCCGCAAAAACGATAAGCCAATCTAAACCGTGTTCATTCCTGCTTCTAATTAATTATAGGCACAAGAAACTCAAGTTTAATATCAAAGTTGGAAAGAAACCGCTACGGCAATCAGAAAATCACACAAATAAATTTTAATAAAACACAATTTCATATCAATTTGCGGCATAGAGATCCCGCCCCGACCCGCCTTTTCCGGTAAAATAAATTCAGGCAAATTCCGCTTGGAAAGAACGTTTACATTGCGCTCAAAATCGACGCAAACGGGCAGTATTCCGTAAAAACAATGGTACACCTTATGCATCAGAGCATTATGAATCAAGCACGCCGCGAAACCGGCCTACTACGACGCGCGCGCTATAAGTATTTCCCTCTCTTTTCGTCGCCCAACACGCGCTATAGCTCTGTCTCGCTCTCGCTTTATGGGAAGGCAAACCGCATTTTCACCGCACAATGCTTCCAATGACTATACAACATTTCTGTTAAGCTAGTCGTGTTTTGACTGTCGGTATAAACAGATGGTCAAGCGGATTTGCGTCGCGGGATTTTAGCGCGCTGAAAAATTTTGGCGAGTTATACGTGTGTGCGCATGCGAGCGAATATTTCTGAAAAATACAACTCTCTTCCAAGTGCTGTTTGAAATAAACTGAACTGCATGGTATTTAAATAAAAATTTAAGAGAGTTAAGTTTGGGACAATCCAAATCCGCTCTAAAATTTGAAGTGCGTAATCATCCTATTTGGAAAAGGTTTTCCAATCGAATAATCATCAAAGCATCGGCGAAGAAGCAACACCTTTTCCGATTCATATGTGACAAGCCTCTGACGTAAAAACCCATGCGATTCCCGTTAATTCAATATGAATCATCACAAACAAAACGTGAAAGTCGCAAAGTTAATAAATAAAATGAGTAGTAGTTAGTTAATCCGGAAAAGACTGGGATTCCTTAATTGTTATGGTGTTGTTCTTCCAAAAAACTTTGTTATAACGCTCCAACAAGAGGTGAGACGTGAATTTCTAAATTTCCAATGAAATATTCAATAGAACCATTAGATCCAGAAGAGAGAGTACCAAAATCATCGAGTTACTCAAGTGAAACCATCGAAAAAAAACCAACCGTTCCAATCAGATTTACCAAGCAAGAAGAATATAAGAAGAACGAATAAAAATAGTAGCCGCTACGGCCAAAAAACCCGTTCTCTATGCATCTACCCGTTGGCTTAACAAACTGCTACTCGGTGTCGGAAGAAGCGTGGCCCAAAATATCGAAGATGGAACCATCGGGGGGCTATGGGAGTACTAACCAGGACATGTATTGGACCGAGCACTTGATCCACGAGATCCAGGCAGAGCATCCAGGTGAACTGGTACGCACTGGGAGTCCCTATTTGCTGTGTTCCCAACTCCCGTCGCACTGGAGGTCCAACAAGACGCTCCCGGTGGCTTTCAAAGTGGTTGCTTTGGGGGACGTCGGGGACGGAACCGTCGTCACGGTACGCGCCGGTAACGATGAAAATTATTGCGCCGAATTAAGAAACTCCACGGCTGTTATGAAGAATCAGGTTGCCAAATTCAACGACTTGAGATTTGTTGGGAGGAGTGGAAGAGGTACATTTTTTTTTCTTAATTTATTTGCGTTTTTTGGGATTTTTGTATGATACAAGGCGTGTTTAAAAGACAGAGTTGGGGTGGCAAAAAAAAAGATCAGGGGCGGTCTGCCCTATTAGGCAGGGTAGGCAGTGCCTACCCGTAATTTTTTAAATAAAGAAAATACTCAAATTATAAGTCTCAATTGAAAAAAGTTACTCTTACATACAGTGTTTAGTTTTTAACGCCGCCCTGTAACATTAAAAATTGTGCGCTAAATAAATAGACCGCTGCCTTTAAAAACTGCTTTGCATACGCGAAGGCAAGCCTTAGCGCTTTCTGCTAAGGAACAATCAAATAATCTGTTACTGTTAATACCTCTTCATGCACATTGGTAAAGCGTACAATGAACAGATGTAAAGAAATAGTAGGGATATCGAGGCGCAGTAACCACTGAATAGGTGCGCCGGTTCCTGACTTCCCCTCGTTTTTATTTGGATCAGATCAGTCAGAATCAGCGGCAGTCATAGGTCCTCCTCTACAACTCAAAATCAGAAAAGTAAGAGATACTCATAGGAGGCTCGACAAGGATGCTTTGGTACGGTAGAAGCAAGGACCATATAGGGGTGTCTGAAGGAGGTGAGAGCTCGAAGAATTTTTTTTTATAAACCGCCAAGAAGTATATTTAGTTCAATGGGAAAACTATTTCATATTTCTATCTTGAATTTCAAAAAAGCCTTCTTTATCGACTCCCCTTCGCCAGACACTGTATATTATGGTACTTGGTGGAAGTCCTAATAAAAATGCGAACAACCAACATTGGTTTTGTACGAAACAACAATTCTAGGAGCTCATCGTTATAATAATACAGTGTACACTTTTTTTGCCGTCACTTTGATGACCAAAGCTTGGAAGCTTCAAAATTAGCCTTGAAACCTGCAATATTTTTTTAAGCTTGTTTGATGATTTTTTTTTAATTAAAACTTGAAATAAATTCTGAAAGTATATTGTGTAACGATATTGTACAATTTGACTTCTTTTGTAATTTTACTTTGTCTGACCTTAACCTGCATTAGGTAATTACAACTACGCCACTGCTTACATGGTTTTATGTTTGCCCTTGACTTACGACTAAAGGTCATATTTTTTTATAGGCATGAGTTCTTTATATATTATGAAGGAAATATTTAAATTAATAATTTGGTGCCAAAAACAATTTTTTTAACAAACAGTATTATACCGGGTGTCCATGAGATTCCGAAACATAGGGAAAACTTCTGTTCATTTTGGGAAAAGATCAACGAGCTTTTTAATGTTTTATGCTACGACTACACAACATACGTTGTTTTGTTGTGTAATAGTTGCAGAAAATATTCAACGGATTTCTTGATCTTTTCCTAAAATGAACATAAAGTTTTCCCCGCGTTTCGGAATCTCATGGACACCCCGTATATTTTACAGATGTTGGTAAAACGTAACTTCTTAATTATTGATCTTGTGAAAATATAGCCATAATAAAAGTTGTTTGTAAAATAACAGCGGATACTTTGTTAATCTTCAATTTTTAATAGGTTTTGTTGTTTGGCTGCTATGGTAACAAGGAAATTTTTGAACTTCAAAGTGGTTTATTCCAAAATTTTATGTAATCGCATGAACAAAATATTCTACCAGAAAGGCAAACAACTGTTAAAAAAAGTTGGTTGCTAGAAAACCAAATAACTAAATGTATGAAAAAATGAACGTTGACAATGTATGCGCTCAAATTTTATAAACAACTTTTATTAAGGCTATTTATTTCGTGGAGTCAATATTAACGAAGTAACATGCATTGTGCTTTACTTTTTAGTCACCCTGTATATGTTATTTGAACTGCATATATTATAAAGTAATTTTTGCTTCTACACAATTCCATACATAAAATAAAAATTTAATTCTGCACAATAATTTAAAATAAAAAATAAAATACATAATAGAAATGTTTTACAGCATCAAACATTATGTTACAATTGTTACTAAAATATTTTAACAAATACACTAATTCTGAAAACAATACGTTTTTGCTTAGTGCAAATAACCAGAGGCAATTAAATTTTCTTGAAATAAATAAAATTATGTTGTGTCAAAATAATTGATTTAAGTTAAAAAAATCAGATAAAATGATTTTTTTAATAAAAATCGCGATTTTCTTTCACTCTTTTTGTGACTCAACTTTGTCAAACATTCTGTATACGACACTTGGCAAAAGGGCAAAATTGCATACAACTGATATTAATTTCCTACAAAAAGACAACCCCGGTATCTTATATTAGAATACCCAGTTTTAATTTTTGCAAACACTTTGGTAAGGTTCAAAATTATCCCAGAAAGCCAAAATAGTTTAATTCGGGTCTTAATTTTGGTATCATATTTTTTTACCTAGGAAATTGAAATAAGTTGTTCATTGTACTATTTGGACTTTTTTTTTCCAATTTTCTTCTGTCCGACTTTAAACTCCATTAGGTCATTATAACTACGCCACTGCTTTGGTGGTTTCGTGTTTGCCCTTGACTTACGACTAAAGGACATATTTTACCAGTAAGTATGATGACGTAGTTTGATGCTTTTGTTAAAAAATTAAAAAGTTATTTGTAAACGTCTAATAACGATAATTCAAGAGTTCAATTTAGTAAACAAATTGCATACAATAATGGTTATAATAATCAACTTATTGATACACTAATTACAGAGAAAAATTATAAATTAGCTATTCAGAACATTTATTCAACTACTTCAGATAAAATGGAATACGCGTCAATTTCATATTTTGGCAATAAAACAGAAAAAATTGTCATAATTATAAACAAAACAAATAAATGTAAAATAACTTTTAAAACAACAAAAAACATTTTAAACACCTTGTTTAATGCCAAAGAAAAAACAGGTAATTTACTAAAATCAGGCATCTACAAATTACTCGCACTGTAATTCGGTTTATATAGGCCAGACAATTAGAAATTTTGATTTTAAGTATAAAGAACACGTACGTTGTTACAAATACAAACACCCACATAAATCCAATTATGCTAAACAATTATTAGAACACAATCGTTCAATGACATCTAATAACACTATAAAATGTTTACACTTTTGTGATGTGAAACGTAAATTAGATATAAGTACTAGAAGCTTTTAAAATTCACAAACATTCAAAATCTGCAACTTTAATGAATAGGCAAATTGATCTCTTAAATTCATCATTACTGGAAGTTTAGAATGTGACATCAAGTCATCTGGACGCAGATATAGAAAACCAAGATCAAGTTATGAAAATTTATTGTTCCTATAGCAACACCAACTGTTTATTTTTAATCTTGCCTTTGATAATGACGTGTAAACACGTTGAAACACGTATAAGGCTAAAATAAAAAAAACTGTTGGTGTCAAGAATTTATTTGCAATAAAATAATAAAAGTTGTTTTTTAATATTAAATTATTTATAAGCTTCCTTGTTTGGTTGCTATGGCAACTCAACTGGGAAATGTTCGAAAATTCAAAGGTAATTTCATGTACAAATTTTGTTATGCGCTATGAAAAGAGTATTGTACCAGAAAGAGAAAAATTGCTGGATACAAAAACGTGAAAAAAATATGGGGTTTCATTTAGAAAACAAAAGCGGATTGCCGTAGAAACGAAACAACTAACAGTATAAAAAATTGGGCATCGGCAAACTATGCGCTGGAAATTCACAAACACTTTTATTCAAGCTATTGTTTTTATAAAATCATTATTTTTGAATTTACAGACGTAATGCTTGACTTTTTACTCACCCTGTAAACCTTATTTAAACTGCATACATTATAATTTTTTTCTTTTAGACAAATCCATACAATAAATTAAAAAATTAATTCTGCACAATTATTTAAAACAACGTAGCTATGTTACTTGGTCAAACATTATTTTACAGTTGTTATTAAAATATCTAAGCAAAATTATTAATTCTGCAGACTGTTATAGTTTGGTAAAATAACCAGGGGTAACATTTTTTTTCAAATAGAAAGTCATTCTATGTTTAAAAGTCGGTTTAAATCAAAAAAGTTCGAATTAAAATAGATAATACGATTTTCTTGATTTTTTTAAAGCGCAAGTTTTTAAGCAACTTTAATTTTATTGTATCTCTTTGAACGAATTCGTCCACGTGTTCTCGTATTAATTTTTTATAATTTTTTAGCACAAATTTCTGATACGTTTTTAATATTACCCTCAATGCATTTTCTTAATTTTTTATTATACTTTAATAGTTATTTTATTTAACTTTCTATAGTGGATCTGCTTTTTTTAATTACCTTTTTTTTTTCTTTTGATCTGTTAATATTGTACTCGATTCTTTCCTTTTTTTTTTCGAAGTTTCATTTTACCTCGTTTTTCGAGCTTTAGTTTGGTACTTTTTAAGCTTAAAATTAAAACACTTTTAATGCAAAAAATTGATTTAATTTAAAGCCTAGAACTGCAAGAGGAAACAAATCAAATAAATAAACTGGAAACATTTCACATTTCATATCAAAGTTTAGGAAGAACATGGCAAATTTAATTAAAACTTTCAACTTGTTGCATAAAACAATAACTTTTTTTTAGTTACCTTAATGGTGGTATTTGGCTAAAAGACATTTGTGCAAATAAATAAGAAATCCTGTTACAGAAAATTCATTTATTTGAGTTCATGTCGAATATGTTTATTCTGGTTTTTTAAATATTTTTTTACTGTTTTAGGCTTTAAAAATTAATTTAACTGAAAAAACCGTCAATAATGGCAACATTTTATAATAGGCTTAAATTGGCAACTGTGGATGCGTTGCTGTTTGTGCGTAGTGATATTAATTTTAAACATTTCTAAGAATTTAACAAGGAAAAATGAAATTAAGCAAAGCGTGTTACTACATTTTATTGCGCTATTTTTCTGTTATAACATAAATATGGAAGAAATACCACAGGTAAGTTGTTTTTCAGAACAGCGATTTCTAGAAATATGCGGGAAAATTCATAAGACGTGAAGTAAATCCTACGACTTCTTTATATTTAACATCTTTATTAATTTCTGGGGAGAAAAAAATAAAATTTACGTTGTTTGATATAAGACATTTTTTTATGCCAACTCGAATCTTAAATAATTACGCGAATCAGTTTCTCACCAAAGATATTTTGAAGAATTTGCGAACAACTATACAAATTATTAGCCTACAACCTACTACTACAGTTCGATTATTATTAGTAGATAATTAGAATCCAAATTCTCAATACGTACCCTAAATAATCCACTTTAGCCGTATCACAGCGACGCCAACCTAATTTACACATATGCAGATGAATGGGGCGGATGTGATTCCGTCGATTTATTAATGCTGTTACTAACTACTGACCATGTAGCCTCTCTGTGTCAGATGGAGTCAGATGCATCTACTATATTAGCTTGCCAACCCCTTTTTGCACGGATCATCGATACTTTACACCAGTTTCGTGCCCAAACCTCGACTTTGACACAATCAAACGTACTACAATGTAATTTTAAGTGTATGACAATCAATGCAATGTCGGCGCTTTTAGAGCTTCAATTCTTTAGAATGTGGCCATAGGCCACAGGTTACTAGTTTTCTACACTTTTAAAGTGGTTTCGTGACTGCAGCTTAAAGTTTATACTAGACGTTTAAAAAAATCAGCTTCTGTTTATTTTTAGTAAATTGAGCAAGATTTTCATGCTTAAAGGTTGGGTTTGTAATAATCAAATGCACTTCCACCAATTGTAAAACTTAGTTAAAAATTTCTAATAACATTTGATGTGTTTTTGAAGTTTGAATCCTTTAAGAAGTTTAAGATATAGTGTTTGGCTACAAGTTGCTAATATTGTAAACATTTTAAATTGGTTTTATGCTCCAGGATGCAAGGATTATATGAATCCGTCTTTTAAAAACATATTTGAAATTTTTCAAGAAAAATTTACTTTAGGATATTTTCACAATTTTTGCCAAAAACGCCGACTTTGAAACCGACAACCGATTGTGGAACATAATTTAAAATGTATCAGAACTATTTTTGTATTATAAAAACAAATAATAATAACTCGTGTAAATTACACTTTAAAATTTTTATATTTTTATATGTTTCTTCAGTTGTGATATTTTCAAGTACACTAAAACAAAATAAAGACAACACCACTAAAGGTTTAAGATAAAAGGGGGAGAGAAAAGGGAATTAGGAGTGGTGTAAGTGTAAAGTAATAGTATATTATAGACCAAGGTAGAGAAGACATTTTTCTCAGCTGAGCAGAATTAATTCCCGAGATGCGAAGCATCGAGGGAAATAAGTTGCGAGGCTGATAAGTCTTCTCTACCGTGGTTTATATATTATTTTTTCCACTACTAGCACCCTTATTCCTTTTATAATTAATTGATTTTACATTAATAAAAAATAAAATTACAAAATGCAAATATGCACAAAAATAAAGTAGCCTTGCTTGAAAACAAGAGAATAGTTAATTTCAATTGACATTTATGTAAAATATATATTTTATAATAGTGGTTATAAAATGTCCAATTTTGATGATTTGAGTGAAAACTGCACTCCTCCTGAAATCAGGGAAGGTGCAGAAAGTGTTGGTGAACAGTTATTACCAGTAAAATCAAAAGATTTTTACATGAAAGTTTATAATTTTAAATAGGCAATGTGAGTACTAGATAGCAATTGTTTTCATTATTAACCAGTAGTTAATAATGAAATATTAGTGACCACTAGGAAAGAAATTCATCTTCTTGGCTCTAAAACAAAGTAAATAATGATATCGTTTAATGCTAGTAGTGGAAAAAAAATATTGTACAATACTATGTGTATAAATTACAATAATAAAAATATCAAACCAACGTTAACAGAAAAAACAAAAAAATTAAATTAATTAGTTAACAATTCATTTTAATAAGTATTTTAGAGAGGGTGTTGTATGACTTACTGTGAAAACTTTAAGAGCACATTCCTGAAGTCATTTTAAGTAATAAAATGTCTAACAAATATGAGTCCGAAAACGCTTATTTAGGGAGTTATATTTTCCCGAATATGTAACTGTTTATAATCACGCTTTAATTAATATCTCTGCAAAACATTGAGATGTTTGATTTACATTTTGTATAAATATTTCATTATTAATGGCTTACATTTTAACTTCGTTTCCTTAAAATGTTTTATCCAGGTTCGTAGCTCAAAATACGTTAAGAGATACGTCACTTACCCCCCACATATACGCCCCTGGTTAATAGGTTTATACGAAAACAATCAAAAATGTAAATTATCATCAGTACAACATTCATACAAAATTTAAATCAATGATCTAAATTAATTGTGGCGATATTAATTAAAGCGTGATTAGACTATTCTCGGGAGGCTGCAACTCTGTAAGGAAACGTTTCCGGGTCTATGTTTTTTCTAAACATTTTCTACTTAAATGAACCTCAGGAATTGGCTAATTATGTTTGTACAACAAGTATAAATTATCAAAATAAAATTTGTTAAGTACTTGAAGTTTTTTCTTTCCTCTTCTCTGAGTTTTTTTTCTGGTAACTTTTGTTAAATATTTGTATAATTTGTATGAATAATACTGTAAAACATTCTTTACGTCACAGTTTCGTCACTCACCCCCATTGCCCTACAGCTTACAGCTCGTGCTGCCTTCATTTTATTTCAGTGTACTTGAAACTGTCATTGCTGACGAAACATTTAGTAGATACAATATAAAAATTTGTTAGTAAAATGTTGTCGGTTTTTATTATTTATTTTTCTTCTAAATATGTTTAATGTTCTAATTTAATTTATCTACGACTGCTTGGATAAGGACTTATTTATGTTATTGATTTGCGTTAGGTAATGAAGTTCATTATCTGACTAGTGAGACAATGGGTTCATTACCTAACTCAATTTAGTTACTCAAAGAAAACTGGCTGGTTGTCATAGTATTAAACAAATCGAATCTATCTCGTTCCTTTGATTTTATAACAAAAGTATTTTAAAAGTGTCTTGACATTTGCAAATAAATTAATACGAAATGTGAAATATCATTTCAAGCAAAAAAATTCGATTTTTAACAAATTTTGAGCAGTCGCAGATAAAATTTTGTATGTGACACGTGGGATAATGCATTATTATGGCACTCGTTTGATTACACGACTCGGTTAACGACCTCGTCGTGCAACTTTCAAGCTCGTGTTATAACAACGCCTTTATCCCACTAATAACATAAATATGTATGTCAGCAGTTGTTAGTATTGCAAAATTTTTAAGCGTCGCTAAACCACAAGTTGCTAATATTACGGGTTAAGGTTTAAATGGAAAAATTCTATAAAAATAGCATCAGAAGTTCAAGTTAAGAATTTTAATTTTAAAAATTGGAAATTTTGTTTCTTAATGTCCAATTTGAAGTATTCGAGCTGATTATAAAAGTTGATGCGGTCTAGAACGTTTAGGCGCTGCGTTTGGGCGCAAAGGTAATGGACTCGGCGACGTTTGGGCGTAGAGACGTTCCGGCGCGAGCTGTTTTTCGCAATAAATAAAATTGTTTGATTTTGTTTTCTTCTTAAATTAATTAACATTTTAATAGCCATTCAATTGCTTATTATCATTTAACACGAGAATCAGAACTTTTACATAAATAATTAGCAAAATCAACAACCTACCTAAAACAAAATAACTATTTTGTTTCAAAAAAATTTAGAAAGAAGACACGCATTAAATGCCAAATTGAAGCGATCGCACCGGTACATCGCAAAGCGACAACTGTTCAAATTCAAACAGCAAATGAAAATATCCGCTATATTTCAATAGGAACGTTTTTTTAACAAATCAATTGCTTTATTGATCGAATTTATTAATAAAATGGGATAGTTTGCAAATTTGAATTTTTGGTAGAATAAACCACAATAAATTACGCTTGCACCCAAAGGTACCTTCGCCAAAACGTCCCTGCACCCAAACGTTTTTGCGCGCAAACGTTCGTTTACTGTACTTCAGAGGTTGCTAGTATTGTAAAATTTTAAAGCGGCTCAAAACATAAGGTGCTAATTTTATGGTTTAAGGTTTGGGTTATTAGAAGTTCGGTTTACCTTATAAAACTTATAGAATTTTCTAATTAAAAAAAAACAGTTAGATGCTTTTCATTAAATTTCACCCAATTTTTGTGTTTTTGGACGACGAATTATTCGGTACGTGGCCGTGGGCCAACAGGTTGCTAATATTGTAAAATTTTAAAGTGACCGTAAACCACAGGGTGCTAGGATCGAATTTATGTGGAAAATTTGAATATTAAATGTTCGCTTTTTCTTTAGAAAATAAAATTTCTAATGTAAATCTCAGTTTAGGTTTATTTTCGGTAGACTGCGAACAATTTTGGTAACTCAACGTCGACTGTGAAACAATCAAATACACGAGAACTAACTGCAGAACATAATTTAAAGTTTGTATTTCGCCACTTCCATCACTTGGGATGTGGCCGTAGGCCACATGTTGCTAATCTAGTCATAGTTTTAAATGACTATGTCACAGTTAAACAAATATTTTATTTTATTAGTTTTAGCAGAACCTAATTTAAAATGTATGCTTATAATTTATATGCGTTTTTGTAGCTTGAATTCTCTAGAACGAGAGGCCGTATATCACAGCTTGCTAATATGCCAAAATTTTCAAGTAGCTGTAAAACAGAGGTTGCTAGAATCATAACTTAAAGTTTAGGTGGCTAAATTGGATAATAAATGTTCGTTTTTACTTTCCCATACTTTTAGTATGGGAATGTGTGGGGACAATGTTCCATTTTCAGATTTTGACGGAAATAAACGTTGTGTTTTAAAAAATTTGTCTGTGTGTGTGTATGCAACACGAAATCTCAGAAACTACTTGACTGATTTTAATGAAATTTGGTAAAAATTGAAAAATTGTTTTTTTATGAAAAGAAAAGCTTCCGTGGTAGCTTAAGCAGCATAGAAGCATCGATGACAACTTCAGAGTGCGCGAGGTAGATGCGAAAGATGGTGTGCGTAAGAGATAAACATAATATAATCACGTGATAATAGACAGAAGCTTAGGGGGTAGCTGCGTGCACACCACCGTCAGAATTCTACACAGGTAGTTTATGATTGCTGCTAGTTGTCCTTCTTTCAATGAGGGATTGGCCGAGGTGTATATTTAAATACCCTACAACTCAAAACAGTTCTTAGTTGGATGTGCTGTAATTGTTAGATTTCTTCTTCAACCAGCCGTTACCATCCACTGCTGGATATAGGCCTCTTCTAATTTTCTCCATTGCTTTCTGCCCCGAGCGATGTTCATCCAATTCCCTGCAATTCTTTTAATGTCGTCGCTCCATCTGGTTGGCGGCCGGCCTTTACTTCTTTTGTCTTCTCTGCGTCGCCATTCTAACAATCTTTTAGTCCTTTTAGTTGTTAGATTAGATACATAAAATTAAATATTTTGCACAAGTATGGGAAAATACAGACAATACCGAAGCAACATTTAAAAAGGAAAACTCTATTTAGCCCTATTGTTACAGTTGATGTGTTTTTTGTAGCTTGAATTCTTTATAATGGGGCTCCAGGCCACAGGCTGTATTAAAGTGGCCGTAAACCACAGGTTGCTGGGATCGTAGCGTAAAATTCAGGTGGAAAATTTAAAAATTGAAAGTTCATTTTTTCTTAACTAAAACTTAAAAAAGAAATCTTGATTTAGGTAAATTGTGTAAAAAATGTGTAATAAAGTTAGCAAAAACAAAACGAGACGCCTATCAAGTTTCGGTGACAAAAAGAAGAAGTAATCATCTCTGCAAATCGGTGCAAATTTCAAACTTTGTACTTCATGCGGTTGAATCTTATTGATAGCTGACCAAAGTGTGAAATTTTATATTAAGATTGTTTTACTCTTAATTTTTCGAGGTTAAATTCTGTGGTTTTCGGTTTTTGTGGCACACTTCTGCTTCGGTATGTGCAGGAAGCCTAATGCTGGCGTTAGTGTTTTTAATAATACTTCCATTACCGACTTGTGTTGATGTTGACCTCTTCTGTATTTCAGGAAAAAACAACATTTTTAAATTTTTTAATTAACTTCGTCGCTCGGAGTGAAGGCAACTAAATTAAAATTGAAAAAATTGAATTTATGATTAGTAATTTACGTGTTTATAATAAGAATTTTTAAATCTTGATGTTTTTATTAAAATTGCAATTTAAATTAATTTTTAATCTGGATGAAAACAACAGAAAAATTTTTGCTCAAAAACAAAAGTCAGTGGCGTAGCCAGAACGGCTGAAATTTTTGCAGGTTTTGGCTTTAACCATTGATTTCATATGAACTAGATGGGCAAAACCCATATATTAATTTAAATTTTAATTCCAGCAGGTCTGATATGGATGAAAGTCTCTGACATGCCAATCTGTTAATATAAAATCAATGCTATGTTTTTCAGTAATGCCTTCATTTCCTTTTTGCTTAATTGGAGCGCTTAAAAATTTTATGGAATTATCCGACAAATTTTAATTTACTAAATAGCTTGAAACAATTAAAACCGAAACCTATTAGAGCGCTAATTTTCAACACATAATTATCTTCTGTCGCCATTCAGCCCATCCAATACATAGTAATTTTTACTATCACTAAATGTCAGTTTTACTCGAGTGTTTTATAGCGATTTATGATGAATATTTAAAGATACAAGCAAACGTAACAATTTGTCAAATTGCCAGTGAAGAAATTCAATTTCAAACCGCATTTCATCGCGACGTTTAAATGCTTTAAAATAAACGCCATTCTCGTGATATATACGCCTCCTAAACAAAGATAGAGAGAAAAATGCAACAAAGAGGGCATTGTTATAAACATACAAAAAATACTTTACGAGAAACGAGTGTTGAAAACGACAGTAGTTGGGATTTTATAGCTTACTTGTTTTGCACACCATTTATGAATATGCTTAAATCATTAATAATAATTATTATTCAAAAAAAATAAATTTCAAAATTTTCAGGTGAGTTGCGTATCCCGATGGGTGTTGAACCATGAATTCTGATTTACCCTGTATATGGAAAAAAATTCCAAAAAACGAAATTATTTAGAAATCAACGAAATTTTTTTTTATAAATTCCAGGCGAGTTAAGAATGCTTTCGAACGTTGAGTAATTGATTCTGAATTACCCTGTATATGGGTAGAATTCCTAAGAGCGAAATTAATTATAAATACGACTTGTCGACGCACATTTTGACATTGTTATGCTTCATTTAAAACGTGCAAAACGTGTGTGGCGTAGGCATGAAACTCGCGGCATAATTCTTATAATCCTTGTGACATTTAAGGGGCTGTTAATCATTTTCATAGAGTCAAAAGGCGAGTTTATGCGAATATATTCTTCATTGCTCGCTGTAATTATAGAGGTGGTTATGAAGCTCGCTTGGAATGACCGCCAGAGCTAATTTTTTTCGCGTTTTTAAGTTATTTTCGTGTTTTCGTAATCTTAGGGGAGCGTTATCACTTTATTTTGCCGGTTGTTGTGGTCAAGTGACGATTTATATGGAAAGGTGGATGTGGTTTTTCTGACTTTTGATAAAAAAAATTACGTGCGGAGAATAATAGGGATTTTTATCATTTGTCTTGAGATTCCTACGGCACCAATAGGAAATTCTGATAATCAGGCCTGTGTTTTCCCACAAATGCAATTTTTTTTTATTTATAACACGTTTACGTGGGAAGTACGCATGTAATTACAAGGGAGGAACAAAATTGAATTAGGAAGGGGCTAAAATCGTAAACGTGCAAAACCCCACCCAGGATATTAAAAAATTTTATTATTGTAGTTCTGCTGCTATGGCTTATCACCGACGGCAGAAGGTAAACTACCACATCTAAACAAATATTGTACGCCACTGTATCACACCACGCCTACAAATTCCTTAAATGGTGCTAAAGGATTTCTTACTAATTTATGTACATAAAATTCATATTTTTTTTCTAAGAATTCCTAATCAGCTCATGAATATTAAACTTGCGGATTTTTTTTCGCTTCATCACCTTAACTGGCTAAAAATAAAATTAGATAAAATAAGTGGCTAAAATTGTCTCGCCACATGTCAAACCATCAGCATTATAATTAGCAAATTTGTGGCGAGCCTGCCCAAGGGTAAATTATACGTGTGTCTCTTCCTTTAGGCTTTGTACTACAAAACATTTTGTTTTCTGAAACCGCAATTTTGTACAGCAACCACATGTCTTAAAATTGCGTGCAATTAGTGCATAGTATGTAGTGTGTCTTAACGCGTGCCACTTGTTAAATGTTAAATTGCAGTTCTTTGGATCTATGATTATTTTTGAGGATTTTGATGAACACAAAAGAGGAAAGCAACAAAAAATTAATTACTTCGACGTTGAGGTGTTGAAGAAACCAAAAAAATTAAAAAGATGTAATAAAAATCCAAATAATAATGTTTGTCTATTGAAATGTGAAAACTGCCAGGGGAGTTATAGAGACCAAACGGTTAAAATTATCGTTTTGTAAAAATAAACGAGCAAGTGTAACAAAGTAACGGTTTGTTGCCCTACAACTATTCCTCGCCGCACATCATAAAGGACGTTGCTTGTGTAATTCCCCTTTACAGAAAACATTTATTTTGATGTTATGGTGTTGCAGAAAGCATTGCAAGGTGTTTTAAAAATTTTTAAAAAAGTATGTTTGCTTGGGTGTTGAATGAGTAAAAATATGTAACTAATAGGAACGGTGTCTTATACCAAATTTGATCGGAAATAGCACTGGTCCTGTGTCTGAACCTTGAGGAGCCCCATACGTTATTTTTTCTTATCAAATTAATTAAATTCTTTTACACTCCCGTAAAAAGAGCTGTTTACTGATGTAACACCAAAGCTCGCTCTTGCAACTATTAGACAAGATATTACGTAATGTTAAATTCGATTGGACATAGCACTGTCTTTTGTCTGAAGCTTGAGGTATTTTGTTTTTATAAAGTTATTAACTTGGGTGGCAACAAAATTGCCTAAAAGTTGAGATATTTTATCTTATAAAATTAAATTTTTTACATTTCTTTACGAAAAGCGGTTTACTTACACTTCCTGTGTCCGAATACCGTAGAGCGCCATATTTAAAACACGTTTTTTAACTGAAATGTAATTTACATTTTTAAACTCTTTTAAAAAAAGATATTTATTTGGATGTTAAACTAATTAAAAAAAATGTAACTAGTAATATCAAATTCGATCCGATATGGCAGTGATTGTATGGCTGAACCCTGAGGAGCCCCATAAGTACATGTATATATTTTTTTTATTCGGCTGTTATATTATTAAATAAAATCGTACACATTCCTTAATAACAGGTATTAACAGGTATGAACTGGAAATAGACCCGGTCTTATTTCTGAACCCTGAGGAGCCCCCACTCATACTTTTATTAGTTAAATGTTTTATTGATAAATTTAAATTTTACATATCTTAATATTAAGTGTTAACTTAAAAGGTGTTAATTAAATAAAAGAAAATGTAATCATTAGCGCATAAGTCGCATCAAACGCAATCGCAAATGGCACCCGTCCTATGTTTGAACCCTGTGTACCTTCATACGTATTATTTTAATCAAATGTTATGCGGTTCAATTTAATTTTCTGAATTTCTTACTGTTAGCTATTATCCTGAATAGTGTTGAGTTAGCAAAATATTGGCAATAATTAGCGTATATGTCAAATCAAACTTAAACGGAAAGAGCACCGGTACTATGTCTAAACATCAATGAGTCCTATAGGTATTTTATCGTATTAAATGTAATTAAATGTACATTGCTTAATAATAGCTGTTAACTTTAAACTTTGAAAGAATTAAAATTGTAGGGATTGGCATACTTTGTATCAAACTGAACTGGAAATAGTACCGGTCCTGTATCTGACCCTTTGAAACCCCATAAATACTTTTTAATCAAATATTATATGGTTTAATTTAATCCTATAGATTTTTAATACTAGGTGCTAGCTTTAAAAGTGTTAAATTAATGAAAAACTTCGTAATTATTAGCGCATAAGTCGCATTAGACAAATTGCAAATAGCATCGGTCCAATGTCTGAACCCTGTGTAGCTCCATATATATTTTGTTAATCAAATGTTATGTGGTAAATTTAATATTTTGAATATCTTAAGGTAAACTATTAACCTGAATGGTGTTAAATTAGCAAAATATCGATCAAAAAGTTAAATCAAACTTAATCGGAAATAGCACCGGTTCTATGTCTGAACCTCGTGGAGCACCATTTATTTTTTTTAATGAAATGTATGATTAAATTAAATGTTCCACATTTGTTAATGATTGTTGTTAACTTTGGGTGTTAAATTAGGAAAAATTTTGTAATCATTTGCTTGTTATGTGCTATCAAATTCAATAGTAAATATGGCTGTACCCTGTAGAGCCCCATAGGTATTTATATGATTAAATTAAATGTTTTACATTCTTTAATAGTCATTTTGAACTTTAACGGTTTTAAATTAGTATAATTTTTGTAATCATTAGCGTATATGTGGTATTAAACTGAAACGTAAATATCACCGGTTCTACGGCTAAACCCTGGGGAGCCTCATAAGTATTTTGTAAATCAAATGTTATATGATTAAATTAAATCTTCCACATTCCCTAATAACAGCTGTTAACTTTAAGGGTGTTAAATGTATATGTCGTATCAAACTCAAGTATCAACCGGACATAGTACCGGTCCTATATCCGAACCCTTTGGAGCCCCATTGTAAATCTTTCTTATATCAAATGTTATACTAACACTTTCATTGAATGTTAAAGATTGTATTAGCATTCAGTTATCGAAGTGTACAGGGTGTTTCACGGTGACCGCTCATAAAATTTAACATTTGTTTTGGTACGTATATCCAAAACATTGAATACATAATTATTATAATGGCGTGGGTGCTTTCTGTGGACAGTACTGATATTTTTTTTAAACCGTCGGTTTAATTGTTTGGACATCTCTATGAATACATAAGTTATTCTTCGTGAGCGCCTAAGCGGCATTGAAATGTGCTAGGGACGTTAGAGAGACCAAACGGTTAAAATTTTGATTTTCGAAAAAATGTCATTTAATTTGCTTGCATTAAAAAAAAATTACAACTGCTTGTTCGTTACAGGAAAATCATTTTCACTCACCATCACACTGTCAACGAATCCCCCTCAAACAGCTACATACAACAAAGCAATCAAAGTGACCGTAGACGGACCTCGTGAACCAAGATCTAAAACAAGTAAGTACATGTTACAAAAATTTCACGGTTTAATGCAAGATCGCAGAGTATGTTATTAGCTTAAAGGAAAATCTCTTTTGATGAAGAAGATTCCTATGGCATCTGAGCGTTTGACTTATTCGAGAAGCTTTGATTTATTAATTATGCAAAATTAATAGCGAAATTATTAGTATCATTGGTTGTTTGGCGAAGAATTCCTTTACTTTGTGGTGAATTTCTGAGTAATAGGACGGTTCCTAAGACACAGCTTAATTAAGCAACATGAATTAATTAAATTAACTAGTCGAGCCGAGTGAAGCAAAGGGACACCCTCATGCGTAGACGAAATAAACTAGCATTATTTTCTGTTTTAAATGGTTCAATTAGTTTTCAATATTAAATTTAAATAATTAATTTGAGTTGCGGTAAAGTTTTAGTTTGGGACTGAATAAAAATCTTCTTCGTAGGTAAAATGTAGACCTTGATTTGAATGAATGAATAGTAAAATGTGGAGTTATTTTTTACCTGAAAAACATCCAGAGGGACATTATTAGTAAAGAAATCTGAATGATTTCGGACTGATCACAAAGTTTCAAAATCGACCATTATTGTATTTCTAGGAAATAGGAAATATTTACGCGATGACAAAAAAATGCCGCCATCTACACAAATAGCTTACTAATAATGACCGGTTTGTTAAATTTTGTGTACTGTTTTACAGGGTGGTCCAATTTTTGACGACCAAGTTGCTTTTGTAATAACTTTTTAATTTTTTCTTATCGGATTTTTGAATTCGCAAAATATTGACTGTAGGAGTGAAAAGAGGGGGAATACGGAAGGAGGGGGAAAAACAAGAAATTTTTTTTCCAAATTTTCAGTACAATGCAAACAAGATATAATCAACGAAACGAATTCTTGATATAAGTGAAATATTTTTAAAAATTATAAATATATTGCTTGTAAATGCTAGGAAAATTGTTAAAAGGAGAGTGAACGAAAAGGAAGGGGAAAAACAACAAGGCAAGGAGAGGAAGAAACTAGGAAACAATTGTTTTGTCAACATTTGCAGTGCAATGCTAAAAAAGGTAATAAGTTGATTCGTTTTATTAAAACATCTTCTGAAAACTAATAAACAATATTGAGTGTGGATGCTAGGAAAAAAAGATTAAACGGAAAGTGAAGGGAAAGGAGGGGAAAATCAATAAAGGGAGAAGAAAGGAAGAAGGAGGAAATTTTTTTTCGTAATTTGCAGTACAATGCGTAAAAAGTGAAATATTTTTAAAAGTTAATAAAATAGTGACTGTAGATGCTAGCAAAATTAGTAAAACGAGAGTGAAGGAAAAGGAGGAAGGGGAAAGACAAGATCTGAAGAAAGAATAGAAGAAGGAAACAAATTTTATGTCATAAGTTGCAGTATTACGCTAGAAAAATGTATCATGTAATAAATATAATATTAAGTTCACATGAATGAGACATCTGAAAACTAATAAATTATTGATCGCAATAAATGCTAAAAGAGAGTAAGAAAATAGAGACCAAAATGGAAAATTATAAATTTGCAGTAAAATTTAAAAAAAAATTAATAACTTCAATATTTTGTTCCTATCATTGAAATATGTTTTAAAAACTAATAAAATAAATGTGCGATAGATGCTTAAGAAACGAGTGAGGAAAAAGAACGGGCGGGGAAGGGTTGAGGGACCAAAAGAGGGAAGAAGAGGGAGGAAAAAAGAAATTTTTTAAAATATATTTAGAGATCCTTTATTGCGTAAAAATTATAGTTTCTCAGACAGCCATATTTTCTATAACATCGCAGTAATTTTTTAAAAAGGGGACAGCGCCGAAAATGGCAGTTTATCAAAAATTTCTAATTTTCAAAATTTTAAATACGTACTTGCGACCCCTTAAATTTTCAAAATAGTAAGTGAAACAATTAAAATATTGTTAAAAACTAATAAGATATTAACTGTAAATGCTAGAAAAAAATAGTAATTCGGGGGTGAACGAAGAACAACAAGTGAAGGAAGAAGGACAGGAATTTTTGTTTTTTAAAATTTACAGTCAACTGCGAGATAAATGTAATAAGTATAATATTTTGTTCATATCATAGAAATATGCGTTGAAAACTAATAAATTAGTAACTGTGTGATAGAAGCTAGAAAAAAAATAGTGTGTAAGGAGAGTGGAGAAAGTAGAAGGGGATAGGTGGGACGACGAAAATGAGGAAAGAAAAAGATGAGGCTTGCCTGAGGAAAAGAAGTGCAGTAATAATAATATTGTTTTTTAACGCTGTTTTAGAGATCATTTTTTGCGTAGTTCCTCATACAGTCAAAATTATCAGTAATTGCCAAAATTTCAGAAATGTAAACAAAACAATTTTTATTTCAAAATTCATATAAAATACGTAATAAAATTTGAGTTGTTTAAAGATAAAGTAACAACTCTGGTATAAATTTTATTGTTTTAGTTAATATACGAAAATTTAAACAGTTATAATACACGAAGTTATAATTTTCTATTACAATTGCTGCAATTACGCATATATTGGACAAACATATTAAACGCCTCGTTTAATTTTCCAAAAAAAACCATTATTGTTTGTTATAAGTTTACAAGTTAAATTTCGATCCTTAATATTAAAAAATAACAGAAAAAATGCAACCTTATTTTTGTAACAAGGTTATTAAACTTGAGACCCAAAAAAGGATCAGAACTGAAACCGTAACAAGAATTCATCCTGTAAATGCGGCGCAATTCGGGCGACACGCCATATTTTTGTTTGCGTGTCTAAAATTACACCAATTTAAAAAGCATATTTTACTTAGGGGTGTTGGGAAAATAATAAACAGAGCAACTGACTTATTTCCTTTCAACATTGGTACCATTTTCGACGAAATTCGTTACCATTGTCCCCTCAAGCACGAAAGTCCGAATATTAAACTACCCAGAATGCATTGTTCATTGAATTGTTATTACAATTTTTTTGGGAAACATATGTTTAATGAGAGAGACGTACATGAATTTTGTACCACTCTTTATTTTTTTGGTTTGTTTCGTTTCCTGTGCAAGGCGTGCTGCTTTGTGTACACTTTTAAAAGTTTGATTTGAAATTGCTTCTGAATGTAATTTTTTTTAAATATCAGCGAGCATTTATTAGTTTATATTATTAGTTTTTTTTAATGATTTTATAAGCCTGAAAGTGATTTCAATTTTTCTGCCCAGAGGAATGTAATTGCAAATTAAAAATGCAAATAACTTAACGCTTGCGAATCTTATCAAGTAAAGAAAACCAATTTAAAATAATTCAGTTAAAGGTAAAAATCTCAATAAGCAAAAGAGGTTGGAAAAAAGTATACGGTAGCAACGAGCTCGGGTTAGCAAATTAGCTCCGAAACCACTTGGTAATGATACCTTTCGACTGGTTAGTGCTCGGCAAATACGACTCAATGGCTAATAGAATCCCGCTCCTGATTTCTTATAATCATAGACGGCTGCGATCACGAATCGTGAAATCCAATTACGGACGAGTTCACAAATTGTATACACACATACAAAAATTATTATACTAAATGATGGATCGGCATCATTGTAAAACGTGGACCGTATTAGGAATCTTTGACCTTGCTGTTATTTTTTTTTGTTGGACTTTTTTGGATTAGGTCAGTTTAATAACTAAACGAGATGAAGGTTTTAAAATAGCAGAACTTCTTTGAAAATTAGGCGTAAATTTAATAAAAAAATCAAAATAATAAAAAAAATATAGAACAGAAAATAATAATTAAAAATAATTAAATAATAAAATACGTCAAGTTTCTAATTTAATACATTAACATTTTCATTGTGTATATTTGTTAGTGCTTCGTTAGTGCTTGCTAGTGCTTAATTTTTTGAAATAGCGAAGATAATAAAGTTATACCATTAGGTTATACCAATTTAATTATTTTCGTTGATTTCCTAGCCAGCAAAACAAAATTCAAACTTTGAATATTGTTGTATAAGATAGTGCTCAGTTAGTGCTCTTTTGTGTACGTTATTATGGATTTCATAGTTGTACAGTGTATAAATATTTCTTGGCTTACTTTTGCTACGTTTCTAGGACGTAGACATGATTAAATTAGCAAAGTAGTGCAGAATTTTGCGTCAATTTCAGTGGTTAAGGCAACTTTGAGCTATGTATAATCGTGTGATTTCGAAAAAACTGACATTTCAAATATTTCGTTTGTTTTTAAGTAGTTCACTTGTTTGTCGGGAACTTATTTACTGAAGCTAGAAACGTTACAGGTTTATGTGCGGTATTGTTATTAGACCTATGTATTATGTAATTCAACAAGATTCGTGCAGACCAGTGCAACCTGCAATCCGCGGGTCACATGTCGCCCGTAGAGTTAATTGTTGCGGGCTCAAGCTCGAGGTTTTGCAACTAGAATTGAAGAATTAGACCAAACGTATCGGAAAATTTATAATTTCTCCTCAACACTTTTACAATTTACTATTGCATTAGTCCACGTCAAAGCCGAAATTTCGTGCATTTTGTGATTCATGCAGTTATTTGTTGTGCACATTAATGCCATGTGCTTACTCTAAACAGGAAACAGTATATAACCTTTACCGTGGAAACCATTCAGTTAATAATAATATTCAGATGTTTGCTACATTTTCTCATTAATGAAGGCCTGTCTAAAATTTTACGGAGACTTAGCTCATAGTTACAGAAACGTATAGGTACTCAAGAAGTCGCAAGTGTTTGAACGGCTTAACCGATTTAAAATTGGCCGTGAGACTGTTCGTGACAATCCAATAAGAGGAGGTTCAATTGCAACAAGAACTATACCTGCTGTCATTAAACGTGTTGTTGGTCTCTACTATTTCTGGGACAGAAAACGTAAGCGTCTAAAAAATATATAAGAATATAAAAGAACTAGCATGCATCTAGCGTCACGTATTACCCCGCCACCCCGTACAGGCTAAAACCGCCTCGACTATTACGTAGACTCGGCTCTTAGTTACAGAAACGTACACTCAAGAAGTCGCAAATATTTAAACGGGCTAACCGTTTTAAAATTAACTGCGAGACTGTTCGTGACAATCCAATAAGAGGAAGTTCAATTGCGTCAAGAGCTATACCTGCTGTCATTGGACGTGTTGTTTGTCTCTACTATTTTAGTGACAGAAAATGTAATAGTCCAAAACATATATAAGAATATAAAAGAACTAGCACGCATTTAGCGTCAAGTAACACCCCGCCACTCCGTACAGGCTAAAACCGGCTAAAATAGTACGAAGGCTTAGCTTATAGTTACAGTAACGTACGCTCAAGAAGTCGCAAATATTTAAACGGGTTAACCGTTTCAAAATTGGCTGTGAGACTGTTCGTGACAATCCAATAAAAAAAAGTTCAATTGCAACAAGAGCTATACCTGCTGCCATGAAACGTGTTGGTCTGTATTATTTTAGGGACAGAAAATGTAAGCACCCAAAAAATATATAAAAATATAAAAGAACTAGCACGCATCTAGCGTCAAGTAATACCCTGCCACCCTCTACAGGCTAAAACCGGCTCAAATATTACGAAGACTCAGCCCATAGTTACAGAAACGTACACTCAAGAAGTCGCAAACATTTTAACGGACTTATGGCAAGTCAATTTGCTATTTGGCTATTTGGCAAGCGGCAGCTTAAACCCGGGTGCCGCATTTATTTTAAATATAAGGCGCAAATATGTAAAATTTGTCTAGCGCATTTGGACCCTTTTGGCAAATCGATGATGATAAAGTGGCGCAAAAATGTAAAAGCTGTTATCTTAGTAGCAATTTCGCAAATCAAACGATGATCTGGATTCGCCAAATGGCAACTGAATTTGCTATGTGGCGATTTGGCAAGCGGCTGCGTAAATCGGGGGACCGGATTTTTTTTACTGTTAGGCGCAAATGTTTAAAATTAAACTGGCGCATTTGGTACTCTTTTTGCGAATCGAAGGTAAGAAATAGGGGGAAAATTTAAAATTAGACTGTTACTCTTAGTAGCAATTTGGCGAATCAAACGATGATCCGGATTCGCCAAACGGCATCTAAATATGCTATTTGGCGATTTGGCAAGCAGCAGCTTAAATCCGGGTGCCGCATTTATTTTTAATATAAGACGCAACGACAACGACAACGTTTAGGGATTTGTTAGTGCTCCTTAGTGCGCCAATCGCTTTTTTGCTAAAGCTACGCAAGTCGCGTATTTATAATTCATTTTGTAGTGTTTCCTATAACCAGCACGGTAGCTTAGTTGGAAAATGCGTGTAATGCGTCAATATCGGTAGCCTCCAGATCTCACCCAGGCAGGGGTCATATTTTTTAATTTTTTTTAATAAGTAGTTGTATTTTATGGTATTTATGGTGGACTGCTACTGCTTATGCTCCCTGGGATGTTGCATGCGCAGCAAAGTCGATATTTTCTGACTGTAGGGGTACTATCCAGGGCCTTAAATAAAACACTTTGTTATGTTGTAAACAAAAACGCTAACAAGCACTAACGAATGTATTCATTAGCATTATTAGGGCTTTTACCAATTGGCCAACTCCCCTCATCTCGAATAATGATGAAACAAAACAATACATTCATTAACAATTTCCTTAAAAACTAGAAATAACGTAAGCCTCTCTATGCAGGCTAGGGACTCGGTCCGTTGGACCGCGAGCTAGTAGTGTGGAGATTTGAGGTTCGAATCCTCGCGAGGGCACGGGTGTTTGTGTCGTCTTGTGCATGTTAGGTATTGTACATACTTGAGCATTCTGCCGCCGTAACGTGACTGCGTAATGTAACAGGAATTATGAAGTGTGGACGGTGTTACTGTATCATTCGCGTCTGTTCGCAATGGGATGCGCCTGATCATGCATGTTCTAGTGTAAACGGTTTCCCAATTTTTATTCAAATATGAGTTAACGAACAACGAATGAGTTACAAGCAAGCACCACGTTCTTTCGAATGCTCGCGGTGTTAATGCATATTGCATATGTCGCCGGAGCCTCGTAACTGTAACGTTATGTTGTGCCAGAATTGTGTACAAGGCCTTAGATTGGGGAAGCGGAAAATTGTATGATCGCGGAAGTTGGTGCCCCTCGAAGTGTAGGTTTAAAAAAATTGCAGACGCATTAGAACATGAAAAAAAATTAAGCAGATTTCAGATCAGCAGTGGGGGAGGGGGGCGTTTATGACTTGTGATAGTCAAACATAATTTTTTATTTTTTTTAATCAAATTTAAAATAGCAACCTGATTTCTCAAAAAATGCTAATATAAGCAGGTCCGGATTCATTATTATATGAATCCAAACTCATAATTTTGTGATTTTGGTTCACATTCCAAAATTTCTAAATTTTTTAAGAACAATTGTTAATCTGGCATATCAATAATTCTTTCCGAAATAACACACCAATAAATAGTTAAATAACGTACGTATAACGCGTAATTTACTCAAAATATACATTCCCATACTGGAAGTATGGGAAGTAAAAATCCAATGAATGTTTTTTATGAACGAAAAATGAAGTGGGTTGGAGTGGAAGGAAATCTAATTCATAATGGCCATTTCTATAGACGTAAATATTTTTGAAATGCTCGTGTTATCGGGCAGAACAGGAAACTACCTTATCAGCTTCACCAGCTAATTTCCCACAGCATCTTAGTTTAGTTAAGCTGATTACTGGTGTAATAATTAAAAATTAATGTGTTTGTGTTTTCGTTATCTGTTATTATTGTTAAACCTACGAAAATATTATTAATTTGTTTTTAAGTATTTATTAAATTTTTGTACCCAAAATAGGTAAACAATTGTAAAAATTTTCTTTATATTTTATAAGTAAAACGGATAAATTAATTTTTTAATGAATTATTTTTACTGATGATGTTCACAAATTGCAATTCGATCTGCGGTTTTTGGTGTGGAAATATGACAAACAAACTGCCTTTGTATTTATAAAACCTAGTGGGAGTAGATAATAAATGTGGATTTGTTTGAGGACGTATTAATCTGTGAATCGTTAACGTTAAATGCTTTTCAACCGGTAATTACTTCACGTATATGTAAGTAATTAATTAATTCAAATACATATTTACTAGTGTTCGGTTGATACTCCTGCTATCTAAGTTAATTAGTTCCATTAAAGATTGCTTGAATTTTGAAAACTGTTTTTTTTTTAGTTTTTAGTTTCGACAAATTCAACATTATTTTTTATTTACAAAATTAAGCAGTTTCGGCAATATGTCAAAAATTTAAAAAAAATGCCCTGCTTGATCAATTTTTTCCAAAAACCCAAACCAAAAATCTATAAAGTGAACTTTGAGCGATTATGGCTATAGAAATCCGACGGTAGCATCATCAACGGCAAATAGTAATTACTTGGAGAATAATGAGGCAGTAATTGGAGCAATAGCAGATTTGTAAATTGCTAATCTGACGCATTTGTCAGTGATTGGATCTGTATGTGCGTGTGTGCATGCATGTATGTTGTCCGATGCAGTACCTACAGAGAGAGAGTGCATATGTGCATGTGTGCACGGTCGGGATGCGTTTGCTTTGTATACGTCGTGTATTTTGAATTGCGCGATTGTTTTAATGTATGTCCAACAGCTTGTCCCATCAATAATTTATAAATCGCCGCTAATTGAAGCCATTCGTATATATTAGATGAAACGGAATTGCATTGATTTGCTGGGCTTATTTCGTCGATGTTCTGTTCTGTACATTGGAAATTGTTTGTTTATAAATATTACCCGCACTGCACATTCAGTTCAAACCTTGATGCAACATTACTGCGTGTTAAAAAAAAAGCATTCGTGTTAATGAAGATTTGAGAAAAACAAATGTTTTTATGGCGCTATTCCGCAAAAATGCACAGGGTGAGGCAACACCTACGTACCTACACGAGCATTATTATTTACGTTAATTTTCGACATTAAAATTGTTATTAAAAACATCTTGGATAAAAGGCATTAGAACTTTTTTCGGGGTTAATGCGAGGGTTGCATGTTGGGGGCGCTGCGATCGATGTTGGGTATTATATCTTGCAACAGATGGCTCCGTAATCGAGGTATGAGATTTAATACTTAACCTCGATTGCAGTGCCATCTGCCATTGAGTCTAGGCAACAACATTAGATACCTAACATCGATTACAGCACCCCCAACATGCACCTTTTTTGTTACGGAAGGTTTAAGTACTGAAGTCATGTATGGCCCTAATTTAACATTCCTTAATTTAGAGAAATAGTATAAACTCCAAGGGAAGTGCAATGTGTGGCATTCGAACCCTCTCGCCTTTAGGGGAGAAACTTTTAAAAGTTTGAGACACTTACCACTACTTCATCGCCGACATCCTTTGAGATTTTATTACCCACTGCCACAGTCATATAAATTTTTTTATTATATTTTTGTAAGAGCAATGACAGTCATATTGTTTTTATACTACCCTAAACATATATTTTTTTATAGTTCAATACGCATTTGTTTCTCTCTTTTTAGTGATGCCTATATTTTTACATAAAAATTATTAAGAACATTCGCAAAATATTTCTCGTGTTAGCAGGCGATCATGTCCATAAGCTGTTGATTATTTACAAATCGCTTTAGTGCCAATAATAAAAGTGACACGTTTCTTTATCATGTTTATTTACCGTCGGCCTATTTTACACTAAAATGTGTCAGACGCTAGAGGGTAGATCGATACGTTTAGAAATTTAAGCAAACCTCTGTCGGGGGGCAAATCCCCATTTCCTCGACCCAGAGGCAAATGCACAGTACCACTAGGCATGACAACAAAACATTTTTTAATCACCTCAGTAGCGCAGCAACCAAAGAGGGGGGAGCTGCTCCCTACACCTGTGACCGTGGGAACACAGTATATCTTTAGTCCCTCTATTTACATTAGTAATTTTTTTATGAAAAAACTAATAATTGCACTTGCACAAAAATTAAAAATCTAATTAGCAATCGTGACGAGACTTATACAACAAGTTTTTAATATGGTTGTATTAGTTTTAACAGCAGTAGGTATGGGACTAGCTGTCCCCCTCACCGTCCACTCTTTCTAAACCCCGCCCCTCGACCAATGAGCGCGAACCGCGGGAAATTTGAACAAACAGGGTGAACTGTTGTAAAACAGTTGCAAACGACTTAAAACAGATGACCAATTAAAGAGAAACCGGCTAATTTCGACTAGATTCAAATCTCCCGCGCTTCGCTTTCATTGGTTGAGGGGCGGGGCTTACCAAGAGTGGTAACGTGTGACATAGCTATCCACATATCTAATTTCGAAAAAACATAGGACGTTGCAATTCGTGTATTGAGATACAAAAGGAATATTAAAATATTTGAAAGGGTAACAATAAAATTAAAAAATATTTTCCTAATGGTAATTTTATAGGAATCCGTCTTATTAATTTCCGATGAATCCTCATATTTTAGCCTGTGATTTTAAAGGACAAATAATTTAGAAGAAACTTCAATTGTTCAAAATTCTTCAGTTTTCAAACTGGAATTTGGAGAATCAAATATTTTTGTTATAATAATTTTACACGAATCGGTCTTACTAAATTTCCGACGAATCCTTGTATTTTGGTCTCTGATTTTAAAGGACAAACAATTCATTAGAAACTTCTAGTATTAAGGTCAAAAATTCTCTAGTTTACAATATTACGGTATAAATTGTTCACATTTCAAACTCAACTCGGGACATTCAAATATTTTAATATAAACGCATATACTTGGCCAAACATATGGACAATTTGTCAGCCATGTTTATAGAATAACTTTTGTCAAGAGATTTCGAAACTCGAACTTTGAGAGAAAAATTCAAAATTTAGACTAAAATAAGAAGCTTTGTTCACACAATAAATGTTATTGTAACCAGAGATTTACTGAATAATGATTTTGGTTATCGCACGATCTAATATCGAAAGTTCGGCCAATTATTCCGCCACACATACATTCGACCAGGTACCAAATATTAGGCCAGGTACCAAATATTAGGCCAATTATTCGGCTAAATTTTCGGCCAATAATCGCCGAATATTTGGACAGCTATTCGACTAGTATTCCGCTCACTATTCAGGCAGGTACCGAATATTAGGTCAAATATTCGGCCAACTAATTGACCAAACACAGTATATTGGGCCGACTATTCGTACCGATTATTAGCCAAGTTGAGCCAATTATATTGCCAAGTGGCGAATATTTACTAGTAATTATTGCGTTAGTTGCGTTACATAAGCAGATAACGTCCGTCCAATGTACCGTTTTCATTTAGTGACTTGAAAAAATATTTGGCAAACCAAAAACATGGTCAATGCAACTTTGCTTTTATTAGGTTCCGATAAAAATATAGTAAGCTTTGCTTGTGCAACATTTTTTCTTGTAATTGCGTGGCGATCATGTGAACTTGAACTAAGCAGTGTTTTTGAGAAACGTAAGGATAGTGCCAAAAAATCAACAACAATTTTTGTACGATTTTCGTTAAATAATTTTGAATATTTCAAGTTTTTGCGTAGGTGTTGCCTAATTTTTGCTATACTAATGTGTTGGGTGTTGTACTAAAACATGTAACAGATTTTCACGTTAATAACGATGGGGGCAATAATTTTTATAACATTAAAGAAATTATATTTATTTTTTAACTATTAAAAAATTCTTGTGCCCACAAAATATAATATTTTGGAAAATTTTTCTAAAAATGTGCAAGCTTGGAAAAATCCATATTTATTTCATAATCACCAGATGTTTCTAAAACGTTTTCTTCTTTTAGATGAAGAAGTACATGTGCATTCGTGCATACAATACGCAGGCAAAATTGGAAATCGAGGTAAATTCTTTTGAAATTTTTCTCATTAATTATTATTTATTTCATATAAGCTTTATTTTCTTAATCCAAAAAATCCCATTCCCAAATCCACGCCTGTTATTCAGGCGATGCGCTGTTCGTTTTCAGTTTATCCACTACAACAGCACTAAACCATAACTAACTAAAACTGCAAACAGTGCCTGCATTGAACGGAAGCCATCAGACCAGTAGTGCAATGATTTCCTCCCCATGCCATTTCCGTCACCATTAATACTAAATTATTTGTAGAATTTTGCGTTCGCTGATGACCCGACATCTGTTAATGATTTGTCCTAATTAACTCACACCACGACACCTAGTTTTAGCCACACGCGTTTGTCCCACACGTAAATCCCAACTTGCCCTTCTAACTCACATTTGTGGCAAGCGACAAAATCATCCTCCATCAAGGAAATTTTTTGTGGAAAATTTTGCTGATCAAAACTAATACATTATGTTGAATTTTGGAGCTCGTAATGATTATTGCATAGAGTTTGCAATGCGATTTGTTAATACCAATACAATTTTGGAATTCAATATTTCTTCCCTTGCCCTAACGGCGTTAAATAAATTTGGTTTTGTCGAAATTTGGATTTTTCACTAAATTATAATTCTATTTTGATTTCAGCCGGAACTCAATCAATCAGAGCGTTAGGTTTAGGCCAAAGACCATTTTTGGACGCGCCCTTCACATCACACCTAAGAGAGTTAGAATCCCTAAGGCGAAAAGCTCCTCCTTCTTCCCAAGGAAGTGACGCCATTCAAAGTTCCTTCAAGCCTGATCCTCAAGGTGAGCCTTATTGAAAATTGTTGCATAAAAAATTGCTTTTTATGGCCTGAATGAGTCTCGATCATGAATGAACTCGCAGAGAATTCAATATTTTCTTATGCAGGGCTTGATATTCAACAGGTTGTTACGTTTCAATTTATATCTTATTATTTCAATCCGACGGGAAGCGAGCACTGGAACAATATTATAACATCACGGTTTGAACCTGTAATTACTGTAATGTGCTAAGCCGAGTTATTTCAATAAGAGCTACCTGAATGTGATTCTAATGATTTTGATTCTGCTTTAGTTTTTACCTCTGTTCTGTGTGTGTGCAAGATGCTTGTAATTATTTTCCTACCTCTTTTTTGATTGTCAGTTTTAATGCTGATTTTTTTAGATATTTTTGATCTATTTTTTTAAGTTTGCAAGGCCAGGCCCCACACAGCGTTGCCTTTTTTTCCGAGTTTTTGGACCAAATCGAGAACAGAAATTAATGTCTCTATATTTCATTATCCCAAAGTAAAAGGAAGCTGTCATTAGGGATAGTTTTTGTAAAAATTTAATTAAAGTGAAGCATCATTAGGAATATGACATGTGGAACCGCAACGTTGTAATATTCGTTCCCACCTACCGTACCTGCAATTTTACCAAATTGAAAAATAATTTTACAACATTAATGATCTTGCTGAAAAAATTATATATTTCAATTTCATTAATAATAAATGCTGAATTATTAAAAACTTGCATTTGAGTAATGCGGAAGGTTCTTAAGATTTTTCAGGTATTAATTAAATTAAATTTTAATAATTTACAATAATTAATTAATTAAAACTTCTTCTGACATATTGAAATATTCGAAAGTTGCTTTTTGAACTTTACTGAAATCTTAAATATTCTCCAAAATCACACTTTTTCATTTTATAGAAATTTGAAAAAAAATTTCAGCGTGTTCCCAGAGTTTCCTGGAAAATTTTCCATTTTCAAAGTTTTTGACAGGTCTTTATCAATATATTAAAACTAACTTTCAAAAATGATTTGCAAGGAATAATGCAAATTTTTAACGTTATTGCAGAGAACTATGTAGCTTTTTGGACATTCCTTGTAACTATTTTCCAAAATTCTAATAAAATTATAAACTTACTTTCACAGATTTTCATAAAATAAAGTTTTGATTTTCGTGTAAAAAATTTAAGACAAGAAATTCTTAAATTAGGTCGCTTCTCTACACTGAATTTATTTTCACAACCGCCCTGGTGTTGTAATTTCAAACAACATACAAAATATTAACGACACTTTCGCTACGCTCGAAGGAATCATAAAAGATAGAACGAGGCTGAAATTTTAGAAATAAAATTTAATGGAAAATTTTATTAATTCAATTTATTTATTCATTTATCAGTTGCCGGTTGAAATCTTGGAGAGGGCGAGAGAAAGAAACTTCGAAAAAGAAGATGAGAGAGAGACGGGGAGAGCGGGGAGTGAGAGAGAGATAGTGTGAGAGAGGTGAGAGACGAGGAGAGAGGGGAAGAGAGGGTAAAAGGGAGAAAAAGAGGAGGTGAAAGGGGGAGAGAGTGTGAAAGATGGGGAGAGAGAATGGCGGAGAGGGGGGAGTAGGGGGGCTTGGGGCGGGAGAGAGAAAGGAGACAGGAGGGAGGATAAAAAGGTGAAGAGTAGCAAGACTAAGAGCGAAAATCAAGCAAACGCGAAAGAGATAAGGAAGAATAAAAATAGAGGAAAGTGGCGAGAGAAATAGAGAAAAATCAAGAACTTAATTAAGAATAGGTAATGGGAGCATACAATTGTCTGCTGTGCCTCATAGTAGCTACTTTACCACGGGACTTTAACGCCGGGACAGAACAGACAGCGAGGCGAAGCCCTAACTGGACTCATTCTAATGAACCTTTCTGACCTCGACGATTTGAGTCTCTGGTAACTGAAATGTCACTAGATTTGACAGAAAGTTGCCCGATTCAAAATGGTTGAGAGGGTGGCGCGCGTAGCAAATTCTCCAAATCGCTTCGTAAAGCTACTAAAGCACGGACCATACCCCGCACTTAAGTCCCGGCGGCAACCTCTTGGTGTTAAAGTCCCGTAGGTATAGTCCAGGCTTCAAATTACCGGCGGTAAAGTATCGTCGGTAAAGTAAGTACCTGAGACATGATGGCAGGCACTGGAATTTCCAATACACCCTACTATAAAGATTTACAGAATTCAAAATATCCATAAGTTACAAGAGGAATCCGATTTAGGACGTTTAATGCAAAAGAAAGTAAACAGACACTAGTTCCGAAATTTCAAAAATTCACTGAAGGCGTCACACAAATTTGTGTATTTGGGAAAACACCAAATTATACCTGACTTCTATGAGCCTACAGAAGTTTAAAAAAGATTATGTTTTTGTTTAATCCTAACATTTATCACTCCTGCTATTTTTTTTATTAAAATATATTATTTTTAATTAAACTGATAATTTTAATTTAAAAAAATTAAGTAGCCCTAGTTATTTGTATAACTAATAAGGTTTTATCTGCAGAATACACTGTATAAAATAAACAAGTGTTGTTTGCTTAATAACATATTTCTGTAGAAATCGCAGTAGCTTAAAAGTTATATTAGAGTAACATTTCTTTTATGCATCAAAAATTCCATTTTTCACCCTTAACGCTTAAAACATAGAAATTGCTACAGACCACTTTCATGCACTTGCCCCTTCAATTGTTTTGATTTTTTACCGGATTCTGCTTCCAAAATATTATATAAAAAAAAACATTTAAACTCTGGTGTTAGGGATCCGTTTATAGGCATATTTTCGCCAAAATTTCATCAATATCGGATTAGCCGTTTCTGAGTTATAAGGGAACGAACGAACGTTTCGTGTTTTTTTCGGTCTTCTTCTTTTCTTCACACGATTTAAGGAGTTTTCGTTAAAATCTCGAAACAATTTTTACTGTAACTTTTCAAAATAATTGTATGCAACAAGAGAAATTTAAAACCAGGCGGAGTGCAGAGAATTGAGTCAATCTTAAAATACAACACGTTTTATATTAAAAACCATGTTAAACCTTCTGTACTAATAAATATTTATATACGCTTCTAAATTACATTATTATTATTACAAAGCCACCTAAGCTGTCATTTATATCCATTATTACATAAATAATAAATTTAAGCCTTCTGCACACCAGATATCTCTAACACTTGCAAACCGATATAAAATGGACAATCAGGTGTTCATGTAGCAAGTTATTGTGTCGACCATAGTCAACTCGTCAAACTCACGAAAACGTTTTTAAAAAACCCCCACTAACCACCAAAAAATCCATCAAAAAATCACATTGAAAGTGGATTTATAAAAAATCTTTCCAAATAATACATCTGGGAGGCATCAAGATAAAACCTCAACTTTTGCCCCTGATTAACGAGTCGTTCAGGTGTAAAGCTGCTGCAACCGAAATTCAATCCGCAGCCTACTATCCGTTACCGCGTAATGTAAGATATATTTGCCGCTTCAGTAGTTCCCAATCAGTTGCTAGTCCAAACCACAATTTTTACAAACCTCTACTTCATTAGTTGTGAATAGATTTTTGTGTCGAGTGAGTAATACGACAACTTTCGTTTTAAGACAAAAATTACAAAATGCTACTAACTAGTATTTCGATTATGTAATTGTAACTTTCCTTCAATATTGTTATTGTTGTCATCGATACGGTCATTAAATGTAATTGTGTCGCATTTTCTTAACTTAACAATTGTTGGAATTTTGATTACAATTTCGAATAAAAACCAAAAGGTTTTGAAGTTATAAATGTAAATTTTACTTCGATCTAAGGTTTTTTTATGCGGATTCCTGCAAGTAATTCAACAAAACACAAGCACTAAAAATACTGGCACGCAGTACGATACTGAGTGTCCAAGCGTGACGTATAAGATGGATTTTTATTCGTTTTTTTATTTCCATAATTATGTAGTAGTTCTCTATAACAATCAGAATCTCAGCTTTATGGGCTATTTTTATAAGAGCGTACCAGAACGGTGGGAAGGTAACCTAAAATTGTTTTTCAATAACGTCGTGTATACTTTGCTTGGTAATAACAATGCTGCTATTTTATTTAACGTTTTACGAATTTCTCTTTTCTTGGTTCAAATAAACTAACTAAGATCTTACTCCAGATTCACCCTTAAAGCGTGAACAATACGATTTGATACAGTGCGCGAGCAAAACTTTGGAAGTTTATACAAGGGTGTGTTGCTGACACCTTATAATTAGCTTATAATGTAGATATTTTGACACCCCCTCCTCTGTAATGACTTATTAAAGTGTCAGCAGCTCTTAATTAATAATATACTCGATATTAGATGGTGTAACTTTGATTTTACAATTTATTTTTTGTTTATTCGAAAAAAACTGCGTCTCGCCCTAGTGCGCGCCTCATTTTTTTTCTGTATTTATTTATAATCAAACAATGCGAATTCTGGTCCAGATTGAGAAAACTTAAGTGAAAGTTTTATTGGCGATTTAATGGCCGACGATTGTCACTATAAAATAGAACGGTTGTTATGTGCGTTTGTACACGCAGTAATCACCAAAATTAAATGAGAATAAAGTTCTAGGAGGATTTTCAAATTTATCAGAAACAACCAATAAATTTCCAGGGAAGCAAACAATTAAGCTCACAAACGAAATATGTTTGGAAATTTTGTTTCAAGTTGTACGCTGTCTTTTTTTAATTTTGTTTCTTTATTTTAAAATGGTTCTGAACTGGCATCGAATAATTAATACAGATAAATATCGAGTACTATTCGATATATTGAATTATTCGAATAACTATAGAAGTATTCCAATAAGAAGCTTAATATTATTTGAATCGAATTCTTTGAATAAATATCTAATTAATTCAATCGAATTATTTGAGTAAAAGTCGATTTATTCGTATAACTCACAATTTAACAATCGATTTATTCAAATAAGGATGTTTTTTAATAACTACCAAATTCGAATATTACTATAAAGATTTATTCAAATAAGTTTTATTGAGACAAATAGGTATTTATTGGAATAAACTAATTCAAACACGTTTTTATGCAAATTTTTATTCACAAATCAAATAGATTTAATCGAATAACTGGTAATTCTATAATTCGAATTACTTTGTTCGAATAGTTATTTATTCGATAATACGATTTATTTTTATTTTAACGTTGTTCTTCGATATATCGAATTGTTCGAATAAATATTGTATTATTGCAATCGAATTATTTGAATAAATGTCGAATTATTCGGATAACTTACAGTTTAACAATTTATTTTTCAAATAACGATGTTTTTTATTAACTACCAAATTCGAACGTTAATATTAAGATTTATTCAAATATTTTTTATTCAGCCGAATAAGTATTTATTTGAATGAATTAATTCGAATGCGTTTTTATGCAAATAATTTCTTAATTGTGATTTGAATAAATATATTCGTACAAATGGCGATTCGATAATTCTAATTAACTTTTCAAATAATTATTTATTCTAATCGCATTATTTCAATAAATGTCGAGTTATTTGCATAAAAAAACCCATTTAACAATCGATTTATTCAAACAAGGATGTTTTATACTAACTACTAAATTCGAACATTAATGTTAAGATTTATTCAAACGAATACATTTTTATGCGAATAAATTTTTATTCGTATTTCGAATATTGCGCATAGTTGGTGATTCGATAATTCAAATTAGTTTGTTTGAATAATTATTTGTTTGATAATGTGAATAATTTTAACTTTATTGTTGTTATTCGATATCCATACATATATAAAAGCACAAAGGGTTTTTTTCTCCTCTTCCTCCAGCGGCTACCGCTTCACCAATTTGGACCATTTTTTTTTAAATGAAAGGTCTCTATTCACAGATGGAACATGAAACATTTTTATATTTTTATTCTACGTCGATTTTTTAATAATAATTATTTTAATTTATAATATATATGACGGTCGGCTAGACGCGCGTCACTTGGGGCGCCCTCTACAATAACGTCGCGTGTCATTTTTGGAACTAATGCATCATGTGACTTGACATTTCGCCGGTTCTGTCAACGCTGTCTGTCAGTGCATTGTGTGCTGGGGTAACACTAGTATAGAATTATTCAAATAAATATTGAATTCTTCCAACCGAATTATTTGTATAAAAGTCTAATTATTCGCATAATTAAACACAACAAACTAAATTACTCATGGCAAGAAAATAAGAATAATAACTTATTTTGCTGCAGTGGATTTCAGGGAGGAGAGGGCTGCAATCTTTCTTACCTCCACATTTTATATTGACAATGGTTTTTTATGTTTTTCAAAAATTAAAACTAATTCTGTTACGATGTACGTATACCAGTAATGACTCGCCACTTGTTATAGCGTGCTAAAAATAAAATTTTAGGGTTAGGCTGTTAAATAGTTTTGAAAACATAAAAAATGAGGTAAGGAAAGTCCCAACTGTATGGCTTAATTATAAATTAGGTTGTTTTCAGTCTGCATTTATTCAAGAGTTATTTGTTTTTTACAAAATAGCTAAATGTTTAATATTGTTGTCTAAAAACGGCAAATGTTGTTTTACTTAACACGACTAATTCTTTTTCTTCTTATTTACCGCAACTTCAAATTAACAATAAACAAAACGGGGGAAGCGGTGGTGGGGAGGGGTGTTATATTTCAATATAGACGCGGTCAAAAAATAAGCTTGTCGAATAGCTGATCTGCGCAAGCGCGATTTCCCTATCACTCCCCACCGCCGCCAGCCATAAATTTTTTGTTTTTTCAAAAATTTACGAATTTTAACGTCAAAATTCGTATGAAGATGTTAAATACCAACAAGAACAAGGTTCTATTAAGAAAGAACCACTGGGAAGATTCGTTTAGCAGAACAGTTTATTGGTAAATTGTTCTTTATTTTATAAATTCTAAATATTTTCAGAATTAAAACACTTTATAACAAAAATTTTCTATTCTATCAAAACTTACAACAAATTTTCAGAATACCAGATATTTTCAAAAATTCAAAATTTTCTAAAATCTAGTATTTTTGCAAATTTTAAAATGTTTAAAATTTTCCAAATAGAAAACACTTTTTTCCCCAACTTTAAAAAAAATCCTACATTTCATATTCTTAACAAAATTCTGCTTTAAAAACATGCAGACACGCACACAACAAGCGCGCACATACATGCTCGTCAAACACATACAGATATACAGGGTAGGGTGTATCCAAAATAGCTGCAAATGTTGAAACTAGATTAGCCGCTGCAAGCTGCCAAATTCGGAAACATCTTAGTCTACTGTATCTGTTAAGACATTCAAATTGATTTCCAATTTTTTAAATCCTACCCGCTTCTTGCATAAAAATGTATTAATTTTAATAATTCATAGAGGGCGGCACAGTCAATTCAAGACCTTGATAAAAAAAAACTAACTATAGTCCGTCCCTAGGTCTATCAGTTAACAAAATTCTGTTTTAAAACATGCAAACATATACAGATATACAGGGTGTATCAAAAACAGGTACAAATATTCTTCGAACTAAATTAACCGAAGTAGAATTCAGTGGTAGCGTTAATTTTTCAAAAATCGTTTAATTTAAATTTCAAAATGTTGAAAATTTATAAAACTTTTAATATTTTCAAAAATTTTCATAAAATTGCCAAAAACGAAAAAGTTTCAATATTTTAAAATATTTCAAAATTTCCGAAATATTTTAAAAGCTTAATTTATTTCAATACATGCGAGGAAGGTCCCGTGGCGGTTAACCAGCAGCGCTTTTGTTTTTATTTTGTCAACCACGTACTATGGCTTGGTATTTCCTTATAGCCTAAATATCTCGGTGACATATTCATGCCTAAAAAATATTGAATAACCTGCAAACATTTCACATTTTACCTGATTTAAAAAAAAATTCTTAACATCTAGCGGCTCGATATTTTTTTAAATTATACACTGTGTCCATAAAGTAACCCCCCCCCCTAACTAACTTTTGAACGACTTAATATTTTACTAAAAAATTTGGTGTGCTTTAATGGGAAATTAAATACCATTTTTTAGCTCATAATTAAATAATGTATCTTTAAAAATGGCGGCTGGGCGCCATTTTGAAATTTTTTTTTACATAGAAAGGGGGTCGAGTGGCACCTCATTTGAAAGGTCGTTTAGTTCTGCGTCTGATCCTAGAGTTTCAAAGAAAAATATTTAGCCATAACAAAATGACAAACGTTTGAAGTAAAGAAGTCTATTAAAAAAAACTAAGAATTAAAGCAAAAACAAATGAAATTAAGTGTTCGAAATGTTCACCATTCACTTCTTGGCACATAAAAAGTCGGTTATGACATTCCTGCCTTACATTTTCATAAGTTTCTGGAGTGACATTTCTGTAAAAAACGCATTACAGAAGTTTGCAGAAATATCACTCCAGAATCTTATGAAAATGTAAGGCAGGAATTTCATAACCGACTTTTTATGTGCCAAGAAGTGAATGGTGAACATTTCGAACACTTAATTTCATTTGTTTTTGCTTTAATTCTTAGTTTTTTTTTAATAGACTTCTTTACTTCAAACGTTTGTCATTTTGTTATGGCTAAATATTTTTCTTTGAAACTCTAGGATCAGACGCAGAACTAAAAGACCTTGCAAATGAGGTGCCAGTCGACCCCCCTTTCTATTTAAAAAAAAATTTCAAAATGGCGCCCAGCCGCCATTTTGAATGATACATTATTTAATTATGAGCTAAAAAATGGTATTTAATTTCCCATTAAAGCACACCAATTTTTTTAGTAAAATATTAAGTCGTTCAAAAGTTAGTTAGGGGGGGGGGGTTACTTTATGGACACAGTGTTATAAGCTGATTAAGCTAGATAAGGATAGGTTTATTTTTTCCTAAAAACTTTAATATCTCTGTGACCCACACTGTGAATTTTTGAAGTTTGAGAATAAACGCCTAAATACTCAATAAACTGCAGTTTTTAAAAATTCGCTCTAAAACTTAATTACTTATGAATGACAGGGGAATAAGAATCTGAACTTACTTTTTAGATGCAGTTATTTTTAGGGTAGGGTTCTAATCTTTCCTACCCCCATCCCGCGTATTTTGAATTGACAATTATTTTTTTGTTTTTAAAATTAAAAACTAATACGATGTACGTATACGAGTGATGACTCATCACTTGTCATAGCGCTGCGAGCGGCTAAAAATTAATGTTGTGATCTTATAATAATAATGGTTGGGGTTCGATCGTTACGATATGGAATAGTTTTGAAAACATAAAAAAATGAGATACTATGGGAAGTCCTAACTGCTTCGCTTATTTATTCTTTTCTAATAGAACAGTTATTTATATTTCTAAATTTAATCAAACTTTTAATATTGTTGTAATGTTGTTACTTAACAAAACAAGTTTTTTTTGATATTATTTACCGCAATTTTCAATGAAGTGGTTACAAAGTAAACAAAAAGGGGGAATTTTCTTGTCCAAAATAACGGTTTTTAATTTCAACGACAAGTATTTTTAGAAAATTCCAAACTCTTAAGCACTCTCACTGCACTTTTTATAACAAAATATTTGTCAGTCAATAAATAACACAGTAATGCAAACTATGTTTGGTTTTAAGGGGAATTTTTAATTTTGCAATTAGACGAATTTTATCATCAGCATAGCAGAAAATATTTTAAATTCTAAGAATTTGAAAACTTTACGCTTCCCCCAATTTCCAGATCAAAATTTAAAAATTATTATATGAACCGCAAGATTTTCTGTTTAATTACAACACCTTTACTAAAATTAAACGGAAATATACAATAGTTCACTATAATAAATGCTAATTGGGAATTTCTGGAGGACAAGTTGTTGATTTTAATTGCGGACACGATAAAGATACTCAACACCACTTTAGCAAATGGTTTTGTAGGTGCAAAAAATGTTACCTGCCTAAAAACCAGTAACCTACATATCCTAAAAATATTCGACCTTGTTGATCTCTAGAATTTGTTGCCAATCCATTTGATGTGACTAATTTCTAACAAGATTTCATCTTGGTAATAAGTTACTCAATCAAATTATGATATCAAACGTGAATTTCTCCCAGTATTCGCTTTAATGTTGTTTTAATTGTCGCAAAAAAAAATTGGCGCCGTTTTCAAAAATAGCCGTTCGTTAACATTTACTTGTAATAAATATTCCTGGAAATATTAGGCAGCTCTCGCCTAATTTGTTACGACTGTTCTCGGTAAAAGATCAGCCGTAGCTCGATTTAAATTGTTAATTCTTTCGAGGAAAGGCCGGAATTTGCATAAAACATAAAAATTGTACAGAGTGTTTCCCCGCAGTTTTTCCTCGCTGTTATCGTTGCAAAATCATAAGTAAGGTAAGACACAAAACGGGGTAGACGTTCATTTAGACAACACAACCTCAATTTTGTGGTTTGTTTGCCCGAAGCAAGGCCATTTCCATCGGATTCATGAATGAAGCTGCGGTCTGCGATCTAAATCTATTACAAAGTTTAAAGAAACACGCGCTTTGGATCAGCGTTTTACACCCATAGAAGACCGACCATAATGGATCGTGTAATTAAAGTTATACAAGTTGGCGCACCTGCTTATTCTTTCCGTGATGCTTCAAAAATCATTCGGCACACTCTTTTTGAAGAATTCTGCTGGGAGAAACGAGAGACCGAACAGAAGGAATCAAAACAGGAACAAGAGGAGATTTGCGGGGCAATTGTGTCGGTTTTTTGGGGTAAATTACAGGGTGTCAAGTTAGGGGTCATTTTGCAGTCATTAAGGATAATTAGCTTCCGGTATAGAACACCATTTTGATTTACAAAGTGGAAGAACGCTTTATGCAGTGGCGTAACTTAGTTTTGAAGTCTTAGGAACATTTAAAAAAAAGTTTTTTCAAAAGAAATCGCAGTTTGAAGAAAAGTAAGCTTCATATTATAGTGAAAGCAGAAGACTTTAAAGTTAATAAATTCAAAATAAAACAGCTCGTAACGACAAAGACAGAAAAGCTAAAAATACAACGCAAGACTTGAGATAAAAAAGTTTTTAAATTTCCGAGGTATGTCGTTTGCTTATGGAAATGTATTGTGCACGTGAACAAACTGTTTTACGAGTTTGACGGAAATGCAGGCTTAAAAACTCTTTACAAGGTGTATGAAAAATAGGTACAAATTTTCAACCCAGAGTAGATTACAGTATATATAAATTTAAAAAAAAAATATTTGTTTGTTAAAGCAAACCTTAAAGCTACGAGAAAATAATTATTGAAAATTGGTCTCAAATAGTTTAAGTACTGCTGGATTGAATTGAATTAAAACACAGGTTATCAGTAAAGAAACCAAAACTGAAAAGGAGAGTAAGAAATGTTGATGTACAAAACCTTATCACCTACAAGGTAATTTTTATGTTTTTGCCACATTGGATTTACATTCCAATTTATATGATAACCTTGTTAAGTTTAAAAGCATTTTCTATCGATCTCAGCAGTTCTTAAACAATATATTTAATTTTAAGTTTTAATTAAATCTTATAAAATCTAAATGATTTTCGTGAAATTAATGGGTTCTATTTGGGCTAATTTAGTTTGAATATTTGTACCTATTTTTGAGACGCCCTGTATATCTGTGACCTAACACCCGTATTGTGTGCG
The DNA here is from genome assembly GCA_958336395.1 of Ctenicera cuprea. Lineage (NCBI taxonomy): Eukaryota > Metazoa > Arthropoda > Insecta > Coleoptera > Elateridae > Ctenicera > Ctenicera cuprea. The sequence goes on along the minus strand of OY284489.1, from coordinate 3,836,357 downwards.
TGGCTAAATGTTTTAAAATAGAATTTTGTTACCTGATGAACCTAGGGGCGGACTATAATTTGATTTTTCGTCATGATCTTGATTTCACTGTGGCACCCTCTATGAATTTTTGAAATTAGTACATTTTTATGTAAGAAATGGGTGGGATTTAAAAGTCTGCGATAGAGCTATATGTCTCCAACAGGGACACTAGACTAAGATTTTTCTGAATTCCTCAGCTTAGGGCGGTTAATCTAGTTTGAATATTTGTATTATTCTACTTATTTTGGTTACACCCTAGCTTGTAGCGGCCGCTATAAATTTTTGGTAAATTTACACTTTAACGTAATAAAATACTTAAATAAATATGATTTGCCAAATCGGTATAACACCTGCTACGGCAAGGATCTTGGAGTATACAATGTTATTGTAAGAAGGTGTTTCCGAAATTGCTGATTGTGAACATAAAAATTATTTTCAATTTTTGAAAAAAAATACATAGTTTTCAAAAACACTTTTTAAAGTTACACTTTTTTAAATTTTTTCAAGTGATAAAACTAGAAACGGTGATTCGAGTTTTTTTAAGCACCTAACTTCGTCGTTACGCCCTTTATAAATTTTTGAAGTTCATCAAACCATCTAGCTTCAAAATGGCGGCTGTAACGGATTTTTTGAAAATGTTTTCTTAAACCTCGCTTACTCAAAAATGGTTTGCCAGATTGGTATCTCATTTGCTGCCGCAGTAACTGTAGCGACACACATTGTTATGGAAATCATTCAAAAATTATTTCAAGAAAACAGGTTACAGGATTTTATTTTTAAAATTTTGCCTTGATAATACTAGAAAGGGGCTGCGGTCTGATTTTGCTGTTACGCTCTCTATAAATTTTGGAAATTAATGCAAAAAAGGGGGGTTTATACAAAATTGGTAAAAAAGCTGCCACCACAGGACAGTAGACTAACATTTATTTTTCGGTATCCCTAGCTTCAAAACAGAGGCTTATAAGAATTGTTTAAAAATTTTACCTTTAACGTTTTCTACTTAAAAATTATTAAAAGTAATACATTTTGATCCAAAAAAAAACGTGGAAATTTGAAAATTAATAAAAATGCATTTTCCCTTTATTAACATACCTATGAGAAAAATTCCAACTACATACACTTGTGTTCTTATAGGCGTTCCTAGTCAAAGCTAGTGCAGGAAAGACTCACGCTCTTCCTATATAGTTGATCATATTTAGAAAAATTTTAATCGTACAACGTTGGGCCACGAATGTTACGATAAAATTAAATTAGTTGTCAAAATACAAAAAATAAAAAAAATTTATTATGGTGAGTGTAAAAAAATTCTAAACTTAAATAGTAGGGTTGCTATCAACGAAGGGTATTTTGGGTAAATTTAAATTTTATTTTAAAAACATTCAACCTAAACTTTTTTTGAACGTATAATTTAAAGCAGAGATGATAACGAAACAAATTTAATGCCTAACCTCGAATGCAGAGCCATCTGTTGCCGAACTTAGGTAACATCTTTAAACCAACATCGATTGCAGCGACCCCAACGTACAACACACAGCGAAACAGCAGTAAAAAACGACGAAACTTGTAAAATAGCTGTTGTTAATATAATAATGATAATAGTTCGATAAAGCAGCGATTCTTAAACTGTGGGTTGCGACCCTACGTATTTTTAATTAGAAAACTAAAACCCTGCGAATAATCTATTTTTAATTAAATGCTTCGGACATATTGAAAACTGACCCGTAGAAAAATTTAAAAAAGAAATTAAAAATAATAAAAACGTCCAATAATAGAACGGGTAATAACTCAAAATTTTAATAAATTTAACTCGCTAAAGCTTAGGTATGTAAAATGTTCAGACCTTTTTGCTCCATTGCTCATCATGCTTTGCTAACTTCATTGTATTCCAATAACTTTATTTTATTTTTTAACAAGGGTTAGATTTCATGGGAATTTTATTAAAGGGAGTGATTTTGTAAGATGATATGGGTATTTGAAGAAACCTTAAAATACCAGTTTGCATCTTGATCTAGTTCTTTGGACACTTGGGTGGGTTACCAAGGAAGTCGTTTTATTTTTATTTATTTTAGGAGGGTTCCTTAAGAAAGTCTTGGTTTTTGACAAACATCACCTTATTAATAATTTTAATTTTTTTTTGCGCTTTTGAACTATTTTATGCAGTTAATGGTGACAACTCAACGTAGGTGGGGCTTTTAAGTGTAGGAAAATTGTATGTTATAGTCATAGTTATAGAAATATTAAGATATTTCAGTTAAAATGCAAATTCATTTAAGCAAGTTCTAGAAAATTTGGAATCACAGTTACTCATGGGGAAAATGAGTTTTGTTCTTAATGTCATGGCCAACAGCGTTAAGAAATCAGGTGGTGTTATGTAAACATTTAAGGGATTCACGGACTTCCCATACATTTAATATCACTTCAGGGTTAACATTTATTTCTGCATAGGTAATTAATTTATAATTAGAACTGATTGGTTTTTGGGAACAGTAAACAACTAAACCATATAATATTATGAAAGGTACAGAAATTTGGTTCGAGAAATATTGCTGTCTTAAAATCGTTACATTTCTTAATTTTTGGGATTTTATTTTACAAAATCATAATTTAATCTTGAAATTATCGATTCACTAAATTTGTTGTAGTATGATTTCCATTTTTTAATTTTGCATTGCTCTAAAACGATTGTGCTTGTAAAAAAATGTAATTTTAGATTTCTAAGAAACCTAAAAAAATTGTTTTTACAAAAATCTGTCTGTACTTATGTAACGCAGCGAAATGCCAGGAACTGCCGACTCGATTTTAATAAATTTAAGATAGAAAATTCATAGAAAAACAAAATAAACGATACATTTCTTATGTATCAAATATAAAATAGATTCAAAATCGGAAAACAATAAAAATACTTCGTATGAACATAGATCCTGGAACGCTTCCTTGCGAAGTTACAGCTTCTAGAAGAGGCAACAGTGATCCCACTTCCGTAGGTTGTAACTCCGTAACAAAGCGTTTCCAGAACATTTTGCAATCTTTTAATGTGTAGAACTAACCCTCAATGTTTGTGGAAACTAGTTAAGCATCTTAAAACAACACTTAGACCTTCATGGCAACTCAATTTTACAAAGACATTGAATTATCTCGAAAACTGTTGGATTTAGCGATTTTCAACAAAAGCACTTTTTCTGTGTATTTTTGTATAACCGCAACTTCAAAAACAGTAAGGATTTAAAATATTTTAGTAGAAAATATTACGTGACTCCCCCATATGAGACACCACTGGTGCAGTTATTTAAACAAAAATCAGTAGGAATTCTAAGATAAGCGAGTAACGTTCATATATGAAATTTCAAAATTTAAGTGCACCTACTGCTAAAGTTATCGACAAAAAAGTGATTAAACTGTTCCATTTTCAGGAGACTGTAACTCCGTAATGAAGCGTTTCCGGACCCCTGTTTATGGAGATTTTTAAAATTATTTTCAGATTTCGAATCTATCCTGAAAGTGCGTCGCACACGTTATGAATCACCCTGTATACAAAAGCCGTTATTGATGAATGTAAAATTTAAAAGTTCTTTTTTTCGAACTCTCTAGCTTCTACACTACAGCCCCTACGATTTTTTTAAATTTTATCACAGTTGGCAGATCGACTTGAATTGTAATATCTTAGTAGCCGTGGAAAAATACAAAGCAATGAAAAAAATCTTTCCGTAGCCGCACAAACTCTCAAATTCAAAATTTTCAAAAAAATCGTTTCAAAATCCGGTGTCACTAATTTCATTTTTGATTTGTCGGCTAGTAGGGCTAAGTGCGGGCTATGATTTGATTTTTTTAAATATCCTAATATTGGTGTGCTCACCCCTATGAATTTTTGAAGTATGAAAATTAAAGCCGTATTATTCAATAATTGAAATTTTGGAAAAACCGCAATCAAGCTTAATAATGTGGTCTTCAGCGACAACAGAACAAGATTGCTAATTCATATAAATCGAGAGATAATGAGATTGGTCCGCCATTAAATAAAGGAGGTGGCACACAAATTTTCAAAATTTGAAATTAAAAAAAATTATATTTTGAAAAGCAGTTACTAGATTTTATTTTTAATTTGTCAGCTGGTAGAACTAAGGGCGGGCTATAATTTGATTTGTTACCAACACCGTAATATCGATGTGTCCCTCTCTATAAATTTTTGAAATTTAAAGCCGTATTATTTAAAAATCAGAAAAACCGCGATCAAGATTAATAATTTGGCCATCAGGGACAACAGAACAAGATTCTAAACTCATCTAAACCAATGAGATTGGTCCGCCAATAAATAAAAGAGGTTACAGTGTTACTTACTCCTAAAAGTTAGCTCTATTCCGAGAAATAAGCCTTGTTCAGATTATATAATGTAATTAGTCATTTTCCACTTTATTATTCTATTTTTTTTTCTCCTAAATTTTGGAGTTTCGATTTGAAATTTTGTATCAAGCTTGTATTTATCAGCAGCTTGCTATAAAAATGTTTTGCAAATCTACCGTCGAGCACATTATTTTAAGTAGTCGCAAGCACAGTATGCGCTGATACAGCTAAAGACGGACTATGATTTGGTTTGTTTCATAAGACCCTATTTTCCCTTTGTGCCGCCCTCTATGATTTTTTTACATTTGAAAATAAAGCCCTTGATTCTTTATAATATGAGGCCTACAGATAATACGCGATCACGCTGAATATTTTGGTCGTCCGGTACAACAGAACACGAATTTAAGCTCATCTAAACGGGAATGAGATTGGTCCGTTAACAAACAAAGGAGGGTAAAGTGTTACCTCTCGTAACATTTAGCTAATCCGAGAAATAAGCTCATATTTAGATTTTAAGATGAAAAATTATTATAAAAATTGATATTTAACACCCGGTGTAGGACAATTATTAGTATATTTGGGGAAAACAAAAATATACAGAGTGACTCGTTAAAAATAATAACTTTAATGAACATAATTGATTTTTAACAACCGGTATATACTACGGCAACTAATCCACGTATATTTGGTGATTACAAAAAACAGTTAAAAATAAGAAAGTTAATGTCATTTCCTGTGAAACCGGAATTGAAAATAGTTGATGTTCAACAACCGGTATAGTCTAGGCAATTAATCCCAGTATATTTGGGAAAGACAAAAATGTACAGGGTGTCCCCTAAAAATAAGAACGTTAATTTAATTTGCGGTGAAGCCGGAAATGAAAATAATTGGCCATTCACACGGTATATACTAGGGCAATTATTGCAAATATATTTGGGGAACACCAAAATATACAGAATGTCCCAATAAAAATAGGAAAGTTAACATCACTTCTGGTGAAACCGGAAGTGAAAATGATTGGTGATTACCACCCGGTATATACTAGGGAAATTGTTTCCAGTGTGTTTGGGGAAGACAAAAGTATACAGGACGCCTCATAAAAAAAGAAGAAAATTAATATCATTTTTGGTGAAAGCGGAAGTAAAAATAATTGGTGATGAACACCGGGTATATGCTTGGGCAATTACTTCTAGTGTTTTTGAGGAAGATTATCGAATCGTTAGTGACGTTAGTGATTGTCAGGTAGAGCGGCCGTAGCTCAGTAGTAAGAGCGCGGGCTCGATCCCCGGCCCGGTCGTTCTCCCTAAGGGCAACGGGAAACCAGCGAGCTGGATTTTCCCCAGGAAAACCTCTCTGGAGAAGAAGTGCATGCACTCTCTGTGGTTCGGAGCCCACGTTAAACTGTAGGCTCCCTATGTCTGTCTGTGCAAATTATCTATCGCCGCGCACCAAACACAGACATAGCCCTAAATAGGGTATGGCACTATAAGAAGAAGTGATTGTCAAGTGTGACATTCTGTCGCTGTTGTTAGTATCCTTAGTAGCTCAGTTGATAGAGCATTAGCCTAGATAGGTATCGGGTTCGATTCCCGATCGAAGAAGATATTTGTGTCAACTTTTCCACTTGTGACCGATAAAGCCACGAAAAAATGCACATTAATATTAATTAATTCTTATTGTCAAACAAAGAGGAACTTGCAGAAAATATGCTAGATCAAACTAAATTACTCACATGGGACAGCAGAACATCTACTCTGAACATATTGTTCAAATGTAGTAATATTAATCTTTTTTCTGCAATTTTGTGGCTGTTGCATGATTTCTGTTGACACTCTCCACAAAAAAAATTTTTTTGGGTTTTATTTTGTGACTTTTTGGTTTCTAAATACACTCGTTGTATAAGCGTTCCGAGTCTAAGAATCACAATTTACCTACATACTTGGACATGTTAGTATATTATTATCTTGCTTTTGATAATGACGTGTAAACACGTTGAAATACGTATACACTAAGGTGTAATTTGAAGCCCGAGGGCAACAAATACATCGAGTGAAAAATGGCGGTCTCTCCCGAGGTGCATATACTATTTTTTCCACGATCGGGAGTAGAAACACTTAATTTCATAAATAAAGAATTATAATAAATCGGAGCGAAATTACAATACTTAGAAGCTTTTGGGATGTTTCCATGCAACGTACCATGACAACAGACATTTATTGTTTACAAAAATAAATATGAAATGAAATAAAAACTCCCCTAGGGAAATTGTTGTCTTATTTCGTCCCTAGGGAGTAAATGCTTTACTTCTGTCACAATTTTGATGCCATAGCAACCGATTTCTACTTTCGGTCGTGGAAAAAATGTTATTATACGATCATTTTGATCTTAAAAAGTTGTAACTTAACCACAGCTTCACTTCTATATTTGACAAGATAGCAAAATTGCGACTACAGACACATTAAAATTTTTAAACCTCGAGTATACTCGACCTATACATACCATCCATCTAACGGAATTTTTTCTTGTTTAAAACCACAATACAATCATACCCTCTGCACAAACTACAATTTTTTTTACCAAAAAAAAATCTTATTTATAAATTCGATCAGAATCAAATCAATGTTTTTGCACCTCCAAAATATTGACACGTGCTTAATTGGTAGTAGAAAAAAAATTCATTCACAAGTGACCCAGTTATTTGGATCTTGATACCATCAGATACCTAACGGCTGTTTCTTTTCTGTTTTGCGTGACTCATTTGGATTCGTAGCGACAAGTGTGTTACGTACTACACTGACGAGCAAATAATGCATATATAAATATTAATATGAATCATGGTGTGGGTCGTTTCCGAAGAACACTGAAAAAGCTAATAATAATTATGAATTTACTCATTAATTAACACATCATCCGCGTCCACATCTGGAGGGCACGTTTAATCAAAAACGTTGAGTAAACTTCGTCGGAATCCAAAGAGGAAGGAAGTCATGGCGCCCCAGAAACAAAAAAAATATTACTTTGTTAGTCACGCAAAGCTTATCGATAATAATTGTTAATTTACAGTTAAATGTGGCGCCAATTTAATAAAAAAACCTTGAAATTTCAATTATGGTACCGGTTAATTTAACAAACCAGGACCCAACTTCTATTTTGTGTTTCTAAAAAGGTAAAGGCGTATAAAAAATTCATCGTATTGTATCAAGGTGCGTCTTTCTGGGAAGAGTCGGTCGGCTAAATTATATAGATTGTGTTTTTCCGGGTACTCAAAGCAAAAATGTAACTTTGGACAAGTGGCGGTCCCATCATGGGACCCATCTACCTACAGCGAAGATGAATGTTGTATCAGGTGACTAATAACATCACGCCTTATGGCATCTTAAAACCTGATACCTAAACGCTAAATAGAAACATTTTTCTTGTCCAAAACTAGAATAAATTTGTCTTAAATGTCATAATTTAACAAAAGTTTTTAATGTAGGTATGGACTCGTTTCCGCCTTCACCTTGCAAGGTCGCGCCGAGAAAAATGAGTCTTCTACAACTACAAGCTCATTTGTATTCGAAGATTGTTCGGACAGAGGCAAGGAATTATTGGGGGGAGGGGATGATGAAATTGGGTTGAAATTTTGCCGGTTTAAGAATAATTATGACCCATTTTGTTAATTGTTCTTTACGAAACAGCTGGAAATTGCAAAATAAATTCTAGTTTATTCTCAATACTTAACTGTCAGCAAGTTAGTAACATTGTTACTTCCGTTGTAACCACAATTCTGATACTTTAACTCCTAGAGACAAAATAGCCTCTTGGTATAGTCAAAACGTGGTTTATTTGGTAAAACAAAACATTCTTGATTCTGAAATGTCATTTTCGTCTCCGGTATACGCAGTTTATAGAGGAAGGTATTCGCCAAAAAAATGGACTTCGTGATTTTGACGAATAAATGCGTTTAGGGGTTTCAACTTCCAAAATACTTACAAGCTCCCCTAAATTTTAGTAAAATAAAATCAACTTGCCGAAAATTCATTATCAAAAATAGCTCGAATTCAAGATGGCTGCCGTTTCCAAAAATGGCGATATATTTGTATTAGCCATAATGTGAGAAATTTTCTGCAAGATATTCTGTCTAAAATTACTTTTCATATAGAAACTTTAGCAAACCTGAGAAACACGCTCTAAATTTATATTCTCGTATGAAAAATTAGTCGATTAACGCAAAAGCAAAACTTCTTTTATTTTTCATTTACCTATAAACAAGTTATTCTTCGAAATTTTTGAAGTTCAAGTTCAAATTTGTTTTCGAACTCGATGGTCTTATTCTGTGTGTGGGTTACAGTGGGTACACATACATTTTGTTACTATCTTACTGAAACAACAGGCAACTAATAAATGCGAGAAGGAAGGAACAGGCAATTAGCAAGCGCGACGAGGAAGAATGATAATGGGCGACCCAAATGAAAATTCACGTATGCGTGAATTTTTTTTAATGAAATTTAAAAGTAGTTATGGGTATCTTTAATATCGAGGAAATAATGGGCGAGCCAAGTGGGAATACACGTATTCATGAATACATAATTAAAAATTAAAAGAATCCATGGATATTTTTAATGAAGTTAATTTTTTTAATTAAATTTAAAACTATTCATGCATACCTTTGATGAATTTAAAAGTATTCATGAATACGTGAATTTTTTAAATAAATTTAACAGTATTTGTGGATATTTTTATTGGCAAGGATATAATGGGCGACTGAAGTGAGGATTCGCGTATATGGATATTAATTTAAAAGTATCTATGGATACGTGCGTCCATGGATACTTTTAATGAAGTTATTAACTTCAATTAAATTCAAAACTATTCATGGATACCTTTAATGAATTTAAAAGTATCCATTGATACGAGATTTTTTTTAAATAAAATTTAAAACTATTCATGGATATTATGGAAAAGGGAGATAACGGGTAACCCAAGCGAAGATTTATGTATTCCTGGATACTTTTAATGGATTTAAAAGTACCTATGGTTACGTAAATTGTTTAAATGAAATTTAAAAGTATTCATGGTAATTTTTAAAGACAAGCGGATAATAGGCGAGCCAAGTGAAGATACACGTATTCGTGGATACTTTTAAAGAAGTCAAAAGTATTCATGGATACGTGAATTTTTAAATTAAATTTAAAACTATTCATGAATACTTTGAACGAATTTGAAAGTATTCACGGATACGTGATTTTTTAAGTTAAATTTAAAAAATATTCGTGGTAAGTTTTAATGACAAGGGATAATGGACGATCTCAGTGGGGATACAGGTATTCATGGATACTTTTAATAAAGTCAAAAGTATCCATGGATACGTGAGTTTAAATTAAATTAAAAATTTAAATTTCATGAATACTTTTAATGAATTTAAAAGCATCCATGTACGCGTGCATTTTTGAAATTAAATTTAATAGTATTCATGGATATTTTTAATGACGAGGAGATAATCAGCGAGCCATACGGTATGCTGCTAAAATTAGGTTTTACAACTAAAAAAATTAAATGTAATTGATTATATTAACGTTAAAAAGTAAAAATGTTTAAATTTGCAAAATGCCAAAAAACTGATTCTGTCCGTCTATAAAATGGCGTCTGGTTTCAGTTTTTCTGTAGCATCGTGTATCTGGTAAACCTATAGAAAAGCAGTGGATATACTTAGTATATAAAAATGTTTCCTATAATTAAATCCCTAATTCTTTAATTTAAAGTTATAAAAAAAACTATTGTTTTTTAAATTAGTTATAAGACTTTAAATGTAAATTTTCAATATAACCGTTGTTCGTTTTTGCTTTTTTGTGTGTGCTTGCGTGAATAATAGAAGCCAGAAAAACCAAACCAGAATCAAAAGTTTATAATAGCACGAATTTGGGAGGTAATGAGATTGGTCCGCTAACAATAAAAGGAATTTAGCTTTTCAAAAACTAGAAAATGTTAGAAATGGGCTGGGATTAGTAATCTACGGCTGCAATATTTGTGTGTTTACCCATTGCTGAAATATGTTTTGCTGTTTTTTTTTGTTTAAATAATAAAGATATCGAAGCACTCACGAGCAAGTGCTCGTGACGTTGCTCACACATTTATATTAGATTGGTACCAAGCACTACCTACCCACCTATTTATACTTGCAAAGAATTTTTCGGCCCACTCGTTAAATTAAAATGTATAACGCAAGTAGGCCCGTAATAATAATTATATGTTAACTACCTCCGGATTTTCCGTTAACCGAATTGCACGTACGCACTGGCTTTTAATCTCTTCTAAGTAGCCATAGATGAATATTCTCAAGGTCAAATTAGAAGTTAAGTGTAAATTAAGTAAACTGTTGCACCTACATAATCAGACGATGGAAAAAACAACACTTTAGATAAACAATAAACTATGCAGAACCCGTTTCATTCTTGTTTCTTATAAATAAATCCCCCGTTTTGCGTTATTTCCCAAATAAAAGAAAATTCTTAGAAAAACAATGCGAGAGCGGAAACTTTAAACGTCCATTAAAATAATTCCACGTTCTTGGATAAAAGCCTCGATGGGTTATATCATAATATATCAAGATTTCAGAAGGTGAAAGTTGCAAGAAAAGTATACGCACGTTCTCGGAACGAATTTTTGTTAACTTCACGGCATTAGCTCACTTTCTTGTCCGTCGTTATTATTGTTATTATTATTATTATTATTATTATTATTGATGATACGAATAATAAATATTGTGGGGTCATGGCACATTATTAAGAATAAGAACAGAAGGGCTTTCAAAGGCGTGCTTCGTCAATATCAATGACAACCGATTTGTTTTCATATTAAATAATTTACATACAATAACTCATTCGGATCGCCCTGTCTAAGTGTGCTTTGCATGTTAACATCCGAGGGGCAAATCCATATTGCGGTTAGGACATAAATATTTAGGTATAATGAAAATAACTGTTTTTTACTACTACAAAAATACTCTCTCGCTTTATCGTGGGAGTTTGTTAAGCGTGAAGAAAGTCCTGTAAAACTATAAACTTGCTAATAAACTTTAAGTTAATGGAGACTACACACGTGCAAATTTAATTGTGGTTAAGTTTTATAACAATGTTATCGTCGGAGTTATAACTGACTGGATTAATTATTCGAGATGGAAGGAGTTCGTAGTGCCTTAGTGGCTCGTTTGGGGTTGAACCTGGTGGTTATTTTAAAACAGATTTTATTTTCAGCAAACAACGCCGTTTGAACATTATTTATATACAGAATGGATCAAAAATGTGTTTTATCCAATCTATTGTAACAATATTGCAAAAGAACAAAAAATAAATTAAAATGTATGAAAATTCTGCCTTAAAATTTACATAATTCGTACAATTATTTTACGAAACACCCTGTACATTGTTTATTTAAATTTGTCTTATTAACTCAAGTTTAAGCACACAAGAATAAATCATAATCACTCTGTTTATATTTAAACCACAGCATTAAAGAAAATGCTGTCGCTGATGCTGATTTTTGAAAAATTTAAATATTTTTTAAATTTTCAGAACTTTTAAAAGATTGAAAATATTGATAATTAGTGGATAATTTGAAAATTTTGAAAATGTTTTAAACAAATTTTGAGAATTTGGACATTTAAAAAATGTTTTTAACATTTTTGTAAATTTTGATAACTTTGGAAATTGAAAAATTTGATTTTTGAAAAGTTTTAGGGTTCTCGAAAATGCCGAAAATTTTTAGAATAAAAAAATTTCTGAAAATTTTATGTAATCTTGGAAATTTTCAAAAGTTTCAAGATGAAAATTTTTAATTTTTTGAAATTTAGTTTTTGCTAAATTTTAATCCATTCAAAAGGCGCATAAATTACTAATTACCCGCTAATAAAGCTCATTCCTCTAGCTGCTGTAATGTAAATAAATTTATGGCCTGCAAGATCTCCAGATCTTACAACATCGAACCTTACTTTTGTTAAGATATCTGAAAAATATAATACTGGAGAAGCAAGAATTCAAAATAGAATTACCGAAGAGTGTACCGATAGTACCCATCGGTTACCGCAGAATGTTTAAAGTAACATGAAAAGATGGAGCTCATTTCTAGCAGCTGTTTCAGTGTGGAGTTTGCGGTTGCAGTTTGGATAAATCGCAGCTAACGGCTGAGTACACTAACAGTAAAGAAACTTTTAAATTCAGAGCTACAAACACAGTTTGAGTGGAGAATTCCTTAGAATCGTAGTGATGTATCAAAAACTTCAACAAACATACAAACACGTTACTGGTTAGTAACTTAAACGTAACGGAATAAAAGTAACTAAAATACAAAGCTATTCAACCAACAACACTATTCCGCATGCAGAAAGAATAATTTCAGAAAAGGAATTTTAGACATTCTGAACATGTTTAATGTTTATTAAATATGATAATGATTTGACAGCAAAACAGCAGTTTAGTTTGGAAAATTTATTATTACATGGTAATATCAGGAAAATTTCTTGTAATTCTATTTCTTCAACGCTTTTCGTATTAAATTTTTTTGTAAAAGCTATGCAGTTACGTTTACTAATCAACACAAATTAAAAAAAAAAGTTGTAACTGGTAAGGTTTAGAAAGAAAATAAATAACCACAATTTATTATAAAATGAGTCACCCTGTATATATCGTTTTCTTACCATAAAAATAAAATCTATTTTAAAATTGATCACTTCGTAGTCTTACAATTATACGACAATTTTGTAGCTGCACTCAATATTATATACAACATACACGGTGTTGCCTAATTAATGTATCAAAACTGATGCCCAAAAAAGGGTGCAGAATTAATTGTGGAAAAATTATTAAATAACTTTATTATTATTTTTTTCAGATCCTAATGTTTTAAACGGACCCCCATCACACTGTCCGCCCCCTTGGCCAGATTACACAGCACCCTATACCCCCTACAGTCCCCCACAGCCCAGCGGTTACTACGAACCTCACCAGGACCCTAGTCACACAGCCACTCTACATTTACCAACAGGTAGGTAATAAAAATTTCAGAAAAAAAGCTGTAACGTTATACTTTTACATTTTTTACGGTTTAATGACCAATCATAACGTCTACCCAAATATGACACCTAAAACACATTCTCCCGTTCTAATAAAAATTTGATATTACTTACGCATAACGACCACAAGAATTCTGCACTAATGTGTCGCGTAACAGAAAAAAATTAAACCAAAGAATGCGCGCCAAATATTTTGAGGTTATGTATTTGCATGTGATTCTTTGTTGAGGTATATAATAAATTAATAAAACTCCATGAGGTAAATGCATTCCTATTATATTACATTAACAGTGGCGTAACATGTTGGGTGGTTAACATTAAAAGGAACAAAAATTCGTTTTAAATAAAATTAACCGCGATTTTCGCAAATGTGCAGTTTATCAAGGTGTGAAGCTGGGGGTAAAATATTCTTCTTTGATCTCCTAGTGGATACGCCACTGGTTATAGTTCCAGCAATAAAGTAACCTTATAATTGGAGTGTTCCGAAAACGTTTTATTGTAATTGCCGTACCATTATTTCATTTTTGGCATTTAAGTTAGTTGTAACAGTGGCGTAGCAAGAGGGCTAATATTTTATGCAGCATGCTTTTAAAAAATTACGTACCTATTAGGCGATATCATTTTTACCTTCCTCGTTATAGCTAGAGGAAGGTATTGTTGTAGTCAAAATTTCGAACCTTGAGATTTTGACGGATACATGTGTTTTAGGGTCCGAGAATACCGAAATCCGAAGCTTCGCCATTATGCGGGTGTGTGTGTGTGTGTGTGTCTGTATACACTTTACAGTCCATCAGTCTTCACCCAGTAAACCCAATTTAGGCTTAAAATATTGGTAATCACAATGAAATCAAACCGCTCGAAAAATAAGGTTAGATTCGTATTCTACGCATGTCGAATTGCCGATCTTCGCAAGCGCGATCTTACTACCCCCACCCCGGTCATCTCCACCGTCGATTTTTTGTTTTTTTCAAACACGTATGAGTTTTGAGTTCAAAATCGGTATCAAAGTATTACATCACAATGGGAACAACCCCCCTCCCCCATCAAGAAAAAACTCGCAATCATTTTTTTGCTAAATCGATTTTCAATTTTCAGCGGATAAACATTGTTTGTAGTTACAAAATACCAGATATCATAGAACTACTTTAAAAGTCAAGGGGAGGGGAAGGAGTGCTCTACTTCACTACAGAAGCGCTTGAAAAAGAAGCTCAGATTTATATTCTACGCATGTACAATAAGCGATTTTTGCAAGCGCGATCTACCTACCATCTCCAGGTCATCCAAACATCATGAACTAAGGCCTAATTTTTTTTTATAAAATGCATGTACTTTATAGTGCCGAAATAAAATTAAATATTGTTCTTTTTTTTACAGTATTGCCCGAGGTTCCCCACAACGAATACATCACCACCCCCCTGACTTCTCCTTCAGTATTCAGCAATTCCAGAGCGTTAGTACCAACCACTTCTGAATTAGACCCCATGATAAGCGCAAGCCCAAGGTACCCAGACAACAACACCTACTACCCTAACAACTGGGGTTCGAACCCTACCTACTCGAGTAACTACAACTACTACAACACCCCCAACAACAACCAGCAGTCGTACTTGAACTCGGGAACTCCCCGAATGGTGTGGTACCCCCATCTCTACTCCACGGTGAACCAAAATGAAATTCACGTCCACCTTCATGCGAATGAGGACCCATTGGCTATAATGCCCTCTAGGGGTGGTCCCATGGACATTGGGGCGCCTACTGGTAATCCTGATAGTAATCAAATGTCCACTCAAGTGAATCCACAAATTGAAGACGAAGAAAGGGCGCAGGTGCAAGCGGATCCTACAAGTGTTTGGCGACCGTATTAATTTTGTAGATTTTTTTTCTTCTAATTTTGTAAATAGCAAAGGCGAAATAGTTACTAGCCAAGCTTTTTCTTAAAAAAAGATGTATATTTTTTCAGTATTGTCACAAGAGTCAATAAGAACTGATTTTTATTATTTAATAATTAATATTATTTTTAACTATATATATTTTTAAACCTTAAATGATGATAAATAAGTTTTAGTTATTTAGACCAAATATTTAAGATAAACGAAACCAAAAATGTATTTCCTAGACGCCCAAAATATTCTTTAGGTAGACACGGCGGCGTCTCCACTGTCGACGGCAAAATAAACTCAAAAATTTCCAATCAAGTACAGATACATATCAAGCTTTATGTGATTGTATATATTATGTCAAATAGGCATTTTTATGCTTATTTATGTGTAATATTCCTTTATACATAATATTGTACATAAATGTTTAATAAAAGTCAATACATGTTTTTGAATGTCTTAATTTTTTTTGCGGTTGCTTACGCAGGCCCCATCTAGAGCCTCCACCTAGCATACCGTTAATTGAAAAAAAAAAACAGAAACTTAAGTGCTACCACTCCTTCGAATTATTAAATTGTTGCAAAAAGTAAATTCATGAGTGTGGTTTCGACCTGAATGAAGCTCATCAGTGCAACTTTCCTAAATTTAATACCCTCAAGAATAAATTGCAGAAACCTTTAACCCTGATACATCATAAAATCAACAGAGGTCAGCACCTTGTCATTTCTGTAATAAAATTTAGAAATCAATGCGATTTTTTCCAATTTTGCGGCATCTGTCCTAAAACAACAATGAGAAATCAGCACACAGTTGGAGCGAACAAATTCACTTACGTCTAGATAATAACAATAAAACACTTAGTTGTGACCACATGCAACACGTATTTATGATTCATAAAATGTCTACTGAAATTAATTTTATGCGCGCCATTTGTCATCCTCTTTTCTAGAGGATAATGCGCAAGGATTTTCAGCAGCGCCGCGGTACGTGAAGAAAAATAAATCGAACTGCCTACACGTAACAATGCATTAAAATCCGAAGTGGATTGGTCATTTCTCAAATCGTCACGTGACAAAGTGATACGAATACCGCAAAATAAATCAGGGTTTATGCCCTCTTAAACACGGTGCTGAATGCTTAGTCGTAAAATTTTTTAACGCCATTGCGAAGAGAAGAATAATTTAAAATGCGACATGTAAGAACTTTCAACCAACAAAAGTTCATGTTGTTTGTAGATTTATTTGTGTGAAAAAAGCCAAACAGAATATACAGTGCGTCCCATGACAAAATGAGAGAGACAGTAGCTTCATAAGTAATGAAATACTAGAAAAAAGTTGAATGGCTTGAAATGTTCTAAAAAGGTGATGACGATTTGGTGGCACTTCCGGTTTTACAAGAAGTAACATTAATTTTTGTTTTTAACCGTAATTGTGCAAATTTTTCGTTTATTTGGATACACAATTTTCTTCTGATTTCAGACATACCAAGTAGTCTATATTTTGAATAACACATAGTTAATGGTAAAAAATCATTCTGTATAAATATGAACTTTAAACTCAAGAAAAACTCAATTAAAAGTTTATTTAAACTGGCATTTATACTTCCACAATAGTGGCCATTACAACGACTGGTAAAAAGTTTCAAGTAATAAATATTCATATTGTTTGTAGATTATGTGTGGGAAATGCCAAACGAAATATACAGAGTGTCCCATGATACAATGGGGATTTCATAAGTAATAGAAATATAGAATAACTCCCCTAATAAGCGTTAAACGGCAAATAATCTTCTAAAAATGTCATAATATCACGATCTGGTGGCACTTCCGGTTTTACCGGAAGTAACATTAATTTTGGTGTTTTAACCGGAATTTGTTGTTTTACTAGGTAGGATTTTTTTTCCTGATTTCTGACATACCACAGAGTCTATATTTTGAATATCACAATTACTGGTAAAAATCAATCTGTAGGGAAATAATTTTAAAATTAACGTTGAAAAATTGCAACGGTTTATTGTACTGGCGTTTGTTATTCAGCTACAGTTTCTATTGAGAAAAGATGAGTAATTTAAAATGCGTTATATAAGAAGTTTCAGCCAACAAAAATTCATATCTGATGTGTCTCATGAAAAACGGGGGAGATTATAACTTAATAAGTAATGGAAATATAGAAAATCTTCCTGAATATAAGTTAAACAGCATGAAAAGGTCTAAAGAACTAATGATATCACGATCTGGTGGCATTTCCGGTTTCACCGGAAGCAACAGTAATTTTGTTTTTTTTACCAGGAGTTATGTAACATTTACGTTTTATTCGCTGGGAATTTTTTTTTCTGATTTCAGACATACTAAATAGCCCATATTTGGAATAATAGAACTACGTACTGGTAACAAATCAATCTGTAGGAATATAAAATTTCAAATCAAGAAAAACTGGGCATTGTTCAAAAATTTGCTAGGGCTTATTTAAACTGGCATTTGTTATTCCGGTACAGTCGCCATTGAATGAAGAGAAAAATAATTTAAAATGCGACATGTAAGAAATTTAACCCACAGAAATGCATGTTATATGTAGATTTATTTGCGTGAAATGCCAAACGAAATATACAGTGTGTCCCATGAAAAAATGGGCGAGACTATAATTTCATAAGTAATGAAAATATAGAAACACTTCCTAAACGACATGAAAATGACTACAGAAGTGATGATGTCAAGAATTGTGGGCACTTCCGGTTTTGCCAGAAGTAACGTAGTTTTTTGTTTTCAACCGGAATTATGAAAATTGTTTCGTTTTTTTTTGTATAGGAAATTTTCTTGTTTCGTTTCGCTTACTTAAGCAAACTGATCAGCGTTTCTAATTTGCTAAACGGAAATTTCTTGATGTGATGGTGAAATTTTAGTTTACAGAGTTGACAACGCTAGTGGTATGGGTTATCTAAACTGGAATTTTCCGCTGCAGTCAGTTGTCATTAAGCAAACTATGGCAAGGGCTGATTAATTTTGGGGTATGCCAAAAATAGTATAGCACTTTCGAATAAATTCATTCGAATAATTTATTCGAACGAATTTACTTCTTTGCGGAGATTGGCGAATACCGATAACCGATATGTGATATAACAAATGATGTCTCAAACTTTATGAATTTAAGAGGATTATACTTCCAAATATTCAGACAGGTCATCACACATTGCGATATTTTACAGCGATTATCAAAAGGCCGCTGTGCCGTTATCATCATTGATTAGTTTAATGTGTTTTACACAAATGCTTTTGCTTTACCTATCACGTTGACCGTCAACTCGTTTCTAAATTACTAAATTAACTAAATTCATTCGTTTCGTTGAAATAGTTTTGCTGTCCAATAATTCAAATAGTTGGCTACAATCGAATAATTGACGACAATCGAATAATTCGAACAGTTGGCGAAAATTAAAGAATTCGAACAGTTGGCAAAAATCGAAGAATTCGAACAGTTGACAACAATCGAATAATTCGAACGGTGGGCTAAAATCGAACAGTTGGCGACATTCGGAAAATTCGAATAGTTAGCAAAAATATAAGAATTCGAATAGTTGACAAAAATCGAAGAAAGTTGACAATAGCCGAAAATTAATTTGAATAGTTACCAACAATCGAATAACTCGAGTAGTTGGCAACGATCAAATAGTTCGTATAGTTGACAACAATCGAATAATTTGAACAGCTGACAACAATCGAATAAGTCTAATAGTCGGGAAAAATTGAATATTTCTATAGTTCCTGTCACTAGTTAAAATCAAAGCCCCGAAGAAAACAATATTAAACCTAAGACGTGTTTAATTTCGCAAATGAAGAATATTAAGAAAACCCAACACAAAATCGAACAAATAAATGAAGTTTGCAAAAAGGAGGAGGGTGGAATAAACAAAATAATCCCCCAAAGCTATTTTTTAGGCCAAAATTAATTTTTGTCAAGACACCTGTGAAGTGTCAAATTATTCTGATCAAACTGCCAAAACCACGAGAGTTAACCTCATCATTTGGAAGTTAAGAAAAACTATTTTTTTCTTAAGTTTTGCGCAAAATTGTATTTATTATGATATTTGAACCAGAACCGGAGCCTCATAAAATCCAATTCCAGATCATCGGAATTGTCGCTAGCTCGGAATTCCAAATATGTCGGGGTTATACCGAAAGGTTGCACAAAAGCTTTCCTAACGAATACGAAGAACCCGACATTAGACCTGTGCTTGATGTCGAATGGCATTCATTTTTGATCAAGGTAAGTAATAAAAATTCCTCGGAACACTGATGCATTGAATTGTTCCAATAATTATGGTTTTTTCATTAAGATCAGAAGGAAAATAGGTGGGGAAAAGATATGGGCCCTAAACAAACCCGTTGTTATATTCATGGACGATGAGTATTTGGGCGACGATGTGGATCTATTTAAACTCATCGCGATTAAATATAAACTTTCTATTATAAAAGATTTTGATAAAATTGGAAAAGAAAAATTGTTGCAGCACCTTGGCAAACAAAGCGATTTGGGGGTAAAGTTACAAAGTGGACCTTGATTTTAGCTTTACCCATATTTTAATTTCCAGCGAAATTTTGTTTATTTAACCATTGCAATTGATGATAGGGTCATTGGCACTATGCTTTTTCAAGTAAGACCATTTAAATTTAAAAAAATTATTTATGTTTTTCCCCTAAATCATCTTTTAGCTTTATTCGGATTTGGTTCCATTGATCTCGTATATTTTCCTGAAACGGTGTAGACGTAAACGTGATGGTTACGCTGGTACCCCTCTTCAAAGGTAAGTTTTACTCGAAGGAAACTTACCACCTCTTGTTGAACCATAGCAAAATCAGGGGTGGGATAAATTCATAACAATGTTAATCTTTAATTTATTAAATTGCCACAGAATAGTGATACCAAGCTGGATACAATGTGGAGGATGGAGGTTGAAGCATCGCCATGTCCCATGCGAAAATTACGTGGTTCCACACGACAGAAGGGGAGTGCTATCGATGTGTCACAATGGCAAGCATGCCGACAATTCTACACAGTTTTTTATTACCCTTGATCCCACTCCTTGGATGGATTACAAATACGTAGCCTTCGGGTAAGTATTTTCTTGCTCCTTTATTAATTCGTAAAGCTTCTGGCAACCGTTTTTGAAATATAAAAAAAATCAGATGACTACGTATGGGTCTATAAAATCCCACTCCCTCGATCAGAAGTTAATTTCGAGAAACTTTGCTGGTATCAACCCATACTTGCTCCAATTCATAATTTAACCCTTAGCCAACTCATACAAGGTGAAGAAATACTAAGAATGCTAGAAAAGATACCAACTCACTACGAAGCACCCACAAGAAAAATCGAAATAATTAAAGCTGGCGAGTTTAACTTCTATCCCACTCCTGATCCCAAAGACATGGCTGAATTGGACCGTTACTTGTCGAAAAAAGAGCTTGAGGAGGACATACTCGATCCTAGGGATGTTAAATCGGAATTATTTAGAAGACGGTACAAGAGGGGTTTATACAGTGCTGCAACAGATATGAAGTCGTACATGCCCTTTTTACATCTGCCAGAATATCTCATATATAAGTATTTGATGGCGGAACAATTTAAAGAGAAACAGACTGAAGAAGGTTGGTTGTTAAAATTTTATATTCAAATTAATTACGTGATGTTTTTGTAGGGGAGTACTTTGAAGAAATCAAAGAGACTGTTGATGTGGATCCGCATGGTATAGCCAAAGAATCACATGCTTTTGGTGGTATTAAACAAAGCCCTTTTATTAAAGAAATTAAAAAAGATAGTTAAAGTTTTAAACATAGCAGGAAAATTATAAAAAAACCAAAATCGTGAACAGTCACAAATGAAGCTTATTTTGTATTTTTATTGTTGTTTTTTTCCCAACGCCATACTTTTATTGTGACGTTTTCTGTGAATTTATTTAAATTTGAACTTTAATTAATTAAAAATAAAATAAATTTTGAAACAATTATAAAAATCGCTTTTAAAAACGCTAGTTTATAGAGGTAGAGACGATCTTCAATGTGAAGTTTTCCCTAAGGTTGCAAATTGCTTGCGCTGCCCGCTATGAATTTTGGAAGTTTAAAATGATTTAAAAGAAGATTTGCAAAAACTGACCTCGGGATTTTTTTGAAACAACGATACAGCTAGCGTCGGCCTGTAGTTAGAATTATTCTCCGAAATCGTAATTTTTAGACGCGTATACTATGATATTTTGTAATTTGAAAAGTATATAAAAAATTATTTCTTAAAAACTGACTACACCTTTTTCGTCGAAAGTTTACTAGTTCATAGAGCTAGAAACGTTCTCTAATTTAAAGACCCCTCATGTAATTTCTATGAATTTTTGAATATTGGAACATTTTCAAACTTAACACGCTAACTTACAGAGTTTTCTCCCAAAGCCCTATTTTTTGTGTTTCCCTCTATAAATTTTTGAAGTTTGGAAAATTTTCAAATTTTTAAACAACATTTAACATGATTTGCGAAAACTGGCTAATAACAGAAGACAGAAATAAGCCATAATTTGTAATCTCCTTGCGCTTTCTATACATTTTTGAGTTTGGAAAATTATCATTTTTAAATATTATTTATAAAAGAATGGTTAGCAAAAACTAACGACGATTTTTTTAAAACGTCGTAGCTAATGCAGCTAACGACTACTTCTATTTAGATTATTGCCCAAAACCCTAATTTTGTTGTGACGTCCTCTATGAATTTTGAAATATGAATTTAAAGTTTTCAGAATAAAAAAACTGCTTTTCAAATGACACGATTTTTGTAAATCTGCGTTAGCTTATAGAGCTAAAGACGACCTCTATTTTAGTCCCAAATTCCTTCCATTGCCCTCTAGGAATTTTTGATAATGCTAGATTTAAAAAAATATTTAAAGTAAAATGGTTTTCGAACGATTTTTTTAAACATCCTCTGTGAATGTTTGGAATACGAGGTTATCCAAATACTTAAAAAAAGCACTTTCATAAACTAACTACACGATTTTTGTAAAGCTCCGCTATTTTTCGTTTCCATATTTTACTAAGGCCAATCTCCTTGCGTTGCCCTCCAGGAATTTTTGATGTTTTTGAAAATGTTTGTAGTTGCATAACATATTAGGAAAATAGTTTGCAAGAGTTGAAACATAGCTAGCTTACTTATTCTCCAAGATTATTACTTTTTGTTACGTCCTCTATGAATTTTTGAAATTAGAATTTTAAGTTTCCGCCCTAATTAAAAACAAGTTTTTTAAAACTAGATTACATGACAAGTTGTCCCACTGTTCTTGTGATCATTGCTACTTGCACGTCAAAACTTTGATCGACATTTTTAAGCAAACGGTTGATTTTACGCGTATGAACTAATAGCACCTTATTTTTGTGTTTGTTCATTCTGTTGCAGACACTATAACCTCAAATTTTTATATTTTCTACAGATAAAAAGTCAAGTTTAGTAGGTATCTAATAATAAGCAATTTTGCCAAATTTGAAATTAATATCTTTATATTTGTGAAAATTACAACAAAAAGAGAAAACTAAAAATTGAACTTTAAGGTCCTTTAAACTTCTTACGGGAGGACTTTCTACTGAAATATGTTAGATTTAATTAGTTTTTATTTTAACCTAAGGAACCTATGACCAAACGGTGTTTCATTCTTTTTGAAACACCCTGTATAAATGAACGAATTTTTTGATGTCAATAAACAATTTTTTAACGTCAAAAATGAATTTTAGACGGCAATGATTTTTGCCGTCAATAAGTCAATTTTTAACGTCAAAAAACTATGTATTGACTTAAAAAAATTTGTTTCATTTATAAATAATTAAATGGTTTTTCATTAAATTCTTACATTAATGAAAATGAGTTTCAGACGTCAGAAGCTTATTCAACATCTCAATTATTTTGAAAAATAAATATAGCAAACTAATATTTTTGAAGAGCTCTAAAAATACCCTTTGAAAGATGTCGAAGCCGACTATGATTCCCATTAAAAAAAATTCACGTTTGTGTTGTAACTAAAAAACCATTGCAAATATGGAAAATCTAAATGTGCCAATGTAACGTACACCAAAAAATCTAATTTTCTTCTTCTTCTTCTTCTTTCATATATGGTTGCCCATATAGGTAGGCTATTGCCTGTATTTTTCCTGTATATAATAGGAAACAATCTAATGAAAATCGTAATAGCATTTTTTAATATTTGCAGAAATAAATGAGTCATAGATAACATCTAATAGAAATGTTAACAATTTCACTTTTTGACTGTAACTGAAAAACAAAAAAAGATTTTGTGTTTTTGTTCTTACCACAAAATTCGTCTTAAAAATGGACCAAATAACATGTACACGGTTTTTCCATAACGTACAAAACTATCTGTATAACTACATAGAACTCTAATGTTATTACAGCGTATTGTGTGTTGCGTAACTCGTAGGCGCCACAAAGGGGTTTTAGGCAGAATCTTCTTGAAATTGTTTTCTGTACACATTTATCCTTTTGGTTGTGAGAGGGCATCAACAGCCGCCTAGCAGTTATACGAAAGCTTGGTTGCCTATTCTGCAAAAACACCAGCGCCCCCAAAACAATCAATACTACTAACTCACCTCTCCCTAACCCTGCACGAAACGATTCTAAACCAAACTAACCGCAAACGATAGCCAACTGTGCTAGTCAACATTCGGTAACGCGATAGGCAGTAATCAAACGTGTACCCAGTGCCTTTCCAAGTGAATATTTTTCAAAATGTCCGACGAAGTAACCGAAAACGGCCACCAAAATGGAGATGACGTTCCTGAAATCGAGCTTATAATCAAGGTACGTTTAAAACGTTTTTACCCGACTAGCTGGGGCGTGCCGACCGTTCTCTCATTACAACGTCGAACGAAAAGAAAGTAATAGTAATGGCTTTTGAACTTTGGAAAATGTCATTTAGGGACTAGATCAGGGTTGTTGTATCTCCATTTGGGGTTGGTTTGGGAAAAAAGGGGGGTATTTTTGATTAGGGATAAATTCGCAGTATTTTGGCAGGTAAATGCGACCTTCAAACGTCACGCGTTGGCGGACGTTGAATTTGAAAAATTGTTCGTTTTGTATTTACAGCTTGCTTCGTTGTAACCGCAAATTTTTTAATATTTTTCTAATGCGCTATTTTATACCCTTTTTGTTTGAAATTTTTTAAATGTCATTAGGACGTTAGAAATGTAACGTTAAGAACATTAATCGATCATTTGCAGACTTGCAATGTTTAAAAATGCGTGGTCTAATAAGGTAATAATCCTTCTATGATCCGTTACAAGGCTGATAAGAGTTAGTCTATTTGGCAGAATTATCTTTTAAGGGCATTGTTGAGCCCTCGAACACTGTCATTGTGTATCTTGATCTCAAATTTAACGGTTGAAATATCAGCAAAAAATTGTTTTTTGATAATAAACACTTAAATATAAATAATTCATTGTTTATAATTACAAGATTATGTCATTCAAGTTTTACTTTTGATGCTCATTTGTTGGCTCTGCATGTTTTTCATTTGGTTCGATTTTCACTTATTTTGGTTTGTTTATCATTTTTTTATCCATTGTCAATATTTTTTTCATTTGTCCGTTTTGGTTGATTTTCAATTGTTTTACTTTCTTAGATGTTATTAGCCCGACCTTCATTTGTTTTTTTATTTGTCCGTTTCATTCGATTATTCGCTTTTTTAGGTTTGATAGTACATGTTAATGCAAGATTATTGGTTGTTTCGCAGACGATTTGCATTTGTTTGGTTTCGTCTGGAAGATTAGCATTTATATGGTTTGCTTAATCAATTTTCTCTTGTTTATTCGTTTAATTCGTTTGTCTCGATTTTCACTTTTGCTAGAAATCGTTGTCCCTCATTTCTACCAATTAAAAGTTTTTATGTTGTTCATAAAATAAACAAATTTGCTAATTTAATTGTCCGTAAAATTTTGTCTCTTTTTTTACAATTAATTTGGTTGGTTTTGCTTGATTTGATTCATTTGTTTTGCTTCATTTGTTTATCTTCTTGGGGAATCGTCATTTGTTTGCGTTGTATTTTATTCATTTACCTTGATTTGTCTGTCATAAGACTGTCATTTGTTTTAAAATTAATACTGATTTTGAGTTGAGTCAAAATTTAAAATGGAAATTCGTTTGTTCCAGTTGTATTTAAATACGTGTTCATTGTCTATGCTTTTTTCCCCCGACCCCACCCCAATTGCATACACAACTTACACCTTTGTTTTAAATAAAGTCTTTGTTTGGCCGCATTTTATTTACACTTCACGAACTTCGCTTGTTTTAAAGAAAATCTTCATTGCTAGGCCAAATTTATTTGAAAATCTTCATTTTTTAAAACAAATCTTCAGTAGTTTCAAAGCAAATTTTCAGTTGTTTAAAAGATCTTCATTTGTTCTAAAGCAATTTTTCACTTGTTGGGCCAAATTTGTTTCTCACTTCTCGATCTTCACATGTTTAAATAAAAAATTCATTTGTTGAACGAAAATCTTCATTTGATTTAAAGTAAACTTAGTTTTTGTAGCAAAATTTGAATTTGTGTTGAAGCTATTCTTCAGTTGTTATAATTTTCATTTGTTTTAAAGAAAATCTAGATGCTTGGTCACATTTGATTTGATTTGTTGTATAGTAAATCATTAGTTGTTTTTATTTAAAGCTACTTTTCATTTGTTTTAAAGAAAATCGTTGTTGTTAGGCCAAATTTATTTGTCACTTCTGGATCTTCACTTGCTTTAAAACAAATCTTGATTTCTTAGGCCAAATTTGTTTTTATTTACCGATCTTTACTTGCCATAAAGAAAATTTTCATTGTTTTACAGTAACTTTTTAGTTGTTTAAAAGTAATTTATCTTTTGTGTTAAAGTAAATTTTCATTTGCTGTAAAGTAAATCTTCAGTTGTCAATATTACAATTTACTTTCGGCTTAGACCGCGTCGTCATTTGGGAACTACACCCAGCATAATCAGGTACCTGATTTACCTGATTATGCTGGGTTTAGTTCCCAAATGACAACGCGGTCTAAGCCGAAAGTAAATTGTAATATTGACAGTTCGAGAAACCGCGAAACCCTCAAAGAATATAAATCTTCAGTTGTTTTAAAGCAAATTTGTATTTGCCTTAAAGACATTTTTCATTTGTTTTGTAGACAATTTTCATTTGTTAAAAAGAAAAGCTTCATTTGTTAGGCCAATTTGATTCTTACTTCTCGATCTTCACTTGCTTTAAAGAAAATCTTTATTTGTTTTACAGTAAGTCTTCAGTTCTTTTTAAAGTCATTGCTTGTTTTAAAGAAAATTTTAACTTTGTTTATTGAAGAAAGTTTTCATTTGTTTTAAAGCAAATTTTCAGTTGTTTTGGTAAATTCGATTCTCACTTCTTAATTTTTCTTTAAAATTCATTTAAAGAATAACTTTTATTTGTTTTAAATGAAATTTTATATTTTTGGCTTCATTTGATGGTAAACCTTCATTTGTTAAGGCAATTTGTGTCTCGCTTCTCGTCCTTCGCGTAAGTATTTTACGCTTCTATGAGTTTCATTCATTTTACCGTTAACTATCGTTTGTTTATTTGCCATATAGTACTACATATTTTATTCATACCTTTCGTTTGTTCCAATTATTTTTGTTCAATTTGTACTTTCTCTTCTAATATTTAAAATTAATCGTCTCATGTTTCTAGGATTTCAATTCGATTTTCACGTGTTTGGTATAATTTATTTAATTAAATTTGTTACATTTTTATTTGTTTTGCTTGGTTAATCGTTTGTCACGTGTTTGTAAACCATATCAACTTGATTATTTCTAACAAAAAGCCTATTTTTAAATTTACAAGGCCTACTTAATCATACCGTACGCTTGGTAAAATACGTTTTACATTTAATTTAATATAAACGTCTACATAACAGTTAAATATGTATTGGTGTTGCCATTTAAAAAATAAAAGTTTCGGAGTAGAAGGAAGTCGGAAGTGGCGAGCTTGTGTTAGATTTGTGTGATATGTTGTCAAGTATGACGTAACATGAATTTTTACAAATAGAAATCAGTGACTAAATTTATGGACGTATGCAAAATAAAAGTGCATATTTTATTTTTACGTAATTTCTGAAAGTTTGCATGTTGGATGTGAAGAAGAGTTCACTTCCGGACCAAAATCAATAGGGGATTTCCCTGTGCCTCTCTGTTAAGGAACTGAACCAACCCTTAACATTAAATTTTGAATAAGTTTTTAAAACATTTAAAATTAATTCTACGTACATACACACGTAACAGAAATTAGTAATTGAATCAAAATATCTAAAGGATGATGTAAGACCTCACCAAAGATGGTTTTATTACTACATCATACAGAACTGAGTAAACTCGAGGCTCTCTTTAACGTTTTGTTTGCTCGTTGTAGAATGAATCATAAGCAGACTTGAGTCACTGGAATGGCTTTGATGGCTCGTGATGTCCTATTCTGCATAATGAGATGACGTGTAGAGAATACACAATATGGGAACAAAAAAACGGGAATTTATTGTTTAAAATCGTTCAAACGTAGATACAACTAGTTTCTAAACGGAAAAATGAGCGGTTTTGTTTTGGATTTTAATGTTAATCAAGAAAAGGGGTACCTGATGTACTACAAAGTCCGAACAGATATTTATTTACTTTAGTATAGGGTTATCTCCTAAACCTTAACCTTTATCAACAACATCTGTTTATTATCATTTATATTTATTTTTATCTCCCTTTGGCGTAGGACGCTAGACGACAGTATTGATTTCGTGAAAATTGTCGTATTTTAGATTATATTGATAAAATGCGTGTTACGGACTCAAAGAACGCAAATGACTATTGATGGGCATAATCGAATGACTTTCATAATCGAATAATTTTCGTAATCGATTAATTACCAATCGGATTAGTTTTATAATCGAATTATTCATTCGGATAAAATCACTCGGATTGTTCTATGTTGTAAAGTAGTAAAAACGCTCTCCGGTTGCTCTCGAATGGTCCTATGAAGGAATTCTCGTTCTCATCGTCTTTCCTCGGGCCGCTCGCCAAAATAGCGCAAACCTTCAGCGTTGAATAGTTTTTGAGTTATATTTTTATAAACCGTAAAAGTGGATACGTTTTTCTGTTTTATAAATCTATATTTTTTTAATGAGATCAGAGACAAAATCAAGATCCGATTAATAATAATTATTTTTTTTATTAACAGTAATTAATATGGCATTGTTCTAAATATTAATAAATTTCTTTGCATTTTCATATTTTTTATTATTTATACTTTTTAGGGCAGTGTTAAAATTTTCAAATACGACCCTGCGCTATTCCTAATATCAGTAATATCCGAATGTTTAAGTCAAAACATTCTTATCTCGTTAAGCGAGTCTTTATGCAGTCGCGTACCGGAAATTCGTATATTCGCATGATCAATACCACGACTGGTGGTGTCATCGTATCATGTATTTACATTGGGCATTCGCAATTGGCTAGTGTACGGCGTATCGCTTCAACGCCCGCTTTCGAAATGGCTAAAAAGCGAAAATAAAAAAATAATTCGCAAGATATGTCAAGATATTAATCGAATGAATGGTTCGATTATGTTCATTCGAAACATCCCATCACTATAAAAACAGTTTTTTTTGTAAATGCCTCGTCTCTTTAGCCCCACGAACCACGAATGTGCACCCGCCGTCCGTTCGTTAATTTCCTCATATTTCCAGAACGGATGGTCTGTTTTTGATGAAAATTAGGAGGTGAAAGGAGAGGGTATTTAAAAAATTCACCAGCGAAATAACTCGACAACGTTTATTTTTAGCTATCGCACGTATTAAAATCCACCAGTGATTATTTTCACTAACAAGTTAATTTGATTGGTTGTTGACACGGAAATCATGCACTCTGTGAACAAACTACGATAACAACCACTCGATGCTATGGCTGCGTTTGTTAGCAATAAGGGCGACAAGTTAAAATCAACAGCACTAGAAAAATGCCGATCATTTCCGATACAATTCGTTAGTGTAAAATACATGTGTGATATAGTCATTACATAATACAATAGACACAAGTTTATTTAAAAAAAACGGGGTCACTAGTTGTATTACTTGTGAAAAACAGTTTTGCAGAGCTAAATTTGAGTGTTTTTTCCCTCACCATTTCTTAGCTTGTGATGTTCCCATTACGTCCCTTTCCCCAATTTTTGAAATTACGAATTTTATGTACTTCAGTGTCTTAATCTCGTTCTATTTATTTCTAACTGCAGCTTTATCTTAAAGGGCGGTCTTAGTCCAAGCTATGTACCCGTGATAACTCGCTACTCGTCATATCGTTGTTCACAGCCAAGTAATAGGAGTATTCTTATATATATATCTCAGAGTAACTGTAACTGAATTTGATTTCCATTTGCTTGTTTTTTTTTTATATCTTCAAAACGGGTGATCCGATTTTGACGAAACAATAATTCGCCATCTATATAATAATTCCGAACTGTGTCACCTGTACGGGATAAAAAAGCGGTTACCCCTCTCACGAATTTCTCCGTTGCATTGGTCTGTACTACAGAAACT
The DNA here is from genome assembly GCA_958336395.1 of Ctenicera cuprea. NCBI lineage: Eukaryota > Metazoa > Arthropoda > Insecta > Coleoptera > Elateridae > Ctenicera > Ctenicera cuprea. Next base: position 3,806,474 of record OY284489.1, on the reverse strand, counting down.
CCGCGGGAATCAAATGGTAGTGGCGTAGCCCACGGGTTCTGCTAGATTTTTTCATCGTGCATTTGGCAAAAAGAAAATTGGAAACTTTTTCTCCCAATTCTTTAATATATTAAAAATTAACTACTGTTAGTCAAGTCTACCACTTTTTCTGCTAACCTACTGAATTGAGGATGAACTATTTTATTTTTTAACACTTTTCTCGCTATTCCATTATTGGTAGCTTTATTTAGAAAACTTTCCACAATGTTTTGCCATACCAATGGAAAAGATTACCTTTATGATATTTTAATATGTTAAAAATAAACTAGTTTTGGTCAAATCTACCGCTTTTTTTTGTTAACTACTGCACTAAGGGCGAAACATTTTATTTTTAGCTCTTTTCGTTAATGTTTTATTTTCAAACATTCCTATTATTTTTTCCCATAGTAGTGGATAGCAAACCCTCTTTGAATTCTAATAGGACAACCCATTTTGTACGTCATTATATTAAAAAAAAAGTGTTTTTGGCCAGTTCTATAGTTTTATCGGCTAACCTCTTGCAAGGGAGATGATTTTTTCCGTAAACCTGCAGTATTTGGGGTTGAACCCTTTTTTTAAACACTATTCGTCCCATACTAATGGGGAGGATAACTCTTTTCTATATTATATATTTTATATTAAAACGGAACTGCTTTTGATCACGCGTAGTGGTTGTTCTACCAACTTACTGTAATGGGAATGAATTTTATTAATGTTTTTATTATCCCCTCTCATATCTTATCAATGGGAACCATTATAACATACAAAACCCCCTTACAGCTACGACTGACGGTCGGATAGCGTGCACTTTGCTGCGCCTATGACGCGCCTAGGAACATTACAGGGAGCATAAGCAGTAGCATTTTACCATGAGTTCGATCTGGCAGCTACCGACCCCGCACATGCATTTTCCAACTGAGCTACAGGACTGCTTACAGCAAACGCTAGAATATAAAAAAATAAACACGCGACTTGCTTAGCTTTAACAAAAAAGCCTGTTGGTACAGGCAGAAATATTCCCATTTTTTCTCTAGGGCCTGTTTAATGATATTAAAACCAAGCCATGCTTAGTCCAGTTTCTGCTGCTTCCTTACGTTGGTGACCTTCGAGCCAAAGCAGTTTTACCATTTCACATTTATCATCAGGCTACCTACAAGTCCACACCCACTAATCCAGAGCTAATTGCTGATAATAATATTCTTTCACCGGCGCGCCGTTACGTGTGAGAGCGTTGGGGCATCCAAAACTCGCATGTTATGCCTAAGGTTTGGTCGCTGTTCACCAGACCGCCGCGAGAAATAGAGAATTCATATGCGCGCTGTCACTTTCTAATATGCCATTTCATGATTCATCTGGTTTGCCAAGTTGGGAAATGAACTTTCTTGAACCTAGCCTCGTTTCTGTTGGTGTCGCAGCGACACGACATTCAATACATACGTAAAAAGACCATTGTTATTTTACTCTGGCGCTACATTCAGGCACAAGGGCGAGTTGATGCTCAACATGTGGTGGGGAAATTGACTGTAAAATAGAAGAATATTGTACCATAAGTACCAGTTTGTCAAAATATTGGTACCATACTATACGTAGAGAAATTAAATAGGAGTGCCTACTTCAGGTAGATTCAGTACATCTTGAATGTGTTTGAGGAAAATTTTTAATGTATTTTACATATTTATGAACATCCTTTGCACTACCATCTAAAGATAGTAGTTGCCATAGCAAAATGAACACCTTGTATACCTACCAATGGGACCACCCAGACATGATTGATCTAGATTGCGTATCTTAATCCAATCTTTCCATTAGATCTCTTAAATGTGAAACCATACTCTAAGGAATTTAACTGGAGAAAGTGCGACAACCCCTTAAGCTATGAACACTTTAATTTTGGCGTTGGTGCAAATGTAAATCTTCCCACAAAATATTGAAAGCAGGTGCTTATGTCGTCTTGTCTATTTGCACACCACGTAGCCACTATTCAAGTCTCAACAATGACACGCTTGCCAACCAGCATGTTCTGAAATTTAACCCGAGTGCCCTCAATAATGGCAGGTCGTGAGCGGAATTTTTTGTTTAGCTTTGGTTCAGGATTTTTTTACCACGTTTTTGAATTGTATTAATTTTCATGTTTTAACTATTCGTTGATATTTTTTCCAAAATCCAAACAGTAATACAAAGGGATTCGAATACGACTCGAAGGACCAAATTAGGTGATAAATGTTAATCACGCGCATGCAGGCCGCAGTTCGGCATTTGCACAATGCAAGGTGGGTCTGTGACCCGCATTTAACGTTGTGTACATTCAACGAGTGCGTTAACCTATTTTCAGTAACTGCTTTATTATGTTTAGTACCTGGTTATCATTGCTGGCACATCTGCAATGGTATGGACCGTACAAAAATCTTGTTATTCTTGGTATGATATCACTTGATAATTTATCTGAGCAAAACAAGGAATTTCGTACAATTCCTGAAATGTAAGAAAATATTGTACTTGGGAAAATGATAAGGCGATACCATATCAATCCGTCATAGTTTCAAGAAATAACGAAGAAAATAAAAAGTATGTGATTAATATGGTGTTACGACAGATCTAACAAGTGCTTCTATGTCAATTGTTTTTATGTAGGCTACTTCAGTACTTGAAGTACTTCGATTGCGTTACTAGAGCACGTGGCTTGAATCTAAAATATGTTAGTACAAGTATAAGGACTATCAGTTTCAAAGCACCAATTCTTAGATTACTCGGAACTTGCTTAAATGGGAAAAATCGGTCAAGTATGTAACCTGAATTTTCGCATACTGTTTTTAAATACATAAATATCTGTATTATAACGTTCCAGCCCCAACAGTTACCTTAAGATCAGAATACTTATTACTTTAGGCGCTCGCAACGCTATGGTAAGTACTGAGTCATCGTATATCGCTTATACAAAATACCTATACGAATACGAGCCAAAATTGTGTCCCCATTCTCACAAAATACAAGCAAATAATTGTTTCTTTTTTACATTTTTCTGGAAAAAGATGATTTGTGTAGGAACAATATCAGAGACGAGAAAATGCAGTGCATCCGTTGAGAATGTCCTAAAGGCGTTCAGAGTTGTGACAAAAGGACTACTAATGGACGTCTACAGGATGTTAAATAGATGTCCATGGACATCTCTATGAGGAATGTGCATAGGATGCCCTAGAGAAATCCTTGTGCAATATGGGATGTTTCAAATTTTCAAAATTTTGCTTCTGGTTTCGTTTTTTTTTGTCAAAGCTTATTTTCCCATGACCCAAATTCAGTTTCTTGGGTGCCTCTTACAATTACTGTCGAATCAGAATACTCAGCTTCTATCAACGCCATGACAAGTAGTGAGTCGTCACTCGTACACCCGCTTTAAGAATGCAACTGCAGTTAAAAGTAACTTCCTTTCTTTTCACGATTTTAGCGAAAATGTCAAATTGGGATTGAAAGAACATTTAAAAATCAGAAAACAAAACTAAACAGTGGCGGGAGGGGGAGTCGATTTAAAGCAAGTTGTAGAACGAATTTTATATTCGCAAGTTTTCGATATTAAAAAAAACATCAAAACAAATAGCGAATTTTTGATGTGTCCTCTAACTTATAAATTTCGTCAAAATTGGATCATCTGTTCAAGAAATATGAAGAAATAAGCAAATGAAAATTCTCATACTTCGCGTTTGCCTTAAAAAATTTCCAAGAATTGTATATCGCAACGCCCGGACCTCAACAGTTAGTTACTCTCTGATCAGAATACTCCTAAAACTTAGCTGTGAGAAACGCTATGATAAGTAGTGAGTTAGGTAAAATATCATAAAAGTAATCTTCTCCGTTGGTATGGAAAAACAGTGCGGAAAGATGTGTAAATACACCTACCATTAATGGAATGGCAAGAACAGTGGTAAAAATGAAATAGTTCAGTAGGCTAGCGTAGAAAAAGCGGTAAATTTGACCAAAAGTAGTTTATTTTTAATATATTGAAGTACCACAACTGTCTTGCTCTCCATTGCTGTGGGAAAACATTATGGAAAGGTTTGTACATAAATAAATCTACCATTAATGGAATAGCAGAAAATTGCTAAAAAATAGTTCACCCCGACGCAATAGGTCAGCAAGAAAAACCGTTAGGTTTGACCAAAAGTAGTTTGTCATGTTCTCCATTGGTATGGGAAAATATTATGGAAAGTTTATGCATAAGTCTACCATTAACGGAACAGTGAGAAAAGTGGCAAAGAAAATTGTTCATCCTCAATTTAGTAGGTTAGCAGAAAAAGCGCTGTCGTCTCCTTTGGTATGGAGTTAAATCTACCACGAAAAACGTAGCAAAACCCAAACACCATGGATTAGCAGAAAACAAGATTCGACTATATTAACTCCATCCACACTTCTTTATATTTGTTTTTCTTATTAGCATCCAAAGGCAAACAATTTCCGTTTCGATTACCTCTAATTAAGGTATCACTTTTACACTAACCCATGATTGACATAACAAGAATCAACATAGCGCAAATTATTACTTCATAAATAGTTTTGTTACGAATTTAATTTATTGCTGACATTTTATTTAGTAATTTGAATTTATTAACATTTTTATTAGGTGTACATTAATATATGAATCTATTTGTCTTTCCTGACGTATTTTTGGCAAACCTGTAGCTTCTTATTCAATTTAGAAAAATTTGAAGGTTGGAAAGCAAATTATATGCGACAAGGCACTAATCGCACCTTCATGTTTTTTTGTTTTTCATTTGATATATTCAATTGTTTTTTTGTTTGTTGTAGGTTAAATGGTTCCGTTTTTTTTGTTTATTTAATTGTTTTTGTTTTATTTTGTGAGTGTAGGGTATTCCACCCACTTTCTTTTGTTTGCTTCATTGTTTTTCTCATTCATATTTAAATTCAAGTTCTTTTTTACAATGCTTTTGATTGTGTTTTTCATTTTTTTTTCAATATTTCCTTTGTTTTTCGTTTGTTTTGTACTGTAATTTTGTTCTAAAAAACTGAATTTTGCATCATAAAGCATTTTTGAATTGAGTATTGAAGCGCAAATAATAATTACGAGTCGAGATTAAACGAATTCATGTAAAAGTCCAAAAATTAGCAATTTAGATTCTGGAGTAAATGGAACGTAGAGTGTATTTAAGCATAGAAAGTATCACAAAAGTTAAAACGACTTCCACGCTACATTACTTTTACTGTAGCAGTACCTATATTTATATCCATTTTATTTATCAAAAACATTTCTAATTGCAGTTCATAATTATGCATGCCAATAAATGTGGAATGGATTTCTAAGTCATAAATACGCACTTCAAAGCAAGACGGCCATTAATATTTGTATTTTCTCTTATGTTGCCAATTGGATAATAATTAGTCAAGTTATCTAGATTATTCTATTGAGTTTCGCGATTTTTTTTCTGTCGCCGATGACCTAATCCAGTTTTCCTCTAAAAACCTAGTGCATGTTAACTGTTTATCTACATCCTGTTTAACCCACGTATCTTACGTATTAAGTGTATGTTATTCATTCGTAAGTGATAAAAATAGAAAACCAAGCCGCAACGTACTTAACAACTTTTCCTATCGATGATTCGGCCACGATTTTAATTTAACTTTTGCTTGGAATTTTTCCTTAAATCGTAAACACTTTCCCAGTTTCTTCATTCGGCAAAAACAAGTACTGCCGCATGCCTTGCGCATTTGCTATGTTTGTGGCCGCTTTTACTATAAATAACTGACGGTTACAAAGTGGAAGCGAAATTTATTATCACAGACACTCTGCTTGATTGTCAAATATTTTAATGGCTGCATTAACTAACGGTCGTTTGCTCCTTTTTGTAGTTCACACTTGTCTGGTTTAATTTTTGTTTCATTTGAATACGTTGTTATGGTTTATATACGGCTCAATGGCTAAGGTTATATCGCATAAGTCACACCCCAGAATCTTTTTTAGTTCAAAAAATTCTAAATCTAAAAGTTAAAAAAAACATGCCAGAATTGAACCGGGGACCCATACAGCTTGTTGTTTCACATTAGTTGGTCTTTTTGGCACAGTTTGGCTTTGGAGTTAATTTAGGATTGACATTTGAAATTTTGGGCAAGGTGGCCTTTCGGTCTTTCTAACCGCCCTGCATACTTAATAAGATATTACAGACTAGATAGAAAGTATTCGAGGTTGCTGAACTTTTAACGGCGAAACATTTTCAAATCTAAGCAACTCAATAGAAGAACCATACAAAAATGTTTCTTTTCACGTACACATCAGATGAGCAACGCATAAAGGCCAAGTGCATATGCGTCAGCTGGCATGTGTCTATATTAAAAATAGCTTGTACGTGTAATTGTTGGTTACCTTGACCAAATATTCGCTTTCCCGCGAAGCTACAAACCTCGGTTTACGTTTTGTAGGTGGATGCGCGTACCCGCGAGCCCCGATAAGATACCAATTCCAAATATTTGGAGAACCACCTGCGTCTTTATAAAGATAAGAGATTTTTGTGGGGGCGTTAATAATTTGTCACTAACAGGAAAATTTGGTTACTTTTTCATGTGGGTGGTAATACTTTTAAAAAGCCGCGTAGTAAATTTTTATAAGTGTCGCGCTTTTTAAATAAGATATACAGGCTGACTTAACTTTTTACTTGACTTAGTATAAAAGTGATGGTATAAACTCACCGCTTACTATGTAGCTCAACGGTACATTGAACAAGTTATTTAGCCACCTACGTCATCTAACTTAACACTAACGGATTTGTTTTTGTTGCTATAAGACAATTTGTAGAAAATTTAGGTGTAAATCACGTCTCATATAAGATTACACAGACGTCCGAGTTCATGCTAAGAATGCGTCTTTATTATTGAGTGTAGTATAAGGGGCGGCTACCGGTCAACGGTTTACCGCTAGCCTAATAGGTTGCCAATGATTAACTTTTTTCTAGCTAGCAGAAATATTATACAAACCAATAGATTAAACCACTTATTTGGCCACCTAAGTCACCCGACCCAACTCCCAGATTTTACTTTTGTTTGCTATGATAAACTATTGTGTACATTAAGGAGAAAATCACGGCCCAAATAATATAAAAATATTGAGACCAACGAATTAATGCTAAAGATTATTGAATTTAGCATAGGAGAGGTTACAAAAACTCACCGCTTCACAAGTTAACGGTTTTACCGTAACTTAATAAAACGCGAATGATTAACATTTTTTCGCATAGCAGAAGATAGTTAGAAAACAATAGTTTAGCCATCTACGTCACCTGACTTAACTCCTGCAGATTTTTTGCAGAAAATTTAGGTCAAAATCCTAAGCAAGTGATACAGGCCTACGAGTTCATGCTAAGGACCTTTTTTTAATTGAATTTAGTATAAGAGTGGTGACAAAAACTCAACGCTTCCTAGATTAACAGTTTTACCGCTAGCTTAATAAAGCGCAAATGAATAACTTTTTTTGTAGGTTAAGAGAAGATTGTATAAAAAACATTAGTTTGGCCACTTACGTCATCTGTCTTAACTCCTGCTGCTTTTTGTTTGTTGTAAAAAAATATTGTAGAAAATTACTTTCGTATTAGAGTGGTGTCTATAGTGACAAAAACTCATCGCATCCTACGGTTTTGCCTCTAGGCGCCAATAATTTTCTTAACTCCTAGAGATTTTTGGTTCGTTGCTATAAAAAAAAATATTGTAAAAAACTACATCCTAAATAAGATATATACAGTGCGATGAGTTTGTGCTAAGGATAGTGTTAGCAAAACTTAACTATACAACCTAAGTCAGCTTGGCCATCTAGGTCGTCCGACGCAATGCCTTCAGATTTTTGTCTTGTTAAGATATATAAAATTATTCCTTAAGCTCTTATATTAAGTTCACAGTACAAAAAGGCATATTCCTTGACTCCACTTTGTATAGAGAAAAAAGTAGCCGTAGCTTTAGTATTTAGAATTATTACTTGGCTTTAAATTCAATAGCAAAACGGAAACTGGCGAGTTTAGTACAAGGTATTATCACAACAACCTACTCAGCATAAACTCAATGCAAGTACATCTTCTATTACGCTAAGTAGGAATATGTGTCAGGATTCAGGGACATCGACATGTAAATACTCCATTATGCGGAGTACATTTATCACAGTCACCTCTAGAATTGCAATTGCTTGGAAATTACAGGGGTCACGTTCGCAGCGGTAAAATTTTACCTTTGCGCGAATGACGAGACCATTATTACGCCAAGGTAATCATCATTAAACAGGTTCGACAACCAATTATAATCGTAGGACGTAGTACTACAACATTGACATTGAATATTCATTCGAAAATTAGTAGTTTTCAAAAATTGGCAAAGCATCTCTTAAACTTTCTCATACTTTCTTGAAAACTTCCAACATGTTAAAAAACCTACCCTTCCAGTTTTCGTCGTAAAAAATTACCATGTATAGTAATATTGTGTCTCCTTAGGACAAATTTCATCTCGATTCGCCAATCAGTTTTTGAGTAAAATCTTTAAGCTAAAAATATCACACGGATTTGCTGTCTACCTACTAATTGAAAAATGCATTGATTTATTTTTTTCTGTTATTGATTTGGTTTGACCACAATTGTGTTTATTATAAGATTTGTCAAAATAAATCGTTACTTACCATATGTGTTAAATATCTGTATAGTAAATCCGGATCTGTCTCAACTTTACACGACGACCAACGGGCCCCCACTACTACATCTTTATCCCATGCTACCTCTCATCACGTCTTATTTCCAACCCAAACTCTAAGAGCTGCAGATGCGTGGGGCATAGCTAGTGTAATTTATTTACGTATGGAGACTTAACAGTATCTACCAATACAGAAGCTAGCCAGTGGTGGCACAACCAGTAGGGTACATGCAACAAACAATAAAAAGCTTACTGATCTGTACCCTCAGTAGTAGGTACATATTCTGCTCACCGGGGGCTTTTTAACCCCTCGCTTCAGTGCCGATTCTAACTGGAAACAGAATGGCACCTACTGAAATTAGTAACGCGAAATTCGTGATCTCCTCATTGTAACGGTAACACATCTATGAAGTACGAATAATGTCATCACAAAATTCAAACAATGTTTTGTAACTTACCCTAAAAGTACGATGTGCAAGGAACTACAAAATGACATATTATGAAATAACCTTGCTCAGTCTGAAGTCCAGAACATAAATCGTCACTTAGTACATCAAGCGAGGTGCGACGCTAAAAAAAATTAAAAAAAAAAAGTTGATCAGAACAATTTCCTTTTGCTTTTAAGACGTCTAATTAACTTATAATTAATATAATTATATAATATAGATATCGAACTAACTATTCAAATTTATCATATTTATTACTTATCTCTTTGGCCATTGGAGACGTAAGAAACACGTAAGAAACATAACCCATACAACACTGATTATTAATTACAAAAAAGTTCGTGCATTACCAGGAATTCACTCGCGTTCGTTTTATTTAAATCTACTCAATTTACTCGCCCTTTAAACGTAACTCCTCACCTTTTTTCCACTGTCGCCAGCTCCCTTGATGTGGCACCTACCAATTTATTACGTGTCTTCAATACCCCCCTGATGCAAATCAGTACATGAATCTTATGGTTCAAACCTCTTCCTGCCTTCCCTACCGCAGAAACTGTTTAAATGAAAGAGGATATCGTATAACTACGGTCGCGACCTGACTGAAAAGAAAAAGATAAATGGCTTAGTACACAAAATATTAGTCTAAATATATTATAAAGTTAACTGTCATATCTATTACTTGCTTTTCTTTTACCGGCCGTTTTAGACAAAACATCTCACATACACTACACTGATTATTATCAAAATAACAAAAATAGATACGTTAACAGGCATCCACTCGCGTTCGCGGTATAAAAATTTATTAATATATTATAAATTTAACTATTACATTTATTACTTACGTTTCTCTTACCAGCTATTCCAGACGTAAGAAGTACGACACACACTACACTGATTAGAATCAAACAAAAAAAAGGTACGCTAACGGGCATCCACTCGCGTTCACGGTAGAAAAATTTAAACGTGACTCACCCCGTGTTTTCCAGCGTTGCCAGCTCCCTTGATGTGGAACCTACCTATTTATTACGTGTTTTCAATACCTCCTCGATGCAAATCCATTCCACGAATCTGACGGTCCAAACCAACCTCTTCCTGCCTCCGCTTCTATGTTGTTGCACCAGTAGAAACCAACCTCTTCCTGCCTCCGCTTCTATGTTGTTGCACCAGTAAAAACTGTTATTAAATGGACGGAAATATCGTTTAAATTATTTTTAATTTCAATTTCACTTGATTTACAACGAAGCACGAAAGTATTATTTTAAAGAGGATAGTCACTCAAACTGGGAGGGCAAAGATGCGGTTTAAAATCGCGACACTAAAAAGCAACGCAGTTCACAACACTCCGCGGAGACAACGTATGCTTTCGAGCATCAACCCGATCACGGCCTGAAAATAAAAAAAACGATCATTAATATTCTTTTGGTATAAAAATGTTGTTGCGAGTCTGAAAATTGTAATACCTTTAACTGCGGTCCGGTCCTGATACTGAAGAAAATGATAAGTGTCGTAGTTAACAAATTATTAGTGCGAATATATTATAAATTTAACTATTACATTTATTACTTACTTTTTTTTACTAGCTATTCCAGACGTAAGAAGTACGACACACACTACACTGATTAGAATCAAAACAAAAACGTACGCTAACGGGCATCCACTCGCGTTCGCGGTAGAAAAATTTGAACGTGACTCACCCCGTGTTTTCCAGCGTTGCCAGCTCCCTTGATGTGGAACCTACCTATTTATTACGTGTCTTCAATACCTCCTCGATGCAAATCCATTCCACGAATCTTACGGTCCAAACCAACCTCTTCCTGCCTCCGCTTCTATGTTGTTGCACCAGTAGAAACCAACCTCTTCCTGCCTCCGCTTCTATGTTGTTGCGCCAGTAGAAACCAACCTCTTCCTGCCTCCGCTTCTATGTTGTTGCACCAGTAAAAACTGTTATTAAATGGACGGAAATATCGTTTAAATTATTTTTAATTTCAATTTCACTTGATTTACAACGAAGCACGAAAGTATTATTTTAAAGAGGATAGTCACTCAAACTGGGAGGGCAAAGATGCGGTTTAAAATCGCGACACTAAAAAGCAACGCAGTTCACAACACTCCGCGGAGGCAACGTATGCTTTCGAGCATCAACCCGATCACGGCCTGAAAATTAAAAAAATTATAATTAATATATATTCTTTTGGTATAAAAATGTTGTTGCGAGTCTGAAAATTGTAATACCTTTAACTGCGGTCCGGTCCTGAAACTGAAGAAAATGATAAATGTTCTAGTTAACAAATTATTAGTGCGAATGTATTATAAATTGAACTATTACATTTATTACTTACTTTTTTTTACCAGCTATTCCAGACGTAAGAAGTACGACACACACTACACTGATTAGAATCAAAACTTGAACGTACGCTAACGGGCATCCACTCGCGTTCGCGGTAGAAAAATTTAAACGTGACTCACCCCGTGTTTTCCAGCGTTGCCAGCTCCCTTGATGTGGAACCTACCTATTTATGACGTGTCTTCAATACCTCCTCGATGCAAATCCATTCCACGAATCTTACGGTCCAAATCAACCTCTTCCTGCCTCCGCTTCTATGTTGTTGCACCAGTAGAAACCAACCTCTTCCTGCCTCCGCTTCTATGTTGTTGCGCAAGTAGAAACCAACCTCTTCCTGCCTCCGCTTCTATGTTGTTGCGCCAGTCGAAACCAACCTCTTCCTGCCTCCGCTTCTATGTTGTTGCGCCAGTAGAAACCAACCTCTTCCTGCCTCCGCTTCTATGTTGTTGCACCAGTAAAAACTGTTATTAAATGGACGGAAATATCGTTTAAATTATTTTTAATTTCAACCACTTGATTTACAACGAAGCACGAAAGTATTATTTTAAAGAGATAGTCACTCAAACTGAGAGGGCAAAGATGCGGTTTAAAATCGCGACACTAAAAAGCAACGCAGTTCACAACACTCCGCGGAGGCAACGTATGCTTTCGAGCATCAACCCGATCACGGCCTGAAAAAAAAATGATCATTAATATTCTTTTGGTATAAAAATTGTTGCGAGTCTGAAAATTGTAATACCTTTAACTGCGGTCCGGTCCTGAAACTGAAGAAAATGATAAATGTCGTAGTTAACAAATTATTAGTGCGAATATATTATAAATTTAACTATTACATTTATTACTTACTTTTTTTTACCAGCTATTCCAGACGTAAGAAGTACGACACACACTACACTGATTAGAATCAAAACAAAAACGTACGCAAACGGGCATCCACTCGCGTTCGCGGTAGAAAAATTTGAACGTGACTCACCCCGTGTTTTCCAGCGTTGCCAGCTCCCTTGATGTGGAACCTACCTATTTATTACGTGTCTTCAATACCTCCTCGATGCAAATCCATTCCACGAATCTTACGGTCCAAACCAACCTCTTCCTGCCTCCGCTTCTATGTTGTTGCACCAGTAGAAACCAACCTCTTCCTACCTCCGCTTCTATGTTGTTGCGCCAGTAGAAACCAACCTCTTCCTGCCTCCGCTTCTATGTTGTTGCACCAGTAAAAACTGTTTTTAAATGGACGGAAATATCGTTTAAATTATTTTTAATTTCAACCACTTGATTTACAACGAAGCACGAAAGTATTATTTTAAAGAGGATAGTCACTCAAACTGGGAGGGCAAAGAAGCGGTTTAAAATCGCGACACTAAAAAGCAACGCAGTTCACAACACTCCGCGGAGGCAACGTATGCTTTCGAGCATCAACCCGATCACGGCCTGAAAATTAAAAAAATTATCATTAATATTCTTTTGGTATAAAAATGTTGTTGCGAGTCTGAAAATTGTAATACCTTTAACTGCGGTCCGGTCCTGAAACTGAAGAAAATGATAAATGTTCTAGTTAACAAATTATTAGTGCGAATGTATTATAAATTGAACTATTACATTTATTACTTACTTTTTTTTACCAGCTATTCCAGACGTAAGAAGTACGACACACACTACACTGATTAGAATTAAAACTTGAACGTACGCTAACGGGCATCCACTCACGTTCGCGGTAGAAAAATTTAAACGTGACTCACCCCGTGTTTTTCAGCGTTGGCAGCTCCCTTGATGTGGAACCTACCTATTTATGACGTGTCTTCAATACCTCCTCGATGCAAATCCATTCCACGAATCTTACGGTCCAAATCAACCTCTTCCTGCCTCCGCTTCTATGTTGTTGCACCAGTAGAAACCAACCTCTTCCTGCCTCCGCTTCTATGTTGTTGCGCCAGTAGAAACCAACCTCTTCCTGCCTCCGCTTCTATGTTGTTGCGCCAGTAGAAACCAACCTCTTCCTGCCTCCGCTTCTATGTTGTTGCGCCAGTAGAAACCAACCTCTTCCTGCCTCCGCTTCTATGTTGTTGCACCAGTAAAAACTGTTATTAAATGGACGGAAATATCGTTTAAATTATTTTTAATTTCAACCACTTGATTTACAACGAAGCACGAAAGTATTATTTTAAAGAGATAGTCACTCAAACTGGGAGGGCAAAGATGCGGTTTAAAATCGCGACACTAAAAAGCAACGCAGTTCACAACACTCCGCGGAGACAACGTATGCTTTCGAGCATCAACCCGATCACGGCCTGAAAATAAAAAAAATGATCATTAATATTCTTTTGGTATAAAAATGTTGTTGCGAGTCTGAAAATTGTAATACCTTTAACTGCGGTCCAGTCCTGAAACTGAAGAAAATGATAAGTGTCGTAGTTAACAAATTATTAGTGCGAATATATTATAAATTTAACTATTACATTTATTACTTACTTTTTTTTACCAGCTATTCCAGACGTAAGAAGTACGACACACACTACACTGATTAGAATCAAAACAAAAACGTACGCTAACGGGCATCCACTCGCGTTCGCGGTAGAAAAATTTAAACGTGACTCGCCCCGTGTTTTCCAGCGTTGCCAGCTCCCTTGATGTGGAACCTACCTATTTATTACGTGTCTTCAATACCTCGATGCAAATCCATTCCACGAATCTTACGGTCCAAACCAACCTCTTCCTGCCTCCGCTTCTATGTTGTTGCACCAGTAGAAACCAACCTCTTCCTGCCTCCGCTTCTATGTTGTTGCACCAGTAGAAACCAACCTCTTCCTGCCTCCGCTTCTATGTTGTTGCACCAGTAGAAACCAACCTCTTCCCGCCTCCGATTCTATGTTGTTGCACCAGTAAAAACTGTTTTTAAATGGACGGAAATATCGTTTAAATTATTTTTAATTTCAACCACTTGATTTACAACGAAGCACGAAAGTATTATTTTAAAGATAGTCACTCAAACTGGGAGGGCAAAGATGCGGTTTAAAATTGCGACACAAAAAAGCAACGCGGTTCAAAACACTCCGCGGAGGCAACGTATGCTTTCGAGCATCAACCCGATCACGGCCTGAAAATTAAAAAAAAATGATCATTAATATTCTTTTGGTATAAAAATGTTGTTCCGAGTCCGAAAATTGTAATACCTTTAACTGCGGTCCGGTCCTGAAACTGAAGAAAATGATAAATGTCGTAGTTAACAAATTATTAGTGCGAATATATTATACATTTAACTATTACATTTATTACTTACTTTTTTTTACCAGCTATTCCAGACGTAAGAAGTACGACACACACTACACTGATTAGAATCAAAACTTGAACGTACGCTAACGGGCATCCACTCGCGTTCGCGGTAGAAAAATTTAAACGTGACTCACCCCGTGTTTTCCAGCGTTGCCAGCTCCCTTGATGTGGAACCTACCTATTTATTACGTGTTTTCAATACCTCCTCGATGCAAATCCATTCCACGAATCTTACGGTCCAAACCAACCTCTTCCTGCCTCCGCTTCTATGTTGTAGCAACAGTAGAAACCAACCACTTCCTGCCTCCGCTTCTATGTTGTTGCGCCAGTAGAAACCAACCTCTTCCTGCCTCCGCTTCTATGTTGTTGCACCAGTAAAAACTGTTTTTAAATGGGCTGAAATATCGTTTAAATTATTTTTAATTTCAACCACTTGATTTACAACGAAGCACGAAAGTATTATTTTAAAGAGGATAGTCACTCAAACTGGGAGGGCAAAGATGCGGTTTAAAATCGCGACACTAAAAAGCAACGCAGTTCACAACACTCCGCGGAGGCAACGTATGCTTTCGAGCATCAACCCGATCACGGCCTGAAAATAAAAAAAATGATCATTAATATTCTTTTGGTATAAAAATGTTGTTGCGAGTCTGAAAATTGTAATACCTTTAACTGCGGTCCGGTCCTGAAACTGAAGAAAATGATAAATGTCGTAGTTAACAAATTATTAGTGCGAATATATTATACATTTAACTATTACATTTATTACTTACTTTTTTTTACCAGCTATTCCAGACGTAAGAAGTACGACACACACTACACTGATTAGAATCAAAACAAAAACGTACGCCAACGGACATCCACTCGCGTTCGCGGTGGAAAAATTTAAACGTGACTCACCCCGTGTTTTCCAGCGTTGCCAGCTCCCTTGATGTGGGACCTACCTATTTATTACGTGTCTTCAATACCTCCTCGATGCAAATCCATTCCACGAATCTTGCGGTCCAAACCAACCTCTTCCTGCCTCCGATTCTATGTTGTTGCACCAGTAAAAACTGTTTTTAAATGGACGGAAATATCGTTTAAATTATTTTTAATTTCAACCACTTGATTTACAACGAAGCACGAAAGTATTATTTTAAAGATAGTCACTCAAACTGGGAGGGCAAAGATGCGGTTTAAAATTGCGACACTAAAAAGCAACGCAGTTCACAACACTCCGCGGAGGCAACGTATACTTTCGAGCATCAACCCGATCACGGCCTGAAAAAAAAATGATCATTAATATTCTTTTGGTATAAAAATGTTGTTCCGAGTCTGAAAATTGTAATACCTTTAACTGCGGTCCGGTCCTGAAACTGAAGAAAATGATAAATGTCGTAGTTAACAAATTATTAGTGCGAATATATTATAAATTTAACTATTACATTTATTACTTACTTTTTTTTACCAGCTATTCCAGACGTAAGAAGTACGACACACACTACACTGATTAGAATCAAAACTTGAACGTACACTAAAGGGCATCCACTCGCGTTCGCGGTAGAAAAATTTAAACGTGACTCACCCCGTGTTTTCCAGTGTTGCCAGCTCCCTTGATGTGGAACCTACCTATTTATGACGTGTCTTCAATACCTCCTCGATGCAAATCCATTCCAGGAATCTTACGGTGCAAACCAACCTCTTCCTGCCTCCGCTTCTATGTTGTTGCACCAGTAGAAACCAACCTCTTCCTGCCTCCGCTTCTATGTTGCTGCGCCAGTAGAAACCAACCTCTTCCTACCTCCGCTTCTATGTTGTTGCGCCAGTAGAAACCAACCTCTTCCTGCCTCCGCTTCTATGTTGTTGCACCAGTAAAAACTGTTATTAAATGGACGGAAATATCGTTTAAATTATTTTTAATTTCAACCACTTGATTTACAACGAAGCACGAAAGTATTATTTTAAAGAGATAGTCACTCAAACTGGGAGGGCAAAGATGCGGTTTAAAATCGCGACACTAAAAAGCAACGCAGTTCACAACACTCCGCGGAGGCAACGTATGCTTTCGAGCATCAACCCGATCACGGCCTGAAAATAAAAAAAAAATGATCATTAATATTCTTTTGGTATAAAAATGTTGTTGCGAGTCTGAAAATTGTAATACCTTTAACTGCCGGTCCGGTCCTGAAACTGAAGAAAATGATAAATGTTCTAGTTAACAAATTATTAGTGCGAATATATTATAAATTGAACTATTACATTTATTACTTACTTTTTTTTACCAGCTATTCCAGACGTAGGAAGTACGACACACACTACACTGATTAGAATCAAAACTTGAACGTACGCTAACGGGCATCCACTCGCGTTCGCGGTAGAAAAATTTAAACGTGACTCACCCCGTGTTTTCCAGCGTTGCCAGCTCCCTTGATGTGGAACCTACCTATTTATTACGTGTTTTCAATACCTCCTCGATGCAAATCCATTCCACGAATCTTACGGTCCAAACCAACCTCTTCCTGCCTCCGCTTCTATGTTGTAGCAACAGTAGAAACCAACCACTTCCTGCCTCCGCTTCTATGTTGTTGCGCCAGTAGAAACCAACCTCTTCCTGCCTCCGCTTCTATGTTGTTGCACCAATAAAAACTCTTTTTAAATGGGCGGAAATATCGTTTAAATTATTTTTAATTTCAACCACTTGATTTACAACGAAGCACGAAAGTATTATTTTAAAGAGATAGTCACTCAAACTGGGAGGGCAAAGATGCGGTTTAAAATCGCGACACTAAAAAGCAACGCAGTTCACAACACTCCGCGGAGGCAACGTATGCTTTCGAGCATCAACCCGATCACGGCTTGAAAATAAAATAAATGATCATTAATATTATTTTGGTATAAAAATGTTGTTGCGAGTCTGAAAATTGTAATACCTTTAACAGCGGTCCGGTCCTGAAACTGAAGAAAATGATAAATGTCGTAGTTAAGAAATTATTAGTGCGAATATATTATACATTTAACTATTACATTTATTACTTACTTTTTTTTACCAGCTATTCCAGACGTAAGAAGTACGACACACACTACACTGATTAGAATCAAAACAAAAACGTACGCTAACGGACATCCACTCGCGTTCGCGGTGGAAAAATTTAAACGTGACTCACCCCGTGTTTTCCAGCGTTGCCAGCTCCCTTGATGTGGGACCTACCTGTTTATTACGTGTCTTCAATACCTCCTCGATGCAAATCCATTCCACGAATCTTGCGGTCCAAACCAACCTCTTCCTGCCTCCGCTTCTATGTTGTTGCACCAGTAGAAACCAACCTCTTCCTGCCTCCGCTTCTATGTTGTTGCACCAGTAGAAACCAACCTCTTCCTGCCTCCGCTTCTATGTTGTTGCACCAGTAGAAACCAACCTCTTCCTCCTACCGCTTCCATGTTGTTTGCACCAGTAAAAACTGTTTTTAAATGGACGGAAATATCGTTTAAATTATTTTTAATTTCAACCACTTGATTTACAACGAAGCACGAAAGTATTATTTTAAAGAAGATAGTCACTCAAACTGGGAGGACAAAGATGCGGTTTAAAGTCGCGACACTAAAAAGCAACGCATTTCACAACACTCCGCGGAGGCAACGTATGCTTTCGAGCATCAACCCGATCACGGCCTGAAAAAAAAAATGATCATTAATATTCTTTTGGTATAAAAATGTTGTTGCGAGTCTGAGAATTGTAATACCTTTAACTGCGGTCCGGTCCTGAAACTGAAGAAAATGATAAATGTCGTAGTTAACAAATTATTAGTGCGAATATATTATAAATTTAACTATTACATTTATTACTTACTTTTTTTTTACCAGCTATTCCAGACGTAAGAAGTACGACACACACTACACTGATTAGAATCAAAACAAAAACGTACGCTAACGGGCATCCACTCGCGTTCGCGGTAGAAAAGTTTAAACGTGACTCACCCCGTGTTTTCCAGCGTTGCCAGCTCCCTTGATGTGGAACCTACCTATTTATTACGTGTCTTCAATACCTCCTCGATGCAAATCCATTCCACGAATCTTACGGTCCAAACCAACCTCTTCCTGCCTCCGCTTCTATGTTGTTGCGCCAGTAGAAACCAACCTCTTCCTGCCTCCGCTTCTATGTTGTTGCACCAGTAGAAACCAACCTCTTCCTGCCTCCGCTTCTATGTTGTTGCGCCAGTAGAAACCAACCTCTTCCTGCCTCCGCTTCTATGTTGTTGCACCAATAAAAACTCTTTTTAAATGGGCGGAAATATCGTTTAAATTATTTTTAATTTCAACCACTTGATTTACAACGAAGCACGAAAGTATTATTTTAAAGAGATAGTCACTCAAACTGGGAGGGCAAAGATGCGGTTTAAAATCGCGACACTAAAAAGCAACGCAGTTCACAACACTCCGCGGAGGCAACGTATGCTTTCGAGCATCAACCCGATCACGGCTTGAAAATAAAATAAATGATCATTAATATTATTTTGGTATAAAAATGTTGTTGCGAGTCTGAAAATTGTAATACCTTTAACAGCGGTCCGGTCCTGAAACTGAAGAAAATGATAAATGTCGTAGTTAAGAAATTATTAGTGCGAATATATTATACATTTAACTATTACATTTATTACTTACTTTTTTTTACCAGCTATTCCAGACGTAAGAAGTACGACACACACTACACTGATTAGAATCAAAACAAAAACGTACGCTAACGGACATCCACTCGCGTTCGCGGTGGAAAAATTTAAACGTGACTCACCCCGTGTTTTCCAGCGTTGCCAGCTCCCTTGATGTGGGACCTACCTGTTTATTACGTGTCTTCAATACCTCCTCGATGCAAATCCATTCCACGAATCTTGCGGTCCAAACCAACCTCTTCCTGCCTCCGCTTCTATGTTGTTGCACCAGTAGAAACCAACCTCTTCCTGCCTCCGCTTCTATGTTGTTGCACCAGTAGAAACCAACCTCTTCCTGCCTCCGCTTCTATGTTGTTGCACCAGTAGAAACCAACCTCTTCCTCCTACCGCTTCCATGTTGTTTGCACCAGTAAAAACTGTTTTTAAATGGACGGAAATATCGTTTAAATTATTTTTAATTTCAACCACTTGATTTACAACGAAGCACGAAAGTATTATTTTAAAGAAGATAGTCACTCAAACTGGGAGGACAAAGATGCGGTTTAAAGTCGCGACACTAAAAAGCAACGCATTTCACAACACTCCGCGGAGGCAACGTATGCTTTCGAGCATCAACCCGATCACGGCCTGAAAAAAAAAATGATCATTAATATTCTTTTGGTATAAAAATGTTGTTGCGAGTCTGAGAATTGTAATACCTTTAACTGCGGTCCGGTCCTGAAACTGAAGAAAATGATAAATGTCGTAGTTAACAAATTATTAGTGCGAATATATTATAAATTTAACTATTACATTTATTACTTACTTTTTTTTTACCAGCTATTCCAGACGTAAGAAGTACGACACACACTACACTGATTAGAATCAAAACAAAAACGTACGCTAACGGGCATCCACTCGCGTTCGCGGTAGAAAAGTTTAAACGTGACTCACCCCGTGTTTTCCAGCGTTGCCAGCTCCCTTGATGTGGAACCTACCTATTTATTACGTGTCTTCAATACCTCCTCGATGCAAATCCATTCCACGAATCTTACGGTCCAAACCAACCTCTTCCTGCCTCCGCTTCTATGTTGTTGCGCCAGTAGAAACCAACCTCTTCCTGCCTCCGCTTCTATGTTGTTGCACCAGTAGAAACCAACCTCTTCCTGCCTCCGCTTCTATGTTGTTGCGCCAGTAGAAACCAACCTCTTCCTGCCTCCGCTTCTATGTTGTTGCACCAGTAAAAACTGTTTTTAAATGGACGGAAATATCGTTTAAATTATTTTTAATTTCAACCACTTGATTTACAACGAAGCACGAAAGTATTATTTTAAAGAGGATAGTCACTCAAACTGGGAGGACAAAGATGCGGTTTAAAATCGCGACACTAAAAAGCAACGCAGTTCACAACACTCCACGGAGGCAACGTATGCTTTCGAGCATCAACCCGATCACGGCCTGAAAAAAAAAAATGATCATTAATATTCTTTTGGTATAAAAATGTTGTTGCGAGTCTGAAAATTGTAATACCTTTAACTGCGGTCCGGTCCTGAAACTGAAGAAAATGATAAATGTTCTAGTTAACAAATTATTAGTGCGAATATATTATAAATTGAACTATTACATTTATTACTTACTTTTTTTTACCAGCTATTCCAGACGTAGGAAGTACGACACACACTACACTGATTAGAATCAAAACTTGAACGTACGCTAACGGGCATCCACTCGCGTTCGCGGTAGAAAAATTTAAACGTGACTCACCCCGTGTTTTCCAGCGTTGCCAGCTCCCTTGATGTGGAACCTACCTATTTATTACGTGTTTTCAATACCTCCTCGATGCAAATCCATTCCACGAATCTTACGGTCCAAACCAACCTCTTCCTGCCTCCGCTTCTATGTTGTAGCAACAGTAGAAACCAACCACTTCCTGCCTCCGCTTCTATGTTGTTGCGCCAGTAGAAACCAACCTCTTCCTGCCTCCGCTTCTATGTTGTTGCACCAATAAAAACTCTTTTTAAATGGGCGGAAATATCGTTTAAATTATTTTTAATTTCAACCACTTGATTTACAACGAAGCACGAAAGTATTATTTTAAAGAGATAGTCACTCAAACTGGGAGGGCAAAGATGCGGTTTAAAATCGCGACACTAAAAAGCAACGCAGTTCACAACACTCCGCGGAGGCAACGTATGCTTTCGAGCATCAACCCGATCACGGCCTGAAAAAAAAAATGATCATTAATATTCTTTTGGTATAAAAATGTTGTTGCGAGTCTGAAAATTGTAATACCTTTAACTGCGGTCCGGTCCTGAAACTGAAGTAAATGATAAATGTTCTAGTTAACAAATTATTAGTGCGAATATATTATAAATTGACCTATTACATTTATTACTTACCCTTTTTTACCAGCTATTCCAGACGTAAGAAGTACGACACACACTACACTGATTAGAATCAAAACAAAAAGGTACGCTAACGGGCATCCACTCGAGTTCGCGGTAGAAAAATTTAAACGTGACTCACCCCGTGTTTTCCAGCGTTGCCAGCTCCCTTGATGTGGAACCTACCTATTTATTACGTGTCTTCAATACCTCCTCGATGCAAATCCATTCCACGAATCTTGCGGTCCAAACCAACCTCTTCCTGCCTCCGCTTCTATGTTGTTGCACCAGTAGAAACCAACCTCTTCCCGCTTCCGATTCTATGTTGTTGCACCAGTAAAAACTGTTTTTAAATGGACGGAAATATCGTTTAAATTATTTTTAATTTCAACCACTAGATTTACAACGAAGCACGAAAGTATTAGTTTAAAGAGGATAGTCACTCAAACTGGGAGGGCAAAGATGCGGTTTAAAATCGCGACACTAAAAAGCAACGCAGTTCACAACACTCCGCGGAGGCAACGTATGCTTTCGAGCATCAACCCGAGCACGGCCTGAAAATAAAAAAAAATGATCATTAATATTCTTTTGGTATAAAAATGTTGTTGCGAGTCTGAAAATTGTAATACCTTTAACTGCGGTCCGGTCCTGAAACTGAAGAAAATGGTAAATGTCGTAGTTAACAAATTATTAGTGCAAATATATTATAAATTTAACTGTTACGTTTATTACTTACTTTTTTTTACCAGCTATTTCAGACGTAAGAAGTACGACACACACTACACTGATTAGAATTTAGAAACAAAAAAAGGTACGCTAACAGACATCCACTCGCGTTCGCGATAGAAAAATTTAAACGTGACTCACCCCGTGATTTCCAGCGTCGCCAGCTCCCTTGATGTGGAACCTACCTATTTATTACGGGCCTTCAATACCTCTTCGATATTGCAATCTGCATATCCGTTCCTAGGAATTGTTCCAAGCCTCCTCCTCATTCTGCTACCGTGTTTCTCTAGTAATTTATAGGAACCCTTCCCGATACTGCAACAAAATTTACAATACTAAATTTATTGTAAAACCCAACAAAAAGAAAAAATTTAAAGAAAAACAGAATTTAGAAAGAAAATTAAATTTAGAAATTGATATGATATTTTTTTTAAGAACAAAATTTTGTATTTAATACAGTTGGAATTAAACATTATAAGGTAGATTTTACAATGAAAACATATTGTATATCGATCGTATTATTGTTGCTTGAAAACAGTGCAAAACGAAACTGTAATGAATTATATCAGCAAATTTCCTACTAATAAGTCCAGGAAAGTTACACATTTTTTGGTCAGAAATTGAATTAATTTGCATAAAACTCAATTTTTGTGCGTGCAGAGACTCGCATTATCTATCTAATTAACTTGCTAAAATTTCCCTTCGATTTGAGTATGGTTTTTATGGTCGACATTTACGATTTTTTTGCATTTAATTCTTAAACGGCTAATCATATATAAAAAAAATAGTTATGTAGCCATTTGATTGCAGAAATTCGCTATTAAGAAGTTCTGTTTTTTCGTAGGTGGCGAGCGGTTGACCGGAAATCGTGATATATATTTAATTAGGGTATATTATCTGTAAATATTTTGGAGGGGATGTCATTTCCACACTTCCACACCAACCTTCACGTAGAGTACTTGGCGCGCTTTCCACGTGGTTTCCCCAGTGTAGGTGATTCCCTTGTCAAAATCAACTTGTCATGATCGGTATCATCACCTATTGGAAGTATAGCTGATAAAAATATTTCATCTTGATCATCATCATTGGTATCACATTTCATAAAAATTGGAGCGTATGTTTGGGGGGGACGAAAGAACAAATGTACCCCTCACCACCCACACGTAATGTTTTTAAAAGCTTTAAGCCCCTCGACGTGTTTTTTGTTAAAATCTCGAAGTTTACTTAAATAGATACTTTCGCAGGTATACTGGATGGATGCATGGGATAGTAAAAACGTAAATAACATTGCCTTTAAGCAAAGACTATAACCCCTCCCTAGACAGCTCATGTAAATGGCAAAGCATGTTGCGCCTTCTTCGTTTTCTGATAAGACTGACAGGGGGCGCTCTTATTCATTTTATGAATATTTGGATAGAAATCCCGCATCTCTACAGTCGACCAGTGCAACAAACAAAGTTTGATTATAGTATGTTATTTGCTATAACCACAAGATTCTAAAAATAATTTGAGATGTTTACAATTTTCAATTTGCTTAAAAATGATTTTTAGTCATTAATTGCATACTGCTTTTGGCGATTAGAAAAAAGTTAGTCCCAGGCTTAAGGTCTAGATGGTGTCATAAAAAATAGCTTCTTTTTAATAGCGCGGCGTTAACATTTATTTATAAAGCTATTATGCTCAAAACTTTACTTTTTTTTATAAACATTATGTATCTAAAAACACGATGGTACTATTATTTAAAAATATTGTTAAATTGTTTGCTTACCTATAGAATATATTCTAATATTAATAAATGAGATTAGATGTAAATCAAACAATAATAATATGCAGCAAAATGTGGCCATAAGTGCTAGATTTTGTTTTTAGGTGCGTTTATTTGAATCTTAAAGCTTAACTTTTTCTTTTAAACATATAGACAAAATTAAATCTAAATTAAACAATAATCAGTAGAAAAACGTAATCATAAAAACAGTAATAGAGAGATAAATTTTTATTAATACGAATAGACAACATTCACAAAAAAATATATATTTTAGATGTGGTTTAGGACTGTTATTTTTGGGTGGTTTTTAACATTTTGTTTCTTGTTTATTTTTCTTTGTTGTGTTTCCCTAGCTTCCCTTGATGTCCATAATGTTTTTTTGAATAAAAACAACAATATGGTGAAGTAAATAAAAAATCTTCTGTGATTGGCGCAGGAAAACTTGGAATTCCAAACAGGGTGCTGTTCATTAATAGTTGGAGTAATAATTTCTTCTAACGTCTCCAAGACTGCCTGTCCAGCCCAAAACTTTTTATAATTTTGGTTAATTAAAATTAAACATGTTGAAAACACCTAAAAGAAAAAACATAAAAGAATTATATTCTTTAACAATTAAAATAAATTATAGTTTACCTGATTTGTCAATTTTGAAGGTACGTATAAACTTGTAGATTGGAAATCATAATTTTTTTCTAAAATTAAAGTATCTGTTTCATTTCTACTTTCCTCTGAACATAGTAAATGTTGTTTGCAGTCTGGGCATTTAAACTTTTCAATGCATTTTTTTACAACATAACCTCCTGTGTATTTTCTTGCGCAATTTTCAAGGTTAATATTTTGCAAGTCTTTAGGATTAATATTTATATGTAAACTGGTGTTACCGTAAATTTTGTATTGGCTAACCGTGGCAGCAGAAGTAAACAAATTTTGGTTTTTGTCACTAATTGAATCTTCGCAGTTGGCGTTTTCGTTTGAAATTTTTAAATTGTTATTTATAATTGCACGTAAATTTAATCGCATCGTACGAGCTGACGGATTCCTTTCATAACCACATCTTTTCCGAATGATGCTAAATAAATTTTCCAAGCAATCCTGATTTAAACGACGAGTAGGCAAATAGCTAACACCCTCTTGCTCCATATCTATGTATAATGACAAAATTCCTTGAATTGTGCTTTGTAATCCCTTAAAACAAGGAGGTCGTTTACCCTGATCTGTTTCCCAACGCGATATCCATTCAATGCTGTCCTGCAATAATTTTTCTACATCCGAGTTGCCGTCACTTAAGGCACGCAAAAATGGCTTTTTACTACATTTGTATGTTCTGCTGTTTAAAGCATCAAACAGACGGTCCAATGTTTCAATAAAACTTGCAGTATTTAGAGCAGGTTTGTGTAGTTGTTTAGATAACACCGCTGTTTTGATCGCTGCAGCCATAGAGTTGCTAAATATTTGCACAGCATATTTTACACGCATTTTCTGCCAAGGATTTGGTTTGATATGCGCCCATGTTATTTTTGGTAAAGCTTTTGCCGTTTCGCTTTTTTTGTCGATAAAATACGTTTCTTTTACATCGTACCACGATACTTTACAACCATCTATTTCAAAATTATGCTGCAGTAGCTGATTTCTAACTGATTTTATTAAATGTGGTACATCGTAAAAGGCGTAATATTTTTTGTTTTCGTGGCAAAAGTAAGGCTGGTCTTGTTTAACTCCTAGTTGTTTTACAGCAGCACGATTGTTAGTACCCTGGAAAATACACATACAATAACCTTAAATAGATGTTTAAGTGTAATCAAAGATTATAACCGGTTATAGTCTATGGTGTAATATTACCAGTAATAGAACAATAAGTACCCAGTTATTTTTTGTATTGCTTTTAGTTTATTAAAATTGAGTTTTGAGGAACTTTATAAAATATATAAAATATAATTTTTAAAATGCAAATATTCTTCACGTGGGTAAAAAAATTATAAATAAAACTATACACCCCCATTAAATAAAACAATGTTTATTACATCGATGAAACGATACTGATATTTCTAAACGCGATATCAGTAGACCCAAAAACAACGCATTTGAAGAAAATATTTACCTGATCACAAACAATTGCCTTTATATTTAATCCGCAGTCGTTAAGGTGTTCCAAACATTTCTTTACTAGCTCTGCTAAATGTTTAGCACTAACGGTATTTGAGGAAATAAAATACCCTACTGGAGTTTTCCAATTTCCAAATATGCCTTTCACATAAAACACTAGAGCATGATCTCCCATGACTGCTTCGCGGCCAAGGTGTCCCAAATCTTGAAAACCTAAACAGATATTAATCATAACACAGACGACAAGACACTAAATGAAAAATAAAATTGAAATTACCTTCTATTATATCTTTGGATTTATTGTAGTCCAACTGCTTTTTAATAGACATCTCGTCAAATGACAAAACACACATTTTATGTTTTTTGCTTAATTTGCTTGCCGACGATTTTATTTTTGCCAGAACGTCATCAGAAAATCCAGGACCAAGGTCAAATGAATTGAGCCACTTTTTTATTGTGCTTACTCCTGGTAATTTTATATTGTGTTTTTTTAGACATTTGTACGCCGCTGGGGATGTATAATAAACCGAAACGGCCATATCACGTATTGGTTGGGTCCATTTTACAACTTTTTTATTATTTAATTGTGATTTCAAAAAATCAGATAACTTTGCATGAGAAGTATTTACAGCTTCTAACTTTGTTTTTAAATATTTTAATTGTTTCTTTTTTTGGATCAGCTCTTTGGACTTCTGACGATAGCGGCGTATTATTTTCTTCTTCCGAGGAGAGGCATCGCATTCATCGAACAAAGTTCTTCTTTTTAATTCTTTTCGTTCTAATACTGCCGCTTTCTTTACTGGAGAGCAATAGAAGTTCTGCAGCTCGTTTCCCAAGTCGCTCAAATTGTTCATACTAACACTACTATTTACAGGGTTTTTTGAAATATTTACATTAATTAATTCTAAATTGCCCGCACAAGCTAATTTAGAATATGTTTTCGAAGGAATTCTTATGGGTGAGATTATATCATTTTTCCAGTGATCTACACGCATGTTTCCTTGAAGACTCGTTGGTTCCAACACTTGAGACGAAATCTTTCCTTGGATTTTCAGCTGCGTTTCAAATGTGCTTTTATAGGGCACTGGCAAAGCATCGTGCACCAATCTGTGCTTTGTTGAATTAATATAGCTGTTCTCAGAAAAATGAGCCTCGCATATAAATTTTGCTTTTAATTCTTCCCCTTCCAAATTCAACAAGTCTGAGTTACCTAGAATTTCAAAAAGTTATATTAGTGGGCTATTTTGTTTTGGTTAATATAATTATCAATAATTTAAATTAATATTCTTGTCATAAAAAAGGATGTTCTGTGCAGAAATTTCCAATCTGCTAAAAAAATAATTTCATTGTATCCGGCGCTAAACTAGCGTTTTCTCGCGCGATTTTCCCGCCGCTGTTCAGCCGCGAATTTGAAAACATACGTATTCTTATGAACGGTGGCAAACTTCTGCGATTTAGCCGCATCAACAAAAATAAAAATAAATAATAAAAAATAACTGCAGAGATGTATATATAAGCAAATAGTAAAAAACATAGGAGCACTAATCTTTCTTACCTGTATATATTTTCCACTTTTCACATCTAACACTGTCTTTGTATGGAAACGAAAACATTTTTAACTTTGGTGTATAATATTTGCTGTTACCGCACTTTGCATACACACATTTATTTCCAGACATAATTATGTAACAATGTTTTTGTCTGTTAAGCGTCACTGACCAGCTTTCAGGCAGAAACAAAACTGAGAATATTATCATTGTAAATCTCTTATCTACGCAAAATATTATTATTTAGGTTGTAGCAAAGACTAGGGAGGGGTTATAGTCTTTGGTTGTAGTTAGTGAGTCATTACTTGCCCCTCAGCTCTATTAATAACCGACATGCTTTTAACGGTAAGAGTGCTTAACGCTGAAACGAGTAGGGATGTCGTACCTTGCACCATACGCGCGGCAAAGTAAGCGATTGTGGCGCATGCTGGTGGTCTTATCAAAAAACTCTTGTTTATTGTGTTGCATTGTATAGCTGTCTAGGGAGGGGTTATAGTCTTTGCTTTAAGCTAAAACTCTCACGTAACTATGACGGAAAACCCATAATTGGCTTAAAACTGTAAATTATTTAAGTGCGAAATTATTAGTTGTGTAATGTTTGTTTATTTTCTAAATAATACAATATAAATTTCAGCTTCGTACAGTTATTGCAGTTCAGTATGTTGATCTCCTTTCGTCGCTTTATGTAATGCTTCCTTATTAAAATAGCATAATGAGACTTACAATGCTTTTGTAGATAGAGTAACCTTCAGTGGAAGTTTTTATAAATACAGGGTGAGCCAACAAGGCCGCGGTGGCCGATATTTCCTTTACTATTTAAAACGCAAAAAAAGTTTTCAAATGAAAGTTGTAGGGGACCAAGAGGACCACATTTTAAAATTATTTTTAATTATACAGGGGGTTGTGTAATAAAAGAGGCTTACCAAACTTGTTTTTTTTTAAATAGAACATCCTGTATATTTTTGCATATTCTTATTCGCCCTTTAATTGCCTTTCTGACTGTTTTGTTTTTCAAATTCCATGTTGGAAATAGGTGTATGAAAATAAAACTAAAAGTCACAATTAAACTTATTGTTTAATTGATTTTGACGACCCACTCGAATTTTCCAAGGATTGTGTCAGCAGCTCACTGACTAGTCATATATTACGTGATTTATTGAAGCATAACTAGAACCGTTACATATATACGCGTTTTTATGGCCCTTTACAATTCATTCATTTTTACCTTGTATAATCTAATCAGGTTCAATCAACATTCCATTGCGTCGTTGCCAAGTTATTCGACTTTTTATGAAAGAATTGATATTTGCAAGCCTTCCTAATAAAATCAATATACACATTGTATAAGAAAATTCAATGTTAAAATATCTCGAGGATAGTACACGGTCTTGTCCAATATTTAACAACAAAAGTTTTTTTAATCTGCGGAAGTACGGCTCGTGCATATTTTATTAACGACGAATGCAACTGATAATTTTTTTTTGAAAATAGTTGAATAACGCTTTAATGGAATTTCAAAAACAAAACATATTCAGAAAGGCGATTAAAAGGCGAATGCGAATATGCCTAAATATACAGGGTTTTCCATATGATAAAAACGAGTTTGGTACGCTACTCTTATATGGAACCCTCTGTATAATTGAAAATAGTTTTAAAATATGGCCCTTATGATCCGTTGCAACTTTTATTTGAAACACTTTTCTGTATTTCAAATGGTCAAGGCGATATCGGCTACTGCGGTCTTATTGAGCCACCCTGTATATACCTTTAAACATAGTTTGCCACCTCAGTTGCATTATTAAATGTAAATCGAAGCTATAGTGTGAACGTACAAGTTGGCACTTGCAAAATGTATCTTCTCCGATTCAAAAATTAAAAACTTTGCAACGATAGCCCCATGCGAGTGGAGAATTTTGAGCACGTAAAAATTTTTCTAGATAAATTTTGTGAACGCTAATCCTATTAATTAAAGACCACGAGATAGCGATGGCTTTGTGTAATAAAATACATTTAATTTGGCGGCCATTAACCAGACTTTTTGTACATGCATGTCGTCATTATCGGCCATGTGTTGCACACTTGTTAAATGATACAAAGATGAAATGTTTGTTCAATTACATGCTATAGGAATTATCGTTACTATTCATTAGCATGTAGCAAATTTTACAACGAGAAGTTAACTTTTGTTGTTATTAACAATTATGCTAACACAGCACATTGGCGTAGTAAAAATTTTAATTACCTGTAAGCTTGTTCATTTACCTAATTCGAAATTCAGTTTTAGAGTTTACGTTTTGAAAGTAACGACCTGAACTTTCAACAACCTATTGTATTTCGTGCTTGCGATAATAAGGTGATGTAACGTGAGAATATTCGGAAATACGTGGCTGTTAAATATTGCTTCCTTGTGCGGCTTTTAACGTCGAGTTACATTAAATGCAAAACGCTGACATTACGAACGTTGCTGAAATTGCGAAAAGTGTAATTATAATTTTTAACATTAGCACCGTGGTGGAAAAGAAATCCACTGAAGTTTTACGGACTTCTAATAAGTTCAAATTTTAGTTTATAACAATTACAGCATAAGAAAAAATTTACAAATTTCTGAAAATACAAATAAATTTTTAAAATAAAATAATTAATAACTTTAACAGGGACAAAAGCTTATCCTTTATTAAAAAATGGACCAAGGAAGTTTTTACTCTTCATATTTGTAAAAGTATTTTTGTGTCAACGTTATAGCCTGAAAATCGGTTACTATATTCGTACCTAACGCTGCAGCGGATTGGTATCAGTTCCGGGCGTTCGTATACCGTTGAATTACGATCGTGTTTTTTTAATCGATTTATTGGGTTCGTGGGACAAAAATTCTTTGGCTTTTAAATAAGCTCCCTATACTACGAAAAACATCGTCAACCAAAAATGGGGGGACGGGGGAAACACAATAATACTACTCAACGCTACGCAGCGCATGGCTCTCACTTACGGGCGTCCGTACACCGGTAGTTCAAAAATTTAA
Organism: Ctenicera cuprea; assembly: GCA_958336395.1. Classification (NCBI taxonomy): domain Eukaryota; kingdom Metazoa; phylum Arthropoda; class Insecta; order Coleoptera; family Elateridae; genus Ctenicera; species Ctenicera cuprea. The sequence continues at coordinate 3,775,563 of OY284489.1, read as the reverse complement.
ATAAATTTTAAATAAAATAATTAATAACTTTAACAGGGACTAAAGCTTATTCTTTATTAAAAAATGGGCCAAGCAATTTTTTACTTTTCATATTTGTAAAAGTATGTTTGTGTCAACTTTATAGCCTGAAAATCGGTTACTATATTCGTACCTAACGCTGCAGCGGGTTGGTATCACTTCCGGGCGTTCGTATACCGTTGAATTACGATCGTGTTTTTTTTATCGATTTATTGGGTTCGTGGGACAAAAATTCTTTGACTTTTAAATAAGCTCCCTATACTACGAAAAACATCGTCAACCAAAAATGGGGGGACGGGGGAAACACAATAATACTACTCAACGCTACGCAGCGCATGGCTCTCACTTACGAGCGTCCGTACACCGATAGTTAAAAAAAATTAAATAAATTTTAAATAAAATAATTAATAACTTTAACAGGGACAAAAGCTTATCCTTTATTAAAAAATGGGCCAAGCAATTTTTTACTTTTCATATTTGTAAAAGTATGTTTGTGTCAACTTTATAGCCTGAAAATCGGTTACTATATTCGTACCTAACGCTGCAGCGGATTGGTATCACTTCCGGGCGTTCGTATACCGTTGAATTACGATCGTGTTTATTTATCGATTTATTGGGTTCTTGGGACAAAAATTCTTTGGCTTTTAAATAAGCACCCTACACTAGGAAAAACATCGTCAACCAAAAATGGGGGGACGGGGGAAACACAATAATACTACTCAACGCTACGCAGCGCATGGCTCTCACTTACGAGCGTCCGTACACCGATAGTTCAAAAATTTAAATAAATTTTAAATAAAATAATTAATAACTTTAACAGGGACAAAAGCTTATCCTTTATTAAAAAATGGACCAAGCAAGTTTTTACTCTTCATATTTGTAAAAGTATTTTTGTGTCAACGTTATACCCTGAAAATCGGTTACTATATTCGTACCTAACGCTGCAGCGGATTGGTATCAGTTCCGGGCGTTCGTATACCGTTGAATTACGATCGTGTTTTTTTTATCGATTTATTGGGTTCGTAGGACAAAAATTCTTTGGCTTTTAAATAAGCTCCCTATACTACGAAAAACATCGTCAACCAAAAATGGGGGGACGGGGGAAACACAATAATACTACTCAACGCTACGCAGCGCATGGCTCTCACTTACGAGCGTCCGTACACCGATAGTTCAAAAATTTAAATAAATTTTAAATAAAATAATTAATAACTTTAACAGGGACAAAAGCTTATCCTTTATTAAAAAATGGCCCAAGCAAGTTTTTACTTTTCATATTTGTAAAAGTATTTTTGTGTCAACGTTATAGCCTGAAAATCGGTTACTATATTCGTACCTAACGCTGCAGCGGATTGATATCGCTTCCGGGCGTTCGTATACCGTTGAATTACGATCGTGTTTTTTTTATCGATTTATTGCGTTCGTGGGACAAAAATTCTTTGGCTTAAATAAGCACCCTATACTAGGAAAAACATTGTCAACCAAAAATGGGGGGGGGGGGGGAAACACAATAATACTACTCAACGCTACGCAGCGCGTACTCACTTACGAGCGTCCGTACACCGGTAGTTCAAAAATTTAAATATATTTTAAATAAAATAATTAATAACTTTAACAGGGACAAAAGCTTATCCTTTATTAAAAAAATGAGCCAAGCAAGTTTTTACTCTTCATATTTGTAAAAGTATTTTTGTGTCAACGTTATAGCCCGAAATTCGATTACTATATTCATACCGTTGTGTTCTGATAGATGTCTAAGCCTAAAATTAATTTTTAATGAACACAAATCTTTTTTAGTTTTCATTTGGAAAGAAATATTTCTTGAGATACATTAACACACCAGGAAAAAAATCGTCAGCCAAAGATTAGGGGAAACAATATTTCCACCTAACGTTGCAGTGCATGGCTACCACGCGCGGGTGTCCGCATACCGTTGAGTTAGTTTTTTATAATAAAAAAAAACGGTTTTTTGAATTAAGGGAAAGATTCCTTTTGTTGGTTATGAAAAGATTTCGATGGATTAATTAACACCAGAGTACAAGCAAACTTGTCTATCAAAAAGTGGGGAATGGGGAAATAACCCTACTATCCAAAATATTGCTGCATCAAAAAAATTAGATTACTACTTATTCTCCTATCATAGAAGAGCAATTATGTAAGTTTAAACCGAAATGGTCTGCCTGTCCTCGTTTATTAAATGAAGGGACATTAATTATAAAACTTCAAAAATTCATAGGAGGCGTCATAGGGACATTAGCGCATTGGGACACTAATCAAATTGTAGCTCATTGTTACGTCGATGAACCTACAAAATTTCAAAATAAACGTGGCTAGTCTTTTTGTATTTTTTGAATTTTTCAAAATTTTGAATTTTTTGTTTCGTAGTTGTCATGCTTTCCAAAATTGCCGTTGAAGATAATATTGTGTCCCTCTAGAGCTGTTATTATACCAAATTCCATTCCAATCCAACAACACGTGTTTAAATAATAAGGCGTTAAGACAAAACTTTCAAAAAATTCTATGTATTTGAAAGGTAGAATGTTGGAGGAAAAGCGTTCGAGTTTCTCAAATTCCGTTTAAGTTTACAAAATTCATTATAACATCATTCTGAACCTCGTTCAGATCGCACCATTGCAATTGGTTCGGGAGATAGGATAAGAACAAATAAACTCTCCCCACCCCTCTACTGAAAGTATGGGAAAGTATAAAACAAATGATCATCGTTAGCAATTGCATGCAAAGAATTCTTCAACTAAATAAAAACAAATGAATACAAATATCATTTTTTTTGTTCTTGTCCTCCTCTCCGAAACCCTCGAATCGACGCCTTTGGAAATCAACTACATTCATTAAAAATCAACTGTAGCAAACAAATGATGGTTTTAAATATAATTAATAGTTGAACAGTTGAATATGTCTTCTTCATTTACAATAACTTAAAATCAATTAGCTTGGAAATATTTTTGAAAAAGAGATAATAAATGTAGAAAATTGTATAATTAGGAATAATTTGTTTATCTGCCATTAAAAGTTTTCTATTGTTTTGAAAACTATTTAAAAACAATTGAAATCATCTAGTTCGACAAATGATTCCAGTAATTAAGAATAAAAAACAACAAATAAATACGAATTCTTTACAAACAATTGCAAACAGTTTAATGATAATTAAATGAACTTACCTTGAAGTTGAAATACAACCATTTCTTTCTGGATGCTATTGTCTTCATCACAGTTTAAAATATACACTTTTATTATGATAGATTTACACAAAATATTTTTAATTTTCACCAATCTAATTTAGTTTACAACCCCTAATGATTATTAACTTAAAACAAAAAATAGTTTTTAATGGATATTAAATATTAAATAATAAATAAAATTATATACACATTGTTGTTAATCTTTTTAGTTATACTCGAATTTTATTTAAAAAAAATATAATATAAATGGGTAAAAAATAAGAAAACATCAAGTAACTAAACTACCGACCAAAACCAGGACTTAACCTAACAAAAAAATAGTTGATAATGAATAGATATTAAACAATAAATAAAACAAAATAAAATTATAATCACATTTTTTTAATTTATACTCGGTTTTAATAAAAATGTAACAAAAAGGTAAAAATAAAAACCAAAGTTACCAAACTGCCTACCAATACCAGAATGGGGTTACCAACACAAAACGGCCTAAAACCGGCGAATATTTTTCAATCTAAATTCTCATGAAAAATATGCAATGCTGCGACTCAAAAATGCACTTACAACACGCACTATGCTTTAAAATACCTTTTCAACGTGTATTTAGGGGTTACCAATAGAAATGGCCGAACCGCCGGCGAAAAATTTTCAATCTAAATTTTCATGAACAATAAGCAATCCTGCGACTCAAAAATGCACTTACAACACGCACTATGCTTTAAAATACCTTTTAAAGTTGTTTTTAGATTTTAGCAATTAATTTTTAATATAAAATTTTCAAAAAAAACGACACAATGATACGCACTTATCAATGTCACTACCTGAAGAGGAAGAAGAAAGGGCGCGCTTTTGTTTTTAGTTTAAAATTTGGCGGGAAATGATAGTATAAATTTAAAATTTTTATAATTTATGTAAATAGAATTACTTTCAGTAATGTTTAAATTTGTATTTTAGGCCTCAACAATCGATGGACGAAGAAAGGGTGCCTGTCTGTTTTGCCAGGAATATTTTATGGACCTTTACCTTTTGGCAGAACTGAAAACAATCAGTCTAAAAGTAACAACAGTGGACATGCAAAAACCACCACCTGATTTCCGTACCAATTTCGAGGCGACACCGCCTCCTATTTTGATCGACAGAGGAATGGCAATATTGGAAAACGAAAAAATTGAGAGACACATCATGAAAAACATCCCTGGCGGACACAATCTCTTCATCCAGGTAAAACATTACACCCTTCTTTGAGGTTAATTTAAAATTCAAAATGCAATTTAACGTTTAATTTTTTCCCAGGATAAAGAAGTGGCATCTCTGATTGAAAATCTGTACAGTAAACTGAAGCTGGTATTAGTAAAGAAAGACGAACAGAAAAGCGCACAGCTGTTAGCACATTTACGACGAATTGATGAGCATCTTCGAAAACGTGCAACTCGGTTCCTAACAGGCGACACAATTTGTTGCTTCGACTGCGAACTGATGCCCCGTCTTCAACACATCCGTGTTGCTGCCAAGTATTTCGTTGATTTCGACATACCTAAAGAGCTTACTTCGCTTTGGCGCTACATGTACAATATGTATCAATTGGACGCATTCACCCAAAGCTGCCCTGCTGACCAAGACATTATTAACCATTACAAGCTGCAACAGGCCTTAAAAATGAAGAAACACGAAGAACTGGAGACGCCTACTTTTACAACTTCTATTCCTGTCGATGTTAGTCAGTAATTTTTTTAAATAGTCGGTTTCGTTTTGTTTCTTAATGCGGGAGAATCGCAGGACGTGTGCCTAAAACCCTAAAGTATATTTTAAGCATTTAGGAATGTAATGAAACGATTTTGTACTTCTCTAAATCTACTATTAACTAATAATTATTAACGATGGTTGTTTTTTTTTATAAGGTCGCAGGTTTGTGTGTATATAAAAAGAAATATTACACTGTGCAGTGTTTTAATTTTAAATTTTTTTCGATTTTATTTTAAAAATTGAAGCAGGTCTTCGAGTAATAGTTAAGTTTGATATCTTCCATTTTAGTGTTTTGCGACCGTTCAAAACTAGCCTGCTTGTTGACCACATTTTTATGCATTTGATTAGTTATTATTTTTTGTGTATTATAGAGTTACTTAATGAGAATAAGTATTTTTTTTTGATTACCTGCTTAGAGTAAATATTTCTGTATGTATTCTGAATTTTATTTGGCGTACATGAACGTAAGGTCAACCTGTACAGACTCAAATATGTTATGTATTTCTACATATTAAATAAATAAAATATTCGAAAATCCAATTTCTTGATTTTTTTTGTATTATTAATCGACTTCAAAATTAAATCAAGAAGTCATTAGAATAATATTTAGGAGAATATAATTGATTTTTTTACACAAATACTGTAACAGCTCAGACTGCGAGATTTTTCTGAATCAAGTGTTATATTTTTATACGGGGTAATTACGGGTAATTCAAAATTTCACCGACAAACCCTAGGAGATGATTCCTTGGGTCGTTTTAGGTGTAGTCGTTAAATCTCCCAGTTTTCGAGATGCTTTAATTTTTATGAAAAAATTCGAGTTGCCAGTAGAGTGCGCATTTCCTCAGAATATGCAGTATGCAAAATGAGTTGTGCAGGATAAACGATGCATAAAGTTTTGTTGAAGATAAGTCCGCAAATGAGTTGTTGCGAAATTACAGCTATTTTTAATTAGCAAGGATAAATGCATATTGAGCGAGCGACACTGCTTTAATTACGGAACAACATTTGAATTACAAATTGATAGTCAGAACACCTGTTTACATAGACTTGTTTTAAAGGAAATTCGACTATGATTTTGAACGTACTCAGATGGCAACTCGATTTTTCAGAAAACTTCAATTATCTGGAAAACCGGTGTATTTAACGACTTTCAATAAGAGTGCCTTTTTTGTGTATTTTTGTATGGAGAATAAAATTTTTAAGCCAGAAGTTGAAAAATATTGAGTATGTAAAAAATACGTCAGGAGATACGTCCAGTACCCCCAGATCTATGCTCATAGTTGGTAGATTTATATTTAAAAAAAAAGCTTAGGGAATCAGATCTTGAAGTTTGTACATTAAATTCCCCTTTTTTATGATTTTATACAACTGTCGTATTTTTTGTATATTTTTGTTTTTGCCCGTAAAAAAATCTTAATTTTTTTAATCCCCATACTAAAAGTGAAGTTGATGGGGAGGTTTTAAAATTGCGACTTTTGTGTTTTTTGAAGATTTTGGTAATGTTTATGGATAATTAACTTTTAAAAAAAAAAGGGAACCGACTTCAAAGAAAAACACAAAAGTGACATAAGTTAACTAAAAAGCAAAAAATAAATGTTTTTTATACAACAGTTTAATACTTATTTGTTGTTCCGTTTAATGTAATTAAGAAATTGCTGTTTATTATATAATTATTAATTGTTTTATAATTTTGAAGTCGGTGCCAAGTAAAACATACAAATTATATACCTTGCTGCAATAACAAATTAGATTCGAATTTTTGTTTTACTTGACACCGACTTCTAAATTATAAAACAATTAATAATTATATAATAAACAGCAATTTCTTAGTTACATTAAACGGAACAACAAATAAGTATTAAACTGTTGTATAAAAATCATTTATTTTTTGGTTTTTAGTTAACTTATGTCACTTTTGTGTTTTTATTTGAAGTCGGTTCCCTTTTTTTTTAAAAGTTAATTATTTTACAATTTTAAGTGATGGGTAGACCTAGTAAAGATGCTTCTCGAATGAGGAAATGACGGCTAGTTGAAACGGAAGATGAAATACGGAAACACTAAAAAGTCGGTTAAAAAAATAGATTTTGAGGAGTATCTTCGAAGTTCAAGCTCCAATACCAATGAAATTATAATGGGACCACCTTGGAACTATACTGAACCCATCACAAAAAAATTATTAAAATCGGTTTATAAACAAAAAAGTTATGCCCGAACATACATAAAAAAAAAAAAATAAATAAAAAAAAAATATATACAGACGAATTGAGAACCTCCTCCTTTTTTTGAAGTCGGTTAAAAATAGATGTTATTATTGAGAAATACATACTAAAAAATCGTCTCGCAATTTGAGTTGCCCTGGAAACCACATATTTATATTTACTATATTATTTTTGCACTTCCGGGAGTGGAAGTACTAATTTGATTCCTTTTTTCAAGGACTAAAGTGTCACTTTTAACACCGGAGGTATTAAATATTTTCAAAAGATCCAAAGGGATTAATAATAATAATAATGGTTCCCATTATTCCCTTGTGGGACATAGGGTTTTTATGAAGCCTCTCCACTCTTGTTTGTTTCCTGCTATTGTTTTTAATTGTGCAAAAGACATTCCTGTTTCCTCCCTTATATTTCTTATCCATGTTAGTCGTGGCCTTCCCTTGACTCTTTTTCCTTGGGGGTTCCATTCTAAGACACTTCGACATGGATGCTCTTTTGTTTTCCTGAGTGTGTGTCCTAACCAGCCATACTTTCTCCTTTTTATTTCAACGCTTACTTCTTGCTGTTTGGTTCTTTTCCATAATTCAATGTTTGTAATTGTTTCCGGCCACCATATTTTTAGAATGTGTCGTAGACATCGGTTTATAAAAGTTTGTATTTTCTTTAAGTTTGAACTTTTTATGCACCACGTTTCGCAGCCGTAGAGTAACACTGCTTTTATTGTGCTGTTAAATAGTTTTATTTTAGTTTGCACACTTATATTTTTATCACCCCACACTGAATTCAACCTCGAGAAGACTCCTCTTGCTTTGTTGATCCGTTGCTCTATGTCTTTTTCTGAGCTGCCCTCGTGACTCAACACACTACCTAGGTACAGAAATTCTTGAGTTTCTTCTACTTTTTCTTCGTCTATGTATATATTATTTGTGTTAGTTGTGTTAACCTTCATGAGTTTGGTTTTTGTTCTATTTATTTTTAGCCCTATTTTTTCGGATTCGATTTTCAATTTATCTAGTTTTGTCTGTATATTCGGTAATGTGGATTACCAAAGGGATTACATGTTTATAAATTGCTAAGTTACTGAGTATGTTTTGTCGCCATCAGAAACTACGATCTTAATTTTGGCCTTTTAAAAAGCTGGATTGTCACGTTGATAACATTTTAAAATTTCGACTGTTTTGATTTCAAATTACTCGGAAGTGCAAAAAATAGCGTATATACCACAGGACTAAGGTGCTTCACTCAATCCCTCGTGTGGTTATTGCCCTCACTCTGCTAAACTTTTACACTCCGGATTAAATGAAGTACTTCAGTCCCTTGGTATACAATAGACTATTATTAAATCTTTTAGCTCTCAGTTAGAGATTTTTAAATTCTTCGCTTGTCTTGTATTAATCACATTACCGTACTCATTATAAGTGGAGGCTCGTAATGTGGCTTAGTGGGCGGGCAATTTATGAAACTACTATGTGAAAAATGCACCGCAGCAAATTTTTTTTCAAAATGTGGGTGGTTTTGAGCCATTTAAACGTGTTTTAAGATCACATGAAATTTTAGGTAGTCTTTTAAAAATTGCAAAGTTGTACATTTCATCAAAAGTAAAATTTAAAATGTAAAGCGACAGGTATTAACTTTTTTTGAACATTTAAACTTTTTTTTAAGCTTTCAACACACATATGACTTACCTTAATTAATTTGTTTAAAAATAAACTCCTGCGCCTCTCTTTGTGATATGCACTGTTTAACTGACACATTATATTTATTTTTCCAAGCGTTGAGAATGACAAAATTATTTAATGACAATTTCACAGCTAGGATCTCTGAGATCACCCTAAATAAATAAACCAAAAGTTATGAATCAGAAGAGGTCTTTAAATCAGAAATATTAAAACATTAAATTTATAATAATTTTGTGAAAATAAATCGGAAATTCTTTATTCATTTTGAAAAGGAGCTGCTTGTTTCGTAAGTTTATTTGTAAATTTGTAAATTAAACAAATTTTTAATTCCAATTTCGATTATGAATTATTTGTGTTAATGCACTTGTGCTATTCCTTATTAAAATAAAAAGTATTTACTTCAGCATAATTACAGAACACCCTGTATAACAGTGGCGTTCCGTGGGTTTATAATTTGTGTAGGCACATGTAACTTTGAATATAATTTAACATTTCAAGATTGAAAAACTAAAAATAACTTTATTGAAAAAATTAAGCTCCTTATCGTTTTCAAATATTAGCAAAATAATTATGTCTTTTTTTGATTTGAAAAATCATGGGTAGGCACTGCCTAATGGAACTGCTGTATAAATAAAAAAACATTAATAGTTTTATGGATTTTTATTTATTAAATTTGCATAAAGATCTCTATTTTCATATTTGTGCAGCATTTTACAGTATCAAAAACTAATTATCATTTTTAAAATTAAATCGGCAAATTAATCACTAATTGTGTGCGTTTAGGTTCAATTTCTAAGGTACACATACATTTGTAAAAATTCCAAAAATACTTAGGAATGGTCACAATCATTTACAGGACATGTTAAAATTGCAATTACCTACATCTACAGTTACGTAATGATAAATTAATAATTTTATTACAATAAATAAATAAGTTAACATCAAAAATATTGCTACATTAATCCCTGTATAAAAACATAATAATTAATAGGTACGGAACTGTAAAACTAATATAAAATTTGGTCATAAGTGTCCAAAATATCGATTACCACCAGACGTTACTGGAGGCACATACTTAATCTGATGCCTATATCCATTTGCAGGAAGTAAAGACTTCAAAAATGCGTTTGTAATCAAGGCAGTAAGTCCCCAAATCCGTCTCGGCCCACCCATGTACACAGGCATGGAAAAACCCTCCCGAAACTGAGTATATCCGTTCTTTTTCGGATCACAAAGATCTTCTAAGGGAATTGCAAAAACCTCTTCAACCTCACCACGATTTATTTTTAACGAATCCATCTCTAATTTGTTTGTAATTTGTCCTATAACCGGAAGTACGCACAGCTCTCTTCTCGTCACTATTAACTGACCACTGCCCCAAATCCGTACCCTTTTCTCTTCTAATCCGAGTTCTTCCTTTGTTTCTCTTAATGCAGTCTGTTCCAAACTTTTGTCTTTGTCGTCCAGCATTCCTCCAGGAAAACTAACTTGGCCTCTGTGCGATTTTAATTCGGGAGCTCGTAAAGTGTATAAAAGTGAAACTTTATCGTTGACAACACATAAAGGTATTAAAACTGCGGCTTTTTTGTAAGGCTGATGAGTTTGCAAGCGTATAGGTTTCATGTTAGCAAATCTTGCAGCCGTTATCTTCAAGTTTTCTTCGTCAAGGACATTTTTAATTGTATAAAAGCTTGAATATCGTTGTACCATGTGGGAAATTGCACCAGCGCGTAATGTAAATAACATTTTTGATATTTTATTTGAAAACTTGTCACATTACGTCAAATTTGATTGAGTCAAAACTGTGAGACTGATCACATTTACAGAATTTTTCTCAAGTTGATTCTTGGTGAAGACACTTAATCACTTCGATTGTACTTAATGACCTAAATGTTATAACAGCGAAAAGGGTCGGGGAAAGTACAAATTGTTGTTATATAACGATAATTGGGCCTCTGTAAAAGAAAAAGGCATGGTTAAAAAAGATAGGTTAGGATTTGATTGAAAAGTTTACCGCCTTACCGGTAAAAGCATGCTTGTTGATAATGGATAACTCATTCAACTTCACAGTAACTTGTTAATATCTAACAACAAATAAATTAAACATTGCTTAATAAATAAATAGTGCAAATTAGTTATAATTATTTTGAATGATTTAGGGATTTTTAATTCTTTACAAGGGATTTTTTTTATTACGGTGCCACTACTGTACACCGTCGACTACAATCGATCCTGAATTGCGCAACCTCGCCTAATATCAGTGCAGTCAGCATTTTCAATGGCATTGTTTGTGGGATTGTCATATTTACAAAGGTTTAATGTTCTGTGATATTTACTTCGAGAGTAAAGCAAGTTAATAAAAGTGTACAGTAAAATTGCAATTTCCTTTGTTTTAAGGGTAAGTACTCTAGAAAAACTAAATAATGTTTGTTTAAAATTGAAGTACTTCTTTCAAGTTATACCTACCATAACCTCACAATCTAATTGTGGTAAATAAAAGAAAAATTACTAGTAAATTTAAAGATATTCGTTCTCGACATAAAAATATGCAAGCTTTGGATCTGTCTTTAATTATTCAAGTTAAACACGTTGGAAAATACCCTCGAAAAGTAAGCATGATATGTATTTTCTTCAAGAAATGATAGAAACTGTACTTGCCAATTAATCGGTAAAGATTGTGAAATTTGCATAGGTACATCAATACTGTTGTTCATGCTTAGACTTATCAATTAAATTCAACATGTGCAAGCATATTCACCTACTTGCAAAGTTTAGAAGAAATAACGAGCCTCCAAACGAAGAACAGCCACATAGTGGTGAGTGTACATAAAATTTTCAGTAAAATTATTTTAAAAATATTTCTGTGTGTTTGAACATTTAAGGAATTTTATAAAAAATAAAAGATTTATGTTACAGGTTACTTCCAAACAATAAAGAAATATGGAATCAATCGATTTAGTTAGGTAACTTGCTCTAAGAGTGTATTTATGAAATTAAAAAACTTATTTTATAATTAGGAATCCCCCGCATTAAGTGCCATTTTAAAACAAGGATATCCATGCAATAAAATTAGGTAATATGCAATTTTTACGCTTGCGGATGGTACTGGTTTGTTGATGGTTATTTGTTATATTTTAATGTACTTTTTCCTTCACCATGATTCTGTTTATATTATTTTTATTATTCTTTAGTATTCGGAGCCTGGATGCGGGTGATAAGTAACGTATGGTGGTGGTGGTGGATTCAATCAGTTTTTGTTTGTTTTTACTTTAAATGTCTCATTACACTAGTTAATAGTTATTTAAAATTTTAGTAGTTGAAGCTGAAGCAGAAGATGATGACAACAATTTGTACATTCACTACGACGAGTCAGAAGCCATCGTAACACAGTTGAGCAAAAAGAAATACAAAATATCTCTAGAAGAAGAAAAAACAGTAATGACGACACGACTCTTAACACACTTAGATAACATTAAATCACCAACTAAAATGGAAATTTTTAAAAACGTAGATGCTCCTCTTACTCTCACTTTGGCAGCTGCAGAAAACATAAAATAAAAAAGTTTTTCGATCTCTTCTAAGGGAACACGGGATCTTCAAAGTTTTAAAATGAAGTCTTTTAATAAGTGTTTTAATTCATTGTCTGTTGACAGAAAGAGCTGCAAATTAGAAGAAATAAGGATTGTAATAACTATTTTTTCATAGATGTTGTGTTTCAGCCCAAAAAGCGTGTTTTAGACATTTCTTCGTTAACTTATTGTAAAAAATACATATGGCAGCATTGTAAAACAATAATTTATTCAAGAGTGACGCCACTCTAAATTACTTCTATCTTGATAACGTCAAAATTTGTAATTGGACTTGCTTCTTCTATCATCGTTGGTTTTGTTGTAGTTATTAGTATGAATTATTATTATTTTCGTTTTCTTGTTTCATTCACTAACAATGGATTTTACGTTCTATGATTATGCTGATATGTACATGGTATTTGGTTTCTGTAATGGAAATGGTGACATGGTAGAACGTGAATATCGTGCACATTATCCAAACCAGAGGCATCCTACAGCAAGTGTTTTTCGAAGGCTGGACAAATGTCTTCGTGAAACTGGTTCATTTGTTCCAAGGAATGTAAACGCTGGTCGACCAAGGCAAAGGCGCACGGCACGGTTCAACTGGAAGAGCAAATTTTATATGTAGTACAAGAAGATCCCTCCCTCAGCACCCGGCAGTTAGCTGCAATATTAAATATTCTCAGCAATAAGACTACGGTGTGTTAAGTCGACTTAAAAAATACAATCGGTAATTTAGTTCTGATGCTAACCACTAATGGTGCTGATTGCAGAATATGTTTTCGTTGCTAAGATACGGTAAGTGAATTACTTGTTGACAGTTCGGTGTTTTGGTATTCTCTGAAAGTTCTTTTGAAATTTGAAAATAATTTACACACAATTTAGATTACATATATTTTACATTTAAGTTAAACTATTTTATAACCATAGTGTTTAAATGTTGCGTTTTAAATTGTAAATTTACAAATAATCAGAAGAAAATACATAATTTTTTAAGTAATCCTGATGTTATTTCTTTACATTATCAGTTTTATGTAGTTTTCCCAAGCTTTTGTTAAAATAATTATTGTAAATTAATAGATTTACAAGAAAGGGATTGAGGGTGTACGACGAAATATTGTTTTTGAGAAGAAACGGAATTGTAAAGTCTGCGATGTACATTTTAGCAAAGATATGAAATTTCAAGAACATCATAACAAGACCAATCTAAAATTTAATAGTTTTCCTACTTTACAGTTACCAGAACATCTTCAGTTACCTGCGACATCTTCAGATAATTTGGATGCTTCCCAAATTTTACCCAAGATGGAAATACAGAGAAGTCCACCACCAAAAATTCTAAAAATGCATAACTCTCCAATTTTATAAGCAGGAAAATTTCAGTAAAAACCTTGAGCAAATTTTCCTAAAAATTTCCCAATTCAGAATATTTTCTCCAGAAAATGTCACCCTACATCTTCTTCTTGACGGTGCCATCTTCATCATTGAAGGTTGGCAACAATTTGGGAAAAATCGTTTCTGTTCTTGGCTGTTCTTATTAGTGAATTGCTGTTCATTCCTGTCCAATCTCGAATGTTCTTGAGCCACGAGCACTTTCTTCTACCTGGTCCTCTCTTCCCTTCTATTTTTCCCTCCATAAGTAGTAAAAGTTCGTACTTGTTGTTACGGTAAATGTGTCCAAGGTTTTTTTTATCGTGCATAATAGTTCTCTGTCTCTTCCCATTCTTCTTAATACTACATCAATGAATGTAATATTATGTAATCTTAGCTGAACTGATATGGACATGTGTCCAAAGATCCTGTAATAACACCAGTAACTGTATTGTACAAATTTAACTTATTTCGTAGGTCCCCATTTATAAATTTTCTTATATGGTATTAAAACGCTTTATTTCCAATATATTTGTAGTTTTACTAATTTATTTAAATGGTATAATTTTACCTACAATTTGAATTTCCCGCTGTACAATGTTTAGCGCCATTTGCGATCACAGTCAGAACTATTTCATGTATTGTAGTATGTTTATAGAGTTTTTTTATCTATATAAACGTATTATATTTTTTATCTTTGAATAAGACCCTTCATTTGGTTCTAAACCAAAACCTTCTTCATCCATATCATGCCACCAAAGTACAGCCCCTTTATGAAAATGATAACATAGCCTGATTGAGTTTCTGCAACACGATTTTAAATACAATTCGTGACAATGACGGCTTCTTGAGACGTATTCTTTGGAGCGATGAGTGCCTGTTTACTAGAGATGGCGTGTTTAATACACATAATATTCACCATTGGGCTGAAGAAAACCCGCACGAATATCGAGAATATGGTCACCAGAGAATATTTTCCATTAATGTTTGGCTTGGCATAATAAACCATAGGGTTGTTGGACCAATTTATTTGCCGTATCGTCTTAATGCCGATAAATTCCTCAATGTTTTAGAACAAGTAATTGACGAGATGCCATTGCAGATAAGACACGAAATGTTATACATGCATGATGGAGCTCCTGCTCACTTTGCTCGTAATGTAAGAGCGTGCTTGGACGAACACTTGCCAAACAGATGGATTGGTCGGGGTGGCCCTATCTTAGGGCCCACGAGATCCCCCGATTTCAATCCATTAGTTAGACTTTTTTGTTTCGGGTTTCATTAAAGGAAAAGTTTATGCTACGCCTCCACCAAATTCTGATGAAGTTAAGAATAGAATTAATGCAGCTGTATTAGAAATCACCCCCCAAAAACTTGAACGAGTGATGCAAACTATACCACAAAGGTTACACCTGTGTTTGCAAACAGACGGTTTTCAGTTCGAACAATTACCTTAACTTTGTTCCAACATTCACGGAGTATTGCGATGTAACGGATATCCTTAGTTACCATGCATTATAACAAAACACCTGTGGTGTGGGATCCAATGTTGTCAAATGTACGTTCCTTTAAAATGGTTCCCGAGGACAGAGGAAGCATTGTCCAACATTTTGGTATTAAAATTTTCAACTCAGAATTTTATGACCAACATCGCCACGTGTAGTTCTTTCACCAATTTACACACACCCTGTATAGCCATTTCACTTTTGCAAGACTTATAAATCATATAGTTTGTTATCATCACAGTATTTTTTCATTGCTAATAAATTGCATTCAATACAAAACAACATCCTTTTTTTTTTAATTTATAACATGCACGGTGCAGCGTAGAAAATACAAAGCAAAACTAACTTCTGATTTTCATTTTTTACAAGAATGAATGTTAAAAATATTTTTTTCCCTTTCACTGTAGCTCTTTAAAAAAATTATTATTAAATAATAATTTTTATTTTATATTGTACGTCTTTTTTATTATTTAACTTTTAAAGCAACATCTACAACTGACATTTTCAATTGGAGGAGTCATGGCAAGTCATGAAAGTTAGAATAAGGTAGAATCGATTGTTGTTTAAAACACTAGACGCTAGTCTACTGTACAAGGTAAGATGCAAAAGAGCTGTAAACAGAGCGTTTGAAAAATAAAGGAACACTGCTTGGTAGAAGTTTGTTTACTAAATAACTAAGAACGGGTACTGCAACCCCAAGTAATTTCAAAGGGAAGGAGCCCTTAGGTGGTACCCTCTATTCCATATGAAACTATTAAGCATTAGACCAAGCGTGACAGACTTATATACAGGGTGTTAGGGAAGTCGACCGAAAACTTTCTAGGGGTGAATCAAGGCGCAAAATGAAGTCGAATATTCCTTTGCCATTTTTGGCCCAGATGCATAGTTTTCCCCTAAATCCGTGGTAAAATTGGTGCCGCATATTTTTGGAATTGTTGAATAAATCTCTATAATGCATTGTTTTTTGAAATCTAGCATGTTACTTGCAATACTTTAATATGTCAGTTTTTGTTAAAAATTTGACGTTGTCAGTAGAACAACCTGTCAATCATTTTTCGGTGTATTTATTCAACGGAAATGCTAGAATTTACATCTGCAGAATATGGCGATATGCTTTTTGTGTATGGGGAATGTGGTGGCAATGCAATTGTTGCAGTTCGGCGTTATACAGAGCGCTTTCCACAACGTCGAATACCTCATCGAGAAACTTTCACAGCGGTGGCACAAAGGGTTAGAGAGACAGGATCTGTCTTTCCTAGACCACGCGAAGCAGGGAGAGAAAGACAGGTGCGTGTCTTGGATGCGGAAGTAGAGATTCTCAACTGTGTTGAAAATGATGCGTCAGTTAGCACACGCGAAATAGCGCGAGACATAAGTGTAAGCCATTGGACCGTCTGGAGAACTTTACATGAGAACCTTCTTTATCCATACCACGTTCAACGGGTTCAAAGCTTGGAGGAATATGACTATGCCCCTAGGATTAATTTATGCAGGTGGCTTTTGCAGCAGACTGCACAAAATCCAGAATTTCTTTCCAAACTGCTTATGACAGACGAGTGTTGTTTTACCAGGGATGGAATACTCAATTTTCATAACACCCATGTCTGAGGGGATGAAAATCCACATGAAGTCCGCCAGAAAAATTTTCAGCGTCGTTTTTCTATTAACGTTTGGGCAGGAATTGTTGGAGATTTTCTAATTGGTCCATTTGTGTTACCCGCTCGGCTAAACGGTCCACACTATTTGCAGTTTTTAAGGGACCATCTACCCGATCTGCTAGAAAATATCCCACTGGCCACACGCCAAAATATGTGGTTCATGCACGATGGTGCCCCAGCTCACTTTAGTCGGGATGTTCGTGACCACTTGGACATAACATTCCCAAATAGATGGATTGGCAGAAATGGACCTATTGCTTGGCCGGCCCGAACACCTGAACTGAATAGTTGCGATTTTTACCTGTGGGGACACATGAAAGCTGGTGTGTATCGCACACCTGTAAGAAATGCTGCAGATCTCCAGCAACGCATTATGACTGTTGCTGACAGTATTCGCAACGACCTCGAAATACTTGCGAGTGTAAGAGAGTCCTTAATGCGCAGAGCCAGAGCTTGTATTAGGGCAGACGGCGCACATTTTGAGCAATTTCTTTAATGGTCATTTTTGTATTAATTAATTTTTTATTTACTGTTTATTTTTAAACATGTTGTTCTTAAAAAATAAAGTTTTCAAACATTGATGATAGTTTTACATGTGGTGTTAATGGGAATTGATAGCGAATCTAGCAACAAAAAAACATATCGATCCATTTTTTCACATCTCTTCTCACATGCTAGATTAAAAACCGTGCATTATCAAAGTTTAATTTCAGCAGTCTTAAAAATTTATGGCACCAATTTTAACAGTGATTTATGAGGAAACCATCCATGTAAGCCAAAAATGGCAAAGGCATATTCGACTTCATTTTGCGCCCCGATTCACCCCGAGAAATTTTTCGGTCGACTTCCCTAACACCCTGTATGTGGACTAATAAGTAACAAGGATTTACCGCTACAACGCTTGCTTGTTACCATAGCGACAGCACTAGCTTAAACTTAAAACCGTATAATTTTTCCAAATACATTGATTGCATGAACCTTGCGTTGTTTGCTATGTTACTTAGAAAGCAATCTGATCGAAATATATTGTTTCATAAAGACATAGAACCACTATATGATTCTTATTTATTACAATTAAATGTATATGCCTTATATTAATCTAATACACACGAGAAATCATTGTTACTTGCCTCCTTCGCCTAGTAAATTTTGGATATTACTTTTTTATTTTTTATCACGTTTTCAGAAAACCACACATGCCTAACACTCAATTTTCAGGGTATCATTGAGCTAGTACCTGCTCTTAAAAATAGACCCATTAAATCAAATACACCTTAGTTTAAAATTGCTTCCATAAGAAGTTACCAGCATCTCCAAGATGAAACGATCTTATCACTTTTTAATCCATAGGTTCGCATTGAAATATTTCCAGATGTGGTGGACGGTGGTTTCCTGGTGTCGGTGTGTGTTTGGCCTTAGGCTCAGAAATAGATCGACGTTAAACATAATAGATAAATATGTGGTTTGGTGCTTAACGAATCTCTTAAAGTGTTTTTTACGCATTTGAAATTTTC
This sequence comes from Ctenicera cuprea, assembly GCA_958336395.1. Classification (NCBI taxonomy): domain Eukaryota; kingdom Metazoa; phylum Arthropoda; class Insecta; order Coleoptera; family Elateridae; genus Ctenicera; species Ctenicera cuprea. Next base: position 3,757,087 of record OY284489.1, on the reverse strand, counting down.
GAACTTTTAACTTAAGGTCCATTAATCAATTTTTTAAATTGCATGGTATAAATTTGATTCTGTTTTGTGGCAGAAAATTTTATTGTTACATAAAAACTTTTTTACAAAAAATTCGAAAATCTTTTCTATCAAGTTTGCCATGAATTATAATAAAATAAAAACGAAAGAAATAGTTGAAACGAGAAGTCAAACAAGCATCATAGCTGTCAAATTAATTGGTTTTTTGTTTCTATGTTCTGTTCGCCCCTATTTTTGTTTTATTAATAGTCATGACTAACCTGATGGAAAGTTTTTTGCATTTTTTTATGTCCATCATCATTATCTTTCTCCTCTTATACCCGAAGGTGTCGAGGGCTTTCACTCCGGGTAGGCTCTTCGCTTGTGTAATAGGAGGTAGTGGGGCCTTTTGGCCTTTAGACCGCTACGCTCCTGAAGCTTATGCCACCCTTTATGCACATTCATTCAATACCATTCACACGTGTGTTTTAATAATACTAAATTAACAAAAATGTATACCATGCAATTTAAAGATATTAATGACAGTCAGTTCATTCTTCAGGAGTAATCGAAACAGTTCAAAAAAAACCTTCCTAAGGATCGAGCATTAGCTTCTGATCTAAGGCAAGCCATCCTCACAGACCTCTTTAACCCTTTCTATACGAGTGACGCAGTATTGTTTGAACCCAAGTGCCGTATTTTGTATATTGCTTTTGGACAGCTACACGACTGTCGAACAGATACGGCACCATACAGTCATGTTAAATAACCTTTTAAACTATACTCTCTGTGGTGGGGGTCGCTCAAACGAATTTCAGCCGTCTGTTACAACTTTCTAAAGTGCATGTATTTTATGACGTGGCAGTAGGTCTTTAGCATGATGGCATTGAAGCTGCATACAGCAGTGGGGAAAGTGATGATGTTTTTAGTTTTAATTTTGTATTTTATAAGAAATAGATCCCTCGTGTCGACTTAATTAATATATGCGAAATAGTAATTAAAAAAAGTTCTGAATAAGAGTGTCATACGTGTACGACAATTTAAAATTTATGCGTACTGGGCGTGTATCATTTATGAGAGCATTGCGTATTCAAAGGGTTAAGAGCGTGAATTCTGTATCGAGCGTAAGCTTATGACCTGGTAGATTCCCAGCATGGATAGCTCCTCTAAGAGCGAAGCAGCGGCTACACCAGGTCTTGAAGCTGTCAGCACCATGAGCTCATGTTCAAACTAACCAGAGCCAGCCTTGATTTTTATGCTTTGCACAACCAAAACCTCAACTTGATCAAATTTTGGCTTACATCTCTTCTCTTACCAAAGTGCAATATCTTCATATTTTATGGTTTTATGAATTATTTAATTTTAAAACTACTACCTTATGAAATGAACAATAAATTTGTCTAAAATTTGCTTTCATAAAATTTAAATATGAACTGACAATCAGATTTTTTTGTAATTGTCTGCGACACAAATACTTGAATGGTTATCACAAATTTCTCTTGTTTACACTAAAAGTAATTGAATTAAACACTATCTAAGCAGATAACATTTTTTTTTGTTAGGGCCTACAATGATATCTTATCAGTTTGATTTAATTTTCAAATTAACCTGGAAGTCAAGACCAAAAACTTCGTATTTAATTTTGTGTAGAGTTTGAACTAATCTATAAATAAAACTGCCAAATTGAACCAAAATGAAACATCAGAATTTCCCCCATAAATGCGCCAATTATAACAAAAATTTACTTTTACATATTTATTGTTAACAATAACAAAATTACATCTTCACAAGTTACATTTTTTGTTCACCAAACATCATTATTTTAGAAGAAGTTAGTTCCCTTCTTTGGCTTCATCACATTGGCCTCGTTTGATCATCCTTAGGTGGTCAGAGGAACGTGCATGCTTCAATGCACATGCAAACTCGCAGTCATTACCATAAGTGCGTCCATTTGAAGCACAAATGGGGTTCCAGTTTCTTGGACAGGCACACATTGCTTCTTCTGGTGCAACATCAGCGGATGTGGCTGCCAACATGGCAAATATAGCAACAATACAAATCACTGTAGCTTTCATTATGGCAACTTGTCAATTACTGTTACTCTCTGATCACTGTTCAATATTTTATTGCCACTCTTATCAGTTTTATCTTTAATACACGTACACGGTCTGATCAAAGATTAAGAGCAAAATGATGAAATGACTAAATAATACTTGAAAAATTTTATACTGGAAGATTCTATGAAATTTATAAAATTTTGAAGTAATTGTTGACTCAAAACTTCACTTTTTTATCGCCGATACTCAAGATCTTATCAACCATTTTCGATCTATCTTCAAGCAATTTTTTTTGTTCTTCAGGAACGGCTTCTGATTTTAAATTCCTCAACAAAAAGTGCTGAATGAACAGCTTCAGACTTTCTCTGAACATTTTCAGCTTATCGGATTGTGCAACATTGGTAAAGACAGCTTGACATACTTCTAAATCTTCACAAAGAAGAATTCCAATCAAGATTTGACGCATAAATCTCAATGTTATCTTATCTAGTTCGCCAAACTGAACAATCTGCAACATTTATAAATGTAATTGATGATTTATTAAAAGAAAATCTAGATTCTTACCTTAAGTGTGGAGATTGGAAGACCCTTTTCCAGGAAGAGATGTGTCAGAAGTTTGGCTAAATTTGATAATTGCGTGGCTGAACATTCCGTTAATGCTTTTAGTTTGTCCCAAACTGAATATTTTATCGTCATCTATGGAAAAAAAATAGAATTAGTAACAGAAATTCTAAAGGATGGGTTGCGTGGGCTTTGAATGCCATTGTTTTGCCGAACCTGCCCATTATATGTGTTTTCAGACAATAACGACAATTTTTTTAATTGAACGCACTGTATATTGTTACATTTTTGAATTGTGGTTTAAAAAACAGAGTTTATTGTATCTAAAGTAACTACTTCCGATATGCAAGTGATTAATATTTAATATCCTTCCCAGACACAATTTTTAATTTTTTTTTAATGGAACACCCTGTGTATTATTACATTTTCGAATTTCGTGCTTAATTACCTTCTGCAAAATACAGGGTTTAATATATGTAAAATTAATAGTTCTAAAGGACAGGCTGATCATTGTATAATATTCTTCCCCAGACACTTAAGTAGAAATTTTTTTGAATAGAATGTCCCATATAACATTTTTGGGTTACTTATTTACTTATAATTCGAAAATATGGGATTTACTGCATCTAAAGTTAGTAATTCTGATGTATTCTGATTAATGTCATATCCCTCCTAAACATTGAAACGTCAATTACCAATTTGTTTTAAAAGGAACCCCTGTATATTATTATATTTTTAAATTTTAAATTCTTTTTCTAATTACATTTTCAAAAATACAGAGTTTAATATATGTAAAGTTACTACTTCCGATACACAGGGTGATTAATATTTAATATATTCCGCAGACAAGCAATAATTTTATTATTTCTTTTATGCAATACCCTGTATATTATTATTATATACTTGATACTTTAATTAATTACCTTTTCGAAAATTGAGGGTTTATTGCATTTAAAGTTGTTACTTCCGATGTACAGAGGGATGAATATTTAAAATCCTTCCGAGACACAAAACCAGCAATTTTTAATTTTTTGAATGAAATTAATGTGCTGTTTATTATTACATTTTTTAATTGCTTATTTAATTATCTTTTCGAAAATACAGGGTTTATTGCATCTAAAGTTAGTATTTCCAATGTTTAGGGTGAATAATTAATCCTTCCATGCCAATTGTTGATTAATTAATTTCAAATTATTACATTTTTGAGTTCCTTATTTTAATACTTGTTCGAAAATACAATGACTTTTTGGTTCGATTGGTCGAAAATCTGGCAAAAAACCAGAAAAATCGGCAGTTTGGTCCCTGTCACCAATTAGTCTTATTTTTAATTCTAATTCCCAAGAAAAGCGAGATAGCCTTAATAATATTAGCTAATAAAAGCCGAGTATGCTATCCAAATACTGAAGGACCGTTTTACTACACCACTAGTCTAGTGAATTATAATAGTCTCTTCGCCAACAATCTATCCAACCAAGGTCAGACTTTTTATGTGCATTTCTATTGTGCACGCATTCAATAGGCACTTATTTAGCCATAACCGGCAGGTTCGTAATTGCACAGATGGATATGCGGGTGTGTTCGGGTGTACTGCCGTTTTACTGCATAAGTAGTTGTGGGGACGAGTCTCGGTTGGGGCCAAAATTTTTTTTATTTTATAGTTTTTTTCTAAAGCACTGTTGTTGCGTTTTGCTGTTTACGCGAGGTTATTTGTTAATAGCAGTTATATTTAAAAAAAAAATACGAAGACAAATTTGCATTCACTCACTGATTGACGGCATACTAACACGCAAGTCTGACCTTGATAGGATAGATTGATGGCCAAGGGGCTAGACGCTAGTGTGAATTATTGCCAGCCAAGAAAATCACTGTTATAATAAATAATACCTGAAACGTCCTGTCATATTCACAAAACTTCTGGGCTAGAACTGCATAATAAGGATTAAAATTCTTCTCTTGTAAACAGCAATGTAGAATAACATGAACAATTTCTCGCTCCTGCTGATTTTTCAGGCCCAAATGTAACAATTTTTCAAAAGCGTCCAAATAGTCCTACAAAAGTTTTAATTAATAATAATTTAAACACGAGCGCACTTAATGTCTAAAACAAATTTTACACAGTGACATACTGAATTTTGTGATTCATGCAATTCTGCACATTACAGAACGCACTTTACGCTAAACATAAAACAAAACTTAAGCGTTCACTTGTTATTCAACATGGTCGATGTAAATGTCAACTGTACTGTAAAACAGAACATCAAAACTCAATTTGTGGCATCAAACCGGCTAAAATTTTATGCAGACACAGCTCATAGTTGCAATACGTGTTGATACGTCTGTTTAGAGCACAGTATGTTCAGTACTGAGCATACAATAGTTGCATAAATCAGTACATTCACTATATCACAGAATAAATTACGGTTTCGATGTGAACTACTGTTGTAATTAGAAACGTTTTATAAGTATTACCTCTGCCGACATTATAATGCAAAATACATTTCGCCTTGTATCTGTGTTCATCCTCTGTTTGCGAGCTAAATCTAAAAGTTTTTGAGAAAAACCTTCAACTTTGTTGGAATTTTTGCTTTGGTCTGATTCGGTTGTTTTTCCTGTCCATGCTGAACCTACCACCCACCATTTTCCACATTCATCGGCTAAAATGGAAAAAGTTCTACATTGTGCAAATAAACATTTTAAAGGTTCATCATACCTTTCAATAAATCCTCCAGAGAAATATTTAAAGTGGTAACATACGAGCCTTTTCGTACTAATCCCTTAAGCAACTTCTTTAAATGCTCCGAATAGGTTGTATCATAATTCGGTATTTTATTCATGTTATTGTTTTTGATTGCCAGTAATATGTCGAGCATGAATTTAACTCTTGGACTAAGAAACAAAAATTAACAAAGGGTAAAAACATAAAAAAAACAACTTACTTTTCTCGTATCGCTGCACCTGCATTATTCGCCTGTTTCTGCAAACTTAGGATGAGGTTCTTCAGAGCTAAAGGATCGTCTTTTCTCATACTAAATCCAACACTTTTCAATATTAATAAAATACACTCTATGTCAACTTCAGTGAATCTGCTCGATAGCTTGTTTAATATTTCGTAAATTAATTGGACGTGAAATACCTAAAAATGTCTTAAGTTAATTGATTTTTTACAGTTTATATTCTTTGCAGTTTTTCCCTTATTTTCGTTGATTAAATGCTAAAATTCTACACTGGGATTCGAACCACAAACCTTTATAGAGGGTGAATCAACAAGGCCACGTTGACCAAAATTTCCTTCACTATTTAAAATACAGAAAAAATTTCTTAATAAAAGTTGTAGGCTACCAAGATTGCCACATCTTACAATTATACAAAGTCTTTTATATAACAGTGGCATGCCACACTTACATTATTTTTAATAGAACACCCTGTATATTTTTGCATATTACTAATCGTCTTTTAATTGCCTTTCTGCATATGTTTTGTTTTTGAAATTTCATTGAAGGGTTTTTGAGACCTCACTCACGGGGGACCTACTGTTTGTTTAACATTGTTTCTGTATGACTAATACCAGGAAAAGTGTAGACAATAAGAAGACCCCAGAGAATTAAGTGGCATAGATTTTTTATGCTGCAGTTTTGGTATCGGTAGGGAATTGAACCACAGACCTTTCACGCCGCTCTTCCTCTAACCCATCACCACTTTCTAAATTATTATTTCATATAAGTTTGAATTTACCTTATAATTATATAGCTGAGCAACAATCCAAACAACATTATCAAGCATTTTATTTCCGACAGGATGTTCCGCCTGGTATAACTCATCAAATTTTCTAACAACACTTTGTAAAAAATGTGCACCTGTAATATTATAATTTTTTTTATTATTAAACCTTCCAATCAAATTGAAAATTAACTCTTACCAACTTCAGTGCCAACATTTGCATGTAAAATTGTAACAAGCATGACATGCTCCAAAAGTAGTCTTTCAGGTGTTAAAACAGGAGTAATAATAGAGTCGAATATTAGGGAAGTGAGGGTGTCATTCATGTCATTTCGGCTGTTGTTCATGTAAAGATCTTCAACTTGTGATGCTATACTGTGCATGTTGCTTTCTGCCAACCTGTTCAAGAGCCCTAAAAATTAAAATGAATGAAGAATGAGTAAAGAAGAGTAGAACGTAAAGGAAAACAGAAAAAGAAGAGGATAAAAAGCAAGAGTGGAAAAAGGGTGGGGATAATAGCAAGAAGGTGGTACTTTCAGAAATACAAAAAGTAATGCATATGCATTATGCAGCAATAAAATGGCACTACCCGTAGTAACAATAATTTCGGCAATACTTTTACATAATATTGGTAATACTAGGCAATATTTGGCATGCTGGTATGAAACACTCTACAACACCACTAGGTAGTAGGTAGCACATGCCAATATGTTCGACAATATTTGTGCAATTTTTGTGAACCCCTTGAGGTTTATAAAATCCAATGAGAAAATATATTGAGTACTGAAAGATCCAGAATAAGGTTAAAATACAAATGAAAAGAAAAGACAAGAAATGAAACAACAATAATAAACTACCTTTTAGTTGTCTTTTAAGTCTATTTAATTTCTCTTCTCGTTTCTTATCTGTTGATGATGCAGCTTCCATTTTGGCCCTTATAGCTGGTGGAATATATTTGCCTTGATTTTCCTAAGAACAGTGTAGCAATAAAGTTTGGTTATATAAATAATATTTAACACAACACTTACTGTAACAATACTGCCATCTTTCCCACGTAATCTTCCATAAATGTCTTCCCATACCTCGTCATCTTTGTCAGATTTCTCTTTATGATCATCTTCGTCCATAATGTCTTCATTTATGTCATCATCATTGCTATCAAAAGCATTATCATCAAATGCATCATCATTTTCTTCGCCTTCGCTCATACTTGATGAAGAGTCAATTTTATTTTTTTTAGCTGCAACAATATTTTGGATTTTCTTCTGGGTTCGAGCAGGTTTTGCAGCTTCTTTAGATATTTCTTCATCGCTAAAAGCCAGTTCTTCTTGATCTTCATTATCATCAATTTCATCATCGGTACCATCCATATCATCTTCACTGATGCTTGATGAAGATTCAATTTTCTTTCGTTCACTTGGAAAAACTTTCTGATTTTTCTTCTGGTTTTTATTAGTTTTACCTAAAGTTTTATCAACATTTTTGAATACTTCCTCATCACTGAAATCTATTTCTTCTTCACTGCCTTCATTATCATCAATTTCTTCATTAGTAACATCAATATCTTCTTCGCTATCGATGCTTCCTTCTTCTTCACTTTCACCATTTTGATCTTCATTACTCTCACTGTTATCAAAATCACTTTCCATGTCAACATCAGAGCCGTCAAGATCATCTTCATCATTTCTTTTTCTTTTCTTTAGTGATTTACCTGTCATGAGTGCAAGATCTTCTTCAAAGTCATCATTTATTTCAGTTAGATGTTGTTCAGCTGCTACGGCGACTTTCATGTTGTCTGAATCGCAAACCTCTAATAAATCTAAATCTCATTGAGAAAAATATTTGAGAAATTAGGTAGGTACGATTTTTTCATGCACATTTTTTAGTTAATCTACATTTTCAATCATTTTGCCAAAAAGATTTAAAACAAGAAAAGGAAAATCGGTGTTGGTTCATCCCAGTGAAGAAGTAGGCTGCTATAGGGGTCTTTCAGGCTCCGCACTGGAGCCCTAAGCCCCTCTTCAACCGAGAAAAAATGGGTTAGAACAAGGAATTTGGGTAAAGGAGGCTTTCCGTGGAATGTACTGTCCCAGTATTCACTTTTTGTCTCAGGAAAACCTCAGAAAAAAACCCGAGCCAGAACAGTCGGCCAAACTGAGAGTCGAACCCAGAGCCTCCCGAATGAAAGACAGACGCTTTGACCGCGGAGCCATATCTCTCGGTTTAAAACAAGACAGAAATGTACCTAAAGCTAATTTACTTGTGATCGACAATGTTTAATTTAAGAATATTAACAGAACGGACGAAAGGATACAATCTAAACCATCTTCAGTGAAAGATTTAGGTGTGCTTTTTGACTTTCTCTTGTTCAAGTGTAGCTGTTTTTCCAGTCGCTTTATATTTCGATCCTCATCAGTGTTTGCTTTTTGTAATAGTTCTTTTCTCTGTTTAGCCATTTCTTTTTTTAATTTCTCATGCTCTTTCTTCTCCTTTAGTATTGCCTTTTGTTGCTGCTCCTCGGCTGTAAGAATCTACAACAAAAAGTTGGTATAGTAATAAGTAATAAAGCAATCCCAAAGCAAAGAAATTATTGTTACCTTTTGCACAGTTTTAGGTTTCGTAAGATTTTGTTCAGTGTGTACTGTAGGAGTAATATTAGGTTTTGATCTATCAAACTTTGATCTATCAGGCTTTGATTTATCAGAATTTTGTACAAATTTTCCGACTTTATTACGATTTGTGTAGTATTCGTTCCTGCGAGCCTTTTTCTGCTTGCGCATTTCTTTACGTTGCTGTTTTCTGGATTTGGTGATAGGACCAGAAGGCTTTGCACGTTTCTTTGCCTTCATTGTGGTTTGTACGTGACTCTTTGCTACAATTTTAGGTATGTTTTATGGTATCTATGGAGGAGCAAGTTAGAAAAGTGGTAGGTCATGAATGTTATTTATACTTACCAATAAAACAGAAGGTATTAATTTCATTAGGTTGATTTTAGTAGTTATAAAATAGGATTATTATGTTATTTTCGAATTAAATACAACTTATTAGTTGAAAACAAATAAAAGGAAATGTTAGGTTAACATAGGGTAAACACGTGCTTGTTTTAAAAGTGCGCATGTGCGTCAGTGCGCGCAATGCGTGCATTACAAATTCCGCGGGAATGTGTTGTTTTGAAAATTCTGTAATATCTGTAATGTTTGATTTTCGTTTCTTACTTTAATTTGCGCATTGTTTATTATAAAATTACTTTAAAAACATGAATGTTTTTAATGTAATTTTATATTCTAAAATAGCATGTTATTATTTGTAAAATATTCATTTTTATTAACTACAAAAATGTAGTTATATTACCCAATGACATTTACTTACAAAAAATTAATGATTTCGTAACCAATTCAAACTTAAAAACTTTAACTAGTAATCCTACCAAAAATTATCAAAAAGAATTAAAACAAACATTAGAAAATTGCCAGGTTTGTTTAACAGATTATCAAAAAAAAAGCAAATAATAAATCCAAATCCACAACCACCAAAACTATACGGTTTATTAAAAATACACAAACCCAACATGCCCATTAGACCAGTAGTATCATACATAAATGCACCCAACCATATGCTAGCAAAAATACTAAATAATATAGTTACCAGTTTTGATTATAAACCAAAATATTCAGTTAAAAATTCTTCCGAATTGATCAAAAAGTTATCTAACTTACATTAGATAGATTAGATTTCACCTCTATTAGCTAACATATTTATGGAAAATCTAGAATCAAATCAATCTGAGAAAGTTATATTTTGGTTTCGTTATGTTGATGACATTTTAGCATGTTTTAATAGTTTATTTGATTTAATTAATGAATTTTTAATTTTTATTAACAGCGTGCATCCAAACATAAAATTTGCACTAGAAACTAAACAAAATAAGTCTATTATCTTTTTAGATTTAATTATAAAATTAATTCAACTAATAAATTTGAGTACTCAGTTTATAGAAAACCTACACGAACAGACATTACAATACCACACGATTCTTGTCATCATAAAACACATAAATTAGCAGCATACAGGTCCTTGATACATAGGGCTTTGACGGTTCCTTTGGATGAAATTAATTATAATAGAGACATTTCAATATAGTAATGGTTATAATACTAAACTTATTGATACATTAATTAAAGAAAAAGATTATAAATTAGCCATTTAAAAAATTTATCCGAATAACCTAACTTCATTTGATACAATTAAATATGCCTCGATCCCAAATTTTGATGACAAATCAGAAAAAATTGCTAAAATTATAAACAAAACAAATAAATATAAAGTAGGTTTTAAAACAACTAGAAACATCTTAAACACTCTGTTTACTGCAAAATCAAAAACAAACGATTTGCTAAAATCAGGCATTTACAAATTAAATTGGTCACATTGTAATTCGGTTTATATAAGCCAGACAATTAGAAATTTTGATATTAGGTATAAAGAACACGTACGTTGTTACAAATACAAACACCCACATAAATCCAATTACGCTAAACACTTACTAGAACACAATCATTCAATGACATCCAATAATACCATAAAATGTTTACGCTTTTGTGATGATAAACGTAAATTAGATATATTAGAAGCTTTTGAAATTCACAAACATTTAAAAACTGTACCGTTAATGAATGAGCAAATTGATCTCTTAAATTCTCCTCTACTGGACATTTTGGAATAAAAATCAAGTCATCTGCAGACGATTACCGAGATCAAGTCACCAAGTACTATTGCCATGACAATACTAACTGTTTACTTCCTAATATAACCTTTGACAATAGCATGTAAACATGCCGAAATACGGATAAGGTTAAAATAAATAAATATTGTTAAAGTAATTAAGTATTTTATATACAGATAATCAATAAAAAAGTAAAGTTTCACTATTTAACTCAATGTAAAGTTGGTTGCATAACCACTGTTTTCTGTTTTGTTGTATAGGTCAGGTACATAATTGAAATTATATATTTTTTTAAATAATTTAGTTAAGTAACAAAACTGTGGAAATCTTCGTAATGTCAATGACTGGCCTGTATACAGAACAAAATAATTAGAAAAAAAGCAATTTTAAATTTAATAATACTGCTGCAGTAAACACAAAATAAAAACAGGGGATCCAAAACATCCTTTCTAGGCTTCAAAATAAGTTCCGTTTTGTTGTAACTGAACTGTAAGTAAAAGAAAGATAATAAAATCAATAATTCAGAAACATAGTTTCTGTTTCTGCTTACGCACACTCTAAGTGGTTTTGACTCGAGACGTGTGTACGTTCTAAACTAAAATGAAAAGCACTCGACAACGTATCTTAAGTCGTGAATTCGAATTGAATTCGATCAATCTAAGCACTCGAAATAAGAAAAACAACCAGAGCGGAAAACTTTTGGCAGCGCGTTTAATTTGTCAACAACAGTTACTTACATTAGATTAAGGAAACGTGCGAAAATCGTGTAAAAGTGAAACCACAGCCGTTTTCAATCCAAAAGCTTTGCAAAATGATGAGAGTGAATAGAACTGGGAACAGCAAGAGTCTTTGGAGAAGGCGAACAAACACAAAAAGATTAAAGCTCTTGCTTCCACCCATTAACGAAACCCAAAGGATTAAAATTTTCTTAGCTACACCGACATATTTTCCACGCAATGTTCGCTTTTCCTTTTTCACTCGGCTTATTCAACAATTTTTGTCTCTCTTTTAATGCGATACCATCAAAGGCTGAGAATTTGTCTTTATATCTCTCGACTCGCGCGTTTTGACAAAGATAAAAGACGTAATTTCTTATATTATTATAACGTTACTCGAGGCTTTATTATATTTTTGTATTTTGTTAAATACATATTTCACTCAGAAGACGTAGATATGGTCTTTTGTGAATGTCTAAATACCTGCAACACAATTTATGATAATTAAGTCGTACTGAAAGTAAGTTATATTCATTATCACTTTCGCTGTATTAATTTATCCTTGCAAACCACTACAAAAGGGGTAAGAGATGGAAATGTTTAATTAAGTTATGATTTTGCACAACGACGTTTTGGGCTTCATCTAAACTTTGGGTTTACTAGTAATTAACGGTATACAAAGCTCGAATCAGATATTAAAGCTTATTCTGCAATATCATAATTTTATTTTATAACAATCATTCCTTTTAATTATATTATTTACAGTTTAAAAGATTTAGGTAAATAGCAATGCAAGGAAAAGGGAAGATTGCAATTAATTAGGAATAGAAACAGTGGCGTAGCCAGCGTTTAGGGAGCCTTACCGCAAAACTCAGTACGAGCACACCCTTCCATTTTGAATTGCTCGCCCCCAATCGTATATTTAAGCGGGCGCAAACGGTTTTTTTACTGCCAAATGCATTTATATGAACCCCGCCGCCTGCCCTTAGCCACCAGTATACAACAATAAGCCTAATAAAACAAGTAATTGTTGTAAAAAAAAAACTTAGAAAACCGCTACAGAATAGTACGCTAGGCACTACTCAACAGTCAGCTCAGCACTGAACTCCCACGTAATATAATGTCACGTCATGCGCTGACCGACTGCCGTTGCTATAGTTGGGACACAAACATCTGAGAATTTCCGAGTTAGTATTGTTAGGGTAGGGAGAGGAAATGCCGCAGCACGCTGTGTATGAGAAATGTACACCTGCTGTCTAAATTATTTGTTGTTTTGCTTAGTTTATTTATTAATTTGTATAAATAAAATTTACTTGATTTCCAATAAGGGATGCCTTCCAATTAATACTAGATTGACTTTATTTACCATCATCAGCACGCACAACTATTAAACTTTTTTTTTCTGCGCCTTTTCCAAATGTTGCGCAAGAGGCTGCCGTCGCTCTATGTCCCCGCGTAGTGTGGATCTGATGATGCTATAATTAACTTTTAGCAAACGTTTCTCCATTGTCATTCTGTGTAGGGAGTAAAGGGTGCATGGAAAACAACGCCTTCTAATTAAAAAAAGAACTCATTTGGTTCATAGATGGGTCTAAAGCGGACATGACACTGATAGTCGTTACTAAAATAAGAATTCAAAAGTCTACCTTTGGCAAACGCTTCCGTACTTTATTTTCTCCAGAGAGGAGTAGTAACATGGGTTGGAATGCACAAATATACAGGACCAGAAGATTTTTGTTCTGGAAGCACCCCACCTTATTTTAGGTTAAAATCTTAATAACTTTGATACAAGCCTAATCATGGCAGCTTACGGAAAGCATACTGGGTTTAGTTTGGAAGCAAAAAGAGCAGTAAATGGACTATTTATTAACTGGTCTAATACCTCCGACAATAATCTGATTACTGTAAGAAATTCGGCGTAGAGGAGAAAACCATTGCACATGTCCTCCACCAATGTGTCGCGGTGGTGCTAAGAAACAGATAGTGAAGATTCTGGTAGTGCAACTTGGATTTATATTCATGCTAATCACCAACACTAGGGGAAGGCGAAAAACATTCCTACAACCTTCAAGTTTCATACCTGCAAGGTTTTTTAAAGAAAATATATGCATATTTGACGTAAATTCAATTTAAAGTGAAACAGCTTAAAGCAAATTCACTCATAAACTAATTAAAATGTCTCATTAATGCAAAGAACAGCACATTTTAATAATTATCCAAACTCTGAGCGTGTAACTTGATCTTTAACACAGCAAGGATAATTGCGCTCATCAAGTGTAGCGCTCAAAAAGCGCCAGACCAGGCTAATAAACATCCAGGGGCGCCAAATTAGCTAACATGTATACTTATTGAGTGAACGGGCGCTATAAAGCACGAAAAGCCCGTCTTTCCGGTACTTCGGACCTCAATACGACACCTACACTATATCCAACGTCCCGAAAGCGACGTGACCTATCTCCGTCACTCTTTGGTCTAGTCAAAAATGCCTTCGACGGGAGTAAAGCTCGCTGTCACATAACCTCAAACTTGCACGCCAGACGGCCGTTAAAGCTCTAGTATACTCCGAGCTTAATTTTGGGTTTTTCCTTTGTTTCAAGCAAAAAGCAAGTGCGAGTAGGGCGGAAAATTAAACGTGGCAGTGGAAGTAGTTGGAACAACACGGATGTGGGTGTTTTCGTCAATGAATAGAAAGAGCTTTGGCGGGAAAGCTGAGCGCATGGGCGGGCGTGTTTGGAAAAAGAACGTTGCGGGGATTCCCATAGGAACGAGAGAGATGTGTGCCAAGCCCTGCTCGAAAGCTTTAGAAAGCTCAGTTTGCGCTGGCTCGTCAAGTGGGTGAGATTGTGAGCGCCGAGCTTTTTTGAGTTTGATATCGGTACGTGGTGAAAATGTAAATAGAAGTTGCGAAAAAATTGTTTTTATTTAATTATAATTTTTTTTAAATGTCCTAAATAAGTGAAAATTTAAAATGGGAAATTTTTCAGATTTTTTTAATGCTATAAATTAATTACCAAATTAATTAAACAATCAAAGATAATATAAAATGTTTTGTTTAGATTTAAAAATCGTTCCAATTAATAATAAAATAACAAAAATTTTAAACGTACCGTATAATATAAAAACTAACAAATAAATGGTTGGGAAATAGATATTGAATTTTTTTAAATTTAATTGTAACACTCTTGTGAAGAAATAAAATTATTTTACAAATTATAAAATATTAAAATAATCTTGAAGGTGACTGTCATGGACATGGCCGAAACTTTCTTGACTTTCAACATATTCTTATTATATTTTTGTGTTTTTAAAATTATCATATTTGCAATAGTATTTAGAAACGGTTCTCTATGGGAAAATTATTTAAAATAATTGATTTAACAGTAAAAAATACGAAGGTGGTTGAAATAATGGTCAAAACCCCTTCAAATGTTAACTTAATCATAATTTTTAAATTAGAGTCTTATGGAAAAAATTAAAATAATGTTATTATGTACAATTCCTAAGTGATGAAATTGTAAAAACTGTATTTAATTTTTCTACTTACAGAAAAAACTAAAAAAAATATTTTAAATGCAATCTTTAAAATATCGAAAAAATAACCTGAAGGTGGTTTTATTATGAAATCTGAAACGTCTCACAATGTCTTCTTAAATCTAGTATTTTCGATATAAAGACTGTGCTTTAAAATATTTAAAAAAAAATATCAAAACGTTTTTGGGATATTTTAAATTGAAGATGGTTTCAGGAATAATTGCCAAAACGTCTGTCTTATTGGATTAGACACAAGTTATTTTAATTAAAAATTTTGGATTTAAAATCTGTATATTATTTTCTAAAATATAGGGAAATTAAAAAAACAACACTAACATATTTTTACAAATCTGAAACGTTTTAAAAATCATACATAGGTAATTCTAAAATATTGAACTTTGTTTAAAAGCAGATATTAATAATAGGTTAAAAACTTTCTAAAATATTTATTAAAAAAATAATCTAAACTTGAAGGTGGATACAACAAACAAACCGAAACATTCGACCTGATTCTTGCAATTTAGAAATTTCTTATTAAATCGTAGTTGAGGAATAATTTTAAAATCAATTAAGACAATTTTAAATTTAGAAACAATTTTAAATTGAAGGTGGTTCATGTATTAGCACTGAAACGTCTGCCTCGTTTAATTTTCCAGAAACGTCGTTTTTTATTACAAAATTTCATATTTAATATCTAAAAATTATTTAAAAAAATATTTTTAATCTGAAGATGGTTACACCAATACAAGCCGAAACATTGTAAGAAATGTTTAATTCGAATTTGTTTATAATAATTCTTACTAAAGAATAAATATTTTCATAATAGCACAAAAAAAATCTTTTGGTAAAAATTTGACAGAGAAGACGGCTTCATGAATACTTTCCGAAACGTTGTCCTATTCAATTCTACCAAAGTGTTTCTATTAGAAATCTTCAGCATGAATTTTTTCTGGTGTCGTTATTTTTATGGTTGGTCGTTGGTTGTGAGACCTGATGTGTTTTTGGAAGGGAAACGACATCAAGACAGTGAAGTGTGTTTCTTGCGTTTTGCTCGTTCGATTGTTTTTTGCGAGGGCGCGCGTTGTTTCCGCTTCCGTCGGCAACCTGACCATAAAATAGAATTGGAGCATTAACTACACAAAAATAAAAGTAAAAGGAAATTTACATGCGGGTTGTGTTGTTTCAGTGCTTTGCTAGTGAAGTAATTTTGTTTTTCTTAAACGTTTTTTTTTATTTCTTTGTTATAGGCCTTGTGTGAAATTTAACTTTTTTTAAGGCAATGTGGTAGTAATTTTAATTTAACATTGCTATTTAAGTAAAGTATCAAAATGGGAGGTTCTGCGGGCCTGTTAACTATTTTATTTTAATATTTACTCCCTACTGAGTGGTTTTCAAAATTTATTTTTATGCACCTGTTTTAAATATACAAATAATTCTGAGATTTTTCGACGAAAAATGTGTCCTGTTTGGTCCGTAGTTATTTTGTTGGAACAGTATGGGGCACTTTTTCATCGTTTTAGATTGAAGATGAGGCAATATCTAGATGAAATATTTTTAAGTAGGTGGACTGGACGGAGATAGAGAGAAATTTTATGCTGTGGCCAGCATGGTCGCCCGACTTGATACCACCCGATTTAATTTTTTTGTGAAGAATTTAATTGATTGTACTAAAGATTTTTTTAAATTTATATCTTAAACACTAAGAAAATAGAAGGGGGAAAATAAATAAATTCTGCCAGCCTTCTAAAATTAATAAAAGTAACTCGTCCATATAAATTTGACTTTTCCTTCAATCTGTTATTTTTCTTTTGAAACCGAAGCCTACGCGAAATATTTGAAACTGTTCATAACAAACTTTTCTTATTTTTCTTCATTATTTCTCATTCATCGAACGACAACAATAACAGATCAACCAAGACATCCTGTTAAAACTTTTAAGGAATATAAACCGCCTCCGATATTTAAATTGCAGCATCTCGTGAATAAACTTTTCAAATTATACGATTTTATCATAAACATGCTGTTATAAAATAAGTTATTAATGGTACGTATACGAGCTTCATATTTTCTACTTTTGACGTAGCGTCAAAAATAACGAGATATTTCCTATAATTAGCGAAGAAAATCTTAAATTATTCACTGATGTAGAAAACGAAGTTCTAAAACTTATAAGGAAACTTTATCCGTCATAAATTTTTGAATTGAAAGTTTTACTGCTGAAACTGGCAGCTTAATAAGGCATTATGTGAAAAACAATCGGGTAAAGAAACCGGGGGAGGTATTGAGACTAGCGTATCGATTACGGTTCAAATCTATTTTGCGTTAAAAATGATAGGAGTAATGACAACAAAATAGTGATTAAAACAGTGGCGTAGATCCAGGAACTAGAGAACACAATATTTCTATTCACGTAATTACACAAAAGCAAAAGTGATTCAAAGTTTCGTTCGGTGTTGCGCCGAACACGTCGAAGTCGAGCCGCGGACCGATTTAAAAATATCTTCATAAGTTTAACAATTTTCGTTTACATTTCAGTTACTTTAGCAAGTGTGATCAACCGAACATGAATACTTTAAATTTTGTGTCTTTTAGGTTTCTCATTAAACATCTCTTTCGCAGATCTCACAGCCCATGAGGTATTGCACTTGCACCTAGTAACTTTATTTTCATGTCTCTGACTCCTCCCTATCTTATTATAAAACTTATATTTTTTGTACGCTACTGGAATTGTGTTTGTTTTTAAATATGTTGTTTTCAGTATTTCTTGTTTTATCTAAAATACACTAATTCGACAGATTCTAAACCTCATTCTCTTGATTAATATTGAAACGTAGGTATCTCACTATTTACTTATTTGAACGCTACTGACGTAATATATTTTGTATTCTGTTACCCCCGTTTTATTTCTATATGCATTCGTTTTGTTACATTGTTTCTGTTCCCTTTTTGTAAGCAACGAAAATGAAAAAAAGTAATACAGAAAATATAAAGTTTTGCCTACGCCACTGACTTAGTTTGGATTTGTTGATATAATTCATAAATTTTATTTAAATACTGTCTTCATTACTATTTGAAATTTATTTGACCTTACTGGTACGTTAAATGTTGCACATATTACACAAAATTATTATTTAACCAACACATTACAATAATTAAAATTGACACAATTAAATAAAACATAATGACAGGATGATAACATTACATAATAATAACATACTTGACAATAGTTATAAAGTTTTTAAATCACATTTTATTTTATTTTTTAAGACTCTGATTCTTCCCCTTTTTCTACTTTGTTTCATAATAAGTTGCTTTCTATTTTCTCTTTAAATTTCATTTTTGCTTTCTTTTTGTTTTTTCATCACCAATTTTTTTTCATATTTCCACACTTTCTTCCTTCCTCCCATTTTCAAAGTTCGCTCCGTAACAAACTACTTTGTTTTCCTAATTTCTCTTACTCTTCGCTTTTTTCCACACTGCTGTTCCTCCCTTCCTTTCACTTTTCTACTTTGGTTGGTAACAAACTATTTTGTTTGTCTTTCTTCCCAACTGTTTTTATTTCTTCTACTTTCTTGCTTCGTTGATTTTTGTGTTTAATTGTCTCCGTTTTTTATTATTAATACTTCCCCATTCTTCTTTCTTTTTTCTAATTCTTCTACTTTTGCACTCGCTGTAAAATAAGTTTTGCCTTTTGTTTTCAAACTTTTCAATTTGCTCTTTTTTTTATTTTTCTATAACCAATCCTTTTTTAATTTCTACATTGTACCTTCCACCTTTCTACTGTTTCCCCCATTCAATTTTTACTTTACTTTACTTCTTAAGCAATTGCTTTGCTTTTCGAGCGTTTCCTTCCTTTTCTTACTATTTTGTTTATTTACAACCCTTCCCCAATTTATCTTACTCTTCCTTTCCTTCCACACTCCTACTATTCCCTTATTTTCACGTTCCTACTTTTTTTCTTCTTTTTTTTATCAACATTTCCGATTCTTTTCCACCTTTTCTATCTCTTCTACTTTCTTACTTTGGTGCGTAATAAACTATTTTGCCTATCTTTTTTAAACATCGTCTGTTCTTTTTCTTCTTTTTTTAATAATATTCCCTTTTCTTCCCAACTTTTTTGCTTTGCTGCACAATAAACTATTTTGCCTCTCCTGTTCAATCTTTCTTCTACCACCAACCCTTTTACTTTTCTACTTCATTTCTTAACCAACTACGTTGCTTTTCTTTATATCCTTTCTCCTATCTCTTTTCCTATTCATGTCAATAACGTTTCCTCAATCTTTCAAATTTTTCCTTTTTCTTATTATCAATCCTTCACTATTTTTCTTTAGTCGTTTCTTTCCTTTTACTTTATTAAATCCCTATGCGACAAAGTGCTTTATTTCTTTTTCCAACTTTAATCATTCTTTCTCTTTTTCTGTTAATAATGTTTCTTAAAGTTTTTTTAACTCTTCCTTCCTTTTCATTTTCCACTTCACTTTGTAACAAACTACTTTGTCTTTTTTTCCAACGTTTTATCCAATTTTCATGTCACTTTCTTTATCACGAGCACTCTTCCAATTTTCACTTATTTTTCTATCTCTCCACTTCTCTTAGTAGTAATCTACCCCGCTTTTCTATTTTGACCTTCCCTCTGCTTTTTTCTTTTTATATTACTAATCCTGCACTCTTGCCTACTCTTTTCTTCCCCCTTTTGTTAATTGGATTATTAACACAGAATTTTCGCACCTTTTAAACGTTTTTTTTTCCACTCGTTTTCCTTTTTTCTGTATCATCATTATTTTCTATATGTTTCCTACCTTTTCCTCTCTACTTCTTTCTTGCTTCTCTCTTAACAAACTATTTTGCTTTCCTTACCCTTGATTTTTTACCTTTCCATCATTTAGGTTGTTACTGACAATTCCCCATTTTTGCTTCCTTTGCTCCACCCTCTACCTACTTTCTATTGGGAACTTTTTAGGTATAACTCTCTCCCTTCTCTTATTTCGTTTCAATTATTTAAAACATTTTATATACTGCTTCAGAAATCTTTTTATCGGTTTTGTAATAAATAGAAGCAGCAAAATTAAACACACTTTTTTATGAATATTTTTATACCAATTTGTCCTACGTTCATGATTTTATGCATGTTTGATTTTTGTATTTTTTGTTTACCTTTTAATATTTGTTGCTCTGAAATTTATAACGAATATTTATTAATTCACCTGTTCAAATTGTGCATTAAATTTCTTTTACTTTTTTTTAATTAGTTAAATTTTTTTGACTGTGTGTAAATAAAGTTATTCGTGTTTTTTTGATTTATGTTATCATTTATTTTATGTCATTAATCATATATTCCGACAGTAAATACTCGCGTGTCCTTGTTATTGACATTCGTAACAAGCTCGTTATTTGCTTACATATGTGTGTCTTTTCAAGTTTGGCACCTTCATTTCGCGCGACTATATAAATTCATAAAATGTAGACAGCAGGAATCTAAATGTCCTGTTTTATAGCAGCTGAAGCAAACTCGATTCTTTGTTTATTTATCGTCGTACTAGTTTTACTGATCAAAGCGAGCTATGAATGCAAGATGCGTTGTGAGTTCTTTGTGCGGCTTCACTAATGGCAAATGAAACAAATTGAGACAGTACGGTTCTGCGCTTATTATTACGCTTTTGTTTGCTAACATCATAAGACAAAAGTCTTTGAAGTAGCTTGAGATGTAGGAAGTTGCGCGTATTTAACATAAATTTCAAATTTCGAATTGCAAATTATTAAACAGCCCCAAGTTAATTTCACTGCTTTTGCCATATATTTTTTATTCTAATTTTTGAAGGAACAATCTCATTAAA
This sequence comes from Ctenicera cuprea, assembly GCA_958336395.1. NCBI lineage: Eukaryota > Metazoa > Arthropoda > Insecta > Coleoptera > Elateridae > Ctenicera > Ctenicera cuprea. Next base: position 3,735,951 of record OY284489.1, on the reverse strand, counting down.
TTTGCAAGTTAATTCGAACAGTAGAGGAACCGCGCTCTGTATAAGTTTAAATTTTCCTGCTTGGCGAGGGTTCTTTTTTTATTTAATGTTGTTATCAAGATCCTTTAGACGCAAAGTGAGAAAAAATCATTTTATTAGTTTATTATTCTTTCAACAGGTACTTTTTATCATTTTTATATCAAATATGCTTGCACACAAACGGGCTATTATGCAAAGTACACTTATTATGCGGCATGTATACCAAGTGCGGGGACTTTTTCCACATCAATATTGAATTTATCTTCACTACATGACATTTTTATTTACCTGAACATGCAAAGGTTGATTTCTTTATTTTATTTTTGTTTAATATTTCATTAGACAATAATATTAAGGAACCTACAACAAACAAGAAAATACGAGGGGCAATCTAAAATACAAAAACGAATCATGGTACTTATGCGCGCCGACATAGTCGCCTGACTTCAGTGCAAACATTTTAGACGGCGTCCAGGAGAGTAGAACTCCGCTTTTTAAGGCGGTACGGAGTAAACTTTAATTTATTTTAAACTAAAATTTTTATACTATTAAGCTGAATCCATGGGAATCGAACCGTGCACATGAAACCAGTAAAAATGGTTTAAATCACTTTGAAATTTAGTATTTTTATCATTTATAAAAGCAAAAACATTCAACTGCTTTTAGCGAACTTCTTATCGTTTATGTCAGTTTACTCGGTTCTGGTTACCCTTTGATAACCCTAGTTGGTTCCAGACTGTAGATAGAATCAAAATACCATCTGTTATTTGAGAAGTATCTGAAGCCGCAGTTCTTTTGAAGTCCCTTTTAAAAAACGTTAAGCGAGAGGTAAATTTCCAGTTTGTAATACAGATTAGGTCGGATTAGTTTTCGATTTGCTTCCCTTTACGGTCTTGAACGCTTCCTGTTTTTATTAAGTTCCTACCCTGATTTAAAATTCGTATTTTTAGAAGTTGGATAATAAAAATAACCTTTGTGTTTATCTTTATTATGCGCTAATTTGAGATTGTGGTGATTTTAAAAGAGATTAAAATATTAGGAACGAAAAATTGTGAGAGATTGCTGATTGTTGGATAAAAGGTAACATTTTTCTTTAATAGCGTGGGATTACCATGAAATTAATTTATTATACAAGAATGTTATAAATTACTAAACATTAAAAAATAATATAAAATATTCTGACAGTAAAAGAATTTAATAACATTACACTTGAATGTATTAACAGTGTTGCCAGATATGTTTTTCCTATTGTATCAGAGAAAACCCATCTGTCAACACTGTTTGTGCATGCCGGATTTATATGCACTAACAATGTTGTCATGTATTTTTATTTTTATTCCAGCAGGGAAAACATATCTGGCAACAGTACAGCGCAGGCTGCATTTATTTGCACTAACAGTGTTGTCATGTATTTTTATTTGTATTGTAGCAGAGAAAACATGTATGGTGCAGGCCGGGTTTATATCCAGTAACAGCGTTGCCACGTATTTTTATTTTTATTTTAGCAGGGAAAATATATTTGGCAACAGCGTAGTTTAGGCCGCATTAAAAGTGTTGCCATGCATTTCTAATCTTATTGTAACAGCGAAAACATGTCTGCAACACTGTTAGTGCAGGCCGAATTTATATGCTTCAACAGTGTTGCCATGTATTTTAATTGCATTGTAGCAGCAAACCATATTTGGCAACACTGTCCGTGCAAGCAGGATTTATATGCACTAACAGTGTGGTCAGATATGTTTTAGCTAATGTAATAGGGAAAATATAGCTGGCAACACTGTTAGTGGGTATAAACCAAACCTGCAACAATGTTGCCAGATATGTTTGCCCTGCGACAATAAAAAAAATACATCTGGCAACACTGTTAGTGCAAGCCAGATTTATACGCACTTAACAGGGTTGCCAGGTTAAATCTAAGTTTAGTTAACCCAACATTAACAATGATTTAAAAAAAAACTGAATAAATAATAAAAATAATAAATTTATACCAAGAGTAAGATATAAAATATCTAACAATTCGTCCTTGTTTCGTGCAAACGCGAATGCATTATTTTATCTTTATCTCATAATTTTATTTCCTTCGTGCAACCAACTAATTTTTATGTGACCATAAAGCAATCAACCATATAATTCCAGGACAATGTATAATAGTGAATTAATAATAAGGCATGTAATTTGGGAAATAATAATGTATTTCCTTTAACAACGCATAAAAACTTAACAACTGTTTTCTTTTAATGGGTTATTTAAGTACTAATTTTTCTTTAAAAAACGGTTTTTACAGAAAACTGGAGCTTTAAAAAAGGCAGAAGATGCACGCTTACGGATTTTTGGACATACTACTTTTATTCATATGCATTGCAGGTAAGTTTTTTGCATATTTTGTATTGGTGTTGTGTTTGTATTAAACTGACGAGCGCCACTGCAAGAAAAAACTGCCAAAATACAAAATTTGATTGATTGTCTTTTCAGTGCCGGAATTAGGTGATCTTAAAAATAGCCATTGCGCTCCCAACACATTTGCTTATGCAAATAGAAAGGGGTTGAGACGTGCTACTATTAAACGATACGAACGCGCAGTCTTTCCTGTATTCAAACGTACCGCACTGTAACAAATTTTGAATGCCGGTACGGTATCATTGCGCGACAGCACTTTCGTGCATAAATCAGGAAATGCACGAAGCTCACGTTTTTGAATAGGATTATACAATATAATTGCGCCTTTTAAATTGTTACGGCTAGGGCGGAAGCTGCTCTCGACCTATTCTAATTCTGGCAATGGTTTTTGTTCAAATCTTTGGATGTATTGCAAGAAATTTTTTTATAGAATATCTAAAGAAATTTCCAAAGCTGCATTAGGCTCATTTTTTTGGAAAAATATGCTTTAATCACAAATAGAACCTTTAACAAAAAAAAGCTGGAGTTTTTAACCTTCTTCTCATATAGTGTTAGAATAAAATATTGCTCTAGGTTTAAACCAGTTATTCCTAGTTTGAAAAAGTATTTTACTAGCAAATTTTGATCTATTGGGTCATCTTCAGAGTCAAAAATGACAAAACGTAGGTATGGACCCCGAAAAGTTTCCTTCTTTAAAACTGAACAACTAAGAATGGTTATGAATTGTTGCTTATGCCAAAATTGTTCATTTTTGAGAAAACGATCAATAAACCGTGCTATTTCACATAGGTAACGGCTTGATCTTGATGTTAATGCAGTGTTCCATTATATAACAATGTAGGTCTTTCCTCTGTGCAAAATTATAGGGTGCTATGATTACTTGATCACCATAAGTGGAAGAAAAACATGCATAAGTTACCGAACATGAAATCTGGTAAAATTGTATGAAAAGGAAAACCTTTTTTGTATAAAAAGCTTGCAAGCTTTGAGTTCTGGCGGATTTTTATGATGCCTTTTTACGTTTAATTTAATACAAAAACAAATATATTCGCAAAATGGCTATTGGAGTCAACCCGATGTTTGAGAAATGGCAAAAATATTATGGAAGGGAAAATATTTAATGCGTAAGCAAATACGAGGGCGCGCTGTGATTGCGAACAGCAGGCGTGTGGATAAATACGGTAACGCGATCAAAAGAGGAAACGAGCTTACTTAAAACAAACAAATTGGTCAAAAGGCGTGATGAATCGTAAATTTGGTTTCGGCTTTTCACGTCAACTTCTATTGGAAAAACTATTTGTTACTGTCCGGTCTTTTTGTAGTAAAGTGCTCATTATAGGTGCATGCAAAATGATAAATATTACAATAGAAAGGAACCAAAGTGACAATTTATAAAGCAAGGATTTTGACACACAAAAAAGCCAATATATCCGCCACAAAGCATGCCGTAGCCACTTGGCCGTAAAACGAGTACAAAAGAATGAACAGAAAATGTAATAATTCTGTTGACAAAGCAGTCGCAATCATGGCTGCATGACACAAGGGACGCTGTTATAATATGAAGTATAGAATCGACCATCGACCATCATTTTTTTAAGAAGTTGAAGGTCAATACCCGAATTTTATTATCGTTGGACAATTTCATAAATTTTAAAGCAGACTAAGAAGATTTAAACTTGGCAATCTTACTACCCTTCATGTAAGTAAATCACCTTAAATTTAGTTTTTGATGCCACATTTATCGATTATGCATCTACAAAGTTATTTAATCTTTAATAACACAGGTCACCGTTAAATTGCCACCTACGTACTTTTGTAAACACAAACCCTTCTCTTTTAAAGCCACCCATTCATTTTGTGGCCCAATCACGTCCAATAAAACCAAATAAAGTTAAATCAATGTCAATTTTTCGGGGCTTTTTCGGCCATAATTGAAAACGTGAGAAATATTTTCTTCGAACAGGATTCGAACCCGAGACTTTTAGTTATCCAGGCTAATGCTCTACCAATTAAGCTACCGAGAACGGTAGAAACAGCGGCATAATCTCACGTTTTCAAATCCCAACCGACTAGATATTCTTTTCTAAATATTCTGAGAATAATCTTTTAGTATACAGGGTGCTCATCTTATAGTGTAACCGCTTTAAAGTAGGCAACACACGTTGCATGTCATAGGTTGTTCTACTATTAAAATAAAATTTTATAAAATACAATTTATTTAGATAATATTAATACCAGGTTCCAAGAAAGCAAACTATTTTGGTATTATGTTTCTCGCGCCCACAGTAGTTTGTTATTCTGGTATAAGTAACAGTTATAAATATATGTTGCATATGCGTTCCTTGTTGCGTTCGATTATGTGCATGTACCAGAGTTGCCATTTTATTAAAACCTAAAACTGCGAATTGAACCGCATTTCCCTGCCATTCTCTAGGTCGACAGAAAAAAAAGAGGCCAGTTCGGTCTCCAGGTTTAAACCCCCTCGATTTATTTTTGTGGAGACATCTAAAAAATCCTAGGAACTTCTATCCGTCAACTAATACATGCAGTATCGTCTGAAGTGCGCTTGAATTCAACCGCATTTTTTTCATTCTTTAGATGGACAGAAAGAAGCGGCTAGCTCGGTCTCCAGATTTAAACCTTCTCAATTTATTTTTGTGGAGACATCTAAAAAAGCCCGAGAACTTGTATCCGTCAACTAATACATACTGTACTGTCTGAAGTGCGCGTTTATTCAACCGCATTTCCCTGCCATGCTCTAGGTCGACAGAAAAAAAAGAGGCCCGTTTGGTCTCCAGGTTTAAACCCCCTCGATTTCTTTTTGTGGAGACATCTAAAAAAACCCGAGAACTTGTATCCGTCAACTAATACATGCAGTACCGCCTGAAGTGCGCGCGAATTCAACCGCATTTCTCTTCCATTCTCTAGACCGACAAAAAGAAGAGGCCAGCTCAGTCTCCAGATTTAAACTCTCTCGATTTATTTTTGTGGAGGCACTTTAAAAAAACCGAGAACTTGTATCCGTCGACTAATACATGCGGTGCTGTCTGAAGTGCGCGTAAATTTAACCGCATTGCCCGTCCATTCTCTAGGTGAACAGAAAGAAGAGGCTAGTTCGGTTGCCAGATTTAAACCCTCTCGATTTATTTTGGTGGAGACATCTAAAAAAGCCCGAGAACTTGTATCCGTCAACTAATACATGCGGTGCCGTCTGAAGTTGGCGTGAATTCAACAGCATTTGCCTTCCATTCTCTAAGCCTACAGAAAAACGAGGCCAGCGTGGTCTCCAGGATTAGGCCTCTGTGATTTATTTTTGTGGGGACATCTAAAAAAGACTGAGAACTTGTATCCGTCAACTAATACATGCAGTACCGTCTGAAGTGGCCGTGAATTCAACCGCATTCCCCTTACATTCTATAGGCCGATAGAAAAAAGAGGCCAACTCGGTCTCCAGGTTTAAAACCACTCAATTTATTTTTGTGGGAACATAAATAAAAAGCCAGAGCCATTTGTATCCGCCAACTAATGTGTGCAGTACCGTCTGCAGTGCGCGTGCGTTCAACCGCATTTGTCTTCCATTCTCTATGCCGACAGAAAATAGAGGCCAGCTTGGTCGCCAGGTTTAGGCCCCTTTGATTAATTTTTGTGGGGACATCTAAAAAAGGCTGAGAACTTGTATCCGTCAACTAATACATGCAGTACCGTCTGAAGTGGGCGTGAATTCAACCGCATTCTCCTTACGTTCTATAGACCGACAGAAAAAAGAGGCTAACTCGGTCTCCAAGTTTAAACCCGCTCGATTTATTTTTGTGGAAACATTTAAAAAAACTAGAGCTATTTGTATTCGTCAACTAATATATGCAGTACCGTCTGCAGTGCGCGTGTATTTAACTGCATTTCTCTTCCATTCTCTACGCCGACAAAAAAAGAGGCCAGCTTGGTCTCCAGGTTTAAACCTCTTCGATTTATTTTTGTGGAGACATCTAAAAAAAGCCTGAGAACTTGCATCTGTCACCTAATATACATGCATTGTACGTTGTTAGACTGAACAGTTTGAACATTTTCTCTCTTAAATTCTTATTCAGTATGGCGGTTGTTTTTGCTCAATTGCTTTGTTTGTTTACCTTAATATTAACACTAATGTTCCTTATTATTTTTGATTCTGTACAGTGAGCACCACGTTTTTGACACTTTATATATCTGTTGCTCCTTCGACTATTTCTGGGAAGAAAAATATTCCTGCAAAATTAAAATTCTGCGGCATAAATAACTAATCTTTCCAAAACAGAAGTTATTGATCGTTCCCAACTTAAGACACTCAATGTATATTCTAGTCCCATTAATATTCAAAGAATTTCACTTCTCATTTTTCATTTTTAAATGCATCCTCGCTGGCATAGCGGAGATAGGATAAACCGTCGCTAGTGTTCATCAAGCCGAAAAAAAAGGATCGAAGACAAACGAGCGTATAATGCAAACAGAGAAAAAACAATAATAGATTAAAAAGTGGCGATTACGGGGTAAAATGATACAGTTCTCTGTTCAAACTGTCCGGAATGATTGATGGATTTTGTAAAGTGACGTCTTGCCATGCGGACGATAACAATGGGTCTGATTTCTGGAACATTGATTGTGTTTCTCTTCGGAATGAAAGAAAGCGAGCCGTTTTTGTCCTTCCCACCCTCGCATTCGTGATTGGAACAATTCGCGTGATTTTTGTAACAAACAATTCCAGAAATTTAATAAGTTTTTTGAGTTCAAGAACTACGAATGACCCCCACAAGAAACTAATACAAAGTTGTTTTGGAGTTAGGAACGGAAACGGACGAAGCCGAGCGAAACCTTGTCAGTGTCGAAGCAAACTTAAAAGAAAACAAAAATGTTAAGAAAAAACAAGCTAAAAATAGTTGATATCGAATGCGTCCATGGCTGCATAAAGGACTATAATATTTTTTACGAACCATTAACTAATTATACATGTCAAAAGAAATTGAACCGCACACGTCTGCTACAGAGCATAAAGTGCCACAAAAGTAATGTTTCCATGCTTTCCTTTCATTTTGTTTTGGGTTTGATGTTCCAAAATATATAGGCGTCGTCGAGTACGCAAAGCGGCGGCGAAGGAGAATGAAACTCGTTCAAAACATCGCAGATGTTTGTATTTGAGGCAATTCCTCACTAAATGAACCTGAATAAAACATTCGGCATAAATACGTCATACGCCTGGTCTGTTTTAGAATGTATTGCTTAAGTTTCAAGGGGCTTTTGTACTTTTGTGTTTGATGGCGCGGCGCTGTTATCAAAATGAGGGATACCTCATTTTGTCGCTGCTGCTGCTTCGCTGTTTCGCTCCAAAGACTACTTAATGGCCCATCCTTATTGGGAAAAATTGTAGCCGTCATTAGATCCAGCTAATAAAATAACTAGCTGTTCATGGGTCACTTTGACACTTCTTACTTCGTCCGTACGACTGATTTGAGTACCTACCCACATTTCAACAAACATGCTTTTTATTTCCACAAGAAATTGTGAGAAATTTACGATTGCTTCTTCCTCTAGACTCTATAAAATAGCATTTCTAAATCAATTATGCTCAGATATTTCTTAATAGTGTTACGGCCGATTAGTAACCAATTATTATTACCGCTCTTGTTTGCTTCATGGTCAATCCCAGTATGGCTTGTGTAAGCAGTGACATGATCATTAATCAATAGTGCCATTGACGTGGTGAAAACGCTACCGGCATGCAGCTGGATGTGCGCACTACAAATTGCAAACCTTAGTGGAACGTCAATAGCGGCTGAAAGTGCACGCTACGCATTCCTCAAAGTAACGAGAACTCCATTCTTTTGTTCGTGCTTTTCAGCCAATGAGCACCCCGAAAGGCGTGGTCGGACACAACTATGAATTAAACTTTGCGAAGGGAATGGACACCGTTTTCTATGTCTCTGCCTCACTTTACAGCACAACCACGGTCTGTCTCGCTGTCTCCCTCGGTGTTTTAAAAAAAATGCGTAAGAGGAAAATATAACAAAATTCACCTTGAGGGTTACATAAGCACGGAAGAATGTTGACACAAAACGTAAAAGAATTATCTTTTCTTTATGACCTATTAGACTGGTGATAAGATAAATGATTTAAAACGATCGAGCTCTAACTTCCGGTCTTCAGATCGAGTTTCAGTCCACGGTCAACAGGTCGAGCTCTAAGCTCCGGTCACCACATCGAGCTCTAGCTTTCGATCACGAGAATCATCGTAGGTTCGTTCTAAAGCCGTACGAACTAAGCCGTAGATAGAACACTAGCTCCTTCGGGACAGCTCTTTTCCACAGAATTGTAGATGATAAACAGGCGCAGGTGCCACTTAGAAAAGAGTGCCGTGACTTCTGGTATTAAAGACTTGGGTCCTAGGGTGGTTACGCTCTGCCTGCTCACGTCCATAATCAAAGTGTGGATTTAAAGAGCTCACATTTTCAAAGTTGCGTCGGTCTGGTACCTGTCAATCTGATCACACCGGCTACATACCTATCGCCGCTATAGATTGTTCGTAATCTACCAGTACTAAAGATTGGGAGGGGCCAAGTACTATTACCACAGGTGTCAAGGTAATTTTGCGAAGGTACCGCAGCTTTCGGACTACCATCCTCACTGGATAACCAGGAGGTAGGTCTCAAACTTGCTGGTATGGATGTGATATGATTTGATCTCCAAACAAGAGGATAACTGATATTCTCAACTGTTGAAATTCTTTTCAGCAGAAGAATTGTTGTTTCAAAAGTGCAAACAAACCTAGGTTGTCCACGATCTGCCACACTTTGCTCGCGGGAGCCACATTCAAGCAACTGCTTTAAAGTTTTGTAAATAACTTCTCGGACGGGATTCCGCGATGCGAATATGTCTCCGCATAGAGGCGACGGACGTGCAACAGCAGGAATGCCATTGGCACGGTATATATAAAATGCATGTCTGCCATTTCCACAACAGAATAGTAAACTTCCATTGATAACAACGCTACAAAACTCACGTGAAGCCACCACAAGCATTACAAAAGTACCTACCGGTCACGCTAGTGATTATTATCGCAGTAAAGAAATAGAAGCAATACCGAATTGCAGCTGTTTATTAACCTTAAATCGTTTAATCCTTTTTTAACACCCTGTATTGCTATTACTGACTTTGCGGGCACAATAATTGGGCTGTTTTCTGTTTTCATCTGCAGCCAAACTTCGAAAAATAACTCAGGATTTGGGTTCCGATAAATATGTGAAACTTCATGGTGTTTTTTTCATTAACACCCAATCTTCAATAATCGATGCAAATCGTTTTCGACTTGTAATTTAATCTATTAATTCAGTTTTTTCCCTAAATTTTCCACATACTTTAGCATACATTTGTACATCTGTTTCTGACCCCTTGACATAATCAGTATGTATAACCTTCTTGCTTTCTCAAATCATCTTCTAATGACTTTCTTCGTCCTCTTCGTAACCTTTTGTGTTTAATTAACACCAGTTTTTGAGTAAGATGCCTATGGGAGCGAAATTAAATAAAATAGTTTTCCCAAAATGTACAGTCATTAACCCACCACAGTTAAACGGATATGCGGAAAGGTGAGATGAAACTGTCTAAGGTAAAAATTAAACCGTGTAGGAATGAATCGGTGAATTATTACTATTATTGTTAATAATTATTATTGTTAGGATTATATGTTTGTTAATTTTTTTGGTCTATTCTTTACAGAAATTGTAGATGAATTACGTAAAAATAGTACAATACCGTTTATTTACTATTTAAAAAAATCTTGCACAATCGCTGTAATAAGGATGCTAATGTTTTTAAGAATAAAATTTAAATAAAAAAAGAAAACGCCTACTAAATACTGCAAGGTAACTATGATTTGGGTTTTATTGGTTTACGACTTTAATTTTAAAATGTATAAGTTGGGATTGTCGGAGTTTTGTAAACTTCAAAAATTAAGCAAGTTGTAGAAAGAAGAAAAATTAACATATATATTTTTAAACAAAAAATAAATTAATGAAATAACAGTTAATTAAGGTTTTGTTGAGTTTTTCTTTCCATTTTCAGTCGTATAAAGTCAAATATTTTCCATTATAAAATTGATCAGGAAAACTCAATTAAAAATTGTCATACCAACGCAACGCCAGGAAATTTTCTTTCTGTTCTTATTTGTTTTCACAATTTTATTTATTCCACCCTTCTTTCCATGTTTTTATTTATATTTGTCTCTTTCGTCTCACTGATTATTTTTTTTTCTACTACTAGAAACTAGAAACGAATGGTAGGATTAAACGGAACATGATAGGGATATAGGAGGGTTGCATGTCGAGGCGCTGCAATCAATGTTAGGTATTTTGTGTACTTCCACACGATTTTATCTTAAAACAATGCTTTACTGTTTATTCTGAAGTATCAGAAAAATTAAGGTTTTTCTCAAGTTAATGATTTCTGACGTCATAAATTAAATTTTAGACGTCACAAATTAAATTTTAGACGTCGAAATAGATTTTACTGGCGTCAAAAAATCATTTTATAGCGCTAGAAAAACATTTTTTGACGTCAATAAATTGTTTTTCGACGACAGAAATATTTTTAACACCAGTAAATATTTAATAAAAACTAAACGGCGTTCCATACATGTCCGAATAAGTCATGACTCCAACAACGCTGTAAGAGCTTTTTCTGTGATACTGTCATAATAATGACCTAGTCTTATTTAGAATATTTAATATTAATTATTAATGTAATTAAAATATTAAAATATGTCACAATATGGTGCAATACATCAGTATTGATCTGGTCACCTGATCCACCTCATGTTTATTTAAAGAATCAAGGGGTTGTATGCAACCTTTCTTAGTGGCACTTTTGTGAGACAATTACATATAATATTGATTGGTCTATTTATAGCCAGATCCGGGTCTCAGATGCATACATAATATCTGCAGTGAACCATATTGATTATTAATAAGACCCCCAACTGCTCTGCATTACAGAGTATAAATAGGGCTAAAGCTTGCTGGTACGACAACAGTCTACGATCAAACTCAGCTTAAGCTAGTTAGTCCAATCTAGCTTATAGTCGACATTAGTCTCTGCCATCTACTATAGCTACGACTCAAATACCTCTCGCATATTGGGGGGTCTTGAGCCCCAGATTAACAAATTGTATTGTACTCGTGTAAGTAATTTTAACTTAGTATTAAATAATATTGTAAATCATTAACTAAATATATCTCTGTTGAATTTTGGTTGTTCTTATAATATACCTAGACATTATGTCACAAGCTACGACCCCCTAACGTGACACTTTTTGTAACAATGTTTAGATCAAAAATATCTCCTTCTTTGTTTTTCAAATGCTGTATTTAATTTTCTCTCAGCGCTGCAAAACAACCCGCACAAATTGTAGGCTAAAATGAAACTTTACGCCATTGTATGCCTTTTGATGTGAAATTATGTTTTTTTTTTAATTGACTTCTGTTGCGGTCATAAAAGTCAGAAAATATAAACACATTGTATGGATTATACACGATAATGTATAGTTTTGTACAAGTTGTGCCCGATAATTCATGGTACAATAAATAAAAGATAAGAACAAGGTCAGATAAATTACGGCGGTTTTTCTCTTGGTTTCCGAGAAATTAGTGTCACGTTTTTGATTTATACAAGTATATAAATTTACATTCCCAGTTTAAATTTTCACTGTATCACCCGTAACTAGCTATTTTCCTTCCTTTTATAGCCATATGAGTGATATTGCCACTAGAAGTGAGACACAAACCCCGCCAGTTAATAAAAAAAAACGCTGAAAAACGAGGTGATAAAATAAATGGTGTATAAATTCCGAAGTTTCTAACAGATAAAATTGTCGAGCGTCCATTTTTTTTGTTTGAGCTTTGCTAACGATCTTTTAAGTAGATGTAAATTATTGCGGATTATATTTGCCATAGTTCGCGTATCAGAAAAGTTCCCCGTTTGTTCGTTGTTTCGCCACCTGAAACGCCGAAAGTAATTTATTTTCATTTGTTGTAATGCCTGCGGCGATTAAAGGAGCACAAGTAATAATTTTCGAGAGAGACATGGAATAAAATATGGGGCATTTTTTATGCTTTGGGACGACCATGCCACCCACACATATTTTTCTTCGCATTTTCCCACAGAGCAAGAGGGTTGGTTCCTCTTCTTTTATTTGCATTTATATTGCCCTCAGCTCTTTATTTCTTGTGTACACAGAATAGGGAACTTCTCTCTGTGTTTTGTATTATATACATATACCGAAGCCTTTAGACCTACACTTGTAAGCAAACGTTATTCCGTTGAGAAAACAGACGAACGCGAAAATAAACCCCGACATCTTTTGATTTTTTTTCTCTAAGAAAACCAACATTCATGACCAGAAGAAAGCGATTATTCTTTTCCCAAACTAACTGCATTATTTTAAAATTATTTCAAATTACACGGCACTAGAAAATTGGAGAAAAATTAGGTTACCACCGTGATTAAGATTAATACCGCCGTTTAATCATTGCGCTTAAACGTAATTGTAGCAGAAATAGCTCGTAATAACACGAAGCCGTCTTTAATAAAGCGATATAATTAATGCCGTTCGAAATGAACAAATTTACAAGAACATAAATCAGAAGGGGGGCAAATTCCATTAATTAATTTTATTTCTTAATAATAATACCGCGGCGTCGTCAAAACAACAAGGGAAGTTTGTCGTAAATAATACATAGGGCAAACTATTGACAAAACAGTTCGGTATAAATAAATATTTTTTGCCCAAACATTTTCCTCATATTTTTCTACAACAAACCGGGTACTATTATAAACATTTCGAAAAAAAATGTTTTTTATTCGACCTGAAATTGTTTGGTCTATAAATAATCAGAGTTATTTTTATTTTAAATTGTAAGTAAGACAATACCGAGATACTTTATTATCAAACAGGTAAACTATGAAGAATGTACCTATGCAGTGGCCAGCACGGTCGCCCGATTTTACACCGCACAGGTTGGATGACATTTATATTTTAAATTAAAACTAAGGCAATATTTAAATACTTTGTTTTTAATTGATGAACATTTTTGTTTTCCCTTTCTTCTTTAACAAATATTTGGTTTTAGTGGGCTTTGGGAAATAATACACTGTTAAACTTTCTTAATGTATAATTGGTAACGTTTCAAAGCATTTTTAAATCAAGTAAATTAGAAATAATAGATCAGTGGAGTGGTCATCATGGTCGTCCGAGTTGACACCGCACAGATTGGAGAATATTTATATTTTAAATTAAAAGTAAGGCAATATTTAGACATTTGTTTTTAACCAACTTAATTAGAAAGAATGGACCTATGTAGTGGCCAGTATGATTCCTCGACTTGACACTGTACAAATTAGAGAATATTATTTATTAAATTGAAAGTAGGGCAATACCTAGATATTTTATTTTTAAACGGGTAGGTAAGAAATAATAGACCTATGTAGTGGCCAGCATAGTCGCCCGACTTACCTCCGCACATATTTGAGGATATTTATATTTAATAATTGGAAGTAAGGCAATACCTATATATTTTATTTTCAAACAGGTAAATTAGAAATAACAGACCTATGTAGTGGCCAGCATAGTCGGCCGACTTAACACCGCACAGATTAAAAGATATTAATATTTTAAATTGTAAGTAGGGAAATAGCTAGAAATTCAATTTTCAAACAGGTACACCTACGTAGTGGCCAGCGCAGATGCCCAACGTGACACCGCACTAAAAGGTCGAGTATATGTGCATAACCAAGTTGGTATTCCAACTTTATTAAAAAAATTTCGATGACGTCATATTAGGACAATCGATACGTTTAAAATGCATTGGTAAATTTTCATAAAATCTTTCTTTTAAATATTTAGCAGTTACTTCAATAAATTTTATTTCTTATTACAGCGGCGTCGTTAATACAGCATGTGAAGTATGTCGTAAATAATGTATAGGGCAAACTATAAATAAAAACGAAGCGATGCGTATAAATAAAGCTTTTTCCTGCCTAAACACTTTCGCGTTATTTTTTCCAACAATAAAACCGGGCGCAATTCTTTCTGTATCAAGGAAGAGTTCGTCCTGTGGGAAATATCAGAACAAAAGTTTCGTTTACATAATGTTATTTCCAACAAACATCAATTTTCGGGGTGGAACGTAACACAAACAGCTCCAAAGATTTTATTATTTTTACGTTGAGATTCCTGTCGAGCTTATTATACCTTGAAGTTCGTTCCACATAATTTGGATAATAATTCTCTTCTTTCTCTTTTAATAGCGGCTCTTTGTTACGTACGTGAGGGAATTTTAAAACAATTTTCTTGCTGTTCATTTCTCTTGGAAATTTAACCAGAGAATTTCCAACTCTTTTTTATTTTAATTCGAAACACTTTTCTTGGACGTTCTGATGCATGAAAAATTTTTACTTTTTCTATTTGTAATCATATTTTATAGCGTAACATTCAAACCACAACGGTTATTTTAAATATTGAGTCAACAATCGCACATCGCTTGCACTTAGAACGCTTAAAAGTATAGTAATACTGGTGTTTTGATAATAGGAGAGTTGCATGTTGTTTATTGTTGCTACCTAGGTTTGGCAGCAGATGGCTATGCACTCGAGGTCAGTATTAAATTTGTTGACATTTGAATTTAGATTTGATTTTGAAAACATTCAACCTAAACTCGTTTGCAATGGATAATTTTTAGCAGAGTTTAAAACAAACAAATTTGAAACTTAACCTTGATTGCGAAGCCATCTATTGCCGAATCTAGGTAGCAACATTAAATACCCATCACTCCCAATATGCAACCCTCCTAATGCGAGAACGGTTATCTCGAGACTAGAATATAAAAAAGCGTCAGAAAGAGTGCTGTTTGTCTGTACATCTGTTTGCTTGTAGCTACTTTTTAGCAAAACAGTGTTAACAATAAGAAAAATGAGCGAAACACTTCGCCTGGACTTTCCTATACTTATAAATTAACATTGTTTTATATTTTCCAACACTTTTGATGTACGCCTGTCTAGACCCGGCTAGTAAAAGTAAACAGCCTTTATAAAAACTTCAAGCGTGAAGAGCGTAACTTAAAGGTACCATTACCACGCTGGCTCCGCCTGCAACTGAGTACATGTAAAACAACCGAACTGAAATGAACCGGAGCCACGAGTAAGGAAGCGTGTTGATGTTTGAAAATGTATTAATAACTCGAGAAGTATTATTTTTTGCAAGAAATTACTCTTATTAATTTGTGTTTAGAATTTCAAAACGTTTCTGATTTTAAAGCCAAAATGCCACGTTTCCATTTAAATAAAAGTTATTTTTTACCGTGGCCACCATATTAAAATTGGAAACTCAAGTTTTTTTCTTAAATACAATCGAGAAGAATTTGCCCTACAACTTTGCTCTTGGGTTTGCGAGTCTATCTATTAAAATAAAAAAGTTAGCCTACACTGAACATTAAACGACTAGTACAAGAATACAACTGCTGTAGAAAGTATGTGAAATTCTTCTAAGGACAAAAAGATTATTAAGGGGCAAAAAATTCGATTTTTTGATTTTTTGTAAAAAGATTCTCCTAGAGCAAACAAAACAAAAAACCAAATTTTTAATTTTTTATCGAAAAAATTTGGAGGGAGGGGGAACAGTAGCCCCCCTAAATATGAAATTATCGAAAAAATATTATGATATTCGGATTTTGCTATAAATGATGAGCTATATTGCTTTAACAGAAATATTTTATTGCCCCCCGTTAAATAAATAAAAGGGTACCAATTTTCAATTTTCAAAAATTCACAGAAGGCGTCACAGTGAAATTATAGCAATGAGCAAACAACAAAATTGTAGCAAATGCCTATCTTTATCCGCTTAAAAAGTTTAAACAAAAACGTGTGGGCCGTTTTTGAGAAAAAATTTTTTGAAAAATTTCAAAATTTTGGAGTGCTGTCATTACGATCGTTTTTATATTTTCAAAATTAATTATATTTCATGGTATAGTACCCTTGAAGGGCTACCAAACAAGATGTAGTTGATTCCAATCAGATAACTGGTTTTTGAGTAAATGGGCGTTAAAGTCGAAATGTTCAAAAATTCGTAGCGGCCGCCATTTTAAAGCTAGAGAGTTCGGTAAAAAATCGTTTGGTTTGTCCTAAGGCCTTCTTTAATCTCCACTATTAAAATTTCAAAGATTCAGTTTCTGAAAAAAATGCTACCAAAAAAACATGTCTAACTTCCGCTTCCGGTTTCGGATTTTTTTTAAAAGCTTATTTTGTCGGTGAATTTTTGATATACCCCCGCATTCCAAAGCACATCAAAATCGGTCCAGCCGTTCCGGAGATATGGAGCGTAACGGACCCACCCACCCACCCACAGACAGACATTTTTTTAAAATTACTTTTTTGGGGTCCATGGACCCCCCCATGACTATTTCCGTTAAAATCTCAACTTTGAAATTTTGCATGAAATCAATACTTCCCTATACTGAAAGTATAGGAAAGTAAAAAACTGTTGTATTACAATACTTCAAATCTTATTAAAAACTAGATCGGTCCGCTCAAAGAAAAACAAGCAGCGACGGGTGCTTATACTCTTAATAATAGAACATGAAAGAAAATATGAATTTTTATTGTACTTACGCTCAATCTTTCAAACGGAATAAAAACAATGAATTCTTATCACAAGAGTGGGTTTTTAAAGAGAATCTGAGAGACAGCACATTTAGTGCTATTCATGGGTTTAATATGCACCGCCTTGAAATTTATAAAACTTAGCTACAGCTCTGCCCGAACTCGGGTTGACCGGATAAGACTTCGAACTTTTAATTCGAGACCTACCGCCACAGTAATTTAGCGTAAACAAGAAATTTACGAGAGCAGTTCGCGTCAAAATCGCAATTTACCGTGACATAATAAATTTAGTGATTCCTGCGTCAAACAGGCTGAAATTCTACGCAGACTTAGTTCATAGTTTCAAAAGTACACCCAAGAAGGCGCAAATATTTGAATGGTTTCACATTTTTTAAAATGGCCGTGACACTGTTCGTGACAATCCACCAAGAGTAGGTTCAGCAAGAGGTAATTTCTGCTGTCAAGAAACGTGTTGTTGGTTTTCTCTACTATTCAGAGGCAGATATTCGTCGATTTGCAATAATCAAAAATTCAACACGTTTAATGACAGCAGAAACGACTTTGGTTGCAGTTGAACCTCTTCTTCTTGGATTGCTGCGAACAGTTTCACGGCCATACTTAAAATGGTTAGCCTATTCAAATATTTGCACCTTCTTGAGTGTACTTTTTTAAAATTGTGAGCTAAATCTGCGTAAAATTCGAGTTTGTATGACGCTTTCATTAACGAAAAATTTGAATAATAATACCCTGTTTCAGATAATTGGTCGGTAGCCGGCCTGTTAGTGACTTAGGTACCTTAACAGCGTCGGATGTGCATAAGCACGATCCCCGTGGGGTCTTTGGCCGTTTCGCCAGCAAACGGTATACAATAGTTTGCTTAAACAAGATTAAAAAGTGTTTTTAGTAAACCTTATTATAGAAATCAGTAACGTTTCGAGTTCGGCAGATTCTTGCTGAAAACTCCTTTATTATGTGTTAACAAGAATCTACATGGACGTCAATGCTTAAAAAGGCGTTGCAATTAATTTGACATTTTTACCTCCTACAAAATGGCCGCCCGGCTTCACTTAATTTATTTGTCAGAAGCTGGAGTCCTGTATCCAGTAAACCTATATAGAAATGAGTGACGTTTGGATTTCGGTAAATTCCTGCTGAAAACCCTTGTATTATCTGTAAACAAGAATCGAAATAGAGGACAATGTTTAAAAAAGCGGTAATATAGAATAGTTGACAACTTACGTTTTTCATTTTTGAACTTTAGGGACAAGATATACAGCATGGAGAATAAAAGACAGTTGTGAACTATGTATCGAAAAGAATTTTATTATTTTCAGTCACATTGTTTTAAGTCACCTGTATTTATTTGAAAATTTAAAACAAATAACGCTGTGAATTAATTATTTAATAATAGTCAAGCCACTAGTGCTTTGATGTAACTGGTTGCGATACCAATGCTCAATTGTGCTGGTGGCGTACTGGTAGAGAGCATGTTCCCTATACCAGAGGTTATGAGTTCAAACCTTAGTGAAGCTTGCTTTTTTGATTTTTCAAATTACTATAAAACAGCAATCATGTTAATATTATTCTATTTATAAAACAAATTATTTTTTATTTAAACTTGATTATCTATTTTACGGTATATAAAAAAACGCGAAATAGCAGACCTCATCAAGCGTTAAACTCGTAACCTCCATAAAATTCTGCACCTGTGCGCCACGGGCACAACTAAGCATTGGTACCGCAACCGGTTATATCAACGCTTACATAATTTATTTAAAGCATTAAGTTTTGTTTCTAAAGCAGGGGCATGTTTTTAAAGTATTTTTCCGAGACAGTCGCATAGATATAAATTTGTAACACACGTTCAACATATGTTCTTTTTATTTTGTAACGTCATATGTTGTTTGTGATTCCCTTTGTCTTTTATGGTATGAGAGAAACTTAATAATGATGTGTACAAAACAGACAAACATCATAAAGTATTCCAAACTTTTGCCATTTCCAGGTTTCCACGGCCATAACAACAGAAAATAGGTCACAAGACCTAAAAAGCTCCCGGAAAAATATGCAAACCTCAAATTGGTAAAACGCTAACGTTTCGAGGCAATAATTATAAGGATCATGAAAATTCCTCCCATTTGGGCATTTGAATGCGCGCGTAGATTAACTGTAGCCACTTGGAGACAAAAAATTACGCACTCGAAAAAGGAGTATTAAATAAATTAGACCCTAAATAGATAGGGATCCGCGCCCAATTCAAATCCACGAATATAAACTAGAAATTTAAATTGAACTCTATACACAGAAAACCTTTTAGGGTTAGTGAAACCTTCAGCTTTAGTCTGGGTCCGTATTCAAATGCCGTTTTAAATGTACTTGAACTGTGCGTGGAACACACATTACTTAAAGTTTAAAAATCTGGAAGTCCATATAACGGCGAAGCTCGATATTTCATTATTATGGTCTGCTCGATTAGGCTCAGAGCGTCAGAAACAAAAACTATCCGGGAAAAATATTGCTAATAATGTTTTCTTGATTTTTTAAAATACGCCATAAAGAAAATTGGAATACGGAAAATCGTCGACGAACGCAAGGTTTCCGTATCGATTCAATTCATGTTTTGTTATTTAAAAAATTAGATTTTACAATCTCATGGTTGTAAAGTTTTATGTTTTAAACGTGCAGAACACAGTCGTATTATTTATCTACTCCAATACGAAAATAAAATAAAAAGATAAATTTATTTTAGTGTCTGAATTCACTTGGGAAATATTTAAAAAGAACGTGGAAAGCTTTATGTTTGATATTTTAAATTCATCCAAAAAAATCACTGCGGAAGGTTGTTTTTGATCGAAGCACTTCAATTCAATATCATCTTTTTACTCAACAAGTAAAACATTCGACAGCTACTTTATAAATAAATGTAAATTCCTTGGCTTGCTATCTGCAGAAAGTTTCAAAACTAAGAACTAAAGTCCATAAATTATCCGGAAACTTTCCGGAATAAAATTTAATTACCTCCGGAAGAACTCGGGTAACACTTTTCAAAAAAAAACAGCAGTTTTAAAGTCTTCAATTTGTACAAAAAATCGCGTTAAGAGAGTCGTGAATCAAACTTTCCGTTATTAAAACCTAAATGGCCCATTCATGGCGACGGTGTTAAATTAGGTCGTGAAAATATTTACTCGTTATGTCTATTTGTTGTCGAAGTTTTACTGCTAATTTTCAAGACTTGTTTGAGATAAAGTACTTTTATCAAATTTAGCAGCAAAGCTGGAAGTTATTAGTGTCTAAAAGTTTATAAAATTTCTTGCGGAAAATTCTGAGTAAGCATTTCAGTGCTGATGACCGGCAAAAATTGCAGAAAAAGCTATTTTCGGATATATATCGCGTTTCATGGAGACGTGCTCGTCTATTACGACATTGATGGCCGAACTTAGGAAATTTCCTACAAAATGAATTTTCTAAAACTGGGTTAGCATACGATGTTTTGATATAGACACATTGTATACGTTATGATAGTTGATGGATCACTTTGCGTTTAAACCGTAAGTCACTAGATAATATCTATCTACTTTATAGAGCCTCCCTATTACTTGATTTCAACTTAAAATAGAATTATACCTTTGTTCCCTTGGAACGTGCCAGAAAGGGATGAAAATATCGTTGATACGCCTCATACTAACTAATTATATTTGAACGACATTTAGTTAATTGCCTACGTATCTCTGAGCAAACCCCACCTTAATAACACGGTTTGGTTGTCTTAGGTTTGTATGCAACCAAGCGCTTAATCAAAATCGGGCCAAGTTTGTGGTATACATATACATTGCAGCCCAAAATTTTCTAGAAATGAATGTGCTATTGGCAATAATAAAGCTTTCTATGGGTCAAAATACATCTAAACCTATAGGTCTCCTGTGTCCAGATGGAATTGTTATACACAAACTATATACAAGCCAAAAGAGCCCTAAGTAGTTGCACTTAATACTGCAGAGCCCATTCTGTTAAAATTTATCATTCCGCACAAACTAGATAGAAGCCTTAGAAGCCATTAGTAGTGTTACTTAAAACTGTAGGTTCTCTTTATTTAATTACTATTGTTACGCACCCTCAAGATTGAAGCCAAAGAAGCCCTAACTAATTTTATTTAAAACCGTAGGTCGTCTTTATCTATATATTATTATTCTACACAAACAAGATAAAACACAGAGAAGCCCTAAACAATGTCATGTGAAACGGTAGGTTCTTTCCCTCTAAATATTATTGTTAGACATTAAGTAGGTGCAAACCAGAAAAGCCCTTAGCAGCGACACTTCAAATTGTATGTTCACCGTATCTAGCTATGTTCTTACACACAAACTAGATAGAAGCCAAAGGAGCACTAGGCAGTGTCACATACAACTATAGGGCCCTCTATCTAAATAATATTGTTACATATGAGCTAGATAGAAGCCGAACGGGCCGTAATCAGCGTCACGTAAAGTTGTAGGTTCTCCCCAACAAAATATTATTCTTACGCACACACACTAGATAGAATCCATAAGAGCGCTAAGCAGTGGCATTTAAAATTGTAGGTTCTTCTTATCTAACTATTATGGAAATTACAAATTAGATCGAAGTAAAAGAAGCTCGGAGTAGTGTCAAGCCATTGAACTCTAAGACTGTGACGTACAGCCATATATCCTCCCTATTTATAATATTATAGCTGCGCACAAACTAGATAGAAGTCAGAGATAATTGTTACGCGCAGATTAGAAACAAGCCAATGAACTATATGACTGTGGATGCAAAGTTATAGGTCCCCTCTATTACAATATTATTGCTGCGCACAAACTAGATAAAAGCCAAAGGTTATTGTTACGCGCAGACTAGAAACAAGCCACTTAACTGTATGATTGTTGATGCAGAGTTATAGGTCCCCTCTAATACAATATTATTGCTGCGCACAAACTAGATAAAAGCCAGCGAATACTGTTAGCGCAGACTAGAAACAAGCCAATTAACTATATGACTGTGTATGCAAAGTTATAGGTCTCCTCTATTACAATATTATTGCTGCGCACAAACTAGATCAAAGCCAAAGGTTATTGTTACGCGCAGACTAGAAACAGGCCACTTAACTATATGATTGTTGATGCAAAGTTATAGGTCCCCTCCATTACAATATTATTGCTGCGCACAAACTAGATAAAAGCCAGCGAATGCTGTTACGCGCAGACTAGAAACAAGCCAATTAACTACATAACTGAGGATGCAAAGTTATAGGTCCCCTCTATTACAATATTATTGCTGCGCACAAACTAGATAAAAGCCAGCGAATACTGTTAGCGGAGACTAGAAACAAGCCAATTAACTATATGACTGTGTATGCGAAGTTATAGGTCTCCTCTATTACAATATTATTGCTGCGCACAAACTAGATCAAAGCCAGCGAATGCTGTTACGCGCAGACTAGAAACAAGCCAATTAACTATATAACTGAGGATGCAAAGTTATAGGTCCCCTCTATTACAATATTATTGCTGCGCACAAACTAGATCAAAGCCAAAGGTTATTGTTACGCGCAGACTAGAAACAAGCCACTTAACTATATGATTGTTGATGCAAAGTTATAGGTCTCCTCCATTACAATATTATTGCTGCGCACAAACTAGATAAAAGCCAGCGAATGCTGTTACGCGCAGACTAGAAACAAGCCAATTAACTATATAACTGAGGATGCAAAGTTATAGGTCCCCTCTATTACAATATTATTGCTGCGCACAAACTAGATAAAAGCCAAAGGTTATTGTTACGCGCAGACTAGAAACAAGCCACTTAACTGTATGATTGTGTATGCAAAGTTATAGGTCTCCTCTATTACAATATTATTGCTGCGCACAAACTAGATCAAAGCCAAAGGTTATTGTTACGCGCAGACTAGAAACAAGCCACTTAACTATATGATTGTTGATGCAAAGTTATAGGTCCCCTCCATTACAATATTATTGCTGCGCACAAACTAGATAAAATCCAGCAAATGCTGTTACGCGCAGACTAGAAACAAGCCAATTAACTATATAACTGAGGATGCAAAGTTATAGGTCCCCTCTATTACAATATTATTGCTGCGCACAAACTAGATAAAAGCCAGCGAATGCTGTTACGCGCAGACTAGAAACAAGCCAATTAACTATATAACTGAGGATGCAAAGTTATAGGTCCCCTCTATTACAATATTATTGCTGCCCACAAACTAGATAAAAGCCAGCGAATACTGTTAGCGCAGACTAGAAACAAGCCAATTAACTATATGACTGTGTATGCGAAGTTATAGGTCTCCTCTATTACAATATTATTGCTGCGCACAAACTAGATGTAAGTCAGTGAATGCCTAAGCAGTTTCACTTAACAATGTAAGTTCACTTATCTAAATGTTATTGTTACGCACAAACAAAATAAGATCCAAATGAGCCCTAGGCAGCGTCATGTGAAACTGTAAGTTTTTCCTCCGCCTATCTAAATATTACTGTTACGCACTCACTATATAAAAGCCAAAAGAGCCTTAACTGCGGCACTTAAAATTGTAGGGTCCCTTATCTAACTATTATTGTGACGCACAAAAACACAAAACTAGAGAAAATCCAGAGAAACCCTAAGCAGTGCCACTTAAAACTTTAGTTCTTTTTTATCCAAATATACTATTACAACGCAATTAAATACACAAAAATCAGATATGGAAAACTTTTTTACTAGATTTAGTGCGTTTCTTGAAAACTTTTTACTTTACTGCTAACAGTCTTGGGTGCGACCGGTTTTGCTCGAAAAAATGTCTTCGCCCTCAGTACACGCCATCTTTCTTGCTCCAATGCCAGACTGTCATGTATGCTTTTTTTCACGTTCTACACCTTGCATGCAGATAAAAGACGTTTCGCTTTGCAGCATATAAGTCAAATGAACTCCCTGGTTGTCCCAAATATAAATGTGCTTAGGCGATATACTGGGTGGTTGGAGGCCATCGATAGGTTGGTGAAACTGTTCTAATTAAGCGTGGCGTGTCTACAGGTATTAGAGAGCTGCACCCTAGAAGTGTGATTTCGTTTCTCCTCACGCACATAGTCAAAGTATCAATCCACAGGACTCACATTTCCGATGTCGGTCGTTCGAGGGAGGCGTGGCGTAGTCTACCACTACTAAAATTGCCAGTAGCCTATACTGAAAGGAGCAGCTTTTGCTGTTCCGACAGTCCACCCAGTAACTTTGGCTGGGGATAGAACGATTCTGCGGGAGCACACTCTTCTCGACCTGGCACGTAAATTACCGAAAAGTCATCGTGGTGTTAGTAGCACGCCTGTGCTGGAAAGGTTCGTCTTGGTGCGGATCGGCGGGTGAGCTGCGTTTTAACTCTCCAGAATCAATAGAGATTTAGGTAGTTTTGCTCCGACTAGTCGAAACATTGAGCGTACCTAAATCTCTTGCTAATGGTGGCCGTGACGGATTAAACCGTAAAGGTAGGCGCCGTCATATAAAGTTATTCTATGTAGCTTTGTCTGAAATGGATTATCATTTTGTTGCCAACCAGTTTACAAAATAATTATTCCACATAGCACTCTAGTCTAGTCTAAAAAAATATTCTAATACAGCTGGGCTTTCACCTCAACCCCCGTTACATGCATTAAAGTTAAGAGGAAGGTATTGTATTTTTTAAAAATCTATCAAAGTTTGACAAATAAGCACGTTTTAGTGATAATAATATTACTCGTGTGAAACCGAACGAAAACGGAAAATAGAGGAAAGGTTTAGTACGCGCTACCAACCCTGAGAAAAATTCGAACCGCTCGCAGTAGTTTAGAAACGGGTTAGGGATGGAGCAAACTTTGAAATTTTTACCTAGAATGTACCCGATTGCAAAACTATGATTTATGGCTGATTTACGTAGCGACATGAAGCGTAAGCGACCGAATGGAGTTGCGTAGCTTTAATTTTGGTAAAGCAATGGTCAAGTCCCACAAATATAAAGAACGGAAGACAATAAAATTGTAATAAATTGAAATACAAAATAGAAAGAAAACGCGTTAGTAAGTATGAGAGGAATGTTGCAGAAACAGCTAGTTAAGTAAAAGAAATTTTGATCGATTATTCGGCGAAGAGACTAAGTGCATAAAATCGTTTTTGTTCCCCAGTCGCGAATATTAACAAAACCACAGTCAATTTACAATACTTCCGGCTTTAGGATCACATGAAAGGTTTCGATGATTGTTTGTGTCGATATCTCAAAATTGTGGTGCAACTGATATCTTTCGCTCGTCTGTTTCTAATCATTTCAGTATCAGTGCAACTTCGCCTTCTGTCGCTATTTTCAGAGCCAATAAGTTTATTTTCCTGAGATAGTAGGTCTACCTCTTTCAAACGTCGTAAAACAAGATTCATTTCCTTTGTTCCAGTTATCTGTTACCCATCTTTCACTTGGATGAAGTTTTTGAGCGATTAATGAAAGTTCCACCTAAAAAAATTTCATTTCAAGCTTCACCAATATCATAAATTTCAAGTTAATTATCACAAATGTATGTTCGAAAAGTTTTGCTATATTTTTAAGTATTTATGTCGCTTGCTGGCGATTGCTTTATACTGCGTTTAAATTCTGGCAATTTTTAAATATTTAAAATTGAATTGCTTGTTTATGTTGTTGGCCATGCTCGAAATCGGATAATGCTGTTAACGGCCGCTTATAATGGCGAAAATGCTCGGCCAATATTGGATATTTCCAACAATAAACATGCATACTCGTACAGCCACTGTTTTTTGACATGTTACATTACCCTAACACATAATACATTTGTGGTGTTTGGGTGTAGTGTAAGGATTTAATTTGATTGCAACTGATATTGGAACTGATAACAACATTGATTTGAATAAAAATTGTATTCGCTCTACATTCGAGCAAGATAGTTGGAGTTTGTAAAGCTCCCCTATTGAGTGCAAATTGAAAAGAAATTTCCAACTGATGAAGGTTTTCGAAACTTGATGTGATTAAAATTGATATTGAAAAATAGGATGTTTTTTTATGTATGCAACCAGACCCTGATAGTATCGATATACAGATTTTAAAATTTGTATCAATATTTATCAGCGTTTTCTAGAAATCATGGTCAAATTTTAAGTTGCTGTCGCAACCATAAACAAACTGATAGCCTGCCAAGCCTACATGATCAAGTTTAAAAAATGGCATTCGTTTATATAATAATTTAGTTATCATGATGAAATTTTATTTAAAATCTTGAGGAAACTAAAATATTTCACATTGGATGTACATATGTTCATTAAACAAAAATTAATTTAGATAGATGTGTACTTTAATACTAATATCATAGATCGGACAATCTTTTACATAGCACTTCATGAAGCAAACGAAACTCACTTTAAACACTAAATTGTTGACATATTACAAGCACCTAACCTCTACATCATTGACATACCATTTGAAATTAAAAGAAGTACAAACACTGCGCTTGCGCACTTAAATAATACAGATGTTTTCAACAAGTTATTACACTTGTGCCAAACTTGACGAAATTTGGTCCAAGAAACCACATACCGTCTTCTCTACTCTATCATGCGAAGCCTAAAGTATAGAAAATAGTTCAAAATGAGATTTATGAAAGGTTTTTTAAGCTATCTCTGAAATCAACAGCTAGATGTCAGCAGGCTCAAATGCGGTGCTATTTATATTATGTGATAACAGGTAATATTTACAAAAAAGACTAAATTTTACATGTTTAAAAATGAAAACAAATTGTAATAAGTATATTTGAACTTAGTAATTCAATAGAAGGCAGCACGTAGTGAAAACCAAAACAAACCTTTCATAATATCTAAAAAACACACTGCTCCACTTCAAGAATTTTTAGTTGATTGGCTCTTTTATATTGTCACGTCACGGTTTGTTTATGATAAACTATAACTCGTAAGTCGTGACTATACATAGGGATGAATACAACTCCCCAAAACAACAATAATGTACTTAACTAGAAGTTATGCATTATCACTTAAAATTAAGATATACTGCTTGCATAAATAATAGTAGCATGAGCATTATTATTTATTATATTATTATTATATATGAGCCCCCATTATACTAGATAATGAGAGCATAAGGGAGATGATTCTTAGCAGGGATCGCACTGTCAACTGACATCGTATGAAAGCTACATACGCTTATATAGAGACTAAGTAGATCAAACATATTTAATTGTTAATCAATAAAAGTGCATACGTGCAATGTAGCTCGCATCCCTCAGTCTGGTTCATTCCAATTTTAGGTTTGAGGTGACTTGGATCAATACTTCATACATTGTGAAATATTATGCAAACTTACTAGTTTTGAGAATTAGTTATAACAATAATTTATGTATTGAGTAGGCCGAAATCAGCTTCGCAACAATATATAACGGTTAAAAACATTGTATTGAATTCAAACATGGTCCGACTTCTACAAAAAATGCAGCTTGGCCGTCCAAATACGGTATCAACATTTGAGTACATTGTAAACATTGCAAGGATAACTGAAGCAGTGCTTATAGGGCCCTCCTCAACAAATCGAGGATATACAATTTCACCTCGTTGGATTCCTCAAATGCTTTGGAACGGGAACAACCAAAAATCTGTAGATTTCCGTTTCCGACTTGCGACGAAATCACGAACCGCAAGTGATCCGCGAACCATAGGTTGGGAACCACTTGTTTTAGATAACCAATCCGATTTGAAATAAAAAATTATATACACATTCAAGGATGATAATTGGAGTTTGCAATTCTTCCTTATAAAATCAAAAGAAATTTTCCATCTGATGAAGCTTTCTAAAACTCCGATGTTATCTCAAACTTTCAACGACGTTATCTCAAACTTTCAAGTATTTTTATCTTTCTCATTTAACACGTTTTCTGACAAACATTAACTCCAACATTGTTAAAGCATCAGCAAGAAAAGTTAGATAAAAATGTCCATCCTGTATACATGAAATGATAAACTCCCCTCGCAAGTAATCAACTCCGTAATGTTGTTGCTTCATCAGATTCGTGCTGCACATCACGTAATGGTTAAAAATTGCATTATGTCCGACCGCAAATGTTCACGGTTGGAGGAAAATTTCATTGCTGCTGATGTTCAATGTAGAACACGAGACATTTCCTTGCCATTTTGCAACACTTGTCTTTGTTCTTGGGTAGTTCTACTGAATAGACTCGGTTTCGCTGATTCAATCCGGTTATATTCATTTATGTTAAAATCATTCCCATACCGCTGGATAATTTGAACCGGTAAACAATTCCGCCCTCGCTTAATTTGCATAAGGACCGTTGTTTATATATGTTAGCTGTCCGGCGCAACCAAACTATTATGGTATGCACTACAAGGCCCGATGCCCAGGAAGGCATTTGTTGCGTGCAGTGCTACATAACCCCGGGCGTGTTTGTTCATTCCTTCACAAATTGTAAATTCCCCAGCTAAGCTCATTCGGAAACCTTTTCAAAACCGGTGGAATCCTTTTTTACATTTCAATTCGGAATTATAACAATTTCATTATGCCCACACCTCATAAAAAAGTGTGTGTGTGTGTGTATATGTGAAGGGATATTGGATCAATTTCGTATGATAAAACCCGTTTTGAAATTGTCTTTTAATTCATAAATTATTCATTCTTTAAAAACCGTAGTCTACACCCAAATAAATTATTCATATCTTGTAACTACTATCCACAACATCGTGTTATTTACATTAGACGGCCCAATAAGAACAAATGGAACTTTTATATCGTCGAACTAAAGTGAAATCAATTTTTCCTTCTTTGGTAAATGTAAGTCGGCGTATCTTTAGGTCTGGTGGGAATTTAACCAACCGATTACCACATTCCTTGATCTACACCACTCCGAACTTTTAACTACTACTTTCTTGGACTTGATAGGGACCCGCCTTCGCTAACAAGCGAACAGATACCAAAGTGTCGTTTTGTCTTCGGTCGGTATAACCACTCACTCAGCAGCAAATCCGGTAGATCGAAGTTTAAACGTTATCATTCACCCGCTCGAAAGCTTCCACTTTGTTATTGTATTTTATGAATACCGTTGCGTTGATTTATTGATCAGCAGCCACCCAGTATCTATCCTATAAAACGCAATCAGTCATAAAGCATATAGAGCACATGACGGATAACCTCGATCTCGCAAAAAAAAAACATTCCGATAATATTTAGAGATGCGGTGAACTATTTCCAAGTTATATGTTTACCGTTTTTATCTATGACCTATATTTTTCCTGAACAAATTTTGTTTGCTGCAAACACATAAATAACTAGTTTACATTGCAAATTTGATCTATAAAAAGCTTGTAAAACCATAGCTACGGTAGTAACAGCGAAAAGAATATACAGAGTGTAGAATCGTGTAATACAATATAGAAAATGCCATTAGAGCAAAAGAAACGGCAGATACTGGAGGCGTGGACATTTTGACGAGCAAAGCCGATTGCACCCGAGCTGGTAGCAAAACGAAGCAACATGCTGTGAAGCGCTTAGAGTAAAAGAAATGGCGGATACCGGAGGCGTGGACATTTTGACGAGCGAAGCCGATTGCACACGAACTGGTAGCAAAACAAAACAACACGCTGTGAAGCGCTTAGAGTAAAAGAAATGGCAGATACCGTTGAGCGAAGCCGGTTGCACCCAAGCCGATTGCAAAATGCAGCAACACGCTGTAATAAACTGTTCTACACCTTGTGTGTATATCAAAGACTAAAGCGCGTAAAAATCGATTATTACAAGTAAGATGCCTTTGTTATCCACGGCAACCAATACTTATCCAAGGAAAATAAAGAAAGCGTAACCAATATTCCCCTTTAACAACGGGAGAAAAATCACTTTTTCTCCCTGCGGGAAACCACGTAATTTTGCTCCCGTTAAGCGGCAATTGTTAAGTTTCGACCAAAAACTAAGATTCAAAAAGCCTGATTTCTGCCAACGTCGATATAAAATTTTCAAAATACAAACGGAATGATTAGAAAATCTTTAAAATTGAATGTGTCAGCTGTCTTGTAGAGACTACATCTAGTTTATTTTTTCATAAAGACAAATTTCAGCTAGTTGCCTAACTATTGTGTTTAAGTAGTTTCAACCTGCTACGATTAGTGGCATCTTTTACGTGATTATGTCGCATTAGAAACTGTTTGAGAAAGCTTATCCGCCCAATTCACTATCCTGTACTCTATTACATACAAGATTAGGAAGTCCATTGAGTGTTTATGTAAAGCTAACTGTGAATATGGGGAAGTTAGTTACCGAACTGGACTTCAAACTATTTGCTCCATTAAGAAGCGATTACATAAATTAGTAACTTTGAGGAAATTGGAATTGAGTTTGGAAATGAGTTTGTATTACCGCATAGCTGTAAAGTCAAAAATTATGTTGAGGAAAAGTTGTTAAACGTACTTCTAGTACAATACAAGCAATAGTCACGCAACTTCTCTAATTATGAGAATTCGTCATTAGCCATTGAGTCGTATAATTTTTTGAAAGAATAAATTTTTGTTATTACTAAAAATAACCTTGCAAAAGTTAAATCATGTTTCGGAATTAAAATACGGCAGAGAAAGCTTCAAATGCCATTAATTTTATAAAATTATTTATTCTTTTTGTAAGATGAAAGTTAGTTACCATTGAATATGTTAGAGAAGGAGAACAAAATACTTCTATTAGATATAGGTGTAATATCCAAAATTTAGCCAAATAGTCGAAATGTAGAAAAGTCCAAAGAATGAAATTCTATCACATTTCCGGAGTAGTAAAATATGCAAAACTAATAAGACGACGACGACCTGGTAGGCCATAAACATATAGATCCAAAGCTGTACGCCATCATTCATTTACCAGTGACAATATTGGAAATAGACAAAAAAATATTTCTATTAGGGAGAAAGAAGTATGATGTATGATGATGATCCATAGTCAAATGAAGAAAACATACCATGGAACGAACACGCCCATCGCTTTGCAGAGTAGTAAAAATAGCAAACTAAGGAGAAAAAGAAGACCTGGCGGACCACCAAAAAGATGGTCAAAGAGCTGGACATCATCCGTCGTACAGAAGTACAAGAAGTGGGGAAACAAACGAGATTCGCAAAAAAAACAATGATAAAAACCTTACGAAGAAGAAAAAAAAGAAGAAAACGAAGGAAAATAGAAGAAGTAAAAGAAGAAGAAAAAGGTAGGAAAAAAACCCGTAGAAGAGTGAAAGTAGTAACAAAGGAGAAGACTTGGCGGGCTACCAGGAAGACGATTAGAGAGCTGAACATCATCGTCGAATAGAAAAACCAGAAGTAGGAAACAAACAGGATATGTAAAACAGAGAAGCATAACAAAAACCAGAAAACAAAAAAAAAGAAAAAGAAGACGTAGAATAAGCAGAAGAAGAAAAAGAAGAAGGCGGAAAAGAATAACAAAGTAACAATATGAATCTGGCAGGCCAAACAGCAGCTACGCACTTTACGACTTGACGAAGCGTCCTCAGCCCCACCAGGTGAGTCTCCATGGCTACAACTTACCAGGCCCATCTCCAGGAGATGACAGCTCCAGCGCCAATCACAATTATTTAAAATGGAAACAAACATGGCATAGAAGAAACCTTCCCAAAAGATAAAACTCCGTGCCGTGCGGGGGTAATAAAAGATGGAAAACCAAAAAGAAAGGTGAAAGACTTAGCAGGCCACCAAAGACATGATTATACAACTAGAGGAATAAGAAGTAGCAAACAAACAAGTTTCGTTGAAAAAGAAGAATAAGAAACAGAAGGAAACGAAGAAGAAGACAAAAGGTGAAAGAACGAAAAGAAGATGAAAACGCAGAAAAATTAAAAAAGGTAAAGTACCAGGCAGGTTACAGAGCCGGACATCATCATCCGTCGAATAAAGTTCATCATAAAAAAAACAAGCAAAAAAACAGAAGAAATAGAAAAATATAAAAAAAAGAATAAGAAAACAAAGAAGTAAAACGCAATAGGTAAAATAAATAAAGAAATAGATAATAAGTCTAGGTGTGTATAATTTAAAAAAAAACAATTTTTTTCTCAATGTACAGCTTAATCTAAAAGGAATTTTATCTTACACATCCTCGCCAGAATACGTAGGCGAATAATATCTTGTAAAAGATAGCACGCATTTGTGAGAACCATTTATTTAATTACATTTTAGGAAACATCACAAAAAGCTGAAATTAGTTTCCTTTTATATGCTTGTAGATCCATTTCACCGTTTTGTGAACGTGAGTTTTCAGGGAATTCCTTTTTAAAACACCATTGCAAAGAATACATTAACGAACTTAACAAAAACTGAACCAAAGACAAAACTGACCCTTTGCTAGAGGTGGCAGAATTGGAGTAAAAATACCCATATTGCTTCAAAAAACTTCTCTTATTTAGGAAACCACATTGCGTGTATTTTTTTCTTTGTGAAAAAAATTAATGTAAAGGTTCCAAGCTTACGTTCCCTCAACAAAACGCCCTCCTCCACCTGCAAAGTTCATAAGAAAAGAGCGGCAGGCATTGTTATTTTATTACCCCAAAGACAAGCTGTGCCTGTCCTTCATTTTACTTATTCGTGTCATCGCAACTTCTTTAATTAACTTTCACCATGCCAAAAAGAAGGACGGGTAAAACTTCGTCGATGTTCGCGTTTAACTAAAAACCCTTTTAATTACCTATTATTATTGTTATCGTACGACATCTAAAACCCCAGGTTAGATTTTACCTATAACCCTGAAAAAAAAACTCGCATTGTTTCGTGTTTTATTTGAACGCCCTTTTCATTTTACGTGGCGAATCCCCATTAGTTTATTATAGCCGGCTCAACGAAAACACGGGGTCCGTAACAAAAAACGCGTATGAAAGAACGGGGGAATTGTTATTTCGTTGTCCTAAAGTGACAACAATAAACTCTCTTTCAAGTTTTGCTTTCTCTTGTCATCGAGACCTCTTTAATTGGCCCTCGATTTGTCATAAGTGTGGGGCAAAAATACGGGGAGTTAGAGCAAAAATCCAAGGAATCTTAATCACTTTACGCCCACACTTAACTTTTTCTACGTTTCGAACAAAAACTGTAATCCTAACACAAGTATTGCTCTTAACCCGCAGTGACCCTAATTACTGCACGCTCCACGTCATTGAGCGGGAAAAACGTGGAAGGTAAACCTCGAAACAACAAAGATAGATACGCTCTGTATTTACAGAAAATATCCTGTCGGGTTTGTCCTGCACGTTTCGTAGATCCTGCGCAAATCCAGGATCTAGGGTGGGTTTAAAAATAAAAACAGCAATGGGTAAATTGTAGGGCAAAAGTGGTCAAAGGGCCTTGATGAATTGTCGATAACGTTTTAGTTGGCAGGATTGTTTTTATTTATTATTTAGCCGCGCAAGGGTGATATCGATTGGTTAGTTTTTTCCCGAACCTCCTCGGTATGTGCGCCTGAATATGCAGTTAATTATAGCTATTTGAGCACGAAGCGCGAGTTATCGAAGTTTTTTCCAAAGTTGTAAAGAACGAAACGAATGACACAAATGAAGATAGCAACAGTTGACTTCGAGTCCTCACAAGTAGAGACAAAAACTCCCCAAGTGAGAAGTAGTAGGTGAACTGATAAAGACGGCCAGATCGGCTGGTGTGTGTGTGGGGGGTGTGATAGGATAGGGTAGGTTGCAGGCGGCTCGGGGTAAGTTACGGTAGATGGGGTAGCTAAGGGGGAGGGGCTGTCACGCTACCTGTTGGTCTGGACTCTCCAGGTCTGTTCTGTATTGATCTGCCGCCGTGCTTCACTCTGACGTGCAAAGGTTACACAGCTTACTTGCCGGATTTTCCTATCTATAGATACTGGCTATCATCTTGACGCCAGATGCTATCTGTCTTATGACAAACCCCTAAAAATTGTATCCTCGAGCTCGACATTACTGCCTTGCGTCCAACTGCCTTTCCCCTTTTGATCCTTTGATTAATGTTACCTGTCTTGGAGATTATTAAAACTGTTTTATTGCAAACCTCTCAAAAATGAATAAATGTTGGATTGGGTTGCTTTAAAATTGGAGGCAATCAAATAAAAATTCATAAGCTGATCTTAGACCAAAAGCAATACGCTGTCCGATGAAATCGTGTTACTAAAATCCTGATGGAGATGGACAACGAAAATCCTATTATAAAAAAAATCTTGGCGGATAAAAGTACTGCCGAACAAAATTCTCCTAAAAAAATCAGATGAAATACTTGAAGCCTGTACAAATTTTACGTAGCCGTAAAAAAAACAACAAGGAATCTTGGGGTGGTCGTAATCCCGTTGTAAAAAGTCCCTTCATCAAAAATCTCATCAATAAATAACTTTGTAGTCAAGATTTTCCAAGGTGAAATTATTAACTTAGAAGATATTTTTTTTTGATAACATCTGATTATTACCTTATAGGACATATTTTCAAGTAGTAATTTCTGGGTCATACCGTTTTTAGATATTTAGATTTTGTTGCTGATGACAATAGTAGAATACAACCCTTTAAGTTGTAGGTCCCCCGTATCTATACACAACGGTTACGTTAAATTGGATAGAACAGCCCCAGTAGTTTCATCTAAAGTTGTAGCACCCCCTATTCTGTTATGCACATACTGGGCAGGCAAACCTTACGCAGTGTCATCTAAACGCTGTAGATCCCCCTTATCTAGATACTTTATTTTTCTAAATATTCAAAGTTTTTCACACATTTTTTGGGTTTCTTATTTTTAGTATTGTTAGAAATAATGAACAAATCCAAAATTATTACTCATTCCGCCCTAAGTATACTTTTAGCTCAGATTTAAAAAAATTTTGCTTCTTTTTTTTTGAAGTTTTTAGTACGCTTGCCCGCTTGGGCACAAGTTTTTTTTTTGATTGGTGTAGGCTCATCTTAGCCCACCTTTGACTAAGTGCCCGAGTATTACAATTTTGAAAACTGGTAAAGAATTAAAATCTTTATTTTATTTTTCATGGTGTTAGTACAGGGTGGGCACAAAGGTGAGCAAGAGTATTTTATACAAGTCTGGACCCTTCCTAACCCATTCATGACTAGGCGCCAGTCTTAAAATGTTGAAAAGTGATCAACAATTTAGCGAAATCATAGGAAATTCTAATTCATTTTTTATAGTTCATTAGTGTATTAATACATACGCGTTGCTGAAATCCAGGCCCACCCTGACCACCCTTGACTCACTGCGTTAAACTAAAATTTTAAAAATTTTTTAAGAATTCAACTAACTATACAGATATTCTGTTTCATTTTTCATAGCTTAACGGTGCAAGTGGATATAAGGGTGGGCACAATTCTTTTAGGTATGTTTGGGCTTATTTTGGCCCGCCCTTGGCTACATATCTGGGAATAAATTTTGAAAACTGTGTAAGGATTCGGTGAATTTTGAAAAAAATATAATAAATTTAGAACTCTGTTTCATTCTTTCCTAGTTGCTCAGTGCAACTGGGCACAAGGTAAGCATCAACAGTGCAGGTGGGCACGAATTGTTAAAGCACGTTTGGGCTCATTCTGACTCACCTTCGACTACGTGTCTGAGTTTCAAAATTTAGGAAGCTGCTCAGATGAACAGTGCATGTAAGCATAAATTTAAAAAGTAGGCTTAGGCCTTTTCTGACCTACTATTGACTACTTACGCGAGTTTTAAGAAACTAACTAACAAAACTTTAGCTTGCATAGTGCACTTGAGCACGGATTATTAAAATGGGTTTGGGCTTCTTCTAACTCACCCTTGACTACGTATGTAGGTTTTAAAATTTAAGAAACTGATTAGTTTAACAGTGCAATTGGATACAAATTTTGAAAGTGGGCTTAGGCCTTTTCTGCCCACCATTAAAATTTAGGAAACTGCTCGGTTTGACAGAGCAGGTGGGCACGAATTGTTAAAGTCGGTTTGAGCTTTTTCTCACCTACCCTTGACCATGTGCCTGGGTTTTAAAATTTAATACATTTTTTGTAGTGGGTTTGGGACCTTTCTCTCCACCTTTAAATTCGTGCTTGAGTTTTAAAATTTAGGAAACTGTTCAGTTCGACAGAACAAGTAGGCACGAATTTTTTAAGTGCCCACCTGCGCACCAATTCTTAAAATGGGTTTGGGATTTTCTTTACCAACCCTTGACTAGTTGCTTGGGTTTTAAAACTCAAGAATCTGTTTAATTGAACGGTGCAAGTAGGTACGAATTTTTTAAGTGGGTTTAGGCTAATTCTGACTTACCCTAAACTACCTACACGATTTTAAAAGAATTTAAGAAAATGTTTAGTTAAATAGTGCAGGTGGGCACGAATTTTTAAAGTGGGTTTGGACCTTTCCTTGCCAGCCCTTGACTACGTGCCTGGGTTTTAAAACTCAAGAATCTGTTTAATTGAACGGTGCAAGTGGGTACTAATTTTGAAAGTGAGTTTGAGCTCTTTCTGCGAACCATTAAATGCGAGCCTAACTTAAAAAATCTAGGAAACTGCTCGGTTCAACAGAGCAGCTGGGCACGAATTGTTAAAATCGGTTGAGCCCATTTTTGCCCGCCTTTGACTACTTGTTTATGCATTAAAATTTTAGAAAATGTTAAACAAAATCAGCAAAATTAGAAGAAATTCCGTTTCAATTTTCTTTGTTGATTAATGCAGGCGAAAACAGGAATGGGTACGAGCTTTTTAAGTGGGCTTAAGATCACCCTGGTGCACCGTTGAAACTACGTGCCAAAATCGTGACATTTTGGAAACTGCGTCCGTTTCTTAAAGCTGTACAGTGCGGGTGGGCACAAGGGTAGGCACAAGTCTTTTAGATAGGTTTGAGCCCACCCTTGCTTACCCTCGCTTTCTATCTAAGCATAAAAAAATTTTAAAAAATTCAATGGAATGCATTTAAATAATAATCAGCACTTTTTCGTATTTTAGTTGCTATGCTTATTGTTATCAAATCAAAGATTACAAGAACAGTTTCTTTACAGGGTCAAATTACCTGTTAGAAATTTCAAGTTTTAACTCTCTCCTGATATTGGCTCATTGCGTTCTATTTTTGGCTTTCGTTCTCGATCCGTGGCTTAAATTAAAATAAATCGACCCAAGTTCATATTTTATTTAACACCAGTCTCCAATAATTTTTCGACCCTTTCGGCGTATCTTGAACCGAAGTAGCTTTTGGAGTCCAAACATTTAAAGGACTCGAACTCATCTATTCAGGTCGGAAAGCAGTGAGAGGGTTACTTTGTGGGTTTAAAATGTGGCATGTCTAGTATTTAGTCGACAACCAGACCGCCAAGTGAATAGAGTTTTTGCTGTTTATTAATGGAGGGTTTCATGTAAAGTACACTTAGACGAAATGAGAGGTTATGGTGGGTAATTCGAGCAAGTACAACAAAACTGGGTCCCTTCATACAATTAAAGTTGTTCTCTAACTCGACACATTCAGGAAGATGCCGTAGGTGATTTTCATTACTGGCTTTCTCCACATGCGAATTCATTTGGGATAACATTGAAGCGTGAAGTTACAGAATAGACTTCAGGTGTCATTTTTGGACGTTTTCCCAAGAGAAAGCTACATTTTATTACGTTTTGTAAACGTAACGAACTTACGGAATACACCAAAAATGATTGGAAAAGCTGCTGAACATTTTATTGACAATAATTTGATCATGTTTTATTTTTCTGGTAGGCCCGACTTCCAGTAATTTTCAAATTATCCAAGCCAACATAAATTTTCTTTTTTATCAGCACTTACACCATGTTTTACGTGTTATTATCTATAAATTACAACATGAAAGCTTGGTGGGAAGTCATGCGTGACAAAATGCATATTTCTGGGCGGTTTATATCAAGCTCATGCAGGTACATCTTCAGCGATGAAAGTCTATATATAAACGTACTTTTTATTTTAAGTACTTCTACCAGTAGATGTGTGTTTTATGAGTAACAAAGTAGGTATTATGTATATTTTACGAAGGCGTCGTCGCTGACGTTTACGCTTTTCTACCTGTCGTCTCATTTCTGGCATCTGCATGATGTTTTGGTCACCTTGAACTTCAATATTAACTCAGTTTGTATTTCTTGCTTATTAAATATTAAAGTTTTTAACATACAATAGAATTCCATTAAGCTTATTGAATAAGTAATAATAGGATAGTGTATTTTGCAATTTTCATTATATTATGAAAGTGGGCGAAGCATTTCGTCTGTTGTTCCCGCACTTCAAACATTTTCGCTCTTTATTATTTCATAAATGTTTTATTACATAACGTTCTAACACCCACGATTACATAAAAATAAAAAAATGCTTCACTAAGTTGCGACTTTTTACGGCACTCGCTACGACTGGGAACGCCTATAAAAATTTAACTGCAGTTAGAAGCCGAAAATAAAAAAAAGCTAATATAAAAGTTTGTGATTAAAAATAAGTATGCTTGCTTGATTACGAATTTTGTATAGGTTTCTGTTTAATGATTGTAAAGATTTTTAAAATTCAAAAATTTATAGAGGGCGACACAGAGTGAAATTTTAAAAACGTTTAATTCACTGAGAACGCAATTTGAAAGCTAGTAGAAGGAAGGCGCTATAACTTGGTTTGTACTAAAATGCTACAATTCCCCTGTGACGTCCTCTCTGAATTTTTGAATTTGCAGAAGTTTTAAAAATCAAAAATTTGGTGACTACAGATTATTATTTAAAAATTAGTCGTATGTTTTCTGAATTTGTGACCTTTGTTAGATGTAAAGATAAGCTACATATTGGCTCTTAGCACAATGCCACAATTTCGCTGTGACGCTCTCTGTGAATTTTTGAAACCGCAGAAATGGACAAATTTAAAATTTTGAATAATTTTATAATTTTTTTTAATCTGGTTCGTTTTGTTATATGCTAAATTTTGTCAGATGGTAGAGGTAGAGATGGGTATTAATTTTGCTTTTCCGTAATGCCACAATGTGCTTGTGACGCCTTCTATAAATTTTTGAATCTGTAGAAATGGTGAAAATTAAAATGTTTGATAACTGTAAAATTATTTTTAACTGTATGATATTTGCTGAATTTTAGGAATACCCTACAAGTTGCTGTTTACTCCATTGTCACAATTTCTTTGTAACACCCTCTATGAAGTTTTGAAACCGCAGGTATTGTTAAAATATAATATTTTAAAAACTTTCCTAAAAATATTTTTTTAATCTGGCCGCGTTTGTTGTATAATAAATTTTGTAACCTGTTAGATGTAGTAATGAGCTACAATTTGATTTTTAACATATCACTACAATTTCTTTGTAATTATTAAATTAACATTAAATAAATCATATACACTTATTTGAAAACTACGAGAATATACCTCGGGATCAAGCAATAGTTCCCGGTCCAAGGTAAACCGGCTCCTACTAGAGCCGTGTTAACAGATGAAGCGCAAGCTTCATATACGAAGAACTCCAACTCATATAGACTTTTTTGGTTTATTTAAAAATTAATCATTAGTTTCCGGTGTAAGGTAAACCATCCCGGCATGCTCCTCCTAGAGCCCTGCTTTCGGATTGAGCGCAAGATTCATGTCTGAATCAGACCAAATTATTTATATGAAAATTACAAGAATCTACCTCAAATCAAGCGTTAGCTTGCGTTCTACGGCAAACCATCTTGTTAGGCTCCTCCTAGAGCAATTCTTTTTAACTAATCGCAAGCTTGAAGCTAACGAACTCGCCGGCCGATCGTTTAGGCTTATTGGCTTATTTTAATACGACGAGAATCTGCCCCAGATTTGAGCATCAGTTTTCGATGCAACGTAAGCTATTCCGTCAGGATCTAAGTAACGAAATCGTATATAAACAATGCGATTACACCGATAAGCCAGTTATTCTTCAGGAGCAACAAATACGACCCAAAGAATAAACTCTAAAGAAGTTTGTTCCAAAGCAAAAACCAAATTTTCACCCTACCTATAGATCGAAAATTAGCCTCCTGTCCAAAGCAAACTATCCCCATGGGCTCCTCCAAGAACTAACCAGCCCCACAGCCTCCAAAAGCTCCGAATCCGCCGCAGGATCAAACTAACGCCCAGCTTAGCTTGCATTGGTCAAGAGGCGGGGCTAACAAAACAAGGTAGAAGGAGTAGTGGTAAGTAACAGAAGTAAGAACATACCAACTGCGGCTGCAGTGCTAGAATCCCCCTACCCACCATACTCTCAAAAGTCAAAGTTTATTTTCTTAAATCGAATTGAACAATCCCAAGAAATAAAAACGAAGCAACCTTGTAGCTCCTCCAAGAGTTCCAACTTTGAGATCACACTAATATACGGTTTAAAATCAAACAACGCTATGTGCCCCTGCAAGAACGAAGCAGCTCTGACCACCTGCAAGGAGCATCATCAGGTGGACGTACAGGTTGCCGGCCCGGTTTCTACGCAGACTCAAAATTTCCCCAACCTTAACACTGAAGCTCTAACCGAGCCCCTTGTTTTTGTATAAAACTTGTCAAGTTAATTAATTGCTTTGTTCACTACTTTTTAATTAACTGGTTTGTTAAATATTGAAAGTTATAATTACAAAAATATAATTTTGTTTGTCAGATAAATATATAAAACTAATATAGGTGTTATGAACTACGCGTGACAAAATCTAGTGTATTTTCCGCATTCATTCCTCTGATCATTTAATTTTGTTTCTGCAAAATCTCATTCCTATTTGCATTTTAATACGATTAGCATATCCTTCTCAAAACTAACCCTTTTTTTATAACACATTTGTTTCCGAAAATGCGTTACCGTCGACTTTTATTTAAAAATAAACGTGTAAATTTAAGCTACATTTTACAGGTCTATTTCAGAGATTTTGCTAAAAAGAATCAAATTCATATTTGGTTACGTTGAAAAGCTTTTCGAGAAAGTTTTTACATTTAAACCTTTTTTTTGCTGACCCATGCACGCCGTAGTCCGATTTAATTGACGAGGGTAATTCGGTAACATGACGTCACGCTCTTGCAATTAACAATTTAGCTGTGACCCTTCACCAGAAGTCGCTATATTCGACGTCATTTGACGCCGCTGATTACGTATAGTTGAGCACATTTTTTCCTAAAATATAATTTCGGAGAAAGTCACTTGATAGCCTTGTGGACATCTCTCGTATTCTATTTTGTAGCTTATTTAATGTTCACAGGGGCATTTTAGTTAATGAGGTGCGAGGTGTGGATGTTTAAGGCTTCGCTTTGACCTAATCTTTAACGTCCACTATCCTTCATCACGCATTAACGATATTGTGATGAAAGCTTATCTGGATATTTGGGAAACGAGATATTTTACGTCAAAGGACTTTGACAAAATGAGATCATTGTTTACGGTGACATGAGTTATAAGGCCTCATGATCTTTTGGTCCCTTTTCACTTTATCACCTAACCAAAACCCTTCTAAATTATAACGTCAGTTTTGACTAGTTCGCACTTCATTAACGTCTAGTTAGTTTGTTTACTGATTCACCTGTCAGGGAGTTTCAGGATGTCGGGTTCACAGTTTCGTTGTTGTAAATCTTTTAGGGGTGAGAAATCAACATGGAAACGGTATTAGTGTGGGTGTCTTTTCGTTTGAAATCCAATAAATTTCCCACTGGAACTACTTTTCCAATAGATCAACGTGATTTCTGTACTGGCGCCGAGCCGGTTTGCTGATTATATCCCGGATAGATAAAATGGAGCCGTCTTGTTCTGTTTGTTTTTTTCATGATTCTTTTGGCGACACTTGGGACAAACAAGTTGATTGTTTTGTAACCAGAAAGGAATTCACATTTATTGGGGGAGATAAAGGGTAGTTCTAATTGTGTTTCCTGAAACGTGCCAAGCATCGTTCAACATCATTAAAGATAAGGCAGGGACATTCCAACTCATCAAAATATCTCCTTCCGTTTCCGATAATACACCTGCAAATCCCTAGCTTTGCAATCCATTAATTATAAGTTCAGATTCGGTGTCCTCTTTGGAATATATCATTTCCTTCCACAGAGAACTTGGCTCCAACTCGCAAATTTCCTGCTGCTGTGTAAAGTAAATAAACTTTTCGCGAAAACGAGATATTTATCAAAAACGGTACGGACGCTCCAACACTGTGAATTATCATCGCACTTTCGATCCGTTCAAAACAACCCCGTAAATCCTCAAGATCCTCCATTAATTACGAGGAATTTAAAACTGAGCTAGAAATTTCCTTGTGCCAAATCGGCCGTCCCACTTTAAGTCTGGAAAGATTTGCCGGCGCGGAAGCAAATGAAACTTTTATGAAATTCAATTTCAGTTTACTAGACCAAATCGTTACGGGCTCTACTGATTGCATTCTTAGTTCACGGTCGCGGATGAATTAATAACGCCGATAATTGCATTCCCTAATCGGATTTTATTGGTTTTGTTTATCTTTTACGCTGCTCATCTCAGTTCTCCAATTAGAGTTACTCCGGATTTCTAATTAAGATCTTTGTTTTTCTCTACTTAAATCCACAAGATAAAGGAAACACCAAAGAGTGCCGGCTTCTACTTCTTCTAGAGACTCTAGAAATAATTA
Organism: Ctenicera cuprea; assembly: GCA_958336395.1. Taxonomy (NCBI): domain Eukaryota; kingdom Metazoa; phylum Arthropoda; class Insecta; order Coleoptera; family Elateridae; genus Ctenicera; species Ctenicera cuprea. Next base: position 3,693,295 of record OY284489.1, on the reverse strand, counting down.
AGTTTGAGATAACAACTCTTCTAAGCACATTTACTACGTAAATAGATACGATGCGGGCATCCCCAAATTCGAATGAGGGAAACAGCTTAGTTGATACATTACTTTTCTTTTGAACCTTTTGGACCAAAGGAAATCAAGTTACAACAGTACGAACTTTATCGAATGGCACAAACAAACAGTATTTAATTTCAAAGCAGCTCTAGATTTACGAATAAGCACAATGAAACAAAAGAGAAGGTTTGATATGCCATAAAATAAGGGTAGGTCAATTAATTTAAAATAATTTTAACAAACTTTAAAGAAAGTTTACTGGCTTTAAATTATTTCCTTTGGCTTCGTAATATTCAAGTATCCCTTTATAAATGTCTGTAATTTAAGTAACAGACTGGGGGGAGGGGTGGGACTTTGTCGATAACTAATATAGACGCTGCTTTGTTTTAGAACGGGCTAGCGGTGGTGGGTCTTTATCGAGACATGGTGTGGCCGCTGCTTCGTTCTTGAAAAAGTTATCGATGTTGGGGGGTTTCGGACCATAAGCTTGTGCTGGATCTAGAAGCAGAGGCCAAAGGTGTATCATCATCATCATCCAGCCCATATTTGAGTCCACCGTTGAACATAGGCCTCCCTTAACTGTTTCCACCTATATCGATCTTGTGCGTCTCTCATCCAATGTCCTGTCAGTCTTTTGATATCATCGCTCCACCGAGTTGGGGGTCTTCCTCTGTTTCGTACGTCTGTGCGGGGTCTCCACTCGATTATCCTCTTCGTCCATCTGGAGTCGGTCAGTCTTGCGATGTGTCCTGCCCAGTTCCATTTCAGCCTTGTTATTTTCTCGATAATGTCACAAACTCCAGTTCTTTTGCGTATTTCTGTGTTTCGTACACGATCTCTCAATTTAATACCGATCATAGCTCTTTCCATTTTTCTTTGGGTAACTTGGAGCTTTCTTATAGCTGTTTTTGTTAGCGTAAGACTCTTACGCTAACAAAGGTGTATAGGACGAGAAAAATCGATTTTGAGATTTCAACGGATAAACACTGATTGCAACTAGAGAACACAATATATCATAAAACTTGATTCAAAAATGGGATGGAGAGAGTAATGCTCTGCTTTAATATAAACGCACACAAATAGGAACTTTACATTCATATTCCAAACGTGTCGAATAGCCCCCTCAATTTTTCAAAAATGCATGAATTTTGGCTGCAAAATCGGCATGAACATGTTAAATGACAACAGGAACAACTCTGGGAGGTTTTCTTCTAGTCGTCCGGGCTCCCAATACTATAACTATCATATTTACGCGTCCATTACCTAAGACACATATTTTTTTTGTATAGTAGACGGCTGCAATTTTTAATACATATAAGGAAATTTGATTTTATACTCTTTGCTTGTATTATTGAAACATAATCTGCTGATAGCTGTTCTGTTGTTATAGACAACAAATTGCGTAGCAAACGTTTACACAAAGGGAGAGAGGAAGAAGAGCTGTATACGGCTAGTTTGTAGTTGCACAAGACCACGTCTTCCTGGTCGCTGATTGGCTGTGAACGCAAGTAGTGGGCTGAAGTTGGACCTAAGCCTACTGTGGCAGCGGGTCTTGGACATCAAACGTGTTGGTAACGACAACTCGTTAGAACTCCTGTTTTGCTTTCACAACATTGAGAGATAGTAAAGCAGACTGTGGTTTTTGTGCAAAAAAATTAAATGAACCAAAAAGCAGAAGGAATACGACAAGACCTTGTTTCGCGTCCTAGCATTGTTGGGAATTTCATGGAGACCTGCTATATAGCCATTGTTTTACTTTTGAAAGCACTAAAGGCTTTATAGAGCTTGAACTTGATCCAGAAGCGGTGCCCTTGTAGGAGCCTGCGAAGGTGGCTTACCTAGGAACAAAAGTAAATGCTCGATCCTCGATGCTCGAGACAGGCTCATTTCTTTAGGTTGTTCCAATCGATCTTGTTGAACGATCTCATTTTTCTGTGCAAACTCGCTGTTTACAACAAATTGCATAGCAACCTGTGGGGCGAAGCTTTCAATTCTTGTATTAAACATTCGTTAGTACTGGTAATTTTCATTACAGCATTAAGAGAAAGATAGTGTAAGAACGGTGTGCAGAGAAAGAGAAAACGGTATCCGGCCTGTCTGCGAATTAGCAAAGTACAATTTACTGTTTTGAACGATCACGCCCCCCTCGACGCTAATTGGCCGTGAGTGGACTTATGCGTTTTAGTTTCTCATTATTTTAGAGTGAGGACGTAGGTGGCTGGTCGAGAACATTTAAATTCGTTTAACTATGTCTTTTATGTTACCTTATTGTCTCGAGTCTTCATAAATGCTTTAAAGGGTGTTCTGGTTTATTAACCAACCTTTTCGTGTAACAGATATAATTCAAGTTGCTTCATATGTTTAGTTTTACCTCTTACCAGGGCATAACTGCACAAAGAAAGCTGAGTTTTTGCAGATTAAGCAAGCGACCTGTTTTCTTGACTGCGCAATCTTTCTGATCTGGCCGTGTGGGTTACATTGAACCTGTAGGGCAAGTTAGTTGTTCACATATTAACAATATCTTGCCTTTCTTTAACTTTTAGAAAGCTCACCAAAATGCGCAGATTTACTCAACGTAGTATTCAAAAGTAACTGTGTAGATATGGCCTGCACCAACAACCTTGTAGATAAACGTAACCATCTAGAGCAGCGTTTAGTTTTATGTATCATTTCCTTGAAATATAATTTAAAGCTATTTCCTTATCAAGCAGGTGTAGTCTCTCTGGTACGGTTCTATTAATGGAAATAACTGATTAATATAAATTATAACTAAGCTGAACGGAAATTAGCCTCGTTAAGAAGAAGTTAAAACGTTAAAGGGCGTGCATTTAAAACTTTTCCATTTCCAAGCCGTAGAATTAATTATTCACGTTGATAACACTGCAACAACTTGCATACACGTTCCTTTTTCCTTTGAACTCAATAATCTTCCAAGAATTGCTGATGTGGCAAAACGATACATCTGATAAATTTTAGGTTGTCCAATATCAGCTAAAGATAGGTCCCCTTATCGCAAACCCATCAAAAAAATTGAAAACTGTAGCAAAAGTTATATCAAAAAATTGATCTAGGTCGTCTTTTTATTTTTACTGGCATTTCACGTACATATTCGTTTGGAAACCCGCACGTATTTCCCTGTTCCTGGTACTTTTTCTATGATTGACATCCCAAGGGAAAGTCTGTCCCGTAATATTAAATTTAATATTTCAAACTAATTTTAACCCAAAAGCATGTATTTTCTTTCTGTTTCTCGTACTTCTCCGAGGAGTCCCGTTAGTCCATGAACGAGGAAGTAGATTTCTCTTTTAGGGAAGATGGGAATCGTTGTAGCGTTCCTTCGTGTTAAACCCGGCGATATTTTTTAAGTTATCGTGCAGAACCATTAATTTCTAGCCATGCGAATATCGTGTACCGAACAGATTTACTCGTGCCACAGCAGTGTTTCTAAATGTCTGAAACAGAAAACACCATCCATAACATGGAATGATTGGCCACGCACGTTCCCTGCCTATCCGTTCTCATCCCGGCTGTCACTAAGGCTTACGGCGAAAAACCGGGTGACTCTAAATTAACCTCTCCACTGCGTCACACACATAAATCATTAGTCGGAGTTGAGTACGTCAAATCCATCTTGTTTTTTAGGGGTTAGTGTTTCATTTCGATCGAGTGGATGTTGGTGTTTTCAGGTGTACAATTTGTCCGTTCGTCAAATAGGTATGTTGGCCTACAAACACAAGCCAGATTGAATAATGAACCCCTGTTTCAGCGCGTTAAGGTTCCAAATGAGGGTTTTATTTAAAAATAAAACTTAAAGGTGATATTTCTAGACTGTCGAAACAGTCAAACTTAAATTGACATCTTGAAAAGGGCTCAGTAAGAATTTACTATATTTAGGTAGTTGCAACTTGTCGGACCAAATTACTTTATTTCATACTATTTAAATTTTAAAGTTGAACCACGACTTTTCCAGAAAGGAATTTCAGTAAATGTCGTACTTTATATATTTCTGAGCAGCTCATTGCATGCAAGTTCTTTGCATTTAATTTATTGCTGGGAAACCAGCTCCTGTGCAAACTTAAATTGCACCATTTAATATGTAGAGTTTGAAATTGGAACAAGATGGAGATGTTGATTTAAGTGTATTGCGAAAAGGGTGAAGAGTGAACTACGCCAACGTTGATATCCTGAAACTTTAGCTTAATGATATTGTCATAATGGGGTTGTCTTTTCATGTTTAGAATTGTTCCTTCTAATTCTGCTCTGTAATTTAAAGTGACTGCAGTTTGGGTTGAAGTGTTATCAACTGTGACATCTACTCGTACTTTATGGTAAAAGGGATAATTTAACGTTGCATATTCAATTTTGTAAATTTTGTTAGCAGTATTGTCTTGGTCACTTATCTTTTATAAAATATTTATTTCATAAATTCTTAAAATAAAAATCCGATACTAGAAATGGCGGTTCTACACATAACGATCGATTTTGGTTTCTTTATGATAACTGTTTAGAATTTATTGTAGTGGCGATGGTGCATTAATCAGCTTTAATCTACCATGTGAAAACTTTCGTGGTATGAAGAACCTTCTGTACTATATACCTGTAGTATTGTAGTTTTTGCCATTATAATATGAATTTGATTAAGATTGTTTATTTTATTGCATTTATACTTGCTATGTTCCGGAGGGTAGTGGAGCTATTGAGCCTTTAACCACTACGCCCCCTCAGCTTACGCCAAACCCTTGGCATTACATTCACTCGTCTATTTGCTCATCTATCTATACTTTAAGAAGGCTTCCAACCCCTCTAACGACTGCCGCGTTGTTAATGCGACATCCGGGACCACCTGTTTGCGTGCCATTCTGAGAGCACGAGGCGCCGCGTTGACTCGACTTTCGGACACCCATCCACTTTCTAACCAGACAGAGCTATGTTTAACTTTGCTGATCCTACTCGAATGGTTATTCTAGCCGCGCCAACTCGGCGCCTTGCATTTATACCGTTAATGGTAATTGTTATTGACCTCTCAATGATAATAATTGTACGTCTTCATTGTTATTGAAAATCAACTCAAAACAATAATAGATTTTCAATAGTAATTGTTGATCTTCCGATGATATAAATCTGTATGTTCAATGAAGAAATGCAATCTATTATATACCGTTATCGATGAATGTAAATGAAAGCCGTTTCTTTCACCTCTATTAGACCTACGGTGGTAATTGTCGTTTAACATTAATTGTTTTACATCGGCAATGTTAATAAAAATCCATTTCCAACCTCTATTCCACCTCCAAGTGTGATTATTATTGATCTTTATATGACATACATCTTCATCATTTTGGCTAATAAATACCAAGATCTTCTATTCGATCTTAAACGACGATTCCTATTGCAAATAAAAATTAATTTGATCGTATATTGAACCTGTTAATGATTACCAATTCGTACTGTCATTAGATTTACAATGGTAACTGCGATTGATCTTTTAATGGTATACATTTTCATTATTAATGAAGGCCCATTTTCAACCTCTCGTTAGACCTTCAACAGTGATTGATATTAACCTGTTTATGATGTACATCTTCTTTGTTATTGTAAGTCTATTTGAGATGGAAACAGAAGATACGGTGGTAAACCTCCATTAAATTACCAAAGCTCGCCATAGCATTGATACCCGTTGCAGCTTTCTCTAAGTGATGTGCTGTTCTTTCTAGCTTCGTTGTTAGCAGGTGTGCACGCTGGGGATTCTTTCACAAGCATGGCTAGTATAATAATAAAGATGGTAACGCTGGCCCCACGTTGGGCGCTAAGATATGTATTAGATCTATTAATAACAGCTAATTGGAACCTTGATTAGACTTACAAAGGTAATCGTTGTTGACCTGGCGATGACATTCATCTTTATTGTTATTGAAAACCAATCTTAATTAAACCTTCCACATTGATTATTAATGACTTGATTATGACATACACATTTATCAAATTTTCAGTTGTGATCTTTACCGAATTTTTCATGCTACCACGATTGATTTCTAGTTAATGAAGAACAAGAACGAGACTCTTTACGTTGCAAATCACTAACTACTGTACTTCCAATTTCCGCAAGATTTTGATCTCTAATAACATAAACAAAAGACACAGATGCTAAATTACTCACATTCAGCATACATTTTCCATTGTTACAGGAGTTTGAGATGGAGTCGGAGGATACGGTAGTAATCCTTCTGCAATAGTAGCGAAGCTCGCCATGGTTTTGATACCCGTTGCAGCTTTCTTTAAACTGTGTGCTGTCTTTAGATTTTTTCCTCTGGTATTCACATAACGGTCAAACACTCCATCGTTGCTTTCATCGATTACTTGACAAGTCTGATAACGAGTTCGATAATAATGAACCATTTATAGTTTCGTTGTTAACTAGTGCGCACGCTGGGGAATGTTCCACAGGCATGGTTTGTAGAGCAATAAAAATAATAACCTTGGTCCCACGTTGAGCGCCAAGATGTAACAAGATATCCGACCAACCAGCAATTCTTTAAATATATTTAATTCTCCAACAAAAAAAGTTAATACAAATACTCAATAGTTAGTATAAACTTAAGGGTGATATGGTCAGAAACAAAACTTTTATATTTAAACTGTAATATGTATGCCCTACGTTGGGCGCCAAGATGTAAAAGGGTATCTGAGCAACCCGTAGTTCTTTAAATGAACTAAAAATATTCAATTCTCCGACAAAGGAGGTGAAAATGAATACTCCGTAGGTAGTACAAGCATGATGGTGATTATAAATTATCGTAACGAACCTTTGAATAACATAAAAAAATGCATTCAATGAAGATATTTTAACAGTGGTATATGTAAATGATCACCCACTTTTGCCAGGTATTTTGCAAACCCTTAGTACAACAATTTCTAATCTTGATAAACGGAACACAATCATTTGTGACACTTCTCAAAACGAATGTGCAAGCTTGCGCGCAACTAGAATCCTTTTTACAAATTTGGAAATGCTCGAACCTCAACCTGTCATGATGTACATCTGCATTGTTAATCTCTCTATTAGATCTTCAGTAGTGGTGATTTGGATTTCTATATGAAGACCAATTCGATGGTATATTAGACCTTCAATGGTGATCGTAAATGACCTCCGCATTTTGCATATCTTTCTTATTAATTTAGACGAGTTGGAGCTTTTAATAAAACTCCTCTATTAGATCCTCAGCGGTGATTGTGTTATTGATCCTTTAATGACATGCGTATTCGCTGTTAATGAAGATACTTTCAAACCTTTATTAGACTGTCAATGGTGATTGTTGTTGATCATTCGATGATATATATTTTATTTGTTTATAAAGCCCAATTCGATGCTTTATTGGATCTTGTATGAAAGTTATTTGGTTTATTACAATAATGATAAGTTTTCAAATTGTTACTGATGTTTATTTTTGTCTATTAATATTGATTCCATTGACGACTTTTGAAGTTTTCGGTTTCTTGGCCTTCTCCATGATATTAATGTTTCATAGTAATGTTTGGGGACGTTTTATTTCATTTAATACAGCTTAATGTTCTTGATGTTACGCATCGTAAACTGTAGGAAACTTGAGCACTATAACATGTAATGAAAAATCAAGTTGAATAAAGTTGATATTCCATTACGACAACTATTGATTGGAAACAATAGACAACGGAGCCAAAAGGTAATCCTGAAGCAGTCAACCATGAAATTACAAACTGATAACGAAACTCATAAAATAGCATTGCTTTAATACAAAGTTGACTCGATCAAGCGTATTATACACACCAGATATTGTTCCAAACCCCCTTTGTCAAAACAAACCATTGATTAGGAGTGTTTTGCTTTGACTCTAGTCTTAATATGCATCTAGCGCTTGTTATGTTGTCATCTAACTTTGATGTTGTGTTTGATTTCAGTTTAGTATAATTAAAAGCGTTCGCAGCATAAACTCGAATGGAACTACTCGCAAAGTTTGGGATTAATACATTGAGATTATTCTAAAAGCTTTCAGTGTCTGGAAACTTGTAATAATAATAATTCGTCCGTACACGTTTTCACTTAAAACTTTGGGGTAAATAATCTAATGCGCGGCCTTCAGCTTGAATGATTTAAAATTCTGTGGGATCTTTTGATCACCGTAATCCCAGCTTGAACCTGCAAACCCTCGACTCGAGGAGTCGATCAACAAATGAGTCTATAAATAAATAATGAGTGGTAATCTCTTAAGACGGGGAAGAAAATGCGTTGACCTGCTTACCCGATTTATATTTTTCCTTGGTCGTTTCTCTACCATTTGAGGTGTTGAAATGTATTTGGAGCTCGATTTTCTGCTATTCTTCCCGACGAGAGTATTAAATAATATATTAAGTAATTCTGGACTCTTCTCGTTTTCCAGCTTTTAATAATTCACGAAGTTTTCTATTATAATAACTCATTCATGAGTTTTATTTCAATATTTATTTAAACATTTCTCACCGCTAAATACAACGCAAACTCTCTTCGTTTTCATTTGGAAACACATCTTGGTCTAAATTGTGATCGTTATTACTACATTTTTGCTATAAATATAAGGGTGGCTGCAGGGTATGCAATATGAAGGGATAACACAGAAGCTGCCGTAATAAAATCCTTTGAACATTGGTTCCGATCCTAGCAATCCAATTGTGATCCAATACCATAAAAGTGTAAAGTCAGCTCTACATTACTTACTTTTACGACGTCGCCTTCACAAAATTTGGACCACTGGGAATTTGTAGTGACACCTCTACATCACTTTCGGTCTTTTTAGTCTTGTACAAGTAGGACGGTTCACGAGTTAGACGTACCTAACTTTTTATTTTTATTCAATCAGGAGCTCTTTTCCAAAAGAGATACGGAGAAATTTTATTTTAAAGTTTGTTCGTCCACGCTAACATGCCCGACTTTTACGTCACGCTATTAGTGTGGATCTCTAACGCAATTTCGTATCTACGGTTATCAATTTTTGTCCTGTATAATAAAACATCCTTCTTACTGGGAATCGTAGCCAGCGGGCAGAAACGAACAAAGGGGCGAAAACTCGTGTCATATGTGTAAGAAAGGAATATCGCTTCGTTTTTGTCATAAATGTCTGGTGAAATGTGTCAGCACTTTTATACCTTTTGGAGCCTTCATAATCGACCGACGCCAGCTTGGATATAAGGGGATTAATGCGTCTCGAAACAGGGGTATCGTAACAAATTTTTGAAAGCCTCTTATTGAAAATTACAGTGTGGCATCTTTTAGTACGAGTACAATTTATTACATTCATAATGGATTATCATTTTTGAGCAATAATAAAACTCAAAATTTGTTAACGGTTTTACTTGTAGCATTGAAAAGATTAATTTCAGACAGTTATTGTCTTCTTCCCATGATACATTTTTTATTTAAAAATGGAATTTTAATACGGTGACAAATTTCTTAATAAACATCTCTTTAAAATCTTATAACTTACAAGAGCCAAAAGATTAATTCCAAATAGCTTTGTTCTTCTAAGGTTGGCTAGTCTTTATGAAAAACATAACCGTCGTAGTGTTGAATACTTTAACCTGTGAGGGAGGCCATCACAACCAGCCTTGTTTATTTACGTGGCGACACCTAGCGTAAATAAATAATAGTTTCAGCGTAAACTAGACTTTCTTTAAGCCGGATTGCGTTACGCTCAATCAGCGCGCTTGCTTAACTTAACAATGGTTCAACGAGGACAAGTTACGAGTCATCATCTTAGGTTGCAATCCCTAAATGCGCACTGGGGGGAAAGAGAGATATTTAAATCTTTACTGATTCTGTAGATCAATGACCGAGCGGAAACGCAGCTCACCCGTCGAGCCACATCAAGCCGACCCTAGCCTGCATAGGTTTACCACCTTAGTGTTGGGTACTATGGACTCTTTCAGACCTAGGTTTTATGAACTGGTTTTTACCTTGAACTACATAGATACATAATATATACATGTAAAAAAATATTGATTTTTTTTAATATCCTGCGGAACGGCAGAATATGTGTTGTAACATAACTACAAGGATGTTGTTATAAGTTTTTATTTTATATAGATCATGCTGGGCAATATTTTTCAATTTACTTCAGTTTTCAGCAGTATACAGAATTACAGCCTCATCAGCAAAATAAGATATATTACCTAATATTAGTTTTAGCAAACCATCAATATAAAAATAAAAAATAACTGGCCCAAGTACGGTGCCCTGTGTAACTCCGTATTCTGGATTTCTACGATTACTTAATGCATATCCAATTTTTGGATGTTAAATTCTGTTTTTTTAAAATAATTCTGTAATAAGGAGTAGCATTAACTCCGCGAAAACCAAACTCTGTTACTGTTTGAATAAACTCAGCGTAATTAACAGTATCAAAAGCCTTCGTTAAGTTCATGCCGACGCACAAGACTTGTTTACTTTGATCAAGGGTTTGTATATGTTACACTTTAAACAAGCAATTGCATTCTCGGTCGATACCCTTTGTTTGAATCCAAACTGTTTATTCAATAATAATACATATTTATTAACCTACATTCTGAGCTTGAATATTTTTTTCAGTAACTAACTAAATTACATATAAGAGATATCGGCCGATAATTGCATCAATACGATTTGTCTTTTTTTCTTAAATAGGAATTGATTTATAGCTGCTTTACAAAGCAAATGGGGAAAATCATATTTCTAGAATATTGTTAATTATAAATGTGAAAGGCGCTTTTATGTAATTTATAATTAATTTAAGAATTTCTGAGGTCTATTTAGATCTGAAGGTTTGCTTGTTAATTTTGTTATTTGCTTTAGATAGAGTTTTGGCTACTGTTTTGCCAATTTCTGCAAAATATGTGTTGAACTGGTATGCCATTTACTTTTTATTTGTAGTTACTGTATTGTCTACTTTTATTTGGTTTATTTCATTGGTGGGACTATTTTTATTCGTACATTTTTTTTAACGTATTCTATTAATAATGCTTTGAAATTATTTGATATAATTTTGTCTATTTCCGTTATCCGTTAAATAAACAATTATATAGCTTGGTTTGTATCGTACGTTGCTATGGAACGGCGACTGTTGTGTGTTAAATTTGCTCCGTTCACGTACTTTGTGTTCTGTGTCGTAATTAAGAAGATTGTGCCCCGTTTGCAAATGTTTGTTTATATTGCTATCATACGGTCTAAATAGGAAATCCTTTAAAACTCGCCTAAGGATCAAGCATTAGCTTCCTGTCAAAGACAAACCATCTTTGTAGGTTTCTTCAAGAGCCACAGCACCGCGACCATCTTCAAGAACGCAGCAGCGGCTTCAACAGGTCTCGGCAAGGACCACCAGTCCCTTGAACCTATTCAAGAAGTAAGCAGCGGGTATACTAGGTCTTGGCGAACCACAACCGTCTGCAGCTCTGAAGCCCGAGACTTTTTTTTACTTAAATAAATACGTATCTGAAACTCTGAAATATGTTAACTTGATGTTCTGCTTAAAGTTGTTACTGATGTTTAAGCTTGTGACGTCAGTTTACACGTACAACCTTGCAGAAATTCTCGAGCCTCAAATTTTGTGATAGATTTTACTCTCCACTTGGACTGCGCTTTGTGGTGAAGGTTACTCTCCAGTCGGACTACGCGGTTCTCTCGTACCTCGCAAAGACTTGGGTAGCCGCAGTGAAAATGACGGCAGCCGGGGGTCTAGCTAGGTTTATTTACCAACCTATGAATCCGGTAACCAATACTATACATGCTTAAGAAATTAAATGTGCAACAGAGTTACAATCCGAGCATAACAAATTAAATAAATATAGTAGTAAACGGTAGCAGATAAAATACGGTAGCAAATAAGATATAGTAGCAAACAGTAGCAAACATTAGCTAACAATAGCAATGGTAGCAACAAACTAAGCAACACTGAGATGTTCTGGTGCTAAACGGTCCGTATTGAATCTGCGGTTTGTGAGGTAAAAACGGGTGTCAAAGATTACAGATAAAAAACAAAGAAAGGATAACTGACTCGTGGCAGTTCTCCGTAGCATCTTCTCAGAAAGACAAAGAGCAAAAAAGAAAGAAAAACTGACCCGTATCAGGTCTCCATTGCAGTCTTCAGAAAAACAGACAGAGAGAGAAAGAAAAAGCAACTGCTCCGTGTCGGATCCTCGTGACAATTTCTCAGAAGAAATCTGACAGAGAAAGACAAAAAGAAAGAGAAACTGTCTCATGTCAAGTTACCGCAGCAGACTTCAGAAAAACGGATAGAGAAGTAGAAACGAAGAAGAACTGTCTCGTGTCGGATCACCGTCACAGACGTCAGGAAACATACAGAAAGGGAGAGAAAAAAAGAAGTGCCTCGTGTCAGGTCACCGCGATCCTTCAGAAATAAATAAAGGTAATAAAATAACCAAAACGTCTCAAGTCTTATTCAGTCAATATACCTCCTAGAATTGGTTACTTTGGCTAGTCTTCCTGCTCGTTACTTACAGATCTGAAAAATACGTTTTATATTATAACCGCTCTACTCCATTTTAAAGAACAAACTGATTTAACTGTGTTTGCTTTCATACCCTTTTGTTGCCATGGGTGACGAATTTTCAGTCAGTATTCCTCAGCGCTTTTGTAACCCGCATGGTGAATTTTGACGTTTTTTATGTTTACGTAATTATTTTTACAGTGTCGGGAGAGGGAGCGTAGTTGTGGTGCATAGGGTGGGAGTAAGAGATAGAAAGCAATTTTCGTTTCCTTCACGAAGTTTAATTTGTAGTTGTATCAGACCACGCCCTCCAAAGCGCTGACTGGCTGGGAGCGCGAACAAAGGGGCTGGAGTTCTCATTGCTTTTAGGAATTCGTCGCGTTCGCTTCGAGCTACCGCTGTCAACTTCCTAAGCTGCATGCTGGTGGGGTTTGTGTCATGTCAGTTAGATATTGGGTGATTAACAATTTTGTTTACACTGTTTAAGTCTTTTAACTACAACCTTGGATTTTATTAACCATCCTTTTCGATTCTTTAAGATCTCAAGTTGATAATTTGTTTGAGCTTTCGAGTATTTATTTCTTATTTAACTTTGCAACCCATTTGCAGATGAGTTGACATGTTATCCTAAATTTTTTGTATCTTATCGATTATTGGTTTAAAAGTTTCCTTGGGAGCCTACCAACTTCGTATTTTATTTTCACTGACCTTCGAAACTTTCCCAATTTAATAAATATCTTTCCTTGACTGAATATCGAAACTAACACTGCAAAAAAAAACAACTCCTACCCCAAAAAACTAAAAATTTAGCTATCCCTCGGGCGGAAATAAAATTGTTGGTGACAACTTCGGTCTGCATTTGATCCGAACTGCGTCACTATTCAATTTTACGGTGTCGTGCGTCTTCATTTACGAAGACAAACATAGACGACAAACATTTGCGATGCAGGTAAATTAGTTAAAAATCACTCCAACTTCATTTCCGTTTAAAATTGAAATTTGTTGGATGAAAATTGGAACGACAGATCATTTCTTAATGCTCGCATGTCAACCGGTGTTACATCCAGTCACGCTATTTGATTGATATTTGAGGCATGATCAAAAGATTATTTTTTTTAAATCACGATTTCATCGCGGCGTATAACCTGTTGAAGAAATAAACCGGAAAATTCGAAGAAGAACTGCAATTTTACACGAGAGAACTCACATATTTTAAAATGGCCTCATCTAGTGTGTAAAATCTAGTCCGAGCACACGAAGTCACGGGGATACAAAATCATCCATAACAGCACGAGTCTCGTCGTCTAGACCTGTCAGCGAGTAACAAAACTTCTGCAAGGCTCTGCTGCAGATTCCTTCTCCGTTTTATTAGCGCATTTCCATGGAGATGGAAAATATGATGGAGTGGCTCGAAAAGTTATGTCTCTCAAGGCAAGTTACAAAGTGAACTGGAAACTACGTTTGCCTTATTAGGTTGTCGATCCTGTTTTTGTTCGTATGCTATCAGGATCTTCCGACATGTTGCCGTCAAGTCCATTAGAATTATTTGGTGGCTAGTTTGTGTTACGCCAAAAAAACCAATTCGAGGAATATAAGAAAATATTGAAGTTACTTTTTTGACCTCCTCGGTTATGCGTGAAGAGACCATCAATCAATTCGAAAGTAGATTAATCCATTTTAGTAACAACGCTGTCCAATTCCCCTGTTGCCCAGAAATTTACTTGACTTTACTTGAAGGCAAATAACAGAAGCACAGGTGTAGCAGAATTTAGATGAAAAATCGAGGATTATATAAGTTTGATCATTAAGACAATTTAATAAAGGGAGAATAAACACGTGGGCTTAAAATGTCAAATGCAGACAGTTCTATTGTTTATGAATTCACTTTGTGAGCTGCAAATTAACTCTGTGAAATATTAATTTTCTATTTCGATTAACTCGAAAAAACAATTTTATGATTTTCATTACGATTGTTTACTAAAAGTACGAAATATCACTCAGAAAATGTAGTTCCATTTCCACACAACACAATTTCTAAATGAAAAACTGACAGAATCAAAATTAATGAACCAGCAATCGGAAGAAGTGAAAAAGTAGAAAAAAAGTAATACCGAAAGAAGCTGGAGACGTCTTAGAAGTATTAATAGAGAGAAAAATGATAATACCACCACAGATTTAAGGTCGGTGATATTGGAGGAGAACCAAGAAAGCAAAAGATAATCAAAAAGAGTAAAGTAAAAAAGAAGGGTACATAAACAGAACAGCGGGACAAAGTTTTGAATTTATCTATTAAATATTCGTTAAGACTGGTAATTTGTTTTTACGGCATTGAGAGAGTGAAACGAGTGATTGTCAACAGATCGCTGTTGTAAACGACCACACCCCTTTCGCAGCTGATTGGTTGAGTGGAAAAATGGGTTGGAGTTTCTCATTATTTTGTAGTTTTCGTAGAATGAGCAAATAGAGAAAAAAAGACGTTGATGGTGAATAAAAAAGCCTTGGTATTTAAGAAAGAAAAATGCAAAATTGAAAACATAGATAAGGAGTTTAAAAATGCGAAAAAAGAAAAAGATAAGATACTGAAGAAAACCGCAACTAGAAGACAACGACAACAATGACAATGTTCAATTTTGTGACAACTTTGACAGTTGGGTAGCTAGCAGAATAGTTTAATAATGATGAGGTAAACGATCGGAGGAGGGGAGTGGGTATAGATTAGGGGATGAGCGCTCACCTCTAATGCGAAAAGTCTCCGCAGCAGCCAAAATGCAGATAAACAAATTTACGTTGCAGTCTTCTATTCAAATTCCTTAAGTGCAGGCAGCTGTGAAGTCGTAATGCCTAAATTTCTTTGGTATTAGTCTTTCGGATTGGACGTTAAACTGTTGGTTCTCCGTATTCCAACTATTCCGGAAAAGTAGTGGCAGATAAGAGTTCCGGAGCCTAGGTATGGAATAAGAATCGGCAAATAAGTCGATAAAGTGTCATTGGCAGTTCTTGGCTCACAATTTGATGAAATAATTACTATTACAGAACTTCTTTTTAGAGAAGATAGTTTTTTTTTGAAATTTTGGGAAAGTATAAATTTTTTCGGGATGAGAGTGCTTGAGCAATTTTTACTCTTTAGCTGGTTGCTGTACACCCAGTAATATTTGGTGTAAGTGTTACTGTTAAGACACATTTACACAATTTAACATGATTAACTAATTGTATGCCCTGGACCAGTTTTTCGCAAACAAAATTAATTAATATACAATTATTACAGCACCGCAAGTTTAATCTGAATCTTGTCTTCCCAAACGATTACTCAAAAGTGGTAAAGAGGCTTCAAGCAATCTTGCAAACTTATGTAAACGCTGTTTTCTGTACTCGCTCACCAGTGTTTTAGTCCGTTTAAGTCGTTTTAACTCGATTTTAGTTGATCGCTCTTATTGGTCGATAGGCGGGGCTTAACGGTACGTGGTAGGAGGAGTGGTGGAGAGTGCCATTGGTAAGGACATACCTACTGTTGTTGTGGTGCACCATTCCTCTTATGTTAAAAGTCAGTTTATTCTCAAACATCAAGTCAAATGGTCTAAATAACAAAACCGCCCAAGCCCCTTCAAGAGCGAATCAGTGGCAACACCGATTTTGACTTCGCCCCCAGCACGGCGAACTCTTTCAAGAGCGAATCAACGGTTACACCAGGTCTCAGCGGAGCTCTCTCAGTTCTGCGAGCTCCTTGTTAAACGAATCAGTTATTTTGTTTGACCATGTTAAATTTAATTTTGATTAAACAAAATACTTTTAAACCAATGACGGTGTTAAAAGTGAAGTAAAAAAAATGAAACCGTAAATATAAACATTAATCGGTCACAACGGGGTAATAAAGATGATGACAATGCGACAGGAGATAAGGCGTGTTGGTAAGGATGAGAATGTAAAAATAATAAGAACGAAAAAGAGGAAGAAAACAGTGCAATTAAAGGCATAGATAAGAACGAAGATGCGAAAGTGGAAAAAGAGAAAGATAAAATAATGAAGGATACTGCAACTAGAAGAAAAGGGAAAAAACACATGCGGGTGCAGATGCCGATAACGGCAACATTGTTCAAATTGATTATAGGGTTGATAGTTGAGTATCTAGAAGAATAGTACAATAGCTATAAAGCAAATGCGCGAAAAACCGATATAGCGCAAAACAAGAATCGACAAGTAAGTCGATGTGAAGAATGCCATGTACCGAAAGTTTCTTTGTACACCATTGATGGTTATATTTAGAAATAATAGATTAGTAAAACAGCGTAGATTTCTGAGTTTTTTGTAGGATCCATAGTGATTTAGGTGTGAAATATTGTAACGATGGGGCAATTGGTTATCCTAAAAAATTAAAAATTTATTAGTCATTTTACAGGCTTAATACAAACAAACCAAACTGCACAGAATAATTTATTATTCATCTCAAAAGTTATAAGTAAATATGACCATATTTGGATCCAAGTACATTTACATTAGAATCATGAGTTATTTAAAGATTAGATTTTAATCAATAACCTTAAGTGAAGGTATATAAACACTTCCCTGAAACTTGGTGCACATACTGCCGCACATCTTTAATTAGTTAAAATAGGGGAACAAAACCTAAAAAGAAAGTTGGATAATTTAAAATTCTGGAGACGCGCGAACACGATTCACACAGACACTATCCTTGATTGTCACAATTCTTTTTGCCAGTATCCAATGAACATAAACATCTACAAGCCGTGTATAGTCCACTATAATGTGGCTTGAAAAAGCAAAGAAAAATAGGAAGAAAAGGAAGAACAAATCCCATGGTCGTATTGGTGGTGATAACACATAAATGAACGGGAAGGAACAAATACAAACTATAAAAGGGCGCAAAAAAAAAGAATAAAAATAAAAACCTAAGCAGACAGATAATTTGGTAGATCAAGTTAAATCAACAAAAAATTGTAAGAACAGCACCTGAATCTATTTTGATGACAATGTTAATAATTTGTATTTCCTAGGCATAGGTGTTGATAATGAAGTTCCCACACATTGAACCAAAACACAAAATACAATATTTACAAGACAAGAACAGGGTTAGGGTTGTTTTTACGGTTCCATGGTGTGATGAAGAGCATTAAAGATTCATTAAGCTTGGTTGGACGTAAAAAATTCATAAAACTAAACGTTTCTTACACAGGAGTATTTTTTATATTATTACCTAGTAAAATACCGGAGTAAATCAACCGAAAAAAGAAAGCAAATAAAACAAATCATTTGGCAAATGCGGGTTTTACAACCAATAAATCCAGTAGTACAGTCTTTGGGTTATTTTATTGAATTCTGGTCTCACCGGACATGCACTAGGAAGATTGGAGAAACAGCGAGAAATTTTATATACTACCATTAACCCGTAAAGAAACTGCTTTTGCTTGTATAGAATTACAAGTTATGATGTGGGAGAAGGTCCGGACAGCAGCTCCATCAAGGGCTCGCGAGATTTATTATGGATACACCTAAGCAAATCGGAATTAACTTGCGAGCCCATAAAGCTAACTTTCTTTGCTTTTCACCGAAGAAAGCCGTTTAATTCAAGACAGGGGGCCGTTGTCCTGACCTTTTTTGTTGTTAAATATGTATGTTGCTGGAGCTCGAGAAAGCTTCAGTTTTTATGACCTAGCCGGGTAGTTATTTGGGGGTTTTCCATTGATAGTCAGGTCCTAACTTGTCACGGCCCCGCGTCCTGAATTTTGAAGGGATGTGCAGCTTTTTTGCTGTACTTGCTTTTTTATAGTTTCCTTTTCCCGTCGCTTTTGCTGAGACGTTTAAAATAAAAAGTTTCGACACGAAATCGAGTAAACAAAAACAGAGCCGCTACTGCTGTCGCGGCTGGGTTTTTGTTCGAACCATGTACGCTTAATAAGGGCAGCAAACTCGGTAAATTCATAATTTAGCTGTAACTGCAGCGCCGGGACAGAAATTAACCGATTTGCGACAATATACATACTGAATTTGCGCAGCTAAACTACAAACCTGGTGTTTAAATAACTAGTTATAATACAGACGTGGCCGTATACTTCGGCTTAATAAGTAAAGTTTTGGCTTTGAACATGCAACAAAGGATAGCAGAATATTATGAGAATTTAAACAGGCTTGAGATATTAGTTGTGCCTGGTAATTTTTATTAAAGGTCTTACTTGAAGAGCAGAATATGAGTGGCGTATCTTGAGGGGATACGCAGAAACGACGCTGTATTCAAATGACAAACGTATCTTCTGACATATACTTTAAACGAGCGATCGAGCCTGATCGAACCAACAGCAACGAATGGGTGCTGACAACAGTTGCTATGACAACAAAAAGTCTAATTTTTGACGTCAACGATTGTTTTTTAAACGTCAAAAAATTATTTATTGACGTCTGAAGTAAAAACTTTCTTTTCTTATTTTATTTTAGTTGCTTTTACGCTTTGAAGACGTCAAAAAATAGTTTTTTTAGCGGCGAATTTTTTTTCCTTAAATGTCATCAAATTTCGAAAAATAATATTTATATATTAAATTTTGTAATTGAATTTTTTCTCCAAAAATCTATTTTATGTAGTCAAAAATTTACTTTATGACGCCAAAATCATTTTTTGACGTCTTTAAATTTTGAAAACAGTTAAAACAAAATAACAAATAGCGAATGCAATATTCCTAAACTTTAAACAAATTTTTTAACTTCGGCCGTCAATAAATAAATTTTTGACCTCAAAAAATTTGTGGCTGCTGTTTGGGTTTTTTACATTTTGTAGCATTTAAGCAGAATCTGTAATTATATTATTTTCTGTGGCGTCTAAAAATCAATAATTGACCTCAAATATTAGATTTTTTAACGTCGGACAATGCTGACACTTAACGGAATACTTTCTCAAAAAGAATGCATTACAGAAATGTGTTAAATTAATCTGTTATTCTGCAGCACGATTCGGGATGTGTGAATCATAAAATCACTACGAAAACGGTCTTTGGGATGAGATGTTTAAAATATTTTTTTTAGTGTAAATCATGTATAAATGTATAATGCGCACTTTTAGTCCAACTAGAAAATCAATTTTCAACGTCACAACATTAAATTTATAGTCAAAAAATAAATTTTTAACGTCTGAAAATAACTTAATGGTGTCAATAAACCAATTGTTGTCAAACATTATTTATTGACGTTAACAGATAATTTTTTGACGTCAATAATTATTTTATGACGCTAATAATGTGCTTTTGTTGGTTAAAAAAATTTTTATGACAACAAAGAACCAATTTTAGCGTGTAAGATTTATTACATAACGTGAACAAATATTTTTTGACCTCAATAAATGTTTATTAATAAGTAAAACGGCTTTCGATAGAAGTGTGTAAGCGGCACAATACCCAAACGCATCATCTGACGCTTATTTAAAACAGGCCATCGAGCCTCGTCGAACCGACCGTAAATGACGGACGCTGTCTCTGGTTGCCATGATAACTTTCACTCGAGTAAGTGAACCCGTGTAGAATAGAACAGATAAAATTTATTATTATTATTTTTTTAAATTTAGAGAAAGAAAATTATGTACTATTTCAATTCCATTAACGCATCTCATGTATACAGAAGCCACAAGCCGCCACTGGATACATTAGGTAGCAGTACAGAATTTTGATAATTTGGAGTAAATTTTTGTAATACTAAACATTCGAGATTGTGCCAAATCTATGAGTAGGTAGTAATAAATTAGGTTGGATTTATTAAGCAACATGTAAAGAGATTAATCGAGCTTTAAATTGCACTTAAAACCATCTACAATAACTTAATTGAAAATAAATTAATGCCTGCGGGTGCTTTACGAAGGATTTGCATGGAAACCTCGTGCTTCAATTTTAATCCCACTTGTTCAACTTGTTGAATCTTTCAAATGCCACTTCTCAAAGAATCAATATAAAGTATACAAGAGCTTTTGTTATTTTAATGAAAGACGTGTGTCATGTCGACGTCGTCCTCTGACGACGACAGCTACTAGATAATGGGGCACACAGTCATTATGAAAATTCACAAATGACATTTTCCTAATTTGATCAAGAAATAAATGTTTGTCTTTGTTGCGTAGGTTTATTAATCATTAAATTTTGTTTGCTGTATTAAATCGACCAAATTTAATTTAACTTATATACACCGCTTTCTAAACTAATTAAAACCAACACAGATAAAACAAAAATCCAATTTACTTTTTTTTTATTGGAATCGATATTAGACTTTATGGTTTGTTAATTTATTTACAATGATTCCCGTACACCTGCTAGTATAGTGTACCGAACCAGTGTTTATATCACCGGAGAATTCTAATAGACTACATCAAGTATTCATTAAAAGAGTTATCCACTTTTAATTCTTTATGAGCATATTAAGGCTCGCTGTTCAATAGAGAGAGACCATTATTTTCTTTTATTTTATTTACAGTTCATGCTTTATGTTTCAATATCTAAAATTGCTTATCTATTTACATAACCAATGTATTTGCTTGTAGGAAAAATAAACAGTGGAAAAAATTCTTTAATTGAATCATTAGACCATTGTTTTTTAAAATTATGAGAAAAAATGGCCCATTAGTTGATATAAACCGCAAAGGTTGTAGTATAAGGATATTTAATTTTATTTATAAGTTTGAGCTTTACTTCGTTGAAGTTCATTTTAATTTATTGTAAATAAAACAATTTTTAACTTCAACAGGTTTTGTATTTTAGCTTTATACGTATTTCAACGTGTTTACACGTCATTATCAAAAGCAAGATTAAAAGTAAACAGTTGGTGTTGCTATAAGAACAATAAATCTTTAGAACATGATCTTGGTTTTCTATATCTGCGTCCAGATGACTTGATTTCTCATTCCAAAACGTCTAATAACGGTGAATTTGAGAGATCAATTTGTTCATTCATTAAAAGTACAGATTTCAAATGTTTATGAATTTCAAATGCTTCTAGTATATGCAACTTACGGTTGTCATTACAAACTACATCAATATCTCTACAAAAACCAAGAACAGCATAACAGAGTAGATAATCAGAAATGCCAACATTCAATAACATCTAATAACACTATAAAATGTTTACTCTTTTGTGATGACAAACGTAAGTTGGATATACTAGAAGCATTTGAAATTCATAAACATTTAAAATCTGTACCTTTAATGAATGAACAAATTGATCTCTTAAATTCACCGTTATTAGACGTTTTGGAATGAAAAATCTACTCATCTGAACGCAGATATAGAAAACCAAGATCAAGTTATGATGATTTGTGTTCCTATAGCAACACCAACTGTTTACTTTTAATCAAGCTTTTGATAACAACGTGTAAATACGTTGAAATACGTATAAAGCTAAAATACGAAACCTGTTGAAATTAATAATTGTTTTATACATATACAATAAATTTAAAAAAATATATTAAATTTTATTTATTTTTGACGACAAAAAAATCGTTTACAATCGTTAGAAAATAATTAATAATAATTAAATAATGGCATTTATGTCGATTTACTATGTCAATGTAAATTATTGTGTAAACGATTTTCAGATGTCAAAATATAAATAATCGACGTCAAAAAATGATTGAAAATGGTTTTTTGACGCTGAAAATCCGCTCTGTTTAGTAATAATTAAAAGGTGTTTGTTAGTTACTACATTAAAACACAATATTTAAATACATTAAAAAATTAATTTCACGAGGTTAAATTTTGACGTCAAAAATTTAATTTTACACCTATGATGATTTTTTGACGCTAAATTGTTATAATCAAATAACTTTTGTTAATTTCTGCAATTTAAATATTTGAAAATTTGTTTAAGTTATACAATCAAATTTTGAGGTCAAAAATTAATTCCAAACCTCTGAAATTAATTTTTTGACGCCAAAAAATACAGTGCGTTTATAAACAATTAAATAGTTTGTGTTAATTTTTACATTAAAAACAATTTTAATACGTTAAATGATTAGTTACACAAAGTCAACCTTTGACGTCAAAATTTAAACTCCTGAAAAGTATTTTTGACGCCAAAAATCTATTTTGTTAAATAATAATAAGGGAATGCAAAATTCAACGGAATGGCTCAAAAGTATACTTCCTAGGATCGGTTCCCTCAGCTGGCTGTTCTGGTGTTCGGTTTCAGAGCTAGAGTTAAGACATGAAGTTGTAAAGATGAACTGTGCTTACTACGGTGTGAAATTTTGCGTTTATAGGCAACGCGCACAGTGAAGATTGAAATCTACTCTTAGTCAACGCGTGCTTTAACTCATTTTACAAGCGGTGGACTCGCTCGCTGTCTAGCGTACACCTTGAGATTACGCGTAAAATTGAATTAGATGCCCCGGTAAAATTTTTTTCAATATTTAAATAAAAATACGCTTCAGAAAAGTAAATCTTAGAATAAATAATACATTATTAAATTATATGCTGCGGTAAAATTCATTGCAAAATAAAATACATTTCATTAAAATAAATGGTAGAATAAATAATGCATCATTACACTACAATACTAAACTTACAACCTGTTGAAATATATAATTATATGTCGTGCTTAAAAAAATGTGGAAATTCCTTGTTTTTTGCAAAATTTAATTCGAGTTCAATTTCCCTGGCTTCCTAGTAAAAAATTTTGATTATACAGTTTTATGGAATGCAAAATTTATAAGATTTATGATTAATGTAAAACTTTTTAATTGGTACCGTTGCTATAATTGGGGTTCGAGTCCTTTGGCCATATGATCTTCTTATTTGATGCTTTTTCTTTTATTGTACACATTTATTTTCTGGTAGGAAACTTTAAACTTAGCAGTGTCTTTGAGATATAAGTATATAAAATTAGCTAATTACCGGTTTTGTATTCTATCCCGTTGCAACAATTTGGTTTCGATTCCTCTGATTTTATCATATTTGAAGCTAGGCAGTTGATTAAATTTGAAAAAAAAACTGTAAAAGTCACTGGAATGCCATAAATCATAGCTGTTGCACCGCATGTCTAGCGAATATTGCATTTTAGTTCAAAATAACAACAAGTGGTCATTGAACATAATGAAACTCCAATGAGCTGTAAAACTGAAACTTTTTACAACTTCAAAAAGCGTACTAAAACCTAATAACAGACATAAACGAACAAAGCTATGCCGTTTTGTAACGCAAATTAAATTTTGCATTTAATTTCGCAATCATTACGTCTCGATGGTCAATTTTTCTGGATTTCTTTTTTCCCGGGCGCTAAATCCACTTGACCGTGTAAATTTCCATACACTTCCCATTGCGAGCTGCAAAAACAAATGCAGATAAAAATTTCATATCCGTTGGCTCGGCAATGTGGAGGGCGGTGACCACCGCACATTTCCTTTTCTCTGTATGAAAAATCGACCTGTTTCCTCTTCTCCTGCCCAGGGGTGACTCGTGGGTGGGGGAATGAGATGGAGGGTGTTGACATCATACGCCAGTGAAAACGGTCGCTATCAATATTACCAGAGACGACGGCCTCATATCATATTTATCAGATGAAACCCATATCATATAAGCTGACACTACAACATGCATCAACGTTTGTTTGTATATCAGTCACTGCACATTTCGTCTTACTTATTTCTAGTTTTGCGTAGGTTTCGGGTTGGAGAGAATATCTTGCTTATTTTTGTTCGGGTAACTTACACATTTTTCGCCTGTGGTTTTCGTTTCGAATTACTTATAAGATTGACAGGTAAATTTATTGCGTTCGAAGTATATTTTATTTGTTTGGCTGTAAAAAAACTCAAGTTTAGTTTTAGTTATAGCTGTTCAAGAATATTTTATTTTATTAGAAATATGAGTTGAAGAAATACGAATGAAAATACACAAACAAACTGTGGGGTACTCGGAAACGAAGAATTATATATGATGATGGTGATGATGATGATGATGATAATAATGTTTTCGAATATTTTTAGGAAAAACCTATAAGACCTTGTTTTCCTGTACAGATACATTTTGCTATTGTAATTGTGACTTGGTAATTTATGTAGATGTACCTTACCATGGTGATACCATATTTTGTCGGTTTATGGTATATACTTCTGCTGTGCCATTTTGAGGTCGTTAATTTGTATATACAATTCCCAATCATGTTCCACTTTTCTTCTTTTTTAATATTTACAAAAACATTGCTTCTACGCGTTAATTTCTACGGTATTGCTGCTTAATACGTGCTTCTATTCGTTAGGTTTTAAGCAAATTTTCCCATAGCGCTGCATTTGTTTGGTTGTCATCAGCAGGCATGCTGTCTACTGCTTGTTAACAGCCGATATAACGTACTATAGCACTGTGATTTTCTACTCGTTAATTTATAGATCATGGTGATAACACCATCTATTATTGTTAAGTAATTCAATTGTGTGTTTATTAATTTGTAACTATGGTTTGTACTTGTACTTCATTCTTCTACTCGATAATTTTCTACTTATAAGCAGTAGACATACTATGATCTACTGTGTGTTAACGGCATATATTATGTACCAAAGCATTGCAAAGTTGTCACAGTTAATTAGTAGATGTATTTTGCTAATATTTTCCAATCTTCTCTTCATTAATATGTACCAGTAATATACCATGGTAAGAAGATCTTCTGCTAGATAATAGTGTATAAATTTTGCTATGACTTGCAATTTATGGTTCTTCAATTTTCTACTCGTTAATTTTTGAATAAGTACTGCTAAGATGCTACAATACTCTGCCTGTTAGCAAGCTGTGAATATTTTATCCATACCACATTCTGCTTCTTAATTTCTATGGTATTGCTATTGGTATTGCTATATTCTGTTCCTTTAATGGGTCAAGGTCGTATTAGATCAATTTTGCTATGGTGCTAGTCAGTACGCGATTTTGTATTTGGTAAATTGGAGATACGATTTACAATAGTTCTTTAATCTTCTACTCGTTAATTTTTAATTAATGCTGCTATGGTGCTGCAACTTTCTGATTGTTAGCAGTAGATTTACATTTTTGTATGTGTCTGTCGTCTATTGCTAGTTAAAAACAGCTACAACGTACCATAAAGTTGCGCCTGTATACGCGCTAGTTTCCAGATAAATTTTTCTATGGTATTGCTGTTCGTTAATATGTGGAAATACCTTACCATAATGATCAAATTTCTTACCAATTAGTGTTGTATAAATTCTATCACTATGCGATTTGTGGTTGTTAATTTTTAGGTACGATTTACAATGGTTTCTCAATTTTCTACTAGTAAATATTTTTTATAAACATTGCCATGGTGCTGCAATCTTCTGGCTGTTAGCAGTAGATATCCATTTTGGAATAGGTCTGTCTTCTACTGTTCGTCACCAGCAGCTCCAATGTATCGTCATCACTGATTACGGTAAAATCTTCTGCCAAATAGTGGCGTATAAATTCTGCTATTGCAATGGTTCTTCAATCTTGTACCTGATAACTTTTTTATTATTATTGCTATGGTGTTGCAACTTTCTGACTGTTAGCAGTAGATATACATTTTTGTATGGGTTTGTCTTCTACTGTTCGTTACCAGCAGCTACAATGTATCGTCATCACTGATTACGGTAAAATCTTCTGCCAGATAATAGCGTATAAATTCTGCTATACATGTACGATTCTACAATTGTAAATACGATTTGCAATGGTTCTTCACTCTTCTGCTCGTTAATTTTTTAATATATATTGGTGTGGGGCTGCTATTTTCTGACTGTTGGCAGTAGATATACAGTGATACATTTTGTATGAATCTACATTAAATACTTGTTAAAAGCCGGTATAACTTACCATATAGTTGCGCCCTTGTAGTCGTCAGTCTCTAGATAAATATTGCGTTAACATGTAGAGGTACTTGGCCATACAGAATACATTTTTTACCAGGTAATAGTGTCTAAATTCTGTAATAACTATGCAATTTTGTGGTCGTTAATTTGTACATATGATTTGAATTGATGCTTTATTCTTTATTCGGAAATACTATACACAATTAGATCTGGTGCTGGTAGGTCTTCTGCGTGCTGCTAATAGCGATGCTTTCCTATGATGCCATGGCGTACCATGGTCATAAGATATTCTGCTTGTTACATACGCTCTATGTTTTGTTCGTTAATGGCATATACAGGGTGAGTTAAAATTCACTCCCCAGCGCTTAAAGATAACTTTTGCGAGACAAAGGAAAATGAAGATAAAGATCCTTTAACAAGATAACACCTTTAAGATAATGGTTGTATGTTTGTTAAATTTGTAGCACAACACTTTAATAAACAGTAAATTAAACGAACCGATGATTATACATAGATAATTATAATAGTTAATAAATAACAAAATAATTTGTTAATTCGCACAAACGAAACACACGTGCTCTAAGGGATAAGCGCACGTACACCACCTAGAACGTCGTACAGAAGAAGGAGCACGCCTTTCGGCTTTTATCTAGGGTTGCGGTGCTCTGACCAGAACTGAGGTGCTGCGGGGTTGGGAGAAAGACAGTTTATTTATTCCGATGCTCTGGAAGGAGCTTGGTGCAATAGAACTTTGCGTGTCTAATGCTGTGTAGGACCGGTTGAGCGATCTAGCAATAGATGGCTGTAGGAGTTTAATTTTTGGACCGTATTTGGAGGTTAGGAGGTAGGCTCCTTTTGATCCTAAAAACGAACTGATCTGGCCGTCGAAAATGTAGTCCTTTTATACCCCTTTTTGGCCGTCATCGCATGGTACAATAACAAACATTAGCCGTCGGCGCTTAGCAGAATAACAACCAATTGCAAGTGTAGTGATCGCAGCAGAAAACGGAAATCACTTCTTGTTTAGTTTGGAATGTTAATTGAAATGAACGTTTTCAGATTAAATAATTTTAATGTTTTTTATATCTACGTTGTCATACGCTGTCCTGGCTTTCTACATAACATTGCATAGCCGTAAATAGAAATGAATGTTTGAAATGAAATGAAGCATTTCTCCTGCATTTTACCATTAAATTTGAAGTTATTTTAATTTCCACAAAAAAATTCAGATGATCACAATACTTCTAACATTTAGCTGCCTGCAACGCTATGAACCTTTCAACCACGTTGTATAAGCAAGCACAAGATTTTTTTAGGTTTTGATAGAAAAAGCTACAGATTAAAAGCTACCAGGGATGAAAGAACAAAATTCGTTAGTTTAAAACAATGTCTGAATAAGACGAGTTTGTAAAAAAAATTGTTCGTTGTGTTTTTGATTTATATTTTAAAACTCGAGAAACTCAATTAACTTTCTATTATTATACTATCACAATAAAGCTCAAAAGTTGTTGTATCTCAATTAAAAATCCCATTTATTTTCCTATTTTGTTCTAAAATTGAGTACAGTTCGTACATTGTTTTTTTGGGCGTACGCATATAATGTAAACGAAAAAATCTCATTCAAAGCGAAAAGCCCTTGATTTGATGTTTATGATTACATGAAGCCCATATTATCAACTCAAACTTTGCGAATGGTACTTCGGTGGGAGTCCATTGAACGACCGAAACACGCTGCTTTTATTTCCCTTTTCCCAATGATGTCAATAACATATTTTTCCACTTAATTGGTGCTCGCGTTGTTTCGCTTCATCATAATCCATAGCTTTTATTAAAAGAAAAGATATGACCATTGATTTCGCATTAGCAGCCCTCGAGTATAATCCAGAATTAATTTTCGGAAAAGCGTCCGCATGAAAATTGGCAGTCCAGCCAGACGAAAATCATTAGTTCGATGAGAAAAACTGGAAATTTCTTGCGGCTCGCGAGTTTTATTTATGCCGACGTTTTATCCTGAATTTTCATTCTGCGGTATTTGTGGCTTCCGAAATGCCCTGAATTATTTGACAGGAGTCTCAGGAAAGTGCTTGAGAGCACCTGTTTTGTTGTATGGATTGGAGAGCAGCCCCTTGCCGATAAATATCCACGAGTATCACCTATGGAGGACGCCGCCGTATTGATACCCAAACAAAATTTTATTGAAATAAGCAAAAATCTACGGGATTCTACACCAGAATCCCCGCTGTGCGTCTTTTTATCCGACCTACACAAATGAAAAGAAACATGAATTTTGTATATTCTACTTCTCCTACCTTTATTCCACAATACATGCAAATAACCTACGGTTCACAGTTGTGGCTGATATTTGAAGACAGGAAAAGGCCGCCCTGAAAATGAAGTTTCAATTTTGTTTTCAATATTGCTTGCTGAAATTTGATTCAGATTTCTATACAATTTCGGTTGGCATAACAACCATTAAAAATTAGAAATTTTGCTTTCAGGAAAAGTTGAAGACAAATTTAAATGTTCGAAATAAGAAACAGGCTATACAGGATCCGTCAAAAGAATGGAGCTGGATATGTGTATCTTTTTTATTAAAAAGTTTACCTCAAATAAATTTTTCAATGTAATTTTCACACAAATTTTAATTTAAATGTTTAAAATAATAAACAGACTATAAAGGGTCCGGCACAAATATGGAACTGGCTATTCTTCTTCTTCTTCTATTAAAAAGGCTACCTTAAAGTTATTTTTTAATTTTATTTTTGTGCAAATCTAAATTTTTGAAATAAGAAACACGCTATACAGGGTCCGGCAAAAGAATGAAGCTGGATAGGTGCATTTTGTTTATTAAAAAGTCTACCTTAAATAAATTTTTCAATTTAATTCTTGCACAAATTAAAATGTTTGAAATAATAAACAGCCTATACAGGGTCCGGCAAAGATATCGCATTTTTGTTCTAGCGGTCTTCCCATTATTGGAGCAGTATAGTGGCCAGCATAGTCGTCCGACTTAACATTCTTCAATTTCTTTTAATTTTACATATTCATTACTGTTTCACATTTCTTGGTCTTTAACTACAATTTTTATTTGATCATGTTAGGTACCTTTTCTGACATTTTGGGAGTGTAGTGGCCAGCACGGTTACCCGACTTAACATTCAACTTTTCTAAATTTATTTAATTAGTATCTCGAAAGTGACTAATTTATTTAAATATATTCTTCGATTTTCCCGACCCTGTATGACTTCAATATTCTTTCAATTTTTGAAGTGGAATGGTTACCCGACTTAACACTCTTTTGTTGTAATTTTATCTATTTATTACTGTTTTAAATCTTCTTTTATTACGTCGATTTCTTTAGGTTTACAGACTAGTTTTAGATCTAGTAATATTTGCTGTAACAGAGCTAATTAAAATTTAAATTTGAAACGTTCCGTAATAGTAGGCTAATCTTTGGGTATTGCTCTAAAATGGCTATGCTGCTCAAGTCCCTTTTTGCATTTCCAAACCTGTATGGTTTCAATAGCCTTGTAGATCTTCTCATTTTTGGAGTGGAATGGCCAGCATGGTTACCCGACTTAACATTCAACTTTTATAAATTTACTTAATTATTATCTCAAAAATGACTAATTTATTTAAATATATTATTAATTTTCCCGACCCTGTATGATTTCAATAGCCTTTCTATTTTTGAAGTGGAATTAGCCAACACAGTTACCCGACTTAACACTCTTTTGTTGTAATTTTATCTATTTATTACTGTTTTAAATCTTCTATTCTCTGACTTCTTAGGCTTAGACTATAATTTATTTTATTACGTCGATTTCTTTAAGATTACAGACTAGTTTTAAATCTGGTAATATTTGCTGAAACAAAGCTAATTAAAATTTAATTTTGAAACGTTACGTAATAGTAAGCTAATCTTTGGGGATTGCTCTAAAATGGCCAAGATGCTCAAGTCTCTTTTTGCATTCCCAAACCTCTATGGTTTCAATAGCCTTGTAGACCTTCCCATTTTTGAAGTCGCATGGCCAGCACGGTTACCCGACTTGACACCCCCTCCCGTTTCTAGTTGCGAAAACAAATGTTTTGTTTTTCGTATTTTTTTCGTTGCAATCATTATCTTTGAGCCATCAAGCTTAGTTATCCCCCTGAGTTTCTAGACTGTTGTAAATTTTCACGGTATACTCAAACAAAGCTCATTGCAACTTGCGCTTTTAATGTTACATGCCATGACGAAGCCTTTGTTCTACATCAGATCATTTTTAGGTTCAAAAAATTAATTACAATAAAGTGCACAGTAAATGGGTGGTAACTGTGACATTTTAAAACAATTGTCGTGTTGAAAACACTTTTATGAAATGCCTCTAATCTCTCAATCTTAAAAAAGTTTATTTTATACATGTACCGGCTGACAGGCGTAATTTATATTGTCTATATATCTAAAACTCTGAAACCTAGATTTTTTCCATTTGAATAATGTCCTAATTAGATACAATCGCGGACATTTTTTCCTTATCTATAAAATAACATTTTTTTTTTTAAACTCCACATTTAAATATCTCAGGTTACGTTCCACGCTTTTAACAATGGATCGAACAAAACGTTGCAACACGTGCAACACGTATTCTTGTTAAGACAAATTTTCTTTGTTAACAGCCAGCATTAGTTATCGCTTGTTTGCATACATTTATAAGGAAAAGCCTCAATTTTTGACATGGTGAGCGGGAATCGTGAGCTATGCCTTGCGTGCACCGGCTAATAATACTCCGTATCTTAGCTAGAGATTATTAGATACGACAGGCGAAATCATTTCACTTAGATTAGCAGGGTAGATTTCTGTTTTTTAATCTTTTACCGTTTCGTATCAGCTTTTCGGGTAGTTTTGCGTCAGGATACTTTATTTGCCAGGAAAGGAATTAAGTTGTACACGTTAAATTGTCTTGGGAGACGTGACGTCAGTCTAAAATCGGTGGTGTTAAAATTATCTACCATTTATAGTACTGAGTTGTCACAATGGTATTTAAAAATTCAACGTATTGGAAATCGTTAAGCTCTATTTAAAGGACGATTTGTACGGTTGAATTTTTAATATATCCTATTATGTATCTCTGAATGTAGCCTATAGGGGTATTACGGAGTTATAATTCGTTGAATTAATTTGGTAAAAAAACGTGCTATCAATAAATATAACAATTTGAAATAGATGTACAAAATAGAGGAAGAATTTGTTACTCGAACAGTAATTATTTAATTTGCGAAATTATTTAAGCTATATTTAACTCTACAAGTTTCATATTTTAATAACGTTTCTTTGAACAAACTCAATGGCCATGAAGTTCACCCGGCTTAAACCCTTCAAAGTACCTTAATGTTATTTTAAAAATTTAATCTTAGATGTAAGAGGAACATGGATCAGTCTTAGTAGTAACTCTATGAGTTCCGTATTTTAATAACGTTTCTTTGAACAAACCCAATGACCATGAAGTTCACCCGACTTAAATCCTTCAAAGTACTTTAAATTTCTTTAAAAAATACAAATCTAAGACGTAAGAGCAACATGGATTAGTACTAGTAAATGCTCTATGTGTTCCTTGTTTTAATAACGTTTTTTTGAACCAACCCAATGGCCATAAAGCTCGCCCGACTTAAACCCTTCAAAGTACCTTAAATTTGTCAATGTTATAACTTACTTTTGGCTTAGACCGCGTCCTCGTTAGGGGATTACACCTAGCAAAATCAGGTAAGGGCTGACCTGTAGCTTGTCTGTCTTTACAAGTACTTGTTCTAAACGTTTGAGCCATAGTTGATTGTGAGCCTTGCCTGCCTAAACAAGGCCGTGTGCTTAGATTGTTAGAACCTTGGGGCGGACAAGAATTTGATCTTAATGTATCTTGTTTGTCAAGACAATAATATTTAATCGGCTTATGACTGTTAGCTGTTTGTAAACCCATACAAACTAACTTTTCGCATGGCATTGCGGCTTGCATCTTCAGAGTGAATAAAACACAGTGTTCTATTCACTCTGAAGACGCAAGCTGCAATGTCTTGCAAACAGCTAACAGGCATAAGCCGATTAAATATTATTGTCCTGGCAAACAAAATACATTAAAATCAAATCCTTGTCCGCCCCAAGGTTTAAATAACAGGGTTCCCACTGACCCTGGATAACCTGGAAGTCATGGAAAAGTCAGGGAATTAAAATTTTAACCTGGAAGTCATGGATTTTATGCAAAATTTGGCAAAAGTCTTGATTTTTCTCTTGATTTACAGTAAAAAACCTGATTTTCCTGCAGAAGTGTTAGCATAACTTAAAAAAATTAAAAATTCTTCGATTGAATTTTTAAAACTGTCGCTTATAAAACAATTGCTGCTAAAGGTTTTTTAAATATCATTGACGTACTTTTCTTATCCATGTTAAATTCCAAGCAACGTAATACGGCTTATGATTAGGTGCAAGTCAGACCGCCACATACTGTCTTTTGAATTGATAAAAAAATGCATAAACGTGATTATTTTTGCTTCTCTAATTTTATTGATTTTTTTTGTCGAAAGTCATGGGTAAGTATGATTTTTGGTCATGGATATCTTGGAAAAGTCATGGATTCTAATTCTTGATAGTTAGTGGGAACCCTGAATAAGCTAAGCACACGACCCTGTTTAGGCAGGCAGGGCCTACGAACAAATATTGCTCAGACTTCTAGAGCAAATGCTAGTAAAGGCAGACAAGCTACAGGTTGGTCCTTACCTGATTATGCTGGGCGTAGTTCCCAAATGACGACGCGGTCTAAGCCGAAAGTAAATTGTAATATTGACGATACCTGGGCTTATCTAGTTCCTCGCTACAGATGCACATCTTGACCAGCTCTCGAAGATATTATTGAGAGAAGAAGCCGTGACTGGTTACTAACCACACCACTTCCTTTGTCAGCGGGGTCGGGTCTCTCGCCACGTGTATAGATATGTTAGTCGGTTTTTTCGTTGCCTAACGTCCCTGCACGTGCTTTAACCCAGTAGAGTTCTAGTCCTATACCTTTTTCTCCCAAGCCACGACTTTTGTTAAACACCTGCAACGCAGACCGGTTCTCATGGCTGTTGTTATGGCCAACAGCGTCGTTTTGTACTTTGACAGCAGCTTAACGCTTGTCCGCGGTGTTTTCTCAGCCTATGTTATTGATACGAACAGTGCCGGCATTACGTCTTGAAAACAGTACATAGGTCAGGGCGATTGATTTACTGCTCCATCAACATAAAACCAGTTGCACGCCACGCGACGAATTCCGCTTCCACCCGTCTCTTTATCTTGCCGTCTGTGTAGATGGCGACCCCCACAGTAATATAATAAAAGAGGAGACTGCGAGCCTGAGTTTCAACTGGAAAACTAATGCCATCACGAGTTCTTCTGTAGCCAGAGCCGCAGTTTCTTTACAGGGCTATCTTGGCACTTGTGGCACCATTTATAGTAGCTGGTAAAACTTTTTAGAACAGCCAAAGCGTGCCCTCCCAGTTTCACAGTCGTTAGTCGACTACGCAGATAGGTCGTTAGCCGATCTAATTTTAGCGACCAGTACCTGATCATCGTCGGGAATAAGAGCCCGCTTGGTCAACCATTTTGATTGTCGGCGTAAGAAGACAAAACAAAACTGCACCTCTAGGGCAAGAATTCCCGATGCCGACAGTCAATCGATGACCTCCAGCCATCCAGTATATTGCCTAGCTAAATATATTCTTACTCGCCCAGTTCTCTATTGTTGCAACTTAGAAATCTTTGAATATCTGCAAGTAGTCGTGGACTTACCGAATCGACATCACATGATGTGACATTTTCAACGGTGTCGTAAGCGAGGCGAAACCTTGGTCGTCTCGTCAAAAGTGATATACAAAGTTCACAGCGAGAATGCCATTACGGGACATTTTAAGATTATCGTGGCGGTACCTAGCGGTAGCCTTATCCGCGACACTCTTCTTCAGGCCGGATAAACTTATGCTCAATCGACGCGCTTGTTCAAGTTAATGACGGTTCACTGGGAACAAGCTACCGGTCACGATCTCAGGCTGCGAGCCCTATGTCCCCAATGAAAGAGAGGGCGGGGTGATTACGTAAATCTTTACTGATTCTGCAGACTGAAATTTAGCTCATCCGTCAAACCGCACCAAGACGTCCCTAGTCTGCATAGGCTTACAACTTCTATTACGAGTGCTACGCGGAGACTAAGATGGGAACTGGTATTTCTCAGCGAACTCGGACTGGGTCCCCATTGTAACAGCCAGTAAAGTCATTAGTTAAACTTTTCGGAACGGCCGAAGCTGTACCCACTACTTGCCCACTTCGCAACTTCCACATTAGTCGGTAGCCGGTCTGATCATAGTTATCGGTACCTTAACAATGTTTGATGTGCAAAAATTACGATCCCCGGGTCGGCACTTTGATAGTAGGTAAAATGCACCTCACTTCTAGAGTCCAGATCCCTAATACTAGCAACCACGCCACTGTGCACTTACAAAATAAACACACTTGCGTGGAAAGATGGTGTATTTTTCAAATTTAAGATTGTTGACAATGTTCTAAAGGTGAAGAAATTTTGTAACCCAAACGACTGTGTTTTGGTGATGAATAAACATTCCACCATGAGCATCTACAACTGACTCTGGCAACGGATGAGAGTTTGCCTGAAAATTGACCAGATTGTACTTTTATTTGAAACATGCCAAAAAAATCTTCTTTATGAGAAATATTACAATCTCCCCATGAGACTGCAAAAAATTTTTGTGTACAACTGTAAGTTGTTACTAAATTTTTTTAATTGCAATAGATTTTTATGGCATTAATTAACTTACAAAACAATATTATAAAGGAAAAGATTTTTTTAATTATTAAATTTACTAATTCCTCAAGCATGCAAGATATACAGCGTTGTTATCAAGTTCTTTACAAGTGGATAGTAAAAGTAAAGTCGGTGGCACTACACTCCAACGAGGAGTTTGACTTGACCTGCAATGCGGTGGTCACACAGCCGTTTCGCACTCGTACGGGGTGTTGTGGTGAGCACCACCGACTTTAAACGGCTGCTTTACTTGCCTCGCCCCTCAAGAGGTTTCGTTCCCAATTTTTAAAAAGCGACTGGGTAGGCCGCCAGCCAAGCACCAGTCTCGGCTTTGAACGCAATCCTTTAACGTCTAAGGTTTAAATCCAAGCCAAGCGCCTCAACCACTCGACCACTTTAGCGCCTTATAAGTGGACAGTACATAATCGAATCACCTTAGAACAACGCAGTTTGTTCTGAAACTGTAACGATACTCAAATAGTTTTTACCCTTGCAGCTAATTGGCTCTACTGTAGCGTCTGCCAACAATAGCGACAGTGCTTTGTGGTTATCCGGTATGAAATACGAAATTTGTGTTTGTTGGCAATATAGAGTTTCTTCCTATTGAGCGGGGGGAGTATCCGTGCGAGCATTTTTTGAAAAGTGCTTCCTAACCGATAGTTTGGCAGAGATGCTGCAACATCACGAATTCCTCGGTATCCTGACTTTACCTCGCTAAATTTATTTATACGGGGCTAGGTTAATAATACAGTGCAAGTGTACTAAACACCTGTGGCAAGATAGTAAAAGCCCGCATAACAAGAATTAAATTAGCAGCGTTCTGAACGACATGTTAGCAACTGACTACATGGCAGGGGATAGATTATCGGCTTGATATGTTTTGTGCTACTCATGTTCACGTTGAAGCGCATGAATGTTAAACATGAAATTGTAAGAGCTACACTTCAAATTAGAGTAAATTGTTATGTGTTATCTCGTTATTTTAATAACTTGATTTGGAATAACTGAAGGACTATCACTTAAGAATGGAAAACGGTCAAAACCCAAAGATCACTACCCACAACTTCAAACAATCACAAGCATTTTCCTAATGTAGCTTTGTACACAAACCAAGTTTCCCTTGCAACAAAGGAAATTGTAAGTTTGAAGTCAACCCAGTCATTTTAAGTGGTGCCCACGGGGAGGGTTTCTACTCCGTTATTATAATCCCATTTATTTGCGCGGCCCAGCTGCGTTCACTCAGGGAAGTCGAGTTTACTTATTTAGAAATTAAAAAAAAAAAGTACACATTTCGTGTTGCGAAACGAGCAAGGTAATGTGAGTAGGCTTTATTGTACTCTAATAATCCGAACACGTAATAATAGCCAAGTCGGGAGCTGCTTTTTTGCGTAGTACTCAACTTGTAGATACAGTTAGAGATTTGTTGATTTACCACACGAATTTAGTTTATGTCTCCACATGCGTTCGCTATAAAACAAAAAGACGGAGTCGCCGGGTTATAGTATGTGCGTGGCGAAATACCGGGCAGAAACGTCAAGTGCAATCATTGAAATACCGCCGTTGATAAACATTTACATGTTGAACGTGTTGAAAAATGGTTATTGGGTCGCCACGACAGCTACGGCGGTCGTAATCGTAGCCCGATCTAATTTGGTGATAGAACTTAGACTATTAAACTTTGGGGTGTTTGAAAGATAAGGCTGCCAGCAATTTAGAGCCTAATTCATGCGGGTTGGATCATTACACAGTAACTTAATCTCTTATGCGCACCAAACTAAATTATTGCATCGCAGATAAATTAATCTCTTTATTAGTTACACTGGTAGTGCCTTCCTGTGATTCTGCAAAAACTTTCAAATTGGAACGAGATGTTTAATCGGAATTAAAGTTCCAACATCTCAGAACATTGTTGGGTAGAAAAGATGCTACACTATCTTAAATGGCTTGACTCTAACTAACCGATAAATTGTAGTTTAAACTTTAGAAGCTCACTGGAAATTAATAGTCCTGCAAGCGAAAGATTAACTACTCGTTCACGAACTTTTCCAAAATTTTGTTCCCTAAGTACTCTTTCTAAGGCCAAAAATGTAAACTTTTAAGTCATCCCACCTCTGATTCCATAGATATATTAGGTTTAATCTATTCATAAAGTCTACAGTCCTTCACGAATTCTTCCAAAACCTTGTTTTTAAAGTATCTTTGCTGGGACCAAAAGTAAAGTTTTCTGCCTATCCCACTTCTGACGGGAACTTGATAGATATTGCTATGATATTTAGAGGTTTTAATTGCAATGATATGCGTGGTCTTGTAACTACTAGAAAAACAATCCCTAAACTGTCTGCAATTCACGCAATTAAATTTAAACTTGCTATGAGACTCTTTTAACTTTCTCAGGGTCGTTATTTAGCTATTTAGTTTTTTTTTTTAATAAATAAATAAGAAAAGGATAAAACACAAAACAAAAATCAACGTTACAAAACAAGAAACAGGTTTTATTTAAAAGAATTTCTAAATGTGGTTTCCGAAATATCAATAAATTTTACTAACTACTATCGTCTTTTTTTAACAAATAAACGCTTATCTTAGCGTCTTCTTATTCCTCGCTCTAGCAAAACGCTCTGCTGGCCTCTCGAGCAACAACAAATACTCTCTCTTAATCTTCTTCTTCTTCTTGTGCTTTTTATATTATTACCAATTTGGTTTTACTACCATCACCAACGTACAAACTTCCTCGATCACCTTTTATTTATAATTCTTCTGGTTTTATATATAATTCGTTGTTACTTCTTTGTATTTTTCACTTTTATTCTCGCTATTACTTTTATATAACTTTTAGACCCGTTTTTCCTCTTATCTTCTTCCAGAGGATCTCAATTCTGTGTATTTATTTACACCGACGAGCCGTAACTCCTTAAACAAAAATCTCTCTTTTTTCTTTATCCTTTGTCTTCCTCCTTTGATTTTTATTTTTATTACAAACAACTAAATCTCATGTCCATCAGTATCCTTTTTAATTCGTTTGTCATTTTGACACTGACATCCTAACTGACATTTATCGACGTACAAATCAAGTAACTCCAAAACTTCTTATAAACTAAACCTTTTTAACAATTCTAATTTAAATTATAATTACAAATAACATAAATAGTCTTCGTATCAATCTGTTGTGTTTTTCTTTTCTTTCAGTACCATACGAAAAATAACAATTATTAGAATTTATAACAGGAATTCTAGCAAAAATACGCGACCCTGAGTTTTATAAGTCGGAACATTAAAATCTTACAAGTCTTCATAAATCTCCAAATGCAAATTGAACTGCAACAAACAATCCAAAAATTGTTTTCCAACAACCACAATACCCCAGTCAAATCAAACACCTCTAAATATCATAGCATTTTTTCCCCCAGATTAAAATAAAATTTAAGAATATTAAACTAGACAAGTTTTATAAAGAAAATTTTGTTTTCATCGATTTCAACATTAAACTTCTTTAATATTGTAAGGAAAAATCATTGAAATATGAAATCTTCCTCTTATTCTTCCACTCTCTAACTCAGCTAACTCAAAAGTATTCTCCCCAAAAATCCTATTTATTTTGAAAGGCCCTATGTAAGACAATTGTAGTTTTGCACAAATCTTTTCAGCCCTATTTGCAACTTTTAAGTTTTTAACCACTACTAAATCACCTATCTGATAAAACTTCTTTCTTTTTAAATTTTTATTCTTCCTTCTTTCATACTTGTTCAATGCTGCTCTGTTTTTGATTCTTGCTTGTTCCAAGATCTCACGTACATCTTCTACTACCTCTGCATGCTGTTGTACATGATTCATTCTTCTCAGTATCTGTCTTGCCCCCATAATTCTTGCCAATAAATTGTCAATCGTTTTCGGAGATTCATATTGTAGTTTGGTAACGTTGTTATTTTACGGACATCTAAACACAATCGAAGACTACCATTTTTTTTTTCTTAACAACCACCAACTGGTTCACATAACTAGTTGTGGATGATTCTATAATATTGCCTGCCAACATTTTATTTATTTCTTCTCGAACTTGGATTCTATACGAAAAAAGTATCGGATAAACTTTAACATTAAATAGAGCTTTGTCGTCTACTTCAGGTTTATGTATGTGATTTCTTGCTACACACGGTTTTTCATTTATGAAGTCAATATTTTCACGTACCAGGTTATTTAATTGTACTTTATATTTCCAACAAGGGATTCCAATCTGCTCCTCCTTTATAAGGTCACTTGTGACATAATTATTTATTATTATATAGTCCATCTTTTGTCCATTCCATTTTATCATTATTTATTATAATACATTCATATTCGCCGTCAACTTCAACCCCTTCTTGTTTTCCAACAAGGAATTCCAATCTGCTTCTCCTTTATAAAGTCACTTGTGACATAATTATTTATTATTATATAGTCCATCTTTTGTCCATTCTATTTTATCATTATTTATTATAATACATTTTAATTCGCCGTCAACTTTAACCCCTTCTTGTTCTATGAAATCTATTCCAATTATAAAATCTAACTGTAACTCTGGTACGACCAAAAATCTTGTCACATAACTTTTATTTCCAATTGTAACTTCTAAATTCACAGCTTTCGAAATAGTTGACACTTTTTTCTTCGTTGCAGACAACAACTCCAACTTCCCTATTTTAATTAAATGTTTTTCTGTTAAAGTTTTATTCTCCAAAATTATTTTTTCTTTGACTAAAAAAACTTGCGCGCCTGAGTCAATTAATGCCAAATAAAATTTGTTACTAAAATTTAGACGAACTTCGGTGACCATGTGTGGTTGTTAATAACAAACAATTATAAATTATTTAAGTAAACGAAATTTTTATTAAAAAAATTGTTCTGTATGAACTTACATCACCATCATCTTACTTTCCTCTCTCTCTATAATTTAACCGATCTTTTCCTCAAGTTCTTTATTATTTTCCTCCAGTTTTTTCTCTAAGTTTCCTACACTCTTTTCAATTTTCTCCAACTTCGTACCTACCTCATTGATACTATTTTTCGTATCCCTACTTGTAACTTTCATAAATCTCATCAAATCCTTCAAGGAAATGTCCTCATCTTCGCCATCTGACTCTTCATCACGTCCATAACCTCTTGTTCTACCAAAAGTAACCGTATGAATCTTCCTTTGACCATATTCGTCATTCTTATCTTTAATAATTCTTTCATATCTATTACGCCAATCCCCATTCCGGTTATTAAAATTTCCATTATTCTTATTGTTGTCATTACCTCTTTCTCTGTTGTAATTATTGTTATTACCATTGTAGTAAAACTTTTTATTTTGGGTATTATTTTGTTGATCTTCATATTTCCTCTTGTTCTGTTCAAAATGTGGCCTATTCTGTTCATAATTATTGTTTGGTAAATTTCTGTTACCTTTCCAATTCCAATCCCTTTTATTTTGAATAAAACCCCTACTTGTATTCTCATTCGTGGTTGCTGCATCGTAATTTCTAATTATTTCCAAAAAATCTTTTATTGTTTTAATATTTTGGACTGCCACTGCTCTAGTAATTTCACCTTCCAAATGCCTTGATAAATGTTGTATTATTTCTTCCTCCGTGATCATTGGTGTGAGGTATTTTGCCTTGCTAAATTGTTGCATTATGTAAATCTCCCTTGAACTTCCTCCATTTACCTCATATCTGCCCATGGTCAATTTATGGTCAAATAATAAAAGTTATGTGACAAGATTTTTGGTAGTACCAGAGTTACAGTTAGATTTTATAATTGGAATAGATTTCATAGAACAAGAAGGGGTTAAAGTTGACGGCGAATTAAAATGTATTATAATAAATAATGATAAAATAGAATGGACAAAAGATGGTTTATATAATAATAATAATATTATTAAAATCGATAGTAGTTAGTAAAACTCTTTTTGATTTTTCGGAAACCACATTTAGAAATTCTTTTAAATAAAACCTGTTTCTTGTTTTGTAACGTTGATTTTTGTTTTGTGTTTTATCTTTTTCTTATTTATTTATTAAAAAAAAAAAACTAAATAGCTAAATAACGACCTTGAGAGAATTAATAAGAGTCTCATACGAAATATAATTGCAGTTGCGTGTATGACAGGCATTTAGGGATTGTTTCCTGGTAAGTACAAGACCACGCATATCATTGCAATTAAAATTGGCACCTAACAACGTGGGGCTCGTTGATGTACACTGTGGCATTTTGGAAAATGTTTGGTTACAGTTGTCAACATTAAGCTTATTTAATAAAGAACCCAAGTAGCTAGCTATTTAGTTTCCTTGTAGATTTAAAAGGGTGATAATTTGATATATAAAATGACAGAAGAAAATCACAGAATGATGTTAAGAAGTTCGATAAGGAAGAATGATGCAGAAGATTCAAATTCAGAAGGTGAAAATGAAGACCACATAAGAGAAGAGGTGGTAGCGGTCATAGAACAACAGGGGCAAAAAGAGATACAGGGAGAAATACAAAATGAACCAGGAAAAGAAAAAGAAAAACTACAAGAAATAGATTTGAATACTATGATGCAAATGATAATGACAAAAATAGAAGAGACTGTAAGAGAAAATGCTAATAAAATAGATAAAAAAATGGACAGTATGGACAAGAAAATGGAAAAAATGGACAGTATGGACAAGAAAATGGACAGTATGGAAAAGAAAATAGAAGAGACCGCAAGAGAAACTAAAGAGAGTATGGAGAAGAAAATAGATGAGAAAATGGACAGTTTGGAAAAGAAGTTAGACGACAATGTTAAACAGCAGATCCAAAGTTTGGTAGATCGAATTGTTAAGAACACACAAGAAGTTGCTGAAGAAACCGACGGTAAATTGGGAGATATGAATGATGAGGTGTTAAATGTGGAACAGGTACAAGATAACACAACAGAAATCAAAGAAGATCAAATGGAGGTACAAAAGGAGCAGGTTGAACTGGATAAAAAGCAAATAGAGGTTGAAGGTAGAGTGAATCGAAATGAGAATGAACTAACAATTGTTGGGGCTGTGATACAGGAAGAAAATGGAAACCATGATGAGGAATTTGAGATAAAACAAGAAAAACTGGAGAACGTAAGTGTTAATGGTTCATCAGGGTATGCTAGCATGACAATAATGGGGGCACGTCAATTAAAAGGTGCACAAATATTGAAAGGAAACATTAATAAATGTGTAATAATTTTTATATTAAAAATGGAGCTAAGTTATACGTTTACTGTTGCGGGAATCAGAGATTATGGACATAACAATAATCGGTTAAATTATAGAGAGAGAGGAAAGTAAGATGATGGTGATGTAAGTTCATACAGAACAATTTTTTTTTATAAAAATTTCGTTTACTTAAATAATTTATAATTGTTTGTTATTAACAACCACATATGGGCATCTTCGTTCGTCTAAATTTTAGTAACAAATTTTATTTGGCATTAATTGACTCAGGCGCGCAAGCTTCTTTAGTCAAAGAAAAAATAATTTTGGAAAATAAAACTTTAACAGATAAACATTTAATTAAAATAGGGAAGTTGGAGTTGTTGTCTGCAACGAAGAAAAAAGTTTCTACAATATCGAAAGCAGTGAATTTAGAAGTTACAATAGGAAGTAAAAGTTATGTGACAAGATTTTTGATAGTACCAGAGTTACAGTTAGATTTTATAATTGGAATAGATTTCATAGAACAAGAAGGGGTTAAAGTTGACGGCGAATTAAAATGTATTATAATAAATAATAATAAAATAGAATGGACAAAAGATGGATTATATAATAATAATAATATTAAAATAAATAATTGTCACAAGTGACTTTATAAAGGAGAAGCAGATTGGAATTCCTTGTTGGAAAACAAGAAGGGGTTGAAGTTGACGGCGAATATGAATGTATTATAATAAATAATGATAAAATGGAATGGACAAAAGATGGACTATATAATAATAAATAATTATGTCACAAGTGACTTTATAAAGGAGGATCAGATAGGAATCCCTTGTTGGAAATATAAAGTACAATTAAATAACCTGGTACGTGAAAATATTGACCTCATTAATGAAAAACCGTGTGTAGCAAGAAATCACATATATAAACTTGAAGTAGACGACAAAGCTCCATTTAATGTTAAAGTTTAACCTTTTGCGTATAGAATACAAGTTAAAGAAGAAATAAATAAAATGTTGGCAGATAATATTATAGAATCATCCACATTTAGTTATGTAAACCGTTGGTGGTTGTTTTAAAAAAAAAATGGTAGTCTTCGATTGTGTTTAGATGCACGTAAAATAAACAATATTACCAAACCATAATATGAATCTCCGCAAACAATGGACAGTTTATTGGCAAGAATTATGGGGGCAAGACAGATACTGAAAAGAATGAATCATGTACAACAGTATGCGGAGGTAGTAGAAGATGTACGTGAGATTTTGGAACAAGCAAGAATCAAAAACAGAGCAGCATTGAACAAGTATGAAAGAAGGAAGAATAAAATTTTAAAAGAAAGAAGTTTTATCAGATAGGTGATTTAGTAGTGGTTAAAAACTTAAAAGTTGCAAATAGGGCTGAAAAGATTTGTGCAAAACTACAATTGTCTTACATAGGGCCTTTCAAAATAAATAGGATTTTTGGGGAGAATACTTTTGAGTTAGCTGAGTTAGAGAGTGGAAGAATAAGAGGAAGATTTCATATTTCAATGATTTTTCCTTATAATATTAAAGAAGTTTAATGTTGAAATCGATGAAAACAAAATTTTATTTATAAAACTTGTTTAGTTTAATATTCTAAAATTTTATTTTAATCTGGGGGCAAAAATGCTATGATATTTAGAGGTGTTTGATTTGACTGGGGTTTTGTGGTTGCTGGAAGGCAATTTTTGGATTGCTTGCTGCAGTTCAAGTTTCATTTGGAGATTTATGAAGACTTGTAATATTTTCATACTCTAACTTTTAAACTCAGGGTTGAGTATTTGTGCTAGAATTCCTGTTATAAATTTTAATAATTGTTATTTTCCATATGGTTGTTTTTACTAAGAGAAAAGACAAACACAATTGATTGATACAAAGTTTATTTATGTTAATTGTAATTATAATTTAGTTTAGAATTGTTAAAAAGGTTTAGTTTATAAAAAGTTTTAGAGTTACTTGATTTGTGCGTCGACTAATGTCAGTTTCGATGTCAATGTCAAAG
Organism: Ctenicera cuprea; assembly: GCA_958336395.1. Lineage (NCBI taxonomy): Eukaryota > Metazoa > Arthropoda > Insecta > Coleoptera > Elateridae > Ctenicera > Ctenicera cuprea. The sequence goes on along the minus strand of OY284489.1, from coordinate 3,648,933 downwards.
TCAAAAACATATAAAAGGATAATCTTGGGCATGATGTTTATGTGTTTGTTTTATAAAAATAAAGATCAAGGAAGGAAGACAAAAGAGGAGAAAAAAAGAAGAAATTTGTTTAATTAGTTACGGCTCGTCGGTGTAAATAAATACACAGAATTGAGATCCTTTGAAAGAAAAAAGAGGAAAAACGGGTCTACAAGTTATATAAAAGTAATAGCGAGAATAAAAGTGAAAAATACAAAGAAGTAACAACGAATTACATATAAAACCAGAAGAATTATAAATAAAAGGTGATCGAGGAAGTTTGTACATTTGTGATGGTAGTAAAACCAAATTGGTAATAATATAAAAAACACAAGAAGAAGATTCAGATTAAGAGAGAGTATTTGTTGTTGCTCGAGAGGCCAGTAGAGCGTTTTGCTAGAGCGAGGAATAAGAAGACGCTAAGATAAGTGTTTATTTGTTAAAAAAAACGATAGTAGTTAGTAAAATTTATTGATATTTCGGAAACCACATTTAGAAATTGAGTTATTTAATAAAATTATTATTTTGTAAAGTTGATATCTTTGTGTGTTTATTTCTATTTAAAAATTAATTTAAACAATTTATTTTGCAAGCAAAATAACGACCCTGAGAAAGTTAAAAGAGTCTCATAGCAAGTTTAAATTTAATTGCGTGAATTGCAGACATTTTAGGGATTGTATTCTAGTAGTCACAAGACCAAGCAAATCATTGCAATATACACAGATGAATATACTATTTATTAGCTTTTAAGTCAGTAGTATAATTATTGTTTCTTTTTGCAGGTAAGCGCTGCCAAAATAAGATGACTTGCAAAACCCTAAACAATTTGGTAAGTTTACACTATTTTGGTGTGTAAAAATTCAGTGAGGTAACAGTGAACCTGGAAGTTTTAAAATGGTCATACAATACTTCTAAGCTGGTAAAACCCCCCAATTGCTTCCAAACGGTATGACATAGTTCATATATTTTAACGTTCTCAACAAGACTTTGATCTTCACCCCGCGCTATCTAAATAGCTCTGCTCGCAGCCAATCGGCGTTCAAAGGGCGTGGTCTTTTACAACGGCGACTTTTCATCTGCTAGCCTCGTAGACATGCCGGATACCGCTTCTTCTCCATGCTTGCACATGCAGCCATAGTTCATATCTTACTCACATAACAGTGTAATTAAAATTGGCAATTTTGAATTACTGAAAATGTGAATAATATGTAGCCTCATTTTTTAAATAATTAATTGTGTATTATTGTTTGTATCCGCACTATGCGCAGTTTAAATAAGAAAAGAATTTTAACACATTACTCAACTAGCAGTCAAACGGCGTCTAAGAGGCGTGGTCTTTTACAACAGAGACTTCTGTTCCGCCATTCTTGTGGACATGCGAAATACGCATTTCTCTCTCTGTCTGCACATGCAGCCATAGTTCGTGTTTCTGTCACATGGCAGTGAAAATAAAATTAGCAAGTCTGAATTACTGAAGACGCGAATATTAATTTGCTCCATTTGTTAAATCAACAATTGTGCATTTCTGTTTGTATCCGTACCATGCGCAGATCAAATAAGACATAATATTTAACTCATTCCTCTGCTCGCAGCCAATCCGCTTCGATGAGGCGGGGTCTTTTACAACAGTGATGTTTGTTTCGCCATTCTCGTGGACACGCAGAACACTGATTTCACTTTTTGTCTGCACATGCAACTGCAGGGCGTCTCACTATCTCTCAAATACTATTGGAAAGAGAATTATCATATCTAATTACAGAAAACAAGAATAATAATTTCGTTCTATATGTTAAATAACTAACTGTGCATTATTGATTGTATCACCACCCTGCGCCGCCTCACATTGTTATTTACAACGATGACTTTTGTTTCGCCAATTTTGTGGACATGCCAGATATCGTTCTTTCTCGTTACCTACACGTACAACTGCACTCGGTCTTATTCTCTTTCAAAATGGCAGTAAAAGACAATTACCAATTATAAATTACTGAAGATACGGGTAATATTTCCACCCCATCTGCTAAATAAACAGTTCTGCATTTTTTTGAATATAAAGACATTGCTATGCAACAAGAAATACACTTTTAGACCGGAAAAATCCGTTGATTTCCTTATTATGCAAGCCTAGTTTTTCGGTGCAAATCTGGTTCTAGATTAAGCGTAAGCTTGCGGTTCAGAAGAAATCAACACATCAAGCTTCTCATAGAGCTCTGCTCCCGGATCGACGACGTATGCCTACGGTCCGCGTCAAACCTGAACATCAAACTCCTTTTAGAGCTTTGCAGCACTCCGCTCCTACCAGCGCCCTGTTGAACCTGCCAGCTCGATGCTCGATCTTTATCAACCTCTGCGAAGCTGCTTCCGGATCAAGCATGAGCGTACGGTTTGGAGCAAACCAACAACTGTAGCTCGTCATACAACTCTACTCTCAGATCAAGCGTGAGTACCCGATCCGGAGAAAACCAGCACAGCGAGCTCTTCCCAAAACCCGCATCAGTTTTTTTCTTGTAGAGCCCCACAGCACTCCGCTTCTACTAAAGCCTGGCAGGACCTTCCAGCCCCTTGCTCAATCTCTACGATCTCTATCAACGAGTGATAATTTGCTACCAGACAAACCAGAAGCGTACGGTCCGAAGTAAACTAACACATTTACCTGGTTATACAACCCCGCTCCCCGATCGAGCGTTAGTTTCCGGTTCAGATCAAACCAACACAGCAAGTTCTTCTCAGAGCCTACAGCCCTGCGCTTGTTTTAGAGCCTTTATTCTAGAACTCTGCAACACTCCGCTAGAATCAGAAGAACCTGCCAGTCCCCTGTCCGATATCTAGACAGACCCAGTTACAGCGTCCAACTCAAGAGGACGCTGCCTTTCCCGTATGAGAACGTCTATAAATTAGTAAGTCCTGTGAGATCTTACTTTGGTAATCATATCATTTTAATTGCGACCGCATTGCCAATTCTTGTTCTATATCATATCTTTATCTTGTAATGATTAAAAGATCTATTGCAACATCGTGATGCATTTTAACAGTACTAGTAAAGTTAACCGAGCATTTTGTTCACAAGGGATGTTGAGACATGTTCCTTTAATGACTTGTCTGTCCTTGAATGTGCTCGGTAGCCCTAAGCAGTTCAACGTTTCCATTGACGGCAAACGTTTTTTCTTTATTAGTTAACCTTGAGTTATAAACCTTGATTTTAGCTTCGTCCATTTAAAAATCAACTGATCAATGCAAGTAAAATGCGACCGCTGCGCTGTGGTACTGCGTGAGTTAGTAAGTAATTGTCATTAGAAACTTTTGAATATTCAACAACGAATAAACATTTTAATGATGCGGAAACCATAAACTTTCTTTTATTTTTGTATTAATGAGTATTTAACGACAAAGTTTGAGTGCTTATATTCTTATCACGTTCTGCGATAAGTTTATAATAAAATCAATGGCTTTGTGCATTCGTTTTACTCAATAACGCTCCGTTTGAATCTAAGCAAATCAGTAACAGAAACGCCTTCGTCGTAGAATACCAACCACAAATAAACATTTTAATTAACAGTGTGGTGGTGTATTTGGCCGTAAATTGTTTCCATCTGAATTTGCTTAAAGGAAATTTACTGCAGAAGACATTCCATTAGGTTAAACAATATTAAATCTGCAATGCGTTTTCCAAATTAAACGTCTGGATCCATTAGTTTACGCTATATTTAGATGGGTAGGTGTATCGATCACGTTGACCCAATTTAAACTGCATCGTTAGTTTTTAATTTCGGTCGGATTTGTTAACAAAATTAGGAGGATCTTGCTCCTCTTCTGGTATCGATTACGGCGGATAAGAAAGGTTTCAATTAGTAGACGAGAGAGGATGGTGGTGGCTCACGCCCAGTTGTTCTCTAATGAGATAGCTCGTCCTTCTCAGACCCGTAATGCTTTTCCGCTCTCGCTTAAAGTTTCGCATTTGTCTCTCCCCAAGACGAATTACGCACTTCTTGTTACAATTAGAAGATTCGCAAAATGGTTAGTAATTACAGCGGCTCGAAGCCTGCCTTTCCATTATTACTATTATTGCATTAACAGATTCGGGTTTACGAAATGTTTTCGGCCATCTGTTCGAGGAGTTAACAACTTGAAATATCTACACGGGGGTAGATAAACGTCGTGTATGGTACACTTCGTGTGCATGGAAATTTGAAAATTAAATGTAGTAAATTAGGCCGTTAGTTCCTGGTGCGTTGATGATGCTTCTCCCTACTCTGCCTTTATCCCCATACCAGTTGTGCGACGTGCTTTATGGAGACTCATCTCAACCCGTTAAGGTTTTAAATGGCGGCTGCTGAGCTCGGCAGAGGCGTAGGTACCCCATACAACGAGCTCGAATGTAGAAATCGTGACGTCACGACTTTGAATCGACCAAATGAGAAAGTAACAAGACGCCTTAGGTACCTTCCAGAGTGCACTTTTGTGTCCAGACAGAAACTTTGCTGAGTTGCCAAGAGCTCAGAGGTGACACTATTAACAGAACGAAATTAAAGAACGTCGCAAGTTTGTTTCCACCCTAACATTGAGGAGATAAATTGAAAGGAAAAAGCTTGAAGTAAGGGTTTATTTTAAATTTTCTTATTGCAATTTATTTCGGCATTGCGACTTGAAAAACTCATTAAAATTAGAAATATTACGCTAGCTTTGTACATTGCAATAAAGTAATTTATTTTCTTAGCATTTTATAAGAATAAGCTGAAAAGTTGGTTTATTAAAAAACCTATTTAGTTCAAAGCCTCTTTCTGTTTTAATAAGTTTGGTAAAATTGCAAATGTCGCCCTGAGCGTTCAGAAATGCGTATTTATTATTTAATTATTAATGTTGTAAAAGAAACTATTACATCATTATTTATTTTTGTCTTGTTTATTATTGTTATGATATAACAAATTGTAGTTAAATGGAAAGAGCTGTTTAAGGTTCCTTTAATGGGTGCTTAACGCGGCAAGTCTATAGAATATATCAGGTATTTAACATTTAAATGTTAATTCCACCAAGAAGACTATTTATTTTCTTAATTTATTCTTTTGTTTGTTATTATTATAAATCCCTATTCCCCCTTTTAGTAGAGGTTGCTATGTAAAATTTCGTTGCTGGGTGCCTAACGCGGCAATGCTATAGAATACATGAAATATTTAAGATATATTGTTAGTTCTATCGAAAAGACTATTATTTCGTTAATTTATTTTTTTGGTTATTATTAGGACAAATCCTATTTCTTAATTAACGCGGCAAGTACAGAACCTACATTAATTACTGATACCCACGTGACCACAAAATATAGGCAACCCAACTTACACTGTTGGTAAGCCTTTAATCCAAAAATTCCCAAGTCGTTTGTTAACTTATCGAGGCTTTCTTGTTTACATACATAATCTCACTTTGAGTGTTGACAACGACACTTACAGGGAATTTTTAGTTACCACGATTACCAATCCTGAACTGACTTCAACATTTAAATCTTAAACTTCCTAAGTCACTGCGGACCAAAGGTCACGTGGGTATCAGTATATACGAAGGCTCTGTATATAAAATACATCGGGTGTTTAACATACAATTGTTAATTACGACAAGAAGATTTATTTTTTGTTTCTTATTATGAAAAGTCTCATCTCCTGCTTTTAGCAGAAGTAACTATTTAAGGTTACGTTGCTGAATGAAAACCACGCAAGTTTTTAACAGTTACAGAATATTTACCATAAATTTAAAATACAAAATAAATCATATACATTATGAAATATATCTTTTTCTTTTATTATGCTGTTCTAAGTACTCTTGATGGTATTTCTAGCGCCTAAAAATACCCACGACTAACCGTCTCCGCGTCTAAAACGTCGACACTGTCAAGTTCGCAGCTAAATTCTCGCGCACCTACCTATTCCCACATCTAAAACGTTGCCACTTTAAAGCTCGCGTTTATACGTTCACGCGTATATATTAATATGGACTGTTATAAATATGCTTAACGGTGATTTCGCGCGCCTAAAAATTCTCGCGCCTGAATATTCTTGCTCCTAAAGTGCTAGTGCCGAAATATTTTCGCGCCTAACCGTCGAGTTTTTTAAACCGTCGACACTTTAGAGCTCGCGCCTAAAGATGCGCGCCTAAATGTCTAATTTCATATCTTTAGTCAATTAAATACCTTATCTTCATGCTCATAAATACCAAAGAAGATCAGAAAGTTTGATAATAAGATGTTAATGTTGTAACAGGTGTTAGGTGTATTTTCAATCAATATTTATGTTAAAGCTATTAATTGTATTTTCTAAATTATATTAATATGGACTTTAGCGAAGTGAAGGTTACAAAAATAAATCAAGTTAGTGAATATCACTTACGAATTTAAAATATGTTTAATAATGAATGAATACCAACGCTTAAAGTGCTAGTGCCTAAAAGTTAGCGTGGCTAATCGTCTCCGGATATTAAACGCCGTCCAGTGTAAAGCTGGCGCTAAAAACGTTCGCGCGACCAAAATTTCCGTCGTCTAAAACGTCGGCACTTTAAAGTTGGCGTTTAAAGATTAATTAAGAAAATATCATTCATAAATTTGAAATATGCTTCAATGTGATTTCTCGCTCCTATAACTACAAACGTCTGAAGTACTACCGCCTAAAATTTCAATCACCTAATCATCCCCGCGTTTAAAACGTCGGTACTGCAAAGTTCGTGCCAAAATGTCCGCTAGTCCAAATCGTCGGTCTGTCAAGCTCGCGCCTAAAATTGCCCGCCGGAAATTTCTTATCTTCTTCACCCAATTAAATAGCTTAGCTACAATAAATACCCAGGCAGATCAGGAAGCTTGATGATGACATGTTAATGTCGAAACATGTATCAGGTTCATTTTTAATTAATATTTATGTTGAAGTTATTAACTGTATTGTGTAAATTATATTATGGAAGTAAAAGTTACAAAAATAGATTAAATTACAGAATATCACCTATATATTTAAAAGTGAAAGCGCCCAAACGTTGGAGTACTAAAGTATCCCCGCGCCTAAAACTTCGGCACTGTAGCGCTCGCACCTAAAAATGCGCACCTAAATGCCTTCTTTAGGTAATTTCTCAACTTTGCTCATTTGGCTATATGCCAATAAATACCTTAACAGGTGCGGAAGTGATTTAGTTCCCCGTTCGAACTGTTAAGAGCATTTTTTTACTTGATCGATATTACCACGGTTTTCACTGGAAGGTTTTTAGAATCTGGAACAATTGTACAGTGATGTTGCCGTTGGGTATAGAAATTGATGAGAAAAGGTGTTTACAATGGAAACTATGCAAGTCCATGTAGTTTTCACATAAAAATTCGTCTGTTAGTGCGAGTTTACATTCCTATTTACTGTGTTTCTCGGTTTAGGAAGTTTAGGCGCGATCTTTACGACACCGGAATGTTAGGCGCAGACTTTTAGGCGCCTGCACTTTAGGCACGTGCATTTTAAAGCGTAAACATTATCTTTTCATAATATTATCTACAATAAAGGCGTGATTTACACACGTGTCGGGTGTATTTTTAACTAATATTTGTAGTTATTAACTGCATTGTCTAAATTGTATTAACATGAATTTCACAGAAGTGAAACTTACAAATATAAATAAAGTTACAGAAAATCACTGATAAATTTAAAAATGTTTTTCGTATTATACTGTTATAAATGATTTTGGCGGTTATTTATCGCTTCTAAAATTACCCGAGTTTAAAGTGCTGACACCTAAATATTTGACCACTTAAAAGTTCGCCCGGCTAATCGTCACGTTGTCTAAAACGTCGACACAGTAAAGCTCGCGGCACAAGATGCGCGCCTAAATGTCCCTATCTGGAATTTCTCATCTTTGCTTAATTTTAAATAGCTTTGTTACATGCCTATACCCATTGCCTAATACTTAAATAGGTCAGGAAGTGGTTTCATTCTTATTCTGAATTGTTGGAGTATTTTCTTTGTTTGGTTTCTTTTTATGCGGTCTGCCGAAATATTAGGCACGCGGATGGCTAGGCGTTGAACGTTTAGGCGCCAGCACTTTAGGCCTTAAAAATTATGCATTTATAATTTTATATCACTTTTAATAATGACATACGCTAAACATGTCAGGTGTAATTCCGTTCAAAATTTGTCCATGTTTTTAACTGTATTGTCTAAATTATATTATTACGGATAAATTTAAGCTTACAAAAAAAGTTAAGTTACAGAATAAATTTAAAAGTTCTACATATATAATTTTAGTTGTTTTTTCGGGCCGGCGGGTGGTCTAGTGGTTAAAGTCCCAGGCTTTGAAACTAGACTCTCAATGGCAGCTGGTTCGAATCCACTGCTCGGCGGTAATTTTTCTGAACAAGTTAAATCCGACGGGTCCATGGATGGTGTATGTAGGTGTGTATGTTGGGTTGCATGTCTTCAGGGGTGGGGTGCATGATAGACCGGTGAAAGAGCGCAAGTCCGCTGAGCCCGGGTAAGGGGGTGGGATGGGGTCGTGCTCACGCACGGCTTCATGATTCTTTAAAAAAAAAAAAAAGTTGTTTTTTCAAATTATACGTTTTTTTGTTATCCTGTCGAAATTATGCTTGATGGTGAGTTATCCTGCCTAAAGTACTTGCGCCTAAACTTTCGAGCGCTTAATCGTTACTGTGAAGCTCGCGCCTAAATGTCGGCTAGTCTAAATCGTCGGCCTGTCAAGCGCCTAAAAATGCTCGCCTAAACGTCTCTTTCCGGTAATTTCTTATCTTCACTCAATTAAATACTTTAGCTACAATAAATACCCAAAAAGATCAGGAAATTTGCTGATGTTAAGTTACATAATATCACCTATATATTTAAAAGTGCAAGCACCCAAACGTTAGAGTGATAAGCCGTCCCAGCGCTTAAAACTTCGGCACTGTAGCGCTCGCACCTAAAAATACGCTCCTAAATGTCTTTTTCGGGTAGTTTCCCACTTTGCTTAATTTTTAAATAGTTTTGCTATATGTCAGTAAATTGTTAAGAGTATTTTTTTGTTTGCTTGTTGTTTCTAGGGTTTTCATTAAAAGGTTTTTCGAAGCTAGAACAATTGTACGGTGATTTTGTCATTGGGTATATAAATTGATAAGAAAAAGTGTTTACAATGGAAGCCATGCCAGCCCATGAAATTTTTACATACAAATACTTCTATTAGTGCGAGTTCAATTCTCTATCTACTGTGATTACTCGGTCTAAGAAGTTTAGGCGCCCATAATTAGCCGCGAGCTTTACGGCACCGGAATTTTAGGAGCAAATTTTTAGGCGTTTGCACTTTAGGCACGGGCATTTTAAGGCGTGAAAAATCATGTTTTCATAATATTACCTACAATAACGACGTGATTTAAACATGTCGAGTGTATTTTCAACAATATTTGTTGCATCGTCTAAAGATATTAATATGGATTTCACAGAAGTAAAGCTTACAAAAATACATAAAGTTACAGAAAATCACTCAAATTTAAAAATGCTACTTGTATTATACTGTTATAAATATTCTTGAAAGTGATTTATCGCTTCTAAAATTTCCCGCGTTTAAAGTGCTGACGCCAAAATACCTGACCACCTAAACGTTCGCGCGGCTATTCTTCGCGTCGACACCCGAAAGCTCCCTATCTGGAATTTCTCATCCTTGCGTAATTTTAAATAGCTTTGTTACATGCCCATACTCAATGCACTAACACTTTAATAGGTCAGGAAGTGGTTTTATTTTCATTCTCAATTGTTGGAGTATTTTCTTTGTTTAGTTTCTTTTTATGCGGTCTACCGAGATTTTAGACACGCGGATGACTAGGCGTGGAACTTTCAGGCGCCAGCACCTTAGGCCTTAAAAATTATGCTTTTATAATTTTATATCACCTTTAATAATGACATGTGCTAAACATGCGTGTCAGGTGTAATTCTGTTCAAAATTTGTTCAATTTTTAACTGTTTTGTCTAAATTATATTATTACGGATAAAGTTAAGCTTGCAAAAAAAATTAAGTTACAGAATAAATTTAAAAGTGCTACATATATAATTTATTTTCTTTTTCAAATTATACGTTTTTTTTTGTTATCCTGTCAGAATTATGCTTAATGGTGAGTTATCCTGCCTAAAGTACTTGCGCCTAGACTTTCGAGGACCTAATCGTCAGCGCGTCTACAACATCGGCACCGTAAAGCCCGCGCCTAAAGATGCGCGGCTAAACATGCGCGCATAAATGTCCATTTTCGGTATTTTCTCATCTTTGCTCAATTTTAAATAGCTTCGCTACACGCCCCTAAATGCTTAAACAGGTCAGGAAGCAGTTTCATTGCCATCCCGAAATGTTGGAGTATTTTTTTGTTTGGTTGCTTTCTGTGCGGTTTTCACTAGGACCGATTATTAACGTTTTTAGGATATAGAACAATTGTACAGTGATTTGTTTGCTAATAAACGGAATGAATAATGTTTAATCCGCCCTTTTAATCGTGTTTCAACTGTCAGCAGCGCGTATTTTAGTTACAAATATTATCACGAACAGTGTGTGCACGTAACGGCGCTAATTTGTTAAATGAGATGTTTGGTAAAAAATCGATATGGTTATTGATTCAACAGTTTCCACGTATTTTTCCGCGCGTGTACCGTTGAAAAACTCGTAAATTACGATGAAATATATTGCGGCAGTGGTGGGCTGCTTTTACTTTAAAAAGAATAATAAATTTTCTAGCACGACCTTTTCAGATATAATTATTGTTATCATTAGCGAGAACGCGGCCCCTTGGAGCATGAAACAACAAAATAGCTTTCATGCGTTTTTTAGATGAAATATAAGATAGAGTTTTCAGCGTAGTTCTGTATTTAGCATGAAATTTCAAAGTAAACCTGAATTACTAAGTTGGGGCCCATCAATCATACAAACGTCATTTTTAAAGGGAGTTGCAAATAATAAAGAGAAGCGTAACATTAACACAAATATAAAAGCTACCATTATTGCCAAACAAATGATAAATCCTACATTTGACCGTTTTAATCCCCAATTGCAAGTTCGAGGCTAAACAAACAGGGGTTGCTCTAAAATGTAGCGTTATAAAGTGCGGTATTAATTATAGCGCATTATAATTAATAAGCAACATTTTCATGTGGCGAGGCAAAAAATAATTTGCATAGGAACCCCTTCGATGTTTTAGACACGCTGTTCTTTCTCTCCTTATTTATTGACGCTCGGTTTATGTGATGGAGAACACCTTTAACGATACAGCTGATGCATAATTAAAATAGTATGACAAATTAATATTAAGCCGGGTCCGGCCTCCGGCTCTTATCGATTTTGTTTATTATGTACCACTCCTAACCGCTTGAATTTCAAACTTATTTTTTAAATCTAGGCGCTGGTAAACCGCAGGGATTCCTTAATAATTCATTTTTATGATGCCGCATCAATCTACTTTATTTAATAATTAAATGCCCAAAAGTTTAGGTAAAATGCTGTAAAGTTGTACCACAATATTGTTGAACAAAATTCCCTAGGGAGTAAAACAATCCAAAAGGTCTTACAGAGGTTAATTATTCAATCTAGAGAACATATTCTAGATAATCTAAGTCTTAGGTTTACAAGGCCGTTGGGGATCGCTTTTTTGCTTACAGATTAGCGAGGTGTCTCAATCGGAAATAGGCCATTTGTGTTCTAGATCTATAAAAGAAAGCAGCTCTGAAGCTGTCTCATGGAACTGGAGACAAAACGTCGCCAAACCTATATCCGATTGAGACGCAGAAGCCAAGAAGTCATATTTATCTGGAGAGAGAAACTCTTCGCTAGGATCTTGAAAAAGCTTTCAGAAAAAATCTACTGACAAGAACGCATAGAATAGAATAAAGGTATTGTGACCTTGATAAAAATATTCGATGGTCATGTTTTCATTGAGAAGTCAAAACGTTCTGAAACAAAATAATAGTTTAGAAAGATACTTATAATAACGGATGATTCATAATCATATTGGCAAACGGCCAAAAACCCATACCTGGTGATGCGGTTTGCCCGAAAACAGTGAAAAAGGGCAAAAACAGTTAGGGCACAAACAGTGCTCTACGCCGCTGGTTGCAGAAATATCGACGACCTTTCTTCTTTTTTGGTCAGTATAACTACGTTACGAGTTACAGAAGTTTCATCGTCCTTTCGAGGCACTGGACAAAACACAGAGAAGTACAACGAGACTTACGTAGCCATAGGCGTAATCGCACTACACAAAAGAGAAGGAAGCACGAGGAAACTACCGTAACCAGTCGCATTGTCATGTCTGATGACGCTTTGTTGCCGCGAAAACAATGAGAAGGAGCGAAAACAGACATAGTGTAACCAGTGCGACTACGCCGATGGTTACAGAAACTATTATCCTTCGTTTACCTCGATCAAACCCGCACTAGACTGACATCTCTATAAAACCGGATTATGTTTTGTGGACCAAACTCAAATCCGACTAATACCCGCCCAAACCCGACCGGTTTTCCACGATCAAACCCGTACCAGACTGACATCTCTACGAAACCTGGTCTTGTTTTGTGAACCAATTCCAGACCCGACATCTACCCGCTCAAACCCGACCGGTTAACCCCAACCAAACCCGTACCAGACCGACATCTCTACAAAACCGGGCCTTGTTTTATAGACTCAACCCAGACCTGACGCGTACCCGTCCGAACCAAGCCGGTTTATCCTGATCAAACATGTACCAGACAGACATCTCTACCAAACCGGATCTTGTTTCGTTGACCGTTCGATCCGTATCCGAGCCAGACTCGTACTTAAAGCGCACTCGGTCGGGTTACTCAGTCAAACCCCTACCCGATTGACATATGTACGAAAGCGATTTTGTTCTGTGGATCTGACCCAGATTTGACCCGTACCCGACTTGGCCGGGTTACTCGGTCAAAACTCTGGAAACCCGTACCCGATTATTATCTCTACGAAACGGGGTCTTGTTTTGTGGATTCGGATCCAGTCAGGTTACCCGTTCAAACTCGTGCCCGATTGACATCTCTTTGAAAGCGGTTCTTCTTTTGTGGACAAAACCCGCAGCCGACTCATACCCGACCTAAACCCTGTTGTGTTACTCTGGAAATACGTACCCAAGTAACATCTCTACAAGACAGGGTCTTGTCTTGTGGATTCGGACCCAGCCGGATTACCCGTCAAACCCGTGCTCGATTAACATCTCTTTGAAAGCGGTTCTTCTTTTGTAGACAAGACCTGCAGCCGACACATACCCGACCTAAACCCGGTTGCGTTGCTCTGGAAACCCGCACCTAATTATGATCTCTACGAAACAGGGTCTTGTTTTGTGGATTAGGACCTAGCCGAGTTACCCGCTCAAACCCGTGCCCGATTAACATCTCTTCGAAAGCGGTTCTTTTTTAATAAACAAGACCCGCAGTCGACACATGACCGACCTAAACTCGGTTGGGTTACTCTGTAAACTCTGGTTTTCTTTTGTGGATTCAGACCCAGCTGGGTTACCCGATTAGACCCGTACCCGGTTGGCATTTCCACGAAAACAGGTCTTGTTTTTTTGACCCAACACGTACTCGATCCGGACTTTGAAGAGTTACCTGGTCAAGCCTGTAGCCGATTAACATTTTTACAAAACCTGGTCTTGTTTTGAGGATCAAGACTTGGCCAGGTTACTCGATCAGACTCTTTCGCAATTAACATCTTTACGAAAACAGATCTTGTCTTGTGAAAATAGTGGCGAGAACTAACATGTAAATACTAATAAACAATTTCGTTAATTTGAAATTATTAAAAAACAAAATAGAATGTCAAAACAAGCAATAAATATTAAGCAAATAAGTTTTCCGATAAACGATATTTTCGGCAAGTCAATTAAAGTGTTTTTCTCCATGGAACTAATTAAATTTTACATAAATGCTCGTTCAGACATTAAGATATGACAAAGTTTTTGATAAGATCTTATTATAACTGGCAATCGAAATATCCATCGCTCATAGTCGAATATTCCCGGAGGGATTTCAGATCAATTAGTGTGGAATACAACTTTTGGTAACAACTAGAAACTTTGAGTCTCGCATTTTCGGTGTCACAAAGCCCGTTCGATAAAGGAGCTAAGCCTGTGGAAATTAAATTACTTATTGTTGTGATTCATTAAAGTGTAGAACAATGAGATTGATTCGATTGTTTCTATTCAACACACACAAATCTTAAACGGATTACTTTAAATCCATTTAGTCTAATTTAAACAACTCCCTTACATTGGCTGGAGAGAGAATTAACTTTAATTTGAAATCAATATTGGCTTTGCTATAACATCGGCAATGAACCAGCGCATACTTGCGGTGAAACTGGTAGACGATGAAAAGTTCTTCCGTGTATTTCAGGTTGTACTTTAGTGTACATACTGATTGAGTTACTCGATTACTGGTCTGCGTTGTAATTACGAGAATTTAATTTTAAATAACTCCCGGGCAATTGTTAAACTTCCGAATGAAAATAAACTCGGTTAACATTCTCTCGTCAATTTATTAAATGTATTTTCAACTAAAAACGAAGCTTTCGGTCTGCTCAAGCAATAGAGAAAACAACAAAAATTGACTAATATTTACAAATCATTTTAATAACACGGACTGCTTCACTTCAATTTTTTTATAACAGTTTATAAACAAAAAACTTTAGTGTTTTTGTTGCGTGAAGTTAATGTTCTACAGTCAGTGGAAATTTTTAAATCGTTATAAAAACTTGTCGAGGTAAGCTTCAAAAATGAACAAACCATAACATGGGCGGTATGATGAAACAGCCTAAGTTGATGGGTGGTTTTTCTAAAACCATTATAACGCCTTGACAAAACACCTGGATAAAAGTGAACAAGAAGCCATTGTGTCACTATGAATGTGCCGACGAAATTTCAGATAAATGTAAGGCGTGGGGTCCAAAAGTCACATTATGGCTTCAGAAGGCTGCTATTCAGTTCTTCATAAGGTATGCTGCTGTTTGTACGGTGGCTTAGAATGACCACCATTTTAGCAAGACTACCCGACTTTAGAGAATGGATTGCTTCACTAATACTAGAGCTATGTGCAACACCTGCATTACTGCTGTCTTGAAAGTGTCTAAGATGAACATGGACACACGCATTTTGTGTGTCAATTACCAACTTTTGTAATTGCCGTAATGAGAAAAGATTGACGATTATTATCCCCCAAGCAGTAAGCTTTTCCAGCGTTAGAAATTAAACCACCCTAAGTTCCCGTTATCGTCAGGGCAGCGCGCGCCTCCATAGTACTCTTCATCTCAACACACACCAGAAAAATGTACAGAGCGTGATGTCAAGAAGAACCATGACCTCGCAGACTTTGTCTCAGTTGGCTGTTCAGAATCAAACCGTGAACTACTTCCACAGTGCAATGTCAACCGTTATAAGCACAGCAGCTGTTATATCCGTTTTACACAAAGCAACCACCAGGATATAATCGGCGCCCATCGTATTCGTAACGGCATTCTCTACAGCTGATCATAAACACACTGCCACCGACGCATAATAACTACATACAGGCCATCATCTAGCTTCTTCACTGATTTATTCGCACAGACAAACCATTACACAAGAACACAAGTGACCAGTTTTGTGTTTATTATGCGTCGGTAGCTGTTATGGTCATTTAAACAAATATTTGTACACCTGACCGTCTTCTGCAGAGTCGCAATGAAAAGCCGAAGGTTCCCTGTTTATGTTTACGTAGCGGTACCTACCTTATGGCTTAACACGCCACGACCACTCCTAGCGAGAGATTGAGATGCGCTCAATCAGCGTGTTTGCCCGAGATGATACGAGAACAAGCTACCAGTACGGCATCAGGTTGCAAGCTGTAATCGCCACTGGGGGAAGGGTCTACGACTGCCACTAAGGACTTCTGCAACAGATGAAAAACTTGGAAGAAACAGCATATTTCCTACATTTACTATGTAATCTCGTTTTAGTTACACCAAAACACCAAACATCTCGCTTATCCCTTTTCGCGAACTTGGCGAGTTGCAGCTTGTTTACTGAGCCTAGCGGCCTGGTCAGGGATATTGCTTTTGCTGCATTTGAAGCATATTAAGTGATATCCTGTAAGAACATCTCGTCGATAAATGCCACTCATTTTGAATCAATAACGAACAGTATAATTTTTTCTTTAAGATAAAGCTGTGCGTTTGCTCTGTTTTGATAAAGTTTAGAACTTTTGTTAGGAAAGTTCTCTACGAAATAAATAAATTACAAATGGAACTAAAGATCGTTAGTTAGAAAACAAACAAAATTCGTTAATTCTTTATTTAGAGGAAATCCCTAACTTTAGCTTAAGCTTTTCATTAGGAATGTACTTGTATTATACTTAGCTCAATTCGCACACAGAATTTTTTAATAGATTTGGATTCATCTGCATTATTACATAGGGTATTTTTAGTTAGTATCTAGTTTAAACAAAGGTTGACTTGGGTCATAGATCTTAAACCAATTTTTTTCATCACAAATTCAACTCGTATTATTATTTAATATTGCAAATAGAATTAAACCGCTTACGGTTTTAATATCTGGAATCATCTAGATAGGAGTTCGCCAATGTGGAGTCTTTACACAAATTCTCGTCAATCTGGTTGCTAAACCAGCACAGATAGAAATTACTTTTATTTTTAATTTCTGGCATTGTACGGAGATTTTTTGTGGTAAATCGTATCTTTTAAATAACTCCAATTCGAAAATTGATAAAGGTATCATTAAAATAAAATTGGTCGTTTATCAGACAAATACCATCGAAACGATTAAAATTTTTTGTTCGTTTTCAATTTGCTAAGAAAACATCACATCGTGCAACACATGCTCCGTCACTTCTCTATCCCGGGGCAAAATCCCTACTTTTTGCGTATCACCTGAGCTTCCATTGGGTTAAGCCTCCGTCCCTCAGTAATAAGATTACGTTCAGCTGTACTTTTTGAGCGCAAAGAAAATCAAACTGAGTAAAGAAAGGGGAAGAGACTAGAAGACGTCTTTTATTTTCCTTTGCATGCTTGACTTGTCCTATACGACGCTTGATCCCTATAAGTAGCGTTCCCGCTGTCGGTATCTTTGCCGCTTCAAAAAGTTTAATAGTACAACTTTTGGAGAGGAAATAATCAAGTTCGATAGTTAGAGCATAAATTTTCATCACTTTGTGTGTGATAAAAAAAATGTCTTGAAACAGAGATTGGAACTTTTATTAAATTTAATCTGTATAAATGAAAACAATTAATGGAAGTAGGAAGAGCAGTCGTGCAAAGAGCTCGGATTGAGGAAGACACCTGTTACAATGCAGCTCACGTAATTGCAACTTTGTGTTGTTGTTTCCTAACCGAAAAAGTAAAAAAGATCAGTGTTATACACATGTTGGAGTTTCAAGCTTGTAGCGCATCAGATAACCCAATTATCTTTCGCGAACATATTTGATTTTTATGCTAATTTGTTTTATGCGAAATTTTTTCATAATTCCACAAATCGATTTAAAAAGCAAAATTTGTAAATTTTTAATGCCCGACCTCGCAACGACACAGAACCGAATTAGGAATCCACTTCTTTGATCTTTCTTTCCTCGCTTTGTGGAGGAGTTTTTGAAACCGACGGGGCAGCTTTTAATTAAATTTATTAGATAATTATTTTATCTTGATTCTTCTTTCCGCAAACGCGATCAGAATACCGGAATAATGAAAAAGTTAACGCGATTTTGGGGGACACTAAACTTTCTTCCCAGTTTTCCTTGCGGTGCTGTTTCTCCAACTTTTAGGCGCAAATTGATTGGATTTTAAGATCTGGTTAAAACAACACTGTTCGCATTAAAAGATAAAATCAGCTTTGTTTTGAATAACTAGAACAACTAGATGGCCTCTGGGGGTAAATAAATGAAAAAGTTTTATACTCATAATTATTTACTGTTATTTATGTCTTGTCGAGATTTATGTTTTTATAATGATTAATTTGTTTGTTTGTGTATTGAATTTCACCTCCAGTAATTATTTCCGCAGGATTTTTAAAGCAGAGCTGTTTTTGTGTTTATTCAATTCCCCAGAGCAAAACAGGCCACCATACAAATCACTAAGGCCAATCGAGAAGAAGATGCGACACTAGAACTAAACCAAGAGGACGTGGAAGAAAAAAATTACAAACAAGCATTGATTTATTTATTACAAAACATAGGTGATTCTGCAGTTAAACCCAGAAGCTTTAGAATGCAAACCAGCAAGCATGTAATTCATAACCTCATCTCAACAATCTTGCGTTATTAAACTTGACAATAAGAAGTTAAACTTATCTTTTTTTTATTGTTTTTTCTATTTCCTCTCACTGTAAGCAAAGTAGAAATCGATAAAGTAAGAAGCCGGAGCTTGGAGAAAATTTTGATGTTAATCCGCTTTTTGATATGAAAATGATACGAAAGTTACGCAGACGGAATTGCTTTTCTAAATGCATCGCTATATCAATTTGATTTTTAACTTCAAATATAAATACGTTCTTAAAAAGTAACAAAAATATTAATTTCTATTAATATTCCAATTTTGCAAGACTTCTGGCAGCTTATCATCCACAATGTAATGGATATCTAAAACGAGCACATTTAAATTTTTATTTGTATCCTGGTAAACACTTCGCCCGTCATGGTTGTACGTTATCTTACCGTCCGCAAGCTAATGGAGCGATAGAACAAACGAATCATACAATTGTTTGCATTCAGACTAATTTGATAATTCATAACTCTCAAACTTAATTCGAGCGCCACATTAATTTGATTTGTCATTTTACATAAAAATACTTTGTTGCTATTACAACGGATGGAAAATTACAAAAACACCTTAAATTTTACAGAATTTTCATTAATATTCCAACTTTTGCAAATATCTGACAGCTTATCATCCACAGTCTAATGGAACTTTAAAACGAACACATATAAATTTCTATTTGCTTCCTGGTAACGTCTTGGTTTATTATGCATACAAATCATCTTACAGGCCGCAAGCTAATGGGATAATAGAACGAACGAAACATACAATCGTTTGGATTCAGATTACAACATAAAAACCAATTCATAGCTATAAAATTTAATCCGGACACATACAATTTCACAGTTCCAATAATGCTGTTACATTTATTTTGACGCTTCATTACGATTTACGTTTTTAACCATAAATTTTTTACAGGTGCATTAAATGCAGCCCGAACGATAATAATTTAATGGTCAATGCTAATATTTGAGTAATGAAACCTTTTCTTTTAACGGAATAAAATTTTCTAAACTGTTCCAGCAGTTAATAAAAAAATTTATGGGCTATAACCTGGCAGTTTCTAAATTATCATGAAATTGAAACGGGTGTCAATTTAAATATTCCAACATTTGTTCTAAGGC
Organism: Ctenicera cuprea; assembly: GCA_958336395.1. Taxonomy (NCBI): domain Eukaryota; kingdom Metazoa; phylum Arthropoda; class Insecta; order Coleoptera; family Elateridae; genus Ctenicera; species Ctenicera cuprea. The sequence goes on along the minus strand of OY284489.1, from coordinate 3,629,515 downwards.
AGCTTTAATGAATTATGTATTAACATGAGAGAATTAGGCTGGGAAGCCGGCGGTTTGAATTATCCGAACATTAATATTCCCAATTGCTTCAGGGGTATTTTGATTTTGTCACCATCGTTGATGTTTAATGTCGCTTTACAATAAACCGAGGCAAAGTTGTGCTGTTAGCAGTTAAAACGGAGTAAATGTACTCATATATTGCCTTGTTTGTCTAGTGCAGACCATTGGGAAATAAGTTTTAATTTTACCGCACAGGGCAGGTTGGGAAATAAAAATAACTACGTCACATAAAAGTAAATGTAGAATTTCTTGTACATTAAACCCACGAGGTTTCACAAATATATTGCCAAAACATTGTAAAAAGATGAAGTTTTTAGAATTTTGAAGTAGTTGTAATTCGTTTAGTTGAAAATGTATTCCCCATTTCCATCGTTTACAAAAAGAAGTTAGTGCTTGTCGAACTTATCCAATTTAAAATACATTTGTAAATTCTGCCCGTATAAACTCCAAGTTAATCCTAGACGAATCAAACGAATGTTTACAAACAATTTCAAGAAATACAAACACGTCTTTTTAATTCCCAACGATTTTATTGCAGAACATTACCGCGTAAAAGTGTGTTGGATATTTTAAAATCAAAGTTAACAAAACGCACTCTAACTCAAAAGCTGGTAAGAAAAGGGTACTCGGTGGTTCTTGTGGCTTTCGTCCTGTTGTTTTGTTTACTTCGAAGATGCAAGTCAAAAGTGACACATCAAAGGAAAACAGATGTCAAAGTATTCATCACTAAAGGTTGATCTGAAGTGTGTCTTCAAATATCTAATAGACAATTGATAACGTCGTGGCATGATTCACTAATTTAATGTCTTCAACCAACTTTGTTCAAATAGAATTATTTAACATAAAAGTAGCAGCACTAATTATATCATCCTCGCTATGCAACAAAGACCGTCTCATAAATATTTAATACGTCCTGGCTACTTTTTTTTTTATTAAACACACAACAACACTCCAAATAAGTAATATAATCAAACGCATTTGCACGGGAAAGTCAGTTTACTCTGATATATATATAATAAGTCCAGTGGTCTATACAACACAACAAAGCAACCCTACAGCTTCTCAGGTAGATACAACCTGCTTCTAGATCGAATTAACAAACCATTCAAAGCCAGACTACCCCAACACCCCTCCTCGAAGGAAGCAGCCGCTACATCAGGTTTAGGTGGGTAAAGCTCCCGTGCCCCAGCATCACGAGCTCTTTAAAGAGCGAAGTAGCGGTTCTACCAGATTTAGGCAAAGCCCTCCAGCACTACAATTTCTTTCAAGAGCAAAGCAGCCGCCGTAGAAGGTTTCGACAAAGCTCTTCAGCACTACGAGTTTTTTCAAGGGCGAAGCAGCAGTTACACCAGAACTAAGCAAAGCCCTCTAGCACCACGATCTCCTTTAAGAGCAAACCAACCGCTATAGAAGGCTTCGGCAAAGCTTTTTGGCATCACAGGCCTTTTCAAGAGCAAAGCAGCAGTTACACCAGATTTAGGCAAAGCTCTCCAGCACCACGATCCCCTTCAAGAGCAAACCAATCGCTACAGAAGGCTTCGGCAAAGCTTTTTGGCATCACAGGCCTTTTCAAAAGCAAAGCAGCAGTTACACCAGATTTAGGCAAAACTCTCCAGCACCACGATCCTCTCAAGAGCAAAGCAGTCGTTATAGAAGGTTTCGGCGAAGCCCCCCAGCACCACCATCTTCTTCAAGGGCAAAGATATAGAAGATTTTGGCTAAACTCCTCAGCACCACGAGCGTTTTTAAGCGAGAAGCAGCGATTACACCAGATCTAGACAAAGCCCTCCATCACCGCAATTTCTTTAAAGCGCAAAGCAGCCGCTGTAGAAAGTTTTGGCGAAACTCTTCAGCACTACGAGTTTTTTGAAGAGCGAAGCAGCAGTTACAGCAGATTTAGGCAAAGTCTTGCAGCACTACGATCCCCTCAAGAGCAAAGCAGTCATTATAGCAGGTTTTGGCGAAGCCCCTACCACCGCGAGCCTCTTCAAGAGCAACGCAGCTGTTATGGAAGGTTTTGGCTGAGTCCCCCAGCACCTAGAGCTTTTTCAAGAGCGAAGCAGCGGCTCAGGTTGTGCCTTCTCAGGTGTTCGGAAGTCTTTTAGAAATTTCTTCGTTTGTACGATACTTTCTTTCGCGTTATTTGTTTGTTACTACACTAAGTGGTGTTTTTGCAGTAAAAGTAGGTGCTTTGTAATACTGGAAAAAAATAGATTCCAAACAAGCTTTAAAATAAAAACTAGTGAGACCCCAGCGCACAATGCACTGACAGACTCGCGTTGGCCGACCCGTCTAAATGCGTCACGTGATGTATTAGTTCCAATGATAAGACGCGGCGGTTTTGTAGATGGCGCCCCAAGTGACGCGCGTCGAGCCGACCTTCATATATATTATAAATTAAAATAATTATTATAGAACAATCGACGTAAAATAAAAATATAAAAATGTTTCATGTTCCATCTGAGGATAGAGACCTTTCATTGAAAAGAAAATGGTCCAAATTGGTGAAGCGGTAGCCGCTGGAGGAACCGAAGAACTAAACTCTTTGAGCTTTTATATATGGATGGATTGCATCAAATTAATTTGTGGTGATGTAGAACTATTGACCGAATAATTTTTCTATATGCGTTACGGATTATTTTCATTGATAACTACAAACAATAATATAATATGGTTGAATAAAACACATGCTTACATAAATTCATTCGCATGAGTACAGAAAGAATATGTAGAACAATCCCCATAACAAAGGGCTTCACCAAGTACTTAAGGAAGACATGCCCGAGGCAGACACTTAGACACTTAAAGGGTTGTGAGACAAACTAACTGTCAAATAATTTCTATAGACTGGAGTCTGACTGCAGAACTAACCATGCAATTCTTTATAGACTCTCAAGAATGTTTGTTGACACATGATCTTTAAACTTTGGTGCAGCTGCTAGATTAGCTTGCATCCAAATTTGGTCATGTTTACATATAACTTCTGAAATGAATAACAAGGCATATTGTGCAGCTTGCTTACTTTGTTTCAAATCTAGGAAATAACTTAATATTTAGTGTCTTTGTGTAACGACCCTGCACATAGTGACAATATAATCTTATCTTGCTTTCTATTTTGAATAATAAAGATGCTATGCATAACCGCGTCACTTTGTAAACACTGTGTATTGTATATAGTATGTATTTTTTTTAAGACTGTCTTGAAATCTGGAGGTCTTGTTACACCAGGTCTTCGCAAAGTTTCCCCAACCCCGCGACCTTCTACAACGAAACAGTGCTCCGCGCCTAGTCTCTACGCGGACCACAACATTTTGAAACTCCAGCCCAAACCCAATATTGTTTGTTTTTAGAATTAACTTGCTTATGTATTAGTCGCTTAAATCGAAAAAGTAGAGATGTAAATGAAGAAAATTATTAAAAATTGTTTCATTAAAAAACCAAAAAAAAATCATTATTAAAACCTTTACAGATTTTATCAGAATCGTGAAGTAGTTACAGTTTTCAGATCTAGTTAAAACCGTCTCATCTCCAATTATAATCTTTTCATCTTTTTATGAAAAAAGAAGTACTCAGCTGGTGCTTGTCCAATTTAAAATTTATTTATAGATTTTGCCGAAATACATCCTCGCCTTATCCGAAAGCGAAAACAACGGATACCCTCCATACATACACATTATTACGGGCTGATGCCATCGGTGTAGCTGAGTGCCTCATGTATCTTTAATCCGGTTAATGCGGCTGCAAAGGCATTATTTCTGTCAATGTTCCAAATATTGATTTCGAGATTTCAGTCCAGTACGAACCCTTGAAACAATAGCTGAATATAAGTCTCGTTGCGAATTTTGAAATCCCCTTTTGTTCTCCGAGAGAGCTGAAACCACGCGCGTCATAGCACCCTAATCAATTTATACCTCTGTGTTGTTTCGACTGCACTGTTGACACATTGTATTGACAATTGAAACATTTTCGAACACAACAGTGGGAACATTTGGCAGAAATTGTGCGCTTGTTCGCTAAACGAGGGGTGGTAGCATGAAACCCTCAGGCGGCACAATTTTCTTATGTCACTTCTACTATCTTCTTGCTCGAGCACCTCGTTATACGTAAAGAATTGGAAATCTATTTTCCTTCAACAAGTTTAAGTGCTCTCAAGAATATAATATAGCTGGATGCATAATAACCCATGAATATTTTAGCTCCTTCGAATTGTAATTCAATATTTTTCTCCTTGTAGTGGCTGTATGTATTTTTCTGAATGCTTATTGCTTTTTCCAACTGATTCTATTCGACTTCCTTGTAAAGCTTAAAGTGAAGTGGCTGCAAGGTGACAAGCAACGAAATTTACAGCTAGACTTGGAATATGTATGTGTAACACTAACGATTATTTTACATATTGTGAGGAGGTTACGCTCTATAAAACGTGCCAATGTAAAATCACGCCGTTATACATTCAAATTTTTGATGGAGCCTTAACAGAAAGAGAAATGCTAAATGTTATGAGAAGTTTCAACTCTCCCTTACATTCGAAACAAGTTCTTATGTTGTGTGAAGCTCGCTCCTCAGTTTGAAAGCTACATTGTCCTGCATTAGCAGCTTTTACATGTGAGAACCTAAACCTGCATGCTTTAGAAAATCTATACCTCTACAGATGCAAACCGAACGTGATGTTTTACGGCGTTGTGTACGACATTGAATTTAGTGCTCAATTTTTGCATAGACAGAGAGGAATTCTGAAATAACGAATAAAGAGGAGCAACTTTATTTATTGACTTTGTTGTTTTTTATTTGTTACTAGTTTGGGATAGAAGACTTTATGTCTTATCATTGTTTTTATTAATAACAGTTAAATTTTCAAAACTTTAGTTGCAATTGCAATTTTATCGCTAAAACTCTGTTTTTGTTCTCTATCTCTATCTTTTATTCTTCTTGTTTTGTTTTTTTTTCTATTGCATGCCTCGGATTTTAGCAGTTTATGAACGCTGAGTTAAGTTTTGAAAATTTGAATTACTTGTCTCATTTTTAACTTCGCATGCCGTTCGGGCTTTTTAACATTTCTTCTCAACCTTAGTACCTGATTGATTATACATACATTTTTAAAATTTGCTTCTAAATGTTTAAGAATATTTTTTATTGTTTTGCGGTTCCTTATTCTTTTATCAATCTCATTATTTATGTTTTTTTATTATAGGTCTCAGATTTTAACTAATTTATGACAGTTTAGTTGAACTTTGAAAACTTTCGATTGTTGTGGCCTGACTGATTTTTAACTTCGCATGCTGTTCGGACTCTTTAATGTTTCTTCTCAGCTTAGTACCTGATTGTGATTTTACAGAACCTTGTACAATGTACACCTTCGAGGGTTTTAACGACCCTACATTCAAAATTTTTAGTACTTTGCGTTTATTTTTTGGCAAATCGTTGATTGTAGAATTTCAAATGCCATTTGGTTTTTAAAAAGCCTCTAGTACGTAATAACGTAACACTGATTTTCAGAAATTTGTTATCTCTTATTTAACTTTTCAATTTTACTAAGTTTTTCACATCTTTAGAAGATTGATTGTTTGACACGCGTTTTTTATCTCTGATTTTCAGCGTTGTGTTACAAGATTTTGATTTATGCAACAAATATTCCGAGTGTGGTTTAAAATGATCTTTTTCTTCTCAAGTTTTTGTTTGCTGCTGAAGACTTCCATTGCACATTCAATTCTAGCCTGAAATATTAGACTCCTTAGCGGACAATATCTTCAGCAGCAAATTTTCCATGAAGTCTCTCAAAACAGGAAACGGGAAGATTTATGACCTGTCCAACGGGGTAGGTTTCGTTCCTTGGGGTACCTCCATGTAGTATTAATGAAACAAAGTTTGCAAGCACGTAAGATATAGGTGCTCCCGACTCCCTGATGTCGACAATGAACTCGCCGAATAGTCAAGTCGGAATGAGTTCCTGGTTTTTAACGACTATGCCCTATTAGCGTGGCACGTGGCGGCGATGATAACCTTTTCTTGAGAAGCGGCTGCAAAAACAATAACGGAGGTGTTAAAACGTTTTAAAGACCATAAAGCAAACATTTCATATCTCCACGCCTCTCGCCTAAGTACTAGTTCGCCACTAAATGTCAAAATGGCGGAGCATAAAAGTAATGGCTAAAGCATATGTTGGGCTTGAGTAGATATTCTCTAAAACGAAGTAATTTACTTTAAATCCGCCCAATGTTCCGTCCTCTTCCATCACACTCGTCGACTCTGGAATCAAGCATCTAATATGGAGGTACGCACTTGGAAATGAACTCACATAAATTTGGTGACGTGGCGCCAGAAACACCTCGAAATGCAGTAGTTAAAATTGCTGATAGTCTCTTGCCTTAGTGATATGCTTACATAATGTGAAATCAATGTTAGCCTGACATTAACTTAACGCTCTTGATAGTAAGTGGATGATATGCTATTCATTTCAAATTATTTCTTTTTTTTTGTTACAGTTTAGGCCGCCGTAATTTCCTGTTTAGAGTAAAATAAAATGCGTGTGTCGTTTTAAAGCCAAGCAAAAAAACACAATCAGTTTTCATTAAAACAAACAAACTTAAATAATGGCAATTATTCCTGAAGACTAAGTGGGTCAACGATCAACTTATATTTCATGAAATTCTGGAAAGGGTATTTATTGATACTTTACAGGAACGTGCTTAAAAAACTATAAAATTATTAAAATTTTACTAAATTGCATTTCCATGTCTTTCCATAATTTAGGTCAAACGTTCGTCTAAAATTAACAAGATTGTGGTCGGTTGCATGCTATCTATCCCTCATTCTGAATTAACAGATTGACCGCAATATTTGGAATGCATCACCAATGCAACTAGATTGTCGGAACGGAATATAATTTGATTGGCAGAATGCGGACAATTTTAGATATTGTCTTGCGTTTGAGAAATTGTGTGCAGCGTTTAAAGGAAAATGGGTTCAATGGGGTTTAATTTGTTAATTATAACAACTGGCATTAAAAGAAACAACGTCTGGAAAAACCTTCATCTTTGAATTTTAATGCCAACTCATGTTTTATTCAAAGAAAAAATATACGCATGCTAATATTTTTCTATAAAAAACAATGCGCCTGTGGTCAGTTATTTAAAATTAATGTGCTTAGTAGCAGTAGCAGCCTGTGAACATTAAATCTGTACGTACGCTTTTTTACTTTCTCATACTTGCAACATGGGAATGTATTGTGATCGCGAAAATATTCAATTTTGAAAAATCGCCGGAAAGAAATACATGGTTTAGACCTCTGGAAACACAAAAAAGGAATTTTTAAAATTTGTGGGTCTGCATATGTGTATGTGTGTGTGTATGCGCGCGCGCAACGAATGATATTTGACGACCTAGGTAAACCAAACAGTTGTCGAGCTATTTAGTTTTATTTTACAAACCGGAACCGGAAAGAGAAGTTAAACATGTTTCTTCTGGTAGCTTCTTTTCACAAACGGAATTTCAGAAATATAAAAGCAGAGTATGATAGAGAAAACAAAAGAAACCTTTCTGAGCACTCTAGCTTCAAAATGGCAAGCACTACGATTTTTGCACTATTTCCGCTTTAACGCCTATTTACTCAGAAACGAGTCGACATATCAGGATTTAATTTGATTGTACAATAGCCCTAGAGAAACACAATATAAAAGAATTATTTTTGGCAAAACTGTTAATTGAAAATATTTTCAAAAATTTGGACATTGCCAAAAAACTATTGCTCAAAGACATCACACAATTTTCGTAAACTTTGTAAGCCCGGAGAGCTCGCTATTGGCTACTATTGGTTTCGTTACTCAGTTCACTAATTTCTTTGTGACGCCTTCTGTGAATTTTTAAATTCATGTCCCTCTCTTTAACAAACGTATCACGGTGGAAAATTTCAATTTAAGTTACAATGCTCCTGAGAGAATAACATTTAGAACTTAGTTTTTAAATGCAACAATATTGTTTTTGGGGAGAAGGGGGAGTTAATTTTCCCCTTTCCTCCTCTAGTTATGTAGAAGGTCTAATTATGGCGGGGGCGGAAATTTCAATGGAATCCCGTACCAAGTTATTCTTTATCGAAAGAGGATTACTGACTGTACAAGAATATATCGTGGAGATCAAGTGGTGCCATTTGCTCCATTTATTGGCGATAATTTGATCCTTGTGCAGGACAACGCAAGACCCCATGTAGCGAGGTGTAACTGAACATTTGGACGAAGTTGCAATCGCACATATGAACTGGCCATCATGTTCTCCTGATATGAACCCTATAGAGCAGTATGAGACATGTTGGGGAAGCGCGTCAGAGGCCGAGGAGTTGCAGCGGCCTTATTAGACGATCTCCATAAGAGTTGGTTTTTGCTAGTCATAATATTATAACCAATATGTCCTGAATGGAGTTAACTCACTTACAGCTCTTTTTTCTTATATGACAATAAAAAAAGTATATGTCATTTTGGTGGATTGCGGCTATTTTATCTGCATTTACAAAGTCCAAACGTATTTTCAACAATCGGTTTCATCAACAGCGCGCTTAAAGCGGATTAACTTGATACCGAACGATTTGTCGCCGCGTTTTATTAGTTCGTCTTAGTGTGACGTCAAGCAAGAACAAAGCGATGACCACGACTGTTATTATTATAGTACAGTAGTAGCAAAACATTCCTTACGTGACTGGCACCGTAAGTTAATTTTGTCTTGCCGAAACATCTTTAGTAGAGCAACGCCCTACAATATACAACGTTGATGGTGTTCTTAGATCACGTCGGGTAACGATAAGAGCTAGTTCTAAGGCACTTCGAAATTACTTGTACAAGGTAATTAGCCATACAGGGCGGCACTTATCTCCAACAGTTCCCAGTTGGTAGTTGGCGGTAACTAAGAGGCATAAAGGCGTATTATAAAATCGTTTTCGAGGTTTTTGATCACAACTTTAAATTGTACTAAAGGGAATCATTTTGAACCTCTAAGAGGCAGCCAGAATAATAAAGGGGACACATTGTTTATTATGCTCGGCGCAACTTACGTTATCTCGAACACCCGCAGAATTCTAAAGGTTTAAGATGTTGCTTTACATACAGCGCTACGATACTCTAACTGGGATACTTTTAGAGGATAAAAACCTTCGCCGACATGTTAAAATGTTTAACGGAAATGTTTCGCAGTTTAGGCGAAACGTGGAAATGCGTTCACTTAAACCTAATCAGGAGTGGGATAACGCTTTTCGTTTTAATGCCCGAAAATTTCCATTTGTGAAATTAAAATTCTTCCAAGCCGAGCACGAACGTTTAAAGAAACTCCCAGACCAGCAGTACACCGGTAATTCATCTTCGGCAAATTATTTCTCCTATGCGCCCATGACTCGAATAAAATATGACGTTCGCCGGCCGTACATTCTAATAGGGAGTATGGATTTATGTTTTCCAAAGCACGTAGATGCACAAATAAGTGGGTAAAATGGCTCATGCTAAACTGCAGTGAACTCACAACGCAAACGCCTCCTCAGACAACAAACAAAGCATGTAAATTTCATTTTAACACGACTAACACTTTAGCAAGACGCGCTTGGTTTAAGCACGAAATAACCTAGCAAAATACGAAGCCGGTTAGCACTTTGTAATAAACTCGGGAAGCAATAAGGGGGATGAAACCGTGAGAAAGCACATCCAAAATATTCTATGCAACTTTGAAGGGTTTTCGCTAATACCCACTTGTGAAAACAGTGGAACTGAAACTAAAACTAGCTCATTTTCAGCACCAAGAAATAAAATTGAAATACGCCGGTTTCCGGTGTATACGTTGTAATTAAGTAAGAAGGAATGGGTTAATGTTTCTTTCCGCATCTTAAGCGACTTTTGCAAAATCTTGTAAAACATTTTGCTAGTTAAGACACTATACACTTAAACGCTAAATTGTAGAGAATAAGTAATAAACATATTTTGGTCATGACGGTCACCGGACTTAAACGAAACTACACATATTCACGCTAATATTTCGGCACTTAACTTAATCTGTAATTAGTTCTGCAGGGTTCTACATTAAGTTTTAGACGGATACTACAAATATAATACCCAAAAACTTATTTAGCCAGAAATTCATCGGATTTAAACGGTAGAAATACAATTTTCAGTAACTTATACCTGCATAACTTCTTGCTAGAGAAATGCTACAGTTATGCCTAATTTTAGAGACACAGGATAAACATATTGGCCGGCAAGTTCACCGGACTTAGACGCCGTAGAAATATTTCGAGTACTTTCCGTATCCTCAATGTCTTTTACAAAATTCTACATAACTTTTTTGCTAGGTAAGATACTGCCAGCAATGTTGTTGATTAGTATCGGCACCTATTAATTAAGAAAGACTTTTTATCACATCACCAACTAAACTTGTAACATGTTACATGTTTTCAGTGATTGTGAATCATTACCAGACACAATACAATTTAAAAAATATATAATAGACAATATTTCACGTTGAATTCACAAAAAATTAAAACCGTATATGTAATATTAAATTGAGTCATCCAATTAAAATATAATCCATTGTTTGAAAATAATGGTTTTGCGGAGTAATAAACCGTAATTGTATTTTAAAATATCAATAAAATGTAACGATACTAATTTTATCAAAGCCTATTTATTCGTCGCGGAAATGTGGTTCACCTTTGATTAAAACTAAATATGAAGCACCACAAAGGGACAATATAACAGGAATTAATTTTAATTTAAATTAGAGGTGGTGGAATATTAAGAAGAATAAGCTGAATAGATTTTTATTACTTTGTGGTAGAATAATTTTATTATTTTACTTATTTTAACAATGGCCGTTGTCGCTACCACTTACTTATCGTTTCATATCAAAATGAGAATCATGAGAGAAAACCTACCAGATTATTGCTCAGCAACAAAATTGAAATTTATTACTTTGCAGGTATGTTACTATCACTTGGTACAATAGAGTTATACAGTAACTTAGCTTGGTGTTACTACCATATGGTAGATTAATTTTACTAAATTACATGGTATTACTTATAACCATGATGAAAGGTACCATTTCATTACTACTTTATCAGAAAAAGCATACGATTTTGAAAACCTAAGAATAAAGTTTCGTTTCATCTTTTCACGCCCATGATCAAAGTGTCGACCCAGGAGGATCTCAGGCTAAGGTGTAGCTCAGCTCAGAAAGGCGTGCCTGTCGGTATCAGGAACCTGGGCTCAAAGATAAAGTTTTAATTCTCTTTTTCACGCCCACGATTCAAGACTAGAGTCTAGCCCCTTGGTCTTTCAGCCGATCTTGAATTGCGCAATATCATCTAATATTGGCTCGCATATGTGCGAGTGTGATATTTACATCGAGATTTGCATTGTTAAAGCCGATTTTTTCATTGCTAATAAATTGCATTCAATAGAAAACAACAAATGTTTTTTTTTTAATTTATTACCAGACTTGCGTGTTAGTATGCCGTCAATCAGTGAGTCAATGCAAATTTGTCTTCGTATTTTTTCTTTAAAAATATAACTGCTCTTAACAAATAACGTCGCGTAAACAGCAAAAACGCAACAACAGTGTAACAAAACTGTAAAATAAAAAGAAAATTTTGGTCCCAACCGAGATTCGACCCCACAACTACTTATGCAGTAAAAAAATAGTACACTTGAACACACCCGCATATCAATCTGTGCCACTGCGAACTTGTGGTTTACACACAATCCAGCTGCATGCAGAGGAGGTGCGCAAGTCATGTAAGGTAGGATGGGCTGAAGCTCCAAGGGGCTAGACGCTAATCGATCCAAGTGTCGAACCAAGAAGATCTCAGGTGAAGCTGATGCTTAAAAACGCGTGTCTGTCAGTATCAGGAACCTAGACCCAACGATATAATTTTGTCTCACCTTCTCACACCTATAACAAAAGTGTCAACCTAAGAAAATCTCGGGGGTTGGTATCGCCCAGGAAGGCGTGTCTGTCGGTATCAGGAATCTGGGCCCAAGAGTGAAATCTCGTTTCACGTTTTGACGCCCACGATCGAAGTGTCGACCCAGGAGGATCTCGAGTGTAGGTGGTGCTTAGAAAAACGTGTCTGTCGGTATCAGGAAACCAGACCCAAGGATATAGTTTCGTCTCACCTTCTCACGTCTATAACCAAAGTGTCAACCCAAGAAAATCTAGGGGGATTGGTATCGCTCGGGAAAGCGTGTCTGTCGGTATCAGGAATCTAGGTCCAGGGGTGAAATTTCGTTTCACATTCTCACGCCCATATTCAAAGTGTCGATCTAAGAGGATTTAAGGTAAAGGTGTCGCTCAGGAAGGCGTGTCAATCGTTATCAGGAATCTTGGCCCAAGGGTGAAATTTCGTTTTACGTTTTGACGCCCACAGTCGAAGTGTCGACCCAGGAGGATCTCAGGTGAAGGTGGTGCTTAGAAAAGCGTGTGTTTTCGATTTAAGAGAATTTCAGGTGAAGGTGTCGCTCAAGAAGGCGTGTCAATCAGTATCAGGAATCTGAGCCCAAGGATGAAATTTCGTTTCACCTTTTGACTCCTATGATCAAAGTGTCGTCCCAGGAGGATTCCAGGTAAAGGTGTCACTCAAATGGGCGTATCTGTCGGTATCGGGAATGCGAACATAAGGATAAACTTTTGTTTCACCTTCTCACGCCCATAATCAAAGTGTCATCCCACGAGGATCGTAGCTTTTATTCCGATTACGGGAAGTCTAGAAATATCTTCGAACGTTCCGGCGGGTGAGCTGCGTTTCAGCTCGAGCACTGATCAACATAGTCAGTAGAGATTTAGATAAATCTCGCTCCAACTAGTGTGAACTAGGACTTGCAACCCGAAGTCGTACTGGTAACTTGTTCTTGACTCGTCTTGAGCAAGAGCTCTGATTGAGCTTTGTCAAAATAGTAGCTATGGCGGCTTAAAACAAATGCCGCTACGTTAAACTACAAATGAGGTAGGGCGCTCCTTATATGGTCTATCCTAACGATTTGTTTCCATCTGTATTTGCCGGGCATAGCTTCCCTCTAGTCATGTACATTTAGTAAATTTGGCAAGTAAATTCAGTGGCACTACACTTCAATGAGGAGTTTAGCCCGCAATGTGGTGGGTCAGGAGTACCGATCATCGCTTCCGATACCCAGCCATTTCGCACTTATTGGTAAGTACGGGGTGATGTGGTAAGCATAATGCCTTTAAAGACTTCTTTACTTCTTTTGCTTTAAGCAATTGGGCAGGCCGCCCGCTTGGCATCCAGTCTCGAATTTGAACTCAACATGTTCCGCGTAGCAGCCGCATGTTCTAACCGTTCGACTACTATGGCGTCATCTACATTTAATGTTTGATAATCTTATGCTTCATCGTCATTTGTGGGCATTTTTGTAGTCGTTTTTTGTGTGGTATGTTTTTAATAAATCTTTCTTTCAAAACGCTTACAACGTGGCTAGCCCATCTAAGTCGTTGGGTTTTTATTTTCTTAACTTTATAGGGCTGGCTATACATCTATACCAGTTCGGTGTTATTCCTACTTCCATGTTGTTTGCTAATTGGATCTCTATTATAGATCACAAAATTTCCATAACATTTTCGTTTCGCATGTTTTCGTCTTGTTTTGTAATGATCCATATTTGGCTTTCATGCATTATGATTCCTTACATGGGCACTAAAAAATTCAACAAAGTTGTAAAACTAGTCAATGTAGTTTTCGAAATGAAAATTTAATTTGAACAGCTATAAAATTAGACTGAACAGACAGCTCTACGGCTGTAGCAGCATTATAAATCGTGCATTATAAAGCCTACCGTGTTGCACCCATTGTTGGATGCAATTAGTGTAATTAAAATATGTGGAAATAATGAATCGTGTGGAATATATCGCACGAGGTATCAAATAACATGCTTGGTGCAGTTGAAACTATTAACGCGAACACAAGTTATCCATTAAACAAAAAAAAAGCTTGAAATGTGAGAATATCAAATCTGTTCCTTAACCTAATGTTAATGGAAATTGTTCCAAACTTTGCTGGTCGTCAAGGAAATGTTTGTATAACTCATAACGATTACGGCAGTTTACATCAGCAAACTTGCACATTAGATAGTTTTGAATCGCACCAGCTTAAGGGGTTGCTTATCCAATGATAAGATCCGCCCTCTTGACAGAATGTATATTCATCCTCAATATCCTGCTCATGAGAGAATAATTAATAAAGGCCGATGCTTATATAAAGGTCAGCTTATATAATCCTAATAGGATTAGCCACAAATTAAATGATAGTATTTTGAATTTCACTTTAAGCCTCCAAGTAGTCAGCTAATTGATTTCAGCGCAAACACTTACGCTTTCGATTTGATTTTGGGAATTTAATCTAATGCCGAATAAGCGCTTAAGCTCCCGTAAAGCTGGAAAGTAAGCAGTGATACATAACATCTTCAATGTTAACGTCAGACACAGCGAAATTGAAAGCAATTCCAGAAATCCGAAGGAAGTTAAATATTTCAGAAGGAAATTTGCCAGTAGCCATTTTTTTCGCTACAAGGCTCAGGTCACGCACTCCATTCGAAGTAGCCCGCGTTTCCAAAACGTAATTTGCCTGTCGAAATCAAACAAAGGGTGCAAGCACTGGTGCATACAGATTTAACAGCCCTAAAAGCTTTTTGAAAGTTAATAGCAAAATTAGAGACCTAAACTTATTTTACTAGTTTTCAAATAAATGTTCGTTTACGCCGATACTCACAATACGTTGGCTGAAAAAGAATATATGAGCGAATAAAAGCTTTTAAATAAGGAACACTTGGAAATTTGCATACGGGCTTTTATCATGAATATGAATTCAAACTCGTTTACGTATAGGTAAAAAATTCAATAGCTAACGCTTCTTCCCTTAAACAAAGAGAAACCGAGAAAAAATACTGAATGGAAATGTACACAATAAAAGTTTTGCTTATAATTCTATGACGTTTTACAGAGAAGGGAGAGTTGTTACAGCGTTTTATTTTAGAAAAGCGTATATACAGGGTGAAGAATGTTTTACGAAACAGGGAATGCCGTGTGGAAGACGCGATAGTTTCGCATTTGAGCGCATACCGGGGGCGTAAACAACTGGACGAGCTAAGCCGATCCCACCCGAGCCTGAATATACAATTCTGCTATTAAATAAAGATTGGTATTGGTCACGTGTACAAGTTTTCCGTTCGAATTTTTTCTACATCATCCTCTGCACGCGTACTATAAGTCTTCACCCCAAGGTACCCACGTTTTGCCCCATACGTTTCACAAAGGAGTCTCATCCTTTATATAGATTTTGCAGCCAGATCAGTCAAGCACAGAAAACCAATGAGAGAAGCTCGCAGAGGCAGCCGGACGAGCCGAGCATTAGTTACGAACGGGAAATATGACCTGAACTCCGTAATTAGACTATCCGAGTGCAGAAAAGAATTTTCATAGACAGCCGACCAGCACATGCGAACGCGAAATATGATTTGGACATCGCAGCCGAACCAACCAAATGCAGAAACACCGGTGAAGAAGTCCGCCGAAACTAGCCAAACATCAGTGAGATACAGGAAAAAGGTGGCCTAGCAGATATGAAGACCTTCGTTGAAGAAGCAGGACTCTCAAAAGTAGTTACAATGACCAGTAGATCCCCGAAAACAGAGTGTCGCTGCTAAAGAGATGGAATAGTAAGATCTCTGCTTATTGTTGCAGATTTGTATTTGTAGAGCAAAAACTGAGCAGCGAGAGCAAGAGCTAACAGTACCATCCAAAGTGTGAAGTTATTGGAATAATCCTTGCAAAAATACGAGACTCCGTGTCACGAGACCTCCCTGACTTAATTATTCTGTATCTTGCGTCCGTGAAAGCAACCGGGGCAGCCGAGCGCCACATACAAACGCGAAAAGTGACCTAAAGATCGCAGCCAACCAGTTCAAAGAGCCGCAAAAACAAACAAGATTGTCGAGGGCCAGTGATAGATAGGGAAAAGGTGGTCCAGCGGACATAAAAACTTTTGTAAAAAAAAGCGAGAATAAAAATCAGTTAGAATGACTAAATGATCGCTGAGAGCAGCGTGCGTCTGTTGAAGAGATCGAATAATAAAGATTAGAGAATGATGTAATCAAAGCCACGAGGCCTCATGACCTAATAGTTATATTTCTTAGAATCCGTACTTCTGTGTACAATAAATTTTCCATTCAAAACTGGGAAACCGAAAGCAGAAAAATAGACGAAGGAGCCGCAGAAACAGCCGGACCAGCCGAACGCCCGCGCTAGTGACAGAGAAAAGGTAACCTAGCGGATATAAAAACCTTGATTGCAGCAGCAGGCTTCTGCAAAGCAGTCGGAGTTACCTGTAGGCCCTCGAAAGCAGCAAGACTCAAATAAAGAATTGTAATGACCAGAAGCACGTCGAAAGCAGCGTGACTCGGCTGAAGAATTAGAATAATAAAGATCTCAGCTTATTCTTGCAGATTTGTATTTATAGGGCAAGAGGGACCAACAGCACATGTCCAGAGAATGATATAATTGGAGGAGTCTTTGAGAAAAATACGAAACTCCATGGTACGAGGCTTCGTTGTCCAGTTGTTATGTTTCTCAGAATAAGTACTCCCATGGGTGATAAATTCTCAAGCAAACCTTGCGCATGTAACCAATACTGGTCTTTATTTAAGAACAAAATCTTTTATTACAAAACGAACAGAATAATAATACAAAATAACAAGAGCTCGTAGGGGCAGCCGGATCAGCCAAGCGCCCGATACAGCCGAACCGATCAAGTGCAGAGAAACAAGAGAAGGAGTTAGCAGAGACAACCGAACCAGCCTAGCGTTTGGTATCGCTTATCTCTTTCGCTTTATCAGTGCTTTTTCTTTCTTTCCGATGGTATTTTCCATGTTCTGTAAAACGATGCTCATCGTGTATACGAAAAGAATTCGTTTTCTGGCAATAATTGGTCTTTTAAACTTCATTTAAAATTATTGCTTAGCACCCTCTGGGCGCCGACGATAAGACATCGTTCCATAGCTTTCATAGAAATTCTATTATTTATTTAACAACACTTGTATTGACACAATGAAGTTACTTAAGTAATTAGCCGTTCTATTTCTTAAAAAAATGTAAGGCAATAAATAACTCTGATATCGATCATAAAACCAACCCTGTCATTATTACAAGTTGAACGGACAATACTCTACAAAGCTAGAACTTAATAATTGATACGGCAATGAAGATAAAAGCAGCATAAATATTGACTGTGACGTTTACAAAGAAAATGGGAGAAGCTAACTAGTCTCAAGGGTAAAGTTCAGGAAGAAGTTAAGTAAGGAAATAACAATTGTAAATAATTAAAAGAAACGTCCATTTTGTCACCTCGTTCTTCTAAATTTACTGGGGATCCCAAATCTCCTTAAAATTCCTCACCAGAAATCTTCGAGCGCGAAAATTAACCCCAATAAAGTAAATTAGTAAAAGCATAGTGGGAGAATCGCAAATTAGTTTAAACTGTAGGTGGCAGTAATCGGATACAATTGAAATTTCATCGGATAAACTAATAACGCGAATTATTTCGGGTCCCCTCGAGTTTTCATTCGTCATGGGGCCGCGTAATTCAGGCTCTTCCACTAGTGCACGTGCTCTGCAGCAATAAACAAAGATGGTTGCATTTACGTGACATGCAAGAGAAAGAAATTGATTGTCCTGAAGACAGGATGCAATTAGCCGGTTCTAATTATCTCAGTCGATGCATGTTTCGTCCGATTTGCAGCACGTCATCTTCCGGCCCGTTTGCTTTGATGAGCTGAAACAGGAAGGATGATGGGGCGTGACGCGGAAACAGAATAGAGAACTACCACCCGTTTGTATTATCCTCATCCTATATTCGCAAGTGGTTTGTTAGTATATTCATCATCTTGAAGTACATCTGCTTCGAGGTGTGCGGAGGAAACTTTTGTTTACAAGACGACTTGGTGGGGTTAACAGGTGAAACATCCGCTAGGCTTGTTGAACTACCACTAGGAATAATTGGGTCGAACTATGTCAAGACTGTACTTGGGTCAATTCGGGGCGTTAACCGTTCCTGCTCTGTTTAGACAAATATAGAAAGACCGCAGGTGTGTAATAAGTTGCATTAAAAAATCCTATATAACAACAAATTCTTAATAATTAAAGAACAATAATGGCTGTACGTACTGACAAAGGCATCGTTTGTTTTGACACTTTTATAATCAAATTAAAATCAAAAACCTCGAACCAAAAAAGCTTTTGAGAGTAAATGTGTGATGCCAATGCTGTAAATTTGTAAAAAGGGGTTTTATTGACAGCTCTGTAATTAAGTTATTGACATTCGTTAAAACCATTATTAAATTGAAACCAAAGCTTTCGCACTGTACACACCTAACCAGCTTAAGGACAGCGGTGTAATGCGGATATTAAAATTATTAGCAGGAGCTTTTGCTAACAGTAATTAAAAACAAATAAGGAAAGCTTTTATTGACGTTTAAAACTTCAAGGACACCGGTGTATGCATATAATAAAATTAGTAAGAAGAGCTTTTGTTGACGTTATTTAAATAACAGATAAGAGAGATTTTATTGATTTTAGTTGAGACCATTCTATTTATATTGAAACAAAAGCTTTCGCGCTGTATACACCTAAAAAGCTTAAGAACACTGGTGTAAGGCGGATATTAAAGTTATTAGCAAGAGCTTTTGTTGACAGTAGTCAAAATCAAATAAAGAAAATTTTATTGACGTTTAAAACTTCAAGAACACCGGTGTATGCATAGATTAAAACTAGTAACAAGAGTTTTTGTTGACAATAATTAAATAACAGATAAGAAAGCTTTTATTGATTTTATTTGAAACCATTCTATTTCAATTGATACAAAAGCTTTCGCACTATACACACCTAAACATCTTAAGAACGCCGCCGGTGTAATGCAGATATTAAAATTATTAGCAAGAGCTTTTGTTGACAGTAATTAAAAACGAATCAAGTAAGCTTTTATTGGCGTTTAAAACTTCAAGGACACCGGTGTATGCATATAATCAATATAGTAACAAGAGCTTTTGTTGACAATAATTAAATAACAGATAAGAAAGCTTTTATTGATTTAAGTTGAAACCATTCTATATCAGTTGAAACAAAAACTTTCGCACTATACACACCTAAACATCTTAAGAACGCCGCCGGTGTAATGCAGATATTAAAATTATTAGCAAGAGCTTTTGTTGACAGTAATTAAAAACGAATCAAGTAAGCTTTTATTGACGTTTAAAACTTCAAGGACACCGGTGTATGCATATAATCAAAATAGTAACAAACACCCACATAAATCCAACTACGCTAAACACTTACTAGAACAAAATCATTCAATGACATCTAATAACACCATAAAATGTTTACACTTTTGTGATGATAAACGTAAATTAGATATACTAGAAGCTTTTGAAATTCACAAACATTTAAAAACTGTACCGTTAATGAATGAGCAAATTGATCTGTTAAATTCTCCTCTACTGGACATTTTGGAATAAGAAATCAAGTCATCTGCAGACGATTACCAAGATAAGTAAAAAAGTTCTATTGCTATAACAACGCTAACTGTTTACCTTCATATAACCTTTGACAATGGCATGTTAACATGCTGAAATACGTATAAGGTTTAAATAAATAGAAATTGTTAAAGTGATTAAGTATTTTATATACAGATACTCATTAAATATGGACTTTAACGAAGTAAAGCTGGAATTGATAAATAAAGTAACAAGAGCTTTTGTTGACAATAATTAAATAACAGATAAGAAAGCTTTTATTGATTTTATTTGAAACCATTCTATATCAGTTGAAACAAAAGCTTTCGCACTATACACACCTAAACATCGTAAGAACGCCGCCGGTGTAATGCAGATATTAAAATTATTAGCAAGAGCTTTTGCTGACAGTAATTAAAAACAAATAAAAAAAGTTTTTATTGACGTTTAAAACTTCAAGGACACCGGTGCATACATATAATCAAAATAGTAACAAGAGCTTTTGTTGACAATAATTAAATAACAGATAAGAAAGCTTTTATTGATTTTAGTTGAAACCATTCTATTTTAATTTAAAAAAAAAGCTTGAGAACAGCGATGTAATGGGGATATTGAAATTATTATCAAGTGCTTTTGTTGACAGTAATTAAAAACAAAAATAAAAGATCTTTTATTGACGTTTTATTACAGAATTTTATCTGAATTTAAAACAAAACTTTTGCGCATTGTACACATTTAAAAACGTGAAAGGCACCGGTATATGCATTTACTAAAATAGTAACAAGTGTTTTTGTTGACATTAATTAAATAACATATAAGAGAGCTTTTAATCATTTTAGTTGAGACCATTCTGTTTAAATTAAAATCAAAGCTTTCGCATTGTACACACTTTAAAAGCTTTCAAGAACATACAATGGCCATTTTATAATTGGCAAAATGAGCTTTTGTTAACAGTCCTGTAAATAAGTTGCAAACAAATATAAAATAAATTACAACACATTACAGCTTTGGTAGGTATCTTTGAAATTGCTGATTGTATTCAGTAAAAGAGCTTTTGCTGATTAAATTACCCAAGAATGAACTGCTAATTATCAGACAAATGATTATAGCTTCTAATTCTATTTTATAATAATTTTTTTTTACATACTGGTAATTTACAGAATTGTTAAGAAAGGAGCTTTTGTTGACAGTGGCCATTATTAAGATTCTGTATGATACAACGGCAAATAAATCTTCCATTGGCAACACCACAAAAAAATTTTTGAAACCTTATAAACTTCAACAGAAAGTGCTTTTGTTTACCGAGCTGCGATTAAATTACAACAAAAAAGCTCTTGCAGGCAGTAATCAATTTGATCATATCAATCATGTAAACAAAATACAATTGACCGATTTGATTATATCAAAAACATTACGTGTTACTATAAATTCCAGCGACAGAGACAGACTGACAGAAAAAAGGAATTTTTATTAATAGCGCTTTGATTAAAATACCATGAAAAAAAGCAGTGAATTGGCAAGACCAAACACCTTATATTAAAGCTTGTAATTATATGTGCATATATAAAGAGGAGTCATGAAAATGACTGGAATTGTCAAAAAATAGCTTTCGTTGACAATTACCAATACTAACACCTTGCAAAATAGAACTGTAAATAGAACATTTATTGACAACCCCCAGAAGCAAACAAACGGGTTGGAAGGAAGAGAGGGAAGGAGGGAGGGAGGAAGGAAAAGAGAGAGGGAGAAAAAAGGAGCTTTTTATGATACACCTTGAAATAAATTCCAGTCGGTGAACAAAAACAAAACTCTTGCAGACACCAATTTAGTAACATTATTAGTAAAAAAATTTTTTCTACCAATTCTCTAAATCAATTACAATTGACAAAGAGAAAGAAAGGGGGGAGAGAGAAAAAAGGAGCTTTTGTTCCTAGCCCTTTCATTAAATTACCACGATAGCAGAACTACTAATTATATTGTCTTAAATGTTGTTGTTATATAACAGCAAGATAGAATTTTCCTTGGCATTCTAGAAATTACCGTAATTGTGACAAAAAGAGCTTTTGTTGACAGTGATCATTATTGACACCACCCTGTAAAAAACTACAAAACGAGATTCTGTAGGCAACATTATTAGAAACAAAAGTTTTTTCTAACAATCCCGTATATCAATTATAATTGATAGAGAGAACGAAAGGGAAGAAGAGGAAGGGAGTGAGAGAGCGAGAGCAAAGGAGAGAGAGAAAGAGAAAGAGTCATTTTGTTACAACAAAACAGCTCTTAGAGATACTTACCAATTTGGTAACATTATTAGTAAAAAGGCATTTTCTATCAATCAATTACAATTGACAGAGAGAGAGAAGAGATTGAGAAGGGTGTGAGCTAAAGAAAAAGGAAAAATTGAAAAAATGGAAGATAGAGAAAGAGCTTTTGTCGATACTTTTTTGAATTAATTAAAATTAAAAAGGTTGTGATTATTTAACAACAAAATCAAGTTTTCTTTGGCACCCTGGAAATTGCTAAAACTGTTTAAAAAGAGCTTTTGTTGACAGTATGAATTATTTACATCAATTAAAACACAACGACAAATAAAGCTTCTGTACGCAACCCTCTAAAGTACACCACAACAACATAAAATTTTTTGATATCATATAAAGTTTCACAAAAAGAGCTTTTCTTGACGGCCCTGTAATTACATTACAACAAAAAAGCTCTTGAAGGCCTTTACTAATTCAGTAATATTATTAAGTAAAAAGCTTTTGTTATCATTCATGTACATCAATTGACAATAAAAGTATTGAAAATCCTCTAATTTAATTACAATAAAACCACTTCACTTCACACTTCACGCAGGCGGGAAGCAAGAGAAAGTGGAAAAAAAGCGAGAAAGCGAGAGAAAGAGAAAGAGCGAGAGAGAGCACTTTTGTTGACATCTCGATAATTAAACTGCAACCAAAAATACAGCTGTACCGTACGTATTACAAATACGAAGAGAACTTCTATTGACAGGCCTCTAATTTAATTAGAAAAACAGCTTTTGACCTAATTTAGTAAAACTATTAAGAAAAAAGCTCAATCTTGTCATTAAACTAAAATAAAAAGTTTTTGAGATTATATAAACTAGTGAGACTCCAGTGCACAATGCACTGACAGACTCGCGTTGTCCGACCCGTCTAAATGCGTCACGTGATGCATTAGTTCCAATAATGAGACGCGGCGGTTTTGTAGATGGCGCCCCAAGTGACGCGCGTCTAGCCGACCTTCATATTATAAATTAAAATAATTATTATAGAGCAATCGACGTAGAATAAAAATATAAAAATGTTTCATGTTCCATCTGAAGATAGAGACCTTTCATTGAAAAAAAAATGGTCCAAATTGGTGAAGCGGTAGCCGCTGGAGGAACCGGAGAAGAAAACCCTTTGAGCTTTTATATATGTATGGATTACAACGACAGAATCTTTATATATTGTAAATGCCAATTATTCAATTGAATATAAAGCTTCTGTTGATTTCCCTGTAACTAAATGCCAAAAAATGGAGCTTTTGTAAGTAATTGTTCCGATAATTACATGTAGTCCTGTAGATTAGTTATATCAAATAACAGGGAATTTATATGCACCTTTATATCTGGTGATTCTACAAATCATGAGAAATTGTAAATAAATACTGCAAGTTAATTAAGCTTCTACAAATAGGTACGAAGCACACTTTTGCTGACAGAACTTTAATTAAATTAGAAACACGAGCTTTAATCAAAATTTGGTAAACTTGTTAAAAACAGAGCTGTGTTGTCAGTCATGCAATACGATAACGAGTTTTTCAGTTTCTATAAATTACAACCACAAGCTGAGCTTTTATTAACATGCTTGCAATTATATCAAAAACGAGACTTGTGTATGTAATTTTGCATATCTGATGTTACCCTAAACTACAATTAAATAACATTTGCAATATAATTATTATAAAAAAAATTAATTCAACAAATTAATTAAATTTCAACCAAAAATGGCAACAAACACCAAGAGAATGCTTGTTGCCAAGTCTTTAATTTGACTAGAGAAACGAGCTTTTGTTCTAAGTTGGCAACATTGTCGAATGGAAAAGCTTTTCTTGTCAGTTATGCTATAAAACGTTAAATGACGATATTGTATAAATAATAATAAATTGCAACTTCACGCAGAGCTTTCGTTGGCACGCCTGTTAGTAGTTCAATGCCAAAAATCAAGCTTATGTAAGTATTTTGATGGTTTTGTTTGCAGGTCTCTAATTATATTAGAAAGGCAAGTTTTGGTCGTAATTTAGCAACATAGTTAAAGAAAAGAGCCTGTTTTCGTTAGCCACGTAATGAAACTACGATGAATTTTTCAATCACTATAAATTACAAAAACCACACGCAGAGCTTTAATTGCTCCTGTAATTAAATGCCAATAATAAAGCTTCAGCAAGTGTTTCTTCGATTCGAAACATTATAGATCTAACCAATGCATTTATGTGCACACTTTTAAGGTTTATAATTTAAGAAGAACAACAAAAGTCGTGGTACTGTAAATAATTAAACAGCAACGCGAAATACTACGTTATTTATATTAGTACAAGAAAGAAAAAAATTCTCCTGACAAACCTCCAATTAAATTAGAAAACGTTTTGGTTCGAACAAAACTATACCATTAAAAAGAATTCTTATTCTCAGGCATATAATTAATTATTATTTCAACGTCGCAGAGTGCTTTTACTGACACCGCTATAATTAAATTCCAAAAAAAAGTTTTTGTAAGTATATCTTTGATTATAATGTTGTAGCTGTCTAGTTTCATTAAATAAGCTAAAATTGAGATTTATATGCATTAACACTGTTGCCAGGTATGGTTCTCTAGCCGCAATAGGTAAAACACATCTGGCAACACTGTTAGTGCCTAAATAATTAGCATTAACAGTGTTGCCACATATTGTTTATTTTGTTTATTAAATAGGAATCACATAACTGACAACACTGTTTGGGCATATATAGAGCGGACACCCATACAATAAACGTGTTGCCAGATATGTTGTTTTTACTACAACAAGAAAGACATCTGGCAACACTGTTATTAAATATAAAGGGTGGATTTTAATACATTTACAGTGCTACCGGATATGTTGTTTCTACTACAATAAGAAAGACATTTGACAACACTGTTATAATATCAAGGGCGGATTTTCATGCACTAAAAAGGTTGCCAGGTGTGTTGTTTCGACTACTATACGAAATACATTTGGCACACTGTAAGTAAATATAAAAAGCGGATTTTCATACGTTAAAAGTGTTGCCAAATATATTGTTTCTACTACAATAAAAAAAGACATCTGGCAACACTGTTATTAAATATAAAGGGTGGATTTTAATACATTTACAGTGCTACCGGATATGTTGTTTCTACTACAATAAGAAAGACATTTGACAACACTGTTATAATATCAAGGGCGGATTTTCATGCACTAAAAAGGTTGCCAGGTGTGTTGTTTCGACTACTATACGAAAGACATTTGGCACACTGTAAGTAAATATAAAAAGCGGATTTTCATACGTTAAAAGTGTTGCCAAATATATTGTTTCTACTACAATAAAAAAAGGCATCTGGCAACACTGTTATTAAATATAAAGGGTGGATTTTAATACATTTACAGTGCTACCGGATATGTTGTTTCTACTACAATAAGAAAGACATTTGACAACACTGTTATAATATCAAGGGCGGATTTTCATGCATTAAAAAGGTTGCCAGGTGTGTTGTTTCGACTACTATACGAAAGACATTTGGACACTGTAAGTAAATATAAAAAGCGGATTTTCATACGTTAAAAGTGTTGCCAAATATGTTGGTTCTACTACAATAAAAAAAAAGACATCTGGCAACACTGTTAAAAAATATAAAGGGCGGATTTTAATACGTTTACAGTGCTGCCGAATATGTTGTTTTTACTATAGTAAGAAAGACATCTGGCAACACTGTTAGTGAATATTAATAGCGGATTTTCATACATTAAATGTGTTGCCAGATATTTTGTTTCTACTACAATAAAAAAAAGACATCTGACAACACTGTTAAAAAATAGAAAGGGCGGATTTTAATACGTTTACAATGCTGCCGAATATGTTGTTTTTACTATAGTAAGAAAGACATCTGGCAACACTGTTAGTGAATATTAATAGCGGATTTTCATACATTAAATGTGTTGCCAGATATTTTGTTTCTACTACAATAAAAAAGACATCTGGTAACACTGTTAGTGCATATATAGGGTGGATTTACATACATTAAAAATGTTGCTAGATATGTTGTTTCTACTATAATAAGAAATACATCTGGCAACACTTTAGTGAATCTAAGGAGCAGATTTAAATGCATTAAAAATGTTACCAAACATGTTATATCTACTGCAAAAAGAAATACACCTTGCGACACTGTTAGTGAATATTAAGGTGGATTTACATACATTAAAAGTGTTGGCAGATATGAGCTATGGTAGAAAGATTTAAAAATTTATAAGTTACAACGACGCAGAAAGCTTTCGTTGACACACCTGTAATTAACTTCAAAAAAATTGAGCTTTTTTATAAGTATGTTTTTGGTGCATAATTTTGTAAGCCTCTAGGGCTTAAATCTAAAAAACAGAGCTCTTATGTGTACTTTCATGATTACAACCACAAGCAGGTCTATAAGTTAATTATATTAAGAAAAAAATCGTAATACTTCAAATTACAACGACAAAGCAGAGAGCTTTTGTTAAAAGCTCTATAAATAACAATGCAAAAATTTTATATGAGCTTTTGTTAGGAAATGATGCTGTAAATTAATACACTACCATGCCTAAAGAGTAAGTATTTATTGACAGCCCCGTTACAAGAAGTGAAAGAGCTTTTAATAAACAACCCCGTTACTAACTATCGTTATAAAATATGCTGCTTTAATAGGCATACCTGTAGTTGATTGCAAGGGCTTTTAATGACACATTTATAATTGACATTACTGCAAATTATTACAAAGTACAATCACATAATTTGAGCAAAACCACCAATAATTAACTGCATGATGTAACGACGTGTAGTAAACCTAAATGTTTCCATAGGGTTGTAAGTGGTGACTTTTAGCACGTCATAGATCAGGAAACACCGGACTACTCGAAGGTATTTATCATCCCTCCCAAACAGTTCGAGCAACTCCTGATCAAATTCCTTGCGGGAGCCCAAACTATTGCAAACACATAATGTTACATTATAAATCTTACGCCGAGGCTATATATCTTCTCTCCCTTTTGCCGATATGAAAATTCACAATTGGTATCCATGAAGCACCTGTCAATTATTTCCTTTTCCACGTCCATTTTCTCTCCATCTCTCATATTACTCGTATATCCCAGCAGTGCAAAATTTGTTTAGATATTTGTACGCAAAGCCACAGTGTTGGATCTTATTTTGGAAAGCAAGGCGTAGATAATCCCAAAGCTAAAATCCCTAGTGTGTGTGTGGGACGACCGCAACGAAATGGGCCTAATTTCTGGTCGTACCGTCCTCTCCGTTCGCATTAGGCACGTTTTCTAACGATAAAATCCCCATTGCTTTCAGCTCTTTCAGTTTGCCGCATGAAAAAGAACTCGTGGTCCAACTTTTCTTCCTAATTTATTAAATTTCAACTTAATACCCCTTTTAATTAATGGAGTAGATTGTGATTAATGATTATGTAAAACGAAACTTCCTCGGAATAATGCATTAGATAGATGTTCCTAGACGTCAATATTAACGCATATTATATTACAAGAACGGGTGTACGTAGCGACAAAATCAGACGAAATTGCCCCATAAAGCAGGAAAACGTGGCTGTTCAGATATTACAGCCGCTACAATGTGAGTTAGTGCAAGCATAAATTTTATATTTAATAATGCTACGAGTTAGTGCGACATCTCCCTTTTGATATGGGATAATTGTCAAAAAGGCGATGCAAATAAGGAGACGTAAAGGAAAAATTTTGTTGTAATCCGCACGAACATTAATCATAACTCGAATCCGTATAGTGGTCATAATTGCTCTTGTAACCACCAGATGCAGCTATTAATATTATAATTCCATTACATTTTCCGTTTTTTATTCCATTTTCCTTAACGAATGTGCATGGAGAAAGTATTAATATAAAAAGGTAAATATTTTCCTTGTTTTCGATGAAATCCGATTACTCTTGTACTACGTGCTTGTATTTTCGTTCAATTTGAAACTCTCGTTGTTGTTACAATGTCACAAAACGTTGCGATCATTTTATGATTGATTGCCACTTTGATTGTTGTCTGAATCAGCTTTACTTTATTAGAAACTTACAGGGTGGTTATTTACCGACCCTTCGGTGTTTTATTTTTTTTAAATGTGAAGACAGCTAAAAATTGTAATTCCAGTGATTTGCTCGTTCAAAACACTACAGATTTCAATAAAAATGTAATGTTTATCTTTACGACGCTAAGCGTCGCGACGCCGTTTAATTTATTTCTATCAACACCTCATATTTTTATACACCATTGGAAAGCTCTTCTAATTTTGAAACGAATTTCTTTATTCAGAGTGCGTCACGGGGGATGTACCGGTCCTAACAAGCGATAGTAATGTCATCTAGCGGAGGAAATGTAAAACTGTGAGTTACGTGTGATGTGCGTAACTCTAGTGATTTGCTCGTTCGAAACACTACAGATTTCAATAAAAATATAATGTTTATCTTTACGACACTAAGCGTCGAGACGCCGTTTAATTTATTTTCTATCAATACCTCATATTTTTATACACCATTGGAAAGCTCTTCTAATTTTGCACCGAATTTCCTTACATAGAGTGCGTCACGGGAGATGTACCGATCCTAATAAGCGATAGTAATGTCATCTAGCGGAGGAAATCTAAAGCTGTGGGTCACATGTAACCTGCGTTGTCGTCCCTACCCTGTAGAAGACAAAGAGTTCAGTTAAATTTTCAGGTCTGAGGGGCTTAATTCTTCGCGTTGGTGTTAAGCCTTAGCAGCAGTAATATGTCGACGTTAAACAAGTGTTAAAATGAATAACAAATGTATGTTAAATGAAACTAAAATAAATATTTCTTTTAAAAGATAAGCTACTTTTCGGATATTAATCTAGAAAAAATCTGGGTCTGTTGCGAGCCGCAATAAAAGCTACATTATGTTGTTTTCATAATTTCTAAACGTGTGAAGACAGAAAATATGTGCACCGAAAAATTTATCTGGAAACAAGACAAGCTATCCATTACAAAGTAAGTAGTTGCTGCGTACATATAATAATTTGTAAATGGCGTCGGTACGCTTAGCGTCGTGAGGTTGAGTTTCAGTTTAATTTAATTACTATAGCACACATCCTACTTCCAAAATTAATAAAGCATCCACTTTTTATCGTCTCTAGAGAAAAATACGCTCGAGGCGTCAATAAAGAACAAATTCTATTCATGCTTCCAGCTGCAATGGAAAAGCACATATCTGCAACACTGTTAGTGCATTAAAGGGCGAATTTATAAGCATTGACAGTATTGATAAATATGGTTTTCCAGCTACAATAAAATAAAATATATTTGGCAACACTGTTAGTGCATATAAATCCAGCTTTTAATGATGTTTCTTTTCCCTTTTTGTAATGTTTATCATATATTTGCTTAAATCTGTATTTTATTCTAGAAATATTTCAAAATGTTATGTTTTCCAGCTAAAATAGGAAAAATATATCTGGCAACAGTGTAAGTGCATTAAATGGCAAATTTATAAATATTGGCAGTATTGCCAAATACGTTTTCCAGCTACAGTAAGAAAAAAATATATTTAGCAACATTGTCAGGGCATTAAAAGGCGAATTTATATGGATTAGCGGTATGACTAGATATGTTTTTTCAACTACAAATAAATAATATGTATCTGGCAACACCGTTAGTGCATATAAGTCTCAGAAATATTTCATAATGTTATGTTGCCCAGCTAAAGTAAAAAAAAAACATCTCACCACACTGTTAGTGCATTAAAGGGCAAATTTATAAGCATTGACAGAATTGATAAATATGTTTTTTAGCTACAATACAAAATATATCTGGCAACACTGTTAGTGCATTAAAGGGCCGATTTATATGCATTGGCAGTATTACTAGTTAGGTTTTTCCAGCTACATTAAAATAAAATATATCTGGCAACACCGTTAGTGCCTATAGATTCAGTCTTTAATGATATCCCTTTTTGTCTTTTTTCATTTTGTTATAGTTTTGCCCTAAACTGTATTTTATCCTTGAATCACAATGTTATGTTGTTCAGCCAAAATTGAAAAAATATATCTGGCAACACTGTTAGTGCATTAAAAGACGGATTTATATGCATTAACGTTATTGCCAGATATATGTTTTTTTGCTACAATAGGAAAAACATATTTGGCAACGCTGTTAGGGTATTAAAAACGGATTTATATGTAGTAACGATATTGCCCGATATGTGGTTTTCCGCAGATTATGTTTAATAATAGAAACAAATAGTAGAAACCCAAGTTTGCTTATGCGTTTCGAAAACTGTAGCGGTCTGCTGTACAAACAAATATGTGACTTATATAATGGACGAATAAATATGTGAGTTTTCGTAGCGGGGACCACTCACCACTAAAATTTGAGACAGGAAGAAGAGATCCGAATTTAATATATAGATAAATATATTAAAGAAAACCGATGAGCTTTTTCCATATAATCGAATAATAAAAATGTTTCTCACCAACCTTTGCCAGAAACTTTTCATAGTTTGCCAAATTAGCAAAAATTGACCTTTGCTATTCGTACTGTACTCTCTTTTATTATTTTTTAAATAAAAACGCCCGGGGCATCACCATTTAGGTAAGAAAATGACAAAGAAAACAAAAAATCTAGTGGTTTAAAAGAATAAATATCAGTAATTAGACATTAATTAATTTCTGTGTTTCCAACTTATCACAACAATACATTATAAATTTAAGTTTACGGTAAAATTTTATTTAAATATTTTTCAAGAAAATATAATTATATGAGAATTTACCTTAAAATAACCTTCAAAGGAAAGTTATTAAAAGTGAAATCAGTTGCCTGATATGTTAATACTGCTTACATAATTTTTTGCTAATGTTTATTTTGTGGAGGCAGAAGCTTTCAACAAGCTAAAGTATAATTAAAGTCAAACAATTCCTGAAAAGCGTAGGCATAGATGTTGTAAAGGGTAAAATGAACGTCAGGTATTTTTAATCCTTTGTCGGTGCAAACTTTGAAGTTTATTCTTTGCATAAATATTTCAAGGGGGAAACTAGACCTTTCTGCTAATGTTCTGCAATTTATCTGTCAAAATGGGCTCGATATTTCATTCGCAGGTGGTCTGAAAGGTACACGCTTGAGACTTGTCCTTTTTGCAGGTTATAAATATTGTTAACTTTAACAAGCTTTTCTCATTTTACACCAAAAGACACCAAAAGTGGTCGCCGATAAATAAATAATAAATAAATGATTGCGGTGGACAACAAAAAAGGAACATCGTGCTGATAGTATTGGAAGGTTTTTCTTTCTGACACGTTTCCTTTTGTGTTGCAGGCTCCCTGGCGACAATAGACCGACTAGAACTCGTAATGCCAAAATACGCTGTGAAAGGTGGCGATGTCATTTTGAAATGCGAGCACAGTGTACCCTTGGAGCAGCTGCACAAAGTTGAATGGAAGAAAGCTGGAGCGAAGATTTTTCAATACGTCA
Source organism: Ctenicera cuprea (assembly GCA_958336395.1). Taxonomy (NCBI): domain Eukaryota; kingdom Metazoa; phylum Arthropoda; class Insecta; order Coleoptera; family Elateridae; genus Ctenicera; species Ctenicera cuprea. The sequence goes on along the minus strand of OY284489.1, from coordinate 3,598,167 downwards.
AAGGTCGAACGCCGCCGTTTCGGTATTTCCCCACCGCCGGAGCAGAACTAGACGTAAGGAGCTTTTGACTTTTTTTCCTTTTTTATGACACCCTCTCATGCTGACTTTTCTGATGCTTTCGCCCTCTTCGTAACGGAAATGAATGTCCCTTCAGAAAAATGACCTTAATTAAGAACTTGGGGGAGGCTAATATTTAGGACTTGTTATGAAAGTTACAGAAGAACAAATTTTTTTTAAATGTCGTCTTGGTTGAATAAGGAATAGCAAGACTGAAATCGATACTATGCTTTCTAAAATTAGCCCTTTTGATGCTGTCCTTATTTAGGTAATCAATGATTAAAGAGGTCTTGAAAATGTAATGAAAAAAAGCATCAAAGTTTATGCCGCAAAAATGATTAAAATGTTTTTAGTTTGACTTCTATAAAAATTCTTATAAAAATATTTCACCTCGCCCATAAAAGTTTGCTTTAATATTTGCACTTCGTACTGGTTCTGCATGATACTTTGCAAAAGGGTGTACTACAGTTATATTACATTTTACAATTATATTAAAATTGTTTTGGCCAGGAAGTTCGCCGGACTTAAACCCTGCAGAAACCTGCACAAATGTTTTAACTTTTTCTTGAATCTATGACTCTTAAAGAAATTTGAATAATTTTCTGCTAAGGGGGATACTGTAGTTATGCAAAATTTTAAAGAAATACAATAAACATATTTTGGCCAGAAAGTTCACCGGACTTAGACTGTACAGAAATAACAAAATATTTCGACTTCTTCCTGTAGTCTAAATGTCCTACATAACCTTTTGCCAGTAGAGATGCTACAGTAATGCTAACTTTTAAAGAAACATAATAATCATGGTTTGGCCATGAGGGTTACCAGACTTAAAATCTTGAGAAATTCACTTTACTATTTCAGTTTATTTCTGGATCATTTTATAAGTGCGTGCATACCACTTTGCTACTGAAAACACTACAGTATTGTTAAGTTTTAGAGGAACACAATTCACATGTTTTGGCCCTAACGGTAACCGGACTTAAACGTCGCAAATTTTTACCTGTTTCCTAAAAATTTTCCATGCCTTTTACGCAGTCGTACCAAACTTTTTGCTACGGGGATACTACAGCTGTGCTTAATTTTAGAGAAAAACTATAAAAACATAGTTTAGCCATGAAGATGCCAGACTTAAGTGCTTTAAAAATTCCCAATAACAGGTCTTTCCGAATCTTAAACGACTTTTATAACGTTTTGTATAATTTTTGGTAGTTGAGACACTGTACGATTATGATACACTTTTGAGAGTCACAATAAAAATATTTTAGCCATTACGGTCGCCTGATTTAAACAAAATGCTACGGTAATTTACAATATTTCGTTTCTTTTCTGTAACCTCAATGTCTTCTATAGGATTCTACATAACTAAATTTTGGAAAAAAAATTAACATATTTTTATCTTTTTGATAAGGGGATAAAGTTTTTGCACGAGAGATACAACAGCTATGCTAAATTTTAGAGAAACAAAATTAACATGGTTTGGCCATAAAGGTCAGCGGACTTAAACGCTCTAGAAATCCCAATTCTTATATCCATTTTTTTCTAAATTTTAAACGACTTTAGCAGGGTTCTGATTAACATTTTGATAGTGGAAGCACTACAGTTTCGCTAGATTTTAGAGAGACAAAAATGTATGTTCGCCACGAAAATCACCGGACTCAAACGCCGCAAAATTCACACTAATATTTCCTCAATTTGCAATGACTTGTATAGAATCGTGCAAATTTTTTGTTGGGGGCGATTCTAAAATTGTGCTTAATTTTATAGACACAAAGTAAACATATTGGCCAGAAAGTTCACCGGACTTAAACGCTATAGAAATTTACAGTAATACTTCGACTTTTTCCCGAATCATTAATGATTTCCACAGGGTTATGTATACCGTTTAGTTCAGCAAAAGTTAGTTACGATAAACCTTAGAGAGACGCAGTGAATACATTTTGGCCAGCAAGTTCACCGGACTTAAACGAAACAACAAAGTTTAGGCCCATTTCAAATGAATAATGGCAAGAAACATTGAGTAGGACGTACTGTCGTAACCGTTTGAATTAATAATTTTCCTTCTGTCACTTCGGGTTTTTTAAACATGGTTCATTTCCCTGTAAATCTACACCTATTTGCTTAAAATAATTTATTGTCATACCAATCCACCCACTTGACCTCAAACACCGACTGTTAATTTTTGAAACCGCCCAACCCTAATAAGGTTTGTACAACGAAGAGGTCAAACACCGGACAAGGAGTGCGAAAATAATAAATGCGCTTTTCACAGCAGCCAATAATTAATACTCATTAATTTTTAATAGCGCTTTTTATTTGTGTCAGATGAGAAATTGCCATGAAATCCTAATAAGTTTCAGCGAATCAACACTCCAACCCATTTTACTAAACAGGGCGTTGTTTTGTACACACAAAAAAATGTTTAATTAATTTAAAATCAGCGCAAGTTTATCGATATGCGGGGCGCGTTCAGGTTTCCCCATTTCGAATTTCATTATTAATTTGTATTAGTAAACAAACGCCAAACGAACGAATCCGAGCAAATAAAGGTAATTAGAAGTCACTTTGGTATTACGTTACACCTACTTTGGAGGTCGTCGAGCAAACTGTATATCAAAGTGAGCTTTGGAAACAGTCGCATAACGTCCTTTATCCTTTATCCAATTACCTCAGCCGAACTCGTGCAGGTGAAGTTTACAAATTTGAATTTACACGGATTACGGGACGAAGAAAACACGAGTCTGAACTCGAGGTATCCCAAATTTCCTAACACAAACCGCAGACGTGTTTTTAATTTCATACATTATTTACTCGTTATGCCACGCGTGTGATCATTAAATGAGTTTTTTAATTAGCTGAATGGGAAAACAAATTTTTCAACTTGTTGAAATTGAATAAAAATGAGTAAATATTTGAAATATTTATGTGCACTTTTAAGCGCAATAAACCTTAATTATAAATAAATATTGACCATAAGCAAGATTAATAATTTGTACCGACAAAAATGTAAACCCTACGTTTTAAACTAATAAATTATTTTAAGAGACTAGTGAGATAAAACGAGCAGTACCTATGCTACGTGGACACCCTGCTCTATCTGCCGCACTAAATTAACCTGATGGTAGTTACCAATGTCTAATAACAAGCGTTATTACTAATGAGTTCGATTTTGTAAAATATTGGAATTGGCCAGAAAGCTATCAGATAGCACCAAAGCAATATCCACGCTACGTGGAGCCTCCGCCCCATATGTGTCTGTAAGTCACTAGTATGTTACCGATGACAATAATACAGGTTTCAAAAAAATATGCAACATAAGAAATGAATGCAATAACCTACACCACACTGAAACCCTGCCCCATTTGACTAGGTAATTAAATTATAAATTAATGATGGCTTAGTTTAAATAAACGTCACCAAAACAGATAAGTCCGACATACTAAACTAATTTTTTTTAAATGCTCGTAAGGCTGGCATGCAGTTCCTATGCCACATGGAAATCTTGCCCCGTTTGATTTACTGATTTATCTGTAAATTAACAATTGCTTTAAACAAGTTCTAATAAAACAGCACTTACAAAACTGTAAGACTAACGAAATATAAAAATTGACTAAGAACGTTAGAGTACCCAAACAACGTGGTGACTCTGCCCCATTTGTCTCAATAAACCAAGCAGTAGCGTAACTACGCCAATGGAGTTGTATAAATTCCATAACATTTGGATTTGGATGACAATAAGCAGGCGAAGATGCCTTTCGGTAAGAATTTGCGTGTCGGGCGGCATTAAGAACGAGATTTCACAATTCGTGTGTCGTATACGTATATGACGTTAATGAATTTGATTTTCTATGCAATGACGTAGTATAAGCATATTATAATATAAACACATGAGTCGACAATAATGCCCCTGGGTCCTAAGGATGAAGTTTTTTGCTTCATCTTTTACTCCCGACGCTGTTTAGGTACCGGTCGCTATGATTGGACCGACTATCGACCTATCTGGGCGGCGCGTATACAATTGGTACAAAAGCAACAGTGCACAGTTGTAACCTCGCACCAATCAAACTATGTAACCCACACCACTCCTCCTACCACGTGACGTAAGCCCCGCCTTCAAGCAATAAGAACAAGGCGTGGAATACTTAAACAAATAAGGTAATACGGACTAAAACCGACTGACCGAATACAGGTGACAGATGACCGGTTAACGAGCAACCGACTAAACAGACTACGTTCAAATTTTTCGTACTTCGCTCTCATTGGATAAGGGGCGTGGCTTACGTCACATGGTAGGAGGAATGGTGGTGACACAGCTAGCCTTTATACCTACTCACGCTCTGCTTGTGTACAGCCAACTGCGACAAGGTCAGCAAGTTTAGGGTGTATTCTGACCTCGCTCCTCGCTAGTTTTGTGCAGTGTGTTGGGAAAGTTAGCTTCCAGGGTTACGTGGGGGCTAGATAATGAGGACGTTTTGATTTTTCCAATGCCTTAAGGTGAGAGAAAACTTACTCACCCCCCCCTTTTTGAGGGGGCATTAGAATTTCTTTGTAGTACGTTTAGTCATTGTATTAGACCAAATAGGTTTTATTTTTAAATTTCATAAAATTTTTCGCAAAACTCAAATCAATCAAAACTAGACCTCGGGAAAGAATATATCAAATGTATTTTTTAGAGGTATTAGAGACATATTAATAAATAATTACAAGTATTACGTACTTAAACTCACATTATAAACATGGTGAGGTGTTTCTAAAGCGTAGATTCACTTCACTCTGGCGCCTCCACCAAAATTTTCATAAAATTTTAAGTACAAGAGCATAATCCATATTACATGTACCTACTGCAATTTCGTACAGCAGTCATTGTTTTCATAGAGCATGTGAAAGTTTATTGACGTTATATTGATTGTTTATATTTTCATAGTTCACAGCGCTCAGGAAAGTATTTTTGTACTTCCTGCTCCAATACGTTAAAAATGATACTTACATTTCATTTTATTTTTTTTGTCTGTGGTTTAATATAACTAATTTATTTTATTGACTTTAAAACGCGAATCCGACATACACAGAAAGAAAAATAATTGGATATTATCCCTACTTTGTATAACTTTGTGTTAGACATTAAAAGCTTTCGGAGTCTCGAAAACGAACAGTGTGGGCGCATTCCACTCCAAGGTCAAATCGATATCTCGGCCCAGAGATAAAATTAACTTAGTTTGCTATGCATTTTGCTTCTGGAAATAAATCTTGCATAAACGTTCCTCCGGGCGTCCAAAAATTACTAACGATTTTCCACCTGTCACTCATCTAATTTTTATAAATATGAAAATTTAATAGAGTTCCCTGTAACAAAACAGCGAGCTCAACTTCCTCTTCCAGACTGTTCTTTTATACAGGGGTCCAACATGCATTAATCATTACCTTGCAGAGACTCCGTTATTGACAACTTCATAGTGGGCGAAGTGTTTTTTGACAGCTTACTTTAGGAGTAATTTTATTACATTCACTTGCCGTCTGTATGGAAATTACGTCGTGCATAATGCGATTTGTCTTGGGAATCTCAACAACAGTCGTTGTGAACCCCCGAAGCGTCGACACAAAGTTTTTACAACAATTAAACAGATTCTATACCGAAAACGTTCGTCTAATGTTATAATGCGACCCTGTTTGTGTTCGGGGAAGTGCTCCTAATGCTTTCACTGCTGAGGGTATAGCCTCAAACCTAACATTATTCATGCTGAATTTGCCAACCGTTAAACTGACGATGTTTTGCTACCCGACCCAAAATTTTGCCGTTGGAACAAAAATAATTTCTAATATTAGTTTAGGGAATTGTTTTCGTGTTGTCTGAAAAAAATAAATGAGTAAGAAAAAACTAATTACATTGTATTGATTACTAGAAAACAATTTGTGTCGGTGAAGGTTGTTTCAAAGGAAGATGATTTTTCTATTATTAATATTACTACTGTTGTTTTCATTTTTCAGAATTTTCCGTTAAATTCAAAGCTCAAATAACTTGAAACTTTGTTAGGATGTTTGTTAAGTAAACAACTTAAATAGACGCTGCGGTTTCGCTTAGATGACACCAGCTTAGAATAATTAATTAATTAATTATATTAGCTCACTGTAGACGTTTAACGAGGCCGTGTTTTTGTGTGGCATCGGTACTAAACTCGCTGTTTCTACTAGTTTTATAACTAATTTGTATTAAACTTCAGTTCCCAGATAGCACAGGATATCCTATGGACATCCATTTTAGGTCTAATCTACATACGCACGTCCATGGACATAGAACGGATATCCATGACATCACACAAATGCGTCTTATAAAATTCCATTTTACGTTCGCTAGTGGACATTTAATATAATGAGGTTGGTCCGCCAAAACAAAGAGAGAGGTGCTCTATTTCAAAATAGACGCGTTCGAAAAAGATCCTTAAATTCGTGTTCTACGCATGTCGAATGGCCGATCTGCGCAAACCTGATGTTAAATGACAATAGGAACAACTATTCATTGAGAAAACAGTGTGAGGATAATATTTTTATATTATTAATAAAAAAATTTGTTTTCAAAATTTTTATAATTTACAAAAATTCCATTTTTCAAAAATATTTAAATTTTCAAGTATTTTAAAATTTTTTAAAAATATACAAATTTTCATAATTTTGAATAAAAATTAAGCAGGGTTTCAGTGTGGTATAGATACTATATTCTCTACCTACTATGCAGTTTGATAACAATTTTTCATTGAGACTTGGTTATTATTATTTATATACTATCATTCAGATAAATAGGGAAACTTTATGCTTTCGTCTTACCGAATGGGACAGGGTTTCCGTGTGCATTGGTACTATATTCCCTATATTCATAACAGTGTTGCCAGTTACATTTATCCTGTTGTAGCGGAGCAAAACATATCTGGCACCACTGTTAGTGCATATAAATGTGACCACTAAGTTGAGTGATGGATTGGTTATCTGTAAAATTTTAGATATTTGCACGTGTACCAATTTCTCTAGATAACCAATCCATCACCCAACTTAGTAGCCACATTTATATGCACCAAGAATGTTGCCAGATATGTTTTTCTTTGCTACAACAGAATAAATGTAACTGGCAACACTGTTTACAGTATAACACCCTTTTCATCACTACAATAAACTCTTCTCTTACGAGATGTGGCATATCTTCTCACCTCCCGTCCTGTGTGGTGCTTATAGTGGCACAGGACAGTGGCATCCGAACCACGGATGCGCATGCATTTCATCTCCAGAGAAGATTTTACTGGACAATCTCAGATGTGAGAAACGATGATAAAGCCCGCAATCCTCAAAGAAGGTTCTACGAGCTGTAGCAAACCCAACTCACACCAGAATACGTTGGTGATTGTCCACTGTCTTCCAACGGAACTGCCGAGTTTTAAAACTCCGATGTTACTAATCTGAGTACAGTCCAGCACCTAGATCGCTACACCAATCAGCGACTCACACAATAAACTTTTAGTTACTTTAAATTCTATTGCTGTAGACGTAGTGCCACTAAACGTTTTTGTGGAATTAGTAAGAAAATATGCAGAAAAAACCTTTTTATAGAATTTGGAGCTTTATTATTTGCTAAATTTTTGTCTTCACATTGCAACACATCCACCAACACTACAATACACTTACTTATTCTTAAAACGGTTCATGGGGAGGTTGTGTCACCAAACAAAAAATAGAAAATTATCAAACACATTCAGCGAATGAGTTCGATTACCTTCACACTTGAAGTAGCAGTATAAAATAAAACTATATTTAAACGAAGAGTCAAAAATAGCGATGAACGGGCTCCTAAAAGATGTTCAATATCCATTTAGCCCTTTTCAAGGAACATTGAAAGCCCTTGGTATCCTTATCGTCAAAGGAATCGGTGAAATATTGACGTTGCATCTTTTCTGGCTCCATGTTGTAATCAGTACCGTATAAAGAGGCGGCAACTCATAGATAAGAAGATGCGAACACGTTAGCTCGGATCGGTGTTTCGATTTTACACATTTCATATCCGCGAAACGAAGCCAGTCAAGGTGTGTTCATTCAAACGAAAATTTATCTGCCGAGTTTCTCTGGAATACGTCTGTAAATTTAAAATTATATCCTTTACGTTTTAACATTTTCATTATATTGAAAATGACTCACGCATGAAATGTCAGGTCGAATAATACGAACCGCGTGTAACCCCAAAAATATGAACATCGGAAACTTGGAGAATTAATAAAAATCGCTTTCGAATGGAGCAAAAAGTGAAAATGGAAACGAACCCTTTCATAAGGGATAATATAAAATATAACCTTCATATAGAACCGATACAGAATATAGTTTGCTTCGTGAAAAATTTAAGGTCGAAAATTGCCAGCCACTACAAGATCGACTTTCCTGCCAAGAGCAAAAGGAAGTATAAAACTTGAAAGCGAAGACAATGAAATATTAGCACGTAGGTACTTCGCGAGCGGAAGATGAACTATTCGAAAACTAAAACAATGGCGTGGAGCTATAATGCATTTAATTAATAACAACCTCGAGTTCACACAAACATACACAAGAGCGAATTGTTAATCCGGAAATTTTGTTAAAAGGGTTTACATCACATAGTAATCAAACAGCCTGAAGGAATTGAGCTAATGGGAGAGAATTATTACGCGAAACGTAATATGGATATTATAAAGGATTATACAACAGACTTCGGTTACACAAAGTCCGGCTGAATAGGCATAGCGGCTTGCCGCACGTGTATTTTACGCCCATTTAATTACCTTTATTTGACTGACAACTTTATGCAAATGATAGCCACGTTTATCTGCTTTGTATTCAGAAACAACAATGGTGAGCCATCAAAATTCTAAGACATCAACCGAAAAATGAGTACCCACATATAAGTTATGTTACCTTTACGATTTACGTTTGTACCGAATAATCCAGTTAAAAGCAGAACCGCAGTTTTCAGAATTTTATTTAGTTTTAAATGAAAATTTCATCACGAGTACATGTAATTTTACCGACAATTTTGGGGAGGAGTACAATGCTCATTTCTCTACAAGCATGAGTGCTCAGCTTGTCAAAATTACCAGCAACATTTGCATGAATGCCTTGAATGAGGCTATTCGGAATAATTCGAATTGTAGCAGGAATTCGCTTGATGTAATGAAAAAATTAAAAGTAATGCAATAAAATTAATAACAGTAACTGTGTGGACTCGTGTGGCCAGCATTAAAATGATTGCGATTTTTATGAGGTCATTGGCAGTTATTGTGTGGTTACATGTCATGCATTACAGATATCTTTTGAGCACTTAAATTAAGGTGTAGCATATCTTTTCCCACTGAATTTCTTGGGTGCCAGATTTTATGAAGAAGTTTACTCCCCAGTCGGACTTCACTGTGTGAGAGAGGCTTCTCTACAATAGAATTGCACTTTGTGGGGGAGGTTTTTCTCGAATTAGACTGCAGGATTCCCTTGTACCTAATAAAGATCTGGGTTGCTGCCGTAAAGATGGCGGAATCCAGGAGTTTTGTGTACTTACCAACCTCTAAGTCCGGTAGCCAATGCTACAGTTGCTTAAACAATGTTAATAATAAAACACCTACATACATGGGCTACTTACAAAATAACTATTAGACAGCGGTGCAAAGTGTTACACGGCAAGAAAAGCAAAATATATACAAGAGCAAACCGTGGTAAACGGTAGCAGGTAAAATACGGTAGCAAACGGCAGCAAGCGATATACGGTAGCAAACTGTATCAAACGGTAGGAACATTTGATTAAGTAAGACTAAGACCTAAGAGAGAAAACTGTCCCGTGTCAACTCCCCGTGACAGTCTTTAGAACAAAGGAAAAAGAGAGAAAAGGAGAGAGCAAGAGAGAGATTTGTCGTGTCAATTCCCCGTGGCAGCTCTCAGAAATAGAGAGAGAAACAAAAAACAAGAACTGCCTCATGTCAATTTCCCGTGACAACTCTCAGAAAGAAAGAAAAAAAACTGCCCTATGTCAATTCCCCGTGACAGCTCTCGGAAAAAAGATTAAAAGAGCTAACTGCCCTATGTCAATTCTCCGTGACAGCTCTCAGAAAAAAAGATTAAAAGAGCTAACTGTTCCGTGTCAATTCCCCGTGACAGCTCTCGGAAATAAAAAGAGAGGAGAGAGAGAGAGAGAAAAGGGAGATCCGCTCGTGTCTACTTTCCGTAGCGGTTCTCGGAAAGAAACAAGAAGAAAAAAAGGAGAGAAAGAGAGAGCGGGAAAGAGATTAGTTGTGCCAATTTCGCGTGGCAGCTGTCATAAATAGAGAATGAAACCAAACAAAGAAGGAACTTTCATGTAAATATCCCGTGACAGCTCCCAGAAAGGGGAATAAGAAAAAATAGAGAGAAATCCGCCCTGTGTCAACTCCTGGTGACAGCTCTCGGAAAGAAAGAGAAAGAAGAGAGTAATCCACCCTGTGTGAATTTCCCGTGGAAGAAAGCTAAATCTGTCGTGTCAATTTTCCGTGACAACTCTCGTAAAATAATATAAATTGAATACAAAAGCATCAGAACATCCTAATTCTTACTCGCTCAGTATTTCCCAGGTGGTCGTTTGTAGGGCTGTAGGGCGGAAAATTAGAAACTGAGCTGAAAAGCTCACGCGTAAATTCTAACATTTCATATTACATGCTACGGTACAACTTAAATAAAATACATTCTAATACCTAAATAAATCTTAAAAGAATTATGCAGCATTACGATATTTAAAGTGACATAAGACAGTAGGGACCTACAGATTTACGGGGGCTCCGAACCACGGAAGTGCATGCAGCTCATCTACACAGAAGTATTATTACTAGAACAATCTCTGATATGAGAAGTAAAACTAAAATCCCACTAACTCTGAAAAGGGGTTCTGCGAGCTATTATATAGATTAGCAGCAGTCTGCTCGATTATGAACCCTATACCTTCTGCACGGAAGGCGGGCATATTATTTCATTGAGCTGTTCTATAGCAAGCAATAGCTCCGTGAAATAGTGTTAATTAGTGGGTTTTCCCTGTTCACCGAGCCAATCCTGCTAATAGGACACCGCATAAGGATGCCTACGCTAGTGGGCGCCATTTAAATTAATTTTAAAAAATTTGAACATGAAAAATATTCTTTTTTGTTAGAATAAACTTTTTATTTTTTAATAGTCGTTTAATCTATTTAATTTATTCTATTTGTAATTTGTAAAGCAAATAATAAAAGTCAACATAAGTCGCGTAGAAGCTTTAAAAACTGGGCGAAGTGTACGACGCACTTGAAGAAATAGGCAATGACGCGACTCGCGAGACGCTGAGCTTCTAGATGAAGGCAGTTCTTTGTGTAATACAATTCAAAACTTTAATTTTATTTGTTCGTTGCTATTATGGTTTGAAATCCTCAGGAAAGTTAATATTGCAAACAAAGTAGTGCAAAGCGCTGAAACTAACAAACAAAGCGGCGTATTTTTAGAACGCCGTTTTATATTTTATCCTGGATTATGAAAAACAAATTGTCCTCAATTTGCTAAATAACATCTAAAATTTTGCACGTTACAAATTAAATTTTAAACGCCGGAAATTGATTTACTGACCTCACAAATCCATTTTATGACGTCGCAAAATTATTTCTTCACGTCTGAAAACCAGCAAAGCAACTAAAAAAAAGAATACTTCTGCTTACAAAGTCAGCTGCGCCGTTAGATGGCAGCATTTTTATAAATTAAAATTAAATTTCTGTTTTCGACTGAACTGATTTTTTTGAAGTTAATCATTACAGTTTGTAGGCCATCAATACTAAGCAGGTAAAAGTACCACCAATCAAATTAATGCTGTTAGGATGTAATGTTTTATAAATAATATATTACAACACCAAAATACAAACACAAATTAAGTGAAAGCCAAATATTTACCAAATGCAATAAATAAAATCAGTGATTTAATTTAATTGATAAAAAGAACAAGTTGGTCTGGCAGGACCCTCAATAAGTTGTGGTTCTCGTAGTGACCTGGGGCTTGAATCTCCTAGTAGTGGTTTTTGCAGGTTGCGACTTTGTATCACATAAACCTCTTAGAGCTGAGACAGTGTCGTCGGGTCCTGGGGTGCGCATCTTGTTTTGCTTTAGAAGTGGGTGCTGATTAACCTATGGAGAAGAGCGGCTAAAGCATACCTAATGCTCGCTCGGGGGGTTCATTTATTGGACTCTGGGAGAAACCGACGACGATAATTCCTGTGACCGCAAGCTAGAGCTCGATCTGGGGTAGTGCTGGTGACCGGAGGCTGAAGCTCAATCTGATGACCGTAGGCTGGAGCTTATGACCGGTCCTAATCGATCCTAAACAGAAACTGATTTTTTGGCGATTTGCGTTTGGTTTTACACTCTTGCGTTGCCCCGAGTGACAAATTGTTCCCGCGGGTAAATTTTGCTATTTTTATATTATGCATTTTTTTAGAATGTGGTAAGACAGACTGTGGATGCAGTGCAAGAGAGACAGAAAGACAGAGGAAGCGGCTTCCCTTCGCAAAGTTTAATTCGTAGCTGTGTTGGACCACGCCCCCGGAATGCTAGATGGCTGGGAACGCGCACAAAGGAGCTGGTGCTATCATTTCTCAGTCGAAATTCGTAGAACGCACTTTAAGTTTGAGCTGCGCTTTTTAATTCGTAGATGGATCTTCAAAACTGCAAGTTAGCGGGGTTTCGACCATAACGCTGGTTTTTGCTTTTAAATCATGTCAAAGATGTCGTTCGAGAAAGAACGGCGTGGTTTTGGTTATTACGGACTTGGGTCTTGGGGGCTGGCGTAGTTTCATTTACTTACGCTCAGATACCGGTCGTTATCATCCCACCGGCTACCCAGCTATCTGGGCGGGGCGTACTAGTAGACTAGTATTAATGACTGCGAATAGGCAATTTTGGCTGCCTCGAAAGATATTACCCACGGTTATACATAGTGCCACCACTGCGATGGAACCGCGGCTCTCGTCTTGGCCCCGGAAAGGACCCGTAGTGGCAGGTAAAGGGCGTCTTCGGGCGTTTCGGCGGGTGAGCTGCGTTAAAGCTCGAGTACTGATCTGCAGAATCAGTAGAAATTTAGGTGGTCTCACTCCAATCACTGAGGACTAGCGCTTGCAGTTTGATATTGTACTGGTAGCTTGTTCTAAATTCGTCTTGAACAAGCGCTCTGATTGAATTTCAATCCAAATAAAGAGCCTTTGGCTTCAAGACTTCGATGATGCCAAAACGACTTGATTTATTGCTAAATTATACAATGCATTTCTAAAATAATATGAAATAAGTAAATATACAAAATAAAAGCAATTATTAGTTACAGACTATAAAACTAGTTTTTCTAGCGATTCAACTGAAGGCATGAAATGTAACGAAAATTGTTGAGGAAAAGACTCATAAAGTACAAATTTCGCATTTTTAATTTACAATGTACAAAATATGTTAAAGTATGACTTAGCATAACCAGAATGTTAATGTCAGTTAATTTAAAATTAGTAAAAGCACTCGCATGAAACCCAAGAAAATGAGATAAGTCCGCCAACAATTAGAGGACAATAAGGGAGGGTTTCATTGAATGAGACGACGGAGAATGAGTGTTAGAAGCAAAATTATTTGCAGCGTTCGTTCAATTACCTTTCCGTTTTCCCCCACTTTGCAAGAAGAATTTTCTAAAAATGTCTAAATATTTATCCACATAAATAAACTCTATACGTGTTTACAACTTAAGGCAAGATTAAAAATAAACAATTGCCATAAAAACCATAAAACTTGGTGATTTGATCTTGGTTATCTATGTCTGCAGATGAGTTGATTTCTTATTCCAAAACTACTAATAATGGTGAATTTAAAAGATCAATTTGCTCATTCACATAAATGCGTATAAAGTTAAAATAAATATCTGTTGCAGTTATTAATAATTATTTTATTTATATTAATATGAACTTCAACGAAGTACAGCTTGAACTTATTAATAAAGATATTCATCCAGTTGACAACACTATACTGGCGCTACAATTTAACACGTATTTTGGTGGTAAAATTATTTTCCAACAAAATTTGGCTAAGCAGACTTCAGCAGGGTATGCTGCGGCGATATTTTCAAGCATCTCAGAATCGAAATTTAAAATTTATTATTACTGTATCATCTGGTGCTAATTAGCCTTTGCGCGATTTTAATATTTTATCTCACCGCATCACTTTACAAGAGGGTAAGTGCATATTTAGCTTTGTATGAGCTTTACAAACTAGTTTTAAATTTTCATGAGTGATATTACAACTAAAAGGACTGCATGTGCATTTATGCAATGTAATTACCTGAAAGTGCTTGTTGAACTTTAGCTTTGCCGCTGCTCTCTTTAAAATGCAAATCGCTTTGAACCCACAGGACAGTTTTTTTTAATTAAATAAACTAGAAGCCGTGGTCTAGTGGTCTAGTGGTTGCATATTTCCTTTGAGACTGTCTGCTTTAGGTTCAAATCCCGAGGTTGGTAAAATTCATTAGGTGGATGCACTCGCCACAGTTCTATCTTTTGGGAAGCTGTAAAAATTATGGCCTTAGCAGCGGAAATAAGCCGACTTTACATAAAAAAATAATTAAAAAAGCTTCAGAATTGCATGTTTATTGAGTTAAAAATAAAGAGCTCGTTTTATTTGCCATATAAAGGTAAATGTTAGACTTAGTCGGTTAACTTTGTTCCATCCCTTGTAGTTAATTAACTCCAATAGTCTTTAACACGTAATAATAGTCGATTACGGTCGAATAAAACCATAAATGTGAAATTTTATGCGTTTTCCAAAGCCACAACCACCGCAGCCCACTAGTTTACACCGAAATGGAATCAAACCCAACCTGTAATGGGAGAGCTCAACTTTAATTATGTTTGTTCGATTCTGGTGCACTTTGCACACGCTTTGCCTATTGCAATGGTCCACAGTATTTGCATTGCAAATACATGCCCTCGTTTCGCTGCCGGTGTGCTCACGTGTCGTTCGAGTTTAATCCGAAACTCACCGCTTTGAGGTAAACAGAAGCACCCACAACAAAACCAAAGTTTGTGTAAGAGCCTCCTCCGTTTAATTAAGGACTAAAAATTGATTCTTCTCTAGAACAATGGGGAGCTCAATAATCCGAGCTTTGAAAGGTTTTCAAACTTAATTTTGCTGAAAGGCTCTTGAAGGGTTGAAAAGGGGTTTTTCGTTATTCTGGGTCATGTTTTATGCCAATTGGGTGTTTTTTGTACGTCACGTATCTCTCAACATTTTTCTTTTATACGTATTTCTGCTTTTCAGAAAGAACATAGCAGCGAAAAACAGATTCAGCTGTCAAAATTAGATTTTCCAGCATCGGGATCGTACTCGTGCATCGTCTCTATGGAAACTCCGATCTTTAGCAAGGAGACTGAAAGCCACGAACTAACCGTCATAGGTACGTATTTCACATAATCAACTGATGTGTGTTTGTTCCCCTAGTTTAAGTTTCCTTTACTCTAGGAAACCACGAAGTTCCTGGAATTCTTTTGTCGGAAGGCGTCATGCAGAAAGTTACAAGTGTCTCGAATTGTTTTGTTAGCATATTTCAAACTTTAACGTGTTTGTGTATTCATTATTTAAACATCTACTTTTGTTATTCTATTTGATGTTTAAGCTTCAGATATGGTAGAAACCAAAAATCATCCCGACTAAAATGTTGACAGAGGTAAAAGCAAATCAATTTTTGTTTTTTTTTTGTTGTGTAATAACCTAACAGGCAAGCTCAAAATAAGGGAGCGTCACGAACCACAATTTGTCCCCAAAAAATGAGGGAAATCATGGGGGAAGTGGGGGGAATCTTCTTTCTTCCCGTAAAAATAAGGGGAAATCAAAGGGAACGCCCCCTTTATGTAACTACATCTCAAAACCATAAGAACAAGTGGGGGAAATAAAAGAAATTTAATTTGTCCCAAAAAACAAAAGGGGAAATCGAGAAGAAACGCTCTCTTACTAAAAATCATAGGAGCAAGTGGGGGAAATAAGGCAGATTTGTTAATCCCCAAAACATAAAGGGGGAAACCGAGAAAAAACACCCCCTTAATGTAAATACAACTGAAAACCATGGGGGCAAGGGGGAATTTCTCTTACTCTCCCCACTTGCCCGACCATTTAATTTGTCTCCAAAAAATAATGGGGAAATCAAGAATGAACGCCTCCTTAATGTAACTACATCTAAAAACCATAAGAACAAGTGGGGGGAATAAGAAAAATTTAAATTGTCCCAAAAAAACTAAAGGGGAAATCGAGAAGAAACGGCCTCTTACTAAAATTCATAGAAGCAACTGGGGGAAATAAGGAAGATTTGTTAATCCCCAAAACATAAAAGGGGAAACCGAGAAAAAACACCCCCTTAATGTAAATACAACTGAAAATCATGGGGGAAATGGGGAATTTCTCTTACTCCCCCCACTTGCCCGACCGTTTGATTTGTCTCCAAAAAATAAGGGGGAAATCAAGAATGAACGCCTTCTTAATATAACTACATCTAAAAATCATGGGAGCAAGTGGTGGAAATAAAGATTTGATTAGTCCTAAAAAAATTAAGCAGTTAATAGAGAAGAAAGGCCCCCTTGATTTAATCACATCTACAAATCATAGAACCAAGTAGAGGAAATAAGGATTTGATTAATCCTTAAAAAATGAAGAGGGAAACCGAGAAGGAACGCCCTCTTATGAAATTTAGTTAATCCCAAAAAAATAAAGAGAAACTGAGAAGAAATGCCCCCTTAATATACCTACATCTAATTTTCATAGGAACAAGTGGGAGACATAAAGAATATTTGATTTGTCCTCAAAATAATATGAGAGGAAACTGAGAAGAAATGCTCCCTTAATGTAACTACACCTAAAAATTATGGGGACAAGTGGGAGGTATAAAGGAGATTTTATTATCCTAAAAAATTAGGATGGAAATTGAGGAGGAACGCCCCCTTAATGTAACTAACGAGAAGAGGTCGATTCTTGTTTAGGTTTATTATGAAAGTTGTAGATTTCAACTAAAAATATCTATCCTCCTCCTTTCTCTTCTTTGTTTCCTTTTTCTCTTTTAATGTTTTTACCCTTTTTCTTTTTTCTGTTCTTTTTTTCCTTCTTTCTTTCGGAGAAAGGGAAGGGAGATTAGAGAAAGGGAAAGAGGGAGGGAAGGAGAGAGAAAAATAAAGAGGAAGAGACCTACGTACAGATTCAATACTGGTTAACTTTAGAGGATCCTTTAAAGGAGCAAAAAAGCGTTTGAACCATGATATTTTAATTTTTTAGAGGATGGTTTAAAAGGTAATTTTTTTAAATCAATACGAATTTTTCAGAAATTAAATTTTTATTTCTTAGAGTGTGAATTGAGGGTCAAATTTTCTACATGTAGTTTCTTTTAAAGTTTTAGAAGTTGTGTGCTGTAAATGTATTTAAAAATTGGGAGGGCAGAAGAAAGAATGAAATAGTAGTTGAGAAGATGCAAGAGAAGGAAAGTGCAAAGGGGGAAAGAGAGGCAGCAAATGGAGTGAAGAGGCGAAAGACAGAGGCAGGAATAGGGGAAAGAGAAAAAAGAAGAATGTAAAAAAGTAGAAAAGAAAAAAAGGAAGTAAACAGAAAGAGAGAGGGGGAGGGGGAGAAACGGGGAGAGAGAAAGCGACAGACTTTTTTAAACCGTGCAGCTTCATTTAAATTTTATAATCAAATTGTATTTAAAATTTTCTATTAGAAAAATTAGACAAAAATAAACAGGGAAGTCGAGCGTGGAAATTTATTAAAAAATATGCAACTTGTTTCTAGTTTTTTTAGCTGTTTGGCGGGGGGGGGGGGGGTAAATCTTACAACCACTTGGAAAAACTATAGTTTGAAATATAAGAGTGAAAGTTAAAAATTTGTATGTTTTAGGAAATGATACCGGGCTGATTCATTCTCAGCAATTTTAGAAAATTTTGTTTATGGTTGCTTGATCAGAAAATTCGTTTGAGTTACTTAGTAAGTATCTATACACGTAGTCTTATGACCAACAAGTGCGTCTATCTGTGTACTCGCGGTCTACCACAAATTTTTGGTCGTAAATGTTATCCCTTTTTAAAGATACTTGGTAGACGTACTCCACTACATGTCTCTCGTAGATTGAATTGTGAAATAATGAACATAAGTCAATAGGAAAATTGAAATTGCTTTATTGCTAGAAAACTGCGCGACCACAGACACACACCCACCTCTAATTTTGAGTGATTCTAACCTGCACATCCAGATCGATAAACACAATAAGAACACATAAGAACTGTGTATGTGTTTACGTACGTGCGTGACAAAGAAAACGCAACTTATAAAAAACTATTTAGTAGCCTTGTATGACAACCTTAGACCCCAATTTTCTTTCGAGTCTATTAAATATCCTAAATCTTTATCATGGTTTGTTAACTTTTAAGCCCGCATTTTGATCTACCTATTAGAAATATGTCAAAGGCACTCACGATTGAAAAATTGTTCTTTCCGAGCACAGAACGCGATGAACTAATCGGAACTTTTTCTTTACGCTTTTTGCTTTAGATCCTTCCAACTTTCAACCTCTCCATAATTCTCGGCGAGCATTATTAAAATTCAAAAATGAAAATCAAGTATAATTTGCTTCTACCTCACGAAATCTCTTACAAAAAGCTGACTTGAATTAGTTAGTTTAATTAGTTTTTTAATTTATTTGATTTATGCCCTGTTATATATATTTCGGTGTAACTTTCGCGATAATGCTATTGTAAGATTTTCTTTTTGCAGAACCGCAGGAAAATGACCCAGTTATAACTTTCAACAAAGATACGTACGAGATTGGGGAAATTTTGGAAGCGAATTGCACTACAAGTCCGGCTCGTCCGCCACCGCACATAACATGGATGATAAATAACGAAAGGGTAAGTATGTGTTGCTTCAAAATTCCTTTTATATTGACCATGTTATCCCAAATTTTATGCTCTAAAATGGGATGGGCATTTGCATAACTTTCGTATGTCAAATGAATGCAAATTAGGGTCAGTTTGGATATTTCGCTGTCAGCAATATTGAAAATCAATATGATGACTAATATTGAATGTAGTCTTGGCTCTAAATTAGAAACCTTGGTATAGTTAAAATGAATAATATCAGATATACAGTATTCGGAATAGTTTTTAACTATAATAGTACAGGACGTATACGAAATTAACGTCAATAACTCCATAAACGTGATTACCTAAGTTGTGCAAATTTCTACCTTCCTGAGGCCCCTGGCTTCCAGGGATTATTGAGCAAGATGGTTGAGCAGCTTACCATGTGCAGTATACCTTTTTAACGTATATACATAAAAAGGATTACAAAAAGTTTACCTTTTAGAAATATTTGATGATGATAACAGAAAACTTACCTGCTCAAAAGGTGCTTGAGCAGATTACCATGGCAGTTTACTTTTTAAAAGTGCATACATGAGAAACATTACAACAAGCTAACGTTTTCGAAATATTTGATGCTTACAACTCTAAACCTACCTATTCAAAAGGTGCTGAGCAGCTTACTACGCGCAGTTTACTTTTTCGAAAGTGTACATAAAAAGTATTGCAGAGACCTTTTAAAAGTATTTGAAGTTTACAACTGCGATTCTTACTTTTTCAAGAGGTGCTTGAATAGCTTACCATGAGCAGTTTACCTTCTCAACGCGTGTCCATAAAAAGTATTACAAAGAGCTTACGTTTTAGAAATATTTGAAGTTGTTAACAGAAAACTTACCTGTTCAAGAGGTGCTTGAGCAGATTACCATGGCAGTTTACCTTTTACAAATGCATACATGAGAAACATTACAAAGAGCTAACGTTTTTGAAATATTTAAAGCTTACAACTTTAAATTTACCTTATCAAAAGGTGCTGAGCAGCTTACTACGCGCAGTTTACTTTTTCAAACGTGTACATAAAAAGTATTGCAGAGACTTTTAAGAAGTATTTGAAATTTACAACTGGAATCTTACTTTTTCAAGAGGTGCTTGAGCAGCTTACCATGAGCAGTTTACCTTCTCAACGCGTGTACATAGAAAGTATTACAAAAAGCTTACGTTTTAGAAATATTTGATGATGATAACAGAAAACTTACCTGTTCAAGAGGTGCTTGGCAGATTACCATGGCAGTTTGCCTTTTACAAATGCATACATGAGAAACATTACAAAGAGCTAACGTTTTTGAAATATTTAAAGCTTACAACTTTAAACTTACCTTATCAAAAAGTGCTGAGCAGCTTACTACGCGCAGTTTACTTTTTCAAACGTGTACATAAAAAGTATTGCAGAGACTTTTTTGAAGTATTTGAAATTTACAACTGGAATCTTACTTTTTCAAGAGGTGCTTGAGCAGCTTACCATGAGCAGTTTACCTTCTCAACGCGTGTACATAGAAAGTATTACAAAAAGCTTACGTTTTAGAAATATTTGATGATGATAACAGAAAACTTACCTGTTCAAGAGGTGCTTGGCAGATTACCATGGCAGTTTGCCTTTTACAAATGCATACATGAGAAACATTACAAAGAGCTAACGTTTTTGAAATATTTAAAGCTTACAACTTTAAACTTACCTTATCAAAAAGTGCTGAGCAGCTTACTACGCGCAGTTTACTTTTTCAAACGTGTACATAAAAAGTATTGCAGAGACTTTTTTGAAGTATTTGAAATTTACAACTGGAATCTTACTTTTTCAAGAGGTGCTTGAGCAGCTTACCATGAGCAGTTTACCTTCTCAACGCGTGTCCATAAAAAGTATTACAAAAAGCTTACGTTTTAGAAATATTTGATGATGATAACAGAAAACTTACCTGTTCAAGAGGTGCTTGGCAGATTACCATGGCAGTTTGCCTTTTACAAATGCATACATGAGAAACATTACAAAGAGCTAACGTTTTTGAAATATTTAAAGCTTACAACTTTAAACTTACCTTATCAAAAAGTGCTGAGCAGCTTACTACGCGCAGTTTACTTTTTCAAACGTGTACATAAAAAGTATTGCAGAGACTTTTTTGAAGTATTTGAAATTTACAACTGGAATCTTACTTTTTCAAGAGGTGCTTGAGCAGCTTACCATGAGCAGTTTACCTTCTCAACGCGTGTCCATAAAAAGTATTACAAAAAGCTTACGTTTTAGAAATATTTGATGATGATAACAGAAAACTTACCTGTTCAAGAGGTGCTTGGCAGATTACCATGGCAGTTTGCCTTTTACAAATGCATACATGAGAAACATTACAAAGAGCTAACGTTTTTGAAATATTTAAAGCTTACAACTTTAAACTTACCTTATCAAAAAGTGCTGAGCAGCTTACTACGCGCAGTTTACTTTTTCAAACGTGTACATAAAAAGTATTGCAGAGACTTTTTTGAAGTATTTGAAATTTACAACTGGAATCTTACTTTTTCAAGAGGTGCTTGAGCAGCTTACCATGAGCAGTTTACCTTCTCAACGCGTGTCCATAAAAAGTATTACAAAAAGCTTACGTTTTAGAAATATTTGATGATGATAACAGAAAACTTACCTGTTCAAGAGGTGCTTGAGCAGATTACCATGGCAGTTTGCCTTTTACAAATGCATACATGAGAAACATTACAAAGAGCTAACGTTTTTGAAATATTTAAAGCTTACAACTTTAAACTTACCTTATCAAAAGGTGCTGAGCAGCTTACTACGCGCAGTTTACTTTTTCAAACGTGTACATAAAAAGTATTGCAGAGACTTTTAAGAAGTATTTGAAATTTACAACTGGAATCTTACTTTTTCAAGAGGTGCTTGAGCAGCTTACCATGAGCAGTTTACCTTCTCAACGCGTGTACATAGAAAGTATTACAAAAACCTTACGTTTTAGAAATATTTGATGATGATAACAGAAAACTTACCTGTTCAAGAGGTGCTTGAGCAGATTACCATGGCAGTTTGCCTTTTACAAATGCATACATGAGAAACATTACAAAGAGCTAACGTTTTTGAAATATTTAAAGCTTACAACTTTAAACTTACCTTATCAAAAGGTGCTGAGCAGCTTACTACGCACAGTTTACTTTTCCAAACGTGTACATAAAAAGTATTGCAGAGACTTTTTAGAAGTATTTGAAATTTACAACTGGAATCTTACTTTTTCAAGAGGTGCTTGAGCAGCTTACCATGAGCAGTTTACCTTCTCAACGCGTGTACATAAAAAGTATTACAACGAGCTTACGTTTTAGAAATATTTGAAGTTGATAACAGAAAACTTACTTTTACCAGAGGTGCTTAAGCATATTACCATGACAGTTTACCTTTTAAAAGCGCATACATGAGAAACATTACAGAGAGCTAACTTATTCGAAATATTTAAAGTTAGCAACTCAAAATTTACCTTTTCAAGAAGTGCTTGAGCAGTTTGCTATGGGCAGTTTACGTTTTCAAAAATATACTTAAAATGTATGGCAGAGAGCTTACCTTCCACACATATTTGAAATTTACAACTGAAATCTTACTTTTTCAGAAAGTGCTTGAACAGATTACCATGGTCAGTTTACCTTTTTTAAACGTTTACATGAGCATAATCACAGACGACTACGATTTAAAATTATTTGAAGTTTACAACTGGAAACTTACCTTTTCAAGAGGTGATTGAGCAGAGTAAAATGCACATTCTTCGACATGTTTGAACTTGAATTTAACTTTTTAGTGAGTGCTTGAGCAGATTACCAATCTAAAGCGTGTACATGAGAAGAATAATATTTGAAGTTTAAAACGGAAAACATACCGTTCTAAGAGGTGCTTGCATAGATTATTATGGGTAGTTAACCCATTCAACGCGTATTTACTTTTTCGAAATAATTGAAATTTACAATTGAAATCTTACTCTTTCACGAGATGCTTGAGCAAGTTACCATGGGCACTGGGCAGTTTACCTTTTCAACGTGCTGCTGTATTTTTTCGAAATATTTGAAGTTTACAACCAGACACATTCCTTTTCAAGAGATGTTTGAACAGATTACCATGGGCAATTTGTTTTTTTTTTCAAAACGCATACAAGAGGAGCATTACAGGCAGCTTATGCATTTGAAAGTTACTGCAGACTGCTTATCTCTTCTACGGATGTTGGCAACTTATTTTTCAGAAACATATATAAGTAAAGAGCACTACAAAAGGCTTATCTTTTGAAGATATACTGAAACCATACCTTTTTAAGGGATAGTCGAGCAGACGGGCAGATGGTTTTTTCAAACCATATACGTGGAGAGTATACAGCATTCAGGACAGTTTACTTTTTTTATATACGCTATTAAAAACTTACCTTTTCAAAAGGTGATTACGGTATTTACCATGTACAACTTAACTTTTTGAAACCTGTAGATAGAGAGCAGTATAGACTGTTTACCTCTTCAAGATCTTATGTATGTTAAATTCACTAGTGAAAACTTACCTTTTCAAAATGTACATATGAACTAACGGGTGTTTAGAAAGTCTTTCAGTCAGGGCGGCTATGGATTGTATAACGCATGTCTTTTATTCAGTCATAATTTATTTGACATAAGTCAAAGTCAATTTAAATTAAAAGGTTTTTATTTTGAATTATTTACTTTCTGCATATTTCTTGTTATAAAATGTTTACGCAAGAACAAAAACCCCTTTCGCAATGGTCAACAGTTAGAAAACGGAAATTGGAATTATTCCATCAAAGCGTGTAAACAAAAATTTCGACAAAGATACCTAAAGACATACGTTATACAATCCATAGCCGCCCAGGACTGAAAGACTTTCTGGACACCCGTTACTTACCTTGGCTTCTCAAGTTCAATGAGAGCCCTTACCTTTTAGAGACTTATCTAAATTCTAGAGTGGTTGTCTGTCATCACTACTAAAATGCTCTGTAAAATGTTGACAGTTTAGGAATTTGGGTGTCAGTATTAGGCTATTTTGGTTTGTTAAATTTTAATAAAGGAACGTACTTGAACTGTTTTGATTAACCTTCTTGGTTGTTCAAGGACATGGTTAAAAAGTGATGTTAAGAAAAGTGGAGTGTGACTTTGCATTTTGTTCGAGTAAATCTGACGTTGAATTTTCTTCCAGTAAATAGCACGTCCAAAGTTCTTGCTTGTTGAACGGGAATGTTTTTCGTCGAGAAGTAGTTGGCGAGCCTTTTTGGCGCTCAAAGCTCTCTTGTATCTCTAATAATATACAAAAGTAGCTGGAGCCTGTTCTCGAGTATCGTTTGATGCCACAACCTCCTATAATATTTATAAAGTTGACCTGAATCTGCCTTCAGCTTTAGAGTTTGGCAGGAGTTTGTATTTTATTGGAACGTTTCCGGAGTTATCTTCCGCTCTAAGAGAGATCCTGTTTTGTATTTTAAGATTTTTACTTGTTTGCTTCTCCCGCGACCACTTATATTTTATTCATTGTTCTTCATGTACGACCATTTTAAATTCAAACTTATTTTAGTGAAGTTGTAGCCGCTTTAACGTAATTGTTTTGCCAAAATAAAATTTAAACGTGTTTTTCTGTCAGTTTTAGAACGAAATTTCTTTTTTTGTCTTACTCTCGTTGATTGCGTTTCCTTAACTTTCATTTTAAGACTACCTTAAAATAATCTGCTTTACAAAAACAATTTCTTGGCGAAAGTCTATTAAATTTAAATTACATTTTAACTTGTGTAAATTGCTTTATAAGTTGCTTTCGGCAAAACAATCTGTTACAAACTAAACAGGAGCAAGTTTAAATTATTGTGTTGGTAGAAAAAAAATAATTTCCTTTCTACTGCCGCTGTTTAATAAAGACAAGCGAATAAAAATTGGATTCGGCTGTAAAGTCCTCCCCATTGCGACGATCTCCCCGGAATAAATGCATGTAAGAGGAAAAAATAAAGCTAAAAGCTAACTTTTTTCGAATAAAACCCGATTGAAAACAGAAACAAGAAAATTGTATCTGCTGCAAACGACACAGATAAATTGGGGGAAAAAATTAAATAAATAAGTCTCCAGTGGGTCGCGAACTCTTAGGACTTCTAGCGATTGATTTTTATCACACTTGAGGAAAACGTCGACTGCTCTGATCAACAATAAAACGAAAATGCGAGAAATGTGGCTCTGCTTTAGCCGCTTAGTTCAAATAATGAAAAAGAAGAACAAAACTGTGATGGAAGAGGAATTGTTCTGTACACATCGCATGGGCGTGCACGAGAAGCTTTCCCGTGGGGATTCATCGCGAGCTTGCTCATAATTTTATGTATGAAAGGGTCGGAATTATAAAGGGGCGTATCAAATACAACATTGGAGAGGCTGCGTTTCAAATGAGATTATCTCCAACCTTTAAACAGTCTCGAGTTATTCGATTATTTACAATTTGAAATCAGACTCTCTTTCTCTCTCTCTTTCAGTCAAAGGTAAACGTTTTAAATATTTTATTTGCCCACGAGACACACTTTAAGTGAGCAAATGAAATCAAATAATTACACTATAAAACTTTATTGTGGTGTCCTTTTAAAACGCAGCTTGAATACGTAATAGAAAAGACCTAATTTAATGAGTATCGTAATTGCCGTTTTATATGAAATGGAACTTAACTTTCCTTACGGGATTTTAAATAATTTACGTTGCAAAAATGGACGCTTTTGTTGGAAAACGTCTAGAGGATTTTTGTACTATTAGAAACAACCCTCGCCTTGATATTTACATTTTTAAGATGAATCCTCCACCAAACCACATTAATCTGAATTATAAATTAAAATTTTTCCCATTAAAACCAAACACACCTGACCTCAATAATTTAAGTAAATTATACTCTCTTCAACTATTTTTCATTTCAGGTCGATGATAGTCTTACCAAGCCCTTTTCAAATGGACGGGTGCATGGTCACGGATATTTCGAAAGGAGGTCGTCTTCGACGACACAACTTTCAATAGAAGTATCGGAGTTGCATGGAGGAGATGATGGACTCTTACGGCTCACCTGCATGGCGACCATACCTGGATATGTTAGTCATAACGATAATTACGCCGACATTAGGAAACATTCTGTCATAAGTAAGTAACAACCGGCATTCTTGAAGATTTTAAATTTATACCACAACTAAATGTCAATCAAAGAAAAATAACCCTTTTCAGTTTTTGCAACACGTTAGACCTTGAGGAAACATTAGACAAAAGGGGCCAAGGATCAGGTGTGTGCATTCAAACTTTTCAAGCTCCGTCATACCCTCATCTTCTCACTTCTCTTTGCCACAGCTGTCATATGATAATTCCAAGTAATCTTAAGGGTAAACAAAGAGTCAGCTGTTCCAGATGTGTTCGTTTTCCTATTGCTTTCTGTATGTACACGTTGATTTACCAGACGACGACTTATGATAGTCTCGCCGTAACTCGGCGGAGATAAAGACTCGGATATGAGTGGGTATTTTTCATATACGGTTTGAGTTTTACGAGTATTCATCATTCTTTCACATTTCTTGTGCTCGTTTTGAGTGTCATGTTGTTGAAAGGATCGTTCAAACGACTGGGTGAAGTTTTTTTCTTTGAAAGAAACCTATACGAATTTGCTTTGGTCATCGTGAATTAGTCAACGTTTCATTGTCTACTTTAAAGAAGATAAATTGATGAAAGTCGAGAAAATTGGTCTTGTTTTATTGCGTTCTCTTGTGGATATAATCGCAAGGAACCGAATGTTGCGTAATTTGAAGTTTTGTTTCTTAGTTTGATGGAGCATTGTTAAAAGTGATATTAAACTAGCTTGCTTTCTTGCATATCTTCCGCGGAACAATAAACAGCCAGCATATTTTTGCATACGTCCTGCTCTCTATTGTCTCCAATCTAACGGAGCACTAGAGCACTTCTTCTAAGCTTATTATTCAGGTGCGCTAATTTTTAGAGAGTAGTAGACAGCTAGCATATTTCTGCATGCGTCCTGCTTTCTACTGTCCCTAGCCTACCGGAGTAATAGTTTTTGTATACGTCCCGATTTCTGTTGTCCCCATCCTAACAAAGCAATTCTGCTAAACTCGTCATTTAGGTACGCTAAGTTTTAGACAGTAACAGACAGACAACAAGTTTTTGCATATGTCCCGCTTTCTATTGACCCCAACCCAACGGAGTAACAGAGCACTTCTTCTAAGCTCATGATTGAGATGCGCTAATTTTTAAAGAATAGCAAACAAATACCATGTTTTTGCTTGCGTCTTGATTTGATTGATTGTTCCCAGCCTAACAGATTAATAGAGCACTTTTTCTAAGCTCATTATTCAGATGCGCTATTTTTTAATGAGTAGCTAAAAGATACCATGTTTTTGCACACGTCCCGTTTCCTATTGTCCCCATCCTAACGTCGTTTAGGTGTGCTAAGTTTTAGCAAACAGACAGCATATTTTTGCATATGTTTCTATTGACCCCAACCCAACGGAGTAACAGAGCACTTCTTTCAAGCTCATTATTTATATGTCCGTAGCCTAACGGATTAATAGAGCGCTTCTTTCCAGCTCAATATTCAGATGCACTAATTTTTAAGGTGTCGCAGACCGACAGTCTGTTTTCCAGCCTAACGGAGTAATAAAGCACTTCTTATAAACTCTTTATTCAAGTGCGCTAATTTTTAGAGAGTAGTAGACAAACAGCATGTCTTTGTATACGTCCCGCTTTCTATTGTCCCCATCCCAACAAATAAATTCTGCTAAACTCATTATTTAGGTACGCTAATATTTAGGGAGTATCAAACAGACAGTGTGTTTTTCATAGCCCCATTTTCTATTGTCCCCAACCCAACAGAGTAATAGAGCACTTCTGCTAAACTCTTCATTCAAGTGCGCTAATTTTTAGGAAACATCAGACAGATACCAAGTCAAAAACCAATTTTTAGTATTTTGAAATCCTAAAACGTTTTCATTATTGTTCAAAATTTCGAGGTCGACTTTTTTGGCGAATACACTATTTCCAGCTTAAGTAGTTATGCTACGTATGCAAGTACAATTTATATTGAAATTGTATTGTGATTATAAAAAATAATTGTAATAGAGATCAATAACTGAGAAAAGTCAACGATCTTTTTTGGAGGATGCCTTGGGCATAATTACAAAACTCCAAAAACATCATTTCTGGTTAAATTGCCTCGCCTCCTTTTTCCCTTTAATTTTTCTACACGGTAGTTTTTTTTTTATTTGTCATAGCTTCTTAATGATCCTTTTGTAAATGTATAGATTTCATTAAATATTTTTTTGCCCATGGCATTCAATTTCACGTTTGGAAATGTGAATCTTTGATTGTTGTTGTTGCCAAAATGATCAAGTTACAGATCATGACGTAAATGAATGTTTCTTTTTGCTTGTAATCGTAACATTTTCCAGTGTAAATGGATATTGACATTTTCTTGCAAATGCGGTGTGGCACCCGTTTGCGTCATTATATTCGTATCTTGCTCCAAAACCCCACACTTGCTTCATATTTCGTAACTCATTAATCAACATCATTTTTAAAACAGCCAACATAAGATTAGCATAAATGAATTTCCCTCAACTTACTCACGAATTAGGGTCTAAAAATAAACTAAAACGTCAATGCATCTAACCGTTTTGCTGCAGCAAAGCATTAAAGTATAAAATAATATAAAATCGAATAAATCCCTTGAGTGTACACTGCAGATGTGCCTTTAATCTTTCTCCATCGCAGTTGACATCATTATCAAAGAGACCATTCCGGCGGAAGCGATTTCAGAAGCGAATGCCAGCCGCCGTCTCACATATTCCGCCACGTCGCTTTTTGTAATGTTATCATCAGTACTATGGATTTAGGCATTTTTTAGTAAACTAGGTTATAAGGCGTATTGAAAATTGACTAATTGTACTTTTTCTAGACGATAATAGCGAGCAAGCCGTGGTATATTTGATATAAATCGCACCTGTTGAAAATTGTGAATATTTTAAGCCGGTGATTAAGATAATCCGGCTCGAAGGACCACTAAAAATATTACAGTGGGCGTGTCAACTGTCTACGATTATATGAGGATAAAATTAAGTTAATTACTTTCACAGCTAGGCAAGACGTTTATACCCTGAGTTATTGTAATTGGTTATTGATCACAGCAACGTGTGAATAAGCACGTGTTGGAAATCTTATCTCTGTGGATTAATTATAATTGTGTTGTGCATGTGTACAGTTAATTGTAGATAACATTTGTAACATAAATATTCTTGCCAACATTAAGACCGACGGAGCTTAATGACATTTTGTGATTTATATAAATATGCCACGGCCTAAATGATGAATCAGTTCTAAAGTTGTTTACGATTTCATTTTTAAGAAATTGTCCCTTTTGCTAACTTAATAAGATAAAGATGATAAATAAATTTCCTTTCCTTTTGCTTAAATATCGATATTAGCCTATGGTGCTGCTAAATTTCATTAACTGTTAAAGCGTAATGTATTTTGCTATTCGAATAAAATTTATAAGCTTCCGCTAAAAAAAGAAATGTGATGATATGAACGAATCGGATGGCAAAACTAACTGTAAGTAGTTATTAAGGTACTTAAGCCAGACAGTTCTAGCAATATTCTAATACCTTTTTAAACGTTAGGTGGGTTTAAAAATAAAAACGTTTGAGAATCGTTTTACTAATTATATTACCGTTCTAATCTCAAACAAATTTAATCTATTTTTTCAAACCCTCTAATAGCGCAAATTATATAAAAATTAAAATGTAGGATTCTTCTTATGTATCTACGATTAAAATCGCATACAATGCTACGCCTGCTGGTAGTAGTAGAAAATAAGGCACTCGAGCTAGGTTGCCAAAAAAAGTATATTAATATTTTTTTTCCTTTATAAATAAAACTTTCAAATGTTTGAGATATAGAATAGAAGGCTTTTGGTTATTAAAAAAATAACTTATTGTTGGGTCTTATGTTGCGCTATATTCCAAAAAAAATTTGGTAATGTTTCAACGAAGAATCGACAATTAAAGAGAGCTCATACTACAAATTTTTCTAGGTTGTTTTATTAATTTCAGTTTCCAAATGAATACCTATACCCTCAGATTTATTTATAAGGGTGCTTGTTTTAACGTGTAACCTTTTGACTCTTCAGAGTAGGCAACACACGTTGCATATAATTTTATAACTGAGGGCAACAGTTTGCTGTGGGTAACATCACCCTCATTTTAAGAATAGTAAATTCCTCGTTTAACATATTATTTTAAAAAATATATTTTAATATCGAAGCTTCCTATGACGTGCAACGTATGTTGCCTACTCTGAAAAGTGAAAGCGTTATACGATAAAATAGGCACGTTATTCATACTTTTTGTTCGCCACCAGGCTGTGCACTTTTAAGAAGCACAGTTTGTTATATTTTTTAATTTAGCGCAATCAGCAGACTCCGCCTCATTTTCGTGATTGGTCGACACAGATGCAGAAATTACTATATGCTGAAATAAAGTGGCGTGGCTATTACGAATTTAGGGTTGTTTAATCCAGAACCTTTATTTGATGTATAGCAATCCTAAAGTACTTTAATCTAGAACCATCATTAAATATCTATTAACCTGGCTATTACTATTTTAAGGTTGTCTGATCCAACACTCTCACTGGATATCTAATCCTCCCCCTCGTTGAATGTATAATAACATAGTATTCCAATATTAAGATTGTTTAATCGAGAAACTCGTTGTATATCTACTAACCTATCTATTATAAATTTAAGGTAACCTTCAAAGAAAAACCTACTTTCCTAATTATTACAAATTTATGATTCTTTTCCTCATAACACTCACTAAAAATATTTTCTATTCTGGTTATTACAAATTTAAGCTTGTTTAATTCAGAACCCTCATTAAATATCTATCAACTTAGTCATTACAAACTTAAGGTGCTTTAAACCATAATTCTTTTTGAATATCTACTAATTTGGTTATTACAAATTGTAGGTTGCTTAATCTAGAACCTTGTTGTGTCTACTACAGTATCTATAACAAATTTAAAGTTTTCAATCCAGAACCTTCATTGAATATCTACCATCATGGTTATTATAAATTTGAGGTTGCTTAATCAGAACTCTCATTGAATGTCCACCATCCTTATTACTAAAAATTAAAGATTGTTTAATCCAGAACCCTTATTAAATATCTTCCATCCTGATTATTACAAATTTAAGGTTGATTAATCAGAACCCTCATTGAATATCCTACCATCCTGGTTATTATAAATTTAAGGTTGCTTAGCCAGAAGCCCCGTTGAATATCCACCATCCTGATTACTAAAAATTAAAGATTGTTTAATCCAGAACCCTTATTGAATATCTTCCATCCTGATTATTACAAATTTAAGGTTGCTTAATCAGAACCCTCATTGAATATCTACCATCCTGGTTATTATAAATTTAAGGTTGCTTAGCCAGAACCCCCCTTGAATATCCACCATCCTGATTACTAAAAATTAAAGATTGTTTAATCCAGAACCCTTATTGAATATCTTCCATCCTGATTATTACAAATTTAAGGTTGCTTAATCAGAACCCTCATTGAATATCTACCATCCTGGTTATTATAAATTTAAGGTTGCTTAGCCAGAACCCCCGTTTAATATCCACCATCCTGATTACTAAAAATTAAAGATTGTTTAATCCAGAACCCTTATTGACTATCTTCCATCCTGATTATTACAAATTTAAGGTTGATTAATCAGAACCCTCATTGAATATCCTACCATCCTGGTTATTATAAATTTAAGGTTGCTTAGCCAGAACCCTCGTTGAATATCTACCATCCTGGTTATTATAAATTTAAGGTTGCTTAGCCAGAACCCCCGTTGAATATCCACCATCCTGATTACTAAAAATTAAAGATTGTTTAATCCAGAACCCTTATTGAATATCTTCCATCCTGATTATTACAAATTTAAGGTTGATTAATCAGAACCCTCATTGAATATCCTACCATCCTGGTTATTATAAATTTAAGGTTGCTTGGCCAGAACCCTTATTGAATATCTTCCATCCTGATTATTACAAATTTAAGGTTGATTAATCAGAACCCTCATTGAATATCTACCATCCTGGTTATTATAAATTTAAGGTTGCTTAGGCAGAACCCCCGTTGAATATCCACCATCCTGATTACTAAAAATTAAAGATTGTTTAATCCAGAACCCTTATTGAATATCTTCCATCCTGATTATTACAAATTTAAGGTTGCTTAATCAGAACCCTCATTGAATATCTACCATCCTGGGTATTATAAATTTAAGGTTGCTTAGCCAGAACCCTCGTTGAATATCCACCATCCTGATTACTAAAAATTAAAGATTGTTTAATCCAGAACCCTCATTGAATATCTTCCATCCTGATTATTACAAATTTAAGGTTGCTTAATCAGAACCCTCATTGAATATCTACCATCCTGGTTACTAAAAATTTAAGGTAGTTTAATCTAAAACCCTCATTAAATATCTACCATCCTGGTTATTATAAATTTAAGGTTGTTTAATCTAGAACTCTCATTGAATAGCTACCATCCTGGTTATTACAAATTTAAGGTTACTTAACCACAACTGTCATTGACTATCTACTATCCTGGTTACTAAAAAGGTTGTTTAATCTAGAACCCTCGTTAAATATCTACCATCCTGGTTAATAAAATTTAAGGTTGCTTAACCAGAACCTCTATTGAATATTTTCCATCCTGGTTATTACAAATTTAAGGCTGCTGCTTAATTTAAATTTAAGGTTATTTTGGCAAAACTCCTTTCCCTGTATAGCTACTAACATGTCTGGCTAAAGTGCCTTATTTTCTAACAACCTTAAAATTAAATTTTCTGCAATCGAGAAATAGCAGGGTACAAGTGCAATTGCTTCAATAAATTATGATTTTTGTTTTAAATTTTCAATATATTTTGCAATGTTTACTAAAATTATTGTTTCTAAGGTTAAGACGTGAATTAAAGAGTGCGATCCAGACTCAAAAGGTCCATTTGCTGCATACGTACAGTGGAGCTCAAATTAAATGTTGGTACATTTAATTTGACCGTTACTAAAATGTTATCTAAACTTACTTGTTCGATTTATGTTTCGCAAATAAATAAATATTATACAATGAATGTCACTTTGTAACGGTGGTGCATGCTTTGTGTTTTTGTCATACACGCCACGTTGACCGCGGTGTGCATGAAAGCATCTTTTAAATTTTCACTGAACTGCAAGAATGAAATTATTTAAAAGCGTCAATTATTACAAAACAATCGCACTAAACCACAGGTTTGTTTTCCGAATTTTCTTTAACAACGCATATTGAACGAATTTTTTCTGTTAACGAAGAAGGAAAAGAAACGTTGAAGTTGTTTCAATTTTTAACATAGTTAAATGTTTAATGTTTAGAAATATAAAATTGCTTTATTTACTAGGGTAACTTAAGAAGCGGATAAGCCATAGGATGTAATTGTGATATCGAGAGATGAATTTATTTGAATAATGATCAATACGCTTCTTATGTTGCTTGACTGTTAAAAATCAATGAATTATTTGTAATGTTTAATACAATCACACAAACAATCATTTTATAAATCTCAGTATGGGATCAGGGTTCACAGTTGCGTTGATAAATGAGACTTAATGCCAAATTAGAAGTTATTTGCAATAAAATCTTACTTTATACATATCTTTGTAGGCAATAACGCGTTTAATTGTGATTGATATTATGGTACAGTATTTAGAGGAATCCCAAGATTCCAACGGTTCTGGGTTCGAATCCCGCTCGCACAATTTTTTCTGGTAGCTGTATTAAATTTATATGTTTGTCATTAAATAATTGTTATAAAATAACCAAGAGTCAATCTTATGAATTAGAAACCAATGCAACTGTGAACTGTTATAATAATTATTTTTTACAAGTGTTTACTACTTATTTTTGTAAATGCTAGTCGTCTAACTAAATTAATTAGTAAATTGGAACTAAAGCTACATTAAAAAAAAGGTACTTATATGCATGAGAAAATTAAGTAGCTCTATTTTACTGAGTATATTAGGTACTTATATTTTTGTAAAATGGACAAATACGGCTAAGAAGTGATGATTTCTCTATAATTATTAGTTGTTTAGCTTAATATATTATATAAAAAAACTGTTACTAGAAATTATTCGCAGGCTGTATAGCCAAAAAATGTCTTCCTTATCGCTACTATGTCTATTATATATTATAATTACGGGAGCAAAATTGTCATTCGAGCTAGTTGTATGACGTAAGACATAAAAAACAACAATTAAACCCTTAAATTAATCTTAACGATTTATTTAATCGAAATTAGAGTTAGACATTGCAAAATTCTAACAAATATGTAAATAAAAATTGGAAGTAATGTATATTGTTTTATCCGCTAGCTTTTTTAACTTTTAAAATTTTTTCGTTTGCGCTATGAGCTCGAAGAAATGACAATAAATTGCTTTAACACTATACATTAAAAAAAAGTAAAATTTTGTTTAGGTTTATAATTGATTCTTGTAGTACGAATTAGTTACGTGTCGCTTTTGTATACTTTCTTGTGTATGTAATACATCGTCATATTTTTTTTTCATTTTTAGCTATACTTAGAGCATCATTTTTTTGTCGTTTTGTAAATCTGAACAAAATTTTCGAACAAGACGAGACGATGTAAATATTAATGTGAAACGTAATGTATTAAATTCTTATATGTTTATTGACGGATATGTAAAAATAAATAAAGTAATTATGTATTTATTGTTTATATCGTGTATTTATACATTTACTATGGGGGAAAAGTACTAATCTGAAGCTGCATACGTATTACAATCGCCAAGTACAGCAAGCGAAAGATGTAATGACGTGTTTGTAGTTGCGTATAGGCAACACACATTGCAGGCGGATACAGACCAGCTGATACCACTAATTCCATAAGATTTAAACAACGGAAAGCCTTGATTTTTCCAACTAATGCAACTATTTCACTGACTGATAATAAGAAAAACACAACAAATTTTTTAATGCCTATTTTAGGTACTGTTGTAAAAGTACCCAGTGGTGCATAATATTGATTATATATTTATTACATTTATTAATTAAACACAGTTAACAGAAAAGTTATTTTAAAATACATACATTATAATGTATATACAGGGTGTATCAAAAGTTGGTACATATTTTCAAACTAATTGTAGATTAGCCAAGTTAGAATTCAGTGATACCGCACATTTTTTTAAATTTTTTAAAATTGTTTGATATATTTTTTTGTAATTATAGAGTATCTAAAATGGCTCGTATTTTATTAATAAATGCTTTTTCCATTAATTATTTTGTTAATTTAATTTGTTAAAAAGAAATAAACTTTGTTTATAGTTGTTTTCTATTGTTTGCGTTTTAATTCATGAAATTATGAGCAACAAAGTATCCTCTTTTGGGTTTAAGATTAATAAAAATGATAAAATCTTCAAGCCGGCGGCGCGTCCCTAAATTATTACAGATTTTTGTGTAAACCTGCCTTTTAGTAATTGTATCATGTAATCTTTCCTTTATGTTTATATTTTTGAACAATTGCGCCATCTATTGTGCAAAAATAACTTTACAATGTTGCAGAATTCTCCTATTTACAGATGACTCAGTTGACGGCTTCAAGACGTATAAACAGTTTAGGTTAGAAATTTTTGTGTTCATTTTATTTACCATTTATTTTGTTTTATTTGATACTTTTAACTAAAAACTGACTTCCCTTACATCCCCGAACTTGTACAGGTAAGTTTTGCCATTTTGTAAACCAGCTAATGTTACAAAAAAGAAATTTCTTTGTGCTTCCTAGTTCTTTTTTTTTAATTGAAAAAAGGCATAGGTGTGACTAATGTCTTAAAGAATTGTTCAACCGTGAGTTATTTTCTCTAATTGACGATTATTTATTTACAGATCTGCACACTAACTCTAATAAAATAACGTCATTTTATCAAATTGAATCTCTCGTTAAAGACGACAACAACAAAATTTCTTCAGAATGCCTACGCAGCTAGCCCGGGACAATAATGTGCATGAAATTCGAGCAAAAATTGCTTACAACGGTGAAGTATTAATAACTTATGTTGACCAGCAAATAACATTGGAACAATTGTGCCATGAAATGCGAGAAATCTGCCGGTTTAACCACGATCAAGTCTTTACGATGAAATGGGTTGACGAAGAGGGTGATCCTTGTACAATTTCCACTCAATTGGAGCTGGATGAAGCCATAAGACTTTATGAAGTCAATAGGGATTCGGAATTGACCATTCATGGTGAGTCGAAATTTGATTATTTCGTTAAGTAAAGAAAGTATGAGTTTAGGTGAATTTGTTTTATGTTTGGTGAGTTGAGAGGCATTTGTTTTATGCTTAGTGAGTTGAAGAGCATTTGTTTTCTGTTTGGTGAGTTGAAGTGTATTTGTTCTGTTTTTTGAGTTGAAGTGGATTTGTTTCGTTTCTTGAATTGAAGTGTATTTGTTTTGTTTTTTGAGTTGAAGGGCATCTCTTTTATGTTTTGGTGAGTTGAGGTGCATTTGTTTTGTGTTTGGTGGGTTGAGATGCATTTCTTTTATGTTTGAGAAGTTAGAATGCATTTGTTTTATGTTTAGTGAGTAGTGAGTACGGGTGCATTTGTTTTCTGTTTAATAGTGAGTTCTTTCGTTTTTATTATTAGTATTATTGTGTAATGTTTCTTAATAAATCATTTAAAATGATGATGATGAAATGATGGTTAAAATGCAAGAGAAGTGTGGTATAACTCTTAAATTGGTAGATTTATACAATAAGGATCTCTAAAATTTGAAAAACCTATATATCTAAATTGCACTGTATGTTTAAATGCTTATGCAGGTGGGAATTTGTCATGGTATGTTAATATTTCCATGTCTAAATTTGTAAAAGAACTATTTTACATTCATAGCAAGAAGTGCCATATTTGAAGTGAGTAATCGCTTAAGTGTTAATTCTGTTAATTGCAATTAGCTAGACCTTCGTTCCATATTTTGTTTTCATTGTGTTGTTGTCAAAGGTATACAGGGTGAGTCGTGTAAGTCCCAACTTCTGGCTCTGTTAAATTAACTACTAAACTTAAAACAGTAAGACTGTTATTTACAAAAACCAAACCTTCCCCTCCCCAACTAACAATGATTTCAAAAAGTGATGAGAACCTTTTTTTTTTAAATTTCGTTCAGTCACCAACAAAGATCCTCTAGAAAATAATATTCCTTTTAAATGGCGAAATTTATTCTACCTACTGCACCCCAACCCCTACTACACCCCAACGCCTACTGCAACTAAGTATTAAAAATACATTCTTAAACTATCCCCTAGTGTTCCCCCACCGTTATAAAATTTCTGAAAATCTCAAATTTTACTTCCTCTAAAAATCACACCTAAACTATCTTCTAGCATAGCTCTATGCCTAAAATATAAAAATGACCGGTTTTTAATTCCACATTTGAAGTGAGTAATTGCTTAAGTAGTATTAATTCTGTTTATAAATACAATTAGCTAGAGCTTTGTTCCATATTTTTTTTGTGTCATTGTCAAAGTTAGTAGATAAGTGGGTCGAATGCTTGCCTCCCGCTCGGCCGACTCGGGATCGAAACTTGTCGTAGCCAAACTTTAAAAAAAATTGGACTGAAAAGTATCGGTTTTGATTGTTAAGTTAGGGCTGCATGTTAGACCTTTGATGTAGGGATGGGAATCCTGCCGATTCTTAAAAAAAAACATAAATAAAATTACTTAGTAGGCAGTTTTATGAAATTTCACCAGATTTTTTTTTGTTCTAGTTTAATAACGATTTTTTTGTCGTTCAATTAATACAAAAATTTTGTACTTTTACATAACTAAAATTTTGTAAAAGAACACTGTTTCTCAACTGTTGTTTATTTTACTTGTGCAAGGGTTCAAAAATTTTATATTACCGAAAAGAGAATAAATATTCAAAAAGAATTGAAACGTTCAAAAAAATATAAATACCAACACCCCAGAATAGTTAAGGTGGTGTCAAGCAAAATATCAATTTGATAAACAATTTAACAAATAGTAGAGGGATTACACTTAAATGACTCACCCTGTATAGGCCTCTTAAGTTTGGAAATACATTGTGACTGCTTGTCTTAACACCTAAGAAATGACAGTTGTTCGCCTAAATCAATTTGGTGTCCTGAAGATGCTCCAATATAGTGGAGAACGAAACGTTAGAGTAGAATTTTCCATTAATGATCCCATGTGGTCTAAAACATCCACCCAAAAGGTTGTACTTAAACAATTATTGTTCTGAAGATGTCGCTTATAATGGGAAACGAAACATCGGTTTTAATTTCAGGCAAAAAAATGTTCGTGATATACACCTTGCAAGATAAACTTCCCTTTCAAAAATAAAACATATCCCTTATTAGAGAGGCTTATCCAATCACCTACTAAAAATTCAGAACCAGACGCTGCAAGTCTACAGATTTTTATGACTCATGTCCGAGTTGAAGTTTTATGATTATGACAGAAATATTATTACAACAGAGGGGCTGAAACACCCCCTGAAGTTAGGGTGTTATCGATTTACGGCGCCACCGTCGCTCTCCGGGTCTTTTTTTGCCCGACGTTGCCGATGTGCGTCGATTTTCCCTCCACGCGGATCTTCCTGGAGGTTTTCCGGGGCGCGGGTGGAAACCGTCGGAGGGAGAGCGGCAACACCGCTTTCAGTACCGTTCGCTGTCGTTCAGTTTCACTACCTGCCCGCTTAAAACTAGCCTGAAATCCTGAAATTGACCTTAACACCCTTTTTGAGTTTAGGAATTTTCATAAATATAACCGACGTTTTGGTTTTTCGTCGCTTCCATTGTTGGCATACGCGTTCGTGAAGTGTGAACCTTTTAATATTATTTGCACGCCTCCTGCAACGTCAGTGGAAATTTTTTTGATTCATAATTGGTGAAGTAGGCGCAAATCGAAACCTTTCAAGTATTTATTTTTGGCTGCCCAATTTTTTCATCCCCCTAATTTGTAAATAGTGCTGGGTTAGCAAGGTGCAATTTTATTTTAAATTAGAACTTGTACAACAATAAAGCTTGAATCAATTACACACACAAATGAAACAACGATATATGTTCTAAAACGGGAAAAATCGTTTACCTCACATCATTATTACCTCTTAGGTACGTAAATGTTAAGATTGTACAATTTTAGAGATTAAAAATTGGGAAATTTATTAGTTTTCATAATCATCGTCACCACCACAATTGGTCTTGAATTATTTCTGGTCATTACAAAACGTAAAGTGCGCACAAAATTATTCAAAACCGACATAAACAATGCAGAGAGTACGAAAACGCTTATTAACGGGAATTTAAATCGCAAAAAACCTCATTCGCCCAATTAGTTTTCCATTTCCAATTACAATTTCCTAAACAATCTAAATCAAGTGTGACCGAAACCCTTAAAAATGGCTTGGGGTTACTGGAGCGCCACCGCGGTGTCAACCTCCGATCGTGGACGGAGTCCCAGGAGGAACCAGAATGGTTCGACGACTAGCAACCATCCTCCCCAAGCGGTCCCAGCACCTGTGGAAGAGCGACCGTCCGTAAGCGTAAGCACCCATAACTCCAACCTTAACTCTAACAACGCCCAGGTGGTGTCCGAGTTCGACATAGCCCCCAGTTTTTCTAGAAGACCGTCCTTAGATCTGGGACACATGGGTCCGCAGGGTGCCCTGGCTAATATCTTATGCGCGGCCCATGGGAGTAGACAGCAAAGCGGGACGTTATCAGCTGGAAATACGTTAACCCGTTTGGGGAGCAGACACGCTGCCACCAGTGGGGTTGAGTACGCGGTGCCCCATCACTTCCACCATCACCACCATGCCGCCTACGTTGAGTACCATCAGACCCAATTATCCTTTTCTGATGATGACTCTAGTTCGGAACCAGGATACGCCACAGGTATGTCGAGTACCAACCATCAAACCCCATTGTCATTTTCTCATAATGACTCCAGTACGAAACCTACACCACAGGTATGCCTATCGAAAGGGTTGCGGTAAGACCCGCCACGTCGGAACAACCCTTTAAGCGTTCGGGGCTTTGTTTACTTAGGTAGTTCGGTAATTGAATTTACGTAGAGGGATCTAAAGTTTTTGTTGCGTTTCGAATTGTTGACCTAATTTAAGGGAAGTTTTCAAATACCTAGCTCATGTACTTAGTTGTTTGTTGAATTGTTATTCCCCTCGAGTGGTTTTTCCATTAATTTCTTATTTGAACCAACTCGTTGCGTCGTTAATTACGGTCCGTTAGTTATTCTACAGGATGGACCAAATTCCCGAAGTACATGCATGCATCTATCTCACGAGCGGGAGCGTCATCGTGTCCATAGGGACGCATCCCTCACAGGGATACGTCAGACAGGTAACGATAAACGGGACCGACGCGTTCATCCATCCTTGTTCCCGTCCTCCGAATTATGATCCCGACCGAATCAGTATTTCCAACGACTTTTTCCTTTTTTATGTGTCTGTGAACTTTGTTGGGTCCGCTGTAATTACAGAACCCATTAACCTGTAACCCTAACCATAACCTGGAGGCGTTAATATTGTCTGCAATTGTAATGAAGTTAGGCTGTTGCTCTGTTAATTGCGACTGATGATAGCAATCTAGGACAACTAGATTAGGGAGATTTTGCGGGGGCCCTATTTAACCCTGACCCAAATTATAATGCTAAGACGCCGGAAGAAGTAACAACAAAAGGAAATTTGGCCGCCTTCGAGAAGCGTCTTTATTTTAATGTTCGCATCGCGTTTGAATTTCGTATAGATTGGTTTTCCCTTAAGTCGCCTGCATGTTTCATGGTTAAGGGCTTTTCTGCCAGGTTGGGGATTTATTGTTATTAAATTATGGATTTTGCGATTGGAGTGGGCGGGTGGATTCGGAGCTACGTTCATTTCTTTTGTAATTTTGTCTAATGGGTATTGGATCATTTGTCTCTTTGCTGTTTTGGGAGCCACGAGATTAATCGCATCGTAAACGAGGAATTCAAGCAAAAACACGTATCAGAAGA
Source organism: Ctenicera cuprea (assembly GCA_958336395.1). Classification (NCBI taxonomy): domain Eukaryota; kingdom Metazoa; phylum Arthropoda; class Insecta; order Coleoptera; family Elateridae; genus Ctenicera; species Ctenicera cuprea. Next base: position 3,557,058 of record OY284489.1, on the reverse strand, counting down.
CGGCAACCGATGAACGTTTACTAAGATTTTATTTAAACTTTTATTTACTTCCTTGAAGTTCGTATTAATATAAATGAAATAATAATTAATAACTTGAACAGATATTTATTTTAGCCTGATAAGGTATACGTTGAAATACGTATCAGGCTAAAATAAATATCTCTTGAAGTTATTAATTATTATTTTACTACCCATTTAAAAAATACGACTTCGTATGTGTCCTTAGTCCCTGTAAACTAGAAAAATATCAAAAACTGCCTTTTTTATTTAAAACGTTACTCTCAAATCACCTACACTACACTCCAACCCCTACTGCAACCAACCCTTAAAAATAAAAATGTTTTAATAAAAAAAATTGTAAACTATTCCTTTAATTTCTTTAAAAACACCCCTAAATCATCTTCCAGTATAGCGCCACCCCTAAAATATAAAATTTGTCGTTTTAAATATTTTGCTCCTAGTGCGTCTATTTCCAAAAAAGTTTTTAAAATTTCTAATAATGTCCCATTTCACCCCACTCTCTCCACACATACTCCACGCCATTCTTAGATCACTTTACTGTTAAAAAAATAATTAAAACGTTATTCCCAAATCACCTCTACTGCATCCCAACCCCTAAAAGTAATGATATCGTTTTATTTTTTTTAACATTCCTAAGCCTTTCCTTGGGGTTCCCACCCCTTAAAATATTCTTTGAAAAACACTCTTAAACCATTTTCTAGCATAGCAGCCTATAAATATAAATATATTCACTCTCCTAGTGCACCCATTTCCTAAAAATTTCTAAAAATGATCATTGTCACTCCCTCCTCCCGATACTTCAAGCCATCCCTAGATCACTTTACTCGTAAAAAATTTAAAAAAAAACATGCCAATAAAACATAAAACGTTACCCTCAAACCGCCCCTCCATGTACACTTAACCCCTACTCCACTCCAACCCTTACTGCACCCCAACCCCTAAAAATAAAATTGTTTTATTTTTTTTAATATTTCCAAACTATCCCTAGTGTTCTCTCACCGCACCGTTAAAAATATTAAGTTTTAACCTTTTTAAAAAACGCCCCTAAACCTATGCCCATTCTTGTAGCATAGCGCCACCCTTAAAATATATCTTAATTCCCGTTTCAAAAGGCTCACTTACTTACACCCCAACTTCTACTGCAACCAACCGTTAAAAATTAAAATGTTAAGTTTTATTCATTTTTTAAAAACATTCGCGGAAACTATCCCATTAGTGTTTCCCCACCCCTAAAAAATTTGAAAATGTCAACTTTTAATCCTTCTTAAAAACAGCCTTAAAGGCATCTTCTGGCATAGTTCCAACATTCAAATATAAAAATTCAGGTTTTTAAAGATTGACTCTCATACTGCACCTCAACTTCTACTGCAACCAACCCCTAAAAATAAAAACGTCAAGTATTATTTAAAAAAATTCTTAAAGTATCCTCTGGTGTTTCCCCACCCCTAACAATTTTCAGAAAATGTCGATTTCTATTTTATTTAAAAACACTCCTAAACCATCTTCTAGCATAACGCCACCCCTAAAATATAAAACTTCACGTTTTAATAGATTTTATCCCCCAGTGTACCCATCTTTCAAAAAAAAAATTTAAAAATGATCAGTTTCATTACGTCCTGCTCTAACATTCCAATCTATAACCTAAAAAGATAACATTTACTAAAAATGTCATTCTTCTTTGAACGTATCGGCCCCCCAAATCCCCCCCCCCCCCATAAAACCGTGTGCATATAGAAAAAAAAATTTTAAAATACCACTCCCCAAATACAAAAATTCTTAAAAATATCGAAATCGATCACATTGTTTTTAATGTTGTCCCATCGACTTCCATGTCGATTCTTCTTAGCATAATGTAAAGAACTAAAGCTAAGTTTTATGTCAAAATCTCATATTAATGTAACTTTCAACAATTTGTATAGATTTATTCACTTGACTGTGTTACAATTAATAAATGTTTGTAGTACAATGCAACCTGCGGCCCCCGGCAACATTAATGGGGCTCCAGCTTGTTGTATTTCCTCTTCTAACCCCTCTATTTTTTTATATCTACAATTTTGTCTACTTTTCATGGAAATTAGTTTACCCCTCCTCTACTTGAGCTTTTCTTACATCTTGTTGCGGTACTTCAATGAATATTTTATCTTATCCGCTTTTAGACAAGATAGTAACGTGAAAGTTTGAACATCCGCAGATTAGTATGAAAATAATAGGCACGCTCTTATTTCGTTTTTAGTACACGAAAAGATACTCAAATTTAAAATGTGCGAAGATAACATTAGTCATAAATGTAAAGTACCATGTGCGGGTGATCACGGTATCGAAGGGCGCATAACTTCTCCCGATAAAATCGTTCAGATGTTTGCGAATACGTGTATCCAATCATAAATCATGCAGTAGAACGTTTTCCTTGCAAATGAAAATTCGGGGGAGTTATTAGACGTTCCTGAAAATCCGCAGGTAGGGTCGTAAAAATAAAATGAACAAATCGAATTTACACTTTTGCCCTTACTGATTATTTTTTCGATTTCGTTAATTTCCTTTAAAAGAGTGGGGCACGTTTTCAATCTAATTAATTGGTAGGCGCAGCCCTTAACTGCATTAAGGCAACGACGATCTCCCTTTTCGTGTTAAATTGGAGGAAAGGATTTCAAAGAATTTCCTACCGAGTTCGTAATTACTAACTGTGCTGTTTTAATGAGGGAAGATTATCACAAAAAAAACAAGAAAAAATTGTATGTGCTTTTCAGTCATGAAGCCCTTAAAATGTGGAATTTATTTCCTAAATGTAAATGTTTGGATCCTATAACGAAATTAAGTCGACACAGCTCTAGCTATCTGCAAACACAAAAGGCAAACAGGTTCGATGAAATATTCAGCGTTCTGCAGTTGGCATTTGGCAACTTTCCACGGAATGGAATTTTCAGGGTTGCATTAAAACAGCGCCGTTATCTTTACAGCTAAGTCGCCCGGAATTCTACGAGCCCAGGTCGGCGAATGCGGTAGATATATCGGATTTTCCCGGTGCATTGGAAGAAAACTAAGGGAAATCTGGTTACAGGTTACACTCCAGCACGAACAAAAAGCATACTAAAATATTGATGAAAGGATACCTTTGCGACTCAACTACATGAACGGAAAAATTACTCTCATAACTTTTAGCATTATGTGCCTACACAGGGTGCTTCAAATTTATGTTTTATGTACTTTTTGTGTCTCACGTTCGTGTATGAAATAACCAAAAACACAATTTTTAAAACAAAATTGAATTAAGGCTAACCGTCTGAAAATTATCCTAAAACAATTTTTTTTTCTTCTGAATAATTTTTTTCTGGCTGCGTCTATAGAGTTAAAATTTTACATCTACATCAGGACTTGCCTACAGAATAAAGTACGTTTATCAAATTCATAATAAAACAACTATCTGCGAGTAGAGATAATTAGAAGTTAGAGACTTATCCTGAAAAAATACATTTTTGGTTGCGAATAACTTTTTTCAGGCTGCACCTACAAAGTTGAAATTTTGTATGTACATTGGAACTACAGAATCGAATTCCTTGAATAAATTTATAATAAAACAATATTTTGCAAGCGGGGATAATTAGTAATTCTAACCGTTCGCAACTTATCCTGAAAAAACTGATTTTCGGTTGCGATTAGTTTTTTTCAGGCTGCACCTATACAAAGTTGAAATTACGTATGTACATTAGTACTACAGCATCGAATACCTTTAATAAATTCATAAAAAAACATTTTTCTGCGAGTAGAGATAATTAGTAACTCTAACCGTTTGAAACTTATCCTGAAAAAACTGATTTTTGGTTGCGAATAACTTTTTTTGGACTGCACGTACAAAGCTAAAACTTTGAATGTGCGTTAAGACTTCCCCGCTGAGTCGAATACCTTTAATAAATTCATAATAAAACATTTTTCTCCGAATTGAGATAATTAACAAGTCTAACTATTTGAAACTTATCCTGAAAAAACTGATTTTTGGTTGCGAATAACTTTTTTCAGGCTGCACCTACAAAGTTGAAATTTTGTATGTACATTGGAACTACAGAATCGAATTCCTTGAATAAATTTATAATAAAACAATATTTTGCAAGCGGGCATAATTAGTAATTCTAACCGTTCGCAACTTATCCTGAAAAAACTGATTTTCGGTTGCGATTAGTTTTTTTCAGGCTGCACCTATACAAAGTTGAAATTACGTATGTACATTAGTACTACAGCATCGAATACCTTTAATAAATTCATAAAAAAACATTTTTCTGCGAGTAGAGATAATTAGTAACTCTAACCGTTTGAAACTTATCCTGAAAAAACTGATTTTTGGTTGCGAATAACTTTTTTTGGACTGCACGTACAAAGCTAAAACTTTGAATGTGCGTTAAGACTTCCCCGCTGAGTCGAATACCTTTAATAAATTCATAATAAAACATTTTTCTCCGAATTGAGATAATTAACAAGTCTAACTATTTGAAACTTATCCTGAAAAAACTGATTTTTGGTTGCGAATAACTTTTTTCAGGCTGCACCTACAAAGTTGAAATTTTGTATGTACATTGGAACTACAGAATCGAATTCCTTGAATAAATTTATAATAAAACAATATTTTGCAAGCGGGCATAATTAGTAATTCTAACCGTTCGCAACTTATCCTGAAAAAACTGATTTTCGGTTGCGATTAGTTTTTTTCAGGCTGCACCTATACAAAGTTGAAATTACGTATGTACATTAGTACTACAGCATCGAATACCTTTAATAAATTCATAAAAAAACATTTTTCTGCGAGTAGAGATAATTAGTAACTCTAACCGTTTGAAACTTATCCTGAAAAAACTGATTTTTGGTTGCGAATAACTTTTTTTGGACTGCACGTACAAAGCTAAAACTTTGAATGTGCGTTAAGACTTCCCCGCTGAGTCGAATACCTTTAATAAATTCATAATAAAACATTTTTCTCCGAATTGAGATAATTAACAAGTCTAACTATTTGAAACTTATCCTGAAAAAACTGATTTTTGGTTGCGAATAACTTTTTTCAGGCTGCACCTACAAAGTTGAAATTTTGTATGTACATTGGAACTACAGAATCGAATTCCTTGAATAAATTTATAATAAAACAATATTTTGCAAGCGGGCATAATTAGTAATTCTAACCGTTCGCAACTTATCCTGAAAAAACTGATTTTCGGTTGCGATTAGTTTTTTTCAGGCTGCACCTATACAAAGTTGAAATTACGTATGTACATTAGTACTACAGCATCGAATACCTTTAATAAATTCATAAAAAAACATTTTTCTGCGAGTAGAGATAATTAGTAAGTCTAACCGTTTGAAACTTATCCTGAAAAAAACTGATTTTTGGTTGCGAATAACTTTTTTTGGACTGCACGTACAAAGCTGAAACTTTGTATGTGCGTTAAGACGTCCCTGCGGAATCGAATACCTTTAATACATTCATAATAAAACAATTTTCTGCGAGTAGAGATGATTAATAAGTCTAACCATTTAAAATGTATCCTGAAAAAACAGATTTTTGGTTGCGAATAACTTTTTTTAGGCTGCACCTATACAAAGTTGAAATTGCGTATGTACATTAGAACTACAGAATCGAATACCTTTAATAAATTCATAAAAAAACAATTTTCTGCGATTAGTAAGTCTAACCGTTTAAAACTTATCCTGAAAAAAAACTGATTTTTGGTTGCGAATAACTTTTTTTGGACTGCACGTACAAAGCTAAAACTTTGAATGTGCGTTAAGACTTCCCTGCGGAATCGAATACCTTTAATACATTCATAATAAAACAATTTTCTGCGAGTAGAAATGATTAATAAGTCTAACCATTTAAAATGTATCCTGAAAAAACAGATTTTTGGTTGCGAATAACTTTTTTCAGGCTGCACCTATACAAAGTTGAAATTACGTATGTACATTAGAACTACAGAATCGAATACCTTTAATAAATTCATAAAAAAACAATTTTCTGCGATTAGTAAATCTAACCGTTTGAAACTTATCCTGAAAAAAACTGATTTTTGGTTGCGAATAACTTTTTTTGGACTGCACGTACAAAGCTGAAACTTTGTATGTGCGTTAAGACGTCCCTGCGGAATCGAATACCTTTAATACATTCATAATAAAACAATTTTCTGCGAGTAGAGATGATTAATAAGTCTAACCATTTAAAATTTATCCAGAAAAAACAGATTTTTGGTTGCGAATAACTTTTTTCAGGCTGCATCTATACAAAGTTGAAATTACGTATGTACATTAGAACTACAGAATCGAATACATTTAATAAATTCATAAAAAAAACAATTTTCTGCGATTAGGGATAATTAGTAAGTCTAACCGTTTGAAACTTATCCTGAAAAAAAACTGATTTTTGGTTGCGAATAACTTTTTTTGGACTGCACGTACAAAGCTAAAACTTTGTATGTGCGTTAAGACTTCCCTGCTGAATCGAATACCTTTATAAATTCATAATAAAACAATTTTCTGCCAGTAGAAATAATTAATAAGTCTAACCATTTGAAACTTATCCTGAAAAAAACTGATTTGTAGTTGCGAGTAACTGTTTTTGGACTGCACGTACAAAGTTGAAACTTTGTAAGTGCATTAGGACTTGCCTACAGAATCAAGTGCTTTTCTTAAATTTATAATGAAATAGTAAGTTTAACCGTTTGAAACTTATCCTGCAAAACTATTTTTTGGTTGCGAATAACTTTTTTGAGACTGCTTAGATATAGAAATTTTATATGTACTTTATGACTTGCTTACAGAATGGACCACCTTGATTAAAATGACAATAAGAAAATTTTCTGGGAGTAGAGATAATTAGAAGTAAGTTTAACCGTTTGAAACACATCCTGAAAAAATAGTTTTTCGTTGCGAATAACTATTTTCAAGCTGCATCTACAGAACTGAAATTTTGCATGTACGTTATGACTTCTATGCAACATCGAGTACTATTATTAAACCCATAGTTCAGAAATTTTCTACGAAGAAATAGAATTAACTTCAACTGTTTGAAAATTATCCTGAAACAAATATTTTGTTTGCTGCTGAATAACTTTTTTCAGGCTGCAGCTACAGCGTTGAAATTTTGCATTTACATAATACTTTCCTGCAGGATCGAATGCAATTATTAAGTACATGGTTAAGCAATTTTCTAGGAAGACACTGAAACTATTACAAAAATTTGTTTGGTTCCGAATAAGTTCTTTTCTGGCTGTACCTGCAGAGTTGAAATTTTGCATGTATAGAAAGACTCGACTACAGAATTGATTATCATTAATAAATTCGCAATAAAATTTTTTATGGAAGTATACAAAAACAATAAGAATTAGTTGAAAATCTTTTTTACTGCCGATCTATTTTTTAACGTATTCCTGCTATGAAATTATTAAAATGGGTCGTTCCGTTGTCAAAACTGAAAGTTTAAGTATTTGTTTCATAATTTCTGCGCTCATGAACGGTTGACCTTCTTTTTTGGCACTTTGATTCCATTATTCGCAGAATTATTGATATTATCATATTTAAATAGGAAGTTTCAGCAACATTCGATAAATTTTCTTTCATTCTTCAATCATTTCTTTGTTAAGTGGGTACGTAAAATGGTTAAATTAATTTTTGAATTATTCCAACTCGAATATCAAGAAATTGAATGCGAGGCACCTCGTGCTTCTCTTTGTTCCCCTAAATTATTCAGACATTCCTTTAACAAAATGCCTGCCATTCAAAGCCAACGACTAAGAAAAAAACTCCTAATTGAGCGCCACTTAACAAAACAAGTTTTTTTCCGCTACCGAAAACTTATAATAAACCCCTGGCACGAAAACGTAGACATCATGTTCCTTTTTCATTTACTGCAGACTTGTGTCGCATGAAATTTGCTTTCGTTAATGACGTCGGACGCCAGTAAGTCGCGGCAAGTTCAGAATGAATATAAGTTAGCGAAGAAAAACGGAAAACGGAACCACTTTTAAGTTACCAGCACTTGAAAAGTTCGGCTCTTTCTCTCTCTCTCTTTACAGGAAAAGCACACTACACGTTTGTACAAAAGGAACGTGCTCGCCAACCCTAATTAGTTTGGTTCAACAAACAAAACTTTTGATGACACATGCATGTACTGCGTTATTTTCGTGAAGCTTTTATGGTAAAAGGGATTTATGAGGGATCCCCCCCGAAACGTCCTTTGGTGCTCGCAAAACGCTCTCTCAACGGAATTGCATTGCACGAATTCTGGAACGAGTGTGTGTGTTGTCATACGGGAAAACGCAGCACGACAAAACACGAATATCGTTTTATGTAAATACGAGATATTTGACGATTTTATGTATTTGCAGAAATTGAAAAAGTTGGCAAGCGTAAAATAGAATACATTACCGCAGTTGTATTTAATGTTTTTAGGAAAACTCTTTTTTCTCTTTGACGAAAATATATCCAGAGGGAATAAAAATGGAAAAATCGTGTCAGGTAGAATGCCTAGAGCCTTATCACTTAGTTTGCCCACATTTGAATCGGTGGCTGCTGTCTCCACCATATGTCACGATTCTTCTTCTTCAGTTAGTGCCGATCCGTTAACGGATATTAGCGATCATTCTGGGAATTTGTACTGTATTTACTGCGGCTCTAAATAGTCCCGTTGTTGTGGTATTGTACCATGTTCTTAAATTTTTGAGCCACGATATCCTCCTCCTTCCTGGACCTCTCTTTCCTAATACTTTTCCCTGCAATACCAGCTGAAGCAATCGATATCTCTCTCCATTTCTCATTATGTGGCCTAAATATTCAAGTTTCCTAGTTTTTATGGTTATTATTACTTCTCTCTCTTTATTCATCTTTTGTAACACGGTGGTATTGGTAATATGTTGTGTCCAGGAGATTTTTTTGTCACGATCAATTAAAAATATATTTTCGCCAAATTGCTTTCGACTTAATAATAAATAAAAGCAATGAGGACATGATCCGTTTAAAAATTGCTATTTAAAGTAGCCATAAGTTGCAAAAATGTATGAATTTTATACATATAACACTGACAACAGTACGCTATAGTCATTGTTCCCTCTTTTCCTTTGTTTCACCAATAGAGGAGGAAGGGTTACCAAAAGAAGATGTGCTTTGGCTTGTTTATACTTAAATCACGTTGATTAGTTTTTTAGTTACATCATGCGTAACAGGTAATGTCCGATGCCTCACCAAATTACTTTCACTAAATTGCTACCCACTTACAAGTAAAAGGTGATGAAGACGTACGTTGTCGATAAATTGCCACTTCAACGTTGCCGTAGGTCGCGGGTTGCTAGGAATTAATTTCTAGTTTAAAATACTGACACGGCACGCGAGAGCCATTTTTCGTATTGCCCCTTTGTTTTAATTGGTTTACCTGAACAGAGGGAATACGAAAACAAGGCGGGGTTTTAGGGGTAGGTGTGGCTTATTTTTAACGAAGTAAAATACCATTATTTTGTAATTGATAAAACAGTAGCCTTAATGCACGCTGCTAAAAATATATGTATGATTTTTGGGTAACACGCAACAGCGCATTAGTCGTTTTCCACCCTTTCCCTTTTCTTCAAAGCTGGGGCAATTGTTTTACCGAAAGGGGGGATTACTGAAAAAGGGCGGGGTCCCTAGGGCTGGGCGTGGTTTATTTTTTATTAAGACCACAGTTTTGTATTCGCCTTAATGCGAGGTAATATTTAACCTTGGCCTTTCTGAATAATACTAGCAATAGTCCAGGAGAACTATTTTCTGTATAATACTGGCAACAGCGCAAGAGAGTCATTTTTCTTCCTGCCCTTTCGCTTGAAAGGAAAGAAGGCGGTGTTATGGAGGTGGGTGTGGCTTATTTCAGGTTATAGGTAATATTTAATCTTGGCTCCTCAATTACCCAACAGCTTTGTCCAATGAATAGCTTTAGGTCTTAGGTTGCGCTAGAAATTTGTTTATTTCTGTACAATACCGGCAACAGCGCACTGCAGCCACTTTCTCCCTTTTACTTCACTTAAAAGCTAAAAGCTTTGATAATATTATTGTTACACGGAAAAGGGGCTGTGCTATAAAGGAAAATATATCCTATTTTAGGTGATAAATAATATTCAACCTTGGCTCCTTCCCAAATTACAATCGCATACCTGTTTCGACCTATCAATTGGCTTGTCCTAACTTACTACTTCGCTCAATAAATTGCCTTAGCCGCACATTGCGAGGAATTTGTTTATAATTTTTGTTTAATATTGGCAACAACGCACTAGTGCCACTTTTCAGCGTTGATAATTATTGGTTTGCCAAAATAAGGCGGGGTTTTTGGAGGTGGGTGTGGCTTATTTCAAGTAACAGGTAATATTTAACCTTAGCTCCTCCTCAAATTGTAATTGCCTACTTGCTTCTTCCAATCAATTGCTTCAACAAATAAGTTAAGTTGCCTTAGCCACAGGTTGCTAGAGATTTGTTTATAATTTCTATGTAATACTGGTACAACAGTGCACTAGAAGCACCTTTCTCTCTTCCCCTTCACTTTAAAGCTTTGACAATTATTGTTTTACCGAAAGAAGGTGGTATGTTTGGAGGTGGGTGTGACTTATTTATTATTAACCAAAATCGTATAATTTTATAGTTGCTTAACAAGCTCCCTTAATGCGTACAGGAAATGTTTTCTCCCTGACCCCACCCAAAATTAGCACCCACCCCTTTTACCACAAGTGTCTTATCTAATATACTCTATTTATTATTTATTTTCACATAAACTCCCCTTCAAATTTAACCCAGAAATATTTACACTGTGCTCTGAGCTCTTGTATTTTGCAATACAAATGCAGTACCTCTTGTGTTTTGGGGTCGCATCCCTCTTTTAGTGCTAACGCATTTAGTATTCCTAACGCAAATTGACTTTTGGGCTAAATAGAATAATTTTATTAGCTTTAAATCCCTAAATGCCCGTAAAACCTCAGGGCATCCCTTATATATTGCTATTACACACTTTCATTGAGGTAAATTGCGTAAATTTATCATGAACCAGTGGCATACTTAAAAGTAAAGGAATTTGGTTGGAAATTTTGTTTTTTTTTACTCCCAACGGGAAATTTATATACTTAATATGTGATTTTATTTAGAAAAATTGTAAGCTAAAAAATTCACTCTACCTTAGTCCAGTGGCGTAACTTGTGGGGGGTTACCGTATCATCGAGTAAATTCCTCGCCGCGTACGCAACTGTTCTGAACTATCATTCGCATATTTTTAACTACTTCATTTTAGCTTTTTCATTGCCCAATGCTCTGAAATGAAAACAAAAGAATAAAAAATTAATTTAAGAGATAAATACCTAATCTTATCTTCGAATTATGTTGTGATAACAAAATAATATCTCGACCTACAATGCTTGACTGTACTTATAATTATACATAGTACATTTTTACCGTTTGTCATGTGTTAATATTATAGTTCTTCTCTATGTCTTGTTATATTTTTGAAAATGTAGTGCAAATTATTTTGAAGTGGTGTCTAAAAAACTAAATTTTAACCAAAGTGCGCGTAACAGTGAATTTTTTAATAATTGAAGAAACTGATCTGAAAATGCCGCCAAACCACATTTATAGTACAAATAGACAAAAATAAAATACCAACTAAAACATGCAAAAAAGTTGGGCAAAATTAAAACCATCCCTCAATATGAATCTGTGGCAGGAAATGTGTGAAGGTGCCGTCCTGTACGGATATCATCCGACGATGTCCTGCTATGACATCACAACAGTGTTATCCACCTTTCCCAGAGGTTTGAATTTTTGATATCCAATTATTTTCGGATGTCCTGGGAATGGGAAAAGCGAATATAGAAATTATTTAAGTGACAGTTGGATATGCGAGCTGTGAGTCGAGGAGAACGATTGGTGTTTGTTAATTTTTTATGTATTTAAATTGAAAGCGTGGAAGTGTATGAGGTTTTTCTCTTACCAAATTGCTTCATTAAAATTAGTTGATTGGGGTTTGCTGGTCATTAAATCTTGCCATTGGAATTTTTTTTATTACGCTTATTTATTGTCGACGTATTTTTGCTGCTTAGTCTAATCACCTATCCCAGAGGGTAGATCGCCACATCTGGAAATTTTGCCAAACAAACGCGCCAACCTCGGCGGGCATCGAACCCTGGTACCAAATCTAAAATTTCTAAAATTGACAAATTGAAAATGTTCTCTAGAACTAAATTATAAAAAAAATTTGATTTGTGTATTATAAATAATGTTAAGTTCATAACCAGAAATGAGTTACGGGTAGCATTTGATCAATCAAAGTAGGTTCGTATTTTCACGTTATCGTCAGAACTATAAATGTCCAATATCTTTTTCCACCTGTTTTACTAACTTTAAACTTATCTAATCTCGTACTTTCAGTTAATTTTATCAGAAATTGTATGTGTTGAAGCCGATCGTGTACTAGGTATGAACGATGTGTCAATGCAGCATTTGTGTAATATGTATTTTTAGCTTAAAGATGATTTTATTGTTAATATTGAAGAAAATTTGAGAAAATGGAAGACATAAGGTATTTATTTGAATCTCTTTTGTCCCTAGTTTTTCCAAATGTGCCGTCTCAACCCGGTATGCCATGCCAAGGCGAGGACAGTAAGTATTTTTTCCTATTAACTTTTGGGCTTTTGTTGGTTGGCTAACGTATCAGTTAGGGCTTATCAGTTATCGCTTATCAATATTCATAATAAATTAATAAACATTATAATCATTGCATAAGGTAGGGTGATGTGTGGTATTTAAATATTTAATTTTAGCGTTTTTGCTTTAACTTGGCTGTAAAATATTACATAATCCAACTTCTATCAAAATTAATGCCGAAACTAGCTTAACCCCCGGGGTACGCCCACGCTTTTTTGATTCGCGTCCAACCGCCGCAATTCGCTGTTTCATGGCCCCGATGAAGTCACCCTGCGTGACTTTTGAATAAACATTGGAACCGGCAAACATGTACCCTCCAAATAGTGCTAGCAAAAGTTGAGACAGGTGAAAGGAATACGGATTTAATATGTGATTGTAAATTTTGCAAGAGTAGGTAAATTTTTAATCACATGAAATAAGACCCCTTGTAGCATATTAACTGCAACATTTGATGAGTTTAGCTCAATATTTAAGACGGAACAGAGCTTAGAGAAAGTTATAAGAGATTTCTCGTTATTGAAGGCGTAAAACCGGCAGAAATTTTACGCAGACCCGGCTCACCCTATCGGGAAAGTATACCCAAAAGTATTTGAATGGACTAACCGTTTTTAAAATGGCTGTGAGGCTGTTCGTGACAATCCAAGAAAAGGAAGTTCAACACGCGCCATTTCCACTTGATCAATGCAAGTCGTCGAATAACTGTCTCTGAAATAGTGGGATAAACCAACAATACATTTAATGGCAGCAGCATCCCGACCTGAAGCCTAACCCCGACCCGCGGGCCCGTTCTGAAATTGGTGAATTTTTTATTATCTGTCTGGGTCGACCTTATTTAAGGCACTATCCGGCCCTAGCGGGGCCTTTAACTGGCCAGCTGTGCCTAACAGGGCACAGCGGGCTTGACTTTCCGGGGAAATTTATATAATTATAAAGCGGCGCTGGACCAGTTTTGAGTTTGTCGGGCCGGGCCGCCCCTCATACTTAAAGAAGAGGCCGGGCTATCCCAGTGGCTGAAGTTGTTGAGCCGGTCCTAAAAATTTCTTTATTTGCCCACATGTAGTAGGAATGACTCTTGTTGCAGTTTATCTCCCTCATCCTGGATTATCATGAACAGTCTTACGGCGACGGCCATTCTTGAAACGCTTAGCCCATTGCCATTACTTGCGACTTTGTACTTTCGTAAAAGTGTGAACTGAGTCTGCGTATAGTTTCAGCCTCTCTTATGCCTAATACGCTGTTCCACGGTTCACTTGACATTTGCATGTTGAATAAAAAGTGAACGGTTTCCATGACAACGGTTATGTATTGTTTCCTGTTGAGAGTAGAGTTACGTTCACACTATCAGATAACATATACAACTGCATTGCATTAGTTTCATGTAATTTCGATTTTTTTTTACCCAATTTTTTTTTAATTTAATCAAATTACCACTGTTCCAAGAGAGAGAGAGAGAGAGAGAGAGAGAGAGAGAGAGAGAGAGAGAGAGAGAGAGAGAGAGAGAGAGAGAGAGAGAGAGAGAGAGAGAGAGAGAGAGAGAGAGAGAGAAAATTGGGTTTTCCTTTGAGCGTTTTTCATTATTTTTAATCACATGCAGTAAGACATTCTCCAGTGCATAAATACAAAATTTGATAAGTGTAGCTCAATCTGATTCCGAGTTTATTGCGGAGGGTACGGGAGAGTACGGGGACGTCGAATCCGAACGATTAAATACCAGAAAAGGTTTTGAGCGTTAAGACCCCACGGCTGCCTACACCGGATTGGGGAATGTGAGTAGTGGGTTGCGGCATAGATTTTTATTGGTGCATGGAATCGAACCCCAGACCTTTAGCGCTAGAAGCCAAGCACCCAACCTCTAAGCTACCCCCACTCAATTTTATTTTATTTGCAAATTTCAATAGTAATCAAATATCTAATTATTAATAAATAAAATTGATTTTTTTGACGTCACAATATAATTTGTTAACGGCGGTTTTCTGGCGTCAATAAACAATATTGAACAATAACTGGTTTCTTGCGGTAAAACAATGATTTTTAGACATCTACCATTATTTTTTGTCGTAAAAATTGTACTTTGCAACGTAAAAAATTAATTTTTTGACGTTTGACAATTTTTTAGGAGTAATCAATTTTTTATGTCAATAAATATACATTTCACAATAATTACATTTTATACGTCAAAAAGTTATTTTCAAAATATTAAAACTTACTTTTGACTTGTCATAATTTGATTTTATGACGTCAAAAATTGTTTTTTTAAGGTCTGAAGTTCTCAATTTTTAAATGTAGGAATTAAAATCTAAACTATTCAATTATTGAAGTAAAAAAATCGTTTTCAAGCGTCAAGAATTGATTTTTTTTGTCATCAAAATGTCATTTGTTAACAGCTATTTTTCCAAGGGTAAAATAGGTTTTTCCCTACAGCGTTTTTTATCATTTTTCATCACACAATATAAGACATATTTCAGAATATAACTACGAAATTCCATGAGGATAGCTCAATATTTAACATAAATTTAGCTGACAGAAGGAAACACGCATCCGAACAGACACACGTGCAAACCTTATTACTTCATATTATTTTTAACCATAAATGATACATTTAATACTGATCAAATTCCATAAAATCAAGTCCAAGGTGCGTGTGTTTTTTCCCTGGAGACCCATGCCTCTTTTGTACCTTTTTATTCTCTTGTCCATTCCAGTTGTATGTTTGACCTTCATGCTGTGTATGTAATTTCAATACAGTTTACTAGTGTGAATTGTAAAGTTTGTGTTAAAAATCAGGATGTAATCTCAATATGAATTTAAAAACGTTTGTTAAGTGTTGTAAATTCCTTTGCGAACCAAGAAACAAACCCAAAACCCACCGAGGTACTTAATTCTACTCATATTTTTAAATTAACCTATTAAAAGCAAACAAAAACAACCCATTTTGGCTCATTTATCACAGTAAATTTTAATAAACATTTACTTTTTTACAGGGAGCATTTACAGGCGTGGTGCAAGACGTTGGAGGAAACTTTACAGAGTTAACGGGCACATTTTTCAAGCAAAGCGATTTAATAGGGTAAGTTTTAATATAAATTACCTCATGATTAAAATTTACTGTTTTGATTTTTATTTTTAGAGAGCTTTTTGTGCATTTTGCCATGATCGTATTTGGGGTTTGGGTCGGCAAGGCTTTAAGTGCATCCAATGCAAACTTCTCGTCCATAAAAAGTGCCACAAGTTGGTACAGATTCCTTGTACGAACGAACATATCGAGCCCATCATCAAGGAGGATCATAATGGAGAAACACAAGCCATGGGGGGCGCCAATAACGAATTGCTTTCGGAACTTAGGGACTTCCCGGAACCACCTCTGGATGTTACCGGTAAGGAAACTGTGTTACGGGTTTCAAATTAAACTTCAATCAAATTTGTCTTAAAAGGAGATTCGGTACCAGTAGAAGACCCATCGAAACAATCTGCTGATGCACTTGAGCCGGGGTCTCAACGACAGTATTCTCTGAACGACTTTGATCTCATCCGCGTGATTGGAAGAGGTTCTTATGCCAAAGTGCTTATGGTGGAATTGAAGAAAACTGGTCGCATATATGCCATGAAAGTTATAAAAAAAGCTTTAGTAACGGACGATGAAGATATAGACTGGGTGCAAACGGAAAAGCACGTTTTCGAGACTGCCTCCAACCATCCATTCTTGGTTGGGCTCCATTCCTGTTTCCAGACGCCCTCGCGACTTTTCTTTGTTATTGAGTTTGTACGGGGGGGTGATCTTATGTTCCATATGCAAAGGCAGCGGCGTTTGCCTGAGGAGCATGCAAGGTTTTATGCCGCTGAAATTTCGCTTGCTCTTAACTTTCTGCACTGTAAAGGAATTATTTATCGAGACTTAAAGCTTGATAATGTTCTGCTGGATCATGAAGGGCATATCAAGCTGACTGATTATGGTATGTGTAAGGAAGGAATTCGGCCTGGTGATACCACGTCTACTTTTTGTGGTACCCCGAACTATATAGCTCCGGAAATTTTAAGAGGAGAGGATTATGGGTTCTCGGTTGATTGGTGGGCACTCGGTAAGTACATTTTTCTATAACAAGTTACTATGGGGCTGTCGGACAACCACCACGAGAACATCTTCGCGTAAGCCCGCTACTTTTTTTTTTTTCAAGTAATTCCAACTTTTGCATTATTTTGTCTATTATTTTGGTTTACTGTCAATAGTAATTAATAATTATTATGCATAAGCATATATGTATATAAACATAAATAATTAAATCATTAAATATCAAACATGATGTAATAAAACTAATAATTAAAATTTAATAGGGGCAAGTTGTGGTGCAAGATTATTAACGATTCTTCATTTTTTGGAAGTAACCTATTGCTTTTCTTTTTAAAAACATTGCTGGCTTTTGGAAAAAAAAGCCTTTCGCTATAGACGTTGCTTGCAGCTACTGAAAGGTACTTTTTTGCTAGACCAGTCAAAATTGGATATTGTCTCATGTTTTGTTGCCACCATCACTAATAAATAATACTATTTAAATGTTAAATACCGCAAATTTAATAAACGTTTTCCTTCATAAATACACTTATATGCTCTACAATATAAAACCGTAGTTATCTGTAAAAGAAGTAAAGTTCATAAAAAAATCTGTACCCGTCCCGGGTAACCCGGCATCTCAGCAAGGCCAGGTACCCGGCCTTTTCAAAAAGTGTTCCCCACTGCATCCCTAGTTAAGATTAAGAGTATTAGCGAAAAATTGTATCTTGCAGGTGTGTTGTTATATGAGATGCTCGCTGGCCGGTCACCATTTGACATAGCCGGTGCTTCGGAAAATCCTGACCAAAACACAGAAGACTACTTATTCCAAGTTATCTTAGAAAAAACAATTCGTATACCAAGATCTCTTAGCGTGAAGGCCGCCAATGTGCTTAAAGGCTTCCTGAACAAGAATCCAGCTGACCGACTTGGTTGTCATAGCCCGGATTCGTTCATCGAGATCACGGGCCACCAGTTCTTTAAAAGCATCGACTGGGACATGGTAAGTTGAACATTCAAAATTTTGATGATACAGAGACCGATAGAAATTTTGTTGAGGTTTGATCTAATTTTTACAGTTAAATCAAAAGCGAATTGTTCCAGCTTTTAGACCAAAAACTGATGATGTTTTTGAGAACTTTGATCCGCAATTTACAATTCAGTCATTGTCTTTCACTCCTGACGATAAGTGAGTGCCAAAGACCCTTTTAGACCTTAGGCTATAGATTATTTATGATGTAGAGCTAGAAAGTAGTTTTGTGTTCTTTACAGCTAGAACAGAAACAAGTGCCACCTCCTTACAAACCTCGTCTAGATGGCGACAGAGACCTCGCTAACTTCCCGCCAGAATTTACAGATGAGCCTGTACATCTCACTCCTGATGATCCGTAAGTTTTTCTGTTATTTGTTGACCCATTTTTGCTGCTAAGGCCAGAGGGCAGGCCGTGTTGCGGTTGTTGCAAGCTTTTATACTGTAAATCTAAATATACAGGGCGAGTCAATAATGCGATATGTTTTGATATCTCCTTTATTGTTCAAAATAGAAAAAAATTGTGAAGACAAAAATTGTTTGTTTGCTCATAGTGTGTAAGGCAAAACTATCGATTATTCTACAGAGGGTTTCGTTTTCACATGGCTATAGTCCGCTTTGTTATTTTAAATAGAACACCCTGTATATTATTGTATTTTTTGATTCCTTACTTAATTACCTCTTTGAAAATATATGGTTTGGTTTACTTAAAGTTGGTAATTTTGCAAGTATTTGCGATTGTTTAAAAATTATGATAAATACAGTGCTAAATTTACGAAAATTTCGTTGGTACAAATTATAATTATTTTGCAAAACCCAATTTGTTGTTGGCACAAGCATTAAGCACAGCAAATACAATAGCAATGAATGAGTAATTTTGTTGTACAGGGTGATTAGTATTTAATGTCCTTCCCTGGCCACTTGAAAAAGCAATGTTTAATTTTTTAACGGAACACCCAGTATCTTATTGGCTTTTTGATTAAGCATTAAATTTTCTTTAAAATGAGTATAATGTTCCCTATCCCTAAATTAAACAGTTTTGAAGTTATTTAATAATTTTTGTATTTTCGAAATTTTAAACAACTGCAAATATCTTCAAAACGAATAATTCACGATACAGAAAACTTTATATTTTCAAAAGGCTAATTAAATAAGCAATCTAGAAATGCAATAATATACAGGGTGTTTCGTATAAAATTAAAAAGAGAATATTGCCACATCGAAACAAAACACACTGTATAGTGATTAATAATTTTAAATTATGCATTATGGGCAACTAAACAATTTTTCTATTGAAACTATTTTTCTATTTGGAATAATTAATGAGATATTAAGGAATATTGCACCCTGTATATTTTGAGTTATTAATTATAAATTTTTAATTTACCAATTTTATTACATATAGGCACTAATCAAACTTGTTTTGTTTTTTGTAGGCGTGTAATAGAAAAAATAGATCAGAGTGAGTTTGAAGGGTTTGAGTATGTGAATCCCCTATTAATGTCATTAGAAGACTGCGTGTGACATCACGAGTTATGTGCTTTACATCCTAAAAATTTGCCACCTCCTCCAATCCATCGTTTTCCACCCCCCGTGTTTCCACCCCCTCCTCCTCCAGACCTAGAAGACTACGACGTCAGCTTGGTGCAAGTCGATATGAGGCCAAGTAAGTCTATTTTACAAAATATTTTTTGCCTTCCGCTAAATTAAGGAAAAAATATTGTAGAGCAAAAAAAGATTTTTGATACAATCTGCATTGTTGTTTGTTTTTGTGTTTGATACAATTGCATCTAATGTACGAAGATGCTTTGTGCTTTAGATATATTATTATTTTTAAGGAAGTAGCGATTATACGACTGCTTAGTTCGATGCTGTAAGTTTCAAGCAAAAAGATTCTAAAGATGATGTAATGTAGATAGATTTTCCAGTGGCGTAGCTACAGAAATTGCACAGCGGTGAACCTGGACCAGATAATTATTGCAATTTAACATCTTGCTATGGATTTTTCAAAATTCCATTAGGTATAAAAAATCTCGTTAATAAATTTAAACAAGTTACATTAACAGTATTATTTTTTTTATCAACTGGATTGTTATTTTATGTTGATTTGAATTTATAAGACTGGATTATTGTCTTCTTAGCAAATTTTAATTTGCGTTTTGTGCATCGGTGGTGTTTTGTTAACTGACGCTCTGTCCAGTGAGATTATTACAATTAAATTTTTACGAATTATCTCTGTTGGTATTTAAAATTCTTTGGCACATTATTTGTGTGTTGCCACGCCGCGCCGGAGGCTACGCCCCTGCATTTTTCTGCTCTTTAAAATTGCACGAATGCGGTATACACGTTTTGTAAATAGGAGGATTAAAAATCTAGGAATTGGGTATTTTTAAAAACAAAGCGAAAGAATTACTAGCGCAATTCTCTAGGTATTTTAAAAAAATGTTATTCAATTGTATCTATATGTAATATAACGGAAAAAAAATAGCTTTTCTCTTGCAACTATTAACTATATAACAAGGCAGCTAGAAAAAATTTGAAATCTGAATCTATTAGATGATATACACAAATAAAAAAATATATTACAGAATATCGACATATATTAAATATAAAGGGTGATGTTAAAGTCTTTAAGTCTAAATTAAATATTTAATTTATGTTAATTGATTACGAATGGTATTTTATTGAAAACGATGAAAAATTTATGTTTTATTTTGCCTAAAAGTTAATTTAGACTTAAAAATTGTGGCATCTCAATCTGTCTTAGAGAAAAAACATAGTATAACCATTAAACAAAAAAAATTATATAAAAGTCGGATGATCCAGTGCGTGATGAATGTTTGAAACCATTAATTTTGTGGTTCCTGAAGTGGCGGAACGTTTTGTACTATTAAGACAGATTTTGAATGATATAATTAGTATTAGTTCAAAATGTACTATTATTGCTTTTAAATTTATGGTACCATTTAACTATGTTGGCAGAATTTACCATAGATATTCAAATAAGGCGCAATTCTGAACATGTTTTGCATATACTTGAATTTTTTATTTCTCACATTCCAACTGTAGCGTATTCATTCCCAATAAGTATTCTTGTATTTTCCAGTATTTATGGTTTTTTGAGTATTCTTATCAATAAGTTATAATATTTGCTATTTCTATATTTAATTTACATTATTTATAATAAATAATATTGTTTAATGTGCGTTCATAATTTTAATCTTACCCTAAAATATCCACACAAAAAAATGTCTTTATAGTCCAGTCACCGCATCGCAAAAATAGGAGGTGTAGGGAAATAGCTCAAGAATAGAATTGTTTTAGCTTAAACCCTTTAGTTAGGCGCCCAGAAAAAGACCCTCAGTTTGTGAATTCTAACTTGGTCGGGACCCCGATTTTCTTTCGAAAAAGGTGCAACCTATCACCATCTAAAAAAAACAACCCTCTAACCCTAATAGGTCGTGAGTTATGACCTCTCAAAGTAATGTAGTTTTGACCATTTTTCGAACCTATTTTGTAAGGTTGCAGTTTTTCGAAAATAGCTCCTTTTAATGCATCCAATGTAAAAATGAGCTAAACAAAAATAAAAGACGATAAAATTTTGCGCAAAAATAAAAATGAATTAATGTTCTAGCCCTCATAGTTTCGATTTTTAGACTAAGAATTTTTTTAAATTAGACTTCTTTGAAAGGACGTATTTTGGAAACTATTAAGGCATTAACATTAATTTTAATTTAGTTTTTGCGCAGAATTTTCTTAACTTTTTCCTTAGAACTACTTTTAATGTAGGATGCAATGGAAACAAACAGTCCACGATTTTGTGATTTTTTACACCTTTTTCTGAAAATGTGTGTGGATTTCTGACCGTGCTTGGACGCCCAAGCAAGGGGCTTAAGCAAAAAAATCAATTCCTGAGTTATTTCTCTAGGAAACTACCTGATGACGGGACTATGATCCTCAACCTGTCAGTCCATGCTTCCATTATAATTAAACCTTAATTACCTTGTTTACTTGTTTATATACTTAATAAAGTTCTACAATTTCCATGTAACTTTGTAAGATTACAAAGTAATGATAAGCATAATGAAAGGGTAACTGTAATTTCACTAGACATGAATGGTGGAAGTTATAATTACCTACTAGTTATAAAATATCATACAGGTGAAAACCACGAATTGTGGTTAAAGTTCACGTATTAGGCTTGTCACGAAATTTTTATAAGTGTAACTTGGTGTAATTACCGTTGTACATGATACAAAGCAATTAAATGTTTCGCTACCAGATGAAGCTTTAACATGAATAGGTTTTTGATGTTTTTCCAGGATGGTCGAATGTAGTACACATAAGGTGAATTTTTTAAGTATCACCGCCCCTACTATTTTCCAAACTATTGATAATTTCAATTTTTTTATAGTGCCTAATGAGCTACTTTGCACTGCATTACAAAATTCTCTGTAATGGTACGTGACTGAGCAGTGACAATAATTTTATTAAAGGACAACATAAAGATTTTCTTTGGAAATTATTGTTTTATCATTTCAATGCTATGAAACTTTCATACTCTTAAATTACAAACATGTAGAGCAAAATGTAAATATGAGCGAAGCACTTCATCTGGACTTTTCTATACTTACGAAACGTTTACATTTTATGTTTCTAAAAGTATTTATACGCAACTATCATCTGCTCTTGAACGGGTGCGTGGTGCTGGAGGGGTAAAGAAAAAAAGAATTGAATGCATAAAAGCATTTTTTGGTAAAATATTTCCAGGATGGCCGAATGTAATATACATAAAAAATTATTACAACTTTTATTATTTATTTAAACACATAACCAACATAAAATAATACGAGTAAAATAAAAGCAATTAATAATAATAAATAAAAAAATAAAAGGCGTATTTTTTTAATATTTACATAACATCATCATAGTGTGATACAATTCCACCACAGTGTTGATATTTCAATTTGAACATTTCATTTACCTACCCCTATTTACTACATTAAGCTGCCTTTGGTTTAAATTTCTTTAAACATTTTTGAACGAAAGGCAATTTGTAAAAGTAAACTGAAGCCACTGAACCAGCAGTAGCACCGACCCAATAAACAACCATGTGTTCCACAAAGTCGTTTCCTTCACAACCAAACTTCAATGAAGTTGCCAGAGCAGGATTGAAGTAACCTCCAGAATAATTAAATGCTGCAATTAAGTAAGTACCATTTATATTATTGTTGTCTTTATTTTGGGAAAACGGTTAGAAACAACAAACTTTCTCACCTGCTACTACAAGACTTGTTGCAAAAAATGCATCAAGAATATTTGCATATCGTAAGTGGGTTTCGCTTAAAGTTCGAGACATTATTCGACATAAAAATGTGGCAACGCCTTCAATTGCTGCCCCCATTGCCATTGGTACCTGGAGGAAAGTTGTAAATGTTAAGTAGGCGATAAGAGCATGACAATATATGTTTGTACCACTGAGGGAAATAAGGGGACCTACATCTTTAAGTGGCACTGATTAGGAGTTCTATCAGGTTTGTATGTAACTATTGCATCAAGGGAACCTACAGCTTTAGGTGACGCTACTGTGACTTCTATCTGCTTTATAATAATAATAAAATGTCAACGTTGGATAAACTGAAAAATAAATACTTTCAATTATAGTCAAAACTGAAACTCGCAATTTTCAACGTGCGCCCTTGAAATTGCACATAATTATGCCTGTATGTGCTTCTCTTCTACAGCTGAACAGATAAAAGCGACCTATATTTTTAGATCATGCTACTAGGGGCTTCCCTGCATTCTATCCAGTTTGTACCTAACATTGTATTTATATACGCGGAATGTACAGCTGTGGCTGTGCCTAAAGCATTTCTGACTTCTATCTGGTTATCACTGGCAGTAGTATTGTAACTGCAATAATATTTGAGTGTTCAAAAAAAGGGGGCCAGGTTGGCTTTGAACGCCACTCACTGTTCTGCCGATCCTATCCAGTACAGTGTATGCTATACTGGGCAGGATCGGCAAAACTGCTTTAGGTGACATTTAGCTTCTCTGACTTTTAGCTGTATTGTGTTAGCAGTAGTACTGTATGGGGAGGTGGGCTTAAACATTACTTGATAATCCTTGAAGCTTCCTAGAGGGTCCTACAGACTTAGGTGACACTCCCTAAAGCTTCTCTGACTTAAGTTTGGCACTAGCAGTTGTATAAGGGGGCCTAAAGCTTTAGGTGACACTCCTTAAAGCTTCTCTGACTTCTGTGTTTTACTAGCAATAGTAAATGGATAAGGGGTTTTACAGCTTTAGGTGACACTTCCTACAGCTTCTGTGACTTATCTGTTTTGTGCTAACAATATCTGTTAGGGGCCTACAGCTTTAAGTGGCATTCCCTAAAGCTTTTCTGACATCTGTTTTGTGCCAGCAGTAGTATCTAAAGGTGGACCAAATGCTTTGGCTGACACTCCTTAAAGCTTATCGAACTTTTATATGTGTTGTACTAGCAGTAGTATCTATACTTAAGGGATCCTACAGCTTCTCTGATACCTGTTTTGTTTCAGCAGTAGTATCTATATAAGGGGGGTCTCAGAGCTTTAGGTGGCACTCCTTAAAGCTTCTCCGATTTCGATATATATTGTACTAGCAATAGTATCTGGATAAAGGGTCCTACAACTTTAGTTGACACTCCCTAAAGCTTCTCTGACTTATCTCTCCTGTGCCAACAGTAGTATCTATAAAAGGGGAATCGAATGCTTTAGATGATACTCCCTAAAGCTTTTCCGACTTATCTTTTTATGTGCTAACAGTAGTATCAAGATAAGGGGGACCTACAGCTGTAGGTGTCACTTTCTAAAGCTTCTCTGGCATCTTTTTTGTTCCAGCAGTAGTATCTACAAGATAGGGGGGGGGGCGTAAAGCTTCTGCAACTTCTATCAGTTTTTTTACTAGCAATAGTATCAAGGTAACGGATCCTACAGCTTTAGGTGGCAGTTTCTAAAGCTACTCTAACTTATCTGTTTTGTTATAGCGGTAGTATGTATATAAGGGGAGAGGGGTAAGCTTTAAATGACGCTGCTTAAAGCTTCTCCGACTTTTGTCTGGTTTGTATCTAGATAAGTGGGAGCTGCAGCTGTGGGGGACAATACCTAAAGCTTCTCTGATTTATATTAGCAGTAGTATTTAGCTACAGGAAACCTACACCTTTAGGGTACACTCCCTAAAGCTTCTCCGACTTCTATCCGATTTGTACTAGTAGTAGTGTCTAGGTAAGGGGGACCTACAACTGTTTCAGAAAACCTTTTGGCTGCATGCTTGACAAACATGGTTAGAGTTTGGCGAGTTACAACTGCACATAAACCTAACTGCAGATGACCCATCTTCAAGAGTCGAACCTTGGACCAGGACCACACGCTTGACTAAATGAGCTACGTCTGGACTATCAACATGTTCTTTCAAAATTGGGCTCTTTTTAATTCATTAATAAGAAGGTTGACGAATAGGTATCACAAAACAGTTAATTGTTGCTTACCGCCAAATCCGCAACACAGTCTTCATCAGCTCGTCCTATATGAGTTTCTGCAAGTTCTATACTCCACATAAATTGGACATACTGAAAAATAACAATTCCTCCGAGTACTTGAGAAACTACTATCATGAGGGCTTTTGCAATGCTCCTTGTACCCTCCAGCACTTCTTCTAAGGGATTGTAAGGGCATGCTGTTGCATCATCCCATACCGAAGACCACCAAATCGTCAGCAAAAATAGAAAAACTGCGTAAGCTTGTACGCCATAGTTGTCTGCAACTGAAATAACGGAAATTTTTATATTTGTTTTTTGACAGAAATTTTCATATTTAAAACTTGTTTTATTGTCGTTAACATTCTTAATTATCTAACAACTTTGTTAAATAATCCTTACTTTTAAGCAATGCTTTTGGGCTAAATTCTGGAAAAACTATAATTTGGTACAATTTTTCATGAGAAATTTAAGCCCTTAATAAATCATACAAATCAGGGTCGGATTAACGCATAATGTCAGCTCTCTTTGTTGGAGGAATGGGAGAAAAATCGAATTTGTAACACTTTATAAAAACGATAACTTACCTATGATCAACTCGAAGCAACATGCACATAATTCTGCAGTTGCAATTAATTCCAACAGAAGTGCCCTAACGATGTTTTCATTAAGTACGAGTTTGATTAATTTCCTTAATATATTTGCTAGTATTAGTGTAACAAATATAACCAGACTTGATATTATCAAAGGATGTAGTCCATAAATGTTCTTTTTTCCACTGTAAGATATACGATATAACCAAATTTTAACACTATGACGCCATTTTTTTTCTTTTTTTTTTACCTGTAACTAACGATACCGAATTTTTGGAGCGTCTTGTAAAATTTGCTGGGCCATTTCGTTGTCGTTGTTTGTGACATCGCGAAGTTTATTTACTCGCGGCTTTAACTCATTTCGAGGCACCGTCTTTAGACTAATAAGCTAATTTTATTACAATTAGATCCTAGGGTCGCTATTTTTAGAAACCTTTGGCACAACTCTACTGTTTTATGTGACATAACCGGGAGTCTGGTTGTGGAATGTTATTTTTAAACGCAACATTAAACAGTACACAATACGGAAATAATCATAGAATTTTTTAACGGAATGCAATTGAGAAAAATAAAAAATCAAACGAAGAACGTTGAGATAATTACGTTTTAAAACATTTTATTTCTAGTATTTGTTTTTCACCATTGGAAAATGTTGAGTAGAATATAAGTATTTTTACAACACCTTTATTAGTTTTAGGTTGGTATAATAATTTGAAAAAAATATTTTAAATTATAACATCACAATTGATAAATGAAATAAAAAACAAGTTTAACGTAAACAAAGTTATTAAAAGAAGAATGAACTAGAGGCTCGAGCTAAAGCTTCAGAAGGTTGGTGTCCGCGTAGGACCGGGCAGGGGGGCTTGCACGTTCTTGTGAATGAGTTTGTGGAGTTATGTGGCTTCGGACCGTTCGTCCGTCCGTTAGTACTTCAGTCCGGAAGCGAGGTGAAGCTCTTGGAGGTGCTGTGGGGCTGGTTTGCTCTTGATCCAGAGGTTAATGCTAATGCTGAGGCGGGGTACAGTTGCAATAGGAGTTGCGAGATTGGGTTTTTGCTTTTGACTGTTCTGATCGATCCTGAAGAAATAAAACAATTTTCATGTATAAACGTAATTTCGTTGCCTAAGACTGTCAGAAAACTGCAGAGCAATGTCTACACAACATAAAACACTTGCCTTCGCGAGGAGGCAGTGATACAAACAAAACAAAGAGCAGGGCCAATATTTTTAACATTTGAGAGAGAGAAGGAGAGAAAAAGACCGGTATCCGGCCTATCCTCGAATTAACGAGGTAAAATTTGCTGCTGTAAACGATTACGTCCTCTTCGACGCTGATTGGCTATGAGTAGGGAAATGGGTTGCAGTTTCTCATTGTGTTGTAGATCTCGTAGAATGAGGATATAAGCAAGGGGTCAACAACATTTTAAATCACGTTAATGTTGGTATGCTAAAAAAGAATCGAGACGTATGCTATACCAGGCAGAAGTACGACGTCCATGGCCATATGTATGTGCTTCTTCTACAGATAATGGGGACCTACAGCTTTAGGTGGCACTGTTTAGGACATCTCTGACTTGACCGTGGTTTGTACAAACTAGATAGAAATCAGAGAAACATGAAGCGGTATCATCTAAGCTGTAGGTCCTTTTTATTTTGTGTGCGTAAGTAGAAAAACTAACTAAGTTAAAAGATTTATTAAATTTTCTCAGTTTATACAACACCTGAATTTACGAAAACAACAACATCCAAATAAATAAATTGCTAGGGCGTATGTGACTTAACAGCTAAGGTTATATTGCAATTCCCAGGCATCCAAGCCTAACTAAGCGCCCAAAAGCCCAATATTAAACACGCGTTAACAATTGTTTAAGCTAATTTTTATATTTTGTCGTCAAAACTTCTGATAGGGAAGCCAAACTATTTCAATTTTCTACTTTTTCTTACTTTTAATAATTTTTTGACGTGTTCTAAAATATTTCTTCAGTTCTTTATACTTCTTCGATTTTCCAATTAAATCAACCAGTAGTTCAAGCAGCAAGGAGACAAAACCAAAGATGGAACCCAACAATAACAAGCAAAACGCTCCTTGTACATGGTCCAACGTTAGTTTCTCGAATTTATCATCACTATGATCATCCCCAGACTCTACGTTGATCATCCTCATATGTTGATTACCTTTGGCCCACTGCTCAACAATTCCACCATTCATTAAATGCCCAATAATTTTATTAAACTTGTCTTTCAGCGGAAATCCTTTTGGTAACACCATGCGAATGGGATAAGTAAATAAAATCTCCTTCATGACGAATATTTTGTGCATTCCATGCGCCGTGGTCACTGCACGGTCGTATTCATCCAGCAAATACTTAACGTAGTATGAACTTGAAATGGTGCAAGTGTTTCGATGGTTTGCAACCATGAGAATCCAATTGTAAGCGGTATCGTTTTCCTGGTCGTTTATTTTAAACATTTGGTATATTTTCATGGCCCGCTTGTCTGTGGTTACATTAAAAAAATTCTTGTAGCTTTCAAGACCACCAATTCCCTTTCCCGAGGTCAAAATATTTTCCACCGTGGAGATTTGGTCTTCGTATATGGGGTTCGTAAGGTAAGTTATCAGCAAAGTTTGATACAGCATCACTATGTATATGCTATAAATAGCGAGCGACATAAAAACGGTTCTTACCATCATGGTTTTTGGCGACTCAGGACTTGCTATTCCAATCAAGACACGCAAGGACGTCATGAAGTTCGTGCCCAATTTTTTGAAGCGCTGACGTTCATCTTTGGATCCCGATGTTACTTGAAACAGAAGAGCTGTTAAAATGAAGTAACCAATACAAACTAACCACAGTTTGTATTTAAATATGACGAAAATGTTCTTCCAGCGGGGTATCGGATGGGCTATGGGTACCACCCATATCATGTGCTCGTAAAAATAGTTCATGGATAACGTGAAATCTTTTGCTATGTCTGGATCTGCCTTAACGTTTCCTATGGCTATTGCCGAAGAGTCAAGGACATTTTGCAATGGCCCCGTCCAATTGTTTTTCGATACCCTTACCCCCCAATCAATTGCATTTTCTTCCACCGTTAAGTTAAAACTTACGTTCAAGATTTTCTCAAGTTGTTTCAAAAGATTGATTTCAAATCCCTCGTGCTCGTTAATAACGAACGGCGGGTACTTCACTGCAATGGTATCGATAGAACAATTGCGAAAAGTGTTATGGCCAAACACTTGCCAGCTTTTTCCAATTTTTCCTTTTTTGCAGGTGTTTATAAGACGAAATCTGGGAGCTCCTCCACATATTTCCGATGGGGCATATACGTCCAAACCGTAAATATTGATAACCTTCGGGTTATTTTTGGCAATAATTACGGCCGAATTCAAAATTTTGTACTCCCACAAGGAAATCAGAACATCATTAGCCAACTTTTCGTAATTTGGGGTTATGTCCGATACGTACACCAAGAAAAATCCTCGAATGTGTAAATTTGCCGATGTAAGGTAATTCTGAAGTCCATTAAGGAAGTTTTCGTAATTGTCCGTTACTATCACACATAATTGGGTTTTGTACTTGGGTTGGAAGATATTTTTCAATACTTCTTTCTCGTCGTCTTTGATGGGACAGTTTAGGCAAATTTCGCTGGATTCGAATACAATTTGTTCCCCGTTTAGGATTTCCAAGGGCCATTTTAAAAGGTGGTTGAGATTTTTGATGATTTTATTTTGAACGCCAAAAGCTGTTACTGACATATTAGGCGTTGTTAAGATTGTCAATAGTTTGTTATACGTGAAAAATTGGCGTTGAACTATCTCCATGATGCAGCTGGCAGAGTAATTTTGATAGATTGGACCTTTTGGGTTTAGAATTACACAAGTGGTCGTGGTAGTTGTCAGAATTAATTTTAAGGTGACGATGATGATGATGGACATGATTAAATTGAAATGTATTGCATGTGAAACTCAACTTGAACTATCAGTTTTTAAAAGAAATATTAAATGATGAGCTGGCTTCGCGTGTATTAGGGCTATCATTGATAAAATCCAACATGGTTATTCGTTTAATTTGAGATCTGATCAGATTTTGTGATAATGTAGTATGCGGTAGTAATTAATATTGCTTTTGCGTTTATTAAGTTGGTATATAGGTCGATTTTAATTGCTTCTTGATTGTGGATTCTTATTATAAGAACTAAAGGGCTTTTACAGAATCATACCTACTCATTAAAAACAATTAGTACTTGCCTATAAAACCAAATTAAAAATGTTGGACGGTCAAATACTTCATTCTGATAACATTTTAAATAAAATTTTCGTAAACAAGTGGTGGGTATTCCCCCTATTTAACGCTTACATGTTTTAGATTAACCGATACATTTTCAAAAGTTCACATATTTCAGTTTGACCTATATACACTGTGTTTGTTGTCTACAGGGCGGGCAACGGGGCACTTCCCTTCCAGCTATTTGTTACGATTCCGTATTTTGTTCTATTATAACTGTTTAAAAAATTTATATAATTGAAAAGCAAAAAATACGAATTTTGTTGACATCGTTAGTAGCATAAAGTTGGTTTCAATTAGTTAAAATAAAACAAATGTTTTTGAAACAATAAGTCTAGCGAGACCTTGGAGGTTTATGCAAGAAGTCGGGGCATGTCAAAGTATGACATCTTATCAAAACAATAACGGGTTGCCGGACCATGAGAGATTTACATATTGCTTCACTAGCCAGCACAAGCGTCTACGGCCTGACCATTGTGCAGGCTTCGCGCAAGCGAAGATTAAGAGTAATTTATCAGTGAGTGAATGCAACTTTGTTTTCGTATTTTTTCTTTGAAAATATAACTGCTCTTAACCATAACTTCGCGTAAACAGCAAAGATCAACAATATTGTTTTAAAAAAAGCAGCATATAAAATAAAAAAGAAATTGGCCCCAACTGAGATTCGGCCCTTCAACTGTTTATCCAGTAAAACGCTGCAGTAGAGACGTAAAAATTAAAAAAATTACAGTTCTGCCGTCAGATTAAAAACCCACGCCTTTATCGCTACATTAAGTCTGTTTATTTTTTTTCATTGTGTGAGTTAATTGTGTTAAGTTTGCCGACTGGCATTTACCATGCATTGTAACCAGAGCAGTAATTTACCAAATTCAAAAATCATTATTTAAAAGATAATTTTAATTTAAGTATCTGTAAATATTAACTCAGGACATGTTTCATAAGAAAATATTAAACTCTGCAAAATCAACAAAGTTTCATAAAAAGTAGAACACATTATTGCAAAGTTGCGTTTGTGTGTTGCATTGCTCAGTTATTAAATAGTTAATAATTTTAGATATCGAAATAAGTTTAGATAACGCACTCCAATTCTTATAACTCAAGTTAGTTATTTCTTATTTAATTATTACAATCAAAAGTTTTCGCCTCTGGCTTTAAATAGTCAACCATTAGGGATTGGGGAGCGCAGTCTCACAGTTACACAGAGTTGTGCAGTTGTACGTTTAGTCCAAAGTAGCCCATTTACGCAACATCAAGTTCGAATGACAATTGAAATTGTAAGGTCAAGATATTCAAGATGTAATCTTGATTTAAGTTGTCCTGGGGACGACTGCAGCTGCAGTTACAGTTGCCAATTATTTATTTATATTCCAAGATATAGAAAAAATAATTAATTTTATTATTAATATTTTTATATTTTTTATTACATTATAATCAATGCTATTGTTACTACTAATGGTATTCATTTACTTATTAATTAATTCAATAAACATCAGCACGTCTCGAGTGCGCATCAAAGCTTGGTTGAGGGCATAAAATTCGTCAATCCTGTCATTGTATTTTAACGATAATTTTTGTAACTATTTATCTATACAAATTAGTTACATATGAGTGATAAAGGAGAAATAATAAGCATATTGTCATAAGTATTATAACTAACGATTTTCCAAAAAACTTGGGTCGGCGTTTAAGCAATGCTGTTAAGACATTCTTAAATTAACTAGCACATGTTAATTATTAACGCATGTTTAGTGCTACAATTAAAGTCATAGCAGGCAGGGTTTTAATAAAAAATTTGTATTATTTCGTACTACTAAAATAAACTTTTTTTCTTGCAATCATTTTTATGACCAGCTGAAGACGCGTAGCTGTCATCTACCTTAATCACTCTGTGGTTTTAGATTATTTTAAGACCTTGCTTATTGCTTGTGCTAACAACAAATGTACTAGGTACTGCAAAATAATTTGTACTACAGAAATTTAATACAACACTGTATATTGTTATTGCTTCAGAATTTTAAATAATTATAAATATTTGTAAAGAATCAACTTGAAGAATATTCCTAAAGTCAATTAAATAAGCTATCCAAAAACACAAGAAAATAGAGGGCGTTCCATTTAAAACAAAGAGGCTGAATACCAACACATCAAAACAGAACACTCTAGCATAGTAAACAAAAACGCACATAGTAACAACCTAAGATGTGTTTTGTCCTCCTGTGACTCCTCAGTCAGGTATAGTTCCTATTGCCATGGAAGGCACTTACAGCCTATCAACAATCCATACATATATAAAAGCTCAAAGAGTTTTTTTCTCTGGTTCCTCCAGCGGCTACCGCTTCACCAATTTGGACCTTTTTTTTTCAATGAAAGGTCTCTATCCTCAGATGGAACATGAAACATTTTTATATTTTTATTCTACGTCGATTTTTCAATAATAATTATTTTAATTTATAATATATATGAAGGTCGGCTAGACGCGCGTGACTTGGGGCGCCATCTACAAAACCGCCGCGTCTCATTATTGGAACTAATGCATCACG
This sequence comes from Ctenicera cuprea, assembly GCA_958336395.1. Lineage (NCBI taxonomy): Eukaryota > Metazoa > Arthropoda > Insecta > Coleoptera > Elateridae > Ctenicera > Ctenicera cuprea. Next base: position 3,524,356 of record OY284489.1, on the reverse strand, counting down.
TGACGCATTTAGACGGGTCGGGCAACGCGAGTCTGTCAGTGCATTGTGCGTTGGGGTCTCACTAGTAACATATAAGCAGTGATAGATGTCCCTAGAGACATCTATATAATGTACGTATTCGTATACAGAAGGCCACCTTGTCGGTTGGATACCAGCTTAGCCAGTTTCCCAAATTTTGCGCGATTGTAGTGTTGGTACTTTAATCCCTCACCGTACATTATATAGATGTCTCTAGAGACATCTATCACCATTTATGTTACTGTAGCATAACTAATAATTTTACATTCTGGACTATAAAACACCGAACAATTTTTCTCTTTGCACTTTTCTGTTTTTATTAAGAAAGTTGCCAGCACTATATTAAACTTAAAGTTTTCCCTGACCAAATATTCAAAATTCCATGTTACTAAATTCGTGTTTCTAAGCATGATCTAAGATCTTGTGTGGTTAACATACCATAACATTGTATAGAATTATTACTTTTTCAACCAACATTATTACAGTTTTTTGAATGAGAATTCCCCGAGGTTTACTGATTTTTGTCAACTTTCATGAAAATTCCCTGATTTTTAAAAATTTGCAAATTTCCTGATTTTTCTAGGTTTGCCATGTTGCTAGCATCCCGGAATAATAAAAAGACATCAAAAAATCTTGTAAAGAATAGTCGACACCCACTATCATGACGCTCCGGCCTTACCTGCTTATCCCTATTTTCAGCACTGGATCTAATCTCAGTTAAAAAACAGTACACATTAATTTCAAAATTGTATATTTTTTAAACACTTCTATTAGATAAAAAAAATATTACAAAATAATTTAAAAAAACAAATATTAATCCTCTTCTCTCTTTCTTGCATCGATACAAAACCACTTTGGCATTCCTTCCATGTCATCTGCACTACTTTCCATTTTTCGACACATCAAATCCAAATTTGAAATTTTCACTGCATTTTGAACTTTTATCGACAGCATTAAAGCTTCACAAAAAGCATTTTTATCTGGTTCCTACCAAACAGAACATAATTAACCAAAACAACCAAAAATAACATAAAACTAGTAACGCTACTTGTGAGAACAACGTATTTTCTTCAAATTCATGAACGTATTCCCCAATACTTTCAAAAGCCTTACACCAAATCTTCCATTGTTTTACCTCCAGGCACAATAGCAATCGGAGTAATTCTGTGCTTTTGCTTATAACCAAAGCTTGTCCCATCTCGTCGTACACATAAAGCCTGAAAAAATTATTTTAAATTAATTCACAAAGCAAACTTATATACGGGATCTTACGTAATAGTTGTTACTAGTGTTCGGTTTGTACCTCCACAAGAACATTCTGTTGATTTGTGACCACATCCGTCACAATTACAAATTATTTTCAGAGAACGGAGGTGTAGTTGTGAAACGCGTGCCCAGATTAGGACATTGCAAGGTATGAGGTCGCCTAGGCCCAGCAAGGTATACTTATCGCATCCATGTGCGGGATCACTACTTCTACAAGAAAAATTGCAGGTATAGTGTTGTATTAGTTAAATTAAATAAAAAGCAAAAAATTCTATAAAGAAAAGGAGTAAAAAAATAAAAAGGCGAATGGACTTTTTACATTTTAAAAATGTTTACCTATTTTTTCCAAAAGCATATTTCTATGAAAATTGTAGCTTAGTTACAATAAGATTACAATACTTATACGTAACACTGTTCAGCGTAAACAGCAATATTTTATTATCTCCCGCTTATTAAATTAAAAAATTCATAGAAACCGCCACCGAGATACTATACTATTCAAAGATAAACATTTTCATTCAGATTTCGCTCATTTTTAAATGCCAAAATAATAATGTGCGATCTCTGTAATTAAATTTGCAACATCTAAAATTATCATAAATTATTTAACAACTTGAGGAAAAATCCGACGATCTAAAGGGCAAAAGGATGTAGGAAGAAGAAGAAGAGGAAAAATGCAATTTTGTGAGTTTAGAAACAACATCGTTAGATTTCAAAAGTTAAACTCAGACTTACAAATTAACAGTATCGAATAAAACACGTGGTTCATAACTTAGCACCTCAAAAGTGGTCATTGCCGAAGATTTTAGGTATTTATTTTTTTGCGGTAACGCATTTCTGACACAAATCCTCATATCCAATATTAATCCTAATGGAATCTGTAAGCTTTCCCAGTTGTTTAGATACATCAATAAGGTATGTTCGCCCGTATCGTCCACAAACACCAGTGTGTGAGTACGTGAACCTGAAACAGAATTTTAATTAGATCTAAAAACTATACAAATGTCTCGGGACTACCCTACATACCTGGTGTTCCAAAACCGATACATTTGTTAACTTTTTGAGTCCTAGACGAAAGCGTTGGGGTAAATTTTTTCACGCTTAACAATCCTTGAAATGAAATACAATTATTGGATTCTTTTATCTTGGCAACTGCTTGCGAAACATTTAATATGGGGCTGACTAATACATCGTCATGATCCTTAGTACCGTCATGTACAAAAATTGCAGTTTTTTCAGTAAATTTCTGTGATACTGCATGAGATTTTAACCTTAACAGTTCATAATTTTTCCATTCTTTTCTAAAAATAAAACTTGTTTAATTTTGTTTAAATTTCAAATTTACAGGGTGTCCACTTTAATTTTGCCTAACATTGGGATCTCGGAAACTATAAGAGACAGAATGTTAGTAAAATCACACAAAAGTTTCGTATTTTCATAACTGTTAAAGATATCTGAACAATTTTATGATAAGTCTCCGCATTCCTGAAATATTCGTAAATTACCAAAAATCAGATTTTTTCAATATGTTCCTATTGCCTAAATATTTTTGTTTGAAAAATTGGTATTTACATATAAAATCATCGGAACAATAACCAAGAAAACAAAACAAGTCAACTAAATTTTTAAAAAACACAAACACAAAACATACTCATCTATGGGATAAATACAGAAAAGCGCTGACAGGCAGCGGCCCCCTGAATTGGAAGCAGTAACTGTTTCTGGGGTTTTGCAGATGTTGGGGCTCAAAATATGGCACTCTGGCATCCAGAGGAATCACCTGTGGCTCGGGATGGAGCTCCAAATGGTCAGAACCTCCATAGAAATCGGATAAGGTACTTGCAGGTCCTATTGGTTGTTTCTTCCCTTCTTCTGCCGGTTGGGATGGTTTTTTCGAGGTGCTATGGGGTTCTAAGAGGAGCTGGGTAGCCGCAGGTTTGCTCCGCACCGAAAACTTATGTTCAATCTAGAACTAGAGCTCTAGTCGATTCTCATTAGAGGAAGATTTTTGGGTCAAATCAATGAGTTGAAATTTCACAATCTCATCTCTAATTTGGACAGTGAAAAATGCTAATCAAAGTATGATTGAGGGCATACAATTTTTAACCACGCAAGGTCCTACTATTCAAATGTAAATCAAAAAATAGTTATCAAATTAGCTGGCAATGTTGTTAAACCTGGAGTTCCCCAAGGCAGCATCCTGGGGCCTCTCCTTTTTATTATTTTCAATGATATATTGAAAGCATTTTTGTGACAAATGACATACCACTTCATAGGTCATTTGTTTCTTTATCAAATGGTATTATAAACATTCAATACTATGCCCATAAGAAACTTTATACATGACCATGCATCTCGAAAACAAATAAATATTTGTCAATTCTGATTATGCCAGTGTTGATTGATTTACATAAAAATACCGATTTCGATTAAAGAATTCTTGTATATTTTGACAATTTTTGTATCTCTCTACTTATGACAAATTTGTCCAGATATTCTTAATAGCCATAAATATTAAAACTTTTTTTTGTGATTTAACCGATTTCAGATCTCTTCTAGTTTTTGAGATCCCAATTGCAAAATTTAAAAAAAAAAACACCTTCAACACCTTCTACATACAATTTGTCATTGTGGTAGACGTGATATGTTTCTCCTTCTTGTAGCAATGGCGATATTTTCACCTGATATGCATTTAGGCCAAGATATGCAAAGTACGAATTAGAATTTTTCATTATCTCGACGTCCAGCCAGCATTCTATGGTGGAACCATTTACGATGTTTACCTCAAAAAAAATGTTAAAATTGTAAATAAGTGAAAATTTAGAGTTACCTATTTTTCGAATTAAATACACTTACCGATGCTTTTCTACACAACTTAAATTCAAAATCGTACAAATATGGAAAATCAACCGGAATGTCCTTAACAAAAACTTCCTGACTGGGTGTATTTGAAGGCTTCAAATCTAATACAAGCACATCTTGGATATCAAATAATATGTACTCCGAATTAGGTGCCTCAGCTTCTCTGTAACTTTCTGTAAATACTCGATACTCTTTCACCAAAACCATTTTATTCAAAATATTGTTTTTGTCTACATTTTTGTTCCTTGATGTGATTAAACAAGGCATTGTATGATTTGCATCGTACATACAGATTATACCATATCTTTTATTGATCTGTAGGTGTCCTATGAGAATATCCGATTTGAGAGTTTTGGAATGTGTACCGAAGCTCCATGGTGGCCCCTTGAGATATTCACTTGAATCAGAATCGATGTACCGGCAATTAGAAATCGTTTTTAGTGTAAAACTAGGAATGTTTTTATTTAAACACTTATGTGCATGATCGGAATGGTTTGTTTCACTATTATCGTGAGCAATACAACGAATTACTTCAAGCATAACTTGTTCAGTTGATTCTTGTGCTAATTTTTTTATGAAATCGTTAACGATTGTAGTATTGTAATCTATTTCCAGCAAGTCTGATACACCCAAGTTATAATCTTGTATTATTTTTAATAAGTCATCTTCTCTCGCATACGTTTTGTAAGAATTACATACAATTGTGCTTTTTTCACATAGAAACATTTTCTCCAAGTTATACAATTTGCTCGCCTTATAATGTACATTGTAAAGTTGAACCTTTTCCCCGATTTCAGGGAGCATTTGTTCGGTATTGTGAGCTGCTAAGTGTCCCATATGAACCGTTACCTTACTGTCCAATTCGAACGTCCATAAAGTTGTATTAATTGACGAAACACGGCCCTAAAATGGGTTTAAAACTTCGTAAACAATATCCTATGTATAAAATATTGTGTACTTACTTCGTAATTCATTATTGTTCAAAATTACAGAGAATTATAATTTATATTTGTTTGGTCTACTTTTTTTTGGTACAAATATAGTAAATATCTAGAATTAAATTAGTTTTATTCTTATTTAAAGATAATTATTTAACCTTACTTTAAGCTGTTTGGCGCTAAAATAACTGTCAAAAGTTACGTCGAAAATTTTACATCGAATTGGAAGGTTTATAGCGAATTAATTTTTCATCGATATATTAAATTATAATAATAAGTAAATATTTATCACCATGTCAGGAATGTTTTAGATCCAATAACAATTCTTAATATATTTCTGTACAAGCAATATTGTGCTAAACCACGAATATTGTGAATTTATTAAAGAAAAATTGAGGTGTAATAAACCCCACCATACCCACATTATTTTTAACAACGCAAACTTACGAAAATAATTTTATCTAGATAAATAATTGTTTATTGAAGCCATAATTATTAAAAATTCATATTCTACGTTAAAATTTAATTAATTTTGCCGCATTTTTACTACATCTACGTAATTTAGCCTCAGGATTCAGGGTTACGATTTTATATACCCAGAATCGGAAAAACTTACGGTTTCCTTAAAAAATAAATAAATCTCATTAATTTGTATTCCTTTAATTTTGTCGTGTTCGAATTATTTGAAGCTGTAACTGAACGTTGATAAACTTGTCAAATGGAAATAATGTCCCCCAAAAACGCAGAAAACACAAAATTGCTTCATTGCAACATTTTTTAAATGGCTATTACATAAACAACGTGGGCAAATATTTAGGTGATTCGTTAGACAGGAAACCACCGACTTAAAATTGTGCGCCTTTTTGAAAAACTATAACATTTCACAGCTTATAAACCTTACGTAAAAGTGAAAAATGAAACATTTTCGTTTTTTTACGACGACTGCAGAAACTGCGGTGCATTTCTGCAGTCGATATTTTAAAATTTCTTGTAAAATTAAACACTTATCAACCTGAACTACAAATTTCAGACAACATGCTGATTATTATGTAACAAAAAAGTACTTCATACAATTTTAAAGTGGATCACTAGAGTCCCCAACAGGCGTTATGTCCAGTCCTTTTATGTGTCGAATCTCGAATGACGTCGGAACCGAGCTGCGAGCAGAAGGAAGTTTGGCGCCCTCTAGCGACCATATGTCCGCTAGAAGGCGCCAATCTGCTTTTACTTGCAGCTCGTCCACAAATTGAGTTATGCAACCCAGCATACGAGTGCGGGATATGTCCACGCGTTTACAATAAGAGGGAGTAAGCATAAGCCGATGGCAGAGTAGCTTCAAATTCTGCGACTCTAACCACTACTCTACCGCCAGCCCTATTTTAATTTAATGTAATATAAAATATCCAATCAGTACTATTAAATTATCAACGTAGCGCTTTTGTTAATAAACAGTGTTATTATTGTTATTATTATTAGATTATTAAATAACCATAAAAACAACATACCCAATGCACAACTGCTTTATTGAATCATTAAACTTCACAATAAAACTATTATGTACTAAATAACAAACCAATAAATTAATTACATCTAACTCAAAAACAAAGCGCTAAATTATTGCATTATTCGAAAAATTGTGATTGTCATACCTGGTTTCAACACATGATTGCTTTTTGAACAATATTAAAGAGAAGCGTTTTGATTTATTTCTGCCTTTGTATTGTTGGATCTGCATTTTATACCTTGACAAACTACAAAAAAGAAGTTTGATTGTAATGGGATCTCTCGATGTGGATGGTATAATTGACGATTAAAAAGGACGGTAGTCCGATATGTCGTAAGATCAACACAAACAGCTCAAAAGAAAAACGTTGGAAGGATATCTAGGACGGTCTAATTTTTTTTTTTTGCTAAAAGCTGGCGAATAATCGGTTGGAACAAACTACAAATTTTAGAAGCACATGACCATCTAACCCTACACATCAAAAATATTATTGCTCACTCGTATTACTATTATCGTTAATTTTAGAATTGAAACACTTTTCCTCGAATATGCGGAAATTTGATTATTTTGCTTTGCGGCATACCAAAATATCATCGTTACTGTATTTAATACATATTAATATAGGCATTACTTAGATGTAGAAGAAAATAGACATTTTTTTGTGATTATTTGGTCCAAGATTTGGCTCCATTACTAAACTATCCTAAATATAAAACACTTAAAGCGCTTGAAATTCGTCGCAAAAGTAAAAAAATTCTTAAATTAAGACTTCACGCTACCGCGAGACTTTCACAAACGTCTCACCATCATTCTCTTCAATATCTTCTTCTAAAATGTCTTCTAACTGCCTGTTCTCAACTACTCTCGCTATGTTTCTAAAAAAATACAAAACATATCTACCACCCGCTATTAAAACTATTTAACTATAAGCGATAAGCCACCCCCACTGCGTAAAAAAAGCTACTTTACCAATAAATTAAATTAGACTACCCATAACTGTTTAGATATCCAACTAATACAGGAAGAAACGACACCTTGGCTTCAAAGTGTCATGGGTACAGGTAATCCTTAGGGCCCCATATAGCACAAGATATTCTATGAACATCCACTTTTGGTTTATTACACGTCTATAGACATAGACCGGATGTCCACAGGATATTCAAAATTGGATGTCTATAAGACATCATATAAGGCCGTCCTATAGGATTCCATTTTACGTCCGCAGGTGACATTTAATTTCTTTACAATACAATAATAAACGTAAATAAATAACTACGAGTTTAGCAAAAAGTGTAGGACATGTGTCAATTCATGTTATGTATTTGTAATTTAGGTTTGTGTTTGTGATAGATTGAAGTGTTTAATATTTTGGAATTTATTCTTTTAAATTCCTTTAAAAGTTATTGAGGGTAAGTCTTTACAGTTGATATTGCCAAAGTTTTACGCAATTAAGTAGAAGTTGAAGGTACAAATCAGAAAAAGTAGGTAGATTTACATGTGCAAGCAAAATTTCGGATTAAATGTAGATCATAAAAAATACTTTTTTTTGTCATCGTTTTTAGCAATGAACGGAAAGTTTCTAAATTAAATGACTGCTCCGTTTTAATAAAATTCACCTGTACCTTATTAAGTGGTAGGTATTGGTTAAAATTAAAAAAAATAGTTTTATGGCAATAAAAAAATAAAACTGATTGATATACATATAGAATGTTCATGTACATTCGTAGGCTATATCCTATGGACATCCAATCAAGATGTCCTATGGACGTCCACTGAAAATCTCTTAGGATGTCCTCGCAATACTAAATGGATGTCTTATGGACATCCATAACATTCATAAAAAGTCCCATGGACATCCTTGTGCTATATGAGGATAAGAATGTTCCATGCAACCGTGAGCGAAATGTCAACGTTGGAAGCCAAGATGCCTCTGACAACGCGTAAGCCTAAAACTAAAAAGCAACATTAATCCAAAACATATTCTTACCACGGTTCATGCAAACCAAGACTCAACGTCATCAGAACACTGTCGACTGCATGCAAGAACGAATAACATCAAATACAGCCACAAATTCTAAAAGAAAACTTACCGTCTACTCGACGAAGGTATTACCGACTGTCTTACGACATCTAAAAGTTCTAAAATTTCCGGCGAGGATCGACTTTGTGTCGCATTAATACCTCTCAACTCCCTCAATTCTACTCCACGAAATAAATCGCAACAAAGCAGTTCTTCAAGGCTAGGTGGCTGTTTCGCGTCTTGAAAAATAAGTCTTAGGACTTCGGCGACTCGAGGCACTCGTTCTAATTCTAATTGTAAATGGGCCGGACTGGGCGGCGTCGGCAATTCGTATCCCGTGGTCATCTCGAAAAGAAGGTGTCCAAAGCCCAATGCGTCTGGGCCGCTTGGAGGCCGTGGGGACATTCCCAAAAGAGGGTTCTCTAAGCCAGCTAAACGTGCTACGCCATTTTGAAGGATTACATTGCCCGAATGAAGGTGATAAAAAGGGGGAAAGCTACGATCGCGAAGAAACAGCAACGCTTCCAGGATTTGTCGACCTAAACGTTGTACCTAAAAAAAAACGAAAGTGCTTTAACCACTTTACTTTCTATAAATTTTTAAACAGAATCGTACACACCTGCCATAACGGAAGCCCCTCTCCTCGACCGGTATATTTTCTATCAAATTCTTCGTGCCATGTACATGAATATATGAGATCACGGAGACTACCAGAGTCATTAAGCGGGCTTATTAAAGCTGCCTGAGAATCCCAAAATTCGATATCTAACACTGGATGAATATATGGATGCTGCAAACCTCTAAAAAGAGCTAGGACAGTTTCTCTAGTAATTTTCGACGGTTTTATTGGACATTTTCCAGAAAGGGTTACCAAACTTAGTAACCTTTCCGCGCCTAACGTGATATCTTGAACGATGAACCTGTAGAGAAAGAACCATTGTTTAGTTCTGGTACAAGTTTGGAGCAAAATTATTTAGAGATAATACGATGATTACTTCACGCCAAAAACGGAATTAATGCACTTTAGTGATCCATGCATATATTTGTCACGCAAATTACTGACAGTACTCTGCTTCTAACAGGAAACAATACATAATGGCCGTGAGACTGTTTGTGACGATCCAGGAAGAGGAGACCCAACTGCAACTAGAGTCCCAGAGGGTTGGTGGCCGGTATGCAACAAATAGACCGATGTGCGGGTGGCAAGTTACAGTTTTCAGAATACGTCGAGAAAATTTGCAACTATTTTTGAGGTATATTTATTACCGCGCGCTAGTTCTAGTAAGTAAACTCTTTATCTGTCGATAGCAAGTGAAAGCCTTATAGCGGCGTGGTGCGACTAACGTGCGAGATAAGCAGCCATCTACCGTTAGTTTCTTGGTGTTCCAGATCAAAGTAATAAAAATATGATCTCACTGTATGTATATGATATTACGGCTAAATACCGAAACCCAGCTAATTTTGACACTAGACGGCTAATTATTAAGAAATCCCATGGAAATCAAAGATTTTTTTCGAATTATTAAAAAATATTGTCTGTTTCGACCACTAACCTAAGATTCTAAAATTGCAACAACGTTATATAAAAAAAACGTGTAATGCAAACATTACCTGAAAGCTTTTGAAAAAAAATCAACTTTATAGTGTAAATAATGAACCACAGATATAAAAAAACATAAAAACAACCTAGAATCAAGCAGAATCGACAGCCCACGGGAATCCGACGAAACAATTACTAATCATTACTACCCCTACTCTTATCGCCTTTATCTGTTACAGACATGACGTATTTGACATGCGACAGGAGAGGCACGAGTGGCCGATAATTTACTACGTTTTCTTGGTACGCGTGAAAATTGTGACTTAAGAAAGGCAAGGATGGTCTCGATGAGGCTCGACAAGTGAGCTGCCTATTCAACTCGGGTACTGATTTGCATAATCAGTAGAGATTTGTGTAGTCTCCCCTCACCAGTGAGAACTAAAACTCACAGTCTGATGTCATACTGGTAGCTGGTTCTTGTCATACGTGGGCAAGCACCCTGATTGAGCGTACCTCAATTCTTTGTAATTTTGATGGCCGTTACGTTTTAAGCCCAGTGGGAAGGTGCCGCTACATTGTTTGTACATACAAAATGTTACTTGAAAGTGGCAACTAAAGAGTGCAACAACGACAAAATAGGTAACTAATAAGTGCGACAACAAACGAAGATAATGGACGGGCCAAGTGGGGATACGCGTTTCTACGAATACTTACAAAATTTATTTAAAAAAAATTCACCTATCCATTTTAAATATAAAAGCATCCATCAATAAGTGATCCTCGCGTGGCCCGTTAATTATTCCCCATCCCTTCCGCACGCAATAGTTGCCTATCCATTTCTTGTACCAGTAAAATAGTGAGTCAATCGGTTATATTATTGTTTGTACGTACCCGTATAAATTTAGATCTGAGTATAAGTACCTATTTATTGTAGACCCTGTTATAGCAAGTAAAATTCGAAAAGGCGCCCCCGAAGAGCCGTTTTGTTAATATTTTCCAGTGCCAATTTACATTTCCAATCCGCTCCTGATGTCATTAAACATGCAGAAAGCTTTGAATCGTCGTTGAGTTGGTCATAACGTGTGCCCTAACTTACGTAATCAACGCAAACGGCGCCTTGATCAATGCAAATCTCCAACACGAACCTCCTCTTCCTAAATTGTCACGAACAGTCACTCGGCCATTTTTAAAACGGTTAACCCATTCGAAATGCTTACGACTAGTTAAGTGTACTTTGTATACTGCCTTAAAACTGTATGAGCTGAGTGCGTAAAGGTAAAGAAGGCGTTTTGGTATAAGTAGATCAATCATGATATACAATTTCTTACGTAAAGGACTATTTTTTCCCATACCAATACTTCTTGCTGATATTCTTACCAATGCTTATCACATCTTGATCCAATATTTCCCAATTGAGTTCGCAGTTCGTATCTCTCGCTTGTGGCAAGAAAATGTCGACAAGCGATGAAGGTCCCATCGCATATTTGCGTTTCCAAATGATGCCTCTCATTACCACTATCGGCCCTTCTCAAAGCACTGTATTCATGACGAGCGACATTCGAAGACCTGAATATTGAAAAGCAACCCATTAGAATCTTGCAATCGCTAGAAAACTTAAATTAAACTTATCTAATATGTTAAAAATTACCGTGAATTTTTCGAGAAAATAGTTTTAGCTAATGACTCCCTTCTTTGCGGAGTTTTTTGCTCATTATTGCTACCATTTTGTTGTTCCGAACTTAAACTTCGACTTTTAAAAGCGTTTCTTTTTTGGGCAGCGGTTAAAGCCGCGCTAGAAAATTCGGCTACGCTTTGGGCCCTTTTGGGCATCCGTTTTCTGCGTATACTCGAACGGGAAGGTCGTTCCTGGCAGAACCGATCGTGACCTATCACGTCTGCCTCTTTGTCTTTCTTATCTTCTTGTCTATTGATCTTTTGGTACATGTTAAACATTTTGAAAAAATTTAGATAAAATGACTTTATTAAAGAGTATTTTTGACGCCACAACTTGGCGAATTTTGATTTAAGCACGCACACGTGCGCTACACCCCACATGAAGCACGACTAACTCAATTACGCCATTTGCCAGGAGACACGTATAAGTTTAATCTTGTTAGGATTGTTTGCAAGGTGTTGACATGTTCTGGAAAATTTAGTTTGAAGGGCTTCAGTTTAGGAGTATAATGTACTCGCGCAGGGTCGGAATAGATTAATATTTATAAAACCACAGAAAAAATATGTCAAAACGAAAAAACAAATTGCTTTTTTTTATCAAAACGTTTTGGCGTTTACTTTTGGGGAGAAAAACGAAAATTTCATTTGCTTTTTGATATATGATATTTTGTACTTTCAATAATGAAAAAAGTATTTTTTGTAGAAATGTTTGCGAACACCCTGTATGTTTTGAACCTATTAATGTACACTGTAGAAAACAAGTAAGGTTTTGCTGCATTATTTAAACAGATACGGATCTAGTAAAATTTACTGCTATTAATTTTTCTGACTATATCACACACATTTTATTTATTTTTATTTTTAGCCAATCAGAGGGCTCGATTTCCGTGTCAACAACCAATCAAATTAATTTATGGGTGAAAAAAAATCACTAGTGGATTTTTATAAGCGAAAAACACGATTAGGCTAGTCGCTCTTATGGCTGCGTTTTTTAGCAGGTTTATCGAGAAAATTGAATCACTAGTTGTATTACTTGTGAAAAATTAAAACAAAAATCCTAATTTAGGGTAATGTTATGCAAAGCCCTAAGTAAAGCCTTTAAAGTAAAATGGATAAGTGAAAAGGAGAAGAGTAATCTTTCCTAAATTGAAAAAACTAACTACATCAGTCCTCAAAATGTTTTCCTTGTTCATTGATCCTCAACTATACAGTGTTTACGTACGCTCCTGGTCGTGAAATTCGCGACGAGTTAATTAATTTAAATTTAAAACGAACCATTTGTAACATGCTTGCCTGTTTCTTAAACTTACTTGCACTTTCGTATCCAAAATCCAGCAACAGCTAAAATACCAAACCCCAAGACCATAAATAAAGCAGTGACCTAAAAATCAAAAATCTATGAAAAATTAACTTTCTTGCGTAAAATTCAAAAAATTACCCAATGATGGTGCGACGTAACGACGTAAGATTCATTTTTATGGGGCACCTTCATTTCTGCACATGATTTAAAGTTCTGGCCACTTTTCCTTCGTGTTTCATGAATGATGAATTCATTAGGGAAATTGAGAAGCACCAGGCGTTGTTTATACGGTAAGAATGTGCTAAAAATGGGCCTTGTCAGCTTGTCAAATCAAGAAAAATAACGAATTAGCATGGAGCTTTCAAGCACAGCGGAACTACAATAAACGCCTGTAAACATGCAACTTCCTCCGCACGCATGTTTTGCAGGCTGATAGTAGTCGATAAACAAGGGGCGACGCCTGCGCCTTTTGACGCGCCGATCGTATTCCGGAAATCTATCTAAATAAGGAATTACTATTACGGTTCGAGTAGACTATAAACAGATGTATTGTGTAGGAGTTGCATCGATTTACATATAAATAGCGCTTCTTAATCGATTCGAGACGATGCGGTGCATGCAAACGTGTATCGTTTATTTTTTATGAAGTGACGGCGCCTACTATTACGTCTGAAACCCAATATTCTAGAATAAAATCGAATTTGCATGGTGTGGCGCGGAAAAACTAACTTTCATACCCATTAGAGACTTCTCCTGATAATTGATAGCTAGAGACAATCAGACAAACAAATAATATTTAAATAAAAGTAACGAGGGGGGGATTTGTAAATTGCTCCCTCTCAAGCTTTTATAAAAAACATAAAATAATACATAATTGTATATGAAATTTATGTATACAGAGTGGCTAAGAAAACCCCGGCCACTTTTCTTGCGGCGGTCAAGAGATGGCGCTTTAGTAAAGAAAAATTAATTTAAAATACTGGCAACAACGCAGAATCCAAGACGTTTTGGTTGTTTTGATTTAATATGGGGCGTATTTAATAACTAAAACGTCTTGGATTCTGCGTTGTTGCCAGTATTTAAATTTAATTTTTCTTTACTAAAGCGCCATCTCTTGACCGCCGCAAGAAAAGTGGCCGGGGTTTTCCTAGCCACTCTGTATAGTCTAGTGCGCCTCCCAGTTTTCTTATCCTAACGACGCCCCTGGCAGAACTTGTGACATTCACACGTAGGAAATTATTTTTGACGTCAAAAAATTATTGAATTTCGTATAAAAATATTTCTTTTAAATCCTGTTACTGAAATTTTTGGACGTCTGACAACCGTCCATGCAATTAAAAATAAAATAATATAACAAAAAATTCTTCGTAATAAATAAATTATTTGAAGTCAATAAATCGATTTTTGTTAAAAATTAATTTTTGACGTCAAAAAATGACTTTTTGACGTCTGAAAATGCTGCCACATAACGGGCTATTTAATGTGGTCGTAGTGTAGACTACAACCGTACTGTAAATATTGACTGATAGGAGAGCTGCTTGCCAAAAGGACACAGGTACATCGGCACCAGTTCGTCAAACAACAATTAAATGGTTACTGCGTAAAATCACAACAAAAAACATTGTTGGGGATGGGATATATAAACATTCTCCGATATAAACCTTGTACAAATAAACTCGTGTATCAGTTAGAGACATGCGGTTTTGTTTGCAACACCCCGCTTCCTGGATTAAATTTCTCTTTGCGGGCCCTGCATAAACCCAGCATAAAGTACACTCTTTTGGCAACCAAAAAAAATACGGGCAAACAATTTTGTGCGACCACCGACGTATTCAGTCGTCAAAAAATCAGTTTTTGACGACAGAAAATAATTTTACGACGTCAAACATTAAATTTTAGGTCAGAAAACAAATTTTTGACGTAAAAAATTAGCGCCAGAAAACAAATTTTTCACGTTAAAAAAATTATTTGACTTTAATAGTTTATTCCACTTCAAAATAAATTTTTTGACGTCAATAGATGCTTTTTATTTATTAAAATTTACAGTTTTTTTAATGCAACATTTAAAAAGTGACTTTCAGACGTCAATATATCAATTTTTTAACGACATAAAATAATTTACTAAATTTTAGATGTAAGAAAATTGTTTTCACGTAAAAAAAATTACAAAGGTCCGAAAATGAATGTTTGACGCAAAAAATATTATTTGACGCCAATACATGATGTTTTGACGTCAAAACATCATTTCACGTCAAAAAGGTGTATTTTGACGCCAATAAATATTATAAAAGAAGTAAATTGGTGTTCCATACAGTTAGGTTAAAAATAAAACAAATTCTATATAAAAACATCTATTTACATATATAATCGATATAAAAAATCTACAAAAATTATCATATCTAAACACATATCACAATATCGTACGACGCAACATACAATTCGGTATAAATAAATTACAAAGTACGTCTAAAAAAAGTGGAAGTCTTACCCCATTGGGATACAATAAAATACTATATAAAAGCTATAAGAAAAATATGGCAATGTCTAGGATGCGTAGATGGTATCCATATTGAAGCTTCTACATAAAATAAATAAAAATGTATTACAAAATTAAAAAGGTCTGTGTGAAGTCTATTTACACCCCTCTCCTATAATAAATATTAACGTGATTTCAATGTGATGTATAACATAAAATTTCCTATGATTATCGTTATTTATGCATTATGGCATACAGATCAAATGTTTCCGAAAGTTGTACTAAAAAATAAAAAATATTCAACAGAAATCGATCTAACGCTGAAAATTAATACTGCAGGTAAAAGAATGATAAATGAAATGGAATTATTCTAATTTATTGCTATTTCACTAACCTAGGGTTGTTTTGAACAGTTGGCAGTTAAGCAGTTGCAATCAAACAAAACTGGTTTATTGCTAATTTCAAGTCCCAATAAAATCAAGCTATCCAATGTAAAATGAAGCAATATACAAAGCACCAAATGAATGTATAAAATAATTTACAAAAAGAATCAATTTTGAATCTACAATACGGTCTCACCACCATTCCGATGATGATGAATTCTTGGTTTTCGATGTGAATGTGACCGACTTGAATGCCTACTACTGCTTGTACTTAAAGTTGAAGTAGGTACAGGTACAGGTACGGGTGGATGATTGGGCCCATACCTTATAACAGGCAGGGTTTGACATTTAACCGGTAATTGTTTACGAGGCCCCAATCGCCTGAACACAGCTTTCCATGCGGTAATACTTTTAGCAGACCAAATCCAAAATATGGCGCTAACCCCAACAAACAATTCCATGAGGCACCGTAAGAGAAAAACCCATAGGGCAGGTTTGTCTTGACCCAGCAGCCATTTCTCACGATTATTGTATTCGTAGCAGACAGAGGCAAAAACGCAAGCCGTTGGTAGAAGGTAAAGTGTGCAAAGGGCGCCCAAGAGGTCGCTGTCTTTACGTGGAGCTGCGCCTGTTAGAGGAGCCGCTGCTAAGGGATGGGGCTTACGAATTACCAACAAACAACCTATTAAGAGGAGAATTAGCCCTATTGTTAGGTATAAGGCTTGAGGTACTAATACGAGGGCTAAAAGTGTTGTGGAGTCCTTGTTTCCCACGTAGCAAGTACCTGGAACAAAAAGAAAATACTTGTATAGTGTTAAAAATTGCATTTGCCAGTAACGCTGATTGAGTGTGACTGGGGGAATCCCCAAACTGTAATCATACGAGTTTCAGAAGCAAATTGCAAGAATGTTGCAATCAACAAAAATTCATTGTGTAAAGCAGAATGTGCAACGCTTAGCAGCAAGTTTGCACTTGTTCTAATGGTCAGGGATTTTTAGTAGGGCAATAATTATACACATAGAAATAGGTTTAGAACTTTAGATAGTGCACTCCAATTTGTAATAATATTCAATTATTATTTTATTTATTTATGATATAATCGCGCACCATTGACTATGAATAATCAAGCGTTAGGAATTGGAGGACAGTCGTAGTCAAAATTAGTAATTACTGATTAAGCTGAAGAATATTTGAAGCTAGCATGATTAAAAAACTTACTATACGAATGCCATCTATAGCTCCAATTAAAATTAAAAAATTGATTAGGGGAATCCCCGAATCTAAGTGATTGGTGTTAATTATGAGAATGGAGTGGATTTATATGCTTGAGCGCCACTTGAAGGCGTATTAAAATGTTTTAGTACCGCTGCCGCATGCCTGATTAACGAGGAGGCATTGTAGTTTGCCACGGCCTACTCGGTACTCAAGTCTGTCGCTAAACAAGCCTCTTGTGATCAAGTGGACTGAGAGAACAAGCGCGAAATGTTCGCATGCAAAACAGCTGTCGCGGCCAACTCTTTTGTCTGGCCTGCGCGCCGTATTTATTCCGAACTTGTTACTTCTTTCTAAATATGCAAATATATAAATACTTTAAACACTGGACATAAATTGAAAGCTAAAGACAAAAGCAAAACGTTTTAAATCGGAGATCCGTATCAGAACGACTGCGCCTCCTGTTGCTTGGCAATCAATTGTGCTTTTTTTCTGCCTATTTGTATTTTGTTTTGGTTTTTGGTAAACAGATGAAAAGTCAGTGTTGCCAACGTCCAATAGGTGGGGAATTTTCTGTTTTTTTTGGGGGGAGGGGGGTTAGTTGGAACAAGGGACTTTGTTCAAAATTTGAATATTTTTCATACATTGTTCTGCTGGACGGTAATTGTTGTAAAATTATCTCTTGATAGATATAACTTGGGTACGAACATATCTTAAAAATAAACTAATTTTCGTTTGCAAAGAGCGTTCGCTAAAACGTTGTTTGGTGTATCTTTCTACTCGGGTCGTTAGCAAGAGATTTAATTTTCAAATTTAATTGGCGTTCCATCCGGCTTGTCCGAAGAAGTGGTCGCTGAAATTATAATGGATTTATGCATTGAAAGCGCGCGATCGCGATAACGAGCTAACATAGGGGATTAAAGATGGCCGACACACAAACAACACTTGTTCCGTCTGCCCGCCTTATTTATTATCGTTCTGGTTATAGTTGGGCTTCTCGGAACTTGCTTTTATTGCTGCAGCACTTAAACGCGAAAACCATTACTCCCTTGAGAATTCCCCATGGTGTGTGTGTCTGTGCACCGGCCATTAAAAAATCAACATAAACCTCATTGCGTCACGGACGGCGCGAAAAAAGTTTCGACAAATGCAACGCATGCAAGACATGTGCCAAAGTAGCCTATTTAAAATTCCACGCGATTTTCATCGATGTTATGGCTTCATCGCATCACGAGCTCCTCATTCTTCTAAGTAGAATCGGACGATGAAGTGCGACAGACGAGGCAAAAACTAGTTCCCCGTTTACTTCGCTTTTTATACCCTTGTAAACACGACAACGAGCTCCTTGTTTTACTTGGGCAATTTGTAGTAAATAATTGTTGCACGCTTGCACGGGAAGCGGTTTTGTGTTTGCTTTTTACCTGTCAATTCATCGGCGTCCACGTCTCTTCGCACCAAAGCTGCTACCGTTTGAGCTGCCGGTAAACCCCACGCGGCTACGTGCAGAAATGAACCCAAATTTCGCAGTTTTTCAGGTGGCCATGACAATCCAGCCCTTGCCACCCACCAACCACATAGGCAAACCCACCTGAAACAAAAGAAAACAATTTTAAAATAGGTTTCTCAACCTAAACCCAGTAGCTCGAAATTTTCACTTCTAATTTGCTTTCAAAACATCCACCAAGCCCCTCATAGGGCTGCCAAGAGAGCTGTGAAAATAAATATTTACAAAAAGAAAAAATCGTGGCATGAAAATTTCATTTAACGTTAACGAGCAATGACAAGCCGTTGGCGCTAATGATGGAGAAAGACAGAGGCGCCGACGTGGGGCACAAGTGTCGGTAACTGCCTCACAAATCTAGTTAACAATAATGCAGGTAAGAATCCAGATGGGTTCTGAACGAGTTTGTCGTTGCGCCACCAAACAATGGAGCATCTTATTAACTCCGCGGATCATCCATTCGGCGGCGGTTTTGCTTTTGTTTGGTTGAAAATACCAAACAAAAGCCCGCTGCAGCTCAATAATCGTAAATCTACATCTAATTTAAATGCGTCTTGGTTTTGCATGTGAAGATGCACTTTTGCATCTGCTGGAATTTGAGATATGTTTCACAGTGGTTATATGGGAAGGAAGAAGCGCACCGAAAATATAATAGAAGTTGTTGTTAGTCAAACAAATACGAGATGGTGTTAATATTTATTTTGCATAAAGTGGTATATTATCCAGTAATTTATTTATTTAAGAATGTGGCGGCAAATGTTGAAACAAGCTTTCCTTCTGTAAAGTTACCAATTGTTTTTCTAATTAAATATTACACAATGTTTCGTTATTAAACAATTTCGCAAACAAATTTGCACTTCCAGGGCGCTGACAAAAGGTCGAAAAAGAAAAAATGCTGGATGAAGCGTCATTCCCCAAACTGTTACGCAATATGTCAGCAGGGCTCTCGGGCCATTTCACATATCAGCAGCTAGGTGTCAGCACGGCTCCGGGCTGTTTCTCATATCAGCCGCTAGATGTCAGCAGGGCTCCCGGCCATTTCGCGTATCAGCCGCTAGATGTCAGCAGGGCCAAATGTAGTGCAAATTTATTCAGTGACAACGTAAGTCACATGAATTTTGCACTATAATTTTGAAACACCCTGTATGTATAACTGCAAAAGCATATACCTATGTGAGTAGTGTTGTGGCATCAGCACAACCATGTGCATGCGCATGCCTAATTGACTAATAAAATTGCAGATGGCTGGGTAGCCAATCAAAATCCACACTTCATACAATTTTAGCCAATCCCATTCGTTCTTAACTGATGAAACAGCAACAAGCCGTTTTCACCTGAGAAAATAGCACCTTGTCGTTTTCAGCTCAAAAGAGGGTTAATTTTTCAAAAACTGGACATTTTGGCGTCCTGCCAGCTTTTCCGATAAATATGGGACAAGGACCTAAGAATCGAGACTGTCCCGCCAAAATCGGGAGGTATCGATCACCTTACACATGACAATCATCGAAATTAGATATTACCTACTTGAAAAGATTTTGATTGTTTAATTTCACTCTTACTATAGGTAGCCAATCAGAATCTGAAAAAATAGCACCTTGGCGTTTTTAACTTAAAAGAAGGGCAATTTCTCAAAAACGAGACTTTTGGCGTCCCGGCAGCTTTTTCTATGATAAAATAGCACTTTGGAGTTTTCAGCTGAGCAAATTAAAAGGTAGGTGCCGTAATATCCTAGCGACTGTGCAACTTAAACACACTTTCTTAATCATAGCAACGACATCAAACAATTATGCAAACAAGGATTGTAGCTTGGTTTCTTAATCGTGAAATAATTTACCCAATTACCATTCGTGATTATAATGTCTTAAAGTTGAGGCAGTTTGGTTACACTGCACAAATAAAAACCTTAACTTTGCATGAAACCAACACTATATAAAGTAGGATACCGAGAAGAGCGGCGTAAATCGTAAAAGTTCTGTCTCAAATGGATTTTCAGTGGCTTTTACAGTATTATACATAAACGGCGTATAAAATTTTAATGGCATCGGTTAAATCTCCGTCTGAAACTCTAGAAGTTGTGGTTTATGTCTGCCAACGGTACTATAACGACAATGGTTGTGATTCGAGACACACCAACGATTGTCCAAATAAAAGTGACGACTACTACTAAAAACTTACCAAAAATTAAGGTTAACTGTACAGAGCGATCAAAAAAATAAAACAAGAGGGGGGGGGCATTAAAAACAATCGCGTGTCTGTGATTGACGATGTCCCCCCAGATGTTTTTAGCGATAATTGCAGCGCCGTCGGGCGCAACAAGTGTAAACGATCTGAGCTGCGAGTCAAGCGCAGTGCTGTCAAACTCTGTCTGCTTATAAAGTTTCCCGACTTTCCCCACCTTTAAAGCAATTTTGTTACAACTGTCAATACTGCGAAAATTAAAACCTTACTTTGTACGAAACCAAATTTATATAAACTGCAATGGGATACCGAGAAAGGCGGCGTAAATTGTAAAATTCTGCCTCAAATGGGTACAGTATTATTCATAAATGGTTATAACATTTTAGTGGATACGGTTAAATGTCTGTTAACTTAAAGCATAACCTTAGTGGTTGTAGTTAGATGTCTGTTAACGGCACTAGAACGACAATGGTTGTGGTTAGAGACACGCGAACGGTTCTCCAAAAAACAATGATAAAATGGTGAAAAAGTCTACTAAAACATTCAATTGAGGTTAGCTGTATTAAAACGGCGGTACGTTATACAGACGTACTGGACATTAATTATTGCAATTTCGTGTTCAGTGCTTGCTGACAACACATCCAACCCATTAACTTCAAATTAATTACACCACACCACCACATATTTTGACATTTCTAATAAGAAACAAGCAAACAAGTAGAGGAGACTCAAACCGTAAAAAATTGCAGTAATTCAAACAACATTTATAACGGTGACATGGTAAAAATCACAGGCATGGGCTATTCGACGTTATCTAGATGGATCTTGTTGTCACTTTGGTTATACAAGCCGCATCTCATAATTAATATAAGGGGCCTGGAAAAAAGTTAAAAGGCTTGTAAGATTGTTATCGACATGATGAATAACTTGAC
The DNA here is from genome assembly GCA_958336395.1 of Ctenicera cuprea. Taxonomy (NCBI): domain Eukaryota; kingdom Metazoa; phylum Arthropoda; class Insecta; order Coleoptera; family Elateridae; genus Ctenicera; species Ctenicera cuprea. The sequence continues at coordinate 3,502,552 of OY284489.1, read as the reverse complement.
ACGTTGACGGATGATTGGTTTGATTGGCGTGGCTCTCAACCAGCGGTCGTTTTCGATCCACTTTGGTTAACGAGCAAGTTGGGTGTGGTGAAATAACGTTAAATTCTTGAACTTAATAAGACATCGTGATAGTAATAGCAAAAGCAAAAACTTCCGGAACAAAAATGCTGGATTTGAAAAAACTTGTAAGATTACGTCGGATTCTAGAAAACTAGAATTAATGCAAGCAATTCGCCTATTCTAGAAGAATAAAATAATAGCAAGCAATGAACCATCGAATGGGTTCCTAAAAGAATTAAAAAGTGTTTTTGTTTGGTTAACATCTCGTGTTTGGGTTTCGGGCTATAATTTTATATTTTACCGTATAATTAAGTCTTTATGGCTATAATTAAAATTTTAAAACCGTTCTGGGACCGCTGCAAACATAATTTTCTTGTCTGCTATGTTTGGATTAGGGTCTTAACATTTGACAGTTTATATTTACCGGCAGGCTGGGTTAACAAGCGAGAAACCATCAAGTTGGCTTAGCATCTGTCTTTTATTTAAACAAGTTGAAAGTCATTGTTGGAAATAACCTCGTCGGAAATCGTTGGCTCGTATTTTCTAAAAGTAATTGCTTCTGTTGGTTTGATTCCTTGAACTTGGAAAATTACATTATTGCCGATTTTCTTTTGCGTTACATTTAAACGATTCTGATCGGAAACATAAAGAGTAAATAGGGTGCAATTTAAAAAGGTAATTTCTCCGACGAAACTCTCGAGTCGGCCGTGGAACAAAAGATTACGAAAAGACATTTGAATAACGACGTTGCGGTCCACAGCCTGCTTCGTGCAAGAGATACGATCGGCCACAAATCACCGCTGTGAAGTATCGACGCAACGTACAACCGGGGAAGAACCGGTCAGTGCTTAACGCCTTGTTAAAGAAAAAGAGCAAAAAACCAACTATGAATATTTTACACTTGTTATAAGCTGTTCGGTATTTATAAACTTTAAATAGTCGGGACTTGTACATAAATATTGGTATTCTTTTTCTTCACCCAACAGGTTTTATAAATTTAATTTATAATCTGACCGTATTGGGATAATGAATGAGATAGAGGGACATTTTTTAAATGTTCCGTTGCTTAAGAACGTGATTTGCGCCATAGTTTCATGCTAATTTTGCCCACGTACCTACGGGATTGCGTTAGAAAGTTATTTTGAATTTTCACGACTTTTCACAAACATTAAAAAAAATGGCCGTCGCTTATCAAAAATATCAATGCCACCAATTGCATAAAACAAAAACACCCTGCATACATAAGCGCTGTGTGCGTTACTTCCAACTCATCTCAAGAGACGTAATTGCAAACAAGGCCTGTAATTGGAAAAGGAAACTATGTGCTGAATGTAATCACTTCACAGAGTGTTAATAATTTAAAATTTTTCACGCTTTACGAACAATTTAAAAAACAAATGAATGCAAATTAGATCGTTACACGGAACTTATCCATTGTTAAGTTGGTCTTTTGTTTACTTTATGCTCGAACAAGTTATTAAGCACGTTCAGTTGAGATAAGGTCGATTGTTGGCTTTAGTAACAATAGGTGTAGGACCGTGGACAGAGTAAATTACATAAGTCAATGATCACATCAAGCGAACCTCGCACTTTCCTAGCCTACTACCACCTTTTAAAATAACCGATATGTTGATATTTAGAAAATTCCAATCAGCGTGTGCCTTTTGGTAGCGATAAGACTGGAATTGGGGTAGAAATAAAACGGGCCGCACACAGCGGTTGTTCTAATATGTTTACCTTTTCCCACAATATTGGACGGCAGCTTTTAGAGGGTTTACATTTTTAAGGATCTTAGTCTGAACCACCATCTATTGGTAGCACTAGACAACAGTTCGTGTACAACCAAGGCAAATAAAAGCTGAAAGAAGAATAAAACAGGAAAGTGTTAATGATGTAATCACGAAGAAACAAAAGGTGTATAACCTCAAGGTGATGTGACATTGAAGAGAAATAAAGGAAAAAAAAACAAATATGGTGGAAGCGTGTAATCATGAATGAACAAGAGGTGAACAACAATATAGAAAATAAAGATACAACGGAAAGGAAGAAGAAGAAGAATCGAAACAAAGATCGTGGAAGCGTTCCTTTCATAATGAAGCAAGAGATGAACAATAATGAAGCAGATTAAGATGATGTGACAATGGAGAGGAATCAAGATAAAACAACAAAACATCGTGGAAGTATTAAGAAAATAACACAATCATAAAGAAGCAAGAGATGAACAATAATGGAGAAGCTAAATGTCAAAAAGGAGAGCAATAAAGATAAAACAACAAAAAAGGGTGAAAGTGTTAAGATAATAAAGAAATAGGGGGTGGGTAATAATAGAGAAAACAAAGACCATCTGACGATGAAAGGTAAAAAATCAACAAAGGATGATGGAAGTGTTAGGACGATGATGTAATCATGATGAAGCGAGAGATAAACACTATTGGAAACGGTAAAGATAGTGCTCAGACTAAGAAAAACAGAGTTAACAGTAACAACAAAGGATAGGGGAAGTGTTAAGATAATGACGGAATCATAAAGAAGCAAGTAATGAACAATAAAGGAGAAAATAATGTTGATGTGAAAAGGGAAAACAATAAAGATAAAACAACAACGGAGGGTGGAAGTGTTAAAATAATAAAGACACAGGAGGTGGATGATAATAAAAAAAAAACAAAGTCAAAGAGCTCGATAAAAAGTAAGAAGAAGGAAACGACAAAAGATGATGGAAGTGTTGAGACAATGATGTAATCATAACGAAGCTAAATGTGAACAATATTGAAGACGGCAATGTTGGTGCTAAGATGAACAGAAAAAATACAAGAAATTGAAAATAACGGAGAAAAACAGATAATATGACGATGGAAAGGGAGCAGGAAAAAGTAACAAAACAAGGATTTTTTTCACGAACTGTTTTCCCCATTTGATTTTTCTGGGCTCTTTTACTCGTATCTGATTTTCCAGAATAGTTTTCTCCTTGACTCTTGTTTTAAGATCTGCATTACCATGAACTGTAGCGGAGGTCCGGTGTCAGTAAAAAGTGAGACTAGTGGAAGGGATCCGGATTTACTGTTCAGACAGATAGATGGTGGCAGTTTTGCGGTAATGATGTAATCGTGAGGAAATAATAAGTGAGAAGATGAAGATGATGTGACTATGGAAAAAAAGAGAAAACAGCAAAATCATGTAATACTGCAAAAAGAACATAATTATAATCTAAAAATAGAATGAAAGGTACAAAAAATTATAATTTACTGGCGATGATAATCTTAACGACGGGACATGGCGATGGTAATTTGATATCAGTCAAGATTTTTGGCAAACGCATCAGCAATTAAGAAGATAATAAAGATAAGATCATAAACCATAAATTTATTTAACTTGCCTTCTTTAAAAGACATTTTTATTTTCAGCACCCAAAACGAACGAAAGTCCGCTCCGTACTAATAACGTTTTTATACGCCTATTATAGCATGGCCATGGGTTGTAAACCTACAGAGGAGGCCTAGGTTAGCATCTCGTCTCGTTGACTTCTTCGTGTAGCAACGGCACCGCCTTCATAATGTTTACTTTATGTTAATAAGGATGAAATGAGTAATTGATCCCGGCTTTTAGCGCCGCTAACGAGAACTTTTATAAGCCTTCTCATTTGCATTAACAACTCTCAGGCATTTTACGTTACCTCTCGGAATATTAATGGCGGCGATTGTCGAATGTTAAATGGATCTTAAGTAATAAAAGGACGCGACTAAACGATAAAACACTCTCCAGGAATTTCGAGAACGGTCGACCACAAATTTGCTCATATGCATTCGAATCACTATTAAATAATTATGTTGGTTGCGATTTTACAATAACATTCGGAACTGACAGGAGAGATAATTTTTTGATCGAGTATAATTTATGGCTATGATACTAGTTTGTGGATGGATTAGAGGATTTTGATATCCAAATAAATTTTCCCTGTCTGGTTATATTTTTACAGTTATCGGATGATATTAGATAGATACAACTACGAGTTGGTGATAGTATCTCTAGGTAGTACTGTTTTGGAAAATAAATATTTAAATGCATTTTGGATCAGATTACATGCTACCTACTGTTGTTTGATTTTCGTAGAAAAAAATAAAGGAATTGATGCAAAATTTGTAAAAAAACAATTTTGAATGTTATCGGGTGCATTGATGACAACCATATCATGCTGACTAGAAGTACAAACTTAATGGGATTTATGTTAAGAGGCAAAAAGGGATTTATGTTAAAAGGCACAAAAAATCTTCTAACATCTGCAATATGAATGATCAGATTTGTATTTGGTGACACACACCTGTATTTGAAATACATTGAGAATTTCGAAAAGGTGCATGAAATACCAACAACAACAGAGGCATAACAGAAGCCAAAACCAACTGAAGCTTTATAAAGCACTCGGCCAATTAAACGTTTAATTTATTTCAACAGTTAATTAGGGCCTTGTGTAAATAAATGGGCATGTGGTCGCCATAAAATATAAATTATCGAAAATTACCAATATTTCTTTTTGGATAACGAGCGTCGAGCGGCTGGCTTGTTGAGGTAAGGCTTATAAATTACGTCCGAGAGAACCTGTCACGAAGCGAACCACGGCAGTCCAGCAGGTATAAAGTGCTTGGCTTTCAGGAGCGTCCCCGACCCCACTTCTCCAGCCCCACGAAAAGCCATAACTATGCATTTCGAATGCTTTAAACGAGGGGTATTAAACCAATTTTAATGTGGTAACATGAGAGATCCAGCGGCGTCGAACCTTCCGACCATAAAAACGTCAAAAGTTAAACCTTCTCAAGAATATTTAAAACCCTGGCATTTTTACGACTGTATTTGGCAAATTTTTAACTGATTATCGTAGATGTAAAATCAGGAAATATTTGGATTTTTAATACCGAAATATTTTTAATAAGAAGTCAAGATGTACGGCACTGGAATTCAATTCCATATAATTTTATCAACTATTTAACGCTATTTTACACTGAATTTAAAGGCAATCAATGTCTCTTGTTTACTTTACACAATTTTCATGTAGTTATGCATTTCAGGTTGGTATAAAATAATTAGAACACTGCAGGATATCAATAATTATTAGAAAATTTTATGCAAATTATAACAATCAAAATAAATCTGAAATATCTCAAACCAATCAGGAGATATTTAAAATAATAAGAACGATTTCGTATCAACGTAAAACTTCATTTGCCGACATAAGGATTTATTCATTGAAGTTAAACTAGCTGACCCCGTGGGCTATGCCTCACGCATCTGCACAGCCTGCAGAGTTTGATTTGGTATTACGAGGCGAGAAAAGGTAGCAGCGGGTACAGATCTGGCTTCTAGTGGAGGGAATGAAGTTGAGACAGTTCCGAATTTACCATACAGATGCAACAAAATTATCGCACTAAAGTCAAATTCTTTAACTTACCACAAATCAGCAGCCATTCCAAAATAGTACAAAAATAAAAACACAAAGGCGCAGTTGGGATTTCCGAGGCCATCTTCATGGAGTTCGCCATGCGAATCCCCAGAAGTAACCCCGCTTTGGCATGATGTGGTGGATCTTCCGGTGATGACACGCAGAATCAACCCTGCGCTTATGAAGCAGTAACAGAGGGCCAAACTGATGAGGGGGCGAGACCGAACCCGTCCACCCCCTACGCTAAGGGTTAAAACTGCCCCCAAGCTGCATACGAAACATGTTATGGTCCATACGGTGACCCACACCTGAAATTAATAATAAAAATTAGGTCATTGAAGATTATGAAGTTGGGTAGATGGGAATATTGTATACAGGATGCGTCAATTGGGTGTATATGTGTTTATTGGACAAGGCACGTTTATTACTGCTGTCTCTTTTTTGGTTTCGACTATGGATAGGATTGTGTCCGCTTAATGAGTTCTAATAAGAATGAAACGCATCGCGGACTATCCTAGCCATACCAAATTAATTTTTATTGTCATGGGCAAGAAAACAAACGGGAAGATATGAGAAGGGATACATAATAAAGATTAATATAGGAGAGAATTACGAAAAGAATGATCAGGTGGAGAATGGTACAAAAAGGAAGTATGATTCGATATTATAAGACGAGTGCTGTTCGTTTTTTAAGCCATTGCGAAGATTATCTTCAAAAAGGTCGATGGTCAGCCCAACAAAAAACGGCTTTTTCGCAACTAAAAAAAAATGTCAAGAGACGTAGATAGGCCAATGACACGAGGAACACGAAAAAAGGTAAACAAATCATCGGAGTAGGAAAAATCATTATTTGAGGAAATCTTGAAATTACAAACTAATTAATTTTTTGTCCTACCTCGGCTAACTTCTTCTCGGAAGAATCAAACAAAAAATCGCTTCCACAGATGGGCACGCAGCTCCCAGAAGGTTCAGTTTTAACATGGTTGGGTGGGCAATCAAAATTCTGAATGGCAGGTACCACGGGGGCTGTGATATCGATACCCATATCCTTGGGCCCTTCCATACACATATGTTCGTGATTATTTTCTTCAGGAAAACGGGAGCAATTCAACGCATCCGGCCAAGGAAATCCAAACCCCTGCAGAACGGGATAACATCGGCTCCTAACATTTTCACACAACCCCCTGCAGGGTCCAATGGGGTTGGCCACCTTTTCGGTACACATGGGCACGTACACAGAACACAAAAACAACTTTAACTGCGAGCTACATCCATATTGTATCAACGGCGAAAATGTTTTTAAAGTGTAGTCCGCATCTTGTTGGAGTTCGTTTCCCCCCAAATTAGGCATTCCGGTCACGTTGTAACCCAAACCCGTGCAGAGCTCCACCCGTATAGGTTCACAGGTGCGTAACAAGGGCTCTAAAGAGCCCATTTGAAGTGATAAAGTGAAAACCGCGAGCGCAAGCAGCATTTTAACAGCTAATGTACTGTGACCCACGCTGCCTCCGAAGGAATGATTTTAAAACGTGCTCAGTTCATCTAGATACCGGTGCTCCCAACAATGGAATGTTGTTATTACGAACGTGTACGGATTCGTACGAACGCGGGCGAGCATTTAAATAAGCCACTTTGGACCGGAATGCTCGAAAAAGCTATTCGGGGCCGACCTAAAACCGGATATAACACATGGGCGAATATCTGGCATGTTTTGGACGCAGATTGCACCTTGTGTTTATAAACATTGTAAATTGTTATCATTAATCGTCTGCTAGAACTGTACATCGTTTACTTTGAGAAATTAACTGAACACGGATTATTTGACGTGGGCGATGTTGAGTAATTCTAAATATTTAAATTTTTTTCTTGTGAAACGAGGAAAATTTATCAAATGCAAATTATATCACAAGCGAATTGTATAATATGCTAATTAGATCTAGCGGAATTTGTTTGTGCCAAAAACCATCAAAAAAATAGATTGGTGATTTACCGAAAAATAATTAATCATTTGAAACAAAACGCTTTAAATATTAAAATTTATGTAAATATTCAGTATCCTAGCGGGCAGGTAATTAACTAAAAAAATCTTAACATGATTTTGAAGCGGTCGTTTGTTATATCCACCTCCCGTCAGCTCGTGTGTTTACTTTTCCCTGTAATTTACCCTTAGACAATTATTAAAGTAAAAAACAATTTGAGCGTGATTTATAAAACAAATACTATACTGCAATTTGCATTCTTCGCCGCTATAAGTATAGCGTTCCGCCCCCTGCAGTACATAAACCCGCAGCAACGTATAAATAAATAACGAGATAAGCAACGAAACTCGTTAACTTACCTGTTATTATTCTTTGTTGACATACAAATTATATGTTACAGAGCGGCCACTCCCCTTTGGGCCCCTGGGCCTCCATTCCCTTTACTCTCCCCTACGACCGTCGACTTCTTTTTGGAGACCACACATTAATAATATTCTCCAGTTTACAAGGGCAGTTTACTTATTGCTATTAGCAGCAGTTTAGTCATTAACGCAGAAATGTTTTTTGTAATGTCGGTTTGTTTTTGGAGAATATAATGAGCTTGAGGAGATTTTTTTATTTAAAATCTTCCAGAAAGTTATGAAACAAGTTAAAAAAATTAACAGCCTGTTTTTTGTTGTACATTCCCAATGTTGTTCATAATAACATAATTTTACATAAGAATTAACTAATCGATAATGTGCTGGGTTACCGTCATGTTGATAAAGACAGCTTCCTTTGCTTCCAACAATAAAAAAACAAATGATTAAAAAAATACAAATATTGATCATTAGAACATGTAAGGAACATCATGTTGTTTAATTTTCAAACACAATAGTATATTTGATTAGGAGTCTGGAAATAGGGATTTTTCCGTGCGCGCGTGACAAATTTTAATTTATAATATATATGAAGGTCGGCTAAACGCGCGTCACTTGGGGCGCCATCTACAATAACGTCGCGTGTCATTATTGGAACGAATGCATCACGTGACTTGACATTTCGCCGGTTCTGTCAACGCTGTCTGTCAGTGCATTGTGTGCTGGGGTAACACTAGTACATCGTAATAGTACGTAGGTACCAAACATGATTAACATTTCCATAGCAACGATTTATTTATTATCGGCATTGTTTTATTTTCTGTCAGTTTTAAAAAATGTAGTTGGAAGAAAATCCAGATATTCCTAAGAACATATTAGAGCAAGCGGCACAAGCCAGTGCTGATTTGTTAGCAGCAAAATCCAGGTCGAGATATAATTGAATAATATTTTTATTGGTAATTTCTTGTAGAACAATATTTATGGCTGGTTTAGGAGCTAATTATGAATTTGATCTAAAAAAAATTATTGCATTATCAACATTAAGTATGAACACGAGTATCAACTTTTTTATGGAATGGCGAGATCTCAAAAAAGTTAAATTAATAAATATTGTTTTTTCTAATTAACTCTAATTGTATTTTTTTATTTAGCGCCCGGAAAAAAATTGGAGATCGGGAAAAGTTTTCCGTGCGCTGTTCTGAAAATGCCACCTTTACGTCATTGTAAAAACGGATGAAAACAAGGTGTTTTCAGATAAGTATAATAAAAAATATTTTTTGTGTTCAAGAGATCTAATCAGCTTGACAAATATTTAACTTTGACATTAAAGGGGCGCCTACATGGTCGGCACAATGACAAAAGCTACGAAAAGCGCTACTTTTTTAATTATTCATCATAAATATAAATGAAATTGTAGGTGCTACCTGTCTTGGTTGGTAATTTTTTAATGCTTGTGTTGATAAGAAGTGTCAAGTGCAGTTCTTTATGGCTCTCATTGCGGCACGACTTCTTTGATCTGGGGTACACTTTGCATTTTAAACACTTCTCTGCGACGAGAGACGTAATTTTTATTGTTGGCCAAGATTTAAGTAAATTGCTTTAAAACAGTCAGAGTTGTTAATGAATTTTGGGAAAAACTAAAAGTGCCGCTGCAGAAAAACTACAAAAAAGTCCAGGAAATTTTCAAAAATTTGTTTTCGTTATTTCAACTTGATATTCCAAATTTTTAATATCAATTTGTAAAACTTGTAAGAAAGAAAATGTAATTTTTGAAAACATTTCTTTCAGTCTGAGAGAAGATCCAAAATTTGTTTAATAAATCAAATTTTAATATTCAAAAATTTTAGATTAAAGTCGAAACCAACATGATAAAAAACCGAATTTCAACTTTAAATTTTGGAAATGCGTTCAAACTGTATCATCCTATTTAATTGTTTTAAGTTCGAGCTTTACTTCGCCGTAGTTCATTTTAATTTATTGTAAATTAAACAATTCTTAACTTCAACAGGTTTTCTTAAGAAGAAGAAGAACAGGTTTTTATTTTATTTTAGCCTTATGGGTATTACCGTCATTATCAAAGAAAAGATTACACGTAAACAATTAATGTTGCTATAGGAACAATAAATTTTCATAACTTGATCTTGGTTTTCTAGATCTGTGTCCAGAAATTAATTTATTATTTTTTAAATAAAATTTTATGTACAGGATGATTCAGCTAAGCATTTTTACTTTGCTATAGGAAAGTATTGAAGTTATGAAAATATTCGAAATCGAAATTTTGAGGGAAATACATGTTTTGGACCTTCAGGGACTCAAAAAAGTGGTTTTAAAAAATGTTTGCCTTTGAGTGGGTGTGTTGTGCATGCGCGCTCCCTAAGCCCCGAACGGATGGCCCGATTACGATGAACTTTGGAATATAAATCAAAAATTCTACAGGTAAAGAAGCTTTTAAAAAAAACAAAATCGGAATCAGAAGTTCGACTTGTTTTTTGGTAGCATTTTTATCGGAAAATGAATTTTCTAAATCTGAAAACGTAATCAGATAAAAGACTTGAGCGCAAAGCTCGTTTTTTTGCTGAACTCTTTTTAACAATTTTGACTTGAACGTCTATTATTCCAAAAAGAGTTAACAGATCGGGATCAAATTTTGTAACGTAATAGCCCTATAGAGACACATTTTTATCGTGCACAATAATTTTTAAACAAATAAAAACTATGAAGTGAAAAAAATTTATAATTTTCAAAAAAATATTGCTCAAAAACTAAGGAACGTCTTTTTTTAAAATATTGTAGACTAATAGAACTAAGGATGAGCTACAATTTGGTTCGTATCCTAGTTCGCTGATTTCTCTGTGACACCTTCTATGAATTTTTGAAAAACGAATATTTCTATCCTTTCTTTAATAGGGGACCAATAAAAAAATTCTATTTCGGCTAAAGTTCTTATGAGTGATAGTAGAATACATTCTCAACTTAATTTTTAGATTCATCAATATTTGGCGGGGGGGGGGGGGGGATAATTTGTATGATCTGCTACTTTTATTTACTACTGAAAACATTTACACTATATTTATTTAAAGGCATTTTTTCACATTAACAATACAACTGATCAATTATAAAATATTTATTTTTGATGCGAACTTTAAGGAACTAGACGTATTATATCTATTCAATTCCGCATTTGCGGAATTATTAATTTTTTTAACTAACACTTTCTGGGGTTTTTGATTAAGAATTCCCCGAGTTTTACTGATTTTTGTCAAAATTCACCGAGTTTTTAGAAATTTGTAAATTCCTTGAATTTTCCATGCTGCTGGCAACCCTGATTTGTCGTATGGTCTTCTATCAGATCCTAATACACTGTGTCCATAAAGTAACCCCCCCCCCCAACTAACTTTTGAACGACTTAATATTTTTCTACAAAATTTGGTGTGCTGTAATGGGAAATTTAATACTATTTTTCATGGTGTGCTGTAATGGGAAATTTAATACTATTTTTCAGACCATATTAAAATTTTGTATTGTCCAAAATGGCGACTGGGCGCCATTTTGAATTTTTTTTAACGGAAAGGGGGGTCGAGTGACACCTCATTGGAAAGGTCTTTTAGTTCTGCGTCTGATCCTAGAGTTTCAAAGAAAAATGTTCAGCCATAACAAAATGACAAAGTTTGAAGATAAAGAAGTCTATTTAAAAAAACTAAGAATTAAAGCAAAAAGAAATTAAATTAAGTGTTCGAAATGTTTACCATTCACTTCTTGGCACATAAAAGGTCGGTTATGAAATTCCTGCCTTACATTTTCATAAGTTTCTGGTGTGATATTTCTGCAAACTTCTGTAATGCGTTGCTCCAGTTCTTCAATTGTTTCAAGACGGATTCTGTACACTTTCGATTTCAGATATAAAAAAATCTAAGGAAGTTAAATCTGGGGAGTGAGCCGGTTATTCTACAGGCTTCCGCCTACCAATCCATCTTCCAAGAAAATGTCAGTTGAGAAAGTCAGAAACAAGCCTATAATAATGAGGCGGCGCACCGTCTTGTTGGAACATAACGTTTTCAATATTATTTCAAGCCACCTGAGATATTTCTGGGAAAATGTAGTCCTGCAAATGAATAAGTGGACTACTGGATAAGAAAATCAAAACAATTTTGAACTGAGCGAGTCCATTGGTTTACAATCCGCCATTTTGTTATGGCTCAATATTTTTCTTTGAAATTCTAGGATCAGACGCAGAATTAAAGACCTTTCAAATGAGGTGTCACTCGACCCTGGATAAAAAAATCAAAACAATTTTGAATTGAGCGAGTCCATTTGTTTAAAATCCGCCATTTTATGGCTGAATATTTTTCTTTGAAACTCTAGGATCAGACGCACAATTAAAAGACCTTTCAAATGAGGTGTCACTCGACTCCCCTTTCCATTTAAAAAAAATTTCAAAATGGCGCCCAGTCGCCATTTTGAATGATACAAAATTTAATTGTTGGCTAAAAAAGTATAATATTGAAACAATTCATTTTCCGGAAAAAAGCTACCAAAAAAACATGTCTAACTTCTGCTGTCAGATTTTCTTTAAAAGCTTAATATTGTCGGTGATTTTTTGATATACCTCCACATTGCAAAGCTCATCGAAATCATTCCCTCTGTTCGGATGTTGTGATATACCACAAACATACCTATAGACAGACAAATTTTTTAAAAACAACTAATTTGGATTCCTGGAATTCCAGAACGTGTATTTTTGTCAAAATATCGAATTCAAAAATTATCATGAAACAATACTATACTAGAAGTATAGGAAAGTCAAAACAGTAAACCCATTATTTTAAAACAGCATTAGAAAACAACAAGTTCCAGGACGGCAAAGTATGCCCCAAAATGTGTACTGTAATTGCAACAAAATACAAGTTGGCTCAGTGGCAGTTAGTACCAGTTGAGTAGACACTTCCTTAGTTTTATTTTTAAAAACAAATTAAATAGTTGTCAGAATTTTTATTAAACATAAATTACATACCAGCATTAGTACAATGCAGTCATCACAAAATTACTTCTAATTACCTTAATTATAAATTTGCTTTGAAATACAACATAAAAAATTATAAATTACACCACTAACTGGATTCACTTCTGTACAAAAATAAAACAATTGATACTTAAATGAAAAAAGCTTCAAAATTGAAAACAATATCAACTGCTACGATTACGGTAAAGAAAAAATATTACTACAATATTACCACCTATTACCGTAACTATCAAACTGCCCTGGTCTTGCTCGACCACCAAATGGGGGTGGGTTTAGATTCACATCACGATTATTACCGGTAAAATGAGGAAGCCGATTTTGATCAAAATTAGACCTGTCGTAATTGTTAGGTACCCCAAATTGCTGACTTGAGTTAACATACGGATTTTGCTGCGGATACGACACAGTTTGTGGGTAGTTATTTTGACCGGGATGTGGCAAGTCTTGACCAGGATATGGCAAATGTTGGGGTTTAATTCCGAATTGTACCCCCATATGTGGTTGAATGGGACGAGATCCCAGACTTGGTGGGTTCGGTTGAGTCATATTTAGGTCGGGTTTTGCTTTGTGGGCGGTACTAAGAGCTTCAGCTAAATTTGTCAGGTTTATAGGAAAATTTTCCAAGCCTGCAGGTAAAATCGGCAGTGGATTTTCTGGTTTTTGTGAAACATTTAAACCGAGTAAATTTGATGTTGATGTTGATGGTTCGTTATTTTTTGTCTTAAACTGACCCATTATATTTGCTATAAGTGATTTGGCATTGGATAAGTCGAAATCTTCGTTTTTAAACATGGACTTTTTGGCTAATTTTCGTTCTTTTTCTTTATCTTCTTTTTCTTTAACATTTTGTTTGGCAGCTTTGAAAACATCTTCAAATGAATACTCCTCCTCATCAGAGTCCACAACTTTAATCACCATTTTCTCAGTTTTTTCGGGCTTTTCTTCAAATATCATTTCTTTTTTGGAATTCTCTTCCACGGTGGGATTAGCACCTGCCATTCTACTCGAAAATGGGCTAGTTCGACCAGTTGTTTCATTTTGGGCTTTTTCAACAGGTTTTTCTTCATTCCTGCTACTACTACTAGCAGCAGCACTGGAACCACCACCACCAGCACCACCATTACCAGAATTCGTATCCAAATTTACAAACTTCCTTAAACGTTCCACTCTTTCTGGTTCTCTTGCTTCCAGTTTTTTGAGATAGGAAATCAGACTATGCTGTTCGTCGGTACACAAATCTTTGAAGTTTTGTAAAAGAGTTTGGAGATCTGAATCAGAGAGACCTTCCATGCTGTTGGTATTGGCGATGGTGGTAGTTTCAGCATTAGAATTTTGCAGGGCACTGGTAAGGGCCCCTAGTGGCGGCTCACTTTTGATTTCTGCAGGCCTCGGTTGTGGTTGCGATAACTGCTGGAGGAAACTGGCGGTTGTCATGGGCTTGTTAGAGTTGCGGGAAGCTTCGGCCATACCAACCTAAAATTTAAAAAATAGTTGTGGAAAAATATCCAAGCAATAATAATGATAATGGTAACAGTCCTATACAGGGTGTTCATGCTGGTTAAATATCTCCAATTTACGCTGTTTGTTTCTGGCTAATAAATTATTATTATTAAAATGAGAGCCGCACAAACGCCGTAACGCATGTGAGAGTTGGAGTTGTTCAATATCATACTAAACCACTGTTATAACCCGTTGGAAAATGGTTGAAATAGCATTTCTGATGAGCAGGCGGTGCACGCCGTTGGCGTCATCATCGATGATAGGAAGAGGCATTCGGCGGAACTTTTTCGTCTGTTGGGGGAACCGAAATAAATGCGTCGTTGGCGCTACGTGGGTTGAAGGATGCTACGTAGATCGGAGCGCGTTACAGGGGTCGAAGGGCGCCAATTGGGTGGGAAGGCACTACTTGTGTGCGAAGGCGCTATGTGAGTCAAGATGCACTATGCAAGTCGGGAGGCGCTACGCAAATAGATGGTGATACACAAGTCAGAAGGCGCTACGCAAGCCGGGAGGCGCTAAGCAAGTCGGGAGGCGCTAAGCAAGTCGGGAGGCGCTACGCAAGTCGGGAGGCGCTACGCAAGTCGGGAGGCGCTACGCAAGTCAGGAGGGGCTACGCATGTCGGGAGGCTCTACGCGCGAGGATGGCGCTGCACAAGTCGGAACGCGCTACACAATTCGGAAGGCGCTACCCCAGTTGGAAGGCGCTACGCGAGTTGAAAGGCGCTACGCGAATTGAAGGGCGCTACGTGAATTGAAAGGCGCTAGCTACGCGAATTGAAAGGCGCTACGCGAGTTGACAGGCGCAACCAACCTAAAGATGGCTTTTGTCAAATTTGGTTCCTGCGTAAAAAATCATGTTAAGATAGCATTCTACAAAAATTGTTAATCAAGAAAGGTCTATTAGATGGTACAACGGCTGAACCAGTTCGGTAGGTCAAGAAAATCGCCACAAAAAATCAAAGATGGTCAATTTGAAGACTTGCTTTGCCAGGCGATTTCTAGAGTAATCAAGATTATGAGAGTTCATTAGATCATTCGATTGGCTATCTACTAAACATGTTTACTTCAATAGCTCAAAGTAAAGCAGAGACATATTGATACCAAGAGCACATTGTGCCTGCCTCACTTACACCAGCGACGTTCATAAATGGTTTGACCGATTGGGATCCAGTTCGATGTGTTATAGAAGGCACGGCAACTAAATCTTCCCATTGGTTAAAAATCTTTTCGTTCATAAATGAAAATTAGCGATTTTAAATCTAGTTTTCCTCAAATAAAATTTCCTTTAGGTCAGAGACATAGCAAGAGATTTACAACTTTAACTTCTTTCATACAAAGTTATGTCCGGTCCTTTGAAGCGTCAAAAAGCGCCAGTCCCGTTTCCCCTAATTCAATTTAGAACTGGGCTGCCAGAAAAAAAGTTTAGCGCCCTCTAGTGGCTGTACCAAAACAGTGAAGGATAAACTCGCACACCATCGTAAAGTTCAAGTCAAGATCTCTTGGTTACCCCTCTTACTTTGCCTGTTCCGCTCCGATTTAAACGCCGTGTGGTACAAGAAAACTTCAAACTTTTTATTGCATCCCTACCCTGACGAAACAGACTGACAAGGACCATTTTAGTATAACGTGATCTAGTTAATTAAATTTAATGAGTATCTGTATATAAATTTGCTCGTCTACTTAATTATAAAAAAACTAACTTTACTAAGCCATGGATGCACACATTTCTGCCGATCACATTATAAGCTCCATGCCAAGTCATCGAGTGGGATTAAAACAAATCCAGCATCCATGGCCTACTAGAGCTAGTCTTTTTTGAATGCACGATACAATCACAATTGTTAACAAAAAATAACAGCACTTAGGATATTCATCACACGATACGTACCACGGCATTGATCAGTTGCTCCAACTCGGCCTGGGTAACATCTGTCTTTCCTTGAAGCACCAAAGCTGTCGCAATCTGTTTAGCAATGGCTGCTTTATCAACAGTTCCAATTCCGGGCACCTTAATGGGATCAACCCGTGGCTTCTCCTTTTCTTTCTGTTTCTTTCGTTCTCCAGCAAAATGCATCAAGCTAGCAATTTTTTTGATGGCATTCTTGAAAGCTCTCTCTTGGGTATAACCTACTAACTCTGCCAACAACTGCCCCTTCAATTTTTCCTTCACAGTTTCGAACAAAACACAGTTCACTTCACTATCAAGCAAAGCTTCAGAACTGTTGGCTTCATTTTTTTCCAATGCCAAAGCTTGACCCAACAGATCTATCACTTTAGGACCTAACGATCCTAATTTCTCCTCCAAAGCAGTAAGTAAACGTAAAATCCCAACAATGTTAACCTCTCCATCATCCTCGGGTTCCGGTTCAGGTTCAGGTATAACATGGTGGTGAACTGCCGGTGGTGACATCACAGGATGTCGGGTGACGTCTCGTAAAACACGCGGCGGCTTTATATATCCAGGAAGTTCTGTTTTCCTATAAGCTTCACGATAATAAGTTGGTTTTTCCCTAGAAAATTCCCGATGGTATTCTCGTTCACGGCTTCGTCCATGCCAAACCCTTTCCCTGCTACGGCTCCTACTTCTATCATGGCTCCTGCGACTACGATCCCTACTTCTCTCCCGTGAAAAATGAGATCGCTCCCTACTTCGAGACCGATCCCTGCTTTTGTCACGAGATCGACGAGATGTGGGTCGGGATCCGGGTTCGCTTTCCCAAGGGCTATGGGAACGTTTTGAGCTAATCGTGTCTTCGTCCTTGTCCTCTATAACTATAACATCTGGATCTTGGTCCGGCGTGGAGGCCATGGGTGCAGGTTTGGACGGGTCTTTGGAATCTTCCCTGTGAGCAGCCCTTTTCTTTCCGGATATTTTGAAACTAATTGGAGTAGGTTCTTCAGGCAAAGCTAACCTGTTTAACATACACAACTTTCCTGTATTGTGCGTATAATTAGATTTTTTTAAGTACCTTTTACGCAAGGCTTCCTTTTTTCCCTTTACTTCAACGCTATGAAGTTCCGCCATGCGTTTATTCCAAAATTCAATCCATTCTGGCTTGAAATCGTATGACGAGGCGTCCTTTCCTTCAGCTTGCAATTCCTTGTACCTAAAAAAGTGATTAACTAAAAATTTGAAATATTTGAATAAAATACCTTCCGCTGTTTTACTTTTTATTAAACATATTTTGTCGTTAAAACATATTTTGAAGGCAGAAAAATAATTTGTGACGTCAAAAAATATTTTTCGACAAAACTTATTTTCTGAGGTAAACATTTTGTTGACGTCAATAATTGATTTTTTTTTGGCGTCAGAACATCCTTTTCAGACGTCCAAAATTCATTTCGTACTGTCAAAATCTGATTTTGTGACGTCAAACAATTCCTTTTTTGATGTTAAAAATCATTGTTTTCACGTGAGAAATTAATAATAAACTATATAACATAGACGCCAAAAAATCACTTTCACGTCTAAAATTTAATTTGGCTTAAATATTTGATTATAGGACCTATAAAATGTTTTTAATTAAACGAAATACAATAATTTTTTTGGTGTCAAGAAAACAAAACTGTTAACTTTGACGTCAAAAAATCACTTCCGAGTCTAAAATGAAAATCAATTTTTTGATGCAGAAACTTTAAAAACTATTTATTTATTAATAAATCGGCTATTTTAGTTGATTTATTATTCAGACGTCAACAAACAATTCAAAAAACAATTGAATCGGGTTTTTCTAACTCCCTCACTAAAATTGATTCATAAACGTCAAAAAATCAACTATTGACGTCAAAAAATATTTCATTGGTGTCAACATATAAATCTTTACCACTACAAATAATTTTTGACGTCAATATATGAAGTTTGACTTCAGAAAATCATTTTGTGATGTCAAAAATATTTCTTTTTGCGTCAAAAAATAATTTTTTACGTGAATAAATGTTTCATAAAGAGTGAAACTGCGCTCCATAAATCCCTTGTACACTGGCTAGAAAGGAAAAATTTAGAAAAGAAAAAAAATTCAGAATTACCGTCTGTTCCAAAATTTCTTCCACTCTTCATTATACTGCGGATGCTTTTCTGGGTTCTTTTCATGCTGCTTAAGAATACGTTCCATGTCATTTTCAATTGCAGCTGACAATTTCTTGAATTCATCTAACTTATCACTCTTTTGTTTATTTCGTTCAGATGAACTGTCTGTACGAGAACGAATATAATCAGATCTCTGCCATGGGTGCAATCGACGGTCGCGATATCTATCACCGTAGCCTTTGTATGGAGAGATGGATCGAGAACGAGACCTTCGACCATATCTACTAATAAAATTATTGGTTAGCTACCGAAAAAAGCAATAAGAAAATCAATTACCTCTTTGGAGGACTATAAGTTCTTTGTTTTTTATGCAATGGCGATTTGTCCCATATATGCTTCTGTTCACTTTCAGCCACTTTATCTTTTTTTGGTAAAGCATGCTCTGATGGATCAAATTCGCTAAGATCACTGCTGGAGATACTAGAAACACTGGATAACGACCTGCGCTTTTCACCTGATACAGGAGCCGACTTTGGTTTTTTTGGTTTAGCTACAATCGGAGGTGATGGACTGCGTTTTGTCTTTCTATCTTCTGCTCCAGGTTCTGTGCCAGTTTTGCGGTAAGCACGCTTTGCTACATCTTCAGACAATTTAGTCATGGTCACATCATCTAAAATTGCAAAAGAAATGGTTATTTATGAATTGGCTGAATTGAAATGTACCCACCTTCAATTGTTTTAGTCAACTGTTCCTTGTCAACTAGTTCTTCAAATGTCACACCACATCTTTCATTAAAATGCGGACCAGAAGCGACTACATTTTGATAGAAAGTGCGCTTCGCGTCAAAAGTCTCTCGATCAACTACGTGAGGCTTTAAACGGCCAAACTTTTGCTCGATTGCTTCCGCGATTTTTTGCATCGTTGCTTGCCAATTTCGCTTGTACTGTTTTGTTATGTATGGCGATAGTGCTCGGAAACAAGTTATAAAATGGCGCCCGGTGTACTGTCATTCAAAAAGTTTCAATTTTTGTATTAATAACATATTCATAATACATATTATTTTAACATTTTTTTGAGGAACGCCGTTTTACTTTTTATCCTGAATTATGGAAACCAAAATTACATTTTCGTCAAGTCGCTAAATAAAAATAGACGTCATGTCACAAATTGATTTAATTTGAAACGTTGGAAATTTATTCTTTTGGCGTGGACAACAATTGAATATAGAGGTCACAGATTTTTTTGAGGTCAATCTATGAATTTCTGACATCTATTAATGAATTATTGACGTCAATAAATGAATTACTGAGTCAATGATTTTCTGAGGTCAGTAAGTTTTTGACTTCCATAATGAATTGTTGACATCAATCAATAAATTCTTGACGTCGATTAATGAATTTTTGATGACAATAAATGATTTTTGACATCAATAAATAAATTATTGATGTCAATGATTTTTTAAGTCAATCAATTTTTGACGTCAATAATAAATTTAGACAATGTCGATCAATAAATTTTTGACGTCAATAAATAAATTATTGATGTCAATAAATTTTTATGGTCAATAACTTTTTTACGTCAATAAATGAATTATTGATGTCAATGATTTTTTAAGTCAATCAATTTTTGACGTCAATAATAAATTATTGATGTCAATAAATTTTAATGGTCAATAAATAACTTTTTTTACGTCAATAAATTAATTATTGATGTCAATGATTTTTTGACGACTGAAAATTATTTTTGACGTCAGAAAATAAATCTTTGAAATCAAAATCAGGTTTCAACCAAAAATCATTTCATCAGGTCAATATTTAAAAGTAAAACAGAGTTCCACATTCTGTAGTACGGCAGCATAAGTAAGTGTGGCAAACAGCGTACCTGAGTGATATGATTGTAGCTAGCCAAATGTGCAATAACGGTACGAGGATCACCCCTTTTATCGCACAACAAGCATAAATAGGCTGGTTCTTTTTCTCTATCATACTCTGTCAATTCAAACAAATATTCCAATCCAATTAACGGTCCCACGGTAAAACCATCCAACCGTTCCTGTACCAAACAGAACCATACAATCTTTCTAAAAAATTAAAACCAAAAAACTTACTTGTATCTGTGCAACTTTTTCCATCTCGCCCTCAAATCCAGGTGGGATGGGTTCACCTGGAGCAATTTGAAGTGCCGGTTCCGGTTCTGTAGTGACAGGATGGCCAGAAACTTGCATATTGTTGGTGTGCCTTTTGCCAATCTCATGGTGGTAAACACGTCCCATAATGGGGCATTCACAGAGATTGCAGTACCAGCGTTCTGAGCCATTGGAGAAGCTAAGTTCAAAGACGTTTCCTAGTTTACCATTCGGAAGGCGGGCTGTTATTGACAGCAAACGTTCTTGCTCGTTTTCCTGTACAAAAATTGATATTAATGGATGAAAATTTTTATGGTTTGAAGCACTTATTAAAGAGTTACCTGGAAAAAATTGTAACAAAAATTAAATCTGAAATATAAAAATTAATAAAGATAGCAATAGCAATAGAATGTTTAATAGACTAATTATATTCATTACATACATTTTTGATGAATTATTTTCCGAAACATGACGAACATAATTAATGAATGAAAAATTATCATTTCTGCAATTTCTCAACTTTAAATTTACTCCAAGAGGAAAGCTCCTTTGTCAACTAAACTTTAATTGGCAAAAGTATTCGCCACTGCAGTTAAACCGTTTCATTTACTAGTTGGGCTTTGCCAATCTAGTTAATACAAAATCGATACTTTAATGTGAACTATTTAAAGCTACAATTTCACTTATTTTAACAACACGAATTTGCTACACTTTTAGTATTTTAATACCAACTAACTCAACATAGTAATATGGTGTAATGCCAACAAGTTCCGTGAACAACAAAATTTTTGTGTACACTTCTTATACTGGTAAGCAAGCCAATGAAAATACCCTTTTGAGTTTTTATGCAAGACTGAATAAATTAATCAAAACCTTGCGCTAAACTACCAAACATTGTTCAGTACTATTCAGCACTACAATGATGTATTAAATTTTTTTACAAGAGCACAAATTATTCTTGAGCCTTGAAAATTAAAATTACCATAAAGAAATAAGTAGTGGTCTGCACTGACACTCAATTTTCACCAACATTACAAGTACCAAAGTAACACTTTTCATTAAAAACGAATCCACAGGAGAATAAAATGTAAACAAATCGAAGAATTTAATATTTCGAATACACAACAAGACTTAGGTATATAACACTACACTCGCATCAAGTAAAGTACAACATACTTACCTATTACACCTGCAATTCTAGACAAGAAAGTTTACAATTTACAAAATACTACACGATACGAGAAAAAATTAAAAAAATTTACCTTTTTTGTAAGAGTTGATGGTAGAGTAGGTTTGATATCATCCTCTGTACCTGGAGCTGCAGGTTCCATCACGGCACAAACACAACACTTATTTAACACTGCGTCTTCTCAGAAACCGGCGTAAAAACACTGTTGAAATTCAAAATTCAACAGCGTTTGTTCTGGAAAGAAAAAAACCTGATCAACGCCACACTTCCATTCAATTTTACTTACCCAACTTGGAAAAAGAAAGAAAAAAGTATAAACTTACCGTAAAATTCATACCCTACAGGTAACACAAATTTTGAATTTGCCGCCACTCACACAAACACAATACGGCGCCATCTTTTGAATTTAGCATTTATTAATGAAAACAGAAGGATCTCACGATTTTAAATATTAAAAATACGATTATTTGTTACAATTTCGGCATCAAAATTCCACAAATTCAATATAAAAACCTTTTGGAAACCATGCTGACTTGTAGGTA
Source organism: Ctenicera cuprea (assembly GCA_958336395.1). Lineage (NCBI taxonomy): Eukaryota > Metazoa > Arthropoda > Insecta > Coleoptera > Elateridae > Ctenicera > Ctenicera cuprea. Next base: position 3,480,320 of record OY284489.1, on the reverse strand, counting down.
AGACATTGCCGGGAAAGTTCTTGAAGTTAGCGGTTCTGTAAGAAATAAGTAGTAAACTTATTTGAGTACTTACCTATTATTTGTGTGCTTTCGAAAATATCGATTATCGATGAATTGGGCTCAAAATATGCAAAGATATAGTTCAATTTATAAAACTAATACTGACGCCACCACTTTACACATAATTACCAGAAGTGTCATTTGGTTTCTCAATTTATCCAATTCTCAGGTAATCCAAGTTCCTCTAGATCAATGACGCAAGTTTAGACATGTAAGCACAAACCTACGTATTTTTAAGTTGAATTTGGTTCTATGCCAAAGTTTTCAGGTAGAAATAATAAACCTTTATATTTATATTGTGCACTTGCTGAACTCTATATTCTTTTAAATTGCTTCACAACTGTGGCCTGCAGTAGGTAGGGTCAACAATCGGCATAATCTAGTAAAGGATTCCGATTATTGATGGAATAATTATAATTGGGAGTAGTTTACGAGGCAAGCCAAACACAAAATATAAGTCAGAAAAACCTCTGTTTATTTATACACAAACTACGCAGTACAAAAGTAACCACCAAAAATAACAAAACTATAACATAATTTTAATCCCACAACTTATCTACTTCAAAATGCATCGAAATAACATCGCTAGCCCTAATAATTGCTCTCTCCACTGGTTGTGGGTAATTCGTAATTAAATTCTCCACTATTACGTTTTCAAAACTTGGATTAAAAGCTCGAACCTGGCATGTATGATCTAAATCTTCATATAGTCTAATTCGACAGTTTTGACCACCTAAGAATATTTGTATTGTAGCATAATTAAACTTGTTATCGCCATTATCTGTTAGGAATAAAAAAAACAGTAAATTCTAACCTGACAAGTGTGAAATGAGTCGAAGAAACCGTTCCCTTAATAAAGCACGTGCTTCTTGGCTTTCTGCAGAATGTTCTGAGCCGAAGTTTTCTTCATGAAGATTACTTTCTGGCATTTTATTTTCTATATTTTACCACACTATTCCCTTCCAAGTTCAACAGTGCTTAAATCATAAAAAGTGGGGTTGTGTACACAATTACTTCCACATAACTTTATTGCCAACAAAACAAAGATTAACTACTTGAAGAACTACATCACAATTAATTTCAAAATTCTATTATTTACACACACTACTAGGAGTTTAAATATTGAAACCCATTTTCCTCATGCAAACCTTGTGTGCTTCGATCAGATCTTTACAGTTTTCCTCACCGTTCTCGATGATGCTGAAACATTAATTCAAACTCAAATATTCAAACCGGACTGCTTTGACTTACCAAGCATCTCTAGCTCTTTTGGTTTCGGGACATGCACAGCAAGGTTTTAGCTTTTTAGGTGGTTCAGCCGGTGTGGCCGAAGTGATTTCTGCAGAGGCGGCTTCTACTTTTTCACTGATATTACCCATTAGTATGCTGATTTGTTATTAATGTTTGTACTATTAAAAGTTACGTCACCTTTTTTTACGAAAATATTCGAGGAAAAATATAAAAGCAAATTCTAGAGATGACAAGTTACCAGTTGGTTAATCTAACCTTACTTTTTACCGGCTGAAGGTTCAGGCATTTCTTCAGGTTTTGAACTATACTTTTCGTACAAATTATGAAAATTAATTATGATTGGGATTATATTTTAAATTGTATTGCGTTTCTTAAAAATTGAGAAATTTATGGCCTTGGAAACCAACGTAACCTCACAAAAATAACTAGAAAAATTCTAATATTTTTAAACTTTTCGGAGGGAAATGGAAAGCACTTTGGCTGGAAAACAAACTTTCCACTGAATCACCGACGTTAGCTATTTAGGCAAAAAAGTAAAAAGGCACAAAGTAAGTCAAAGACATTTAAATAATGTTGTCGAATTCCCAATGCTTGGCACGATAAATATAATACGTCAATTAAACAGGGCATATCGTTTTAGAGAGAAAGTCACCCCGCTCTTTCGAGAGCAAAAAGGACTCTAAAGAAAAAGATCTCGTTTTAATATAATTGGGCAAAAGGAGAATGTAAGAAAAAATCCGACGCATTCTTAGTAAGCTAATAGATTGTATTAAATTTTTTGATGTTTGAAATACAACCAACAACAAAACAAATTAATTATAAGGTAAGTCTAAATGAGAGGAGCTAACCTTCCCCCTTTCCGCCCATTTTTTAAGCTTCTGATCTCAACACCAATTTTTTTTACAAAAAAAATTATAAAATCGCTTTCCAACCAACATGGGCGCTCACAATATATTTAGAGAGGGGGCAAACCAACGTAATTAGTTTGATCCTTGGGTTTAGGAGTGCAGAGGCCAGAATTTGGACTATCATTTTTGAAACATCCGCAAATATTCAACACAATTCAAATGTAAATTTATTTTTAAGTAATTTCCTACAGATGTAAGTTATTAAAAATGCTTTTTAATGGTTTCTTTCAAATAAAGAGGTGTAATCAAGAAGGGGGTATAATCTTTAATAATAATCTTTAAGTAACAAAAAATGCGCATAACAGTAGACAGAAGGGTATACTTCAAGTTGCATATCTATATATTAAATCCGGATCGCTTCCACCTGTCTTAACTTTTGGTGACAACAGGCCCCCACTACTAGAGGCAGCATCTTTACGCGTCCATTATATAATGTGATTATAACTAAGCACTGGTATGTGTGGAGCCAGTACAGTTTTCGATGCAAATAAGAAAATTATGTTTACACCCTACGGTGGATGATTGAAACGAGCCTTCATTAGCAGACCGACATCCGAGGCGCACGCAGCGGAATTCTTGAAAACACGCGCGCTTGCAATACACACTTAAAATGTGTTACAAAATCTGATACAATATTTTTGAAATATGAGATGTTCCTTAAGATCTGAACAGGTAAAAGCAATAGTTAAACAAATAAATATTGAACAAAACCCAAGTGATCATGTGGAAAAAATAAGTAAGCTAAGAATTAATAATTAAAAAGACATCACCAACATAAGGGGCAGACTTTTTCCTATTTCCCCAACAGAAATCCACTTTGAAATAACGACGATTTCAGACATCAAGGAAAATTCGCAGACGGACCTACGCGCGATTCCGAAAAAATCCTACCAGGATTGCTTCCAGAAGCTGCATAGACGATGGGAGCGGTTTATCAATAGAGAAGTGGAGGGAGGCTAACTAGGTTGCGAATAAACCCAAAAAAATTATAAAAAAAATTCAGGAACATTTTGAAAATACCTCTTATGTGCAGTTATTCGAAAGTGCGTATGCGCACGCAATTAATCACTCACCTGGTACAGATAGCGTTGGTTATCACGATTTTCATTTTTATTAATGCGCTGCTACATTTAAAATATTTGCTGGGTCTAATTAATCATCATTTTTTATAAAATTTTAGGTGTCTGGTGTTATTTTCGAAATTTTAGGTATTAATTTAGGAATTTATGGGCACACCTGTAATTTTAGGGATTTTTAGAATTTTAGGGGTAGTACGACTCCTGCAATCGAGGTGTAGCGCGTTATTCTTGTCGCGGGGCTTCCCCGCATGTTCTATAGGCAGGTAATTAAAAACACTACAAAAAAACGTAGGGCTACGCGCGAAGGACTGCGTGTTTGCATGTACAGTTCCTGTACACGTGTTTTAAATTTAAATTCTAAGTGGGGGCAATCGTCCCCTCGTATCCTCCCCAGGGTGGTGGTGCAAAATTGTTTTACGACCTTTTTTTGGGAATGCAGGCGCCAGTTATGTGATAACAATTCTATGAAGAAGCATAGATAAAAGATATTGTATTTCTTTTGATAATTTCTTTCATATGTGAAGTCTCCTGCTTTTAGAGTTAGTTCTATTTTAGCATTGCTTCAAGTTAGGCTGCCGGATTAAACTCCGACATTTCTGTAATTTTTAAAATAAATAGTTTTTAAAAATACGTTTGGTCGTTAAATAAACATAAATCGCCCGCGGCTAATTTCCATGGAAATTTTAAATGATTTGTTAATAACTTGTTTGATAATAAATAAATAAAAAGATAATGTACGTACATAAATATTATGTTTGTATCACAAACACCGCATTTTTTAACCGGTCTGGTAGACACTTAAAAAATTTAAGGAATAAGACAAAGACATGTGACTAAGTAAATATGCTTAGGCTATAAACCTTGAACCTGACAATATAACCGCAGGTAATTTGTTTAAGAATAATAACGTTTTTATTTCTTTCCTGTGTCCTTTTCCTATGCTCATTGAAAAAAAAACAAGAAACTTGAAGTTCTGTAAATAATGGCATGACATCAGGTATTGTTGGTCGCTCTAGAACAGTCTTATATGCATATTCCTACAGAGTAAACCATGTCGCATTTAATAAGTTTTATAATATTTTCACGTGGTTGTTTCGATCGTTTTATTGATTATTTATTCGGGTTGTTTTATAACGCCCAACAGCACAGTGTTGTAAAGCCGCAGAACGTATTGGTTCTTGAAAGTGCTACAACACTAGCCAGAAAAATTCGTGAAAAAACTGTTACATCCGAAGAAGTAGTTAAAGCATTTATTGAACGTATAAAAGAAGTAAATCCAATCATAAATGCTGTAACCGATACCTGTTTTAATAATGCCATAAACGAAGCAAAAGAAATTGATATTAATATTCTCAGTGACAAAATATCGCAAGAAGATTTTAACCAAAAGCCATTTTTGGGTAAATTTTACTATAGGTAACTTTAAAACCCGTAAGGTAAACTTTGCATTCCAGGTGTACCCTTTACAGCAAAGGACACAACAGCTTGTAAAGAATTGAAGAATACGTTTGGAGTTTTACATCGTAAGGATGTGGTAGCCGAATATGATGCTGATGTGGTAATTTTATTAAAACAAGCAGGTGGAATATTGTTAGGTAAATAATAAAGTTTTTTTGAAAAGTATGATTAAATTGGTGTTTGTAGGTGTTACAAACGTATCGCAGTTGGATGTGTGGCAAGAAACATGCAATCCTGTTTTTGGAACCACAAATAATCCTTATAATACTACAAGGACTGTGGGGGGATCATCGGGAGGTGGGGCTGCTATTACAGCGGCTTGTGGAGCACCCTTTAGTATAGGCAGGTTCATGATTGAATTCAGTGTTAACAGTTTAACTCAATTTTGTTTAACATTCATGAAAATTACACAAATGTATTATTCTCGTAGGTACCGATATTGGTGGTTCTTTACGTATTCCTGCATTTATGTGTGGAATATTCGGACATAAACCCTCCAGCGGGTTGATATCGACTAAAGGTATTATGTATAGGACTGGCAAGGAAGGACCCACTATAGTTACTATCGGAACTTTTACAAAACACACCGAGGATATAATTCCGTTTCTTAAAGTTCTTGTCGGTCCAAATGTTAATCGTTTAAAGCTTGATGAAAATGTCAATGTAAAAGACTTACAAGTATTTTACATGCGTGGATGTGGAGATTGGAAAATTAGTCCGTTTGGAAGTGAAATGCGAGATGTCATTTCAAGGTAGTTCAATAATTACATTTCAACAGCAACTATATTGATTTATTTTTTGTAGAACGATTAATTATTTTAAAGAGACCTTAAATAAACCACCACAGAAATTGAATTTGCCAAATATAAAATATGGTGGTAATTTATGGAGGTATTGGATGACCCAAGAAGCTAAGGTAAAGTTCAAAAGAACACCTTCCGAATTAACTATGAAAGGTTTGTCTTTCACTCTTTATTTTAGACTAAAATAAAACTAGTGAATTTTTAGCTTATCATAGCAAATACACTGTTGGGACTGTATTGAACTTAATCGATCAGTGTCTACCCGAAGAAGATCCAAAATGGGCACGTAAACTTACAGAAGAAATTCGAGCTGATCTCATAGTAAGTACTGAAAAACACAACACCCTTACGCACAAGTAACTATTAGATACGGATTTTATCAGTAGTAAACTGTCAGATCATGATAACTTTGATATTAAAATAAGTTAATTGTGTGTAAGGGTGGTGTGTTTTCCAGTGTTTGTTATATTATATTGCAGTTCATAGAAAGTAAATTAATTTCCACATTGAAAAACTTCAAAATGTTTGTTCTAGAAAAGATTGGGAAGCAATGGAGTTCTCTTATACCTATCAGCTCCATGGTCAGCAAGACACCATAAAACGGCTCTCCTTCGGCCATGGAATTTTTATTATTTTGCAGTATGGAACGCCTTAAAAATGCCTGTCACACAAGTACCTCTTGGGTTAGATAGCGAAGGCTTACCGGTTGGAATTCAGGTTGTTGCAGGGCCTTTTCAAGATCATTTGTGTATTGCCGTTGCAAAGGAGTTGGAGAAAGCATTTGGAGGATATGTACCACCATTTGGTCTTGAAAAATATGACTAAAAGGCTCGTCCACATCATTTTTTTAATCGGGTCTTAGTTATTAGATGTAAATACGTGCTTTTATTACTTGTTAAGTGTATTTTATTGCTTATATTTTTTAATTTAATAATAAAACATCAGTTGTACATTTAGTGATCCTACAGATTAACAACTAAAAGGGGAATATACAGTTACACGCACTATTTGCAATTAAATGTTAAAGTTTGTTTTCTGCATCCATTCATCGATTCATGCATGCCTCAGGCTTACTTCGATAAGATCTTTATAATTTCTGGCCGTTTTTAATAACGCTCAAAAAGTGATAATTAATTTTTAATATATTTTGAACACAACTAACTTTGTACTGAGCAGTAGCTCTATCTATTTTGGTTTCCAAACAAGCACAAAATCAACATGACATGGTTTTAGCACAGCACTGTATAAGGTGGTTCTCTTGCTGGAGGTGTGGTTTCTTTAGTAGAGGACATAAAACATACAGGAAGGTTGACAGTACCGACCTTTTCGCCGATATTTCCTGTTAGAACAACCTTTTCCTTGTCAAACCGGTTAAAATTTTTTTTTTTATACTAAAATTGCAAATGTTGCTAAGGTCAAAACCAAAAAAAAGTCGTTAACTTAACCTCACTTTCTTTAAGCAAGAATTTTAGAAAGTTGTAAGTGGTAAACAAATAGTTCATTACGTAAATGAGTGAAAGTAGTTGGGAGTTATTGTCCTTTAGCTGCAGGTGATAAATTACAACTGGTTTTCGAAACTAATAAAATTTTATTTAATTAGCTTTGACCAACATAACCTTACAAAAGTTCCTAATAATGCCCAAATTTAAAATTAAATACGCATATTGGAATATTTTAAGGTGCAGGAAGTAAATTAACATACATTTCGGGAATGACCAGCATTTTTAACAAGTACTTACAGAAAAATCACACCAATTTTTAAGTTCTGAACTTTGACCGATATGTGTTCTCATCGAAAAAGTAAACAGGTAATAAAATCTCGTAATCTTCATGAAATAATTTCGTAATTACCGTGAAATAATCACCTATTGTTTATTCTTCCAGATTAAACATAGACGTGTACGTAGAGGTCTCAAAAAGAAAACCATGTCGCTCTTCCTAAGCTTTATAACGTTCCTTCGAATTTATATTGACCGTTTTATCGATTATCTCTTCAGTTTTTATTATATTTCTGAACGCCAGTACCTTCCGAAACCTCAAAATCTTTTGGTTCTCGAAAGTGCCACATCACTAGCAAGAAAAATTCGTGGAAAATCGGCTACATCAGAAGAAGTAGTACGAGCATTTTTAGAACGTATAAAAGAAGTCGATGGGGTTATAAATGCAGTGGTAGACAGCCGTTTTGATGATGCCATAAAAGAAGCTAAGGAAATCGATCGGAACATAGCGAATGGTAAAATTACTGAAGAAACTTTCAATAAAAAACCATTTTTAGGTAAGATTTTATAACTAGTTGCGATTTAAAGCTAAAGTTGAGATTTTTAGGTGTGCCATTCACAACAAAAGACACAACAGCCTGTAAGGGAATGAAACATACTTTTGGGCTTCTATGCCGCAAGGATAAAGTAGCAGAAGAAGATGCCGAAGTTGTTGTTTTGTTAAAAAAAGCAGGTGGAATATTAATAGGTAAACTGTTATAAAAGGAAATTTTTAATGGTAAATTTTAATGGTGGTTTGTAGGTGTTACAAATATACCACAGCTGAATATGTGGCAGGAGACGAGTAATCCTGTTTTTGGAATCACAAACAACCCTTATGATAGTACAAGGAATGTTGGGGGTTCTTCCGGTGGCGAGGCTGCTAATATAGCCGCTGGTGGATCGCCTTTTGGTATAGGTAGGTTGTGTTAAAATGTAGATATGTAAGGTGTAAGCTCGCCAGGCGTCATTGATTTATTACTGTAATACAGTGTGTTATGTAAATAATCGGCCAAACCTGTTTAGTCAAAAAAAAAATAAGAGAAAAAGTTCTTATGAATGTGTGTAAGTTACTGTGTAGAACATTTCAGCATTTTTTTTTATTTGCGATAAGCACATTATTAAATTAGTGATTTTAATTTTTATTAACAGGTACTGATATTGGTGGTTCTATACGCATTCCAGCTTTCATGTGTGGGTTATTCGGCCACAAACCTACCAATGAATTAATATCAACTAAAGGTCTAACGTACAGGACAGGCAAGGAAGGTCCCACTATGGTAACAGCCGGTACTCTCACTAAATACACTGAAGATATAATACCGTTCCTTAAAGTTCTTCTTGGAAGCAATATTAATCAATTAAAACTTGATAAGAATGTCAACGTTAATGACTTACAGGTATATTACATGCTTGAATGTGGAGATCCAAAAATAAGTTTGTTAGGGGACGAAATGCAAAAAGTTATTGCAAGGTAGTTACATGATTAAATTTAAATTTTTTTTGTAATAATTCTATTTTACTTTTAGAACCGTAGATCATTTTACAGAAAATTCAATTAACCCACCTGAAAAATTAGAACTACCAAATATAAAATATGGTGGTAAATTGTGGAGATATTGGATGACACAGGAAGCAAATACAAATTTCAGAAGCGACCTTACTGATCGACAAGGAGAGGTGCGCAGTGTTTTTCAGAATTAAAATAAAATATTAATTTATTAATGATTTAGGTTAGTCCCTATGTCGAAATTATAAAATTCTTTGTTCGTCGTACTGAATACACCGCTGGTGCTATTTCGGTCTTAGCAAACCAACTTTTACCCCGAGAAAATGAAAAATGGGCGCAAAAACTTACAACTGAACTCAGAGAAGAGCTTACGGTAAGTAAATTAATGTAATGAAACTGTTTAAAACTGCATGAAAAAATTACCAAAAAAATCTTTTTTCTAACAATGGGGTTAATTTTCAAAAATAATTGGTTCAACATATTGCATCCATGTTAATTTTTTTTTAATGAGGATGGGTTAATATGCAAAAGTAATTGGTGCAATAGATTGCACCCATGTTTAAAATTACAAAAAAAATCATTTTTCTAGAAAAAAAAAAGGGAAACAATATGGCTAATTTTTAAAAGTAATAGGTGCAGTAGATTACAAAAATAAATTTTTTTTGCCAGCAAACATTGGGAAACAATGGGGTGCTCTTATACCCGTCAGCACCATGGTCGGCAAGATTTCATCACACAGCTCTCCTTCGGCCATGGAATTTTTACTATTTTGCAGTATGGAATGCTTTAAAGCTACCCGTGACTCAAGTACCGCTTGGTTTGGACAGCGAAGGTTTACCTGTAGGAATTCAAGTCGTTGCTGCACCATATCAGGACCATTTGTGTATTGCTGTTGCAAAGGAATTGGAAAAGGCTTTCGGAGGCTATGTACCACCTTTTACTGTTAATAAGGAATGAGAAAGTATTAGGTATTTTTTTATCTAAAAGGAATTACTTTTAACGTTTAGGTTTTAAATATTTGGTTTAGGAAGTTGTTGAATTTTTATTAACTTTTTTTGATGTAGAAAGTTTAATGTGTTCAAAAAACTTACATCTAGTAGGCCATGGATGCCACATTTCTGCCCATTCCAACCACTATAGCATTATGTCAATGCTATACTGGGTAGGATTGGCAGAAATGCGGCCTACTAGAGGTAGTTTTTTTTTAATGCACACTATACTTATGGAGGTATATAACTATGAATACTACAGTCACTTGTTTTTATTTTGTTAAACGACTTTCGTTCTGCTTAGTCATTTGTTATATTGACACGGTTGCTTTTTCTCTACTTTGTTTTTAACCCGAAAACAAAACCTATATTATACAATTGTTTTTTACAATAAAAACAAATAAATAACTATATTTTATTACACTTAAAACTTTTACAGATTAACATTAATTTAAAATTATGTAAATGTGGAAGGAAACTAATCTACAGAGTTACTAATAACAGATTACCAAAAATTGTTTTCTCCATTAAAAACAAAAAATACACTAGAATATTATTATAAATTCACAGAGTAAAGCCGAAGCCTACTTTACCCCTACCAAGTACACATTCACGCAACTACTGACAACTTCTCTTTTCAAAAAAAACATTCTGGACGTTACTTTGATGCGTAAATGTACACTTATGTATGCAAGAGCAGAAAGAATATTTTTTTCAAGATCACGTTCTAATGATCTCCTCTACTCTAAAATATTACAAACATCGAGGTTTTTAAAGCACCAACACTAAAATATTTTGAAGCAGGTGCGAACTGGAATGTCATGGTTAAACATTATAATGATTCAGAATAAGTTTGCAATGTCTAAAATTTGGTGCTTTTACCAATTGTGATTGGCGCAATTGATTATTGCACACATGTTTAAGTTTTAATATTTTTAAAAGCTAATGTTTAAGTGCAACTGGTGCAATAGATTGCGCCCATGTTTAGATATTTTTTTATTTCGAATGGCCAGTTTGTAGATGTTATTGATGCAATAGATTCCACCCATGTTTAAAATTTGGTGCTTTTCCCAACTACAATTTCTAATAAATTTTTTTTTTCATAATGAATTTTTACAGTTCATTATATAGATGAACGTCAATAAGTTTGTCATGATTGTAAATATAATCCGAGTCTGACAGAAATACATTTTTGGTTTGTCTAAGCCAATGCTGTATACAGAAATAGAGAAATAACGGATCATCAGTTAAAAAAACAATATAGATAAACAACTGAAGATCAATTCTTTTTTGCAAAAAATAAAAAAAAGTTATTAAGGATTAAATATTTAAAAAAATTAAAGTCAATTGTTTTTCTATCAACACCATTATTGTAAGTATTAAAGAGCTATGTTTTTTTTCTTTTATTTGATTTTAACGAGATTCATGATCTTATTTAAGCATTCGAGCGGTACAGGGGGATTCACACTCAAGTGATTTTGTAATTTAAAAAAATACAGGAAAACATTAACGAAGTAAATTGTCCGTCTTACAGTGCTCTATAAAATAACGGAATCATTTTTCGTAAAGGGCGGCGGTTGTTACAAGCAGTACGTTAGGCAAGTTTTTTTTTTATAAATTGAACATCCTGTATATTATTGCATATATGGATAGACATTATTAGCTCTACAAAAATATATAAAAATTGTAGTTTAAGAATTAAAAAAAAACCAAAAAGGCTGTCTCTGTTAAACCTCTATTGCACAATGTTCCCATAAGAAAACACAAGCCGTGTGTCTGTTACACAAAAATTAATTTGAAATTATTTGTAGCTGCATGTAGTTCCCGTTATATTAAGATGTAGCCACTTATCTGTTTTTTAATAAATGAAATAGTTGGCGGCGTGATGATGCGGTGCTAATGTCAAACAAAACTTAGTTGTTTGTGTTTTTATGAAAAAAATGTTAGTATATTGCTGTACTGTTTTTTATTGAATCGTAAACTATCCAAATGACACTGTAAGCTCGTTTTCTCGATAATTGCCTCAGTTTTACTTATAATTGTGCTTTCAAGTGTTTTGTTCCCAATCGGGAACATGGTGCGATAGGAAGGTATTTTATTAATGTTTTTTATAGTGTGAAAACTGTTTTTGCGAATTTCACATCTACATAAGTGCTGTTTATGTTTAACATGTATTCGTTAAAAAACTGTTTTATTTTTTTTAATGTTAAAAAATATCCACAAACACTTTAAGATGTTCATTTCATAGCACATTCGTTTATTTTTTTGTTTTTGTTAAATGTCATCCAGGTTTTTAAAACATTTTTGACCCCCATAAATTAATTATCCAAAACAAGAAAATCATGCAATGGAAGGTAAGCTGTGAGTTGTGAAATATATTAAAAAATAAAACCAATGAATTTTTCAAACAAGAAATAGATTAAATATGATTTTTTGGCTATGCGAATTCCACCCACTTTTAATGCAGCCGTAAAGTATAAATAATACGTAATGAAAGTATAATTGTTACACATGTTTAAAAAACAGTTTTTATTCTTTATTCAAATATGTGATAATATACAGGGGGCTACATTTAAGAAAAAAGTTAACGTTTCTATTAAAAATGAACACCCTGTATTAAAATTAATTCCATCACTGTATAGACCAACGTAATATGATTAACTTACCTTTTAACGTTTTTCTGCATCTCTTAAAATAATGTTATTATCGATAAATCACCCTGTATAACCTCAAAACATTGCCGCTGATTAAATTAGTCATGAAAAATGGCAACGTTCCGAGTGAATATTTTTATTCTATCCAGTCCACTCCTGCTTCCTGATATTACATCTACAATTTACGATTGTTTATAATTTTTTTTGTTACAATAAAATGTGGACCTTTTCAACCTTGCTTAAAGAAGCACCAACTGAAAACCATCAAACCTTTAAAATCGATTATTCGAGGTCCAAAAAAACAACATAAGTGAAAAGGCGCGCGAGTGCGCACTCTACGATTATAAAAACATAAGAAAACGTTCTGGGCCAAACTTTTAAAGCAGTCGAACATAGTGTTGAGTTGTAAAACAAAAGAAAGTTACGCGTATATGTCTACCCTAACCCTCATAGGTTAAAAAAGGAGAACATATAGACACTATGTCCTACTGGCTTTAAAAGTTTTACAGCTACTCTCACGAGATTTTGTTACGCCACCAAGAGTACAAAATTAGAGGCGACGCAAAATCTGTAAAGGAATAAACATGAACAGGAAATATAAAATAAACACAAAGTATAATAAGGTGCGAGTACAAGGCATTATTGTTGCAATTTAAAAACGTTTTAAAATTTGTACTTTTAATTTTTCGGGAATGATCCGTATAATTTTTCGAAACTACTACTTTTGTATCGTTAATATCAAAATCGCATAATTCGTAATTTTTGTACTGTTTACCCTTATCGTTCTCACGAATTATTATATATGTTAAAGTCAGGATACCAAACAGGCCTGCCAATATACTCGACTGTGAAAAATCTACACTACGTACATCTAAACACAGATTAGACAAGGAAGATTTATTAAAAGGATAGGAAATAATATGGAAAGAGAGGAGGGGGGTGAAAGTGTTAGCTGTGACAACACACAGCTCTACCTGATACCCTCAGCTCGGGAACTTGGAGTAGAATGCGTAGGTCAAATCGTAATTTTTGAAACAACAATGCTGCATGTCCCGTCGCTTCCATTCTCCAATTGCGGGCCAGCGCTGTATCTCTTTGGGCGTTTCCAATGCCGCAGATGTCTGTAAATAATAAAACCACGTTTAAACAAAAACAAACTCAAGTAAAAGTTAATAATTACCTCATTTGTGAACACCGTGATGACAAACTTTCCTGGATGGAAAGTATCCAAGACCTTGGTGATCACATCACGGTACGATGCTGTGGGAATGTTGGTCTCAAAACTGACGTATGAGAATTCAGGTTCGGGCGTTATGTGGATGGTCATGTAGCAACCCTGAAGAACACCCATCAAGGTTTTAAGCAATAGTTTTATAAAATGCCCGAAAAATGTGGTTCAAGCTTGTACTTACTTCAGGGCATATCTGCCAGAGCAAGCACAAAAAATAAATGAAAAGTTTTGTTAGCTTGGTGTTACTTGATTTAGAGAACGGTTGTTCGGTTAGAAGTATAGGAAATTTTATTGATTTGAATACCGAGGGCACGTTTTATTTGTTTTGATTTTCTTTTTGTTCTCCCTCGTTCGTGGAGGAGAGAGAGAATGAGACAGAAGTAGATAGTTTTTTAAAAATTCACCTTGTTTTCCTCAAGATTCCAAAAAGCAAGCGAGAAAGCAAAAGTGAATAAAAGAGGGAGAAAGACAATAAAACTTTTATTTTTATAAACTACTTTACGGGTTTGTAGAAGTCTTAAAACGTGAGAGTTACAGGGAGAGATTCATTTTTTTGCTAGCTTTTATAGCACAAAACGACAAAAGAATTAGAGAAGAAAAGAAAGACAAATGAAGGGGGAAAGACATAAATTTTTAAGAACCACTTTATGATATTTTGGACTTCTCATAAACAAAAAAAAAATTGTATATTTTTATCACATTTTAAATACTACGTGCCGACTCCTTGCAATATCTTCACGAACCCGATTGAGAACGGCTGGTGTAGGGAGAGAAAGTGGGGTGGGGGGATGAACCGAGACGAAAATATAGAAAAGCCCCTTTTATCCGTAGGAATGTAAAATATAAAATTAGTAAAAATTAATCAACATTGCTACGATTTTGGATGCAAACTTGACTTTTATTATTCTGCTATTCTTGATTGTTAGGTAAATCACGGCAATGGGTGATCAATTTTAAATTTTGCATTCTCACAGGTTTCTAATTTTTTACGAGTAATTTTGTAATTCAAGCTATTTATATAAAACTATTTCATATGACTGAAATCAGAAGAAAATTTTCTATCCTATAGTACAAATATTTTTGTTTTCATTAAAAACAGCAAGTTGATGTTACTTCCGATGAAACCGGAAGTGGTATTAGATCGTGATATCACTATTTTGTAGAATTTTTGAAACCATTCAACTTTTGGGAGTTTTTCTATATTCTCGTTAATTATGAAGTTATAGGCTTGCCTATTTATTAGTGTCACGCACTGTAAATGTATAGCTAGTAGAAGGCATGGCAATTAGTTTGTAATTTTCGAAAAATTCTTGACATCAAACTCCAATAGTGCATAAAATTAAAATTAAGAGATGGAAATCTTAAACAGCTTCACGATTGCCCCCTTTTCTCCTATGCACCCCATGGCTTATACCAAATGAATCTAGGTTAGTTAAATACGTGTTTACGTTATAAGGGGATAAAAATAAAACCATAAACCCCTGTTCAGTAATAAAGAAATTATTTCTCATTATAAAAAATAATAGAATTACAATATAGTACTTACATTTTTTGATATTCCATTCATTGAATAACCACATGGTTCAAACAAGAAGTCATCCACTACCATATTCGGAATAATTTTATCAATGCCCGATTTCTGCAAAAACAAAACAAATCCTGTGATTTTATTTTTTTCCCAAATACATCCCGGAATATTTTTTGGCAGCCATTACCGTTGATTTTCAGACACAAACTTTACTATTTATTAATTGTGACGTTAATCGGTTTGTTTTAAACACTCCACCCTTTCAATTTCTATAATAAAAACCATCATGACAATTGTACACATTTACGATAACAGCTGCACAAAAAATCTTACGATTGGTCACTCAAACAGGATGAAGAACTGACGTTCATTTCCCCCTGGACAAAGTCAAATAAACAACAACTCACTTTTGTAGCTTCAGCGGCGTTTAAGCACTCCTCGCGTGTAAAAATCGACATAATATCAGGATCTAAATCTGTCATAAGAATTTCAAGTGTTTGATCAGGATCGGGACTTGTAAGAGGATTATTTAGGCTGCTGTCCTTTGGCGGATTCAACGTGTACAGATACCAACAGTCTTTGTTCATCGTTCCCAAACAGTATGCCGCCCCATCAGGAAATATGGCATCTAAAAGGGCCACCTATATGTAAAACAATTAGTTTAAATCTTCGTTCAAAGCAAGCACTTCAGTTTCCTATTTGTTAAAAATGAAAAAAACTAAAAAGAAATAAATACAGCCGATGTTAGATGGGATGTTCACAAGTACCGCAAAATGTTATTGAAAATACAAAATTAGCAAGTTTTCTTGACATACAAAAAAATATTTTCAATAATATCACTGTTGTTTTCTTGGGACACCCTGTATATGGTGTTCGCAACGGTGGGCAGCCATATAAATAATAGTGCCCCAATATTCGTGGACACTCTTTACATTCCAAAAACAAAATATAATAAAAAGCCGAACCTCCTGATCAAAGTCTTGATGTGGCCCCATTTGCAGTTCTGGACGTTTGTAGTTTTTGCGAGAGTAAAAGAGATCTTCAACTTCGGTAAATCCTGCGTATTGCTCAACCAAAAGTAATAAAGATTGTAGACACAATAGAGGTGTTGTCGTGCCGCATGTCTTCAAGATGAATCTGCGCTTCGATATGAACATTGAGCTTTCACTGTTTGGAACAGAAAAAATCAAGGGTTAAATATTTGTTCAATTAAAACTTTGATTAGAATTTATCTTTAACAAATACGGTAATGTAAAAATAACTTGAATACTGATATTTCCACTTCTTTCAGTCTGACCTATACTAATCGTTCGTATGTGCTAAGCACTTGTTTGTCTTCTCTAATAATCATTGATAGACATAAATCTAATTTTGGATTGATTCAATCGAATTGGGGTCCCCCAAGGAACTACATGGCCCACTGCTATTCACGTCGGTTCATATAAAATTCGAAATTTAATTATTTAAAATTGTCTTGAGAATAAAGCGTTCAAAAATAAAAAGTTCAGGAAAAGTTTACTCGTTTCTTAAGTAAATACAAACTTGTAACAATAATTTTAAAACAAGGAAATAACTTTTTGAATTTTTTGACCCTACTTCTGATAATAAGCTTATCATTTAGTCACCTATGACACTGTTGCTTACTATAATTTCAAACGATTGTGATTATGATGTAACAATATTTTTTTTCTGATACGTCTTTTATGTTGAAAATAGTTTCTGATAACCTAATTAATTTTACACAGTATTACGTAATTTGTGGTAATAATAAAAGGGCATAATTCCCGTTATGCACATACCGCGAACAGAACATGATGAATAATTCAAGATTTTTCTAAAAACCGATTATCTATCAATGGATATTCCGATATTGTGCCAGAATTATCAATAAGTAAAGTACAATACAAGGACATGCTAGTAGTTTATAATAAATTCAGCCTTTGTTCTATTGTTAATTATTTATGCCAAATTTTTCAGTTACATAATGGGGGGGACTCTGCAAATTTATAAATCTACAACAACAAAAATTAAAAATGCCTTCAATATTTGCGTTTATGCCTTAAAAATGCAACCTTCGTTTGTTTTTGTTTTTATAATAATCAAATGAAAGATAGGGGATTTACCCAATTGTAAAAATGCTTAATATTTTAATTATTTGAAGACCGTAATGAAAAATGGGATCTTCCAATGCAGAACATATTCGCGGAATTATTTAAAATGACAAACTTTTACTTTCTTTTTTTTTAAATTAAAACATGCCGGTATTTTCCACTGACATCGCAACAAAAGGCAAGTCCCTCACAATAGGAGTCAAAGACTTTTATGTAACACCAGCAAAAATAATACAAATAAACATTTCACGATCTCTAAAAATAGCCCATCATCATCAAATGCACTAGCACGTTTTGCTGTGACCTTGCACTTGAGCGTAGTAGCATCGATCGCAACACCACCCCTTTACCACCCATGATCTGGAGATTTCATCCCGGGGAACGACCTCCCTGACCTACATCTAGTCAAAATATTGCGCAACATTCAAGATTGTCGCGTAGTTCTCAAAAAACTGAATTTCCCGGACACAGAAGTTCGAGAAAATACTCCGTTTGACCCTCCGAGATAACAACGCGCATGTGATAAATCAGAAGAATTCCAAGAGCTAAAAATATATTTTTTGAAGGCAGACTGGTGTCGAAAATTTGCATAATTTTGATAAAGCGATACAACCGGCGTGGTAACACAAAAATCTTTGGTTTGCGTACGACCTCTTAATTGCTATTATGTCATAAATACTGGCTTAGCGTTATGATAACAACAGCTTTTTCGGCAATTATAAAAATTTTCAAAATCAGGACGCGTGTTACCAAACTGACAGTATCATATGGGGTGGTTTCGGTTAGGATGCGTTTAAACGCATCTTGATTTTAAAATGTTTGGTCTTATTAGACAAATTTTCTTTTTGTGAACTTAAACGACCTCAGTAATCAGTTCTAATCTGTAAACTCGTGTAGTTGTGTAGTACCACAGGTTGGTCTTTGCACCCCCACACCCCACAAGGTCATGTTATCTAACAAAAGTTCAGTGGACGTTCGAAAATAGTTCTTGGTATCTGTTTTGAACTAACATGAATCATTGATATAATAAACCAGTTATTTTTGCATTGATCAACGGATATTGGCAACCGTGTGAATTGATCGGCTGAACCCATTCGTTTTTCATAATGCAGAATTTGTATTAATTTATTGTTTTAAATAAATATTTTGTAACTCACCTGAGTACGTAGGCGTCGATTTGGTCATTGCTGGTAAAACTTATTATTTCACATCGGACGATTTTCAAAATAGTTTCCAGTTTGTTCCTAAATTAAAAAAATATTTATAAATTATTTATTAAAGAAAATTTGCGCTAGCCACGTCCATTGTTAATGTTTCTTATTTCATTCTTTAATAAACAAAACAAATGACACATACTTGACGATCAAAAAATGAATGAAAAACACAAGCCGATCGTTTCATTAATATTTACTACACGAAAAGAAAAACATAACAAACCACATAAACAAGTTGTGAATCGAATTCTAATTTTGAACACAAAATCAGCTGATCGTTACGACACCGTCGTCAAAATTTTTGCGCAAAATTAACAAAAATCAATGCGGCTACATGCGAGACGCTCACAGTCTAAACGTCTCCGCAGGGAAAGCCGAAAAATCAGAGGCAATTCGAAAAGCCCGGGGGTTTCATATAAAAATCGCCACTAACCTTGGGATCTTCCTTAAATCCGCATGAATGTTGCTGTTGTCACTGTTCGTAAACCAGACTTCTAGTAGTTTTTCCACCCCCTCGAAAAATTGCACACCACTGTCACTCATCGCGTCTTCCCCTGTTGCCATCTCAACACAATGATCTGCCCTGAAATAAATTGAAAAGCCGATTTCCTCAGCCGGGAACTCGACGCGCGCATACGTCACTCGCTCGAGTGTTTTCGGCGATCTTCGGTTGTATTGGAAAATTTCGCGGGAAAAACAAAATAGACGCTTCTTCTGTTGAACTCTTAAAAGACGTTTTTCAAATTTCTTTTTTGTTACCGTGATAAATGTACAAATGATTTCTCACAATGAAAGTAGTAGACAGCTAAAAGGTTTCTTTGTTTTTTCAATTAGCAAAGCATTCTTTGCATTTCGTAATTTTTCAAAGGTGCTCAGTATTTTATTTCAGAAACGGAATGTTCAAGAGTTAGGGGAATCCCAATTTTTTACCAGTTAACAAAAACGTTAAAAGATTTTATTCCAGATATTCCTTTGCATTTTATTTTTGGGTTGAATTTTGAATAATTTTTCTCTAATCTAATTTTCCAAACGTGCAAAGTCTCTTAAAGGAGGTATAAGGGTCAAAAAAGAAATGTTCAAGAGTTCGGGGAATCACAATATTTACCGGTTAACAAAAAACGAAAAAAACTTTTATTATTATAGATAAATACAATAATAATAATACCACAGAGTATAGGTTTTGGTTACACAATTAAATATAATAAAAAATTTATAATTTATATATCATTGCACTACATTTATGAAGCAAATGGATTTAAATTCTTATCATAATCGTCTTTAAATGGATTCGTATCATCCAAATTATCATCAGCAAATGGATTCATCGTGTCATCATAATCGGAGTCAAACGGATTCTTTCCAATATCAGTCTTATGTCCTTTTTCCACAGGTTGTCCCGAATGCTTTGTCATGTTTGCTTCCAACGATGCACTGTACCGATTTTCACGCAATCTAACTCTTCCTTCAGGCGTGGCAACAAGTGATGTGCCTCCAATTCTGGCATTTTCCACTTGACGCAACCGTGCTTCAGCACCAGGCCCGTATGTTTGCGTTGGGGCTTCATATTTTTTTTCCTTGAATTTATTAACAAAGTCAATATAAGAAAAATGAATTAAAAAAATTTACCTTTGATTTTGATTTTTTTTTCTCAACCTGTTCGTACTTAGCTCCGGGTTTTTCTGTGGGTGTGTCTGTAACAACCGTCACCTTCTTAAAAACGCCCCGTCCAAAATATTCAGCAGCCAAACTGAACCCATCGCTTACTTTCTCCAACTGTGAATGAAAAGTTTCATGCAGATCTTTGTTGTATTCCTGAGCTTTAAGAAGTTCCAACAAATTTTTGTTTTGCGGTACACATGCGGGGCACTCGTTTTCGTTATCAGCAAAACTTTGGAAGCAATGTTGATGATAACTATGCTGACAGAGAAAGTGCAAACTGGGTAGTTCCAACTGATGATGGCAAGCGGCACATCTTGAGCCTTGAATTACGTTCACACCATTTTTTAACGTCTCCAATTGTTGCTTCAGCTTGGCGGTATCTGTACTGTACTTGTTGGTTAGTTCTGTGTCGTTTCTAGTGATTTCATTTTCCTTTTTAAGCTCATTGACGACGTAGGACCGTATGTGGTTCAGGGTTATGTCAGATTTTCCTGTTCCTATGGCTTCAATTACTAGTTGGGGAGAAAGTAAACGTTCCTTTGCTATGACGGTTAAGACCTGAATCAAAATATAACAAAGTTAATATTTGTTTGAGGACAAAAACTAAATGATTACCTCGGGTAAAAGATCCAAAGATGGTCCGTTAGCCTCTCTAATGCACGACCAAAGTGCTTGAACCCACAATGTGGGCTCTTGGTGGCCGAATCGTCTACAACACGCTAGAACCGAATTCATATCGCCCCTCGACATATGGTACCTAGCATAAAAAAATATTTTTTTTAAGGAAAACATCTTTTAATTAGGAAAAAAAATTTTATTTAGGACAATAAAATCATTTCGTTATAAGCAAAAAATTTGTTTTTTTTCAGGATAAAAATTATTTTTTTTAAACAAGAGAAAACTATTTTCTTCTAATTAGGAAAAGAATTTTTTATCATAAAAAATTATTTTTTTAAACAGGAAATTTTTTTGTTCTGTATTAAGAAGATAATTTTGTTTTTATCAAGAACAAAATTAATTTTTTTATTAAGTAAAACTATGTTTTCTACTGGGAAAAAATTCGAACAAACACAAACCTTAAGATCTGTTGGTATAATTTTTCTTCCTCGTACAAATAAAGCACTCCCTCACTAAATCCATGCATGTGGCAAACGACCAAAGCCTGCGGTTTATCATATTTAATATCAGAATTCTGTAGCAATTTCAGTACTTTCTGTCCGTATTTGTTTTTCTCGGAACCCTCATCCAAGGCACTTCGAACATGTAAATAATGTTCCAGTAATGTATCATAAACGGGTGTGCTTAAAATGCAACCTTTAGCAATTAGATATTCCAAAAATTCAACTAAACGTTCAGAATTATTCAAAAATAAATGAATATAATCTTCAGGATCAGCCTTTTCCAAGCTGACGTTGGTAAAATTTTCAGATAAAATCGATTTATTCGATGCATAATCGGTACAAAGCCGTTTTAAGAATTGTGTGCTCTCATACGGGGCATTTTTGATTAAAATTTGGCCGTATTTCCTCATATATATTTCTGCGTCTTCGAAATTTAATTCGGCAATGTAATCTAGGGCTTCTTTGTATTTTTCGTGATCTTCAATTTGGATTTTTATGTACCAGTCATGTTTGCCATGTTTTTTTGCAAGCATTAAGGCTTCCTGGGGGCTTGCCTGTAAAAGCAATTATTATTATCAAAAAGCAATTATTATTATCAAAAATCAGAAAGATATCATTGAGCTAACCCATAAAATATCTACCGAGCGAGTCATGCAGGGTTAGTCAAACTAGCCTGTTGTACATCATGTAATATTTAAAATAAAAAAACCTTTTTTAAATAAAAGTTGTAAAGGTTCCAAATAATACTGGCATACCAAACATATATTTTTTTAAATAGAACATCCTGTATATTTTTAATATTCTTATTCTACTTTTAATTGCCTTTCTGACTACGTTTTGATATATAAATTCCATTGCAGCATTGTCAAGTTATCTACCTTTTTTGAAAACTGATATTTGTCGACCTCGCCAATAAAATCTGCAGGAGTTGTATTTCCGCAGATTAAATAAACTTTTTCTGTTAAATGTTAGTCAAGACCATGTACTAGCTTGCACATCTTTTGAAGTTGAATTTGGACGTTGGTGGTTGGGGACGTCATAAAATAATTTTCTGACGTCAAAAAAACATATGTATATTGACGTCAAAAAATCTCTGAGAGTGTGTGTTGTAAAAATTCAAAAATTTTATAGACGTCAAAATATCATTTTTCACATTTATTCGCATCAAAACATATTTTTTCTACTCATATATGTGAAAATAGCAATTTTTCCACGGCTTACTCTACATGAAAGCGATATTTTTTAACTCTAGAGATGAAAATATTTTCACATCTAGAGATGAAAATAAAAATGACAAATTTAATGGAAAGAATGCATTTATTGCTATGGAAACGACTTTACAAACAGTAACTTGCATTGTGACAGTTCGTTTTGAATTAAATTGAACTTGAAACTGCGATGTCGTAGAAAAAATAGCAATTCCTACTCGAGATGAAATACGTTTTTTTCGTTCGCGAACTTGCCCCACTCGCCGCTAACGCGGCTCGTGAGCAACTGTCCAGTCACGGAGAAAACGGTATTTTCATCTCTTGTTGCAAAATATACTATTTTGAAGCCAATATACATATGTTTTTTACGTCATAAAATGATATTTTGACATCATATTCACGTCGAAAACCATTGACGTCAAAACATTTAATGTTCTGATGTCAAAACTAATTGTTGGAGTCAGTTATTGGTTTTTTGACAACGAATCATTTTTATAGGTAAAAATTTAATTCTTGACGTCAAAAATTGATTTTGTGACGTCTAAAATTGATTATGTCGTCCAAAAATGATTTTTTGACATCTCTAAATTATTCTTTTATTCTAGAGATTAAAACAATAATTTAATTACTAATAAATAAAACTAATTTTTTGTCAACAAATAATTTTTAGGCGACGAAAATTAATATTTCGACGTCAAATTAGTCACTTACGTCACAAGTACTGTTAAGTGATACTTTACAGGACCAGTAGGCAAGCCTCAGTACGCGCTGCGTACAATATTTTTGTCTAATCGTGAGAAGATGAACAATTTTTCATCAAGAAAGTTTACAACTATTCAAGGTAATTCAATAACATACAATTATCAATCTACCATATGTAAGGATACAACGGTACTAGTACCGTAAAGATATATTTTCTGTTGATGCCTTGGATACCAAAACAGTATATTTTGCAACAAGAAATGAAAATATCGTTGTTTCGTGAGCGGACAGTTGTTCACGAGCCGCGTTAGCGACGAGTGGGACAAGTTCGCGAACGATATTGCCGTTTCAAGTTCAAAACTTTCAAGTTCAATTTAATTCAAAACGAACTGTCACAATGCAAATTACTGTTTGTAAAGTCATTTCCATAGCAATAAATGCATTCTTTCTATTAAATTTGTCATTCTTATTTTCATCTTTAAATGTGAAAATATTTTCATCTCTAGAGTTAAAAAATATCACTTTCATGTAGAGTAAGCCGTGGAAAAATTGCTGTTTTCACATATATGAGTAGAAAAATATATTTCTTGACATAAAAAAAATCAATTTTTGGCATCCAGAAAAATCATTTAGATGTCAAAAAAGCTCAGATTCATATACTCGGCAAGCATTTAAATGCAAAATAATTACCAGTTTTTTTTAAACAATTACCTGTCTGCAAACTTTAATAGCAATTTCAACATCAAAATCCAAATCACGATCTTTCAACAGAATAAACTCTTTCAAATTTTCCGGTTTATTCAATTTGGTGTAACAATTCAACAAGAGCGTTGTGTGGTCTTCAGTAGCCTGGCTTTGCTTGTGTACAGCTTGTAAATAACTCGTTAATTTTTCAATATGTTGCGAATCCAAAAACTTCCTGATGACATAACTGGGCTCCAACCTTCCGATAGTCTTAGCATATTGCTCGATGGCGCCCCAATAATCGCCCTTGGCATACAAATGATCTCCGTATTGTCGGAAAATATCCACCAAACCATCTGCATCATACTGTTGCGACTTAGCTATACGAATGGAAACATCATACAAGTTCTTTTTGAATAAAAGTGATAATTTTGATTGTAAATCCTTCTCGTCCAAATGATACATGTTGTTGCTGCAGTCTAAGAGATAAAGTCCACCCCATTCAATCAAAACTGCTTTAATTTTGTTCATTGTTGCCGAAAAAACAATGAACTTATTTTGGATATCCAAAATTGTTATGGAATGACCTTGAATTATGTTCTGAACCGTTGTGGTTGGAATGTTTTGAGGCGTGGGGCGGATTATATTAGAAATTATGATTAGATAACTACGGAACCATTCAAGCATCACCTTTTCACCATCAACGGCAAAGCAAGGCCCACGACCATCAGTTGTGTAACAATAAATCGCCTAGAATTGTCTTAAATAATTTTTTTTTTCGTTTCAGTGCATTGAGAAACTTACGTCGCTTCTGCCGACCATAAAATGGCTTTCTTGGATTGATTCAGCAAGCACACTGCATTTTTTAGCGCAACCAGTTGTGTCTAAATTAAACTAAAATAAAACAAATATAAAAAAATTTTTTTATTGTTTAATTTTATTACCCGTTGTTCTCGGTCTTTGTGCGTCACATTGTAGACAAACACCGAGCTATCCGTGGCAACGAAAAGCAACACCGCTGCAGCTGTTGTCTTAAAAGCCAATCCCGTAACGGTAGAACTCGCATCACGTAACAATTTTTGTTTCGAGCCTCTATCTCTTGTAACTTCACCTCTACAATCAAATTTTATTATTAAATTTACTATTAAATTTTTTTAAATCCATGCAATAATTTTTTACCTATATAAAACAAGCGACCCATCTGCAAATCCTACAGCCATCAACTGCAGCCCCTCGTGGACACAAAGCGCCGTGGCAACAATAGGTCTATTACCTGGAATTGCACGACTAACCCGGCAACAGTGAGGAGTACCATTTTTATCACGACTCGTATCCCAGACTTTAATTAATGGATTTACACCAGGTTCATCTTCCTAAGGTCAAAATTGAATTGATTTCCCTGGGTTAACTTAGAAACTGAAAACTTACACCTATGGTTACAAGCAAGGGTGAATTTCGCAGTTGTTGTGCTAAAGTTATGCGTAATTCGTATCCCCTAAATGTTGTGATTTCCCACGCACGTGATATTAAATATATTTGGCCTGTGGAGTCTCCTAGGACTATGTGATTGTTGCCGCTTGTTGCAACAGCTACGTCAGATTCCTACAATTATGTAGAAGACATTTAATATTTTAAAATGGAAAGGAATTTAAAAACCCGTACTTTGAATAATTCTGCTACACGCCCCTTGTCAACGCCTTCTTTTAAATCGAAGAAATTGAATTTTCTCCACTAAAACAGGAATAGTGTGGTTAGTTTGGTTTATGATGATTTATCACTATATTTACCTCCAAAAATGCCATTGCAAGTTGAAAATAATTTCAAGTGCTTTGAATAATTGACATTTCGTTACCAATTATTTTGGTATGGTGGTTATTAATTTTAACAGTAATAAATACATCAACAGCAGGTCTTAGGTTAGACTAATCTGTCAACAGAAGATGGCGTTGATGTGCTTTCCAAATTTTGAAAATTTTTTAAATATAATTTAAAAAACGATTTGTTTGAAACTTTCGTAAGTTAATACAACCCGATATGGGATATAATTATGGTTTCATCCCAATGCCCTAATTGCTCAATAACGTTTTAATTTTTTTGTGCAAACATTTAAAGTACCAGGTGATCCTAAAAAGCTGTCAACATTTGACAATTTGGCTTATATCGTTGATTGAAGTATAAATACTTCAATCAACGCTTATATTAAGTATTGCCAACTTTAACACTTCCGTCATGGCCTGCTCTGAATCATGTTTTTTACGATCACCCGGTATTTGCAGACATCTGGTTCTTTAAGAGAACATGTGAAAGCCTCGTGTCCTGATTATGTAAAGTACATTTTGTTCCTATTTTTGTGAACTACACACGGGTGTCCGAACGTACAGTTCGTGTCCCAATCAGCCAGTTTCTCTGTAATGTCTTCAATGAGTTTTAAAATTCAAATATTTATGCATCTGTATTTGAATAAACGGTATACAAAAAAATGTCTACTTAAGCAAAATTGCTCATCAATAATACCAGACTTAGATTCTCAACTAAATTGTTGGTGCAGCAATATTGAGGGAGGTTAATTTGTCCTTCGTTTTTTGTTTTCTTTTCTTTAGTCTCAAAAAATCTTTTTTCAAAAAATGAAAAATCCAAATCTGATTACCCATAAAACAACCACAGTCTATTAGACGCCAACTATACGATAAATAGCTGCACCCCCGAGAGAAGTAGAGGTAGTGCAATCAATAGTCACATATGGCGCGTAAAACGTTGATACAAAAATACTTTTGAAAATATAATATGTAACAATTTCTAAAGTACAGAGTGGCTAGGAAAACCCCGGCCACTTTTCTTGCGGCGGTCAAGAGATGGCGCTTTAGTAAAGAAAAATTAAATTAAAATACTGGCAACAACGCAGAATCCAAGACGTTTTAGTTGTTTTGATTTAATATGGGGCGTATTTAATAACTAAAACGTCTTGGATTCTCCGTTGTCAGTATTTAATTTAATTTTTCTTTACTAAAGCGCCATCTCTTGACCGCCGCAAGAAAAGTGGCCGGGGTTTTCCTAGCCACTCCGTATAAAAAAACCTAGGCAAAGAGCTTCGCTCCTTTTTGTGATATAAAAATACCCTGCTTTATTGTGCAATAACTTTGTCAACATTCTGTACGGTCCTAAATTTGGATTTTCTTTATTAATCATTACGTTTAAAATTGCAAATGTAATAAAAAATAGGAATTGGTTTAAAATATTTTTTAGGGAAATTTAAAATACAGTCTTACTATAATAGCTATGCACAAAAAATATATAATGCATGAAAATATTAAGAAATAACAATATATAACAACCATTTTTTTAATTTTTAAAATTAAAATTCTTAAAATAAACGCGATATACACATTTCAAGGAAAGCTTCAATAAATTTTGAAAATATCAATAATTATATCACGATTTTAGACAATTATATGCAACATGCTCTAGCTTAAGATAAAATACCATTATAATAACATTCTGAAATTACTCATTTTTATTGAAACGCCCTGAAGCTTACTACGTGTGTAATAATTATAAAATTGGCAAGTTTGGTTGTTACATTTAGACGCAAGTGTGCAATTCTAATATTTCTTTTATTAGAAAACAAGGTTAAAAAACTCAGAGCATTTCAATGTTTTGGTTTTCTATCGATAACATTCAGCAAATAATAAATTAATTAATCGACAAGATCTAAACAATTTTTAGGCAGTATATGGCACATAGCCGTATTTAATACATCTCAATCTTCAAATCGGGAGGGCAAATACAGTGCAGGTAAATGAAACAAAATTAAATTTCAATAAGCTGCCGCTTTCAAACAAGCTATCCACCATTTTGCTTTAATTGTTGCTGCTGCTGTTCTAGCCTAACTTTCAACGTCATTTTTTCTTCCCTAATATCGGCCAACTCTTGACTCAATTCCTGACACAATCTTAACAAAACTGTATTTTGTTCTTGCAATTTTTGAAAAGATTCCCATTTCGATTGGTCTACGGGACCTGCAGGACTTTCCCGACTCTTAGGTTTCCTATACACTTCAAAAGCGCCGTGCTTTTGTGGTGCATCTGCAACATCCGTGCTTTCCGGAGCCGAAAATTGGGCAAACAATTTTTTCCTCTCCGCCTCGTATACATCCCCAGGAAAAATTCCCTCGGTAACATTTTCATATTTCTCCGCCTGCTCCTCAAAATGTTCAAAATTGGCAAACTGAGTTTCACCTTGGGCCGAAGCACAATCCCCTTCCGAGCTTTGACTTGTTAATTTTTTATTGGACGTTTGTACACTGGGACTGCAACGTGGGGGCACCGAAGGTGGAGCCCCTAAGTAGTTATTCTTATTTAAACGGTTCAGATCTAAAGAGGAGCTGCGTCCGTGAGACTTAAATGGTCGCGGTGGTGGCGGTGGAGGTTTTTCTTTCTTTGGAGGTGGAAACGCTGGTAAGCTTACAGGACCTTCGTCATTAGGATTTTGCAAGTTAGCTGGAGGTGGGGGAATAGCTCCCGGTCCGGGAATATTTATTTTTTTCGGTTGCGGTCTTTGTATTCCCCGAATATCGTTAGCTTGCTGAGTTTGAGTTACATTTTGCGTTAAATTATTTTGTTGAACTTCAAGGAACTTTTGTGGACTGTAACTCTCTAAATTGTCTTGTTGTTCTTCACTTTGGACGTTGGCACACTCCGGTGTCAATCTTAACGGAACCGGATGGAAAATTTTCGGATCTTTCTCAACTGCCCCCTTTTGGAAATCAAAATTAACCGGTTTAGGCCCAGGCGACGAGATACTGCTAGTCGGACTGTCAACAAATTTAGTCCATTCCTTAGCGGTGTCTTTAGTTTGCGGCGATAAAATCGGTTCTGTTTCTGGACTCATCGAATGGGGCGTTTCATTTCCCGGCTGAAGTTGAGATGGAAGTACATCAGGCAGTTCTATGTGATTCCGCCGAAGCACAACCAGATGCATGGCTGTTAAAAATTCGTGGAGACTCAGCGCACCGTCTTTAGTGACATCAGCGAGTTGCCAGATTTTTCTGAGTTCCTGTACAGCAAGGCGAGACTTTTCAAAAAAGAGACGAGCAATAGGGCCCGCTAAAAGAGCATTAGTGTCAGGCTGAAGTGATCGAAATTGGGCCGTATAATATTCTCGCTGTTCTGGAGTTATTGTCCATACTTCGTTTGATATTTCTGTGTCGTCTTCGCTACTGTGTCGATCTGATGATTCTTCTTCAGTTCCTAAATAAATATGAAGCAAAAATAATTTAAATATTTCAGATTAAAACGTAAATTAAAAAAAAGTCGGGTTAGGTTAAAGACCGTAACCTCAACGTTTGCACCATAACCTTACATTACATGTTAAAAATGCCCATAACCTATCTCACATTACGTATTATTTTTTTTAAATATGCTTCTTATAGTGCAGCTACTTTAGAATTGTTGGAATAGATCCTACTAACCTAATAATTGTCTCTGTTCTTCTGAAACCAGTCCTTGCCAAGTTCCGCTGATGGCCCAGCTTTTATCCTGTACGCTGTTAGTAGGTGTGGGGCTATCCGATGCAGTACTAGAAACCTCAGGAGATCCAGTTCTTAATGTGCTATTCATATCGCTATTTTCAAATTCCGAGTCAGTACTAGTCGTATCAATATGTTCTCTATAATCGTTCAGATCGTTAGTTCTAAGTTCTATAAGATCAGGACAAGGGCTTTGGTTTTCAGAGTTTGGCCATGTAAACCTTGGCAATGGCAAGTCCAACGGTGCAGTGATCACTTCGCAGCGCAAAGGCATATTTAACTGATGAGCTGCCACCAGTTTTAAGGCCGAATAAAACTGTTTCCTACTTAAATAGTTCGTGTTTTGGTTCCAGCACAATTCTGATATCTGTGGGATGTTTTATTAGTAGGTTAAATTAATTGAGTCTTTTTTTTAGGTTACCTGTGACAAAACATCTTGTGGGATATTTCCCGATTTTATTAGCTCTACCGCTTTGCTGACGGGCACTTTTCCGGTATTTTCTTCATCACAGCACACGAAAAAGTCGGAAAAATACCTTTGCAACGTATCCGTCAATTTTAACTCTTCCATTTTTTCCTCCGTTTCTTTACGACCAGCTGTGGGGGTTTACAATCGAAACTTTATTGCGCAGGTCACGAATTTAATTAAGTGGCGGGAATATTTGAATTTGTCTTATCAGAAAACAATTGAAGGTTTCAAAAATAAAATCATTGACGATTCCTGGATGATTGATTGATTAAGTTTTTAGAGGTCCTCAGACAAACCAAAAAAATGTAATGGTCCGTTCTAAAGTCTGTTCAAAACTTTTATGTTACTCGTCCGGCACTGGGGATCAACTCAGGTACAGCAAGTGCCATTTAACCTTGCAAAAAAAATGACGATAAGTTTAAAAGGCGAGAAGCCGTTACACTCTCACGCAAAAGCAATCCCGTAGTTTGAAAGCTAATATAATATCTAGTTGCTGTTAATTATTTATGTCATTATTATGTTAATCCTTCCTCAAAGCAAACTGTTTCTAACCTTATGGCGCACGGCCTTTTAATTTGTCAAAAAATCCACAATTTTTTGTAAACCATAAATAAATTGACTTTCACTTTTTAGTAGAGTGTACCACACTGTCCAACAGCCAATTAGAGCTAGTTTAAGTTACGACTACCGACGAAACAAAGCGTAAGTAGCCGAATCAAAGCCCACTAAAATTTGCAAGGTTAGGTGGCACTTGCTGTAAGACGCTAGATATTGCGTTCCAGAAGAAATATAACTAATACAAAATAAAAAATTCATATCAACAAAAAATAAAATAGATTGTATATAAAAAAAATAAAAAATAAAGTAGATTGGTAAAAATAGTAAAACTAATCTTATTCAAAGACAACGAAATTAGTTTAAGAAGCAAATCAGTTTAACGCAATAGTTCACGTAATGCAAAAGAAAAATCAAAATTTACACTAATTTAAAATAAAATAACTTGTTTTGTATATTTAATCACAACAATTTCAATTATTGAAGCACATCTAATTAAAAACTATTTTGAATTGTAGGATATATAAATATAAATCCCTGTTAAAGTGTTAATTCTTTATTGCAAGGACAACTAACCATTAATAAGAGAGCAACCACAGTCATAAAATTCATATAAGAAGCAATTTCAGGGTTTTGGAGTAGGCAGCCACCGGGGTCAACATTATCTGTTTTTTGCTACGTGGTTATATACTATGCTCATCTCTTACTCACTACGTGTTACGTAATCTACCTCGCTCACTCTGAAGTTGTCATCAATGCTTCTATGCAAGTTACAACGAAAATTTTTCCGAACGTTTTTGTCAGAAAAAGCAGAAAAAATCGATTTTTTTGATTTTTTGGATTCCTTAAGGCTAAACAAAACCAAAAACGGAAGGACAAATTTGTTCGCCAAAATTAGGGAGGGAGAATTAACCCCCTTAAATATTGTTGTACCCAAAAATTAAGTTCTTAATCGTATTCTACTATTACTCATGAGCACTTTAGTTTAAATTAAAATTTTTTATTTCTAAAAGCCTACAAAATTTAAAAAAAATTGTGTGGCTGGTTTTCGAGAAATATTTTTTTGAAAATTTCTGAAAGTTTGTAAATTGTTTTTAGTTCATACCTTTTAATTTTTCAAAAATGTTTGTGCACAGTGTAAAATTAGGGAGGGAGAATTAACCCCCTTAAATATTGTTGTACCCAAAAATTAAGTTCTTAATCGTATTCTACTATTACTCATGAGCACTTTAGTTTAAATTAAAATTTTTTATTTCTAAAAGCCTACAAAATTTAAAAAAAATTGTGTGGCTGGTTTTCGAGAAATATTTTTTTGAAAATTTCTGAAAGTTTGTAAATTGTTTTTAGTTCATACCTTTTAATTTTTCAAAAATGTTTGTGCACAGTGTAACATTGTGCCTCTTCAGAGCTATTACAATAAATACTTTAAACCCAATCTGTCAACCTGTTTTGAGTTATAAGGCGCTAAAGATAAAATTTTCAAAAATTCGTAGCGGCCGCCATTTTGAAGCTAGAATGTTCGAAACAAGTATTCACTTTGACCTAAGGTCTTCTATCAGATGCCGTCTTTATATTAAAAAAAAAATCAAAACATGTCTAACTTCCGTTTCCGGTACCGGATTGTAAAAAAAAACTGTTTGGCTCTACAAAAGTTAGTTCTACCTAGGTATTTCTAAATTTCATTAAAATCGGTCTAGTAATTTCTGAGATTTCGCGTCACACACACACACACACATGCACGCAGGCACTCACGCACTTGCACACGCACGCACGCACGTATGCGCAAAACGCACGCACATTATTTATTATCATATTGTATCATGTTTTAGGAGAATAATTTGTACCTGTTAAGTTTTTAGTTGCTTAAATAATTATTGATCATTTTAAGTATTTTTGTAATTTATCGACAAAATGATGCTATAATTGGGAATTTGCATCATATTTTTACCTAAGTTCGGCAGCAGATGATTATCCAATCGAGATTATAATTAAGTATTATTGTCTTGACAAACAACAAAATACATCAAATCCTTGTCCGCCCCAAGGTTTAAACAAACTAAGCACACGGCCCTGTTTAGGCAGGCAGGGCCTACGAACAAATATTGCTCAGACTTCTAGAGCAAATGCTTTTAAAGGCAGACAAGCTACAGGTCGGTCCTTACCTGATTATGCTGGGTGTAGTTCCCAAATGACGACGCGGTCTAAGCCGAAAGTAAATTGTAATATTGACAGATGAGAAAGTATCATGGCGACCCACCGACTACTAAACTAAACAGTTGAGGTTCGTCTTCAATTTTCAAAGATATTATTTTTCTATAAAATAGAAAAGTAAATAAAATAATTAAATATATGGAATTTATTAGGCAGTTTTGAACAAGATTTTTGCCTAAAAAAGGTCATGTTAATCATGAAATAACTAAAAACCAATAAATTTATATTTTAAAACAGCTACTGGACTATTTTGAATCTTTTTAAATAATTTCTGATATTAAATTTATGTCAAAGTTTCAAAAGTACTTTTCCAATTATTTCATTCGTTACAAAAGTTTACAATTTAAACTTTCGAGTGGCGGGAGAATTTTTGCAGTGGATTTTAAATCGTCCATATTTTATTGAGACCGTTGTTAGCCAAGACATACGTTGCTTATTTTAACAACGAGTGAAACAAACAATGAACAACTTTCGCTTGTCGGTTTTTGCGTCCGCAGCCTCCTTTTTACACGCGGTACAAGACGTAGACCGTCCAGACTTAAAGATTCAATTATTTTCTCAATTTTCCGCAGGAAATGCTAATTTTCCATTATTGATTTCCACAAGACCAAGGTACGTAATTGACATGTTTGTTTGACACGCAATATTACCTACTTATTCTGCCATTTAATCAAGAAAATTCGATTTTAAATATCATCCTTGTTTTCCACTAAACACCATTTTGAAATTGAAATAATGTAGAGGTATCTATCACTCCGATAATTTTTTTAAGGCGCATTTAATCACTATTGACCGAATTTTTACGTTTCCACACCTTTCTTAATTTAATTTTTTTCAGTAGCGCAAAAAGATTTCCAGAAAAATGACCGAATTTATAGGTTAGGTCAGTTCTAATGAAGTATGTTCGTTTTAAAACGTGTATTAATTTTTAGATGCCAAACCAAAATTATTTTGAGGCCAGAGAGGAGCTCAAGATGGCCCAATGTGATCTCTCCCTTTCGTATCCCACTTGTAAGACTGAAGAACGGCTTTGTAAGTTAGCATATACCTCCTGGTGTCCCACATGTGATAAGGAGTCACCTCGGAGGAGATCCAAGAGCGAAACCAACGAGCCTTGTCGGAAAAAGGGTCGTGAAATGAAAGGTAGGTTTAACATACATGCACCCAACCACACGATAGCGATAATAATAAATAATGTGATTGCCAGTTTTGTTTGAATTGATAATTTGCTAAAATCAGGCATTTACAAATTAAGTTGCTCTCATTGTAATTCGGTTTATGTAGGCCAGACAATAAGAATTTTGGTACAACACATGTATGTTGTTACAAATAAGAATCTAGGAAAAAAAGTCCCTGGTATAAATGTACCTGGAGAAAATCTCCAGAAAAAAAGTCGCCGAAAAAAGTCTCTGATGAAAAAGTTCCTGAACAAGATGCGTAATAAGTTTTTACCGAACTTACGCTTCTAAATGAAAATCACCTGATATAAACTAATTTTCTAAATCATTCGTATTAACTTATAACTACATTAACAGCAATTTTTACTTTTAATTATCACAGAAGTGAATATTTTTGAAATCTATAATACGAAAACACACTGAGATTTTCAAAATAAAAGGAATATTTTCTTATTATTTGAAAGTTAAGTACAAAATGCTCTAATTTAACTGCAACGCTCTGATAAATTCCTGGAAATTAAGGTTCAGCTAGCGTTTACTCTAAAACGCATAACTATATTCTCATAATCGTAAAACCATTTGATAGCTTTGAAAAGTAAGCTTTGTGGGTGCAACAAAAACAATCAATTGATTGAAAATTACAATTGTAGAAAAATTGTTCAAAATGCATCTTTAAAATTACTAAAATACAGAGATAAAAAACTTATCTTGAAACATTTCTTTTACAAGACGTCGAGCATGTAGAATTTGCACATTTTATGTACTATGTACATGTAACTGGTAAGGCGCACTTTTTCACCACCTTTGTTTGACGTTATCAATTCTACGGTAGTAAGGAAATAGAAGTGAAAATGTCAACATTTTAAGTATTTTCCACATTTACATGGTGGGGTTGGACAAACAGTATGTCTGCAAAATGTTTAAATCTACCCTATTGGCGCCTAATTTCTTACACCTTTGGAATTTTGTACGCAAGTTTTGTCAGGAAACTTTAATCGCAGGAAATTTTTTCAGGGGACTGTTTTTACTGGGGGCTTCTTTCTGTGCCTTTTTTCCAGATCTTTTTCCCCTACCCATATATAAACGCCCACATAAATCCAATTACGCTAAACACTCATTCGAAAACACAATCACCATTATTGGAAGATTTGGTATATAAGATTAAAATAAATAAACATTGTTGAAGTTATTAATTATTTTATTTATACAATAATAAAAGGTACGCCCAGAAAGTACAATTGGAATCAAGAGTGCGAAAATATGGAGCTAGAGTACGAGGCAAAAGACGTACGGTATGATACATGCCGTATAAGATCAAATCTGTGTGAATTACCTACAACTTATATTACAAACAATTGCCAAATGATGAAATTGTCAAGCCATCCATCAGATTTTGTTGATAGCTCAGAAAAAGGCATAAAATGCTATGAAAATAGTTTGAAATTGAACAGCCAGTTACAAAATTTTGGTAGCATGGTTGATAGGCAAGACCGAATATCCAAATTGTTCCCTAGAATAGAAGAATCTACAAGGAATATAATCGGAATTGCTAATAAAATAAATCCAAAGTTAGAAGCTTTAAAGCCACATGTAACTTCCATTACTCCGACTAGTGCACCAAGTAATATAGAATCCAAGAAGTCTCCCAAAACTATAAAATTTCCAACGAAACCTCAGAAATTAAAACCCATCAATGGGACCACTTTTAGTATAGATCCGTTGTTTGACCATCATCAAAACTTGAGCCCCAAAAACAACGAGCTGTTGAACTTAGAACTGAGGAAAAAAGCATACGATGATTATCGCGACCACCATCATTTAAATCGTGGTGATCACAAATTCAGCTGTGATGTAAGGTCCTCGCCCAGGCCCGGCTTCAGTAGATCAACGCAAGCCGTAAACTGCAACGTATTAGATTTGAAATTTCACGAAGTTCCCAATTCTAACATTCAGTATGATACTTGTACATTTTTTGGTAAAAAGGTCGATGTTGTGGATTTACGAGAGCGTTATGTAGAAGAGGTGTCACTTCTCAAGGAACGATTACGAGACCTGAAGAGTAATGCATTTGACAATCGTCCTAAGCCATTTTCAGCACCTGTTAAACGTGATGTCTCTACGAAATTGCCACCTGCATCTGAGGTAAGAAAAAAGTAGCTGTTAGAGAGCTGCATTAGATTTTTTTTAGATTTATTTAAAATTAGTTGAAAAATATTTACTCGCATGTAGAGAGTTGCAGATGTCATTACCATGTCATTATATTTTTGAAAATAACTCAATTAAACCTTTGTATGACTTTAAATGGGACAAAAATGTTCCCAAATATTTATTATATTTTATTTTAACTTGCATAATCTGTGTTTGCTGTATATCAAAGTGCACCTGGTCGAGCATGTGCAACAGAATGCAGGGATGAACTACGAACGGTAAGCGCAGTCGCTTAATAAGAATTGGCTGGGATTTTTCGTGTAAAATGATTCTATGCAATAAAAGATATCTAAAAAAAAAACGTCATGCAACCGCCATGGGACTTTTGACACATTTTTTTAAATTTACGAAAATTTTTAAAATTGATATAGATTTGGAAATTTTTTGAGAATTAGAAATTTTTTGGATATAGAAAATTATACAATTTTTTTTTAATATGGAACTTGTGGAAGTACGGTACCTTACATTGTTATTTTAAATGGAACACCCTGTATATTACTACATTTTTAGATTTTACATTTAATTATAGATATAAAAGTGTTAAGGCACTATGATTTTAAAATTAGTGGTTTTTAAGTTTTCGCTTTTTTCAAAAATTTTAGCAATGCAAAATTAATATTTTGGATATCAAAAACCTATCGCTATCTTGCACAGACCATTAACACCCCAGATTTCTATACAGTTTTACTAGATACACGATTGCAGCTTATAAACAATCAAATAGTGGAGGTCTAGGAGGTCAAAATTTCAAATTAAAATCTTATGTATTGCATATTTAACAAAAATTTACCATTATTTTGTAATAATCGTATACCTAACAAATTTATTATCAAAACTTAAAAATCGCAAATTGGCTCTTTTTTTCGGATGATTTTTGCAACCAACTGCACAACATGCTTGCAGCGTACCTCCCAACTAAATTTTACAATTACAAATTGTATATATTAATCTTTAGCAATGCTGAAATGCAAAACACTGTTAGAATTTGTGACATATCACATACTGCCATTGACCTTCTAGAAAATGG
Source organism: Ctenicera cuprea (assembly GCA_958336395.1). NCBI lineage: Eukaryota > Metazoa > Arthropoda > Insecta > Coleoptera > Elateridae > Ctenicera > Ctenicera cuprea. The sequence continues at coordinate 3,443,221 of OY284489.1, read as the reverse complement.
CGTCTGGTTTCAATTTTTTAAAGTCTTATACCTGTTGTAATTATATGGAAATTTGTGTGATTAACACATTATAAAGTATTCAGCGATATGTTAAAAACAGCAAATTATTACATAGGGTGTTCATAATTTAATGTCCATTTTTCAAAACTTCAAATGTCAGCAACTTTAGTTTTCCAATAGAACACTGTATTGTTATTAATTTTTAAATTTAGCACAAACTGTTTAAATTTTTTATTTTCACTGATTTTATTCACTTCAGTCAAAATAATTCACTTTATTACTTGCTATTTCTTTATGCTAAAACCATAAACAAAATTTTACGTTTAGGGTTGCGACAACCTTAAGATGGAGTTCAAAAGAGTTCGTCACGGTCAGCAGAATGAAACCACAGGGGCTGTTCCTAAAATTCCATTGATTGCACGTAAGGAAAGTGCAGTTGAAGCCATACCGCCAGTACAAATTAAGCGTGATCGACTGAAGAGCACGTCCAAGGTGTCCCTTAAAACGAAAGGAAAATTGGGCACCGCTAAGCTGAGAAAGCAACGAACCAAAGTCTCTAATAATGTTGTTGCAAATTCTGACGTCTCAGACAGGTGGGTTTGTGGCTGGTATTCGGAAGCACTTTGTATCTTGTTAGAACATTATATTATGAATCATACTGTGATTTATGCGTTGACTCATTAAATTTAGAATGCTTTACATATTTTGGCACGAATTTAGGAAGGTGTGCTCTATTAAAATTTCTATAATTAGAAATAGCCTGGAGTTCTGTTTGTGCGTAAAATTTAAGTCAACTGTGTTATTTTCTTTCGTTTGCAAAAGAACGCATTTTTTTCTTCAAAATTATTAAAATTTTAATTAATTATTATTAATGCCTGGTAAAGTAGATACATCATTTATAATTTTTAGTGACTGTAGTGACTCCGAAGACAGTGATAAGGACGGAAATCATCCTGATGAGTCGGAAAGTTTAGATGAATTATCTACTGCCTCTAGCATAAAAGATATTCCACCAAATGGAACAGTTAAAAATGTGCAACGTGGTAATTAATTACTTTTTTAATTATTTTTTTTAGCATCTAACCTAATGTTTTGTCTTTATTTAATTACTTTCTCATACTTTCAGAATACGAATATATTGATTTCATGAAAATTTTTAATTTCAATTTTGACGGAAATGCCTGTTTTGTGCCTCCAGGAACTCATAAGTAGTGCTTATTAAAAATATCCTTTAGATGGGTGGGTACATTTTAAATATGTGGTTATGTCAAACATTCATTGGGAAATTAAGTGTTGAAGGAAGTAATCCGAAACCGAAAGCAAAAAATTAACTGTGTTTTATGGTTTAATTTTTTTCAGAAATCCAATTTTGTAAATCTGAAAACGCGATCTGATAGAAGACTTTCAGGCAAACTCAACGTTTTTTTCTGACATCTGTAGGTTCAAAATGGCGGCCGATACGATTTTTGAACATTTTAACTATGGGACAGGTTTCTATGGTTGCATTTTTTCAATAACCGAATTCTCTAAATTTAAAAACGGGATTTGATAGAAGAGCTTAAGATAAACCCAACGTTATTTTGCCGATTTATCTAATTTCAAAATGGCGGTTGCTAAGATTTCTTGAGAATGAAATTTGGCATCCTAATAGCCCTAGCTATTTTGGAAATTTTCAAGCAAATGTTGCTGAAAAACTGCGCACCCAATTTGTTTTAAATGTTGTAAGCTGGTAGAGCTTGGAATGTGCCACAAGTTGGTTTTGATTGCAATGCTATAATTTGTCTGTGACGCCCTCTATGAATTTTTGAAAATTTGAAATTAGTGCCCCTTTATTTAATAAATGGGGGACGATAAAACATTTCTGTTTAAGCTATGTTGCTTATCAGAATAAATATAATTTTAATTATTATACAAAATAATATTTAGAGGGCTAGTCTTCCCCCTCCCCTCACTTTTTTGGCTGTTGAATTTTGTCTGGTGTCGGGTGTTCTTTACTTCTGAAAATTCTATTTTTATTTCTCACAAAACTGGTTGGTTGGTGCGAAAACAATACTTTTTAAAGTTCGATAGTTTCGACAATTTTTGAAGTATGGGAAAGTTCAGACTAAGCGTTTCTTCCATTTTTTTTGTACATTTAAACTTAACCCTAAAACTGTTTTAGGTTCAGGAGATGCAACAACTTGGCCCTTACGTCCGAGCCTTTTTCCTAACATACCACCATATTTGTGTTTCGTAGTATACGACGGTTCCTGCACTCAAAAGTTACCCACCGGGAATCGGTATCTAAAATGGAAGATGAGTACCATAACCCCGATACTGGTCAGAAAAACGTTGACCAATTCTGGGTTTCGTTTGGTCAGAAGTGAGTTCTCAAGAGGTTCGCATTCCCTTTTCCCCCTTATCCTTTTAATTTAAATCCTGAACGAGCCTCATTTATTATTTTACTTTTTCGTCCTGTAGAATCTGATACGAATGTTAATTTAGAATCAAACGAATGGATGGGAACTTGGGGCAAGCACATGAAGTCGCCGATGTTTAAAACTTTAAAGGAAACTCAGAAGCTCAACCATTTTCCAGGTACATTCCAAATTGGACGAAAGGACCGCTTGTGGCGAAATTTGCAGAAACTCATTATTAAACATGGCCAGAAAGAGTAAGTATTTTTTTTTAACTTTGTTGTTAAAAGAAATTTGATTTAATTTGATTGACACAGATTCGGATTCATACCTCAAACTTACGTACTACCTCAGGATTTAAAACTATTAAAGCAGCACTGGCAAAATAAAAACGGTAGCGGAGATGAAAAATATATAATAAAACCTGTAAGTTTTGTAATTTTATTTATTGTTAGTCAGTGTTGTAGAGACTTTCTGTGCAGCCTGCGTCGGCGAGAGGTACGGGCATTAAAGTAATAAACCGATGGTCGCAGCTTCCAAAACGAATGTCTCTAGTTGTACAGGAGTACATTTCCAATCCTTATTTAATTAATGGTAGCAAGTTTGATCTCCGACTTTATGTTTTGGTTACTAGTTTTAATCCATTACGGATTTATTTGTATCCGGATGGTTTGGCCAGATTTGCTAGTGGTAAGTTTGTTTAGTTTTTTTAATCGTTAATCATACGGTTAATTTTTTTATGTATTAGTGCCATATAGTGATGATGCAAAAGACTTGAAAGATAGATATATGCATTTAACCAACTATAGCATTAATAAAATGTCCAGTATGTACACTGCCAATGAGGATGCGAATGCTTGTAAGGGACATAAATGGTAAGTTCAGAGATTGATTTTTTTACGGTTATTTGAAGTTATGTTATAGCGCCACAGTATATGAGTATACTTATTTACACAGTAGCGAAAGCTCCCATATAACGCCTGGTAAGCTGTAACTAGTGGCGCTCCAAGCGGTCAACAAGTTAAACTATCGTTTAAATTATGGCGGGTTTTAAATTCCAATCCAGTTCGTTTTTGTTACCATATTTTTAATAAGCAAAACAAAAATTACGAGCTACATTATATAATGGTTTTTAAATAATGCAAAGATAATGCCAGTAATTGATTTATTAACAAAATAAGTTTTGATTTATACATTAAACAGTAAATAATACCCATATTAACAAGGCTTTATTATTCGAAGCGTTTTCTTAGTTTTCTTTTACACAAAAGTGGTTTAGCAGGGTTTTTAATTTGAAATATTGTTGGTACCGCGTTGTAAACCAATTTCTTCTTCTCTACATTTATTAACTGCGAATCTTCAAAATGCAGCGTACACAAAGTGAATTTATTACCTTTTTGGATCTTTGGGAAATGTAAAAAAACTAAGGTTAGGATTCTTTCCTTTGTTGTTTTCGCGGTTCACGGCGGAACATGTGCTTCTTTTCGAGACTCTCATAATAGATTGGTATATCACTAATCAAATTTTTATAAAAACACTGGCAAACAACGTGAAAATTGTTCTTATAACGTTCAAAAAGCAAAGAAACACTACTACCGTTAGCTGTCAGACTTTAGTGTAACTTGTTCGCCGCTTGGTGCTATAATTACCATGAATGACCTTTGCTTTCGCTACTGTATGAATAAGTATACTGTGATAGCGCTATGTTGACTTAGAAATGTGAATAATTATTTTCAAATAAACATGTGAATGGTTCACAATTTTTGAATTGTTCGGGTGTTACTTTAATTTTCCTTACTATTGGGATCTTGCTTACCAACTTGGTTTAAATCTTCGCACCCTGGTCACGTCCTCTATGAATTTTTGTGATCTCTTATGTTAAGCTTATTGTCTATTGTATTAAAATTCTAGTTACTATTTTGTGAACTAGCTGTTTTGCTATTAATAAAGATTATTATTATTATTATTATTGTTGTTTTGATAATTAATGGTGACCTATTTAATAAACGAAAGATGATAATTAAAAGTTGGGTATCCGTGAGAGTAAAATATGGTTTTAAACTTGATTTTTAAAAACAGGAATATTTAGAGGAGGGGTTTTAATCTCCCCCTCAAACCTACAAAAAATTTGTGGCTGCTATCTACACTTGTATTCTTATGGGCTGATCTTAATTCACCTTTTTTGTTCTTCGTAGGACCCTGTCGAAACTGTTAGAATATATGAGCAAAAAAGGCATAGACACCAAAGCTCTTTGGAAAAACCTTGAACAACTCGTGATAAAAACGCTCATTAGTGGAGAGTCCACCATCGTGCCTCTTTGTAGGGATAATATGAACAGCCGGTACAATTGCTATGAGCTTTTTGGAGTTGATGTTCTACTAGATGAGAACCTTAAAGCGTGGCTTCTAGAGGTATTAATTTTTTTTACCTACCATTAAACAGTAAATTATGCACACAAAATTTTGTTTAGGTAAATATTTCACCAAGTTTGCACAGCCAGTCGCCATTAGATGAATTCGTCAAGGGACCCATGGTGAAGAGCCTTTTCGAATTGGCACAGTTCCATTTACCGTCAAGACTTGGAAGGGTTGAGGCTAAAGTTATACCGCCGTGTTTTGATCCAAGGGTTTATACGACTACTCTTACAAAGAAGGAACGTAACAAGCACAATTATTTTTGTCAAAGTGAAAATAGAGAAGAGGTATGTGGAAAAAGTGTTGTCTTTACGAAAACTAAAATTTGGTTTAGATTTTAACCTTAAACTTCCATAATAGAGTTGCCTAACGGCAAAAAAATCTGATAACTGGCAGCAGCATTTTCCTATGTCAATAAATGATTTTTTGGCTTGTTAAAATTGATTTTTTGACGTCAATAAATACGTTTTAGGCGTCCAAAAATTATTTATTGACGTCAAAAAACACGTTTTATTAATCATTAAAATGTTTTTTTTTTAAAATTCAATTAATTTTTAGATGTTAAAAAATTAATATTCGACGTCACTAAGTCAAACTTTGACAACTTTGACGTAAAAATAAAATATAAATTTTGATGTCGGTAAATGTTTTTTATGGGGTAAAACAATCGTTTATGACGTCAATCAATGTTTATTAAAAGTCAATCTTGACATTTTAAATTGCTTTGTCGCCAAAAAATTATTTATTGCCGTAAAAAAAATTTTTATTTTTACATAAAATAAAAGGTTTAAAACAGCTTACAACTCACGCAAGCGAACCTTTAAGAGATAAATTTTCTTCTTATGAACAATTTCTATCGAATTTATGTGGATACTTGAGTTATGTGTACTTTTAAGTCGACTTACGCAGGTTGTAAGAATATTTTCTGCAACCAGCTTTTTAAAGCGAATATTCTTGACGCCAAAAATGCTTAAAAAACAGCTGGATATACTGATAGGGGAAGTGCAATCTATACTCATTAATAACACGTAATAGCTATTTATGCACCAAGGGCGTTACTACGGTGATTACGCATAGAGAACGATGAAATCCAGCTCAAGGGCTTTAGCCCGAGAGATGGATATTGTTCGATGGGCGTAATCATTCGGTGACGCCGTGGTGCATACAAGATTTTATTCTTCACTTTGTTCTTTAAAAAAAAACAACAAAGAATTGGCATCTTTGTATACGCTTTATCTACATAAATACAATATCTGGTAGCCTATGAAACAAAAACAGATTGTTTACTTATAATTGTCAAATTTGTTTTTGAATTGCAATTATGAATACGCTACCAAAATGTGTACAAGAAAATGCTAAAAAGCAACGGAAAGTTTGCTACCGTTTAAATCGAAAGCAAGATATGAAAAAGAGTACAAAATAGTAAAATAATTTTTTTTGGGCGTAATGAATTCATTACGCCTCGATTGTTATGGACATGTTTACATATCTCGTATCCTAAGAGTTATCATTCAATTACAGTAAAGTGAACAATAAAAGTTGATAAAAAATAATTTTGAAAATATGATAAGTAACAATTTGTCAAATATAGGAAATCCAGGCGAAGTGCTTCGCTCATTTTTTTAATTCCTACATTAAAATAAATTTTTTTAGACGTCAAAAAATCAATATTGTTAACGTTTGAAAATGATTTTATGATGGCGTTAAAAACTACATCTATGTATGCCCATTACAAAAAAATTTAATCATAATTTGATACCCCAATTAGTTATTTTTGTGGTAGTTTTAAAGTTGAACTTACGAAATAATATTTTCAAAAAATTATGTGCTGTGAGTGCGACACCTGCTCGTTCCAGCCACCTACCAACGAAATTGTGTTCATGCCTATACCCCTTTCGCCTCTTTTAAATGTTGAAATTACTATTCCTATTTTTTCCATTAAAAAAAACACTTTCTCTTGAGCATTTCTAAAGTCTTGTTATTTTACAGTATTTGGAAGATATTTTGGCCGATCTGACAGGTGACGATGTGAGACACTTGACGCAAGCGGAAGACGAGCTTGTGGTGATAGGACAATTTGAGAGGATTTTTCCGACCGCACACACCCATAAGTATCTGGAATTTTTAGATGTTAGATATTACAACCGATTGTTCGATGCTTGGGAATGCAAGTATGAAAAAAACAGAAAGCCGGGTATGATTTTTTTTTTACAAAATTAATAATTTCATGTTTTTTAATTAATTTTGTTGTTGCTGCAGGAATCAAGATTTTACAAGCCCTATGCGACCATAAGCTACATTTAAAAATTGCTCCACCGACCATACTCAATAAGGTAGGTTAAATTTTTTATTGTAGTTTTCTTGTTACGAGGTTTCTCTATCTCTCTCTAACACGAAATTTCACCTTTTAAATTGATTTTACACATTATTTCTGTGCACTTGTTAAGTCTTTTTGTGTTGATAACAACACGCGTTTGTGAAGGCAAGAAATTTCATTTTCTCGACACTGCAAAGTCTGTGTTCCCAATGTCGCAGTAAGTCCGGTGTTTGGTGTTGGATTAGTGTCTGTCCGTCGTGTTTTTACTGCCTCTAATGGTCTTTTTACTAACTTACTTTTTAGTTTAGCCTCGCCTATCTACTATCAGAGTGTCCATGGAGTGGCGCGTTTTGCGTAGCGCCTTTGTTTTTCATAATAGAAAAAAAGTTAAATAGAAAAGTTGTTCGGTAAATAGTTCTGCATTGATCAAAATTATAAAAGTTGTGGAAAAGTCAAAAATTTACAATTATGAACCGAAATTATGAAAAGCGGAACCTGTTCAGTTGACCCGATCACAAACGGCACAAAATAAATATTTCGGCGCTCCACAACATATTTTGATTTCCTCAAACGGCACCGCCGATGGTACCATGTGATCGAACTTTTGTTGCTTAACACTTTTGATACTAGGTACTATGTTGGAAAAAGGCCATCTTCAGGGTAAGAAACGTCGAAACGCACGTTGGGTCTGTAGATATCAACGCTATGAGTCTACATCAGCATAACCGATCATACATTTCGTGCCTGACCAATATCTCCAGTGCTTCTGCACAAACCGCCTGAAGATATCTCAATTAGTTATCCGGCTATTAACGGTCAAGGTGTTTGAAAAATTACAGATTTCAATCCTGCACTAGGTAACGAACGCCAGTGGTGAAAACTTAAAAATTATCAAATTAAGGTGCAAAAAATATAATAATATACAGGATGTCCCATTTAAAATAACAAAGTTGTTTATTGTTGCTTGAAAAGTAAACACCCTGTCGAAATGATGCACTAAACACCGAACAACTTTTCCATATTAACTTTTTGTACTATTTTAATTAATGAAGGTGCTGTGCATGACTGCGACATTCCACGTACACACTGCGTAAAATCTTAGTACAAAATAGTTGAATAATACTGTGTGTTGTGATTGGTTTTAGTCCAGAATAGGATTTTAGGTCAATGAAAACATAGCTTCGTAGCCTTAATGTTAAAATTTAGGGTAAGAATTACCATAATAGTTTTAGTGTTCTGTATTATTTTTTTTAACGATCTACTAAAAGAACTGATTTTTTGCGCTTTTAATAGAACTTTTTGATTAGAAAATAATGTAAACTCAAATTTCTATTTTTTTTGGTCCATTTTTGTTCAAAATTTGGGAATTTTAGCACGAATTTTGTTGTTATTTTATAACTGCAAAAGGTTTTGTTTTCTGGTTAACTTGATCGAATGTCTTAAAATTAATGAAATAATTGCAGAGTTTGCCGAATACGATCCCTGGCGAGCAGAATCTCCAACCGTCGAAAGAAGGACAGTCTGTTACTCAACCGCCGCCCATTACCGTCATCAATCAACATCCTCCAGCAGCAGACGCCGAAAAAAAAAACATCGCACCAATTAAGTAAGGTCAGATGCCTCTTATTTTTCTGTTTTTATCTATTTTTATTTTCACCAAGAGAATGGTTATGCTTCATGGCTGATGGTGAGCGTGTTTTGTTTCAATCGAAAAATGACTTTACGTTTCATTGTAGGTCGCCAATGGACATACAGAGTCTGTACAATGCGTTGCGCATACAGTCGGAGAGAGGAAACATGTATTTACGACAATTTCCTCGCTCAGATTATTCGACCCAAGTGTAATATTTGACACCATCTGCGTATTAGTAACAAACACCAATTAATAAAAAGACTGTTAGCCCGTGTGTGCTGCGTATGTATAAACTTGTATTTTTTTAGTGTAAGTTTTTTTATGAATATATACACATATAAATATATGCATATAAAAAAGCGCAGATTAATAACAAAAATTGAGATAATGTCTGGCCTATTATAAATTAAATTTTAGAAAAATTGTTGCAAAAGAATGTTTTGTTTACTTCGTTCTGTTGTTTAGTTTAAATTTTGAGGCAAGTGTTTGTTACGTGATTTTAATGCATTTCTTCCATTTTTCCATTTGTAACGAACATTTTGTGTACTCATTATTATTGTCTCTTAAGTTATGTTTAATGTATTTAAAAAAAATTTAAGAAGAAATAGGAAAATATTGTCACTTTATTTATTATCGATTATTTTTTGATAACTTTTTAAGTTACATTAAATATTTAACAATAAATTCCAGTACTACTTTTGTAAAAAGTGTTTTATTTATTACAAATAACCTGCTTGTAAATCCTTCTTTTGCTTCTGTTTAAGACTTTTAATTTTACTTGTGAAGCAGTAGTTAATCTTTAATTTCGCAGTTCTCCAAGTTTTAGAGAATAGCTTAGGTGGTGTAATAAATGTTTTCCAAACTAAAATTTGTATAAAAAATGTATTTAGGAAGACACAATGAAAAAAGCTGTCAAACAACCGCCACAGGACCTTCCTTGCGATTATTTAAATTAATGAAGTTTTAAAATGTTTCAAACGTTTTCAGATCTTCAAATTATTAAAAAATGTTTGAAAAATACTTGCGACTCCCTGTTTTTTTTAAACTGTTTGCTTAGTATGCCTTAAATTTCAGCTCATTTGACGCCTTCGTTAAGGAGAATTTGAATTATAATATGGTATTCCAGGGAACAGTTACATTGGACATATTAGAAATCAACCCAACGAGTTCCATGGCAATGGTGTATATCACTACAGAAATACGACCTCGTATACATTATGTCCGCTCATATTTGGAGACGAAATTAGCGTTAGTTTGGCTGCAACGCACCAGACCAATTTTAGGGCGCTGCTATCGCCATTTGTTTATTACTGTTGAAATGTGTTGGAAACTGTTTTATCGGAGATTTGAGTGCATCTGTCACAGATAACGTTAAAAACCTAACCTTATTTGGGATCTGGTTAAAGCATGTGTTTTATATTTTCCTTGTTTACTGTTTACTGAAATTTGATATTTCAGAAAAAGTAAATTATTGTTGAACTTTTGTTTGTTTCTTTTAAAGATCTCGCAGAGGTAATGTGTATACCTACATTCACATTTCATCAAAAGCTAGCTCATTCTAATGTTTTTATCTTTAACACTGCATTCTGCAAAGTTGGGGTTACCTTATTAGTTATTACAGACTGCAGTTTAAGTGCCAGAGCTGAAGAGCATAGGTAAAGGTTTTTAAAGCTTCGCCACATAAGGGTGACTTCAGAGTGATGCTATACCTAGATATTTACCTTACAAATTATATTGATTATATTTTAAAACTGTAATATGTAATGGTTCCAGAGGTATAACATAAAATAAATTGTAATTTAAATATATTTTGAAGTTACAATTCTACTGATTTTATTATTAATACACTAGATTCCAGAACTGTATCATACGTCGTTGTAGTCTTATTTACTTGGAGTCTGTCACATCATGAATATAATTTAAGTAGAATTGGCTTCAATATTAATTATTTACGAAAAATTGCGATTTGACAATTAAACATCTCAAATGAAATCGTTAAACATGGCAGATGGCTGTCTATCTTTTGGTTTGAATATGTGCCAAGTAATATGCTCAATTGCAGTCATCTGTGACTTAATTATTTGTGAGAGTACAAATTGTCATTGTAGCGCCATCTTTTTGCAGATTATTAATCATATAAAGCAAGCTGTCGATAGCTCACATATTTACCGTATCTGTAGTGTTAACCTTATCTGTGATATCACTGTGCCTAAAACCCTAAAATTTTCAATTGAAATTTTAATATTTAGGGTGACTTTGAGGATGAATGCAATTATACCTGTCTCCAGTTATCTTTAGGCAAATCGGGGAAGAAACTGGTCCCTATATTAAAGATGTCACTTAGAGACCAAGTCTCTATTTTAATCAGTTGAAAGCCTAGTTGCCTAAGTTGGAGAGAGTCTTGCTAGAACTCCCCACACCCTGTAGATAATTCTGAATGTTGTCAGAAAAGCAGCTACACTCACATGATTACCAGTAGCATAAAACCGTAACATTAGTAAAAGTTTTTTTAATGGGGCAACTCTGTTGTTTGCAGATCTGGCTGTAGTTAGGCACTTACGTCAAGGATAAGAGGGCGGAAATTAACTTCTTCCTCCACTCTAATCTTAATTACGCTTTGAGAATCACAGTAATAAGCAGCGATTCTAATAGAATTTCACACCTACTGTATATAATTTATTACAAAGATTAACACAAACAAATTAAAAAGTTTACGACTAATTTTCTACGTTAACATCTAACAAATTATCATGCATTAACATAATATTAGAGATTTCAGGAAAACTTAAGTAAGAATCAGTTTGTTCCACCAAATCTATTTGTCCAGATGTACTCGCCACAGTTTCTCCTTCCCCATGCTCGTCATGATCGGACTCGTCATCGTCTACAGTCAACCACGAATTGCTTGAATCTAAAACTATTACAATGTACAATTGTTACTTTATTCTAATTACTTACCATCAGAATTATTTAAGCCTTCTGTATTTTGACCCACATCGTGCGTAGTTCGATCTGCTTCATTTCTACCTCCTCGCAAAGGAAGAGTAGGTCCTCCTCTACGTATCCTACGCATCTGCACATGAATTTCCAGCTGCATTCTAATATCAAGAGCCATGAAGCCGACTGTTATAAGCAATGGTAAACGGTATCTACATGCCCAGGCTAGCTTGATTAAGAATAACAGTGGCTGCTCCATTTATTAAACGAGGTATCTGGAAACAATTTTTGGATGTTTTAATACTTTAGAATAATCTGATGCGGGTAAATAAAACAACTACATTAAAACTTATTTAGAAAATTAAGCAATTTAGGTCTTTTTTTTCATGTTAGGAAAAATTTGTGAAAGTTTTAGGTTAGAATCATAGATAAAAAATAAACATACGTTTATATAAATAGGCAACTCTATAAACATACTACAATATACAAAATAGTACCGACTATGATCCCAAATTGCGCGAAACATGTACAGCGGGAAATTGAAATTATGCCATTTAAACATATTAGTAAAACAACAAGTATATCGGAAATAAAGCGTTTTAATACCATATAAGAACATTTATGAACGAGAACCTAAAAGTTAAATTCGTACAATAAAATTACTAGTGTTATTACAAGATCTTTTTAGAAATGTAGAAACATTGAACAAAAGATAGACTTTTGGGGAATAATTTTTATAGTATAATTTACTTAACTGTGTATTACAATATTTTCCTTTCGTTGCGGATAAAATGAGGATCCAGTAAAATTATCTGAAATATTTGTTGCACACAGCATACTCTGTATTTGTTTTTTGTTAAACATAAGAACTAGCATTTTTTTTATAAAACAAAAATAGTAAAGCATTTGTTTTTTCACATAAAACAAACGTAAGAACTTAGCATCTGATTTTTTTATAAAAAAAAAGTATAAAGTAGAATTTGTTTTTTTTAATATAAAACAAAGTTGTAACTAGCTTTTGTTTATTTATAAAACAAAAATACTAACTAGGATTTGTTATTTCATATAAAACAGTAATAACCATCAACCGATTTTTTTATAACAAATTTATTTACGATTTGTAAGCACATAAGAACTAGTATTTATTTTTTTTATAACAAAACTAGCATTTTTTTTTTCATATAAAACAAAAGTATAGTGAGACGATGCAATAGCAAACGATTGATTTTCAGAGGATGAAACTTCTAACAAAATGCGTTTTTCATTGTACTATAACATTGTTCTCTGGAAGATATGTAAAAATGAAATAAACGTCACCGCAATTTCATTAAATTACCATGACTGTTAGAATGTTAATGTTAGCGGCGAAAAAAAAGTCTCAGAATAGTTTTTCTAAACTGTCTAGTTTTACGGTGAACTTTTTCAAATATTTTGTTTAATGCAAAAGTATCGATTCTGAATTTAACAATGAAAAAGTCCATCGCATAAATTCGGCGAGAATGATTTCCACAGGTTGCGACTTTAGACGCGTTCATCGTTCAAACAATTGCAGCGTTTCGAGTCAAAGGTTTCAAGTTCAAAGTTTAATTGGATGCGTACTATTATTATAAAATTCAAGACTATTATGCAATACACTGATTAATATGTTCCGCCTGTGGGTAACTGCAGATGCGTTCAGTCAGTTCTAGCGAAATTCGATTCCGTTGTAAGTCATTAAACGACTTGACAGATTTTGTTAAATTTAAATTTTTTCAAGATTATTAAAATTTTAAAATTAAAAATTGGGAAAATATCGAAACTCTATGCTTCGCGTTAGAGATACAGCAAAAAGTTATGTTCAGAATCAAAAAATACCCCCAGATACCAAATTTTCTAAAAACAATTGAATGTTTGTTTTTTCTTTACAAAGTCTAAAAAAATAAACATTCAATTGTTTTTATAAAATTTGGTATCTGTGCCTATTTTTTGATTCTGAACAACTTTTCCAAATAACTTTTTGCTGTATCTCTAATGCAAAGCAAGATATGGAATTTCACAAATTCTTCTGATCATAGAGTAGGCTGATTTAATCATTTTTTATTTGGTGTATGCATGAAAATATGCGCCTCAAGGAATTGAACAACTCACCAAAATTAGAAATTGTTACGTGAAAAAGCAGCAAAAATATAGAGCTGTGGACATGAAAAAAGGGACACACTGTATAAAAGCAGTTACCAATATTTTTGTTATTAGATTCATTTGTTTCTCACTAAACAAAAGAAGGATCATGAAAATAAAAGCAAATGTCCCAATGTAACCATTATATTTGATAAAATCATCATTTTTGTGCCTTTAGACATACAAAAAAACCAACATTTTACAAAACTGTCACCATTTAACAAAAAAAAAAAAAAGTTAAAATCTATCAAAATAATCAATGGTGTCTCCAGATTTAAATTCTCCCTTCTCCAAAATCCCCAACAGCTTCTCAACGGTTTGCTGGGGAGTCAAAATAGTTTTCTTCTCTTTCATTTCAACAAACATAGTCTTCACTTCATCATGTTTGACGTTGTCCACGATTTCTCCAACCATAGCCGTATCAACAGGTCCGGGAGAATAATTCAAAACTGTCACCTCGCCTTCTTCAAGAGCAAAAACCTTGAAGTACATTTCACGAGCAGCCTTTCCACATCCGTACATCGCCATGTTGTGGAAAGGTTGTCTACCGACCAACGAGGTGATGTTAACAACGGCCAAATGCTGTACAACACCATGCAGTGTTTTCATAAAAACAGAGTTCAAAATGCCAACACTAAAAACGTTTAGGTCAAAATAACTGCGCCAGTTTTGGATGTCTGTTAACTCGGTCGTTTTGTTCAGGGTGCCGACTTGGCCGACATTGTGGAAAATAATTGCCTGTTCTACGTTCAAATCCTGCTCGAAAACTTTTTCGAAAGCTTTAATATCAGGTTTGGTAAGATCTAAGGAATGTATTTTAACCGATACATTTTTATTTGCCTCGATGATGAGGTTTTTGGTATCTATTAGTCCTTTTTCAGAACGAGCTATCAAATTAATTACGGAGTCTTTGCCTAGACGTTTGGATAATTCAATGGCTACAGTACGGCCAATACCTTGTGAAGCACCGGTTATAACAACCAAGGTTTTCTTTAAGAAATTAATAGACGAAGCCATCTTTTACAACAATTAAAAGTATTAATACCTATTTGTCTACTTGTGCATCAGAATGTTCCTTATTGTCAACCTCGACCTCCTCGTCAATCAACTGATCGTATTTCACTAACTCGACCCGTTCTCCTTGTGTCAGCGCTTGCTTCTCTGGAGCAAAAGTGCGTAAGATGGTGGAATTTTGAACTGGAGTTTCCAACAATTCGTCTTCCCTTATACAACTTGAAATTCCACTTAAAAGTTCTCGCATGCAAGCTTCGCGTTTTTCAACTAATTGTCGAAGCACGTTTGGATCAGACTTTAATTTTTTTAACTTGTTTTCTAGAAAATTAATTATTAAGGACCACAATGTCATGAATAAAAAAATATATTTACCTAAAATTTCCAAATATTCTTTTGAATCGGGTAACGTATCACTTACTAGAGGCCTAAAATTATCTTCAAATGAAAAGAAGTCTTTGGATTTTTCTGATGGTTCTATGTTTGAGTTTGACACTTGGGTTTCTTCACCAGAACCCCATGGATCCATATTGCTTTTAAAGGTAGATTTGCACTGAAAAGTGGATGATATTTAGGGAATAATTTTGACGTTTGACAGACGATAATAATTTACTTCTTGTACAATAAATTGAAAAGAATATTTCACTCACCTTGCAACAGCCAATGGCAGCCGTTAGTTTTGAGGCTTTTAACCAATCACACCCTAACTGGCCGCCATAATACTTTTTCTTAGGAAGCTTCCCTTTCATTGCTGTTGTAACTATAACGATCACATAACATTTTTTACATTCCCTTACCTTCGGTATTTTAATTTCATGAACATTTTTCAAAATCTAGGCTTTTAACGGAAATACATGTTTTGGGTCTCAAGGAACAGAAAAAAAGTTGTTTTTAAAAAATTTCCTGTTTGTAGGTGAGTGCGTGTGTGACGTCTCAATAGGCAAAAGTACTGAACCGATTTTGATAAAATTCTAAATAAATTATTTCAAAAACTGTAGTCCAGTTGAGCTTTAAAAAAAATGCGAAACTGAAAGCGGAAGTCATGTTTTTATAGTAGCGGTTTTTTTCCAAAACTAAATTTTCAATATTTGAGCACAGGATCTGAGTGAAGAACTTAATCAAGTTGAAATTTTTTTACCAAACTTTCTTCAAAACGGCGGCCGCTGCGACTTTTTGAAACTCTCGACTTTAACGCCCATTTTTTCAAAAAGTATATGTCTGATTGGGATCAACTACAACTTGTTTGAAAGTCCTTTGTGGACAATATACGATGAAACAAAATAATTATCGAAAATCTGAAACCGATCGCAATGGCGCTCCTCCTAAATTTTAGAAATTTTCAAAAAATTATTTTTAAAAAACTTTGTAGGCTGCTAGACCCGAAGATTGGCTACAATTTGATTTATTGCTGAAAGCTATATCACTGTGGCGCTTCCTATAAATTTTTGAAAATTGAGTATAGTACGCCTTTATTTATTAAGCGGGGTCTGATAAAAATTTTTACGTAAGCAAAATTACTCATCACGACTAGTAGTATCAAAATCTAATATTCATTTTTGGATACTTTTATACCTGGTGGGGCTACTGTAGAAAATGGAAATTTTAAATATTTGAAAGTTTCAAAATAATATTTTTCAAAAACTGGCCATACGTTTTTATAACATTGTAGTCTTATAGAGCCAAACATCGGCTACAATTTGGTTTTTTACTAAATAACATAGAACCAAAATCGAATGTCAGTTCTTTTAAAATTTTATATTTGGTGGGGCTACATGTCCCCCCTTTAACTTTTTAGCTGACGATTTTAGGATTTGGTCGGCTACTGTAGAAAATGTAAATTCCAAATGTTTGTAATTAAAAAAAACTCCGCTGTATCTACCGGCGCGGCGGAGGGAAAAAAACCAGAAAACTGACAGTGAAATAGTGGAAACTTAACTGATTAATAGTATAAATATTATACCTGTACCAGCTGACGATTTACCATTGCTTATTGGGTGGTGCAAAACAAAAAAACTATTGAAATTATATTTTTAATTTAATGTTACAAGCATAGGAAATCGCATTATTTATTTTACTATCAACAAAACTACATCTCTATTTAACTAAACAATCACTGGCATCCTGGAAACGGTTCGGTCCTATTTTTCCTTAACACAAATTGAATTTTTCTGTCCATATCTTCATTGTAAAAAGCTTTACATTTTTCGAAATTAATTCTACGACGAAACTGCAACATAATAATATGTTTAAAATTTACAATTTTAAAAGATGTAGGTACCTACCTGGAAGGGTTTTTCATAAAATCTAGTCCTTCTAAACTGGTCCAAAATACCTTCCTTTCCTAAAATTCTGTTTAGCACCCTACAAGCTGCTTCTACATCATTATTTTGGACGAAAACAGTCCTCGCAATAAAACTTGCATGCCTCATTGTATCGTGTAAAATAGCCTTTAACAAAATTGTTGTTAAGGTTATGGTCGGCTGCTTTTAGGGTAAAATTAACTTAAGAAAAAATTGTGTACCTTAGTTTCAGTTATTTAGTTGTAAATTAATGTAATTTTAATATTTATTCAATTTTTTTTAATTTTAAACTGAAAAACGTCGCTTAGAAGTTCTCACTATTTAGGGAAACTTTGCGCACACTTTTCCTAGTGACATTACATGTTTTTCAAAGTTGTCAGCACTGTAAGTTAATTTTTCTAAGAAGTGTCAGTAGAAGGGCTGGAAAGGTAGTAAAATTTTCCCGTTATTTTTGCTTTCTACGTAATTTTAATAGTATTAATACAAGTAAGAATTATTTAATCTAAAAAACTGTGTTATTGTCCAACTTTTCCTTGCATTTTCTTAACCTCAATCATCCAAAACTTCAAAAAGAGCTAAAACCATAAAACGTGTTTTTTTTTCTAGTCAGCATTATACAGACAGGTAAAATTCCAAGAAAATGGGCAAAAAGAAGCGACAAGGCGAACCGAATACAAACAATTCGGACGAGTCTACCGAATCTTGCGACGAAAATCAGAACATGGTTGAATGTACTCACATCAACAAAGCAATCGACTTGCAAAGAATAAAGAAAGCAATGCAGAAGTCTGACTTTAATATAGAATGTGAAGAATGTAAGAAGAACATTACTTCAAACGATTTGGAAATGGATGCCGATTATGAATTCGATCTGTCCTTGTGGATGTGCCTTAAGTGCGGTCATCAAGGCTGTGGGCGTTCCAAAAAGCAGCACGCTTTGCAACATTTTAATACTCCTCACTCTGACTGCCATGCTATGTGCGTTAACACCACAATTTGGAGTGTTTGGTGCTACTCTTGCGATAATGAAGTTAATATTACTTGTCGGAAGAAACTTCTGGAATCTGTCGAGTACTTAAAAAAACACACTGAAAATTCTAAACTTAGAAATGAACCGTCAATGCCCACTATTGAAGATAAGGTAAGTACTTCAGGTTAAGTAAATTATCAATGAGATAATGCAAATTCAAGCTTTTTCGTTTTTAGGTCATTGATGTTATTGAAACGAACACCTCCGAGCCTGCCATTAAAGCTAGTGGCAACTGTTTAAATTTACCACGAACTCGTGGCTTATCCAACCTGGGCAACACATGCTTTTTCAACTCTGTTATGCAATGTTTGGGACAAACCCCATATTTACTGAACCTCCTCGAAGAAACTTCTAGTGCTGGGCAGTATTTTCAACTTCCAGGTGGAAAATTAAATCCTGAGGATAAAGATTCCATTGTTCTGGAACCTCTTGATGGTAACATGTTAGAAAAACTTTTTTGATGTTTTCTATCTTGTTAGTTTTTAAGGTACGTTGGAGGAATGGTGGCCCCTGACTCGCATTTTAGCTCAGACCTTGCAAGAGTTGCAAAATGGGCGTCCGGAAGTTTACAATCCGCGTATGTTGTTTTCGAGGTTAACCCAACGGATGCCTCAGTTTGCTGGGGGACATCAACATGACTCACATGAGCTGCTACGGCATTTGCTTGAGGCAGTGCGGGAAGAAGATTTACGCAGATATCAAGCTGTAATTTTAGAAAAAATGGGTAAGAAGTTGTGTCAGTTTTAAGTTTTAGTTTAATTAGAATTAAATAAAACTGAAAATCTGATTTTTTTTAAATTCTTTCATTAAAATGTTGGAAACTATAAAGGATTAGAAGTCGCTTAAATTACAACAAAACTTAGTGTTTTTCTTACTACTAAGAATGTCCGAAGAGATTTGCCGTAATTCTATCCGTTCTTGAAATATTTGGAAAAAACTGAAAATTTGATTGATATCGGAAACTCTAAGAGATTCAAAATCTGATTTTTTTAAATTTTACCGTCGAGATCTCGGAAACTATAACATACAAAGTTGGTTAAATAACAAAACAACTTAGTATTTTTCGTACTATTAAGAATGTCTCAACAGATTTAATATAATTCTATTTGAAATACTATGAAAAAACTGAAAATGACGTGAATTATTCTAACTTTCAGTTTGCAATCCTGGTTTCAAACATACAGTTTCATACTTCAAACTTAAAAATTATGACTAAATGTCGAGTTTCGATAATTCCTATTTTAAACATAAAAATTATGAGTTTCAATTTGGAATTTCAACTTCTGTTCAAAAAATTCTGACTTTAAATTTAGCAATTCCGGCCGTAAACTTACAGTTTCTGACTTTAAACTTAAAATTCTTGTTTTAAACTTAGAAATTCGAACTTAAAATTAGGAATTCAGAAATCGAATTTGAAAATTGTGATTTTAAATTTGAAATTCTGACGTTAAGCCTAAACTTTCTGACTTTAAATTGAAATTCTGGCTTCAAACTTAATGATTTTGATTTTAAATTTAGAATTTCAATTTCTGACTTTAAATTTGCGTTCATCGTCGTAACGTAAACTTAAGGTTTCTGGCTTTAAACTTTAAAATATGGCTGTAAACTTTAAAATTTCAGCTGTAAACTGGGGATTCAGACTTCGAATTTGAAAATTGTGCTTGTAAATTTAAAGTTTCGACTTTAACACGTTCGCTGCGGCTGTTCAGGCTGTAGGTCACCCCCCACCCTGACTGTTTTTTTACGAAAATATTGCATAATTAGGTGTCAGAAATCGAGTAGTGTCAATAAAAATTGTATATACAGGGTATTCCATGTTTTTTGGACTGTGACTCTCATGAGAGCCATGCGCACAAGGCCAAGAATTTCTTGTTCAGTGCTGACTGGCTCTCATCGGAGCCGCATAAAATTTAGAAAATATTGTGGAAATGGGAATAAAACATGAAAAAAACATATTTGGAAAAAATAAATTTATGTATTTATTTTACTGAAAGATAATAAATATAACAATTTTGGTTGTCCTGGGCATGTTTTGCAGTGATATATTGTCTGTTTTCTAATTTTCTTTTTGGAGCATTCTCCGCAACGCTTCGTTTTTACTCTTCCATCACTCTAAAATTCTGACTTTAAAATTAGAATTTCGACTTCTAATTTAAAATTTCTGGCTTTAAATTTGCAATCGTGTCTGTAACCTTACATTTGCTGACTTTAAACTTGAAATTGCGGTTTTAAACTTACAAATTCGGACATTAAATTTGAAATTTGAACTTGTAAAGTCTGATTTTTAACTTAAAATTCTGAC
This sequence comes from Ctenicera cuprea, assembly GCA_958336395.1. NCBI lineage: Eukaryota > Metazoa > Arthropoda > Insecta > Coleoptera > Elateridae > Ctenicera > Ctenicera cuprea. The sequence goes on along the minus strand of OY284489.1, from coordinate 3,422,723 downwards.
TGGAATTTGGAGTTTTAACTGCAAACTTGGAAATTTTTATCTTACACTTCCCACTTTAAATTAATGTGACTTTGAATTTGAAATTCCTGCTATTAAATCGGATCTCCAACTTGAACTTATAAATCTTGACTTGAAATACTTCAAATTTAAATTTTGTAATGTAATTTTTTTAAAACAGCTGGTTTTGGGTGTACTCATTGGTTAATAAAGTTTATAGAGCGTAAAAGGCTCTATCCAACTACGCCGCAAGGGAATTTCAAAAACGAAACATATTCAGAAAAACAATTAAAAGCCGAATAAGAATATGCCAAAATATATAAAATATTCTGTTAAAAAACAATAATTTTGGTATACCACTATTATATGGAACCCGTATAATTGAAAATAATTTTAAACCCGGGCAACTACAGAGGCATCACTTTACTCAACTCCACAATGAAATTATTTACCAGCATAATACAGCAAACAATAAGCGATGCTATAAATGTAAATGAAGAGCAGCAAGGATTTCGGAAAAACAGATCAACGATAGACGCTATATTTGCAGTACGACAAATAGTGGAAAAATCCATAGAGTACGAAAAACCGGCCTTTATCTGCTTCATCGATCTAACAAAAGCTTTTGACCGCGTAAAATTAAAAGATGTACTAAATATACTACAAGAAAAGGGGGTTCCAACAGAAATTATTCGGGTGATCAAACAACTAAATACCCAAACTAAGACAAAACTTCGAGTCAACAACCAACTGACAGATGAAATACCTATCTCAAGTGGCATAAGACAAGGAGACTCCCTGAGCCCGACATTATTCAATTTAATAATGGACAAAATTATAGACAAAGTTAAAAACACAAGTAACGGCTACCAGCTAGGAAATAAAGAAATAAAAATACTATGCTACGCAGATGATGCCGCTATATTTTCCGAAAATGAAGACAATTTACAGAGACTACTTCAAGCATTCCACACAACAGCCCAACAATATAATATGAAAGTATCAGTGGAAAAAACAAAAGCTTTGGTAGTGGCGAAAGAACCGAGACGATGTAAATTAGCCCTTAATAACAAAATAATCGAACAGGTAATGAACTTTAAATACCTGGGGATAGAAATCTCGAGCGATAGAAACTTAAAAGCAGAAGTAAGAGCGCAGACAAACAAAGCGGCAGTTGTATCAGGATGTCTGAAGGACGTGGCATGGAACAATAAATACATGACCACAAAAGCAAAAGTAAGGATTTATAAAACGTGTGTTCGCCCAATAATGACGTACGCGGTAGAGACAAGAGCCGACACCACACTCACAAAACGGTCCCTTCGAACGACGGAAATGAAGATACTAAGGAACATAACTGGAAATACACTAAGAGACAGGGTACCAAGTGAAAACATCAGACAAACATGCGAAGTCCAAGACATTGTAAGATGGACTAGACAGCGAAGAAGAGAGTGGAACGAGCATGTGACGAGAATGAATAATGATAGGCTAGTCAAAATCGCAAGAGATCAAAGGCCAACAAAAACAAGACCACCGGGAAGACCACCTAAAAGGTGGAGAGATTGTTGGACATCAACATCGCAAGAATAAGACATTGGTATAAACAGGTCACTGACCTAAAAGAAGAAGAAGAAGAAGAATTTTAAAATGTAACCCTCTAGGTTTTGTACAACTTTTACTTGAAAACATTTTCTGTATTTGAAATGGGAAAAGATATATTATATGGACCATCATGGTACTGTCTTCTTGGTTAACTCTGATACAGGGGGATTCACTGAAGTATTTTACACAATTTTGTAATTGGATTAGATAAGAAAAATGTTTAAGAAGTAGTTTGTCTATCTTACATTGTTCTATAAAATGATGGAATTGTTTTTTATACAGTCATGCCATAATAAAAAGGTGTAAATTATATTTAATGAAAAGACAACTATTATATGTTTATAAAGTTGTTTTTTATACTCTATCCAAATATATGGTAATATACAGGGTGTTCCATTTAAGAAATCAAAATTACCTAATGCTACACTTTCACCAAACACTTTGTGTAAAAATCAATTCCGCCACTGCGTAGACCTATGTGATATGAATAAGTTATCTCCTTAACATTTTCTTCTGCCTTTTAAAATAACGCAGTTATCTATAAAATACGTTTCGGTGAATCCCATTTTGTGTAATTTTTTACTTTAGACTATTTAACTCTTCGAAGAAGTTCAGTGTTGGTAAATTGTTTTTTTTTTTATGTTAGACCACATGTTTGCAGTAAATATATGACAAATTTCTAGGTCATGAAATCGACTGTCACCTCACAACCCATACTTACCGATCAACAAACGAGCAAGGTTCGTTTTTATCAAACAAAAATTTATAATGAATGAATGAAACCCGAAATGAATTCGTAATATAACCAAAAAAAAGACATAATTTGGTGATGACAAATTCAGTTCGTTGTTACCGTTTAAAACACTGAAAGAGTGTGATGATTATTACTCGTGTCAATACGATACTTTACAATTTCCTCGTAAATTACAGGACTTAGCCGAAAAACCGATCCATCTTCCGTAGAAGGAGATAAAAAGAAAATCATCAAGTTTTATGGACAACAAGCCTCAGAATTATTGCTTCCGACCGAGCAGGTTTTTAGAGGCGTTTTAGTCAGTACCTTGCAGTGTCAAGATTGCAAACATACATCGCGGAGAGATGAATTTTTCCTTGATTTAAGGTTTGCTTTTCCATTCATTATTAATCTGTATTTTTTTATTTTTATTTTAATTTTAATAGTTTGCCGATTTCCGAAAAACAAATACCACCAATATTGAGGCGGAAAGCGGAAGAATCAGACGACAGCAAACCCTCCAAACATCAAATCAAGAAAGAAAAACGTGCAGCCAAAAAGAACAAGAAACAAAAGAGCCACAGCAGAGATCACGCTTCTAATTCCAACTCGCAAGACAATCCTGCCGAGGACAGGAAGGAAAATGAGAACAATTCCGAAAGCGAATCGGATGCGGATGTTGAAGATAACATCGAGGTAATATCGTTTAATTTAAAAAAGTTTTTTTTGTAACTAATTTTTCCCGGTAGGAAAATTCACTAAACAAAGTAAGCGCTTCCCAAAGCAAAGAAGATATTCCGAAAGGTACCGAATCTGGTTACAATTCAGACAAAGTTGACAATGGAAGTCCTGATTCTAATAATGGAGGGGGTTCGCCAGACATGCGTGTCGATGATAGTGGGGTTCCAAGTCCTGCCGTTGGGATGCTCAGCGTGTCGCCGCTTGCCCCAGATAGTCCTGCTTCCAGTGAGACGAATATTGATATGGGTAGTCCGTTGTGTGGGCATAATAGTCCTGTGGAGGAGTAAGTTGATCTTAGTTTAGACTTCATTGTTGTTAAATACAGGTAAAGGGGTTGAACTCTCTAAAATTGTGTTGTTAAACTTACAGTTTCTGACTTTAAACTTGAATTTCAATTTTAAAAATTCTGAATTAAAATTTGAAATTTTCATTTTCAACTTGAAAATTTTGACTTGAAATTCTGGCTTGAACTTAGATAACATTAAACTTAAAAATTCCGACTTTAAATTTTCAATTTCGGCTTTTAACTTTCAGTTTTTCATTTTAAACTTGAAATTAAGACTTGGAACTTAATTATTCTGAAAATGTGAAATTCCGACACAAACTTAAAAATTCTGAACTCGAACTTAAAAATTCTGTCTGAAATTTTGGTTTTTTTGACTTTAAACTATAAATTTAAAATTAGTGACTTGGCATTTGGAATTTTTACTTTTAATTTGGATCTCCAACTTGAAACTCGGAGTTTTAACTTTGGACTTGGAAATCGTACTTTTAAATTTTAAAATTACGACTTCAAACGTAAAAGTTCTTCAACCTTCGAATTCCAGTTTTAAATTAATAATTAAAATAATTTTTTTTCTTAGTGCTAATGAGGAGTACGACCGTCCTGTATCGAGACTATCATTTGTTAACAACAAAAATATTGACCTAAAGGCTGATTTAGAAAAATTGTCATTGCTCAACGATACCGATTCCAAACGTGTAGACTCATTATTCAGTCTTCAAACTAGCGATAGCAAACAGGACATGGATAGTATGTGTGGCGATGGTGCTTGTGGTGGTTACGATGATACTCAAGATGAAAAAGCAAGTTTTAATTTTGTGATAAAAACAAAAATCCAAAAAGATGTTTTATTTTAGATGGATGAAGACTGTGATACGGACATTTGGGCAAGCACAATCACTGCCCGTTATCAGTGCGAGGAAGGCGAGTGTTCGGTGCAGTCATGCCTGAACCAGTTCACAGCTTGCGAGTTGTTGACGGGCAATAATAAAGTGGGCTGCGATTTGTGTACAAAACGGCATGGTGGAGCCGATAAGAAAACAGTGTATACTAACGCTACAAAGCAGTTGCTAGTGTGCAATCCTCCTGCCGTACTTATTTTGCACTTGAAGAGGTTTCAGGTTGGTACCACTGTAAAACTACTTTACTTAATCGTGTTGTGAATTTTTGAAATTACAATTTTAAACTTAAAAATTAAATACTCGAAATTTCATCTTCAAACCTGAAAATTTCGATTTTAAGCTTGAATTTCAATTTTTAAATTCGGACAATTTTGAATTTAAATTAGAAATTTTGATTTGAATTATAAGAATGCTGACTTCAAACGTGAAAATGCCGATTTAAAACATGAATTTCAATTTAAAATTCAAACTTTTGATTTTAGAATGGAAATTTTGAAGAAAAGTTTAAAAATGTTTACTTTAAACTTGAAAATTCCATTTTTTAACATGAATTTCAATTGTTAAATTCGGAAAATTGACTTTAGAATGAAAATTTTGGTTTAAAGTTTAAAAATGTTGACTTTAAACTTGAAAGTTCAGATTTTAAACTTGACTTTCAATTTTAGACATTTAATTTAAAAATTTTGCCTTAAAATTGAAAATTTTAACTTCTTAAAATGAAAATTTTGTTTTTAAAACTTAGAAATTCTATTTTATACTTGGAATTCTGACTTTAAACTTAATAACTGTATATAAACGTGGAATTCTAAGTTTGGAATTTGGAATTGTAACATCATACTTCAAATCTTATTTTAAATTTGAAACTTCTAAGATAACATTCAGAATTCTGACTTTAAACTTGAAATTCAAACTTTAAACTTAAAAATTATGATTTAAAGTTTGGAATTCCGACAATAGTCAACTTAATTTAAAAATTCTGGCTTTTAGCTGTGACTTTAAACTTTATATTCTAATTTAGAGTTTCGACCTTCTTTTTAAAAATTATTATTTTAAATTTGCTATTCAGGTTTTACACCTAATGTTTCTGAGCTGAAACTTGAAACTCCGACGGCAAACTTCCATTTAAAAATTTCTGACCTTAAATTTGCAATCCCGCTTTTACATTTACAGTTTCCAACTTTATACCTAAAAATTCCATTGTTAATCTTAAAAATTCTGACTAAGCTTAAAAATTCTGACTTGTTTGAAATTCGGACATTAATGTTTTCAAAAATCTGACTTTTAAATGCAGTTCTGGCTTTAAATGTGAAATTACAACTTTAAAAATTCTGGTTTCAAATGTGAAATCTTGACTTTAAGTCTTATAATTTTGAGTTTCAATTTGGAATTCCGATATTCTATTTAAAAATGCTTATTTTAAATTTTGCAATTCTGGTTTTAAACTTAATGTTTCTGAGTTTAAACTTGAAATTTCGTTTTAAAATAAACAAATTCTGATTTGAAACTTGAAATTCAGACTTGAAATCAAAAAATTCTGACTACATTTGGAATTCCGACTTTTGAATAAAACTCTACCGTAAATTTGCAATCGCGGTTTTACATTAAAGTTTTTTAAACTTTAATCTTGAAATTCCGGTTTTTTACTAAAAAATTCAATTTGGAATTTCGACTTTTGATTTAAAATGTTCGACTAGAAATTTGCAATTTCGGCTTTAAACTTACAGTTTCTGACTTTATACCTGGAATTATGACTTTGAATTGAAAAATTATTACTTTTAATATTTAACTTATTTTTTTGATTTTAGGTTCTCCGGTTTCGTTCAGCCAAGGTTAACAAATATGTAATGTTCCCCACCCTCTTAGATTTAGCACCGTTCTGTTCGAAACGTTGTCAGAATCTTCCGACTTTCGAGTCGAGTCAAACTAAAGTCCTGTATGCTCTATACGGAGTGGTGGAGCACAGCGGATCCATACATGGCGGTCATTATGTAGCTTACGTGAAAGTGAGATCTCCGATAGACAATCACAGCTATCGCTGGCAGTTTTTGCCGAAAAACCAGAAGCAGATTCGTAATGATGAGGGTGCCGAGGCTGACCCACAGGTGCCTTCTGGAAAATGGTATTATGTTAGCGACTCATACGTTTCCGAAGTGCCGGAAAGTAAAGTACTCAAGGCGCAAGCGTACTTGCTGTTTTATGAAAGGATTTTGTAATCGATTCAGTGTGATTTTGCTTCCGATTAGGTTTTTGTTGTAGTTACTGTGTTTTGAACAAATAAAATAGCCAAAATAATTAATGCCCCCTGATGTGCAATTGTTCCATTTTTTTTTGAAGATTTAACGACAACTTTTTAAAAATAATGCAACTCTCTGTATGTTGTAAATAGGTATTTTTCATATTTTATACCATTTACTGTGTCAATATTTTTATGTAAATAATTTTAATTGGAATTTCAAATATTTTGCCGATTTGAAACATTTTTCATTTTTCAATAAATGTTTTATTAAAATGTTCAACATAATCTTCTCATTTTATGTAACTTACAGGTTCAATTATCGTTGTTTTTAGAAATACGTGCGAATAACGAATAAATTCAGTAGATAAATTTAATTTTGAAATATAAACTGCATATTTCTTTAGAACAACGATATTTATTATAGGTTATTTTATTTTAAATTATTTGAGTATCTTATGTGATTTGATTAAGGAATGGTGTTTAAATATAAACGATTATCATTATGTTAAAAGTGCTTTTCTTGTTTTTCATAAAACCTTTTAGCTCCGGAGCCTGAGACTCTTGGCCACTCTTGTACAGGGATCGATGGCAAATTTTTAGAGCTTTATGCTATTTTTGTGTAATGGCTCTCAACAGACACAACAATAAAAAATAATATTAACAATTATAGTTAAAAAAACAATTATTTTAATATAAGAAGTGCGTTTTGTTGAATATTTCAGAAACTACACTTTCAATTGTTTCCCTGCAAACCCTATTAAAATCAGCAGAAAAAGTATAATTTTTTTCTTGGTTAAAGCAACATTGTAACTCCAATAATAACAAAGATAGCAATGGTAGACATCTCCAGGTTAACACCTTGTATATTTATTTTCGTTTGCACAAAACAAAATATTTTTTGAAATTCACGCTTTTTATTGAATTTAAACCTTCATCTTCTTCTTTATCTTTCACCTCTTATACCCTAAGGTGTCGAGGACTTTTACTCAGGGTAGGCTCTTCGCTTGTGTAATATGCGGTAGTGGGGCCTTTGGCCTTTAGACCGCTACGCTCCTGAAGCTTATGCCACCCTTCATGCCCATTCATTCAATGTCATTCACACACATGTGTTTAATTGTATGTTTTTATGTTGTTTATGACTTTGTTACTTATCCTGGTCAGTCGGTAATCAATGTAAGCGCCGTTAATTGTAACCCAACGTCGAATGGTTACCGAGCTCGATACCGATCCTCAGAATTACAGAAAAAATTTCTGCTTCTTCCAGGATTCGAACCGAGAACTCGCGCATTGTGAGCCTGGTCCTTTACAACTGGACCACCCGGACTCTTGAATTTAAACCAAGAAAACAAATAAACTTGTAAAATATAAAACAAGAATTATACGGTGTGTCTGCTGATGGGCTTAACATGTGTGGCATCAGTGAAGTGCTGCAGAATCATATGGTTCCTGCAGTCGTTTTCCAATTCTTCATGGTCGATCTCAAAATTTGCATAGCCGTCAATATTCATCAAAATTTAAGTGGAAATGTTTAGATCAGAATTAGGAATTCTACGTTTAAAGTCAGAATTTTCAAATAAATTGTCAAAATTTTCCAAATCAAAGAAATTGACGGAATTATAATGTTTTAAGTCGGAATTTTTATATACAAAATTCAAGTCAGAATTTTCTAGTTTAAAGTTGGAATTTCAAGTGTAAAGCGAGAAACTAAATTTCAGATGGAATTGCAAACTTTTAAGGTCTTTTTTGATCAAAATTTGGAATTCCACATTTAAAGTCAGAATTTTCAAGTTTTGAAGTTGGAATTTTAAGTGTAAAGTCAGAAACTGTAGGTTTAAGTAGGAATTGTAAACTTTTAAATCACAATTTTTAAGTTTACAGTCAGAATTTTATTAAATATATTTCCATAATAACCCATTTTCTAGTCACTATGTAACATAGAATATTAAATAAATGATTGGAGATTCCATTTTATTCTGCTGCTATGTTAATATTATATTAATATTTAATAAATGCTACATTACTTAAAGCAAAGCGTTAATTTTTTTTAAGAACCACCTTAGCTCAACTTTATTTAAAATGTTAAATACCGTGTACAAAAAATGGAATACAAATATGAAATTGATGTAATAATTTAAGCTTTTTTGATTTTGAATGTGCCAAAGTGGTACTTGTAGTCGCGAGTTTTATATTTTTATTTTCCCGCAAAATTTGTCAAAATTGCGACAAGCGCACTCTCGTGTCGAAAGTGTGAAAAAGTGGGGCAAGTTGACAACAAAAGACATTTACCGCAAAAATCACGATTTGTGTGACGAAAATCCATGAAACAGCCGCGCTTTTCGAGCAGCGCGTCCGCGAAGTGACTGAAATAGCGCTTCTTGTATTGGTTCTGTGTGAATTATGAAGAGACGAAATGTTGAGATCGGCAAAATGAGAAGACCCCTGAAACGGAACAAAATAACAGAAGGATTTTACGGAAGGTACGTTTCCGCGTTAAGACTGTGAACTTCTTCGTTCTAGAAACCCTATGAACTGTCACAGTCCCAACATATTTCACCCATATGTCTTTCAAAATGGCTGGTTTTTCCGGATTGTTGGAAAATTTGGAACTTTCCTCCTAGCAATCTGTATGGCAAGATGATTTTCTTACTCCTGAGACCCGCTTTTCGTTTCCAATTACGTTTGATCGATATATGTGACAGCTGTCAGTGTGTCATTTAGGTTAGGCTGCTTTCAAATCTGTCAAAACAAGCTATTTTTGATTTCAAAAATTAATTCGCGAATACGTAAAATCGTAGGTAACATTCTATATATAGCGTGGAACCACAAGTCAATTTTAAAATCAGTCTGCAATAATATATCCTCGATGCTTGTTCAATTTTGATTCAATCGTTTCGAACATGACACTTCTGTGCAAGCATTTGCTTACGATTGTTGCAAGAACTAGATAGTATGAAATTATAATGTTGATATTTGCATAAGCACACTAGATCATTTGGTATCAAAAATGAGCCAACATAAGGGTCGTGAATTATGTATGAGTACTCGGTAAGTTCATGCTGGTTGAATATGCATTCTGATTTTCCAATTTTGACACTTAATTTAGAATTTATTTTAAGTTTCATGTATGAGGCTTATTTAGATTAATTCGTTAAATTTGATTGTTGTTTTTAACCCTTCGTTAGTAAGGTTTAAGGCACCACAACATACAATAAAAGCTAGAATATTTTTTTAACATAAATGTCTACCATTCAGATGCTCAGTTGCTTCATATAATATATTTTTTTTAAATTAATTTACAATACTTCTCAAATTTTTGCGTAATTTTTATTTATAACCATTTATTTGCCGTGGGATGTGTTACATCCCGGTTTATTACCGCCCTTGTGATTGTTTCATAGAATTGTCATGGGCAAAAAATGTTGGGGTTTATTACACCCCAACGTAGTATTCACGCAATTGTGCCCTATCTTAGTACAGCCGAGTTAAGACACAGTTTTAAGCATGAAAAATAAGAAAATCAACAATTGAGCACATGGTAAAACAAATGCATATTATAATGGATTAAGAGAAGACAGTCTGTTACTGTTTTAAATGGCAAACAATTGCTTTTAACTATGGTAACCATTTTGCTAATAACTTCTTTTTATTACCGTTTCTACTAATAATTATTCATTATTTTACGTATCATTTTACACACCATCGTATTAGTTATTCCAATGGTTTTATAAATAATAAATTATATTTACAAAATAATCAAACATCAAGAGGTTATCCTAGGAGACCTCATTCATAACAATTTTAACACAAAAAGAGTAGGTTTAAGAGAGCAGAGCCAAGTTAAAACAATTGCAGGTCATTTGTGCGGATTTACGGGTCATATGTTCAATCATTTAAAAAATCATTGCGACACAACAATAACAAGTTAAATAATTATAAGTTATCGTTATCACATTTTTTTTCAAAATAAGAAAAACAAGATAAATGCAAATCTAGTAAACAATCGAGGCTGTTATTTCATTCTGATGAAGTAAGTGTGGTTTTCGATGCTCTTTTGTTTTTTCTGTGTGTAATGTGTATATTTTCATTTGTTTAGTAAACTGGAGTATCCTTCTGTACTTTCTTTATTTATTTTAAATTAAGCAACAATCAAATGTTTGTTATATTGTTGAAATAAATAAGATGGTGATTCTTGTTTTGAGCGGCGATTTGCGACACTAAAAAACTTTCCAGACTGATTTAAGTTATAGGTGGTTAGACCATTCCATTGAAAAAAAAAACCTTTTTCTAATAATTTACAAACTACTAGAAAGACGCACTTTGCCGGATCACCCTGTATATGTTGTTACTTGATTCAGAGTGATAAGATTGTCATAATATCATGTTATTGTTGATGTTGTTTTTTTGTTCCTATTTCTGTTTAATTGTTTTGCCATAATATCAAAAACCGAAAATTAAAAAATTGAACGATTCCCTGTAACCTCCTGAGGTATTTCGGTAATGCGAAGCGAATGGTTTGATTATTTTCATTTGAAATATTTCATCACTAATTGTATGTTCCTTGCTGTTCTATGCTTGATAGGATCGGCAGAATGCGGCATCCATAGCGCACTTGAGACTTTCTTTACGAGTGTTTCTTCATGTTGTACCTATTTAGATTTTGCTTTTTGCTGTCGTAATTAGTAGTATACACAGAACAGTATTTTTTTTGTTACAGCACGCTGTTGTACCTGAAGTTTTTTATTTTGTGGGTCTTGGTGATTCTGGCAGACTTCATCCTGGAGTTTCGTTTCGAATTCCTATGGCCATTTTACCTTCTGCTACGTTCGGTGTATGACTCATTTAAATACCAAGGCCTGGCCTTCTCCGTGTTCTTCGTTTGCATCGCCTTAACATCAGACATGCTGTGTTACTTCTTCATCCCAGTGCACTGGCTGTTCTTCGCCGCCAGTACTTATGTGTGGGTGCAGTATGTGTGGCACACGGATAAAGGCATATGTACGCCGACGATCCTCTTATGGATATTATTTATATATCTGGAGGCGGCGGTGCGACTGCGGGACGTGAAGCACATGCCGGGTCACCTAGACCTGTGCAGGCCGTTCGCGGCGCACTGTATAGGCTATCCGGTGGTCACGTTGGGCTTTGGCTTCAAGTCGTACATCGGATACAGAATGCGACAACGAAAGCAGCGCGATGTCGCGAAAGAGAACGAATTCTACCAGCAGCTGCTCCTGCAAGCATTGCCGCTGGACATGAGTGCCAACTCGCAAACCGAGAGCACGTCCACAGCTATTGTACCTGCCACTCAAACTCAAAGTAACACTAAAATACACAGCACCAGTAGACAATCCCACGAAAAGAATGGTCACATACCAAACGGCACCATATCTAATGGCATACATCACAACCACACTCAGCCAAAATCACATAGAAAATCCTTAGACAAAAGTAAAGAGCACATAGACCACGATCACAAACACATAGAGAACAGCAGACAGAAAGTGAACCATTCGCACACGAACGGTGCTGCGGTGGGAGCCGGAGCGGACGACTTTGGTCCTCCCGAGCCTGAAACTCGCCCTTCGAGGCGAAGAGAAAAAAAGGAACAAGACAAGGAAAGGGAAGCAGTGGAGTACTTGCAGCGGCTTGAAGCGGACCTTAGAAAATTAAGGACGGACCTGCAGAGCAGTCGACAAAGCGAGCAAGACTTGAGACTGCAAGTTGTGAACCTTACCACCACTGAAAAGGTTTCCAAAGGTGAAATGACCACCTTGCAACGAGAAGTCGAAGAATTACAGAATCGGTTACAGGGCGCCAACAGTGCGCGGGCCACCGACAGACAAACTATTAGCACGTTAGAACGAAGAATTGCCGAAGAGAGGCGGCTGAGGTCTAATTGTGAAGCACAGCTCGCTCAGGAACGCAAAAGTAGAAAACAGGAAGAAGCTAGAGCGGCACAAGTAAGTTAAAATACGTATTTTTATACAGTCTCGTGTTATAGGGTGTATAGATGGTAACAACATCATAATGTAAACATTAAAAAAGTTGTAAGAAATTGATGTCCACTGTTTAAAATTATGTAGAATCAATTAGTGACCATTATTTCTTCAAGCAGGTACAGTTAGATTAGATATTGTCTTTTTAAATTATGAATTTATTTTAAAGTTTCCAAGGAAATTTAATTTTTCTATATTTAAATTATAGACCAAAAATGAAATATCTTAAACGAAACAAATAACTTTATAAATGAATTTTGTTTTACATTATACTTATGCAGCATCGATTGGTCCAATAATATATTTTTTCATAGGTGGCAGCACAGTCTACACGAGGCGAATGCACAGAGTCATGCAAGGCAAGACGAAGGGAATTAGAATCGGAGGTCACAGAATGCCGATCGGCTCAGAGATGGGCTGAGGAGCGCATCACAGCTGTGGAACGGGAAAACGCCTCTCTAGCCGAGCAGCTGCGGGACACAGAGATACTCATGTCAGCACTCTCAGCCATGCAGGAGAAGAACACACATCTCGAAAATTCTCTCTCTGCAGAAACTCGCATTAAACTTGACCTTTTCAGTGCCCTCGGTGAGGCAAAACGGCAGCTGGAAATACGTGAAAGTAAGTATTTGTAATTAACTCTATTATATTCCAGTCGTGTCCCTTTTATTTAGGGTTCCAATTTAATTGGACTCAGTAACATAATTTAACTCTTAGAGGATTCCCCAGAATTTGAAAAATCGTGAATTATGGGGAAAAAAATTACATGTTCTTTAAGTCGCTAAATAATTTTAGACGTCCAAAATTGATATTCAGTCGTTTCAAATTGAATTTATAATTTTTGACGTCTAAAAACCATCGTATTTCGTATTATCAATATATTTATTTGTCTAAACCTGTACATGAAAAGAAATTATTTATTGACGTCAAAAATTTTGTTCTATTAATAAACTTTTTTAAATTCCCCACATTAAAAAAATTATTTTTAAGTGTCAAACAAATAATTCGTAAACGCCTGAAAATCAATTATTGGCTTCAAAAAGTATGTTGTCGTCAACAGTTTTTATTCTGCCGGCACAATTTCTTTTGACGGCAGAAAAAAATTGTTCACGTCAAGAAATTTTGTTTCAGGTCAGTAAGTGAGTTTTTGACGTCAGAAAACATTTTTAAGTCAAAAAACAATTCAATTTTGAGGTTTTAAAATGTTTAATAAAAATAAAGCGGCGTTTAATAGAAGTTACGAACAGTTTTCTTATTATTATTACAATTTAAAATGGATTGCATCGAAGTGTTTAGGTTGAAAGTTAGAAACAGTAGAATTGTTAATGAAATTTGTTAAATAAAAGGGGGATTCCTTATAATTTCTATGTAAGTTTAAGAGCAGTGCTGTTATTAATAAAACATTTTAAAGTTGACAATGTTGAAGTTCTTAGGTTAAAAATTAGAAGCAGTTGAATTATTAATGAAATCCAAAAAAGGGGGGGATTCCCAATGCCATAGTGGTTAAGTATATTTTAAAAAACTCATAAAATAAATTAATTCTAGACGCGAATCGAACTCAAGAAAAGGAAATAGAAGAGCTGAAAAGTAAGATAGCACAAGTGTTGGCAGTGATGCCAAATGACACATTTGGGGGCCCCCCGACGCCTTCCAGCACTATGTCGAGGGTTCGTCTGGCGGAAAGTCCGCCAGGTTCGACACTGGACCCCAATGCCACGGCCTACACGCCCAAAGGCTCCCTCGTCACTTCCACTGAGGCTTAGTACTCGTCGTACTGCATACGTACGTCACAGGGCTGCGGCCTTTGACTTTACTGTATGTTACGTTTAAGCTGGTGTCTTTTTACTGCAAATTCTTTCACTTCACCGTAGTTAATTGTAGATTGAGCTCGTTTGTTGAATTATTGCGTTTCACATTTTTTTTTGGAAATTAAAAACTTTTTAGGTAGGTATAACTTGTGTATGGGAAAGCCGAAAATTTGGTTTGGTCTTGTTGGTAAAATGAACACCAGCTCTCCTATTTTTTGCGTATCTCGTCATAGTCTCGTATCGTTAGCTTATTTAATGTGATATATTTAATTGTAAAACGGTACCTTACTTGAGGCATGTACCTCCTGTTATTTATTTGCACAACGGTACTGATTTTTTTGTGTTTGTCTGACACAGACGGCTCACTATTGGCTGACGTTTGATCTCTAGTATTTTCTGTTTAGTTTTTTCTTTTGTTAAGTTGCAAAGTTTTTCCCAAAACCGATTAATCTGTTGTTTTTAATCGTAAAACAGTTGAGACATGGTTGTTGATTCAACAATTCAAATGTTAAGTCGTAAAATTAAGTTTTAATTTCCTTGCGTAAGCCTTACCTTCAACTGTTTTTTTTTTAATTAAAAGAAATCTTTTTTTTTAATTGTAAGTGCTTCAGTTTAAAATACAGTTCAAATATTGAATTATGGTGTTTTTTTTTTCGTGAAGAACATATTCATTTGTTTTTTTGTCTTATCTCGCCTCAGTGAAACCAGTGAAGTCAGCTGAAAATCTCATAAATTTGTGCGTGTACTTAATTTTATAAGAGTAATTTTTTGTTTTATTAGAATTGTTTTGTTTTGAGAAGATTTTTTTTGAGTTTTGTTTCTTGGTAGGATTTCATATTTTTTTTAAATAGTTTGTTCACAGCCAGATGATGCCCCTGGTCGACAAAGGTTTCATTCTCGGATCTGATAAATAGATCTACTTACGTTCGTTTGCCATATTTATTTAGTTTGCCTTCTTTTGTAGTATTTAATAAATAAAATATGTTTATTTTTTTTACATGCCTGGAACATAAAAGTTTTCGTTGAAAAAAAAAGTGACGCCGCGCCGCACTATTTATTTCTTTTTTGTAGAGGTTATTATTGGGAGCCATGCTTGGGCGATTTTCTACAGTCTTAATGCTTAATATTAAGAATATTGTAAAATGTGATCTTTCGTACCGACACTAAAAAAACATCGCACCTCTAATTGCTGAGATGTAAAATATTAATTTGTCAAGTTGTGCAAATAATGTCGGTACGTAAGGTTATTTTATAGGTAGGCAGTATGTGTAACAATCGTTATGCTATGTCGACTCGTACTTTGTTGGTCTGGTATCTGCTCTCTATGTGTTATTTGAACCACTGAAGTATTGAAAAGATATCAAAACAAATAACAAAATAAAGTGATGGCTTTCATGCCTAAAATTGAGTTTTTTTACTTTAACTTAAATAGATTGTTTTACAAATATACATGAAAGTAAAATTCAAGAGAAAATACAAAATATATAAAAATAAGGTAAGGTAAACATTTGTAAAGTGCACCTAGGTGTACAGGGTGTTCCGAAACTCGCGAACAGACTGCAGGACGGTATTCTACCATAAAAACTAGACAAAAAGTTTCTATTTTTTTATTCGACTAATATTTTTGGAGTTATAAGTTTTAAAAAATCTGAAAACGATAAAAAAACATTCAAACATAAATTTAAGTGTTTGATGAACTACCGAAAATAAATCCATGATGCATTACAAAAACAATCGAAAAATCAGACTTGATTTTTTTTTGTTTTTTTTTTTGTAGAATATCGCGCCACAGAACGTGTCCGTGAGTTTCGAAACACTCTGTATAAGCACCTGTATGTGCAACCGTATAAACTATCGTAAATCTGAACATATATTTCACAATATTTAATTTTTTTTAATATATTCGGGTATAATATCACAAGACTACCTTAGTATATTCGAAAAATACTCTCCCGACTGAGAATAAAATTTTTGTTGATGGGAAAAGCTTCCAAAAGGCAACACTAGTTATGTTCAAAAAGGAGGGAAAGTATTTGAACATGCTAAGACAGTCGAGTGGTATTCGACTAGATTATCATTTCCTACAAATAAAACTCCGAATTGAAAAAAAATATTGATTATTTATTATAGTTATAAAACGTACAATTATTATAAATATTACTGTATTTATTAGAACAAGTTTCTGTTGGTGGTTGTTTGGTATTATTTGCCAAATTGTCCATGGATTGTCCAGACGTAAATTCAAAACTGGAATAGCAAAATACCAAAATGAGAATACTTGGCGCAGATTTTGAAAATAGGCAATGTTGATTGGTTAGAATAATGAAAATGATATAATCACTTCTACATTTGACCAATCCAAAAAAAAAACGATAATCAGAAATTCAATTTGCGGAATTTTTACTATCAAATTAAATAATTAAGCAAGAGCTTCTCGGCTACTGACATTTGTTCTTAAAAGTCAAAGTTTAATAATTATTATTTTGTAAATAAAGTTAATTAAAGTTATATTTTTAAATAATCTTTCCATATACCACTCTGCAAGAATTTTTGTATGTTTTTTCATTTCCATACAAACTATTGCAAATTTCACTCAAAAAAATCACCTTCCCTGAGGGCTCCCTGGATTTTTGAGCTGATTTTGTTTCCTGAAATTTTGACGCAACAATTTCCATGGATACGACAAATCATTCTTAAAAAAATTCTCGTCACTTGTGGTATTAACTGGCAAATTTAGCAAAGTTCTAGATGGTTTGCCAAAAAGTTTAGGATTCTTTGTATCTTTTATAATGGAACAAATAATATTGTAAAATTTAGAAGCCAAACAGTTACGGGATCTTAAATTTAAATTTGTGGAATTGTTAGTTGTTTATTTGTTTTTTCCTATTTTTACAAAAACAGTAAATGCTCTAAGTCTGCTGAAACAGTGCAGACAAGAATATATATTTGGGGAATTCCCTATGTAATTTGATCAATTTATGGATTAAATGAAACCAATATTAAAAAGGACATACAAGTTATTCAGTACCTACTGTTGTGGAAAGGTTTGAAAATGGAGCGCGAGATAAAAACTTTAATCTTTTTTTTTTTATTCGTGTTGGAAAAGGTAAGATAAATACTTTGAATGTTGTCAACTAATTAATTTAAAAACAATTTAAGGTACAAAATTTGTTGTTATTGTAGCCTAGTTTGCTGTTGTACTATAAACTATAATAGTTGAAGGATAATGTCTTTATTATATTCCAAATTTGAGGCTTCTGACAATGTTTTGTACCCATATCGCATTTTTAACTGACTTCAAAAAAAGGAGGAGGTTCACAATTTGTCTGTATATATATATTTTTTTTTATGTGTGTTCGGGCATAACTTCTTTGTTTATGAACCGATTTTAATGATTCTTTTTGAGTTGGGTTCAGAATAGTTTCAAGGTGGTCTCATTGTAATTTCATTGGTATTGGACCTTGAACTTCGAAGATACACCAGGGAACTCCTCAAAATCTATTTTTTTCTAAGCGTTTTCGTCTTTCATCTTCCGTTTCAACTAGCCGTCGTTTCCTCATTCTAGAAGCATCCTTACTAGGTCTACCCATCACTTAAAATTGTAAAATAATTAACTTTAAAAAAAAATGACTTCAAATAAAAACACAAAAGTAACATAAGTTAACTAAAAAGCAAAAAATAAATGTTTTTTATACAACAATTTAATACTTATTTGTTGTACCGTTTAATGAAACTAAGAAATTATTGTTTATTATATAATTATTATTTGTTTTATAATTTTAAAGTTGGTGCCAAGTGAAACATAAAAATTGTATACCTTGCCACAATAACAAATTAGATTTGAATTTTTATGTTTTACTTGGCACCGACTTCAAAATTATAAAACAATTAATAATTATCTAATAAACAACAATTTCTTAATTACATTAAACAGAACAACAAATAAATATTAAATTGTTGTATAAAAAACATTTATTTTTTTTTGGTTTTTAGTTAACTTATGTTACTTTTGTGTTTTTATTTGAAGTCGTTTTTTTTTAAATTAAATTATATTATAACAAATGTTTCTGACTGAAAAATTGTGTATATGAATAGCGCCTCCAGTATAACAAATGACCACACTAAAATTTTCTAAAATAGAGTAAGGGTACTGCAAACGTGTACAGTAATTTATTTATTTAATAAAACGTATTTCTATAGCGCTAATATTTAATTAACTTAAAAAATGGATATAATATGCAGTGGCAAAAACTTTTTTAAGGTAACTAATATAATTTCCCTAACATAACCACACTTTTAATTATTTTAATTAATTCACAGAATCCAAATAAATTGCCCTTAAATGAGCTATATTTTGAATATAAAACTCCAATGAGGATACCCAAGGATGAGTTTTCACTAGAAGATATGGTAAGTATAAAACATTTTAAAATTCAAATTGCGACGTCTTTTTGTTTCAGTTGCGAGAAGCTGAGAAGATCGGAGATGTGAACAAATGGAAGTGTTATCAAGTGAAAGTTTATACGAAACCTGCTTTGGTAGGTGTTAATTGTATAAAGATTTTCTATTGTGTAACTGTTATTATGTTCGCAGGATAAATGTTGGCTGCAACAAGAAAAGAGATTTGTAGAATTTCATCCGTTTTATCCGCAGTTTGATGACAAAGAAAACAAGGAATTTTTAGAAAAGAATCAGGAATTTTTGGAAACATTAAGTCATTTAGTAGAATGCACGTATCATCAATTTTGGTGTTACGTAGTGTGCGAACCTCGTGTTGGTTATATTATAACACATTTTCTTGAACATTCCGTGTCTCTATATGCTGTTCCATACTTAAATGAAGTATTTTTAAAATTGTATAATGAAATTTATTCTTGTATTTATAATATTTTTGAACGTTTGCTGCAAGTTAACGTATCTGAGGTAAGTTTTTGATTTGTATTTCGATGTTTAATATTTTATGATGTTATTATATCAATATAATTTTGATGATCTATTGAAGTTCGATATTTTACTAGTGATTGGTTTTGTTTAGACTGAATATATGTCGGAAACTGTTGCAATGGATTTCCTAAGGAACAGCAAGTTGTTAAACGCTCGCACAATATTCTTGTTCTGCTTCCTTTACAACCACACCAAACCAGAATTTGTAAGAAGACTGATCGACTTTTATTTTTGTGATAAACATAAAGAAATTTATACGAAAGAATTAATGGAAATGTTAGTCGACATCGTACAGGTATGTGATTGAAAGATAGAGAAAATTTTGAGAATATGATACAAACGGTATAAGACAAATAAGAAAACAATTTTGATGACGGAACTCCTAAATTCAAAAATTGACCACATCAAAATGTTACCAGCTAGATCCCCTTACTTAAACAATTGGATTTAAAATTTGATAATATGTTAAGGAGAAGGTATTATACAGTTTAAAAAAATATTAAGACACCATTACTCAAGATATTTAAATGAAAAAAATTATTCGGCTATGTAAAAATGTAGCTAGCTAGATCCCCTGACTTAATAACCATTTGGAAATAAAGTTTGAAAATATTATAAAAATAGTACTGTACAGTTAAAAAAAGTCGATAATGTCGTCACTTAGAACTCCTAATTTGAGAAAGATATTTGCCCGCATCAAAATGTAACCAGCTAGGTTTCCTTACCCAACTTGAGCAGATTTAGATGTTGAAAACATGATAAAAGCAATGTGGTTTAATTTAGAAAATATATTATAATAAAGTGTAATTAACAAAAATTGTCGATTATGTTATTACTCTGGACTTATTAAATATGTGGGCCAGCTAGGACCCCTAACTTAACTCTTTTGGATTTAAAATTTGAAAGTACGATTTAAATCGTGTGGTACAATTGAGAAAGAAATGTCGATAGATGTCATCATTCTAAACTTCTAAATGAAAAAAATATTTGAGCTCGTAAACACGTGTGCCAGCTAGGTCCCCATACTTAACTCCTTTTGAATTTATGATTTAAGAATGTTTTAAAAAAATTGCACAGTACAATTTAGATAAAATAGTGGTAATGGAAGGAAAACATTATTTAATCACATCAAAGCGTGGGCCGTAAATATTTAAAAACTTTTACAATAAATATTGCTTGGTAAAAGTAATATTTACGATAATACACCTTTGGGTCTACAATTTGAATAACCTTGTATAATTTTTTCAGGAATTTGACAAACTCGATTCTTTGGAATTATTATCAAGTACAAACTCAGGCTGCTCAATTTTACGTCGTATACCGGACAAGTTTCACCCAACATGGCTTGAAGACACGTCCTCGTATATACTAGAAATGGCAGCATCGTTAAATGAATTTTTGTCGGTGTGCAAACCAGCAATTGAAACCATGTTTGAGTTGGATTTACAACATCGGTAAGATCCTAATCAAATTTAGAAGCGTATTTTAATCTTGTGCTATTTTAGGTTATCACATATTTATCAGAAAGTGTACACGCAGTTATATGACATGCTCGAAAATAAAGGTGAAATTGGATACGATTGGTCAAGTTATAAAATTTTAATAAATCAATGGTTAGCCGTTGGTCGCACAGAATTTTTAAAGTTGTTTTACCGATTTGCATGTTACATTTTAGATAAAATATTGGGGCTGAGGTAAGGCATTTTTGTTTAAATGCTGCAAAAATTAAAGGGATTTTGTTGCAGGGACGATCGACCAGAGCAAGAAAAGTATTTGGAAATGTATTTGGGATTGATATCGGCTGCTCTAGATGATGATTTGTTTATTAGGGATTATAATAAGGTGCATCCAGTTGAATCCCAGTTTCAGATACTTATAGATAATGTTGCTGATTTGTATCCTTTTTGGTTTTTCTACCATGTGGAGGTGGGGGTGGGGGTTAAATTTACAGATTAGGATTGCAAACTGATTAAAACATAATAAAATACATTTTTGTAAGTGTGAATCATTCTAAAGCTGAGGGGTGTATAGGATATTCTATTGGGGGGGGGGGGGGGGTGTTTTTAATTAATTTAAAAATTTTAATTTCCACTGAAATACAGGATGAGTCATTTAAGTGTCATCCCATTATTAGTTCCTAAACTATTGGGAATTTCAAATTTGTTTCTTAATAAAAGTTGTTAATAATTAACTGCTGAATGACCTAAAGTTATTACTAATTATACAGGGTGTTTAGTTATGCCTGCACAGCACATTACTTTGGTATTTTAAATGGAACACTGTATATTATTGGATTTTTACATTCTACTTTTAATTTTAGATATAAAAGTGTTAAGGACTATGATCTTAAAATTTTGAAATCCCGAAAAACACGAAAATCCATAGAAATTTCAATACTTGGTATACAAAACCTGCCATACTTATTGATTTTTGATCTATTTCTGCTGCTATGGCTAATCAACAACAGCAGGGGTTACACCACTAAATCTAAAACTTAAGCTGAACCTTCAAATTTTGAAAAAATAACATTTTAAATTCTTAACGAATTATCAGTGATAAAACACAGACAGATTATCTTCTGATCAGCCTCCAGGATATGATTGTGGAATCAGAAAGCGATACCGAAGACGAAGATGAAAAACACAGCGCAAATCAAAAATCTGTTCAAAAACACAAAAATCGTATTGATAGTCAAAAAGGTTACTTCAACGAATCCAACAAAAAACCTTTCCCTGAAGAACTCTACGAATCGATTTACGACACCTTAACTCAATATGCAGAAGTACAACACTCGGCCACCCCTGCTCCCAGTACTTCCAAACCCAAACATTTAGCCGAACCCGTTCTTATTGCCTTAAAACAATATGCTGAGTTAATGAAACAGTGGGAAAGCGATCCGAATGGTTGGAAATTTGATTCGGATACATCTTGGGAAGATTTCGAACCGGCTCCGTGCACTTCACAACAAAATCTCAATAAACCTAGCGAAGATGAAATCGAGCAACGTATTAAGACCGTATTAGAAATGTTACCTGACCTGAAATCTGGATTCGTTCTACGATGTTTGGAAATGATGGATTATCGACCGGAACAAGTCATATCGAGAGTGTTGGACAATGATTTGCCGTTGGAGTTGTTGGAAATACCACGAGATTCTACACCTGGGCCTAGTCGTGAAACGCGGGACAAACCTGCCCCAAAAGTATATTCATATACTGGTAAAAAACCTGATTATAAAGACGCAAATGACTTACTTAATGACAAAAAGGAAAAACAGGATATTAAAGATTTGGTTCTTAAAGCTTCGTAAGTATTTTTTTAAGTAATTAACTAAACCACTATTATGGTAATAATAACATACAATATAAATGCCATGGCCTCTGCAAAACAAACTTGTAATCTGTATGAGATTTAAATTTGTCAATAAGGGGGCAAATTTGTTTTCGACCAATTTTGCAAAATGGGGATCTATAATCATTGGCTTGGGCTTTACGACGATATAAAAGTTTTATTTCTTATTGCTTCCGTGTGGCCGTCAGAGGACATCAAACTTTTTTCTGTTATGAGTTATATGACCCTATATTTGGTTAGGTAAATAAGGAACGCAGTTTTACTTTTTGTTAAACATTTATTAATGTCAAAAAATATGTTTATTCGTAAGAAATTACATTTTTGATGTAATTAAATAAATTTTAAACGTCAGAAACCAATTATTACCGTCAAACAATTTATGTCAAAGCCAAAAATTGATTTTTATGACGGATGTAAAATATGTTTTTAATTTATTAAATTATTAGTAAATAGAACTATAAATAGTTTATTGACGTCAGAAATTGATATTTTACGTCTGATTATCCATACATATATAAAAGGTTTTTTTTCTCCGGTTCCTCCAGCGGCTACCGCTTCACCAATTTGGACAATTTTTTTTCCAATGAAAGGTCTCTATCCTCAGATGGAACATGAAACATTTTTATATTTTTTTTCTGTCGATTTTTTAATAATAATTATTTTAATTTATAATATATATGAAAGTTTGCTAGACGCGCTTTACTTGAGGCGACATCTACACCAACTCCCTTATGGAACTAATGCATCACGTGACTTAGCATTTAGCCGGTTCTGTCAACGCTCAGTCTGTCAGTGCATTGTGCGCTGGGGTAACACTAGTTATTTTGTTAAAGCAGAAATTAAAAAAAAAATATTAATAAATAACGCCGTTTTTTTGAGAATAAAAATACATCTATTGACGTCAAAAAAATCAATTTTTGACATCCAGAAAATTCATTTATTAATGTCAAAAATTCGTTTTGTGAACTCAAAAAATTGATTTTGTAACGTCTTTGTCTTTTGTAATTCTTACGTCTGATTATTATTTTTTAATGCAGAAACAAAATATTCAATTATTATTATTAATAATAAAACTTAGTTTTGACGTCGACAATAAAACTTCTACGTCATGTGTTCATCCCTGTTGGAGTCGTATTGCATCAAATGTTATATAAAAATAAACTTATATTTTCACAGTTATTCTTACGATGTGGATGATGATTACGATGATCGTAACGAAGTGCACGCCACCTTTGAGCGGGAAGACGAATCGAAAATTTATCGTCATCTAAAACAACCCGCACCTGAATACAACGTTATTAGCGATCCGAGTTCCAGTTCCGAAGATGAAGAAGCAAGTCAAGCAAAACCTCGAAATGCATTTTGTGAGGATCCGGCAGTTATACGTGCCCGTCGTGAAGCTCAAAGAGGAAGAGTTTTTAGGCCTCCTAGTAGAGACGTAACTGGTCGACCCAAAGGTCAAGGACAAGAAAAGAATGTTCAGCAAAATAGGGATAAGAAAAGCGTTAATAAAAGTAGTAGGGCAAATCACAATCGAAAAGGAGGGGCTCAGTTTAAGCGCAACAAGGGAATGATTCCATCTTAGTGATGGAATGGAAAGATTTAATGGAATTTTTGTTACGAAGCTGTGATTAATTATTGTTTACAATGAAATGCTGTAATGTGAGGGATGTTAAACGGTGGTAAATTCAGGTTTATTTTGTTGTGGCTGAATTACAGTGTTTTGTAAGATTTATATAATAAAAGTATTAATTTCGAATTTTTGATTCTTTAATAAAAAAAAATTATTTATAGGTTGTAATTTAAGTGTCGCCCCACTAACTATTATTTCCTGAACTTTTTTTAGGGTTGTCATGTTTATTAGAGCGGATTACCAAACCGTAAGGTTGTGAATTTGTATAATTCATAACTGTAATTTTGTCCAGAACCAAAGAGGGAAAAATTGAAGAAAAATACTCTAAAAATAAGCCATTTACAAGCAGTGGAAGCAAACGATAACACACAAATAAACAAAATAAAAAACGCAACAGCTTGAATTTTTTTAAAGGGTAAATTTAGATTTAATTGTTGGATTATGTAAAAACAATAAATTGTATATTGGAAAAAAAAAGAATTTATTCTAAAAAATATATACACGTAGAAAATAAAGTAATAGTGTAATAATGACTGTTGTAACCCTCCGAGCTTCTAAGCTTGCCCCCCCAAGCGAGTATTGAAACGTACGTTTCAATACTCGCAATGCAACG
The DNA here is from genome assembly GCA_958336395.1 of Ctenicera cuprea. NCBI lineage: Eukaryota > Metazoa > Arthropoda > Insecta > Coleoptera > Elateridae > Ctenicera > Ctenicera cuprea. The sequence goes on along the minus strand of OY284489.1, from coordinate 3,397,881 downwards.
CAACACAATATTGAAACGCATGTTTCAACAGTTGCCTTACATTAGCCAAGTCACATGCAGTGTTACTGCGCCTGCGGCGCAGTTATTGTCGCTAAAAACTTTCCAGGATGCATAGACAGTAGCAAACCCACCATGTACACTTTCAAAAAACCATACCCGGTGTCTGTGCCAGCGGAAGTTCCTGCATGTGCTATTACAGATACCCAAATTCTGTTGGTGCAGTATTATATCTACCTTACCGGCGCCCATTTTAAAAATATTTCTAAATATACAGGGTGGTCCATCTAGCCGTGACGCCACCAAGTTATATTTTTTCAAACGAGACACCCGGTGTATGCTTTAATATTTGAATTGCCCCTTCAAAGGCGATTTTATTGATACCATGTTTCACGGGTTTGCGATAGGCCTATCCCATTCTTCTGGGTTTTGCCAAAAAACTTCTAGAATACTCTATTTTGTGATTCATGTGTTAGGTTAGTAAAAAAAATGCAAAATTATACCGGGTGATCATGAAATGCAAAACTTTGTTTATCTCAATTTTTCAAATGGAACACGTATCCGATAGTACAGAGTAATAGTCTTTTGAAAGAGGTTTTCAATGATATAAGGTTTTATGGGTGTATTATGCACGGATTTTGAGGATGAATTTGAAAATAAGATATTTTTCGTTTCCCTTTAATTTTAATAACGATTTTCAATTGTTGCAAATCCATGCATGACACACCCATAAAAGCTTATATCACTGAAAACCTCTTTCAAACGGCTTTCGCCCTGTACCATCCGATACAGGGTGTTCTGTTTGAAAAAATTGAGTCTATCAACACTCTAATATTATTACATGTAAATGACCTATTTGTACTTTATTAAATACTGACAATCAACTGTGGCACTTCAACGCAACTGCGTTCTAGTGTTTGCCAAAACTTCAACCATTACATTACCCATTTTAAGTTAACTAAAATAAGGCCAGATTAAAGTATCTCAAATATTCTGCAACACCTTGTACAATTCACAGTACTTACCTTAGGGTTTTTTTGATTAAGTTATGTGGTCTGAAGTTGGTAAGCTAGATTTTGCATTTGTTTTCATTCCTTGTCATCCCAGGTTGTCAAACTAACCGTACAATGGTAATTCATCCAATTTAATCTAGGGAAATATTAGTAATCGGTGTATAAAATTGTCATTAAATTTTAGTTATTGATTGTTTCATCAATTTTGTGTTAAAATATGTACATCAATTTGCTCTAATTCAAAAAACAAAAAGTGTGGTTATGTGTCTTAAATTTTGTCTTTTCAGGCGAAACGTACCAAAAAGGTTGGAATTACTGGTAAATATGGGACCCGTTACGGTGCTTCCCTCCGTAAAATGGTCAAGAAGATGGAAGTAACGCAACATAGTAAATATTCATGTTCGTTTTGTGGCAAGGTAACGATAGTTGGTTTCGTTTTAATTATGTAATCGTACAGCATTAAAAATCATTTTTGTTGTTAGGATGCAATGAAAAGGAGTTGTGTAGGAATATGGTCATGCAAACGGTGCAAGCGTGTCGTAGCCGGAGGAGCTTGGGTATATTCTACAACAGCTGCTGCTTCTGTCAGATCTGCTGTAAGACGTTTGAGAGAAGTTAAGGAACAGTAAAATATTTAATTAAGAAAAGTGTTATTTATATTCCGACAGTATGTATTTGGTTTTATTATGTTATAAAAACGGTACAAAAAATTTGGCTATATTTAAACATCAGTCATTCCTACTTCTATGTATTTAAAAAATAAATAAATTACACTTATTTCACTACTTTATAAAACTTATGATATATACCTATAATTGTATTATATAGAGGGTATTTAAAATTATCGGAGGCACAATTACTAACTTCGTTATTATTGGAGCTATGAAGTCGATTAAATTAGCAAAATATTACAGGTTGGCTAAACAATAGATTAAATATGCGGCGATTTTTTTGGAGCTTGCCTAATATTTTTTTGCATCGGGAGACACTAAATGAAAACAATACTGAATTGCAAAGATTTCTTAAAATTTGATGCAATTATCAAGACTAAAATACATCAAAACAAAATTATAATTATGGTAGCTAAAGGGAAGCACTATCGGCATTTGACGTAACTAACCCACGCATTGATTACCCGAAAGTGTTCGGCACTTGGCTATATAATTGGTTCGACTTGGCTAATTTTCGGTACTTAGCCCAATAGTTGGGCTAATATTTGGCATTTAGTCGAATATTTCACAGAATAATTTTCGGTAGTCGTTCGAGTATTTGGCACTGTAGCCGAATACTTGACAAGATTTTGCCGAGTATTTGGCCAGTGACCAAAATCACTATTCGGGAAATCCCTAGTCATTAGTATCAGTTTCATACGTCATTAGGTGGAGGAAACGTTGACTGGTCAGTCATTTTATTATAGCCACTGTTGGCATGTAAAAGATTCGTACAAAAACACTTTTCAAAATGTAAAAAGTAACAATTTTTTAACATATGTACATATCTTTGGTAGTGAATTTTCCTCTTTTCAACTGCATAAAATTTGTATATCCTTACATAATAAATGATCCTACCCAGTATAGCATAGGCGGTGGCGTCCAAAGCTCACTTGACCCCTTTTTTGAACAAATTTTGTTCCTTCAATTGTTTTTGATTGTAAAGACATTAAATTAATTTCAAAGCACACCACTGCGATTGTGATGGGCTTTTGTTTGAAATCGGGACCTGATAATATAAAAAAGTTTTTCGCGTTTTTTCAAGAAAATTTTGTAATGTAAGGATATACAAATTTTATTCCATTGAAAAGAGAAAATGATTCTTTATCGAATGAATGCAAGAAATAGGTATATTACTATTTTTTGTAAAGTGACGATCACATCACAGCACTTACAGCATTGGCCACAACATTTTTGAAGTATGCAGAAAGGTAAATAACAACGTAATAAAAAACTTTTATCTAAAGTATTTTTTTTGTAAAATGACGAACTATTATTCTATGCTTTTGAACAACCCTGTATAGACCAAAACCACTGTGGAGCTATAAAGACTTTAAGGGCCTATATATTTTTATTTTTGATTTTAGTGACATGGTTGATAAAAACCTTTATTCGCTTTCACGTTACCTTTTGAAAAATGCCAAAAAAAAACGTGTTGTTGAATATCTTTAAAAATAGATGTGTAATTGTTTTTCTGCAAACACCATTAAAATGAGCAGAAAAATTAATTTTATTTGCTCTCTTAATCGATGTTGTAGCTTCAATAACAACGAACATAGCAATGGTGGACATCTCAAAATGAACACCCTGTGTAGGTGAACTTGTTACATCCTGTCACTTTTTTCCGCAACTTTAAAACCACAACAGAAATTGCAAAAATTTGCTTTAACTTAAAATAATTGTGGACAAAACATTTAAAAATACAGGGTGATCATGGGAACGGGGCAACTAGTGCCAATTTATTTGTTTTAAAAGATACAGTATCGGTTAAATTAGCAAAGAATTGTAGGTTTTTCTTCTGATTATGATGGTGAAAACAAAAAACAAGTGCATGCGTCTGAGTTATTTATTAAAATTGTCTTTTTTTACGTATATTTTTGCATTTTATTTTTTAAAGGAAATGAAATTACAATACCAAAATACAAAAATATACAGGGTGGTTTGTTTAAAAAAAAGTTATTGTAACAAATAACTAAACGCAATGCGAAATTGTTTTCGACATCATAATCAGAAGAAAAAGTTACAATCCTTCTCTAGTTTATCGTTTCTTTTAAAAATAAAATAATAGCGTAGTTCGTATAATCGCCCTGTATACTCGCATACAGTTTTGACATTATCGCAGAATTTAAACTACTGTAAGAAAATTAAAATAATAACTTCACTGTTTTTAATTTAATCACTGATTTTCTTTATTTTTCTTCTTTTTTTTTATCCTCCATTTTGTTTTATTTTTCTTTTTACTGTCACTATCAATTGCAGTTCGTAAAGCAGCCATCTGCGAAACAATTTCTTCATCGTTGGTTTGCACTGCAACGTCTATTGAAGTCTTCGATTGTTTGCTAGCTCGATTTTGTGTTGCAGTAGAATCGGCCGAATGTAATGAACTCTGTAAAAGCTGTTTTAACTCGCGACATGAGGAACTACTACTGCTCGAACTGTCTGAATCGCTTTCGGAATTATGTGAAGTTAAACTTCCGTTGCTAGAATGCAACTCCTTGATGCGCAAATCTTGATATAACGATTTCATAATCAATTGGTCACTCAAATCGAGGTCGGTCCTATTGCAGTTATTAACCACAATGTTAAATTTGCTTTCAGATATCGTTACCGAGACATTTTCATCTTCACTTTCGCTCTTTAAATTTTTTTCATATGGCAACATTAATTTGGCGTTTGCAAGAAGATTATTTAAATTTTCGTCGTCTAAACCAGCATTAGCGGCTCTTCTTTTGTTTAAGTTAGGCGGCACATTTTTGCAATTCGAAGTGTTGCTAAAAATGTCCAACAATTGCATTCCGAAATGAGAATCCAAACTTGTTGTACTTCCCCTTTTTCTGCAACCTCGGTGTGATCGTCCCCGATTAATTCGTTTGCGTCTAACTTTATTTCTGTGCATGCGACCGTTTATTTTTGCCGTGACTTCGGATATTTGCACAGAAAGTTGACTTTCCCCCGAGTTTCGTCTACTTTCGATGCTGATTTGTTGTAAACTGTAATTGGAAGTGACCGATAATGAATGTGTTTCTATTTCGGGAAGGGCTCCTCGACGGTTGATTAGACGTGGGAGCTTTTCCGCCCAGGTTGTGCTCACTTCGAAAGTGGCTGCACTGTTGATGTCAAAATTTAGACCAACTGGGTCGCTGTGGGGTTGTGCTTCTAATGTGCATGGACGGCCCACGTGGTACTTTTTACGTTTTTCAAAAGCTTGCGCTATTATTTGGTGTCGTTGAAACTTCCTCAGTTCGTTTACTTTACATTTAAATTTTCTGCAAATTTAAATAAAAGTAAGACATAAAATTATGGTTGATTAAAAAATATTAATGTTATTGGATGCATAGATGGTATGCATGCAAATTTCACATACTTATACAGCAATTTTTTATACAATTACAAATTCGCTATTTTTTAAAATCAATCGCATTTTCACAACTTTCATAGCAAATTTGATTTCTACAGACCAACGTTGATTGATACTGCAAGTTGTTATACTCTGATGTATATGGAATCTATGTGCATAAGAAAAATGGTACCATTTTCATACAGTCTGAATGGGAAATTTTTAATCCAACCCTACAAAAAACCATTTTCTGGATATACGGTGCTCGAAAGGTTTATAACCTGGAGTTCTCGTATGCTATATAGTAGTGCTTAAAAAGATCTGTCCAATGCTGCAAACGCTAACTCGCCAACACACTTGATTTCGAAGTTAAGGCGTTATAAAGAAAAAAATTGGACGCCCTCTAGCGGTAAAATGAAAAAATGAGCTTGTGCAGTTCTTTTGATTAGTGGGAATGAAATTTACCTACCACTTCACAAAGTGTGAAAATTGCAATTTTTGTTCACAGGCCCTAACTTTTGGCACTCGCCGGTGAAGAACAGAACTAGATTTTCCGATATGGTTTGCACAGCGGCATTTAGCACATGATTTATCAAGTTAGTTCTGTTCGTAAGTATTTTTAGGGCTGCCGACTATAAAGACCATGTTGAAGATGACTTCAGATTTTGTAGAATTCGAATTCAGTGCAAAAAATTATGTGAACTACAAAGCTTCGTCAGAGAGCTATTAGTTCCCAAAGTTGACATTTTCCATGAATTTAGTTCCACCAGTGGCGTTGTGAACAGTTTGGCAGATTTGTTTCTGGTTTGGGTGTTGTAGCTGATTGTTGCTGCTTAATATATATGAAGTTTCAAGGGTGTGCATTTATTGGAAGTTTTTTGAAAGTGTTTATTTTTGGCATAATTTTTTTTTCAAAAAGTCGAACTTTAGGGGCCGGATGAGGGAATGCAGGACAGACTCGGTATGCTTTAATACCTACTATAATAGTGGCTTGATTAGTAAGTATTATAAAAAAATATAATAAATAAAAATAATAAACTTATTTAATTACCTTCTTAAAAATCGATTCCATACGTGGTAAGTGGGGGGGCACCAAACCCAGGAAGCCATAGCAATACCACTACCAAACACAGCCAGAAGTTGCAGTTGCAACATAGCAACACTCGGTCGTGTTTCAATTTTACAGTGCGAATAATCAGAACTCAGAGAAGTTAGTTTACATCTATAACACAAAAAACATTAAGAAATAGCTGGTTTAAAAATTAAACACGTACAAAACATAATCCTGTAGGCTTTTATCCCACATTTTGGAACTTTTGAAAATGTAGACGTGGTAAGCAAAGGTGATGACGCAGAAGACGGCCATACAAATAGCAAATGCTGCCATTCTTAGAATATTCCATTTAATTTTTCTGCTGGAGTGCTCCGATATTACGTCTCGGCTGTCTATTTTTACTCGGATTAGAAGTAAAAGACCTGAAACAATTGATATTTAATCAAAAAAATTATTGATGCCTGGACTTGCCTGTATTTTAGAAATTGTTAATACATTTTCAAGTGTTTTTGAATCAACTTTGTAGCCCCAAGATTTACTAAAAGCTTACACGGTTAAACTAGATTGACCATTTGTGGTGTACATTTAAATAATGTAAATAAAAATTGGCTTTATATCTTCTATGGTGGCGGTACCTAGTGGAGGTTGTTGTAGTTGCATATTCTTTGATCACATGCTATGGGTTGCGCGCTCCGCTACGTTATTTCTGCCAGTTTGAGCTATGTACGTGGGATCATTGTAATTAGAAACAAAAGTCCTGTTTTTATGAGAAAAAAATCGATTTTTAGAAAACGGTTTCTTGGTATTACAAAAACCAAAAAGGAAATAAAAATTCGTTCGTCAAAAATTTTGCGGGAGGGCGAAAGTTAACGCCCCTAAATATTGCTACTCATAAAAATTAAGCTGCAAATATTATTTTATTATCATTCATGAACAATTTAGTTTAAACAGAATTGTTTATCGTCCTCCATTTATTAAATAAAGAGGCAAGAATTATCAATTTTCAAAAATTCACAGAAGGCGTCACAATTTACCGCTAGGGCATTTACAATATCAAATTTCATCCCAATCTAATAACTCGGTTTTGAGTAAATAGAGATTAAAACCAAAATTTTGAAAAATTCGTATAAGACGTCACAGCTAAATTAGCGGACTGGGACACGAACCAAATTATAACTCCTCTTCAGCTGTACAAGCCTACAAAATTTAAAAATCGTGTGGCCAGTTCAGTGCCGGATTAACGAATTTGCCGCTTTGCGCACATTAAAATTGCCGCCCCGAAACGAAAAGACTAAAATTAAAACTTATAACACACCTTGTCAAAATTGTTTCCGCCGAGATTTTTTTGATGCAACTGCGACAGTATATTGTTATAGTTTGTTTACGTTTCAAGTGAAATTCAGGTGCACCGTCGATATTTTCTTATTTCTTGCTCACATCTTATATTACTATATGACTCATATAGTCATGATATGCATTTTATGGGATTTGTAAATAATATCTGAGAAAAATTTAAAACTCTGTCATTTTATTAAATTAAAGTCTCAGATTTTGCCGCCTCTAGAAATCTGCCGCTATACGCACGTGCGCATCCTGCGTATAGGGTAATCCAGCGCTGGGCCAGTTTTTGAACAATATTTTTTTTTTTAATTTTGATATTTTTTTCACTTCACATTGTCAGTAGTTCCAAAAGTTCTAGTACCTTGTAACACTGTGTACTCCTAGGGCATTTACAATATCAAATTCCATCCTGATCTGATAACTCGTTTTTGAATAAATAGGCGATAACACTAAAATATTCAAAATATCATCGAAGGCGTCACAGCGAAATTAGCGAGTAGGAACAATAAACATGGTTGTAGCTCCCCCTCCCCAGCTCTACGAGCTTACAATTCGTTTCGCAAGTATTTATGCAATACTTTTAAAAATAGACGTTAAAACCACAAAATTTTCAGAAATTCCTAGAAGGCGTCACAAAGACATCAGCAGGCTGGGACACGAATCAGTATTGTAGCTCCTCCCATGCTCTACGAGCCAACAAAATTTAAAAAAAAATCATGTGGTTCATGAAATCATTACCGGGAGTATGGGAAACTAAAAACTTTATTACAATATTGGAAATATTACCTCGTATAACAATATAACCAGCAGCAACCATAGCAGCTCCTAACGGGGCTAGCAACAAACCGATTCGCGATGCAGGATTAATAAAACCCACAAAACAAATCCCCAAGACATAATCTCCATCAATCTCGCCGAGAGCCATGGTTGTAATGGTCAAAATTAATGGTAAACTCCAAGCTACCAAGTGAAAATAAGCTCGTTTTTTATCCACACGTTCTTGTATTTTACCTAAAAATAAAATCGACAATGAAGAAAAAAATTAAAATAAAAGAAACACCAACCTAGCGCTTGTAACGAGCTCATATACCAAGCATAGATGAAAACGACAAACCAAACCATCCCGGCTATTAGGAAATAATAAACCATAACAAAAACAGAGACGCAGCTTAAATTTTCATTAGCACTTGGTTCGTATTTGCGTAAAGTCCCATCCTTTTTGCATGCAATATCTTCCCTGGTTCCAGATCCGAGAAATTGGGCAAGCCAACCGCAGTAAGAGATAAAAAAGCAGACGTTTATGTAAAATACTGCAAGTGCAGGGTATTTATTTGCTGTATTCCATTCAATAACGAAAGTAATAATTGCAAATAAATTTGAAGCGATACAGAAAAGAATACAATGGATCATAAGCTTGTGGATTTGTTGATGCTCGTCCTCGGTGTAAAGAACGTCTTTACATTGAAGCCCACAAGTGTCCACATCTAAAATAGTATAAACGTAAAAATTATTAAATGTTAATATTTTTTAAATTACCAGGAAAAAACCATTCTGGTTGATCTGTCCGAACGAGCGGCTCCATACAAAAACCAGTCGTATTAAATTTAACTTCATGTATATCATTTTTGCATTTGGAGGGAAAAAGTCTTTCATCATCGCAGTTAATAAATTCGGGAAAAATTGTGGTATTAAATAAAATCTTGCATGGGCTCTGAATTATTCGACACATTTCTCTTGATGGTAAGTCTACGTCATCGTTTTCACATTTCGGCATGTATAGGGCGCATAAAAAAGGCTGTATAACGGCCCAGCACTTTGGTATGTAACGTAAGTACTGATATAATTGTAGTTTTTCTTGTACTTTCTCCTGGAGGCATAAATCGGTTAAATTTAAGGTGGTGAAATAATACGGTAGCTTTGATCCCATACAAGTTGAGTAGTTCAAAACCTGGCATTTTGCAGGACGTTGACAATATTTTAGATTTATATCCATTAAGGGAGGGTTGTAGTATCGGTCTCGTAGGAATAAATCCTTTGAACGAAACCATTTTGATTCCGCATGTTTTACATGTGGTACATGGCTTTGTGAATTATCTTCGATTTGTTCCAAAATAGTTCCATTTATTTCTTGTAAAATGCTGTTATTCTGATCATAAATTTGAGTTTCCAACAACAAGGAAGCATCCACAACAATGAAATTGTAAAGAATGAACACTAGAAGGTCCATTTCCTATTTTTTTAGAATTCAACAATAAAAACTTGGTTTAAATTATCTTACTGTAAAAGCAATATACTGAGGATTAACTTTCATTCATAATTAATGTTTAATTCATCGTACAAACTTCGCAAACTTAATTCAAACTATAACAACAATTCACAAGCACATGCCCGTTTTGTTTACCGCACAATAAATGAGACAGAAAAATGTTTTTGTTATTGGTAAGAGAGAGAGAGAAGGACCACCCGCAAGCGCATTTTTTCGTGTGCGAGGAGTACAAAAGTAAGAAAAAGAAAAGGATGGGAAAAGAGACCACCCACAGCAAGGCCACTGACCAAACGGCAGCAGTGGCGTAGCATTAGAAAAGCCTTGTTTTTATCAAAATCTATCAATTGATAATAATAAATTAATATCCCTGCGTTGGTTGGCAAGGTGGTTGAAAATAGCATAAGTGATACGATGGAGTTTATTACACCTCAACTCAAAGTGTGGGAACAATCTCCTACTTTGTTCCATTCTTCCTAAGACATTGCTTAACATAACTTGTGTAACTTAATATGCAGATGCTCAATTTTCAACAAAATTTAAAATTACTGGTAACGCAAGTGGTATGGTGGGGCGTAAAACATCCCAAAGCACATTCACTAACCCATTAGTAAATGGCGACATACAGGGCTTTAGCAATTACATTGGAATGTTGATCGATATGTTGCGATATAAATTTGGTAGAGATCGGAGTGGGGACCAAATCTTGGTTTGTGTAAAAAAAGTTGTGCAAGTACATTGAATTTTATTAGATTTCGAGTTTGCAATTCTATAAAAAAAATCCTAGCACGGTCCTGGCAAGAAAATCCGGCTTTGGGTTGTAGAAACGTCCTTTGTGAGGGTCCGTTTAAATATTTTTTTGCGCCCTCTGCAAGCTTAATTGTAGTAGTTAAAAAAACAATTTTAATAAAGCTATATTTTCATAGAATTAATATTTACGCAGTTACAGACAGTCACCCCGTATAAATGTTTTTTGCAATGGGAGGTTTGTTTTATAATATTGTCTACTAGAGGGCAGCAGGGCCAAACGAGATGAATGTCAAAATTTAAGCTCCTTGATTGGCCGACATCGCGTGCTGCCATCTATTGAATTTTCGTTTATAAGTACAGGGTGCGGCAACTAAAGTGTTTTAAGCTGATACTTGATCAACAATTTTAAAGATGATTTTATGGGACGTAAGTGGTAGGCGGTAGACACTGCTCTATGATCCCAATAGAGGACAGGTCTACTCAAGGACGCGCCCTTGCCCACGCCAGCCATGTTTTACCCCACTTCCTAATACCAGGGTAGATCATGTCCTAACCACGTATTCCTAACCACATCAAGCTTATCCTTCCCATATCCATAAACAAGCCGCCAACCTGCCCGGCCAGCATGGCGTCTTACGGCCAGCTACCCTGTAGCCCCTATCATGATAAACTTCAATTCTAACGGAAAAGGTCCCCAGGTGGGTACGGTAACCCCGGAATCCCACACCAGGAAACTGGTCAGCCCCATGGAATCTGGGGGGGGGGGGGGGCAAAAGCTCATCATCATCACATATAAAGAATTTTAAGACCCAAAATCCACTTACCTAATAGCAACGTATAACGTCAGAACACTAGCAGACAACGACAGATTGAACGAGTTAGAGGAAGAAATAAACAACTTAAAATGGCACATAATAAGACTAGCAGAAGTCAGAAGAAAGGAAGAAAAGCTATTAAAACTGAACTCAGGAAACATACTCTACCATACACACACAGATGATACAAAATTAGGAGGGGTGGGCTTCCTAATAAACAAATCTGTAGCAGATATCGAACAGAGTTGCATATAATATAACACTCAAAATGAACAACAATAAACAACTAAAAATAATCCAGGTATATTCTCCCACATCGGCCTACGGCGACGAACACATAGAAGCATTCTACGACGAAATAAGAAACGCCATTGATAGCAACCCAACCAACAAAGCGTTTGTCGGCTCATGTTTATATGAAACTTTCTGCTGATTTTTGGCTGTTGTATTAGCTGGTGGATTTGGGGACAACTATTGTGGGACACCCTGTATAGTATACCTTACTAATGGGCGTATAAAGTTTCTTAAAAAGCGAGTTTTTTTTATAAGTTAAATGTGCCTACTAAAAATAAGCAACCTTGAAATCTGAAACTCTTTTTTCGAAGTACCTTGAATAAGCAACTTAGAACAGAAGTACCTCGAATTACTTCAAAGTTCCTCGAAGTAATTTGGAAGTACCTCGAAGTAGGTATTCGAATTACCCCAAAGTACTAGTAAAATTCGAAGTAGGTGTACACCTTTTTAGGGAGTGAAACACCCATCGGGTAGATACAGCACATCAAAAACTGTCCTCAGTCCAGAATGCCATTGTTATTAGAATGACCTACCATATTCCATTCTTATCTTATCACTTATTTCCTCACAGCATTTCCTTTGTTGTCGCACTCATCAGTCGCCTATGGCTATGTTCCACTAAAAATGAAAATTCGTCTAAATAACCAATGTAGTTTTTTTTAAACGAAATAGAAAAATGTTGCAGTGAAATTTGTTTAATCGTGTCTAATTAGTTGTTTTGGAAAACGTACGTGCAAAAATGGAAGTTACTATTTCATGCACCACTGAAAATAAAGATAAGTGTAAAACCAATCAATAAGTAACTATTGGAGGATAAATAAAATAAATTTATAACAGCAGCAGTAAAAGCAGCCACGTATAAATTATAGTTTTAGGTCATACCTCACTAAAACCAATATGCATTTAAGTCTAGAGCAAATGATTTTATTCCTAATTTTTTACCGTAAGTACAAAAATTCCATATTTAGTTAAATTAAAAGTTAGAAGCTTGTTAATTAACAATAAAATTAATTGATGAAAGCAATTCATTGGACTCAGCTGTAAAAACTGCTGCCACATACCAATAAACCAAGGCCAGCTAACTCGCCAGACTTTACACAATCAGCTATTTTATGTCTGTTAATAGCATTACCACATTAAACTGTTGAATTTCTAATAAAATTCATTTAAGAGATCAACTAAAATTTTAAATGAGCTGTTTAATAATTAGGAACAGTTCGCCATTATTATAATACACATTTTTCAGCAATTTGTTGTGATGTAAACCTTGGAGATGATCCACATATTGATTCCCTCCAAAGCGCAGACGGTTCTAACATACTGGCTGGTGACAAAGCCCAACGAAATCAATTTCCTTATCAAATATCACTTCAGCAGTGCCACGAAGAAAATAAATGCTACCATATCTGTGGTGGAGCTGTCTTATCAAATAAATGGGTTGTATCCACAGCATACTGTGTGACTCCAACCAACATACCTTTGCGGATTGTAGCTGGTGTACTTGTAAAATACGAAACTCATCCAGATGTGCAAGTTGTTGATGTCCGAAATATTGTGGTACACCCTGATTATAAAATGCAAGTTTTTTGATCACACACTATTGATTTAAACAACAAAAAAATGAAAATAACTGATAGCAATTTTTTACAGAGGAATATCTGAAAATGACATTGCTTTGTTGAAGTTGCAATCATTTCTGGTGTTTACCCGAGCCGTACAACCGATTCTTGTCTCGAATGCATTCTCTCACGAAGTTTGGGGGGTAGCAATGCTTTCAGGTTGGAATGTCCAGACTCAACTGTTTAAACAAGTGTCTTTAGATACTTTACAATACATGATTGTATACATTATGTTTGCTACGGATTGTGAAAACGTTCTACAGGACTCGAGCATTTTCTCAAAGAAAATGCTGTGTAGTGAAAAAGCTACGGAAACATTTTATTGTCCCGGAGAAAGCGGATCTCCTTTAGTTTATGATGGTTATTTGGTTGGAATAACATCTTGGGGTGTGAAACCATGTGGTACTATGGTGTATACTAAAATGGCCTCTTTCATTGATTTTATTAAGATGTATGTAGATGTGCAAGTGTAAAATACTTGTTCCCTGTTGTACGAGTATTAATTAATGCCCATATTTATTGTATTAACTATACATATGTATTATAATTCAACAACAACTCTTAAATATGAGATAGTAAACCCAGAGTATACATCACGTGCATCATGAGACCGAATAGTAGCTGACGGTAGCTGTTAAAATGATTTGTATGATAGTCAAGGTGGTTTAACCTATGCAGTATAGAGTTTGTATCGTTTTATTAGTTTTTACATCTTCCTGGTAAGTAAATCATTTGCGTAAAATCGTCAATCAACGTTAAAAGTTAAAAATCCGTTGGCAATTAATCTTCCACTGAGAGCCAAAATTTTTGGCCTTTTTTCGAAATTTCAAACCGCTCCAGTGGGACGAGTTTCGCTCCAGGGAGTACCCGTTGCTAACTTGATCATCTTCAGGATTTATTCAAATTTTTTTTACCTAAGGTACTTCCAGCCCACCAGGGGTCCCAAGTTGAGCTGTAAAATCGTTTTTTTGCGCCGCATGCGATCGAAATTTGAAAAACGGGCGAGTGTATGGAGGGGAGTCGTCTGATATCTAAAATCCAAGTGGGGGAAATAGTTGTCTTCGCATCTGGCCTTTGATTTTGTCCTAAACTTTTCCGTAACGCCGCTAGAAGGCGTCAAACTTTCTTCTTCTTTTGCTTGCGGCTCGGTCCCAAAGTGCTAGGGGAACGGGACCCGCGTTATTCGACGCGCAAAAGGACCGGGCACAATGCCCTATATGAGAAGCCAAAGTCGCAAACCTTTTGCTACGGTTACCGATAAAAACAAAGTTTTTGCGAGAAAAGAAATTCATTAGCCGAAAATTTGCATTTATGAACGGACAGCTTTCAAACTTGGGGACGATTTAGATTTTAGTCCTCAACTTTTTTTTATTAAAAAGCCAATAGATTGCTCTATCTTTTATGATTTAAATTAGTTAATAAATTAAAGAAATAAAAGAGTATATTTGACCTGCCATTATTTGATTTTTTGCAATTGTAGGTAGATTGCATTTAATGATATTTTTGCCAATAAACTTTTAAGAAATTTTCTCAAAAAATTCTGCTATACATGATGTTCCAGTTTTGGCGATAATGTTATGTGGGACACCCTGTAAATTTGAATTTTTAAGAAAAAGGTTTCTTAGACATTGTTGTGTCAAAAATATCATTAAATATGATTTGCAGTCATAAAATATACTTGAAACATTTAGCGAAATATTCAAGCACTTGACAAAGACCACATAGTATTTGAAACAAGACGGTCTAGTTTTTAAAGTCTTGCAAGATCTAGAGTACTTAATAAGAGTAACTAAATTTTAAGTACTTCAAGTGACTTAGAACAGTGTCAGTACTCAAAGATCAGAAGGTTATTAATTATTTAACATGAGAATTTGCTACCAAGACAAAAACATAAAAATTTTGAAATGCAACATTATGTATTTAATAAAAAAAACTATAAAAAATTACAAAGTATCAAACATATTTTACACTATAATATTACGTCATTAAAACAAAACCATCATAACATTTAACATCAAACTTATTATAGGTAGCAAACTAAACTTTCATCATTAAAATTTTAATTTTTTTTTGTTATGAACTACCATCAGATGTCTTGCTAAGGCATTTTTCCAACGTGTACTCATGTTACATATATAGCAAGTATACAGCTCCTCTGATTTAATACTTATATCACCATGTTTTCTTGAAATATGATTCTTTAGGCTTCTATCATTAACAGTGCGATACTCACAGTAATAACAGGGAAAAGGTTTCGTATCGTCATGAGTTTTCATATGGTCCTTTAAACTGTTCTTATGAGCCGTTTTAAAACTGCACGTACTACAAGCAAAAGGCTTTTCTCCGGTATGAACTATCATGTGTTTCTGCAAATCGTGTTTACTGATAGTGGAATACAAACACAGGTTACATGAAAATGGCTTTATGCTTACATGTTTTTTCACATGTTCAGATAAATTACCTTTGTAGCCGGTACGATATTCACATTTATTACAAGCAAAAGGTTTGTCGCCAATATGATTGTTCATATGATACTTAAACTGAGTGCCGTATTGAGTTGCATAGGTGCAAATATGGCATTTAAATGGTTTTTCTTCACTATGACTTTTCATATGTTTTTTTAAATCGTATTTGTTTACCGATTTAAATTCACATAATTCGCAAGCGAACGGCTTGTCGTTTGTGTGTTCTTTAATATGATCTTGAAGTCTCTGCCTATGCGCAGCACTATAATTGCATAATTCGCATTTAAATGGTTTTTCTCCAGTGTGAATCCTCATGTGCAATTTTAAATATGGTTTGCGTGCAGTATGAAAATCACATAAATTACAACTAAACTTTTCCGCAAAATGGTGGATTTTAACATGACTTGTAAGAGTTGATTTATATGCCGTACTAAACTGGCATATGTTGCAAGTAAATTCAACTAGGCCTTCGTGCTTAATTTTTTTATGCCGTATCACATCACTTTTGTATCGACAATGCAAGCCGCACAATTCACAAACATACGGTTTTAACTTCCTATGAACATACTTCACGTGTTTGGTTAACCTGTGTTTGTGTTCAGATTTGAATTCACATTCGCTGCAAGCGAATGGGCTATCGGGTCTTGGGGCGTTCCTCGCAGGTTCCTTGCAGTGAACACGTTCCACATGCTTTACGTATCTATGGTTATATGGAGTACTGTATTTACATTTTGTGCAGCTAAAGTGCTTTTTTCCTCTATGGTTATATCTCATGTGGTCCATCAAACTACGTTTTTGTCGGGTTTTATAATCACAAAGGTAACAGGAAATCATGTTATCTTCATTTATTAAATCCTGAGGGAGTTTTGTGAGCTTAACATAACAATCTTGTATCATTTTTGGGTTGTTTTGTAAAAATTCAATGTTACTATACTCATTTTTTATTTGTAATTTGGTTGAATACCATTCAATCTCCGAATAATCAAATTCTTCCATTTTTATATGTGGTGTTTCTTCTACTATTGTAATGCCATCTTCGTTTTTAATGTCTTTTTCTTCTATTAGTGTCATGTTGTGTTTAGTTTTAATTCCTACGTCTGGTTTTGCTTCTATCGTAGCAATACCGTGATCATCGCTTTTGATTTGAAAAATATCCTTATTTTGGGTATGCTGAAGTGCATCATCTAATAAGCTGTTTAAGTCTTCAAGTAAATTCTGGATGGTGCTCGGACTAGTTGATCGCTTTGGGTTGGTTTTTGAGTTCACAGACTCTGGTTCAATGGCAGTAAAAAAATTCATATTGTGGGTTAATGTAGCAAATTAACACAACACAAATGTGTAAAACACTATAATCGGGGGGCCTAAAAATAGAGGAAATTAAATTCAAAGGAAAAGGTAAACAAAAGCTGTACATACCTAAGGACGGTACACAGTGTTTACGGTCCTTGGTACTTACCACTTTTCAAGCGCAGAAGACAGCTTTTTGGATGATTTAACATATGTTGTAAGCAATTGCAACTATTGGTTATTTCGGTAGGTACCTAAAAATTGAAAAAAAAAATTTAACAAAGGGGGGCTTCTAAATTTAAGTTGCACATACCACTTTTGAAGCACAGAAGACATTTTTTTCCAAACTTTTAAGGAAACATACATGCAATTACTGCTCACACTGTTCAGTTAAATAACATTGAATTATCACAGACCAGAAATCAGGATTATTTCTGCAAGATAAACAATAAATGTAAGCTCAGATAATATACAAGTACTGATAATGTCATAACATAACAAGAAGCACGTGGTTATGTGTTTATTATGTTGCGTTCATACCCGTTTATACAAAGCCCTCCAAAAAAATTCTAAAGGTACGTTTACATGGAATATGATTGTTTTAGCTACCCACACATTTACCTAAATTTTTGTAAAATTTTGGGCTTAATCCTTACTTTTAGCGAATTAAAATGAAAAAATTTGTTAATTCAACTTCGTACTATTATTATGTATTTTACTATAACATTATTATTATAAGTGGTAACTTCAGAATTTGAATACATTTATGTTTCTGCAACTTTTGCTAGTTAATAGACAACCATAGCTACCTAAGCACAACTGTCTTGCAACGCCCTGTAATCATTTTAAATTTTTTTGGAAAATTAACACGTGTAAATATTTATTACTCAAATACTAAAGCAGCATTTATTTGAAACTTTGCCTGTTAATGAGCTAATAGATATGTAGATAAAGACTAGTACAAGACATGTAAATGGCTGCCTTGTGACGCCCTGTATAAATGTTTGAAAACTTGATAATTTTTAATGAAATAACAAGTATATTTCAAAAAGCAGGCAAATCATGTTTTTGAAATTTTGCCAGTTTAATAGATGTAGATAAGGGCTATCCTGTAACGCTCTCAATACATTTTTGAAAACATGAAACATATTTATCAAGTGCTATAGAGAACTGCTTTCAAAATTTTGCTTTGTTAATAGAGATCAATAAAGACTACAACCACAGACGTCTATATAGTTTTACTCTTACTAGACATACGACCGCAGTTTTCAAACAATAAACAATCAAATAAGTGAAGCCTGTCGGCCATTTTCTAAAAGGTCATCATCTAAAATAAAATCCTGTTTCATATTTAACGCAAAAATTACCGTCATTTTGTAATAATTGTATACCTAACCATTTTATTATCAAAACAATTTAAAACACCTCAAACTGGATCATTTGCACCAATGAGTTTTGCAACCAACGATACAACACGGTTGCAGCATACCTCCCAGTTAAATTTTGCAATTAATAATTGTATATATTAATCTTTATCAACGTTGAAATTCGAAACACTGTTTTAATTTGTGACATCAGATAACACACCGACATTGACCTTCTAGAAAATGGCGTCTAGCTTGAATTATTATATAGAAGTCGTGTTTCT
The DNA here is from genome assembly GCA_958336395.1 of Ctenicera cuprea. Lineage (NCBI taxonomy): Eukaryota > Metazoa > Arthropoda > Insecta > Coleoptera > Elateridae > Ctenicera > Ctenicera cuprea. The sequence continues at coordinate 3,379,288 of OY284489.1, read as the reverse complement.
AGAGTAACTATATAGAATTCTGTAACCACGACAATTTTAAATCTTAATACTATGGTTACCTTTTAACGCCTTCTATAAATTTTAGAATTTTTGGTCTTAATTTTAAATTTTTTAAAACATTTCTTTATAATTTAACTTTTGTATTTATTTTAGCAGACAATATTTAGCCATTCTAATGTTGTAATTAGTATTGTCCAAGTTTTATGTGGAGAAAGAAACACTGAAGCCTATTGGGAGGTAGGTAGGCATACCGTATACAATCGGCTTCCTTTTTTAGTCAAGGGGTACACAATTTTTTTCTATACATAGTAAGTCATAAGTATTTACATTTGATAGAATACCACAATTTTAATTTGTGGGATAAGGCCCTCCATTTTTTGACTCGTATGGGCTGCTTTTGTAAAAAATAAAAATGAGAGCTGGCATATAAATTTATATTAATACAAATGCATTTGCAATTTAATCCTTATTTATATGTCCGACAATAATATAAAACTACATTAATTCATAAGAAACCATTAACATTCACGGCCAATCTGCTTAATAATCACTTAACCAGATATGCACCTGTAGACACATTCACAGCAATTTCAAGTTTGTTTTGCGCGCGTTTCTCAGTTCCTTTCAAACCGTCACGGAAAAAGCTAGGTTAGATTTTCAAAATGTCTCTTTTCGAAGTTCGTGTGTAAGTTAATAATTTGGTTAATCTTGTGAAGTTCTTTGTGCCAAAAGGCTTAATTCCACATTAATATACGGTATGGTTTTTTTTAATATTACGTAATTTTTTCCTTAGCAAATTAAGAAACTTTATGCCAAGTCCAGGTGTCAAGGTTTTTTATAATAAAATAAGTTGCGCATTTAGGTATTCAGAATCCAAGATTTTAAAACATTTATAAAATTAAGATAAAAAAACTCACCGCAATAATACCGATTTGTATTTGAAGAAATTCAGGTTAGGTATTTGCTAAAGAGAGAAAAATCTGGACATGATCAAAAATAAAAATGTAAAATTTTAACTTTATGGATTACCAATGGGGCGACCGTGACTTAAGCGAAAGATTAACCTTGCTACGTTAAAGTATAACATTATTTTCCCACGGAATTAGGTCAGGGCCGGATTTGCAATAGTGTGTTGTACTGTGGAAAAAATGTCTCACCTTGATTGGCAATTTTTTTTAAATTGTAGGTGTATGTAAATTGTGGTCGTTTTAATTATGTCTCGAAAATTACCATAAAAGACCATCTGCATATAAAGGACAGGGTCGTATCCAAAAACGGCAACGTGAGTCAACGACGGACAGGGAGATAGTAAAAGGTAGCATTGTATTTAAATTAAATTCTAGATTATATTGGAAAAGAGATTTATTGGAGTTATAAGAATTGTATAAATTGCGAAAAAAACATAGAAAATTTGTCTAGGGGTTCCCCAACGTCTTGTAACACTTTTACGTAATTATATAATATATTTTTTAGTTGTTGATTACATAAGCAAAAATAGGAGAATTTTGTAGCATGTTTATGTTTGGGTTTGCAAAAATAGTATTAGAAATAAGCGAAGAATTTCGCCTGAACTTCCATAAACCCAAGAAATGCGGGCGCCTACATTTTCAGCTGTAGTACAGCCGTATGGCGCATTGTTATTTACATGTAGCATACATACCGATTTCAAACTTATTCGTGCAGCAAGTTTCAGTAGTCTAGAAAGCTTCGCTTGGAAGCGGTCCCCAGTTCAATGCTGGACATCAGCGCTTGTTTTTTTATTTACTTTAGTCAAAAATGTTTTATTAATAAGTTATAGCTTTACTTCATCGGAGTTTATATTTTAAATATTTTATTCATACATTATAAATGCTTTGCTTTTTATTATTGTGTACATGGTGGCCTGCAACTGTTTATGCTCTACGCGCAGCAAAGTGCACAAGCTTAAGAATTTTGCGTACGGTGCAGACGTATAGCTACAGTCTAATAAATATTCAGATCTCAATATGCAAAAATCTTTCAACCTCGTTATAACACCCCAGTCATCGTTGGTTACAACGTCCAGTTTGGTCACAAACCTTCCCACCGCGTTTGGTAACAACGCCCACTATTGTCACAACCGCCACTTTTGAAACTGGTTATAAATTCTTACGTGGGCACAACGCCCACCGATGCTGATCATAACGTCCACTCAACTTAGCCGAAGCTCTTACGGGTCATAACAACCCACCCTGGGCACGATTTCCAGTGCCGCTATCTGTCACAACGTACGCTCTGGTCACAAGTTTCACCAAGACTGATCACAGCTCCCACCATAGTGTACTATAATATTTTTCTGCCGTGAAAAGCCACTAATTTGAAAAATTGACATCTTAAAGCTAAAATCCGACCGGCAAAATTTTTAATGAAAAATATCCTATTCTATATTTTACGACTACGAATCAGATGTTAGCTTTAAGACAGGTATTTTTCACAAAACAATTATTATTCTCTATGGTGGGCGATATACACAGTGGATTGTTGTAAGCTGTAACTAGAGTGAACGTTGTGACCAAAGGCGGCAATGACAGTGGGAGTTGTGACCAGGGAGGATAGTATGACCAACAGAAGTCTTGATTGGTTAAGTGGACGTTATGACCAACGTCGGTGGGTGTTTTGACCACGGTAGGTCTTCTGGCCTATTTGAAAAGCGGTTGTTGTAATACGAGTGAGCGTTGTTGTGAAAAGCGGAGGTAGAAGTTCTGACCAAGTAGGAAGTTGTGACAAGTAACGGGAGTGGGAGTTGAAACCAAGGTGGGAGTTATTACCACAGTTAGAGATGGACGTTGTGACCTGGTTGTACTGCTGAGCGTTGTGTCCTAGACCCTTGAATTTGCCGTAAGGTCTTCTATCAGATCCCGCTTTAGGATCTGCAAAATTTAGATTCTGAAAATAAACAAAAAACACATGTCTAATTTCCACTTCTGGTTTTGTATTTTTTTTTATATAGCTTACTTTGTTTAATTATTTTTGATACTATAGCCAGAAAAGTTGTACTATACAAAATGCATGGGAAAATTTATTTTTCATTTCTCCAGGATACTTTAATTAAGAATTTAAACTATATTATTGTTATTAGTTATTATTAGTGCCCTGGAGTAAAAAAAAATAATTTTTATATTTTATCTAAATTAAGCAAAAATTTAAATAAATATTAATAAATATAAGACGTGTTTATTCAATCTTGGAGTGGCAACATATTCTATCGTTTTCGTATCAAAGCGGTTGAAGCTGCTGTCTTTTAAGCAGAAGTCCCCCCAGATATTTGCTTAATTTTAAATGTAAAAATTATTTTTGTTTGCCAAACGGCGCTAATAGCAGTTAAATATCAATAATACTGTTTAAATTCTTAGCCAAAGTATCCTGGGGACAAAAATCTGAAAAATTATAATTATCTTTGCATTTTGCATATGGTTCAACTTTTCTGGGAAACTAACTATGGTTACCAGTCAGAAGTCAATGACTGTCAATTCCCAGTTTTAATTACAGTATATGCAAGTTAATTTATTTCCGGTTTAAAAGGAAGGAAAATTATGAAAACTGAATCTACCAGTGGCGTAGTTATTGAAAACCGAAGTTTTAATTTTATTGTCTAAATTCTATTGCAAAGTCAAACTTAAAAGCTATTTAATGTTAAGCTTCATAAATTTAGTGCTTCTGAAGATCTGTCGTTCAAATTGTCGTAATAAAATTTTATGTTTAATGAAATTGCCGTCACTTATGACCTTAAAATTGTGTTCTTTGAAATGTCACAAAATCAAAATATGGCAAAGGAGCAAAGAACTTTCAATGCGTCCAGACAGTCACCTTAATGTTTATTTCTGTAAAATAATTACCTATTGAATTAGGTTTACCTTTGTTTAATATTATGACGTCACGACGGGCCTTGATGAGTCAAACCAGACAAAAACGTGATACAATTGTAATTGTACTAGTAACGAGAAAAATTCTTATTTATTTTTTAAATTTGGAATTACCCTGTGCATCACTACCGGTACAATTTTTCCCAATGTTTAGTAAAAATAGAGATACAAACATCAAGATAAGCACAAATATGAGGTATTTCCATTCTGACTGTCTCTGCTAGGCCTTGACTTTTGGCGTTTTCTGCAAAAATACCTCCGTGAAAGTGTTACTTATTAGTTAACGTTTGTTTTTATAATGTATTTCTTTGTAATACGGTGTTCGAGGACAGCTCAATTCGTTATCTTAATTTGTCGATACAATTTCCTGTGATTCCGGTTTCTCACTTCATGTAATAAACATTAAACAGTGAGGTTGCAGTTAGTTGAATACTTCCCTTGGCGAAGTTTTGTGGTCCATTTTTTAAATGAACTACAAACAAAAATAGTTAACAGTAAAAGTGTGTGCGTGCGCGTGTGTAGTGTGTATACGAAGAGCAGATACTTAAAAGCATTGAGGATTTGTGATTAAGTGTAAAGGTAAAAATACTTTGCTGTAGTGAACACCCTGTAAATTCCAGAACAAAAATAATAAGTAGATTGCAAAGAAAACCATCCGATAAAAATTTTTTTTTTAAAATTTTATTTAATAAAAGTAGTATTGTCGTGGATCTGTTTTTTAATCACCCTATATACTATACCGGATATCCCATTACTGTGGAATTATTTCATAGCTATGTTAATATGTTATAATATATAGAGGAAAAATTTAAATGCATACATTGTTGGTGCTGCATATCCTAAAATTATTATGATTTATACTGGGTGTTCAGTAACGCCCGTATAGCACCTTAGTTTGTTATTTTAAATTAAACTAGCGGAACCAGAAAATCAGTTGATTTTTGTTAAATTAATCACGCAATTCGGAAATATGTGCCCACGTTTTTTATGTCGTGGCCGTGTAAATATGCTACAGTGAAGCAATTTTTAGTGTTTTCTGCTTTTTCGGTGGTTTATCCTTCGGAAAAAGCCTACCGAGGGCATTATTTCTACTTAACCAGTATATTAACGTTTAGTTACTGCTTTAAATAATCCCAAAACGACAAAATTAAGTCGATAGAAATCAATTACATTTTCCTCATTTTTCTAAGAATACCCTACGTTTTTTCGCTTCTGCGTATCGTAACCCTGATGGCTAAATTAGGTAGGTGTAGTAAAAATTCAGTAAAAAGGACCTTCAATTTTGACGCAAAAATATGAATTTTTAAGGCTTCAGTAAACAATTGCCGCACTTTGACTGCACTAATCGTCTCCTTGTACTGTACCCGCCTAAATGTGCACGTGCATTATAAGCGTAGCGAGACCCAGGTCTGATTTTTAACTCTGTGTACTATACAACATTTGCGTCTTCCTGATTTCGAGCAGCCGCATGATTTGAAACAATTAACAAGACATTTTTTAAAACAAAAGTAGTTTGGTTTTTATCTGTTTTGAGGCGAGCGCCATATACGCCTGTACAGTAATCCATCACTGTCCATGGCCTTCTGAAGCTTTACACCTAGCAACAAACTAGTGCGAGAAGCGAGATCTCAGGCGGGGCTAGAAATTTGTGAAATCTCGAATGCAATCTGCGAGAATTGCTAAAATCTCGTGCGAGTTTCGTTTCGCGAAAGCTCTACTTCTAGGAAGTTGTATACTTTAATTGTTTTGAAGATACGTGAAATTATTAAACTTTTTTAGTCCCAAATTCAGCATAGATTTTGAGGTATTCTAGCGCGGGGGGGGGAGTTGCTCTTTTGTCCTCCTACGCGGCACCCATGCACGTCGGCACTTCTCGCGTTACTGAGTTTGACCTACATATCTCCACGAAAGCGATTTCGTGATTGAGTGGTCAGGCTGTGCAGTCAAAGGGTTGAGCAAAGTGAAAGGGCTCCCCGGTTAATATATAGAAGACACTCTGTATATTACTGTATTTTTGGATTCTACATTTAGTTCCAGGTATAATAGTATGAAAATGTATTCATCTTAAAATTAACGGGTTCCGAGTTATTTGCCTTTTTGCAAAAATTTTGACTATTTGTTAACTAATATTTAAAACGCCAAAAACGTCCACGCTTTGCTGTTTAATAACACATTATAAAAAAAATCGGCTTTGTTAAAAACAGCAGATTATTACATAGGGTGTTCATAATTTAATGCCCATTTTGCAAAACTTCAAATGTCAATAACTTTGATTTAGACTAAAACTCCGACTTACTTAACTTGGGCCTTTCTCGTCCTTGTAGATAACAAATAATAGCTGACATTTACATTCATTATTATAAAAGCTTGAATATTTTGAAAGAACATAGAAGTACTGCGTGAAAAACATCAAAAGGATGCATCAGATTCAACAGGGGTGTAATTTTTAAAGGCAGACGAAGGAGTTGCATTGCGAAAAAATAGTTTTGATATTAACAACCTTCTGTCAAAGAGTTTTCACGGGTATTAACAGGGTGAGCGCAGCAAGGGGAAAGCAGCGAGAACTCGTGACTCATACATGCGGTAGCAGCTATACATATATTGTTCACAATAAAGTTCTTTCGATTTATTTTAAATTTTGTAGGATATATTAAGATACAAAGTAATATTTAGGGGGATAATCGTACCCCTTCCTTCTACTATTTGGCTCACAATTTTTTTCCATTTTTTGTTTAAATCAAGCAATCTTTTCTGAAAAATTAAAAATCTATTTTTTGATTAACTTTCTTATTATTCGAGCTACAGATTTGGTTAAATTATAAAAGATTTGTCAATTTTTATGCTGTTTAAGACGCCGTTTGCAAAAAAAATAAAATAAAATAATAATTTTGCTTAAAATAATATTCATAACTTTTTTATTATTCGCTTACTATTGCATCGCACCTTTGATATTCGGAATTTACCTTTCTTTTAGAATAGTTAAAAATATACAGGGTGTTTCATTTAAAAATAATTTTTTTATGAAATAATTCGAAAAGGGGGCGTGAAATTATTGTTTTGTATACGGCAATATATTATTCTGCATAAAAAGTTGCACTTCTTGCCCAATTCAACCAAACCTGTAGCGCTTACAATAAGAAAGTTAATAGTAATGCCGAAATAATTTGATAAACCCTGTATATCTTGATTTTGCGTACTAATTGTTTTGACTGGTTATTATATACCAAATGTCTCTGAAAATATAAGACTTGTTTTTGAAGTACGATTGGAAAGTTCAGCTGATTGATTGTTATGTTTATGTATCATGTTTCTGCTGCTAAAACTAAACACCAAGGCTAGAGGGTATATCATTTGACGTCACTATTTAAAATTCTAGATAACTTTTAAGTAAGTTAAACTAAGGAAATGGTTTTGTTTACTTTACATAACATGTTTCGTGTAATTATGACAATTTTATTCTATTTTGGTCTGTGATAGACCAATAAGAAGGTCTGGAATTTGATTTTTGTCTGGACTTTTAAAATGTTGAAAACAAAAACGCACGTGTACTGTGAATGTGCTAAGTATTTTTTAAATTAAAATACGTACACAAAATTTACATAAAAGCATCAAAACGTGTGTAATTTAATTAAATATAACCAGTTGTTATGTAAATGTTAGTTTTTTCTTTAATTTTAACAGGATATCCTAAAAGGTGTGTTTTGTTTGTATGTGCAACTATTTTGTTCATTGTTTTTTTACAAGTTTTAATTGTTTATTAACATGTTTTTGTTTTTTTAATTAAATAAAATTTCCATGACGCTTAGGAATAATTTACATAGGTTTACAATATACAGAGTGAGTCAGCACGGCTGCGGTGTTCCATGTCTCCTTTACTATTTAAAATAACTGAAAACATTTTAAACAAAAGTTGTAGGGAACCAGGAGGACCACGTTAAAACTTATTTTCAATTATACAGGGGGTTCCATATAAGAGTGCCGTAACAAACTTATGTTTATTTTAACAGAGCACCCTATACAGAGCGGCTAGGAAAACCCCGGCCACTTTTCTTGCGGCGGTCAAGAGATGGCGCTTTAGTAAAGAAAAAATAAATTAAAATACTGGCAACAACGCAGAATCCAAGACGTTTTATTTATTAAATACGCCCCATATTAAATGAAAACAACCAAAACGTCTTGGATTCTGCGTTGTTGCCAGTATTTTAATTTATTTTTTCTTTACTAAAGCGCCACCTCTTGACCGCCGCAAGAAAAGTGGCCGGGGTTTTCCTAGGCCACTCTGTATATTTTTACATATTGTTATTCAGTTTTTAATTGTCTTTGTGATTATGTTTTGTTTTTAAATTCCGTTACGGCGTTGCCAAGTTATTAAAATTTTTCGAAACATTTGAGATTTGCAAAGTTAACTAATAAAAAACCTGCACAAGTCGTGATTTCGCAGATTAAACAAGATTTTTTTTGTTAAATGTTGGTCAAGGCCATGTACTATCTTCCTGATATTTTAAACGTGAATTTGGCTATACAGGGTGTTTGTCGCAACGGTGCAATGTGCCTTAACTTTTTTTTTTAAATAGAACATCTTGTATATTTTTAGATAGTTTTAAAGATTGTAACACTTTTGTTGCCGCATCCTGTATACAGGGTATGCTAAAATAAAATTATGAAAACTTAATTTCGGAAAAGTTCAGTAGTAAAGATTTTTTCCATTTTATGCAGTAGTACTATGTGTTGCATAAGTGTAAGGGGTTTCGGGTTCAACTTTACAACTTACCAGCATATTTTTTGTGAAAATCATACGCGGTCCTACCTTTTTGGTGCGTTGGAAATTCATACCACTCACTCCAGTTCAAAAAAATGTTGTTACATGTTTTCGTGGTCACAGGGTAGATTGCAATGTTGGTGTTATTCTACGTCTGAAATACTTTTGCACAGTTCTTGTTCTTATTTTGTCTTCGTAGTAAAACCAGGATTGGCAGAAATAACGATTTTTTTCATTACTGCATTACATCGAGTGTCCAAATGCAACAGTCGCAACGTCCGTCTATGTACGAAATACTTTTTTTTTACAAAGCGGTTTTTATTTCCAGTTCTGTTTTCGCAGGTCATGGATGAAAGGGATTTGGAACTGGCTAGAGCCATGGTGGCGGAGGAAAAAGCCCAACAATCAACGAATGGAAGTGCCAAAAAACATGTTAGTGTAGTAAATGGGGGAAGCCCCTCAACAGTTAGAAAAAGTATGACGCTTAGTGAGCAGGCCAAAGAGAAACTAAAGGCGTTTAGGTAAGTTTTGACGTTTTTAATCTTTTTTTTAAATTTTTATAATAAGGTTTTGATTTTTGGTTACGTTAGTAAATTATATGGTTTTAATTTCATGAGCGTAGACGTATTTTTTCACTTTTAGTAATAATATTATTTAATTTGATATTTATTTAAATATGTTACTGTAAAATTAAATTACGTTATAAACTTAATACAACATTATTTTAAAAATGTGTTAAAATCGTAATGTTCTAAAAATAAATTCGTGAGCTATCTTGAACCAATTCGTATCCTTGTCTATTCGTTGTAGTAAGTTGTGTATAAGAAGCCCGGGTAGCTCAGTCGGTAGAGCATTGGACTTTTAATCCAAGGGTCCAGGGTTCAAGTCCCTGCTCGGGCGAACTTTTTTTTTCAATTTCTTTCGTACGCATTAATTTATATTTTCAGCAAATTGCGCCCTAATTTTTTTAATTTATCAAGCCCGGGTAGCTCAGTCGGTAGAGCATTGGACTTTTAATCCAAGGGTCCAGGGTTCAAGTCCCTGCTCGGGCGAATATTTTTATTATTTTACAGCTTGAAATCTTTTTGTACGTTTTCTATTTTTTTTAGTATAATTTTATTATTATATAGAGCGATTAAAAAACTCGAAAAGGGGGCGGTGAAAACAAAACCTCATCTATCTCTCAGTTTGATAAATAATAAGTGTCATTTACTTCAGGACGGTGTTTAAGCGCCAATTAAAGACGCGCGATTGTTCTTTAAGGCCGTATTTTATAGCTCTGGATTGCAAATTAGTAATATTGTTTAATGAAAAAGTAAAGATTTAACTATTTATATACGGAATTGTACCCAAAACGAACATCGACCTTCGATAGCTCAGTTGGTAGAGCGGTGGACTGTAGAGGGTTTAGTAATTGCTGACATCCATAGGTCGCTGGTTCAAATCCGGCTCGAAGGAAATTTTTTTTCTCTTTTTTTTCTTTTTTGTATTTTTATTTATTAACCGGTCAAAGAGTTTTTTTAGAAAAGTTTTAACAATTGCACGATAAAAATACCCGAACAACCAACAAAAGTTGGAAAATATAAGAATTGAAAGATAGTTACGAGAAATAAGATAAAGATAGAGATTGCTAGGAAGAAACGTAAATAAACCATATATATTTTGGAAAATAATAAAATGGGGGATGAAAACTTATTGTAAAAAAAATATTTAATAATCGATGCAAAGAGCAAAGGTTGGAGGAGCTCGTTATTTACATGTAACGAAAATAAATCATGTGTCAACTAGTCCTCGGTAGTATAGTGGTAAGTATCCCCGCCTGTCACGCGGGAGACCGGGGTTCGATTCCCCGCCGGGGAGGATTTTTTGTTATGTTTTTTAATACCGTAATTATTTTATTGCGTTTATTTTTTATTGTCAATCAAATTATTGTAACAACAAATTTAGTTGTTTAAGACAGATTAATTTTTAAATATTTATTATTGTTATTCAGTAAATATGTCTCCGTAGCAGCAGTTAAAAATTAAAATAACAAAACAAAAAACCAATCAATGCACTGCCCGGGAATCGAACCCGGGTCGCAAGAATGGGAATCTTGCATGATACCACTACACCAGCAGTGCGGCATTACGTAACAGCCCAAAGTTGCTTTATAGATCACACAGCTCCACCGGTATCAATGATTTTCAAAAGTTTTTAAACTTACAGAAATTACATTTCTATCCAATTCGGCATGATAAGACGTTTGGATAAAAATTGAATTTCTAATAAAACAAGGCAAAAAATTTCCGGTACCGGGAATCGAACCCGAGCCTCCTGGGTGAGAGCCAGGTATCCTAGCCACTAGACCATACCGGATTAATACTACACTTTCAATATCTACATTAAATAATACGTTTCATTCGTATTGATTTATTTTTTCACGGTTTTAATTTATTTTCTGACTTTTCTAACCTAAACCCTTTTTGGTTTACTTCATTCACATACTTGCAATTTTTGTCTCTTTCTAACAAAATTTCCCTCTCCTTTCATTTTTCCCCCATTCCAACAGAAGACGGTCTGGGAAGAGGAAAAACAAGAAAAACGAATTTGATAAACAACAGTTATCAACTTTACAGGAATTTTCATTTTGCCAACCCAGTGGCTGCCTGGGCCAAATTTTGAACCACTCACTTACCAGGAGCGCAGAACTTTGCAGCAGTTAACCTGGGAAATAACGTAACGCTTCGATCGCTCGAAATCGAGAATCGTATTCCGGAGTCGCTTGCGCGTTGCTGGGCGTATTACGAACGAATGTAGTGGAAGGAGAACAGCAGTTGCAGGTGGTGAATGGATTACAAATGCAACTAGAGAGGATTTACCTTGGGATTAGGAACTGCGCTTTTGAGGCTGTGGAGGTGTGAGAATGATCGATTGATTGGTGAAGGAAGTAGTGAAAGTAGATGCTAGTCTAATAGATGAGAAGCGAGATGAAAAATGAAGGAGAAAACATAGAATAGCAAGACATAACAAGATGAGCTAACGTTGTATAGTCAGGATCAGGAGGGGGATATTGGCCGATCATATTTGCTGTCTTAAACATTGTTTAGTTATAAGAAAAAAACATAATTATCGTTTAATTGTAGAATTAGCTTCTTTTTTTTATTACTATTCTTTGTGTTAATTTTAATAGCACTTCTATCGTTTGAATAAATTATTATTACTTTACGTTTGCTTACACAATTAGAATTGTAGCACAATTCTAATTGTTTGATGTTATATTAGGTTTTAATATAATAAATAAATATATTGTATTGAACATCTATAAATAAACATATAACGGAAAATGGGTGCAGCTTTAGTTACGGTTACAAGGCCAGCTTTGTATGTGCGATGGTGGTGTAATGGTCAGCATAGTTGCCTTCCAAGCAGTTGATCCGGGTTCGATTCCCGGCCATCGCATTAATTTTTTTTTCTCAATAAAATCATTTTGCTCTCCCTAGTTGCTATCAGTATAATATATTTTTTTTTAATCAGATGACTACAGTTATGCTATGGCGTAGCCCGAATTTTCATACAGCAGGCAACCGTTCAACATAAAATAAAAACGAAAACTGTGGATCTAGAATAAATAATTTAATATAGAAATAATAATTCTTATTTATCTAAATACAATTATTGCAACGGGAAACCAGGAAAAACCTCTCTGGAGAAGAAGTGCATGCACTTTCTGTGGTTCGGAACCTACGCTAAATTGTAGGTCCCCTATGTCTGTCTGTGCAAAATATCTATCTCCGCGCACCAAACACAGGCATAGGAGAGAAGTCGCCAACGCCCTGAATAGGGCATGGCACTAGAAGAAGAAGTAAGTCATAATTTAACGTCTATAGTTGGATTTTGACGTCAAAGAAATATCATAAATGCTATTCTATGAACATAATTAATAAATAAAGAAATTATTCTACGACTTGAAGAAAGTGTAATTAAATTTTGTTTCATAATTTAGAAAATAAAAAATTAAAAAATCGTTCAGTTCATTACAGTGCATAAAACATGCCTTGTGTTCGCATTGCCGTCGATAATTGATTTATAGATCACACCAAATGTTCTTTTTTTTGTCATCTTGTAATATATCTGATTTTCATTTATCGAAATAATAGCAAGAGTTTCTGCTTACTACGGCGCGAAATTTTTTTGCATTTGCTCGGCTACTCCACTGCATTTATGCCACGTACTATTTTAATTTAATTTCTCCATTATTCCACCCTAATTGGCCTCTTTTTTTGTTGTACGTTCCCGTGTATTCTTCCAGAACTGGCGCAACCGAATCTAAGGGTGAAGTTGTATAAAAATTCAAATTAGTCAATCTTCTTCAACGTATCCATTTTCTCCCTCTTCAACATACTCTCTCGTTCTCTTTCACCCTGCACATGCGTAGAAACGTCACATAGTCGCGTGACGACACGAGGCGGAGTAATCACCATTCAACAATACAGTACGGTCAACAATCCTGCAAAATATTTCGCCGAAAACGACGTGTTTCTGCGTCCAAATTAAAACAGTTTTAAAAACTCCTTGCCTTAATCAGGATGTACATTACGTGCCCAACAATCAGAGACAATAAAATACAACTCTCATTCAGTTTGTTGGTCTAACCTAGTTTTTTGACAGCTGTAATTAGTGCCGTTAATGAGTGAGTGCAAATTTGTGAGAAAAATATTAATTACTACGCTGTTATAATGGAATCACCATGGATCGGATCGGATGTTGACCTATCCACTCTCCGTAAATGCAGAAGAGCGGACAAGTTAGAGTATAGGTTAACCTGTTTACATAACAAGAAGCCCGGGAACGCTCTGAAGGATGTTGTGGAAAAAGAAAGTTTCGAAGAGGACGAGGACCATTTTAGACGAAGGCGTAGGTCAGGCACTTGGCCGTAAGTCACCTTTGAGGTTACTTTTTTAAAGCTTTGTTGTAATGAGTAAAGGTTGCTTGACTTTGCGAGTCAAATTAGTAATTTAAAATTTAAATTAAGGTTTAAAATTAGATCGAATTTAAATATTCAGTAGTTAAGTTATATTTAGTAAGTAAACTTAATGAGACGTATTCGTTCCCAGTCATTTTGCACAGTCCCATGTGGTCTAGTGGCTAGGATACCTGGCTTTCACCCAGGAGGCCCGGGTTCGATTCCCGGCATGGGAACTTTTTTTTGTTTTTTTTTTTCAAGTTTAATATACTTCCGTCTTGCTGGTCTTATTTTCATTGCGCGCTTCCAGTGTTTATTTACTTTTCTTAATGTTCTGCCGTAACTATTTTTGGATCAATGATGAACCCCAGATCATGTAGTCTGGTTGTGACTTTCTGTTGACTCGGTGTGTTTGCTGCGTTTGCGTTATCTCGAGTATTTTTTTACTTTATCTATTACAGTTTACGTTGCGAAATGGATGGAAAAGATTTTAATGGTTATAGCCGCTGTGTTAGTCTCCAGAACGAGGACGAATACGAAATGAGGTAGATAATTTTGTAGTTTTGGTTCATGTACAACAGGGAATAGAAAAAAAAAACAAAAAGCAAACGTTTGGTTTTTGTTTATATAACAATGGAAGGCAAAAACAAAAGCTTTATTTTTGCGCACAACAAAAGACGATCATAAAAGAAGTAATTTCATTGTTTTGAAGATCGTCATTTTTTTGGCAACAATTCAATGTATGGCATTTTTTGAGTATTATTTAGATACAGGTAATTGGAGGTTTAATTGCTACAAAACTTACTACAAAAAATATTAAAAAAAGGCGATACCGTATGTATGTGGCCGTTATATGTTGCAAATACGCAACATCGAGCGTTGCTGCAAGTGTAAGTGTTCAAAGTAACCCCGCCAGATATCAGGCGAACATAAACGACTGAAGTTGTTCTTTTAGTTTGCTGTACCTTCTTTTCATTGTAAATAATGTACATCAGGCCAAATTTACATAAATGAGGTGTCTCATCTTACCCCACTTGGTGTAAGGAGACCAGAAGACCACACCATTATTAGTGTAAATGTTTTGATATCTAATTGTACACTAGGATCTCGTGACTAATGGCTATGCATTGCAATTGCATTTTAATGAGTTTGTATTGTATGTTAATACCGAGTAAACGAAATTCATTAGCGACTTTTCTAGAAAAACGTTTATTTACAGTTAATTACTAATAGCGCGAGTCTTTAAGGTTTTTATAAATCGGTGGATAAATCACTGGCGTAATAATTATACACTCTTCTTGGTATAGTAACGCGTAATAACTCGTAATATGTCGTAATAAACCGTATAATATCAAATACCGTTTTCAATCGAATTTGCCTATGCGACACGAAGGTGATGTTTGCTTTTGATTATTATTAGTGTCAAAACAGGGTCTGATACAACAGTGACTGTAAGAATTTTTTGGTGACTTGGTGACTTTTGGTGACAATGTATGCTGTAAGAGCGAGCCTATTAATTTTGATTTCACAGCGTTTAAGTGGCGAAGTCTAGGTACAACGTCCGGATTCCTCTGTAGGGAACTTTCCGTGCACGTATCTAAACGTCACTTTCCCATAACAGCTGGTATAATGTGTATGTAACTAACAACGTCGCTTAAAAGTTGTGTGTATTAAATTTTAAGTAAAAACGAACATGTCTAGTGAACCATACGATAACCGAAATATCTCGAGTGTTAACAGAAAATCATTCGAATTATTTTACGATTTTAAAATTTACTAGTGTTACGTCAGCACACAATGCACTGACAGACAGCATTGATAGAACCAGCGAAATGTCAAGCCACGTGATGCATTAGTTCCAATAATGACACGCGACATTATTGTAGAGGGCGCCCCAAGTGACGCGCGTCTAGCCGACCGTCATATATATTATAAATTAAAATAATTATTATTAAAAAATCGAGGTAGAATAAAAATATAAAAATGTTTCATGTTCCATCTGTGGATAAAGACCTTTCATTTAAAAAAAAATGGTCCAAATTGGTGAAGCAGTACCCGCTGGAGGAAGGGGAGAAAAAACCCTTTGTGCTTTTATATATGTATGGATGGTTTTGGCTGCTTACGACGCAAACGTTGTACAGCTGGAATGGCTGGAATTTTTCATGTACAATAATAAGCTAATTTTATACAAAAAAAAAAGGTTAATTTGTACAATAAAAATAGATTTCTGCATTAAAGTTGTAATGTACAAAAAAAACGAATTAGACAAAACAAAAATTATTTCTACAGTACTGTTGAACGTGAAAAAAAAAATATTTACGATAATGCCGAAACGTACGAAAAGAGGATTTTTTTAGAAAAATGTTCTTTCAACTTTATTGCGTAAAATAATTTTTTTTGTACAAATCAACCTTTTTCTGTATAAAAAACACCGATTTATAAGTTTAAGCCAATGCGAATGCATATTACGAGTATCAAGATGCGAATGCAGACAGAATTCGTGCAATCCTAATAAAGACGCCGTTCTTCGTCGAGCAAATACGGGGGACAACGCGATAAGCATGATTTGAACATTCGAGTATGACTGATGTTAAGACTAACAGACATAGTTTTTTGCATGAACTGCATGTTGCAAAGGGATTGTCTGAAGATTTTGTGAAATAATTCCAAACAAATTTTTTCGTTGTTGGAAAGCAGGCTTTTCGACCCTATTTTGTGGTCAAAAGTCGCGATTGCCGCTGAGCGGGGAGAAAAATTAATTTTCGTCCCAAGGGACGAAAACGCGATTTTGCTCCAGCTATTAAATGCGAATGTTAGTTACGCTTTGTTTATTTTACTTGGATACGTCTTGTATGCCATGATTACATCTTCTTCTTCTTCCGGTGCATCTCCTAATGGAGATTGATGATTACATAGACATAGGAAAACTACAGTTAGGCGTGAGTTCCGAACCACAGGAAGTGCATGCACTTCTTCTCCAGAGAGGTTTTCCTGAGGAAAAATCTACTTTGCTGGTTTCCCGTTGCCTTGCGACGGAGAACGACCGGGCCGAGCGGGATTCGAACCCATGTCCACTGCAATGGTAGCCCGTGCGCTTACCACTGACCTACGGCCGTTCTCTAACGCTTTTAATTCATAGTTAATCTTTATTGTATATACGCCGTCTTCATTTTTCGTTGGTCAAAAATCCTCCCTAGTATCTTACTTTCAGATGTTTTCAGTTCTTCTTCGTTCCTCTCTGTTGTACTCTAATTAGTTTCGGTTTCGCATCCATAAACAATAATGGGATGCATTTCACTGTAATGTATGTTCTTAATTTACTTCCTCTGCTAAATAGATAAACACTCGTCAGTTAATTATACCTGTAGACGCTGTATCTATCTGCACAACGATGCTATTTATTAATTAAAAAAAATTATGTTTGTTATGTTTGGTACACCCTGTATGTTTGAGAGGTAGACTATCTTTTGTTTTTCTGTTTCAAATTGTCTGATGGTAATAAATCAAATTCTTTACGTAAGTGTTGCTGCTAAAGCTCTGACAGGTTTCAGGCAGATGGAGATGCGCCTGGCCTAACAAATGTAATTGAGTTTTTACACCTCCCATTCCTTGAAAAACAAATTAAAAAAAAATAGATTCCGCGACCCGACGGTACGCTGCTGAGGAATTTTACCTGAGCCTTAATCGTATAAAATTTAAAAGGGTTAGCAGTCGTTTTTACTGCTTAATTATGTTTGCTTGTTGATTATGGTACCGGGCCTGTTTGTTGAGGAATGTATTTTTAATAATAAGCGGTAAGTAATTATAAGTTACAGGCTGCAGATGGTCAGTTTTGCAACACGTGATTCTGTTGGACAAAATAGGATGTTTTTATAGATTTTTAGTGAGTAAACAATGTTGCACTTGCCGGGGCCGAATAAGGGATTTTGGTTAAATGTTGAGCAATTCAATGTTGAACCAACAAATTAACGTAATTCTAAATAATTATTTTTTTAGTAACATATAAAGCCGAACGTGTGTATGTGTGTGTGTATGTGTATGTCCGGAATTCTTATTCCAGATAAGTTAGAAAGTGGAAATTTTTGGACGGTGGTAGGGTCTTGGTGTAGAATCAACAAGAATAGTGAAAAAAACAATTTTTTATTTTTAAGTGATCGTTTAATTAATTTAAAACAAAATGGCGGCCTAAAGACAGTCCTTTATTGTTTTCTATACCATCATGGCGGGGAAAATATGGCGGTAATTGAATTAAAAACTCGAGGTAGATATGGCGGGGATTGCACTTTTCTCTGTCAACGCGAGCGGTGGTAGGGGACCCGATCAACAGTGGGTGTAATACATGCTAGTCTAAAATATAAATGGCCGACCATATCTTATTTTACTCAGCTTGTAGTGCTCAAACAATTTGAGTCATCCAAACGTTATTGGCTATTGGGAAATGTCAATGAAATATGTTGAATAAAATGTATGAATTGAAAGTTTTATGACGTTAAAAATCACTTATCGACGTCAAAAAATATTTTTGATGTGAGAAAGTGTTGACGTCAAAAATCATTTTGACGTCAGAATATTGACGTCAATAAATGTTGAATAAAATGTATGAATTGAAAGAAAACACTATTTAATTACTAATAAATAAAACGAAATTTTTTGACCTGAATAATTTTACTTTTTATATCATATTCATAGACTACAAATCATATTTGTTGATAACAGTAAATATTTTTGACGTCATAAATGATTTTGTGACGTCATAAAGTTTTTTTTGACGTCATAATATTTTTTGTCAATAGTACTTATCGTATAGCGAATGGGGGGGGGGGGGTGCAAGATGAAGAACATTTTTTCCATGCACTTGAGCTTTTTCTGATAAAACGCAACAACAAAATAAATATTTTTTATCGACTGTAGATTTAAGATATGACCAGCGTAATGTATAACTAGTTATTTCTGCTATCTTTAAAACGAACTAAAAATTATGAATGAGCATCATCCGGTATTGATAAACATTTAAAATAATTATGTAAGATTTACGTTTGATTTTAATTTTTTTTACGACAACGGACTTTCCCAGCTAATTTTGTGTATTGATAAGACCTGTTGTTAAGTGATGTAATAAATATTTTGTCTTTTACAGACGCACAAGATCATTGAATGCACCGTCTCCATTCCAACAATTCGGACCATGCGGACGGATTATGAAAACTTCGGCCATGGTCATGTAAGTACTGGTTTTCCTTGTGTCTATTATTAATTATCTACATATAAGGATCTTGGGTTAATAAACAACACCTAATGAGGAAATCAACTGATTAGAGGTTCCACAATAATTTTCCTCGCGAGTGCTGCGTGGTTTCATTATTTTTCATCGATAAGTACAGAAGATACAGAAAAATTGATATTGATTGCGGTTTTGAAGCATTTTTCTGTCACGTAATTGAAGACACGAATGTTTTTTATCGTACATTTGGAGTCAAGGCCAGACAAAGTGGACAACGAATCGATAAGTAAATTGTATGATAATTTGTGCGGGTATTGTTGTCGTTCCTGGAATGACCAACTGCCTTTCCGGAGTTTCTGGAAATGGTAGGAAGAAGCCAATGGGAAAAAGTTAAATTTTTTATTTTTCTATTATTTAATGTTACACCAAATGCATTTTTCCTCGTGGGTCTTCCCCGCACTCGTACGATTATAGAATAATATAGATAGTCTGGTAGGTCTAAAATTGACGAAACATCGTAAGTAAAGTCACCGTAGGTAAAGTCAATAGATCAAAACGTTTGTAGAAGTTTGTAAAAAGTCATCGTCAGGTTTATATGTGACGAAACACAATAGGTAAAGTTCAATGGGGTAAATAGTGTGTAGACATTTGTAAAAAGTTATTATCAGGTTTAAATGTGACTAAACACCGTAGGTATAGTCACCGTAGGTAAAGTCAATAGATCAAAACGTTTGTAGAAATTTGTAAAAAGTCATCGTCAGGTTTAAGTGTGACGAAACACAGTAGCTAAAGTCAATGGCCAATTCGCGTGTAGAAATATATACAGTCATCATCAGGTTTAGGTGACGAAACACCATAGGTATAATGTCAATAGGTTAAAACGCTTGTAAAATTTCTAAAAAGTGATTATCAGGTTTAAAGGCGACAAAAAACATACGCAAAGTCAATAGCCAACACGCTTATAAATATGGAGATAGTCAGCAGGCTCAAATGTGACGAAACGCCGTAGATACAATCAATAGGTCAAAACGCTTGTAAAAATTTGTAAAAAGTGATTATCAGGTTTAAATGGGACGAAACACAGTAGCCAAAGTCAATAGCCAATACGCGTGTATAAAGTATATAATATGTATAAAGACATCATCAGGTTTAGGTGACGAAACACCGTAGGTAAAGTCAATAGGTTAAAACGCTTGAAAAAATTTGTAAAAAGTGATTATCAGGTTTAAATGTGACGAAACACCGTAATTAAAATTAATGGAACAAAACGTTTGTAGAAATTTGTAAAAAGTCATTGTCAGGTTTAAATGTGACGAACACAGTGGCAAAAGTCAATAGAATAAGTCATCAACAGGTTTAAATGTGACGAAACACAGTAGGTAAAGTCAGTCGGTCAATACGCTTGTAGAAATTTGAAAAAAAGTCATTATCAGGTTTAAATGTGACGAAACACAGCAGATAACTTCAATAAGTCAAAAGGTATTTTTAATTAAAAAACCGCCTGTAGAAATGTGTATCGGAGTCATCATCAGGTTTATATGACGTAACACAGTAGGTAAAGTGAATAGGTCAAAACGGTTGTAGAAATTTGTAAAAAGTCATCAGCTGATTTAAATGTGACGAAAGCCGAAAGGTATTTTTAATTTAAATGGCTATTTTAATTTGTCCATCCTGTATATTTTTTTTAAGCAAAGTCAATGACTTGCGGTTTTTCTTTGACAATGATTACTAATTAGTTACACGTTGTTGTTTTTATCTTATGTAAGTTGGTGTAATCAAAATTAAGTATCGGTTTTCTTTTGAGGTAGAATGCTGTGCAATTAACAGTACGTTGTTGATGATAATAGAATTTGTAAAACAATTTCTAGAACGTTTAAATGTCAGTCATGATTTTTTATAATTTACTCGAAATTAATTCAGAGAACAATGAATGACAGAGAATTATAATTGGATTGTTTTAATTTTTGAATCGAATTGACAAATAAACTGAAAATTTATGTTAACAATATTGTTTTCGTAGGTTAAGCAGGAAGTTTTAATAATTAAAATTGAACTTGAGTTGTATGCAAAAATTTTATGGAAAGGCTAAAAAAATATTATTTTTCTTCAGTACGCCCCTGTTAAATTTCATGTGACATGAAAAACATTACACGCTGATTGTGTACGTAAATGCAAAAATAATGTAAAGGTTTTATTTGAATTATAATTACATAATAGTAGCGTGTCATTGATTACAACGACTGTTTCTAGAGACAATAAAATAAGAAATCGGGTATTGTGTCGCCCAAATTAATAATGTACCACAACGAAACGATGCTGTAAAATATTGCTATTAAAGTGACGTGGTCCGATTTTTTGCTTCTTTCAATGCTTTTAGCAATCAATCGTGAACTTTGCGATTGTGTTTTTCTTTTGTTTTATTTAATTTTAATTTTTGAACTGGTTCATTTGTGTTTTCTGACGTATTTTTCCTCAGTTTCTGCTTTTTCTTTTTATTTTACATCTCCTGACGTGGTTTTTCTTTATTTCCATGTTTATCGGTTTTTTCATCGGAATTGCCGATCTGTTTAAAAAAAATTGAATAATATAATAAAAATTCATTGCCAAAATAATAATAATGGAAACAAAAATTGTAAATAGAAACTAATATTAGACATGATTGTTTTGTTATTATTTTGTTGAAAGGCAGATTTTCTAAATTTGAAATCAGAATCTGATAAAATACGTTAAAACCCTTCGAATGATTTGTCTTCCAGTTTCCTGGTTTTAAAATGGCGGCCGCTAAGATTATGTGAAAGTTTTTACCGTAATTCATTTTTACTTAAAAATGAGTTGGCGGAATGGTATAAAATTTGACACTGTCATGATCCTAGCACGCCAAAATATTACCATCATCAAAATTATTGGCGAATTTTTAAAACTGTTAAAATTAGTAGTTTTGAAAATTTTGAAAATTTTCCATCAGAGGTTTCTCAACAATTAGTCGCACGATTTTTATAATTTTTTTTTATCCAAATGTATTTTTCCGCAAAAATCAAATTTTTTGGCTTTGTTTCGTGACCAGTGAAGATCTGTAAAAACACTTGTATTTTTATAGACGTTGTAAGTCTAAGCGCCATGTGAGTGCTAACTCACTACTTGTCATTGCGTTGCCAGCTGCTAAATGTTTAAGAGTATTTTAATCATGATACAAAATACTTTTAAACATATGATTACTGCTAACACTTAGCCGCTCGCAATGGTATGACAAACTGTGAGTCATCTGTCATATTCTAGCGTGTACAACCCCCCTCCCCAACGAGAATTAAAAGACCTTCCTATTTCACGACATCGATTTTTTTTGCAGAGAATGTAGATTAAAAAATACCAGAAAATAGAAGATTGTCAGTTTGAGATGGGTAGAGGGGGAGGAGAATGACTGCTAAAAATACACTATATCAACAAAATAAGTTCGCATCATATTCTACTCTTCCTGATAACTTGTTCAACAAATTCAGCTTGATGATGATTAAGAATTTTATATATCGAACTGGTATTTATTTTGAACATTCATAGGGGGCGGCACAGGATAATTAAGGTATTGGCGAAACATACAAATCGTAGCTTTTCCTTAATTTTAATAATATCAAAATTTAATAAAAACACATGATTGGGCAATTCCGTCTCCGGGAGGCCGTAACTCCGTCAGGAGGTGTATCCAAATTCATGTTTATTAGACCATTTCATTTAAAAAACAAGAGTGTTTCCATAAAATTTTGGTGATGAAAACTTTTCATAAAAATTACAGATTTTAATTTGATTTTTTTATGTACTTTTATTTTTTGACATAAGTACCATAATATTTTCAAAATATTATTATTAAAGTATTTTAAAAATTCAGAACGGGCGTCACAGCTACATTAGTGCACTGGGGAAAACTCAAACGATGGTCTTAGTTCTAATAGCATAATAAATATAACGATTAATTCAAAAAATTTTGTTTGTCGTAACATTTGTACCGTCCTGCTAGGACTATTAAGATACTCACTTTTATACTGTTATTTAGTACATTATTTTTGAGTAAACAGGCATTAAATCCAAAATTTTTTATAAAATCGTAGCGGGCACTATTTACAGCTAGAAAATTTGAAAAAACGCATGTAATTTGTCCTGTGGGTCTTTTAGATTACGATAAGTCACGGGTAGACATACACTGTGTCCATAAAGTAATCCCCCCCCCCCCCCCAACTAACTTTTGAACGACTTGATATTTTCCTACAAAATTTGGTGTGCTGTAATGGGGAATTAAATACTATTTTTTAGACCATATTAAAATTTTATATCATCCAAAATGGCGACTGGGCGCCATTTTGAAATTTTTTTTAAATAGAAAGGGGGTCGAGTGACACCTCATTTGAAAGGTCTTTTAATTCTGCGTCTGATTCTAGAGTTTCAAAAGAAAATATTTAGCCATAACAAAATGGCGGATTTTAAACATTCAATTCAAAATTGTTTTGATTTTTTTTATCCAGGGTCGAGTGACGCCTCATTTGAAAGGTCTTTGAGTTCTGCGTTTGATCCTAGAATTTCAAAGAAAAATATTGAACCATAACAAAATGGCGGATTGTAAACCAATGGACTCACTCAGTTCAAAATTGTTTTGATTTTCTTATCCAGTAGTCCACTTTTTCATTTGCAGGACTAAATTTTCCCAGAAATATCTCAGGTGGCTTGAAATAATATTGAAAACGTTATGTTCCAACAAGACGGTGCGCCGCCTCATTATTATAGACCTGTTTCTGACTTTCTCAACGGACATTTTTTTGGCAGATCGATTGTTAGGCGGGGGCCTGTAGAATAGCCGGCTCACTCCCCAGATTTAACTTTCTTAGATTTTTTGTATGGGAATATCTGAAATGGAAAGTGTACAGAACCCGTCCAGAAACAATTGAAGAACTAGAGCAACGCATTACAGAAATTTGCAGAATTATTACTCCAGAAACTTATGAAAATGTAAGGCAGGAATTTCCTAACCGACATTTTATGTGCCAAGAAGTGAATAGTAAACGTTTCGAACACTTAATTTAATTATTTAAGCTGTAATTCTTAGTTTTTTGAAAAATAGACTTCTTTACCTTCAAACATTGTCATTCTGTTATGGCTGAATATTTTTCTTTGAAACTTTAGGATCAGACGCAGAATTAAAAGACCTTTCCAATGAGTCGTTACTCGACACCCCTTTCTATTTAAAAAAAAAATTCAAAATGGCGCCCAGTCGCCATTTTGGATGATACAAAATTTTAATATAGTCTGAATAATAGTATTTAGTTTCCCATTAAAGCACACCAAATTTTGTAGAAAAATATCAAGTCGTTCAAAAGTTAGTTGGGGGGGAGGTTACTTTATGGACACAGTGTATAGAGAGACACACATTCTCAAACATTTAGTTTCCTAGAAACCAAAAACGTGCATTTCGATCAAAATTTTGTTTTTCACGACTCTAATATTTTCCCATTATTAAAAGTAGGATAAAGTAAAAAGTAAAAAAAAAAAGAGTTTTACTTGCAGCGTTACCAATTTTATATCGCTCATTTTATTGAACCTTTAAACGATTTATTTATAGACAAAGTACCCCCTTCCCCTCTCTCCCCGTCCATGACAATATTATTCGATCGCTTAAAAAATAATAAAAGAGCGATTTGGTACTTAATTTAAATGTTCACAACTGATCCGCGTGCGCCTAGGTCAATTAATTTATTTTATTGCGACGATTTGGTCAGGGCCGTATTCGAGGAATTACTTGCAACTTGCACGAAATCGCTTCGTCACTTTGCGAACACGTCCAAGGCTCTAAAAGTTTTAATGTCACTGGAACGATAATTTTCCTCGTAATTAACGGTAACGTGCTAAATTACCTACCTGTGTATAAATTGTTGGGCGGAATTTCATAATTCATGATTTTTTAATATTTAACATTGTCGTGGCCTACTTTTCTAGCAGAGCGTGTGTCGAAATGGAGGCGCGAGATGATGAATTAACGTCGCGTCAATTAGAATAGAGAAGGTATTTTTTTTGCTGTCGAATGTGTTGATAGTTCAGTGGAAAAAAACGAGTTCAGAGCCGACCCTGATTAAAAACATTTTATTTAAAAAATTGGTCGTTTTTCCGCACGTGTGTTTGTTTTATCATATTTCCGGTAAGGTCCGATTTTAATAAAAATTGGTTATTGGTGCCGAATTGTGTTTGTGGTTCACTGGAAAAAAACCAAGTCCAAAGCCGGTCCTGTTGATGGGCCCCAAAGGCTTTTACATGGATAATTTATTTACGCTGACATTATTGGCGTGGTGGGGGACTTATCAGTGTTTAATACAGCCACGTTTGATTATAATTTTAGCAGTCAATGTAGAGGTTTGTAGTTGTGACAGCCAGGCAGCGTTGCGGTTTCAGGGAAAAGTTCGAGGTTTTATTCGTTTGTGACGGTTTTACTTGATCGCACCTTGAAGAGATGTGTGAAATTTTTATTTTAATTTCGTGTCGTGTTACTACGAGCAATAGCAGATATAAACGCGAATTAAAACGATAGCACGGTTTTAATTTTTATGTTTAATCCTTAAAAATGTTTTTTTTGTAAATTGTAAATATAGTGTTCAGATTATAAATTAATAATACCAAAGATTAAGTATAAGTTAGAATTACAAGATTTTCTTTTTAATTTTTAAGTGTATTCTGTTAACGGTTTTTTTTGATCAAACAAAATTATTTAATTTAAAAAAATGGTTGCCAATGGAGATATTGTGTTACCAGAACGTTGTGCTGTGATTAAAAGCTGTGAAGTTGAAGAAAAGGCAACTGTTAAATCGTGGGGCCAAAAATACTGCCAGTATCGGTAAATATTTCCAGTCTATGTTGAAAATTAGAATTTCCTGTAAGTGCTTCCCCATTTCCTTAATACAATTCAAATAGAAACTTGAAAATCTAAATTCTGAGCTGTAGACAAAATTCTGAAGTTCTAGAACGTTGTTTTACAAATTATGACAAAAATAAATTGTAATTTCAAAGCCATTCCAAAATTGTTTGTTGTTTCAAGTCGAATATACCAGATTTAAAACGGAATTGGTACGTTATGTTCGCTTGATCCTACAAGAGTTGAAAGTCCGAAATCTTGAATTAAAGAGTTTCAAGAATTTCGAGATTAAAAAGCAGAGTTTTCTGGTTCAAATTTATGGTGTTATACAAATGTTCGTATTTTTGGTAAAATCAGAATTACTAAGTCCAAATTCCTGGTTTCAAATTTGTTTCAAATCCAAAATTCGGAGTTTAAAACCAAAATTTCAAGTTTTAAATGACCATTTTACCTGGCCATTATAGCTCGAGTATGCGTATTACAATCGTGAAAAAAATCAATTTTGATATTTTGATGGACATGTATTAATTGCGGTCTTTTGGTGGTTTTCGAAAAATGTCTCTCTGCAAGACCAATCATAATCTTAGGAAAATGTGCAGCTGTAACGGAAATTCCAATCGGGAAAACAAGTTTTTGTAAATTCAAAATTGCAGATATTGATAAAGGGTTTCGATACACATACAATACTTTTTTCCTGCACTCTCTAGCTTCAAAATTGCGGTTGCTATGATTTTAAACAAAAATTAGCTTTAACGCCTGTTTGCTCAAAAGCTGGTTGATATGGAAAGCCGTTTTACTTTTTATTCTGAATTAAAATTTAATAAAGTTTTTCTGAAGTCGTAAAATAATTTCTGAGCAATAAAATAATAAAAGACGACAACATTATGTGTAAACTATAAATAAGTTATTTTCAGAAGTCAATATATAATTTTTTGACGTAAAAAAACAATTTTTGGTGTCGATAAACAAATTTTTGACGTCAATAAACGAATTTTCGACGTCATTAAAAGAATTTTTAACGTCAACAAATTCAGTTTTGGACGTCACAAATTTAATGTCATTATCTATTTGGAAATATCTTAGATATTATTAATTAAATTTTGTTTTCAAAATATCTTAAATATTTAAAAATTATTCTATTTTGCTACTTCTTAGATATTTTTGATTATTTAAAAATAACTTTGAGCTATTTGTCATTATTTGTGTAGAAATATCTTAGAAATGTTTTCATTAAATATTTTCAAAATATATATTTTTATTATGTAAAATTATATTGAGATAATTTTTATTATCTATTGAGAAATATCTTAGCTATTTTGAGTTACATTTTTTTAAATATCTTAAGTATTTAGAAATTATTCAATTTCGAAATATCTTAGATATTTTAAATTTAAATTATGCAATAAATTCAATTTAAAATATCTTGGGAATTTTAAAACAAAAGAATTGTCGAATATCTATGATATTCCGAAATTACCGCCATCTATAAATTTGTACTACCGCTAAGTCCGAACTACGTCTGGCAAAACTTAAACAATATTGCGTTTACTTATGTGTTACCTTGCGCGCGCGTTCAAATCTGCAGCTGTTAACTGTTGGCAGATTTAAGCTTGATAGCGGACGTACAAAAAGTTTTAAATGGCGGTAGTTTCCAAATATGTTAGATATTCAACAATTAATTTCTGTATGTTTTAAAATATGTAGATATTTTAAAATGGATCAACATTCAAATATCTAAGATGTAAAAAATTTAATATTTTCGAAATATCTAAGATATTTTGAATTGAAATTGCTTTAAAATACCTACTATATATTTAATTATAAAAACTCAAAATACCTATCAATAAGATAAATAAAATTCCTTAAAAGTAAAGTATCTTTGAGATAATCTTAAATAGTGAAATTCAAAATATAGTAAACACATTTTCAGTCATTTATTAATATTCTATAGATATTTTTAAAACAAAAAAAAATTAAGGAGGTTTTTTCGAGTTAAGTGTTAATATCTAAGATATTTGTAATATAATCGATAGAAACAAATTAGTTGTAAACGTTGAAGACATTTTTAACAACATAGAACTACTTTTTAACTATTTTCATTAACAACGAAAACATATCAAAGAATATTTTGAATTAATTAATTTACTAATATCTTACAAAATAATATTATTTTTTTAAATTAAAAATTACTAAACCATTGGTAAAATAAAAAAGTTCTTAAGATATTGCTAATATGTTTATTTACAATATTCCGATTGAATGTTTTAAACAAAAAGAATATCTTAGAGGTATTTTAAATTTAAATACCATAATAAACGCACGTCGACTATTGAAATATAACACGAAAGTGTTTTAAATTGTCACTTCATATATTTTCAAATAGGCGATTTAAAAATATTTCAGATATATTTTTAAATATTTATGAATCTCGGACATAGTTTGGAATAATTACAAATATCTAAGATAATTTTAATTAAATACAAATATCTGTGAGATATTTGTAAATGGTGGAAAGTTTTGCTTTTATTATGCAAAAATCGCTGTCAATAAAAAGTGAAACGTTAAAAGTTGTAAATATCCAAATTATTTTGCCTTGAACGTAACTACGATTTTGATCTTTTATATTTTTGACTTGAAACTGACCCGCGTTTGCTTTTAAGTATAGATATAAAAAAGAGTCGTGCACAGTATGCATGAAAATCAGCTGTTAGCATGTTGAAGATTAGTAAAAATCATTAGTTGTAGTAGTTTCTTATCATATCTAGAGTTATCTGCTTTTGGCTGAGTTGAGTAGTATTTACTTATATTTTATGTGTAATTAATTTTATCGGGGTTTAATGAAATATCATGCACTAAGTTTCTATTTATTTATTTTTTTATCAATCGTCCAAATAATTTGATCTATATTAGTAGTAACATCTGTGGTCACACTGACAACTCTGTATTATAAAAACAATTGTAATGTTACACCCAGTTTGTGCAATATATGCAGCGTTACAATCGCCACACGCACGTTTATAAACTCCCAACTGGTATTGATATTTTTTAGAATGACAACAATTGAAATTACTGTTTATTATAATTTTATTGTGTTTGTTGACGCTCAGTTCTTAATGTATGCGCATTGATTTTTAATTAATTATCGATTATATTCCTTTCAGGACCATTCAAGACCCGGCCAGTCAAAGGCTGACATGGTACAAGCCACCCTTAACGGTTTTGGTGGTAAAGAAGGTCAAGGATGCATCGGTTTATTCTCCATTTGTACAGCTCGTCCACTGGCTAATAGAGGTAAATGATAAAATCAATAATACGTTGTTGCTTACAGAAATTAGAAATTACATTTAATGATTTAGCGAGAAAGCGTGTTTAAACAATGTAGTTATAACGCCCAATGGTAATTTCATTAATACAGCATAAAAGTAAATGACTTGGCGTTTTTTTTTAATAATAAACGGAATCTAAGGTCAAGCAAAGGTGCTCATTAATTTTTGAAGAATGCTAATTTGTGTATTGTGTTGGTGCTGATATTTACATAATAATTATGAAATTGCGTGCTGTTATTACCATGAGGCTTTCGGTTAAATTAACTAAATCAAGTCGAAAGGTAAAAAAGAGTTGACTTCGGTATAATTACAAACTGAAGGGTTAATGAATTGTTTTCCGTCAATGACTTGACAAGACTACAGTCAGGTAGTTTGTGGTAATCGCAAAAGAATGCGGAGTTATATAATATGGTTATTGTAAAGGCCGGATCTTCAAAATGTGTGTATGGATTACAACGTGGCCAATACATGAAAAATATTTGTAGCTTGACGTCATTAATATTTTTCTTCAAAATGTATCAAACACTAAGTGGTCTCGTGCTTACAACCGATACAACAAAGATAATTGTTATACATATATCTCTACAGTGGCAGCTCGTGAACGTTTAAGTACTACGTGAGGGCGGCACAAGTAAATACACCTACGCGACTTGTTTTACGCCAAAAATACATATTTTGACTATAATGCAGTCCATCAGGGACGGCGGAAGCCATTTTGGGGGTATAGCAAACTCCACACCTGGAAAATGTCCGTGTGTGGAATTCCACACCTGAAAATTGTAAAAAATTCGAAAAGGTTGCGACTTTCGGTTTGATAACCAAATGATTACATAATAAATCTCAATTTTGCGTATAAAAAGTAACTTTGTTCTGATTTTCCATCATCTCTATTCAACCCACCCCTCCACCTCTTCGCCCCTCTCAATTTTGCGTATAAAAAGTAACTTTGTTCTGATTTTCCATCATCTCTATTCAACCCACCCCTCCACCTCTTCGCCCCCCCCCCGTTTTACTCCACACGTGGATTCAACCTCTTCCGCCGTCCCTGCAGTCCATACACCACTTATTTGTTTCTCCGTTCTCAACATCGAGTATAGCCAGGGACGCATGTTTTTTGAAGTCATAAAATGTTAACTGGGCGTCAAAAACAAATTTATCGGCGTTGAAAATGTTTTTAAATTTGTTTCTGACATGTCTGCAATGGTTGTATTGCTTAGGAGTAGGAAAGCCTTGCTCACGTTGCCTCCTTACGAGCCACCACTGGATCTCCAAACTTTATCGTCAACATAAGTTGTATTGATGAGAGTAAACTATTATCAATATTTTCATGCTTATCTCTTAACGTAGTAAAATTTATAAAATGCCAGTTGTCTGTACATTTTTTTCTATTCCAGAAAAATCCGTCAGAATAGTTCTTGTTTTCAACTTTTTGAATTGTTTTTATATATCAGTTCTGTTTACGCTTAGACTTGATAAGCCTTGCTGGGTCAAGAAAAATATTTACCACTGATTTGACCGCATTGTGTATCTATCACAATTTTTTTTTTCATAGTTGTTGACGTCGGTGCAAGGAAATGTATGGTACAAATTAAAAGAAAATGATTTTCTTCCTTTTTAGAATTTCTTGAACTTATAATTATTTAAGCTTTTGTTTACAGGAAAAACGAATGGTGGTCTTTGTAGAAGCTGCAGTAATGGACGATTCCCATCTAGATCAATTTCCCAATTTTACCACAGTCAGAGACAAACTAATGACGTTCAAAGATGGAAAAGATGACCTTACAGATAAAATCGATTTTATTATCTGCATGGGCGGCGATGGTACCCTTTTGTATGCTAGTCTCCTTTTTCAACAGTCAGTGCCACCCGTCATGGCTTTCCATTTGGGCTCCCTTGGTTTCCTCACACCGTTTCGGTTTGACAACTTTCAAGAACAAGTCAACAACGTGCTGGAAGGAAATGCCGCGTTGACACTTCGTAGCCGATTGAGGTGCATCATCATCAGGAAAGGAGAGTTGGATGAAAGTGGTAGGACCATGAAGGATAGGAAACCGTCTACAAATCTGTTGGTTTTGAATGAAGTTGTGGTGGACAGGGGGCCTTCACCGTATCTATCAAACATTGATTTGTTTCTGGATGGAAAGCATATCACCAATGTCCAAGGGGATGGGTTGATTGTTAGCACACCAACGGGAAGTACGGCCTATGCTGTTGCCGCAGGTGCCTCTATGATACATCCAAGTGTGCCTGCGATAATGGTTACACCTATTTGCCCACATTCGCTTAGTTTTAGACCTATCGTTGTTCCTGCTGGAGTGGAATTGAAGGTAAGTTGGTATGATTTAGTTCGGAATTTTCCGAATGTATTAGCAGTTTTTGAACTAGTTTTTCTCACGTTTTGCTCTGATTGAGGGAGATTAGTAATAGGAAAAATAATGGTGGCTATGAAAATATTGGGCCGTATATGAGAAAGGTTTCATGGTTTGCGTCAATAAGTACTTCATATTTGCAACTCTAAGAAAATTATTGTTAACCATAACGTTGCATTACCAGCAGTTCTGAAGAACTTAATCGCTTTTCGCCTGTTACAGATATCAGTTTCTCCTGACAGTCGGAACACCTCATGGGTATCATTTGATGGAAGAAACAGGCAGGAACTTTTACATGGTGATAGGTAAACGTTTAACTGTCACTGTGTTTGCTTTCACCCAGCTCTTTATTATTGCCTTAACCATGTTGTTGCTTAACCCATTTTGCTTAATTGGTTTTCATTTCTTCTCATATTTTATCTTTTCCGTGCCTTTTTAGCTTTCTCTACCAATACTAGTTTTATCATTCTATTCAATTCAATGATCTTTTGATAGTTTACGGGTGACCACATCAATCTACCCCGTACCAAGTATTTGTGCACAAGATCAAATATCCGACTGGTTTGATTCCTTGGCCGAGTGCCTACATTGGAATGTCAGAAAACGACAAAAACACCTGGATGAACTGACAGACTTGACACACTCCAGCTCGAACGACACTTTAGACTCTTTAGAACAAGCAGAGTTACTGGAAAAAGACGGTTAGTTTGAAGTTGTAAGGAACCGTACTTAAACCAAGAGGGGAAGTGGCCATGATGTTCAGTTTTAATGATGCCGAGCAGTTTTATAGATTAGTGATTTGTTACGCTCTCTTCTTTTTGTGTAATAAAGGGGGAAAAATGGCAATAAGTGGGGTGGTTAAAAGATTTGTTTTTGTTGTTGTAAAAATTTTTTTTTATCAAAATTTTGATATCTATATCACGCTTTTTTTTTTGTGGTTAACGGGCACAAAGTGTTAATATCGGATGTTGCTACGGTAACCGAGGTAAAAAAAATCTAAGTATTTTCTCAGGTAAGGATAGGATATTAAAGATTTTTTTAGAGCAGCATTTTAAGTGTTACTTTGAAAATTATTTGATGCGCAAAAGAAAGCGTCAGCTAATTTTCAATTAAATAATTAGGCTAGCAAATGCACGAAATGTATGTTTTTAAAAAACGACCAATAGTGCGTGCCAATGTTATTTATAAAAAACTTTTTGTATTAATTTATTTTTTTATATAATGTCTAGCAAACTTTTATAGTTAGTTGTGTTGGGAATTTAAAGTTTTTATTAAATGATACTATTTGTAGTTTTATTGTTGTTTAATACCGAGCTTTAATAAGTCAGTAAGACTGCAGTGGTTGATATCTTCTTTTTTTTTGAAATACAGACAAAATGCTTAAATAGAAGTCGTGGAAAACTAAGAGGGACATATTTTAAAATTATTTTCAACTATACAGGGGGTTCCATGGTTCCAGATGGTTGCATGGTGAAGAACTGCGGATGCCGGTAGCACGGTATTCCTACAGTATTAAGCACTGTCTGCTCTGATCCCCACTCGGATGGTGACCAATATAGGGGGTATATCTGCAACCAACCGTGCTTCGGAGGGCACGTTACGAGTATTAAACAGGCCATTGGCCTATAATAGGAGGAAGAAGAAGAAGGGGGCCCCATGCAAGAGTGGCGTACCAAACTTAAGTTTTCTCTAATAGAATAAATACACTGTATATTTTTGCATATTCTTATATCCGCATTGTATATTGCTTTTCAGTTAATGAGGACCATTACAGATATTTTAAAGTTGAATTTGGTTATACTGGACTAACTAAATTTTTTTTGTAATACAAGACTGGACTTTATTTTATAATTCGAGAGAGTTTTTTACCCATGCTTAAATAGTTGCAACAAATAACCATTGGTTTACAAGAAAATTAGACTTTAATGAAAAAATCGGGTAATTTGTATGAATCCAGATATAAAAGGAAGCATTGACACTGGCGTTCATGTTTTTGCGAGAATATGAACATGAAAGAAATTGATTTAAAATAAAACGGCAGAAGCAGCCATTTTTACTTTCCCATACTTCTACAGAAGTAAGGATTTCTTACGATAAATACGATGTGATCGAAATATTTTTTAAGTTATTCGAAAATTTTTGTTTTTACATTATTATTATTTATTAATTATACATAATAAATAAAAAAATAAATCTGATAATCTTTTTAATTTCGTGTGCAAATAGTGTTATAAAAAGTCAATCACTATGTATTTAATAAAAATGTCGAAAGAACATAAATAAAAATAATTAAAAAACCATTATGGGAATTGAAGCAGGGGCCCTCACATCACTTCCACAAAACACTTAATTTGCTCTTACTTTATAGATACTGAGGTGTATGTAATGTTATCAAATTTTATTGACCACTTATATTCTAACAAAATTACATAGTAAAAACAGTATCGGCAGTATTCCGTGAAACACCCTGCATACTATTCAAACCTATTTCCCAAAAGATGTTTTTTTCGTAACATATCTAAATGAAAAATTATTTTTAAGTTAATTTCATATGCTGGAAACATGGAGAAGTAAAAACAGTAACTGATTATTTGTAACTGTATACAACAAACTTTTAATTACATTTGACACTAGAAATCAATACCAGAGCTGTACGACTGGTTGTCTAACTTAAAGGACACGGAAGCTTAACTTTTTTACTTTCAGTATAATAGGGAAGTATTGATTTTATGCAAATTTTCAAAATCGAGATTTTGAGGGAAATGCATGTTTTGGGCTTCCAGGATCCTAAAAAAGTGGTTTTTAAAAAATGTCTGTCTGTGGGTGGGTGTGTGGGTAACGCTCATAGCTCCGGAACAGCTGGACCGATTTCGATGTGCTTTGGAATGAGGAGGTATATCAAAAATTCATCGACAAAATAAGCTTTTAAAAAGAATCCGGAAGCGGAAGTTAATTAGACATGTTTTTTGGTAGCATTTTTTTCAGAAACTGAATTTTGGAAATTGGAATAGTGGAAATTATAGAAGGCCTTAGAACAAATCAAACGTTTTTTTACCGAACTCTCTAGCTTCAACATGGCGGCCGCTACGAATTTTTGAAAATTTCGACTTTAACGCCCATTTACTCAAAAACCAGTTATCTGATTGGGATCAACTACATCTTGTTTGGTAGCCCCTTAAGGGTACTATACCATGAAATATCATTAATTTTGAAAATCGAAAAAGGATCTCAATGGCACCACTCCAAAATTTTTGAAAATTAAAAAAAAAATCTCAAAAACTGCCCACACGTTTTTGTTTAAACTTTTCAAGCTGATAGAGCTGGGAATCTTCTACAATTTGTTTTTTTGCGCATTGCTATAATTTCACTGTGACGCCCTCTATGAATTTTTGAAACTTGAAAATTGGTACCCTTTTATTTATTTAACGGGGGGCAATAAAATATTTCTGTTAATGTGAAATAGCTCACCATTGATAGCAAAATCCGAATATAATAATATTTTTTCGATAATTTCATATTTAGGGGGGCTACTGTTTTCCCTCCCCTCAAATTTTTTCGATAAAATATTAAAAATCGTGTTTTTTGTTTTGTTTGCTCTAGGAGAATCTTTTTACAAAAAATCGAATTTTTTGCCCCTTAATAATCTTTTTGTCCTTAGAAGAATTTCACATACTTTCTACAGCAGTTGTATTCTTGTACTAGTCGGTTAATGTTTAGTGTAGGCTAACTTTTTTATTTTAATAGATAGACTCGCAAACCCAAGAGCAAAGTTGTAGGGCAAATTCTTCTCGATTGTATTTAAGAAAAAAAACTTGAGTTTCCAATTTTAATATGGCGGCCACGGTAAAAAATAACTTTTTTTTAAATGGAAACGTGGCATTTTGGCTTTAAAATCAGAAAGGTTTTGAAATTCTAAATACAAATTAATAAGAGTAATTTCTTGCTAAAAATAATACTTCTCGAGTTATTAATATATTTTCAAATATCAATTTCCGCGCTTTCGTTGATTCAGTCCGAATATTTTACCCAACCTTATGCTTGCAGCGCAGCGGTCGGTCTTTCTTCAACCGCTTCAAGATGTTACAACTTATAAGAACTATTTACTTTAACTAGTCGTGTCTAGACAGGTGTATATCGAAAGTGTTGGAAAATATAAAACAATGTATTTAAATGTATAGGAAAGTCCAGGCGAAGTGTTTCGCTCATTTTTACATTGTGTTTCCGGAATTTGTAATGGTTTTTTACTATTTTTTTTTTAATTCAATTTGGTTCGTTCTTTGTTTGGTTATAATAAAGAATATCCATAAACTTTCAACAAAAGCAATAAAAAAAATTATATGTAAAACGATTAATAATTCGTGTAATTAATCTTCAGGACGTCTACATACATATTTACAACGGTTATTAATAAAAAATTATATAAAAGTACCAAAGCTGTACACAATTTAAATGTCTATTTTTTTACATAAAAATACTAGTATTTGTCATAAAACCTAAATAGTTAACACATACAGGTTAGTTCCTATACAATTGGCAGTAAATTCATTTTATTAGAGTAGCTAACATATAAAACAAATGCATCTATTTGTTATAAGGGCTACTTTTCAAAATTCATACACTTTGGTTAATCATCATACAAGTCAATTATCATAAAATGGATTAAACACACGAAACATTTTGTAAATTCCTATTGTTATACCTATACATATTGTTTACATTATGTAATTGCGAATCTGAATGTATCAGTCTTCTGGTTGCTCGATTAATCGTTCCATATTGGACGGACTCTTGCTGATCGGTTTTATTTTCGAAATATTTACAAATTTGCCTTACACCAGGCGTTGAACCTGCACAGTTTGAAAGGTCGTGCATGGATACAGCCCTTTTGGTGTTGTCAACGTTGGTTTTAAGAGACACATCTTCGGTGCTTCGAACTTTACGTCCTAATCGACATAATGATTCGAAGAGGACCAATTTTTCTTTTACAGGTACATAGTTTTCTGAGTTTTGACATTTCTTTAACAACACTTCAACATTTCGTTCGTCTTGTTGTGGTGGAGGTGGAGGAGGTGGTATCGGTGGTGGTGATGATGATGGTGGTGATGATGATAATGGCTGATTAGTTGTGGTAATGTTTGTGCAAAAATTGCACTGTGGATGGTTGCTTTCCTTGATGTAATTGAAATTCCAGTCTTTTTCGCAGTCTTGTTTTTTCCTGCTCCAACAGTCCGCTAGTGTTAGGATGTCCAGGTACTTGACAGCTTCCAGCGGTGTTTGTCGGATTAGTTCAATTGCGATCGTTTTTACCCATAGGTCGAACGCACGCTCACTTGCGGTCTATAATAAAAAGGAACTTGTGTTAGACATTTACTTTTCTATTGTAATCCTATACTGTGACAATAGCTTCAATGGTTCGAGGAAGAAATTTGAATAAAAGGGCGACAAGCGAGAGTAAAAGAGAAAGTGAAAGTATTTTTTGTCCATTCTTATACATTATTTAAATGGGGATGATCGTGTTCAGGATCTACTCTAAATAATTAGAATTGCTGAGGCGAAACCGTCATTAAAAATTTAAAGATCCCAGATTTGATTGTTGGCCTACTTAGTGGTAGGTTTCCGGTTCAATACTGACAATAATCATGAGATTTTTCTTAATAAGAACTTAATAGTACAGACGCTACATAGCCTTAGATAATGAGTCGTCCAATATTTAAATTATTAACTGCATTATTTAGAATAATCGTGAATGTGGTATGATTCACATCAACCACTTTATTTATCTCTTTCGCCAACCGCACGTGTCGCCATCGCCTCCTGTTTATTACTCGCGCAATTTTTCTAGATGTAGATTTAAATACGGCAAATATTTGCGCGCGTTTCTCTAGGCTGTTATTATGCAAACCGTACATCCTACTTAAACATTCTCGCATTATTTTAAAATACAAGGACGTGTTTTCCCATCGACGTATTATTGAGCATTTTTTTCCTATTGTTCATTTTGGAACGGCTCTAACGATTGTTTTTTATTTTTTGAAGTATTTGTACAGTCCTTCATTAAACCAAAAAAAATCGAGAAAAATTGTTTGTATTGGAATTGTTGATGTTGGATAATGAGACACAAATATTTAAAAATTGATAGGTTATAACGAGCCAAGGCTGTAGCGATTTATAGATTTTTAATTGTGCAAACAATTGAGCGTTTTATAAACTGTTTCCGCGTTATTCACATGTTTTATTGTGTGTGAAATTACATCATACGCCCATATTTTCATTTTCACCTAGTCATAGTTTGTACTTGAACGGATTGCATGAGAATAGTACAAAAAAAATTGAAATTACTGACATTATTTTGCGTATGGGAATTTAAATGATCAGGGTCAATACCTTTCTCGCTGGTTTAATCCAGTACAAGAGAATAATTTTCCTGTAAATATAAATGCACATAGATGTTGCATGTTGAATTTCCCGCCAAATATGAAATATACAGTTTTATTTTAATTTTTTCGCCAAATCTAAAAGCTGCTGTTTTACTTAAAATTTCCCGCCAACTATTAATTTACAGTTTTATTTTAATTTTACCGCTATATACAGAAGCTGCTGTTTTACTTAAAATTTTCCGCCAAATTCAAATTTGCTGCTTTACTTGAATTTTTTCGCCAAATATAGAATCGACTGTTTTTTACTTGTTCCGCCAATTATCAAAGTTGTCGATAAACTTTAATTTTCTTGCCGTACACAAAATTAGCTCGCTGCTGTTTTTATATTATGGTTTCCGCCAAATTCAAAATCTGCTGTTTTACCCTAAATTCCCTGCCAACAATGCTGTATTACTTTAAATATTCCGCCAAGTACAACATCGGCTATTTACTTTAATTACAAACCTCTCCTGTTTTAATTCAATTATCTCGCCAAATATAATAACGAAAGTTTTATTTTAATTTTCCCGACAATTATAAAATCTGCTGTTTTACTTTAATTCTTCCGCCAAAATAAAATCGGATGTCTTACTTTAAACATTCCGTCAAAGTCGAAATCTGCTGTTTAACTTCAAATTTCCAGCAAAATATAATAACGACTGTATTTTATTTTTCTGGCAATTATAAAATATGCTGGTAAACTTTAATTTTCTCGCCAAATACAAAATCTACGCACTGCTATTACTTCATTTTTCCGCCATATACAAAATTTGCTGTTTTACTTTAAATTTCCCGTCAGATACAAAACATGCTCTCTTTTAATTTAATTTTTTCGCCAAATATAATACCGACAGTCTTTTTTTAGTTCTTCCACCAATTGCAAAACCTGCTGGTTAACTTGAATTTGCCCGGCAAATACAACATCTGCTGTATTGTTTTAAATAATGTTTTTTTTTTTTAATTTTTGGCAGTAATAAAATCTGCTAGTAAACTTTAATTTTTTCGCCAAATACAAAATCTGGTATTTTTTCTTAAATTACCCGGCAAATATAATATTTGCTGTATTAATTTAAATATTTTGCAAAATTTAAAATCTGTTGCGTTACAGTAATTTTTCCGCCACATATAAATTTTCTCGCCAAATAGAAAATCTCCCATTTTGCTTATATTACCTGTGAAATACAGCATCTGCTGTAATACTTTAAATAATCCGCCAAATTCAAAATCAGCTGTTTTACTTTGTTTCGCCAAATATAATACCGATTGTTCTTTTTTAGTTTTTCCGTCAATTATAAAATCTGTTAGTAAACTTAAATTTTTTCACTAGATACAAAATCTGCTGTTGTACTTTAAATATTCCGCCAATTATAAAATCTGTTGTATTTTAAATATTCCGCCAAATTCGAAATCTGCTGTTTTATTTTAATTTTCCTGCCAGTTATTAAATCATGTATGAATTTTGAATTTTCTCGCCAAATACAAAATCTGGTATTTTTTCTTAAATTACCCGGCAAATATAATATTTGCTGTATTACTTTAAATTATTTCGCTACATTTAAAATATGTTGCGTTACAGTAATTTTTCCGCCACATATAATACCGACTGATACAACATCTGAAGTTTTACTTTTTTTCGCCAAATATAATTCCGCATGTTTTTTTTTTAATTTTTCCGTCAATTATGAAATCTGCCGTTAAATTTTAAATACTCCGCCAATTATAAAATCGCTGATTTATTTTAATTTTTCCGCCAATTATAAAATCTGCTGTGAATCTCTAATTTCCTCACTAAATACAAAATCTGCTCACTACTGTTTTATTTAAATTTTTTCGCCAAATACAATATCTCCCATTTTGCTTATATTACCTGTCAAATACAGCATCTGCTGTATTACTTTAAATAATCCGCCAAATTCAAAATCAGCTGTTTTACTTTGTTTCGCCAAATATAATACCGATTGTTCTTTTTTAGTTTTTCCGTCAATTATAAAATCTGCTAGTAAACTTTAATTTTTTCACTAGATACAAAATCTGCTGTTGTACCTTAAATATTCCGCCAATTATAAAATCTGCTGTTGTATTTTAAATATTCCGCCAAATTCGAAATATGCTG
The DNA here is from genome assembly GCA_958336395.1 of Ctenicera cuprea. NCBI lineage: Eukaryota > Metazoa > Arthropoda > Insecta > Coleoptera > Elateridae > Ctenicera > Ctenicera cuprea. Next base: position 3,339,375 of record OY284489.1, on the reverse strand, counting down.
TTTTATTTTAATTTTCCTGCCAATTATTAAATCATGTATGAATTTTGAATTTTCTCGCCAAATACAAAATCTGGTATTTTTTCTTAAATTACCCGGCAAATATAATATTTGCTGTTTTACTTTAAATTATTTCGCTAAATTTAAAATATGTTGCGTTACAGTAATTTTTCCGCCACATATAATACCGACTGATACAACATCTGAAGTTTTACTTTTTTTCGCCAAATATAATTCCGCATGTTTTTTTTTAATTTTTCCGTCAATTATGAAATCTGCCGTTGAATTTTAAATACTCCGCCAATTATAAAATCGCTGTTTTATTTTAATTTTTCCGCCAATGATAAAATCTGCTGTGAATCTCTCATTTTCTCACTAAATACAAAATCGGCTCACTACTGTTTTATTTAAATTTTTTCGCCAAATACAAAATCTCCCATTTTGCTTATATTACCTGTCAAATACAGCATCTGCTGTATTACTTTAAATAATCCGCCAAATTCAAAATCAGCTGTTTTACTTTGTTTCGCCAAATATAATACCGATTGTTCTTTTTTAGTTTTTCCGTCAATTATAAAATCTGCTAGTAAACTTTAATTTTTTCACTAGATACAAAATCTGCTGTTGTACCTTAAATATTCCGCCAATTATAAAATCTGCTGTTGTATTTTAAATATTCCGCCAAATTCGAAATATGCTGTTTTATTTTAATTTTCCTGCCAATTATTAAATCATGTATGAATTTTGAATTTTCTCGCCAAATACAAAATCTGGTATTTTTTCTTAAATTACCCGGCAAATATAATATTTGCTGTTTTACTTTAAATTATTTCGCTAAATTTAAAATATGTTGCGTTACAGTAATTTTTCCGCCACATATAATACCGACTGATACAACATCTGAAGTTTTACTTTTTTTCGCCAAATATAATTCCGCATGTTTTTTTTTAATTTTTCCGTCAATTATGAAATCTGCCGTTGAATTTTAAATACTCCGCCAATTATAAAATCGCTGTTTTATTTTAATTTTTTTGCCAATTATAAAATCTGCTGTGAATCTCTCTTTTTCTCACTAAATACAAAATCTGCTCACTACTGTTTTATTTAAATTTTTACGCCAAATACAAAATCTCCCATTTTGCATATATTACCTGTCAAATACAGCATCTGCTGTATTATTTTAAATAATCCGCCAAATTCAAAATCAGCTGTTTTACTTTGTTTCGCCAAATATAATACCGATTGTTGTTTTTTAGTTTTGCCGTCAATTATAAAATCTGCTAGTAAACTTTAATTTTTTCACTAGATACAAAATCTGCTGTTGTACTTTAAATATTCCGCCAATTATAAAATCTGCTGTTGTGTTTTAAATATTCCGCCAAATTCGAAATATGCTGTTTTATTTTAATTTTCCTGCCAATTATTAAATCTTGTATGAATTTTGAATTTTCTCGCCAAATACAAAATCTGGTATTTTTTCTTAAATTACCCGGCAAATATAATATTTGCGGTATTACTTTAAATTATTTCGCTAAATTTAAAATATGTTACGTTAGTAATTTTTCCGCCACATATAATACCGACTGATACAACATCTGAAGTTTTACTTTTTTTCGACAAATATAATTCCGCATGTTTTTTTTTAATTTTTCCGTCAATTATGAAATCTGCCGTTGAATTTTAAATACTCCGCCAATTATAAAATCGCTGTTTTATTTTAATTTTTCCGCCAATGATAAAATCTGCTGTGAATCTCTCATTTTCTCACTAAATACAAAATCGGCTCACTACTGTTTTATTTAAATTTTTTCGCCAAATACAAAATCTCCCCATTTTGCATATATTACCTGTCAAATACAGCATCTGCTGTATTATTTTAAATAATCCGCCAAATTCAAAATCAGCTGTTTTACTTTGTTTCGCCAAATATAATACCGATTGTTCTTTTTTAGTTTTGCCGTCAATTATAAAATCTGCTAGTAAACTTTAAATTTTTCACTAGTACAAAATCTGCTGTTGTACTTTAAATATTCCGCCAATTATAAAATCTGCTGTTGTGTTTTAAATATTCCGCCAAATTCGAAATATGCTGTTTTATTTTAATTTTCCTGCCAATTATTAAATCTTGTATGAATTTCGAATTTTTTCGTCAAATACAAAATCTGCTAAAAAAACCTTTCCGTGACGTTATAATTAAAATAAAAACAAACAAAAACAGCATCTTTATCAATATACAAAAAAAACTAAAAGATCACATTATTGTTTCGTTTCCTGTTTATTAAAAAAATCTCGTTAATTGCAAGCTGATATGTCTTCATTTTTGTACAGACACAAAGAAAATACAATGACCTTCGTTCAGCTTTAATCTCTTTCGGATAATAATTACATTATTACTAAACATTTAATGACAGTGAGGAATATTGCATTTCAAAACTCAACCATTCGTCATTTACACAATTTAAAAAATTATTAAACTAGGTCTTGAATGTGCCGATTAATTGTAATTAAGTAAACAAGATAAAAGTTAAGTTTATTTATTATGTAAGAGACTGATTGTCACCAACTAAGAATGTGCAGATTTTAAACACGTCATTCAAAATTAAAGGAAGGTACCGGATTACCCACAATTCCCTTAATTTTTCTTGTAGCTGCTTAGAAAGTTTGAAAAAAAAGTTACAAAAACATCCAGAGAAGTGCAGTTAGTAGGATTCGAACCCACTCAACATTTGCGGAATAGTTACACAAATACGGGCACTACTCCACCAGCGGCCCCAATTCGTTATCAATAAATTATTTACCTGTAGGGTAAGAACAATGTTTTGTCCTTTGTAAAGGGCTAAACTATTTGGTAGTGGTCCAGCAGCTAAACTGAGGTGTCTCAGGGGCAGACGAAGGCCTCCAGGTGTTCCTTCTCCAGGTGCACTTCCAACGAGAAGTTGTCCCCCTCGAACCATCACTTTTCTCGGCCACCATCGTTTTTCGTTGGCACATATTACTAAAAGATCGCCTGAAAAAATAAAAATATATTTTAATATTTCAATAGTTTTTAATTAAATTTGAATAATTAATGAGTATCTGTATATAAAATACTTAATCACTTTAACAATATCTATTTATTTAAACCTTATACGTATTTCGGCATGTTTACATGCCATTGTCAAAGGTTATATGAAAGTAAACAGTTAGTGTTGTTAATTTGCCATGTTTAGGGACTCTTTGTAAATCCACAAAGACATTTGCGACATTTTTCTAAACCCTTTAAGTATTTATCAATTCAGACTTCAAGTATTTTTTAATGGTCTAAATAAAAGAAATGGAATTTTTCAATTTTTTAATGTAAATTTGGAGTTATTCTTATACGTTTTGGGTATTTATGATTAAATATTACGAAACTCGTGATTTAAAAGTATGTTTTTGCTTCAAGTACCACGAAGTTACGCAAAAATTAATTTTTTCAAGATATTTTTAAATTGCACCTCGGTAATTCTATCGGCTACCAAGGTTACAAATAAAAATCGTCTTTTTAACTTACATCGATGCTTTTTTGTTTCAAATTTTGCACCTTATCAGTTCTAGAACATTTGTTTCTTTAGTTTGTGTTGTGTCCTTGAAGTGAGTGCGCGTTGCAGGTGGGTCGAAGCTTCAACAATGAATATAGTACATACCTAAGGTAATTTAACTATTTTGTTAAATTATTAAGCATGACGTGATATTTGATATGATTGTTAGTTAACACCCTATTCTACACGGCCGACTGCAAATGTTGTCGTAAACACATGTAAAACCGATATAAATTTCAAAACAGATCTTAATTTTAAAAAGGACATTCCCTAACTTTGGGGTGGTCGTTTTCAATCATTTAGATTTTAGAACGACTGCTCTGGTTACTACCTATTTATTTTTAACTTGTCCTTTCATCATAAACACCAGTGGCGTATTTGACGGGGGGATCAAGAACTTAAATCTTCTAAATAATAACCACAGATAAATGAAACAAAACAATTTTACTGCAAATTATACACAGTGTTACTAATATTTTGTATACAGTCTTTTGCACCAATTCCGGAATTTTCCGAATTTTTCTTAATAAGTCGTAATCAACCCTGATCCCACTCCTGTAATAATTTCTCCTAATACCAAACAAGAAATATTAACAGAAAATTCCGTAGTGTTTTATTAGTATATTTTATACATTTTTTTGTGAAAATTCGCGAATTCCCCCACCCTTAAAAGTGAAAATTAACCCTGATTCCACCCCTGTAATAATTTCTCCTAATCGCAAACAACAAAAATTAACAGCAAATTATACATTATTTTTTATATAAATTTAGTTCTAAGTATTCTGAATTCCCCTACCTTAAGAAGTCATAGTCTACCCTTTTCCCAATCCTGTAATAATTTTTCCTAATCTTAAACACCAAAAAGTGACAGCAAATTACACAGCATTTTGTAGATATTTTTTATATCATTTTTTGGAAAGATTCAGGCATTCCACCAACGTCACGCGCTTACCCCTTCTTCAACTGAAATTTCATTATTATTTTTTTAAAAATCATAACTAACCTCTATTCCATGTCTGTAAAAATTTTTCCTAATATTAAACAATAAACATTGATATTGAATTTACACGGTATTATACACTGTGTCCATAAAGTACCCCCCCCCCCCCAACTAACTTTTGAACGACTTGATATTTTTCTACAAAATTTGGTGTGCTGTAATGGGAAATTAAATACTATTTTTCAGACCATATTAAAATTTTGTATCATCCAAAATGGCGACTGGGCGCCATTTTGAATTTTTTTTAAATGAAAAGGGGGGTCGTATGATACCTCATTGGAAAGGCCTTTTAGTTCTGCGTCTAATCCTAAAGTTTCAAAGAAAAATATTCAGCCATAACAAAATGACAATGTTTGAAGATAAATAATAATAATAATAATAATAATAATAATAATAAATATTATTTCAAGCCACCTGAGATATTTCTGGGAAAATTTAGTCCTGCAAATAAATAAGTGGACTACTGGATAAGAAAATCAAAACAATTTTGAACTGAGTGAGTCCATTGGTTTACAATCCGCCATTTTGTTATTGCTCAATATTTTTCTTTGAAATTCTAGGATCAAACGCAGAACTAAAAGACCTTTCAAATGAGGTGAAACTCGACCCTGGATAAAAAAATCAAAACAATTTTGAATTAAGTGAGTCCATTTGTTTAAAATCCGCCATTTTGTTATGGCTGAATATTTATCTTTGAAACTCTAGGATCGGACGCAAATTAAAAGACCTTTCAAATGAGGTGTCACTCGACCCTGGATAAAAAAATCAAAACAATTTTGAATTGAATGAGTCCATTTGTTTAAAATCCGTCATTTTGTTATGGCTGAATATTTTTTTTTGAAACTCTAGGATCAGACGCAGAATTAAAAGACCTTTCAAATGAGGTGTCACTCGACCCTGGATAAAAAAATCAAAACAATTTTGAATTGAGTGAGTCCATTTGTTTAAAATCCGTCATTTTGTTATGGCTGAATATTTTTTTTTGAAACTCTAGGATCAGACGCAGAACTAAAAGACCTTTCAAATGAGGTGTCACTCGACCCTGGATAAAAAAATCAAAACAATTTTGAATTGAGTGAGTCCATTTGTTTAAAATCCGTCATTTTGTTATGGCTGAATATTTTTTTTTGAAACTCTAGGATCAGACGCAGAATTAAAAGACCTTTCAAATGAGGTGTCACTCGACCCTGGATAAAAAAATCAAAACAATTTTGAATTGAGTGAGTCCATTTGTTTAAAATCCGTCATTTTGTTATGGCTGAATATTTTTTTTTGAAACTCTAGGATCAGACGCAGAACTAAAAGACCTTTCAAATGAGGTGTCACTCGACCCTGGATAAAAAATCAAAACAATTTTGAATTGAGTGAGTCCATTTGTTTAAAATCCGTCATTTTGTTATGGCTGAATATTTTTCTTTGAAACTCTAGGATCAGACGGAGAACTAAGAGACCTTTCCAATGAGGTGTCACTCGACCCCCCTTTCTATTTAAAAAAAAATTTCCAAATGTCGCCATTTTGGATGATACAAAATTTTAATATGGTCTGAAAAATAGTATTTAATTTCCCATTATAGCATACCAAATTTTGTATAAATTATCAAGTCGTTCAAAAGTTAGTTGGGGGGGGGGGGGGGTACTTTATGGACACAGTGTATAAATAATGTTTGTAAAAGTTTTGAAGGGATTCGGGGGATTTCTTTCATCTTGATGTCATAACAATCCCCTCCCCCATCACAGCTCTGCACAAATTTCTAGTCATAAACCGAAAAAATTTACTTAACGCTATATAGCATATTAGTAATATTTATTATAAAACGATTCGGAAGTTCCCCCACCTTTATAAGTCATAATCAACCTTCTCCCATTCTTGTAATAGCTTCTCCTAACCTTAAACAACAAAAATTGACGGGAAATTAAACGGTATTTTGTGAAAAAAAAATTATATTTTTTTAGAAATATTCGGAGATCCCCTAAAACATTTCTTCAGCACAAATTTCATTAATATTTATTATATAATTTTTTTTGTAAGATTCGGGAATATCCCAACTTTTAATAATCATAAATGAAACCCCCCCCCCTCCGCTGCTCCTCCCTTTCTATCCCACCTTTGTAAAAATTTCTAATTTTAAACAACAAAAATTGACAGCAAATTACTCACTATATTTGGTAAATATTTGTTTACAATTTTTTTAGGAAAATTGGGGGGAAGTCCCCTTATCTTTACACCCTTACTCCCCTCTATAAACATTTCCGCGACAAAAATTTAATTAATGTTTGAGAATTACTCCATCTTCAAAAATCGTAGCTAACCCCTACAAATTTACACAGTATTACATTAATATAATTTGTAAAAGTTTTAGGGGAATTCTCCCCCCTTCATAAGTCGTAAGAAACCCCTCCCATTCGAAAACTCCCCCGCCTTAAATGACATAATTTTAATCAAACTCTCACAGTATTTTATCAATATCAAAATACTGTTTTGAATAATTCTGTAATTCTCACACCTTCATCCCCAACCCCCATTCCAGCCCTGTAAAAATTTCGAGGTACACCACTGACTTAATTTATTTCCAATGGGAAAATGCGTAAAACAAGCATAGACACGTCCGCGTCGATGGGGAGTAATAAATAACCAAAAATATCAAGTTTCCATACAGGAATGACAAAACCGTCTTTCAACAAATATTTTCGGTATTTCTGAAATACCCGACTCGCCCTACATTTTAAAAACACTTGTTGGTGTGGCGAACACATGTTAAATTGGGGTTGTTCCTATCTTCTTCATGAATAGATGCTTTATTGGAGTGTTTTTGTCGTAAAATAGCTTGTTAACAAATGATTGTACTTTGCAGTTCCTTCTTTTGTTAAAAAATGTCGAGAGTACAGCTTTTTTAATGAATCTTCGTTTGTTTAACTACTAGGTAATTTATCTTTTGTTTACAATGAGAAGAGGTGATGTGTAGTCATTTATTTTTGACGTTTATTTCTTCAATTGTTTAAACATATTTGAAATTTTAATTTCAAAAAAATGTTTTTTAAACAATGCTAATTATTTAAATATTACAGCTGAATTGATTATTCGACGACTGGTTATCTGTATACAGGGCGAAGTGAATTATATACAATTTAATATACGGGGTGTTCAAATTCTTAAGCCAATTTGAATAGTTTTTAAATATGACACTATCAATAAAAGCGTTCCAGTAGGTAGTTAAAATGTCAAAGTTTCATTTGCTCGTTTACTCATTTAAAATCTATACAGGGTGTCCATTTAGTGTGGGGTTCTTCTTTAGCGACTTTATTATCGATTTTTGAGAAAAAAACGTTTTAGACAGAAGCTGTTGCTTTTCAATAGCTGCGTAACCTAAAATTATTTTCAACTCTACAGGATGATATGTGTTTGTTGGGTAGCATAACATGCATTTGTGTTATGGCACACTCTGTATATTTTTGTATAAAAACAGTGACAAGTAACATAGACTTCGACATTAAATTTAACAATTAATAATGAATAATAATGATTATTCCTCTCGAATAAACACCCTATGCAGTGTTACTAAACATTTCTAGTGTTATATCATAAATCACCCTGTGTATGATGCTAAATTTTGTAAACTTATCAATCTTTAATTTGTTTTCTGTACTTAAAAACTCGCCAGTTGGAATGCAAAAGTGTTACAGCGTACGTAAAACAAACTTTTTTAAACCACCCTGTATGATGGTTTTCTAAAACTAAAAGAAGTGAAAACTATAGGCAAATATACAGGGTGATGTATAAAAACTAACAATCAAGGTGTGATTAAGAGTAAGGGAAATATTGGAATAGCAAATTATAACAAAAATTCATTTACATTTGAAATATCAACTGATAACAAATCAAGTACAAATTAGAGATCGGCATACTCCTAACATGCTCGGCTGCACCACACTGTTGTCCGTTGACGAAGGCAAACTATTGAGAGTTTTTATTTATACGAAACAAGATCTTTTAAGACTAAATAATGCCAGAAATTAGAAGAAGTGGAGGGGGGAAACGGTATTAGCCCCCCAAAAGTTACTACATCTTAAAACGTAATTATAGAACTGGTATAGAATATTATATTACTGTTACTAGCACCATCTAGTCGAAATACGGTCTTAGTGGCGTCTAACTTTGCTTTTGAGTATGGGGAAACGGAGAAAACGTCTCTGGAAAAAATAGCTGTAAATATTCCCAAAAAAAAGTACTTGGTTAAAATATCCCTGGGAAAGCTACCCCGTAAAGAAATCACCTGGAAAAGAGCCCATGCAAAAACAGTTCCCTAGATAGAAGTCCTAGGTTTAATCAAGTCAATTTTTTCCCCTTGGAATTTTTTCTGGTGAATTTTTGTGATTTTTACGGAATTTTTCTGGAGATTTTTATGAAATCATTTCGAAATTATTATGGATTTTTTTGGGGATTTGTTAGGTTTTTTGAGAAAATTTTATAGATTTTTATGGTGTTTTTTCTGGGGACTTGACCTTTTTGGATTTTTCTGGGGATTTTTATGAACAGCATTTCGAGATTACTATGGATTTTTTCTGGGTATTTTTATGGATTTTTTGGTGTTTTTGCTGCGGATTTATATGGAATTTTCTCTGGGGATTTTCGTGAAATGTTCTGGGGATTATTATGGATTTTTCTGGTGATTTTGTTGTTTTTTTGAAAAATTTTTGATAGTGTTTTCTCTGGGGACTTTTATGAAATTTTTACTGTAAATTTTTTCCATGATTTTTCTTCTGGGTATTTTTTTCAGAGACCATTTTTTCGGTTTTTTACCGCAATTTTCTTGTTGGTAATGTTTTTCAAGTATTTTGTCCCAGATTCACGAGGTCTTTATAAAGTTTGTCAATTCAGTAACCACTTGCGTCACAGGGAACCAAAAATAACATAATATCAAAACTTCTATGTATTTAAGATAATTGGACCAGCGGGTGGTCTAGTGGTTAAAGTCAAAGGCTTTGAAACTAGACTCTCAACGGCAGTAGGTTCGAGTCCTTTGCCCGCCGGAAATTTTTCTGAATAAGTTAAATCCGGCGTGTCCATGGATGTTGTTGTGGTGTGTATATTGGGTTGCATGTCTTTCAGGGGTGGGGCGTGTTAGACAGGTGTATAGCACTTAGTGTGCTGAGCCAGGGTAAGGGGATGGGATGGGAATCATGGAGTCATGCTCACGCACGGCTTCATGATTCTTTGAAAAAAAAAGATAATTATGAATCGCATAAAAACGTGTACCTAATAGGGATTTACGAAAATCCCAATGTTTTTTATTCAAATGAATTATTTAAATTACAGACCTAAAGTATATTTCTCCGAATATATTTATTGCCATGGGGGCTGTAGGTCCCAAGACTAATAATAACAATAATAATAATAAACATTTTATGTCCGTCGACTTACAAAGTAAGTGTAGAACAAGTTTCCTACGGGTTAGGGGCCTATCAATACCGATTTTTAATAATATCTCGTTGAATAATAATAAATTTATAAATAATGTAATTACTTTTTAAATTTCAAAAATTCATAGCGAACGTAATAGAGAAATAGGAGAATTGGGTAACAGCCAAATATAGCCCATCCGTAGCCTTAAAAGTTTAAAAAATTTAATAAGGTTACTGCATATTTGCGCATAATTTGTTTTTAAAGTAATTTTAATATTGTGCCCCCTTAGATTTATTACGATGCCAAACTAAATCTCGATTTTTCAAATTGTTTTTTAATCAAAATTTACAAAAAATCGTAGCGGCCCGCTACTTTATTACGAAAATTATGAAACAAATCCATAAAAACATTGCTGCTTTCGGTTTTGGGTTATATTTAAATCATCCACTTTTGAAGTTTGATAAAATTCGAGCCAACCGTTCCGAAAACAAGAGGGGAACAAACGAACAGACATGTTTATAAAACGCCCTTTTTGGGTTCATTGATCCTCGGAACTCAGTTTTGCGTTAAAATATCGAAATATAAAAACTTTCCTCTATTGAAAGTATGGCAAATACAAGTTAATATACAAACTGCTGCTTTTGAAACTATGAAAATTTGAGTCTTATAAGCAAACAGTGACCAATACATAAACGCATCTGGGAAATAGCAGCAACCATGGGACTTTCACATTAAAATTGATTCCCAAATCATATATTTTATGCACCACCTGCTCTTTTATTCAGCCCAACGCCCTAAACATTTCATAAATCTTCAACCTTCAATGACAATAAAAGAAACTACTAGGAGCCTTCTTTTCCACCAAAATTCCCAAGAAACGGCGCCCGAGCACCTGTACATGCATTTACTACATTATCTTTTACAACTTCGTCTGCGCTTTTGACATTTGCACATATTTCTTATAGTACCAGACCTTGTTTCACTTAAAGTAAAATCCGGAGGGTGTTTTAAACCTCCCTCTTATCTACAACCATAAAGTGCTCTGGTTATTGTCTCTGAAAAACTCTTTTATTTTTACACTGCACGCTTGTTGCCAACTTTTAAATGTCGCGACGCTAAATTACACAGGCGCCTACGAGTAAATGGCATTTTTTCTGGCTGTCAACTTGTATTATAGTCTTAACCCCCCAGACGAAGCCACGATAAGTAATCGAAGCGTCATGTGCCAGTCTGGACCTTGGAGAATGTTGACGCATTTTTAAAATTTGATTAAAACAGGAAATTTTTTTGAACGGACCCATAGTTCCTGTCGTTTCTGGTTTCCGTTCGAGAGAAAAAAACGCGAGATAGTCTAGGAAATCCGGGCCAAACGAGTCTTGACGATATAATTGGATATAACGAACCTGCGAAAGAATGCAGATTTTGCTATCGCGATGATTTAATTAAGCAGCGGAAGCTCGTCATTTTGGTGAACGAGATAGCGAAAGGATTTTGTGTAGAATTGTAATTTAGATCAAATTCCTTACAGATAATAATAAATTATTTAAAAAAATGCAGAACATAAAAAATTCGAAAGTTAAGGAAGTGATTTTTTTTTCTATTTGGTTCTATCGCATTAAATTTGAACCTTAGTTTGATTCTTATAAAGTATTGTACACAGTTGTGTAACAAACACCCGCACCGCGAGGGGTGGGGCGATCAAGGGCCGTCCAAAACTATAAAATAAAAAAATTAAAAAAAAACACGTTTGTTGTACTTCAAAACGTACAATTATAAACAAATGTTTTAATTTTATAGCGAGTAGGTATAGCATAAATTTTTAGGTCGATGCGTTACCCAAATGTATGATCTGATCCGTCAGTCAGCTCCATAGCATGTAGCCTAAATAAAAGCATAAAACCCCATCTCAGCGGAATAACTAGAATTTAAAAATGTTCAGTTTCGGTTTCAATCCTAAAATACGCATGTAAATTAAAAATTTTAAATATTTATTTAGTTTTAAAGTATCTATATTAAATCCGCAACTGCCTCACCATAACAACACGACTAAATCTGGCATCTCCAAAGATTTATAACTAAACACACCCGCGGAACTTTACATGTCGGTTCGGTTTACTGATTCTTTTCACTTCTGTTGGTATAATTTGGTTATTCATGGGTACTTTAACTTTGATTGTAGCTGGTCTGAAATGTGTATTTATCGCGCTGACAACAAGCAAATGTATAGCAGAGGAATTCCACCATTGCTGATTGGCTACTACGAACTGGAATCTAGATTAGGTTCCGCTTACTATTACCAAGTGTTTACTACAAAACACACTATTTACTGCAAATTCTAGATGCATCTTCAGGATGCCACAATTTTATTGACGACGACGCATTCATTATCATGTCGAACAGATACTTATTATGTTTGCTGGTTCTCATATTTATGTCAAAATCTCGTAGGATGATTGGGCCATGAAGCTCGCCGATATCAGGGAAATTATATTAATTGAATCCCGGAAAAAAGCACCGGAAAAAAATTACCGAAAAAAAGACACCGGGAAAAAAGTCCCCGGAAAAAAATGTACCGGAAAAAAGTCACCCAAAAAAACTCACTCGGAAATAAAGTCGCTCGGAAAAAATTCAAACAGAGAAAAGTCTCCGGGAATAAAGTCCCCGACAAAAAATCTCCTGAAAAAAGTCCGTTGGGAATAGTCTCCGGAAAAAGGTCTCCAAAAAAGTGTTGGATATTCAAGCCCCCTATAAGAGACGATTAAAATAAACTACTTCACCCTGATTTTCATATACGGTTAGGTTACGGGAGGTTACGTTATAATAATCTAGCAACTCAACTAGCTCTGAATTTACCGGTATAATCAAAATACACTGTGGCCCGGTCTTTCCACCTTCTATTAAACTAGATAATAACTTTATTCAGCTATTAACTTCTCAAAGCGTCTTTCCACTTCCCAATAGCATTTATTTAGCTAATAGCGGCTCTTAGTAGCTAGATAAGTTATTAGGCAGATCAACCTCCTAATAAGCCCAAGAAGTTCCTATTAAGCAATTCACGCGTGCGCATAAATAGCAGTTTGCGGTACAACTGTCAGATCGTTTTAAATTGTATAACCTCAAATTTGAATTTTGTAAACGATGGACGTTTTCGAGGATTTTCAAGATATTTTGGATAATGATCTTGCTGAAATTGTCGATTTTGTGAATCCCGAGCGGCATCCGTACACAGTACGCCCAAGGCCAAATAATATGGAAAGATTGAACGAAAGTGAGTTTGTCAAGCGATTTCGATTTTCCTCGTAATCGGTGAAACTCTTGAGTATTAGCGGGACCTCCACCGGTTTTAAAAATTTCCAATTTATTTTTGGACTGTTTTTGTTTTTTAAGCGTTTTACGCTATCATACTTTAGCCGTAGAACCTTACCGTTTCTATTAATGCAGCCCGTAATTGCATTAAATTCAGTGGCTATGTCTACCCACGCTTTATTTTTATCCTTCCATGTGACGGCATCCGTTTTTTTGTTTTCAATGATATGGTATATCTTATTGCTATATCAATTAAAAACCTTACTTCTAATTCGGTAAAGTTTACCGCCCTTTCCCTTTTTTGCTTTTCCATTTTTCAAATCACGAGGTGTAAAACAATGTACGCAAAAAGTGACAGCTGACAGACAAGGTATATAACCATAGAACTTCTGTCAGATACTGCATCTCTGTCTACGTTACGTTTTGTGCATGATAGCTTGCTTTATCTAACCAGACCGAAATGAAGTTGTCTTTTATGTAACTTTAGTAACAACGTGATCAACATAACAGACACTACTACCCTGCACTTTAATAGCTAAATAGTTATCTAGCTATTAACCCTGAGTGGAAAGACGCGCTTGAGAAATTCATCTATTAAAGGTTCCTATTAAAGTTATTAGCCAAATAGCTAGTAGGCAGTTTAATAGGAGGTGGAAAGACCGGGCCTGTGTCCATAAAGTAACCCCCCCCCTAACTAACTTTTGAACGACTTAATATTTTACTACAAAATTTGGTGTGCTTTAACGGGAAATTAAATTATAGTTTTTTAGCTCATAATTAAATAATGTATCATTCAAAATGGCGGCAGGGCGCATTTTGAAATTTTTTTTTAAATAGAAAGGGGGGTCGAGTGACACCTCATTTGAAAGGTCTTTTAGTTCTGCGTCTGATCCTACAGTTTCAAAGAAAAATATTTAGCCATAACAAAATGACAAACGCATTACAGAAGTTTGCAGAAATATCACTCCAGAATCTTATGAAAATGTAAGGCAGGAATGTCATAACCGACTTTTTATGTGCCAAGAAGTGAATGGTGAACATTTCGAACACTTAATTTCATTTGTTTTTGCTTTAATTCTTAGTTTTTTTTTAATAGACTTCTTTACTTCAAACGTTTGTCATTTTTATTCCGCGGACTTTTATGATTTTTTCGGTTTTTTTCCAAGAGACTTTTCTGGAGACTTTTTTTCATGAGGCTTTTTCCCGGGGACTTTTTTCCGGAAACGTTCGTTCCAGGGAACTGTTTTTCATGGACTTTTTTCCGCGACTTTTTTCAGGAGACTTTTTTTCCAAGATTCAAAATAAGGTAAGCTTATTTGCTGGAGTGTAATAGTTTTAGTAATGTTTAAAATGTTTAATAATAATTCTGTTAAGTGACTGTTACAGGTAGATACATGTTTTTTTTTTAAATTTGCCTATAACAAGACTGTAGGTGGGGGGCTTATTATAAAACGTTGCGGGGCGCCTTTACGGTTTGCGGTACGCCATTGATTATACATAACCACACCAAAATTCAGCTTCAAATATTAAATAGAAAACAATATATTAAAGTTTTTTTTTTAAATTTTTTATATGATCTAATTTACATACAGTTATTTAACAACAAAACGTTTTCTTGTTGAAGGTATTTCAGGTACAAAAGTGTTCAGAATAAATTCATCGAGGTCAAAACATAACACAGGAAGAAAAACAAAAGCGGTAAATTTTAATAACCTTGCACTGCACTTTTTGCACAGAAAAAACGTAAACCATAAAACAAACAGCATAAGCTCGTACTCGATCTCGTCTCGATGCGATGATGAGATCAGGAAGTAAAACCAAAATCCATGACTAGCGGAAGTTGCAAAAGTAATTTTTTATGCTTCTGTATCTCGATTAATCAATCAGGAGACTCCGACAGAAAAATATTTAAGGCATGGCCAAGGCGTAAATCGCGAGTGAAATACAACGGAAAATATGCGATTTATTAACGGTATTAAATTGATCCGTATGAAAAATGCACTTTCGTGAGTTTCCAAGGATAGGAAAGTAAGAAGCGACGTGTTCAGCAGTCCGTGTCCTATTTGTTGTATGTAATACGAGCGAGCATAGGCAAGCAACAATAAGATATATAATTAGAAGTTGTAAAGAAACCTTTACGGCATTTGTATTGCGTCGTAATGTTATAAGTGCTTTCTAATGGAAGGATTTTATTGGCACATAATGTTCCTTGGGAGAAAATCGTCTTAAATAAGCATGACAATTAATTTAAACATCCTGTATGTTATTAAGTGTCTATAATATAAACCACAATTTTAATTACTTTACTGGAAGGCTTTCAATTCACCAATACAGTATAACTGTAAAATTACATAAAAATTAAACACCTTGTATATAAACAGTACAACTGGAACACCTTTTATATAAAGTGTTTGTTTGTATAAATAATAATTTAATTTATTTTATTACTGGAATTTTTATTGATATACAATTGTAGCTAATAATTAAGTAGCAAAACAATTGAAACACCCTGTATGTTAACAATAAAATTTGAACATACATTTATAACTAATATTAAAAAGGAAGGAAGTACTTCACCTGGACTTTCCTACACTTTAAAGCATTTACGTTTTATATTTTCAAAAGTATTTATGCACAACGATGTAGTAGTAACAACGGTCGCGCGTTTAAGCATAAATTACTAGGCGCACGTTTAAGCTCCCTTCCCACCAATGGGTGAAATATTATACATAGCTGTAAAGAAAATTTAAAGGTCTAAATATGCAAAAATATACAGGGTGTTCTATTAAAAATAAAAAAATTTACATCACTTCCAGTTAAACCGGAAGTCTTAATTAACACCGTTTTACGTCGTAATGTGCATTTTTATGACTGTGTATATTACCCAAAACAATAAATATTTATAAATTGAGAAAATGGCCGGTTGTTACATGTTGTCGTGGTCAACTGGTATACAGGGTGGTGTTCTTGGACTGTTTCCAGCTAATTGAAAATTTTTACTTTGATAACAAAATTTGATTACATTTTTTGACCAAAACTCTGCGTAGAGTTTAAAGAAGTTGGATTAATAATGTTACTAAAATTTTACAAATACAGAGTGCTCTGATTAATTTTTAGTAAAACGAAGTTCTTTAAAATCTACGTAAAGATGCAAAACCAACTTCTAACAAATTTTGATAAACATTCTTTTATTTTTGACATAGCATAAAAATTTTTTGCACTTAAAAGGAAAGTCATTCAAAATGTACGGGGTGTTTCCTTGAAAGTTTTTCATCTTTTAACAGATTTTGTCCATTTGTCAATGGAAACAAGAAAAATATATAAACTTAAGTGTTTTTCAGACCTGTTTATAGTACCTCACTTGTATTAAAGGAGTTTTGCTCTTCGTTTTTTAAATATTTTAATCACCAATCTAGTTATAAAATCTTACCTATTTTCTTAAAAAAGGTTGCCCAATTTATAAGATTTTGCCTAATTTCTTCATAAATTTGCCCAACTTCTTCAACAAATTTTACTCAATTTATTTAAGGTTGTGCCTAATTTCTTAAGAAATTTGATCAACTTTATTTAACACATTTTACCCAATTCGTTTAAGATTTGGCCCGTGTTCTTTAAAAATTGCTAAACTTCGTTAATAAATTTTACTCAATTTGTTCAGAATTTTGCCAAATTTCTTAAGAAATCTGACCAACTTCTAATAAATTTTATCCAATTTATTTAAGATTGTGTCCAATTTCTTAAGAAATTTGCTCAACTTCTTTAATAAATATTACCTAATTTCTTATGAAATGTACGCCAATTTCTTTAATATTTTGCCCAACTTCTTAAGAAATTTGCCCAACTTCTTTAACACATTTTACCTAATTTCTTATGCCAATCTTCTATAAGATTTTGCACATCTTTAATAAATTTTACCTAATTTCTTAACAAATAATCCCCAACGTATTTAAGCTTTTGCAAAATTTCTTAAGAAATTTTGCCCAATTTGTTTAAAGATTTTACCCAATTTCTTCAGAAATCTTCTTTAATTAATTTTACCCAACTTCCTAAGAAATGTACGCCTATTTCTTTAAGATTTTGCCCAACTTCTTAAGAACTTTACCCAAATTCTTTAATAAAAATTACCTAATTTCTTAAAAAATGATCCCCAATGTATTTAAGCTTTTGCCCAATTTGTTAAGAAATTTTGCCCAATTTGTTTTAAGACTTTACCTAATTTCTTATGAAATGTACGCCAATTTCTTTAATATTTTGCCTAACTTCTTAAGAAATTTGCCCAACTTCTTTAACACATTTTACCTAATTTCTTATGCCAATCTTCTATAAGATTTAGCACATCTTTAATAAATTTTACCTAATTTCTTAACAAATAATCCCCAACGTATTTAAGCTTTTGCAAAATTTCTTAAGAAATTTTGCCCAATTTGTTTAAAGATTTTACCCAATTTCTTCAGAAATCTTCTTTAATTAATTTTATCCAATTTCCTAAGAAATGTACGCCTATTTCTTTAAGATTTTGCCCAACTTCTTAAGAACTTTACCCAAATTCTTTAATAAAAATTACCTAATTTCTTAAAAAATGATCCCCAATGTATTTAAGCTTTTGCCCAATTTGTTAAGAAATTTTGCCCAATTTGTTTTAAGACTTTACCTAATTTCTTATGAAATGTACGCCAATTTCTTTAATATTTTGCCTAACTTCTTAAGAAATTTGCCCAACTTCTTTAACACATTTTACCTAATTTCTTATGCCAATCTTCTATAAGATTTTGCACATCTTTAATAAATTTTACCTAATTTCTTAACAAATAATCCCCAACGTATTTAAGCTTTTGCAAAATTTCTTAAGAAATTTTGCCCAATTTGTTTAAAGATTTTACCTAATTTCTTATGAAATGTACGCCAATTTCTTTAATATTTTGCCTAACCTCTTAAGAAATTTGCCCAACTTCTTTAACACATTTTACCTAATTTCTTATGCCAATCTTCTATAAGATTTTGCACATCTTTAATAAATTTTACCTAATTTCTTAACAAATAATCCCCAACGTATTTAAGCTTTTGCAAAATTTCTTAAGAAATTTTGCCCAATTTGTTTAAAGATTTTACCCAATTTCTTCAGAAATCTTCTTTAATTAATTTTACCCAACTTCCTAAGAAATGTACGCCTATTTCTTTAAGATTTTGCCCAACTTCTTAAGAACTTTACCCAAATTCTTTAATAAAAATTACCTAATTTCTTAAAAAATGATCCCCAATGTATTTAAGCTTTTGCCCAATTTGTTAAGAAATTTTGCCCAATTTGTTTTAAGACTTTACCTAATTTCTTATGAAATGTACGCCAATTTCTTTAATATTTTGCCTAACTTCTTAAGAAATTTGCCCAACTTCTTTAACACATTTTACCTAATTTCTTATGCCAATCTTCTATAAGATTTAGCACATCTTTAATAAATTTTACCTAATTTCTTAACAAATAATCCCCAACGTATTTAAGCTTTTGCAAAATTTCTTAAGAAATTTTGCCCAATTTGTTTAAAGATTTTACCCAATTTCTTCAGAAATCTTCTTTAATTAATTTTATCCAATTTCCTAAGAAATGTACGCCTATTTCTTTAAGATTTTGCCCAACTTCTTAAGAACTTTACCCAAATTCTTTAATAAAAATTACCTAATTTCTTAAAAAATGATCCCCAATGTATTTAAGCTTTTGCCCAATTTGTTAAGAAATTTTGCCCAATTTGTTTTAAGACTTTACCTAATTTCTTATGAAATGTACGCCAATTTCTTTAATATTTTGCCTAACTTCTTAAGAAATTTGCCCAACTTCTTTAACACATTTTACCTAATTTCTTATGCCAATCTTCTATAAGATTTTGCACATCTTTAATAAATTTTACCTAATTTCTTAAAAAATAATCCCCAACGTATTTAAGCTTTTGCAAAATTTCTTAAGAAATTTTGCCCAATTTGTTTTAAGATTTTACCCAATTTCTTCAGAAATCTTCTTTAATTAATTTTACCCAATTTCCTAAGAAATGTACGCCTATTTCTTTAAGATTTTGCCCAACTTCTTAAGAACTTTACCCAAATTCTTTAATAAAAATTACCTAATTTCTTAAAAAATGATCCCCAATGTATTTAAGCTTTTGCCCAATTTGTTACGAAATTTTGCCCAATTTCTTTTAAGACTTTACCTAATTTCTTATGAAATGTACCCCTATTTCTTTAAGATTTTGCCCAACTTCTTAAGAAATTTACCCAACTTCTTTAATAAGTTTTACCTAATTTCTTAAGAAATGTTCCCCAATTCACTTCAGCTGTTGCCCAATTTGTTAAGATGTTACACAATTTCTTCAGAAATTTGCCCGTCTTTAATTAATTTTACCCAGTTACATAAGAAATTTGCTCAACCTATTTAATTAATTTTGCCCAATTTCTTAATAAATTTTTTCAATTTATTTTAGAATTTCCCCAATTTTTGTAAGAAATTTGCCCAACATCTTTAATAAATTATAACAATTCTTTTTAAATTTACTCAATTTCTTTAGAATTATATCTAATTTCTTAAGTAATTTGCTCAACTCCGTTAATAATTTTTTGACAAAAATAAAAAAAAAATTTGAAAAAATATCAATTAGAAATTGAAAAAATTAAGCCATTTTACTAGAAATACACAGGGTGTTTTTAGGACGTGTTCCTATCATTTAACAAATTCTGATCTTCCAGAAGTAATACGATGAAAATGAAAAACAAATGTTTTTGAATAAATATGTTTATACACACAACCGATATTTTATGAAATTTGTCCACATATACAGGGTGCCCTTATAAAACTTTGCTCTGCAATGTCTTCTCTCGAATATATTCTACTGGACGAATTTTGCTTTATTTATCTTTACTGACCACAAAAAGGTTTCTATTCGAACATTGTGAGTAACAAGCCAACAATGACACTAATTTTTTTAAACGCTAACAATTCTGTGATGTTTATTATATACAGTATTCATAACAGAGAACACAATAGAACATTATACACATTTGCAGTTCATAAAAAAAGGCCTAACAATGTTTTCCCATTCCTAGTTTCATTAACATCCGAGAAAGAGAGAGTCTTTTGTCGTGACAGCTTATAAAATAGATTTTATTACGAAGAGAATTTGCTTTGTCCTATTTTGTGTTACTTTCAACCGCGGACCGCTTCCACTTTGTGCTTGTGGCATGATTGATACATAAATAAATATTTAATTAGCTCTTAAAATGTAAATTGACTTAAAACAATAATAAAAACAGGCTTATAGACAACAAGGGCGTGGTAAAAAAATTTAAATGAACACGTTAACGCGCACATGTTTCTATTGAATTTGCGTGAATTTTCATTATGGTTATTATTATTGTTGTTGCTTCAATGACAACACATAAAATTATTTATTACATCGATAATAGAACTGGACAGAATTTTTAGATGGGCCGGAGGTGGAGTAGTGGCCAGTTTCATAAATGGTAAACGTACTCTGTCAAAGCTGAGCGAGTTCGATTTCCGCTCATTGCACGTCCCAGAATGTTCGCATATTTTAAGCAGCCATCCAAAAAAAATTGTTATAATTTGTGTTTCTCAGAGAATTTTTTACTAATTTTTATTGTAGTGAATCAGGATGAGAACTTGCGTGTATTTCCGTGAAAAAATTCCTTCCTTGATAATCACGTAAGTCTTACGTAATGTTACGGTTAACAATTTTGCTTTAATTAACACGAAATCGAGCACGCAATATTTTGCATTTTTCAAAAAAAATAATAGAAAAACCGCAACCGCGACCTTAGATACGTATAACAACAACGTCGCAAAAATAAATGAAGTTATTCCACAGTTTACAGCGCGTAATTTAAATTTCATACACGCAGGAAATGTAGCTCGAGGCTGCCCGATTGCTACCTTCTCTACTCTTGTTTTTAACATTGCAAATATCTCTGGCTAAATTGCCGAAAAGGTGTTAAATTTACCGGAGAAAAGACGGATGCACGCGATGTGGGAATTATTATTAAATTACAAAGCGATATTTCCGACACCAATCGCAATGGCCTTTGCACGGTTTTTTGTTTTTGGCTCTTTTCCTTGACTCGGACTGTCTGTTACGACCTTCTTTTCTATAATAACTTGGTCACTTATCGCTTTTAATTATATGTGTACACGGAGTTATGAACACCTTCTATGGTTCTAGAAATATTACAACAATATGACTAGATTTTAAACTACAAGGGAAACAACGTCTTGTTTAAACATGGTTAAGTCGAATAAAACAATGCACTTTTTGGTTTGATGGCCAGATTTTTCGCATTTTATGCAAATCTCGAAATAATTTCTTTTATCTTTATTTGTTGCATTTAAAACATTGCTTACAATTTTTACGTTGCAGTGTAATTGTAAACACAAGTCGTTTCGGGATTTTGACGGAAATACATGTTTTGGACCAATAATGTCATTCTCTATCCGTCTCTGTGTGTTACGAATTAATCATTTCCCTCCACTTTTTTCTAACATATTTTCTTATTAGGTCTATGGTGCTTAAATCCCAAACCACTTTTTTGAAAAAAAGTCAAAAAATCATTTTTAGATCTAATTTTCTAACGTCAAAATATCATTTACAAGATTTAATAGATAAATATTTGTATCCGTAGGTAATTGGATATCATACGTCAAAAAATTAATTTTTGACGCCAAAAAATTAATTTTCGACGTTAGAAATTTAATTTGCGATGTCTAAAATTCAATGTTTGGCGTCAGGAGCAATTTATAAAAGTTAATTTTTAAAATATATGTTTTCTATAATTCAGTAAGGGCCAGCGGGTGGTCTAGTGGTTAAAGTCCCAGGCTTTGAAACTAGACTCTCAACGGCAGTAGGTTCGAGTCCTCTGCCCGTCGGAAATTTTTCTGAATAAGTTAAATCCGGCGTGTCCATGGATGGAGTGTGTGTGGTGTGTATGTTGGGTTGCATGTCTTTCAGGGGTGGGATGAGAATCATGGAGTCGTGCTCACGCACGGCCTCATGATTCTAAAAAAAAATAATTCAGTATAAAAAAGTTCCGTATTGTACTTACTACATTTTCTACAATATTTCAATAATTATTACAACAACATGATTTAGATTTAACAGCTAAAGAGAACACTGTTTTGTTGAAATAAAGAAAAAAAAAAGCCAATAAACTAATGCACTTATTTAAAGATCGCATTCCTTACATTTGAAACATATTTGGAAATTGGAAATATTCCCTTATTAAGCTATTTTCTCAAGACATCAAAAACAATTTTTCTTGTATCCTTATGGCAACAAACCAACAAATTTCAACATACTTTTCCCATTATTCACGCGTCTGCATAACGCAATTATTTCAAGAACGACGCGACGGCGCTATAACAACAGATAAATAATGCATATTCTTGATATCTCGCCGGAAATAAAATGAATCAGAAACCTCCCACTACGATACGCATTGAAGCTGCTGTAATTATCATTAGTCACAATTCAGATATGCGACCAAAATTAAGAACGGTGCGGTTATAAACGTAGAGAAATAACTTTGTATTTCGGAACGATTTACTACAAGACTTACTACAAGTCCAGTAGCTTATGCTCTTATGTTAATCAGCCTGTTGGGCAATTTCGGTGCGTGAGAAGTGCGAGAGTCCCCCATTATTGAATGAATTATTAAATAATCGCACTTAAGCTGAGTGGTTGCAAAATACGCCGTGAATTCCATTACAATTTGTCATGACCATTAGGAGGTCACACTCTGATAATCTCGCACGTTTTTTCTTAATACCTGTGGATTTTTTTACCTTATTATGGATAGCAAAAGAGTCCAATTAAAATTAATTAGCTCTTGTCTGTAATTTTGCGTTTTGAATTAAGACATTAGAATAATTTAAGTGCATATGTTGCAAAGATTATTGTTTTGCAAACACCCTGTATAATTTGTGCCTGGATCTAATGCTTTTGAAGCAGGGATCAGCCGCTAAGTTAGTTGTTTTTTTCGAAAATTGGGAAGATTTCACCATTTGCACAACGCACACCACCCGCCACCCCCCAACCTAAAACAACAATCGCCTCTGGTAAAGAGAAGAAAAAAATTAAATGAATCCTAAATCTCAAAAAAAATAAAAAACTATTTATTTAATTTTTTTAATACTACTTTCCCCTGCCTACATTCCCCAATCTGGTGTTGGCAGCCGTGGGGTCTTAATGCCTGAAAACTTCTCTGGAAGAATTTAGTCGTTCGGATTCGACATTAAACTGTAGGTCCCCCTTACTCCACCTTAGCGCTAAGGAGAGTACGTGGCAGAGAAGAGTGCCGGTGCCCATCAGTGGGACGTAAAGGCTGATTACGACGACGACGACCCCTGTAGTAAAATTTTTGTGCACGTCCCTGGCACCTGGTTGTTATTACCATCATCGTTCAACAAACAACTTTTCCTGAACCATATTTCCCGCAATTATAATAATTATGCGAGTTCCTAAAAGTGCCAAAACCAAAAACAAAATTTTAAATTCAACACGGCGGTGCTCTCCTACGTTTATCTTTCTAATTCACAAAATTTCAGAATATTTAAATTGTGACCGTACAAACATGGAAACGCCAAGTAATTTGCACAGAATAATCTAAAAATAAACATTGGACATGGCAAAAAACAAAAATAATCTTTATTGCATTTTGGTTGTAAATAATGAAGTGCAAATTAAAAATTGAAACAGCGTGTGGCGTTTATCTTCGTGTGGCACCAGTTACTGTTTTGGTCTGTATTTCTGGGGGCATAGGTGACCTAGTAATCACGCACTTTGGTTATCTTGTCCATTTTCAATGTCAGGACAGATAAATAAGTTTGTCTAAGAACCCTGGCGCCTTTTTCGGATTTGTACACAAATTTAGCTTTAGGGTTGATAAATTTTGCGATAATCTTCTGTTCATAATGCACAATAATTAAGCCAATTTTAAATGTGTAAGTATGAAGATTTCAGACAGTTTTGGTAAAAATTTTAAATAGAGCAAAAAATATCGAATACGGTCCTATTTTTACTATACCGGGTGTTACTACAAGTAAACTATGAAATGACTAGTGCCCTTTAACTTTACAAATATGGACAGTACCTCGGTGCTACCAAGCTGGGCAGAATTAGATGATTACTAAGGTGGGGTGTAATAAACCCCAACTTTTTTTTTATAGATACCTTGCAGTTGTCATTCATTATTAAAGAACTTTTGATGCAAGTTGTTAACTTTGACTCTTAGTAATGTGGAAAAAACAAGAATGTAACTTTGTAATGTGAAATTGAAACATTTAGGAGCACACCGTAAGCCGGAATACGCCAATTTGACGTCAAAAAATTATTTATTGACGTCAAAGAACTCTGTATCATTTATTAATTTTTTTTAAACAAATTATAAATTGTTTGATAAAAAGTAAAAATTGACGTTTTAAATACTTTTTTTGAGGTAAATTTGTGTAAATTATTTCGGAAAATTCTTCATTACCCAACAACTTTTTTTTTATTAAAGAATCATGAAGTCGTGCGTGAGCACGACTCCATGATTCCCATCCCACCCCCTTACCCGGGCTCAGCACACTAAGTGCTATACACCGGTCTAACATGCCCCACCCCTGAAAGACATGCAACCCAACATACACACCACACACGCCATCCATGGACACGCCGAATTTAACTTATTCAGAAAAATTTCCGACGGGCGTGGACTCGGAGCTACTGCCATTGGGAGTCTAGTTTCAAAGCCTGGGACTTTAACCACTAGACCACCCGCCGGCCCTACCCAACAACTAAAAATGGTTTTAAATGTTAGTTCGCTGGTTGAAACAGAAAATATATTTTTTATACAACACTGTTATGTGCTCTTTTCGATGCAATTTAAAAAAACACGACAAAATAATAAAGTAACATTAATGTGACGAAATATTTTTAGAAAAAAACGATAATATAGGGCGGTATTAAGGTGGGGTGTAATACACCCCAACACAAAAAATTACATATTGACAGATAAAATTATTTTTGCGTTTATGGTGTATGGAAATGTCATACCCCACGTTAATGCTTAAAAAATTGAATACGGTTCTGTGCATTGAATACCATTAAAATAATGAAGTAATACTTCCTGTGTACAAGATTATATACATTTCTCCAAATTTAGGGTTGAATAACGAAACCTCTACAGCAAATTAAATCTGACATACCTACCGCTCCTTACAATTTCATTCGTTTGTAATAAAATATACACACAGGTGGTTGGTTACATAACATCTTGAATTATTTGAAGACAATAGAATGTGGCCATTTCAAGCAATTACCTGCTCTATTGCAATGATATTGCCAACAACCAACCATGTCGTTTGATTGCGAAATTATCTCTCCTAACGCGATAAATTATCTTTATTGTTTTATAGTAAAAGCTGTTTTCATTCAGAAGAAGAAAAAAATTGGAAAACTATTAATAAAATCGATGTTGTTGAACCGAGTATATTTAGAAAAAAAAATAGCTCGTTATGAATGGACGAGTTTACATTGTTACTAACACAAAATAATCGACGTTAAGTGTGTGTAATGCAACAACAGATACATTGTTTGAACTTTGTGTGTCAATAACTTATCAATAAAAAAAAATCATGAACGATCGCCTTCAATTCATTGTTAAATTAAGATTGTAGTGGAACCAATTGGGATCATGAAAATAAATTAAAATAGTTTGTTTTTGTTAAATAAAATTGACTAAGTACTTAAATCCTAATTGAACTGAGGGAAGCCCAGTTTCAAGGCATATACAGGGTGAGTCTAAAAAGGGTTGTAGGTACAAACTTTGAGGGCAAGTTCTACACATCAAAGCAATGAATATATAAATTACGTAACCCCTCCCCCCATACGTACACCGCTGAAGCACTTATTCAAACAAAAGTTAGTAGAAAAATTAAACTAAAGCTAGTGGCCATATACAGGGTGTTGCAAAATTACACCGATAAATTTCGGATGGTGATTTCTTACGCCATTGTTAGAAAAAACAGTTCTGTGAATGTCTGTTTTTAACTGCTTCCTTACGGAGTTACAGCCTATTCATAAATTGAATTATTTAAATCAATTTTTGTACAGTTATGATCTACAATTTCACTTGTTTACTTACGTCCAAACTCATCCACCAGGGGAGTAGATTCGGGTGGTGTTCGACGCATCTCTAAACATATTTTTGAAACATTTGAGATTTTCTAATTTTTAACTTAATAACTTCATTCTTTACACCAAAGTATACAAAAAAGTACAATTACAAGTCGCTAAATTCAATGGTTTTCGAGATAATTTGAGTTTTTTAAAAAATTCAGTGGTCATGAAGGTCCGAGCGAATTCTCAAAATGCGAAAACATTCAAGATCTATACATCAAAACAATAAAAAAAATTTAATAAAGATAGGTCTGGCAACACTTCCTTACGGAGTTGCAGCCTACGGAAGGGGAATAGTTCCAACAGTCCAGACTATTCCCTCTTTCAGATGTTTGTAAATTTGCCTTTCAGTGTCTATGGTCATAGTAACGTTTTTTTTAACTTCGATGTACAGTATTTGCAAGTTTGTTCAAAATATTTCCCCTTTGAAGATACGTTCATTTTTCACTTTTAACAAAACTGAAATTATCTCAAAAAAAAACTCGGATTTAGCGGCTTTCAACAAGAGTATCTTTTTTGTCTACTTTTGTGTGGAGAATTAAATTTTTAGGTAAAGAAAATTTTAAGTATGTAAAAAATATTTTAAAAGATACGGTTACCACCCCCCTTCTACGCTCCTGGCCCGATGAATTTAATCGTAAAAGACTGAAATCGTAAATACTAAAATATTCATACAAAATTTTAAAATATGGCGGAGATATGAATTAAAACGCGATTAAACTACTCCATCGACGGTCGGTTGTAACTCCGTAAGAAAGCAGAATCACATAGGAAACCACTTCCCGAAGTTTGTCGGTGTTATTTTGCAACACCCTGTATTATACTACAAATTTAATGCAACTATTTATTAAAAACGTCAATCGATAGATCGATAGATCCATATTCGATAGGTTGCGACTCCGCAACAAAGCATTTTCGGACTCATCTCTATTACAACTTTTTTTGTTGTTTTGGTATGTACAACTCGCTCGCAAAATTTGTACAGGCATTTCAGACTTACCCTGTATACAGAATGTAAAAATTAAAAGACATGAAACAACTTCATTAATACATTAAATCTGGAAACTTAGATCTTAAAACAACCAAACTAAAACGATTTTAAGTTTATATACTGTGTGGCTGATGAAAACCAATAAATTTATAATAATAAACGGAATTCTACTATAGTTTTAGTTCAATTACGATTATCAAGGTGTTCTTGATTTTTTGTTCAATATCTTGACCTATTTTTATTACAATTGAACTACATGATATTGCTATTGTTATTAATAACTAGTACAAAAATCAGCTATGATTGCATAATTCACCAATTTTATGCCCCCGACCAGCTTTGAAGCGCATTCTGCGATGTCCGAACAAAATTATTTATTATAAAATAACCAGCCCCATCAAGTTTGAATTTAAAAGTTCGCGATTAAAAGCGATTCTTTCGAAATCTCACGATTTGTCACCGGCGATCGTGGCCGAGCTCTACTTTAGTTCATCTGGCATCTGACGTCTACCGTACATAACATAACGGTCCAAAAATCAACGCTTGAGAATCTGACTCAGAATCGAGCATTAGCTTCCTGTCCAAAGCAAACCATCCCGTCGGGCTCCTCCTAGAGCCCTACTTTTGGTGCGAAGCAATCCAGCCCCACGCAGCAAGCTCCCTCTAGAGCTCCGCAACACCTCTATAGAACCCATTCCAAACTCATTTTATTGTTTTGATGTGTAGAAAGTTTGATTTTCGCGACAACTCGATTTTACAAAAATATTGTATTATTTCGAGAACTGTTAGGTTTAGCGAATTTCAACAAGAGTACCTTTTTTGTTTATTTTTGTATGGAAAATAAGATTTTCTAAACAAAACTTTAAAAACTGTCCCCCATATGAGAGACCTCTAGGGCAACTACTGCGAAAATTATCGATGATTGGTCCACTTTCAGGAGGTTGTAACTCCGTAACCCATGTTTATACAAATTAAATTCTGAATCTATTTTCGTCTCACATGTTATGAACTACCCTGTATTTAAAATAATATTAAAATAATATTTTCTTATGCAAATAAAAAATGTTACTACCGTTAACCATAAAATTATGATTTTTGATATTTATTTAATGACGTTTTTAATTACTCAATGTGAATGTCAAGCTGATGTATTTACAGTAACGTGTGCAACGTGTGCCATATTTATGTAGTTGTAATATGAACCAGTTTTGTCACTCGATGTGCTCAATTAATTGTATAACGGGTTCAAAATAAAAATACGCGGAAGTTGACAGATGAAATTACATGAAAACGTTACAGTTTCGAGAGCACGACGCGTTCGTCTCTACATTATTATTATATTTTTATCTGTACATCGTTTAACAATTCAACTGGATGTAATGATACCTAATGATCGAACAAACAACGTCCTCCTAATTGCAGAGAAACACAACTCGGTCTAGTTTTGGCCTAACATACAGGATGCGTCAACAAATTAGAACAATGTTTTTATTTAAATGCTGCAGATATTTTAAGCTTTTTTAGTAAAACACTGCAATTTTTTGGTGAACAAAATTTGATTGTACAAGTCTTTCTACGGGGTGTTCCGAAACTCACGGACAGGTACTGTTGGACCGTCCATTTACGAAAAATAACCTCTACGATTTTTCAATTCGACCAATATTTTGCCAGTTATTAAAGTTTTGAAAAATCCGAAAATGATAGAAAAACAGCTCAAATTTAAGATTAAATTGTGATTCCACAAATATACTATTAATGAAAGAATAGTATGGTATAGTATGGTTTCTGAAGAAATTAGGTAAAATCTTAAAGAAATTAGGCAAAATTTCTAAAGAAATTGGGCAAAATCTTAAATAAATTGGGGAAGATTTCTTAAGAAATTAGGTAAAATTTATTAAAGTAGTTGGGTAAAATCTTAAAAAAATTAGGCAAATTTTTTAAATAAATTGGCCTGATATTTAAAGAAGTTAGGTAAAAATTATTAAAAAAGTTTGGCAAAATTAATTAAAGATGTTGGGCAAATTTCTTAAGAAATTGGGTAAAATCTTAAAGAAATTAGGCAAAATTTCTAAAGAAATTGGGCAAAATCTTAAATAAATTGGGGAAGATTTCTTAAGAAATTAGGTAAAATTTATTAAAGTAGTTGGGTAAAATCTTAAAAAAATTAGGCAAATTTTTTAAATAAATTGGCCTGATATTTAAAGAAGTTAGGTAAAAATTATTAAAAAAGTTTGGCAAAATTAATTAAAGATGTTGGGCAAATTTCTTAAGAAATTGGGTAAAATCTTAAAGAAATTAGGCAAAATTTCTAAAGAAATTGGGCAAAATCTTAAATAAATTGGGGAAGATTTCTTAAGAAATTAGGTAAAATTTATTAAAGTAGTTGGGTAAAATCTTAAAAAAATTAGGCAAATTTTTTAAATAAATTGGCCTGATATTTAAAGAAGTTAGGTAAAAATTATTAAAAAAGTTTGGCAAAATTAATTAAAGATGTTGGGCAAATTTCTTAAGAAATTGGGTAAAATCTTAAAGAAATTAGGCAAAATTTCTAAAGAAATTGGGCAAAATCTTAAATAAATTGGGGAAGATTTCTTAAGAAATTAGGTAAAATTTATTAAAGTAGTTGGGTAAAATCTTAAAAAAATTAGGCAAATTTTTTAAATAAATTGGCCTGATATTTAAAGAAGTTAGGTAAAAATTATTAAAAAAGTTTGGCAAAATTAATTAAAGATGTTGGGCAAATTTCTTAAGAAATTGGGTAAAATCTTAAAGAAATTAGGCAAAATTTCTAAAGAAATTGGGCAAAATCTTAAATAAATTGGGGAAGATTTCTTAAGAAATTAGGTAAAATTTATTAAAGTAGTTGGGTAAAATCTTAAAAAAATTAGGCAAATTTTTTAAATAAATTGGCCTGATATTTAAAGAAGTTAGGTAAAAATTATTAAAAAAGTTTGGCAAAATTAATTAAAGATGTTGGGCAAATTTCTTAAGAAATTGGGTAAAATCTTAAAGAAATTAGGCAAAATTTCTAAAGAAATTGGGCAAAATCTTAAATAAATTGGGGAAGATTTCTTAAGAAATTAGGTAAAATTTATTAAAGTAGTTGGGTAAAATCTTAAAAAAATTAGGCAAATTTTTTAAATAAATTGGCCTGATATTTAAAGAAGTTAGGTAAAAATTATTAAAAAAGTTTGGCAAAATTAATTAAAGATGTTGGGCAAATTTCTTAAGAAATTGGGTAAAATCTTAAAGAAATTAGGCAAAATTTCTAAAGAAATTGGGCAAAATCTTAAATAAATTGGGGAAGATTTCTTAAGAAATTAGGTAAAATTTATTAAAGTAGTTGGGTAAAATCTTAAAAAAATTAGGCAAATTTTTTAAATAAATTGGCCTGATATTTAAAGAAGTTAGGTAAAAATTATTAAAAAAGTTTGGCAAAATTAATTAAAGATGTTGGGCAAATTTCTTAAGAAATTGGGTAAAATCTTAAAGAAATTAGGCAAAACTTCTAAAGAAATTGGGCAAAATCTTAAATAAATTGGGGAAGATTTCTTAAGAAATTAGGTAAAATTTATTAAAGTAGTTGGGCAAAATTTTAAAAAAATTAGACAATTTTTTTAATAAATTGGCCTGATATTTAAATAAGTTAGATAAAAATTATTAAAAAAGTTTGGCAAAATTAATTAAAGATGTTGGGCAAAACTTCTAAAGAAATTGGGCAAAATCTTAAATAAATTGGGGAAGATTTCTTAAGAAATTAGGTAAAATTTATTAAAGTAGTTGGGCAAAATTTTAAAAAAATTAGACAATTTTTTTAATAAATTGGCCTGATATTTAAATAAGTTAGATAAAAATTATTAAAAAAGTTTGGCAAAATTAATTAAAGATGTTGGGCAAAACTTCTAAAGAAATTGGGCAAAATCTTAAATAAATTGGGGAAGATTTCTTAAGAAATTAGACAATTTTTTTAATAAATTGGCCTGATATTTAAATAAGTTAGATAAAAATTATTAAAAAAGTTTGGCAAAATTAATTAAAGATGTTGGGCAAATTTCTTAAGAAATTGGGTAAATGTAATAAAATAAATTGGGCACACTTCTTTAAAAATTGGATAACATTTATTAAAGGAGACAAATTTTTATTTGGCAAAATCTTAAAGAAATCGGACAAATTTCTTTAGAAATTGGGTATATTTATTCAAATTTCCTTATGATATTGGGCAAAATCTTCAATAAATTGGGCATTTTGTTAAAAGATATTGTTCAAAATCTTAAATAAATTAGATGAAATTATTAAAGTTGGGAAAATTTCTAAATAAATTATGCAAAATTTGGGAAACATTTCCTAATAAACTCGGTAAAATTTATTCAAAAAGTGGGGAAAATTTCTTAAGAAATTGGACAAAATCTTAAATAAATTGTCTAAAATTTATTTAAAAATATGAATAAATTTCTGAAGAAATTGGGCAAAATTTCTTACGAAACTGGGCAAAATTTCTCAAAAAAATTGGCGAAATCTTAAAGAAATTTAACACCGCCAGTGCCGGTCCCAAGCCCGGATCAGAAAGGAGGAGGGTTCGTGGGTAAGGGTAGCTACTTGCCCACGGTAAAATAGGATATTGCTCAAAGAACCGCGGATCAAGCCTCGGAACCAGGACAGGCCCCCAATTATGACAACCCAAGCGAGAAAAAGGAAACGACTATGGAAAAGGAATATATTAAGGTTCGCCTGTTGGAATATACGGCCATGGCGTAATACAGTCCAAGAAGTGATAATGGAAGCACAAAACCACAAGAAAGCAATGGAGGGAACATGTCCAGCGAATGGAGGAAGATAGAATAGCCAAAATATGCATGAACAACATACCACATGGAAATAGACCAAGAGGAAGGTGGAAAGAAAGCTGGATATCTGGATCACAAGAACAGGCTTGAAAATCGAAGTAAAACAGGTCAACGACCTATTAAGAAGAAGAAGTAAGTAAAGTACGTTAAAAAAATTAGGCGAAATCTTAAAGAAATTGTGTAAAATTTCTTTAAAAATTAGGCAAAAAACGTTGAAACAAAAATTTACGTGTTTAATCAAGTACGACAAATAACAGTGGCACGCTATTGGCTGTATAAAACGGCATGCCATTATTTATTTGTTTGAATTTAGTTTATAATTTTGGTATCGTCCAATACCATTACGTTGAAATTGGTCCAAAGTTCAAAAGATTGGCCACGTATTAACGTACCGCTCGTCCTGCTTGATTATTAGAAGCCTCGAGTGCCACCAGAATATCATATTACTCTCAGTTCGAATAATTTGGGGCCATAAATTACTCGAACTGAGAGTAATAGAATATTCTGGTGGCACTCGAGTATTCTAATAATCAAGCAGGACGAGCGGTTCTTTTGAACTTTTGACTTACAACAAACAAATGGTATTTCACGATGTATATGGAACCCCCTGTATAATTCAGTATATTTTAAAATGTGATTCTATTAGTCCCCTACAACTTGTATTTGAAAAATCGGTGCCTTTATATTTTTGAATTGCTCTGTATAGTTGTTTTAATTCGCATATAATTATTACCGAGATAATATCAAAAGTAGTGGAATTTAAGTAATATTTTACACAAAACACCACACCTATTAAACTGCCTGTAGATAACGATAACCATTCGATAACCAAACAACAAGTTATAAAATGTCTGGAAACATTGTTATAACAAACACCATAAATGATTATTAACATTATTATTCGAAACCTTGCCACTCACACCTGCTATTATATTACTCTACCTACGCAAAAGCTCTGATTATATTAAAAAAAGCTAGACAAGATGACATCACGCAAGGTTTTTTTTTCTATACCATTTGATTACAATAAACCAATTGTAATGAAGGAGGAGCCAACTGGAATGTAAATGTGTCCATATATTGTAGGATTTTTTGCTTACTTACTCCATTAAATTAAAATTATGACTGTAGTGGTGCGGAAAAAGTGACCTAGCTGAATGGCACATTCCATTGTTACCATACGTTTGCGATTTCTTTTTATATGGACAATTTTTGCAATGGTTATTGAAATCTGAACTCTGTTTACTAAACTTTGTACGTTATATGGAATAATGTTGGCTAAATTTACTTTAAGGTGGAAATAGTACATTATACACTAAGGGAGAGAAACGTGTTATTTTTCCTGAGGTGTAATTTGAAGCCCGAGAGCGAAGCGCGAGGGCTACAAATACATCGAGGGAAAATGGCGGTCTCTCCCGAGGTGTATATACTATTTTTCCACGATCGCGAGTAGAAACACTTAATTTCATAAATAAAGAATTATAATAAATCGAAGCGAAATTACAATATTTAAAAGCCTTTAGGATGTTTCCATGCAACGTACCATGACAACAGACATTTGTTTACAAAAATAAATATGAAATGAAATAGAAACTCCCCTAGGAAAACTGTTGTCTTATTTCGCCCCTAGGGAGTAAATGCTTTACTTCTGTCACAATTTTGATGCAATAAAAACCGACTTCTACTCCCAGTCGTGGAAAAAAGTTATTATTGAACGTTATTTTGAAAATATTACGCGAAAAGCAAGTCCGGCGTAAAAACATTGTTTGACAAGTCTTTCAAGGCGGGCGGTATGTTTGAACATGTATTTGTAATCTAGTCGGCCGTTTTTCTGCCAAAAAACAACACACAAAATGGCAGCCGTGGTGATTTTGCAAAAAAAAGGGCGAGAATCTTTCTGTGAGTAAATAAAAAATTATTACCGAGTGTTATTTCGAAAATATTTCACGAAATGCAAACAATTTTGTGTTAGTGGTAATAAATTTTTAAACAACACTTTCGTGTTCATGCTGAGAATTTTTTTTAATTTACTTCAACTTGGACATTTCTTTCGAAATGCAAGGAAGTAATTTCCTTCAAACCTTAGTAAAACATCAATCAAATTAATTTAATTACCAGCTATTCAATTTCGCAATTGACTATCTCAAGTGGGATTAATTTTACCATCGCTTCCCACATGGCTCATCATCTGCCCGCGAAAACGCAAATATCCGAGTGGGCACTTTAGTGTGCATAAACATTTAGTAACGAGTACTTGCTTATTAGTCGTTCTCGTTGCTCGTTTCACAACGCATACCGTTAACAACTTTTTATTTGCCTTTTTTTTATTTATTATCATTAGATAAACGCACACGCCCACCATTTTTGGGAGTGTGCTTGTTAAATCGCTTAAGACTTTTTAAGAGAGTGTTAACATAGAACAGATCCCTCTTGTTCTATTTAACTCTCTTTATGGGCCTTTTTTATTGTACCATGTGAAATGATAAAAAGATGCAAGAGTTTCGATGTAGAGAGAATGGCAAGAAATGTTTTGGAATGTCTGCACATATGGTGGGGTTTTTAATAACGAACAACTTTGTATGCATTTTGCGCATATGGTGGTACTTTCTGCTATTTTGTCTTTGTATAATTTATATTTACTAAACTTAACTGCATCCTGTTCGTATGCATCATCTGTCATAGAAGCAGTTATTGTATTCAAAAACACTTAGCTCGAATTTAATTTTTTTCATATCAGAATACTCTTTAACATTTCGCTAGCAACGCTAGGACAAGTAGTGAGTCCTCACTTTTACACATCTCAGATTTATGACATTTAACAAGAATTCACAGAAAAATGCAGTTTTGAAAAACCGAAGTCAGAAAATACAATTCTCCAGCCCAAACAATGGGGGGGGGGGGGTCAAGCGACGTTCTTCCCATTGGTCCATCGGAAAAAACAGTTTTGTTTAAATGCCGGATTTTTATTATTGTCGAGGTATTGATTTTGAAATTTCAAAAATTCATAGAGGACGCCACAAGGAAAATAGGGCCTTGGAGTATTTAATTATAGCTTGTCTCTGATTCAATCAGCTGCCAAAACTTATAAATCACCATCCTTTTTTGAAAATTGTAAATAATTTTCGAATTTTTAAAATTCTTAAACTATATAGGGGTGGCGGTAAAAAATGCC
This sequence comes from Ctenicera cuprea, assembly GCA_958336395.1. Taxonomy (NCBI): domain Eukaryota; kingdom Metazoa; phylum Arthropoda; class Insecta; order Coleoptera; family Elateridae; genus Ctenicera; species Ctenicera cuprea. The sequence goes on along the minus strand of OY284489.1, from coordinate 3,303,893 downwards.
GCGGAAAGAAGTGCCGCGGAAAAATGTGCCGCAGAAAAAAGTGCCGTGTAGGTGTAAATTTGACATTTGCTCTTGCAAAATAAAATAATATAAACAATATAGATACCGTTATACTTTATAGTAATATAATACATGAGGATTGGAGCAAATGGCGGAAATGGTGTTCTCAGGTTACGTAATATCCCACCACGTATATGGAACGTGCAAGAAGCAACCATAAATGAGGAAGAATAACTAGACGGAAGGCTGGAATAACAGTTAGCGGAATTAGGTTAGATTAGGCGGCAATTTTTTCCGCGGCACTTTTTCCGTCGGCACTTTCTTCCGCGGCACTCTTTTGCGGTATTCAACTATAAGGCGTCCCTGGCTCTATAAGTTATCAGCTGAGAAAATTTTAAAAAAATGTGTAAGTGTTTATAAATAATTTTATTTAAATCTCAAAATTTATAAAATTTACGAAATATACAACATTTACAAAATTTACTGGGATTTCCAAAAAATTTAAAAATTTTCAGTTTTCTTCGACAGTATTATCAGGCATAACATTGTGACCTCCTGGGACTATTGCGGCACCAAATTGTCTTTTGATTTGTGAACCAATTTTTGAGTAAATGGTCATGAAGATATATAAGTTTAAAAAAATCGCAGCTGCTACAACCTTTAAGTTATAGACTTCGACAAAAAGTATTCAAATTGTCTCCGAGTCCTATACCAATATTTACTTTTATATTTACGAAAAATAGTAAAGACCGAGAAAAACAATAATTCCCAAGTTTCAAAAAATCATAGAGGGCGTCACAGGGACAATAGGGTCTTGGGGTACATATACAAATATAAGTCGTTCCTGACTATCAACTGAAAATGTTTTTTTTAAGAGACGCAGTAAGTTTTTGGATATTTTTTTAAAGTCAAAATTTTCAAAATATCAATATTATTAAAATTTTCAATAATTTGAAAAATTTTTATTTTTCAACATTTTCAAGAATATTTTTAGTTATAACATTAAGAGTTCCCAGGACTATTACGGCACCAAATTTTATATCGATCTGCTGCCCTGTTTTTGAGTAAATGGGCGTTAAATTATAAATTTTCTAAATATCATAACTGAACAACCGAACATTAAAATGTAACATTGGAAATATAATTTGCCTGTAAATATAATTATTGTTTTCCTACCAAACTAAATTACTGGCAATTTCTCTAATTATTACTTACATTAACGTCCGTTGTGGCAAATAGCCCTCTTAGAAAATCTAAGATTTTTAAAAGTCCCTTAAGTTACTTTTACTTAAACCTGGTAATTTCCAACAAGGAACAAGCGAGCTTAACCACATTCAACCCCCTTTAAGACTATGTAATTTATAAACTAGCAGACGGCTTAATCTAATCCGTACAAAGCTTTCTTGGGAACTTCCAAGAAAAGTAAGAAAGCAAACAAGTGCAACGCGTGTACTCACTACTCACTCCACATGCCTCAATCTTCATTTACAAACAGATAAGACTTTGTACACAGAACAGAATGCATTCAATTATTTAACAATTCTTTGAATACATTGAACCTTAATCCTTCCAACTAATACAAATGACTAGGCAACGTTGCCAGAGCCCACTTTTACTTTTGTTTACACTCGGGCTATCAGCACCTCTCGTTAATTATAACAACGCAGACGATATAATTATTGCGATACCTAAATACCTACATTTTTCCTAATCTGCTTTCGGCAGAGTAAAAGTTTTTACTCTCCACGATGATCTAGAATTGTGTTTTGAGATGTTTAATAGCTCGAGGGGTGTAACAAATCAAAAGATAAATTGGTTTTTAGGTCTAGACTTTTAGATCTGGAGTTATTGCGTCTATAAAAATAGAATTTTTGTATTTTGAAAAGGATTAGGGTCAAATGAAAGCCCAATTTATTGAGCTTCAAGCTCGGATGCTGCCATCGTCCGTAATTATGATTATTTACATGTTTAATAAACAATGCGCCCTACTTTTGTATTTATTTTTTTGAATTTGTTTCAATAATGGTTATTTTTTAAAAACATGGAGATTTAAAAATTCCGGTTACAAGAAACAAAGGTTGATAAGAGATTATCAAAAAATTAAGCCATTTTCTTAATGGATGCAAATTATCTAAGCAATTTTCTAGGGGAATACCAAATTTTATCATAAACTGTTGATTAACAAATATACTGCTAATTAAGTAAGCATAGTGCAGTTAGGATTTAAGTATTTTCTCCGTTAATTATGCGTAAATCTTTACAAATCGTTATTTGTTGACGCGGACACTCAGTATATGCAAATAACAAAATTTTGTTTGATATTCCTACAACTCTCCACGAGAATGATATGAAACTATAAAACTTTGTCAAAATTCTGTAGAAAATTTGTGACCTTGTTGTACGAACATACTGTATATATTAATTTTCTTCTAATTGAATGACTTTTCTGCGTAAATTTAAGGAGCACATTCCTGAGGTTGTTTTAAGTTGAAAATGTCGATAATATATGGGTCCGAAACGTTTCGTTACGGAGTTAGTTTCCCGAAAATGGTTCAATCAAATCGCTTTTATTAATATCTTCGCCATAATTTATTTGATACAAATTTTGTAGGAATATTGTACCAATGTTAAGGTACATTTTTGCTTGTTTTTGTTTAAATCCCTACATCAGGGGCGCTAATGTGGGGTGGTACGCAACATATCTCTCAACGTATTTTGAGCACCCCCTAGATCTACGCCCCTGGTGAATGGATTTTAAAGAAAATATGTGAAAATATATATCGTGAATAGTGAAATAAATATTTGCACAAAATTTAAAATCAACATCTCAATTTATAGTAGAGATATTATTTAAAGATTGATTAGACAGTTCCATTTTCATGAGGTTGTAACTCCGTAACGAAGCGGCTCCGGGTTCATTAGAGATTATTAAACATTTTCTACTGACCTCAGAAATGCGTTTTTTAAGCTTGTACATATTATCATGTACCACCCATTTCTACACCTCTCCATGAAAATGCTTTGAAACTTTTAAAGTTTATCGCAAATCTGTACAAAATTTTCTAAATTATCACATTTATACGGTAATATTATTGTGAAGTTTATTGTGACAATTTTTTTCAAAATTAATAACATTATAAGAGTAATCTGTGTTAAAAAAGAAATCTGACATTCATTACTGTAAAATCAAAAATATTGTCGAAATTTTATTAAATAATGGAAAATTTTCAGACAAACACTCTGTATATTTATATAAAAATAGAGCTTAAAATTTTAGAACAAAATAATATATGTTTGCCTATTTTTTTTAAATTGATAAGTTCAAAGTTCTCAAAAGAGGGGGCTAAATTTCTTAAAATGTGAAATGCTGTATAGAAAAACACTCTGTATATGTCAAATAATTTGCAGTTTATCTGCAGCAAAATATTATGGTATTTCAAAACAATATACCAAAATACAAATTTCGTTGTAACAAAACAAACAAAAAGTTTATATGAACACCCTGTATATGTGCATAAATTTTGCGCTAATCTTACAATTTTGTTTCAATGTTTAATTTGTGCTAACTCACCAACTGCTACAAAAACAATTCAATAATATTACAACATATATTACGTACAATTTACTTTTCAAGGCCACGCTGTATTATACGCATATTTAAATTTACAATTTTCAAGACCTTCCTGATTTTTTTTTCGGTATTTCGAACTCATACTTCTTACATTTTTTAATTAGATGATTGCGAAATCACCCAATAATCTTTAAATAAATTATTTAACTGTAACACATTACATAATCTCACATTTCTGTATCCTAGACGAATCTGTTTATGATCGACAGCATTTTTGGCGTGAAACTCGTAATCTTGTAATCGAACTCAATTTTCTAAAGGAGAAACCTAAATAAGTCCCATCTAATAACCATATTTCCTCATGCCAGTATATATTAATGATAAATTGGTTACTAACATTATGTTATTACTTGAAGCCGAAGCGTAACGCCACCGTTTTCACTTTTTAATAAAATTGCTAATTAATATTTTGTACGAAGCGCTTGCTTGATGCTTCTGGTTGTTTTGCAATACTATTTAGGTTACTTAATTACTTAATAAATACCAAATTATGAAACACAAACAGTATGCAGCCAACCCAAAAACAAAACTTGATTGATGTGAAACATCGTTGAATAATTAGGCAAATTGAGATAAATTCCAGCTGGAGGTTTAAACTCGAATGAACCCAGAGATGAAAGTCAAATGTCTTCGTTATGATAATAAAGAAGCCGCATGTAACGGTTCTTTTTATTTAGAACAATTGTTACTTAATTTCGGACAAAAAGTGATAAGATAACCCAATAATGTTTAAAAATTGAAATGCAAATAAATATTTATATCATTATTTATTAGCTTTTTATGCTGCAACGTGGTTCAATTGTGGCGGAAAAAAATTTTCAACACGATGGTGTTTCTCCACAGAATCCACAGTTGAATTTTTGATATAGGGAAACATTAAAGGCCTACAAATATTTTCCATTTTAAAGACATGGCTAATACAAACTTTTTCATTCCTCACGATGCTGTCTTTCGAAATATGCTAAAATATACAGGGCGTTCCATTTAAAAAAAATACGCTTTATTGAACATCTTCTAAACTAGGCATTCAATTGTTTTTCCACAAACACCATCAAATTGAGCACAAAAAATAAGAAATTTTTCCTCATTTAAGCGACGTTGTAGCCGCAATAATAACTCAGATAGCAACAGTGGACATTTCCAAATGAACACCCTGTATATGTACGGAGCACCAAACTCATATGGGTATTTTCCTAAATTAAATTTCTTTTCCCATCCAACAAGTTTCGTCTATTTTCCACCCTTCAGATCCATCGGGGTGTGAATTAAGCGACCAGACACCTCAAAATTCCCATATTACAATAATAAGAAGGCCTCGGGCTAGGTCACCCTTCCTTTTAGGTGCCTTCAGGGGTTCTTAACATATAAATGTAACCAGCAACCAGTTTACTCGCCGCCATTGTACGGCTAAAGCCTACTAGACCCAAATGATCATTATTATTAAAATAATACTAGTAGGCCGGGATGCGCAAGGACAAAGTCTACCTTGGCGAGGACACCGCGTAAGTTTTTTCCGGGAGCGTTTTCAGAATACGCATCTTAAATTCCATACACAAGGCTTCTTTCTTATGGACACCCTAATTTTGTGTAAGGGGATTATTTCGAGAAGGGAGATGGTAAACAAATGGTCATGAGTAATTGACCGTGAATTTTGGGCCTTTGTTAAGAAAATCAGTTCTTTGTGTCATGTTGAAAATCGAGTCGCGTAAGTGTTTTGTATGGAAGCAGTTATTTCGAGTTTTGTGTTATAATGACCTAAAATGCTTGTTAAACTTCTGGCTTCGCCTGCTTTCGGCGAGAAGAACTTCTATTTACTTATTGAGAGACGTTTTCCATTGTTTTATTTTAACGCTATATTGAATTTTTACTATCTAATGCAAACTTTTAACGGATTCAATCTAAACTTCTTTAGGTATTTTTAGTTACAACTCAGATACTGAATTTATTTCAAACTAGGCGTCGAAGCATTTTTATTAATGTACGATTGTCAGTAGTTTTTTCTAATTTTTAAAGGCGCCATCTTGAATTTTACATTTGATTCAATAATTATTTTTTAATATTTAAAAACAATTATTTACACATTCAATAAACGACGAAAACTTAAAATAATCATGATGTGATGATAAACGTGTGATTGATTGTCAACTGTTCTTTCTTTTAAAGCCGCCATCTTTGATTTTGCTACATAACGAAAATTTCGTGATTTTAACATTAACTGTTTGACGAAACTTAAAAACAATCAAAGATATGATGATCATACACACATGTTTTTTTTTACTTTTAAAACCGCCATCTTGGATATTACTAGATTTTTTCTCTATGAAGTTGAAATGTAAAAATAGTTTTTTTTAAATTGAGTGAATTAGATGCAGACAGACTCAATTGACTCAATTTAGAATTACCAATAATCTGATGAACATACGGTCGTCAGTTGTTTTGTTAAGCCGCCATCTTGAGTTTTTCTAAAAGGTCAAAAGTCTGTGAAATTTAATATTAAACTTTTTTTTAATAATGAGTAAAATATTTGCACATGAATTATTATTTATTAAATGTTAAAAACATCCACGAAACAATAAACTTACGATTGTCGTCTGTTTCTACTTTTAAAGCCGCCATATTGATATTTTTTAGATAATCAAAATTCTGTAAAACTTAATTAAAAAATTGTTTTTTAATAATTCGTTATGTAACGATTGTCAGTTGTTTTTTTAAGCCGCCATCTTGATTTTTTATTAAGCAGTCAAAATTCTGTAAAATTTAATTTAATAACTGTTTTATTATTACTAAGTGAATTATTTGCAAATTAATTATTATTTATGACACGAAGTTTTAAAACCATCGATATATTATGGCCGATTGTCATCTGCTTCTACTTTCAATACCGCGATTTTAAATTTTTCTATGTAATCAAAATTTAGCGAAACAATTTAAAAAAAATTAGGTGTAAGTGGTCATAGTATGGTGCATATGTCAGATTGTCAATTTTTTTTTCAAAGCCGCCTTTTTAATGTTTTCTTTCAAAGCCGCCATCTTTAAGTTTTCTTTCAAAACCGCCATATGCAATTTTTCTAAATAATTAAAAACTCCGTGAAATTGAATTTAATTTGTTTTCATATTGATGAAGGAATTAATTATTTATACAATGAGTGTTCCAAGAAATCTTAAAAAAATCCGTAATATAATGACATTGATTAATATGATTGTCAGCTGTTTTTACTTTTAAGGTTGCCATTTTGATTTTAAAGAGAATTTTTGCGAAACTTGATCAAAAATATTGTTCAACGAAATCCCTAAATAGTCAATAATATAATGATGGTATTATGAGATATGTACAATGATCAATTGTTCTTTTTTTGAGACCGCCATCTTTAATTTTTCTAGTAATCAAAATTTAGTGAAATTTAATCTTGAAAAACATCTTTAATGCTGGATGAATACACATAATAAACATATTATGCACATAAATTCGATGAAACGTTAGAAAAATCAGTGATGTAATGGTTGTTCTATTATCAGTTGTTTTGCCTTTTAAAACCACCATCTTGAAATTATCAAACTAGTAAAAAAATTTTGAAAAAATGAAAAAATGAGAATTCGACCAAATTGAAAAAAATTAATATTATGATGACGATGTAACGGATGTACGATTATCAATTGTTTTTATTGTCAAAGCCGCCATCTTTAATTTTAGTAACTAGTTAAAATCGGTAAGAATTCTATGAAATTTAATTTAATAGAAGTTTTTTGATGATAAATGAATTGTTTGTACTTTGATTATTCTGCGAAATCTTAAAATCATTAATGATATGATATACATTGCGACTTCTAATGTAATTACTTATTACGTCACGTCGACAACAGGCACTTAAAATTGATTACCCAGAATATCTAGCAATCTTTAGACTTTCCTATCTTTGTTGTACTAATCCCCAAATTGAACTTGTATCCTTAAACTTGCAACGTGAGAAGGTTGAAATTCTAATTGGCATGTCGTGTTCAAAATAACAATTGAACATCGTTATTGTATTAGCTAAAAGCTACAATTTTAGGGAAATAAGAAAAACAATGAGAATTTTTATACAATTCAAGTGAGAAGCTTTTGAAAACGTATTTGTAACAATTTAAAAATAATTCTGTGTCGTTAAATCACATCTCACCGGTTTTTTGATATTAACAGTACTTTTGCCCCGTTTGTCCAATGTAAATTGTGCGACAACCACTACGTTGTATTTTATAAATTAAAAAAAAATTTGTAGAATTTGAATTAGTTTGACGTTTTCTATGTTAATTTCACGTTGTTGCCGGTTTGTCCGATAGATACTTCTTAACAAATGTTGCATCTTATTTCAACAACCCCCTGTATTTGAAATTTCTACTTTTATTACATTTATCTACTTGCTTTGTTTTGTTAGCTTACAAATATTTTCATTATCTATTTCTAGAATCACGAGCAATATGATTTGTCCATGAAACATTCACATTTGTATATATTTCAAACAAATATTGACTATCTTGCGATACCTCAACAGGAAATAACTTTAATCAAGAAACTTTTTAGATAACAAAATCTTACCGCTTATTCTTGGACGAATTTGTTCCCTCGGTATAACCGGGGAGGATTTTCTAATTTCCGATATAACTCTGGGTGGTCCATTGTTGTTGGAAACTCCATCAAAAGGCAAATAGGGAGAAGCTAATAACATCTTCAGCTGCGCACACTCACTTTTTCTTCTTTTGTAAATACCACCAAATTAACGAGTTTTTTTCTATGCGAACCATTCATTAATGGCCATATTTTTCGGCGATCTTTTTTTTCGTCGTATTAGAAATTAATGTCGTTTCGCGGTAATTATTCTTAATAAGGAGCAACCGCTTCTGCTTCGCTATAATAAGTCAATTTTTTGCCCGGTCTTCTGTGCCACTTTCTTTTTAAATTTTTACGACGATTCCGCACCGCTCCGGTTTCATCTCCGGCCGGCGAACTGCAACAATTAAAAAAATCCCCGCGCAACAATGACCGATTGTTGTTGGAAAAGAACGTTCACTCCACGCACTAACCGATTCGAAGCATTCTGCGATTGTGAGTGAGAGGTTCTCACTCTAGCCAGACCATTTTTCGAACGAGAATGATAGTGGGATGGGTGATTTTAGCCGTTGGGTACGGAACGAGCAGTCCTACTGGTGACAAATCTCTCAAAAGGCCCCCTCCATCACCATACAGGGGTTCCAAAATAAGCACAACAATGGAATTTTAATACTCAGGTGATTTAAAACGAGATGTCGAGGACCATCTAGATCCCTTTTGGTTTGTTTGCTCGAATCAGCTGAACTGGTTCCTTTTTGGTTGTTGGAAATGAAAATTTTATACAGATTGGGAAATATTTTTGATAATATTAGTTTATTACAGTGGCGTACCAAAGTGATTTTCAAGAAGCTGCTTCTTTTTTGTTTATCTCCAAATTCAAAAATAGCAAAAATTTGACAATATTAAATTTTTTATATTCCAACTCTGCAAACTGTTGCCACAACACGCCTTCCTCATAGGCGTGCTGCCGGGAATTTTCTGCAACAGCAGTAGTGTCTAAACTGTTATTTCTAGTGCAACCCAAGTGGGGCCGAAGAAAATACAAAAGAATTTAGTAAAGTTACTTTAAATATTTTTTTTAATCTTCAAAAATTGTTTTCTATCACTAAAATGCACTCAAATAATAATACAAAGAAAAATTCAATGGGACGAGTAAACATTTTTTGCCCCGCAATTAAAAATAGCAAATACTAGGAAAATCAGCAAAATTGACTAAAAACATTAAAATCTCATTAAAACCCGTATAAAAATCAACTGAAAAAAGCAGGAAATTCTTAGTAAAACAAAACATTTTTTGCCCAGCTAAAACTGGAACAGGAAAAGTACAAGAAATATCAACAAAATATTTCGGATTGCAATAATAATAAAAAGTCATTTAAATTTCCAGAAAAATTCAATTAGGATATTAATTTTTTGTCTATTTCTTCACAGGAAAATATCAAGAATGTTACAAACTTAAGCAATTTTATTTATAAATTCCAACTCATTAAGCAATTTTGTTCCCATATTTAGACAGTGTTGCCGCATATCTTAATAAGCGTGTTAAATGCTGTAGCTCTCTGCTGTCTGTAGGTTGCTTTTACCGATAAATTTTTTAAATAAATATGTTTACATGAAAATATCAAAATTTTTACAAACTTAAGCAAGTTTGTTTCCACATCTAGACAGTGTTGCCAGGTATCTCTCCATAGGCGCGCTAGATGGGAGAAATCCTCTGCTATAACTCCCTGCCATCTGTTTTTCCGTAACTTGCTTTTCTACGAAAATAATTCTCGTATTAAAGTATTTATCTGTTAAATTCTCTAATTAATGTTTTGACGTCAAAAAATAATGTTAGATGCTTGAAAATGATTTCTTGGCGTCAAAAAACAATTGTTGACGCCAAAAAATAGTTTTTAAAGTTAGTAAATAAACTTCTGACGTCAAAGAGTATTTTTAAACTCAGTAATGTCGTCAAAAATTTATTTCGTGGCTTCAAGAGAATATTGACGTCTAAAATTTATTTTCTGACGTCAAAAAATATTAGTTGACCCATCAATAAATATTTAATAAAAAGTAAAATCACGTCCCACAAGTATACGTAAACATAATTACATAATAAATAATTTTACTCGCAACATTATTTCTTAAATTTTCCTTAGCTACGCCACTGAACGTACATTTTTTTAACGGTCGAATCACTTTGAGTGAATAGTTGCTGACCTCCTTTTTTTATTTTTCATTTATATCACAACGTTCTAGCCCTAACAATTATTTAAGCGCAAGTATATAAGCAGGTCGTGACGTCTTACAGCACTCGTTTAGACTGCGAACGCCTATTCAAAATGTAAAAAGTCGAAAGTTCCCCACACTAAAAAAAATTCGTGGAAAACGATACAAATGTCAGCGATCAGACAATAATTTTGTTAACTAAAAATGGAAGGGGGAGGCTAACCCATCTAAATATTACTGTCCTTAAAAAAACAAGTTTAAAAATCTTAATCTACTGTTCTTAATGATTAATTCTGCTTGACCGCTGATTATAAACAAGCATGTTTTAATTTTAAAATTTTAAGAATCCATAGAGGGCGTAACAGGGAAATTAGCACATTGGTACAAAAGCAATTTGCTGTTTATCCTTATTTCTATGAGCATTCAAAGTTAAAAAAAATCATTGGGTATGCTTATGTAAAATAATGTTATCAAAATATTTAAAATTTGGAATAAACTCACTATAAGAAAAAATATATTGCTTACGTTTCCGGCTGCGGATTGTATTGCAGTTTGCTTTTCCATGAATTTTTGTTGTATTAAACCTGAGTATTAAATTTCATTCAAATCAGTTCTGTAATTCCTAAGACTTCGATACTCCACACGCATATGTAGAGGCGCGCGCGTCGATGCATGTATATATCTACGTGCGGAAGCGAACGTACGTTTCGCACACAAACACAAATCTTCCTATTTCTACAAAAAAATATTTTTTTGTTTCTTCAGTAAGTACGCCACTGTTTGCAACTTACAACCAAGAGTCATGTACGTGTACTTCAAAATATCTACGCACGTAAACATATTTTATTGTTTTACTTTCTGAAATTAAATTTTTTCTGAGGAATTGCCATTCCTAAATTTGGTGCTGATACGTCACTGCTCTAAGGTACGTTCAACCTTGAACTGATACCCATTAGGCCATTAAATCCAAACTTGTAATCAAATGTAGGAGTTGGATGCAAACCCACATAAATATGTATTATTTTAAATTTCTACGAATTCACTTTTTGTTTTACAGAATGTTTCAATGTTTAAATTTACTTTGATGCGCCACTGGGTGGAAATTTTGGTAAACTTTAAATTGACACAATTGAAAAATGTTGAATAAAGAAAAAAATTTATATTTTTAATTTTTGAGAACTAATTTTAAATATTTTAGGGGTGACTGACTCTTTCGGTACGGCACTGCTCAACTTGAACCTTGAAATTATGAGACAACGAAAAGACGTATTTAAATTTTTTTTAACCCACTCATACGTAGATAAGATTAAAATACAATTGCAATGAATTATATTCAAGTGAATGCGCAGCTTGGCGGTTTCTATTTTTATTTTTGGCAAATTTAAAATTCGGGTCAAATTTCACTAATTTCTTTTTGCAAAAAAGTGCTACCTTCTCTTATGATTTAAATTCAAGTTGACATGAGACATTTGTTTCTTCTACGTGTGTGTTCGCCAAACTTTTATTACACATTTGATTATAACATAATTGTATCCGTTGTTACGAAAGCAGGAAATTCAAAACAATGCGAGACATTATGCACCTGAAGGTGGTTGAGAACACCTTATCAGAATCGAAACGCCGAATTATTTTTTTCGTCATATTTCTTATATTAATAAATGCTCAAAATAACTCTTGAATTAAAAAATGTTTGCGTTTTAAGACAGGGAAATAGTTAAAATAAATTAGAGCAGGGTTAAATAAATAAATATACATTGAAAAATTATAATATCTACGCCACTGTTTTAAAAATTTTATTAAATTTCTTTTATATAAATCAATATAAGTACTGGTAAAATACTGGAAATATTTCGGCGCCATTGAAATCGTCGTAATTTAAGTTCATTAAACGTTCTGATGTTCAGTTTAAATGAGGTTTGTGACTTTCTTACGAGATCAGGGCCGTAATTATGTCATTTTTGGAAGAACTCTTTAATTCTTATTGTTTTTATGGTAATGAACTTCGTGAGAGCTTCGGTGTGTTCGTTTATTATTAGTTGGGATCGCCGCGCCGTAATGACAAATTTGTTATTTTTGGTAAGCAGTTCATGGCTGCACTTCTAAATTTGATGCTGAAGGTAAAGTGTCACAATTGACGAATTTCCACAATGGCTTTGTCTTTACATGGAAATTTGGTAATTTTTGCACATATTGAGAAGCAATTAAAAGCAAAAAATCTTGTCCATTTATTTTTTCATACGATCAATATAGGGATGCAATGTGATTGAGAAAATTTTAGATTTTGACGGAAATACATGTTTTTTAATCTGACATTGTGTTCGTGTGTTTGCATTATAACGATCGAAATCGCAGAAACTACAGCATTCATATTATTGAAATTTAGAAAATATGTAGATACAAGAAAATTTCATACGACTAAAAAGTTGAAAGTTAGATATGTTTTTTGTATCTATATGTCAAAAACGCAATTTTAAATAAAAGCTGGTGAGGGTAAACAAACAAAAGCCGAGGACGAAAGCCTGAAAAGAGCCGAGAAAAAAAACGACGAAGAAAAAACCTAGGAAAAAGAAGCCTGGAAAAAAATCGTAAAAAAGGACGGGGAGTGAAAGGAGAGGAAAAAACCGAGAAAAAAAGCTGGCTGAAAAAAACCGACGGGAAAAAAGACGAGGAAAAAAAGCCAAAAAAAGTGCGAGGAAAAGATGCCTGGAAAAGAAACTGCTGAAAAAATCCGATGAAAAAAGAGGGAAAAAGCTACAGAAAAACCTGGATAAAAAGCCAACGAAGAAAAACGACAGAAAAGAGGCCGAAAAAAAAGCAATAAAAAGCTGGCTGAATAAAAGCCTAAAAAATCCGGGAAAAAACTGCATAAAGAACCGAAGAAGAAGATGAATATTAAAAAAGCCGTTCAAATGTTCATAGATTTCTATTGGAAAGTTGTGAAACAAATATTCTTCACAAAAATCAAAATCGTAGTTACAAACTCTATAATTGTGGAGTGGAATGTGGAAGACTAGAATTTATAGTGCATATAATCAGGGTATGAAAAAAATTGTTTTATTTGAAAGATATTAATGCAACGATTTTTTTAATTTAAGTTGGTTTTTTAAATTTTAATTAATTTTTTTAGTTTAGTTCGGAGCCTGCTATCTTGGCAGGGATAAATCCACCCACAAATAAGGCCCTTTTCTTTTTCGTCTGCTTTTTCCGTCGCCCTTATTTCTGGCTTTTTTTCTCGGCTTTTAGGTTTTTTTCTGGTATGTGACTGTTAAACGTAGATGTGTTTTTTTCATAATTTGCCTATAACAAAACTGGAGGTAGGAATGATGGCTTATTATAAGTTTGCGGGGTGGGGGACTCTTGCGGTTTGCGTTATGCCACTGTATTGTTTTTACATCTTTTCCCAGTTCCTATTAAAAAGATTTTTCAGACGACATCACTGAACGTTTTACTAGATACTGAGTTATTTTAAATTTTACAAAGAATATTTTAGGGAGTATATTTACAAATAGAAATTTAATTTCTAATAAGAAAGGCAATTTATTGAAATTATAAATTATAGTATGTCACACAATTAGAACCTCATAGTGCAGCGTTGTTAGTGTCAGCTGCGGTGTCCGAGTGGTTAAGGAGATGGACTTGAAATCCATTGGGTTCTACCCGCACAGGTTCGAATCCTGTCCGCAGCGAACTTTTTTTTTCTACTTTTATCGATTTAAAAACGTTACTAGTGTATCCAACATTATTTAGATAAGTATTATTTAACTCTTTTTATTTTTTATTAACTTAGGAAAAAAACTCGTACAGAAAATCGCAACTTTTGCATAGGTACTGCATGTGCTTGTAAGGTTGCAATAGTGTTGCAATAAAAGCATAGGAATCGTCCCAGATTTATGAAATTAAAAAGAGAGGAATAAAATATTACGATAAAACGGAAAAAAAGCTAAAATAAAGTAAACAATTAAATGTAAAGTGATTTTTAAAGCACCTAAAAACATTTTAAACAGTTTGTTTAATAAAAATGCTTAAATTTATTTCATGCAATAAACAGATGCTTTTATACAATAAAAGGTTGATTTGTTAAAAAAAATCAACAGCAATACTACACAATGAATTAATAATTATCGATAATTCTGTCGCTTCATTGACAACGAAATTGTGTTGTTGCTAGGCAATATTACGAGTCCGAAGGACGAGTGACATTACCGTGCATCAACCAATTGAGTTCGTCAATGAAAGATATAATTATAGATAATTTTTAATTCGCGATTGGTATTTTTTAGAATGTTCCACGAACAAAACAATTAAATTTTTATTTAGTATAATTAGTTGTAATGTACTATCGCACAAACGTATTATTGATTTGCTCAATGCAAATATAAAAAATGTTATTGACGTGTGGGCGTTGCTATGATTATACACCACTTATAACACCGGAGCTTCCTAAAACAAGGCTTATTGCGGCCAGTCAGGGTCTGATTAGTCAAGAATCTGATAATGAACGGCTGCTATTGGCTGTTACAATGTGAGTGGAATATTCGCAACAATGAAGTTGAAACGTACAAGAAAATATGTTTTTACACAATAAATTTAGAGTCTCGAACAGGAAGGACCTCGATTAACATGATTTTTCAATTGTATACATTTAAGTTTAACCCGTTATTTTTGAAACACCTTGTATAATGGCATATTTTTTTTGGGCTGGACTGCTGGAGTCCTGTCATCGTTATTACAGTGTGGTATTACTAGTGCTGTCTGTTTGTTTAAGGACTTTTTTTAGGGTGGGCCAAGCTGGGACCAACATATGACCAGAGTGGGCCAAGGAATATCTTAAATATAATGGGAAAATAAGTTAGGGTCTACTAAAATTATACAAAAAGCAACAAATTGCTTGTAAATATTGTATATTATACAAAAAAACATTTTGTAGTGAAAAGATTGCCAATCTTTTCTTATTTTGTCAGGAGCCTCAAGGAGGGGGGCAAAGGGGGGCCAGCCAGATCTATGGCGCGGTAATGGCTTTGGTGATGCGACGGTATTCCGGGAGCCTACAACTTAGATCACCCGATATAAAAATAATTATTAAATTTTAACCCCTAATGACAGGCAACCGTGCTGAGCAACAATGTGTATACGGTGTCGTAGTGATCTTCTGGCCTTTCTCGTAAGTCGAAAGGGTTTGGAAATAAATCGTTTTTGGTATATTTGTCCTTTAATTTGCATCTAAAACCAAATTGTGAGATGACTGTTTTTTTTCTGTATCCTAGGGGCTCAGATCGTCACTAAGTTAGAAATACGCAACTAATAAGTGCGAGTAGGACAAGGGGGGAGATAATGCGCAGACCAAGTGGGAATTTATGTAGTCATTGATCATTTTTAAATGTAAAACCTTTGAATTTTTTTACTTTAATTTAGTAGTATTGATGGATACGTGTGTCCCCACTTGACTCGCCTATTATTTCACTTCTTTGTCGTACTCATTGGTTGCATATCACTTCCTTGTTGCACTCATTGGTTGCCCATGTTTCGACAACCCAATGACAATTTTTACAAATTTTTAAAATTTTATATTAAATTACTAAACTTAAATAATATGTAATACTTTTGGATAAAATTACATTTTTCACTTATTATTTTTACAACTAACATATGGGTTTATTTTGTACTGGGAATTTATTGTGTTTGCAATAATTTTTGATTATTAAATTTTGACGTATTTACATGTTTTGGAGCGCCATTAACCTAAAAAAATAGTTTAAAAAACTCTGTCTATATATGTGAAATTTGTCGAATTTTCGAAAAACATTGCCCAAAAACTGGCTCAACGACTATTAAAAAATTTGTAGGCTTATAGAGCTAGAGCCGAGCTATAATTTGGTTCCCAGCTCGCTACTTCTTCGCTCTATGACGTCTTCTATGAATTTTTGAAATTTGTGACTAACGCCTATTTATCCATAAACGAGTTGACAGATCGAGATTACATTTGATACTACAATAGCCCTAGAGAAAGAAACACAATGTTACTATGTAAGAGAATTTTTGTACAAATGAAAACCGTGAAGTAAAAACATTTTAAAAATTTCGGACATTTTCCAAAAACATTGCTCAAACACTGGCCATACGATTTTTTTACACTTTGTACGCTTACACAGCTAAGGATCAGCTAACATTTGGTTCGTGTTCCAGTACGCTAATTTCTCTGTGACGCCTTCTATGAATTTTTGAAAATCCAAAATTTATGCCCCTATTTTTAATGAACGGAGAACAATAAGGAATTTCTATTTAAGCTAAATCGCTCATGAGTAGCAGTAGAAGACGATTCAGAACTTAATTTTTAGGCGCAGCAATATTCAGGGAGGTTAATTTTTTCCCTCTTCCCTTAAATTTGGCAAACTAATTAGTCTTTGCGTTTTTGTTTTTTTAAATCCCGAGGAATATTTTTCCAAAAAATATAAAAAAACAAATTTTATTCTAAAAAGACTCCCGTAGTGACTTAGACAACATAGGAGCATCAATGACCACTTAAGAGTGCGCGAGGTTAATAGCAAAACGCGTAGTATGTAAGAGATAAACATAGTATAATCAGGTGATAATAGACAGAAATTTCTGCACAGGTAGTTTATGATTGTTGTTAGTTGTCCTTCTTGCAGTGAGGAATTAGCAGGGGTTTATATTTAAATACCCTACAACTGAAATCAGTTCTTAGTTAGATGTGTTGTAATTGTTGTCGTTAAATATATGAAAGCCCATTTTCTAACATGATCATGCAGAATTACGGTGCCGTGTTTTATACATTTTTATTATACGGAATTTACGTTAAATTTGCCAGCAAAGCTAAAACGTAAATGCAATACAAACGAAAGCAAGGAAGTTTTTTAATGGCTTTTTTATTTTGTCAGGGCCCCTATTGGTTAGTGCACCCCCCCGTACTGCGGGGTCTGCGGAGCCTATTGCGACGCCACTGTTTCTTGACATAGTTTTTGTCACAATGATTGATGTGCAGCATTACTTAACTTAGACTTCTTACGTAATGGCATATATTTTGAAACTGTTGTTTTAGGCGGGGGGGGGGGGGGTTAAAACGTTAATATTCAAAATAAATACGACAAGAAAAAAAAAATTCCAACTCATAACAGCATTAGTGCATTTCTGAGAAATAAATTCAAATCTTTCACGGAAATTTATATTAGTGTTATTTCTATGGGACCTTTACCCTTTTAGGTATTTTCTTACGAGGAAACTCCATCGCCCCCACTCAGTCCCCCCGCCTATGGTAGGTAATACATTCGTAAAGAAGGCAAGCACAAATGTCAATGCTAAAATGCAACTATTGATTATTTTCTATCATGACATTCATGAATAAAATAGTTCTGAACCTTGCATACGCGTTTAAGTGACCCGTTTTCCTAAATAATAGTTTATTGTTCACTTTACTGTAATTGAATGATAACTCCTAGGATACGAGATATGTAAACATGTCCATAACAACCGGGGCGTAATGAGAGGGCGTAATGAATTCATTACGCCCTCAAAAAATTTATTTTACTAAGAACAACTAGTACAACTTGTAATACAGAGAATTAAGTGGGAGTGTATTTTCCAGACTAAAAGCAAAATTAGACAATAATTTTACATATGAATATATGTGAAACTTACCAATTATTGAAAGTACGCCAATAGTACAGTCTCATTTTCGGTCGCTATTTCATGTTTTATTTGCCATATCCTAAAGGTTTCGTACTGTTTTCCATATCTTGCTTTTGATTTAAACGGTAGCAAACTTTCCGTTGCTTTTTGAGCATTTTCTTGTACACATTTTGGTAGCGTATTCATAATTGCAATTCAAAAACAAATTTGACAATTGTAAGTAAACAATCTGTTTTTGTTTCATAGGCTACCAGATATTGTATTTATGTAGGTAAAGCGTACACAAAGATGCCAATTCTTTGTTTTCTGTAAAGAACAAAGTGAACAATAAAATCTTGTATGCACCACGGCGTCACCGAATGATTACACCCATCGAACGATATTAATCTCTCGGGCTAAAGCCCTCGAGCTGGATTTCATCGTTCTCCGGGCGTAATCATCATAGTAACGCACTTGGTGCATAAATAGCTAAAAACTCGTTTAAAAGATATATAAAATAACCAAAAAACAGTTTTACTCAATACAGTAGTTGAAGCACCCGTCAATCATTTTTTTTGACAGGTGCCTATATTCTACTGCTTGTTTTTTTGTACAATTTCTATAAATTCGTACAATTCATTTCTTAAACGTTATTATTTAATATAACCTACTCTAACAAGACAAACGAAAATAAAATTTAAACTTTAATATCAAATTCAACATCAGTTTCCGACACCTACAGTCTCTAGTAACCTTTACCAGGAAACATCAAAACATTATTTTTTCCGGGTACGTCTGACGTCAAGGAAATTTCTCCCAAAAGACAAGTTAAAAGCTCCCTTTTCCTTCTCGTTACCGCAAATTCGCCGAATAATATGCGTATTGTTTTCCTGACGTCACACGCACGGCGTGACGTCACGGCTGCAGGGACTCGCTCACGTGATGCTCGAAATATCGAATTTATCCTGAGGGACTCTTTACGCCGCCACTCCCGTCTTCGCCCCATTCCCGCGTACTCGCACCGACTTTGATTTCGGGCATGTCGTAAACTTTATCCCGTTTCTCGTACACCACCGCTCGATATATCGGCGGTGGAGCCACCCCCCAAATGTTGAATGTAGGAGGAGGCGTAGATTCAGCAAGCGTGGCTGGGGCTGCGGGTGTAGCGTAATATGGGTATATATTTTTTAGCAAAGCGCTTCTGGGAATACCGAGAGGCCCGATAAATTAATGTTGAAATTTGTGGGGGCTGCACACGCAAGGTAAAAATAGATCAGGAATTGGGGTTGTTGGCGCTGTTTTCTTATAAAGTTATTTTTAGATGTTTGTGGTTTTATGCAAATATTGAATTTGAACCTGTGGTTGTTTGTATTAGATCAGATAACGTGCTTGTTTTAAAGTTATTATTATTTTTTGATACAGGGGCGGATATTAAACGTAAACTTTTCGTTGTCCTCCTACACCATGTTGATAGAAGGGAAAGGTTTGAAACTAGAACTTTTCGTAATTAAATGCAAAAAAAATTATGCCATCTTTTGTCTTTTTCTCTCCAACCATAAATAATAATCAGTCCTAGCTGAAACTGATGCTGAAATGACAATCCGCACAGTGGCGGTATTATGGCCGTGCTTTATTGCTCTGTAATAGATCGTTTTGTGCCATAACAATAAAATAGACACAGCGAGGAACAATCGCCGTATCGTATTGTTGCAAAGGGCTGTGACAACAATACCTTTTAGGAAATGATCAAAGTGCTGTGTAAATCACACAACGAAATGAGGAAAACGTGACACAATAGCGTTGTCAATGCGAAACAATACATGGATTTGAATGTGAAATAATATGTGAAAAGCTACGCGTTTCAAGAGGAAAAAGAGTTAGAGGCTTTCGTTTACTATTTTGTGCTATAGGGTGTGTTAAATTTCTATTTGTTTAGCTTGGTAAAAATGGAATATGTTGAGGAATCAAAAAGGTTTTAAAGTTAGAGTTGAGAAGGAGGAGCGGGGGGGGGGAGATGAAGGAGCAATTGGATTTTGTTTTTCTAAAAAAACGTTGCATGTTTATTCATTTTGGACAAAATATTACGTTTGTCTTTAACTGTTTTTTGTGACCAGTTATTACCCTTCAGATTTTTTTTAGTACCTCACTGGTTATGCCTAACCCTACCAGTGGTTAGGTAATACTGGCACCATAAATAACAGTTACTGGCGCTGCAACATTTGAGCATTTGCCCAAATTACTGTAAGGGTACCTTTGTAGCGTATTTTTACATGTAAAATGACTACAGCTACGAAGCCGGCGCCTTTCACTCAGCTGCGGTGTCCGAGTGGTTAAGGAGATGGACTTGAAATCCATTGGGTTCTACCCGCACAGGTTCGAATCCTGTCCGCAGCGTTACTTTTTTTAACTAATTTTATTTTAACTATACATTTATGCAAATTAATTATGTATTTTTTTCAACAGAAATGTTGTTAAATAATAGAAAAAATGTCCGCAGCGTTGATTTTTTACAATTTGCTTTTTAAGTTACGTATCCCTGCCTACTACATAGATTTTTTGCATATTTTAAAATCTTTTTATCAGCAATTTTTAAACGAAAAAGTTGCTACAGAAGATGAGGCACAAAGCAGGTTGTATGCATTTTTTACTAGAATTATTATGCAAGAATTTACATCTGTTAGAAGTTTAAGACATGTTCTTAGGAGTCAAAATTATAAGGTAGCTTTTCAGCGCTCACGGATAATTATGGTATAGAGAATAGGTACTTGTAGCACAAACCTTAAAGTATTTTCAGCGTAACCCAACTATATAGAGGTTTCCTGAAAGTAGGACAGCTATAACGCAGAATGTGTTCGGTGAAATAGATTTGAGCGCCGGCACTGTTTTTTGGTTCAGAAAGTAATAAACGTAGCATCACAATTGCTAAAGTATTTTCAGTGTAGGTTAACTCTGTAACGGTCTCGTAGTAGTAGGATAGCACTAAATTTTTTTTATCGCCAGCCCTTTCTTTTGTTACAAAGCATAGGGACTTGCAGCGCAGTTTATAAAGCATTTTTAATGTAGCTTAACGCTGTAGAGGTCTCCTAAATGTAAGGCTATTACAAGTCTCCTGAAAGTAGGACAGCTACAGAGCTAAATATAAAGTTGAAGAGCGTTTCAGCGCCAGCGCTTTCTTTTGTTATAGAGCGTAGGGACTTGCAGCACAACAATTGTTACAGCATTTTTATGAAGCCCAACTCTGTAAAGGCCTCTTAAAAAATATGTGTCAATCTTGCGGACTGGTTTTGCGGGTGCGAAGTGGAAAATGCTTTAGTTTACTCGCTAATAGTGATGGGCATAATCGAATGATTGCCATTTCATCCTATACCATTGCTAATTCCGGCCTGTTTTTGGTGTAATATTTCTATAAACCGCGAAAGTGTATACATTTTTTGCTTTAATAAGTAAATTATTTTTTTTAAATGACACCAGTGACAGCAACAATATCCGAATTTTAATTATTTTATAAACAATTGATTTTTATTTTTTTGTAAAGTGTACCACTTGTTTTTATCAACAGTAATACAGTATTATTCTAAATCTTCATAAATGTCTTTATATTTTTTATTATTTATACCTTTTTAAACAAACTTTAAAATTTTTAAAGGCGATCACGCGAAACAAATCAGTGCAGTTGAAACTGCTGTTTTTGCTATTTTTAATAAATAGTAATGTTTAAGACAAAACATTGTTATCTCGTTGTGATGCGCGGCAAGACGCGGTCAAGGTCCTCTTTATGCAATCGCATTCCAGAGATTTGTATGTTCGCATTTCGCATCATAATACCACGACTGGTGGTTTCATCGTATGTCTTATCTGCATTGGGCATTTGCAGTTGCTTACTGTAAGGGCGTGTTACTTCAACGCTCGCTTCCGAAATGGACAAACCTGAATATTATAAATCGTAAAATCATTCGAATAGTTTTCTGTGCCGCTCGAGAAATCTCGAGATATTTCGATAATCGAATGGTTCGATTATTTTCGTTCGAAATATCTAGCTAGCTACCTTCAAATTTTGCCTAGCATAGGCATACCTTAAATTTGTATCAGATATAAGCGCTAAAATTTTGTAACCAGCCCCGGATATGAGAGTATGAGTAAAATTTAAACTATATTTTTTCTGTTATTTAACAACGTTTCTGTTAAAAAAAATTACATAATTAATTTGCATAAATGTATAATCTAATTAAAAATAATTAAAAAAAAATAACGCTGCGGACAGGATTCGAACCTGTGCGGGTAGAACCCAATGGATTTCAAGTCCATCTCCTTAACCACTCGGACACCGCAGCTATGCGGTTTGGGCTTTCCCGAGATAGAAGCCTATTTATGCGCTGAAAAGCTAAAGGCAGCTAAAAGAATGTTGGCGCTGAAAAGCTATTCTACCTTAAACATTCAGCTCTGTAGCTGTTCTATATTCACGAACCTCTACAACACTCGCAACTTGCAACAAAATTGTTAATGCATTTTCACTATAGCCTAACTCTGTAGGAGTCGCTTGAAAATAGGACAACTACAGCGCTGAATTTTTAGGGTGGAATAGCTTTTCAGCGCTAGCGGATGTTTTACTTACTTGCAGCGCAAGTGTTAAAGCATTTTTTGTGTAGTTCAACTCTAAAGAGGTATCCTGAAAGTAGGACGATTTTTACGATGGAAATTTGTTTTTTGTTCTTTCTCGTGTTAAATCATTTTCAGTGTAGTCCAGCTCTGCAGAGGTCTCTTGAAAGTAGGACGACTACAGCGCTGAATTTTTAAGATGGAATAGCTTTTCAGTGCTAGAGATTTCTTTTGATTTTCTGTTTCTTTTCTTTGTTAAAGCATTTTCATTGTAGTCTAGCTCTGCAGAAGTCCCCTGAAAGTAGGACGGAATTTCTAAGGCTGATTAGCTTTTTAGCGCCAGCGTTTTAATTTGTTTTTCTGTTTTTTTATTTTGTTAATACATTTTTAGTGTAGTTCAACACTGTAGAGGTCTTCTGAAAGTAGCACGACTGTAGCGTTAAATTTCTAAGCGAAATTAGCTTTTCATCGCCAGCGTTTTAATTTGTTTTTCTGTTTCTTTATTTTGTTAATGCATTTTTAGTGTAGTCCAACTCTGTTGAGATATCTTGAAAGTAGGACAAGTATAACGTTGAATTTCTAAGGTAGGTTAGCTTTTCAGCGCCAGCGTTTATTTGTTTTAAGGTAGACTTGCTTTTCAGCGTCAGCGTTTTTTCTGTTTCTTTCTGTTATAAAGCATTTTGCGAGTAAACTAACTCTGTAGAGGTCTCCTGAAAGCAGAACGATTTCAGCGTTGAATTTTTAAGATAGAGTAACTATTCAGCGCCAGCGCTTTCATTTGTTTTTCTATTTTTTTCTATTGTTAAAGCATTTTTAGTATAGTACAACTCTGCAACGATATTCTAGTAGTAGAACAGGTACAGCGCTGAACTTTTTTAAGAGAAAAGCTTTTCAGCGCTTAAAGGTCGTCTGTTTCAGAATAACCTGATTAGTTGCAATGTCCGCTCGGTTTAACAGATGGAATAATGGAAAATATTGTCTGCAACGGATTTAAAAAAAAAACTTTAAATATTTTATAGTTTGAATTGCTTCTTACTCTTTTTTTTTTACGGGAACGATAAGTCAGATTTTTATTTGCTTACCAGTATGGTGTAACTCTTCAGCAATCATTTTATGATAGTGGGACAACCATTTAGCGCTGAACTCTTACAGTAACATAGCTTTTTAGCGCTCGGTATAACTCAGCGTAACTCTGCAGCAATGGCGCTACGATTTTGGACTACTTCTTAGAGCTAAATTTTCAGGGAATCAATGCTTAAAGTTGTACTAATCTCATACAAACCGCTTATCAGTGAGCTGCGGTGTCCGAGTGGTTAAGGAGATGGACTTGAAATCCATTGGGTTCTACCCGCACAGGTTCGAATCCTGTCCGCAGCGTTAGTTTTTTTTAAAGAAAATTTAATGAAATTCGTATTAGACTCTTAAAATAACTTTTAGTTTTTTTGTTACACTATAAGTGATTTTTTGAGGGTTTTAGCTGAAATCCGAGGATTGCTTGATTCTGAACATATAATTTTGGTATGGTTCCAGTTTAGCTTATTAACTCTAGAATTTTTTTATAATTTGTAAAATTAGCACAAACTCTAATAACAGCTATGATAACTTTTCTAAAGACAAAACTTGAACGCCTATGTGGTTTGCGCTACTTCTTGGCAGCGCTATTTGCTGTAGCGCTCATACGTATTGTCTTGTCTGGCGCCTCTGTGATTCGTGATTTAAAGGTGTAGGTCCCCTATGTCTAGATACAACCGTGTCGCGAAACTATATAAAAGATCTTAAGCAGCTTTGGTTGCATAAAAGGAGCACATACATATATACAAATATACAAAATATCACATTTTTCTTGTACGCTTTCTGAACGATTAAACCTTAACGGGGAAGCTTTTGAGAGAAACATAATCCCTTCGAATAAGTAAATTTGATTTTCAAGACCAATTAACGTCCCATTTTATCTACCCATAAGCCGGATAATACCACGTTGATTGCAATTTCGCCTTCAATTTGCGGACTCATTCTATTTTCAGTTTTAATTTCCCCTTTCGTATCCTTTAATTTCAACTTTTAATGGGGACCGAACTCGATTTTAATTTCGATTCAACTGTTTCATCCGAAAATAAAGGTATCCCCATCGGAGTCGCAGGGGTGATTAAAGGTGAGTAGAACTAGTCCTGGGACAGATAAAAGTATTTATGAGTTCGGGTCTAACGCTTTGACTTTTGGACTTATAAAATATTCATAGGCTAATTTCGATCCCGATGTTTATTTCAATGAACCGTATGAGGTGTGAAGTCACTTTATGGATACTTTATCAGACTCATACGTGGTTTTATTTGCCAAAGGTAAACAGGATTGAGGGGTAATCGATCGGGCTCACCTTGTTAATGCGGTGAAAAATGCCTTCATCAAGTTCATTGACCAATATTGCATGAACGTCGGCGTCGAAATGTCTGTTAAACTGAGCGCCGAGACGCTTACTTAAAGTTTATAGCTTGTTTGCCTATTTTCTTACCGATGTTCCACTGACTTATTTTTTGGCACCGACATTTTGGTTTTAAACCACGCATTGATTTTTAATTTGTAATCCCATTAGAGCTCGTAACTAAAAATAGATTTACGTGTTTGTGACTTCATGCTCGAGTGCTCAATAGTTAATTAATTTTTTTTAGCCTAGCTCAAAGTTTTCCAACCTGTTTCGAAAATTTCAAGCCTGAAGATGCTCGTTTTATGAATTTACCCGTCAAAACAATTTCAAACACGTTTCGTATTTTTTAGCCCTTTATTCGGTTTCAACCAACATTAAAAGCTCACTGTGTTCTATTTTTAGTACCAATACAATTGAATGGGGTAGGTTATGAGAAAATCCTTGTTATGCTAGCGGTGCTGTATGAAAATCAACGTTTATTGTCTTTATCATCATTTAAGTTGACCCTTAAAATCCCTGTTTCATAAGCGGGGGATGTTTGCGCTGTTCAAATTGCAGCATATGAAATCTCAGCACGTTTATTGGAACAAAAAGTGAATAAATGCAATGTGCGCGTGCGTCGTGTAAGGCACGCTGCCTATCGAGCGAGCGTCCGCAGTCGCTTGCTACCGTTCGTATTGTACGCAGTGTTGCCTAACGTTTCCTGGTCGGTGGGCGTTCCGACAATGTTTTCGACAATACTAACTTCCATCTCTTTCCTTCACACAGCAATACTGTTTCTCCATCCCTCTTCGAACTCTGCTTTGTGCCAAATTAATTAATTTCGAGCGATTTTTTGCGCATGTGACTTTTGCGATCGTTTATTATTAGTGCACCCGTTTTTTATTCAGAAGTTTTTTGGTAAAAAGTGTAGGTACGTATTTTGATGTATATTATGTTGGAAGCAGTTATCAAAATTATGGTCCACTTTTTTGCCAGTTTACGTTTGAATGGTTCCGAACCAGAAGAGATTCTCGGGGACAATAAAAACCCTTTTTGGTTTCCGCTCCGATTGTTGCGACAGGGGATTGATTTTTGCGACAAAGTTGGAACATTAGTTTTGTAACTGCTTCTCCACATTAATTTTCCGAAGGAGAGCTAATGTGCGCGATTGGACCCAAGAGCCCTTTGTCTGAAAAATTTAATTTTCCGCAGTGTTTAAGTTAATATGCCGCAAGGACCCGCAACTAATCCCTTCATGAAGCCCTTCGTGGTGCTGGCCCTACCTGGAATGTATCTGTTCTATAAATACAATCAATATAGGAGGCGAAAGAAAGAAAATGCCAAAAGAAGGTTAACGGAAAGGGAACTCCAGCATCTGAATAATAAAATTGTAAGTTTTTCAATAAAGTTGTTGGCGGAGGTTGTTGACGAAACAAAAATTTTCAAAGACAATTCCGGCGCTGTATTAAAATCCCTGGGGTTTCCCGGCAACTGCACAATTTTTTTTCTTTTTGTTGCGCTTTCTCGAACAGACCGAGATACTTTTCTGGCAGAGATTTATGAAAGGGCATTTGTATTCGCATCACTTCTCAGATGAAAATATTTATCTCGAGGGCTTTGCCGTGGCTCGAATAACACGTAAAGATGCATTGCGGGAAACATTTCTATTTGTTACGTCATGTTTGTATTATTTTACCAAACTTTAAATATTCAACACGAGATGAAAACGCCGTTTGGCTGGAATAACGACCCTGTGAAGTTAGAGTACCACATAAACGATGTTTTTGTTCGTAGCAGGTATATAGAAAAGGTGATATTACAAGAACTTTGCTACTTTTTATAGCCAATTTTCCACAACTTTCCACCTTTTGGTCTTTTCCCATTTCGTGCTTTTAATATAACAACCTACTACATAATCTCCAGTTGGAAATTTTATTATAGTCATGACAAAATTTACAAAACATACACAAACAAATAAATACAAGTTAATCTGCGTACGCAGATTGCTGATGCCCATGTGGACTAAAATCAGCTTTTGCTGATGTTTGAGATCTTGACTGATGTGTTTCTACACGGGCAAGGAAATCCAGTGCCATTTGTTCACGTTTCGCCAGCAAAAGCGTCGCCTTCTCCAGGCTCTTCAGCTCCAGCTTAGTTAATAGGGGCAGACCATAATTGTGGACGACACCTGCAGGTCCGAATTTTACAGTCGTCACCAAATGTCTACAGAAAGTAGAAAATGATGTAATACTCTGTTTTTTCCCACGCGATCGAAACTGTCGTTAACCCCATTTTCATGCTCAGTTAATTTAGTTTAAAATGTCAACGTTCTGGGGTACCCCGACATCAATTTTAAAAAAAGCAAAGGCTCTTGACCGAAATCTTTCATGACTACGAACAATGACACCTTGTAATGATATGCATTTTAAATCAATCTTCTTCTTCATCACGTTAATTCCAAGAAATTTCTCAAGTTTTTATGAATATGAAAAGCTAATGGTGTCCACCTTAAATAATCAAAATGGAAACATGTGAAAGTAAAAAACACAAAGATGGTAAAAATATCCATACCAACGTCTTAGCAGATTTACAAGAAGTTTATAGTCGCCATCGTCATAATAATTCATCTTACACCTATCGGTATAGAGGTGTCCATTCATATAGATTGGTAATGGAACCGCCTAGACACTCGCATAGCGTGATTTTATCGTTCTCATACTCCCCTCTCTCACTTTTAGTATTATATGTGTAAGTAAATCATCAGTAGGCACTTACAAATACAATGTCCTCTTGCTGTCTCTTTTGGTTTTGACTATGGATAGGATTATGTCCGCCCGATGAGTTATAATAAAACGAAACGCGTCGCTTCAATCTTTGCCATAGTCGAAACCAAATCTTTGTTTTTATTATAAATGTTGCGTTTGGTTGGTCTCGTTAGTTTCCGTAATTGGCTAACATTTAGAAGATGCACCATTTAGTGTATGCCATTGGAAAATAGTGTCCAGGAGTTGGTACCTACCGCCTAGCTCGCCTAAACAATATTGTTATTCATGGGAGTGGGTTAGAAGCAGCCGCTGTGGAAAATTTTGCCATAGTCAAATCGTCATTTTAATTGTAATTGTTGTGTTTGGTCTTGTTAGTTTCCTTGATTGGCTAACGTTCAGGAAAAGCACCGTTAGGTGTATCACAATGGAAAATAGTGTCCAGGAATCGGTACCGACCGCTTAGCTCGCGTAACCATTTTTGTCTTTCATGGGGGTGGGTTAGTTAGAACCAGGCGCCGTGTGACACGTTTTTTGACATAAGCAACCTACCCGTCTTACCACTGAACATGAAATAGAAAATCACCCTCGTAACAATTTCCTTCAATTTTACGTCTAATAAAAAGCCAATTGCTTTATTTCCTTACCTGCAAGTACTAATAATATTCTGCCTCACAAAAGCAGTACTAACTGCAGTTTCATCTCCGCATAGACCTATTCCCATGGTAGTTACCATCTGGTTGATACCATATGCTTCACTTAGCGCTGAATATGTCACTTTACAGGGGTTAGGGGTCTCAATGGGAACGAGGTTGTGCACGTTTCTTATACGTTCGTGGAGGATTTCACAATCAGGGGGCAAAATATGTATTGGCGTGGCACGGGAAAACAAAGGTATCACGGTTTCGTTGTCTGGTCCTCCCACGAGTGGAACGTGAACGCTAACTGGGTCTAAGTCTTGGTAACGTGCTGCAAGCGAGTTAGCTCTAATCTGGAAAACTAGCATTAGGTTGGCTTTTTGCGTGTCTCGTTGATAGTACCTGGATCAAAGCGGATGAGCCAATTAGTCGTCCTGGGTGGTACCAATTGGTTCTTCTGAAAACTGCAGATACTAGGGGTAATGTGCAGGCTATGGGATGTGCGCAAACCAAGATGAGGGATTTGGGACAGTATTTGGAGCAAGCTTCGGCCAATTCTACCACACGTTCAGCTTCTACCCGTAGTGCCTCCTCTGCAGTGGCGTTCATTGGAGCTTTGTCTGTGCCTATGATTACGACAATGTCGGCACGCTGAGAAAATCAATTCAAGCTTAAAGTTTGCTACGTTTGATAACATCGATGCTTACTCGTATTGCTTTGGGCAACCCTTCCTTTCCAGCATAAGCCTTCACTTCGCACCTAGTATCTAATTGTTTTAAATCGGCCGCTATTCCCAAAACCTTGCCGGTACCATGCAAATAGAGTTGCGAAACTATGGGGTTTTGTTTAAGTAGAAACGCCGCGGGCTCGCCGGTTGGAGTCTCTCCACCCAGGACACTTACCCGTACATACCTTTGATGAAATGTGTTATCGACCTTAGCGGGTCGGCCAATCAAAGCTTAAATTGAAAAGTTAGATGATTTTGCTGCTTGTTTGGAAATTTTTGTACCTGATGACATGTTTCTTGTAAAATTGAAGAAAATACGTATGGGCCTTTTGACGAACAGGGGGATGTCTTTGACAAACATAGTGGCTACTTTAACTAACGTAAAATTTTGAATTAAAATGTTTGCACTTTAAAGGTGAACTCTAATTTTGATTTTTGACAATGACGTTGTTACTTAGGAACTAATTTTTAATTTGTTTTTGGCGAACGCTAGATTTTTAGAATTTTTGCCGTATATCTCTGCTTGAAAGATTAAGAATTTTGATAATTTTGAAAGGTTAGTACAATGTTGTGTTGGATATCAATTTGTTTTAAATTTGCGGAGCAAATGAATTTGTGATTTTGACGAAAATGTTTTTTTTGCTTTGGGCTTACTCACCGAGGTAGGAGTTTGTGCCCAAACCGTATAAAAGTAAGATGGTTTCCGCACAACGATTTTCCACCTTAACATTTAAAATAGTAAGCACGTTTCACGGCCCTGATGGATTGATAAAGCGGGCGGTGTTTGTGTATGTAAACTCTGTTTATTTAGCTTTTAACCAACTAAATCTAGTAACTTTAGTAACTTTTGTGTTGTAAATCGTACTTTCTAATTCGAATTCTTTTGATACTGTGACATTGACTTTAAAGCTGTCACGGCAAACAGGTTATGTCATGATTTTGTTACGTTGCGCTTGATTTTCAGCGTTTCGAAATGCACCAATAAAAAGTGGTTTAATTACATTTTATTATATTTTCCTCAAGCAGCAGTGAACATTTAAACCCCAAAATTTTGTTCTTCCACACGAATTTATAGCAAAGCCAATTCGGGTGTAATATATTGACAATTGCACTCGGATAAAATCCGCAACAAATCGAGGTTGGTCCGCCAAACATAGGAGGGATAGGGGAGGGGCCTTTCAGTATAGACGCGCTCGAAAAGCAATTTTAGATTCGTATTCTACGCAGCTAGAATAGCCGATTTTAGCAAATGCGATCTTCGTACCACCCCCAGTCACTCCCACCATCGATTTATTGTTTTTTTAAACACGAATTTCGACTTCAAAGTCGACATAAACATGTTAAATGACAATAGGAACAACTTTCCATTGAAAAAAACGCTCCTGGGAGGTTTGTTTTTGGTCGCTTACTTGAACAGTTTAATTAGATGATTCCCAAAAGACAATTATCATCATAAAGTAAAAAATTGATTTACAAATTTCAACGAAGAACTCGGTATTGTTTGTAATAAATTAGAAAACAATAAATATCATATAATTACAAACATTTTGAAATTTTTGAAAAACATTTTTTTACATATTTAAGCAAATTTAAAATTTTTAAAATTTCTAACTATCACATTTACGGTTTGAAAATTTAAAATTTTTGCAATGTTTCAGTATTTCAAAAGCTTTAAAATTATCGTTTAAAATTTTTATAATTTTCATATTTGAAAAATCTCTCAAATTTTTATTATTTTAAAAAATTTTCAAAAATTTCAATATATTTAAAATTTTTAATGATTCAAATTGAATGTTTTAACTATTCTTTACAAATTCAATGATTTTCAATTTTTAATATTTTTAGTCTAATATAATTTGGAAAACAGAATATTCTATATTTTTAAAATGTTAAAATTTTCAAATTATATTTTTAAATTTTAAAAAAGATTTTAACATTTTTAATATTCGATTCTTAAATTTTTGTAAAATTTTGAAATTTTTGTATATTTTTCAAATTGGCGGATTTGAAATTTTTATAACTGCTAAAACATTAAAAAAAAATTCAAATCCTTATCATTTTCAAAATATCTAATTTATCAAATTGGCCGTTCTTAAAATTATTACATTTGAAATATTTTGAGTTTTAAATTTTTTAAATTTCGAAATGATTAAAAATTTGTGATATTAATCAAACGAGCGCATTCGAAGTTTTTATAACATTCAAATTCAAAAATTTTAAATATTTTTAAAATGTTTATTTTCAAAATAGTTTTCTTAAAAATTTAAAATTTTAAATAATTATTTTTTTTAATTTTTGCAAAACACAAAATATATAGAATTATTATTTAAAAAAAATTTAATTGTTTTTAAAGTTTTTGAGTTTCTAAATTTTTTAAATTATTTATAAATGATTTTTAAAATGTTTAACATTTCTAATATTTTGAGTTATTAAAATTTCGAAATTTTTGAAAGTTGTGAATGTTTTCCAATTTGTGGATTCGAATTTTTTATAATTTTTAAAAAATTAAACTTTATTGCAAAATTAAAAAATTTTCATTATTTTCAAAAAGTTTAAATATATATAAAATGTTTGAGTTTTTAAATTTTTATATAATAAAAAAATTTTCAATGATTTTAAAAATATATTCAAGTTTCTGAAAATTAAATGTTTTTTTATATTTGCGGGCATTTGAACTTTTTATAATTTTCGAAACAATAAAAATATTTTGAAAATGTACTTTATTTTCAGAATTTTTTAATATTTCTAAAATTTTAAAATTTTCAAACTGCAATTTATCAACATTTTTAAAAATTCAGTGATTTTTAAAATATTATGAGTTTTTATAATTTTCAAAAACCTTTTTCAAAAAATTAAAAACTTCGGTACTATTCAAAATTTTCAGATTAAGCACTTTTAAGATAGCAGCGGGCATGCGAGGAGGGACCATGGCGGTTGTCCGATACCTTTTTTAAAAGTGTTGCTTGATTTAGCTATATTTAGGAGTGCTTCCCTTCGTTTTTAACAGCTTTTTTTATACACAGGCGTTCCGAGTCTAAGCCTGTGCGTCAATATCTGCTTACAGAGTTTGGGGCGAGACTGTTACGATACAAAATACGTTTAGTCGGCAAAATATTAGCGATGAAGGTGTATGTAAAATCTAATTTTAATTTACAATACAAACCACTAACAGAATTATAATTTAACTTGTTGAACGGCGAAACGTCGCGTGACAAAGTATCCGGGTGTGACATCAAAATTCCCTTGATGATGTACAGGTACCATGCCTTAAGTTTAAAATCCTCATTTTATAAATTTACTTCTCATGTCGCACCCCACTGGGATTTCCCAAAAAAAATCCCACGAAAACCTGGGCGTTTACTGCTACCATCGAAAATTTTTGTCCCATTACGCTATTACCAAAACTACAACTTAATACGCCTCGCAAACACGACCCATTTTGTTCAACCTCCCTCAAAGCGTTAGATTACAACGCAGATATGCCAAAAGGTTCGTAGTGATTAGGGCGGCCTTGATTTTCACGGCCTACTTTAACAATATTGTCTCTAATTGTAAGCTCGCGTGAAGGTCCGGCGTTTTTCATTTTGCTAACACGTTTGAAACGTTTCTTTTCATTCCCTCGCACGCTAAAACGAACTCGCTTAATCCATTTGTGTGGGAAAAATGCCCGAATTCGGGAGCCATTCCAGAAAGGAAATTAAGGCAGTATTTTAGGGATCTTAGCGCGGTCTTACTGATAAGGCATTGGTGTTTTTTTGGGAATAACAATTTTGAGGTGTGGCGAAAAATTGCAACTTGAGCTCGTCGAGCTGTATGAAGTTCGCGTGTGGAAGGAAGTGTGCGGAAGGTTCGCATCAAATTTAAATACATTTGCGTTAACGAGCTATAGTGTGCTCTCATTTTGTACAACAAAAGTGGAGTACTTTTGGGAATATTTTGCCCTGTAATTTTACCAATGCTCGGTCGTTTAACTTGTAAATTTGACAACGTTAATTTTTCGCCCTGTTTGTGTTTGAACTTCCCATTCATGACGTCCTTGCACAACAAGAAACAAGTAATGAAAATTCTTGATTATTTTATAAATAAGGAAACATGTGTGAGCTGAGGACGTAGTTAGTTTAATCGAGGTAAACATGTATACGTTTAAATGCAAATTCAACAGGTGAAAACTAATTAGATTTCGAATTAATTACGGTAATAATTTAATTTCCTCCACGATAACGTTGATTTTCTTTGTGTACTTAGGCAAAGTTATTTCTGGCTTGAGCCTACGAAATTTCAAACAATCTTGTTGGTTAGATTAATTTGCTTTAGGATTGTATGTGATTTTAAGACACCCAACACTTAATTTGGCAATTTACATTATTATATTAGACTAAGCCATTCAGTCATCCCTACGAAGGCGTGGAAGTGATGTGACTTCTTTTATAAAATAAAAATATTAAAACTTCATGTACAATGAAAATCTCGACATTTCGACTTTTAAACTCGAAATTTCGACTTTTACACTCGCAATTTCAATTTTATAATCTTCAAATTTCAACTTTTTACTCTCGAACTTTCGACTTTTTAATCTCAAAATTTCGGCTTTTTTTCGCGAAATTTCGACTGTTAAACTCGAAATTTCAATT
Organism: Ctenicera cuprea; assembly: GCA_958336395.1. Lineage (NCBI taxonomy): Eukaryota > Metazoa > Arthropoda > Insecta > Coleoptera > Elateridae > Ctenicera > Ctenicera cuprea. The sequence continues at coordinate 3,270,085 of OY284489.1, read as the reverse complement.
CTATAATTTTCACATTTCAACTTTTTACTTTCGAAGTTTCGACTTTTTAATCTCAAAATTTTGGCTTTTTGTCTCGAAATTTCGATTTTATAATCTTCACATTTCGACGTTTTAATCTCAAAACTTTCAATTTTTACTCTCGAAGTTTCGACTTTTTAATCGCAAAATTTCGGCCTTTTGTCTCGAAATTTCGACTCCTAAACTCGAAATTTCGACTTTTAAACTCCCAATTTCGATTTTAAAATCTCGAAATTTCGATTTTTTAATTTCGGCTTTATGATCACGAAATTTCGACATATTAATCTCGAACTTTCCACTTTTTAATCCCGAAATTTTGATTTTATAACCATGAACTTTCAAAATTTTAATCTCGAAATTTCAACTTTATAATCTCGAAATTTCGACTTTATAATCTAGAAATTTTTTCTTTATAATTTCGAATTTTTAATTGAGAAATATCTATTTTTTAATTTCGAAATTTCAACTTTTTAATCTTGAAATTTCAATTTTATAATCTTGAAATTTTGATTTTTCTTAATCTCGAAATTTCGACTTTATAATTTCAAGTTATTAATGTTGAAATTTCAACTTTTTGATCTTGAAACTTCAACTATATAATTTTGAAATTTCAAGTTTTTAATCTTAAAATTCCTATTTTATAATCTGGAAATTTCGACGTTTTAATCTCGAAATCTCGACTTTTTAATTTCGAAATTTCGACTTCTTAATCTTGAAATTTCAGCTTTATATTCGCTAAATTTCAACTTTATAATCTCGAAGTTTTAACTTTATAATCATGAAGTTTCGACTTTCTAATCTTGAGATTTCGACTTTATAATCTTGAAGTTTCGACTTTAAATTTTGAAATTTCGATTTTATAATCTGGAAATTTCAACTTTTTAATCTTGAAATTTCAATTTCATAATTTAGGAAATATCGACTTTTTAATCTCGAAAGTTCAGCTTCCTAATCTTGAAATTTCGAAATTTAGACTTTATAATCTTGAAGTTTCGACTTTAAATCTCGAAATTTCGATTTTCTAATCTTGAAATTTCGATTTTCTTTAATCTCGAAATTTCGACTTTATAATCTCGACATTTCGTCTTTATAATTTTAAGTTATTAATGCCGAAATTTCAACTTTTTGATCTTGAAACTTCAACTATGTAATTTTGAAATTTCAAGTTTTTAATCTTGAAATTCCAATTTTTTAATCTGAAAATTTCGATTTTTTAATCTCGAAATTTCAACTTCTTAATCTTCAAACTTCAACTTTATAATTATCAAATTTCAACTTTTTAATCTTAAAATACCAATTTTATAATCTGGAAATTTCGACTTTTTAATCTCGAAATTTCGACTTCTTAATCTTGAAATTTCAGCTTTATATTCGCTAAATTTCAACTTTAGAATCTCGAAGTTTTATTAACTTTATAATGATGAAGTTTCGACTTTATAATCTTGAAGTTTCGACTTTAAATTTTGAAATTTCGATTTTATAATCTGGAAATTTCAACTTTTTAATCTTGAAATTTCAATTTTTTAATCTTGAAATAAAATTTTATAATCTGGAAATTTCGACTTTTTAATCTCGAAATTTCAACTTTTTACTTTCGAAATTTCGACTTCTTAATCTTGAAATTTCAGCTTTATATTCACTGACTTTATAATCTCGAGGTTTTGACTTTATAATCATGAAATTTCGACTTCAAATTTCGAAATTTCGACTTTATAATCTTGAAGTTTCGACTTTATAATCACGAAATATCGATTTCTTAATCTTGAAATTTCGAGATTTTAAAGTGAGCGTATTAACCTTGATTTTTTGACATCCCTTCTACGCCGTCGTACAATTCAGATAATCTCAACGGGATATTTATTACGAGTTGCTAAAAGAAATTAAAAATTAGGTGTATAAATAAATTTCCCTTGGAAAGTTTGATGTCGTGGCCGCAAACTTAAAAGTGGGTTTAATATGTCAAAATAAGATTATTAGAAAAATAAATTTAAAAAGAGAGTTTGTTATGTTCTTAACGTCAACCGCTGCCACCAAATGTAACCGACCTTTCCTATACTTTCAGTATGTGGAAGTTTCGGTGTAGGGAAGTATTGACTTCCTGAAAAATTTCGAATTCAAAATTTTGACAAAATAAAATTTTACGCCTCTGGGAACTCGATAATGTGTTTTTAAAAAATATGCCTGTCTGTGCATGGTTAGTTGTGTGTGTGTGGGCGCTCTATAATTTTAAAAAACAAATCATTTTGCAAATTTTTATCGAATTTCTTAAATCTAAAACGAAATCAGATCGAAAACCTTATGGCAAAGCGAACGCTTTTTTTCGAGTCTTCTAGCTTCAAAATGGCGACCGGTACGATTCTTTGAAAGTTGTTACTTTAACGCCTGGCACTAAAACCGAATTCTATAGGCTACTGCTAAAATTGTAAAGTAAAAAATATCAAATTCAAATGAAATAAAGAAAAATCGATTGTTTAGATTTTTTTTTAATAAAAAAAGAACACTTTCGTCGTAACTTAGGCAGCAGAAGAGCATCAACGACAACTTAAGAGTGTGCGAGGTAGATTGCCAAACACGTAGTGCGTAAGAGATGAACATAGTATAATCACGTGATAATCGGCAGCAGCTTACGGGACATCTGTGACACAAACCTTAAATTTCTACACAGGTAGTTTATGATTGTTGTTACTTGTCCTTTTTGCAATGAGAGATTAGCAGGAGTTTATATTTAAATACTATTTTTTTCTGCGTAGAAAATTAAATAAAACGATTAACAAATGTTTATATAAAGTTTTTATATTTACATAATAAAAAATTGGTTCGATGCTAATCTCGTCGTCTTTTTGCTATTTTTAACTTTGTTTGGATTTAATGCGGTTCTTACCCCAATTTCTTGTATGGATTTTATGTGTCTATCATTAAATTGGAAACGTCAAAAAACAAACATTCAATAATTCACGTAATTTTATATAAATTATGCCCGAATTCGGGAAGTTTGTGTTGTTTCAGTCACGCAAACGTAATTGCATTAAAATCTCAACAAGTTGCTGCACATTTAACCCATTATTATTGTTGCGTTTACGTACCTTGTTTAATTAATTCACAAACTTGTTTTCAAAAAAAAATTAAACGCATAGTAAGCACAGTATTAAAACTACATTAACAATTTTATTGGATTTATTTGATTTTTCTGTTCTTCGGCCGACCTTGAAAACGGCGACTGATCGTTCGTAGTTAGATAAAAGTTGCCCAAAGTGGTCCTGTAAAAAAATTTGTTTGTACTAAATCAAAATTTCTCAAAGGAAAAAAATCTTTGTGCAAAGGAAAATAAAATCTTTTAAGGAAAATTAAATTTCCTTAAATGAGAACAAAATTACGTCAAAAGATAAATAATTTTTTTTATATTTTCTTTTGAATTTTTGTTTTTCTACGTTTAACATTTTTTTTTAACAAAAGACCCAATTTTTTTAAACTCTGATTGTTCATTAAAACTGTTCTTTTTTTCTAAAAATCCCTGATTTCTCCATCGTTCTAGAATTTTGGCAATGTTGCAATGAAGGTATTGAAAATCTTGGGCAGATGTCCAGTAACCCTAAATGGAAAGATAATATTCTTTCACATCACTCGATGGCAATTTATTTTAAAATTTTTGGAAATAATGTTTTAAATAAATTATTTAATAATAGCCAATTTAGTGGTGGACTTATATAATTGGTTGCAAAATCGATTTTCAAATGTCTTCGTAGCGCCGAGCTAGGGGATTTGTTTTGTAAACCAGACGTTATGAGTTCAAACCCTGATGAGATCTACTTTTTTTTATTTTTCAATTACTGTAAAAGAGTAATCAGAATTATATACTTTTGCAATGTTAATCGCCCATCTTCCACTTGATTTGGAATTTGGTATATATTGTTAATTAGAAGCATTTATCTATAATTATTTAACAATACAAATGAAAACGGAATTAAATCTGCGTTACCGCGCACGTCACGTTTATCCAAAATTGTCAACGAAATGCGTTTAGTAAATCACACAACTAAGAATTAGAAACCTGCTGAATGGTTGACAGTTTTACCGCAACGTTGCCCAGTGGTGCAAAGATGAACGAACTCTTATAAGAGCCAGAATTTTTAAAAAAGTAAAGGAAGATGTTATTGTGTTAAAGAAAATAACATGTTAAAAAAAAGGAAAATTCAAAGAAAATATAAATTAAAAAAGAATAATCAAAAAAAATGTTTTTGTATAATAGAATTGTCTTTTTTGAGATATTTTATTTTTTGTTAAACAATTTATTTTCTTTAAAGAAGATTTATTCTTCTTTACACCAAGTTTTTTTTCTTTTAGAAATTTCGATTTTGGCACAAACGGTACCTCATACACCTGCCAAAAGTGATTGACTTATTTATTATCGTACACTTGTCAAAAAATTCTTGATTAATGAGTTTACTGTAGTAATGGGCATAGTCGAATGATTTTCAATGCCGAACAGTTTTAATAATCGAAAAACTCATTCGAACAAAATCATTTGAATGTCGCTATGCGGTTAAAAATAGTAAAAGTACCCTTCGCTTGCTTCTCGAACGCTCTTGTGAATTAATTCTCGTTCTCCTTGTCTTTCCTCGGGACGCTCGGCATAAACAGCGTAACGCTTCGCCTTTGAATAGTATTTTTAATTTCATCGCATTTCATCGCTAATTCCGGCCTGCTTTTTAAATAGTATTTGTTTAAACTGCAAAAAGTGAAAACATTTTTCGGCTTTATAAATCAATAATCTTTTAAAATAAGACCAGGAACAAGAATTAACCAAGAATTCAAATCAAAAACGCCGCGGCGCCGTGTAAATGCGTTTGCATTCTGGGAATTTTGATTGCGTTAGTGCATTCGCATCATCACAAATTTGTGCGCATGGTGATCCTGCGACTCGTAGTGTCATTGTTTAATGTATTCGCATTAAGCATTTGCACTTGGCTACTGTACGGGGTATCGCTTCAACGTCTGTAATAAACAAAATTTTAAATCGTAAAATAAATCGAATGTTTTTCTGCAACCTCTCGAAATATCTCGAGATGCGATTATTTTACAATATATTCCATCACTAGTTAATTGTTGTGTACCTGTCAGAGTGATTGATTATGTATCTATCGTTTGTGCACAACAATAAACTCATCAATCAAGGTGCCTATATTCTACTTTCATTGTTGACCTTTTACGACTATGAAATAGAGCTTACTTTTTATTGGCAGGAAATCCCATATAGCCGTGAACAATAAAACTACAATGTTTAAAGGAGCCGTTGTTCATGATGCCACATTTGGTAGCCGGAAAAGCTGTAGGGTTTCTAACAGATTCAGCGTAAAGCTTGCATGCACGCACATGACCACAAACGACTGAAATGGAAGAATATCAAACTGAGAAATTTTATGGTTGATGATTTTCAAGTGCCGGAATTGTTTTGTCAAGACCCTTTCCAACTGGGAATTTTCTCGAAGGTTTTCCCCAAGAACAACCAAGGAAACACTTCTCCATTTTGTAAAAAGATCCTTTGCGTTAATATTATCTTGGTTTCTTCTTTTTTCTGATCCCCTCCCCCCATTTTTGGGTCTTTTATAACATTTTTTGTTTTAATCCAGCACGTCCCCTTAACCTATTACAACTGCTAACCTAAATTTTGTATATTTTGGCGTTCTATTAATTTAGATATTTCACACCCAGGCTGTAGAAGCTTTCCACCATTTGGATAAAAATCCGCATGTCCCATCGATATGGGATAACCAAGTACCCCTCCATCTGTATGTATAACATCAACAAATTCAGCGTCTAATTTTGAGACCCTTTGCGATTGGTCTGAAATTAATTCTTAATTAAAATTTAGGAGAAACAAACATTCAGAATGGCCTGACCTTCTAATGGAAATAAAGGAAATGCAGGATCTAACGCGGTGATCCTGGGAATTTTTTGTACGTTTTTTAAAAATTTTCCGCAAAACCCTGCAACTTGACTTCCCAAGCTGAAACCAATTAGGTGAAGTTTGGAAATGGGTAATTCCCCGGTTCCGTTGTAGAATTTTATGATTTTTCCTAAAAGTGTTCCTACGAATTTAACATTTTCTACTGCTTGCATGTACCAAGGACCAGCACTTAGGTCTTTCCAATCCACTAGAATTATGTTGTAATCTTCTTTTCTACTTAGGTATGCTGGAACAATTTTATCTAGTTACTGATAGAGAGCGTGGTGGCACTTTAGGAAGAGATAGTTAAGATAAGGAAAGCGAATATAGAGAAAGAATGTTGAGGAATATGGTAGGAGATATGGTGGAAACAGCTAAGAAACGAGGAGGCAGAGAATGCTGATAATATAGTGGAAATAGTGAAAATAGGAAAATATAACCACGGAAGAGAGAATGGGGTGGGGAGGAAAAAATAGAGAAGGAAGAATCAGTCGTATGGTGGAAAATGTGGTGGATATTTCGTAGTTACGATGGAGTATGGAAAATATAGAGAAGGTAAAGTCGAAGATATGTTGGAAACAGTCACCATAAAGAAGGTTGGGTGGGAATAGTTGTAATAAGGCAAGAGAAATGAATATCTAGAAGGTAGATTCAAAGGTGTGGTGAAAAATTAGCAAGAAATCTTGTAGTTACAGTAAATAAGAAGAATATACAGAAGGTAAAATTAAGATCATGGTTAAAAGAGTCAAGATAAAGAAGGAGAATGTATAGAAGAGAGAGTTGTAGGTATGGTGGAAATAGGTTAAGATAAGGAAGGTGAATTAACAGAAGGGAGGATTTCGTGTAAATGGTTAAAATGAAGCAAAACAACTTGGAAACGCTAGATTCAGGGGTATGATGGAAAATTTGTTAAATATCTTGTATAGTTATGACCAGGAAGAACATGCAGAAGGAATATACAGAAAAGATAGTTGGGTGAAAATAGTTAAAGTAAGGCAGCAGACAATATGCAAAGGAGATTCGGGAGTATGGTGAAAAAATTGGTGGAAATTTGTTCAATAAATAAAGAGAATTTGGAGAAGTTAGAGTTGGGTATATTGTGGCAACACTCAAGATAAGGAAAGTAAATATACACGGAACATTGGATAACAATAGCTGTAATAAGACAGGAGAATGTAGAAAAGGGAGATTAAGGGATTTGGCGAAACATTTGGGAAACAAGATATAAGAAAGAAAAACATACAGCAGTAAAAGTAAGGGCATATGATGGAAATAGTTAATATAAGGCAAGAAATTGTATAGCAGGTAAAGTTAGGTAAAAGTTGGTAGGAGACTATAGAGAAGGAAATCCAGGGATATGGTGAAAAAATTGTAACACAAGCAAAAAAAATATTGAATGTGTAATACGTAAAATACAGATGATTGAACCATAAATGATGTTTGAAACAATAGCCTATTTGGCCACATCAAGGAAAAGATTTATAACCAACTAGGAAGACTTAAAAGCAATGGGGAAAAAACGAAAATCAAGACACCTATGACTGATCAAATAGATAAAAATGTTTATACAGATCGATCAAATAAGAACTTAATCTCAGTTGCCTATGAAACAAGCGCGGCATGGCGATGCTTAGCTGTCATCAAAGTTTATTTATTACTTTACCGTAATTGCTGGAATTTACCATTTTGACACAATTAACAACTGACACATTGTAAATTAGTTTTAATTTTTAATATTTTTATTTTGCAGACGTTCATGATTAATGTTAGTAGACAACCGTGACCCATTTAACTCACATAGTGGAAAAAATAAAATGCTATATTGGTTTAGCGGTAAAAGCGTGGGCTTAAGAAAAAAACGCCTTTACCACTAAACTAACGCCGCTTAATTTTTTTGCATTATGTGAGTTAATGGTGTCAAGTTTACCAACTGACATTTATCATGCACGTTTGTAAAGTAAAAATAATGGACATTAAAAGCAATTTACAATGCTCACTTGCTAATCGTTTAAACAGGTTAAATATGGGCGTCTAAGGTGAAATAACAAACCCCCCAATTATGACAATAGCTCCACGATTCGCAAGCGAATCATCGACATGCTGCGCTTGTTTTTTAGTCGCCTGCAATTAAGTTTCTATTTGATCGCTTTGTATAAAAGAGAAAGTTAAAGGACTTTTAGACATGTTTAATGGTTTGTTAATTACAAATTAAATAGCGCGGAGAATATGCGAGCAAGTAGGAAAGCCAACTAATTATACCATCCAAATATACCTTACCATCACGAATATCTTTCGCAACAGCTCCCCTTCCATGTTCTGTAAACCCATGTATAAAAACAACTGTAGTTAAATTTTTATTGACCCCAGCTAAACGAAACGCCCCTGGCTTTTTTCCCATTTTTAATTCGACAAGGTTTCCGAACATTGCTTTATTGGTGAAATACAAATGGACATGGTCTGTGAAGCTTTTCAACGGACAGCAATATGAACAATACCCAAAGGGTTGTTGTATTAATATGAGTTCAAGTCCACCTAAAGGATAAATAGAGAAATTAGGTGAAGTTTTTTGAATTTTCCAATATACGTTCTTTATGGCCAAGTTTGGTACTTACCTAATAATAAAGATTGTGAAATACACTCGTAGTCCAAGGGCGTAGACATATTACGAGTTAATTGGCTTAAAACTTTGTCCATAAGTTGTACCAAAGATCCAAGAGCATCTACTTGAGGAAGCGGATCAACATGAATTTGCTGTGCAAAGCTTCCATAATTCTTGATCTCACGTTTCGGATATGCACCACTTTGCATCAAACATGCACAAAAAATCCACAAAAAGAGCATTTTTCTTATAGTTTGGCTTCATTTAAAACTGATTTTCGCGTAGTGTTCTCTCTTTTATATTTATCAGTTCTGATGATGCAGTCGATTTTTATTACATTTCCAGTTTCAAGTTGTTATTTATAATCATATAAATCGGTTTAATTTAATATAATTATTACGGAAAACAAACTGAACATTTAATTAGTTTAAATGTTTTACAAATGTTGTTGGTTTTTATATGTAATTGGAAAGTTTTCAACATTTTTGTTTGGGTAATTAGAGTTTATCGTTGTTAATTGGTTTTTAACGTAAAATTTGATAATTATTTGGTTTTTACAAGAAAACTAATTAATTTCGTATTAAACTTGATTTTGTTAATATTTTTTACGTTAATTTTTTTATTGCTTTCACACTTGCATCTTTTATTTATATTTCTTAAAATTGTATAAATGTGGCCGTTTTTAAGAACATTTACACAGTTTAAGGATTTTCTGGTTTCTATCAAGCTTGTGCGTAACAGAATATGTAGACAGAAGGGACCTACAGCTTTAGGTCGATTCTGAAACACCGGAAACTCTATTTTTGCGCTTTTATTTTTAGAAACCTTTTAATTCCAGAAGTAATCCTCCCAAACCGCACATAAACCTAACATGATTTGACCCCGGAATCGAATTGGGGTCACTCCGCCCATATACACACACTCGCCTAACTCAGCTACGGCCGAACTATTTCTTTAAAATTCATTTGCTAAATTGTTTTCGAAACGAAACTTGCTCTCAAATCGATGCAAATGAACAGATAATGGACACCGCGAAGTGATAACCAGCATTATCAAGTCTATGTAATTCAGCATTGATTAGAACTATGAAACTAATAGATCTAATTTGCAAACTGATATGTTGTCTAGGACTTGATTATCACCATTATTATTAGCTACGTGCGTATTGCTCTTATTGCACTAAATACACTTTTTTGAAAATTTATTATAACAATTAAAAGATTCTTATTTTCTAGCGTTGTTCAATAAGTAAAGTCCAGACTTATCTGCATTAACAGTGTTGCCAGGTATGCCTTTTCTGCTACAATAGAAAAAACAAATGCGGCAACACTGTTAGTGCTTTTAATAAAGGTCGTATTTACATGTATTAACAGTGTTGTCAGATATGTTTTTTCTGCTACAATAGGGAAAACATATCTGGCAACATTGCAACGGCGCATATAAATTATGCAGACACAGAGGTGTAATTCGTCCGTTCCGAAAATAATAATTAGGTAGGCGCTTTAGCGTTTTGACTTAAAATTCTTCTTTTCATGCAAGAATCAATATTTAACTATTAGTAAAGTATTAATAAAGACAGCAGATTTTTTAACGCCAGTAAATATGTTTTTTCCGTCAAAAATTAATATTTTGTCGTCAAAAAATTATTTGTCGTGTAACATCGCTTCCACATTTTAAAACTAAATAATAAATTAACATCAATGCTACTCTTCCTCCGAATGGAATTATTTTCAGATGACAATAAATGATTTTTTGTTGTCAATAATGTAATTAGTGATGTCAATGATGTCAAAAAATAAATTTATAAGTCAAATCCACAATTTTTACGAAAGACTGCGAGAAAAAAACGCACGGAACGGCCGTTTTGCTTTTTATTAAACGTTTTTTTTTAAGTCATAAAATAATTTTTTGACGCAAACAAATATTATTTGTTTGAGACCAACAAAGTAATTGTTTGGCGTGAAGAAAACAGTTCTTATCGCCAAAAATGTCTGACATTAAGCCATAATGTTTCACGGCTTTTTGACGTCAGACAATAATTTTTAAGTATCTTAAATTTATTTACTACGACAATAAATAGTTTTTGTATTAATTGCAAAATCGCGGTCAGAACGTTAGGAATTCGCCAGGGAATTTCAAGGGCTATCTACTGAAATAAATATTTCGATAACATAAAATGTGACGCAGATTTTTTAACTCAAAGTTGACATTTAGTATGGTTTACTTCCACCAGTGACGTTCGTGAACAATTTACGAAATTGATACTGGTTTAGATATGTGCCAAAAATCACCAAGTTTGAATAAAATATAGAATCTTATTAAAATTGTGAAGCTGCAAATAAACTACAATAATATTTAAAGAAAATTGTAGTTTTAATTATTTTTAACAGTTTTATTTAAACAATATTTCATCTTAACTTTGGGCTACATTTAAATCACGCAATTATAATTGCTATTATACTGTCCAATAGTCTACTTAACAAGCTTAACTATAAGCAACAAAATCACAGACTATAATAATTAAAAATAAATCCTACATCTGTTATAATATAAGACCGATGGTCTTCATGTCGGCTTCTTGCTCCCTAGCTGATTTTGAAAACGGTTTCTGATCGTGCGTGCTCAAATAAAAATTACCTAAAGTACTGTTTAAAAAAGAAAAAAACATTAGAAAAATAAATAATTGTGTCAGCACATAATTTTACTTTTTATTAGCTGCAAATCCCATGTAGCCTTCCGTGACGAACCGGCACTGTTTTAATGCACCATTCTCCAAAATTCCGCAATGAGTAGCAGGAAAAGCGTAAGGGTTTCTTACCGATTCTGCATAATAACGCCAAGCTCGTAAATGATCACATGATCCTATAATTTAAAAAAATATTAGTACGCTCCTGGAATCCAATGACGTGCCGTTAACAAAGGGTTTTTAAACGAGAGATTGTGAGATATATCAAAGTAAAGCTCTAGACTTTTTAAAGATATATGATACGCCGCTGGAATCCAATAAAAAATTACATTAATTTTTCCACGTTTTTGGAACCCAGTGGCGTAACATTCATTTTTTAGTTTCTAACCGAATTGTTCAATTCCTCTGTGCTCTGCTAAATTACTGACTTCGCATCCAGGCTGTGTATAACTTCCCCCATTTGGATAAAAATCAGCATGTCCCAGCGATATGGGATAACCGAATTTTCCCGCGTCCGTATGTATCACATCCACATAATCAGCATCATTTTTTGAAAGTCTCTGCGATTCATCTGAAATTTTTCTTTGAATTAAAAGTTAAAAAAAAAATTAAATAAATGGAACCATCTATGGAAAATAGGGGTCTCGCTGGATCCAGCGCCGTGATTCTTGGAACTTTTGCAAAGCTTCCTAAAAATTTTCCAACGAACCCGGATATGTGCGCTCCTAAACTGAAACCGACTAGGTGGATGTTGGAAATTGGTAATTCCCCGGTGCTACTGTAGAATTTAATGAATTTGGCAAGAACGGATCCTACGAGCCTGGTGTTTACTACTGCTTGGGGGTACCATGGAAAAGGAGTTAAATCTCCCCAATCGACTAGGATTATGTTGCGGTCTTCATTTCTACTTAAATAAGCTGAAATTAGATTTTTTTATTAATTGATTTACGTGCAGATTAAAAAAATTCACACAATGGAAGAAGGGGGGGGGGGTAGTGTCTAGGATATCAAAATTATAAAAAAAATTAGGGCTGTTGGTTTCAGATGTAACTGTTAACTAGGATAATTACACAACATAAATAAAGTAGTCGGGAACAATACAAAATCGAATCAAGGTATGAGAATGTAGAGGAAGTCAGAATGAGAATAGGAAGAAGAATGGTAATGGGAGGAGAGGATTTAAAGTCAGTGACAATGTGAATCAGTGGGAAAAATGTAGAAGAATAAAAAGAAGAAATTAGAATAGGAATCAAGAGCGGAGGGGGGGTGGGGGGGGGGGGGAGTATGTAAAGTCAGACAGAATGTGAATCGGTAGAGAAAATATAGAAAAATATAAAAATCTAAATTAGCGTCAAGCGAGGGGAGAGGAGATGTAGTCAGTCAGAATGTAAATCACCGGGGAATTGAATAAGAATTGAGACTGATCAGAATCAATTGAGGAAATGTAGAAAAGGCACAAGTTGCAAACAAAGGAAAACATAGAGAATGGGAATCATAAAAGGGAATGTATTAAAGGTCAGATTGGGAATCAAGGGAGGGAATGCAAATCACATTGGGGAGGAGGCAAAACAGAAATTTAAAAAAGAATTTAGTGTGGCAATCAAGGGGAAAATGCAGAAGGAGAATGAAAATTGGAATTCAGAAGAAAAATGTAGTAAAAGTGAGAATGGCAATCAAGGAGGAATGTAAAGGAAGTCGAAAATGAGAATTTGGGGGATGTGGAGGAAGTCAAAATTCTATCACTGAAGGAAATGTAGAAGAATATAAAATTATGTTTATCAATTAAGAAAATGTAAAGAAACTCACATCTAGAGGAAGTCGGGATGGCAATCAAAGGGCAAATTCAGAAGAAGAAAAACTACAACAACGGAGGAAAATGTAAAGAAATTCAGAGGAAGAATGTAGAGAAAGTTAGAATGGGAATTGATGAGAATTGAGAAGGATGTAGAGTCAGCCAAAATGTAAATCAGTGGCGGAAATGTAGAACAATAAAAAAATGTGGTATCAAGCTGAGCAATGTAAAGGAGGTTACGATTGAAACAAAGGGGATCTAAAAGAGTTCTGAATGGAGTTATGGAAAAGGGGTATTGAAAATGTTTTTAAATGAGAAACGACGTGGGAACCATAGAAGAACAAAACATTAGATAAGGAGACAAGTATAGTCGTCAAAATGGAAATTAAGAGAGGGAATGTAGGAAAAATTAGATTGTGAATCAAAGGCAGGGCAAGTACAGGACGTCAAAATAAGAATCAAAGGGTGGAATGTAAAGAAAATCAGAACATGTGCAAGAATAACAAAACTGGTTTTGCGGAAGCAAATGCAAAGAAAGTTAAAATGAAAAAAGGGGTGCATCTAGATGAAATCGGAATGGGAATGTAGAGGAGAATTGAAAATTTTAAATAAAAAATTAGAGAATTGTAGAAGAAAATAACAGTAGTCAAGGGAAGAAGTGTAGTAATCAGAATAGAAATCAAGAGGTAGAATTTAGAGAAAATCAGATTTGGAATCAAAGGGAGGGTTTGTAGAGAAGGTCAAACTGAGGCAAAATGGCAATGTAGAGCAAGCAAACTATAAGTTAGAAAGAGAAATCTAGAGGAAGTCAAGATGGCAATCAAGGAGAATCTGGAATTCTACATGCAGAAGAGGGGGGAAAGTAGAGAAAATCAGATTGGAAATCTAAGGGAAGGCACATAGAGCCAAAATGAAATTCATGCGGAAAAATGTAGAAAATTTAAAATAACAATTAAAGGAAGAAATCTAGAGCACATCAGAATGGTAATCGTAAAGCAAGTCAGAATGGCAATCAAGGAGATAATGTAGAGTAACCCATATAGGAATCGAGGTAGCAATTAGGGAAATTTAAATAAAGTCACAATAAACCATTAAAAAATATTACCATCGCGAATAACCCTTGGAGCATTTCCCATACCATATTCCATAAATCCATGGATGAAAATAATTGTGGGTATTGTATTATTTACACCCGCAGAACGAACTGCTCCTGGTTTTCTGCCCATTTTTAATCGTACCATGTTACCAGCGTTAGCTCTATTCGTAAAATATAGTTTTACGTGATGTACTGGATTTTTCAATGGACAACAATACGAACAGGATCCGTAGGGATGTTGGCTGACTTTTATCTCGTTTTCCCCTGAAAAAAAAAATTAAGTAAAACTTTAAAATAGAGTATGTAATAGAAATAAACAGATCAATTGTGACCCATTGTTGAAATCATTAGGACGCGATTTTGTTATTTATACAAAAACAACAAATGTTAGGGAAAATGATCGGTTTTCGTAAAATTCATAAAAAAATCGTTTCATCAGCGTTAAAGATTTTTGGAATTTCTTCGTTGTTATACAAGATGTGGTTTTGTAATTTTAGTGTATTATTGCACTTGTAGAGGACTATAAAATGGTTGCAAAAGTTTTATATTGTTTTATACGTTTGACGTCAGAATTACGTTTTAAAGTTTAATTTTTAGTTTTTTATTGGTTTGCTTCATTTGTTTGCGGCTAATTACTGAGGTGGTAAAGACTCCATCTAAATGTTTTAAATAAGAAAAACACTCACAAACACTGCATTGGGTGGGAAGCGAACCCACTCGCTTTTAGCCGAGTAGCTCCAAAGCCGCAGGCTCTTGCAGTTCTTTAGTGAAACAAATACAGAGTGGTTCGTTATATGTGGGACGCACTTTCAGAATAGAACGAAAATAATGAAAACAATTTTATATCTGCAAGTAAGTATTCTGATTATATGTCCCTTTTGAAT
The DNA here is from genome assembly GCA_958336395.1 of Ctenicera cuprea. NCBI lineage: Eukaryota > Metazoa > Arthropoda > Insecta > Coleoptera > Elateridae > Ctenicera > Ctenicera cuprea. The sequence goes on along the minus strand of OY284489.1, from coordinate 3,255,066 downwards.
ATATACCACGTGAATCACATTTATTTTTCTAATTTTTTTCTGCTTTAAAAATTGGAGCTGATAACACAGATTTTCTGAAAACTGTTAATTTTAGTGCATCATGAACATTTTCGTCTAACCCTTTTTTGAAAATATTCCACCTACGTCTCTGTTTTTTTAAATCTACTACTTATCCCTGCTACAATATGTACCAAAATTAAAAGTTAATGCTTAAGTATTATACATGGCTGTAAAGGAAATTTAAAGGTCTATCCAAATATGCAAAAACTTACAGGGTGTTCCATTAAAAATTAAAAATTGCTATCGCTTCCGGTTAAGCCGGAAGTCTAAATTAACACCGTTTTACGTTGTAATATGAATTTTTATGTGTACATTATCAACAAAAATAAGAAATTAATAATTCTGAAGTCTAAGACCAGTCTAATCACATTTTTGTCAATACCTTTCGCAGTAGTGCACTAAAATTATGAAGCAGTTTTAAGAATACAGTTTGACCTTCATGGCAACTCAATTTTACAAAAAACATCGAATTAAGAGTACGTTTTTGTGTATTTTTGAATAGAGAATAAAATGTTTCAACCAAAACTTAAAAAACAGTAAACATCTTAAATAACAACCAGAAAATATCACGTGACCTCTCCCCTTCCCTCCCCATATGAGACATTTCTGGTGCGGTTATTCAAATACAAAAATTAGTGAAAATATTAAGCGTTTGCATCAAAAATTTTAAATATAACGTGTAAATACTGCGGAAATTTTCGGCACAAAAGTAATTAGACTAGACTATCTTCAGGAGGCTGTAACTCCGCAACGAAAAGTTTACGGACCTGTGTTTATCAGAACTTTTTAAGTTGTTTCAGGTTCTGAATCTACCTTAAAGTGCGTCACACATGTTATGAATCACTCTGTGTAAACAAATTAGTCAAAACTACAAAAAATTCCTGAACACAAGGTTGATGCAAATTATGCCTTCAAGTAACGCCACTGCTTGTTTATGACAATGTTTTTTTTTTGTAAATTTTTGTACGATTATTGACATGGTATTTTTATATTCGATATCTATTCATATTATCATATCCTCAAGGTTGTACGTACCTATTTGTTTGTATGCTAATAATTAAGGTGCAAAACTGGTTATATTTAAAATATGTAAACAAGTACTACGCGTCGATGGATACGTTTTATTTAATAAAAAAGACGATTTAGTAATTTACCCGAATTTAATTTGGGAGCGCGAACAAAACCTTTAAATTATTATATTTTTTATTTCGATAAAAAATTGATAATTATTTATTTAAGACTACGCCACTGTCCTCTATATTTCCTTCTCGTTTTTGACTATGTCTACAAACTGGGGTTGTAAAACTGATTTTTTCCTTTTTGTAAATTAATTTATTTCACTCTGCTTTTCTCGTTCGACATGCAAAGGTACCGCTTAATTTTATTAGCTTTTTCTTACCCCTAATATAAATGCAAGTCAAGAGCTCTTAAATAATCGATTTAATGTCAAAGGTTAAAAATCTTTTGCGAGCTTTTCATTACTACCAACCACGAAGTGAAGTTTCAGTCGTGTCTCTGAGAAGTATTTTTTAAAAGCTTTTCTCGTTCTTTTAATGTGTAGGAGGAGCTGAAAAGTTTCTCTACAGAGGCGTAGGTTTAACACTTGACATTTGATTATTAGCAAAACGGTGTTCTAGCGTGTGGGTGATGAGATATATGAAATATTTACTGGAAATTTTTTTAATTTGTTGAGCGAATTAAACGGTTTAGTGGCGTATGAAATCGTATTTTCAGTATTAGCAAAACGGTGCTCACATCGAATTTTCGTTAATTGTTTAATGAAGCCATAACCGTTAAAAATTCATATTATCGTTAAAATTGCGATATTTTACTACACCTACGTAATATAGGTTCAGGGTTGCGATTTTATATAAGCAGAAGCAAAAAAACCTGCGGTTTTTTTGGGAAATGTGCAAAATGTAATTTTTTAACCTTGTATTAATTTTGACGGTTTAGTATTAGTAAAGCTATAACTAACGTTCATTTAATTGCGGACAGAAAAAAATGCTTCGGATAGGCTTTTTCCAATGGATAAATAACAGAAAAATGCAGAAAACACGGAAAATCCGTCATTACAACATTTTTATACGGTCATGACAGAAACAATGTAGGCAAATGTATCCTGTTAACGCGATCAATTTGGTAAAAGTATGTGTATTTTTGAAAAAACATAACATTTCACAGCTTATAACCTAATGTAGTACGAAATTAACGACATTTTCGTTTTTTTACAAGAAAATTGCGCTACTTTTGTACCTTACTGGTACCATAAGCAACCTGTTAGCATGTTCTAAGGTCAAAAATTCATTTTTAACGCCAACAAACGTTTTGTGGTTTTATGACTTCAAAAATTGATATTTTGGCGTTCTAGTCACACTGCCGTTAGGTGGCAGCATTTTTCTTCTCAAATTCGTTTATGGACGTCAAAAACTCATTTATTGACGACAAAAAATCATTTGTTACCATAGAAAGTTCATTTTTTGGCCCCCAAAAAATGTGTTTTGACTTTAAAACATGATTTTTTGGCATCAAAAATTTGATTACTGGATTTAGTAGCTAAATATTTTTTCGAACTTAATTGTTAAACGTTGAAATGTTATTTTTTGACAATTATTAACGTTTAATAATAATGTCAAGCAAATTATTTTTAATGTCAACTGGTTTTTAGCGTTCAAAAAATCATCCAAATCTAAAATTGATTTTTTGACGGCAAAACTTCATTTTATGACGTCAAAAGTTGATTTTTTAGCGCTGTACTTCACACTGCTTCCATAAGGTTCCCGTTAGTTGGTACCATTGTTTAACTTTAAAAAATCCGTTTGTTGACGTAAAAAAATAATTTACTGACGTCAAAAATACGTTTTTTGACGTCAAACATTCGTTTATTGGATCTGAATATAATCTATTATTATAGTTGACAAATAATTATTTCGTTCTTTTATTAATTTATTTTAAATATCACAAACCGTTTTTAGATGTCAAGAAATAATGTTATGACGTCATAAAAATTGTTTTGACGGTAATAACTGAGCTTTTGACGTCATAAATCCGATTACAAGATTTAGTAAATAAATATTTTTGTATCCAAAATTATATGATTTTTAGTCGTTAAAAATTAATATTTGACGTAAAACATTAATCTCCGACGCCTGAAAGTTTAATTTGTGGTGTCTAGTAATCAAGTTTTGACGACTGATATTATTTAGCGCTTTAAAGAAAATGCTATTTTGTTCCACTATTCAGTATAAAACGTAAAATGGCGTTTCATATTTCTCCGCTTTTGTTCTTAAAAATACTAATGTTCTTGTTAAATTACATAGGGTTAATAACAATTCCCCACAATAAATTTCAATTTTGACTAGAAAATGTTTGGCTGAAATTCCAAAAATACTTACCAAGCATGAATAAACTTGGTTTGCATGTATCTTCCGTTGGGGGTGGATTATTTCTAGAAGCTTGAGATAAAAACGAATCTATCACGTTGATTAAACCTCCAATAGCGTCTATTTGTGTTATTTGAGAATTTGTAAAGTTTGGTTGTAAATTTATTCGATTTGATGCCGGATCTGCTTGAATTGTTTCACTTTGCAAGAAAAATATGCAAAAAATCACAAAGGAAAACATTTTTAATTTTTTTTTAATTTTTAAAAGCACTATTTATTTTATTAATTTTTAATAACTATTCACTTTTATTTCAACTGTTTGATTAAATAAAATTTTCTATTATCTGGAAAATTCGGAAAAATTTTGTTAACACTGCGGAAGCCAAGACGAAGGTGTACGTAGTACGTAAGTTAATTTTAAATGTTAGTTGAGCCGGAAAATATTATCGTCCTTTAAGCATTAAAAATTTATAACAACTGAAATATTTCAGACATTGCCCGACGTACCCTTGGCATTGTTGCAAATGGTACCGGTTTTTTTTTGGGCAAGTCAAGGGCAAAAGCACGTTGTTTGTAAGTAAACACACCCAAAATTTTTTGTAATGCGTCTGCAGTGCGCCGAATAATTATTTTTAAAATTTTTTAAGTTTAATTTACTGTTTTAATTAATTTTAATTTTTTTTAATTGAATTTTTTAACTTTTATTATTTAAAATTTACAACCTAATGTAATTTTTTCCTCTAACCGCTATTATTTTACTAAAACACAAGCTTAACATTGAGGAGGTATAATTACCACCCGCTCACTAATTTAATTTCTAAATAATATTTCTTTATTTAAAACCCAACTATTATAAACATAAAAATTTGGGTACCAAGTGTCGAACTGTGCCACCACCGCGCACTACAACAATCATCGACAACTGATTACAAACCATTCGCTGATGTCGTCGCCTCTTTCGGTTCTTGGTATTATTAGTCTGTCTGCCTCATATTCTTGTCCTCGAGCTCCGTTTTTGTTGGTTCTACATTCAGTACGCTTTGATAAATTCCATAACATGCAATTTGTAACGAAGTATAACATTTAGCGAATCTGTCGATAGATCGATCATGACCCATTTGCTATCATTTTACAAACTGGGTTTGATTTGACTTTTTTTCTTCTTCTATAGTAAAAGTTGCAGTTCGGATAAGGTTAGTGTATGAGGACCTTCAAAAAATTAAAATTAGGAAGTATTCGTGTCAGAATAAACATTAAACCGTAGGCAAAATATAAAATGGTAAATTAATTGGATGATAAACCCAAATAAATGCAAATTCTTAACGTAATAATTTTTACAAAACGTGAATTAAATGTTTAATATGGCTGTAGTACAAATATGGTTACGAAAAGTTACTAAAGTAAAAGCTCGACAAACTTGGTTTACTTACTTAGGTTTACTTTATCAGTTAATAACTCACAATTTTTATGAAAAAAAATGTTACCATTATTTACAGAGATTATTTCTTATAATATTTTAGAAATAGCGCCTACGTAATGTCATTTTAAAATTTTCTTAATTATAATTATTTATCGTCCGCCCACTTCTGCCGCTAAGGCTTATCACCGACGCCAGACGGTAAAACCACTATGCGATATTTTAAGCGAAGTTAAAATAATAATATAAAGCTAATTGTACAAGGTGTTTAAATAACAGGGAACCATACTTATAGACTGAGTTAATTGTTCCCTATTATCCGTACACCCTGTATAGTATTACCGAATAAAATCGTTTCAACAAATTTATTGCGGAAAACAACAAAGTGTTTGCTATGCTAAAACGATTTGGTAACTTTTCTCATTTTAAATGTCACTATTACTCACCATTTTACTGATTTAATCACCTTTCTCACTATTAGTTACTATTTCACACTATTTTATGAATTTGTTACCTTTATTATTGTTATTTTTCAGTATGTTTCACTACTTTTTACATTTAATTTTTGTTATTTTTAGGCTACTTATTTTACGGATTTAATCACGTTTCTCACTTTTAGTTACTTTTTGCTATTAGCCACTACTACACCATTAAACGCATTTAGTTACTTTTATCACTATTTTTGACTTGGTCATTACTTATCATTTTTTTTTTAGAAAATTTACCATTTTTTGCTGCTTTATACATTTAGTAGCTTTCAATGTTTTTGAATTAGTCACTATTTTACGCAATTGGTCACAATTTTCTCAGTATGTTTAATGTGATCGGTAATTCTCACTATTTTATTTTTAACAGAATAAGACGTTTCGGTGCCGCCGATTCGGCGCGCCCGACGCACTTTTTTTAATTTGGTTATAATGTTTTATTATTATTTTTATTTGTCACCATTTCTCACTATTTTACGCGTTTGATAACGTTTCGCATTTTTTTAAATGTCACTATTACTCACTATTTTACTAATTTAATCACCTTCCTCACTTTTCTTAGGGCTCAGTCGTTACTTTTCACTTTTTACAAATTCGCTTACTTTTCTCACTATTTTAAATTTGGTAGCTAAGTTATACTGTTTTGTTATTATTTTATTTGTCACTGATTGTTTCTCACAATTTTAAACATTTAGTTTTCTGTCTTTTTACGCTACTATTTTAGGGTGGTTTTAATGACGTTTCTCACTTTTAGTTACATTTTGCGATTAATTTCAGATTAATTATCATTTCTTACTGATTTACACATTTAGTTATCTTTCCATTTTTGTTTAATTCGTCCCAACTTCTCACTATCTTACGCAATTGGTTACTTTTCTCAGTATTTTTAAATTATCACTATTTTATGCATTTGGCCAATTCTCTAATGTTTTTAATGCTCACTATTTTAGGCATTTCATCATTTTTCTCATTATTTTTAATGTGACTACCACAATTCATACTATTTAATGGAATTACTCACGTTTCTCTTTTTTTACGCAAGTAATCTATTTATTTCTTACTAGTTCTCACTATTTTACGCCTTTCGTCACTTTTCTCATTTTCTTCCTTGCCGCTATTGCTGACTATTTTATGAACTTACTTAATTTTCGTTTATTTTTGAGGTTAGGCACGCTTTTAGTCACTTTTCTCGCTATTTATAAATTTGTCGCTAAGCCACTTTGTTTGGAATTTATCTCGTTTCACATTTTTTTGAGATATAAAATTTCTTAGCTTTTTTTTGCAATTAGTCAATTTTTATATTTTTTTAATTAGTCACTGCTTTTTACTATTTTACGAACTTGGCAACATTTTTATTATTTATTTGTCACTATTTCTCACTATGTTACGCAACTGTTATATTTCGCATTATCTAAAAGTGCTCGTTGTTTTACGAATTTAATCACCTTTTTCACTTTTCGTTAGTTTTTGAAAACCGTCGTTATGTCTCACTATTTTCTTGTTTGTTTATTTTTCTCACTGTTTTTAATTTGGTTGCTAATTTATACTGTTTTACGCATTTGATATCGCTGTCTTCTTTTTTCAAGTCACAACTGATCGTTTTTTTTAGAAATTATGCACGTTTCTCACTTTTAGTTAATTTTTGATACTAGTGGCTTTTGATCACTTTATTCACTAACTGGCATATTGCTCACTTTTTCTTACTATATTACAAAACTTTTTCTAATTTTTTGACTTTTCACACTTTAATGTTATATGAGATTAGCCACTAGCTCTCACTACTTTAGGCATTTGGCCAATTTTTCATTTGTGTTTAAATGGCTCACTATTTTAGGGATTTAATCACGTTTCCCACTTTTTTTTTTGTATTTTTTACGCATTTGATCATTTTTCTCAATAGTTTACGGAATTTGGCCGCTTTTCGTTTACTATTTTACTATCACTACTTGTCACTATTTTATGCACTTTGTCATTTTTTTTATATTGTTTTAAAAGTCACTATTTGTCAGTATTTTACCGATTTATTCACACTTCCAACATTTAATGCCTTTTGAAATCACTTCCTCTCACTATTTAACGCATCTGGTGACGTTTCTGGCTATTTTTAAAATTGTCACTATTTTCACATTTTTACGGAAGTGGTCACTTTTTGCAGTTTTTGAGACTAGATACTATTCTTCATAGTTTTATGCAGCTAGTCGCTTTTCATATTTCTTAAATTGCTCACTATTTTACAGATTTAATCACATTTTCTACTTCTAGTTATATTTTGAAATTACGCACTACCTCTCACTATTTAAAGCAATTGGCTACGTTTCTCGCTATTTTTAAACTGACCTCTACTTATCGCAGTTTTACGGAATTCGTCACCTTTTTGTTTTTGAAGATTAGGTAACATTTCTCATAGTTTTAGGCAGCTAGTCTTTTTTCACATATTTTTTAAATCGCTCACTATTTTAAGAATTTGGCTAGTTACTATTTTTTTTAAATTAAAATGGCCGCTTTTACGGAATTGGTCACTTTTTCTAGTTTTGGATATTTAAAATAATAAATCTTGCGATATTTCAGCAACGTCTTGTCCTATAAAAACATGTTTAGATATACTTTTAATGGTAATGATAATACCAAATTTATTTGTAACTTAGTCGTCTTATGGACGTAAAATATTAAACATGATTTATCACATTAAACATTGAAATTACAATTTCGACCACAAGATGGCAGTATTTTCCTCTGTTAAAACGCTGCCTTCTATGGGCTAAAAAATGTTCTCAATTGCAACCATTTAAAACACGACTTTTGCCAATCTAGTTACTACCTAGTCAATGGTGTAATTTATTAATTGTGTTCTGAAGACTGTATTAAAGATTATTATAAGTTAAATAATAAATTTAATTAATTAAAATTTAAAATCAAAACGTAATTGAAAAATTGTGGAAAACTTTAAACAAAACGTAATTTTTTTTAAAATTAAATTATTTGTCATTAGGTTTCATCTAATTATAGCAATAAAAAAGATTTATATAAGCATCAAAGTAGTTAAGTAAACAATCAACGAATATGTTTTACATAAGGAAATTTTTAAATTGCATGTGATTTCTTCAAACAAAGAATACAACTGCTTGACATTCATCAAGTGTTTTCTTTACTATTAAATTGTTGAGTTGGACGTCAATAATCTGCCTAACACCCGGTAGGTACTTGAAACAATTACTTAGCATTCCAGTAATGTTACTAGTTTTACGCGTTTTGTAATCGAAATGAATTTTAATCGCTTTGTTTTTGTAAAAAATATTTCTTTGAATCATAATAGAAAAAAGAAACCGAAATTCTTTCAAGTTAATTATTATTCGCTTCCCGGCATAGTGGAAAATTATTCCTTTTCCTAAAACCCTGAAGCTTTGGAATATCGAAACAAATTTGCAAGCTGAAATTGTGCAAATTCAGCATTGACCTAGACTTTGACAAATGTGGCAAGTTGGAGGCCACCACTTGAAACTAGACCAGTTTTATTTTCACATCAACGATAATAAATGAGTTTTTAAGGATTCTTTAGAAAATAACACAATAAAGGGTTATTTATTATGATCGACACCATAATAGGGATTTAATAGACAATTTCTGGTTACCATTACGTCATTGGTTATCGGTTTAGGATTTTGTAAGAGCATGGCGCTGAACTTTGGCATTATGCAATAACTACACGTAAATAAAAAAAAAAGGCAACCTTGACTCAAAAGCCTCTTCGGCTGTTACACATAATGGATTTTAATCAGGTGGGGTTATTGAAAATAAGTGATTGTTTAGTCAAATTTGTTTCTCATCATGAAATTTTAAATTATTATTTCCTGTGTCTGGTTTTTTATTTACATATGTTGCGTAATAATTGTTGATTTATCTCAAATAATTTGAATAATTAGCAAACATATTATTAGGCAAGTAATAAAAAAAATTAAACAATCGTTTTGTTGTTTGCGCGGTATGACTTTGAAGCCTCTGGGGAAGGATATGTGTTGAATGAAGAGATAGGAAGGTGCAACTTTGTTTGTACAAAGGTTTAGGTCAATAATAATTGCGCTAACCCTGTATTGCTGTGTTGTATTAATCCCTGAAGGCTTTTAAGATGTACTCTGGAAATAATCAGTAGTAATGTAACAAGAACCCATTTATTTTATCACTAAATAAGTTGTTTTCTGAAAAACAGTTACTAGTCTAGTGGTAAAAGTCCCAGGCTTTGAAACTAGACTCCGAACGGCATTAGGTTCGAATCCTCTGCTTGTCGGAAATTTTTCTGAATAAAGTAAATCCCGCGTGTCCATGGATGGTGTGTGTGGTGTGTATGTTGGGTTGCATGTCTTTCAGGGGTGGGGCACGTTAGACCGATGTATAGCGCTAGTCTGCTGAACCCGGGTAAGGGGGTGGGATGGGAATCATGGAGTCGTGCTCACGCACGTCCTCATGATTCGTTTAAAAAAAAGGAAAAAATTGAGGAGTCATGTTGACATTAGTTTTTCAGTTAAACGGTAACTAATGGTGATTAGTAATTACAGATACGAAATTGGTGATAATAAACCGTTGCTGTGGGTAACAGGTTATAATCACTGACATGTTAAATGACTGACGTTATCAATGAAACATCGGACAGTTTGTTATTATTTTAATGCATATGCATAAAATAACCATTTAAATATATTTAAATTTTCCGTAAACTACCTATAAATATTTAACGTTAAAATTAGTTACTGTAATTCGTTTTTACGGTCTACGATTAATGCCTCACAGCTTACTCAAACCTGATGCTTAAAATTACACATCCTGGAGCGATATATACTTGTCTAAAATCGTCCTGAAAATTCTCTATAATTTATCAAACCTTATATAATTATACTTTCTTCTTCGGTAGGGGTGGGGAGAGGTATTGTATTCCCCACAAAAAACGCTGTTAGGATTATGACGATTACCAAGTTTAGAATCCGATGATACAAACGATTTTCGCCAATGATTGTGATGTGTGTACGTCTGCTTGTGCGTGTTGCCTGCGTGAGCTTAGAATGTGCACTCGTTTATACCGGGTGTAACAGACCACGCACGCACTATCTTTTACGACTAAACCATTGAACCTAAGCGGATGAGATAAAACATTTGTTGAGGCATTAAGTAAAAATATTCATAATTTTCTTGCGGTTCCGGAAAGGGTAGTTCTGGGGGGGGGGGGGGGTAAAAAGGTTCTCGAGATATTTAAATACGAAGGTGGGTCAAGTCGTACCTCATTTAAAAGGTATTTTTAAACCCAACAACTTAGAAAAAGGAAACTATTGACAGCTCAAACCATTTCAAAATGGCGGCCAATTATATCAAAAAACATTACATAAACCTTTTCCCAACCGCACATGAACTATTATACCAAGAAAAGTGGTACTGATTGTTAAAATCCATTAAGTTAGCTTTCCAACGATGTACCACACAAGGACTAAAAATAAATTTTAGTACCCCCTCTTCTCCGCAAACAAGCGAGAACATCCAAAAGATGTTATTTCAAAAGTCTTGAATAGGACAAGGGGCCTTATTTTAAAGGTCGCATTAAATTGAACAATTTTTGTATTTAAAGTTTTTCGATATCTCTCATTGTTACAAAATGGCGGCTCAATTTATAAAAATTTACATCTAATTATCGGATGAATCGTTTCTTCTACCGCATCTAAGGCAGTGACACAGAATTTTTTGCTGATTTATAAAGTCTATTCACATAACATATAAATCCATGTGCAAGTTGGAGTTGGACAACTCAACATAGCACTCGCACTAAACTTTTATTTTATAAACGACTCAACATCTAAGGCCATACCGCGCCTGTCAACAGCCTGCCCAATTTATTTTCTTGGCCCTACAAATTTAAATTCGTGACTATTATCAGTTTTGAAGCAAACACCCACGGTTTACTAAACCAAGTGCTTTATTGTACGCCTAACACTGCGCCCTGTTAAAAAAAACTATATCAAAAAAATGGAGAAGTGTGGAAGAAGGTGCGTTACTCCGACAGCTGTTTTTAAATTTGCTAGCACCTCTAATTGTTATTGCAATTATTAAACTCGGAAGTTTCCGCTGTTTATTTAAAAATTCTTAATAAGGTGAGCATGAAGTTGTAAAATTTAACCTTGAAAATTTCAAGTTTATTGTCCTGCTTAACCTTAATCATAACTCACATCCTTTTTTTGTATTTTTATTGTCTGATTATTGCGCTATCATTTCCTTCTATAAATATATTGACACATCTATCATACTTAGCTCAATTTTCTATAATTACCCCACATTTAAGCGAAAATTTGTTATGTGGGAAAAAGGACACTTGTTAACGACCTATCGATTACTTACTTACCACTTCCCCAATATCTGTCCAAACTGTCCCAAATTCGGATCATTCGTCAACAACCAAAAAGCCAACAGCCGACCATAAAATAAAAAGCCATTTCGTTAAGTGATAAGTGGCGTCTATAATACGTTAATGGCCTCTTACAGGATAAATTATTAAACAAGCTCGAAGAAAGCGAACCCGAATTGGCCTCGTGCCCCGAGGAAGAGGTGAGTTCAACCTGGAACCATAAAATCAATTCCCAGTTTGTTTTTTATTTATGTTTCAGTGTGTGATCTGCATCAACGCAAAGGCGACGATGCAAACAGCCCCGTGTGGCCATCAAGTTGTTTGCAGGAAGTGTTTCGTGAAAACCATTCAAATCGCTGTCTCCCAGAGACTTTTGCCGCTGAGATGCGTCATCTGTCGTGCTAAAATACTTAGACTTAAGGTGGGTATTTATATTTATTTGCACTCACATTGTTTAAATTAATTGAAATATATGGAAGACCGTTTTACTTTTTATCCTGAGTTTTGGAAAAAATTATACTTTCTTCGAGTTAAAAACACAATTTTTGGGCGTTACAAATTGAATTTCAGACATTGCAAATTAATTTTTTGACGTCGAATTTTGTATCAAAATCTCTTAAATCTTGTAATTGCATTTTTGACGTAATAAATTTTTTTATTGACGTGTGAAAAACGTGCAGGCAATTTAAAACGAAATAATTAGAAAATAAAAAAAATTTTTGGCCAACGACAAATAAATTATTTTCATTAGTCAATAAATAGCGTCCTGGCGTCAAAAAATTAATTTGTGAGTCCAGGAATTTGAACCGAGCTGGTACAGGAAACGAAATAACGGAAACGGAACGATATTTCGCAGAAACGGAAACAATAACGATATTAAAGAATCCCCCAAAAAAAATAACCGGAAAATAGTCACGGAAAAAAACGCCCGGGAAAAAATCACCGGAAAAAATTACACCAAAAAAAAACGGAAAAAACTGCCTGAAATAAGTCACTCGGAAAAAAGTCAGCGGAGGAAAAGTCACCAGAAATAAAGTCATCGGAGAAAAAAATCACCCAGAAAAAAGTCACCCGGAAAAAAGTAACCCGGAAAAACTCACAAGAAGTAAAGTCACTCGGAATAAATGGCACACTTTTTATCACTACTTGTGATCATAACTAGTAAAAGAGAATGGGAATGTATAACACATATTTGTACATTCAAAGGAATTAGTAGTGCAATAACAATATTTCAATTTATGTTAAAGTAATAATAAATTATTATTGTTATTAGTAAAAAATAATATTATTCTAAATCGACTCTCTTACGAATATTGTGGCTAACAACTCTTAACAAAATCGGGAATATTTCGTGCGCCTTTTTGGGCGACTTTTCCTGCGGTGACATTTTTTCAGGGTCACTTTTTTTCCGGGTGACTTTTTTCCGGTCACTATTTTCCGGCTGATTTTTTTTCCAGGTAATTTTTTCCGTCCGGAGAATTTATTTCCGGCTGACTTTTTTCCGGGGTTTTTATTTCCGAGGGCTTTTTTTCCTGACTTTTTTCAGGTGTTTTTTTTTCGCTTACCATATTAAAAATACTATTGGTACCGAAAACGAAATTTGGAAATAACAGTATTTTCTCGCTATATTCCGTTACTCTGTGAGAATTTCATATTTTAACGGAAATACACGTTTTGGAGTCCAAGGAATCCAGAAAATTGCTTTAAACAATGTCTGTCCGAGGGTGTAGCGTTCGTTTCCGTATATCTCCGCAAAGTAGTTACAACGATTTTAATTAATCGTAGGGCGGCCCGAAAACAACTTATTGACGTCAAAAATGTTTCTTCGACATCCTAAAAATTTTTTGACGGCAAGGAGTTATTGATTTGACATAAAAAAATACGTTTTATTTATTAATAACTAAATAATTCCCTTTTATATTGTACTCAATTTTTTAAGTCAAAAAACCAATTTGGCACGTCACAAAATCAATTTTTTCAGTCAAAAAGACAAGACATATGAAATTTATATTATTTATTTATTATATATTATTTATTATTATTATATTATGAATAATTTATTTTCTAACGTCGAAAAATACTTTATAACGTCGATAACTGGTTGTTGACGTCAAAATATCAATATTTGTAGTCAAAAAATCCATTTCTTTAGTCAAGAAATAAATTTTAGACGTCTAAAACTGATTCATTCACATCAAAAATTGATTATTGACGTTAAAAACTATTTTGTGACAACAGAAAATAAATTGTGACGTCATCTGTCCAGAAATATTTGTGACGTCAATAAAGGTTTTTTTGATTTCAAAAACTAATTTGATAATGTCAAAAGTACATTTTTGATGCCAAAAATCAGCAAATAAGTAAATAAAAGGTAAACCGGCGTTCCATTAAAATAGAGTATGTTCAACAAAATTTTAGAAAAAGGTTGGCCATAGAAAATAAAATCAGTGTCCATAATTCATGATTGCAAGAAAACTTTCTGAAACTGTTTTTTGAAGCTGTTTTCATAGTACTGTAAGAAACATTGTAAACATATTCAATGACATAGGAAGCATTGCGCGTAGACAGGGATGTGACAGGGCGTCGACTAGCAAGTAACGAAGCAGCTGTTGACAATGTAAGACAGCATTTGGATGACGATCCAACAAAATCGTCCAAAGAACTTTAACTTTAGCATGAAATAAAAATACCTTTTTGAAATATTTTTAATAATTATTCGATATGATAAGGATAGTATAAGAGTAATGACAACAAAACAGCAACACATATATGCTTACGAATTAAGTTTAGAACAGCATTTTAATAAACATGGCCAACTCTTATCCAAAATTTTGTTGATGATCCCGTAGATGTTTTTGTATTACTAAGAGCAGTGGCGGCGTTAGGGCGAGATCAAAATCTTTATCAAAATTGAAACAAAGCAAATTCAGTCCCCACTCTGAAATATAATTAACGCCACCACTATTAAATAAATCAATTGTTTTCAACTAGGAGATGTCTTTCAGACCGGCTCTGTTCTTCCAACGTCTGCTAGCGGATACTCTGTAAATTCGCGGACATCTTCCGTTCCTCAGTCCGACAGTTTGTACAGCGTGAGCAGTGGCGGCTCGTCAGTGTCCTCCAGTTCCTGCGGTTCCGATAGCAGTGGCTCGTGTTGCGGGGGGCACTGTCTGGGTGCGTACCCCAGACAACCAGCCACTGGAGCTTTGAGGAGGTCGCAACAGCACGCCATGAAGATAAGATTACAGGAATATTGTCATCCCGAAAGGAGCAATATTAATAGGTTGCCACCTATTAAGGAATCGCCGTATTCGGGAAGTCCTAGTCATACTGCTGCCCCCGCGTCTACTAGGATAAGGTGTGCTTTTATTTGTAATTAATAAATATAGCACTTAAATTTAAGGTAAGAGTAAATTCATTTCAATTGTTTGACCTTGAAATAGCTATTAGATTGACCTTGAAATGTCAAATGACAGCAACTTTGTTACTCAAAAAATAGAAATTTACTTACTTAAATTTTAGGTGTGCCCAAAAAATCGTAACGCAGCTCGAAACTGTCCCGCTTTTGGGTAAAAAGCAGAAGGATTACAAGTACGAGAAGCTGCCTCAAGAGGACGAAGACGTCAAAGAAGAAGTTGAAGAAAACGAGAAAGAAAAAACCAAAAAATGGTGGACTGAGCGAAGATGGAAAGAGCGAAGCAAAAGCGAAGAGAGAAACGATAATAAAAAGAACGAACTGATGGAAAAACAAATGGAAATAAAGGAAAAACAAAGAAAAATTAGATTTTCGGTGGACACCATAAATGAAATAAAGGAAGAAAAAAAGAAAATTAAATAAAATTTCTTATCATTTGATTTTTAAACTGTTGTAGTTGTTAAAGCCTTGTGGGGAAATTGTTTATTATGTGAAAAATGTTTTTGAAACTTTAATAGTTTTGCAATTGGGGAAAAAATTGTAGCCGTGCCCCGAAAAAGAGGAAGTTTTAAGGAAATATTGGTCAGAAACCTGCTTACAGACGCGTAATGTGGGTTGCATACATAAAATTGCTATTTTAAACAGAATTTAAATTTTGTATCAAGAATTATCTATATGGGGGGTTACTCCCCAATATTTTGTTTGTCTCCTAATTCTAAATTTATTTATTCCAGGGGCGTACTTATAAAGATGAACAATAATTATCATTCATTACGGAATTAATTCTAAAATCGTTATTTTTTACAAATGAATTTTCGCCTTCGCCCGTGACCTATTTACAAACCCCTCCTATTTCCTACTTTTTTAAACAAAATGGCGGCAAATCGTGTTTAAAAAATAAAATCAGGTTGTAAAAAAAACCTGCAAACCTTCTGGTACTTATCTTCCCATTTATAAATCTAGTCAATGTTTAGAAGTCAATTGTTTTTCTAGTCCTGTCGCGTTGTCCGTCTCTCGTTCTCTGTGTATTTACTCTAGCCGTTTTCGCAACAGGTGCACTTTTTGAAATTTGTCGGGAATTCTAGCAAGTTCCTCCAGATTTCAAAAACTGCACCGTATAGCCGATCCAAAATTATGAGTCACCCTGTATATTCCTGGCAGAAATCATTGCGCTTACGAAATCGTTTTAAGTGTAGTAATAGAATACATATCCAACAAATCTATTGATTACCGAATAATCAAAAAATATCAGGAAATAGGCAAATCCGCTCAAAGTCAATAGTACAATTCGAACGAGCCAGCTTACAGGGTGATTTCGAAAAGTTGGCAATAATTAGTAATCAAATAAAGAAAACAAGAATAGGATATACGTATAATATATTTTAACGCTGGTTATGCGGCCCTGTATCATAGAACTTTAGTTTTGTATACTACGTAGTCGCGTTGTCAAATTACATGTAACATATACAGGGTGTTTAAAATATAAGTCGATGCGATTCTCCCGCAAGCAAAAACGTTGCTGATGTATCGAAATACGTATGTGATTTGTGAATAATCGTCAAGTCCAAACTAACACCTGAAAGGAACGCTTAATATTAATAAAGGCAAATAATTTTGATCATCCTGTATTCATTGAGAGTAAACTTACAAATAATAATAATAAAATCTGTTGTTGATTCTATGGTTGTTACTTATTTTAACCCTTTGATATTTATTTAATCTTACAGTATTTGTTTAATTATTTTTTGTAAATAATAATTATATTGACATACAGTCTTTAATAACTTAGACGTTTTAACAGAACAATCTTAAAATTTACAATTACACAAACTTATTTTTTTACATCCAAACGCGTCGGGTAATCGTCGGCGTCGTGGGTTGGGTGGTAACAGGAATAATACCTCTCCAACCAATTTGGTTCCAGCATCATTTCGACCACAGTCTACCTAAATGAATTTAGGTAGACTGTGTTTCGACTAAGCGGAGCATTGCACTGGTATCATCTTCCGTTGAAATTTAACATTGAATAATCTTCGCAATTCACACGCTCATCTCCATTGCAATTCTAAAGTTGAAGGGAAATAAATTGATGAAAAAACAGACAACCACAAAGCACCTCACCAAACAAGTTATATACTAGAAAATTTATTAATAAATTAATTTGTTCTTAGAACCAAATTAAAGCCGAAAGCCACATGTTGTTAGTTGCTAAACGCCACATTTTCTCCAATGTGAGATTTGCATGTTGAGCGCGCTGCGCTGCCTTTAATTTTTTATAATTTTATGTTGTTGGATAGGTTCGGCGGCAGACGGCCTTGCAATCAATGTTGCCGCAATCAGTACAATTGTGTCAACTGATATTTACAAAAGTGAGTAAAGTATAATCGGGTAGGAAGCAGTTAGACAATAATAAAATTATGTCAACTAGCGATGCAATATTTCGAAAGAAAATAATCGAATCTTTCGATTATTGATCTATCTCGAGATATCACGAGTTGTTAGGGAAAATCATTCGAACGATTTTACGATTTTTTTTGTTTTGTCTTCATACATGGTGAACTGTTAAAGCGACGGCTAGCAAATGCTGACATACTGCAGTATCTTAAAAAGTCATATGATGACAGCGTTCTTTAGCCGAACATACCCGAGGAACAAAGAGACAAGAACGATTAATGATTTTATTTGAACATTAGGATCAAGCGTTCGAGTAATTTACAATCTATAGTAAATGAATCATGTATGTCGGAAGATTGCTCAGATGCGCGTGCATTTTGTATACGAATGATTATTCCATATAATTGTATCCATTATTAAAATCATTCGAGAACCGACCATTCGATTATTAAAATCATTTGCCTATCCCCATCATTACAACCTGGCATGACAGAGTTTTTAGGTGAGACGTTTCGTTTTATTAGTTAAATTAGTTTATTTGTAAGCCGCCAGAGGACTAATGT
The DNA here is from genome assembly GCA_958336395.1 of Ctenicera cuprea. Classification (NCBI taxonomy): domain Eukaryota; kingdom Metazoa; phylum Arthropoda; class Insecta; order Coleoptera; family Elateridae; genus Ctenicera; species Ctenicera cuprea. Next base: position 3,236,970 of record OY284489.1, on the reverse strand, counting down.
ATTTATGGAATCGCCATTCGCTTGTAAGCCGACGATTTGTTCCACAGTAAACTGTAAAAATACGAGATTACAAAAAACTACCAAAACACAAGTTTTCTTGGTAAATTAACTCAGTACACACTTGTACATACATGTATATGGCGCGCATCGATACAATTTAGTACACTTTGCACCAACATTTCAGTACAAACTAAAAGATCAATGTGACGACACTGTCTGCAATCGAGGTTAACAAGAACTGTTTTCCTTCCCTTAGTTTGTTTTAATGCCTAATGCACTAACAGTGTTGTCAAATACGATAGGAAAAAACATATTTGGCAATACTGTCTGTGCTTTTAATAAAGGTTGGATTTAATGCACTTACAGTGTTGCTAGATACAATAGAAAAACCATATTCGGCAACACTGCTTGTGCCTTGAATACAGCTTGGATTTAAAAGCACTAACAGTGTTGCCAGGTACAATAGGAAAAACATATTCGGAACACTGTTTGTGCCTTGAATGATACTTGAATTTAAATGCACCAACAGTGTTGCCAGATAATGTAGGAAAAACATATTTGGTAACACTGTCTGTGTTTTTAATAAAGGTTGGATTTAATGCACTGACAGTCTTGCCATGAGAAAAACATATTTGGCAACACTGTCTGTGCCTTTTATAAAGGTTGAATTTAAACGCACTAACAGTGTTGCCAGACACATAGGATAAACATATTCGGCAACTCTGTTTGTGCCTTTAATAAAGGTTGGTTTTAAATGCACTAACAGTGGTGTCAGATACGTTTTTCCTGCTACCATACGAAAAACATTTCTGGCAACACTGTTAGTTCATATAAATCCAACCTTTACTAATCGAAATTATTGCTGCCAGTGGCGTGCAAATTTTACATGCATATCATATAAATGTTGAATTTAATAAACTTTTGACAACGCTGTTTTTTTATTCTTACCTTGATTAGAGTTTTTTAAATTGACTACTGTGATCGTTGACATAACCAACCAGTGCCTATAAACATACTTCACTTTTATTCGGAAATGGTAGTGTTTGTACAACAACAGTCAAGTACTGAATTTTCTTTCTAAACACCATGCCACTAAAAGTAGTGGTATATTGTGATTGTGTTGATTTGCATACATCTTTCGAATTTCACCACGTAACCTTTTCGCTGCGTAATTCGCTGTAGCAAGTTGCGTTTTGGCGTAATTTTTTTGAAATTTTGGCTTCCTCGTTTCCAGCAGCTGACTGCTTTTTGACCTCTCTGAACATATACCTACGCCTCGGGCAGTTAACGACTGTAATTTATTATCAAAAAATGCAGGCGCATATCCAAAAAAAGTCATGTAGTAAAGAAACAAGAATATAAAATTAGGGCCGGCGGGTGGTCTAGTGGTTAAAGTCCCAGGCTTTGAAACTAGACTCCCAATGGCAGCTGGTTCGAGTCCACTGCTCGTCGGTAATTTTTCTGAACAAGTTAAATCCGACGGGTCCATGGATGGTGTATGTAGATGTGTATGTTGGGTCTTCAGGGGTGGGGTGCATGTTAGACCGGTGTATAGCACTGAGTGTGCTGAGCCCGGGTAAGGGGGTGGGATGGGAATCATGGGGTCGTGCTCACGCACGGCTTCATGATTCTTTTTAAAAAAAAAAAAAAAGAATATAAAATTGTAAAACAACTCTGCAAAAACTAGACAATACAGACAACAGTGGCGTGGCGTTCGTGGAAGCAGGAGCAGTTATGCATCTCTTAAATTGGCAAAAAAAAAGAAATTGTTTTTTAATAGTTATTTCGCATTTTTATTACATACGACATTTTGACATCACAATGTTAAAATTTAAAATATCACAAATTTGACTTTTTACATCAAAGAAATTTAAAAGTCGGCGTCGGGGGTTCTGGGATAACAGGAATAATATCTCTCCAGCCATTTGGTTCCAGCATCAGTTCGATTAAGCGGAGCAGTGCACTGGTATCCTCCGTTGAAATTTAACATCGAATAATCTGCGCAATTCACACGCCCATCTCCATTGCAATCCTAAAATTGGAGGGAAATAAATTGATAGAAAAATGTCAATTAGTTTAATTAAAAACCTATTATTAAATCATGTTTTTCCTAGAAAGAAATTAAGGCCAAGAGCCACAGCACCTCATAGCACAGGATATGCATAGTTTGTCCATTTTTAGTACATTTTATGTCCGTATGTTCATGGACATGCTATGGACGTGCTATGGATCTTCTTGTGCTATATGGAATTGTCTCCAATACTTAGCTTACCCCAAATTATTTTATAGCAACTTACCCTGCCGTATTTAACAAGGTAGTTTATCACTATTTTTTGAGCACATTGGTAGTTGATCGCACAGTCTTCATATGCTACAGAAATAATCAAGAAATATATTTTTGACAGAAATTCGCTAAATAATAATTTTACCTCCTGCTCTTTCGACTTCATCTTCAGGTAGGGTAACTTTACCAGCGTCCACCCAATAGATCCTGCCTATTTTATATGGCCCACAGTAACCATTAACGCAGCCTATAGTTGAATTACAGGCTGTTGCCGCGTAACATAGGCATCTTAAGCATTGCTTGTCCACGTTTGATATGTAAACTGGTAAGAATAATTAAAAATAACAAATAAAAAGTATTGCTACTAGTGGCGTATGCCGATAAATTTTATACAAATAGCAGATCCTGCGCAAACACCTTTAAGGTGTGGCGTAAAATCCCATAAATTTTTGGATATTTAATTTTAATTTAATTTTTCGAACTATTTACAGTAAAATGTTTTGAGTATTTTTACCTTGATTGGAATTTTGTAGTGTTACAACCGTGATCGTTGAAATAACAAACAAGAGCACACATACAGGCTTCATTTTTATTCAGAAGTTGCATCTAGTGGCAGTTTTCATACAGCATCAGTTAGGTACTGGGTTTTTCTTCTAGGAACCATACCCATGAAAGCAGTGATAAATTTTAATTGTATTAATTCGCATACGTAATCGGATTTCCCCACTCACATTTATAACGCTTATTAATGACATCGCTTAATTAATAATAAAATGTTGTTCTGATACGAAAAAATAGATAATGATTTCGCATAGTTACACAACTAGCGCTGCAGTAACTGCAAATAAAAAATTTCAATAGTACAGTGTGCGCCAAAGAACGGGCTATTTGCATTTTGCTATTATAAATGATATTCGTCGGGTTAATAAAAGTAGGCAATAAACATTGTGACAATTCGGTAACCCATCAACCATAATCAAGTCAGTTTCATTGAATAGAATTGAATGATACACGCATTTTATGCCCTCGACCATTCTTGAAGCGCATTCTACAATGTACAATAGAATAATTTAATACAAAAATAGTAGCATTGGGGAGCTTATTTTAAAATATTTTCTACTAAAGGGCACCAGAGCTAAACCCACTGACTGTCAAATTTAAGGTCTATGATTGGCTGCCATTACGTGCTGCCGTCTACTGCACGACTAACTATAAATATATCAAATTTTGTTTTTTATTTCTAAACGGTGAATAATGTAATTGTTATTATATTTTGCATTGATTATGATATATTTTAACGATTAAAACTTACATATTTGTTATTATATAACACATAGCATCGCATTAGACCCTGCTGACATCTAGTGCCTAATTTCAAAAATAGCTTAAAAAAATTACTACTATGGAGGTTTAATTATAAGATTCGTTGCTACGCATTGGCGGCTTTCATTTCGTAAATACCACAAACCTAGAAAAACGGGTAGACCAGGTAGAAAACATACAAGGTACATCTATGCGTTTTAAGCAGAAACCTATGAAAAAAAAGACTGGGAAAATAGACAAAAAAAGATCGTGTTTTACATCGAAGAAAATCGACGAGATTTCCAACTACAATTGGAGGAAATGTAAAAAACTTAGTACCACGCTACAATCACCTACCCCACACACATACGGTTCAATCCATGAATATACAGTGTGTGGGTAAAGTTCGGAACAAACTCAATATTTCCCGAAATATTATACGTCAGTAAAAACGCTCAGACACTTAAACTTTAGTTTTGTCCCAGCCACATTTTACACATATTGCTGTTAAAGGGTCCCGTGACACGACGCAGTGACTTGATCCTTATTTTTTTTTTCTGGAACAGTATGTCGTGGGACTACTCATTTAAAAACTCTTTTCAAGAGGAATTCAGGGCTATACTCCTTCACTGTGCCACTGTCTTCATTTTCGACCAAAAACGTTATTTATTATTTGGATTTTTGCCATAAATTTACCTTCAAAATGCCTTAGGCATTATACCATAAGCTGTTGAAATGTGCAGTTGCGGTTTAAAGACCGAACGGCATCTTGCTAAAACAGAGTATCTAAATTTTGTCTAAAAATCTGATTTTTTTAAGTATTTAAAATAAAACTATACCAAATCAAAATCAACCTCAGCTATATATAAACTCAAATATCATTACGGAATAGTTTGTATAACATTTCAAAATCTGAAACGAGTTAATCTGTACAAAATAATTCCAGTTGGTCTTCATACCTTGCTACTTTGCAAATTGTCACACCGTGGCACATCTACTATCAACTAAGTTGTATCTAACTAATTATTTAACTCAATGTATCGACCAATTACTACGTTGTATTGTATGTGTATTAGCAGCAGCTAATGGAAAAGTTTAAGCCGGATTGTTTTGACGTACAAAACTTTATCGGGAACAAATTTAAGCAAACTACTCATTTGTTTCATTTGTTATTTTAAAAATAATATTAAGTTGAGTATTTAATATATTATCTGTGAAATAATTCAATCATATACCACTCGTGAATCTAAAAAAGCAATCGGGGAAAATTACTCAAATTTTCTGTTTTCGTAATTTATAATTTTTTCCCCGGTTATTTTTTTAATTCGAACGTGGTATAATTGTTTAAAAAACATTGTTTTACGACACCCTTCCTGGATGGTCTTAAAGCGTAAAGCTTATTATTTAATTCCTGACTACACAAACCAAAATTAAAATATTAAGATATAATAATATGGCATCGGAAATAGGATAAAATTAAGACACATTTTTTAAATATTTAAGTCGCAGCTTGTATTTTTCCCAACTCAGGAGAAGGCTTTATTTTTTTAAATAACCGTTTCTGGGAAACAAGAAAATGAAGTACATCACTTAAATCTAGTTGCTAAATCGTTTTAGGCTTTTTCAACCTTGGAGGTTTCCCACAATTTGCTTGCACTGTTGGTAACGTTGACCGTAGAATTCTGGCAAGGGGGCACGACATCCATAACCCCCCAATTTGTGAATGGCGGCGAAATCATCACAGTCAATTTTTCCATCACCATTGCAATCCTGAAACAAAACAAAGATTATGACGTCATATTCCATACCATAGGCGCCGACTTTTGTTTTCACCAAAACGAATACAACAAAAATGCTCTAGTTGCCCCGATGAAGTCGGCGCCTGTGTTTTATACGTATTAACAACACTAACGCAATTTTTTTTGTGACGTCATATTAACCCTGCAATTGTTTTTATACAGTGACGTGCAAGACAAAAATATTTGTCAACAAAAATTTTGATGATCTACGCCACTGTCTGCATTTAAGACTTTTCTTACCTGTTGGAATTTTTGCATGTACCCTTGTACGGCAATGGCTGAGCAATAGGGGTCGTTAGCGCAGTTAGCATAAGCAGTGGGTTCTTCTGGTGATTGTTGGTTGGATGTGGGCTTACCACCATCGGACCAGTAAGCCCAGGTAATTCTGAAGGGTCCGCATACGTCTCCTGGGCACGATTTAGTGAGGTTACATCCAGAAATAGCCTCGCAAATACATCCTAAACATGGTTGACTGACCGGTAAATCTCCGTGTTGGGACGATACGTCTGGAATAATAAAATTAGATTTAATAATAGTATTATTGACTTGTTTTTTGCTGTGATTTGCATTTAAATGAAAGGTTCGTGGAAATCAAGTTGTGAGAAAAAAAAATAAAATGGGCAGTTAACATCTACACAATTCTTTATTACGTGGGATGTGGGACTTATCCTTTCTAGCCCCTCCTCGCACGTTTTGGGCAAAATAAATCGGCAAAGTTTGCTCATCCATTCCAACTGTTACGCGATTTTCAAATTTGTAAATTTATTATTTTTAGCAAATTCTTGGAGTTCACTTTTAACATTTTACATCAAAACAAGTTCGTTTTACAGGAAAAAAATTAGTATAATTATCATAACGGATGTGCAGAATGACATCCCTGTTCACTTTATGAAATACCGGGAAAATACCTCGTCGATTATGGGTCAAATTATAATAAAATGCTCATTATTATGTAGTGACTAAGACTACACCTTGTAAGTAATAAAGAGATCCGCCTTTTGAGGTCGGCTTAACCCGTTTGTTATGCTTATTTCTTGGAAACAATCGTTTAAAAAATCACAGGTTTTGTTAATTTTCGTTAAGAAAGAAACTTTTAAATTTTCCTAGAATCTCTTTTATAATTGTACGTGTTGTTCTAAACTTTACATAGGCCAAACATGAAATAAATGTGCATTTTAATAGTTTTTGATAGCATTTTGTTTAAGAAACAATTGAAGGGAGTTTTGTGATTTAATTGTGAATGCTGTAATTAAGTTAATATAGGCCAAATTGGTGAAAACTTCTATTAAATTATTTTATATTGAGTCCTTCAACATTTGGTCTGTTTTAACTTTACCATACAGCCAGTATTGTGATTTACACTTTTGAACCTTCAGCAACACAAAAACTTTAGAAACATTTAAAAACATATTAGTAAAGGTTTCCAATTTCATTCGTTTTTACTTTACCATACTTTCAGTATTGTGATCGTCAAAACAATCGATTTTGTGATTTTGACGGATATACACTTTTGAACCTTTAGCAACACAAAAACGTGCGTGTAACAAGATATCAATAAAATTTCAGAAAAATTCAAAAGCAGATATTAACAAGGGTTTCGAAATAAGATTTTACGAGAAGCCCACAATTTTTGTAATGTATTTAGCGTCACCTGGAAGTTAATTCATAATGGAGTAATTTTTTGCACATTTATTTTAGAATTGTATGTTTTAACCAGTGGCGTTCATTGCCTGATAGCACAATCGAACCGGTCACCAAATATGTTATACCCGGAGTTATGTCACGAAGCTATGCCCAAAAGACAACGACATCGTTTCAACAGCAACAAAAAGTACGATTTTTAAGTCCAGCCCTGCAAAAAACGGTTCTTTTTCTATGGCGGTCTAGCTCATTTATGACTTGAGTCGGTTGTAGATCTCGGCGAGCTCTACACACTTGGTAAATTTCAATGCGCTAACCGACCTGGTTTCGGAGTTACAGCTTGTCAAAAAACGTTTGGCGCCCTTTGGCGGTGCAAATCGCAAGTTGACCGATCCGATATCTGGCTACGTTTTGACGGGTTGAGTTTGCTTAATGTTAATAAAAAAAGTATTAAACAAACAGTTGTGCTTAATAAAACTATTAAACAGGTTTCATTATCGGTTAGCGGGTAATTATTGGCAAAAGGTAATTATCGGGTAACGGATAACTATCGGGCAACGGGTATTTATCAGGTAAATATAGGATAACGGGTAACTAGTGAACAAAAGGAAATTATCGGGTAACGGGTAACTATAGGGCAACGAGTAATTATCAGATTACGGATAAATAGCGGATAACGGGTAACTATAGGGCAACGAGCAATTTTCTGGCGACGGGTAATTATCGTTAACGGGTAATTATCGTTAACGGGTAATTATCGGGTAAAGGGTAATTATCGTTAACTGGTAATTATTGGGTAAAGGGTAACTATCGGGCAACGGGTAATTATCGGGTAAATATAGGATAACGGGTAACTACTGAACAAAAAGAAATTATCGGGTAACGGGTAACTATAGGGCAACGGGTAATTATCGGATTACGGATAAATAGCGGATAACGGGTAACTATAGAGAAGTTTTCGGGTGACGGGTAATTATCGTTAACGGGTAATAATTGGGTAAATGGTAAGTATCGGTAACTGGTAATTATTGGGTAACGGGTAACTATCGGGCAACGGGTAATTATCAGGTAAATATAGGATAACGGGTAACTAGTGAACAAAAGGAAATTATCGGGTAACGGGTAATTATCGGTTATCGGGTGTTAAAAGCGGGTATCTGGGTATTAAAATTATCGGGTATTGTCATTCCTATTTAGAAGAGCTAATACCTCTCCGTTCATTCTTTAAACTAACAAATTTTATTTTTTCCGATCTCTTTAGCAACCAAATCTATTTTTTACAACAAAATTCATAAATTTAATTTTATGCTTTATTTTGCAGCAAGCGTTCTTAGCCTATGCAATGACGCACTACCTTTCAGGGCGTTGCAAGCTGTTAAATTTTTAGGATTGTTCTCATCAGTTGGTGTGCTAGCGTTAAGTTATAAAATATATGAATGAAAATAATATGCCACCAATTTTTTGCTTTGTAAATTTATTTTCATACATCACCACTTTCAAATATTAAATAATAAAGTAAAATAAATAGAATTCTAAATATTAAGCAAATATTGCAAAGATAAATCGTTTCCATTTGAGCTGTCAATAATAATTCTATTTACAAGCACCTTCCCTCAGAGAACTCGCAAATAATGTTACAGTTCATCAATCACCGCCGCTTTCTCTATAAAATCCTCTTACTTCACTCTTAAACGAGGTAGGTATGCAACTATCGCCGTGTTGTTTGATAAATTACAAAAAAAAGCATTTCAGTGGCGAAGTTAAAGTTATATTTTTGTTTTTTTCAATTTTATTAATTATTTTTTCAAATTATTACTTTACACTGTTTTTTTAAAATTCAATAAAGTATCTATAGTATGTTCAAATTTAAATAAACAACAGAGCTGTAGAATTTAGAACATCCTAAAAAAATATTGTCATTAATTAAATAAAATTGATTATAATTCCTAGTGCCGAAGATTAGAGAGGAAATTGGACCAATGAACATCCAAGATTTCATTTAAACATAGTTTTAGTGTAAAAAACCCAAAGCAGGCTTACAATTTTTATTTGGTTTTTAACACGTTGACGTCATTTGATGAATTTACTTCCTGCCACACTCCTAGCTACTGTGTACCATATATGATACACGGGCAGAGTTGTAGATCACTTCCAGACGTTCAGTGCATCACATATAATTCACGAACACTAGAAAGACATTGGACTGTCTGCCTAAGACCCAACCCAACTCCCGCACCGTCTTAGTCTAGGCAGCAGAACATTACCAATAATTCAATGCACATGAAACATATATGATGCATGAGCGTTATGGTCAAAAGTCCTATGCAGCATATGTGATGCACGGGCAACCGTCGGTCGTCTTAAAAACGGATGTTATATAACTTTCTGTACAAACTTAAGAAACACATTCCTGGGGTAATTTAAAGTAAAAAATGTTTGTCCAGAAGCTTTATTTTACGGAGTTACAGCCTTCCGAAGATGAAACTGACTAATCATGCTTTAATTATTATCTCTGCCAAAAATTCAGGTATTTGATTCACATTTTGTAGAAATATTTTACTACTGATTATTTACATTTTCATTTATTTTCGTTGCGGGGGCGTAGCTGGGGCACGCTAAAAATACGTTAAAAAATATGTCATGAACGCCCTATATATTACGCCTCTGGTTAATGGATTTATATAAAAACAAGCAACAATGTAAGTCATCAATAGCACAATATGCGTATAAAATTAAAATCAAATATCTCAGTGTGTGGCGGAGATATTAATTAAAGCGTGATTAGACTATTCAATTTTCAAGAGGTTGTAACTCCGTAAGAAAATGCTTCCGGGTGCATGTTTATCAAACGTTATTTGCTTAAAGGGACTTCAAGACTGTTCTTCTTAAGTTTGTACAGAAAATCATGCAACACTCAATGACAGTGGCGTAGCCAGTGGGAAAGGTAAATTTACTTTTCCCAATAATGCACAAAAAAATTAACTTTTTTAATAATTTTCTTGTTCGCATTTTTAGGTGAATAATTTTTACATAGCTTTAATATAATTATTTCTCCACACTGCACTCTTAAATGCCTGTTTAGTATTCAAAATGTCTGTTATTTTTAAAATTTACTCTATTTTTATAATTTATCATTTATTATTTTTGTTTTCTTTATTTATTACCTACGCCACTGTTAATTGAGAAAATGTTTTTTTTTTTAATAGAAGAAGCGTCCCTCGCCCCAGGTGTCGATTTTATCCAATATTACGGAATACTTTTCCTCAATTTCTGCTGCAAATTTGTCAAAACTACAACATTTTATGGAGATTTTAACGCTGAATAGAACGGAAACCCCTCTGTTTAAATAAAATTAACTAATTACACCCATCTACGCCACTGTTTGTTAAATGTAGTTCTTACAGAAAAATTAACCCCCCTTCCCCCTGCAAGCGTCAATTCAATTTATTACCACAAATTTTGCTTTAAATTTCTGCATTAAAAGTCGAACATTGTGCAACATTCTTGGAGATTTCAACGCTATGATCGTCCACGTGCCCCTATATATAATTTTAATTGCCAAATTACATCTACCTACGCCACTGTTAAATATACAAGTGTTCTTACAGAAAAATCAAGACCCACAATACCACAAATTTTGTCTTTGAATTCCGAAAATTATATAAAATTCGTGGAGATTTCAACGCTACATTAACACACGAACCCCCACATTTAATTCAAGTTAACAAATTCGAATTTATCCAAAACAAACCTTGAATTAAATTTAACGAAATCATCATTGTGATGAAATCATTTTGACATTTTCGTTCAGGATTTTAAATTTTAAACATAATTCTCATCAACGCGTGGATTTATTTGCCGACCTTCAAGAAAAATCTGAATTGCATATTTTTACCAATTAATACTTTAGAGGTTAAGAATTAACAGGTGGGCAATACTTATTTTTCTATTGAATATTCATACGGCCTAAAAAGGAAAGTTCAAATTGCGTAATTTTTGTCGTTATTAAAATTGTAAAATTAATAACCACATGTGCGGTTATTGCATTTAGTTAGAAATCTATACATGACAACTTACAGGTTTATGCATTAACGACTTAAAAGTAAACAATCCGGATATTGAAAATATAAATAGAACAAGAAAAAACTTACCAATGACGTAAAAAGAGTAAAGAACAGCAAAACTGTATATTAATTGTTTAAACATTGTGAATAAATAACTTATCCTATCACCTGGCTTGCAGAAAATCAACTAAAGTCTCCTAGATTATTCACTTTTATATAAACTTTCATGTCAAGATATAGAAACTTTTACCAATAACGAAACCATGGACCTTGTTACGTAGACAAAGATGCAAAACAAGGCGGGACTTTTAAACATTCGAAACTCGCATTAGTTTAAACATATTATCCGCCTTGACCCCAAGTTTTAGTTATTTTCGATTTTTATCTCATGAGATTTTCTCTCTTTGTCCATGCGATGATTGCAATGTGTTAGAGAAAGACAGCAAATGGTTTGGTTGGTTTTTTTTCAGGAACGCGCCCAAGAACACCCACACCCATTGCAATTTTTGAATTGCAAAGACGACACAGAATCCGTCTAAGCCAAACGGGTTTCTGGAATTAAATACGTCAAAACTCCCTAGTTCCGTTTTCTTCTGATGTTAGACACTAGTGAAGAGATTAATACGTGGAAATTCCAAATTTCTGAAATTAACAGAAGATAAGATTGTCACTTGACAACAACAAATTAATGTCAAAGATAAATTTGTGGTCTAATTATGGTTATTAGAAGTTTTATCCTTAATGAAAGAAATATGGAAACATTTCAAGTTAAAAATACAAATCAACGTTAATGGTGATTTAACAAGGTCGTTTTTATTTGTATTGGTCATTTTGCATCCTACAGCATACATGCATCTGTTTATGGCGATGATCACAGAATCCAGAATCTTAAGAAAATTTACTTGATTACGTCAAGTACATAAAATACCAAGACGTGTTGCAGCGAGCACCTACTTCATCAGAATGTTGACCATACATGGGCTTTCACAGAAAATATTTTGTACTGCGGTTAAGTTTTAAAAAATTTAAATTTGGTAGGTAATTTTTATTACCCTATAATAAGGAAAGCGTTAGAAATGAATTTTTACCTAATTTATAACGCTTTATTTGCTCAAGGTTATCCTAAAAATCAAAGATGCCAAGTAAAATAAAACACTCTGTATTTAACTGCACCCAAAATCAGATAAGGGTAAGTCAAGTTACACCAAAAACTTTGTTTTGCTTACGCTTCTAAGATATTAATAAAAAACGAACCTGTTTTTTCTACTTTGTAGGACCTCACCATCTTCAGGTCTGTTTCTATAATGTTAGACAAATAGTTAGTTGGCCACACGTCAAGGCCAAGAAATTTTAAATAATCAAATTTGCAAGAAAATCACTTTTAGCGCCGCAGTTGAGATCCCACCGGGAGCAAATAACTTTTAGCGCCGCAATTGAAATCCCACCGCGAGAAATTTACTATTAGCCCCGCAATTGGGATCCCCACGCGATAAAATAACTTTTAGCGCCGCCTGGGATCACACCGCAAAAAACTAACTTTTAGTGTCGCAAGCGGCATCCCACGGCAAAAAATAACTCTTAGCGCTTTAATTGGGATCCCACCGCGAGCAAATGTCCTTTAGCGCCGCAATTGAAATCCCACCGCGAGAAATTTACTTTTAGCCCCGCAATTGGGATCCCACCGCGATAAAATAACTTTTAGGGCCGGAACTGGGGTAACACCGCAAAAAACTAACTTTTGGGGTCGCAAGCGGCAACCCACGGCAAAAAATAACTCTTGGCGCCTTAATTGAGATCCCACTGTGAGAAGATAATTTTTAACGCCGCAACTAAAATCCCACCCCGAGAAATTTACTTTTAGCCCCGCAATTGGGATCCCACCGCGATAAAATAACTTTTAGCGCCGGAACTGGGGTCACACCGCAAAAAACTAACTTTTGGGGTCGCAAGCGGTATCCCACGGCAAAAAATAACTCTTGGCGCCTTAATTGAAATCCCACTGTGAGAAGATAAGTTTTAGCGCCGCAATTGGTATAACACCGTGACAAAATAACTTTTAGGGTCGCAAGCGGCATCCCACGGCAAAAAATAACTCTTAGCGCCTTAATTGGGATCCCACCGCGAGAAACTAACATTTAACGCCGCAACTGCGATCCCACCGCGAGAAGATAACTTTTAGTGCCGCAATTGGGTTCCCACTGCCTGAAAATAACTATAAGCGCCGCAAATGAGATCGCTCCTCGGCAAAATAACTTTTAGCGCCGCAATTGGGATCCCACCGCGAGAAAATAACATTTAACGCCGCAATTGCGATCCCACCGCGAGATGATAACTTTTAGCGCCGCAATTAGTGTCACCGTGATACGTGCTTCAATTGGGATCGCAGCGCAAGGAAATAACTTTTAGCGCCATAATTGAGAGAAAATAATTTATAGCGCCGCAATTGCGATTTTACCGCGAGAAAATAATTTTTAGCGCCGCAATTGGGAATTCACCGGAATAAAATAACTTTTACACGGCAATTAAATTCCTACGGCAACTCTGCAAATCAGCAATTTTTAGCGAATCGTGGAAAGTTTAACTTTGGAAATTATTATCTTAGGTTTAAGTTAATATATTAAGATGAGCGGTTTTTAATTGATAGCTAATTGAACATTCCTTAAAAAATATTTAAGATTGTCAAGATAACTGAAAACTCAAAATTTAAAAAACATTATTTTTAAACAATTTATAAAGTTATCAGTTGTGGAAGTTTCTCAAATTTTGAGATTTTTTCAATCATTTCAGATGTACCAAGTTTTACAATTTTTAAAATTTTCCTATTTTTACAATATTAAAAAATTTCAAAGTTTTGAAACTTTTTAAGCATTATCAATATATGTATACAAAATTTTCAAAAAATTTAATTTTTCTAAATTTATATAAAATTAATTGTAAAAAAGTTTGATTTTAAAATTATATAAAAATTTCTAAAAATGTTCCAATTTTCTTAAAATGCAAAAAAAAATTAAAATTTTCAAAATATTTAGAAACTAAAAATTTACAAATACCTATTCAAAACTTTCCTAAATTTTTAGTTATGAAAGTTTCTTAAAATATTTTCAAAAAGTTAAAAAATATTCCAAATTTAAAAAAAAAATTAATTTTCTATTTTACGACTTTAACAAATTTCAATATACACAGAATTTCCAAAAATTTTATTGAAGTTTCTAAATTTTCTTAAAATTGTCAAAAACAAAAATTTTCGAAATATAGGTAATAAAAATTTTAAAATTTCATTAAATGTGAGAAAGGTACTGTAGTGGTTGCCCGACACCTTTTTTAATTTACCAGTTATTAAAAAAGTGTTTATTTATCTTAAAATATATAACTTTTCTGGATAACATTCCAAACGTCGCGCCGTTTTCTTTCTTTCCGCCACTGCATACAGCGCTAATAATTCTCGCCAGCAAAATGCGTAACTAACCAGTTTCATCGATTGCTGATCATGATCAGATACTCAAACCACTTAACTTGCATAAACTGCATTAAAATATCTGATTTTGTTTCAGGCGGAGGGTGCCCAAAGTTCGGTATGCATGCGCCTTTTTAGTAATTTTTTGTTAACATTTTTAGAACTATAATTTAGAAAGTGGAAACACCGGGTGTCCCAGAAGTTACTGACCCATTTTAACTGCAAATATCTCCGAACTAAGAGGCGATAGAGATATGCGGTTTTCACTGAACAATTTCTTTTAAAAAAAAGTTTCTTTCGGTATATATGTTTATTCAGTAAAGTCTTATATTGGGTGTATTAAAAAAACGGTCTTTTTCAATTGCAAATATCGTCGATTTTTTTATGGAACACCATGTATATTTTGATACTATCTGAAAGGTGAATTCTTCCTCTTTCCGAAAATGTACAATTTGTTGCAGTTGAATTGAAAAATGAGTGAGTTATTTGGTTTTTAACGATAGGCTTTTATAGGTATAGGCATTTACGGGTGTTAATGTTAAAGCAAGCTTTGAAATTTTTATAATGTCAGTGAACTGACACAACGAACTGTCAAAGTAATTAATTCTGATTAGATAATTCTTAAACGGCTGTTAATTTTTTTTTTCAATAATGATCCGATTTATTTTAATTGAAAAATCAAAAACTGTGTTATTGTATGCTACGTATGAATCGATTGTTGATGCTAAAAGAAGATGTCGTGCGGTATTTAGAAAAAATGCACCTTCAAAAAACCCTACTTCTTCCAAGAACTGAGAATTACTGGTAATGTCTACACAGACATGTTAGAAAATTACTTATACCCACAACTGGAACAAGATGCCGCCCTAAACTCTGTTTACTTTCAGCAGAATGGTGCGCCGCCACACTATTCATTTGTGGCTAGAAATTTTGTTGCAGAAACATTTGGAGATAGGTGGATTGGGAGAGCCGGACCAATTGAGTGGCCTGCCCACTCACCAGATCTGACGATTCCAGACTTTTTTATATGGTCTTTTATCAAAGATAGACGTTATAATCCTATCCCAGAGACTCTGGAACAACTGCGATTTAACATTGTCCGAACATTTCAAGAAATTACCCCGGAAATGTTGCGAAAATCTTTTGACAATTTCTTGTTCAGGTTGCAAAAATGTATAGACCAAAATGGACAACACTTGGAACATCTTAAAGATTTTTATTAATGTAGCTAATTTAGAATGTTAATTTTTATTAAAATTAGGTATTCATCTTTCAATTTTGTTTTGTTATTTTCTACAAATAGGTAGTTATCGGATTTCTAATGTCAAAACTTATTAAGGATCAACATGGATCAGAAATCTGTACCTAATGTACGACCATTCTTAAAAACCAAATAACTCACTCATTTTTCAATTCAACTGTAACAAATTATACATTTTCGGAAAGAGGAAGAGTTCACCTTTCAGATAGTATCAAAACATACAGGGTGTTTCATTAAAAAAATCGACGATATTTGCAATTGAAAGAGCTTTTTTTTTAAAACACCTTATATAAGACTTTACTGAATAATCATTTATACCGATAAAAACCTTTTTTAAAAAGAAATTGTTCAGTGAAAACCGCATCTCTCTATCGCCTCTAAGTTCGGAGATATTTGCAATTAAAATGGGTCACCCGGTACCTACTACAAAAAATTAGTTTTTAACAATTGAAAGAACTGCACGAACATTACTTGAAAAGGTATCATCAGCGTTATAAACTTTCCCATTTCACCGCTAGGGGGCGTTAGTATTTATTTCTCTTTTGCACGGCGTATAACTACGGAACCTGCCGGTGTAGGGGGAATGATGGTTGCGGCATTAAAGCATCAAAAAATTGGTAACTTAAAGCCCCACCTTACACGTAAAAAAAATTTTGCAGGTTTGGCTTTGAAAATTTTCCAATAGAGCTTGGGAGGTTTAAAAACTTCACCTATTATGATACAATAAATGCAATGTTTGGAATTTTTATACACTTTATTCAATATAATGCTTACACAATTTTTAACATATACAATAATAATAAAGTTGTATTTGGCAAATACCAGCAATTTTAAATCAAAAGGCTTTGCCAAAAAGAAAATTGTTTCAATTACAAATAATTTACCTAAGAGAGTTCATGTTACAACTACATATGGTATTAGTACATAATTAATACATATTATTTTTTTTCTTTACATTCATAGCTATAATTTAAGCGTAGCGTAGGTGTGTGAGGAGTAGAGTAAAGTTAACTATAAAAATAAAACTATAATATTTAACAAGCGTATCTAACAAATTGCAACATATCTCGAGTTCAGAATTGAAAATTGCACAAGTACATTTCTGTTTTTCTTTTAAAAGACATCACCAAAATTTGAACGTGAGTCATTTGAACGGAAACGGGGCGCATTTACACCATTAATATATTTCAACTATTTGTTTAAAATATTAAGAATAACACCATATACAGATCGTTAATATATCTTAAATTTTAGTTATGTCATGGTGCCACTTTTGTCATAAAAAATTTGAGAAAAGCTGAGTTTTCCACAAATAAATACAATCTTAACCAGCGTGAGAGAGA
This sequence comes from Ctenicera cuprea, assembly GCA_958336395.1. Classification (NCBI taxonomy): domain Eukaryota; kingdom Metazoa; phylum Arthropoda; class Insecta; order Coleoptera; family Elateridae; genus Ctenicera; species Ctenicera cuprea. The sequence continues at coordinate 3,219,822 of OY284489.1, read as the reverse complement.
GATAAGATATTTTCATATGAGCTTGATCCTTCTTGTACGCACGCGCCCGGGTTTGACCCAACAAAACTAAATTAGAAAACTCAACTTTAAACAAACTTCGTCTTAACAAGAAAAAAGTCAAAATGGAAATTATATCTAATTTTGAACTACAATAAGTTGTTTGGGCAAACTTGATTCTTTTTTAGGTAACGCTAATTTGTTCACTTTGCCCAAAAGATGAAGTAAAATTATAATAACTACAGCTGTGAGCAAGGATTGCGGGAATGGTGACACAAATACTAACATTTTTTACATAGTCGTGTAAATGCTTTAGCGTTTCATAGTTTTTTTCCTAACTAAATCATGTTTGGTTCAGTAAAGTACGAAACCTTGATCTGCAGTGTCATTGTGCGTGACGTACGCATTCTACAAAAAAAATCGTACGCTTGAGATAATCAGAATCATTTCCGAGAGAGGAAGCAATAAACAACCTTAACATTTTACCTACAATTTTCTTCGGGTATTCATGAATACGCTGATAAATTGGACCTTTTACGCCAAAAACGTTACAATGATAGACACATTATTTTAAAAACCTTAACTATCATAGCTGCAATTTTTGAAAATTACGTACTCTAGTACCATTTTCAATAAAATTTAGTATATTTAAGTTGCATTTGGACCAACACGCCATGTGAATGTTGTTAAATGATTTTGAAAAGTTGGTCTGAGTTTTACATTCAACGTTTTTCCTAATAGTGGGGTGTATAGGAGGTTCTAGCCAGCCGTGTCTCCCGTGCCTACTTTACCGGCGGGACTTTAACACCAGACCCTTACCGCCGACACTTTAGTGCCGATAATTTACCGGCGGGAGCTTTGTTAAAGAAAACCCGACGTAAAAACAAGAGAACGGTTACAAAAAAACAGGTGAGCAGCTACAGAAAACAGGTCATCTGGTTTTCAGTAGGTTTTGCTCGTTTTTAGTCGGTTTCTCTTTAACAGGTCACCTGTTTGGAAAGGCACAAAATTCCCGGCGGTCTAATCCGGGTGTTTAAGTACTGTCGGTAAAGTAGGTACCTTGGATACGGCTGGCACTAGAATTCTTCTAAAAACCCTGCTTCCAATCTTGTCCACTTTGCCATCAACGCAAAATCATAATGATCAGATCCTATATTTATGACATCATATCGAATTTACCTAGTTTTCCAGATCCAAAAACCACTCGAATCACGTTATAATTTTTGGTCTGATCTTTTCAATCAATCACAATTACGAAATTCATGCCAAAACCAGAATTTACCCAGTAACATTAGTCAATTCAGTGATTTTTGCAATTGTTTGTTATGCACATTAATCAACGGAAACAATATATAATCGTTGTCATGGAATTCGTTCCATATTTATTCAACATGGCCGATGTAAATGTCAACTGCATCCAAGAACAGAATGACAAATAAAGGCTTTCCATGGCGACGATTATGTAATGTTATCTGTAAAAAGTAGAGTACGTTGGGAAATGTGCGTAACAAATAATGAGAGGTTTTTCAAGTTAACAGAGCCATATACGGTGCCTTTTTGACAATATATACATAAAAACAAATTAAAAGCTGTTACGATAAATAAACATTTTTCATGATAAATACAGTTAATGTAATAAAATAAATTTTTTATGATAAATAAAATTTTTATAACAAATGAATTGTTAATTTAAAAAGTGTTAATAACGTTTCCATAATTTTGTATGTTGTAATTTTAAACGATAGATAGCGCGATAATGTTTTCCTCTGCTACGTTTGGCAATGTCGTTAAGATCACACGTGGTCAGCAGGCCCGGCGCCGCTGATGTGCTTGTCAAAACTGGAAAGGAGAAGGTTTTAAGTACAAGCTTGTTTATCGATTTTACTTAAAAGCGTGTACCGATAACCTTCATCACTTCAAGACGGATACAAAAGCCGTTATTGGACCTGATGACCACTTATGATCTTATCGATGTTGCCAAACGTAACAAAGAAAAACGTCACCCCGCCATTGCACAATCTATTGTTTAAAATTGTAACGTAAGACGCTATTTATCAGAAACATTTTTATTTTACAAAAATTTTTTAATTTTTATCATATCAAAATTTGTTTCTCATACAAAAAAACTTGATTTATAATGAAAATTTTCATTTAACGTAAGTTTTTTGCTTTTTTTTTAGTTTTATGCTTTTAACACCAACCGAGCCTCATAAACAGCTGTGGCACCGTATGTAGATAAACGGCCAACAGCGGAATCATCGGCAATTATTGAGTGCGACAAGAAAGGGATATAGGATTCACGGAATTTATCACTTGCCATGCCCTTCCTTGTCGCACTCATTAGTTGCATAGTTCTTATATGAAAGATATTTGAAAAACGCAGCGCAAATTAGTTTCAATGTATTGGTTTATCCACATAGGGGTGCGCAGATCTTGGTGAAATTGTTTCTTTCGAATGTATATAGTAAATGACAGTTTGGTAACAGTCCATACGAAGTGTATATTGTCAAAGGCTACTTACGTGAAAGCAGATAATATTTACGATAATGTCAAGTTCTAAATTAACTTTAAAAAATTATTTTATAAGTTTCGATATTAATCGAGGACTTGTTTCAGAAGAAGCTACGCTGAAATCAATAAAGTTTCATTATATAGAACAAAATGTGTAACGCATATCAGCAAGTTTGCACTTGTTGCATTGTAATGGTCAGGGATTTTTAGTAGGGTACCTACTAGGCAATAATTGTACACCTAGAAATAAGTTTAAATAGTGCAATACAATATATAATGTCATTCAATTATCATTTTATTTGATTTACGATAATCAAAACTTTGTACCATTGACTATAAATATTCAAACATTAACAAATAACAATTGCAAAGCACACACTTATTTGTGTGTGTACAATTATTGCCTAGTCTCCTCCTGACTATTACTGTACAACCAGTGCTAACTTGCCGATATGCGTTACACATTCACCCTACATAATAAAACTTTATTTTTCTTTTCTTTACTAAATTTTAAAATTAATTCTTATGGTTACAGATTCATTAAACGGCAGCACGTAATGCCAGCCAATCGTAAAGCTCAACTTTGTTAGTTACCGCATTTGGACCTGCTGGCCTCTAGTAAATAATATTTTAAAACAAACCTTCCATTGCATGAATCACCAAAGTCACCGTGTCACTGAGTGAATTTTGGTTGTGTCGTGAAGGATGCAAGACCCTATGTATTTGTTCCCAATTTTATTTCTACTTTGCCCATTTAAATCAGCATAAGCCTAACATTTTTACCACGAAATCGTATAAATTATACAATTTTTTTATATCTAATAACATTTTTCTCCAAGGTATATTGGTCCAAACACCTCCAAATTAGGTGAATCAACTACTCAGTGCTATAATCGCTTTCCCAATGGCACACCCTGTGTATATTTTGATATATAACTAACTGTAACAATAATGGATTTAGGACTTAATGCCGAAAAGCTGCCAAATGACAACATCTCTTATAACTAAAAACAATAAACATTGAGGCCTTATCGCTTACAAATTTTAAATTACATCAGGAAAGAATAAGCCTTTGAAAGGCTCATGCAAACCTATAGGTGGGAATGTGTTTAATTATTAGATTAATTCTATCTAACATTATTATTATTATTATTAGGTTATCGTTTAAGCATTTTTCGGGTAACATTAAACTTTAGATACACTGAGATCACTTTAAAATTGAGAATTAAAATAAAAAACGTTTATATTATTTTTCAGTGCATGCTATTAGGTAGTCTTATAGTCCAATACTACTAATAAATACTAATGTCCAATACTTAAAAAAAATCATCACAAGTTGAAATAGTTTAAAAAAAAACAATAAATACATAAAATATATACAGACTGTCACTATTTTACTGGAAATATAAGTATCCAATGAGTGCGACAAAGATGGAACATAATGGGTAGGCCAAGTGGGGATTCACGTATCCATAAATAATTTTAAACTTAAAATTAGATTTTTTAAACTACGATGGATACGTGATTCCCCACTAGGTCCAACCATTATATTATATCCTTGCCGTAAACATTAGTTTCCCACGTTTTCAGTAAAACAGTGACAATCACAGTGCTAATATATACTAAAATAAATATGTCATAAGATCGTGACTAGAAACAATTGCCTACTTTCTCTACAATTTTATAGAAAGCTAGAGTGTTTACAAACAATCCCATCAGTACGTTGGAGTCCATCTTGATACGATTTTTTTTAAATTAGAAAACTGGATACAGATTTTCACAACCTCAAGACTACCACCATCTGTCATATAAATATGGACCAAATCATTCTACACCTTTTTTTTACATATATATGTGACATTTTAAATTGCACAACGTGTCCAACTCAATGCTCTGTGGTGCTAGTTTTTGGAGGTAGAAATTTGATAAAAACGAAATAAGTTCTGATTTTAGGCAAAACAAACCCCCACTTTCCTCTATTAACAAACAAAGTTCTGTCTCTAATCTGAATTAAAAATTTCGTACTTTCCTCGATCATATTTCTACCTCTACGGGCAAAAAATAGCAACATGAGCATAAAATTTGCAGCAGTACATCAATAGGATTTAAAAAAATTCTAGTACACAAGAACAGACTCCATCGTAATTATATCTCATTTAGGATTTATTATTTTTCCCTCACTACCAACTTGCCCGGTTTGGTTTTGATTATTTGATGGGTTACGTCTTGCCGATTTTGACCTAATTTGCCCAGCTAATAAAGGATTTATGGCGTATAACCAATCGTGTACCTCCTTCTCGTTCAGCGTTTGCAAGAGGTACCCCCTGTGTTTACTTACGACACTGAATGTATATGGAAGCCTCACCATCGCTGATTGGTCCTCGGAGTACTCAACTTGAGCTGTGGCCAGATTTATTAGGGCGCGTTCTACCGGATCCTTTTCATCGCGGAAAATGAAGACGTATGGGCGACGTACAGCCTGGAACCAACGGAGATTGAATTAAACGTGTTTGTCGGCTTAAGCGATTTTAAAATTCAGAGTTCTTAGAGAAACATAAGAGTTTTCAGTTTAAATTTGAAATTCTGACTTTTAACTTAAAAATTTTGATTTTAAGGTTGGAATATCAACTTTGAAATCGGAACTCTGAATTTAAACTTGGAAATTCTGACATTAAACTTGAAATTACGGTGACACCTACCACCCAGCGCTTTTTCCATCCTTGGGTGTTATGTTCTAAAACATTAAGATACCCTTTACGAGCAACAATAGGCGAAATTCGTATTTCTTCCATGTCTGGTACATAAAGGACTAGTTCTGGATCTCTGGGACCTTGTGGTGAAGTAGGTGCAGGTGGAAATGGTGCACATTCTCCGGGTAATGCTGCACGTTCTGGGGAGCACAACTCTATTGATCCTCCTGACACCAAACTAGACATCATGCTGGCACTCATGTCCGTAACTTCGTCAGATGGGCTTGTGTAGTCGCTATCCTTGGCGTTACTTGCGTCGCGGCATTTTCCTTGAACTAACCGAATGCATCTGTTTAAGAGATCCCTTTCCCTTTCGGTGTATTCGCAATTTTCAGTATTAACTGTAATAAGTAAACAAAAGATTTAGTTTTAGTTAAAGTACTGAAATGACACAGACATACGTGTTACGTTAATGTTGCTATTTTTGGCAACCATATTACAAACTTCCTTTTCACTTTTGGTGTATTCGGGTTGCGATTTGGTATGGTTGTTGGTGCGATCAAGTCCTAACCGTTCCCTTAACAAAAGGGTATGGCGAACCCTCTCTACTTCTTCCAGACGGGTTAATTTTTCTAACTCCCATTGATGGTCAAATATTAAGGAATCACCACGTGGGCGCCAACCATGTAAGTTTTCTTCTCCCCGCACGTAAGTCGAACTGGTATCCAGTACACGTCGTTGGCGTCGTTGGACACCTGAATATTTTTGGGTGTATAGCATGGATGTTGTCATTAAAACATTAACACGATTTGTAGCAGTAGTTACAGAAAGAAATTTAGCATTTTCATATTTTACGTTATCAAGGTCGTAAACATGTACGTTGCGTCCAGCAAATGCTAAAAGGGTTTTGGGTTAGAAGCAACAAACCCTTCAGCATTTATTAACAACGCTAAAAACGAAGATTCCTTTAATCCACGCAAAATTTCAAATGAAAGCCATGCATGAAATAAACCTTCATGTGCGAACTAAATGTCAGAGTGTCACTAAAAGGGAGAAACAGACAGGCATAGACAAGCAAAGAGCACATAGGTAGGAAGGAGACTAATCTAGGGAACTACCTGGACTACCTGCTTCACTAGCGCGTCTCAGCAGCAGTTCGTATACCCCCGTCAGACGATTTGCTTCGGCATTGCGGTAACTTCCGGAGAAAAGATGTTTCAAAGATCGTGGACCAGTACGCGCGTCCCTTCCATATATCACCATGCTTAGGTCTTTGGTTATTATTGTTGGACGTCCACAGTTTTCAAGCTAAAATTATGTAGACGTTTATAGTTTAAATTTTAATAGATTTTCATTGGTAGCGTAACTATTGTAAACGAGAAACATCACGTGATCATATACTGCAGCCGGCAGAATAGAATAGAAATAGAATAGTCAAGGCGGTTTAATCTACACCATATCAGTTTGTATCGTATTTATTAGTTTTCACATCTTCCTGGTAAGTAAATTTGGGTGCAATCGTTAATCGATGTTAATTAAACAGAGCTAATCATTATAGCATGACCTACCTAGGAAAATATAAGCTCTTATCAAGTGTGTTTAATTGTGATTGCAAAATAGGTTCATTTTTATTTTTGTAGTACCGGTTCTTCACATATTGAATTTGCACCACAGAAGTTAAACTCTTCATGAAATTGGTTTTACCCAACATTTATAAAAACTACTTCAAAAATGATAATAAGCAAATATATAAGTAGGTGCTGCAGCTTGTGCTGTTCTTACAAACCAAACAAACCAAGTGCGCAGCAACATCTGAGCAAGCTCTGTCGTCACGATTGCATGATGTATTAGACCAAAGGCTTTGATTGCAATAACTATGTCAATATGACCAAAGGCTTTGATTGCAATAACTATGTCAATATATATCTATTAGCATCAAGATGTGAACCAAAACTGCAATATCCCTCAATTACCTCTAAATAAGCCGAAATCGTCATGAAAATTTGCTCTCCAGGTGACGTCACTCTGTTGAGGAGGGGTGAGTTGTGTAACGAGCTATCCCAAGCAGCTTCAAATATAAACATAGTACGATCATCTCCTGGTATCTCCAAATATTCCCCTGGGAACAAGGCAAGCGACAAAACAGAGTTGTCGTTATCCTCATCCTCAAAGGATTCCGGTGTGTTGCGTATGCGCCCCACCACTAATTCACGTACGTCGCGCCATCGTAATTCTGCAGCTTGATCGTGAACAATTGTGATGCGAATACGGCGTTGTATTCCCTTGGAAGACACGTAAGGTTATTTTTTCTTCTTTATAAACATTTTGGAATGGTCACTTACCTGATGTAACAGAAATAGTCCCCGGCATGGGAAGTCGTCGCTGTGTTCTACAACGGATGGTACGTATTCGCCACTTGGAGCCAACTCGCAAATTTCAAACCAAACTAACACATCAACTTTTGCATGTATATGGGCTGTGCATGGAGAAGGTAAAGCGCCAAATTTACTGGATCGGACAGGCTGAGAAATAGGAATGGAAGGTGGTAACATACGGCGAGGTGGTTGCCTTACAGATCCTTCGAGTTTTGCGTCTTTATGTAATGGATGCTGTTGGTAATGACCAAATACTTCAAACACAATGGGGTGTCCTTTTATATATTCTATGAAAGACTTGGTAGTTGAGACTGTTATCTGTGAATCAAAAATAAAGTTTACTGGTACCAAAACGTGAAGGTAATCAGAAATGATATTTACGTTCTGGACGTGGTAGAAGCCTAATGGAGTTCCTTTTCCAGTATTTTTTACGGGGTCGGTTGAAAACGCTTCGTCATGACGATGTAAGAAACTAAAAGTGATCATTGTAAGCACGTGTGATACACAAAAGTACAAAATTAGGCTTACTTGAATTGACAGAATATATCAGCATATTCTGTAGATATACCTATAGCCTGTAATACCGTAACCCTGAATGTGAATTCTTTTCCGACGGCCAAATGATCGGGAACGTCCTCATCCTTAAAATCAGAGGAAACCGAACTGTCTCCTTTGCCGGAATCTGCATCACACTCAATTAACTCATCGGTTTTGATAGGGTCTATTGCGTTGTGACCTTCTATAATGCGTTCCTCTAAATTGTGGGAATTGCGGTCCATAATAGCTACATTATAAATCACAATTACTTGTTTAGTATATAGATATAGGTACCCTAAAGTTATTTATAGCGCCACTCACCTTTAGAGGACTCAAAAGCGATACGGGCGCTTTGCCTCACACCAACTTGATCAGAATTATCTTCATCCACCACAGCCTGTACAGCAACCCGCAAGTAACCCCTGACGTCGCCCTTTTCACTTACAATAGCCACTTTATGTATGAGCGTGACAGGGTATAGTAAATTACTGAGGTATACGAAAGCTCTGCCGACCATTCGGAACCACGGAAATCTATCATAGAAGGGATCACCGCCGGTAAGCGATTCCACGTTGTAGTCGGGAGATGTTGGAGAAAGTTCAGCCTCGTTATGGTACATCTCACGCATGAGCTCCAGCCTTTGCCTGCGTAAAATAAACAAAGTAAAAAATGGTTCTAAAAGCATGCATTTCTGAAAGAAAACATAAATAGAGAGGTTGGTGCCACCACAACAAGAAAAAGCGATGTCCAAAATTAAAAACGCACACTGCTCGACAAGAAAAAGCGTGGAAGAGAAGAGATAAAAGAGGTTACAAACACATACAAAACTGGAACTGAAAATTGTCACACAAGAAAATTGGTGTTGGTAGATCCCATTAATGACATCCGATAATTACTGGTAAAATGAGGGGAAATCAGAAGTGGGATCTGAGTTATATTTTACTAAACCAAACTTAGAACGATAGCTTGAATAGGTTGCATTCGTGCCATAAAATGCAAACATGATGCAGAAATAGAATGGTGGCATAAAGTGGCACCAACCTCGATGGTATAAGTGTTGTGAGTGAGAAGCGTGTTGGCGTGGGGGGACACTGCGTGAGACAGCGTAACAAAGGAAGTGATTCTTCCACGCTTGGCGGACTGGGCACATCCACCTCTTCATTGTACACCAAACGCATCAACTCCAAACGCTGACTGATTGAGTAGATACAAAATTACAAAATTCAAAAAATCAAAATTGCCGGTGGTAAAACACATAACCCACCGTAATTTATCAAGGCTCCAGTAGTGAGTAGCTCCGTTCTTCGTATCTTGCACTTCTACAGCTACAGTAGTTCGCGCTATGGAGCATTCGTCATCTTGGTCGTAATCAATGGCTGGTCGTAAATCGGGAGGCAATGGAGAATAAAGGGTGTCGGTTAATAAGGTGAACTGGAACTGTACCTGCAAATCGAAAAATCTCTTCAAATAGATTGGTCAACTGTAAAACTTCCAATTTTCAACCTTTTTCTTAAGCTCCACCGAGATAGCGTTAGCTTCTTTGAGGAACATAGCGTTGCCCCAAAGATCATCTCGTAGCGATGTGAACTGGTGGTGTTTCCATTTTCGCCACGCCATTGCAGCCAACTCGTACTCACGTTCCGTCCAGTTGCATTCTGCGTCAAATAGAGGGTTCACTGAAAAAGCGCTCTCGTGAAAATTCTGCCAATTAGAGCGCTGCGCCCACAATTTTGACCTCAACCTAATAAAAGCGGGGGAAAAAGTAAAATTAATTTACCAAATATGTCATCTTCGTTATTGAAGTCTTCTGGTGTGTATGAACTGTACATGGACATGGTCATGCTTTGTTCTTCAACTTGCTTTTGGAGAGCGTCGATCCTTGCTTCATAACTCTATAAAATGCATGAAGTTAAGCATTAGTAAAGATTGTTTGGTTTGGAGTTTCTCAACTAAACTCATTATTATTGCAACCACAGTAAAACTGATATAGAACAAGACTTTTAGCCGCATCCTGAACAACATTGTTCATCAAATGGATGCGCCTTGTTAAAGACAGACGTAAAAATACCTTTCTTTGTTCTTCAAACAATTGATCCGCTGTTTCTTTCTCTTTTCGAAAATCTTCCTCCATCTTCATAAGTCGCTTTTCCATTTCAACTTTAAGATCGATACCCTGCTTTTCAAGAAGTTCAATTTGGGCGAAGTTCCAGTCCACATTCTCGCTATTTTCATTAGCTGGACTATTCTTTTCCCTCCTTTCCCTAGCGGCGTCGGGTTGAGTGAATCGGAATACGTGATTCTTCCCCAAAATTACACGTGAGCCCGTTTTTAGAACAATTGGCTCCAGTATCTACCAAAAAAATAATAATAACTTAGTTGCTTGGTTGGAAAGAAACAATTCGAAATGTTTAAGTACCTCTCGCCCATTTACGTATGTGGTAGCACCAGAACATGGTACAAACGTAATTTGCCCCTCTCTGTTTTCGAAGATGCAGTGTTCAGGTTTGATGTGTGGACCGAATAATTGTATATCTTGAGGTAAGTTCGCTTCTGACGAACCTACCCGAGTAATACCGTCCTGAAAATTAAACCCCAAATTAATATCCCTTTAGAATATTCGGTTGGAGTGTTTAAGCTTACTTTGATATAGTATATTAGGCATTCTGACATGGACGGGTCTTCGTTCAGGTTAACCAGATGTGGTGTTTTCTTTGGAGAAAACACACCGACGGTGTCCCCGTCCTCTTTAACAGCAACGCCCATTTCGGCAAACACTGCTTCGCGTTGTAGACGAATTGCTTCTGTCCTTTTTAGTTTCTCTTCCCATGTTTCATTTAGTTCTGTATGAAGAAAACGTATTTTTTTAATACACCCCATTATATCTGAAAGCTGATACAAAATTACCTGCAATTAGTTTTTCGCTGGCTTGTAGTTGATCCACAGCGTCTTCTGCTATCGTCATAGAAGTGGTGCGAACTCTTTCGCTATCTTTGTTGTTGCGTGGTTCAGATCCTAAGAGGAAATGTAATATGTAACAATGGTCAATTATTTTTCCCTAAACTTTTGTAAATAAAGAAAGCTTTTAAAGCTATTACAACAAATATGGATACTCAAAACAACAACAACATAAAAAACATGTTCACAATTTTTACGCCGTTTATGGAAAGCCACTTTGCGCAAGCGTTTACTGAATGTACTTGTTTAATACAAAATAGACTAAAAGAACGGCACAAACTCTGCAGACAGCCCATATAATATGTGAATACACAAGCCAGTGACTCATCGTAAAACAGCTGAACAATGGCATACATTATGCTAACGATATAAGTTTGTGGCTAGGGTGGCCGACATTCAAGGCTTATGCAAAGGGTGCCTTAAGCCATTAGTAAGCGGGTACTTACTAGGTACTTCTCTCTTTTCATAAATAACTTTACCATCTGGACCTAGGCGGCATTATAAGTAATAAAATATAAATCAGCCACCTTTATGTTTAAGAAATTTGGGCATGTCGATTTAATGTGCCATTTCATCAAGTAATTTTGAGTTCTTTAATTTTCTGGTACTAGCTGGTTATATGTAAGTTACTACGCTACATTGGAAAACGTCACTGATAAAGTCGTTCCTGTAGAAGTTGGTCAGACTTCATCAGAGACAATTGTATCAAACATCTGATTAGGTTACAGTCTCATCTAACTTTCACCATATGGAAAAGCCCCTTTGAGAGATCAACCCTTTTTTTGCCACTCCCATATTATCAAAACGATACTCCATTTTATGGAGTCTACCAACAACTGTAGCAAACGAATCAACCATATTGTGCCGTTTTATCCCATCAGACATTTGCTACAATCCAACAACACATAAACCAAATTAGAACATCGAATTCTAAATAACATCTAGCCAATTAGAATACCAATACTGGATCTGGCACAACTTCCCTTCCCTGTTGAACTGTTTCTGGTATACAAACTGAAAGACACGCTTACCTTCATGAACTTCAATTCCTTCAGCCTTGAGCAACTCGCGCAGTTTCAGGATTTCTTCTTTGAGTTCACGGATAAGTTTAGCATTGGCGTCTTCATTGATGATAGCTTTGCAGACGATCTGTTTGGCTCTGTCAGCATATCTGTTGAAACAAAAGGTTTGTATATTTGAGCAAATCAAATAATGTTTTCTTGGAGCTACCTTAAGGTTGATAACGTTTCGTCATAGTTAATGTCGGCGGGAGAAATGGCGGCTATCATGGCGGTTTTGCTGTTACCACCCAAGTTTTCTCGTAATAACCACGTCAGAACGGAATCTCGGTAAGGGATGAAATCTGCTTTTTTAGATTTTTTTGTTTTTGTTGCCTGTAAAAGTAATACTGTAAGCATATTTGCACGCATTGCTTGATGTTTCTATTATTATGGTACTTACTGACTATTAGGCACGAAAGAAACGCAAAAAAGTCAAAATGTTATTAGTATGGAGTTGTTTTCAAAATTTCAAAATTTTGGTACATTTTTATACATTAAAATAGCAAATGTTACCTACCATTTCAGCTAGAGCAGATATTACTTTTCCTAGCGTCGTAAGACTTTTATTAATATTTGCACCTTCTTTCAACCGCGTGCCCTTAGCTCCTGTAGAATCTGCTCTTTCAGATCCAGCTAGATCTACTAGGGAAATTTTGGAAACCTTTTCCGTACATAGGTCGGTTGTGGAGTCATACCTAAACAATAACAAAAAAACAAAAATTGATCTTTATTCCCAACAAAATCTCTTTTAAAAACTTACCTTTGTTGGGTAAAGAAAATAGTAAAAACGGCATGGGATCGCGAGCTAGTTTCGTTCATATTGGTAGCAGCCACGGTCCTGGCTTTGTTCCCTTCGTCAATCAAATTATGAATGTCTTGGTAACTCGTAACGGCAAGTTTGCTTAAATCTTCCACGTACGGTCCCAGAAGAGGATGTTCACGCACCCTTAGGTTACCTTTATTTTTTGGATTCAACAAGTCCCGCACCCTTTCGCAATAAATCTCCATGTAACTAACTTCCACTGAATATTTAACATCTTCGTCGGTGTCGCGCATTCGATAAAATAAATCTTTGCATATCTGTGGAATGATACCTTCTTGTCCTTCTTCTTGTCTACCCATCATGGTGTATGATTTACCAGCACCTGTCTGTCCGTATGCAAAGATGCAGACGTTGTAACCATCGAACGCGTGTTGTAACATCTCTTCGCCTATGTCTCTGTATACAACCAACTGGGAAGAAAATTGGGGGTCGTCCTCCTGTTGATGATAAGCGTGTTAAAGAGGACGAGATTAATAATTTTTTGTACTTACGTTATGAGACCAATAGGAATAATCGAAATTGAAGCTTTTTTGGGCATCTTTTATTCCTGGGGGAACTTTCGGGTTAGCTATTGCTGTAATAGGTTTGAAAATTAGAAAAAAAATCAGTTAGGTTATTAGATGATTCAGCAACAATGTCGATGAAAACGTATATGTCGAGTTGCTGCGGAATCTGGTTAATGTATGTTTTGAGCTAATGTTAGAAACAGGCTTTACTCACAGGTGGTATTTCCGCCCATATCGATGATGCATTTGCATTCCTTGGAAATTTCTCGATTGTTGAATGGGCGCACGCGCACAGCTACCTTTACAGATGACATTTTCTTCTTGAGTTTAGTTACTGTCTAAATCTGAAACAAAGAGATTGTTGCAAATAATTGCCAAGTTTTAAATATTTTCCGTTGTTTTCTGCCATCATAACTCGAAAAACAGGCTATATCATAAAGTCACATACACTTTAATTTCGTTTTTTTTTAAATTACCAATTTCTGTTCCTCGACTATACCTCCCAGATATTATTCGTCAAAATTCAATCACCTTTGACCTGAATCATTTCAAAGTTTGTAGAAAAATAATCAATATCATCAATTAGACCAAGCTTTCACATTAAATCGGCTTTAGTGAGCCGTAAATTTATATCCAACAAATTAAAATCTTCTTATTGTTTCAGTGGTCCCTTCTACACTTTCGCTTCCATCAAGGGCTACAATGAAATCAACTTAATAGTTTAATTAATACTATAATTAATTTCCCGTCTTTTGTGGTGTCGTGGCCCGCATTAGGCCCACCTAATCCAAACCAACCGTCTGTAGACGTTGTTTGGAAATCCTCAATAAAGTCCCAGGAATTTAATTAATTCGAACGATCTTATCACATCGAATCGCTAAATTGGTCCATTTAACGTCCGGGTTTGCTATCCCCATATTCCTTTTTCCTTGCTAATCAGAAGGTGCAGAAATAAACAAGTATTATTCGCCATTTCATCCCGTACATAAAGACATTTTGGTGGTCCATACAGTTTATGCCATCTCGTTTATGATTCTGCTGTAGATGTCGGCGGTCGTTACCCCTTTCGGGCATAAAAACTTGATTACCCCACGTTGTTCTTCGGAAGAGACGTCTGTAGCAAAACGAGCATGTTTATTCACTGCACAATGGGGCTATAAACTGATGAATTGTCCACTGAACCCCAGAAACGGCTAGTTAGTAGTTATTTGGTTTCCTACTGTTTGTTCTCTTGTTTGCTGGTTTAAGATTTAGGAGGATTCCGGGGAGAAATCTGCTTTGTATGAATAGAAAGAATGTACGAAAATGTGGATATGCAAATAGAGTTCTTCAAACTTCAAAACGGATTTAGAGTTATGGAGAAGGTTAAAAAGAAGATGTAGACTAGCCGAATATGACCTTCGACCAGAAACATTATGAACCAGAACCATCATCAGTATATTTCTTATGAGCACAAAGCAGATGGGAAAATGCCATTAACAAATACCTACTTTGGAGAAAGCGACTACCGTTGTTCAAAATCATCAAAGAGGTTGAATTAACCCAATCCTGTAAAGTGTTTTCAGGTCACATGGAACTTGATGACGTGTTGGTATGCATCAAAGGACGTAACAATAAGAATAACATAAGTGGAATGAATAGACCGGAAGTTTCATAGCACAATGCTACGAATCCAGGGAAATGGAGACAAAAGCGCTTTGTACAAAGACTACGTGTCACTTCTAAGAATTGTAGAGCAAGAGCACGTAGGTCGTGGTTTCCCTGGGGCAATCTCATGTTTTTAACAAAGAACACTTACGTTTATTGACTTTAGAAGTATTAGAAAATTCAAATTTTATCTTGCGCCCTTTGGGATAAAATTTTGGAATCCCATTTTTTTTATTTGGCCGCTGTGAATTGGATTGGTGAACGAAGGAGGCGGGTTATAATCAATTGCACTTAGTTCAAAGAGGATTTCCGATTCGAGATACATATTACCACTTTTCCTTCACACTTTAGACCCACTTCTTTTCCAAATATAAGCATTTACCACCAATCCCATATCATTAAAATAATCCCTTATGTTATAGTGACAATGAAAATGATGAAGTTATTAAAGCAGTCAGTGTTTAGTCACTCTTGTACCCTCACCTCACCTTCTAGACATCTTCATATTTTAACGTGTGAACTTGAATTGATAAAAATTTGATCATTACTTTTGACTTTAATATTACCACATTTCCTTCACACTTTAGACCCTCTTCTTTTTTAAATACAAACAATTACCACCAACCCCATATCATCAAAATAATTCCTTATGCTATGGTGTCAGTGAAAAAGATGATATTATTAAAGCAATCGGTGTTTAGTCACTCATGTACCCCCCCCCTCATATTTTAAAATCATAGAAACTTCAACATTGCTTTCGGATTTCAAATTTTTGACATTGTTGGAAGTTGGAAGTGCATGTTATATGACGCTCGTCCAAAAATTATGTTTAACCAAGGCCCTAACCAATTTTTTTAAATTTTCTTTGATTTCGTTCAAATTAATCTTGTCCAATATTGAATTTTAAATGAAAGGTCGACAAAAACGATATTTATTGTGTCATAATTTGCTTACGTCAACGCCACGAGTGTTCATTGATTCAATTTTCGTGTATTCTTTGAGCTGGAAGCTATGATTATTTAATTTCCTTTTAAATTCATTTTACGCACTTACACACTTTTGCACTTTATGACTGTTCCGTCCGCATTTGTAACATCAATTTATCCAACTTCGTTACGAATTAAAAATAATCCTTGAATTTCTCGTTTAACAAAAAATGTGTAATTTAAATTAAGTTAAAGTAACGTTAACACTCCATGAGCGTAAAGGCATTGAGTGCGTCATTTGTGCAACATTTATCTTGCAGCTCCGTTTTTCCGTGGCTTAGGCTACATAAATATTTAAGAATTTGGTATCCGCCGGTCTCGGGAGATCCATTCGTTACCTGAGTTCTTAGTTTCGTGCTCGTATATTCTGTCTCCTGTTTATTTTTTTAACTTTATGGGTTTAAGTTACGGTTCCGCCGCCAAAATTTCGATTTTGCCTAGCTCCAAGTATTGATTAGAAATTTCGCATTAAAATCAAAATACCGAGACTAAGAAAATTTCGCTCAATACTTGAAAGATGCGTCATGCAACCCCTCTCCCTTTTATTTGAAGCTGCATCTGGACAATTTAAATTTTAATCTAATTAGGCTTTAAAACGAAGGGTGGGGGTTCGATTCTCCATTGAAACATATGCTGTCCGTGCCAACCCTTCGGTTCTTTTCGTTAATTTTTTGTAAATTCCCCTGACTAATTTTTTCCCATATCCGCAGTGCTGAATTTGATGAGGACATGATACAACCTTGATCCAAATTAGCAATTTTTACACATAATTTATCTCTACAAGCACCTGCATGTAAACACAACACCTGCACTGCATTTTTATAACACCTTGGGTTTTGGTATTGATCGCCGACGTCGGGCAATAAAACTGATTTTATAAAACAACACGGAAAAAGTAGAAAATTCAACAAAAACAAGCCAAACCGTCCTAAAATTCGACTAGGTCGTCTAACTCGCACGATCAAAAACGCGTCGCATGCAAAAAAACCACCCCTACTCTAATTACGGTAGCTACCCTTGACATTTATAAGATGCCGAATTTGACTCTTACCTAAATCCGATGCATTGGAGCAACTGCGGAACGTTGAGAGCGTTGCACAAAATACGCGGTGAAATCACAATTTCGTTGCTTTCACCCACATTAATACTTTGCGCGACATGGTTCGTCTCAAAAACACCCTACTACGGTCATTTTGTCTTTCTGTGACGTCTTGGAGAGCTTGAAGGCGGCTGCGAATGCGCCGCAACGTCCCACGTGACCAGAAATCAATACGTTACTTCACCAATGTCGAATTAGTCCCCACAATGCGATCAATATGTTATTTACTAAAAATTATACTCACGCCTACATTGGAAAATTTTAGAAAAATCTCAAGGGTTTTCAAAATTGCCACCCGCGACGCGACGTCTTGCCACAATCAAAACTTAAATGGTTATGCAACCAGTAATGCCTAAATTAAGCATAAACACCAAACTGCCTTAATAGGGTGGGGATATAGCCGCCTGAAAATACAGAGCGTCCCAAGATATTAACAATTTCAATTGTGAAATATGCAGTGATTTGATTGAAGTATTTTTCTGAAGCACGGAATAATAATAACAATACAACAAAATTGTCGTTTTCCCTGAAATTATACGTTTAATTGTTTTTCCGATAATTCCGACATAATGAGGTAAACCAATTCCACGACTATGTTTAGAACCTGTAAAACATGATTTTAGTAATACATAAAACAATAAGACATCCATCCTCAATGTTTTGTTTGCCGTTAATCATCTTTACGTCGAAAGTTTCCGCAGGCGTGGTTAATAGAATCGTGGCTTGTAGAATGGAAATGCATCATTCGCCGACGTTTCGTCCTCAGTTACATGAGACGTCATCATGGTATGGTGGTTTCTGATTATGAAATACAACGTTTGTGTAATGTGTTCTAACAGCATCAGTTACAGCAGTTGTGTTCAAGCAGCAGCAGTTTCTGCAACCCTGAAGAAGTCCCATGTAGCTGAGCACAAAATGTCGCCGAGTCCGATGACTTGGTTTTATCCCAGAAGCTCGACTCTGATGCTGGCTCCTTTAGTGATGAGGGAAACATTAAGGAAAAGATTTTAAACACAATCACAGAATGATAACCCCCCCCCCCCCTTAAGTCCAATTGTAATTATTTTGTAACAGGACAGTTCCCTTCCATCACTTGCTTTTCATTTTTCAGCTATTGCTTTACCGCTGCCGCTTACCCTGTTTTATTCGTTATTTGACTAAATGGATGAAAACAATTGTATTTAGTAAAACGGACAAACCCTTTTTTATCACAAGTGTGACTACGCCACTGTTCCATAAAGCACCATTAAAGGTACTTTATGGAACGCCATTTTACTTCTTAGTGAACATTTATTGACGTCGAGAAATATTTTTGACGTCAATAAATAACATTTAACGTCATAACTGAGATTTCGACGTCAAAACTTATTTTCAACGTTACACGTCGAAAATCATTTTCTGACGACTACAATTTAATATTGACGTCAAAATTTAATTATGTAACATGTGAAAATCATCCATTCAATGTAAGAATTAAAAATATTATTTAATTATTAAAAATTAAAACGATCCGTTGACTTCAAACAATCATTTTCAGCATTCAAAAACTTAAATTTTTTGACTTCAAAAAATGATACTATTTTGAATTAAACAATATCCCTCAATGGTGCCTTATGGAATGCTTATTTATTTCTCATTAAACATTAATTAAGATCAAAAATACATTTGTAGACGTCAATAAATAATATTTGACGTCATAACTGGTATTTTAACGTCAAAAAATCATTTTCCGACATTTAAAATTTATTTTTGACGTCAAATGATTTTACGAATTCAATAAATCTATTTTTATTATTCCTTTAATATAGGAATTAAAAAATACTGTTTAGTTATTAATACTACTTTTCAGACGTACATAATTTATTTTGAAGTCTTAGTCAGTCACCACACCAAATTATTTGCACGATTTGATCTAGTTGCCACAAGAGTGCGTTTTACGCTGGGTTTAAACAAAGTTTATACTAAAGAACATGTAAACGTTCCATTTCACGGTTAATATTTATAATTCTTGCGCCACGCTAATAAAGTTCAGTCGAACAGAACGCTTTACCACATATCTCTAGTGCGCCATCTTTTGACAGGTAGCTCCACTACTGGTCAATATTGCAGTATGGTTCTAGTCCACACTACCATCATAAGATTCCCGTGGGGTGACAGCATCTTCTGACTATTAGAAAATTTATATTTTTGACGTCAAAAAACTTCATTTTTGACATCAAATTTTGATATATAATTATATATTATGAATTAGCGTCTGAAAATAGTTTATTTATTGTGTTGGAATAATTTGCCGTTCTTTTACTATTTTATTATAAATTGTCTAAACGGTTTGTAGACGTTGAACATTTTTTTGGCGTCAACATATCGATTTTTCACGTCACCAAATGAATTTCTGGCGTCAAAAACTCGATTACAGGATTTAATAGATAAATATTTTTATCCAAAATAGGATGATTTTATTAGAGGTCAAAAACATGATTTTTGACGTCAGCAAACAAAATTCGGCGTCTAAAATTCAATTTTTGACGTCAAAAACTATTTGGCGATTTGTAACAAATGTAAATTTGTTTTCCATAATTCAGCTTTAAAAGTAAAATGACGTTAAATAGTGCATGTTTTTCTTTGTTTCAGAAATTTCGTAATGATTTCAGTCTAGGAGTTCCTAATATAAGTGGACATGGGAAGCTAATGGAAACGATTGGACTTCCAATTGTCAATTTTTGCGGGGTAAGTTACAAAAATTATTCTTTTTTTTGTTTCTTGGAGGTTTTTTCGTATTTTCCTCGATAAGTACAGAAAATACAGAAAAATAGTTTAAATAAAAGTTATTCGGAATTTTTTTTAAACTCCCAAATGAGGTCACAAACACACCATTTTTCGAAGTGAACGGACAGAATTAAATATTAACATTACTTCGTTTTTCTCTAGTAATAATAAAAATTGCTTTTACTGAAAACAGCCAAACTCGTTTAAATAAATCAACATGTAAGCGTTTGGGGAACCAAACAGTTCCGCATTCCACCAAGTCATATATCAACGTTCAATGAGTCAGCGGGCGCCAGCTTGATTACGGGGTTGGTATAGCCAAACTGAGATCGATGTGCATGACCTATCACCCCCACAATGTGGTCAACTTGCATCCCTTGGGACCTTAGCTTATAAACAAAACACCCTTGGAGGTTTCTCCAAGGCTTGAGACATAATTTGCAATTATTATTTTACAAGAACACGGCCATAATTTTGAAATAATTAACGCGTTCATCTAATCCGTTACTTGGAGTTTCAACCCCATTTGCTGTTGTATTTGTAACTAAATGGAAAAAAGAAATAAAAACGGAAGGTTTCTCTCCAACATCCCACCTCTTTGAATTTTGAACCTTAATAAAAATAAAACAATACACAAAGAAAAAAAACAACTAAAAAGCAAGGGCAAATAACAAGGGAAAACAAGAAATTTTATTTCCATATAAAGAGGAAGCTAGGTTGAGTCATAACAAATGCAATAACTTAGATCTCAAAATAATTTCAGACATAGGAAAAACATTTTCAGTTTTTATAACAAATCTTTTGCTACTCAGGATGCATGAATGAGTCATAGGCGCCAACCTCGTTGCGGGGGTGAACCCGACCCGACTCTCCAGATCGATGTGCATGACCTACCACTCCAGGACCGCAATTAAAAATTTAAAAAGTTTGTCCAAAGCCCCCAGGGTATTACAAAATTGACTTTTGTAGGTTTTCGAGCGTTTGTATTAAATTTAATTAATTTAAGCTGGTAATTGTTTTCTTCTGTTCTAAATTACAGCAAGCTTAGCAGTATTTGAAAAAAAAATACTTGGTGTCAAATAAATTCGTTTTTTAAAATAAGCAGACAGGAAAAGTGGTCAGGGGTTCGAATCTCGCCGATGGTGGTCGTCTTACACGACTCATACATGCTCCACACAGAACCCAGCCTTTGTTAAAAACATAATAATAATTAGGTTTCTTCAAAACGCCATGTAGATTACAATCAAGCGTTAAGAATGGCAACCGGTTCGAATCCCGCTGCTAGCAACATGCCCTGAAATAGCCCCACTGCTGTCCTGAACGAAGTAAAAAAAGGTTTCGAAAATTTAAAAATATTAAAAATTTTAAAACTAAAAATTTAGGAATTTTAAAAATTATCATATTTCCAAAATTTTCAAAAAAACGTTCGGTATGAAATTTAAATATTTTGAAAATTCTTCGAATTTTTCAAAATTTTCAAAAATGTATAAGAATTTCAAATTTTAGAAGATTTAGTTTTTGAATATTTTGAAAATTTTGATATTTGATCAATTTATAAATTAAGAATTTTTGAATATTGTTGCAACTTATAAAGATTTTGAAAATTTCGTAAAATTATCAAATTTTCAAAATTTACAAAAAACGTTCGGTATGAAATTTTGATATTTCGAAAATTTTAATTAAATTAAAAATTTTGAAAACCACAGAAAATTTTCAAAAAACATCCGGTATAAAATTTTGATATTTTGAAAATTTTAACTATTTTCTAATCTTGAAAATATGTAATTGAAAATTAATGGAAATTAAAAAAAATTATATAATTATATTTATCCATACATATATAAAAGCTCAAAGGGTATTTTTCTCCGGTTCCTCAAGCGGTACCGCTTCACCAATTTGGACCATTTTTTTTTTCAAAGGTCTCTATCCTCAGATGGAACATGAAACATTTTTATATTTTTATTCTACGTCGATTTTTCAATAATAATTATTTTAATTTATATATGAAAGTCTGCTAGACGCGCTTTACTTGAGGCGACATCTACACTAACGCCGCGTCTCCTCATGGAACTAATGCATCACGTGACTTAGCATTTAACCGGCTCAGTCAACGCTCAGTCTTCAGTGCATTGTGCGCTGGGGTAACACTAGTATATTATGAATTGACGTCTGAAAATGATTTATTTATTTGTTTAGGAATAATTTACCGTTCTTTCATTATTTTTTTAGAAATTTTTCCGTTTTTGATAATTTATAAAATTTGCAAAATTTAGATTTAGCTAGCTTTTGAAAATTTTGATAATAATTTTAGATTGAGAATTTTTGAAAACTGTTGGAAGTTATAATAATTTGAAAATTTCGTAAAATTTTGAAATCCTCTAAATATTTTCAAATATTTTAAGATTTTGAAAATTATTAAAAATGTAATATTTTATAATTTTGAAATTTTTTGGAAATTAAGAAATTAAAAAAACGTGTTTTTTTTTAAATTTTGGGAACTACAAATTTTTGAAAATTTATAATTTTCTTTATCAATTCTTGAAACCGTCACTTACGCTTTATAATTGTTGCGGTAAAGTTTCCTAACGAGGACAGTTTGACTAAAGTTCGAATTTAAAGCCAGTTTTGTTGTCAGTAATTTTGGATTCTCCCGCACAAGAAATAAATCGTGTAACGATTGGTTGGGATTAGCAGACAAGTGCGTGTTTAAGAAGCCCCCCTCCCATGAGAAAACCCACTTTTGTGATGTAAATTCTTGGATACGTTGGTTTCTAAACAGATCCTTAGGTTTAAGGGTTGCCCTAAATAGATAACTGCCGCCGTGACTAACAGCGACAATCTTTGTCTGTGTCATTTTCCAAGGTCTATCTCAATTAAAAACGCCATAAATTATCGGCCGCTCGAGTCTTTGGTCCCACTTGAAAAGGGCCGATAAGCTAATGGGTAGCAGCAATTAGTTCGGTCGCATTCCTGTAAAACGGCGATTCGGCTTGATTCATAGTTGTTTTTAAGCATCAGAGCGATTAATTATTTAGAAAACGAAATTTGATATTTTAAGATTTATTAACCACGTCCACTTTAAAATGGTTTGGTTCTTAGTTCTAGGCAGTTTTTATTGTTTTTATCTTTTTTCTAAATAATTTGTATGGTCAGCTAAGACAATGTCAAGTAGTTCAAGATGCCCAATTTGAACATTTCTTGTTAACTACTGTTGTAAATAAATTACCTACCTATTTCGGAAATGCTTATTTTTAATCTCAAAACATTTCTTATGGTGCCCCACGCAAATGTAACACTTTACTCAAAAATGAGTTGCCAGATCAGTACAAAATTTGGCATCGTAATGGTCCTACAAGGGTAAAATAGTATGTGGTAAAGAACTATTTTTAAAACCGTAGAAACTAATAGTATTAAAAAATTTCAAAATTTTGAAAATTCTCAAATATTATGTTTTTCGAAAACGCAGCCATAGAGCTAGAAACAGGCTATTGATATTTTCCGAAGGTCCTTCATGAATTTTATAAAATTTTAATTTTTCTCCGTTAAATGGATTAAATTTTATGCACAATTATTAACTTTTACACTTTCCAACAACAATGAATTATAGAGTACGGTCCTGGTAACTAAATATTTTTTTAAGTGTTTTGTTGTGTGCTATTTATACAATGATGGTTGTGATATTTTTGATTTTTGTGCATCCACTCCAAGCAGAAATATTTTACAGCCATTTTAGCAAAAAGTTAACACTGAACTCACCTTTTATTTCTCAAATAATAAGATTTTCCGTATAATCAAAACCTCACTTCTGACAGTTCCCAGTAGTTCTAATCGATCTCACTAACAACCAGACTAGCCAACATTAGTATTCGTTACCAAAACTGAAAAATCCTAACATCAATTTTAATAGAAAAGAAAATTTATTTATTATATTGAAATCGTTTCTTGTTTGATTTTTTTGCCTCTTCCGGGAATTGCTCGGTTTATTTTGAAAATCATCTTAAAACATATAACCTAATTGAAATCAGCAGCAATGACTAGATATGAGATTGAAATCGATTTTAATCAGCTTAAATTAGTTTAATACTAGTTTGGAATTGTTTTAGGGATTAAATCCTGTTAAACGTTTGAACGTAACTAAAATCGTATGAAATCAGTTGAAAATTATCAGAATTGGATTAAAGCATTTAAAATCACTCAAGCTCCGCTGTCAATTTGTTTTTAAACACAAAAAATCTATTTTAAATTCATTGTGAATCAACTGAAATCGCTTCAGAATTACATTCCGCTTAAAATTAACAAAAGTCGTTTTATTTAACCTTAGTATTAGCTTAGTCATTTCAAGTCAATCTACATCTTTTTGAAAATAGCCTGAATCAGTTAAAAATCGTTTGACTTGATTGACAAATTCAGAATGGCTTATAATCGGCTAAAATCGTTTCAAAATCGGTTTTAAATCAACTGACTAACTGAAGTATTTATAGATTTTCAATCGGCTTGAAATGAGCGACAAAATTAGAAAAATCACTCGAAATCATAACAATTTACTGAGGATCAGTTTGATACTTACTAAATCATTTGGAGTCATTCTAAACATTTTTGAAAATAACGGTTGAAGTGGATTAAAGCATATACATTTGTTTAACATTAGCTGAAAATGTACTAAATTCTCTAAAATTCTGTTTAAAATCGATTCACTATCTGAAGTTATTTTTAGACTTTTAATCCGCTTGAAATCAATCAGTTAAACGCGGTTCAAAGCAGCTAAAGTCGCCCTGAATCAGCCTGATATTAACTCAATCAATCAGATAAAAACCTTGAATGAAGTAAGATATTTGAAATAGCTTAAAATCAGCTAAATTCAGATTCCAAAATTCATAAAAATCGTTTTAAAATCTACTGCTTAAGCAAAATTCTGTTAGACAAAGAATCACTCAGAAATCAGTTTGATATAGACTGCATAATTTCAAGTCACCTTAAACTCTTTTGAAAATAATTAAAAGAAGTTCAAATCTGCAAAAGTGCAAAACTCAGTCGAAATTTGCAAAACGTCACTCGAAATCAGCAAAAAAAGTGACTCGAAATCAGTTTGATATTATCTGAATCACTTTAAGTAACCGTCAACCCTTTTGAAAATAGCTAAAATCAGCTAAAAGTTGTTGAACTAAAAATCGGTTTAGACTTTCAATCCGCCCGAAATCACCAAAAAAATCACTCGAGATCAGCTTGAAATGAACTGAATTATTTTAAGTCATCCTTAACATGTCTGAAAATAACTAAGATCTGAAACTGGTTGAACTGAATCAAGGCATTTAAATTTAAATTAAGACTAAAATCGTTGTTATGATAAAAAATAATTTAATAATTTAAACCTTAAAAACTGAAAAAACTGTAACGTTGTGAACCATATGTATGATAAATAAAATACAGCAGAAGTTTGATACATTTATTGAATCTCTTAAAGTATTATTCCTTAATCATATTATCGTGTCTACAGGAGATTGTCATATGTAGGGACTAGGGAAAGGGCAGCAAACCTAACCAGGGTAGTGTTTTACATCGATGTTATTACAAAGTGAATTCGAATTTTCTACCGATCTGGGCAGGACTTGGAGGGCAATGAATGGGTAGGTAGAAACGAATAACAAACTACAGGAGACCTAAGCCAAACACCAGATATGCGCAGGTGATCAGCCCGCAGTGGCAGCCGAACAAGCTAAGCGCCAGTGACGTTTAGGTAATGAGTTCGCAGAGGCTGGCCGACGAACCAAGCGCCAGTGACCCGCCGAAAAAGTAACCTAGAGAACGCATCCGCAGGAGCCAAGCGCAGAAAACTTGGTGGAAAAACCAGCAGAAGCTGGGGCGGGCCAAGTACCACTAAAGGCGCGTTTTCACGGGTCGATTTGAATCGAACGACCATTGAATCGAAAGCAAATTGAATGTGTAAACCAACTTTCGGCTTGGTCGTTCGGCGGAGTAATTCGATTCAATCAAAGTAGAAAGACTCTCTACTTTTGCCGAACGATCGCGGCCGATTATACGTCAAACGATCGTGATTGAACGTGTAAACAGCTAAATCGGCAAGAACCAACTAGTCTATGTAGTGTTTTGCACGCAAGTGTTTCAATAGACGCGCAACTTTCTGTAGGAGTTGTTCAAAATGAGTTTCATCCATTCTTAGATGATTTCGATAGTTTTCTGGATCTTCTAGAACTAACTCTTTCAGAAGTCCATTTGATGCACCAAGGGCATCTCGTCTCAGAATCCACGGCCGTGTCCACCAACGTCGCCGTCTACTTTTTTTTTT
Source organism: Ctenicera cuprea (assembly GCA_958336395.1). Taxonomy (NCBI): domain Eukaryota; kingdom Metazoa; phylum Arthropoda; class Insecta; order Coleoptera; family Elateridae; genus Ctenicera; species Ctenicera cuprea. The sequence continues at coordinate 3,193,565 of OY284489.1, read as the reverse complement.
ACTTTTTTAATAGTTGCTCTCGTATTGCACAACAAATTATTTGCACTCCTACACTGATTATCTCACTTGACGCCATTTTAAATTTTTACTGTCGCTTCAATACAATCATCTGGTGTAAACCTTATTTCACGTTCGATCTAGTGGAACGACCCAAGTCGTTCGATTCAAATTGACCCGTGAAAACGCGCCTTAAGGCACAAAAGTGAAAGAGAACGCAGTCAGGCGCAGAAAACTAGGTGAAGGAGGCAGCCGTGCCAGTTAAGCGCGCCAGTGACGAACAGGAAAAGGGGGCCTACCGGTCTTCGCCGCACCTGGAGAATTTTTTGCAGATAAAGAATTGATCGGTAATTGACATGTGGTCAATAAACAGTAGACTTACAATGCTCATATGCAAAAACTAACTTCTGCTTTTATAAGCAAAATTGTGAAACTTATTCGATGCAAGTTGACATAATTTCTTTAGCACTTGGCTTGAAGAACAAAGAAAAGGGGCCCTAACCATCAAAATATCAAATTTGGATTACGTCAGTACGGCGTTCGTTTACATCCAAAACAAAATTAACTTCAAACAGTTAATTAATATTAGCCCTGCAAAAACATACCAAAATTGGTATACAACCCTATTGTCGCTGTTTTTCCGCGTAAACATTAATTATGACCTAAAAATTACAACGCTGGACTTACGTCAACATCACGCAATCCTGCTAAAAGCAAACAGGATTGATTTTAAAAACTAATGGAAATATCTGAATTAAATAATCATTGTGAACTTAAGTAATTTAAAAATAAAAGCGGTAACGGATCGTGACAAAATTCATTTTTTTAAATTTTGAAAACATTCCAAAAATTACTCTTCGAAAGCTAACAGGAAAATATATTTAGTTTTTTCAGCTCTTAATACTAAGCATAAACTATATATCCGTTGTTAGTCAAAAACTCTTGGTTTACTGTGACGTCCTCTGTGGATTTTTGAAATTTGGAACGTAAGAACTTATTCAATAAATTATTGAGTACGGTTCTGGTTACTAACAATTTTTTGTATGTTATAATTATTTGTGAAATATTTGATTTTTGTGTGCCCACTTGAAGAAAAAATGTATGCAATATTTTTAAAGGTAAATCAATAGTAAACTTGCTTTTTTAGTTCTCTAAGTTCGTAGTAGTTCTAATGAACTTAGAACTAAATCTACTGGTATTGAAATTTAATTAATAAAAAAACGTATTAATTAAAATTATAAATCATTAAGTATCTATAATGTTTCTTATTTTTTATGGTAGTATTATTAAATAATAAATAGTAAATTAAATTGTGAAACCAAGATTCTGTTTCAACAAATAGTTCCATTTTACTACGTCACATAACCTTTAACAACAAACTTACTTTTATAAACAAATAAAAAAAAATTATAGTGCAAAATGCATAAAAATAAATCAGGGAAAAAAGTCGAGTATAAAAAGTCAGTTGTGCGTCATCCTGAGCAAGCAAAACCAAAAACTGTGGTTATACAACAACCTGAAAGCTCGGTTTCTCAAAAAACCGAATCGGAATTATGTGCAAGTGAAGACAAGCCCACAACAAGCTACAAAGCCTTACTAGAATCACCCGAGCTTAATTCCGCTATGAGAATTACTAGAAAAATAGAAAGCGTGGAAAATATGAAGCCGAGAAAGGTTAAAAGCATTTCTGATTTGGATAGAAAGAAATCGACGATGATATATGAAAAGGTAAAATTTGATTGTGGCAAAGAGATAATTATCAAACGGAGTTTATAATTTTAGGCCACAAAACAACTTAACTTTCCGTACAATAAACCAATATACAAGGACTTAATTCCATTATGCGTTAAATCGCAACCCCACCCATTTCCAAGCGTTTCTCGAGAAATTGCTGTGCAAAAAGAGAAAGAACCAGTGCTTAGTGATTTTTTTACTCCAAAAGCTTTACCTGAATATAGTTTCCAAGTTCCTTTTCAAACACCACAGAAGACCGTAGCCCGGCAATTTGATGGTTTCAAGTTATATAGAACGATGAAAAATTGGAATTAAGTTTTAATTACTTATAAGAATAATGTGAAACTCAATAAACGAAGAAGTGATTTGTTTTTCTCCATGCTTGATTAATTATTAGTACGTTCTGTAGCAAATTGTTTATGTTTTAATCTGTATTGAATTATTACTTTTAAGATTTCTTCAATACCAAAACGATAGTTTTTTAGTAAAAGTCATTTACAGATCAGTGACACGATAGTTTTGAAAATTTATATTTTAGTTGTATATTAAAAGTAACTGCATTTGATTTGTTTTCCGCTTATAAATCAGAATAAATATTGCGAGATCCTCTGTACATATCTTTTCTCTAATTTTTACTAGAGCCTAGAGATGGGCGATTCGAATCTTTTCAGTGAATTGTATCATACGACTTCGTTATTACAAAAGGATTCATATTTTGTACCAGTTTGCTCCCAGCATGTCATTCGACTCGTTTCATTTTTGTGGCGTATCGTAGATCCCCATGCCATACACTCTTGTCGCTGCACTGCATCTCAGCACAGCACTCGGTATGGAGACCACGTGTACGATATCTAGGAGAGTTGCATCTTGTACTACCTGCTCATATTCTAATTATGAATTGTGCAACGCAGTGTGCACATTGCCATGATTTCAATGATATCCAACACGACTCAAACCGAACAGTACTTACGAATCTTTCCGTTGCGGGAGATTCATACCATGCAATTCCCTTGAAAGCTTTGCAAAATTTATATAAATTATACGGAGACGACCCATCTCTACTAGAGTGTGCATTATTTAATAGCGTGGGGGTCTGGGAGCAATGTTTGAGGGCTTGAGGAGTCCATGGGCAATATTTGAGAGCCTTAACGGTCCATAAGCAATATTTGAAGGGAATGGAGGGTCTATGAACAATACTTGAGGGCTTGTGATTGGGTAGTCCATGAGCAATACTTATAAGCATCCATGGATAATATTGAGGAGCGTAAGCGGTTCATAAGCAATACCTCAAGACCTATGGGGTCCATAAATAATATTTGAGGGCTTGGGAGCATTTATGATCAATATTTCAGGGTCTAGGAAGTTATCAATAATACTTGAAAGTGTTGAGCAATATTTTAGGGTCAGGAGGGTTCATAAACAATGGTAGAGGGGCACATGAGAGTCCACAAACAAAGTTGAACCCCCATTATCAATACACGAGGGTCTGCGGGGTTCCATGGTCATGGTTATATTTTGAGCGTTTGGGAGGGTCTTTAAACATCTGGTGAAACTTTGAGGTATCAGTGATGGTGGAGTAGTATTAGTATATTAATGGGTGGTGGTCCGAGTGCAATATTTGGGGGCCTTAAGGTTCCATGACTAATATTTAAGGATTTGGGAGAGTCTTTGAACATCTAGTAGATCTTATGATGTATCAGCGAGCTTATAGTGACCGCCAAAAAGTCTGCACCATATGGATAACTTTTCTATTCATTTGTCTTTATTTAAACGAGTTTGGGCATTAGTTTCAGCATGATTAACAAAATTGCCAAAAATATTTGTCATTTGAAATTTTAAAATGGCTTGAAATGCCATTATTTATCAAAATATGGAAAACTGCCATAAGGAAAAGTTGTTTGTAATTACATTAAGATTCTAAATACGAAGTTTGGTGAGAAAATTTAAATGTTTTAGTTCAATAATTTAGCATTTACTTTTTTTCTGTATTTTTCCTTTACAGTCGAGTTAATTTGAAATATTTCAATGCAAAAATACATAAATGTTGCATTTATGTTTTAAATGTAATTAATTTCTTGCAAAAAAGCATGGCTATACTTTCTGGGACGATTTTAATGAAACGTCCATGATAGTGCTAGCTATTATCAGCTCAGTTTATAGATGTAAACCTAGCACTATTTCGGTATAAAAAAAATTAACTACATCCAATCAATACAAATTGATATTAGGTAAATTCTTTATTTTCAAGTTGCAAAATAGTATTATCTATTACATTTAAATCTTATTAAAGGCCGCAATATCAACAGATTGCACAAAATCTTCAAAATTCTGAATTTCCTCAACTAACAAATCAACAGAAACTTTTTCATCTTCTACAACACACATAATTTGTAATTTGTGAATTCCGTAACCTACAGGAACAAGTTTTGAAGCTCCCCATACTAAACCGTCCATTACAATAGTCCGTACTTGTTTTTCCATTTCTTTCATGTCCGTTTCATCATCCCAAGGTTTAACATCCAAAACGATACTAGATTTGGCAATAAGGGCAGGTTTCTTCGATTTCTTGTCAGCATAAGCCTTCAAACGTTCCTGACGGACCTTTTCGGCTTCTGCATCTTGTTCATCATCAGATCCAAAGAGATCAACATCGTCATCGTCATCTTTTGCTGGTGCAGTGGTTGGTGCGGCTGTCTTTAGTGGACTAGCACCTTGAGCGAACTTCTTACGATCAGCATCGGAGAACGATTTAATGTGGTTGTACCATCTCAATGCGTGGGAGTAGTTTGCGGCTGGAGTTTTCCCTGCAAGCCCTTGAAATGTTTCGAGATCCGCTTGGGTGGGTTCGTAACTAAAACAGAGTTTGCTTTGAAATCTGACCCACACATGTGAACTTTATTTTTGATTTTATGTAAAAACTACATACCCGCTAATGTAGCTTTTATCTTCCAAGAATTTGTCGAGAGCGGATACTCCCTTGTCGGATTTTAAATCTCCAAAAGCCATTTTGCAATCACTGGAAGAGTTACTGAAGGGTTCAAATAAAAAACACTTCGCTTTCTTACGGGGCCAACCGGAAAAGGGATTTTAGGTTAAGAATTTTGGCAGATCCAACCGTTTCCGCTTTGCTGTATAGTCCGTTTCAAACCTAAAGACATTTAAAGTATGTTTCAAACATGTTGAACGCTCATTTGAACTTAGAGGTAAACAGACGTAAGAGTGGGGTGTATTACACCGCAATTCAAATTAGCTATCCGGTTAGCGTCCTCGCTTGTACTGTGTTTAGAATTAACAGAATGTTTGTCATGATTGGCCTGGGGCCTCAAATGAGTTTTCTTGTCTGCCTATATTTCTGCTACTCCCAGAAACAAGCGTGTTTTCTGTTCAAATCTTCCCTGATTGTATTTTAATGGTACCAACTGAAATGCTAGGCATCGGCTCCGGCCTATAAAGGTTCGTGTCCATACCATATTCTTCTTCGTTTCCCTGATGGCGTTGATGACAGTGTATTCAACTGGACAATGCAGCACCATCGTGTTGTTTGCTGCTAGAGTCTGTAGACTGTAGCAACGCTTAACATTTCAAGACAAGCTTTAAAGTTATGTTGAAATTGTAAAAAAAATCCCAAAAATATTGGCAACACGTTCTAGTGCGTCATTCACATATTCATGCATAATTCCTCAAACTGAGCGAGTAACATTCTACTTCTTTCCAAAACAACAAGTCATGTTAGTTCTTCTTTGTAGTTTGTAGAACATTAATCAAAATGTTTGTGTGTATAATTTAATATACAGATGCTCAATTTTTAAAAAAAGGCATAGAAAACAAATTTTTAGTGACGCAAATGGTATGGTGGGGTGTAATACACCCCAAAGTTCATTGTGCTCGTCTAGCGTCAACAAGGTATGCATTGCATTTACCGCGCATACGCTTTATCACAGAGAAGACGTTTTACAGGTGGGGTCTACCTATTAGTAAACGACGACAACAACAAAATAATTGGGGTGTACAACACCCCAACAAACTAACGCAGGTTAAGAGTTTGGAAAACACAATTTCTAGATTTTGGATAAGCACAATGGCTTTTTCTAAGTTCTACTAAATTAAGCATTTTGTCCCCTCGCCTAACCAAAGTCGCATGTTTTGATTAGTGGTACTTAGCACAGAACCACCATTGTAATTAGTTCAAATGAAGGAAAAACTATTCACATATGGTCAATTTTTTTTTTGCGTCTGAGCTATAAACAATAACAATGAGCTCAGATTCAAGTGGAACTGATATTCTGGACCACTACAAACATATCTCCAACAAACTGAAGAAGTAAGTTAAGATTTATACAAACTTATCCAAACTTAACCTTAGAAAAATTTTCAGACGTTTTCTTCGCAAGCCAAATGTGACCGAAGCTTGTGATTCCTTCACTTCTTTAGGCCAACACTGCGAGAACATTGAAATGCCCTCGTATGCAGGCATGTGTTGGATTGCAGCCGCAAGGTGTGAAGGCTCACTAGGTAACATTCCCGGAGAAACTTCCTGTTTGATAAGATCGGCTAGGAATTTTATTTCCGCTGAAATAAAAAATAAAAACCTGGGATGTCAGAGTGTTGCTGATGAGAATTTGCAGGTGGGCAGTTTAATTTGTAAATGCAGTTTGAATTTCATTAGAACTATTTTAATTTGTAGGCAGCGTTGAGTTGTTATTCACATGCACGGACGAGGTTGCCAGAGAACTGCCCCTTAGCAACAGGAATAAATTTAGAAATTGTTGAATCTCTTAAAAAGTTAGATCTGGATCACTCCAGTGAGATGTATCTGAAGGATGCAGTTGAGTTGTCACAGAGTTCGTTGGATATTAAGGTGCACTGTCTCGAGTTACTAGCAGCAAATTGTATAGACAGGGGCGATTACACAGCTGCATTGGATACTTTCACAGAAATAACAAATTCATTAGAAAATCTCCCAACAAATGGTGCAAGATCTGACGTGCTACTGAATTGTGAAATCAGCCGAGTATTCTTGTTGCTTATTTTAAGACCTACTCCACAAAAGCTAGCCTCACATTTTGCCAAATTGCTTGAAACGTTTACTTGGGGTGATAAAAATGATAAGAATCTCAAAGGTAAGTTTAAGTAATTTTAAATTTCGTAGTTTGAGAGTGGATATTAATGTAGGTAAATGATTTTTAGCGTGTTGTATGTCCGAAGAACTGTTCTTGTTGCTCCAATCATTGGTAATAACGTGCCAGTCTTTGGATACAAGCAGTTTACCATACTTGGAAGGCAGTTTATGGCCACATCTCACAACAGATCAGAAAAGTCTTCTTCGTAGTTTAGTACTTGTTTATTCATGTTGAAATTATGATATTGACTAAGTTTTATTCCACTATGTAATATTATAGTTCTGTGATTTCCAATTAGGTAATTTTACTCTATCAGAATCTTTTTTATTTGTAAAATAAAAGTTTTCCTTTGTATATCGTATCATATTATAGTCATTTTTAAGTAAACAAGTGTTAAAGTCAAAATTTTCAAAAAATATTAGCTGGGGCTCCATGGGCAGTACTTGAGGATCTTGGGGGTTCATAGTTTGATCGAAGTCAGACAATAGATCAAGCCGGAGTCCAGAGCTCATGACGTCACCATTGACACAGTTGCTTACTATGTCTGCAGTTGAGACACCGCACTCGCCGGTTCCATATAGAGGGTGCGGCACCTAAAGTGTTACAAGCTGATATCTTCAAAACTATGAAAGATTAAGCAACACAGATTTTATGGTTTTATGAGACGGAAGGACCCCTATATAAGGCTATTAGTGAGTTTTGAAAATGGGGGTAATTTAAAACTTAAATGGGAACATACAAATTTTTAAGATTTGTTTAATATCCGCATCGAAATAGGTAATTTTGTATAAAATATTTAGTACCCCCGTAAAATGTCAAAATCCATAAGTTTTCCCGCCAAAATCCATATATTTTTCCCCTGTAAAATGTCAAAATCCATAATTATTCTGGGAAAAAGTCAAAATCCATAAATTTTCCCGCCAAAATCCATAATGTTTCGCGCGCAAAATGTCAAAATCCATCATTTTTCCCGCCAAAATCCATAAATTTTCCTGCTCAAAATGTTAAAATCCATAATTTTTCTAGCCAAAAACGTCAAAATCCATAATTTTTCCCGCGCGAAAAGTCAAAATCCATAATTTTTCCCGCACAATGTCAAATCCATAATTTTTCCCGCGAAAATGTCAAAATCCATAATTTTTCCAGCGCAAAATGTCAAAATCCATAATTTTTCCCGCGTAAAATGTCAAAATCCATAATCTTTCCCGCCAAAATCCATAATTTTTCCCGCCAAAACAGTCAAAATCCATTATCTTTCCCGCCAAAACGTCAAATTCAATAATTTTTCCTACGCAAAATGTCAAAATCCATAATCTTTCCCGCCAAAAACGTCAAAATCCATAATTTTCCCGCGCAAAATGTCAAAATCCATAATCTTTCCCGCCAAAACGTCAAAATCCATAATTTTTCCCGCGCAAAATGTCAAAATCCATAATTTCTCCCGCCAAAATCCATAAATTTACCCGCTCAAAATGTTAAAATTATAATTTTTCCATCCAAAAACGTCAAAATCCATAATTTTTCCCGCCAAAAAAGTCAAAATCCATAATCTTTCCCGCCAAAACGTTAAAATCCATAATCATTCCCGCCAAAACGTCAAAATCCATAATTTTTCCTACGCAGAATGGCAAAATCCATAATTTTTCCGGCAAAATTTCAAAATCCATAATTTTTCCCGCGAAAAACGTCAAAATCCATAATTTTTCCCGCGCAAAATGTCAAAGTCCATAATCTTTCCCGCCAAAAACGTCAAAATCCATAATTTTCCCGCGCAAAATGTCAAAATCCATAATCTTTCCCGCCAAAACGTCAAAATCCATAATTTTCCCGCGCAAAATGTCAAAATCCATAATCTTTCCCGCCAAAACGTCAAAATCCATAATTTTTCCCGCGCAAAATGTCAAAATCCATAATTTCTCCCGCCAAAATCCATAAATTTAACCGCTAAATTTAGAAATTAAAAAGGCAATGAGAAATAATAAAAATTTAGTTAACGACCACACCGACTTAGGTAATTCACCACTCCTTGACCCACAGACCCTTCAGCCATAAAAACACATGTGGTAACACTTAAAATCTGGGCGGTGACGATCGTATTTCTAGAAATAAGCAGTTTGTACATCTTTAGATTTTTAGTTAGGTAGTTAGTATTGTAAACTCCTGAAGATAACCGAGATGGTTGAAACTCGAGTCGAGTAAATAAATAACAACAATTTGTGAAACAATTTACCAAGTGTTTTATTTTATTAATATACTATTAATTTTAAATAGTTGAATATTTATTGCTAGAAAAATTATTGATTTTGACATTTTGCGCAAGAAAATTTATGGATTTTGACGTTTTTGGCGGGAAAACTTATGGATTTTGACATTTTGAGCGGGAAAAATTATGGATGTTGATGTTTTTAGCGGGTAAAATGATGGATTGTAAAACTTTTTGAACGTTATTTTTTTGGGCTTTTAGCAATAATTTTCATGACAAGTATCAAAATTGATAATTTTTGTAATGCGATTCATTTATAGTTTGCAGTAAAAAGTACAGTAAAGGAAGAATTTTGGTTAACACGTTAAAATAAAACGACCATTTACTTATGATGTAATAGATGTAATAATGTTTACTCACAATACACAGTATTTTAGTTATGTACAAAATTTACAGTAATATATAGACATCACAATGTTCCCTATATTATCATTTGTAACGTTACCTAGCCTATGTACTTACATCTAAATACACTGTACAGAACATCTTTAATAACTAAAGAAAGCTTAAAGTAACAAACTAAACCTGTATTCACATTTATATTACATGGTAATTTAAAAAATGATTGATTTCTTTTACACTTTTATATGCTACATATTTATATATTATCATGTCTATATGCTCTTATTTATACCATATTTTGCCAACTAACGGGTAACGTTTAATTTACCTTTTTACGACTTGTTTTCCGTCACCTTGGGGACACGTTAGAATATACAACCATGGAACGTTTCCACACTTCTTACACACGAACGAAATAATAAAGACTCGAGCAAAAAAAGTTAAAAATTAAAAATGGAAACTAACAGTAAGTAAAAAGTGTGAAATCATTCGAACGAATATATGACAAAAAACACAAAAGCAATTGGTTTTTTTTTCGGGAGACAAATTGCACCTGCATTTTTTTATATAAATTAAATTAAGCAACTCAAAAAATAATTAACGCAACAACTATTTAACAGTAACGTAACCCCAAGATTACTAGAACAAAAAGAAAAAAAAAACTCTAACTCTATAATAGCCTCAACATTTAAAACGTACTTGCACAGAAAACAAATACGTTCTAAGCGTATCAAAATTGTTCGCAAGATCTTCATTAAAAAAATAAAAATCTTCCAAACAAGATAATTCTAAATAACTAATTTCAATCATGAGATCTCTTAATAGGTAGTAGGTAGTTTATTTTTTATACTTTATATATTTTTATAATAGTTTAACGTTAACTACTTTTTGTCAAGAAATCACAGTGAAATTTTAAATATTTAAGTAATTTTGTTTTACGTTAACTTCATATTTCGAGAACAGATGACAAAATCAAACAAGAGAGAAAATTGTTTTCAAGTTTTTCTGACTTTGTCAATAGTGTGGCCAAGTCCAGTACGAGGGGCGAAGGAGTAAGCAACATTCAAACTTGCCCCCGCCCCCTCTTTTTTGTTTAAGAAAACCGACTCAATAAACAAAAGAACGAAATTATTCTGAAAGTCTCATTTTGAACTGTGTTGTAAACGTGCTATCACACGGTGGTAATAACTATCAATAGATGTGCAATATCTGATACCCTTTCTAATAAATTGGGTGCAATTCTTCTTAGATTTTCATTAACGAAGTCACAAGATGGGAAAATGTGCACAACGTATGCAGGCTGCAAAATTACATTTGTTTAGCTTTTCGTTCTTAAAATTAAAAAAATAAATAAAAGAAAAAATTTAAAACACTTACCGGTTGGGTAGTACCAGGTGCGGCTACGTTAACAATTCCTGCTGCCTGTTTTTGCTGTAAGTATGTAATAAATCCACTTGTAAGGTTAGTCGACTGTTTAAGAACATCCATATGATCATGTCCACAAGGTAACGCTAAGAGCATGCAGTGTTCATTTTCCATCTAAATTGAAAAAAGGAAGGATTACAGATTAGCGATCTCCATACACCCAACACTAAAATAATTTTCCAATCACTACGATAACATACCTGCATTTTTCTTGCGACACCTTCCACTTGAGGTGGTTCTAATCTCATTCTCTGGAATATCCTCAAGGGTGGGGTTGAGCCGTCTGTGTTCTTGGGTAAGCTGCATTTAGCAACTTGATCATTTCCGGATACAAAGTACATCTGCACGGCTGCTTGGTCATTCTTTAAAGCCAAAAGTCCTTGCCACATGCATGGATATTGCTAAACAAAGACAAAAGATTATTAAATAGAAATTAATAAATAGGAGCAAATTTTTATGAAAACAAAACCTAATTATTCGCACAAACTAGTTTATAATTAGCGTAACTCACTTTTCGATGCAGCTGCATCGAATATAAAAACATGTTTTGGTGTGTTTCAGTAAAAAACCAAGAGTCGACTTTTTTTACGAACACAATATTTCCTCAAACGATACTGCTGCACCCTCTTTTATTCACAGTTTTAAAGCTAATGAAATTAAACTTGGGGATGTTTAATAATTTTTAAAAATCAATTTTTTGACGAATAAGCCATTTATCCAGCACTTCCAGTTTAACCGAAAATGACGGCAACTTGGTTTTAATATAGCAACAACCTACCCACTTTTTGATAGATTCTGGCGAAGCAAATTTTTGCAAAGAAAAATTATGGATCTTGGCATTTTTCGGAAGAAAAATTATGTTTATTGAACTTTTACGCGGAAAAATATGGATTTGAAATGTTCTTTCTTGCCAGAAACCTTTAAAATTCAAGATTTGTAACGCGCAAAACGTCAAAATCCATAATAAAAAATAACTATTATGCTTGAGAAAAATTATAGATTTTACCACTTTCGGCGGGAAAATGATCAAATTCGACATTTTTGGCGGAAACGATTATAGAATTTGACATTTTCGGCGGGAACAAACATAGGTTTTGACATTTTTGGCAGAAAAATTACAGATTTTACACTTTCGGCAGGAAAATGATCAATTTTGACATTTTTGGGGGAAAAAAATTATGAATTTTAACAATGTTGCTGGGACCAATTATGGATTTTGACATTTTTGGCGAGAAAAATAACGAATTTTGACAATTAGGGCTAAGAATGTAGTCCTTTTTACATTTTTGGAGGGTAGGAAGAATTGGTTGCGGGAAAATAGTATTTTTTGAACTTTTTGGCGAATAAATTATGGATTTTTACATTGCTGGAAGGAAAATTGTGGATTTTGACATTTTTGAAGGTAGGAAACCACATTTTATAGAAAAACCCTTCAGCATTTTATAATTTTTAGCGATAAAATTCCTGAATTTTAACATTGTTTAGGGGAACAATTATGAATTTTGACACTGGTGGCGGAAATAATTATAAGTTATGACGTTGCTGGCGCGAACAATTATGTATTTTCACATATTTGGCGAAACAGATTATAAATTTTAATGTTGGCGGAAGCAATTATGGATTATAAATTGTGACCTTGCTGGCGGGAAAAATGGCGGATTTTGGCATTTTAGCAAAAACAATTACAGATTTTGAGATTGCTGGCGGGAATAATTATAAATTTAGACATTTCTGGCGAAAACAATTGTGGATTTTGACATTTTGGCGAAAAAAATTATAGACTGATATTTATAACGGACAAACAGGAGGAATTTTGACAGTTTTGGCTGGAAAAATTAAAATGTTGGAATTTTGGAGGGAAAGTATGAATTTTAACATTGCTGCATAAAAGTTATGAGTTTAAATTATGTAAGCGATATTTCTTTGGGGGCGTCAACTGTTGACTTACTATGTACAGCAAATGACGCTCTAAACTTACTTTGAGTAACATCAGAAGGCTCTCCGCTTGCGGCGGTACTTGACTAGCATGTGGCGGCGTAGCAGCCTGTAGCCCCCTCTGGCTGGCAGGAGCTTCAGCTCCAACATGACGGGCAACAGCTCCCATTAAATTACCGGCAGCTCCCAATCCTGTACCAAGTGTAAATCCATGATTAGATAACGGTCGGTCAGGTAGATGTGTGGAAAGAGGTCTTTCTGGAGCTCCTAAGCTGTTCATGTGGCCTCCAGCTAAAGCCGAGTGACTACTAAGAGGTCTGTCGGGTGTCAGATGGCTACTGAGAGGCCTATCAGGTGGAAGGTGGCTGCTAAGAGGTCTATCTGGGGTACCCAAAGTACCCAAGTGGCTTAAAGGACGTTCACCTCCTAAAGCAGCAAGTGAACCGTGACTGGTCAGAGGACGATGAGCTGGCGGTGGTTCCGTTTGATCATAATAACGATTGTAGTGTGGTTGTATTCGAGAATTGTGCATATTATAAACTTGTCCAACTTGTGGGGAATCTGTTAAGGAAGAAATTCATACGTGAATCATATGTACAAGTGTAACATCCATAAAGAGGATGTTTTCATGAATACAATTCTTACCCGTTGTTCTGTCATGAGGCGACTGTAAACTGTGAGGTACAGCAGGTGCACGGCCAGTAAGGGCTAACCCAACAGAGCCAGGTCGTCTCAGTTCTACAGGCGCCTCTTCTCCCTCTTGCCCATCTCCTGTTTTTTCTATATTGCCGGACACCAATGGTGATCTAAAAAATCATATACAATTTTAGGCAATGATTTCAATTTAGAAACTTGATTTCAACTTACCTTGGTAAGTGGTAAGTTTGCCGCAAATACTGCTGATACATAACGTGTTGAGGGTGCTGCATGTAATGTGCAGGAAGGAGATCGTGTGGTGGCCGCAATTTCACAGAACCAGGAGGAAAATGCGTCATTGCTTCTCCCTAAAATACAAAAGTAAATGTTAAAATATTTAATAAAAGAACATTAATCAAATAAGAATACAAAACTAACTACCACAAACATTGAGCAATCTGAAAAAAAAATCACCTGTGGTGATGGTGAATTTTGGTGAGCCGGCGGTGGACTCCGGCTGCGATTATAAACACTCCTCTCCCCGTGCTGCTTGTTAGTAATAAAAAGATGGTTAGTAAGTGCTTACACCATAATCAACAAGAAATTTTTAAGAAGCATCCAAATTCAGTCGTTCTAAATTATTAACAAGAAGAAAATATTACAAGTAAAAACTAAACCCGCTTACCAAGCTTGCTTCAAATGCTGGCATGGGCAAACCGCTTTGCAACACATGTCTGGGTTGTCCTTGAGGTGACGAAGTAGGATTAGGAACCATGACGCAACCACCCATTGATACTTCAACTTTGGGAGGTTCCATACTGCCCTTAGCGCCAGCACTAGGAACAGAAGCCGATCCTTGAACAAGCCGGCCAGAACTTGCACCAACAATTGGTTGTTGACCGACATGATGGGTTTGCTTCAGTGGAGGCGGGCTTGCCACTGCTGCGGTTAACATTTGAGGCTGAGGATGTAAACTGTGAGGTTTCATGACTTGTCCTTTAGCCATAGCTACTTGTTGTTTTACATGTGCCATTTGTGTGTTGACAACTTGAGGACCAGCACTTGTAACCACCGGAGCACCATGATGAGCTTTAGAATGCATTGGCTGCGGTTGTTTGTTGATTGGTTGCAAGATATGTTGTTGTTGTGGCTGTTGTTTTGGTTGATTATTTATATGAGCAATTACTTGATTGGGCGGTGCAGGTGGTTGCTGAGACATCTTTATACTCGCTGGTACGGTATGGATCGTTTTATTAGACACATTTGGTGGTAAATTCGGCCTCGGTGATATATGTGCTGGAGGTAAGCTAGGCGAAGACACATTTACATTTAAATGCTGACTTACAGGAACATTTGATTTCAACACAAAGGTTGGTTGCGAGATTTGTGGTGCGACAGTAATCAACTTCTGTGGTTGCTGTTGCGAAACCACCACTCGTGCTGCTTGTGAAGACAACACATGAGCCTTCAGTGACTGCGGCGGCTTGTGTTGCTGAAGCACCATTGGAGACGTAGCAATCACAGATTGGGGTTGTGGTTGCACTTCTATAGGTTTTGACGTTGGTATTAGCGGGAGAGTTGGATTTTGCTTAACTGGTACCTTTGCTAACTTCATGGCCTGCAATTGGTTAACAGCACCAGAAACTGGAATGTAACGTCCCTCCTCACACTCTCTCATGGGCATCAAAACTCCAGTCACAGGATCGATTAATGTCATCGGTTCCTGTGAATTCAATTCTCCCTTGACCCGTCGCAATACTGCAGCTTTCAATCCTTCGTGTGGTTTTTCTTTCGGTTGTTCGACTTTCTCTTCTTCCATAATTTCCTTAAGAGGCTCTTTCACTGGCACAGGAGATTTATCAGCTTCCGATTCAATCTTTGCAATACTTTCGTTTTTAATAGATTTCTCTTCGGATGAATCATCAGTGGTTTCTGATCCACGTCTGTCTTTCTTTCTTGCACCACCACGTGGAGATTTTCGTGGGGTTTCTTGTATAGTTTTAACAGCTGTTTGCCTTGCTGATCGTCTTATTTGGGTTTGTGCAGCAGCGGTTGTTGATCTTGTTACTATAGCTGTGTTGCGCACCACGTCTTCGATTGTATCATCAACAGAATTTCTTGACACATCACGTTCTTGCAAGCGTCGCGATTTTCGCGTGTTGGTTGGTGATACAAAATCTTCTTTCATTTCTGATTTGGGCGAAACACTCTCTTTGGGCACTTCTTTAACAACCGCCGTTTGTGCGTTTGCATTGTTGGAATTCGGAACGGCTGGTGATTTAATTGTTAGTATTAATCGTGGCCTATCCTTATTTAGATTGTTTTCATCAGAATCATCTCGAAACTCGTAAATATCTGCCGTTTCAGATTCAGATTTGGGAATTTTACGTTCATTTTTGGGGCGACCACCACGTCCGCCACGTTTGGCTGGTGTTGTTGTTGTTGGTGGTGTACCAACAGTCGCTACACCAATTGTCGCTGCACCAATTGTCGCTGCTTCTTTAATGATTTTAGAATGACGGGTTTGTACACCACCACGAGGCACTCCACGGGTTTTCCGGCCTCGAGCTCTTCCACCACGACGTCCACCACGAGGGATGATCTCTTTCTCATCAGTTTGTTCTAATTCTTCCTCGACAGGTTGCGCATTGTCTAAAGGTTTTATAACTTCTGGGAGAACTTCTATCTTTTTAGTTTCAGATTTTTGCCGAGGTTCAGGAAGTTCTTGTTTCAAACCTGAATTTGTTTTCATTTCTTGTTCGTACCAATCATCTTTACCGATTTCACTACTTCGGTCGGATAATTCATCAGCGGAACAAAGTGCATCAACCTTTTTAATAACAGAATCAATATTTACTTCCTTGGCCGACCAATAATCACTGTCTTCCTTTGAATCTAACCCGTCATCTTTGATTACGAGGTCTGCACTTAAACGTTCTTTGCTGATGTCAGATTCGATGCTTTCAGTTTCACCTTTATCATCATCCAATTTTTCTGTTTTCTTTATAACAGAAGTTGCTTCAAGTTCAACTTTAGCTGCAATCTTTTCTGGATAATCAATTTTATTAACGATCTCCTCTACTTCTATTTTAGTATGGTTGTTTGCTTTTGGCGTAACCTCAGTTAGTTTTGTTTCTGACTTTTCAACTTTAACCTCTTCCTTAACTGCCGGAACTTCTGGTTCTACTTTCTTAAGCGATAAACTCAATTCTTCTGTTACTTTTGCAACGGCCAAGTGTTGTTGCGGTTCGGGCGTTGGCTCCTTTTTAACGGTTTTTGTTACATCCTTTTGTTTCTCAGCAGTTGTTTCTTTTGGTGTCGCCACTTCCACCACTGTCTTTATTTCAGGTGTACTAACAACAGCTTTTGTTGGTGCACTTGAGAACAGTCCAAATGTCGAGGATTTCGTTGTCGATTGAATAATTGAGGATGTTGATACAGTAGTCGAAGAAAGGCTTACCAACTTGGGAGTTTCCTGTATAACAGGCATGAAAGGTTTTACATCAGCTGCAGAAACATTCGCATGTTTAGAATCGGTAATAACCGATTTTGGTTGGATCTGAGGTGGCTGAGAAACTGGAGAAGGTTGTGATATCTGAGGAGGTTGTGTAACTTTCGGGGGTTGTGAAATTTGAGAAGGCTGTGAAATTTGTGGTGCTTGAGGCTGAGAAATTTGTGAAACATGCGGAGGGGGAGAAATACGAGATGCTTGAGACACTTGCGAATGAGTTAGTTGAGGCACTGGCGATGGCTGAGAAATCTGAGATGGTAAAGAATAGGGCGTAGGATACGTCGTTGGAACTAATTTTGGAGGCTCTGATGAAGTAGCCAATAAAGGGCGCGAATTTTCTGGAGCTTCTTTAGTGACTTGGTTCATGTACGGAGTGGAATATCCATAGCTTACTGGAGGAACATGTTTTACCATCGCTTGCGATGGCATTCCTCTGGGTAGCTGCATGTTGTTCACAATCATTCGTGTCTGAGAAGAAGGATTAACCAAAAACGGAGAAATTTGTCCCCCAGATTGGTACATCACTCTTGAGTGCTCGAGGTTTCTTTCTGCGTTGCTAGGAGCGTTCAAGTCAGTCGTTTGGGCAAGTTTGGGTTGTGGTAACGCCACGGTGGTTGATTGAAATGGTTTTGACATCATTATCGGTGTAATTGGTAACCGGTTGAAAGGAACGTTGGGCGTGGAAATTTTCGGCACATGCAACCCTGGTGATGGAACTGATGTCGGCGGTTGCTTTTGTTGAGAAGGCGTATTGTACATATGAACCGACATACTGTAAGGGAGAGAAACATGCGGTTTAACATTTTGCGAAATTGGCGTGGAATGCGATTTAACCCCAGATTCTGGTTCATTTTTTGCTGATATTGAGAGAGGTTGTAAAGAAGGCTGATCTGAAACTTTAATTATTGGTGGTGTGCTATACGAGCGTGTCAGAGCAGACGTTGATGTTGTAACAGATGCTGGTTTTGCTGATGGTGGTAGTATTGGTCCAGCGACCGCTTTATCATTTACAGTACTAGCATTTGTAGTTACAGAAGGTGAAGGAGGGAGACTTGATTCGGCTTTAAGCTGTGATACTTCACTTTTTATTGTTTCAGTTGGTTTGGTATCAGCAACAGACCATTTTTGTGATATAGATCTCGGTTGCTCGGTTAAAGGTGGCAAGCTAGGAGGGCCCGATTTGGGCGCTGTTGGTATGTTATCGATCACTCTTTTCGCCTCCGTTACGAGTGGAGGAGGTTTAATAGGAGTTAATGATGGTGGACTGCTTAAGTTTGTTGCTTTTATAACAAGAGTAGCTTTCGCATGCTCATCGGATCGGAAATAGCTTGGTATATCCGGTGTTTTAGGCGGTTGGGAAAGATCTATCATATCTGGTGTTCTTGGCGATTGATCATATCGCAACCCGGTGTCTTCTTGTTCATCTGTGTCGGTGTCGATTTGAAGTTCATGTTCACTCTGAGGCGTATCAGGTTTAATATCTATGTCTGCTGAATTTAGGCTCTGAACTGCTTGACGCATTTCTTCTAGGTCTTCAACGATATTTTCTTCTGGTACACTCGTGTCTTGTTCAGTACTCACAATGCTTGGTTGCTCATCACTGTAACAGTTTGAGTACTCGTTTCCTCCAAAACTTTCACCCAAGAGAGCTGCAACGGCATCTTCAGTTTCTTCTTGTGAGATTACAACTCGTGGTTTATCATCGCTGATTTCAGACTTCTCAGGCTTCTGTTCGTCTTCTTTGGTTTCACTGCTGTTTTCGGATTTTGATGGTTCAAATTCGGATATTGATTTGACAGCCGTTTCGTGAACTTTCTCATCAATTTCCGTACCAAATCCAGGAATAAATTTATCCCTTTTCTTTTCCTTGGAGGATGTTGGCGTTTTGGATATGGGACTCAACAGTGGTTCTCGCGAGACAGGTGAAGTAGGAAAATCAAGACTGCCAGAAGTTTTGTTAAGAGGTGGACTTGGTAGATCTAAAATATTGGGCAAACTTGGACTTTGTAATATGGGTTTATCTGTCTCACTCTTGATGCTGGCACTTTCCGTCGATGAAAGGTCAAATTCTTTTTTAATCTCCGGCGATTTGAGCTTATTTTTGTCATGGTGATGATGGTGGTGCTTGTGTTTTTCATCCTTGTTCTTTTTACGCTTCTTTTTCTTTTCTTTGTTTTCTTTCTTTTCTTGTTCCACTTTAATTTCTTGCGACTCGTCTCCTTCGGTGAATCTGAATACGTCCTCGCTTCTTTCATCTCCCTCGCTTTTAATACTTACGCCAGTGTCTTCTAACATCTCGTTGCTGTCATCTTTGATGTTTGCTTCTAGTTGTTTACCCAAATCAGCAAAATCCATGCTGTTGTCATTAAATTCTTCCTCGCGCAGTCGTTTTTCTTTTTCACGACGCTTTTTCTCTTTTCGCTTCTTATGTTCTTCTTTGTTGCGTTCTTTTTCTTCCGATTTATGGATTTCCTTTTCAATGTGCGATATACTATCAGAATCACTGGCGTAGATTTGCAATTTTTCTTCGCCAAACCGATCCAAGAACGTGTTTTGGGAGTGTTCATTTCTCTCCTGTTCTTTAGAACCGTTCTCAGAGTCATCTGAGAATGATCCGAAAATGTTTTCCATTTTTCCATCACGTTTTGAATCTGGTTTTCCGAGATCTGATTTGGATTTCTTCGACTTTTTAGATTTATCCTTGTGTTTATCATCATCTTTGTTCTTGTCTTTCTTTTTATCTTTTTTACTGTGCTGTTTCTTCTTTTCGGAATTTTTCAGCCTCTCGATACTCTCATCTTTGATTAATTCTACGGTCAGTTCTAATTTATTGTCCTCTTCGCTTGTAACGGAATGTTTCTGACGTTTCTGCTTCTTCTTGTGTTTTCTACGAACTTCGCTTTTCTCTTTTTTGTTCTCGTGATTATCTTCAGCCGAAGAAACATCCCCAAACATGCGGGCATCCTCTGATTTTATTTCCGGTAACGGAGATTCTCCGAATATTTGAGCGTTAATTTGTTCAGTGGTTAATTCCTGGTGTTTACTTTTCTTTTCTTTTTTTATGTATTTGTTCTCTTCTTCTTTTATTCTTTTGTGCGATTTTTCTTCCAAATCCACAAACCTCTGATCCAAATCGTTGTCGGAGAATATCTCGGATTTGATTTTAGCTTGCATCTTTTTGAATTCGTCTTCGGAAGTGTCACTCGCAATTCGAGATTTCGAACTTTTTCTTTGCATATTTTTGTTTCTTACGTTTTCATCGTCGCTCGTCTCCATATGTTCAGATTTAGTCTGGCGATGTTTGTCAGAATCGGAATCGGTGTAAATTTCACGCTTCTTTCGCTGTTTGTTTCGACTACCAAGAAGATCGTCATCATCTGAGCTCATTATAAGCATTTTTGTTCCTCGACGTGCCTTATCATTTTTCGAAAGGCGTTGTTCTCTGCGCTCGTGATCGGAATCGGAATCTTCGTCCCACGACGTCGAACGTTTCTTTTCTTCGCGTTTTGCTCTACTTTGTTTAAGTTGATTAAATTTGGCTTTAAGTTTCTCTTGTCGTTTTTCTTCTTCTTGTTTTTGCATGTTCTTGCAACTTCTTGCTTTGACTTTATCGTACATAGAAATGTAAGCAGGTTCGTCGTCCACAATATCAAATATCGAATGTGGTTGCTTTTTGGGCTCATCAGAATCTGTCGCAGCATCCGAGCTGTTGTGGGTTGCTTTTCGAGTTCTTTCCTTCTTTGCCGCTTTGCGTTCTTCTATTTTCAAAGGGTTGGGATTTTCATCTCGACTTTTTCGTTCTGAAGATGACCGTTTTTCTTTCTTTTTCTCCTCCAATTTTCTTACATCTTCCGGTTTACGTTCTTCAATGTCCAAGCTCTCTTGCTTCCGCTTTTCTTTGGATTCTTTTCGTTGGCGTAGTTTTTCAGATTCATCAGTCGATTGTAATTCTAGCCTGGCCAAGAATTCCTTGTCCAACGATAAATCTTTTGACGGAGTTTTGATAGAATTTGGAGGATCCTTTTCCTTGTTTTTCTCTTTAGATTTTTGTTTTTCGATTTTCTGTTTGTGTTTGTGTTTATCGTCCTTGTCGCGTTCCTTGTCTTTCCGCTTCTCCTCTGTGACTTCTTTAACACTGTTAAGTTTTTCTTGACGCATTTTATCTTCTATAATTTTTGCGATGTTGTTTTTATGTTTATTTTTAACTTTGTCTTCAGATCTTGTATCCTTGGAATCTCGCCTTTCGGATAATTTTCGATGTTCTTGACTTAATTTTATTTTCTTGATTTCCTCGCTCATTTCTAACGAGTCCTGCGAACTCATTCTTCTTTTAGAGCCGACATTTGCAGGTAAGCTGTTATTTCTTTCTTTACGACGATTAAGATCTATTTTGTTTTTGTCTAGATCAATAGAAAAATGTCGACTTTCTATAGAACTTGGTTTATTATTTTCTTTAATTTCACTGGCAATATTGGCGATTTTTTCATGTAAATTGTTTTCTCGGTTTTCTTTCGCGCTCTCTTTTCGCTTCTCGGCATCCCTGTCTATGTGATGCTTACTCTTCTCGTCTTTCCTAATTTCGTTGTTATGCCTCTCTCTGTTTTCGTGGCTAGATTTGTTATCATGACTATTTCGAGATTCATGAGAATCTTTTTTGAACAACTCCTGGTTGTCCTTTGTTTTATTTTCTTTGGTATTTTTATCGTTTCGAATTGAGTCCGAATTTTCTTTATGTTTAACATTGTCACCGTGATTTTCTCGATGTCTAAGATGCTCTTCCTTTCGTTTTTCATGATTGTCTTCTTTATGTTTCCTCTCTTCTTCACGTTTTCGATCTTTCTCTAATCGCTCTTGCTCTTCTCTTTCACGCTTTTCTCTCTCCTCGCGCTCTCGCCTTTCCTTTTCCTCCCTGTCCCTCCTTTCTTTCCTCTCCTTTTCTAACCTTTCTTGTTCTTCACGTTCTCGCCTCTCCTTTTCCTCTCTTTCCTTGCGTTCTTTTTCTTCCCGTTCTCTTTTATTCTCACGCTCTATTCGCTCTAATTCTAACCTCTCCCTTTCTAGCCTTTCCTTTTCTTGTTTTTCTTTCTCAATGCGTTCCTTTTCTAACCGTTCCCTTTCCAAACGTTCTCTTTCTAATTTTTCTTTCTCTAAACGTTCCCTTTCCATTCGTTCTTTTTCCAATCGCTCTTTTTCTAACCTTTCGTTTTCCAATCGCTGTTGTTCTTTCTTCCACTCCTCGTTCTTCTCCTTTTCTTCCAATTTCTTTTCGTTCGAACTAGTATCACAAATGTCACTCTGTTTATCACCTGCATCACTTTTGCGCCCGTTACTCTCACTATTTCGTCTATTTTTAATTTCACTCCGCGGAGATCCGGCACTACTCGTCGAGTCTCTCCTGTTCGTCACCTTATCACTACTTTTATCCGAAACTTTACCTTCTCGCGCACTTTTAGTTTGCTTTGGATTCACGTCCGCGGCATTTGAATTGGTGTTACCACTTTGTACAGTGTCACTAGGGTTTACAGGAATGTTGACACCATTTTTACTAGTGTTACTCGGTTCACTAATTTTCACTTGCGTCAAGTTTGATATCACCACGCCACTAGATGCACTACGATTTACACCCACTTTACACTGGGTCCTGTTATCACTACTAGAGGCATTTGCGCACGGCTTGAGTCTGTTATCGCCATGGCTACCGCCTCTGGTGGTTGCATTTGGAGGTGGTGGTGGTGGTGGTGGTGGTGGAGGTGGTGGCGGTGTTTGAAGTGGCGGCGGCGGCGGCGTTGGCGCTGCGGGTGCAGGTATAACCGGTTGAACCGGGGGATGACTCGGAAAAGGATACTGCAGACTTTTTGCTGTTGTTATATTTGAACCTAGAACAGTTAGGCAAATTATCTATAAGATCTAGCTAATTTAGAGAATAAATTTCACGAAAAGCGGATTATAAATACGTACCCGAAGATCTAGGCGAAAGCATTGTTGGAGTCTTTGGCAACTGTGTGGTAGGTGCAGCTACCTTAAGAACTGGAGGCGTAGGTGGAGTGGCTGTAGAAATTGTGGTCTGTGTCGTGGTCGGTGGAGCCTTGGAAAATAAACCTAATTCGTATTTTTCGCCTACATTTTCCAACCTTTTCGAATCCTCATCAAACACTGAAGGTTTCGCCAAGACGGATTTTACTATTTCCGATGGTTGTAGTTCTTTGAGGTCAAGGTCCAATAATTTATAGCTGAACCTAAACCTTTCCGAGGCGGTAGCATCCAATTTTGCCAATGCTTCACTTCCAGCAGCGCTTACAGCTCTCGAGCCGGACCACTTCTCATATTTTTCGTCTAGAGATCTAATGCGTTCGTCTAAGGATGGACTAGGAGGTGTTGCATCGCTGTCGCTCGAATTGGAACTTAGCGATGGCGGTCTCGGCGGTGGTGACGCTGGAGGAGGTACCTGCGCCAGACTAGGAGTTACGGGATTGGAAATCCTCGGACTGGTAGCTGCTGGTGGAGGACTCGCCAGTACGTTGTTATCCTTTTGACCTTTTATACCAGCAACAGACACACTTCCCTTCCCCATCACTTGCGCGGCGAATTTCGGAAGAGGAAGACTGAGAGGACCTTCCCTTTCCCGAGGTATTCGTCTGGGTTCCGTAGGAAAATTTTCCGGTCGTTCATCGCATAACGGCGTACCTGGCCTGGAACTACCTACACTTTCTGAACCTGAGAGATCATGATGCTGTATTCTCGCACTGCTATCACTTCCCGCCGTTTTGCGCCGTTTGCACACCGCATGCGGTAAATATGAAGCTCTATCCGCTCCCACTTCGCGGACGCTATGTTTACTGTCAACAGAAGGCCTTCGAGAATGATGTTTCAAACTTCCATCTGATGTTCTTCTTACCTCCATTACCTTTCTATGATCGCGATTAGCTTCAATAATAACATCGCTAGCCGCAGATCCCTCCAAGATATCCAACCTTATACGCTTCTTTGGACTAACGAGCTCATCTCCGGAACTTGGATAATCTTCCAGTTGTTCTAAGAGATGAAATCGTTCCTTCTGCAAATTTCTAATGTCGGGAGGAGCAAACGATAATGTTATGTGGTCAGTATTATGTTGTAAAGTACGAGAATCTAAAGGGTCTACGTGCGAAGGACTCTCACGATTATATGCATATTCGTGTTCATAACCATCCTCGTGTGATGCGGCACTCCCCTGGCTGTATTCGTCATAGCTACGATATCTGCGTTCTCCATAATCCGCAGTTTGATCAAAATATTCGGTAAATCGTGCTAGTCTCGATCGCGAACCGCTACCTCTGGGAGTAGCCGAGCCAGGTGTGCTTGGGGAGTGGACCGTTGTCGTTGTATTGCACTGACCTGCAATTACGCTAGATCGACTGCTATATGAAGCCGTACGTGGTCTTGACGAAGGAGTTTCGTACCTCGTAAACCTATTTGAAGCCGTTACAGTCGCATCGAAGTTCCTAGAAGCGGTGGAATCTCTTCTCTCTTCGAAATTGACCCTCTCCGCCGTATGTCCCTGTTTTTCTAAATGTTCGTAGAAAGCTTCCTGACACTCGCGACTCGCAAAATCCACCTGCATTTTACGACCGCGCAAATTAACACCACGCATCTTTAAAACTGCCGCCTGGGCATTGACCACTTGATCGTAAAATATTAACGCTTGCCCTTTATCCCGATCTATCATCACTTGCGAAATGGGCCCGAAAGAATCGAATTGTAGCGTCAGGTACTTTTCGTTAACACTATCCACAACACCATCCACCCATACACACTGAGTTGGCATAGATTTCCCAAACCCTAGTTTAATACGATTATTACCTAAATGTTCGCCATCCATTGCACGGATGGCTTTTACCACACTAATAATGTCTGAGTACTGGCAAAATGCGTACGAACTCACAGCCCCTTGTTTCTTAATGTCAATTTCTATTATTTCCCCGAACTGGTCGAAGTGTTTCCTGAGATCAGATGCGGTAACGTCTTTTTCTAAGTTACCGATGAACAATGTGCGCGTAGCTTTCGGATGAAACTCGTCGATTTCAGCTTCGTACGGCCGCAATTCGTTGTCGTCCACGTCGTACCCTTGATACGGCGCGACTTCAATCTTACACCCGAAGAATAATTTATCATAGCTGACTTCCAGAGCCTTATCAACATCCTCGGGCTTCTTGAAACAGACGATTGCGTGCCTTTCGGAACCCTGGCCGACAATTTTAACCCACGTCACTTTCCCGTGCTTTTTATACTCGTGAAAAAGTCCATCTTTCAGCGACGTATCCGACGATCGTAATGGAAGATTCCGAACGCAAATGGCCAAGGGTCTCCGGTCATCCGAATGAACTACGGGCTGATGGGAAGCATTTGCCGACGGAGCCACTCTTCGAGATTTTGGGGAGCTGGTGGAACTCGACGCCTGCGAGGTGGTACTGCTGGAGGAACTACTACTACTTTGCGACCTCGATCTGGTTGGAGATCGACTGGAGGTACTACCAGACGGAGATACGGATCTACTTCCCGATCGCGATTTTGTTTTCTTTTTTGTACTTTGGGAATCCGACGACTTTCTATCGTTCGTATCAGAAGGCGTCGTTCCATACCCTGTTTCGCTGTTGTAACTCCTCGACGAGTCGTATGACCAGGAACTATTGAGCTGTCGGTGCCGATCAATGACGTTGTTATAGGGTCCATTTCGGTAACCCCTATCCCTATTGCGACCTCTACTATCGTGGTAGTTTGGACGACGAATGTAATCGCCTTCTGCTACGCGACTATTGTTCCTTTCGTAGAATCTTTCAGTGAAGTTCCCATGTTCGTCTGTTGTTCTATAAATAAATATCAATGCGATTAGTACAAATGCTTTCCGATTGTATCACGGACAAGTCCGTCATTACTTAAAATGAAAGGAAAACTCAGTGGGAGACGTTGCTAATATTTCATGCTACTAATTATTATGTGGAGGTTGGTTTGGATGAAAGGATGACAACTGTATCTCTTCCTCTGTAGAAAGCCATTAAAAATGGATATAATTACCCACCACTAGGTAAGAGGTACAAACCCCTGGTTATATGGTTCACTAAATCATATTAATATAACTATGCGTATGCACTCATTCTTTCATCATTTATATACCATAAATACGTTTCACTACAAAATGTATCACTTATGCAACAAAAAACACAAATTGGTTACGCCCCATAAACAAATTGCGGAATTTCATTACTAATGCTGACAATTAACAATAAAATTTGCAAAATGCCTCAAGTAAATTTTGTGCTGCGAGAGAAAAAAAGCGTCGAAAATTAAACGGAATCAATTAAGATACGCACTCGAGCAATGCAGCTTTATGATTACGTCTGGCGGTTCATAAGGAATATTCAATTTTGCAATCGATAACTCACGCAACAACTGTTAGGCAGCGCCATTACATAACGATAATTGCCACATAATTATATATAACAATTAATATTTCGCAGTTAACACGCGAAACCATTGTTTTGTAAGGTTCGTAATCACACACTCGAGCAACATACGACAAGCTATATTTAATTGCAAATAAAATTTGAATAGACAAATAATAATAACAGTTGTTATTGTGTTTGGTACCTTGAACATGCTCGAATACGATGCCACAATATTATTATAAATGGAAACGTCCATGTAAAAATTGAATACGTGGAACAGTGATTTCGTCGCCTGATTGATGTAATCTGTCCAGTTTTATATCGTTTAGAAGTGAGCAGGGTTTATCAGCATTGTTATTGCCTGTCATCGTCTGTATAATTATAAATGCCACCAAATATATTCCACAAATAAATAAATTTGACCTAACGGCAAGGACGTCAAGTCTAATTAAAATTAAAATGTGACAGGATACGCCAAAACAGAAAGCATAATGGAAAAATATACTGCGAATGGCTACTATTTTGCATACTAACTTTTAATGGGTTCCATAATCACTTAACACACGTCAGAGATATTAAATGCTAATGACAATAACGTGTGTGCAATGTTTTTCCTACGACCCATTTAAATAAGGTAAGTCACACCTTGCACACACCTATCGCTAAAGCACAATGCATGCATGCAATTTTCGTTAAAAATCGTTTCAAGGTGTACAGTAAGGCGAGGCGGAGGCGCAAGGCGAAACCGAAAAAAGAAAGAAATGTAACGCTGCACGTCGCAATAATCTCCTGGAACGTTATGGCAACGCAGAAAAAAGTGATGATGATGATGATTATGTCCAAGCTACCCATTTGTGAAGTAGCCAAAAATGGCAATGCGGAAAATTAAACATAATGACAGAAACAAAAAAACAATAATAATTGCGTCCTGTTTCAAACAATTAAATTCTTACAGAATTTGGATAGTATGGTCGTGTCATATTGCCGAAAAGATGTATCTGACACATTGTAAGTTGCGTTACAGTTATTTAATAACGGTTTGTAAATTAGAATAAATAAATGTACAAAACAAGCATATAAGATTTATGTTTGTATTACTGTTTGTATTCATGAGGTCACATCAAATCTCTCCAAGTGTGCTACAAAAATACAGTTTCATCTCATGTATGCAACGAGATTGCGAACACATTGAAGTGGGAATTTTTATGTAACGGAAATTGTTAAACACGAACTTTAATTAAATTGCGTAATGATATCGAATTGAACTTCTAGGAAAAAATTCGTTTCGTTGGTGAAACTTTTACAAAAAGACACTTATGTAAAATAAGAATTGTGCCACATGGGATTGACATGATATTTTTTACCTCTCATCTGTTTGCGGCACATCTACCATACATAACGTAATTTCAAGTCTAAGAGGTCTCTGGTACCATCATATGATTCCGTTCATTCTGGTCACAGTACCATTTTTATGATGTTACTTAGTTCAAAGTAAGTTCTGAACAAATGTCTCATACGGGTACTTTAGTAAATACAAAGGAGATAAATTATGAAGAATGTGAATTGTATCCCATAGTGATGGCATTTTTATCCCTCATTTGTTTACGGTACCTCTACCACAAAGTGACGTAATTTCAATTGTAAGGTACCATTATTCATTCTTACCGCATTAACATCTTTACGATATAGTCATCTACCTTTCATAACTTTGGTCAGAGGAAGTACCATACAGTTACTTTAAGGAAGGCATAAGGCACGGGAGACGGTGAGTACCATATATACGTATTTTGATAGCTTACCCGTGACTATTTGCAAACCGGGTGCTACCAGGAGAGGTAGAGTACGTAGAGTTCGTGTTCTGCGGCGAGGCAGCGGACGGAATGGCAGCAGGTTCGTAGTACTCCGTGGTCAGAGTCCTATCATCAATTTTGTGTTCCGCGGTGTGCGCTTTTGACGCGCTTTTGATGTCCATAAATGCCACCGTGCACGCCGTCGTGTTCTCGCCCGTCTCTTCCTTGACGCTCCGTGGCAACAACTTGACACTCTGCACGCGGCCATATCTGCAACAAATATTTTCCGTTAGAAAAATGCTATCACTTAACTGTTTACAAACGACAGTTGATCTTGAACTGCTCTAAAACGCGGACGAAATATAAAAAAAAATCCCTTGTGATGAACTATCTAACTCTCCACAATAATCTTAAACGTACTGTAACTAATATCCCTAATTTCCGTACAGGCTATTAAAAAATCCAAAATGCCAAACCCGTATAGAATACCAAAAAATGCCATAAAGCAGCATCTCGTGTTGTCAAATTCCTAAAATATTTTTTTGAATACCATCTGGCACGCCACTGCATTCACCGTAAATCCTGAAGTTAACTGAAAATAGCTTTTTATTGTACAGCATTGTTGGCAAACAAACATGCTGGGAGATAAAATCTTTCAAATCAAAATATTTTCAATTATTACGGCTTTAGATAGTAGCGGTTTCTTATTTTGATACCATCACGACGACGTCTTACGTAAGTCTTTTGGGAAACGAGGGCATAAAAGAGTACAGTAACTGTATTTTGAAAGAGCCATAAAACGGATCTCTAACATTTCTTTTTATTGAACATAAAACTTTTTTGTCCGCGAGAGAAAAACAAAACAGAAAAAATGTAGACGGATTTCTTCTTCTGAAAGTGGTTCGTTCAATAAATTAATGGAAGGGAAGGGATGGATGCGTGCCCTGGAAAAGAAAATGTTTTTGATGCTTCATATATTTTTACTATCATGATGGGATGATAAACATTCCATACAGGTAGTTCCGTAAGCAACACGGAACAGTTTGGTAACTTGAATAACTATTTCAAACTTTGGTGTAAAACGCATGAAAATCAATGAGTTACGTAGTGAGGAAATTTTGTAATTCCAACATGGTTGTTGTGGCCAAATTTTTCCATTCAGTATTCTAATGCGAGTGCTACGAATAACAAATTTATTAATAATTTGGTGGTCGAAGCGAAGCTTCTTAACGAAACAGAGGAATTGTTGCACAAACAGAGTGGCTACTCGCTAAGGTACAAACAACGTCAAAGCTCGATTTATACACGACATAAGACCAGACAAACGTGATCCGAATTCGTGCCAAGGCGAAACTACTAAAGCAGGACGACAAGATAGTCCGTCCGTGGCTCATAAATACTACAACCAGTGGCAGGTTTTGAAAATATCTGTGGTAGGATCGTTGAGCTGGCCAAGTTTACTGGAAGGGAAGCCGATATCAGAGTAAAATGTGCGCGTGCGCACAGGTCGGTATAAAGCAGAAACTCGACGTAACTCCGTTCCTATTTCAACGGCAATCGTTGATTGGAGTACGAACTGCAACGTCGTCGTCGTCGCTAGCTCTATATCTTTTAATATTCATTTTAGGCGATAAAAGTGAAGTGACTTTGTGTTGAGCATGCCTGCTGCTGTTAAAAACTCTTATAACTATTGTTTATTTTGTACAATAAAGACGATTAAGAGAGACCTGGGCTGATTTCTGCGCTTTTACGTTCTTAGTAGTTAGGGTGTGGCTGGTTTGCAGCACACATTCTGTTCATTTGTGTTATAAACTTGTAATTAAGATGAAAACGTCTGATAAAAGCGTATTTATAAAACTAATGAAAGGGGAAATGCGAACCGAAGCATAAATCGATACGTTCTGTGTGCGTGCTGCGCTTTGAACGAAGCCATAAAAACGCAGTGAGCTGAAAAAAATCACACTCAGCCACTGAAGTGGATTATAAGGACAAAAATTATGTGCAGTAAGTCTATATAAGCTTTACAATTACCCTTACTAACGAAAACAACCCAGAGCTACGGATTAATGCGGACAGGTCCGTCAGGAACAACGCATTGCGTCAGATCGATTTTTGCTGGGCCGTCTGCGTAGTACGACAATCGAGCTTCCAGAGTCCCACTTTCCCCACGCCCCGCTCTCCCCTAGCGACGTTGCCACCCAAACGCACACTCTAGCTTTCCAATGCTACCATTGTTTAGTGTGGTCGCCCAGTTGCCGATACGGGTTGGCAAACTTGAACTCGGATGCAGAAAATACGTGGTCCGCTGCGTCTATTATAGGACAGTCAGCGTAAAGGTGTACCGTGTACCACGTTGTCGCTTTTTTAGAACACGCAGACAATTCGCTTGGTCGCTTTTGCCCCGCAGTTGCAGTTTTTTCGGATAATTGTTCATGATGAAAAGGCAACTTTGATGCTGGCATTGTTCTGCATGGACTCCAACGCACTCCGGTTGGGAGAAACTAAACCGCCAACGTTTTTGACCTAAAAAATTGCCATTTGCAAGCGGTAATTGCGAACAGGATTACTTTACTAAACAAAAACAAATGAATCAACGGGGAAAGATCCTCCCGAATCTCTTCAGTTTTTTTTTGCGCAAAGGCGACGTGGCAACCTTGTGAAAATTCGGCACTGCGACGCAAAAAGTCATTATGTAAACTGGGCCTCGATATTAAGCTGTTTTATATATTCTAGGATTTTGGAGCGCTTTTCCTTATATTCGTTGTTGCCATTATTTAGATTCTTGCCATAAATTTAGTCTTAAAATACCACGAGCATTATACAATGAGCCTTTTGAAATGTGCTGTTGCGATTTGAAGACCGAAAGGCATCTTACTAAAACTAGATCACGGGATTTTGTCCAAAATTACCCCTTAATGTACATAAAATTATTCCCAATCTCGATATATGAATATAATAACGACTCCCCTCGGAACAGATAATATTCATATACAATCACGTTTTTTGATAAAAAAAAAAAATAATTAAATGTTTTCGATGCGGCTAGTACTATCATAAACGCCAGGTCATTTCCAAAGTACATCCGACATGTTATCACCACCGTCCTTCTCATATGTACACAATAAGACAGATAACGGCGCCCAGAGAATCCGCAAACCAGAATAATCCCGGAAAAACAAACCAAACTTGGGAAATCCAGAAAAAAACAATTGAATTAGTGTTCGCCAGGAGCATCTGAAAGTCAACAGGACGATTTCCTACATGACCGGGCCCCTCAACGCATCAAAACTATCTACCACAGCGGTCGAAAGTGTCTTCCGAGAAACTGGACTCATATTACTACATCTTATAACTGGGTATTCCACTTAGACGAGGCAGGCAAAGGTTCAAACAAGCAGTCGAGGTTGCAAGAGGCAACGATGCTTACTAAGCAACTGGATGGTTGTGCAACGTTGCCTAAAGTCACAATGACGTCACAGCACTCTTGTTGATTTATAATGAGAAACAACGAAACCTGCTTGGTGATAGAGGTGGGTGCGGGTAAGTTGAACCTAGCGGAAATTCTACAGTGCCCGGTCAAAAATTCCTTTGAAAATTTGGCAATTAGAAATATCTGTATCCGAGTCAACTCTAACGTTCAAATTGTCATAAAATCGATACAAACCGCAGCAGAATTTGAAGAGAAGTGCATAATTAAAGAATTCATTGCTTTTCCTACAAAAACCCAAGCGGTGAAGTTGGAGCAGGATGGGGGTAGGGAAAAGTAATTTCGCCGTTCTCATTCGGATTTTCTTGGACCCGCGCCCATCTTTACCGTACGTCCTTTGAGCAGTTAAGAGATAAAAACAGGCCCCCAATGAGAAGGCGAGGATTTGTTTAGCCAACTCGACGCAAAAACATGCCAGGAAACGAGCTATTCCAATGCTAAATTACAAAATTATGCGGCGTACAGCTAGGCTACGCATATATTTGAAATTACAGGCATTAATTTTTTTTCTGCTCTTCGATCCACGACGCGTACATAAATCGTCAGACACGTGTGCTATAGTTGGTTCATACCTGGAAGATTATTATTTTTAGATTAATTTTAAATTAGGACTAATGTTTTTACACGGTTCAAAAGCTTTAATATTGCTCATTCGCTTTTACTTATTGAAACAGATTAAAAGAACACCCTGTAAGCTCCAAGTGGCTTGGTTCTGTCTAAAAAGGTCACCTTATAAAGTACTGTACAGTGGGAAATAATTGTTGCAATTTTCGTCAAATTTTACGAGTTGTCAACAGTGAATCCGGAAATGACCGATTTTTTCACAATTATTGCAAACTATAGTAATATAGCAGAATTGAACTAATATTTTCGTTTGTTGTTAAAACAAGTTTTCAATCGAAATAAAGGTTGCATACAAATCGTTTCCAGTTAGTAAAACGGAAAAAAGAAAAGAGCCGGAATGAAATTTAACAAAAGTTGAAATCACGAAAAACCAGTCCGTTTAATAAAAAATACCGAAAACCCGTTCGTACGTTAAAAATCAATTTTTGAGGTCTGTTGTAAATAACACAATAATAATATCCTTACTGGTGTTTTCAACTTGGCTGCGTGGAACTACCTATTACTATTGACGATCGTTATTTAGAAACAACACGATGATTAATGATGATGAGACGAACGTACGTCCTCGAGCACAAGAATATATTAAATGACACCTCACATTTCCCTAAGCAACGTCTAAAATATTCAAATCGCAAGGTCAAAAAATGAATAAATAACAAACCGGGCTCCTGGCCGTAGGCGTATTCTCAAACTCTATTCGGATTCGAGGTGCAAAGTTCCAAGGCTTATGTGTCTTGGGTGAACGGACGTGTGGCACTTGTTTTTCCATGGCGCTCGCAGCGGTAAAACGATGGCTGTTGACTCATCTGTACTAGTAATATTAAAAACGTTACCCAACAGTGTTGACAATTATTCCCAACGAAATATTGTGGCGTTAAGAAATGCCGACTCGCATCAGTTATTTAGGAGATACATTTCGTGCTGACAATTAGATAATGTATAGAGACGATAAATGAATTGTATAACCTTTCTGTCCTCCTCACGCAAATATTTTCGTAACATGATATTAAAGTATGGTTTTCGTAATGAGATACCTCGTGTTGGTAGATAAAATTACGATAAAAAGCTCTCGGGAGCAAAAAAACATCGCCCATCGGAGTTGATTCAATTTTCGTTGTTTTACTTTGGAGACCTTCGAAACTTTTAGACGTTAATTACAAATAAACAATGTTCATTAAAGCGTTTGGCCTGAAAACCACGAGATCTGGCAAATGAGCTGATCTTGTCGTCTAAATTGCAATGCCTTGGCAAAAACATACGCAAATAAATAACGCTGATGCACTTCTTTATTTAAGTACACGGAAATGAATTTGTAAAGATTCAAATTCTTGCAGACGTGGCGGTTTACAAGCTTGGAACTTGTGTGCAGTTTAGTTTTGGTAAACAGTTTATTTTTGACTTATTACGTTAATAGGTGGGTGGATCTTATCTAACCAAAGTTATTTGTTTAAATAGTTTTTTGGCACTTTTACCTCATTAGTACGACTTATTCCGCTGTTGGAAAGTTTTTGTCGTATCCGGCTCAAAGGACCAACGTTCGAGATGCATCGTATCAATTTGAGAGAAATTTACCCCCAGCAGACTATTTTTTCCATGCCAGTGCGTTTGGGATGATGCATCCATCGCTAATATTGGTCCTTCGAGTAGGATATGACCCAGTACTTTGTCTCTCACCAACAGTTTGTTTAATAAAAGTAAATTTTCAAATCGCCATTTTCGTTTATTTGACCCTTCAACATCAAGAAGGGTTACATCATCCTCATCCCAAATAATCTTACGAAACCTACATCATCAAAGGTGTATTTTGATTAAAACGAAAGCTAGAATGTCAAGTGAGCTACAAATAACGTATTTTCTCCTAATTCAAAGATAAACATCAAAGAGTAGAGAAATCCCACACGAAAATTAGAAGTCGTAACTGAATATGCAAGTGGGACGACGACGCCGTATTTTAGGGAGAAATTATAGATCAGATTCGTAACTCATTTGGTTGAAAGTTAAGAAATCCCATTAGCAACTACTGAAATTTAATGAACGACAATAAATAATAATAACAGATTTCTATTATAGAAACGAAAAGAGAAATCATGGTTGTAAACAAATATCATTTATAAACTTGATGAGGTCAAAGGTAAAAATAACATTCTGGCGAAAAAATTTGAACATTCTCCGCTAATATTATGTTATTATTAATGGGATTTCAAAACAACAACAAAGACAACGCTAATACCGTCGACAAGGAAAGAGAAAAGGAATTGAATTATGTCTAAATTATTTTCTACAATAGAAGATGTGAATTATGCAACGTGATAAAAAAGAAATACATTTTTTTGGTATTTATAGGTGGTACTTTGGAGGGTTGAGAAGAGATGTTAACTGAAGCTACGATGGAGACTCCTTTCTTTCTTTTTCTAGGTCAGGTGGTACTTTGGAGGATGGTAAAAAATGCCAGCTGATGCTACGTTGGTTTTTTTATTGGTATAAGTAGTTCTAAAGTCAGGTGGTACCTTAAAGGATTGGGAGAAATGTTAACTGCAGTTAGGTTTCTACGTCAGCTGTACCAGGGGAAAATACGATGATAACTGGAGCAACGTTGAAGGTTTATTGATACAACTATTTCTAGGTCAAGTGGTACTTTGGAGAATTGGGAAAAAAATTAACTGGAACTACGTTGGCGCTTTTCACAGCTACAAGTATTTTCAGCTCAGGTGGTACCTTTGAGGGTTGAGCAAAAATGTTCGCTGGGGCTATTTTGGGGCTCTGTATTGCTACAAAAATTTCTTTTGGTATTTCTACGTCGGTGGTATTTTGGAGGGCTAGGACAAATGAGAACTGAAGGTACGTTGAGGGCTGTTTACTAGTACAAGTATTAATTTTTATGGTACCTCAGAAAGTTGGGGAAAATGTTAAAAGGAGCTATTTTAGAGCTCTGTTGCTACAAAAATTGTCTTTTGGTATTTTTACGCTAGCTAGGTGGTATTGTAGAGAGTTGACAAAATTTTGGTAACTGGAGCTACGTTGAGGACTCTTTAATACAACAAGTACCGCTAGGTCAGCTGCTACCTTGAGAAGTTTGAGAAAAATGTTAACTAAAGCTATATTGGAGTTCTTTATTGCTACTAAAAACTTCCTTTTGGTATTTTTTACGCCAGATGGTATTGTGGCGAGTTGAAAAAATTTGTTAACTGCAACTACGCCGAGGGCACTTTATTGCTAGGTCAGGTGGTACCTTGGAAAGTTTGCAACAATGTTAATAGAAGCT
This sequence comes from Ctenicera cuprea, assembly GCA_958336395.1. NCBI lineage: Eukaryota > Metazoa > Arthropoda > Insecta > Coleoptera > Elateridae > Ctenicera > Ctenicera cuprea. The sequence goes on along the minus strand of OY284489.1, from coordinate 3,158,017 downwards.
ATTTTGGCGGTCTTCATTGTTATAAAAAGTTTCTTTCAGCATTTCTACGTCAGGTGATATTTTGTCGAGTTCAGAAGATTTGTTAACAAGTACTTCTAGATCGGGTGGTACTACAGAGGGTAGGGAAATATTAGCTGGAGGTATCTGGGGGCTCTTTATTTCTACAAGTATTTCTAGGTAGGTTGATACTTTGGAGGTTGAAGAAAATATGTAACCCGAACCTACTTTGACACTTTACAGCTCCATAAAATTTTTTACTTGCAATAGCCCGATAGAAACGTATTTATGCTAAATCCTCAAAAGCATATCCATAAAATGAAAAAATTGGCACAAAGAATACAATAATATATTCCGATTTAATCTTGCGTACCTCCTTCGCCAATAAACCGAAATCTAATTTTAAAATGCTGCAGCTCTAAGATGACTAAAACTCATCACCAAAGCAATAACGAGATATAATAAAATTGCACAAAATACTAAAAATAACCGTTACCCAACGAAGTAGTTAGCACCTGGGGCTAAATATTAGCATATTTAAATAATAAGCATAAGAGAACTGTTATATGAATACGGAATGCACCAAACGATACCAATGTTAAGTAGATCTAGTTCTCAAAACGAATGAAACTGCAAATGGGTACCGACCTGCTGTTAATTAGCTAATCAAATCAGTGGCGCAGGTTCAATCTTGAGAAATCTCAATATTTACAGTATTAAACTAAAAAAAAATCCTTTCAAATCATCTTTAACATCAATAGCAAATATTATTATTTTGGGGATAAATGGAAGAGGGCAAAACAGGGGCTCGCGGTTTTTTTTAAATACAACAGTGCATGCATACTGGGAAAAAACAATTTAAAAGTGGAAAAATTGATCAATTTGAATTATTAAAACTATATTTTATCGAACTAAAGTTCAGCTTTCATTAATTATGGAAATGAGAAGATATAGACGAACGTAATTTAACCAAAAATGTTTTTCACTTGGGCAGAGTGCAGCCACACTTGAGAAAAACCTATTAAATTCAAATTTTAGGCTATTTCATCCCATTTTTGCTTTAAATTAATTCGTATCCTGTCAGTGGCGTTACGAAAACAGTACGTTCGTATTTTTAAATTAAATGTACCCTCTCTTTCATCAGGTATGATTAAATTACCATTGTTCGGGTTGTCAAATCAGACACACATCAGAGCATTCATGATAGCAAACGAACCCGAAACGTCCCATACTCTTTCTCGGCTATAACAAAGGGTCGCATTGGGCACAATTACAAGCAATTTTATTATTTCTTTGTTCTTTAGAGAATGAATTGGTAACCCTGTGTACCAGGTGAAACCAGACAAGCATACGCAATGTTGCCATGCTTAACAGGAAGTGAAATAAATTGGGCAGATGCGAGCAGCCGTACGTAAAAAAAACGAAAACAAAGAGGCTCGGGGATCTGCGTTTCTAATTTAAATACTATTTTATAACTTTTTATTTGAGCAATTTCCGCGATCCGTCGACGTCTTCTCTTCGACGTGTATCCAATTACAGGTTCGCCTTCTTTTTGCTTTTGGGCGAACTTCGAGAAACAAAAATGATCATAAATTGTTTTTATGTTTTATACTTTGAGATGTAAGGTCGCACTGAAAGTAATATCGTTGGAAGATGGACAAGGTGATCCAGAATTCGGGTTACGTAAAGTTGAACTAGTCTTTCTTCATAGCTTATAAAAGGTATGCTGATCTTTGGAAAGGTGGTAGGTACCTAATATTTCGTTTTATCACAGTTACAAATTACAATGTCCCTGAGTAATTCTTATGTAAATCAGGCCGCTTTCGTTTCGTTAAATATAATTTCTTGATTTTACTACAAATTTGTTTCCTGGACTGTACTTTAAAAATTTGTTTTTTTTTAATGTTCTCAAACTTCCTAACGTTTACCTGCTCAAGGTGCAAGTCTTCTACCGGCTATAAAGACCAAAAATCCAAACAATCCCCTTTTTTGAAAATGAAAAAGAACAACATAACAAATGAGAAAATAAAATTCCCATCAAAATTACATAAATAAGAGGGAAAGGTTAAACAACACCCTCCGCCCCAATTAATTTAATCTTGGAAATAAGTTTTTGTGGATTATTTTTTACTCAATGAATATTATTGAATTATTTTTCAAAGTTTTATTAAATTTCCTTTAGTTGCTGAAGTTTCGTAAATAATTTAATGGAGAAAAAGATAAACTTATAGCATATCCCTTAGCTTCTCTCCTTTTTTGGTATACGAGTACAAAACTTAAAAAGAAGGTCGGTTTTTGGAACTTTATTTTTGTAAATTATAAATTTTGGCACATTTGGATATTTCGCAAATAATTTTAACCCGAAAGAACTCCACAATAAATTAATTAAAATTGCGTAACTTAAATACTCCTCCTTGTTCGGCCGTTAAAAAACTGGCCAAATATTTGACATAGCCGAAATATTTGTCGAATATTTAGCCGACAGCAACAGACTGGCCGAATAGTTTGACAAATGGGATGTCGAATGTTCGTCGAATAGATAGCGGGTTATTCGTTATTTAGACAGTGAGATTACTGGCACAGTATATTGAGTACTTGGTTGAATAGTTTTCAGAATATTCAGCTTGGCCAAATAGTTGGAATATACGCCAAACAGTTGGTCGAGTACTCAACTATTTTATGGAGCAAGCCGAATAATTTTTCCAGTCAACCGAATAGTTGGCCGTATATTTGGTACTTGCCGAATAATCGCAGAATAGTATGCGGAATATTCGTAATTAGACAGTAAGAGACTGGTTGAACAATCAGTAATTGGCCGAATAGTTTGTGGAATATTCGACTTCGACAAATAGTTGTTCGCTATTACAGCGTGAGAGACTGACCTAATATTCGGCACTTGGTCGAAATGTTTGGCGAATATTCTCTGAATACTTGGGCGAATATCAATATTCATTAGTAGGACGTGAGATACTGGTCAAATAATTTGCGTTATTTGGTCATATATTCGCCGAACAGTTGATGGAATATTCGTTATTAGACCATGAGAAACTGGCCGTATATTCAGTACTTGGCCGAATAGTTTGCGGAATATTCGCTACTAAAGCGTGAGAGACTGGCGTAATATTCGGCATTTGGTGAATATTCTCCAAATAGTTTTCCATATATTCACTACTAGCCCGTGATCCGTGAGAGACCGATGGAATAATTAGCGAATATTTACTTATATTCGCCGAACAGTTGGCGGAATATTGGTTATTAGATCATCAGAAACTGGCCGTATATTCAGTACTTGGCCGAATATTCGTTATTAAAGCGTGAGAAAATAGCCTAATATTCGGCATTTGGTGAATATTCTCCAAATAGTTTTTTTATATATTCACTAGGCTGTGATCCGTGAGAGACTGATGGAATAGTTTGCGAAAATTTACTTATATTCGTCGAACAGTTGGCGGAATATTGGTTATTAGGATCACCAGAAACTGGCCGTATATACAGTACTTGGCCGAATAGTTTGCGGAATATTGCCAAATGGTTGGCGGAATATTCGCCTAAGATTTGGCGGTTTATTCGTTATTAGAGCGTAAGAGACCGGCCTAATAACTTGGACGAAATGTTTGGTGGATATTCTCTATGGCCAAACAGTTAGCGGAATATTCGCCGAACAATTGTCGGATTATTCGTTACTAGAGCGTGAGAGACTAGCTGAATATTCGGTACTTGGTCGAAATGTTTGGCGAATATTCTCTAAAGAGTTGGCCAGCCGAATGTTCATTACTAGGTCGTGTGAGAGTGGCTGAATAATTTGCCGAATATTTGGGCGTATATTCGCCAAATAGTTGGCGGAATATTCGTCATTTGACCACGAGAGACATGCCGAATATTCAGTATTTTGTCAATATTCGGTTTAACCAAATTATTGACAGAATATTCGCCGAATAGTTGGTCAATAACGTTATGGAGCAAGTTGAATATTCGGATAAACCTAATTGTTCGAAAAAACCGAGTAAGTTTTCGAATCAGCCGAATATTCGTTATTAGGCCGTTTCCAAAAAATCGTAACGGTCTGTCATTTTGACGGTAGACAGAATTTTATGAAAAGTAAGCTTTTATCTATTTTACAGATACACACATATATTGGAATCGTTGCAATTCAAAACAAACAATTCCATGTTTATTTGAATTGTTGCTGTATCATATTTTATGCAAAAAGGAAATCTAGAAAGTCTAATTTTATATATTCAACAGACAACAAAAAATTGATAAGAACAAAAGAAATGGAGTACATTGCCATTTACTTCTTATCATTCCCGAGCGTTTTCTATTTTTAGTTCGTTTCTATGGGCATGAATAAATCTTATGAATTATAGAAATGAAATGGGCAGGCAGAACCTTGCTCGGTCGGAAAAAACATAAACATCATTAATTCACGTCGCAACGCTTGCATAATCCATCTAAATGTAAAATGTGAAAAACAATAGCACTTCCCCAAGCTAACAATTGCACGGAAAAACTAAGTGAAGAGAAAACGAACCTACAAAACCTCGTCCTTTTATGAAACAGAACAAGATATTGCGTTATCTATTTAAAACAGCTCCATTCTCGATACGAGAAGCTCCAAGTATTCCGAACAGGTGCTTGATTGAGATAAAACACGATGAAAGAGCAAATAAGCCACACCTGTGTTGTGTTAACGTTTATTTTTATAGCAAAAGATAAACAAGGAACCTAATTAAGTGCATTTTCTTTTTTTTTCTTCGCAATCGTTCATTAGATAACTCATACAACATCTCACAGTATCGATGTCGAAACGCAACCACACATAAGGAAAACAGTTATGAAACTCATACCTTAATCCGATTTCAAAATCGCAGACAGCGAACCGATCGATCAATCCGGGATATTAAAAGAAATTGATTAATGCGCGCAACATTCTACTACAACCTCGATAGACCGAGCACGAAATAACTGAAATTGTGTGAAAAACACACTTAACGGTTCTTCTATTCTTTATTTTCCTTTCGAACGCGCACCTATTTTTCCTACACGACCAGTGGACATTAAAAAGTCGTTAGAAATGAACGCGATCGCTCGCTTTCCGAGTTTTTTTCCGTCAGTGAAGGTGGCAAAACAAACATGCTGCAGTAAAAAAGTTTAGGCAGAAAGTTCTGATGCAAAAACAACACAAAACTGTTGCAGATATCGGTTAACATTGTTCAAACAACGGTTTATAACAGAAACGTGTGGGTTCTACAATAAATTCGATCTTTGTGGTTTACTAGATTTGTTGTAATAAAGTCAATGTTGTTACTGTAAGGTTACGAGCACGTCTGACCACGAAAATGACGTAGACAGAAGAATTGCAAGGTTTCGGCGTGTGGAAGCTTAAGATTTCAACTTGACTAGATTTCTCTCAAAAGGAGGATGGTGTTACTGTGAGCTAAAGAGCAGCTCTAGCCATGGCAACAAATTTATTTCATCAGCCGTTGCACACAAAAATTTCAGTTTAAAATGTTTTGAATAAATTTCTCTTACAAGGACGGTGGTGTTGCTATGAGGTAAAGAGCACCCTCTGGCCGTGTCAACAAGTTCTTCAAATTCGCTTCTTACCATTCCGATCTGGCCTATTGTACGAAATAAAGATTCGGTTAAATTTAATAATTAATTTTAACTTTGTATCTAAATGCTCTTTGAACTGGCCATAGCACCCACCACCTTCATTTAACGACTAATGAAGCATCCTTGGAACATTTGAATTTCAAAGAAAATTTACAGAATTACATTTCCGATGTTAAAATATTAAATAAATCGAAGTTTATACCATCAGTAAATCAAGGAAATTGGTATATCGTTTCCAAAACGTATATTTTATTCCGTACACCCAAACTGAACGAATTTTAAAGATTAATAATAAAGGAGGTATGCGATGGCCAGCAGGGTCATCTGATTTATCACCATTGAATTTCATTGTATGGGGCGCTCAGAATAATGTTTTACTAGATTTCGCTTACAATGACGGTGGTGTCGATGTGAGGTAAAGAGCACGTCTGGCCGTGGCAAACAATGAAATCATTAAAATAACAACCAGGTTTACACGGGTACATCCGCTGTTGAAAGCAACAAATTCAGTTTGAAATGTTTTACTTATTAACACTTTATTTCAAATAATAGGCGAAGCCGTCGAATATTTGGTGCATCCGTAGTTTAAAGCTTGAAATTCAAATTTGAAACTATTTACTTAATTTCTCTTCGGACTATGGTATGTATTACTGTGGAGTAAAAAACACCTTTAACTGCGCCAATGAAATAAAATTATGAATCAAAATAAATAGTCGATTAAAAAATACAAAACATTTGTACGGCAAATTTCAACTTGAACGTATATTAGATTTCTCTTAGAAATTCGATGTTGTTACCAATACCTTCAGAGCACGTTTCATCGTGGAAAACGAACAGATTTAAAGGTTAAACTCGTTTATAACAAAATTACCTTCAGAAGATACAAAAAAAATTGTTGTCTACAACGATTTATAATTGTCTATTCTCTTCTCTACCGACACAAAACCTCTTCAAAATTTACAGATTTACATTGCATAATAATTTGGTGCTTTACTTATATAGCCTCAGTCTTTGTATTTACTTGTTTTTGTCACAATAGACTTTGTGGCGCGAGCTTCGTAAATTTCGGTGCCCAACGTGGGGAAAAAACAAAAGAAAATATACTCCTCTACCAGAACAAATATTACGTATCTCACGAAATAATTAACGTAGAATAACACCGAATTTGTAATTCAGCTTCGACGTCTAACGCATAAAAAGTGATATACAAACAAAAATGAGCATTAATGGTATTATTATAATGCTCATTACGTATTTCCAATTTTGGTATTTAACAACTGTTTGGCGTCACTGTGGGACGTAACTTGCCTGTCTGGATAAATATTTTAAGGAGGCGCTAAATATATTGCTTGTCTCGCTTTAAGTCACATATTGATTACATTAGTCGCATTCAGTGCACATTTTTCCTCTTAATGAACATTCATTAAAAAACGAATGGTAATAAAAGGACAATAAAAAACAAGGGGTCCCACAGGTAACACCATGGGAGCCCCTCTTTTTCCGATACAAGGAAGGTTACGATTTTTTACGAAATAAGTCGCTGTTTTTAATTCAATAACGTAGTTTTAATTTCACTTATTGTAGTAAAACAATAACGAGTGTAAATGTTAAAAGTAATTAAAGAATTTTTTAAATTTCAAACGAGCTGTCAAATCTTTAGCACTAACATGGTGATTTTATTCACTTGATGGTTACACGAACACTTTAATTATACTTTTGCAAGTTCCTGTTAGTAATTAACTGCATACTAATTACTAATAAATAATTATACTTTGATGGGGCAAACTGAAACGATTTTTTAAACAGTTTGCATAATTTTAGATTTTGTTTATGAAATTGCCCACTATAAATCTATAATAAATCCAAACATTCTGAAATAACTTCCAAAAAAAACAAACATATTTTTTATTATTGGTAAAAACATATTTAAAAGCCAGATTCTTATTTTTAACTTTTTAACAAGTATTTTTGGCAATTTCCATTACATTTTTCCCCAAAACCTTGAAGCGATGACCAAATCGAAAACAAGCAGAAAAACAAACAAAATTTATTTTTGTCAAAGTTAACTGTGCACGTCAGTGCACGATCACCTTGTATGTATAAGTGCAGATCATTAAGAAATCACTCAAGGTGACCCAAAAATTGATTTCCGCGTCTATGTATAGCAATAAGTAGGTACCGTTGTTGCCCAGTCAGACCATTATTAATAATTAAAATGACATTGACGACTAAACCCTATCACATATTCATTGCTAGAAATTAGACCAAAACGTACATAACAGTCGATTGAACTAGTTTGTATTATTGAACGTGGAACTTTGCTCTTACATAATGGGGGGAAAAACGAGCCGAACGTGGAACCGACGGGAACATCTCATTGGACTTAATTTTGCATTCATGACGGCAAAATGCATTACTAATTACGGAAGAAACGGTACAGCAACGAATAACTACTTTCACAACCATTAAACAAATCCTTAGTTCTTTGACAAGTATCCGGGAACTACTTTTAGACATGACAAAAAAAATTCTAAATCATTAGAGGAAGACCAGTCGGTATGACATAACTGTAATAAATAATTTTCATCAGAATCTACGTTAAAAAGGCTGAAGTTTGATACCCAACATGATAAGGTTCTGTTTACAAACAAAGGCACCATTCGAAATTAAAAAAAATACAAAATTCGAGATATCCAAACAAAGACGACATTAAAATGTTTCAAACAAATGATAATCGCAAAATAGAGAGGCCAAATTCAGATATTTAAAACAAATGATGATCGCAAAATATAAAGAACTGTTATTAACAAAAACGCCAAGCCAGACATTGAGAGAGAACTTTGCTATTCAGTTTTAAAACAATTTACAATCGCGACACCAACTATAAATAATAAGCCTTGTTGGAAGGTACGTTTAAACCCCTTTAATTTGATACCCAACATGACAGGGTTACTTCCAGAAAATAGAAGAGTTCCAAATTAAAAACGACAGAAGTCGTCATCCACAGCCAACTAAATATATTCATCCCAACTCTTGTTTCTATAGTTTTTTAGAATCGAATCGATTTCTCTATATTTAATATAATACATTATTGTCTGCGAAATATGATCCTTCGATCTCGAAACAATTTTTCCCATCCTTGCGAGGTTTCTTAACCGAAATTCAATTCCGTTTAAAAATAAATTAAAGTTGGGGTTATCAAAAACAAACAAACAAGCGAGTAAGCAAAACCACAGAACCCAAAACCAAGCAACCAGGCGGCGCACGCGAGCCCAAAATCCCACGATTATCAATTTATCTAGGATGCTCCAGCAGGCAGCGTGCAGCAGCAGCAGCAACTTCCCAAGACTCCCAAACTTAAATCTATAATTTCAAACTCAAACATCGCCGTATTCAAAAGTTTCACTACCATTGGGTGGGCCAGGGGAGCGCGAGGGGGGAAATCGTGCGATTTCGTACGTGACCGATGATGAATTTCCCCTTCCATCCATAAAATGCGGGTGGCTGATCGATACGCAACGTTGCCACCTCTACCTCCTTACGGTGCAACGTTGCCGGAATCACCAACTTGCTTGGCTGAGTTTACAGTTTGACCGGGATATGGAAGAGCAGGGGCTAGCTACTTCGGTTCTAGGCTGAATAACTTCGCCCATGTTTCGGGTAAGCGGCACACGGTAAGACTGTTACTGGTACGAATTTTACGATTACCGCCGTTATTAAAACAAAATTTTGCAAAAATTGGCTGAAAAGAACTGTGCACTGTAACACTACAAAGATATTTCCCTCTCTAGGCTCAGAATATTCTCATGGAAAAGATTTGTTTCCTGTAAATTCATTCTTTTAACGTGTACCAGAAATATTTCGAAAAACAACCATAAAAATTATAAATAAGCCCTAAATAATCAATGCCTTCTTTCACAGTTTTTAATGTACGCATACACTTATTAAAAAAAAACGATTTCCTTGATTATTATTACCAAATTATAAATTATTGTAGGTTTACAGAATGACTCAAAATCGCTTCTCACCAAGATCTTGGCTTAATTATAAGAAATAGACATTTGAAGAAACTTACACTGAAATTAAGAAGAAAAATTGAAGAATTTCACGCGGCCGAATAATCTAAAATTGACACAATTGGTTCCTGATTTTAATAGCAATAGATTAAATTTTTAACAGAATGCCGTTTGGACTAACCACAGCACCTTCATCATTTTAAGGGCCAATGGAAAATCCTTGAAACATCTGAATTTGAAAGAAAATTTGATTAATTAGCTTTCCAACGTTAAATATGAATGAAATCCAAATTTCAACAATCATTAAATCAAGTTCTTTGGGTTGATATACTGGGCGATCTTAATATTATGTGACACTTGTTAATTATTCGCGTTCCAGAAAAAGTCTAAATACAAAACTTGTTTGGTTTCTCATAGTGCATGATATAAAATTAATGACTACTCTAGAGGGTGTTCCTGTTCGACGAGCCAATGTTCAACTTTTTGTCTTAAACGTGTCCTACGCCCAAACTGAAAGTATTTCACAGATTCGATGGAGGAAGCTGTAATCAAGATCTGGCGTATTGTAAGAAATATACAGGTTAAATAAGAACAAAATTGAAGAATTTTACTTTGTAGAATAATTTGAAATTGACACAATTGGTTCCTGATTTTAACACAGTAATGGATTAAAAATGGGACTCACCATAGCACCACCTTCATTTGAATAGCTAATGGACGGCCCTTGAAACATTTGAATTTGAAAGAAAATTCTTGTAATTAGCTTTCTGATGTTAAATATGAAGGAAATCAAAATTTCTACTATCAATAAATCAAGGTTTCATATGCAGGGCAATTCGGCAGTACGATATAATATTCTCTAACATCTCATTAATTATTTGAAATCTAGAGAAGGTGTAAATACAAAACTTGTTTGGTTATTCACAGCGCATGATATAAAACTGTTGCTTACTCTACAGGGTGTTCCTGTTCGACGTGGCAAAATACAACTTTTTGCTTAAAACGTGTAATTATGTTCCATACGCTCAAACTGAACGTATTTGACAGATTCAATGGAGGTAGTTGTACTATGGCCGGCTCGCCGGATTTATCATCGGTTAATTTTTTCCATTTACTTGCTAACGAATACTATCAACGCTTTCAGGACAATTCGCAGAAAAGACAAAGGAAAATCAATCAAGTCGACCATATCATAACTTCTTTATAAAATATCTTTTAAACATTCTCGGAACAATAATACGAGTTCTAGTTTCTTCTATTGAATATGCATGATTGCCCATCAATTATATTGCCAATTTCCAGATTTTGAAGATCGTTAACAAGTCATTGAAAAACAGATTTTTCACACATCGAATCCGGTTTGTACGAAGGCAGAAGTGCGTCATAAACAGCAATAATTGTCATAAATTCTATGCGGAACACACTCCATGATTGTATAAAAATGCAAATTTTATGTTAGTGAACAAACTTGTGTGTGTGTCCAAGGCTCCAAGGTAGACTATTTTATTTATTTATTCAGTTTCTCAACCCGTGATATTTTTCGAAATGCTCCGAGCAGCGACAGCTTGCCTTAAATGGTCGCGCCAGATTACAAAACGTGACCGATACTTTTCTGACTCAAAATTAAAATTAAGGTTTAATAAGTTTGCTGGATCGCAGCAGTGCGTTTGTATTCAATTTAGCCCGCGGTTTCTTTTGGGGTGGGCCAGGCTTAAAAAAAGTTTCTCTGGACGTTATCCAAACAGTAACGGAAATTCCATATGAATTGGCAAGTTTTAAATAAATTATTTTGTCTGGAAGTTAACCTCAATGCTATTTTACCTATGCTTTATGGATTCAAACACGGAAGCTTGAGATCATAAACCATCATCTACACAAATAAGGTTAAAACATATGTCTCTTAAGGTGTTGCAGTTTTTCTTGAATGGTGCCGGTTACCCATAAACTCTTTCAATTATCTCTCCGTTCCTTCCAGCTAAAATTTGTTACCATTTGGGCAAATATTCAACGACACCTACTTTTTGCACAGCACTAAATGCACTCACCAACGGTGCTATGGGGGCATCTTCATAAGAACTAAAGTAGGGAACTGAAACACTTTCTAATTGTTGTAAATTGTACTCACCAGCCTGATTCCGCGAATCAGCGTTAAATTAAATATTTTTTACCGATGTTAAATCTGAGAAACGTTAATTAAATTAGAAAAAATTAAGAATTGGCATTACGCTAAAAGAGCTAGCAATAACAAAAATTGCAAAAATAAAACAACAGATGACCTCAATCTTCGATCGAAGATTCATCATGACGCTACAGGAAATTGCTTTTAAGTGACTCGTTTTTAACAATTTCATGGCTAAATTTATTTAGACAGCAACTGACAAAACTGTTAAAAAAGCATTTCGTAAAGAAATATTAATGAATAAGAGATCTGTTTTTGAAGTGTTTTGTATTTTTAAATAGCAAATGTTGCACAGTCATTGGAAAAACCGACCTTAAAGCCACCCTCGGTTCATGACGTTCGCCCTCAATCCTAGGGGATAGCTTCAATTATTCAACGTTCACCCTAGTATAGAATATATCTAGCACTGAAGTTGTTAATAAACACAATTACACTTTTACTTTAAATCGATGCTGGAGTGTTTCCTGCCAATGTTATACATTTTTATTTTTTAGCAGAATGCCCTTTGGACTAATCAAATTACCACCAAACAATTCAGTGTTTAATTGATGATCATTTAATTTTTAAATTTTAATAAAATTATATGGAATTACGTACTTGGTGTTACATAATTAAACGAAAGTTGAGCAAACCTAAATTTTTACGATATAAATCAAGGGGAAAATGTTCGCATAGAATATATTTAAAACTTGTAAATAAATACAATTACACTTTCACGCTGAATTGATGCTGGAATATTTCCAGCCAAAGCTATTTAATTTTTATTTTCTTAACAAAATGCCATTTGTACTGACCAATGCACCAGCAACAATTCAATAGATTGTTGATGGTTATTCAATATTTAGAAAAACACATGGAATTGCGCACTCTTTGTTAAATAATTAAACGACAGTTTAACAAACCTTAATTTTTACGATATAAATCAAGATAAAGAATCGCAGATTACGACATTTTTAAGAAAATTTAACTTTCGAATGGCATCTGTTACACTAAACCATACATCAAACAACTATATCCGTTTGATGTCACTGAACATATTAACAAAAATCTAACGGTCACTATAACATGTTTTTCCGCCCACACCAACTGGTACTAACTAGGATCGTTTCACGTGTATTTGTATGTGGATGACGAATACATGAAACATAGATATGTCAACGAAGACATGAATTGAAAACAAATTTGTGCTACGCAATTCCATTCTTTTTTGAAATCCGGAATTACAAAAACATAAAAATAACCAAAAAAAATCATGGATGTAATCTAACGGAGCACCGATTTGCTAAAAAAATTATTCAAATCCTTCAATAAAGTTGCAATTTTTATCAACTTCTCTAGTACTTCGGATAACATTTCAAACAATGTAAGTTTTTCTGTACAGATTACAAACAATTGGTAGTCCAGAATCAATACAAAAACGTAGCTCACGCGACTTTGCACCTACAAAGCACTTAGAAACGACTGTTACACGAGCCGGAGTGTAGCTATTGAATATTTCATTATCATTGAATCTTGTCTATAAAGAAAATGCAACCTTGAAAAGTAAATTAATAATTCTGGCGACGTTGGTGTTGTTTTCCGAATTTCAAGAACATAATTATGTAGATGTAAAGACAGTTATTAAATATTTTATTTCGAATGTTGAAAACAAACCTGCAGGTAGGCGTTTTAGAACTGAACTTTTTTCTTTTCATAATTACGTGTTTACAAAAACTTAAAAAAACAGTCGTATATTAATACTGTCGGTAATTATAAATAATACAATAACCAATTAGTTTTTTATTGGTTTATTGATGTACATTAGTCTTTAAAACTAACCTACAACTTGTCTGTCATGACTAACAGTGTGATTCGCAATCTTCCTTAAAATATAATCGAATTTTGCTACAGTTTTCAATTACACCTGCAACAAACCATTTCGTATAGAAATGTCATAAATAGTTTAATTTACCTAATTTTGTTCAATTCGTTACAAATGTTTTTTCAAGCTTTTAATTTTCAAAGTTCAAGCAAATTTAGTAAATTATTTCAGTGTAATTTTGATGGCAGAATTTAATCTTTCCAATTTAATAGAATTTCTATGAGTAATTATGTACAAATACGTTTTCTTATCTAATTCTCGACACAATTCTTTAATTGCGGAAGTGTAAATTTGAATTTCAATAAATAACTACACAACAGGACTGTTATTTTCATAACTTCACCTGATTTCACAACACAGTTTGAAGTGATTAGATTTATAACGAAATTTTATAGATCAGCTCCGCTTAATTCTTCAATTTCCTTGCCTATAAGCCTGTAATTGTTGCTATAATGTGATTGTTAATTACTACCAAGAGCTAGTACAATTTTTGTCTACATTTGTTCATAATTTTGCCGAAAATTACGTAACTAGCCTATAATTTGCAATTTAACTTACCTAGCCTATAAGTAATCAAACTTAACTTTAAAGCACCAAACCTACACAATTAATATTCTGAAAAATAATCAACAAGCTGTGAAAACTAAGTTTAACCTCTAAACTACACTAATTACTATTCATACTGTCACGTTTAAATGATTAGCAACACACACAATTTTTGAAATCGAATTTAAAACTCCAAATTTCGGTGAATCAAAAAGCCTGTAAATAATTGTGTAACACATTGTTGTCATTTGAGCCAACTTAATTCTATTAATTAACACAGGAAGACAACGTCATTGTCAATTTCCGTACCTAATTAATTACTAAACAAGCTTGGTAATTTTTATTATAGTATAATTTTCTAGCTTGGCGTTAAAGTTTTTCCTGTTTCCTTACACAACTTTGTGCAAGAATGGCTATAAATTTAAAATTAATTTTACGAACGCAACAATGTCTAAGCGTTACTATTAATGTAATTTCTACAATTACACATTGATTTTTCTCTAATTTTTGATGTAATTAAATATCATGTAATTCCGTTACGAAGTAACATTGTTGAGGCCTATAATGAGCCTGTAACTTCTATTATCAACCAACACCCATAATTTTAGTCCACTAAAAAGTTTTAACGTAATGAACGCAATTTAATTCAGAAATTAGTATTATTGCAATCTATAATTAGCCTGTATTTGTAACTTTCAAGATTACAAATTTTCACAATTAGCCTGTAACTTCTACAGTCAACCAACTCTCATAATTCAAGTGCTGAAAATTTTATACGTAATTTACGCTATACCATTTCGTTATTAATATTATTTGAGTGCATATGTTTAACGGAACTAACGCTATTTAGTTTACAATTTAATATTACGGAGGCCTATATTTAGCCTGTAACTTTACGTTCAACCAACTCTCATAATTAAAGTCCAATAAAATGTTTAACGTTATTGGCGGTATTAAATTCAGAAATTAATATTAAAGAGACGTATAATTAGCCTGTCACGTTTAAGATCAACCAATTCTCATTATTAGCCTGTAATTTTACGTCAACCAACTCTCATAATTTACGTGCATAAAATGTTTAACCGTAGTAACACAATTTAATTTAAAATTTCATCATTATCAAGACCTATAATTAGCCTGTAACATTCAATATTACCGAATTGGCATAATTAGCCTACGATAAACCAACGCGCATAATTTAAGTCCAGTGAAATGTTAACCTTTATTAACGCTATTTAGAAATTAATATAATCGAGACCTATAATTAGCCTATAACTTTCACGATTAACAAACTCTCAGAATTAGCCTGTAACTTAAACGATCAACCAACTCTCGTAATTAAAGTCTAGTAAAATGTTTCAACGTAATTAACGCCACTTAATTCAGTAACTAATATTATTCAGATCTATAATTAGCCTGTAACATTCAAGATTAATAAATTCTCATAATTAGCTTGTAACTTCTACTATCAATGAACTACCACAATTCAAGTCCAGTATCAAATATAACATGATAAACGCCATTTAATTCAGAAATTAAAGTTATTGGGACCAATAATAAACTGTAAATGCTACAATCCACTAACACACATAATTTAAGTGCAGTATAATGTTTAACGTAATTAACCCGATTTAATTTAGAAATTAATATGAAGCAGACCTATAATTAGCCTGTAACTTTTAACATCAACAAATTCTCATAAATAGTCTGTAACTTTACGATCAACCAACTTTCATAAAGTTAGGCGCTAAAGCGTAAGTAACGCTATTTAATTCCGATATATTTATTATGGAGACCTGTAATTAGCCTGTAAGTTAACAATTCTCGTAATTAGCCTATAACTTTTACGATCAACCTACTCTCATAATTTAGTCACAGTAAAACGTTTAACGTAATTAACGCTATTTAATCAGATATTAATTAATATTAATATTGAAACCTATATAACTGTCAAGATTAACAAATTGGCATAATACGCCTATATGTTCTACGATCAAACAACTTTCACAATTTAAATTCTATAAAATGTTTAACGCCACTTAATTCAGAAATTACCATTCTACCATCTTCTACCATCAACCAACCCTCATAATTTAAGTCCTGTAAAAGATTTAACGTAATTAACGCAATTTAATTGAGAAATTAATTTTATTGAAATCCATAAATAGCCTGTAACTTCTACGGTTAAACATATCTCATAATTTAAATTCTGTAAAACGTTTAACGCCATTTAAATCATAAATGACCATTATCGAGACCTATAATTTGCCTGTAACTTTCAAGTCTAACAAATTCTCATAATTTTGTAGTAGTCGAAAATTTTTGAAGTAATTAACACATTTTAATTCTTACTTTAAGCCTATAATATTCACATTTAAATGGAATTGTCTACGGAAATTATGCATTCCAAGCCTTTAATTCGTGCTTGAAAGAAGTTATTGGCAATTTCGTTTTCCTATAAATACATTACTTAAGCTTCATCTAATTTTTAATTTTTGAAGATTATATACAATTACTTACATAATTAAGACCCTTCATGAATATATTACAAGAATAACTAAACGTTACTTGATTTTTAATCTTTTGGTAATTACCCTATAATTTATTGCATTATTAATCGCTTCCAAAATCGTTCAAAAAATTTAGTAATTTATGTTTTTTTTAACATAATATCGAGTTTCTTAACTATTACCAAAGAACATTTAAAATTACTAATTTATTAAACAACCCCACATTAGCACGTTTAGAATATGGAACGGTCTAAATTGAATTTTCCTCGGGCAAAAAAATGAACAATCAACATCACGTGCCACAAACATTACCGACTAATAAATCTGTTTATTTCTCAGACCGATTTGACGTAGTATAAAAATCACGATGTCAGTAATTGCTGCTCGATTAGTAAAACGATTGTAAAATAATTGTTGGGAGCACAATTATTCACATGTGAAAAGAAAAACATTACATAACATCATCGTGTCGACTAAAGGTCTAGGAATGCGACTGTTGCTAACAAACACAAATAAGCGTGGTAGGTACCAAAATCGTAAAAAAAAAAGATGTGGGTTATTTTCCAAAAATAGACCACTTCAAAGATTGTCCTGAGATTACCCAAACGCAAGATAATATAATACGCAAGAGAGGTTCGAATAACTATATAGTGCTGTTTGAAATGAGAAAAAATCGACCCAAACTCGCCAAATAAAAAAAGAATTTCCTATTTACATGTGCAGAGAAAATGTAAATTTTGGTTCATTGAATTTTGTTCTATTTCTCCCACATCTCATTATAAAACTATTAGTCAGAATTCGATATTCTTTATTTTGTTTTAAAATTACTTCACCTTTGAGTTGTAGGTCCTCTGTCTAGATACTACCGTTATGCAATGACTAGATCGAGATGACTAAATCAATCTAGGACACAACGCCACTGGCCGCGGGGCACAACGACCACCTGAACGGAGCGGCCACTGTACGTACACAACATCCACGTGAACCCAACGGCCACGTTGACCACAACGGCTACATCGGTGTAGTCGACACCAGGGCCAACAACGCCTAATGTCGGTGACCTTAGTGTACACTAGACTACGTTGGCCGTTGTGTCCATTAAACCAATGTGGCTGATATGGGCATGCAAAATACCAAGTGGCCGTAGTGACCAGGTGGTGGTAGCGTCCAGATGGCCGTAGTGGTGTCCAGGTGGCCGTAGTCAACATAGACGTAGTTTGCAGGTGGCCGTAGCGTCCAGTGGTCGTAGTGGTGTCCAGGTAGCCGTAGTATACAGCGGCCGTCGCTGTAGTGTCCAGGTGGCCGCAGCTTCCAGGTGAGTGTAGTGTACAATGGCCTTTGTGTCAAGGTAGCTGTAGTGTCCAAGTGGCCGTAGGTCC
The DNA here is from genome assembly GCA_958336395.1 of Ctenicera cuprea. Lineage (NCBI taxonomy): Eukaryota > Metazoa > Arthropoda > Insecta > Coleoptera > Elateridae > Ctenicera > Ctenicera cuprea. The sequence goes on along the minus strand of OY284489.1, from coordinate 3,139,913 downwards.
AGGTGGCCGTAGTGCCCAGGTGGTCCTAGTGCCGAGGTGCCCGTAGTGTCCACTGACTGTTGTATCCAGGTGGCAGTAATGTGCAGATGTCCGTTGTTTCCACGTGGCTGTAATGTTCTGGTGGCTGTAGTGTCCAGGTGGCTTAAATTCCCAGGTGTCTATAGTGTCCAGGTGACTGTAGTTTCCAGGTGGCCGTAGTGTCCAGTGGCTGTTGTGCACAGGTGGCCGTAGGGTCCAGGTGGCCGTAGGGTCCAGGTGGCCGCAGTGCCCAGGTGGTTCTAGTGCCGAGGTGCCCGTAGTGTCCACTGACTGTTGTGTCCAGGTGGTTGTAATGTGCAGATGTCCGTTGTGTCCACGTGGCCGTAATGTCCAGTGGCTGTTGTACACAGGTGGCCGTAGGGTCCAGGTGGCCGTAGTGTCCCCAGGCGGCCGTAGTGTCCCCAGGCGGCCGTAGTGTCCCCAGGTAGCTGTTGTGTCCAGGTGACCGTTGTGTTTATGCGGCCGTAGTGTCCATGTGGCCGTAGTGTCCATGTGGCCGTAGTGTCCATGTGCCGTAGTGTCCAGGTGGCCATATTATCCAGTGGCCGTTATGTCCAGATAGATGCTGTGACCAGGTGGTCTTGGTAGCCTATGTGACCACTGGCCGTTGTGTAAAGGTCGCCGTTGATCCAGTGGCTGTTGTGTACAGGTGGCCGCTGTGTCCAGGTTACTTCGCAACACCTCGATAAGTAATTAAAACGTTGTCATTAACTAGCTAGGTTTCAACTATTACTTCCTAGTTGGGTCAGGCATTGGTACATTATTTCAGACCGGCTCTGTAGATAATATTTTCAAATGCGAGGAGGTAAATAGTAAACATCAAAAACTCATTCTGACGTCACTTTTTAAATTGTGACATTGTCCAACCTTGACCTTCGCTATCATCAAAAGCCTACGTTATTATGATAATAAAAAAGCATTTAATAATTATAGAAACCTAAAGACGTGCTATTTCGTTTAGTTTTACGGCGTTTTAAAATGTTTATGGTAATAATAATTTTTTCTAAACACGACTTCCAACAACAAAGATTACCTAACAGTACACGTATTTTTATTTCCTAGCTATGTGTGTGCATTAATATAGAACCAGCCACATGAGCATGAATCACATTTCAAGTACGTTTTACTTGTTCCTAACCATAGATCATAATTACAGTCATGTTACAGCTGTAAAAAATTGTTTATGCAATGTTTCTGTTTGCTGAGGACGTAAATGCATTTCCTGCTACAAGGTTTTGGGCACGAAATCCCTATTACTATATGAAATGACAGCGATTAAACCTACAGGTGACGCAAATGAGGAAACATTACTTAAGTGCGGGAGAAACAACACTGTCGTAAGGAAATTCTTATCTGGCAAAATACTAAAAACAGCTGCCAAGTCCTACGACAACTTTAATTGAATTCGGTGAGGTCTGAAGGTTGACAGTTTATGTATATTAACATTCCTAGCCAAATGAAGATGTATGTGTAGTTGTGCCTCAATGACATCTTCAAAGCGTTTGCCTACATGAATTTATTTCAACAGAATGGTGCTCCAGCATGAAAACATTCATGTAATGTCGGTAAAGGAGCCAAATTAAGCGATTGCAGAAAATGAAACACAATGTTATGGATATTGTAGTCAATTATAGATATACAGGGTGTCTCTAAAAAGTCCGGTTGCATACATTTAATCATGAATTCTAACAAGATGGTGGTTCTTCTCTTACCGATTACTGTTTTAAATATAAATTTCCCTAACATTGTACCAAACACAAATTTCTTTAAATTTAAATTCTAGAAATTTTTTCATAAAAAAATAAACAGAAGTTAGTAAATAAAAGGTCAAGGCAACCAACGTATGTTAATTTCAACAAAACGATGTTTAATAAAATTTACAATAAAATCAAATCAAAACTGAAATATTTACAGCAACACATGTTGCCTGTACATAAATAGCACTACACTCAATACATTTTCACTTTCTACATTCCCTGTTTTGTGTTTACCGCCTACACTCTTATACTAACACAAGGACACTAATGCAATCCCCTAATTTGATGACGAAGTTCATAAAAGGGTCTTCAACAATTTAGTTGCAACCACGAAACGCTACTCTAAAATTATGACCCCGTTTTCCATTTTCCAATAAAATTATTCATAGTTAGGAAGTTTGTACATCCCTGAATGGCGAAAGAGAGTGAAGAGCAAAAGTCCGGGGCGCTGAGTTACCAGACTCGTTCCGGGCGTTGTTGCCGGATCGAAGGGAAATGCGCCGCTGTGGCAAAGTTTGGAGCTCGGGTGCGCGTTCGTATGGAAAATCATTCATAACTACATATATGGGGCTTGTGTACCGTTTGTAGTAAAGGATCTTTTTTGGTTATTTAGGTTACCCCATGGTAATTTGGAACAAAAACTTAGTACCAAAAGGGATACTGTTTTAGGGGCGAGCGACATAAACAATAAACAAGCACGTCGTTTGTCCCCTTCTAAAACTTAATATAAGACGATGCTTCACGTTTTTTTTTGTTAGGAAATGAGACGGAAATACCTAACCCATTGTCCAGAATGGGGTGGAAATACTCATTTATTTTTTACTGCAGCTTATCCACATTCTTATTAAAACTACAACGAAAATATATATCTTTAAAAACAACCCACCCCTTCAATTTTTGGTTAAAATAAGATAGAAATGCCCATTATTCAAACTTTTGTTAGAATAAGAAAAAAATACCTCGAGGCTAGGACAAAAACAATGCACTTATGCCTAATCATCCCACCTTATACACATTCTTATTAGAATAGGACTACAATACTCAAATCTTGGTTGAAAATTCTAAGGAAAAAATTCCCTTTTGTCCAAATTTTGCTGAAACGGGAGGGAAACACCGGAAGTCGTCCAGAATGTGGCAGACGCGAGCTGTATATTTATTGCTAAAATAGCACGATAGCACTTCTACTTGGATGAACATATTTTATTCTATGTCCAGGATTAAGACAGAAAGGACTTGCTTTTGCTATACGCCCCACCCAATGCACATCATAACAGAATAAGACCAAAGAGACAGACTGTACTCAATTTTATTTTAACAATGGATTGGAAATACCCCCTCCTTGTCCACATTTTTATTAGAATGATAAGACAACAATACGCCAGCATGGCCAAATTTTTGTTGGAATGCGATGGAAATACGCTTTGGAATACCTTTTTGTATAAATTTTGCTAGTACGTAGCGGAAATACTGTCCAGAATACTAAGTTTTCCCTATTTACCAAGCTAGTCCGCATAATACAAAATTACCCCACCTTGCACAAATTTCTGTTAGAATGAGATAAAAATACCCTTCCTTGGGAAAATTTGCCGTAGAATAGGGCGGAAATACCTACGCCATTGTCCAGAATACCAATTTTGTCTTATTTACTCCCCCCACCTTGTCCAGATTCTTACTACAATGAGACGAAAATACCACAGCTTGCTCGAATTCTTGTTAGAATAAGATGAACGTTTGCTTTTGCCCAAAAAACAGAAACGATCTATTTGCTTTTATTTTCGTAGAAGGCTATTACTACTTTGATATTTCATCAACCAGTTATTTATTACCGTCATAGCCTTCATATATCAACTAAGCTTGCTGTTTATGACTAAAGTAGGTACCAAAAAAAAACTTTTTAGTACTTTCGAAAATCATGCAATTCTGCGTTGGTTATTTGCGAAGTACATACATTTGTCAGAACTATTTGTATGGAAAATAGAAAAAAAAATCTTTGCTCCAGACATGTGGCGCTTGGAAACGAAAAATATAGTAACAAACAAAGCAAAAGCGCAACGAACGCTACAAAGAAACGTCACACAATGTTATCACTGCCTTGAATTTTTCTTTTCCTGGAATTGATATTTGTTTATCATCGGTTTTAAAATTAACAGATCGACTTTGTTTATTTACAACGATTACGCTGTTCTTGTGGTTAATTACAATATTTTATATTATACGCACTTGGCACATCTGAACAAAATTTTCAACCACAAAACCACGGGCATTTTCAACCAGAACCAATTTACTTTATAAGCACTTTTTACTTCTCCATGTAGGAAGGTATTGCTATTAGGAAGATACTTCGATTTTGAAGTAAAAACGCTATTTTTGAATTCAAGGAAACAAAAAAAAAAGGATTTTAAAAAAATGTCTGTCTGTGAGTGGGTGAGGTGATAACGTGTGTTCTTCTGCTTCTTCCTCTCGTTATAGGCCAATGGCCTGTTTATTACCCGCAACTAGTGCGGGTTCTGTGAGCCCTCTTTGCACGTATGCCGGGCAGGAAGCTGGCCTTGCCCGTCGAAAGGAGAAGAAGTTCCAATAAATGGTTTACGATTGCCAAAGATGTTAGTATGACAACCGGGACCGACGGCTTAACGTGCCTTCCGAAGCACGGTGGGTTGCAGATATACCCCTATAATGGTCACCCATCCGAGTGGGGACCAGAGCGGACAGTGCTTAACTTTGAATACCGTGTGACCGTCATCCGCAGTTCCCCGCCGTGCATCCAACTTGTGTTCGTTTCCCAATATCTTCGGAACGGGTGGTACAATTTCATTAAAACATATACAAGGGTAAGTATATCAGATATTCATTATCTTTTAAAAATTCGAACCTTGTTTCGAATACCCAAACCCCCAAGGTCATTTTAACGTCTATAGGGCGAAATTATAACCTAATCACCGATGTCATAGAAAAATTTTGTCAAATTTAGGTTCGATCCTCTTGTCCCCAGCAAGGTTTTTTGATACATAAACCAGCATATTTTGCTGTCATTCCGATAATAAAAAATTGAAGGTCAAAATTAATCCCAAAATATATTTATAATCGTTCCAACGCTTAAACAAAAGGCGATTATTACTCTTCAGGGGGATTTTACGGTGATTATTCATATGTTCCCGGAATTATGAGAGGAATTTTAGGATATCTCGAACATCTGGGTTACTACATTTAACGACCAGATAAGCAAACTTATTTCCCATTTTTTCCGAAAGCTTATTTAACTTTCGAGATCTAACAAAGTGTAATGAAGCGACAACATAAAAGCTGTGCCAGATGTCCTCTTGTTTACTGACATTATTTTTATACTCGTTCAAAAACATTATATAAACTAATAAACGAGTGCTTCCCCAACTTTTTTTTTTTGGGAGAGATGTGCAAATTTTCGCGCCCAAGGCCCTACAGTGCTGATCCTGGGTGTCAATCGCTTTAATTTTTCCGATATCGACAAAAATATAATCGCGTTGCTGATAAGGCTCTCAAAATGTTCAAGAGGTGTTAAGAGGTTTGTTATCTTCTCAATAACGCCACACGTCAACGTACGGATACCACCCGAACAATTGTGCAGATAAACCAGTCCCTCCCAATATTTTAATTTTTTTTGCTAGAGTTACGTTAATATTACCCACAGAATGTTTAATCGATTCTGGAATCAATTTGTTTGAGGAACCCAATGGCCGGCAAGTTCACCTGACTTAAACTCTGTAAAGAAGTTTAGTTCCATGTTCAAAACGTTTATTAACGTTAACAATATAGCATTAAAAATAAACCAGTATTTCCGAAACTTTTGTTTTGCTAGAGAGGTATGTTAATTTTGGCGCCCAACGTGCATCAAGGCCCTGCATTGCTAATTCCGGGTATCGACCAACGAACTGCACGATTTACTTTAAGATTTTTTGATAGTAAGTAATGCGGACGTATTTGAATTCATGAATCAAAACTTCTGTTTTATTTTTAGCTACCTAAACAATCGATCCGAAAAACGTTTAAGAAATAAAACTTAAACACAGAGGTTAATTACATTTTCGAGGCGCACACACACACACATACAACCTGCAGCGCCGAAGGCGTGTATCGACAATATAAATCTACTGGGTGCATGTTAAGCAACGATTTAGAAATTTCCATTCGGAACCGCGTTGTGCACGTCTGTACTCTATCACGTTGATCTGTTTAAAGTAGGCAGTTTGTAGTTTCTATTTCTGTTTTCGCAGAGAATTAAAATCTTAAGGCAATGTTCTTTCTGTTCCGATCGTCAAGCACTCTAACAAGTTTTAAACGCCCACCAGCAACGCGATTTTAAAGCGTACAACGTATGTTCTGGTGGTATACAATTATTTCAAATTTTTTTGACGGTAAAATCATAGAGATATAATCAGAAAGTTACGTTTCATACAGGTAAAATAACAGAATTTTAATTTATATTTAATTGGGCAAATATATCTCATAATGTAGAAGTACACGAAAAGTTTTTAGGCCATGAGCAACAGTCTAAGTAGGACGGTCTCATATACCAAAAAAAAAAAAGGTTTGTATGAGTAATTTATACACAAATAAATTTTGGGTTTGTCGACAGAAAAACGTTCCCTCCGGTGTATATTTTCAAGCTGGCCCACCTCAGGCCTACCACAGGCAAAATTGTTCGTATTTTCACTTGTTGATTATCTTGATGCAACATTGTTGTTTTGAAGAAAATTACCTACAACCGTCAAGTATCAAGTACAAAAAGCAACATCGAAGGTGAACCGTGACCGATACAAAAAGTTTTTTTATCGTCTTATTTAAATGAAGCAACTGCAATCAGTCATGCACGAACAACGCAAAATGGAGTAAGGTTATCTTTCGGTTGCCGTGTTGCAGTCTGCACGAATAACTTACAGCTTGCATGCACTTCGCTCTTGGTGCACCATAAATTCTCAGAGAAAAAACAATAACAATTATCGCCTACATGCAGCAATTACCCGACAATTTTCGTTTGACTGCAAATCGAAAATTAAAATTTAATTTGTTTAGATTTGCAAATATTAAAAATATAACAGTGGGAATTAGAACTCGAAAATCTGTAAGGAACCATATCTGATCTCCATACTTGCATCATTGGTTCAGACCATTCAACGTACTAATTTAAAACAGCTTATGACTAAATTTCTTATGCCTAAAAACCTGGGAAAATTTTTTAAACCACCTCAAATTTCATACAGTGAATTCCAATCAAGTGGAACATGGCAGCTTAGCATGAAAAAAACAAAATAGTGGTACATTATGTCCCTAGAAAAATTTTACTACTTCCAGTCACCTTAAATCTTAAAGATTACATTTTTTACCTGCTCTTTTCAGGCTAAACTGTTCCATGTTCCACCTAAATTGGAATCTACTATATATTGGGCGTAAAACACCACACTGAATTCAAAACAATCCTGCATAGGAACCATATTATGCCCTGTACTATCCTTTGATTCAAATCCCTGCAGGAAAAGCTTTATTCGAATATTTTTGACAAAAACCTATTCAGCCCTCATATGTGCATCCTTGGTTCAGGCCACTCAACGTACCAATGACAGCCCACTTTAACTATATTGGAGCATAATGTTACTGCGTAAAAAAAATTTTTAAAAACACGAAAACTGTGAGGTAAAAATATTTAGAAAATTTGCTTCAAAACCCGGCCAATTTGTAGGCTCATACAAGCTGGTGGGGGTGAGGTACAATTGGGTTGCTGTCCCAACCCGCTAATTTCCTTCTATACATTTTTGAAAATCCAAAAGGTTATGTCTTTATTTAATAAACGGGAGGGTGGTCGGTAAAAAATTTCTGTCAAAGCTCGTCAGTAAAAATAATTTTTTGGTGCAGCAATATTTAAGGGGATTAATCCCCCCTCCTACAATCCAATTTTTAGCTAACAGATATGCTTTATGGTCTCTGGTTTTCTGCACTTTCCAGAAATCATAACAATAAAAAATTTCGAATTTTCTTTTTCACAAAAAATTTTGTGACTACAACGCAGTTACAAAACTCGTCGCTACTGGTAAACGAAAACAACAACCACGAAAAAAAAACAGAAAAAATATCCAGAGGACAAAATATTTAAGGAAAAATTATCCAACATTATACAATATCTACTAAATAACTTGGCTATAGGCTAGTTTTATACATGTACTGTTATATTGTTATCAAAAACATTATAAAAAAAGATTTCAGTGAATAAATATCTATACGGGGTGAATAAAAACATAAGGAACGTCGATGCTTATTGCTTATTGAAAAATTTTTACAGAATATTATTTATTATACGTAAATATCGTAAATAATTATGTACTGATAATATATTGGAATTAAAAATATCTAAGATATTTTTAATTAATAAATAATGTTTTTAAGAAATTTATAATAATCTTTAGAAATAACCTATAGATATTTTAAAATAATATTCAAACGCAATCTGAATTTAAACGATCTTGGATATTTTTTAATTAAATTTATTTTCCCAATATCTTAAGATATTTAAAAATTATTCTATTTCGAAATATTTTAGATGTTGTAATTTTAATTATGCAACAAATTTAATTTAAAATATTTTAGATATTTCAAAATAAAAGAATTGTCGAATATCTAAGCTATTCGGAATCTATACTGCAAGTACTAGCGCTATGTCGAACTACGCCTGGAAACGTTGCTTCTTGGGTGGTTAGATTATAACCTCATTTAATAATGCATACAATCGTGGTACCCCGCGCAATCTAGGCTGCTAATTACGTACGAGGCGCGCTTGCTGACTACGTAGTAAAGGCGATAGGTAACGCGACCATTAAAAATGGTTATAACAACTTTATTTATAGAGTTATCAAAAATATGCAAAGAATGAAAAACACTTTTTTTTTATTTAATTGATAGGCGTAGTTAGAATTACGTAACTTCCGAAAAACGCGTAAAGTTCAAAATTTTCAAAAATTCATTGAGGGCGTCGGAGCAAAATTTGGGAGATTAGCAAAAAACAAATTTGTAGTTCATTGCAAGCTCGGCTCAGAAAGTTAAAAAAAATGGTGTGAGCAGTTTTTAAGGAATATTTTTTTAAATGTCCAAAATTTTGAGCCGCTAGTTTATTTACAATTTTCATATTTCTAAAAGTATTTTTACACCATTTGATTATACTTATTAAGGGCTATTAAATAATTTATATGACCATTTGTATTGATTGGATATTTTTGTTTTCGAGTAATGGGCTTTGTAGTTAAAATTTTCAAAAATTCGTAACGGCCTTTATTTTGAAGAAACAGCATTTGATTTGTCTTTAGATGCATTACAACGCTACGTATTCAAAACTTTAAAAGTGTTTACAAAAAAACATGTCTAATTTCCGTTTCCGGTTCCAATTACGGACCTTACAGAGAACTACCCGCAACTAAAAAACTTCCTCACATATAACTTTCCGTACTTTTCAGTAGAAGTATGTATGCTAAAGTAAAAATTATATTTGGTGGGGTTACTTGTCCCCCCCCCCTCTAAATTTTTGGCTGACAAATTTAGGGTTTGGTTGGCTACTGCAGAAAATGTAAATTCCAAATATCTGTATTTAAAAAAAAAAATTCCTCAGTAACAAATTTTTTGGATAATCTAAGTTGCAGGCTGCCGCGGCCGTTGTTAATGACAGCTAGGCTTCCGGGTTGGAGCCGCGTCATCGGTGCTTGAACTGCCGACGTTTTGTCCTCGGTTGCACGGGACATCTTCAGGGCTGTCTGTGGTCGTTTTGGGATCTGCGACACAACTGCGTTGTGTCGCAAAACGACCACAGCCCTGGAGATGTCCCGTGCAACCGAGGACGAAACGTCGGCAGTTCAAGCACCGATGACGCGGCTCCAACCCGGAAGCCTAGCTGTTATTAAATTTTTTGGACTTGAATTAGTTATGATCCGAGCATGATTACTAGGCCTCAGCATAATTATTGGAATGGAAGTTTCCTATTTAGCTTGTATTCTTCTAACAGACGGTGAATTGTACAACGTTATAATTATAAAATTTACATTTTTGCAAATACGGCAAGTATTAATATTTAGCATGGAAAAGTCCACTCGAAGTGCCTTCGTTTTTTTTTTTACTAAACTTCAGAGCACAAATTTTAACCACAAAATCTGTGAATAGGAACCATAAAGCCCTATTCCATCTTTGCTTTAGGCCATTCAACGGACTAATTTAAGCCACTTTTCTGACAAAATTTTCCACAAAGTCAAAACCGCATGGGAAATATTTTTGTACCAAGGAAGACAAACCCTCCAATTAAAAATTAGCATTTTAAAACGAGACCCAAAAAAATGTTACTTATCGAAGCATATCCTTCACTTCCACAATATTTACATGATTCATTAAAATAACAACACCCAACCATTTATCTCCCGGAATAAATGAAGGTACCAGACTTTGGTAATTAAAAATTTAGTGAGATAGTCTTGTTCATTATAATTTATCGTCGCGTTTTCTGGAAGTTTAATAATAATAGGGGCCGCAACCTTGTATGATATCGTTAAAATAATTTGAAGCTTAAAAAGGGAAGGAAAACAATCGTGCTTTTTTTCTTCTAAAGAACATTAATTTATTAATTTAAATTTTTAATTAATGCGGAATAAATAAATAATAAGGAGTGGCATAAATGAAATAAATATTCCGAAAATGAAGGTTTTTTAAATATGTGTGCACCTTGAGACGCATTTTTAAGTGGGACTTAAAAATAATCACCTACTTTGTGTTATTTTAAGATAGTTTTGCCCTCCTAGTTGGCACTAAATGGTGCAGGGTAACACTTTTAGAAAGCTATAAAAAATTCGAAAAATTCCAAAAAATCTATTATTTTTCTATTTAAAGTATTTATAAAATTCTTCAACAAGACAAAGCACACAAACACACACAGTCGCCCATTTTAAAATTTCCAACTTCAGGTACAAGGAGAAAATTAAAACCCCCATATAAAATTACAAGCAAAGCAAGCAAGTAGTCTTTAGTTCAAAGAAAAGAATCAGGTTTTTAAGACCCCGCTTTTGCCGTTCACCTGTTAGGTATTTTCATAAGGTATAACGTTACCGCTTGGTTTTACCTTTACAGGTGACTAAACTCACAAAGAAAACAAATATTCCTGGGTATATCCAGTAGCGCACAGGTGTCTGTCGGATTTATGCAGAAAAATTTGTCTCCGTGAGAATTATGTTTTTTTTATATGGTTAGGTTTTTCTCGGGTGGACGAGGTTTTTTTAAAGAACGCACAATTTTTGTTGTTTCATAAATCCCCCCCTCCCACCACTGGCGAAATAAAAACAAAACAAATATTTTTTTAAATACTCCTTTAAAAAATTTAGGATTAAGGTATCCCATCAGTCTAACATTAAAAAAGAGAGGGGGGGGGGCAATAGTAGCCGCTAGCCCCCACAAATCCATGCATTTAAACATAGGTTTATAAATCTCTAATGAATAAATTCGTTTAATTCGGAATTTTGTAAGTATTCGATATATAGGGTGCAAACTTTAACTTGTTCACCATTGCTAACTTTTTTATTTCTAAAGATAGAAACTTAGTTAAATAGTTCGAGAAACAAATTTTTTACGACCAATTTGATATTCAAATTCTTTCTTCGATGCTATATCCGGTTTAACCGGAAACGCTATCAACTTTTTTATTTTTAAATGAAACACCCTGTATATTTTGTTTTTGGATAGGTAATAATTTTAGTTTTACAAAATCATTATACATATGCTTAAAATTACTCGTAAACAAGATATTTCACTCCAGCGAAGTTTAAAAACTATTGTTATTAAAAATTGTTGTTACAAAATTAATCACGAGCGTTACAGCAATGTACCTATATAATATTATTTTGAATTTTATTCTTAGTCCTATCAGATTCAAAAATTTTAAAAATCAAGTGGTTAGTTTGTCACAAGAAAATTATAATTATGGAGAAAACTCTATTTATCGCCCAAGCCCTACTAGTTTTACTTTTTAATAAAATCAACAAGTTTATGAAATAAATTTAGTTTTCACAATTTTGCATTAAACAATTCATAGAGGGCGTTACAAGAAAATTAAAGAAAGAAAATAAATTCAAGCACCTTCCCCAATCACTTGCCAAAATTTAACAAAAAAAAAAACCGTGTGGCCAGTTTGTAAACATTTTTTCAAAAATTCATTGAGGGCAACAAAAAATTAAAAGTTTTAGAAATAAATTAAATCACATGGCCTTCGGCTCACCAGCTTCCGGAATTAAAAAAAATCAGTTTCAGAAAATACTTCTTCATAAAATTTAAAACTTTCAAAAATTCATTGCAAGTGTTAATAGAAAATTAGGGCTTTAAAACAAAAATTAAATTATAGCCCAACCCTAGCCCTCTTACTTCACAAAAGTTTTTAAAAAATCATGCAGTCGGTTAACAAAAAACGGCGGCTTTTTACACCCCCTATAGTTTATGTATGTATATATTTTTGTAAACTTCAACTGTATTTAAAAAAAATCATCATAACAAAGTTACAATTTTGAAAAAAAAACATAAGTGCAGGGCGTCCCTCCCTATCCTAGGTTTTAAAAATAAACTGGTTATAATCTTGAAACACATTTTTTAATTTTTTTAAAATTTAGATTTATTCCATTCAAAGAGTACGTGCATGTATCAGTTTTGAAAAAAATATAATTGTATTAATATTATAGTCCAATTCTAGCCCTATCACCTGCCAAAGTTTTATAAATCAGTCTGTCACTGTTCAATTCTTTGATAAATGCTTCTGTAAACATATTACAATTTTGAATTTTCAAAAATTCATTGCGGGCGTCACAAGAAAATTAGAGCTTAGACGAAAAAAAATTAAATCATAACCCATTCCATGCGCTATTGGTCGCTGAAAATATTTAAAAAACGCTACTAGAATTGTTATAAAAATTTTTACACACAAAATTCGTACAGGGCGTTACAAGAGTATCAAAATTTTTAGAAAATAGTCTAAACATCAGCTGACAAATTTTTAAAGAAATTGTGTGATCAACTGTCGAAAAATATTATTTTAAATTTTTCCTGAATTTAGAATTTTCAAAAAAAAAACAAAAAACATTAGGTCATTGAAAACTAACGCGTCACATGCCGTCCCTTGGTTTATCAGCTGCGTTTCTTTTAATTTCTAAACTTTCAAAAATTCATTGGGGGCTTCACATGAAAAAACATCAGTTTCTGAAAAATACTTAATTAAATATTAAAATTTTGATTATTCAAATATTCTTTAAGACGTCACGACAAAATGAAAAATAAAAATCGCAGACCGTCTTTCGCGCAATCATCAGCCAAAAAAATCCGTGTTGTCAAATTAAAATTAACTTTTTAAAAATTTTAAATAGCTAAACATAAATTCAGTGGGGGCGTCACAACAACATTACTAAATTCAATCACAGCCTGTCATCAACCACGCCAAAATTTAACGAACAAATCGTTATGTTTATGAAACTTAAAAGAAAAGCTTAATTCTATTTAAGTGGGAAAATCTGGTTTGCAGAATTTATTGTGTTCGATATGTGGAGTATGAGCGGAAAAGACAACGTGAAATCAGTGGTGTACAGGATTGTAAGGAGGCAGCGAAAAATCTATTACTAAATCCAGAACTGTCTCACCTTTACGGGATGTCTGTAGATACGAGGGGCATAGCCCATGCGTTCCGCTAGTACTATATAATTAACTTTATCATTAGTTAATTAATTTAATGTAATTACTATTAATTGGTGGTGCGTCAGCGACCATCGACTTGAGAAAAAAGAGATAAAAAAGCAAATTTTGTGTATAAAGTATGAACTATGCAATTATAAAATATTAGAGGTTAACTAAAATTTCTAAAAAAAACAACTGGGAGAAAAAAAGAAACAAAAATATTAAGAGGCAAAAATTACCCCTTGAGTGTGAATAGAATACTTTTTACTTCAATGAGAACTTTTAAATAAAAATTACTTTATCTGTTTTTTATCAATGTTTTCCTTTTAGTACGTACGCCCCTGATTTTATGATTTTTAAAATTGTCAATAGTTTGTTTTTTCTGAATACTTCGCATAACGTAGCAATCACAATTTGTTACAGACCGATTCAATGATAAAAATAAATTTAGTAGGTATTACAACGCGCAGTTTATCAACATGATAAAAACAAAAATAATTTTAAAACTTCCGAAATAATAGAAAAAAACCAGTCGTAACACCAGTCAATGCCTTTGGCCCTGACGTCCATCAACCAACAAAAACCAACCATTTAATTACGACAAAAATCTAATTTCCGGCAATCATAACACCATATCAAAAATAAAACAAAACCTGCCCCATCCATAACGTCCTCACTAAAAATAAACCTGCAGAAAAAAAAAACGTTCCAAGGTATTTTAACAAACATCCCAAGAAAATGTAGCTAAAAGAAGTAGAAATTCTCGGAATCGAGTTGGCCTGGCGAGTTAGCCAAAGCCAGCAGCAGGTCTAGTAGGCTAAGGTGTGACGTCACGCGACCCGACACAGCTGCTTACATAACTGCAACGTTGCCTTTCTAGCATAGAGAATTGCATCGTTGCCAGACCTAACCGTGCAAGTCATTTCTGCTCTAAACAACTAAACTTCAGCTCAGCTCTCTGCCTGCGCTCTAGTCTAGTATATTGCGTTGTTGTTGAACTTTGCGAACTGTTTATTAGTTCGTGGTCGAGATGATGTAATAGTTTTTTTTTTGGGGAGATAATTTTGAATCGTTTCGATAATTTTGATGAAAACACAGTTGTTTTGGAATTGTACATTTTTATTGCGTGCCTACGTATTAATTATGGGAATTTTTTTTTGTTTCGAATAATAAAAAAAATTCCTTAATTATTTTAAGAGTAGTTTTTTTAATTATAATAATAATTTAGGTACTACATTCAACAGTAAATTATAGTAACCTATTCATTTTTTTGAGGAACATGGGTAGTAGGCGTAATTACTGCTAAGTAGGACATGGGTGAAGGTTGTATCGAACTTTTTAGACATGCCGAAATATTTTTTTTTATTTTCCAAAAGAAGGTTACAAATTTTGTCAAAACAAACGGTTGAAAATTATTTCTAGGTACATATAAATAGGTATAATGCTGTCAGAATTATCTTCAGTTTATAACGTACATTGATACAGTGCACAAACGGATATAACGTACAAATGCCTGTCTAAATTCTGTATTTTATTAATTAATGTTTATGTTGTAATGAATCTAATTAGGTGCGTTATAAACAGGTTTGACGGTATAAATGTTTCGTGAACATTTTCTCGAAGATTAGTTGTAAAAAATTGTTACAATTTCAAACTACGGGTTAAAAACATTTTTTTTACACGTAGTAATCTTGGGAACCCTATAAAACGTATTTTTTAATTTCCTATATTTTCTGCATAGGAAAAGTATTGATTTATTGAAAATATTCAAAATCGAAATTTTGACGGAAATACATGTTTTGGACCTCCAGAAAACCAAAAAAGTACTTTTAAACAAATGATTGTCTGTGGTGATGCATCATAACTACCGAATGGATGGTCAGATTTCTATAATCTTTGGAATCTGGGGAAATATTATAATTATAAATTCACTGCAAAAGCAAATCTTTTAAAAACATAAGCGAAGCACTTCGCCTGGACTTCACTTCACTGTACAAATATTACTCAAACATTTTCTCGTAGAGTTATTATTGCAAAAAAAAATATTAATTTTCCGAAATTGTAAATCCAAACTACGGATTGTAAGAATCTTCCAAAATGTTTTTAAAACATTATCTTGTGTACAACATAAAACGTACTCGCTTGTAAACGTATATGGTATCTGCAAATGCCTAACTTTGCGGATTTTCTGCATATTTCACCATAATATTCCTTAGATCTTAAGATTTTTGGGGTTTCCCAAATGTAATTTTCTACGATTCTTCAGGTTGTTTCAAAATTACCCTCAGCTTTAGGTTAGTTACGGCTACAATCTTGAGTGTTTTTGAATTACTAACGCTATAGAGTGCTGCCCGGTTATAACGTGCAACGAATGGAGTGCATATTCGGATATAAGGTAGAAATCTAACACCTGCCTAAATTCTAGGCTACTTTACAAGTTTTTACTGTTTATTCGGTTATAACGAATCGACAAATTTAGTCAACAGAGGTACGTTATAACCGGGCTTCACAACTATATAAATATTTCTACAAGATTTGATAATTTTGATAATTCCAAACTATGAATTTAAAATACATTAAAAGTACTCCTTTTTTTTAAATAACCCTCAGCTTTAGGTTAGCTACAACTACAACCCTTAAGCTTTCTTGGATCACTAACGCTATACAGTGTTGCCCGGTTATAAAGTATACGGATTTAGTGCATATTAGGATACAATGCACAAATTAAATCCCTTTCTAAATTCTCGGCACCGTAAATCATTTTTAATATTTTCTCGGTTATAACGAATCTACAAATTTAGTAAACAGAAGTGCGTTATAACCGAGTTTCACTACCTACCTACCTAATATTTCTACAAGATTTGATGATTTTGATAATTCCAAACTACGGATTACTAGACTTTATACCAGAGGTTTTTGATCAAAAATATGCCATTGTTTTAATGTTTTGTAAATTTTAATTTGAAAAATTTCTAAACTTTGATTATTTTTGTCAATTTTGTAAAATTTTGATACTTTTTGGAAATTTAGAACATGTATAAAGCCAATTTTCTTATTTGCATTGAAAACTGTACTGAGCTGCTCTACAACAGTGTATACGAATATGTGCCTTGTTTAATTGACGCGTAGAGATGGGAGTTGAGACAGGTGGAAGGGATCAGGATTAATTCTGTTCATTACGGTAACCGCTATTATAACTCACTTATCGTTAATAGTATTTCTTTTCAAAATTTTTCACTGCCAAAAAATCAGTCAGAATTCCACTCCTACTATTTTGTTTCAAAACACGTAAAATATATTTTAGGTTGGCTGTTACTACTTTAATCCCAATAGTTACTATGTGATTATAATATATTGCAGCTAGCGACACTATGTCAGATTGTGACTCATCGCCGCGTAGATTCAAAATAGCTGCAAATGTAGTTAATAGCCAAAAATGTTAGGAATATAAAGCAAAAACAGTTTTTTTTAATTTTCGCCAAACAAGAAAAGTTTAACATATAAGAACTTAACTGAATGAATATTTCACTTCAAACGCATTTACTAAATATCAAGATTATATTAAATTCCACATTTCCAAAATTTATAGAGGGCGTCACATGGAAATTGGTACATTAGAAATCAAATCAAAACGTTGTAATTTGCTATTTTTTTAACCACTTAAAACAATTTTTTTTAAACAGTTGTAACTACTTATCTTCGCTTATAATCGAAACGCATATAAGAATGCAAGTGTGCATAATAAAAAATGTTGCGAAATAAAGACAAAAAATGTTTTTTTTTTAATTTTAGAAAAAAATAATAATCAAAAGACAGGGGTGTGGAGAATATTTTAAAAATTCGTAGAGGGCGCACAAAAAAAACTAAGCGATAGGAAAACACGTAACCGCAGCTCACACCTAGCTTTAGCATTAGCTCCCAAAAAACATTCAAAAAAAAATATGTAGCAAAGTGGTTAAGAATTAATTTCCAAAATTTGAAATTTTGACCGTTTTTAAGGTTAAAAATTCCATTACATAATAACACCCTACTTCTACAAAATTACGATACCAAATTTTACGTCAAGCTACAACGACATGCCAGCTTATTTGTGAGTAAACAGACGTCACAGCCAAAACTGTAATTTTCTGTTCTGCATCTGTTATGGCAGACATATTTTAAAACCACTTTTGTAGGGGGTTCTTAGAGGTGCAAAACGAGCATATCCGTCAAAATCCAAAAGATTTTTTCGCAATCACTACATTTCCCTAGTGGTCCTAGTATAAAATCTTAAAAATTATTGCGGTAATAACTTTATTGTTAATGTTAAAAGTTCAAATATGAAGCTGCAAGCTAGCCGCACCTAAATTCTGAAAACGTATTCAGATCACGACGACCGACGGTGACAAAAAAAATCTGGAAAAATGCCAATCGACAGGAGTAATTTTTACGGTGGACATTGTACCGATGGAAGGTCTTAGTACGAGTAACTGTAATATAAATAAAAATCAAAATTAGATATTTCCGCATTGTAATGCAATTGGTTGCTATGATTATAATATGCATATCGAGCGACATGCTTTATTGCTTTATTCCTGCTGTCTACGCTAAAGTATGTAATAAAATAGTACTCGCACAACGTGAAAAAACTTGTCCATGAAAATTAATGACTTATCTCAAGGGAAAATTAATGTCAATTATATAGTAATAGTAAATTAAAGCCGTTAATTAAGAACAATAGCGTGTTTACCCCGTTATGTGGGCGCTTTTATTGCCTCTCAAGCACACCGTTTTGCTTCTAGTAATTGTCGATTTTCCTACCGAGGTTGCGGTTTGTCAGAATTCGCATCTTTGAATCAATTTACCCCAATATTTACATAACATTGCTTACTCTTTGACATGTGGGATTTTTAGCCGTGGTTTCTCACACAAGGCCAACTTCTGGCGCCCCCAAAATTAAAACGCCCCCGGGCGCAAGCCCCAACGCACCACTTATTGTTAAAATATTCGAAAGTCTTTAGACGTGATTGTTTGCATAATTAAAGAAATGATAAGTTTTAGTTTAGTTTTACATGTGAGGGTTCCTTATGTAAGACTATATTGTAATGTTACTAAAATTTGTGCGCCCCTGGGCGCAGGTCCAAATTGTCGATTTCTTATTAAAATTATTTGAAAATATTTCAACGTGATCCTTTTGCTTAATATTAGAAATGAAATACTTTAGTTTGGTTTATTAGCTGTAGGTGCTTTACATGAAATAGTATTTATGAGCTCTTACAATCTCCACGCTCCTAGGCGTAAGCCCAACATGCAAATTAATTGTTAAAATATTTGAAAGTTTCTCAACGTGAATTTTTTCGAATAATTATAGAAATGAAACATTTTAGTTTAATTTTAAAAGTGTGGGTGTTTCTTGCACAAAACCCTATTTTGGCGTCCCTAAAATTTCTGCGCCCCTGGGCGCAGGTCTAAGGTGTTGATTTATTATTAAAACTATTTGATAATATCCCAACGTAATTCTTTTGCATAATATTAGAAACGAAAAATTTTAGTTTGGTTTTTAAGGTGTGGGTTTTTCCAAGCTAGGGTCTTGGAAAAACCCAAGACCCTAGGCGCAAGCTGGATGTGACAATTTATTGTTAAAAAGTTGTCTTTTAATGTGGTGTTTTGATAGTAATACAAAAAAAACATTTTAGTTTGGTTTTTCAGCTGTCTGTTTGTTGAACAAGGCTATACCTTGGAACCCTACGCGCAAGCCGGTTAATCTACTTTATTGATAACTTATTCTTAAGCCTCCTAATGTTAATTTTTTTGTAAAATACAAATAAAATATTTTTGTTTAGTTTATTGATGTGGGTTTTTCTTTGGTGTTCACCACAAAGGCCAATTTTGCGCCCCCGCAATTTACGCGTCCCTAGGCATTTCGAATACTTGCTAAAATATTCGGTCTACCGTGATTTCAAAAACTTTGGCAGAGTCTTTCAAAAGTGTGTTCCTTACACAAGGCTATTTTAACGCCCTAATATTTACGCGACCCTGGGTGTCCTATTAATTGCTGAAATAATCGTAAATTGCACAACACAATAATATAAATGAAATGTTTTAGCTTAGTTGTAATCTGTAAACCTTGTACAAGGCTATTTTGTGGCCCGTAACATTTACGCGCCCCTAGGCGCAAGCATCGATTTACTCTTAAAATATTCCAAAGTTCCTCAACGTAATACTTTTTGTGTATAATAATATAAATAAAATATACTGCTTTGTTTTTTTGCGAGTTCCTGGCCCAAAAGCCATTTTTGCGCCTCGCAAATTTACGCACTTCTAGCCACAAGCCAACAAGTTGTTAAAACTATTCAAAGGTCTCTTATGAGTCGTTGGCATAATATTGGCAATGAAACGTTTGAGATTATTCTTTCAGATGTGGGTTGCTTACACAGCCATTTTTGCGCCCCTAAAATGTCCGCGACCCTAGGCACAAGCCAGACACGTTGAGTGATTGCTAAAATATTTTTTGCCTAATTACTTTCATATATATTAGAAGTGATATATTTCAGTTTATCTTTCAGGTGCGAGTTCTTTATTGCATAAGATGTTTGGCGCCCCTAAATGTTCCGCGCCCCGGGGCGCAAGCCATGCACGCCGATTTATTGTTTAACAATTGGAAAGTCTCTCAACGTAATTTTTTGCATAATAATAGAAATGAAACACTTCAAGTACTTTTCGTGATTAGAAAGAGACTTACGGTCTTATCTAAACAATGCGGAGGATTTTACCTTGTTGGAAATAACAGTAAAAACAAATTATCTTATTGAAATATCAAATAAAGTTCAGAATCGTTTTGTCGTATTAACTTTCACCTGTCAAAGGTCAAAATAAATTGTTAAATCGATGTTGTACATCGTCGTTTATGGTCTGCGGTCGTTGCTAGGATTACCATCGATAAAACAAGGACAATTTGAATTTTTTATCAGAGGAAGGTATTATTTTCGGGGATTTTTGTAATTCCAGAAAAAGCCACCCGGAAGACCGTGATACGTGTTTACAAAGCGCCTGAGGCATTACCAAATACACACAGTTCATGTAGATTTCACTTCTGGGAACTCGACGTGTGTTCAGCAATTGAATATGGCGCCTTGACTAATAAATAAAGAAAAAGATACAGCCACCTGTCAAAAGAAAAAACAAACAACGTGACGCAAAATACACAAAACGCGCTTCTGTGTTGCAAGAAGAATATTAAATAAAGTCAATATTAGTGTGTCTCTCTGTCGGTTTAGAAAGCATTTATTCAGGTACATGTGTGTAATGTGTATGGCCTGCCTGGTAAACAGGTCGACTGTCAAAAGAGAAAATAACAAGAACAGGATTAGGCTTTATCGTTTCAATTCGAGCTACTGGTCGACCATCTGCTAAATGCGGTATGGCTTTGATTAGGTTATCTTGACGTCATCGATTTGAATATTTGCATGTAAATTACATAAAAAAATTATATGTAGTTTCTAATGACATACCATCACCTAAAAAGTAAATTTTAGGCGATTATTACGCACATATAATATCGACCAATCACTACGTCGCATTTGCCGTTTCAGCAATCAATAGAAAAGTTTAACCCGATTATTTTTTACGCGCGAAATTTTATCGCTAATAAATTTAACTGACTACTCACTTGCTTTACTTGCCAATTTTAAATATGCAATTAATTTAACAATTCAATATATTATGTGAGAAATAAATCTCTACACGCCACACGGAAATGTGAAAAATTAATCGGGGTACGCTACACAAACTTCCGCTAGCGTAGTAAATCGTGTTTATTTTGCTTAAATTTTTTTAAAACGCGGTATTTTATAATTTATAATAAACAAAGTTCACTTTTCTTGCGTTTTAAAAATTACATTAATTTGACAGTTCTATATACAGGGTCTTACATGACTTTCGGCACGAACTTTTTAGATAGAAAGTCCGAAAACGCTTCCTTGCGGAGTTACAGTCTGCCGAACAGTTTAATCAAGCTTTAATTAATATCTCCGCCATTGAAATATTTGAATAAAATTTTGTATGAAAATTGTACCGATGAGAGTTCACATTTTTTCTTATTTCGTTCAAATCCATTAACCAGTGTCGTGCATCTCTTAAACATATTTTGAGCACCTGCTAGGTGAAAATTTAAATCATCAGTAGTGAAATGTGCATGCAAGATGTAAATCAAATATCTCAATTTCTGTCGGAGATAGTATTTAAAGCGTGATTAGATCGAGAGGCTGTTACTCCGTAGGGAAGCGTTTCCGACTCATGCTTACATTTTGTACTTAATATGACCTCAAAACTGTGCAACAGCTTTACGCTTGTACTGAAATAAACAATATACCACTCATAAATTAAAAAATAATCTGTGAAAATTACTCAAACTTCCTGCGTAGCAGCTCGCGTTTATTTTGGCTACGACAATTTAAGCAATACTAACACTTTGCTACTCAACAAGTTTCCGTTATTTTTGACCGGTTATTTTTTAAGTTACCCCTGGTATAACTGTTTATTAAAATTTACAATGTCAAAAGATTGCTAATCTGTATTTATTTCTGTATTATGTCAGATTATTTAAGGTTCGCTTTTCAGCCGAATGAAGTTAAGCACACTTTGCGTAAATCATTAAGGCAAATTCCAAGAAATACTTAATTCTCAAAAATCTTAGTAATTAGTATTTTCTAGACGAAGTATCAGATAATTCCCGATTTTACAATAAGAATCTAAGGTAGGTGATTTAAGTTTTAGTGAAAGCTGTGGTAGTTAACAGGACTTACTAAGAACGTCATTAGGTAAGATAATTTGGGTTGATAACAAAGTATTTAAAATTTGTCACTGCCCCCTATGCAATTGGAAAACTCTAATGCTTGATGACCTAATATGTATTTCATTATTTATTTATAACATCGACTTGTTGAATGCGAATACGCAAATATCTTAAATATACACACACGGGACGAGTAAAAAGTAACGCATAAAGTCTGTAACTTCGTAAATATTGGAAAATAAACCTGAGCAAACACATAACTTCATACAAAAAAAATTACATCTCTATGGTAGTCATTTTTGAAGAGTAAATCTGCAGGTAAGTCATTTGTGATAATCAGGGTTGTAACTTTACACGTATAATATTGTTTTCTACATTACAAGTAAAAAAGGGTACCGAGTACGTAGAATATGTAACTTAAATAAAACAGGTATGCAAGCTGACGGTAAGATGAAAATATTCAAGAACTTGTCAAAAAAGTAAAGGTATTTATCCTTGTGTGTTTCTCTAAACCTTAAATTTAGCAAATTTAATAACTGCGTGTAAATTTGATGGTAAGTGGCGGTAAGTTCTTTATGCGTATGGGCGTACTATTGCAAAACATGCTTAAAAGCTAAAACGAGTGTCAAAAATGTGTTCATATTTTGATGGTCGTCGCAGTCGGTCTTTACGTCCCACTGCTGGGCACCGGCACTCTTCTCTGCCACGTTCTCTCCTTAGCGCTAAGGTGGAGTACGGGGGACCTACAGTTTAACGTCGAATCCGAACGACTAAATTCCAGAGGAGGTTTCGGGCATTAAGACCCCACGGCTGCCTACGGCGGATTGGGGAATGTGAGTGGCGGGTTGCGACATAGATTTTTATTGCTGCATGGCTATCTAACAGTTATATTAAAAAATCTGTATTTCTTAAATAAGTTGAGCAGAATTTTGGTGGTAAGTCAAGAATAATTCAGAACTTGTCAAAAGCCCCTCGTACGTATGGTATGTCTCAAGTCTAGACTTAAGACATATAAATACCTTGCGCAATTTTAATGGTAAATCGCGGTAAGTGCTTGTGGAGTTTTGATGCCTACCTTGCGGTAAGTTCTTTTTGCATTTTTAAGGTAATTACAGATTAGCAATAGCGCCTCAATACTTCCACAGATATCTTAATAAATTCGGATAATAAGAAATTCTTCCTTCTTGGAAGCAAACAGCAGTTACATTCAAATCGCCTAATTTACAAAAAAAACAAAAGTACTATAAATCTCCCCTAGATAAAACTAGCCATGCATTCGCATTCCAAGCTTTTCCCCTGTTTACCGCTTCTAAATCGCACATTCTCAATTCAGAACCAACAAGAACAAACATTCCTTTCAAATTTAAAGGGAATTAGGGCGGAAGCAGGAAATAAGAAGAGGGTCCGAAAAACAACCCATCGAATAAATTCGTATAAGAGCAGCAAATTTCTTTTTTTTTCACATAACTTGCATTACACTGCGTACTTACTAAACGTATTGTGTAAACAAGCAAAGGCTGCAATGCAGATTTTAATTTAAGATTTCACACAACACCATGCCCACAACCTTTTCACGATTAATATGAGAGTGAGAAACACGTCACGGCGATGACGAAACGCGAATATATTTTTAAATAGAAATTGTTATTGCAAAAGACCAACAGTGCGTTCACCTCAAACTTGTGCATTATTTTCAGTGCACGGCAAACCGTTTGTTTAATATATCACCTGTCTGCCTTCAACTAGCAACTAATTTATGTCCGGTAATAATAAAATTACAACATCGACATTAAAAAATAAAAGATTGAGTGGGTGTGTGCTTTCTTTTGACGTAACTATACAAAGACAAGAGGGGTTCTTTCTACACAAGATCATGAGGTAATAATGCAAATGCCCCGACAACACATCAAAGGGGAATTTTAATTACCTCATTATGGGACAAAATTGGTATAAGCGGAAAACCAGTGAAGTAGATATATACCACAAACTACTTTTTTTTATTTACATTAATTTACCATCGGGTTATTTTTGCTACTAAGAATTATCACCGACGCCATGGGGTAAAAATATGAATTTTAAGCTTTTCTAGGCGATGTGTAAATACTAAATACCTCGGGAAAACCTGAAGTTGGCAGCTTTAATTTAAAAATAAATTTCCTTAATTTTTCCCACACTTACAGCATTTTTAAAAATATTTTATAGGTATCATAACGTCCCGAAAAAGGTACGTACTTAAAAGAATACGAATTTTATTAAGCTTCCCATGGATATCCCAGAAAGCTGGAATGTTATTTCTTAAATTTGCAGTTCGTAGGTGGGTGTAATTACCCCACATTTCCAACTTAGCCAGTGGCGAACTAAGGTACCTTACCGACCCGAGCCGCAGATATATGAATACATAGACTGATGATCTGCAACACTGCACTGTCTCAACAATCGTCACCTAGCACCCATTGAAACATATATGTGCATTATAAGCGTAGCGAAACCGTAGCCAATAGCCAGATTTTGAACCCTGTGCATAAGATAAAGCGCACGCTTTCTAGTTTGCCTAGATTTCTTGACCGTGATCTTCACAGTATAACATTTTTTTTAAATAACTAATAATATAAATTTCAAGTTTTACGAATGCAATTTTTACTATCCCGACGGTCCCGATACTAGCCGCCTTGTTAAAGCTACGACAGTCGAAAACTGTGCACTTTGCTGCGACTACAACTCTGTCATTATCGCTATGAAAATCCCAGGGGGCATAAGCAGTAGCATAACACCATGTATGTACACAATAAAAGAAAACAATTTAAAAAAAAATTAAATAAACCGATCTGGCGACGCGGTTCGGGTTAGTACCCCGACAGTCAGGGGCAGTATCATCTACCATATTTTCAAAAGTATCGGAACGACTGAAAAGTCAGATACTGACAGTAGATGGGTGTGATTAGTCTTCCGACCATTATCCTGTTTATTTAGCAAAAAAACCTAATTTCCAAGTAAAAATGTATTATTTCTGCAGAAAATTACTAGACTTTGTGGTATACACATTTACCCCTATATTCCTAAACACTTTTGCCTGAATATGTTACCTAATTCTAAAACGAATATACAAAACCACGTGGTTTTATACGTTTTAAACCACAAAATACTATCTTTTGAGTGTTATTTAAAAATTATCTTTCTACAATTTTACAAATGCGCAACGAGCAAAATTACCCTTCTGCATTCTCCAGCTAAGTAGGTGGTTGAAATTACCCCAGCTGGTACCAACTGATTAATTAATACTTACTTATTTACAGTGTTAGAAAATCGGTGTACTAACTGCTAGCAGAATTTTAGTTTTAATTTTTGCAGTACTTCACAAAATTTTCTAAAAGTAATTCTGTTTAAAATCAGAAGTTGGTGTAATACCTTTGCAATTTTAGAATGACGGTGGGTACCCGGGTAGAATAATCAATTACCCGTTGTCCGATTATGGCGTATTACCTGATTATAACCCGTTACTCAATAATTACCCGAAAACTACCGATTTCCTCATAAATACCCGTTACCTAATAATGTTACTGAATAATGAGCATGACTTTATTCACTAGCCAGCGAAAGACATTTTTCAGCCGCTGGTAGGATCACCAAGAGCAGGGCGAGATTGTCCAAACAAAGATCAATCAATCAATGTTACTGCTGTGTGTGCACAAAAATCATAACTGTATACAAGTTTGTTGTGTTCTATTAGTTTATGTAGTTTGGGTATTATTTTAGAGTTGAGTTTGCTTAATTTTAATGGGAAAAATTATCAAAAAGTTGCGCTTATTGGAACCATCAAATTTTTTTTATTATGGGGTAATCGGTAATTATCAGGTAATGAGTAATTATCGGGTAAAGGGTAATTGTTGGGTAGCTATCGGGCAATGGGTAATTATCGGGTATTTTTACATTTTTAATGTCAGTAAATACAAGTAGGTGCAATTACCCCTTTACATTCTTATCTTGCCTACCCAATGCGAATTATTGCTAGCGAAAAAATTTCTGCATTGTAATAATATTTAATTAATATTAGTAAAAAAAAACTTTCACAGTTTACGAATAAAAAGTGGGTGCAATTACCCCTATACCCTTCAACCTGATTACGTGACAAATTTCGTATAAGAAATAAAAATAAATGATTTTTAAACCATATTTATTTAATTTTTTTGGTATGAAATAAAAATAAGAATTCTGCATTTTAGGCTGGGGCAGGAAAGATTACCCCAGTTTTCTGCAACTTGTCCTTATGCTATAATTAACAAAATATTTACATTTTTTTAGGAGAAAATTTCGTCAACAAAAGGTAGTTTATCTATTCTTAAAAAATGGAAAAACACTTAAAAGTGGGCTAACTTTGACGATACAATGTGGAACACTACCTGCAACGTATTTCTCGGAAAAAATTGTTTGCACCTACAGCATTTTACATTACAAACAATTTTCTAAATTTTGTATTCGACGTAGGTATCCAACTCCGACAGGGCTTTTGAAACAATTTTTCGATAAATTAGTTATTTTTTTTGTTATTTAATTGTATACATAGTGGACAGCTACTGCTTGTGTCCGCCCAAGAGGTTTTTACTGATAATGGCAGCGACGCACAATTTTCGACTACCGTCGCTTTAACAAGGCGGTTAGCACCCACACTGTCGGGGTATGATTAACCACCTTGTTAAGGCAACGACAGTTGGGACATGTGCATCTTGCTGCGTCTATGGTGCTATAAACAGCAGCAATCCACCATGTACACAATACAAAATAATTACTTGCTACTAATTGACTACAAAAAATGTTAACCCCCGTCGAGGTTCGATCTGGCGGCCACCGATACCGTACACGGATTTTCTAACTGAGCTAACCAGTAGCTTGCAATAAAAACTACAACATAAAACATGAACAGACGACTTGCGTAGCTTTAACAATACTGCGGTGAAACAGTTGTTTAGACGTACATAATTTTTTTAATTTCATTTATTTTTTGCAAAGAAGTGTCTTGACGCAGCTTACTTGTTATCAATCAAATTTCTCTTTTTAATATTTATTTAATATATGTGGGTGCAATTACCATCTATTTCTTAAACGGGCAATTCCAACGAAAATAATTTGAAAAACTCATCATAATAAACATTTCGAAGCGAATTTCTCATGCTAAAATATTCACACTCGCATTAGGAAGTTTGTTTTTGTACAAATTACCTTTTAGAGTCCAATTTATGTCACATTAAAATAACAATAATATTTCAGCGGCTTTCTAATGTACCGGCAATAAAAATCGCAAAAAAAATGTGTCAAACATCAAATCGATAATTGCAACGAACACACCTCGCTTCGAATTAGGATGATGCAATACAATAAATCTATGAGAAATACAACTCTTCGAATGGTGGTAGGTGTTTGCATTTTAATTTAATACATACACCTACTTATGCAACAAAAAATCAGAAACCTACATACATGCAGCTTTGCATGAATGCTGTCTTAATCGACTCGACAAGACGTGGAAAATTTTCATGACCTGCTTCAGGGATGCTTAGTTGGCGGCACAATTGAGGAAAAAGTTACGCTACAATCAATGTAAGAAACATTTAAAAAAATAGCCCCTACGTCCTACCATACAAATGCGACACAAACTATTATAATGGTGGCAGCAATTGAGAATAGAACATTTCAAATAGTCCATAAAAATTAATGTTTTTATTTTTACAATTATAGCAACAAAAACGGAGTTTTCATTTTTCGTACTAACCCGACTTTGAATTTTGAAAAATTAAAATTGTATGCAATTCTGAACAACTTTACATCATTAAAATGGTTTCCAGCATGAACACGACGTTCGGACTCTTGGGGGAGTCCATTTGCTAAGATTGTTCTCTAAAATAAAATTTACAAAACGTCTTCTTTACAATACAATTTTTTCTGAACCATTACAGACAGTTTTAGTTCAATTATACCTGAAATAATTTTCTACCGTTCATTTGAGCCCCGCAAACTGGTTTCAATTTTTGTCGAATTCGTCATGATTCACACAGAATCCCACAGAACCAGGTAGATTTTAAGTAATTATTGGACAAACCCAGATCAGATCAATATTTCAACTGTTTTACGTCATTCTAAACGACTTTCAATTATTCTTTTTATTCAAGCCGGGTTTAGGTTAAAACTGTTACTGTGTTTTGGAACTAATTTTGAAATTTTTTAATGCGGTCCCTTAGCAAAATTTTTTTCTGAACAATTACAGACAGTTTTAGTCCGATTATATCTTAAATATTTTTTCTATTCTATTTAACCCCGCGAATTGCTTAAACTTTAAAAAACCTCCTGTACATAAGTAAAAATACAAAACAAGTTATTACACAACTATTCTATTATTTATTTCCAAATGACATATTACATTATAGTGATTGCCAAACTTAATCTCCAAAACTGAAAGTCATATTTGAATGACGCATCCAATCAAGAAATCCCACAAAAAGAAGAAAAACAATCGCAAACTAATCCCATAATCATCCTGGCAAAATATCAAGGTTCAAACAATACAAAATAGTCTCACCTACATTTCGTTATCAGTTTTAAGCCAAGCAGAAAGATAAGTTTGTTGAAGAATCAGGCGATTTTAATTTGTGCAAAAGCCTCAAGGTGAAATGATTAATGAGAAACTAATACGGCATGAAGTACGTTAATTTTAATTTTGATATACAGGGTGTTTCATAATCAATGCATTAAAATAAAAAAAAATAATTTGTTTTTGTTTCGGGGGTTAAAATTTTGTTTTGGCTTTGAAAAATAGTATGTAAAAAAATAGCAATCCACGTTAGGAAATTCAACATTTTTGGTACAAAACAGCTTCGTTTTCTCAGAACATACTTTACAAAACATAAAATTGCTTAAAAGGGCCCAAATATTTAACAAAACGACTGGAAGGTTTTTTTTACGTTCCTCTGATAGATTTCGTTTGATTTTGTTTCATCAAGTAAAGTGATACGTTTGCAGGGTCTTTATTATCAAAATCAGTCGAGGTCAAAATGATTGAACAGTAGAAAAAAGCATTTGAAGTGTTGATAAAATGAATAGGTTGTTCCAGCATATTAACACCGACTAACATCCACACGCAGTAGATCTTGTATTTAAATTCCTGGAATAACTAAATGATAAGTAAATTATCAAAACTATCGTAATGCTAAGGTCAGAGATTAGAATTTATTGTTGAAAATTGTGAAGAACGCATTCGGAAATTGAATCATAGTTTGTAAAATTAACTATTTATACAGAATAATTGTTTACGTATTATACTTGAATAATAATAAACTAAATTATGGTTTTAAATAATTGAACTGTAGAATAATAAGATATCTAAAGGAAAATAAAAATTTTGAATTCTAAAATGAAAAATTTAAAGATTAAATAGTGCAAAACTAGAAATTTCAACACCAAGCTAAAATTTTATTCAATAAAAATCCTAGCAATAAATCGGCAATAACTATAATTCGAGCAATACTCAGTGGGAATTGGAAATTGCAATATATTTATTTTTGCATAATCAAAAAAAAGTTTCCTATGTAACTGAAATATCAATAAAACCCCGAAGAATCTTCCACTATCGGCAACACTTTGCAGAACGCTGCAGTAAGCAACAATATTTCGCAATATTACAAAACAAAACAAAATTACCCAAACGCCAGCAATTTAAGCAATTCTAGCAGAATTTTAGTAGGGAGTTTACATAAGTATGGAGACAGACCAACGGAGAAATTAATGAGCGGCAACTGCTTCTTTATCCCGCACAAGTGAGACGGTTCCGGATTTATTACATAAATGATAGAAAATTATTAAGCAACTCGGGGGGTGAATCACTGGGCCCACAAGTTTACACCTGACTCAAAACACTCAGAAGATTAAAAAAATACTGAAACTACCTACACAAAGTACTCCGAATACTCAAGCTCAAAAAATACTCAAAACACTCAAAAGTAACCCAGAAGACTAAAAATATACTCAAGCAACTCAAGAAATACTCAACAGTCTTAAAAAGTACCCAAAACACTCAAAAGATACTGAGAAGACTCGAAAGACTCAAAACTCAAAAATGAGCGAAACACTTCGCCTGGACTTTCCTATACTTATAAATTAACATTGTTTTATATTTTCCAACACTTTTGATGTACACCTGTCTAGACCCGGCTAGTAAAAGTAAACAGCGTTTATAAAAACTTCAAGCCTGAAGAGCGTAACTTAAACCTACCATTACCACGCTGGCTCCGCCTGCAACTGAGTACATGTAAAACAGCCGAACTGAAATGAACCGGAGGCACGAGTAAGGAAGCGTGTTGATGTTTGAAAATGTATTAATAACTCGAGAAGTAGTATTTTTAGCAAGAAATTACTCTTATTAATTTGTATGTAGAATTTCAAAAACCTTTCTGATTTTAAAGCCAAAATGCCACGTTTCCATTAAAAAAAAGTTATTTGTTACCGTGGCCGCCATATTAAAATTGGAAACTCAAGTTGATTTCTTAAATACAATCGAGAAGAATTTGCCCTACAACTTTGCTCTTGGGTTTGCGAGTCTATCTATTAAAATAAAAAAGTTGGCCTACACTGAACATTACACGACTAGTACAAGAATACAACTGCTGTAGAAAGTATGTGAAATTCTTTTAAGTACAAAAAGATTATTAAGGGGCAAAAAATTCGATTTTTTGATTTTTTTGTAAAAAGATTCTCCTAGAGCAAACAAAACAAAAAACCAAATTTTTAATTTTTTATCGTAAAAATTTGGGGGGAGGGGGAACAGTAGCTCCCCTAAATATGAAATTATCGAAAAAATATTATGATATTCGGATTTTGCTATCAATGATGAGTTATATTGCTTTAACAGAAATATTTTATTGCCCCCCGTTAAATAAATAAAAGGGTACCAATTTTCAATTTTCAAAAATTCACAGAGGGCGCTACAGTGAAATTATAGCAATGAGCAAAAAACAAAATTGTAGCAAATGCCTATCTTTATCAGCTTAAAAAGTTTAAACAAAAACGTGTAAGCAGTTTTTGAGAAAATTTTTTTTGAAAAATTCCAAAATCTTGGAGTGCTGTCATTACGATCGTTTTTATATTTTCAAAATTAATTATATTTCATGGTATAGTACCCTTGAAGGGCTACCAAACAAGATGTAGTTGATTCCAATCAGATAACTGGTTTTTGAGTAAATGGGCGTTAAAGTCGAAATGTTCAAAAATTCGTAGCGGCCGCCATGTTGAAGCTAGAGAGTTCGGTAAAAAATCGTTTGGTTTGTCCTAAGGCCTTCTATAATTTCCACTAATCCAATTTCCAAAATTCAGTTTCTGAAAAAAATGCTACCAAAAAAACATGTCTAACTTCCGCTTCCGGTTTCGGATTCTTTTTAAAAGCTTATTTTGTCGATGAATTTTTGATATACCTCCTCACTCCAAAGCACATCGAAATCGGTCCAGCCGTTCCGGAGATATGAGCGTTACCCACCGAGTTACCCACCCACCCACACACACACCCACCCACAGACAGACATTTTTTTAAAACCACTTTTTTAGGATCCTGGAAGCCCAAAACATGCATTTCGGTCAAAATCTCGATTTTGAAAATTTGCATGAAATCAATACTTCCCTATACTGAAGGTATAGGAAAGTAAAAAACGGTCCGAGGACTCAAAGGATCCTCGGAAGACTCACAAAATAGGTACTCAGAAAACTAAAAAAAATTATTTAAAACACATAACGTACTCAAAAGACTCAAAAAGTACATGAAACACTCAAAAGATGCCCCAAAAGATACTCGGACGACTCAAAAAAATACTCAAAAGGCACTCGGAAGAAAGAAAATTCTCAAAACACTCAAAAGTCACTTACAAGACCCAAAAAACTGAAAAAGTACTCAAAAAACTGAAAAAGTACTCAAAAAACTGAAGAAGTACTCAAAAGATTTAAAAAGTACTCAAAATATACTGTGAAGACTCGAGAAATCCTCAAAAAGCTCAACACTTAAAAAATGCCCAGAAGATTTAAAAGTTACTCAACAGGGTCAAAAAACACTCAAGATGTACTCAAAAATTATTAAATTTTTCAAAAAAAAAATGTTATTAAACAGTTGGAAATAAATTTTTTTTTAATGTTGTAGGCTTACGGTTTGGTTGCCGTGCCAATGTACCAATTCGTCTGTGACGTCTTCTATGAATTTTTTTTAATTTGGAAACTAAAGCACCTTTGTTTAGTAAACGGGGAATGTTAAACCAGTCCTGTTTGAGATTAATGGCTCATCGATGAAAGTAGAATAAGAATCTAAAATTAATTTTTAAATGTAGCAACATTTAGGAATACTGGTCTCCCCCCCCCCCTTCTAACCTCCGGAGTTGTCATTTTACGATTTTTTTTCAGTTTCTGCTGTGTTAATACAATAGAATCTATTTTTATTAAGTCTAAAATTGGTCAAATAGAAATCTAACATTAAATTACACAGAAATAACTTTAAATCTGCAATTTCCTAGCGTGGGCGGTAATTTCGTAAATTTGATCTTGCTCAAAAAGTTCTTTGCTTTGTGCGAGCATCATCACAAAAATACGTTTTTTTTAAACCTAGCCTACACCGCAATTCTATCCACTAATCCCGAGTAATTCTATTGTTAGTTCTGTTTTGACTACCTGGGGGTAGTAACAACGCGTCTAGGTACACAAAAAACTGGCTCCCTTTTTTATGTCAACTGGTTTACGTTCAAAGTAAGACAGCTTTCTAAATATACACGTACAGCTATGACGAAATAAATACATTTAGGGGCGGGCATCCCGATAAATTCGGTTAAAATTGTCAAGTTTCCTGTATTGTAATCGTGCCTCCACCAACTGTGAATATACGTCCACAAAAAATTCAGTATTTATCTCGGCATATTCAGTATCTCTCCGGAAAGGTCAAATGGGAGGCGGCGTTTAATTCGATAAAAACAATATTTAGTTTGTATTACTATCTGGGTTAATTCTGTACGTTAAAAAATTAGTTTTGCATTTTTTATTACACGGTAGTATTTATATTTACCTTACAACTTTGTTACAATTATTAAGACATCGCATCGTCGTAAAATCTCTTCACACAATTAAGATCGAACTTCACTTACGGTAAGTTCGTTTGATCTATTAAATATTTACTCGCAACAAACGTTTTTTGGTAAATTTAGTTTGGTGGGGCAGATACGTACACTAACAATAATTAATCTAGGCCTATTCTGGAACTTCACTTAAGGTAATTTCGTTGGATCCGTTAAATATTTATTCGCAACATACGTTTTTAGGTAAATTTAATTTGGTGAGGCAAATACGTACACTAAAAATATTTAATCTAAACCTATTCTCGTTGAACTGATTTATATCTACGCGAGTACCTTATCTATTGTGAGCAATTTGATAAGATTGGAATACGCCTACAATCTTCTTCGAACCAGGAATTAAGTTAAATTTGAAATTTTTTCGCGTTTCGCCTAACAATTTTTGGTTTTTAAATAAAAAATTATTTTACAACCCGAAATTAAGTCAAAACTGCGGTCAAAACTAAAACTTTTGATTTTTGGTGGGGTAATTGTGCACACTATTTTTACCAAAGCAAGCTTTTGGATTAACAAATAAGTCTGACAATATTTGGAAGCACACTGCAGTCGCAAAAACTATTCGAAATTTTTACGTTACTTTTTAAGTACATATTTTCAAAACTGTGGTAACATCGCACACCAAAATTTTGTTCACCTGGACCCTACTATTCTCGTTTAAACCGATTCATATCTGTGAGGAAGCTGATAAGATTACATTACTCCTACCAGAAACTACATCAAAATTCATACGTTTTTTGTTACCTCGGGTTTAGTGGGGTGATTTTGCACAACAATTTTTTTCAAAATATCGTTTAAGTACAGGAGACGAGTCGGAAAATATTTGGGAGTATCTACAATCGCACAATTCATAATTTCTACTTAATATGTTGGTTATTAGCAATTTTGGGTGGGTGGGGTAATTACGCACACTAAAATTTCAATTGTCTGGACCTATTGTCCTATTTTGATTAAATATCAATGAATAAACAGATACATTTGGGACGTTTAAAACTGTATTACAACCAGGAAATTAAGTCAAAATTAGAATTTTCTATTTTTTTTTTGTAAATAAGAATATCATGGAATAAATTTACTTTATTGTATTTTCGTTGCACTAATTGATGTATTTAGAACGTTTAAAGCTAGCTTATAACTGGAAATTAATTAAATCAAAATAACTATTTTGATTTCTATTCTAAACTATTAGGGTTTCGTGGGGTAAATACGCACATTATTTTGTCCGGATATTTTTATATGTTTTAAACCAATTTTATAATAAGTCTGAGAGTATTTGGAAGTATGTAAAGTTGCAAATATCAGTCAAAATTTTTGGTTTGAACCATTTTGAGCTAGTGGGGTAACTACACACTAAAAGTAAAATGCTAAACCTTTTTCTAATTAAATTATATTACTCGGTAAATTTGGAATATTTAAAATTATTTTATATTATATCAAAATTCCTACTTCTGATTTTTTGTTAAATATTTAAATTTTGTGGGGTAATACGCATACGATTTTTCAAATGAAATTTTATGGGTTGCGTGAAAAATCTGAACATATTTGAAAACATCAAAATTGGTAAAATCTATTCAAAAATACTTTCGTTTCGCTTAGCAATTTTGGGGTTACTTATGCACACTAAAATTTTATTCATAGAAACCCTATTTCTGGTTGAACTAAAAATTATATTTGCGAGTTTTTGAAATATCTGAAATCATTTTACGACCAGAAATTACCCCAAAACTCACAATAGCATTTATGTTCTTGTTTTAATTATTATTTTCATTTTCAGGGGTAATTATGCACAATATTTTTTACTTATGTTTTTGGATTATGTGACAAATCTGAAAATATCTCGATTAGAAAAAACAGTTCAAAAATTCCACTTTTGTCTTGTTTTAACAATTTTCGGTTGTTGGGGTAACTACGTCCCCTAATGTATTATTCACCTGGATCTAAATTATAGTTCGACTGATTCATATATGTGAGTAAATTAATAAAATTAAAGTGTCTAAAATAGTGTAATAATGGTTCGTATTTTGCATGTTTTTGGTAAAACTATGCATTTCGTGAAGGGGGTAATTAAGCACACTATATTTCTTAACGCATATTAAAAAAAAAGTAGAATTTTACTTTTGTTTCGTTTTAAGTTTTAACAATTTGGGGTTGTTAGGTAATTACGCACCCTAAAATATTTACCACCTGGTGCTGGCAGAACTGACTCACATCATTTAAGTAATAAATGAATAAAAATGAAATATTGAAAACTGTTAAAAATTTCCTACAATTAGAAATTCGGTTAAAATTATACTTTTGATTTTTTTGCAAAGTACTGGACTTCGTGGGGGTAATCTGGCATACTAATTACATGTTTTTGTTTGCCGTAATAGTCAACTCTTAAAATATTTATCTAGAGGCAAAAACAATTCAATTTCCTACTTTTATTTAATTTAAACAAGTTTAGATTGTTGGGGCAACTACGTACACTTACATTTTATTGAGGTAAGTACGTACACTGAAATTTTGTTCACCTGGGGCTATTCTGGTTTAAATTCAGCATCCTCCTTGCGAGACAGATAAAAGAAGACACGCCTGGGACGGTTTGGGTCATCCAGGGGCCCCTAAAGTTGAAAAAAACCTGCCTGGTAGGTACCCAGCTACGTTTAGATTTTATGGTACAATGAGGAACGCATTAACGCAATTCAACCCCTTAGAAAAGGAGGGTAACGCATATTTCTGTTTGCAGTTACCGTAGCGAGCTACTAGCTAACGTAAAAACGTCCGTGAGGGGACGTTTCGAATAAATCCTCCAATTAAATTTAGATTTTCTGTATTTATCTAAAACGTAGGCAAAGAATGCGAAACGTGGCGTGGCGACTGTCGGCGTCTGTTACTTACGAACGTTTTAAGCGCGTTATGACCCGCTGTTGGGCACACCCACGCAAAATAAACATCCTTTAATAATAAACAGAGGTGAAAATGGAGGCGATACAACAAAAATGGAAAGAGGAACGGACTCACGTTAATGGTGATGTGCTGGTCCATGGAAGCAGCCCCAAACAATCGACGACGATCACACCACTACGTAGCATCCTAAAAAAAACTACCTGGGGGAAGGGGAAACACATAAAACTTAAAAACACACACTAGCACGTGGAGAAATTAACGCTGGAAGAAAAAATAGTTGGAACCTAGAAAAACTGGAGCTTAATTACCGTTTGAAATGTTCTCGAATGCGATCTTCACGTATGTTATCGGGCAAATTTCCAACCCAAAGGTGTCTAGTCTCTCTGACCATTTTGCCCTGAACACCTCATTGAGAAATCTTGTTTTTCGTCGCGCCACACATACACATACACTTATTTCACATTTTCCACCACAGACGTTTGCTCTTCATGACGGCTGCACTGGCTTCTTGCACTTGCACCACTTCACATAACGACACTGCACCCGTTCTCGCCACTTATTTTTAATATTTTTTCACATTGGTTGCACTAATTTTTCACTGAATCACTGTGCGAGAGCACTTCCCTACGTATTTTCGCTTCACACAACATACTGGGCCCCGTCGCTTCAAAAGGCCGCTCCGCCTCTAGAAATGCGATACGCTCAGACATTCGTTACGATCTCACCCGGGAACGCCGTGCAGCGAAAAGAGAAAACCCGAACGTAAGTCCGAGCGCCGACAGACAGTTTCGTGTAAAATAATGTTGCTTTCCTTTATACTTCATCCTTGTTTAGTTGGACTTTTCGGTCGCCCGTAAAGTTGTACTAACCGTCATACAAAACTTGGCCTCATTTTTAGGCATTTTTTACGTTTTTCCTGGTTTATTCCCGTCCCAAAACAAAATCTAAACGTTGTCATAATTACACACAAATAACACACAAACAACCACAACAAAAACAAACGAATTTCGTATCACCCAACACATAAAAACAGACGAATTCGAAAAACCGAAACATCCCAACCCAATACAACCCCAACTTAATCCTGTTTCAATCTTATACTTCATATCTAACTAAAAATGGGAATTATTAAGCATGGGATGCTTAAAAAGGCGTTTTTCCTTATTTTTCCCATTGGAACTGCTTATTTTGGGACGTTCCCTAAACACACTCGTTTAGAAAAACGTGTCCCATCCAGTAGACATAAAAAAGTATTCAAAAATAAACCATAAACGCAAAAAGTCGAAAATAAACTTTGCTTGCATCATGTTAAACCTTTTTAGAACGCGTAGTAGGCTGTTTAATTGAGGCTCGGACGAGTCTACTTTCGAGGGGTGTCCGTTGCTGGGTCGCGCGAATTCAGTGGGTTTTGTGCTCCACAACCACTCTTTTCAATGTATTCGTTTCTATTGTGTGAATTTCTATACATTTAGCTCGAACGGAACAAGTGCACGAGGGTTGCGCTATTGTCTCTAAGGCCATTTTGTAAAAATTGACTCTCGGCTTGAAGCTCGACGAAAAATGGAACCGTACTAGGTACTACGCAACTACGCATTTCCTTAATGTGCGTGTCACCCTGCCCCGTTTTCTATTCAAATTTAAGAAAATGAATCTAATTACGTACAGCAAAAACTGGCTCATTTTAATTGTAAAAAAAGGGAAACACAAGTAAAAAAACAAATGCCTCTAGAATTCTACAAATACTGCATTTGTTACAGACACTCGGTTGTTTTATTTGTTAAGCCCTATTTTGTTTCGATTGCACTTCTTAAAACAAACAAACCAACGAAATTTAGTTGTTTCTTGTACAATCCTGTAAAATACCTACCAAAAAAATCCTTTTTGCAAAAACCAGCAACATAGGTTATCAACTACACGTAGCTAAACTCCTTTTGATCAAGTTAATGCCGTTAAATACGCTGCCTTTTAGTTAGCGACGTAGTTAATTTAAAGCGCAAGCGTTACATTATCGACGGCAGCACGCCAACAGCACCATCTTTCGTCTAAAAGCACACATCGATGAACTTGGAATAATAATTGAAATCAAGAAAAATTGATCATCATAATTATATTCATATTTTTTTGAAAGATACTAAATTATGTTTTTATTTTAAAACTAAATTTAAATCAGAAACTAATTACAGGAATCTGTAATTATAAAAGGAAAGCCGTATTCTTTTATTTTGAAAGCAGACGGTGTTGCCAGGTCGTCATATTTTTGGGACAAAATTGTTGCATTTGCTACTGTAGATGATTACATCGTAATCGAAATGTACATATAGCATGATCTATATAATAAATTTATGAAGAAAGGCTTGAAGTTTTATTTTATAACAAAATTGTAAATGATAATAGCGCAAAAATATTTTCATGCTAGGTACGGATATTTTCTTTAATCTGTAATCTGGCTTTAAATTGAGTATTTATGGAAACTTTCATAGCCAAAGTAAAAAAGAAAAAATACTTACCCCAACTTGTTACAGTGCCAGTGCCGTATGGTTTTTCAAAAATTTGTTAGATTCAAGGTTTACCCCTAGCTTCCAAAAAATCTTTCAGTCCTGGGCGGCTATGAATTGTAACAACATAAAACATCAATTATGTCATCTTAAATGACATTTTGTTTGAAGTTAGATTTTATCACAATAGTACAAGCCGCCCAGGACTGAAAGACTTTTTTCACACTGGTTATATACCGTTTGGTTTCATTTTAAAGTAGTTCTTCTTTCTTCTAGAGGAGCCGAATTGTCTCCTGGACTACAGGAAAATGCTTAACAATTGCTAGTGTGCCGAGAAGAATTGTGGTTATTTCATTTAATTTGTTTAAGCCCTCATTATTCTGAAAAAATTTTTTTAAATTTCAGTTTTTTTCTTACAACTTTAATTTTTTTGTTATAAATATTGTATAGCAAAAATTTCGTTTTAATGCATCGAACCTTACATCAAATTGAAATAAAATAAAAGTAAACTTAAATCCTTGTAAAATAGAAGAAATAAATGTTAGCAGTATCATGGATTTTGAAATGGCGGCGTGTACGTTAAGTATTTTCACCGTGAATTGGCACTTCAGGTGGAAAGGCTTATTAAATGACGTTGGGTGCCGTAACAGGTAAATAGGAATTACAACTATCTATTACCAACGTCACTTACTAAGCCATTCTACCTGAATTGCGCCAATTCACGGTGAAAATGCTGTACCTACTGCCGATGTTTCGTCTACTATTGCAGAAGGCATTCTCAAGACTGAAAGTTACGTTGCTGCTGGAACATACCAAGAGTTGTGTTTCAGCTACAGCAAAGATCATTGTCTTCCAGTAGCAGCAGAAGACACTACAGCAAAGTATGTCTCGTGTAACCATAGACGAAACATCGGTACTCCTTGCGTTAACCCGCAGTGCCGGAACTAGGGTGGGACCAGCGGAGTTTAGAGCAGAGTACGTGACATATTTGATCTTTCCAATCATACCGTATAATATCTCTCCCAGTCTTCCGTGCCTTTACACCACGCTTGTGTAAATAAACTGTGTTGCCACGAACAATAAGAACATCACTACGTATGCAAATTTATTATGTGCAAAATGTCATACGGTCCCCCAGTTACTATGCACACACCTAAGGTCACCCTGTCTGAGGATCGAACCCCAGCGCGTTTGGTAGAGTCGTGCCAAAACCAGCGGCATTAACCAACCGCTACTCTACCGCCCGTCTTTTAACATGAAACATGTCATAACAGTTGTTTTCTAATGTTTGAAATAATGAAAAAATATTGATATCTACATAACAAAATGATCAATAAATGACTAAATTATTGCGATAGGGGGGGGGTCAATTTGAGGTTGCAGTAGTAGATCAAATAGGTATACCACTTGTTACAGGTGAACTGCAGGCTTGTGGTTTTCCCAATCAGTTTTATAAAATGCCGCTTTACTTTTAATTAACAGCAGTTTTTTCAAAATAAAAGAAAAAAGTTGAATAATTTCAATATATCTCATAGCAATTTGTAAGTCGCCCATTTAGAAATATCTTAGAGATAATTTAAAATCATTCTAAGACACCCTCGTGTCGTGTTATAATTTAATAGTTGACGTGTGTTTATTATGTTACTTAAATTTAAAATATCTCGACGATATTTTTTTGTTTAAAACTTTTATTTGGAATTTTGTAAATAAACATAGCAATATCTTAGACATATTTTTTAACAAATTAAACAAACAAACAGTTTAGTTATTTTTGAGAAATAAATAATTTTATTACTAAAACATATATTATTTATGCTCCGGGCGCAAGAATATCTAGTTCAGACACTGTTAACTCGGAACTCAAAATGCCATTGACAACGGCCACCATATAATAATTTTCAAGGAATCAAAAAAGCTAGGAAATAGTTACATCTGAGGATTAATTCGCAAACCTGGCAACATTGCAAGTAGCCGAAAAAACAAAATAAATTCTGTGAAGCGCCATCTATAAATCAAGGGATGCAACATAAAATTTACATGGCTTAAGATTGTTTTTCTACTGCCAAGAAGTTCACAGAGCAAATTTTGAACATTTATTAAAATAGTATTATTATTATTATAGTGATAGGCAGGTGGAAAAATTCCCCAATTTGTTTTTTTCCCGAAGGGAACTTATTGAAAATTGCAAGACAAATTCTCGAATAATTCAAACACAGAATTTTCTAAATTTTATTAATATTAATTAAAACAATGTATGAATGCATGAGTGAATTTGTCATTTAAATATTTTATTATATAATCCAATGTCAAAATTTTGTGCCAGAAAAAGAAAATTCCAAAATCTAAAACGTGAAAAAAATATGAGCCATCAAAAATGTTGTTTTTTATATTTTTCTTTATTTGGTCACTATGGCAACTACATAATTTTTGAACTTTTAAAGTTTAATATATTTAAATATTTTGTTATGTAATCCAATAAAAAAATTTGTACCAATATTGTTAAACCTACAAAAACTATAGGCCATTAAAAAACAAAAGTTGGTACCAGAGTAACTAAGCAACTACAGAATTCCGAACAAAAATATTAAGCCCATTACGGCAAAAAACAAGAGAAATGAAACAATGACGCAGCTATAGAGATCGATGTTCTGGAGTTATTGCTCCTCTTCAGTGTAGCATAGCTGGAAGGAACGCCCGCGCTTATAGGTATTGGCGCCTGTGTGCAAGTGTTTTGTTTTGGCGCCCCCGTCCTAAGTAGCGACGTAAAGAGGGGCCCCAGGGTTCTTCCCTAGAAAGTTATCAAATATTTTACTAAAATGACACGATTTTACGCACCAAATTGGCTATTTTTCTGATTTATGTATTATGATTTCACCTTTACTCAGAAAACTTGAAAAATAAGTTTGTTTGGTATTAAAATTGTCTTCGTGCAACACGTCTGAATATAACCAAAAATAAGAAAAAAGGGTGTTAAAAATTTTCCCAGGAGCATTCAAGGAAAAAACCACAGTTTCTCCATGAAAAAATAAATTTCGCCGTTTTCCCATCATTCATTATTAAGAAATACTATATTTTGAAAAACAAATACCAACTTAAATTTACACAATGACACAGGGGGTTGAGTCAACCCTCATTTGAAAGGTCTCTTTGAGTAGAGTGTAGTCCTGGATTTTGAGAAAAATTTATACATTCAAAAACAATTAACAACATTCGAGCATTCGCCGTAATTATTAGCACCGCGGGTTTTAATCCTGATTCCCCATGCCATTTTGTTTTTTAATTTACAGAATGGCGAGGGGACGCCATTTTGGAAATTTAAGACTGCAGTTGTTTCTCAAAAACAAGTATTTGTTCTCCAATAATAACAACCCAAATATCCTAGCTTCACATCAAGCCCTTCAAAAGGTGGCGGGGCGAAGGGGCACAGTTTAGGACCTCAATATATTACCATCTTTCATGTTTTTGGCACAGAATTGCGTCATAAACTAATAAATACAACATACAGAATGATACAATTTCAAAGTAAGTGAAACTTAGGAAAATTTCATATAGTTTCAAGCAAGGAATAATTCAATATTTGTAAATAAAAACGACAACACCCTTCTAGGTAGGATATAGGAAATGGGATTAAAAAAGATATTCACCATCACAATCACACATCAATAAAGTACAATACTTTTATTTTGCAGTAAATGTCATAAGACAAGGTACATAAAGTTAATATTATGTGACATTACAAAAACAAAAAGAACACTTACAAAAAATATTAGGTACTAACGACTTAACTGCAATAAAAAGCTTCTTTTCAAATAGAGAGAGAAAGAGAATGAATACATTCAAGTATCATTTATTTATCTATATACGTATATAAGTTTTAAACACACACTTTGGGATGCCCAATTGCAGGTATCCTCAGGGTGCTGTAATTTATTTTTTATTAGGAATACTATACACTATATAATGTTCTCTAAGAAGGCCATTAAGAAATTTTGATGTTGTGAACAGATTTTTCGTTAAATGCAAAATTCTACAACACCTTGGAAATTAAAATTTTTAGGCATTGTAAACAGTGAAAACTATGTACACTTATAATAATTTGTAAAAAATACTAGTATAACTCGATAAATCATAATAATACCTTTCACATGTAAAACTTTTTTCCAATCAACTTAACGGAACATCAGGTAAGAGAATACTTTAAAAGGAGAATAAAAATTCCCTGTGTTCCTCCAACTATATATTTAATACTATCAAGAAATTAACGTAAACATACAAAACTATAAATACTTTGTTATGTACACTTTAGTAAATAACTTAGTTTTGAAAAAACTTTAATTTTTGGGGAATGTTAACTTTGGTATCATTTTGGTGGTAATTGTTTGTAACTTAACGTAAAATTAATAAATAGGTACTCTTATTAAAATAATAAAGATCTAGAAACAGGCATTTCCAGATTTGTAGAAAAGTAGGAAATATCACATAAAAAATAAAATTTAGATTTCTTTTTAAGTTTACGTATTTCAACAGAGCGGTTGTGATGTAAGGATCAGTGCAAACATTAATTGACAACGATTTTATATATCTATCTACATACTTTA
Source organism: Ctenicera cuprea (assembly GCA_958336395.1). NCBI lineage: Eukaryota > Metazoa > Arthropoda > Insecta > Coleoptera > Elateridae > Ctenicera > Ctenicera cuprea. The sequence goes on along the minus strand of OY284489.1, from coordinate 3,096,521 downwards.
ATTGTTAGGCTACTTCCTATAATTATATCCAAGTATGCTTTCGATAGTCTAATGAAAAAATTTGAAAATTCAATAGGAAAACTACAACAAACAACTTTAGGGGCCCAAACGCAAATAGCCCATTTAATCCCCACCATTATTCATTCTGTTAGTAGTAAATTAAACAAAAAAAAAAGCTTAAAACTCTTAAAACGAGTAAAATTAAAAATAAACCCAAAAAGATTTGGAAAAATATTAGAAATACCTTGAAAAATAGAGAGATTCACATTCAACTACAATTTATCGCCATATTATTAATAATTAAGCGATTATATTGGGGATGCATCTCCATTGGGACTGTAATCTTTTAAAAGCTCTCGTAGCCGCAAGATCTCTTTGGTGGCAATTGCTAAGTCTCCTTGTAACGTTAGTTCTTTCTCTCTTAATCGCTTTATGTCTTTCTGGCAATTCTGTAACAAAAAAATTGTTTGATAATAATATTTAAAAAGATTGACATACATAAAAGCTACAAAAAAACAAACTTTGTACAGTCATAATGAAATAATGCATACTTGCAGAGGTACCTTATTAATTCAGAAATGTCCAAAATGTACACCTGGGCATATGGAAAATCAAATGCCATGACGTTATTTATATATACGAAAAAACTTGCATATGATAATAACGTGGAGGTCCTAGGTGGAATGCAGAAGCAATTGTTTTTTACGCAACTAAAGTCGCTGAAAATAGGACTTATAATTCAGCAAACTTTCATATTTTTAATATGTACTGTATCGATATGTATCGCCATATCGATATGGTGGAGCCATTGATACATAGGTATTGTTATATAAATACATATCGATATAACAATACTGTTCATTTTTGCACATTTTAACATAAAAATAACTAGTTTTGTGATAATTAAGCAGTAATTATCATATGAAAGTCACCTATATACAAGGTGTTTCAAAGATAAAGTGAGCTAAATATAACCTACAATTCCTCAGATAAGTAAATCAAAATAGTGTCTCACAGGAAACCATTAAATAATTTTTAAAAACATTTCCTGTATAAATTGAGCGGCTCGAAGTTTTATTTTTATGTTTTGCAAAAATCAATCTCTGGGAATCCCCGATATACAGGGTGTTTCAAAAAAAAGGTGACCCACATTTTACACGTAATAATTCCTCGGATAATTAAACACATATCTCGATTCAGACTGTTTTTAATATATGATAATGACGTGCCAAATTATGTACGAAAGCTTCCGACTCTGTAGCCGGTAAATTGTCAAAAGTTATTTATTTAATAAGAAGTCTTAGGAACAAAGCGATTTAAAATACGCTAAAACAGCTTGCTTCTCACTGTTCCAAAGTACATTTTGCAATTTTCTACTTGTTATAATGTTTTCTTGTTTTTTTGTATTTGTTATTTTAGTGCTTAACGCTTACAATTATGTAATTTGTGTATCTGACTTGTGTAAAACAATCCTGTTGCCAACATCAATAATATATTATTATTACTATTAATATTATGATTCAACAAAAAGGGCGAAAATATATATCTACCAAAAGTTTTGCCGATGGTGTGTACCAATTTAGATCTGTACAAAGTGGCAACACTGTGTACACCTAACATGGCGAAACAAATATAATCAAAGTTTGAATTTTTTGTGTCACAATAAAAACTTACAACATTCTGCTTCAACAAATCAAGCTTATCGCATTTAAGCCTGGTCACTTCTTGAATAAGCGATTCATTATTAATACCGGCTATGCACATGGGCCTTTCCTGACAAACACTGCAAGCTTTGGCGGCCGTCTCGGCGCTGGACATGCTTTCCAGTCCAGTATCGCTGTCGATGTAACCACCAGCAAGGTGTTCCAAATCTTCACTGGTCAGGGATGAATCATCACTCGCTTCGGACATGGCTGGCCGAGTGTGTGCATGAGCTGTAAGATCTGGAGAGGATGCTGTGGAGGAATTGCCACTCTTTTTGCCGTTTGATACGATAGAGCTTTTTGATAATGAACGTCCACTCTGGAAAACAAATCAAAATTATTTAAAGAAAATGAAAGATTCAAAACGAATAGACACCGGGGCTCCTTAACCACTTGGATTTATGTAAGCATGTGATCTTTTTCTTAAGGCTTCTCTAGCCTCTACTTAGTTTGTGTGTAACAACAGTATATAAATAATGGGGACCTACCCCTGGGGTCGCTAATTTAATTTTTATGAATAATTACTGAGATTCTTACCGATGGTGTTGATTCTGAGATCGTGGGTTGGCTGGATTTCTTAGAAAGTTTCTCATGGCCATGAGAATTGGACAAATTATTATCAATGCTTTGACTGGACTTGACCCGTGCACTCCAGGCTTTTTTGACGGTATCAATAAACCTAGATCCGGGTCCCGAGTCGCTCTTAGGTGTGCCAGGAATGATGTTTCCATTTCCCCCCAGAAACTCACTGGTCTTCTCTCGAAGATCATCGGTTAGCGACTGCAGGAGAGATGTTCGTGTGCGCAGCTCCAATTTGGCGAACTTCTCAGCTTTGTAGCAAGCATTTTCGGCATTTATTAACTTTGTGAGAAGAAATTCCTTGAATTCGGGACCGTGGCGGAATATTGCAGGGGTTGGTAAGGTTGGACCAAAGAACGGGACGTCATCCCGGGCTGTTACGCTTACTTTGTATCTGAAATAATCAATTTTGTTATGAGATGTGAAAATAATACCCTGTATAAATTGACCTACTTAAAAATGCCTAATTCTGTTGAATGGGAACATGGAACGGGGTTACGTAATCGTAATAACCACAATAAAAAATGATAACTTTTGTGCCGTTTCAATTTCAGCCACGTAACAAGCTCCCAACATCAATGTCACACGCAGCAAAGTGAACGGTAAATGTAACCAAGCAATTTTTTTTATTAATTGCGATATGTCGAAATTTTGGCATACGCACAAGTTAACTTTTACAAACTTGTTCACCTTTCACGAGAATTAATTCGATTTAAATCAAAACCACGCTGCGCAAACAAAAAAAAACTGAATCTGTCATTTAGTGAACTTTTACTAACGTTGCAAGTTGCATAATTCGGTAAAATTGTGCATCCGAAATAAAATAAAAATACCGAGCGTTATGTAACGTCGGAAAAAAGTGATGACGCCGCCAAAGCAACTCTGCAATTTTTTGCCCGATTATATGCGTTTTTTGCACGCCTCGTAATAAGTAGGTTAATGTATTTTACAGTTTTGCAAACTGTACGATGACCTGCTCGATAGGTTTTTGCACGGAATTCGAGTTTGTTTTGATTATTTTTGCCAAGTCTAGAGCGACGTTCACGTTAATTAACCTGGGCAAGCAAATCAAATTTGAACTCGTAAAGAAAATCTAATTTTTATGACGTTTTGACCCAAAGCTAAAACTTTTTGGCTCAACCCCGTAGTACCGCCCGAAGATGTTGGTTTTGATCATGCTCGTTTGCCGACAATAATTTTTTTTTCGCTTAACTGCATAGTCCGTACCGTTCGACCTTCTTGGGTTCGATCGCACTGGATATGAGCTAACGATTAAATAAAGATTCCGCACTTACCTAGTATTAGGAGAATTGGGCTCAACAACTTGCACAACAATAAAAGCGTGCAAAAAATGCGAAGCAATCATGTCAGGCGAGAACGGCGTATTGGTCTCCTGAAATACAATGCCAACGATATCATTTCCTATGTGCCTCTTCCGCTGCAACTGTTGTGGGTCGCTCTCCGTATAAGGCAGAAGAGTCGAAACGTGGAACATAATTTCTCTTTCCTTAAAAATTTCATAAACAGCCTGGTCTCCCGTGTGTCCATTTTGTATATCAAGGCCACCCCTATACCCTTTATGATCCTTTAATTGTATCCTGCGCCCCAACATCGAAAGAAATTCGTCAAAAGCCGAACTAGTTTCATTATTGCAAAACAACTCCTCTTCGGTGGTTTGTCCGTATTTCTGATAAAGCACACCAAATTTGAAATTCGTAACCAAGACATGCTCATCGTAGTTGGCGATGAGCTGCGACGCCTTTGGACATAGAACAGGAGTGAAATTTTCGACATTGAGTTGTTCGTTTAAGATTTTGGCCATTCTAGCGGGACTTGGGGTAGGGCCTAAGCAGGACGTGGGGACGATTTCGTGCATGGTGCCCGTTCTTAACCTCAGGAGTATCCTTGTGTGTTCTTGATTGGCTACATTTTCTGTTTTGACCGAAAGTAATACGGGCCCGATGCATTCATCCTGTCCTATCAGATTAGAATGTTCCTGAAACAAGAGAAAGACGCTGTTAGATTATAAAAATTAAAAAACAGGTTTGGAGTTACGTCTACCAATGAGAAAATTACGTAATGTACCGTTGTCTAATTTTTAACCAATCAGGTAGCTATAAATTGTGATGCTGCTATGACGTCATAGTTCTTGACCAATCTAAAAGTGTGTAAGCTGTGACGTCAATATAACCATTGCTTCAACCAATACAGATGTTGCATCTTTATTGCATGTTACGGTAGAGCCACGCCTACTCGATCGTAAACAATCAGAATATCACACGTCACAACATGATAGCTACGTGGAGTTTCCTTATTAGTTGGAATCATAACGTGAAAGGAAGGCTCATTAAAAATAAGAATTTCCTATGAAATGTAATAAAAATTTACAAACAGGTTTTGAGTTACGTCTGACGAATTAGAAAACTACGACGTGTGCAGTTTTTGTAATTCTTAACCAATCAGGTGGATTAAAATTGTGACGCAACAGTTCTTAACCAATCTGAACGCATTCAAGTTGTCGTTGACGTCATTATGACAATTGTTTCAACCAATACAGACGCTACAATTTCGTGGCATGTAACATCAAAGCCACGCCTATTCGTTCTTAATCAATCAAAACTTGACACGTCACAATATGATGACGTCGTAATGACGGGGAACAATCTCAAAAACGTTTGTTGTAACCAAAGCTGTTACGTTGCTATAAGTAGATAAAAATTACCAACTAGATTTTGCGTTACGTCTGACCAATGAGAAGATGCTGTACCGATTGCAATATTTAACGAATCGGGTAGCTCTGATTTGTGACGCAATAGTTTCTAACCAATCTGAAAGAGTTAGGTCGTGACGTCATTATGACGATCGTTTCAACCAATCCACACGCTGCAACTTCGTTGAATGTTATGTCATGGCCACGCCCATTCAGTACTAACCAATCAGAACTTAACACGTCACAATATGATGACGTCCGTAATAACGTAGCGCTTTCTTATTAGGTGGAATCATGACGTGGCAGGAAAACCGAATAAAAATAAGCGTTTCCTATGAAATCTACCAATGATGCAATAAAGTGTCAACGACATAATGGGAAACCATTTAGTCTACGACAAATGGCAGAAAAAAAACTTGTTGAAAACATAATAATTACACCTAGTATATATGTTGTAATATTCAACATCCTGCAAAATTGACTCAGAAACGCCATTAACTTTTACAAAGCGTCAGAGATATGAGTAACTAATTGCACCGACTTCCTATTGTATTTCGCCTGAGACTGAGAACCTTCTCATGATTATTCAAAGCGCACCAGAAAACAATTCAACAAAGCGAAGGAAAAGAGGTTGCTGTCTATTCAATCTCCAATCTGATATTTTACTATTAGGTATAGATATGAAATTTTCCACGCACGATTTCAAAACGCAGCGTAAAAATTCGAAGAATGCGCGTAATGCACGGACGAAAAGAAAGCAAAAGAAACGGTAAAATGACAAACGACGAGTGTAATTTTATTTTTTCCTGAAATAAACGCGGTAGCGTCGCGAGGTGTCTCATACAAAAAATGTCCGATTGAAACGCCGCAGACAGGAACAGAGAGATACAAGTAAGTCGGAGCTATTAATAGAATAAATCTTGCAGCTTCCCACATGCTCCTTGTAGTATAATCTCGGAATCTTCGCCAAGCCCCTCGGGAGAAAAGACAGTTTCAGCCGCCGCAAAAAGTTTCGTACAAGAAGATTCTGTTTAGGACCGGATGACGCCGACAGGAGTAATTGAAATGGCCCGAATTAGCACATTTTTTACACAATTTTGAATAGGTGGGATATAATAATAATAATAATATAAGAAAGAACTAGTTTGCATTTCTTCAATCGATCATTTCAAATACGCAGCAAACTAAATATTGAACTTACGAAGGTCACTTTTGTTTGTATCCAACATATCGATTGTTCACCAAAGCGTTTGACAAGTTCTTGGTACTAAAAACCATTGCCAAGTACATTGCGGAGAATTATTGATCGAAGAAATAGGCTTTGCCTTCAGAAATGTGAGTTATGATTTGTTGAAACGGAAGAAGTTTTGCAATTTAAGAAATTGAACATAAATCAGAAAAAATGTTTTCCTGTAAGTTATTCAATGGACGTGAGAGCTAAGGAAATCTCGTAAAACACGTAAGCTTTGAATGTTTCAAAGTAAATAAGCGGTCTTTTCACTCGATAGTCATAAATCATGATGCGGGGGTTCATTCTGAATTTTATTAGTGTTTCTTGTCCAGCAACCGTCGCCGTCGTCATGAGAAAGATGGTCATTTTACATTTTAATGTATTTTGCCCAAAACATTTATCATGTAGAGGTAACTCTGTCGGTAATTTGATAATTTTCACTTTATTTTGGAAAAATATCTTCTCAGCAATCCTCTCCCCTTGCAACAAGGTTTTGATTTTTTCGGATAGTATTGGTACCACTTCTTCTCCATATTTTCCTTCAAAATTGTTAACCTCTTTCAGATTGTATTTTTTTCGTATTTAACGACCTTACCCCTTTCCTTTCTTTGTCATCTTCAAATTAATTGAAAGAAGAGGTCGTTAATCAACTTTACCTTTAAAACTTTAAAAGCTCTGGTTAGGTTGTATGAATCCCAAATCAAGATCTTCTTCCTTCTCCTTTGGAACAGTGTTTAAACTACTCGTACATCGAATTGTGTAAATTCTTCCTAGCTGGTATCTTCTTCCTCTCCCCCTCCCCGTAGCCTTCTTCTTTTTTCTTCTGAACCTTAATTTCTAAAAATTGTCAAGCTTTTGTTGGGTTCTATGAATTCTTCTTGAATAATGATCTTCTTCGTTCTGCTTTCTGTCCTACATATGTTCCTCTAAGGGAGGATCTATGAATCTTATTTCTGCTTCTCCTCTTCATCTTAATGAAAATGGGGAGCTTAGGATCACCTCTTACATATGGATTTCTTCTAAATTGGTTCAACTTCTTTCAATTCTGCGAATTCTTTTTAGCCGATATCTTTTTCACCTCCACGTCTTTGTACCCTTCTTCTGTCCTTTTTAGTTAAAGTGGTACCACTTATTAGCAATTTTACTTCTAAAATTTAGGAATGACATATTTCCTAAATGATAATTTTCTACTTCTCCTTCTGGTTGCCCCCTTCATCTTCATCGAAAGCAGACAATAGTGCCACCCCTTTTCCGTCAAACGTTGTGAAGCTCCTGTGGGGTTCTATTTTCTTCTATATCTTCTCTCTGTACTGTTCATCTTTTCTGCTTAATTGAAAGGAGATGTTGATATCACCTCTAATTAAATTTTCCTCGAAAAGATGTTAGGTTCGGTTCGGTCTTATGAAAAAGATTCTTCTTCCAGTTCCCCTCCCTACAAACTTCTTGTGTTCTTTTAAATTGTGATACAATCTCTTAACCAACATTACGTGTAAAAATTGTGAAGCTCTTCTTAAGTTTGTATGAATTTTCTTAAATGCTGATCTTCCCTCCCTTTCTTTCTGCTATCTTCATCTTTATTCAAACGTGTAAACACAATCTCTTACCCACTTTTCATTAAAATGGTGTTAATTTCCCCTAAGTTTTATCTTCTTCTTCTTGTACTGTTCTTCGTTTCTTCTTAGTTGAATGGAGATGTTGATACCACCTGTTCACAAACTTTTCCTCAAAAAGATGTTAAGTTCTGTAAGATTCTATAAATTCTGCTTCAATTTTCTTCTTTCAATCATCTTCGTTGTTATCGAAAGGAGATGTTAGTACCATCTGTTATTCACTTTTAATTCAAAAGATATTAACCTCCTTCACATTCTATCTTCTTTTTTTTGTACTGTTCTTCTTAATTGGAAGAAAATGTTAAATGCTATGAACTTTTCTTAAAAAGCGATCTTCTCGTTCTTCTCTTTATTGTCCACTTGTTTGACAAAATGACATCTTGAATGCAATGTTGGTCTTGGTAGCACATCTTAACCAATTTTTAGTTACAAAGCTGCTAATATTCTACCACCTCCTCTTTAATCATCCTCTTTAATTTTCTTCTTACTGAAAGGAGATGATGGTGCCACTTTCTAACCAACTTTTTCTCCAAAAGTTGTTATACGCTGTGTAAATTCTGTTTAGATGATTACCTCTTTCTCTTCTCCTCCTCTGTGTCTTCTTCTTCGTCGTCTTTTCTTATTTGAAAAACGTGTTTTTTTTTTGTTAATGTCATTTGTCCAAAACATTTACCATCTTGAACAGTGGCGGTTCTAAGGTTTGATAAAGGGAGGGGCTGTAATTCGTAGAAACGAGCATGAAATAGTGCCGAAACTGAATTATTTTTTTTTTCAAAGTAGACATGGACATTTTAAATGCGTTTTAATCTGCGCGACTAACAATTTTAGAGGACAATACAACAAGCTCAAAATATCAAACTTTGGTGTAAAATTGTTAATCACAAAACAACCAAAAAACAGGTAGAATCGACAGCCTACAGAAACCTAACAAAAAAAATACGTATTACTGCTACCCCAACTCTTATAAGTTAATTTAATTAAAAATTAATTTATAAAGAGATATTCTTACTGCATTCTGAATTCAGGTGGGATTCAAATATTTATTAGCAGTTAGCTATTTAGGCAAACCTTTAAATCTGAGCATGGGTTTAAGAAGACTCTTTTCAAGAATTTATCTTACAGAACCCCTTACATTTTGCCTATGGATATTTTAGTGGGTTTTGTCGGGGGGGGGGGAGTCTCCTCAGACTCCCTTAAAATTGCATAGTTTTAAAATTTTCCTGAAAAAATCTTCTTTCAACAACCCTTTTCTCTTCTAACAGGACTGGAATCTTTCAGATGGTTTTGCTACCAACTCTTACATATTTGTTCTACAGAAATTGCTTACTGCTAAGATATCTTCGATTTTCTGCTTTTTTCTTAATTGATGATCTTGTCGCCTTTCCCTTCCACCTGACTTCCCCGCCATTACCTTTTATTTGCAAAGTAACCTATATCCAAATGAATTTTGAAAATATGTGTAAGTAACGCTCAAATATTTTCAACACTTCTCCTTCTCCCTGCCTTTCTTATTCTTTCGTTTTTTTCATTCAGAAAACAACCGTGTTTCAAAACCTTGTATATGAATTTTGTGGTATTTTAACAAAGTAAAAAACCTAAAAGAATTCTAACAATTTCGAATCTATTTTAAAAACTCTAAAATACACCAAGGTTCCAATAAAAGTCCTCAAATATTTCGCTACTTAAATTAAATCCACAAGTACGAGTAGCCACTGTTTTGTTTTTTCATGATAAGGTTGGTGTAAACCTTGAAATCGACGGTTTGAGTACAAGGTCTTTAATTAAATGCAAAATTCTCACCGATATACAGGGCGTGCTGCGAATAATGTGTCATTGTGGCTAACGGTTCGCGAGAAAAGGCTGTGCGAATCCTACATCTTCAGTTGTAAATCAGAATCCAACAACAATGGCAAATATAACAACATACAAAATAAGAACAAGGCGTGGGCGAGAAAGTTAAGGAAAAAAATAAAGACTCATTGTGTGTAGCCCTACCCATTGTTACTTCTAGTTCGAGTTCGACCTCTTCTAGCCACGTTCTCTTGCTTTAACCGGATCAGTGATTTAAATACAAAATCTTGAAGAAAGAGAAAGATTCGTTCCAAGATGAAATTGAAAGAGATGGAAATATTTAATAAACTTCAGGAAAAAATGTCCTCAATTTTGTCCAGAATTTTATTGCTATAATAAACAGTTCTTAACAACTTTTTCGCGTGGTTCATAAAGGCACAATAACTAATTAAAATCTTCTAACACTTTACGTGGTGTTTCGTAACAATCGTAACCAACAATTCGTGACAATTTTTTACAGGTTGCACTTCGGCGATTCATTTTCAATTATGAACGCTACATGAATACATGATAGTAGTACCGTTAAACTAATAATAGATTTTGATGTTATGCTCGCGGAGAACAATAGGCGACATCGATTATAACATGAAATTTTACACCATTGTTCGTATTTTTTTATTGGCTATTTTGTCACGCGTGATTTTGGAGTTGGTGGTTTTGCACTTCATATAGGATTAAATTTGTGGAAAATGTTATGAAAGGGAGCACTTCGCCTTATGAATTTTCCCATACTTCAAAAATCATATTGTCCAAAGAGGAATTTATATACAATAAGCTAGAACTTATTAATAAAAATCATGATCGCCCAAAATATAAAAAAAGGGGGGGATTAGTCACAATTAATTTGCCGCATTGGGACAACCAAATTGTAGACAATCCCTAGCTGTAGGAACCAACAAAATTTTAAAAACAACGTGTCACCAGTTATTGAGCAATATTTTTTTGAAAATTTTCTGTATTATTAAAAACTTGTTTTCTTCACAATTTTCACGTTTCATAAAATTTCCGTAGATAGTAATACTGTGTTCCCTTCGGGCAGATAAGAAACATTAAGCCAAAACACTCCCGCACGTTTTTTATGTTCCTGAGAGTCCATAAACGTGTATTTCCGTCAGAATCGACAAATACCAAATTTTCACGATTTTCATGAAATCAAAAAGGATGTTTTAATATTGCGTACCCTCAGGCTATTAAGATACCAAATTTCATTTCAATCTGCCAGCTCGTTTTTCAGTAATGAGCCTTTAAAGCCAAATTTGCAAGAAAGTCGTACCGGCCCGCCATTTTGAATGTAAAGAAATCGAATAAAAGGCATTACTTGTCTTCAGCTCTTCTTATGAGAACCATCTTCATATTTGCAAAATTCAGTTTCCAAAGAAAATTATACCGAAAAACTTCCGCAATAAAAAAACACTTTTTTTTAAGATCCTGAATGCCCATAAACGTGTATTTCCGTCAAAAATTTAAAATAGCAAACTTTCATGTAATCTAAAAGAGATGTTTAATATTGCGTTCCCCTAGCGCTGTTAAGATACCAAATTTCACATCAATCTGCCAATTTGTTTTTGAGTAATGAGCCGTTAAAGCCAAATTTATCAAAACCGCCAGAAAAACAAATAGTTAAAAACATGCAATCCGCGCCATCTATTAAATTAATCCCTTAAGAACAATTTACCTGAAAAAACGCGGGAGCGCAATTAACCGCTTGGTGTGGGCGTTTGTTTCGAAATATCCACCTGGGAAATTAAATTAGGACCTTCGCGACCTTTTGGTGGAGGCGCTTATTGGAAAAAATCTTATCAAAAATCCTAATTTGACCAGGGAGAAATCGAGTTTCTTGTCGCCGCCGCCGTCTCGAAAGTAATAAATCGGTGAACGGAATATTGCTACTTATATGGAACGATGAATTTATTCTATAAAAGCAAAAACACTAATCCTTAAGTGGAAACAACTATCACTTTGCAATGTTTACGCATAGAGAAAATATGGGCGATAGATGAAAGGAACGATTGCAGCTTTAATTGGAGATTTAATCGAAAGCTGAGCTGGTACACGGACGTCGCGTGATTGCAAACCTAGAAAAGCGGTTGACAGTTACATGATGGACAGAAAAGCAACATTTATCCAATTACTAGCACGTTCTTGTACTGAAGAGTAAACTAATTAATTTTTATCGTAAGAAAACATAGACTAATCTTAGCATTAGCAATATTTACGTTACGATGTGTAAATATAAACGTGTTGCTTATTTTAAACCCGTAATTAGCAACCTGTGGCCAACTGCCGCTTCTGGGTGTATCGTAATATTTCGTATTTGCGTGACTATTTGAAATAATATCTAAACAAATTTGTCCACGTTCCTGAAATATCCTGAAAAATCAGCAAAGAGATTTTTTACCAACATGCTGTAACATTTTAGTTGTTTGGCATTTATTGCTCAAATTTGGTATGTACATAGAAGATCGCCAGCAGAATCCAGTATTTATTAATACTCAAACAGTTTATTTTTCTTCTATTTTCTATGTTAAATAAAATATGTTTTAATCGTTTATAAATCATACATATATAAAAGCTCAAGGGGTATTTTTCTCCGGTTCCTCAAGCGGCTACCGCTTCACCAATTTGGACCATTTTTTTTTCAATGAAAGGTCTCTATCCTCAGATGAAACATGAAACATTTTTATATTTTTATTCTACGTCGATTTTTCAATAATAATTATTTTAATTTATATATGCTATACGCGCTTTACTTGAGGCGACATCTACACTAACGCCGCGTCTCCTCATGGAACTAATGCATCACGTGACTTAGCATTTAGCCGGCTCAGTCAACGCTCAGTCTGTTAGTGCATTGTTCGCTGGGGTAACACTAGTTTGTTTTAAAGATACGACTGTCAATTTCTTTCGTCATACTAAATTTTTACACGATTTAATAAAGAAAAAAAAACTGGCAAAATAGTATACATTTTTCTGGACGACTTGTTGGATCAGTTGTGAGACATTTACGTTCAAATTGCGATGCGAGATTAAAATATTCCTGCCAGCCCGGCGGTGGGTACCGTGCCCTGATCACTATTCGCAATTGAGATACAATTAACGATGCGTCTCATATCAACTTTCATCAGGAGAAGTAACAAGGCCCCTTACAACATTTTCATACACATAAACACAATAATCGACAATGATATGGTAGAATTGCGATGCAAGCTTGCAAATTTGACAGCATCTCCTCCAGGATGTATGAATGAAAAACTCCAACACTGCATGGTATAAGAGGGAAATCATTTCTATGATTATGATGATAAATGATAATTTATAATAAAAAGCTGTCGGGCAACTGCCACTAAACCTTCCTCCCATTAATTGAAACTTTTGCGACGAATCTAATATACATATATCTTAATATTATCAAATTTCATATTTTATAATTTTGTTACTTAATTTCGAAAATTTATTTAAAAATTAGAAATTTTAAAAATTTCTAGAACTTTTTAAGTTTTTCAAAATTATACAAATTTTTAAAAATTTAAAAATATTGAAAAATCCAAAAAAATTTTGAAACTGTTTTGGTATTTCTAAAAAGTAAAAACAAATTGCAAGTTTTAAATATTTTCATATTTTGTAGAATTTGCAAGGTTTGAACATTTTTGAAAATATAATATAAATTTGATTGTTAATTTTTAAACCTTTTGAAAATGTAAATTTTTAATATTTTTAAGATTTTTTAAAATTTGGTAGAATTTGAAGAGATTTAGAAAATTTTGAGATCTCTGGTAACTCAAATTTTTTTTTAATTTTTGAAAATTTTGAAAATTCGAAACTTTTATAAATTTTGAGTTTTTGTTTGTAATTTTACTATAGCTACAATACTCCGTATAGCGAGGAAGGTAAAAACTGATTCCTGTAATATCAAACTCCCAATGGTCAGCAAAATTAAAGTGAACACCCTGTACATTCACTGCTAACTTTTATGGATTCTGCCGGACTCAAGGCTACCGATATTAGATCTAAACTCCATCCACTTAAAGATCCCATAGATATGCATTAAAGATTACCCACCTTTTTGTACCAATTAATACAAATTGCGTCTTAAATAGAGACCATTTTGACCATTCATTTGAAAGTACTTACTAAAACATTCTACTTTCCCACGCACACAAAATTGAAGGTCTAACTCGAATTTATTTACCACCGAGAAAAACCGATATCAACGCGCAATCAGGATTACCGAAAGCAAAAGCTCGATTTAATTACCAACGACCGACATTATTTTGTCCTTAACCTTCTCCAAAGCACCTTGAATTTTTTTCTATCTCCGATACGCTCTAAATTAATTTTGCTAACATAAAAATATCGTGTGTTCAAAAAAGAAGACATCTATTTGGTAGCGCTAGGATATTTCGCATAAAAATGATTCAAATATCCAAAAATTACAAAAAAATTTACAAAACAGTTTATTTGGATAACCGCCAAACAAACGACTGTCACTAAATTATAAAATTGCTTTTATATTTCTAGACCATAATAAAATTCAAATATTCTCAAAATTGTCAAAATTTTTTAAAATTATGAAAATTTCGCTAATTTATAATTTTACAAAAATTCTCAGAATATCTAAAAACTTCTATTATTATACATTTTAACAATTTTCAAAATTGTAAAATAACCTAAACTTTCTTCCAAAATTTCAATAATGTAAAGAAGGTCCCGTGGCGGTTACAAGACAGCTTTTTTTACTACTTTGTGCCGCACAAGAACATCCGAATGATTTAAGCCAAATGAATCATTCGATTATTAAATTCATTCGAATAGAAACAATTTGATTATGCCCATGCCCATCACTACTGACTAGTTGCACATGGATGTTACATTTCTACCAATCTGATCCTACCTAGTTTTAAGAAGAATACAATCCCGGGATCTTGGTTCCCAGAATCTCGACTAGTTTTTGGTCCCGAAAATCCTGGGATTGTAAGAGATCCAATCTCGGGTTTTTCGGGACTAAAAATTGGGCGTTTTTTAATGCCGAGTCGAAAAGAACGTTTTCTGCTGCTGGGGCATTTTGTACCAGCAGCAGATCTCGACTTGGTAACGCCACTGTGTGCGAACTATTATTTCTGCGTCATTATTTTCAATATTATAATAAAAAATTTTTTTTAATTTTCCTATTTTGCAACAAAAGTTAACGCGTTAAATTGAGTTTCTTTTATTATAGCAGGTTAAGTACAGAGATAAATCCCGGGATTCGGGATTATTCATTTTCGATCCCGAAATTCCGGGATTGTAATTTCATCTCGGGTTTTTCGGGACTAAAAATTAGGTGAGTTGAAAAGAGCGTTTTCTGTTGTTGGAGCATTTTGTACCAGCATTAGATCCCGACTTGGTAACGCCACTGTATGAACTATTGTTTATGCGTATTTATTTTCAAAATTATAAAAAAAATAATTTTTCTTATTTTCTTATTTTGCACCAAATTGTTTTTTAAGTTAACGCATTAAATTTTTTTTTTTTTATAATGGCAGGTTAGTCCCGATCAATCCCGGTATTCTGGATTATTCACCTGCGATCCCGAAATCCCGGGATTAAAATTTCGCATCGGAATTGCATTCTCTACACGCAGTATATCAGCCCAATGCTATATCGGGTGGGATCGGCAGAAACGCGGCATATATCAAGAAAAAGCTTTTTTTTGAATGCACGCTATAATTGTCAAATTTAAAATATAATTAGAGCTATTGATTACACCCACATCAGAACGAGATAACAGATTGAAACATTACGAAACCAAAAATGAGTGTCATTGGTGCTATCGATTGCATTCACGTTAAAATTGTTTTGCTTTAATTTGTATTTCTTCTACATTTCAAGGTCTCGTTGGCTCTTGTAATGAAAATTTAAAAATCATGCACTTGTAAAAGCAATTACCAGCCAACGAACAAGAAAACGACTCGGCCATTCCTTTTGTTATTATCTAACTCATTATGCAAGAATGAAAAAATGACTTACGCTGGCAGTTTAAATAGCACAAAATGGACACGAAATGAGCACTGCTAATGTTTCGTAACGTTTGTTTTTTTCTTTACGTCTGCCTAATGAAAATCACGACAAGGGTACCTATATATTATAACGAGAAATTATACATGACACGAGTATATGTAGTTGAGGGACCTTCATGGCCACTGAACCGTAAGGATACATGGGAACTTGAGAACTCGAGTCCATTCCATAAAGAAAACAACGTTTATATTTTTGCAACGGCACTACCTACTAGAACTAACAGCTTTTTTCCATGTTTAACTAATTACCTTAAAACACTTAAAAACGTTGGACTGGTTTTAATTTTTTTCGCAATTAAATAAAGATCATTTCTGACAATACATGGTACATTGGTGAAAGGTAGCACAATAAGGCACCAAAACCTGGCGATGACTTAATGATGGAGAAAGTTAACAATTGGACGTAAATATCTCGCGAAATTGACGTTTGAAGGTGCTGTGTTTCGAAATTCAAGCGTAACAGAATCTGCTGCTTGTTATTAGTTTGCTTTGTCCTTCGGTTCTCACGGAAAAAAATTGCATGCGAAAATTCGATAGATTAATCTTGAAATTGTTAGAGAAATTAGATAAAATCATTAACATAGTCACGAGTTCTGATCATTGTAAAGCATTTTAATGGTTTCTGTAGCTTTAAAATAGAGAAAATCTTAAATTGGCTTAATTCTGATAAGGTGACCTATTTGACCTACATTGACATCCGAGCAGTTATGACACTTAAAACGGTAAACACCAAAAAATTTCAAAATGTGCCGTATTTATTATTATTATAACTATTTGTTCATGTCTTCTAATTAATGAGTATTTCTTTTGCCTGAGCGCTCCTGGGCGCTTTTAATATACATCTAATTAAAATTCCCTTAAGCCTTTTTAAATTACTTAATAATAATCCCTGGACTTAAGATAAAACTAGATTTGAGAAAAAATAATTAGTTCCGGTTGCGAGCGTCAACCGGAAACATTACACGATGCTCTATTTAATTAGAGGCGGTGGATCAGATCCAGCGTCTCATTTTTTTGGTTGTTATGACATTAACAACGGCCTGTGCCACGCATCATAGATCTAACAACGGCAAAATTATTTTTTTATTGCAACAAAAGTGTCATACAGGACTAATGTTCTTTCATTTGTGCGACTTGCACCGTAATTAATGCCCAAGAGGGAGAAAGAGAGCGGCGGAGAGGGCGTGAAACGGTAACCCCATTAAAAAGTTTCTGAAGCTGAAAATTAAGGGTTTGTTACTCA
Source organism: Ctenicera cuprea (assembly GCA_958336395.1). Classification (NCBI taxonomy): domain Eukaryota; kingdom Metazoa; phylum Arthropoda; class Insecta; order Coleoptera; family Elateridae; genus Ctenicera; species Ctenicera cuprea. The sequence continues at coordinate 3,079,538 of OY284489.1, read as the reverse complement.
TATAATTAAAATATAAATGGTATACTTTCATATTTAAATATTATCATGTTTTATATTTTCTAACATTAATTTACACTAACTGTAAAAAAAAACAATTATGTCTTGGAAATAAGAGAAGTGTTTTTTAAGAGAAAAGAAGAAAAGATATCTACAAAGACAAACAGATTTTTACAATAAGGTAGAAACGTCAAGAAGAGAATTATTTTCAACAACAAATATTTGTCGGTAAAAATAAAAATATATTCATCCAATATACGTACCGCCTAGACCAACAAAACTATTTTTTTGAAAACACCTCGTTTTGCATTGTTCATTTGTTTCTTCTAAAAATGTAACTGTTCTTACCATAACCTCGCATGTACCGCCTAGACTGATACTAGACCAACAACAGACAGATCTACAGACGAACGGACGGATTGACAAACGCGCATTGGTTAAAATACATACACCAAATTACAAAAACCATTTTTTCACCATCAAACTACCTTCCCATAGTAAAAAAACAGCAAAATCCGATTGAAAATCCCTGTTTGAATGTTAAACCGTTCATTTTCGCATTTCTCGAATTTCCTTGAGGTCCAAAACACGACAAAAGTTTAAAATCAATTTTTTTCACGATCACAATACCTTCCTATACTTCAAACATTTATAAAATCCGAGAACCCCTTCAAGATTAAACTGTTACATTTTCTGTTTTTTTTTGAATTTCTAGAGATCCAAAACACGTCAAAAATTAAGAAATCGACGTTTTTTAACCTCACATTACTCCGCCTACCCATATTGCCAAAATTTATAAAACCTGTTTGGAAACTCCTGCTTCAAGATTAAAGCTTACAATTCTGTACTTTTCGGATTCCTAGAGATCCATATAATTTCAAAATTTCAAAAACAATTTTTTCACCATCACAATACCTTCCCATACTGAAAATATTCATAAAATACATACCCATACTTCCAAAATTTATAAAATCCTTTTGGAAACCGTGCTTCAAAATTAAAGCTTTGCATTTTGCATTTTTTCGGATTCCTAAAGATTCAAAACATGTCAAAATTTAAATATCGGTTTTTTCACCATCACAGCAACTTTCCATACTAAAAAAACATAAAACCCGTTTGGAAACCCCTGCTTGAATGTCAAACCCTTCATTTCTGCACTTTTCGGATTCCTAGAAATCCAAAACACGAGAAATTTCAAAAACGATTTTTTTCAACGTCACAATACCGTCCCACCTTGAAAAAAAATCATAACTTTAGTTTGGGAACCCCTGCTTCAATGTTAATCCCTTCATTTTTGCTCAATATCAAACCCCCTTTTCCCCGACGTCACTGATCACCACATCATCACGTACACCTTAGAATTACTACTTACCCTTCCAACAAAAAATCTCCTGTAACACTTAGCAGTGTCGTCTGTTTCAATTTTCGCCCTCCACGTGCCGTGCGGCACGAAAGGTTGCCCCCTGTGGTCATAATGGCAGTCGTGATCGGTTCCGTCGACCCAGTAGCCCTTATCGGGAATAACTATCATAGGATAGGGCGCCGGACGGGCAAGGGTTTCTTGCAGGAGCCTCTTCGAGGCTGTTGCTTGTTGGGGGGAGGCAGGCGGCGTTGGTTGCGAGGGGGTGGCAATGGGAGAAATTTTGATATTGTTGTTGGACAATCGGTCATCTCTGTTGTCTTTGTCGTTGTGCCTCTGAATACTTGGCTAGAAAAAAAAATTGAACGTTAATAACAATTTTGCCTTGATTACACAATTTTACGTAATACAAAACAAATGAAAAGGCGGCTATAATATAATCATGTAGGTGGAAAATGAGCGAACACGCAATTAAATAGTAAAAAGTTTGTAATAGCTTGGTTAAAGTCGTTCGTTGCATGAAGTTTTCGAAATAGCGCAGGTCGTAAATTGCGATATAGCGGGGGAAATCGATTTTCCTATGAGAAAATAGCGTGTTTCGGTTAGTGGAGTTATGTTTGGGTCCGTGATATATTTTCACAGCGCCCTATTATCACGGTAAGGGCAGAGACTGATTGATAGGAGTTAGTATTAATCTTGATAATATGGCGGAGAGCGTTTAAAGGTCATCGAATCCATTAGTCAGCTGCTTTCTTCGCGGCCATTATTTTTTCATGGCCACCTATATCTCTTAACGCTCTATTAATAAGTTAGATGCGTTGTGAAAAAAAAAACAGCTGGCTGGAAAACAACTTCGGGAAAAACTGTGTATTAGTATTTTAGATAATGAATTATTATTTAACTTCACCCTTTTATGGGGAAGTTCAACGCGATAAGTCACAATTTACCTTTATGTTGTGATTGTTTGGTTTGCTAGAGGAATAAACCACTTAACTCCTCGCCCCAACCCCTTTTTAGTTATTTCCTGAAAGTTACAGGAACTTACCAAATTATTCGGCATCTACCCGCAGATATGACAGCATTATTATATGATCAAACGAACTTACCTGTGAAGTTCGATCATAATTATTGTAAGCACCTCGTCCGAATAGATCATTTGGTAGTAACTCCGACTTTAGGCTAGTTCCCACAAATTTAAAGTAAGAGGGCTAAATTTCCTGGGACGGATCTGTGCCTGCTGGTATTGGTAGTGTAGAGAACTCATTAGTTTGAAAGATGTGAATGCCACAAATGTTTAAAGGGATGGGATTAAAATCTGTAGAACAACTGCAGATTAAAATCAGGGGTGGGTATGATCTATTCGGACGAGGTGCTTACAATAATTATGATCGAACTTCACAGGTAAGTTCGTTTGATCATATAATTATTTTCGCACCTCGTCCTTCATAGATCATTTGGTAGATGTTGAAAGTATTTGTGGCAGTTGCTAATCAGAAAAGTGTTTATTAACTGTATAGAAACAAAGTATAAAATAATATGTAAATATAATACATAATTGTATGATGATTATACGAGGTAGGTATATTTGTTAAGCATGAACAATAGATCATGCAAAGGTCAGGTTGGAGCACATTGGTCTTAGGTAAAATCTTGCGAAAACCTGAACGATTCTGTGCACCCAGCGGATTTTCGAATTGTCTCAATGGAGACGTCGGTTCTTTCTGCCGCCGAGGTTGAAGCACGTCTTGTGCTGTGTGCAGAAAATATACGTGTATCTATCCCACTGTTTTTTATGACTGTCTTTATACAGCGACTCAGGGTTTGGGTAGAGACAGGTTGATGATGCTTTTTATATGATAAAAAGAAATAACTGGAAGCTCTGCAAAGGTTTTTAGTTTTTAGAGGTACTGCAGCAGAGTGGATGCAACACAAACAAATTTCTAATTGATCATGAAGAATGGTAGCATCAGAACTGGTTGGGGCCTTTTTTTTTTTTTTTTTTTTTTTTTTGCCGAAGGTCTTAATTATTTTTGTAATTTTTATTTCAGTTCTGTCGTGTAGCTCTTGCATGTTATCAGTTTCTATTGAAAACAGTGTTAGGATTCTATGTCCCCTGGTTACAGCAAGCAGGGAAATAAGTTTCAGAGTCAGGTTTTCTAAGGTAATCTCTTTTGCAATGGTTAACGATTTTAAATGGGTCAGTACTAATGACGGATCCCAGGTACTGTTATATTTCGGCCGAGTAGGTCGCTTATTAAAAATTCCTTGAAATAGTTTCTTAACCCTGTCTTGTGAGGTTTCGGGTCCTAGAATTAATGCAAAAGCTGACCTGAGACTGTTCAGGAATCCATAAGGTTCCTTTATTGAACTCTATGTTAAAAAAGAGCAGGTCTGCAGATAAAGTAGGTACGTTTCTCAATTGGAATGTTTGTATTCTGTTTCAGGGACTAGTTTTCTGGATTCGCTATCTGTCATAAAATTATCTTTGGATTTTATATAAGATGCAAAAACCCAAATCCTTTAATGTTCGCACCATTCCCATGTTTCTCTTGCCAACCTATTTAGTTTGGGATGTTGGACACCACTCATTCTATGTACATAGGAGATAGCTGTAGTATTATCGGCCCTGATCAAAATTTCACAGTCGAAACAATCAGAAGCAAAACATCTTACTGCAAAGACAACAGATAAAAGTTCCAAGTAATTTATGTGTTTCAGTTCTTTCTGATTCAGTCCAGAAGCCATGCGTCGTTTGTCCCTGACAGCACACCCCCCAACCCGATAAGGAAGCGTTTGTAAATATCTCTGGTTTGAAATCAAATGTTTTAATGGTGTGGACTTTAGTGCTAATACTGCGTAGCCACCGATTGAAGTCATGTGACAGTGACTAATCAAAAAATTCAGTTTTGTAGTAATTCCCATTCTGCTTTAAAAGATAGAAATGTTATCCTTTCAAAGAGTTTGGTTGACCCCAACTGCAATCGAGAGCGGGACAAGCAGACTAGAGTACCAATAAAATGTGCAAAGTCCCGGGTCTTGCATTTCTTTTGTATTTGAAACTCACGAATTAATACGTGTAATTTTTTAACCTTTTTTCCTATTGGCAATTCTATTGACGTTGCATTGGAATGAAATAGAAACCCTAGGAATTTGCAATGTTGTGAAAGTGTTAGATGGCTTTATTTCCAGTAAAAAACAGCACCCCAACTTGTTAGGACTTTAATTGTTGTCGTGACGTCTGTTAGACATTCTAAGTATGAATTTCCTATTAAAAGGAAATTATCTAAATATATAACAGAAAGAAACCCTCTAGACCGTAGCCCTACTACCGGTTTCATTCTTTTGTGAAAACCATAGGAGCCAAGCTAACATCAAGGGGAAGGTAGTTAATTTTATTTTTGGACATTGAGAATTAAGCTACCTTGTCCACCTGGTTTGGGGGCAAGAAAGATTCGTGAGATAAATTCTCCACTAGTATGAGAGCATACAGAAAATACCTTGGAATGTAAGAGATTACTAACAGCTAATTGTAGTTCGTCTCTTTTTAATTTAGACCAGGCATGTTCTGATGGGGCCACGGATAGTACTGGCACCCTAGTAAAAGGGAGCTTGTAGCCCTTTACATACTATAAAATATTTGGAGCAGGAGTAAATCGATTCCCATTTTGGGGGAAAGACTTTTAATCGGCCTGCCAGAAGGCGTACCTCTCTAACATTTTTTCTTTTCCGTGGATAGCGTCTTTTGTGTCTCCCCCTTCTTTTTTAGTATAGGAATCTTTAATACATGTGAAGATTTCTCCAGTTCCTTGGCGGGTTTTACCCTTTCACCAAGATTTTTTCCCAAATAAGAAGCCCTCCACGGCACCAATGGTTACGGTTCCTCTGCAGTCTTTTTTAGGCTGAAGCTTAACAGAGATCTTTGCACTAAGGACCTAGTGTGATGAGCGTCTGCGAGTAATCGCGCTGCATCACTTAATACTTCCCTTTAATACTTCAGTGAGAGGCAGTTGCCCCCCCCCCCCTTTTTTTTAAGCACAAGAGAAAATCCTTTTTCCCGAGCTGCAATGCAAGCCCCTATTTGATTTTTGCGTCTGTTAAGCGAGAGCTCTTTTTAAGGCCACTCCGCTTACCGCTGAGATCACCTCCGGATTTAAATCCGGAGCTGCTGGGTTTTCAAAACGAGGATACTTTTAGTAACACGACCTTATTTCTGGGAGAACGTTTGTGATTATATCGGTTCAGCGATCCGCGATATCGTTATGAATTGGTGATCCCAGTGATTGAATATTTATCTTCTTTTCCCCCGTATATGTCTTCATGAAGATGTTGCTCCTCACGAACCATTGCCGTTTAGGTTTGGTTAATTGGGGGAGTGGGAGTAGCACGTGTGCGAGCCGCCTGCAGGTGCAAAAAAGGGCAATTATCACCCTGACATCCAGATTGCTGGGTTGATTACAAGAGCAGTCTAACTTTAAGAAGGAAGCATTGTTCCGGCCAGCCCTAAAATCTTAATCTTAAGAAATAGGTACTGGAAGAATCGGCTTTAGCCCTATCTTAAAGAATTGGCACTAAAGAGATTCTTGTAAGAGTTGTATTGTAGCAAAACGAGCTGATTGTTAATTTTTTAAAAAACAGTACCGCTTACTAAAAAGAAGAACTCGTCATCACAATGTCCTTATTAGACGGTACGGACCTGTTGATGCGAAAATGTTTTCGCCGTAATTTGATATGAGTAAGCCAGCAACATCTGAAAAATACGTTGTATTTATTTGTTTGTTATATTTACTGCGTGGCGGTAAGGTGACATCTCAGATATATAATTGATTACAAGAGCAATCTAACTTTAAGAAGGAAGCATTGCTCAGACCAGCCCTGAAATCTTAGTTTTAAGAAATAGGCACTGGAAGAATCGGCTTTAGCTCCATCTTAAAAAATAGGCACTAAAGAGATTCTTGTAAGAGTTGTGTTGTAGCGAAACGAGCTGATTTTTAATTTTTAAAAAACAGCACCGCTTACTAAAAAGAAGAACTCGTCATCACCATATCCTTATTGGACGGTACGGACTGCGTGGCGGTAAGGTAACATCTAGCAAAACGGGCTGGCTTACCCTGACATACAGATTGCTGTATTAGAATTGTCAGGCCAGCCCTATCTTAAAAAATAGGCACTGGAAGAATCAGCTTTAGCCCTATCTTAAAAAATAGGCACTAAAGGGATTCCTGTAAGAGTAGCAAGACGGGCTGATTTTTAATTTTAAAAAACAGCGCGGGCTACTAAGAAGAACTCATCACATTCTCCTTTTGAGAAGATACGGTCCTGATGGTGTGATTGTTTTCGCCGTAACTTGATATGAGTAGGTCAGCTACTTCTGGAAAACACATTGTAGCAAAACGGGCTGGCTTACCCTGACACACAGATTGCTGTATTAGAATTGTCAGGCCAGCCCTATCTTAAAAAATAGGCACTGGAAGAATCAGCTTTAGCCCTATCTTAAAAAATAGGCACTAAAGGGATTCCTGTAAGAGTAGCAAGACGGGCTGATTTTTAATTTTAAAAAACAGCACGGGCTACTAAGAAGATCTAATCACATTCCCCTTGTTAGAAGGTACGGTCCTGATGGTGTGAAAGTGTTTTCGCCGTAACTTGATATGAGTAAGTCAGTCACTTCTGGAAAACACGTTGTAATGTATTTAGTTTATTTTACTTACTGCGTGGCGATGAAGTCATATCTCTTTGTCGGGAAACTGAACAGGACCTTGAATGTCTGCGAACGTGATGATAATGAAATGGGAGGTGTCCACGCCAGGCGATGACTGCGCTGGTCATCCGAATGTTGGCGTATTGCAGCCCTATGACGATGCATTTTCTTTTCCAACTTTCGTATTTTTCTTCGAATTTCTGGGCTGTTTCCCCTATCATGCTTATGTTTACCCATAATGGTATCACTGACAACTGTACTACACAGAAAAACAACCACAGCGAGGTGGTAAGACGGCACAGAGCGCGGAGACGTGTGGGTCGTAGCGCACAAGAAGAAGTAATGAGTTCTCTACACTACCAATACCAGCAGGCACAGATCCGTCCCAGGAAATTTAGCCCTCTTACTTTAAATTTGTGGGAACTAGCCTAAAGTCGGAGTTACTACCAAATGATCTATGAAGGACGAGGTGCGAAAATAATTTAAATTTATTTCACCTTTAACCACCAAACATCTGCCAACTTCTTAGTAAAGTAAACACTAAGGTAAAATAGTTCTTACTGTCTCCATCAATCTAATTGAATATTTTGTATGAATGGCTCGAATGAGACAAGATAGACAAAAGATGCCCGACTGATAACATACACCGCTTATAACTCGCAGTGGCAACGCTATCATAACCATATGTTTGAGACATGTAACGGGAACACTTATCGAAATTAGAAACTAGGAAGTAGGCTGCACAGTTAGATCGCTTTGAATATTGATCAAGTTAGCTTCATGATGGTCACGAGTTGGTTGTTACAGACACCGTCGTCGTAAATAAGATCTTCTCGTGTTTTTTTTGACATAAAAGAAAGCGGTTAAGGTGACTATCGAAAGAAAACAAAAGTGTAACGATGCCGAGGGAAAACAGTAGTTATCAAGCCTACACGGGTAGGAGCTAGAAAAGACCGTGGGACTAATAACGTGGTCGTGGGGGGAGATCGGAAGACTAATAGGACGGTAATAGGGAAAGATCGCAGGACGAATAGAGCGATAGTGGGGGAAAGGTTAGAGGACTAATAAAGTGGTGATAAGGGGGAGGTCGAGTAAATACAGAGCAGCGGTAGGGGGAGACACATCCGGCAACTATTACAGTGGTAGTGGGGGAGAGGCCAGGTAGCTAGAGCAATAGTAGCATAGGGATCGGATGACGAGAGCGGTAGTGGGAGAGAGGCCGGGTGACTAAAGCGATTGTTGGGGCACCGATCAGGTAAAACTAATAAAAAAGTAGTAAGACCAGAACGATAGTGGAAGAACGGTCGGGTGACTATAGCGGTAGTGGGGAGAGATCGGGCGGTTAACTAATCGGTAGTAGGGGAGAGATTGGGAGATGAATACAGCGGTAGCAGGGTAACTACTGCGGTAATGGGGGGAGAGATCGGACGACTAACAAAGCGGTAGTTGGGGAATGATCGGGAAATTAATAAAGCGATAGTAGACGTGGGAAGATTATAAGACGATAGTGGGAGAAAAGACGGCGACTGATGCCATACGACTGAGACTCATGTAAAAATTAAGTGCTCTGGGAACATATAGCTCGATGACCTGTTTGTAAATTGCACTACATATACCGGTGGAAAAATTTATATTTTCATTTCATAAGTAAACAAGATTTAGCATTACCATATTTCGGAACGTTTGCTGTAGGAATGCAGTTGTTTGTACTCTTATATCTCCGGAATAGGTGATGGTGTATACAGATAGAGGGAACCTACATTTTGGAGAGATTCGAAACCGGATGCTCTACTGCTACCAGTAGCGTTTTCATTTCCAAAGAGAACTCTTACCCGTGAAGTGCATTCAGCAAACAGCCGCGCCTAACCTGATTACAGGAATCAAATCGGAATCGTTCCACACAAAACCAAGCATTCAATTAACTGAACTGCGATCGTACAAAACATATTTTTAATAAACAAGTTAGTATTTTTTAAAGCTATGGCAAAAAATGGTGTTTTGGTTCAAACACTGTGCAAAAGCGTTTTATTGGGCTGCGCTGCGCTGCCCCTGATTGGCTTCTTTGCCAAACTCGTTACCTTCTTGTCAGTCAGTCGCTGGCTATCAACAGCTTATATAGTTCATATAAATTTAAATACTTGGATAACTGTGTAAAGTTGTTGATGTAGTATAGATAAGAATCTACTGTTAATAACCCCCTTTTTATGCAACTGTGTGTTGATATTGTTGTTGATTCTTCTTGTTAATGTTGTTAAGAGTTGATTAAATCGGTCGATACACGTACTTGTGTTCTTGGGGCCTAGTAACTAGGCGTAGTTATTGAGATCCCTAGACCTGTTTAATTAAAAGAGTTATGAACCAGTCATTCCCAGGACATATACTATATGGTGGCTCGAAATGACTGCGTTTCCATTGCTTTCCTTGTGGAATGCGCGTACTTTAGACGAGAGCAAACATCTGATTGGTGAGCACAGTGATATGAATTAGCCTCCATTGCTCGGTTTACCACTTGCTTAACCGGTATTCGGCGTTATAAGCGTTCTATCCTTCTCTTACAGGTTTTTAGGTAATCCGAGTTAGTGCATCGAAGATACTATGGTAATACACTCAAATGGGTATTTAGTAGAGGCTACGTGGTATTTAGACGAGACTTGTCTCTATGTGACATTTTTTTTTCATTCTTTGCTAATGTATTTCTTTGCGTTTCATGTTAATGCGGGTGATATTCTGAATGATGATTGCTTGATGGGTCTGAGAGCACTATAATTACGAAAAGTAGGTAAAAGCGACCTCACTGCATCGAACGATCTTTGTGAGTGAATATTAATTTTGTATTGAACCGCTCTTGTCAAAGTAAGTCTGTTTTACCCATCTTACAATTGTAGGAAAATATTTTAAGCAACCATGAAACACAAGATTTAATATTTCAATTTAGCACCTGCATATTTTAGAAAAGCAGCCACACTTTTGATATCTTTGGGAATTATTTTCAAATATTTGCCACTGCGCCAAATTTTGGGACAGTTGGAAAACTGTGTGAAATCATTTTAGGAAACCAAAAAATTTACATTTAAAAGTCTTGAACTAACATTAAATTAACTGATAACATCGCTAACTCGAGGTACAACCAACCATCAAGCTAACAATGGCTAATTTCCGGCCTTGTTTTCTCTTAAGCAATACTCCCAAAGTCCCTCAAAAAAACAACAAACATTTCCTAATTGCTATCCGAACCGTTTCCACAAATTTCCCATGGTTCATTCATAATTTTTTTCGCATAATTACAAAAACAATAGAACGGCTCCTACGCAGTGAAAACAGTAAATACACACATACAGAGAGTAAGATGAAGGATAATTGTTAACGTGACAAGAGCTGATTAATTCAAATTGTGGGTCAGAGTAAGGGTTGAAAAACTGGGTGGCTATAAATGTTAAAGGTAAAGAGTCGCACCCCCTTCACTTAACTTAGAGACGCGAATTAATTCAAGTAATTCATTAGCAGTGACGCCATATTCTGACATTGTACGCTGGCTGGTATAGAATTACCGGCAATAAAACAAAATGTGTTGCAGCAATGAGCCATTCTTTGTTTACATTCCTTCACATTATAATGTGGGAACGATATAGAACTGGAATTTAAATGGCAGGAAAACGTTATGCAGCAACTACTAATAAGTAACTACTAATAATAACAACATTAGTCACTGCGACGCTGAGTGCACAAGTTTTGAAATAGGAATTGGTTTCAGATGTTGCTTATGTTGTCGACGGTACGGTCATAAAATAAAAGGCTGTAAGAAAAACTTTTGCCACTGGAAATTATTTTGTATGCTTCAATTGTAAACAGATCGGTCACGCTCGAAAAAAGTGCACAGACTAAATTTGTGCCTTGCTTATAGCTTATACCAAAATCAACGTTTTACAATCGGAATTTGTTTAGGTTGTCAACGTTATGGTCATAAAAGAAAAAGGTGAGAACAAATTTTTGATACACGTGAGTCAATATGTTTCAATTGTAAACAGACCGGTCATGCTCGAAAAAGGTGTACAGGTCAAAGTATATTTGAGTCAGTGTAACAGGTTTGTATATCTTACAGACATCCAATAAAAGTTATAGTCAACCATGAAAGCCGGCTGGCCATTACTCGTTATTGAAAAGTTTTACAATCGTGCACAAGTCGGCCATTCGGCTTCAGTTTATGCGCGAATAAACAATAAACTGTAGAAAAATGATTTTATTCCTAGTACCTACTCCGGTTTGTAAAACTGCAACTTTACGACTTGTGCACCCAAAGCAGCCGATATCCATGCGTATAAAATAAATTAAGAGGAACAACGAACGAACGCACGGGCAGTAACGTTCAGAATAATTAAATTCCTTAATAATTCATTAGTTTACTTTGTTGCTGTGCGAGGCGAGTTTTTGCCTCCAACCGTTAATTTCGACCCATCATACACACCCCATAATTATCTCTATGGGTTAGTGAGGCTAATAATTAAAATATTTTCGGCATTTTTCTAAAATGAATCTGGAGCCCTTTCGGGACCAGAACGATTTAAATTCGGTGCTCCCACATGCACGAACGAATAAATTCTTGGACCAAAAATAAACTACCGTGTTAAACCGGACTTTTTAACACTTAGCCATATTCCAGGATTGCCCAAATAAACGTATCGAGTCGACAGAAAAAGCAAACAGACCTCGCCGAGGCTTTCAACGCCAATACTTGACTGTGTTACCAGTAAGAATTTTTAGTACACTTCATGAAGTGCGTGATAAAACGCAAGTTTAGCTTTCGAAATAACTGTCAAAAATTTCATTACCCACTTTTCAAGGTTCTTGTGTTTTCTTTTTCTATTTTTTTTTAACGCGAGGACGCGAACTTGTTTAAAATTTTCGTATTTGTTTATTTTATGTTAATTTTCATTGATGTGCAAGTTAAAAATTCTAGAGCAACAAACAGTTGAATAAGAGAAATACACGCTGAGGGACGACGGAAATAAAAAAAAAGAAAATAATAATAATATTCAGAAGTTGTACGAGAAAAAACACAACACCCAACGGTAATGATAACGATGACAATGTAGGTACACCTACAACATTTTAAAACAATAAAAGCACTACATTGTTCAATTGTTTAAAAAGATAACTACAAGGTGTTTCAAAAAACGAGGGCCAGATTACATTTTACACGTAGATTCTCCAGTTAACTTTTTTTTGCAAAATACCCTTTTTAAATATGAGCACACTGTCTCGTTTCGAATGTTTGTCTTGTCGCTTCATAAGAATCACGAGTCCGCTCACATAAAAAAAAACGTCGAAGGCGGTAAAGTCTGGCGAACGTGATGGCAATACGTCATTCAGCCGTCAAACCTTATTTAAAACAGCACCGTAGAGGGTAAAGTGATGGTTTTGAAGGTCGTAAACTAAATTTTATCTTTCGTTGGAACTTTTTCGTTTTGGTTTAATCGCCAATATTCGAGTTATGCCTAAAAGCAAAGTACCTTAAAATATTTAAAATTTTAAAAATTTTGAAATATTTATAAACGTGCTAAATTTTCAAAATCTCGGATACGAAATATTAAAATTTCAGATGCGGTATTTCCATATATTTTCAGCTATAACAAATACAAAATTTTAAATATTTTCAGTTCGGAAATTTACTAAATTTTTAAGTTTCAATTTTTTTTAACATTTTCAGTTTTTACCTTTTTAATAATTTTCAGTATTTTTAGAGTTTTTGAAGTTCTAGAAAAATTTGAAAATCATCAAAATTTTGCAAATATCGTAAAAGGTCGAATCAGAGATTAGGAAAGAAAGCAGGGGGCTACGTGGGGAAAATCTCGTGACGGCTGTCCGACAGCTTTTTATACTGTTTTCCTGACTTGCGTTCCATTAAAAAAAATTTAAGAGGTTAAAATCTGGCGAACGAGTTTAAATATTTCCTCATTCAAATACAGCATTTCGACCTTTGTCTTATTGTTTCGCAAGAATCTTGACCACTTTTCCATTAAAAAAATGAAGAAGTTAAATTTTGGAGAATAGGGCGGCCATCCTATAATAATTTTCGTCCCCAATCAAGCTTTCTAAAAAATTTCAAAAATTTCCATAAATTATCAAATTTTCCCAAAATTTTCAAATTTTTTTAAATAGAATTGAAAATTTTTATAATTTTTCAAAAGTTTTTCAAAATATAGCTAATATTGTAAATTTCCGAATATTAAAAATTTTCAAAGATTTCAATAAATCCGAGGAAGGTCCCTCATAGCTTTTTTCTTATTGTTTTACGAGAATCTTGATCACGTTTTCCTAAAAAAATAAAAAGTTTAAGCGATTTAAATCTGGAGACCGAGGTGGCCAGACAATAGGCTCATTACGTCCAATCGACCAATCTAATGATTTGAATATTTATTGTTTGAGAATTTCCTTATTCAAAAGCGTTTCAGCCTTTGTCTTATTGTTTCGTACGATCTTAACCAGGTTTTCATTAAAAAAAGTTAAAACTTTAAATTTAGAGGTTAAAATCGGGCCGCTTTTATCATGTCACAAAAATATTGAACAAGTAGCCATAAATAAAAGTCTAAGAGGTTAAAAAATGGTGAACAAGGTGGCACTGCAATAGGCACATTATGTCTAATCCAATGGTCTGAATATCCATTGTTCAAGTATTCCCTTATTTAAAAAACGGCAGTTAAGGTATTTGCTTTGTTTTAGATAATCTTAAACACGTTTCCATTAAAAAAAGTTTCGGGGGTTAAAATCCGGAGAATGAGATGGGCATCCAAAGCTCTCATTACGTTAAATCCAATGATCTAGATACACATTGTTTATAAGCATTGCCTTATTTGTAATACCGCCCTTCCTGTTCCACAACTCATGAACACTTTCCCACTGAAAAAACTACGAGTTAACATCTGGCGAACGAGGTGGCCATGCAATAGGCTTATCACGTATGCCCTAACGATCTGGGTGCTGATTGTTCAACAGTTCTCTTACACAGTGGTTTGTCTTATTATTTCAGGAAGATCTGTAAAAAAAAAGGAAAGGGTTAAAGTCTGGCAAACTAGGTGGCAATGCAATAAGCTGATCACGTATACCCTAACCAACTGGATCTTCATCGTTTAAGCGTCTCCTTACACAATGTTTTGTCATATTATTGTTTCGGAAAGATCTTAACCGTGTTCCGATCAAAAAAAAAGTAAACGGTTAAAGTCTGCCGAACGACGCGGCCGTGCAATAGGCTCAGTGTGTTCAATTCAATGTTTTGGATATTTATATTTTAAGCATTTCGTTGCTCTGTCTTGTATCAACTAAAATTTTTGGCAAATTGACAACTACGACGTCTTCTAGAAGAATGGACAATTGTCTTTGAAAGAACTGTAAATAATCGTGTCTATTAAGCCTTCTTGGCAACACTACGGACTCCAACAAATGCGTGCCAATAATGCATGTAAAAACATTTACAACATACTTTAAATCGTTGCAATTCTTTAAAAAATCATATAAAAAACGTTATTAACGTTTTGTGTTTAAGCAGCCCACTTTGTTTTCAACAAACCGTATTTTCGACGTTTCATTGGCAACCCCAAAAACAGGAAATAACACATATTATTAGCTAGATAATAATTATAAATCAATAATCTTGAATTATTCTTGTGACAAAACAGTGGCGTCCTCTAAATATACTGAATAAATTAGAGGTTATTAAACTTTTTTCGTAAAAGTGCTTCATATTGGCCTGAAAAGCGAATACTTCGACTGCTTGACTTGAAACTTCTAAAAATGGAATTACAAAACAGATCCTTTTTAGGTTTATTTCTCTAAAATTCTCAAATTAAATATTACATAACCATAAGAGGTTTTAGACACGTAAAAATGTCATTCTTTAAAGTTTAAATAACAGTAAAACTCTTGCAACACGAATTTTATTTTCTTGTGTAACTTAAAAATGTAGTTCTAAATTACACTTTCATTTTTGCAATTAGAATTAGATTTCAACATGCTTTCAGCTTTCGCGCGTTATTTTTACTCTATTTTCTTGCACAATTTTAATGTTAGTTTTTGCGAATGTTTTTTTGGTGTCCTGGGTTCAGTGGCGTAGTCAAAAAAAATATTAAAATTTCTTACACAAATATAATTTTACAATATTTAAGAATGTTTTTTCGGAGTATTGAACACAGTGGCGTAGTCAAAAAATTTGTCGAATATAATAAACAATTAAAAACTTAAAATATATTCTTTTATAGTTGAAAAATTTAAATTTTACTGTTTAAAAATGTTTTTTACTATGCACTGAGCCAGTGGCGTAGTTTAAAAAAATCTCTAAAGAAGCGAACAGAATTAAAATGTAGGTAAATTGATTTTCTGGCCTTTGCTCAAGACTTGAACTTAACCGTTCAGCTTCTTAGAACCATAAGAATTAACGATCGACTCGTTCGAACCTTCGCCAACGCAGTCATAGTATCCAAATTGATAGGTTATTGCTAGTAAAGTTATCTTACAAAATCGCCCCGCGGTCGATTACCTTTCTCGTTGGTTTAGCCTACATCGATCGCAACCAATTTAAATTTTTCCTCCGTTTTTTAACACCTTAGTGAAAGTTGTGTACGTGTACCTTTTACGAACCGCGTTTATTAGTTTTTCTAAAAAGCCAAACTCGCTTTCGATCGGCCGATTTCTCTTACTTTAAACAAAATTTTAATTTGTCTAATGGCGACCTTATCGATAATGATAAATAGTAGGCGGAAGCGCGTTTTAAATACGTTTCCTGTTACAGCAAAATTTGTTCCATTACACAACACATCCGAAAAATGCTAATGGAATAGTGAAATTTCCTCAAAAGTCATGCGAAAATTGATTTCGATTCTAAAGTCCAAAGTTCAATCAGAAGGAGTTGCTAAAATTGATTAGATGTATAAATTGTTTAGAACAAATTGTGTTTATAAAACAATGCCTTGGAATTTATTAACGGTTTACTTTTCGCGTCCAGGTGTTAAACTTCACACTCTGGAATTAATAGTAGGTATCGTCTGGTTTATTTTCGTCTTTAGATATTTTAGTTTCCCCCTTTGTTTTAACGCCCGTTTGGTTCTCTTGATTATTTTAACTAACCTTCATTAACTTTTGAACTTAACAAGGTTATTTTCAACTTAAAAATGTTGTATATTGAATTCTTGGTAATATTTAGACATCACACACTCTTCTTTTCAGAAGCCACAGAAAATGAAAATGGTTTAAAAACACAGAAAATATTTTTCTTGAGAATTGTTCTATTAATTCCACTTTTGTACTCGGTGACCCTTTTCTCAATTTCAGGTAGGCCACTGACCTAGCAATTCAAAATTTGCCAAATACCATTGTTCTTATAACCTATTTAGCCCAAACTTTATCACTCTCCCATTCTTACCTCAGTCACACTTATACTATACAGGGTGTTGCATTTGCATGACTTTTTGGACAACCTTAAAGAGGATATTCCTCAGATCATTTTAAATCAAAAATGTTCAATTAACATGGGTCCGAAAACGCTTCCGTCAGTAGTTACAGCCTCCTGAAGACAAAACAATCTAATCACGCTTTATTTAACTATTATCTTTGCCATAAATAGAGATATTTCGTTTGAGTTTTGTATGAGTACTTCAATATTGATGATTTACATTTTCACTTATTTTCGTTTAAATCCATTGACCAGGGGCGTAGATACGGGAAATGCTCAAAATAAGTTTGAGAGATATGACGCGTACCGCCCCATATCTACGGCCCTGGTTACTGGATTTGAACTGAAACAAGCCAAAATGTAAATCATCATTAGCAACATATTCCGACAAAATTTGAATCAAATATTTTTATCAATCCCTAAACAATTGAAATTTCTAACAATATTAAAAAACATCCCATTTCTAAGAATACCTCTACTCGGGTTAAAAACAATCTCAAACTACTGCATAAAGCACCCCCCCCCCCCGCTATGCAATTGAGTATTTCTATAAATAGCGAAAATGATTCCCCTTTTACAAATACCACCCCTAAAATCGCTAACAACAAATTTCTATAAAGGTCAAAGTTCATCAGATTTTTAACGCCTCCCTCCCCTTTAACTACGCCCTTACTGCACCCGCAACTCCTAACAAATACATTTTTTTAAATTTACAGGATAACTTCCAGGATTATTTCCCACAAACATTTTAAGAACCCCCACCCTAATGTAATTTTAAAAGTATCAAGATTCATTTAACTTTTCAACCACCACCTACAACACCTCCATATGCAACGCCGTTTTAGGTTTTGTTAAACATTTATTGACGTCAAATAATAATTTTTGACGTCAATAATTTGTTTGTTGAAAAAATCATTTTTGGACGTCTACAATTTGTTTTATAACGTCAAAATTTGATTTTATGACGTTAAATAATGATTTTTTGACGACGAAAAAAAATTATTTATTGACGTCAAAAATATTTTTTGCGTCAAAGTTTGTTTTTCTTGCGTGAAACTTTTATTTTCTTGCGTCAAAAAATATTTTTTAATAAGTGTTCGTTTTAATTTTTGTCATAAACTAATCATTTTCACACTTCTACAACTCACTTTTTAACGATAAAATTTGCCATCTCCCTTCTTCGCCATCTCCCTTCTTTACCATTTCCCTTTATATTATGATAATTTTTTATCATTTTTAAGCTCGCCACTGACCGAACAAGCATAAAAATGAAGAAAAAAAAATGTGTTACTTTACACAACCTCCCACTTTACCACACACCATTGCTTTTAAAAACAATCAAACAATTTTTCAAGTTCGCCCATTCATTTCTTCGTGGCAATTCTAAGTGGGTCAGTCTAAAGTGCTTGTTGCAATAAATTATTTGTTTTGGCTAGCAATACTGACAACATTTCCGTTTCCTCAAAGCTAATCCAAAAAATAAATTTCTCGGGACCAGCGTCCGGTCCAAAGATATATTTCATTCATAACCGGGGCCGAATCATACAGCCAAACTGCATGACTCCGTAAGATATGAGCAAAGAGAAGAGATTCTAAATTAAACTTAACATTTCCGGCTCACTTTTCACACGAAGTCGGCAGAGAGGAGTGTTTGGTCATGGATTATAAATATACATAATTCTAAAATAAAAGTGGAACAGTTTTGGATGCAATTATCACGTTTCGAAAGATTTTTACGAGAAGTTTGGTGTTTGTAATTAATTTGGATTGTAGATCGATTAATGTGCTTACTTACCGGAAAATTGCGTCATTACTTGATTCTTTGCCAGAGTTTTAATAGCGAATTTATATTTAAGTAGATGTTAACGAACTCGGTGTGTTCAATTGTTAGTACACTTTCAAATCGGGTAAAAAAAACGTCTCCAATTACAATTCATCACATAAAATCTAAGGGGTCCAAATCTGGAGACCAAGTTGGCCAGCTTGTTGCACCATTACATAAATTATTTTACACTCCTAAACGACAACCTGTAGTATCCTAATCAATCCTATGCCCTTTTGTAGTAGCACAGTTAAGGCTGCACGGTACTGTATGGATGTTAACAAGAAACAACATTGAATGGGTTTAAAACTGGAAATCGAGCTGGCCAATTTGCCATACCATTATTTTATACTCCCACCAAAAGACGTCTTGTCGTACCCTACCAATGCAATACTTTTTTGTAGTCGCACAGTCAAAGCTGCAGTGTCTGTTATGAATATGAACAAGAAACAAAATCGAATAAGTTCAAATCTGGAAATCGAGCTGTCAGCTTGCTGTACCATTAAATACATTTTTTTCTACTTCCAAACGACGTCCTGACGTGCCCTAATCAACCCTACACCTTTTATAATCGTAGAGTCAAGGCTGCACTGGATAGGTTCAAATCGGGAGAACAAAGTGGCTATATTGATGTACCATTAAATAAATTATTTTATGCTCCAAAACGACCATAATCAATCCTACAACTGTTTTTCAATCGTACAGTCAAGGCGGCTGTACTTTACGTCGTCGTATGAATATGAACAGGAAACAAAATGGAATGGGTTCAAATCTGGATATCGAGCTGGTCATTTTGCAGCACGAATAAATAAATTGTTTTATATTCCCAAACAACGTCTTATCATACCCTAATCAATCCTATACCTTTCTTGCAGTCGTACAGTCAAGGCTGCATTTTACTTCCTCATATGGATATGAACAGGAAATAAAATTTGCAAAATACAAAAAATGTAGAAGAGCAAATTATGTTTATATAAATGTAGTATAAAAAGAAAAAAAAACTAGGAAACATAGCCTTGGCATTTAATTTCCATCTGACATAAGCTGATGTTGCTTATTTGCCCGTGAACGCAATCATCGATGCAAGTGATGTCATGGTGGTAAACCGCTAAGCCAGCTGATTGTGACGTTGATTCCACCAGGAAAATGTACATATATTTATTTTAAAACAGTGAAACAAAATCCGGTTCATGACCTTTTAAAGGTGCGTTCATGTGTATTAGATTACATAGAAAGAAACTTGAACTGCTTGGAAATTCGAACGTGAATTTCAAGGTGTGTAAACAGAAACTTGCCTATCTAATATAAGAAGGCGAACATGCAGGGACGTTGGTGATGGGTCGGGCCGCATTGTCCGCACCCCCCACATTTCTATTGTTTACAATTTTAAGCCTTTGAATGTCTAACTTATAATCAACAGAGGTTTGGTTACAACTGCGATATCATTCAAACATTCCTAATAGTAATTATTGAATGGGAAGAGAGAAGGACATGAGCGTCGATTATGGGGGGGCTGAAGGTTGAAGAAATTCAAAATAATTACCAGTGGGTTAAAGTTTGTACTCCTCGAAGGGGTACTTCCTGAAAAACTTTTGAACCAAATATAGTCCTCCTTCCGCATTTACAATTCCCACCAACTCGCATTCAATTCATAACTAACGCTTATGTAACGTCAAAGTAGTTAGCAGCGCATCAAAATTTTAATTGTATAACTGTACTTGCTAATTGACTTGCACATTTTTATATGAAATGTCATTAGTTCCTTGCTCCAAAGTCTATTGTTTTTAATTGCTGAGAATTTCCAAACACATAAACATACAAAAGCCAATAAGTTGTCATAACCGTTAGTAACAATACCGGAGCGACTTTTCCACGTTCCCACAGTAGTGATCCGCAACAATAAATTACGGAAGTCCAATTAAGGAGAGCATCGTGCCGAGTGTAGGACACCTACACAATAAAATATTTCGCATAAAAACTACTACTATTAAAATAACGTCCGTATCTATTCATCAGTGTATTAGTCACCGCTTCGTGTATTCGTTACTTACAATACCGTTTTCTACACGGCAGGGGTAAAAAACTCCGCGATTAATTTATAGGCAGAAGTAAAGGTGAGCGATGAGTCATGAATGATTGGTTACCTAGACTCGTTTTCTAGTCAACGAGCCTTGAAGTTGCTTTGTTAAATCTGTCAAGAATCTGATCGAGTGGAAATTTAAGATTCCGCGATATTTCTTTCCGTTACACATACAGACTGTAATTACGATTGGAGACAGTTGATTGCTTAAACATTACACAGGTGGAATTGTTGTGGAATTTACGTACCAGAAAAAGTATATTTCCGGATTATTATTTTTCCGAGAAGATTTATGATATTTAAACAATCAGATCAAGTTTTCTTCCAAATTCCAGCTAATTTATTGCCGATGTAATTAAGAAACTTAAATAAATAAATAGTTTTTCCGAAATTTAAATAATTCCGCACAGTTTTTCCGGAAATTAAATAGTTGCGGATAATTTTTTACGGAATTTAAACAATTCCAGATAATTTTTTCCAGACTTTAAATAGTTCTCGAAATTTTTTTCTGTATAAGGTAACCCCGCACAATGTTTTCCGGAATTTAAATGATTCCGCATAGTTTTTCCGGAATTTAAATAATTTCGGACATTTTTTCCGGAATGGACCGCATAATTTAATCCGGACTTTAAATAATTCCAGATATTTTTTTCCGAAATTTTAATACATCCGCACAATTTTTTACGGTAATTTAAATAATTTCGCATAAGTTTTTCCGGGATTAAAAATAATCCAGATATTTTTACTGGAATTTAAAAATAATTTTTCCGTTATGTTAAATAATACCGACTTATTTTTTGAGTGCAAAATGGCTTTCTAAAATAATACAGACATCGTAACTTACTGATAATATGTGATTTTCTACAAACAACTTTATCAGCTGCAAAAATGTTTTTTCGACGATTTAAAATATTTCCGAGTATTTTTTTCCATGACAGTTACAGGGACAAAGTTACAGGTGAGAGTTTCAATTTTTTAACACTTTTTTCTGATGTGCGAATATCACATTTCCCTAAAAAAATCCAGGCGAATAATAAATGAAAACTGTCGAGCTGTCTCCGAGAACTTTTTTTAACCGATATGGAAAACGCAGGTTAATGTAAAAGCGATTTCACCAAGGATAAGCTCAGGCACAACGCACAAGTATGAATAAATAAAAATTATAATATCAAAAGCGTTTAGAGAGAATCGCGTATACTATTTCAGAAAGCGAACTAGTGATCGCTCTTTCAGTGGGAATTCTTTTGAAAAGTTCCACCTTTGAAGCGGATATCTGTGAGCGTAATCAAGCGCTTGGTTCAAAAGTCACGTCTGTGGAGTCCGACTGAATAATGTAATAAGAAAATAATTTAAAGGTAGAAAAACTAAACACGTACGATGTCAGCTTGAAATTGAAGATTTCTCCAATTTTGCAATAATGATGAGTAACCACCAGCTACCGAGAGAAAACAACAAAGAATATGAAGTAGCCAACGTGATCCGTTATTTATGGTAACACAACAACCTTGCTTGAGATATAACAAGAGAAAAATAATGCGTTGACTAGTAGAAGGAATATGTTCGTTCTAATACACAACCACCTTCGAGTATAGTCGGAAACCGACAGCACCGGATTAATTTGAAGATCGGCATTATTCGGTAACCAGCAGTCGACCGGCTATTTTCGGAAACCGATCGGTTACCGAATATACTCGATATGGTTATGATAACCTTGTTAGAAAAATAAATCTAAAAAAAAATTACAGTCGGTAACTACTATCGAATGTATCATAAAAATTTAAAACCTATTTTAACCAAATACTTCAGCTATATTTGCCCTTCATATGTTTCTACGAGTTACTATTAAAATTGTTGAGTAATCGTATCACATTTCCATGAAAATAAACATATTCTCAAATATCATTCATAAATATCAAAATAATTCACTTCCAGGTATTTCCAATACCGACATTCTTAAAAACGTATAGATTCACCACAACCACGAGCAAAAATTAACTCGTTAAAAGGCGAATGTTATCATCATTGATCGCGTACTGAACACGATCGCCTTGAATCAAAACACGTAAATAAACTAACATTCGTTTAAAAAATCTATCGGCAGGTCGAAATTAAAACAAACAAGGGGGGAAGGCAAGCGTTTGGAAAATTATAACACCGACGGTGGGTGGTAATTAATCACGCGATGCAATTAAAACCAGCAGAGATGAGTGAGCATTATAAAACTGCATGGCCTAGTACACTACACGCAAAGCTGTACATCAATACAACAGCATGGCCTACTACACTTATTTTTGTTGGTGTAGGCGAAAGATGGAAATGAACGTGGCAAATTCAGCAAGAATTAAGAAACGAGGTTGTTGAAGGCGCTAATGTGAAAGTCGGTGTACGTATCGAGCTCCTATCACACGTAAAGTTAGCTCCAAATCCTCTCGCGTACAGCGGCCCACCTTGACGCAAACTAATGCAGCTCTACTTCTGATTAATGAATGCATCCACGCCTTTTTACGCTGCACAACATAGTAGGTATCACATTCTTCACAACAACTAGCTTTAAAATTGATTGATTTTTTACAATATTATTTCTTATAAACTTGTATTCCGTCTTTACACGCCCCCTAGCCCTCTTACAGGAAGAGGTACGAGAAATCTGTATGGGAGTTATTAATAAACGGTCTTGTATGATGGCGAGGAAAGTAATGTAAATTGGTTTAATATTATCTTTAGTAAAACCGGAAAATTATTTTTTTTCCTTTTATCTGTTTTTTATTTTAACGCCCTTTAATGGGATTATTCCCCAAAGGGTTCTCTGTACAAAAGCAAAATTTGAACTCGTTTGGTCGTTTAGTTTAATAGCAATATGCACTAGAAGGTTGAAAAATGTAGTGAAAATTAGATTTTCTTTTTTATTTTGTGCCAGTTTTTTTCCTTTTACCAATTATTAATTTCAACGCCTTTTAATAGGATTCTTCCCTGAACGATTCTCTGGAAGATACCAAAATTTGAACTCAGTTGATCGTTTCGTTTAATAGCAAATAAAAAATTCCCTCAGACACAGTAATTGTTTGAAATTAAAATTTTTGGTTCTGAAACTGTTACAATACAAACAGGAGTGAGTGATAAAAATGTCTATGTTCATATGTTTAACTTAATAAACGTTTTTAAAAATTATCTTTGCCGTTTCCGCAGATATAGCTAGGCGCTTCCTGTTGTTAAAGAAAAGCCTTATCGTCGCTGATTTATGACAAATACGGCCAATTCCGTCTTCTACAGAATACAAAACGAGCGCAAAACACCTACAAGCACGCAAACGTTTTGTCCGCCTTGGAAACAATAATAACTCGGCAGTTAAAGCAACCTCACGGGTGAATTCTAAATAATTGTCATCCAGTGTGTAATTTATAAGCCCTATTATAAGCACGACGGGCCAATGACATTTCGCGTGTGTTTTTTTACCATCGTTTACCAGATTACCTCCAAGTCCCAAAAGAGGCGAAATTTCATTGGGGACGAGGATAAAGTTCGCGAAATATTTCAATCCTACAGGTAAAACATATCATACCTCATTGGCATTCTGAAAGGAAATAGATCTGAAACGCTACTGGACGTGACTGCATTCGTAACGGTGGTATTACATTTTAATATGCTACCCAAAGGGCTACGTAAATGAATCAAAAGGCCGACATTTACAAAATTTAACACTTGTGCCTCACTGAATTATGTCGACAGGATGCGGATTTTTACTTGAATACCAATTAGAAACTCGACTCGTTTAATATGCTGCGCGGGTGGATTTGTTTGTTTGCCCCACTCGGCTCCACTGCACCTTTTCTACTCCAATCCAAATCTCCATTTCAATCTAGTGGTAATTGTGGATTCTGAGAAGTAAAAGCCGAGAAAAGTGAATTGCAAAATTAAAGATTGGGACAAAATTCTTCTCTTCGGCTCAAAACATTAAAAAATATTTTTTCGATTTTTGGCCCATGATAATAACCTTAATGGTAGGTAACGCCCTTGCTTGAAAAGGTTACAAATATTTGCATACGACAAAATTTGAGGTTCTTAATTGCAATTGATTCAAACTTCACTTTACTTTAATTTTAAAGGAAAAAAAAAACAAAAAAAATTGATCTTTTTCGACTTTAGAGCAGGTATTTCCCTTTTTACCATTAAGGTATTTTGGCACCCTTCTATGGAGATCTTCACTAAACGGTTTTCTATAAAACAACAAAATTTGCTCCAGCCGTTTAGAAGTAGTATTTGCTAGAAGCTTGAAAACTGTAGTGCATATGCACAATTATTTTTTTGGGTAAATTTACCTTTCCCGCCCTACCCTCTATCTACACCCATGACAAGTAAATTTTTAAGGCTCAATTCCCTCCTTTACGACTTTATTTTTAGCAACCTTTCAATATATTAAACCTTGGGACAATGAAGGAAACAAAGGGCAAAGTCAAGGGTTCTCCTCTCACTATCGCCGTCTAGGTTTACCACCCTTAATAGGGCACTTCACATGCACGTAGGTTAATGAATAATTGTCTTAGTTTCACCAGAGCGCCGATTTTTTGTATTCCCAGTTAATTTTAGAGTTTACTTTAAAATGCAGGGGTTGCCCCGAGGGAAGCATAAAGTTTGAACGGCGAGCACTTACTGGAGTACACATTTAAATTTTCTGCTTAGTTTATCACGCGACGCTGTACAGGGTGTTTAGATTAGTCAATTTTAAATGTGTGTTAAAGGGCGCATTTTTATGGAGTTTGGTTTCTTCTAATTATATGAAAATTGAAAGAAAAAATCAGATAAAATAACAACTTTTCTTAATTAATTAATTTAATTAACGTAGAAGTTCAAAAATAAAACAGAGAAAGGAAATTAATACAAAGTTATGGTGCATGCCATTTTTAAATGCTTACAACTTTTTTATTATTAAATAAAATTCTGCTTTTGCTGCATTTTTGCTCGGTGTGGGAAGTTGAATCGACATATTAAGAAAAGAATGTGGATGACAATATGTAAATCTAAATAAATGTCAGTAAAAGTTATCCATGGAAGGACAATGAGGTCAAATTTGTAAAAATGGGACGTTGGTTGGTCTTCAAAAGTCCAACATTTTAATATGTCAATTTAAAATCTACATAAGTTACTGACTGGAAATTGTAATAAAAATTATATACCATTGGAAAGATAATTGTATGCCCTTTTTAATGATACCAAGATTTCTCTACTTATTTTTATTATTTTCAAAAATATCGCAAACTATGTCCGTTATGAACCGTGTTCCTGTTTTTTTTATAGAAATTTGAGGTTTATGGCAAAACTTTCGTTTGCTGCTAAAAAAAACTGTAAGGGGTTAGAAAGCTTATTTAATGACCTTTTTAATGATACCAAACTTTGCCTGTCTATTTTTACACGTTTGGAGAATATCACACAAAATGACCGATTAGAACGAACTTTTTTCTGAAATTTAACAAAATTATTGCAAAAATTTGTTGCTTTCTAGCAAATTTTTGATGTACCGCTTGGAAATTCTTACAAAAATTTTACACTGTTAGAAATTCCGCTTTAATAATATAGTAAAAGTTTGGGAAATTTTTGTTAAAATCTTACAACGTTGGAAACCTTATTTTATGCCCGTTTCGGTAATTTCAAACTTCAGATACTTCATTTTTAATTTTCTAAATATATCACCAAAATTGTGTGGTATGAATAATTTTTTTAGAAAGTTTCAGAAAATATCTAAAAATGTTACATTTATAAAAAAATTTGGTTTGTTGTTTAATAATTATTACAAACATTTTCTGCCACTGGAAAGATTTTTACGCTCATTTCGGTAATACCAAAGTTTATAAAGTTAGTTTCAATATCGCAAATAATGCAAGGTAGGTATATGAGTGTAGGTATTGTTTTTCTGAATTTTTACTTTTGTATGTATGTAAAATATTTTCTTTTCTTTTCAGGAAATTATTTTAAAATTTTATAACGTTGAAAAGCTTATTTTATGCCAATTTCAGTGATTATTTAAAAAACCACTTTCTTTTCAGTTTTTTTTTAAATATTTAAAAATGCTGGTGAATTTTTATTTGCCGTTTGGAAATTTTTTTCATAATTTTATACCCCTGGAAGCTTGACTTACACTATTATCGGTAAGACCAAAGTTTATAAACTTATTTTTAATATCTTCAAAGATATCACAAAAAATGTACGGTACCAGTGAATTTTTTTTCTGAAACCCTGAATTGTACAAAAATTTGGGATTTTATAGTAAAATTCTAGTTTCCCTTTGAAAATTTCACTGGAAAGCTTATTTTATGCACTTTTTAGATATTTTTTATTGCAAAAATTGTGAGGTATAAACCATTATTTTTCGGGTTTTTAAAAATTATTTAAAAATGAATTGTACAAAAATTTGGGATTTTATAGTAAAATTCTAGTTTCCCTTTAAAAATTTCATTGGAAAGCTTATTTTATGCACTTTTTAGATATTTTTTTTTAATTGCAAAAATTGTGAGCTATAAACCATTATTTTTCGGGTTTTTAAAAATTATTTAAAAATGAATTGTACAAAAATTTGGGATTTTATAGTAAAATTCTAGTTTCCCTTTAAAAATTTCATTGGAAAGCTTATTTTATGCACTTTTTAGATATTTTTTTTTAATTGCAAAAATTGTGAGCTATAAACCATTATTTTTCGGGTTTTTAAAAATTATTTAAAAATGAATTGTACAAAAATTTGGGATTTTATAGTAAAATTCTAGTTTCCCTTTAAAAATTTCATTGGAAAGCTTATTTTATGCACTTTTTAGATATTTTTTTTTAATTGCAAAAATTGTGAGCTATAAACCATTATTTTTCGGGTTTTCAAAAATTATTTAAAAATGATGCACTATTATGGCAATTTTTTCAATTGCTGTTTGAAAATTTTAATCAACATTTTATACCACTGGAAAGCTTATTTTACGCCCCTTTCAATAATACCATAGCTTATCAACTTATTTTTAATATCTTCAAAGATATCACAAAAAATGTACGGTACCAGTGTATTTTCTTTCTGAAACCTTGAATTGCACAAAAATTTGGAATTTTATAGCAAAATTCTAGTTTCCCTTTGAAAATTTTATTGGAAAGCTTATTTTAGGCACTTTTTAGATATTTATTTTAATTGCAAACATTGTGAGGTTAAACCATTTTTCCGGCTGCACTATTATGGCAAATTTTTTATTTGATGTTTGAAAATTTTAATCAAAATTTTATACCGCTGGAAAGCTTATTTTACGCCCTTTTCAATAATATCAAAGTTTATAAACTTATTTTTAATATCTTCAAAGATATCGCAAAAAATGTACGGTATGAATGCATTTCTTTTCCTGAATTTTCAAATAGTACAAAAATTTTGATTTTTATAGCAAAATTCTGGTTTCCGTTTAGGAAATTATTCTAAAATTTTATAACGTTGGGATGCTTATTTCACGTCCATTTCACCGACGTCAAACTTTATTTCTTTAATTTTAAACTCTTGGAAGATATCGCCAAAAAATGTCCGATATGATTGTAATTCTGTGCCCCTCCTTGATAGCACCGACAAGATATCATTTTTTCAAAAAATAAGACATTTTTAGACAAGATAAATAATAACTTTTAGATTCCTTCGTAGGTAGCAGAGTTAAATTAATACTATTTAACTGAAGAGGTGGTACAAAAAGGGAATCGGCTGAGGTTACATACATTTAATTAGGACTACTAAACTGGATCTAATTTGAATTAATTGTCCCAATTGTCCCCTCGAAAATCTAATTTTCCTAAAACGTCCAACCCTCCGTCCACTAGATTAAGTGTAAAAGATCCAGCCAGGATGTAAAAGTATGCAAAAAGGGATACCGCAGCTCTTTAAAATTCCAAGTTGACGTTGCGCCATTTCCGCTTTGCTCAATCTGCCTGGTAATCCGAAGTCTATGCAGTTTTTGGCCGGAAAACCTATCAAACTAAAAGTAATATTTTTATATTTCAAGGGTTGCCAAAGAAATCCAATTTTAGCGAAAAACATTCCATTCTAAAAAGAACTCGATGGAAGTTTTATTAAATCCAATATTACGCCGACCGGTAAGGCACAACAACATCGAGTGAGCGGCGCTTTTCCTGTTTTTCTGTTTTTCCAGTGACAGATGGCGGCCAGACTTTTATATAACATGCGTACGGGTCATAATGATTCGCGATAGTATAAATCTACTACTGGCCCATTTTTGTGCATTACCGAGGTGACCACAACGGTAAACCAAACAGGTGCACTCCATTCAGAGAGCTACACCAACGGTTGTTAACTGACATTATTGGGTCTTAATCGTTAAAATGGGCACGTACTGAAGAGACAGACGCTTTCCGTTATTGTTTGTCCTTTATTGCCTCGCATCCGTGTTAGAAGAAGTCATCTTTTAAAAACTATTTCCAGGAAGATATTACAAGCGCAAATTGACTTGTTTAGGTAGCTCGTTTGGGCTAATGACCGGATTTTTCTGATAATGAGACGTGTCTTGGGTTTTTTACTTGTTATTCGCGAGATGTTTCTTTACATGACGAAAATAACACCATAAATTTAGTGGTTTGGTGACTTAACGGTTGAGGTAAGAGGAGGGAGGTAGTGTCGCCTGAAAATTAAAAATAATAAAAATGGTGGAGGTAAGAAAGGGCAATAAGCCACTTGAACCAAATTAGAATTTAATAAAATGGTGCGTCTCTTACAAAATTGGAATATAATTAAACGGTGAAGGTAAGATTAAGAAAGTAATGTCACATGAAAAAATTTGAGTTCAGTGGTATGATTAGTATAAAGTCAGGAAATATTACAATCTTATAAAGTGGTGTGAATAAGTAGAATACATTACTGGTACAAAATGCAGAATTTAAATAAAATGATAGGAGGGGGAAAATAGGGGAGATAATGTCGTTTGAAAAAATCTAGAATTCAATAAACTGGTAGACAGGGATGCAACGGATATTCGGTTTTTATCCGTTATCCGGCCATTTCACCGAATATTCGGTTTGGCCGGATAATATGAAATATCCGGCCGGAGATTTTTCTTCGAGTAAAAGAGATTATGCATGCAATTGTATTTAAAAGTATAGACTAAAATAATTGAAAGTAAGAGAGCAAAAACCCTGTAAGTCCAGTATTTTGCAGATCTGCATAAAAGGATTAAATTTATATTATTGAGATCAGCATTTATGCGAGTTCAAAATTCGAAATGATTTCAAACAACATAAATAAGTATTATTTATTAAAATCATGAAGTAATATATAACACAAGGAAGATGCATGAACCGCTTGTTGCTATGATGTGTAGGTCTCAATTTTGCAGTACATGTGACAGAGAGATCCGAGACAAGGAACCTATAAAAAGCACTCGATCGTCAATCGTCAATATTTTATTTAAATGTCGATAAAAACCATATATGTCAGTTGATTTCTTGATGATCACAGATCTATCAGGACAGAACACGTTTTAGTTTTAACAATTGTTGAAAATTATCAATTCAATAATCAATTTCGTTGACAGATTTCCAATTTTAATTGTGAACAAAAAACAATATTAGAGTAAATCAGCATATCCTTGAAATAGTACATTTAGTAGTTTCCTTGTCTTCGTGCTCTCTCTCTCTAAAACACTACAGAATAAGACCATAGGGTTCGTGCATTGCATACTCTTTAAGTGTATATTATGCTCTGTGATTAAAACCTAAATTTTACTGCATTGAAGCTGAAACTACTTCGATAGTAAAAAAACGATGTCGGATAATCCGGTATCCGGTTATCCGGCTGAGCAACCGGATACCGAATATCCGTTATCCGGCATTTTGAAAAAGTACTGTTCGCTGCATCCCTACTGGTAGACGTAAGAAAAGACGATATCACTTGGAAGTTAAAAAAAGAGAATTCAATAAAATGTTTTTTAGAACATCGGATTATAAGTAAATGATAAAGGCAAAGGGTGGAAGGTAGTGTTATGTAACAGTAAATTAGAATAAAATGGAGGTAATAAAGGAAGATAACGTCACTCGAAAAAATCAAGTACAAGCACGGCGTGTCGCTTACGAAATCCGAATTAATACGAATGTACGATATGGAAAGGGGAGGTAATGTCACTTGGAAAAAATAGAGTTTAATGATATAGTGAGTGTATAATTAGGAAAGTAGTGTAACTTGCAAAAATTACAACAAGGCAGGTGTCACTTGCAAAAAAAAATTAGAATGAAATGGTGGAGGCTTGTGTGTCGCTTGAAAAAACTCAACATTTAATAAAACTGTACATCACCAACAAAATCAGAATATAATTCAAATTATGAGAGGTGACATAGGAGATGTAATGCGTAAGGTGTAAATTATAATATAACTTGCAAAAGCCAGAATTGGATAATTAATGACGGGGAATAAAATTAATTTACATTGTCCCTTGTTTTCGTTTAAATCCATTAACTCAGATCTTCATGACAACTCGAATGATCTCGAAAACCGTCGAATTGAGCGACTTTCAACAAGAGTACCTTTTTAGCGTTGTACCTATAGCTGTTAACTGTTATGCGTTGATTCAGGGTAAATGGGATAGGAAAAAACATAGAATTGCTTTCGTAAAAACAATAATTCAAAATAATAAATAAGATAGATAACATGTTAAACGTTACGTTGCACTTGTTATTAAAATATTTGGAACAAAAACACTGCAGATAGTACGTTATTAAAAAAAATTGATTTACATCGAAAAAATCAGATATAAATCGAATAGATTTTTTAATATATTTTTTAAATCAAAATACGTTAAACGATACGTTGAGCACTCTCTACATCTGCACCCGTGGTCAATAAATGTCAACGAAAACAAGAAAAATGTAAACCATCAATCATACAAAATCTGCTTTTATTAATATTTTTTTTTCTGCTGTATGCGTTCAAAATATTTATCGTCATTTTTGAAACACTCTGTAATATATAAACATAGGTATAATATTAGAAGAAAGGTAGTGCCACTTGGCGTAAGATGATAGATATGGCGGAATTTGAAAAAAAAACAAATTAATATTATTTTGGGATAAACAATATTAGCAACCTGTGGCCTTCGGCCGCTAAACCTTCATACCTTTATTTTAATATCCCCGAACGTGACATCTTATAAAAAAAATTATAGTAAGGTTTTTCCCTAATCCCAATAAAAAACCAACATGCACCATATGGAAATTCCCTGTGAAAATTGATCCATGTAATTCAGCAGATGAGACTCGTTAATATAGCTCAAATAATATTCTCGGGAAATATCTAAAATTTACCACTAATTTTCCCAGAAGAACAATGGATAATTCAGCGAAATCAATAGGTGCACTGATTGTTAGCGATATTATTATTTAGAATCTGTTCAATCGGCTCCAATTAATTATTCTATCAATTAAATTTCGCCGAAATTCAATTAGAACACAATCGTGTAGAGAACTGCATCTGCTTTGTTTCTGGAACGCTTCATCATTAAATTAAATAAAATCAATTGGTGTCGATTAAATGTGAGACTTGGAGCGCAAACTTTCTCTGGTTTTATTTATGATCATCCTCCTCCGCTTCCTGGGTTTGTTGGTGCCGCCCCAAATAGAACAATATTGAAATAGAAATAGAAAAATTTATCAAACTAGGACGATATTTCACGTTGTTACTTTAAAGCAAAGTAAAACAAGTAAATTACACGAACAACGCAAATGGTGTACTCAAACCAAAATTTTGCCGCAGATAGGGCGGTTTGTCCTAATGAACCCCGCCACAAATCTTGTTACGTTAATTACGAAGCCAGATTTACAATGTATAATTAACAGAACCGATTTAATCGACGGAATTGCACCTATTTTCCACACAGCAAACGAGATTTTTAACCTCGACCACTTCTATCTCCTAGAATCCGGCGAATTGAGGTTATCTCTGCCAGAATAAATCAGTGACAAAGTAGGACAATTTGTCAAAACGATAAAAGGAAATATTAAGGATGGGAAATGCGAATTACAGTAAAGGAGAAACAAGATAACGGTGGACTTATTTAGTTTAGTGGGGAAACTCGTAAATCGCCTCCTGACAAAATTGAAATATGTATGTGGTGTATCGAAAAGAAATCCCAAGATACCTAAACCGAAACAAATGAAGTACAGGCACGAGATGGACATAATTTAGAGGGGAAAGAAGTTTTATTAAGAAAGTTTCGATGGTTCCCCGGCGGACACGTCACGCGAAAAGTTTCCAGACAGAAAAATAATTAAACATGGATTGAATCATATAAAAATTTGTCGCGATTTATCCATCAAAACTTGAAGTGTATTTCGACAAGATTGTATCGACAATCAAAAATGAATTCTTTTCGCCTGTAAAATAACACATCTATTGCATACGCATACTATACCATACCTTCCTCCCCCATATCATCAAATAATAAAATCGCCCACCACATATACACATATTTAAACCCTATTACAATTAAAATTGCAATAAAACAATTCTGCTTCTGCACACAGGCCAAACCGAACAAATTTTAAAACCTAATCACCTGAAAATTTGTTCCTTTATGATGAAAAGTGTCGTTCCGTCCAGACGGTAACTCCTTCCACCTTAGCACCCCCATGACGGCCTGTCTGACCCACCCCCTTGGCAATGTGTTCCTCTCAGTCTCCGCCAGGGTGCGCATTAAGCCGATTTACGGCAACAAAATTCACAACACAAGAGATTACATTTACTGTAGGCTCCTTTTCACTTGTTTAACACTTAACACAAGCAAAAATAGTCATAAAGATGTTTAATAGAACAAAACGGTTATTGAATTTCCCATTTTGGTTACACGCATCCTGGTGGAGTCGTAACGCGATAGGTATTGGTTATGCGCGTCGAGGTTTTTTAATTTTTTATCACTTTTTGATGTTTTTGGGATCTTTATGGGTCAGCGCACTTTGTGTCTTAACAAAATAGTTATTTAATTGTTTTTTTTTCAATTTGTAGTTTTATTTTGAGCATATACGTGTCTAAGTCTTTACAGCTGCTTAAAGAAAATATTAAGCACATACATGGCACAAATGTTGGTCAAAAAGTGTGTCACACTTACTACTTCACTTGATTTATTTCCAAGTTCAAATCCGATTGTAAAAAAATTAGAAGTTCACTAAAATGGATAAATTTTAAAAACACTCGGCATCGTTGTTTATCGACCAAACTTGAGGAATTTTCTTTCGGGTTTTCCACGTGAACAAAATCCGAACACTACGTCACCTTCTCGACTGCGATTTCAAACTGACGTTTCGAAAACCGTTCAAGTCTAACCGCATGCACAGCGCACCTTTCCCCTAGCAAACCGACCAATAGTGTGGTGCTGGTGCACGGCAGGCGCCAACACAGGAAGAAGTTTGGAGTTCGTACTCGTTCGCGTACAGAGCCGACGTTTAGGTTCCCAACATTATTCGAGAATGACAAGAAATTCTATATCAAACGTTACGTAATACTTTATCGTTTGTCGGGACAGAAGGGTGATTTAGTAAACACGCACGAACATTTGTATTTTTTTATATTAAATTTACATCTCGAAGGACCAAGGCTGAGCGCGCGGTTTCCTAATTTTATTGTCGGTTTGGATCGGAACTTCATTATGAAATTGCAGCTTTAAAAAAACATGCATGGTCTTGACTTATCAAATGGGTACGCCCATTTGGATTTGACCCTCCCTCTCGGAATTTTCAGAGAATAGAAAATCAGAAGCTTCGAACAATTTTCACGCTTAGGGCAAAGAAAAATAACAATTTTTAGTTAAAATAATGCCTGAGATGGCAAACAAAACGCTGCAAAAAGTCCACTTTTAACATTTGAAATCCAGATATTAAGCTAGGTTTCTGTATTTTCACAGTCTCGGGAGACTTTGGAAAGTTTATGAAAATGCTCGATTTTGAAATTTAAAATATCCACTTTGGAACCCCCAAAAAGGCGTTAAGTTATTGGTTTTAAAATACCAAATACGACGCCCCTGAATCTAAAAAATTATGTGTGGTTGCGTTCGTTCTATCTACTGAACGGATAGACCGATTCTGCAGTTTTGCAAATATGAAAAAATAGAAAATTTTCATTTCGGCATATTTTAACGAGAAAACGTAGTTTGGGTCTCAAAAAATCGAAAAAAGGCCTGTGTGTAGTTGATATGCGATTTTGCTGAAATTGGCAGTCGGGAGATGTGAGGGGAATTCCGGAAACACAGTTAAGCATGTTCTTTTCGTATTGGTTTTCTCAAAAACGAAATTTTGCAAATGTGCAAGAAAATTTGAAAGAGAATATTAAGACATGTCAAATATTTTTTTCCGAGTCTTTGACGCCCATCTAGTCGCAAATGAAGGAAGATTGCCAGATTGGCTTAAAAGTTGATTGGTTTTCGAATGATTTTAATAATCGACATATTCTGTCGAAATAATCATTCGTATCCAACATAATGCCATTCATTTAAAACATTCGTAACGCTCGATCTTAACGATAAAAGCAAATTATTGTTGTCTTACTATCCCTCGAGTTTGCTTTGATTGAGCATTTGCTACTGGCTATCACTAACTACCTAAAAATTAAATTTCACAAAGTCATTCGAATGATTTTTCGTAACCTTTCGAGAAATCGAGAGATATATAAGTAATCAAAACATTCGGCTATTGCTTAAAAGCTCCCCTTCGAAGCAGCCTAAAATTTAAAATCCGTAAATCTTTCGAATGATTTTCCGCAACCATTCGTAAAATCTAGAAATATTTAAATAATCGAACGATTCGCTTCTGGAGCAGATGAATCCGTTAAATTGCAATATCATTCGAACGTTTTTCCGTAACATTTCGAAAAATCTTAAAAGCTAAATGCTCGCCTTCGCTTCGTAGCAGACAAAACCAAAAACCTGATATTGCAAAATCATTTGAAGTATTTTCCGTAACCTTTCGAGAAATCTCGAGATATATTTAAATAATCGAAAGATTCGCCTGTTGTTTAAAAGCGATGCTGACAAAACCAAAAATTACAATTGCAAAACATTAGAATGATTTTGGGTAAACCTTTCGAGAAAGCTAAAGATATTTAACTAAGCGAAAGATTCGGCTATTGCTTTAAAGCTCGCTGCCGAAGCAGACAAAACGATAAACATAAAATCGCAAAATCATTCGAATGATTTATCGTAACCTGTCGAAAGATTCGATTATTTTCATTCAAATATCACTAAATCCGTAAAGAAAGCAAAACAAAAGCATTTCCGAACCGTTCATACTTTCAAAAATTTACAATAAATAATTTGTAAAAAAAACTGACTATGTGGTAATTCACAAATTTTTAACTCGTATGATATTTAACCGCAAGTCATTTCATTTTGCAATTCTAAAAAAAAATTATCACATTTCAAATAAGATTAATTATCTTAAACCTGTAAATATAATTTAGATAACTAAAAATATGAGAAAAAAAACTATTGTTACATGTCGTACAAAGCAAAGCTCACTTTAAATATCTTTGGAGAGATATAACTCAAATCAAGTAAGACAACAAACATTTTACAGATTTCAGTTTCCGGTGTGGTTAGAGCTACAGGTTAACTATCCAAATTGTGCAATATTCGAAAGGTGCATTTAAACAGATTTAAATGTAAAACACCTTGTTTTGTAACCGCCAATATTTGCATAGTTCGCCGATGGATTAACAGATAAACTGGACTGCAGCGTGTTAATTTAGGAAACTCGAGATTTATCGAAATTGAATACAGTTTGTGGGCAATGTCTGCGGTCACTGCATTGCAAATACAAACGTATTATTTAAATAGTTTTGATTGAATTTATCTGTGCAATAATAATGCAGCAGGAAAATTAAACGGAATTAATATTGCTTCAGAAATGAAAGTACCGAGGCTTTCGCAAGACTTTTCTCTTTAAAAAAACAGACAATTTTTTTAATTACCATTTCAAGCCTTCTTGCATCATTTAATAATATTTCAAGATTTTTAATTACACCTTACACCGGAATAACTAGACGAGAAAATTATCATGGAGCTGTAATTTCATAACACGTTTTGTCTAATTGCTTTTGACGTCAGCGTTTAAACAAAGGCAAGACTTCATTAGTTCATTTAGATAAAACGGTGTTTTAAGTTCAGGTGACAATTTTTGCTTAGCTCGCCTGCAAATGCAATATTGCAATCGACAGCGACAGGTGCAAGTCGTTCCAGTCAGGCTTGTGCTGCAAAGCAGAGATCCTTAACCTGCTCAGCAGCGGTTCAAATTTACAGGCCATATGGTCCGGATCCGGAAAAAGTAAGCTGGGTTTATCGCAGTGGCGGCACCCAATTTTTTCATAAAATAGAACCACCTCTATAAAATCGAAAGCTTTGCTCGGATTCGGAATAAAATTTTGACGCTTTTTACCATTAT
This sequence comes from Ctenicera cuprea, assembly GCA_958336395.1. Classification (NCBI taxonomy): domain Eukaryota; kingdom Metazoa; phylum Arthropoda; class Insecta; order Coleoptera; family Elateridae; genus Ctenicera; species Ctenicera cuprea. Next base: position 3,042,714 of record OY284489.1, on the reverse strand, counting down.
GAGTAACCTGGGTAAGGCTTGGAATTTACAAGGTTTCTTTCCCAATACGAGTCTGTTTAAATTTTAAGCCTTTATCACCAAATCTCAGAAGAATTGTAAAAAATAAGCTCAGTTATGTAATGTAATAGGTTTTTCCCTCATACCCATCCAGGTTCTCCTTAGAGTTGAATGTTGAATAGTTTTACCGCAGTATGAGTAATTCTGTTGAACTGTAGGTGGCGAATTACCGTTAGACGCATGGGACGCTCGTCTGGAGCCTGAGGACTCGCAAACGACTAAAAACAATTTAAAAAATTCTATTTTATAACATTTTTCCAATGTTCTGGTAAAATTGTACAGATTTTCCCACGTATGAATATCCCCCCCCCCCCCAACACTATTGTAAGGATATTTTCCACTTACCAATTTTAAGGTATGCGCTGTTATAGCAGATGAATAAAATTTTTAAACTTTTTCCAATTCTTAAGTGACATTGCCAAGCTTTTCTCGAGTGTGAAAATTTATACAAACCGCCAAGCCCTCCCCCCAAACATTAATGTAAAAGATATTTTTTTCAGTACCTAACCAACTTTAAGGGCTCCGCTCCGGATTATATGTTTAGCATTTTTCCAATGCTTAAGTAAAATTGTTAAACTTTTCCCCAGTGCGAATACTGCTTATAAAAACTTTAAAATACACCCCCCCCCCCCCCGCCTTGCAACACAATTGTAAAGATTTTTTTTTATAGTAGCCAATTTTAAAGGCTTGCTTGTAGTAGTTCCCCACGTCTTACCATGCCATTGTAAAGATTTTTCTCCAGTAGATAATGTTAAGGGCTTGGCTATAGTAGTGCAGTTAATCCCCCGCCCCCGCCTTGCAACACTATGACAATAATTTATTCCCAGTAGTCAATTTTAAGGGCTTGGTTGTAGTATAGTTGCCGCGCTTCCATTCTCCGCTTTACCACACCATTGTAAAGATCTTTAGCCAGTAACCAACTCTAAGGCTTTCACTATAGTAGTAGTTGAGAGGCTTTTTCTCTTTTGTCTTGCAACAATATTGTAAAGTTTTTTCCAGTAGCCAATTTTAAGGACTTTACTATAGTAGTTGACTGACCTTTTCCTCTTCGCCCTGCAACACTATCGTAAAAATGTTTTCCCAGTAGGCAATTTTAAGGTCTCCACTATAGTAGTTAAGTGACCTTTCTCTTCGTCTTGCAACACTATTTTAAAGTTTTTTTCCCAGTATCCAATTTTAAGGGCTTAACTGAGTGACTTTTTCTCTTTTGCCTTGCAACAATATTGTAATGTTCTTTCCCAGTAGCCAATTGTAAAGACTTCGCTATCGTAGTTGAGTGACATTTTTCTCTCCGCTTACAACACTATTGTAAAGATTTTTCCCAGTAACCAATTTTTGGAACAGACTTTACTATAGTAGTACATTTCCCGATCCCCGCCTTGCAACACCCGTGATAATGTTTTCCCAGGCAGCCAAATGTAATGACTTGTATAGTAGTTAAGGCAACATTTTTTGCTTACGAGGAATTGTAAAGATTGTTTTTAGTGTGAATACCAATGTTGTTCTTTTTTACCATTAACCAATTTTAAGGGCTGCGCTATACTTAGCGAGTAAATTTGTGTAATTATAAAACTTTTCGCCAGTGCGAACCGACCGTCAAGTTTCCCTCGCCACAGCAATATTGTGCTTTGATAAAAGTAGGTATTTCCCTTGTAGGAAAAACTGTAATATAGCTTGTTTGGCAAATTAGTTTAAATAAAAATCATAATTTTAATTACGAGCCTCCTTTGACGGTTGAGGCATGATCATCCACCAACCACCAACCGAGTCAAAAATGAAGCCACTGTTCATATTTGTTGCAAGATGATCTAAAGCTGTTCCTTAACGAGCCGCCCATGGATCTCCCCCACAGTTACTTTTATTAAGTACTAAAACCGTCATGTTTGTGTTGTGGAACAATTCAAAGTTGCCAACCATATGGTACAGGATCAAAAACTAATAGAAGCGGTTAGGAGGTTCTTTAGGAAAAAAACGTGTTTATTTTCTTAGGGATCTTCTCGATGAGTTCGTGAACAATTTCAACTTCTCATCGTATAATAACAAAAATTTATAAATAGCAAAGAAGGTTATAAATAGTAAAAACCTGCGAACCAGTTCGAACAATTCCATTATTGCCCGTTAATTAATTTCTTTCAGTTTCATTGTTCGACAGAAGGTTTCATACCGCTTTCGAAAATATAAACACCGTTATTGCAGCGTTATTATGGGAAATTAAGGAAGACTGTTTTATTATTGTGTATGAATAGATATTTGACTGTCGTTAATTATATTTTTAACTAAACCTGTCTGCAGTTGTAATATGTAGAGTGTAGATAACCTTTCACCCGTTTGGTATTATTATTTTACGATTAACAACTAGCTTTCTATTATTCGTTCGTCTTTTTTTGGGTGTTGAAATAAGACGCAATTTTCTTGACTCATAATTATCGAGATAAATGAATAATAAATCGACAAATTTCGATTGCTCACTATGCAAAATTCGAAAACTTCCTGCTTTAATTTTGATTTCCATTATAAAGATTTATGCAAATGTTTACCTTACCAACTATTCGAAAATGTGCTAGGTTTGAAAAATTAAATAAAAATGGCAATAAAAAAAAAATTAAAACCTCTTACCAAAATATTCTCGAACACTTCGTCGTTCGGAGGACTCACCTGAGGAAAAAAAACAAAAAATGTTAACATTATCATACAAGTACCGTCCAAAAATAGCCACCAACCATGATCTTGACATCCCCCCTCCCTTTTGCTTCTTTCAATCTTCAGCTTTAAATGTTGCAGCAAGTAATTTTTTTTTTACTTTTTTATATTTCCAGAACGGAAAAATTTCAAGATTATGAATAAACAAAAACAATTTTGAGTTTTCACGGAAATGCACGGTTTGGATCTCAAGAAATCATACATAAAAATATTTGAATTATGTGTATTTGTTAGACTGAGTCAGTGTACGTGGATGTGCGCGCGTACATGTGAAGTCACACATCGTTTAAGAATAACCAAGTATTAATATTAATAAAATACTAACTGAACCCGTGGACTACGCCCCACGATTTTCTCTTAATAAAATTATTAGCAAATGTATTAAAAGTATAAAAGTAAGCCGTGTCGAACATGATGAAAAGGTCGGGCGCGCACGCAGGCAGCCGAAAGCTGAGTCGAGCCGAAGATCACCCTTTAGTATATAGATTCAGATAGAAAACATTTTTTTTTTCAAAAATGGAACTAAACCAATTTAATTATTTTTTATTAAGTTAACAAATTAAATTAATCTGAGACGCTAAAACGAATCAAATAGATGTTTTCAAATTTGCTACAAAATTGAGGCCGCCACGAATTTAAAAAAAATTAAACTTCACCGTCCGCCTCGGAAAATATGAGAGTACAATAGAAGCACATTCCAAAGGAATGTATTGGAAAATAATTGTGCATTCCAAAAGATTGTGGTCAAAGTAAACGGAGAAAGTGTCCCTACTCTTCTTCCAATCGCATTTGTTTGTTTTAATTTCCAATCGTCTAGAATGCAAAGTGGTGGGAGAAAGTCTCTTTATGCTACTTGCAATCGCGCCCCGTTGCAAAGTGGTGGAGGTGTGCTAAGTGTCCCTACTCTACTACTAATTGTTTTCTTTTAAAAATCAAAGTACTGAGAAAAAATGTTTTTTTTTCTACTTCATATCGCATTCTTTTAGAATACTAAGTGGTGGGAGAAAATGTTATTTTTCTACTTCCAATCGAATTCTTTTGAAATACAAATGGTGAAGAGAAATTTCCAATTCTACTTCCAATCGCATTGTTTTATAATGCAACGTGGTGGGGGAAAATCGTGTACTTCTACTTTCAATTACATTTTTTTTCGGAACGCAAAGTAGTGGGGGAAATGTTCTTTTTCTACGCCCAATCGCATTCTTTTGGAATACAAAATTGTGAAAGAAAATATTATTTTTCTGTTTAGTTGTCTTCGTTTGAAAGACAGTGTTAAATTTCCTTATTATTTCCTTCTTTTGGAATGCAAACTTGGGGGGGGGAGGTATTATTTTCTATTTCTAATCGCAGTCATTTGGAATGCAGAATAGTGTAGGGAAATCTACTTATTCTACTTTAATCGCATGCTTTCGAAATGCAAAGTGGTGGGGAAGGGAAACATTCATTTTATACTTTCAAACGCATTCCTTCGGATTGCAAATGTGGTGGGGGAACATGCCCCAATTTTAATGAGTTGCTATATCAGCATAAAAATGGGTATCGTACTACTTCTAAGAAGGTAGAATATTATAACAACAACAAACATATCTCAGAACTGTCGATTTTCTTAAAAAATTATAACACGTAATTTTTTTTAAATGGCTACACATTTTTTTTAACTTCTGTGGTAATAGTAATAGGTAAGGGCTATGTCGTAATTTTTTTCCAATGCCCTAAGTTTACCCGCGAAACCCTGTGTGATTTTTTGAACTTTGAAATAAATACCATTTAATTCAATAAACGACGACTGATACAAAACCTGCGATCAAAGACGATGGAATAAGATAAGATTTTTCGAGATGCAATAGCAAAAAATGTGCCCCCCCCCACCTTCAATTCTTCACTTACAATTTTGTTTCTGGCAGCTTTGGTTATTCTGCGTTCCGAGTCTAAGCAAGTTTTCCGAAGAGTCACGATCTGTCTAATGGAATCCGTTACTAGTCAAAGTTTGGAAGATAGAACGTTATACGATCAAAAGCATTTTTGAAGTTATAAAAAATATGAGTGCTTTCCTGTTTTTAAAATTTTATTTTTATTGATATTTCAATTTTGTATTATTTAATAAAGAATCAACGGTGTGAAAAATTCAGATGTATGTGAAAGTTCGCAATGTGTAGTTCCATCTCGGCTAAGAAGATCTTGTTACATACAACGTGTGAATTTACCTTTGCGGTTTGATTTACATTTTTTGCGGTTACACGCATTAATGGATGAGAAATCCGATTTTCTATCCTTTACTGTTTGAAATCTTTAATTCGTTAATAAAATATGTGCACTACGTATATGTAGAGAAATTAGGAAATTTCCTACAACTTCCAATGAATCTCCAACTTGTACTTTCTAAGTTTCTAAAACAACTTTTTCCATTTCATCTTTTTTTCATTTGTATTTTTAATATTTGCGCACGTCATGTGTTAGAGGCATTACATTAGTGATTAGTTTCACTGCATCCTGCTTCGACATTTCACATTACTATAAAAGTTATTATCGTACGTAAATTATCAACTGCTAGTAAATGATAAACATTAAACAGTACCTGATGTTTGTACAAGCAAAGTGTTATTATTTGAATGCGTGCAGTGCATTACTTTATCGGGAACCGAAGCAACATGGCCTTATCAGGAATTGTAAATGCATTACTTGTACTAGTATTTCTAATTTTTCCTTTCTGTTTTATAAATATTTAATTTAAGCCTATTCTAGGTCAGAATATGATATTTAGTTATTAGCGTTAATGATTGCACTAACAAGTTACGTACGTATATGTACGTGTGTGTGTGCTGTTATTGCTGAAATGTTAATAAACACATTAGAGTTGCTCTGTATGTCATACTCATTTAATAACACATACAAAACGGTGCTTAAAATAACGTTTATAATTAAAACTGTATGTTTTGCTTTTGTTGCTAATCACTGTCGGCTTGAGCCCGGTTGACGAAAATACCGCAATAAGCACAGTTGAAGTTAAACGTTTAATATACATCCTTCAAGTTATAATACATAATTATAAAACTTTAGTTTTGCGCCTGTTCTGTTAAAAATGATAGTAGAACAGGGACATTTCCCCCACCCCATTGCATTTCAAATAAATACAACAAATAGCAGTAAATTGAAACACTTTCTCCCACCAATTTGCATTCTAAAACAATGCGATTGAACGTAAAATAAGAAACTTCTCCCCACCACTTTAGTATTTTCAAAAAAAGAGATTGGAAGCAGAATAGGCACAGTTTCCCCCAAGAAATGCAATTAATAGGCAAATGGAAACCCCTTCTCCCACCACTTCGGATTCAAAAATAATGCGATTGAGAGTAAAATAAGGAAACTTTTACCCCCGTAAAATCCGCATACCCAAAGAAACCGATTGTCCGACGAAAAGGGACCGGCCTCACCTGCGTTTCCAAATAATGCGATTGAAAGCAATGTAGGGAAAGTTTTCCTCGACCACTAATCGCATTTTCAGGGATTGCGATTAGTGGTTGAATGGGAACCCTTTCAAATCCACTAGTTTATCAATGCAATTGCAAGTAAAGCAGGGAAACTTTTCTTCCATAACATTTGCATATCCAAGGAATGCGATTGGCGATCGAATCGGGACCCCCCCCTACATTCCAAAACAATGCAATTAAAAGTCGAATAGAACCAGTTTCCTATTACACTTTGAATTCCAAAGAAATGCTATTGGAAGCAGAATATAAATATTTTACCGAAACAAGGCGATTTAAGTAAAATAGGAAAACTACTCCCCCCACCTCTTTCGTATTAACAAGAAATGTAAATAAATGTGCAACAATCGGAAGTAGAGTACGACGAGTCCCCCCCCCCCCCCCACTCCTTGTAAAATGGCCCCTGGAATAGCTAGTCGAATTTAATTAAAAATTTTAATTAAATTTAATTTAGGAACTTCTTATGGTAACCTGATTTCCAGATCCGTAACTTGGAAAAGCACTCGGTTATTACTTTTCAAAATTGTTTTTTTTTTTGAAAAACCATCTATGTTACCCTCTCCACGTTGCGTATTTCAACATCAGCATAGTAAAAATTAAATGCTTAGATTTTGAACCTAAAGTTATTAAAAGTTGACGGAAATACACGTTTTAATGAAAAAGAAATTTTTAAACTATTTTCATAAAACTTTGAAAAATAAGGAGTTGCTTTCATTACCGCAAATCACCGAAATGGCTAGTTCGATTGGAACAAAAAGATTAATCTCAATTTAGTTCGGAAACTGTTTGTGATAAAGTGATTTTCAAATTCAAAACCTGAAAAGGTAATCGGATTTTTTTTGTATTTCTGGAATATCTGGTCAAGATAAGTGAAGCAGAAGTTAAGCCTAACCAGAATGTCGCCGATGAATCTTTGAAAGCTCTGCGATGCGTTACGGAAGCCGAAAAGCATACAATTTGTACCTTAATTATACCAACATAGCGTTCAGTTTTCATACGTCATATTAAGAAAATTTGATGGATATACAAGGTTTAGGAATCTAGACATTGAAAAACAACTGCTTCTCCAAGCTTACAAAAATGCAGGTATTTATGATTGTAAATCTTTAGAATAATTATTTGAAGGAAGTTATTCTTTTGCAACTTTTCCATTACAGCTTTGGCTTATTAATTTGGTGCTACGCTTACGGAAAACATTTAAACACTACGAACATTAAATTCCAAATTTATCCCATGCCGGCCCTTATCATAGTTATCTTTTTGCGCCTAACTGTACAAAACCCCAAAGACACAACATGACACATGTTTTGCGGCTCGAGCACTTTGTGTCCAAATTTCTGCATTAATCCCACAACCTAAATATTTTAATGGGTCGTTTTTGCTGGCCATTTACAGTTACGCTCTGAAAATTCGCTGCCGTTTTTAGCGTGACAGCTCCAAGCAGTTGCTGAATTTGTAATATTCCATGTATTATGTATAAAGTACAACTTATCAGGTTCTCTAAGTAGGTCTCAGTTTTGTGTTGAATTTTTTATCGTCGTTATCGTCAGATCAACATGCTGATTTTGTGTCATTCCAAATATGCCCAAAAGATTAAATCTTTGGCGTGACGTTAAATGTTAAATAATTTGCTAAATGCGTTCTCTGAAGCCCTTGGAAATAAAAATAAGAAATTAGGTGTAGGCTCGGCCGGTATTTATTTAGATTAAAATATTTACTTCAAAGTAAACACGCCAAGGTAGGTAAGTAAAAAATTAAGATAAATTTCTAGATAATATTTTGTTATGTTTAATTATTTTGGTGGTGCGTTATTTCTTATTTTAATAAGTTGGTTACTGCAAAAAACCTAGTCAGAGTTTTATTTATACAAAAAATGTGATGTGAAGCTTAAAAAATGTACTTAATTAATTAACCTTTAATAATCATCCATTGTTTTACCATTTGCAAGGTTATTCAGACTTAGTCACAATTTTTAAGAGAATCAACACAATCACATTACAAAAAGCGACCTTCAAAGTTTCAAACACATGTATTAAGTCCCAGAAACAGAAAGGCGTCCTAAGCACACACACCATAATAATTGTATGCAGGTACGAGAGTTTAAAGAGGTGGGTGTCCTGTGGTAGCTCCATTGTCTGAAAATGTAGCGGGCAATTCAGGAACCAGCAAACCGAGACGATCACATCCGTTTTGGCTTTCCGGTGCTGCCGAAGTGCACGCATGGGAACCACCTTAGCCACCAACTGCGTATTTTACACACCAGTGTACTTCATAGGGTCTAATTTAACGTCATACAAAATTCATGGTATGGTTCATAACATTACGGATAATATCAGAGTTTAAAACTTTAATGAAGTATTAAGTCGGGGAAAACTGGAAGAAACCGCAAAAGAAAAACGTGCAGGAATTGTTTCTTAAATATTTTAAATCAAGCAGACTGGAAAACGGGGTCGCGGGTTCGAGTCTCGCCGATGTCGATAAATAACTCCTAGGCGCTCCACAACCCAGCATTTGTTTTAAAATATAATGATTAGTTATAGTTTGGAAGAAACGCAACAGAGATTACGATATAAACTGCTAAGAATGGTCAGGGGTTCGAATCCCGCTGCTAGCAGCACTTGAGCGACGAGCCCCGCTGCAAGCAGCACGTCCTGAGCAAGCTAGCTAGACATTCCACAACTTGTCTATCATTTGAAAATTAATTCGTTTTATTTTTATGAACCATTTTTATATAGTGAACGGATAAAAATGGCCAGGGTTCGAATCTGACTGGGACTGAAAATTTTTATTTTTAATTTTCTCCGTAGTAATTCGACTAGTAGATTATAATAGTGTCACCATAATTTAAAAAAAAATAAACATACGATTCAACGTAGATTACGATGAAGCGTTAAGAATGGTCGGGGGTTCGAATCCCGCTGCTAGCAGTATTTCGTCAACGAATCCCACTGCGAGGCAGTACGTACTGAACGAGTTGTAAATGTTCCACAACTTGGCAATCATTAAAATTATAAATACATTTTCATGAATAATTTATACAGAGCGGCTAGGAAAACCCCGGCCACTCTTTTCTTGCGGCGGTCAAAAGATGGCGCTTTAGTAAAGAAAAATTAAACAAAAATACTGGCAACAACGCAGAACCCAAGACGATTTGGTTGTTTTGATTAATTATGGGGCGTATTTATTAACTAAAACGTCTTGGATTCTGCGTTGTTGCCAGTATTTTAATTTAATTTTTCTTTACTAAAGCGCCATCTCTTGACCGCCGCAAGAAAAGTGGCCGGGGTTTTCCTAGCCACTGTGTATAATAAACAAAATGGCCGCGAGTTCGCTTCCGACTAGTAGCGTAAAATTTATTTTTTTTAAATTTTAATTCGATAGGTAAGTATGGAGTCACGAAAAATTATAAAAACAAAGCTGAAATTTTGAAAGTTTTTAAACATTTTTAAATTTCAAACCGGACGTTTTTAAATTTTGGAAATTTGATAATTTTAAAATTGAAATTTTTTGAACAAATTTGAAGATTTTTACAATTTTAAAAATTTTGGGAAATTCGGGAAAATTTTCATAAATTTATAAAATTAGAAACATTTAGAAAATTTTGTAATTTTGTAATTATACATTTAATAATTTTAAGAATTTTTGAAAATTTTAATATATGGAAATTATAATTACTAGTGTTACCCCAGCACACAATGCACTGACAGACAGCGTTGACAGAACCGGCGAAATGTCAGTCACGTGATGCATTAGTTCCAATAATGATACGCGACGTTATTGTAGATGGCGCCCCAAGTGACGCGCGTCTAGCCGACCTTCACATATATTATAAATTAAAATAATTATTATTGAAAAATCGACGTAGAATAAAAATATAAAAATGTTTCATGTTCCATCTGTGGATAGGGGCCTTTCATTTAAAAAAAAATGGTCCAAATTGGTGAAGCGGTAGCCGCTGGAGGAACCGGAGAAAAAAACCCTTTGTGCTTTTATATATGTATAGATTTGAAAATTTTGTAATTTTTTTTAAATTTCAACATTTTGGACATTGAAACCTTTTCGAAAATTTTGAAAATATCTGAAAATTTTCTAATATTTCGAAATTTAGAAAACTTTGAAAATTTTTAAGTTTTCAGTATTTTGATATTTGATTTGATTTGATTGAATTTTTAAAACATTTAAAATTTTCGATTAAGGAAACTCCGGAAACTTAAAATTTTGAATACGTATACAGTTTTTAATTTACATGAATGAATAGGTGATTTATTTTTACGTGAGAAAGTCAGTTCATAACAAATGTGTTTTCTTTAGGCATTGGTAACACCATGTCGTGGTAGCAGAAATATATAAACTACGCCACTGATGTTATATATCAAAATGTTTTAAACCATTTCTCGTATCATAGTTTGTATAAAATTCTTTCAAGTTATGGCAGTGTCGGATAAAAATTCACTTGCCGAAATAAAACATCAATAAATATTCGGAGTCTTATAACAAAATGATAGATGAGCGATGATCATTCACATATGATGAGGGAAGTCGTCTTTATTTAAAGCCGGTCTAAGTTCAAAGACTTTTTGCGAGCTTTTTTTAGATGCAACCGATGGAAAAGCGACGTCATTTATCATAGGAAATAATACAGGCATCGGAAAACTCTAATGTGTATGCCTATACTCTTCGATCTAGACATGAGAAATTGTAGGAATATGGAGATTGAAAAATGATGTGACAGATATTAGGGCCGTATCTAAATTATTACATTGGTATCCTCCCATTTCGTTTTGAGATTTCCTTCCTGTACGCGATTTGGATGTCTTATTCAATGTTTTCTTTTTCTCGAGACATCTAATCAAGTTCGTTTTTGCTCATTTCCGTTTTGATATGAACGGGAGCTAACTCGTGTGGTTCTCTCACCTTGTTGACGGATTTTAAAAATGTTTTATGGATATATTGCAATTGAAGAGGACGAGTTTTTGTCGGAACGGTGGCAATTTGCGATGCGAGCTTGACGTTGTTACAAGTTTAGGCGGAAATCCTGCGTTTTTTCATGGTTTCCTTCCTTCGGATTTGATTCGCCTTCTTTGTTCAAGTTCAAACTGTCTGAGAATGAATTAGTGGCCGTCTTGTTACGCTTCGAGGTTTTATTGTTGTAAAGTTTACCTGCTGCGTTTCGTAGCTTTGAATGTTTCATTCGAGTAAGAAACGAAGTTTGGTGCTTTAAATTGAATCGTATAATTTTTTACGGACTGATAATTTAAATTTAAATTTAAAAAAAAATACGTAGTTTCCAAATTTTTGTAATTACCAAAACTTCAAAAGAATTTCCAAATATTCAAAAAAATTAATAAAAAACAAATTTTTTTATTCCGAATTTAAAAAAATTTCAATTTAATATTAGGAAGTTCCAAATTTTTCTAATCATCAAAATTTTCCAAAGAATTTCAAAGTTTTCAAAAAATTGAAAATAATTACAAAACCTTAAACATATGATTTATAACTTACAACATTTTCAAATTTATCTTATCAAAATTATCAGAACATTTTCAAAGATTTCAAAATCATAAAATTACAAATTTTTAAAAATTCAAACTAAGAAAGTTTCCAAATTTTTCTAATTACAAAAATTTTCCAAAGAATTTTAAAGTTTTAAAAAAATTCAAAATAATTAGGTACAAAATCTTAAAAATTCGATTAATAAATTGCAAAATTTTCATATTTATCCTTTCAAAATTATCAAAATATCAAAATTTAAGTTACCGAAATTTTCAAAATCATCGAAAAATTATGTTTTACAAACATAAAAATTATGAATTTTCAAAAATTTCAAACCGAATATGAAAAAGTTTCCAAATTTTTCTAATTACAAAAATTTTCCAAAGAATTTTAAAGTTTTAAAAAAATTCAAAATAATTAGGTACAAAATCTTAAAAATTCGATTAATAAATTGCAAAATTTTCATATTTATCCTTTCAAAATTATCAAAATATCAAAATTAAAGTTACCGAAATTTTCAAAATCATCGAAAAATTATATATTTTAAAAACACAAAAATTAAAGAATTTTCAAATATTTCAAACCGAATATGAAAGTTTCCAAATTTTTCTAATTACAACAATTTTCCAAAAAATCTCGAAGTTTTCAAAAAATTCAATAAAATTACAAAATCTTGGATATTAAAAAAAAATTAAATATTTTCATTTGTAAATTTAATTTTCAAACTACCAAACTTTGAAAGTTAGCTATATATTTTTGCTGCCGAAGTCATGGTGTTGCCAAAGCCTAAAATTCAGAATTACACATGAACTATAAATTAGCGTCCTCACATCCAGATTTTCCCACTCGTTCACGTAAATAAAAAAATTGTAACTATATTTCTGCTACCAAAGACATGGTGTTACAACCAACAGGCACATACCGTCTGTCTGTAAAGTAACACCCCCCTAACTAACTTTTGAACGACTTGATATTTTACCACAAGATTTGGTGTGCTTTAATGGGAAATGAAATACTATTTTTTAGCCAGAAATTAAATTTTGTATCATTCAAAATGGCGACTCGGCGCCATTTTGAATTTTTTTTAAATAGAAAGGGTGGTCGAGTGACACCTCATTTGAAAGGTCTTTTAATTCTGCGTCTGATCATAGATTTTGAAAGAAAAATATTGAGCCATAACAAAATGGCGGGTTTTAAACAAATGGACTCACTCAATTCAAAATTGTTTTGATTTTTTTATCCAGTAGTTCACTTTTTCATTTGCAGGACAAAATTTTCCCAGAAATATCTCATGTGGCTGGAAATAATAATGAAAACGTTATGTTCCAACAAGACGGTGCGCCGCCGCCTCATTATTATAGGCCTGTTTCTGACTTTCTCAACGGACATTTTGTTGGAAGATGGATTGGTAGGCGGAGACCTGTAGAATAGCCGGCTCGCTCCCCAGAGTTAACTTCATCAGATTTTTTTCTATGGGAATATCTGAAATCGAAAGTGTACAGAACCCGTCCAGAAACAATTGAAGAACTGGGGCAACGCATTACAGAAGTTTGCAGAAATATCACTCTAAAAACTTATGAAAATGTAAGGCAGGAATTTCCTAACCGACTTTTTATGTGCCAAGAAGTGAATGGTAAACATTTCGAACACTTAATTTAATTAATTTAAGCTTTAATTCTTAGTTTTTTTAAATAGATTTCTTATCTTCAAACATTGTCATTTTGTTATGGCTAAATATTTTTCTTTGAAACTCTAGGATCAGACTCAGAATTAAAAGACATTTCCAATGAGGTGTCACTCGACCCCCCTTTCCATAAAAAAAAAATCAAAATGGCGCCGAGTCGTAATTTTGGATGATACAAAATTCTAATATGGGCTGAAAATAGTATTTAATTTCCCATTACAGCACACCACATTGTGGTAAAATATCAAGTCGTTCAAAAGTTAGTTGGAGGAGGGGGGTTACTTTATAGACACGGTGTATAGACATGGGGTACCTATAAATTGACGTTCTCACATCAACACTAAACCACGCATTCACATAAATTCCCACTCAATAACTCAAACCAGAAAATAACAACCTCATTCCCCTCGCAATTGCGCCCTTCTCACACAAACGTAAAAATTCAGTTCCCTTCAGCTTTCTCGTAATAAAAGTCAGTGCTAATGCCTCTTAATCACACTCGTTTTAACATTCTTGTTTGAGCAAGCAAAGAGCTTAAGCGAGGGTCAGCATCACCCGATGTTGTTCACAAGAAGGGTAAGATAATGCAGGTCTGTACATAATGGAGCCCTGAAGGGGCTGCGAGATAACAGGTAAGACGCGTACAAGGAGACAGAACCGCAGGGGACATGCAGATGCCATGTTCCCGACCTCCTTGACGTGTACCCAACAAAGATGAGAAAGATTCTATCGCACCTGGCGGATTCCGTAGAAGAGAGATATCTTTGAAGTTTAGAATGTTTGAAGGGTTGCAAGAGAAATAATAAATTCCAGAATTATTAGAATTGTTTTAAAACAGTAGTGGAAATCGAGTACGAACTTGTAATGACCTTGAATTATAAATCAAGGACAAAACGGATTATAACCCCTGAAACAAAAATAATAATCAACACGGTGAAAACGCCGCAAAAAATACGGAATTGTAAATAATCTTTAATGCTCCTATAATGATAAGCCATAAAACGATATTGAGTGCAACGGCTGATAGCAACGCAGAAACCCTCCAAATAAATGGAAGTCGACCGCTTCCGCTTCCGGTAAATATTTACAGACGGTGGTTTTATGAAAGGTTTTACATCACCTGCCCTCTTTCATGTAATTCAACGAAATGTAATATAATTCTATTACGGGTGTTACTGGCAAATATTTAGACGGCCGTTTTTAAAAACAAAGGAAAAACGAGCTTGGAAAAATACCAAGGACCTGAATTGCAGCTAATTGGGATTTTCATAAAAAATGAAATCATTCAACATTTTTATACTTCACAATGGTGGAAGCAATTAGTGTGGATTTTTGTATAATTCCAAAATATTTGCCTTTTATATTTTCAAAAACACGCACAAATTTTGTATAACAAAGATCTAAACCAGAATAGTAAGATTGTAATACCCTTATAATGTACTCAGTCAGGTAGATGAGTAGCTTATGACTCACTGTCCTCACTAACAGTTTGTGTTTAGATGCCTATAACAATGCAAAAGCAGAGCCCCAGTTCAGAGAATAAAGGCAAAGCATAACAGGTTGTGGCTCATCATAATACTCACTTAGGCCCGAAATGCCTATAGGAATACAAGCGTAGTACAAAAACAAACAGAAAATCGTCATTCTTCCCTTTACAAAATAAATGGGAAATCAATTTTTTAGCAGAAAAACAATAAGGTATTAGAGAACAACAGAGACCAGACAACATATTTTGTCAGCCAAAAAATAAGAAGGGTGCGGAATAACACCCCCTAAATATCCCTGCATCCAAAAATGAGTTTAAAATCTATCGTAAGCAATTACGTTTGATTGTAGATTTGGTTTCAGGCTATATTTTTTGAATAAAGGGTGTTATTTTCCACAGTCAAAAATTCATAGAAGGCGTTACAAAAAATTCAAATCTAGGAGATAAAGAGAGTTATGGCTCGTCTTTATTTCTATTACGTGACAAATTTAAAAAAATCGTGAAGCTACTCTTTGAACTTTTTTACTACATTTTTGAAAATTTTGAAAAATCTTGAAAATTTAGGAAAACGCTTAAAAATTTATGACTTATTAAAAATTAAAAATTTTGAATAATTTTGTAAATTTTGAATAATTTTGAAAATTTAAAGAAATTTTTAACGTTAAAACTTTTTAAAAACTGAAAAATTTGCAATTACCAATGTTGTTTTCTTGTGGTTTCCAAACGAAACAAAAATGTCCATACAATTTTGATAAAAAATAAAAACGAAACTCGACGAAACAAGCTGGAACGTTTCGGTATCAACCGGAAATCAATAAATAATTATAAAACTGCTTTATCCACTTATTATCTGAACGCTAAACGCAGACCCACACGCAAACTGCAGTAACAAGGTTAATACACAACATTTACGTTGTTATGTTGTAAACAAATACTTTTGCGTTTTTTAGTACATTAGAAATTACAGCAGGAAAACAAACCGCGGAATTCCGCTCGATTTCTGCTGCACTAATCAAACCTATAAACAGAAATTATGCAGCCTTCAGAGAAAATATTTTAATGTTTCAATTTGTGCATTTTATTAGATTGCTTAATTGATAATAACTGATTACGTTAAAGTTTAATTCTGTTAATATGCAAATTTAACTATGCGTATGGAAATTTAGATGCCGCGGTATTTAAGTGGGAAATTTTTTTTATGGTGTTGGTGAAATTAACTTGAACTTTTGCTTTGATGCGTTCTTTAGTTGTTTCTTCATCACATTGGAATTTTTTACTTTCCCATACTTTAAGGTATGGGAAGGTATTGTGGTTGGGAAAAATTAGATTTTGAGATTTTGTCACAAATACACGTTTTGGACCTCTAGAACAGTGATAGTGGTTCTTTAACTTTTTTCGTCGTGGTTTTCTGTAAAATCCAACAGCTTTTTGCCACCCATATGAAGTCTGTAGGTTCTACCTCATGAGGTATACTGCAGTATACCGGTAGGCTAGAGGGGGTCGGTCGAGGGTTTCACTGCTGGTAGAACTACCTGTAGTAAAGCCATAAGAGCTTTGGAATTGCTGGTAATATTACGAATACCAAAACGTGTATTTCCGTCAAAATTTCGAAAACAAAAATTTACACGAAATCAATACTTTCCTATACTGAAAGTATAGGGAAGTAAAAACGAGCAAAGTACTTCACCTGAACATTTTCTATACTTGCACGTTATAATAAAAAAAGTTTTTCGAAGCCATAGAAACTGGCCTCGTTTTCTTGAATCTCAAAAAAATTAAAAATCTTTCGTGGTTGGCTTTATTATGTGATAGACTTCCGAGCCCAACGGAGCGACACGAAAATTCACGATCTGCCTAATATAGTTGATTCTGTTTGCGTGACTTAGCTTTCGGCTGCCTACGTGCCCGGCGATCTTTCCTTCATTAATCAATCCCCTTCCGCCTGCGCTCACGTTCAGTTTCGCCTCGGCTGTCGTGAGGTGATCCAAAGCGGCGCGCAACTCGGCGCCGTGTTTGCCACGGCATACATTTAATACATTTGCTAACAATTGTTATTAGTAGAAAATCATCAGGCGTTCCGCCTGATTTTAAAGTCTTAAATATACTTAGACCGTTATGATAAAAGAAGGTATCTTTCAAACCGAAGAAACCGTTCAAACTAAAAACAACCAAAATTTAGACAATTTGGCTTTTAGATGCAGGAATAGTCAGAGGGGGCTAGCCCTTTCCCCCTGCCATTTATACTAATAACTTTTGTTGCCGGTGTTTGTATATCCGTTTGCTTTAAAATCAATTTTTTGCTTTTATTACATGATGAACTTTACCGCGTTCCGAGTCTAACCGAGTGCTCCGAAGAGTTGCGATCTGATACATCGTTGCTGATATTGCGAGTATGCGGAATTAATTGTCCCGACGATAGAACCAGAACGTTGTAATAAAACATGTCGATTCAAATAGGTATTCAAATTTAAAAAAAAAAGTAAAATTTTGTTCTTTAGATTTAACAATTCTTAGGGGGATAAACCCTTCCCCCCTGCCATTGGTGGCTAATAATGTTTATTACACACTTTTTGGTGCTCTTGGAGCTAAAATCCAGAAATCCATTTTTGCCTTTACAACGAGTGCTGCGAAGAGTCGCGATCAGTCTACATACAAGTATTCTAGTCTTAAAGTTTTCGAGATAGACTTATATAACTTATTTTTAAGAACATAAAAAGCAAAATTGACGTTTAGAAAAAACAAGGCGGTCGCAATATGACAATGGGCTAAAACTTGCCTTCTGCTCGGCTGACTCGGGATCTAAACTTGTCATACCAAGTATCTAAAAAATTGGAGCGCGCAATTGTTTTATTTATTTCACACAACTTTTTTGTAAGAACTAATATATTTTTTACAATTACAGCTTGCAATCTTTTTTGAGAAAAAAATTAAATTTAAAATGGAAAATATTTTCTGTTTGACGCACAATAAAATATCAAAAAAAACGGCCAACGACATTATGCTGAAGCAGCCGCAAGCAGTGAGGTGGTGGCTAAGACAGCTCGCTGTGATTGCACCCCACACTTTATATTGTTTTCGTTGCACGACCGGTATCGTTTTTTTTGCTAAAGAATATCCTTTACATAAAATGTCGGTTTTTCTTACCCTAACATTGCTGAACTTTAACGTTTATCCCTTTCTTATCACTTTTGTTTTCCACTTTCCTATCTATCGCCTTCCCATAATTTTTTATTTTATCTTCTATATTCATCTACTTGTTATGCCAAACATTTTTTTAAACCAGCCGTTTCGCAAAGTCTCGGCGGTCTTTTATTTTTATAGTCTGTAGTTAGCAGTTAGAGCTTCCCTATCTGCTAAAAAAGGGTATAGGAATGCAGGTTGTGGGCCCCTAGCGAGTATTGTTATAAATTGGATAGGGATTTTTTGCGGGCACTTTTATTTGCTTTTGCTTTTCCAGCTCTTGACTTTCGTGTGGTGATATAACAAAATAGCTTTTCGTGCTCTCTTGTAAGTCGATCATTGTTCGTGCAACCTATATTATGTAATGTTTTAGGTATAATTTTATTCCACTATTAGATATTGGAATTTATCCAGTGGCGTACTTAATTTTTTTTATATTTTAATATTTTTATCTGCACTTACTGGTAACCGGAATTTACCGGAATGTTTGCAAACATTATGCTTTGATAATCCTGTTTGTTTATGTCAGCTCTATAATAAGTGTGTGTTTATGTGTACGTCCATGGTAATTATTAAAGGGTTATAATTAGCCTGGTATGACGTAATTTAAAGGCAGGTGATATCATACTCGACTGCCTGATTTTGCTGGCTAGGTACGAGGAAGTTTTGTGGGGTTTCAAGGAAACAGCTGGTTATTTCATCGGCGATCGCCTCATCAATATGCAGTACGTAATCAGAAAACACACCTTGTAAATAGTTATTAAAATGAGGAAGATGGAAGGTTTAAATTGGCTAATAATTGTTGAGCATTTTTAAAATTCTAATGTTAAGTAATTCCAAACAACTTTTCCTTTGCAAGATTTTGTCCTAAACACCATTTTTACTGGAAACTTTGAATTTCCCACCGTTGCTAGATGCCTCAGTAATATTGTTATTTGTTTTTTGCGTAAGTATATCAACAATTTACCGTAAAAATAAGCTTAAAATCGGAATCGGAAATTAGATCTTTTGTTGGTAATTGCGGGTAATAAATCTCCAAGTCTCACCACTTATAATAATTATTTTCTACTACTCCCGGTCATACTCACATTGGGACATCAAAATTTCTAAATCTGATAACGAAATCCGATAGAAGACTTTAACGAAAATCCACCTCTTTTTAACGGATTTTCTAGCTTCAAAATGGTAGCCGCTACCATTTTTGAAAAAAAAACGAGATCGACATCAAATTTAGTATTGTAGTAGCATTGGCGCACAATTTTACCATAAAAAAATGTACAAACGAAAACTATGAAGTGAAAATATTTCAATAATTTTTAACGTAGTTTAAAAATATGTATTTCTCAAAAACTGGCAACATGATTTTTTATAAGTTAATAAGAGCTACAATTTGGTTCGTGTCCCACCGCTAATTTCTATGTTACTCCACTATGAATTTTTAAATATTGAAAATTCTTGCCCCTTTATTCAATAAACGTGAGACAATAAAATTTTTTTTTAAACCTAATTGCTCATGACTAATTAATAGTAGAATACGATGCACAACTTAATTTTTAATTGCAGCAATATTTACGGAAGTTTACTCCCCCCTCCACCCAAATTTTACAGGACAAATTTGTCTTTCTGTTTTTGGTTTTCTGCAGTTCCAAGGAACCTTTTCTCAAAAAATTCAAAATAAAAATATCCATTTTTTTCTTATAAAAAAAAACGAAAAGTTGCCGAACCCGAACCAACGACGCGACGGTATGCTGAAGCGTTCGTGGTTTTGGCTTAACTAGTTCTGACTGCGTGTCATATTATGTAATATTCGTTAGATGACCGGTACTTTTCGGTCTTTGCGTGAAAAAAATTTGAAAACTTTTGAAAACAGTAGAGTTTATGCAAGACGTTTTATTACAATTCTTACTCCGTGGTGAGGAAAGTGGCCCTATTCTACTCTCATTTTTCAGTAAACAGACATTAATGTAAAAAAAATTCAAAAACATCATAGCGAGTGCCATTTCGAAACTAAATAGTTCGAAATATTTTATTGCACTCGAAGCGTTTTGGTATGTCTTCTCCCTTATTAAAAAAAAACAAGATTGGAAAATAAAGCATACAAACATGATGGTTCATTTATATTACCGTAAAAACTGCACATAAATCTATATCGATCAAACAAGCTAATACAAAAATTGTTTAATTTTTAGATCTGCTTCTAATTAGATCCAAATCTTTGATTTTTAATACGTCCATTGTACTTAAAAGGAGGTACATTGTAACTACCATTGCAAATTTAATGAAAATCCCCAGCTATTACGTATGCAGCGATAGTGCAATAGTACGTGACGACAGACGGCTCGCGTTGTGCTGGCGTCAGTGTAAGGAGTTGGGAAGGAAGTGCGTGTTAAACTCTGCATCGCAAGCGAGGGTGAAGTATTTTCTGATTAGATTTCGTTACATTGTTTGCAAGCTACCTGAACGGTATATAGACGAGTATTGTCAGAATGACGTCATTAAAGCTAGTTCGACAAAATTTTATCAGCGTGACGGAGCTCCATCATACAATGCACAATGTCTTTAAGATAAGTAAAAAATAAATACAAAATATTCGTAATTATACTAAAACAAGTGAGCTCGAGTTTCTTTAAATCTACATGCACTCTTAAAAACATAGTTATGGTACCATGTACAGTGGCGTAACCTGGAGGGAAAATAAGATGCGAGGTGAAATCCAAAACCAGAATATAAAGCAAAAGAACAATCCACGATAACTTATTTAATTATTTTAATAAATTTAACTCTAGATCTTAGGGAATTACAAAAAATATGGTTACGCCACTGGGTTTGTTTTATATAACGGTTGTAATTTGATTTACGTGACAAAATCCGTTCTCAATTGTGATAAAAAGCTAGAAATTTAATTTATCGGAAATTTTGAAATTTCGTCTTCTTTGTCCTATACAACCACACGGACAATCATAACAGCTCTATTAATAAACACCCCAATTTTTCCACATCTTTAATAATTCACAAAATTAGATTTGGGCCAATGTATTGGGCATAAAAATTATGAAATTTCCATTATTATTCCTCAAACATATTTTTGTTTTATTTCTTACCCTTTCCTCCGTTTTTTCCGTTATTCTTTTTTCCATCAGTGCCATTTTATTATTTTAATTTTCCCAACAGCCATAAACATTCTACAAATTTTTCACTGTATAATGTTGTCATACAGGAAAAACGTTTCTGACTCAATATTACAAACAAGTGCAGGGGTGTAAGTAGCCGCTGAAAAAACCGCAACTACACCCAGATCATCATTTTATCTCCGTCTTCCTTGCGTCCAACATAACTCGCGTTTGCCCCAGGCTACACGTAATGACTCACTGTACCTTCCTGTGACTAAAACAATCGCAAAAAATAAAAACTAACCGAATCCTTTCAACGTGCTCCGCAATTCAGATAAAATAGGGTTCCTGTGTTTGCTAGATAAAGACGGATAATGCGAAGGGTCTTTCCTCTATTCGCACAAAGTTGGGGGACTGAAAATATGCACAGGCTGTGCAATATTTACGGTTCAATGCACACACAGCAAATGAAACTTGCAATTTTTCCATTGCAGCGACTTTTCCTCTCGGTGCATGGAAAAGCCTCGGGTTCGCAATAATTTTGATATTATGGGCTTTGTGATTTGGGTTTTCTGTTTCAATGATATGTGCAAGGGTGCACTTGGCAAATGAAAGAGGATTTTTATGAGACGCGAACGAGGAAATGCAGGATTTAAAATTAAAAGTACCACAGTAAACGGTTTGGATGTCGGGTTTGAATTTATATAAATGTAAATTTTTAAGACTATAAATTTTAGTTTTCTTTGGTTAAAAATCAGGCTAAATAATGATGTAACAACTAATATTTTACGAATTTCTTATACAGGGTGAGTCTGAAAGGTTTGTACGAATTTTGTGGCAAGTTCTACACGTCAAAATAATAGAAACGTTTGTATCTTTTTGGGAAGGCTAATTATCACTGGCATAATATTCTACACTCCTGGTGCAGTACATACAGTCATATCAGAACGTAATTCGTGATTAGTTGCGATAGTTTCTCACAATTTGTCAAATGTGCCTATCCGACCCGAAGGTGATGTTTGCCGATTATTAGCAGTGTCTGCATGGTGCATTACGGTCCGCTTTCGATTACGCCTGAAGTTGTTAGAAGGTTGTGGTTGCTATAGAAACTCTCCCATCTCCTTTCTTCTTCGGAAACCCTTCTTTGCGGAATTATAACCCTCCCGAAAATTGATATTCCTTTGGGGAAAAGTAAATCACTGGTGTAATAATTGTACACTTTTCGTATAAATAGCACAGTCGTAATATGATGTAATTTCTAGTGAGTTGCGATATTTAGTCAAATTTGCCTATCCGACCCGAACGTGATTTTTGCCTATCCGACCCGAAGGTGATGTTTGCCCATGATTACTAGCGTCTGCATGGTGCATTACGTTTAGCTTTCGATTAGACCTGAATTTGGTTAATAAAAAAATGGCTGTAATAAATGTAATATTTAATAATACCTAGTAATTATTAGGAATAAAAATAAATAAATTGAAGAATTTTTAGGTTGCGATTACTCCTTGAATTTTTGTCTGTAACTTTTGCAATAGTGGCATTAAAATTTTGAAACTTCTTTATAGGTACTGTTCGATTGGTGTAGCATTGCTTCTTATTTTGGTTTGAATACGCGCACTAAAGGTGTTTTATATAGAGGGGGTCTCGTAATATTTGATTCTATTTTTTTTAAGTTGGATAGCTTGTAAATATTTGAATAAAAAATTATATGCTACATACAAAAATACACAACGAAGTCAGTACATCTAACGGTTTTCGAGATAATTAAATTTTTGTAAAAAATTGAAATTCCATAAAGGTCTGAGATGTGCAAACACTTCGAGGGAAGTGTTACACATCAAAGCAAAAAAAAATTAAAAAAACATGGGCTTGAAAAGAATCCCTTACAAAGTTCCAGCATCCATAAGAAGGAACAGTCTGGAGTTGTAAACTCCGCAAGAAATAATTTCCGGACCCATACTTACCGATACTTTTTTTTATTGTTTTTATTGCCCTCAAAGTTTGCACAGATTATTCGGACTTATCCTATACATTTTTAAATAAACCCGTTCTAATTTTTTGTTGTTTTTCTTGAGACAGGTGGGATGTTGGCAATATAGGTCAGCTTTTTAGGGTACGCCACTGTTGTGACATTGGCATAAAAAAATTTCATTAAAACGAAGAATTTCAACCCATTTACTTATAGCTCCTTGGAGCAGCTTGTAAATTTGCATTAAATAAAAAAAAAATTAAAACGAAGAATTTTTAACACAATCAAAATCCAATTTTGTAAGAGACTGAAAATTAAATAGGTATTTCGTACGCCGCTGCCAATAATTATTTAAAAATGCTTGGGAACACATTAAACCTATCATATGACGCTGTGAAGCAATATCTGAATAAGCTAATTATAATTAAAACTAATTAGACATCTCTTGGTGGGCGAAAGATTTAAAAACACCCGGAATAACTTAGATCCATTCGTTCATCTATACAAAAGAACTAATTATGAAACTCTAAAGCGCATCAGATTTTTTTGTGGGCAATTAAAAACAAAACTACAAACAGATGAGAACTTTCTTTAATTTGTTTCTATTTTAATTTCTATGCTTGACAAAAGTTCAAATTAATAAATAAAAATTATTTCTTATTTACGTCTTTATTAATTATTTAAAAAAATCGTTGTACGCAACAATAATTATGGGAAAAAATGAGAACTGAGGATCCTACTTGAGAGAGTAGCTAAATTTCTAGGCTTATGTGTGACAGGCGCCACCTAGCGGATATACCCTACATCAAGAATATTTAGCTTGGATTCCAACTCACTTACGTCGAACATGCGTTACAACAGGCTTCTGTATTTAAATTTAAATTAATTAATTAAGCAGAGATACAAACCAAAACTGTTGCAACGAAAATGTTCGGTACAAGAATAAATATGAAATGTAGATTGTAATAAATTAATACCTGATTTAATTCAATTGTAGCAAAACATCAAGATTATTACGTCCGTTTTGATGGTTTCTCTCAGGAAAGAAAAATTCCAGCATTTTATATTTTTTTTCCTGGGAAAGGGACCTATGCATGTGAGAATAGATGGGAAAACTACAAAATATTATGCAGAAGATAAGAAGAATGCAATATGAATAGGTGGCACAAAAAAAGTGAATTTATCAGGAATCGTTACAACGGTGTATTCCCACCATTTACGCGATGTTAATTTTTTTTCTATTACTGAATGTTGGGAAAAAATTTTATCCAGTCAAAAAAATGTTATAATAATTTTTAGCTTTATCTATAAATAATTAAAATTTGAATATTTTGGTATTAAAAACACAAAAGTGAGAAAAATCCAGAAAACAACGAAACTCCATTTTTTACAAATTTTCTTCGACCAGAGGATTAACTTTGGCTTCAAATACAGAAACATAAAAATAAAGCAGTTGTTGTTTTACTAATTTAACGGCAAACATTTCGTTTAAATCAGGTTTACCGTCGAAAGTACTCGGTCAGCATTGAAATTACCACTGTTTCGAGTCATATTGGTTGCCTAACCTACAGGGGTTTCCGTTATGTATCTCAAAAAATTATTACCACGGATTCTGTTTATTTTTGTGCATTTTAAATTATGACATCCTTGTCCGACTTTATCAATTTATTTATTTTAAAATCATCGAAAGCCTGGGAACCAATAAATCACAGTTTTTCCACACAAGTTTTTCCCTTTATATTAACCAGACTAGAACCTTTCGACCCACATATTCATGTTTACGACAAAAACCGTCAAAGTTTCGCAGTTTCGCACAGAAAAAAACAACTAAAACTAACAAACAAACACATCAAATTTACGAGCACATTTCCCAAGTTTGCACTTACGTTGTTGCCACTTTCAAAGGAAATTCCTCGTTTTTTTTTCTCGCGAGAAATTCTCATTGATGTAATCAAGGTCTAAACAGTTTTCCAAGAAACAAAACTAATTCCTCGCGAAATTTCAATAATAAAAGTCGGCCTGTTTAAAGCCCTGGAGAAATTAAACTTTCCTCTTGGCTAAAACTTATATTCCGCGAACGTCTCAAACTTAATCTTCTGATTAAACTAATTAATGAGTAAATTAATTTAAGCCAAGGGACGTACCGAATATAAAACGAAAAGGATACGGGAATGAAATTATGTCCTAAAGCCAGTCTTGAAAAAGAAAAATTGAGTAAAAGGTGACGATGGTATCGAGCGAGATCTTAACTTTATGTTGGTTTAATTAAAAGCGACTTAAGTCAAATTTTATAATTACTTGTTTCCAATTAAGCCGACCGGTAAATAAATAATAGCTAGAAATAAAATTGGTCGCCGTGGAGAGGGATCATAAAACAAGAAATCGCAGCATGGGGGCGACTTCACCCATTCTATAATTGCAATTATTAAAATTAATGAATGGAATCTATAAAACACAACTGCATAAATAAAACGTGAATAAGTAAAAGTCTAGGAGTGGGCGTTAAAATTGCGGCTCATTTTGAATCTTTTATCATATCCAGTTTCGTTTAGCATTCCCGTCGTCCAATGTCAACTTCTTTGTTGACATATTTGTATATGCCGTTAAAATGTTAAAGAGGAAAAATGTGTTTTGTTGTTCTACTAAAAGTTAACTATGTCACACTTGCAACAGAATTATGATTAGGACACAGATGGGTCGACGAACTGACAATAGGATAATTCACATTCTTGAATTATATTCGTTATGTGTAATAAAAAGACAGGAATTTGGGGAAAAAACAAGTAAATAACAGCTGCGACAAGTCGTATTCAGCTTAAACTCAAAACGCCTATACGTCTTGTCCCGCTCACGAGATAAAATACAAATTACGAATTTCAACATGACGGTGTTCCAAAAGGCAGTATCAATCAACCAACGGTGTGATACACTATAATAAAAAAAAATTTAAAATACGAATGTTTTACCCCGTTTTTATAGCAGCCAGTTTACAAGCGGTTGTAATATAAAATAACAAAAATAACTAAACTACTATTATACCTAGTAGGATAAGATCAATCGATGTTTGTTGTTTTTTTTACGAATTGGATTTACGTCGTGTAATATTTATTTTAAATGTAAGAGCAGGGGAGTTTGTTGGTATCAGAACAGAAACTGAGGACAAAGCTTTGGTTTGAAAAAAAAAATGTTTAAGTTGCAAAAATGCAATGGATTTTATTAAAATCCGACTTTCTAACTGTAGAAAAAATTCCCGGTACGGTTCTGGGGTGCAATGCTGGCTCTATGGCATAGAATCGTTCTTTCTGAGTGTCCGTTTAAATTTTTAAAATTTTTTTATAGCGCACCCAGGAATTTAAATTAAACTTTACCAATTGTTTGCAAGCTAATTTTCGAGTATTAAGTTTGCCATGATCGAACCGGACACCCAATGTTATACTCTGAGGTGTCCCTAAGCTGTGTGTAAATGCGAAACGACACTTTTTCCATAGGACCGAAACGTAAAATTTTTAAGTCCAGTCCTGCAGACAAAATTGTTTTCGAATTCATGTTTAAAAATTCACCATATATTCCCTTATGAGAATATCGATTTAGGGTTTGTTTTGCTTATTAAAGCACGAATGGCACTTTACAACTGTTAGAAAAATTATTCGAAATTTTTTAGAGTCGCGTGAAATTTAATTCAAAGTTGACATCTTTTTGATTTTAAAGCAGTGGCGTCCTGGTGCCAGCATCGAAGCGGGCGCCCAATATGTTGCGCCACAACATGTCCCTAGGCTCTCTGTAAAAGCAGAAACACACCATTTTCATAAGGCCAAAACATACGACTTTCAAGTACGACCCTGCAAAAACGATATTTGTTTATATACAAGGTGTTTCAACGGGTTTACGACTTTAACTTCCCCTATGCGGGGTTATATATCTTGGCGAGCTCTATCCGTCTGCACAAATCCCATATCACTAACCCGTCTGGTTTCGGAGTTAAAGCGTATCAAAAATAAAAGTTTGACGCCATCTGACGGCGATATAAGGAACTTTACCGCAGCGGTTCGCTGCATCCGGCTAGATTTTGACGGGCTCTTTCGGTTGGTGAAACCGCATTTCGCTATCTGGTCTCCTTCTCGAAAAACAAGCTCTCGAAAATCTGAAAATTTTCAATAATTTGCCAAAAATTCGCGTACACTCTCATCTTTGACCGCGAATAACGAAAAAACTAAGCGAAATATTTACATGCGGTTTGTGAAATACTTCTTTGTATATGGCCAACAATCGATATGTACGGTTTTTTTTATGTCGATATCGATTCTTAGCGCTGCGTCCCGCAAGAAAATGCGTTTCGAAATTTTTTACCCTGAAGATGACTGTTACGAAAATTGTTAAACAACAAAAGTTTTATCCGAAGCTATCGGGTTCCCCGAGGCCGTCCGTAAAACTAATGACCGTAGTTGTGCGCCAAACATGACGAATTTAAGTATCATTTTTGAGAGGCGTTTTACACAATTTTTCAGACCGGTCTTTAGAGTAATCGATTGATTTTCCAATTAAAAAAAGATGACCCCAATAGCTCGGCTTGGAGCCTAGATATATTCGTACAAACGTTCGGTTTTGCGGGCTACAATTATTTGCAGGGAAAAAAATAAAACATTGAAACGTAAATTGGAAGTAAGTCAGAAGATCT
Source organism: Ctenicera cuprea (assembly GCA_958336395.1). Classification (NCBI taxonomy): domain Eukaryota; kingdom Metazoa; phylum Arthropoda; class Insecta; order Coleoptera; family Elateridae; genus Ctenicera; species Ctenicera cuprea. The sequence continues at coordinate 3,014,875 of OY284489.1, read as the reverse complement.
AGGTGGAAATTGACAAATATAGGCTAAAACATGTACAAAAACATGATTTTGTTGAAGGAATATTCTCGGTAATTTTTTTTTAGCAAATAAATCTTAAACTTCGTCTTGGTAATGGCAAACAAGAAAAATTTGACATTAAACATGGCGGTGCTGCGAATATCCAAAGAAAATTACATCATTTTTTTATAAGCTGTTTTATCTTAACATAAAAATTTTGTCCTCAACAGGACGGTGCTACTTCACAAGTTCTCTCAGAATATTAAAGACCACAACACAAACATTATGAAACAATGCAAATTAAAGTAAAATTAAGTCCGGCAATCTAGCTGGCAATTAACAACTAAGCATAAACAACGTTTTGCTACACGCTACACGCATAAAACTGCTTGAACTCTCTTTAGTTTTGTTTAAACAATTAAAATTTAAGTTTCGTCCTGGTTATTCCTTATTTGAACTTCCAAGTCAATTTAAATTGACCTTAACGTGTTAATAAATCATGATGTCTAAAAAAGTGCAGAAATCTTGTAGGAATATTGTGAACACGAGCTGAATTACATGAATATTAAATACTCAAAGGTGTTTAATTTCCTTTGTAGAACGGACCGCCCACAGTTTATTAAGCAAGTATGTAAGTTATGTTAATTTTCAACCCGAACGAACCTACATGTGTAAGCAGCAGGGAGGCGCTACTCGTTAATTTAGAGGCCCTACCGAAATGGCAATGCATAATTTGCTATTTCCATTTTAAATTTCATTTTTTTTTGAGAAATTTATCTAGATCTATTAAGTAATTCAGTGGCGCCGCTTAGTCTACGGTTAATTTTTACATTATTAATTTTACGTAGGGGGGGACAACGTACGCTAATGTTAAACTCCTATTTGATAATACAGTGACGCCATTAATTGTTTTCCAATTATTTATAGAATTATCAGCATAAGAAGGGGGAAGGTGTAACGTACAAGGTGCAGAAGTAATGTCGCAAATAGTAATCGTGCATAGACAATTTTATTTGCGACATTACTTCTGCACCTTGCTGTACACTACAATTAAAGCTCTATTTGATAACTCAGTGGCGTCACTAATTTTCTTACGTTCGTTTTTAGAAAGGGTGGAACAGTAACGGACGCCAATGTCCGAGCTTGACTTTGAACTTTTATCAGATTATAAACGGAACGTACAAATTTCAATCATGTATTGACGACGTGTATTAAAAGAAAAATTAATCGGCTTATCTAGATCGTAAAATTGTTGTCGATAATAGTCGGATCGTGGCTTGTCCCATCAGTCCCATTTAGGTCAGTTTATAATAAATGATTTGATTGCTGGTTGCTTTGTTTAGTTTACCCAGTTTATGGCTGGATTATTTCTAGAATGGCCTACTTAATCGAATTACCGTTGATTTTATCTGGATGAACTGTGCTTCTTTCTGGGAAAATACATTTAACGTGCTGTACTTAGTTAGATTGAAGATTATTACTAAGTTATAGCGAAATTTTTGATGAATCGGTGATTGCTGGAAAGCAATTTTTTATGGAAGTACGTGCAGCTATAAGTTGCCAAGGTGCCAAGGTTGCCTAATTTTATGTCTGACATTTCTTTAGGAATAAATTATTCATATAATTTAAAGACTAACACTAAACTCATAATTTACAGGAAAAAAAAACGATAAACATATTTTGTTAGTTTTAGGTGAAAGGATTGTGCATGCCATTTTAAAATTTTGTCTGTATTTTTTATGGGCATACTGAGGTTTCTAAATTAACTATACCCATGTTAATAAATGTTAATTATTGATCCCAACAAGGCTCTGATATGAATCAATATTTTGTACAAATTATACAACAATCCAACATGTTTTGGTCCTTCGAGCCGGATCTAATATTACGACTTCTAGGTTGTATCTGATCAAACAATCAAACACTAATGTTAAGTCATTATAAACTATTACAGCCTCTCTAGACGTATAACAACACAGTGTACCTTTGGCATTTTAAAACTGTGTATATTTTGTTGGTAAAATTTCTATTTTACCGAAAAATTCACAATTTTCTGAGTTAATAACAATGATGACTGTCAATTCTTGATTACGAAAAAGTTCTTACAAGGACCATTGTTTAGCTTAAAATTTCCCACATTTAACAATTTTGGTTCTTCCAGCCGGAGCTAATAAATCGGTCTCTAGCAGTACAGTCAAACTTTAATCGCAAGTCGGTTCAAACCATTATGGTTTCTTCCGATATATAAGGAAACCGTCCCCACCCTGTATTTCTAAGAAATTTCAGGCTCGAACAACCAAAATGCGTTGATTTTGGTCCTTCGAGCCGGATCTAATATTTTGATTTGTAACAATACCCCATCAAGCATTTAATATTTTTGTTTCTCTCTCTCTGGATATACAACGAATATTATCTTTTTACGCCACTGCATACATTCCTAGAAATTCTTTTATCCTATATCCATCGGGTAACCGATAGAATGATATTGACATAAGTAATCCGTAATAAAAGTTTTAAACTAAAGTTAGCATTGCGTTACTTCGTATTCCGTTATTTGCATTAACGAACCGGTGCCCTCGATTCCTGGAATTGTTCCGCTATCCCTCAACTTAGTTTTGAAGTTTGAAGCTCCTAAATGGTTAGGCGAAAGCAACTTCATGTTTAAGTATTAATGTATTTATTACTTTTGCGAAAAGTTGAGCTTAGTGTATGTTGGAGTTATTGCCCGTAAATCTTCATAATGCAGCGTTCCTGGGAGGTATGAAAAGCGGAGAGGGGGCGAGGGTGAATATCCTGCTCTTAATATTGCGTGCGTTCCTTTTGTTCGAATTTTTGACAGTTAACCTTTATAAAGTAGGTTACCTACACCCTTAAATTTCTTTCGGTAACCTTTGGGAAGGCTTGGTAATAAGACAAGATGATTTTAGAACAGAAATTAAGTTAAAAGGTGTAAAAAACCGATTGAATTACAAAAATGATTCAAATATAAAAAAAATTGGCCGAAGCATACTTCAAACATTTTTATTTTTTATATCTCACGTAGTGACCGTATAAGAATATACGTTTCTAACGAAATAATGACAAAAATGAATTTTAAGTTATTTCTGCGGTATAGATAATCAAGCAAAAATAGCTTCATTGCGAATTCTGCATCGGACCCCGTTTATTGAATAGAAAAGTTACTACTATTTAAAAATCGTAAAAGGCGAACTAGTTAAAAACCTATCAAAGCATAACCCATCCCTGTATAGTTTGTTAACATTTAAAAAAAACGTATGACAAAATTTGGAAAAACTTATGGCTTTACTTTCTGAAAAAATACACTGAATTAGGGTTCAATGCTGTTCATCACTACTCACTTCCCCACTATAGCTTAAGCTTTCTACTTCTTCCGCCACTACACGTTCCTCACTATCATTTCTACCATGTGACCTTCACAATAACGTCACCCCTCTAACTCTACCACCACCCTTGCTTCTGCAATATGAACTCTACGAACTCACAATTCTTGCTTTTACCATGTGAGCTTTATCCCCCCCCCCCCTACTGCACTTCCAGCACTCTTGCTTTTATTCTGTGACTACTACAGCCACGCTTCTCTTACCTATCTCTCCCACCGCTCTTGCTTCTCCCAATGTGAGCTATACAGCCCCACCCTTTTACGTTTCCACTACACTTGCTCTCACCATGTGACCTCTATAATAACCCCAGCTCTCTAACTCTCTTCTACTACTCACGCTTTTACCATGTAATTTCCATAATAACCCCACTCCTCTAATACTCGAATCACTCTTATTATTACATTGTACTTCACCCCTCTATCTCTCCCACTTCTGCTATGTGAGCTGTATAACCCTACTACTCTACCATTCCCACTGTTCTGGTTTCCACCATGTCACCTCTATGTATAATAATCTTCCCCCTCGAATACCCCCATCACTCTTGCTTCTACAACTTCATTACTATATCCTCACCCCTCAACATCTCCCAACACTCCATCTAGCATGAGACCTATGAAACCCTCCTTTGAAAAAAAATCTCTTCCTTCTTTACTGGTGAGCAGTTTAGATTTATTGCGGATTTTGTATCGGCTTCCGTTTATTTAAGTATCAATTAAAAAAATTCATGGGTGTTACGAGAAAATTAGATAAATTAGAAAAAATTATCAAATTATAGCCCGTACCATTGACTATACATATAATCAAAGCCCGTACCTAGCTGAATTACCTGATAAAATTTAAAAACAATTATGGTCAGGCTATGAAAAATATTTTTTTCTAGGTGTTCGTTATTCTCCCAGTTTTTTCTTATTTTAAAAATTTTCAACTTTGACAGGTTCTGTGAATTGGGAAATATTTTGATCTCAAGGACTGTCACGATACCTAACTTCACATCGATGCAAACTATTAATTACTTGTTTTAAATAAAAATATGTTAAAGCTAAAATTCCAACAAACATTTGTAGGCTGGGTCATTCGATTTGCGTCAAAACCATCTAACAATATCTGTTTCGATACTTCAAAAAATTGCAAAAAGCTCAAAACGTGTATCTCCGTCAAAATCCACGAACAACCTTTTTCTAAATTTTAATACCTCCCATTACTGAAAGTATCGAAAAATCCTAAATGTGAGAATTGAAATATGGCTACACATTTTCCCCTTACCCAATCATTTCTAAGCCACGCCACTGCTTCAATCGAGGTTAGTGAAAACAAAAAAAAGTTAAGAAATCGCATCACCTTGTCGGCTTTTCTTCCGGACTTTGAACAAGAACTGTCAGAAAAGAACAAGACCACTTTTACAGTAGCCTTGACTCGAGCCTTCCAATCTCCTAATATGCCCATTCATAACAAACCCACGTAACACTATTTAATTTGAGTGGCTAATTATTAATTATTATTGATGTGTAATGAAATTTTTCCATACAAAGAATATCTTGAGTGGTGTGTTACACTTGATTTGTAATGTTATTTGGGTTCTTTGTTCTGTGGCTTTAATTAATTATCAATATGCTGATTAACATTAAGAAAATACCCTATTTCTTTATGTGAATTTAAAAAAAAAACATAAAAATCCCACTCCTGATTTGTTAAAAATTCGTATCATAACACTCAAAATGAAGCTGTTAGAAGTTGTGTCCCAATCAGATCAATATTCAGGCTAATAGGATGCTATATTTGCCATTAACATTATTTGTTGCTCAAATATTGAGTCATCCATTTGCGAAACCACACGGGTAGAACATTTTTATATGCTTGCGATTTGTGAACGAGAGGGAAAAGTACGATTAGGCCTTGTCTCTGTACTCAAATAAGGCAAGGTGGCTAGTATTTTTAAATCATCAAGTTAATAACCCACGCGCACTCCATATTTTCCATGAAATTACAACAATTTTTTGTGTAATAACAGGCAATTTAACGAGTAGGTAAATAAAAATGGGTCACGAGTATCCGTGGGCGTTGCCCCTCGACAAAGACGAAAATGCTCGTGTTTATTACAAAATAAAAAGCGGATTAACACGCGAAATCGTTACGTATGCGTTTATTGTTTAGTAATGAGCTTACGGTGATTAATAATCCTCGATGGTAAACCAACAAGCTCGTGTACTCAACAGTTTTTGTACAATAAGGTACCGCAATTCATCACCAAGACAAGTCAATTTAAAAATTGTGAAACTTTAATAAGGAAAAGGCATGGCCGGACAAGTCGGCACGCCATAGTCACCATCCCGCTTTAGCTTTATCGTATGCAGAGACACAAGCAGCTCGGGTGTGGGACACGCGACTACATGTGCTAATCTCCCGGAATAAACGATATTTCCACTTCTGTTTAAACAGTAATTTATCATTATAGTTGCCTACACGCTCTCGAAGGTGTAATATGTTAATTTGGAGCGAACACAATGACCATTTCCACGAGGACATAGATAGTATTAAACCATTGCGTTAACTAACACAATACAAGGAAGCAAAATCAGATGGTCTCGAAAGATACGCCAATGACAATTCGAAAACAACGAATTAGAAAATCTGATACGGAAATCGCCAATTAAGTTGTACCTACAGTGGCGGAGGGTTACAGAAATTATAATATCTTAGCAAAATGAAGGCTTTTCCACAGTGTGAATTTTAACGGGGTTTGCCCCAGTGTGAATTTTGAAGGATTTTACCCTAGTAAGAAATTTATAGGCTTTTCTCCAGTTCATCGTGAAGAACTTTCCCTAGTGTCAATTTTAAAGGCTGCAGCATAACTTTTAAGAGTTTTTCCCGTCTGAAGTTTGAAGGCTTTTCTCCAGTATGAATTTGGAGGGAGTTACCCCAGTGTAAAATTTGAAGGCTTTTCTTCGGTTTATATCTTAAAGGATTTTTCCCTAGGAATATCATTTTGAAGGCTTCTTTTCCAATTTATATTGCGAAGAAGTTTACCCGAGTGAATTTTGAACGCTTTTCCCCAGTGTAAATTTTGAAGGATTTTCTCCAGTTTGTATCTTGAAGGATTTTCCCTAGTGTTAATTTTGAAAGCATTTTCTAATTTGTATTGTGAAGAATTTTTTTCTTAGTGTTAATTTCAAGGCTTTTCTCCGGTTTGTATTTTGAAGAGTTTAACCGCGTGAATTTTGAAGGGGTTCCTCCAGTGTGAATATTGAAGGTTTTTCTCCAGTTTGCATCTTGAAGGATATTTCTCTAGTGTTAATTTTGAAGCAGTTTTTCAATTTGAATTGTGAAGGATTTTTCCCTTGTATAAATTTCAAGGCTTTTCTCCAGTTTGTATTTTGAAAGAGTTTACCCCTGTGAAATTTTGAAAGTTTATCTTCAATGTCAACTTTGAAAGCTTTTTCTGTGTGAATTTTGAAGGATATTCTCCAGTTTATATCTTGAAAAATATTTCCCTAGCATTAATTTAAAGGCATTTTCCCTATTTGTATTGTGAAGGATTTTTAACCTAGTGTTAATTCCAAGACTTTTCTCCGGTTTGTATTTTTGAAGATTTAACCCACGTGAATTTTGAATGTTTTTCCCCTTAAAGGCTTTTTTACAATTTGTATTGTGAACAGCTTTTTTCCTAATGTTAATTTCAAGGCTTTTCTCCGGCGTGAATTTTTAAGGTTTTCCTACAGCGTGAATTTTCAAGGATGTTTCCCTTATGTTAATTCTGAAGGTTTTTCCCCAGTGTAAATTTTGAAGGCTCTTCCTCGGTGTAACTTAACATCTCAGATTACGATCAATTATAAACCGAAAATAAATGAAAATCTGTCCACATCTACACAACAAGCGAAAATCTAATCAACAACTGGAAGGAAACATTCCTTTACTTTTTGAAAACTTCACAACACCACTTACCTGGTTAAAGTATGCAGGCAGCACACATCTTTGGTCGTCTAAACGTGAGCTTTGGACTCTCTCCAGGAGCTCGAAGAGGTCGTGGGTGGTTCCCTTTATGCGTTCCGGACTTTGTCCCGATGATGGGCGTTGGAGGGTCGGAACAGGGGTTGGTCCAACCGGTGAGTGCCATGTCGTGCCACCTGAATGCTGTCTTCTGAAACAAAAAGGAAAATTTATTTTAAACTGAAATTGTTCCCGTCGGGAAAATAATTGAATCCGACCCTGTGTAAAAGCAATAAACGCGAGGTCAGAAGGCCACTTGGGCTTAGTTTATGTGAACGAAAATTGTCGTTGTCGTTGTACAACTTCGGGCTTATTACTCGATGTATCGGTAAAGTTTGCATCAGAGTAAGCGTATTTCAGGAAATAACTGGAACGAGAAAACAACGTAAATAACTTCGAAACTCGACAAACTTCTCAGGCTTTGAAGGAATTACTTCTTTGTTTTGTAAATCGGTCTGGAATACTAAGAAACTTTCGTTTTGAAGGGTTGTACCGTGTATTTTGATTTTCCTGCATGAAGAAATATAAAATTTCATTTTAGCCTTTAGTACACTACGTTTTTTTGTTTTTTTTTGTGGTATTAAATGCGTTTAATTTATGTTTGATATTTTACAGCACAATTTTTTATGTAATTTTCTTCAGGTACTTTACCCAAACATGTTTTTAACCATTAATTTGGTTATTAAATCTTCTGTGCTGTTTCTAGGAAGCAAAAATCCAAAAATCCAAAAAAAAATCCAAATATTCAGAGTTTTTAAGCAAGGCCGGGAGAAACTCGAAGATATACTGGAATGTAATTAATGAACACCTTGTTGCTGGACATTGCACTGACAAGAACAATTTTGATATTAACGAAATCAACGAATTCTTCGTTAATATACCTAATGGAATCTCTAAGAACGTGCCTACTCCTGCTGGAAAAATCTCCCAATTTCTTAGACCAAATGGTGCTCTTCCGATCTTTACCATTCGACAAGTATCTTATAACGAAGTCAGAGATGCTGTATCAACCCTAAAGAGTAAACATTCTTGCGATCACTACGGATTAAATACTATTCTAATTAAAAGCATTGTTAATCTCATATTTGTTCCTTTAACAAACTTAATTAATAGTTGCGTATCCCATGGGGTATTCCCAGATGTTCTTAAAATATCCCGAGTGGTCGCAATATACAAATCAGGCGACAAGAGTGTTATGAACAATTATCGACCTATATCTTTAGTGCCCATTCTGTCCAAAGTTCTAGAATATCTTATTAAAACTCAAATCGTTAATCATTTTAACAGAAATAAATTGTTTTTTCTAAACCAATTTGGTTTTAGAGCTAAAAAATCTACTACAGATGCGATAAATAACCTAATCAACTTCGTGATAAGCGGTACTGAAGATGGCCGATATGTTGGCGCAACATTCTTTGACCTTCAAAAAGCGTTTGATTGCGTACCTACTGATCTCTTGTTGCTTGAAAACTAAAATATTGCAATTTCGACATTCAAAGCCTTAGCTTAATTGAATCTTTTCTTAAACAGAGAAAACAATATACCTTTGCGGATGGCGTATGTTCCAGTGAAAGAGATGTGGTCTGTGGAGTTCCTCAGGGCTCCGTCTTAGGACCACTACTCTCTCATTTATGTAAATGATTTGCAACACGCCTTTCGGGATGATCACCTGTTGCTGTTCGTGGATGATACTACTCTTGCTCATAGCAACTTTGATGAAAAATGCCTTCATGCAGATATGAACGTCGGACAAGCTAAAGCTAGCGAGTGGTTTAACATTAACCGTCTTAGCTTAAATATAAATAAAACAGCCAAATTAATTTTCACACGCCGAGATATTTGCCACTATGATAATCCTGAAGTGGTGAAGTTCCTAGGTATAATAATGGACTCCACTCTCACTTGGCGCCATCACATAGACTATTTATCTAACAAACTTGCTAAGACATTATTTATTCTTAGAAATTTAGGCACTATAGTTAACTTGGATGTAATTAAACAAGCATATCATGCCTTATTTGTCTGTCATATGACGTATGCTGTTATATGCTGAGGGCATTCGTGTCATACAACCAAGATATTTAAACTTCAAAGAAGGGCTGTATGTATCTTGTCAGGCAAGGGCTTTAGGGATGATGTGCGATCGGATTTTACTAGACTAAAATTATTAACATTTCCATGCTTGTTTGTATATTATTCTCTGTTGCATGTAAAACACAATTTGCATGCTTACTATAAAAATAGTGATGCACATGATCATGGGACTAGAAATACTCATCGATTACGACCCCCTATCTTAGACTACAATCTAGTCGTAACACTACTAATTATTACGGTCCTACGTTCCTAAACAAATTGCCTTTAGATATAGTGGAATTGTCAATATTACAATTTACTTTCGTCTTAGACCGCGTTGTCATTTGGGAACTACACCCATCATAATCAGATAAGGACCGACCTGTAGCTTGTCTTCCTTTCCAAGCATTTGCTCTAGAAGTCTGAGCAATATGTGTTCGTAGGCCCTGCCTGCCTAAACAGGGCCGTATGCTTAGTTTATTTAAACCTTGGGGCGGACAAGGATTTGATCTTAATGTTTTTTGTTTGCCAAGACAACAATACTTAATCAGCTTAGGTCTTGAGAAACGTTAGTTTGTATGGGTTCACAAACAGCTAACAGGCATAAGCCGATCAAGTATTATTGTCCTGACAAACAAAATACATTAAGATCAAATCCTTGTCCGCCCCAAGGTTTAAATAAACTAAGCACACTTCTAGAGCAAATGCTTGTAAAGGCAGACAAGCTACAGGTCGGTCCTTATCTGATTATGATGGGTGTAGTTCCCAAATGACAACGCGGTCTAAGCCGAAAGTAAATTGTAATATTGACAGTTCGAGAAACCGCGAAAGCCTCAAAGAATATATAGTGGAATTACCTGTAAATCGCTTTAAAATCCTGTTAACAAACTTTTTAATAAAACATGCTTTTTATAGCATAAACGAATTCTTAGATTTTCAGATTAACGCTACCGATTTTGTTTAGCTTAGGTTTGTTAGCTTAAGTATAATTATTTTATTGTTATTGTTGTATAATTATCCCCTGACATGTGTAAACATCATGCATGTATTAGCACGAATAAATATTGATTGATTGATTGATTGATATAATAATTATACAAAATTAACTTCAATATATAAGATTAGTATACGTTTTCCCCTTAATTCGTCTGTTGTCATGTCACTAATTACAGCCAAAAAAAATTCTAAATCTCGCTATATTTACTATATAAAAAAAAACAAAGTAATTTACTTTTCGATTGATCAACCCCCACACGTATTAGGATTTTATTGGGAAAAGCTATCCAAATCCATAAAACTCTCCTCCAAAAATACATATCACAAAAATACCGACGCAATTCGATTGTATCAAAGTACAAACTCAGTTTGGTATGAAATTTTGACGTGTGTCCCTCATTAGTTAATCGAAGCGTAAAAAAGCATCTGACAAACAAAGCGAATTTCCCCTTTTTTATGAGCCGCTTTTTCCGCCCATTGACAAATTTATTTTTATCTCTTGTGGTTCACGTGTGGGATGGTAAATTCATATTCATTCACCGTAGATGAGTAACTGTGTCCAGTTGCGGATTCGTTCTATATGATTGACGACTTACGACGACACTACGAAACGGAAGTAGTGGTCCAGAATTTTCTATGAGTAATATTTATTGCCGTTTTGGGTATTGGCCTCTCCCATGTCAGGACAATTTTAATCTAACGGTTAGAGAAAGTTCTATTGGTAAACAATGACGTGATCGGTTTTCGGATTTAATTATTTTCCTCCAGAAGTAAATTAACATGATTGAAAAAGGAATCAAAAACTGATTAAAACGTGTAGTTTTAAGTTTTTTTTTTGTAAAGAAGAAGAAACTGAAATATGCTTTTTTCAAGGCTGTACCTACTTCCACCGCTATTTATACTCCCACTCCCATTATTACCATGTGAAATTTACAGTTTCATCCCTATATTTCTCCCACCACTGTTGCTGCTTCTATGTGCCCTTTATAGCCCCACTTGTCTACCCTCCCACCACGGTTGTTTTTTAAGTCACACCCCCAAGCCACTACCTCTCTCATCACCCTGCCTTCTCTCGGAGCTCGGGGAGTTTATCTTCAGGATTAGTCCAGGGTTCCCACCAACTATCAAGAATTAGAATCCATGACTTTTCCAGGATATCCATGACCAAAAATCATACTTACCCATGACTCTCGACAAAAAAAATCAATAAAATTGGAGACGAAAAAACAGTCACGTTTATGCGTTTCTTATGAATCCACAAGACAGTATATGGCGGTCTCACTTGCATCTAATCATAAGCCATATTACATTCCTTGGAATTTAACAAGGAAAAGAAAAGTACCTCAATGATATTTTAAAAACCCTCGACAGCAAAAGTTTTATAAGCGATAGTTTTAAAAATTCAATCCGAAAATTTTTATTTTTTAAAAATTATGTTAACACTAGTGCAAGAAAATCAGGTTTTTTACTGTAAATCAAGAGAAAAATCAAGACTTTTGCCAAATTTTGCAGAAAATCCATGACTTCCAGGTTAAAATTTTAATTCCCTGACTTTTCCATGACTTCCAGGTTATCCAGGGTCAGTGGGAACCCTGATTACCGTTGTTTCAAATAAATAGTAGAGACGTAAACAAAGACGTAACCAAGACAAGCTTTTGGATTAATTCCATTTCTCCATAAATAAAATATAATTAAAAACAACAGTCAAAAATTGACTAGAACTTGTTAGGATTAATTTGTTTTTCTAACGAAAAAGATACATGCGCCTTTAAGGCTTTAACTCCTCCCATTGCTGTTGTACCCCTACTGCTTCTGATTAATATGTTGCATTCATAGTCTCATTTCTCGATATCTCCCACCAATACACCCCTTTCAAGAATTTCTACTTGCTTCTTCTATGTCACTACTATAGCCCCACTCCTTTACCTTTTTCCACTCTTGCTTCTACTATGATAGCTTTATAGCCCAATCCTTCTATCTTTCTCTCCACTCTTGCTAGTTCGCTGTACATTCTATTGCCACAACCGTTTACCTCCTCCATCAGTCTCGCTATAACCATGCGACGGTCTCAACCCTACCTTTTTATCCCTCCCACAACGCTTGCTCCTCCCATATGAGATCTAGTTTCACCCTTCTACCTCTCCCACTACTCTTGGCTTTCAATCCAACCCTCCCAGTACACTCGATTCTACCATATGACCTTAACATCCCCATTCCTCTACTTCTCCCACCAATCTTGAGTTGACCATGTGACTTCTCAAGTCCTGCCTTCTGTAAGCGCGGGAAATTTGATTTCTCAAAAAAAAAGTATAGAAAAGGTCATTGGCCGCGATTGTACAAAAACGGCTCTTCTTTCCTAACTGGATACGGTTTTGGTTATTCAAGACTTAAACAAAAGCTTTTCTTTAAACAATGGTAGCGCACCCATCAATCATTAAGCTAAATTAAAGAGACTGGGCAGTTTTATCAGTCATCTTAAAAATCCCTTTTTAATTTTTCTAACGGTAACGGTAGTCATCTAACAAAACAAATTAATTTCGCATTACAGTCATCTAATAATAATTAATCGGATGTGATTTCGGGAGTCGGGCAGAAATTTCTGGTGGATTACAAAGAAGGCAAGGTATCTGGTGAACCCAGTCAAACGAAAAAGAATGGCGAGCTGTTGCGTGATGATGCGTGAAGCTCGCAAACACAAAAATTAACTTATCTACAAGAGTATCTGCCGTCCGTACGATGACTATACGGTTATTAGACTCGTTTAGTAACCTTAATTAAGCGTGTGCCGGTGACCGCAGCTGTTTTGTTTTCACAAACCCATCCGATGAGTCAGAACTCGGAGAGGAGTACATGTGGCATGGAATGCACGTCCATCAGGTATACTTATGTAACACGACGGGATCGCCGAGTTGCATACAATTAGCATTTTCGATCAGGTTTGGCTTTTAAACAGAGTCGGCTTCACCTTTGCGAGGGTTCAAGCGAGGGGTAAACTGCGAATGGAAGTAGATGTACAAGGCAGAGGAAGTACGGCGGAAGTATGTGGAAATAAGTGGAAGTATCTGGAAGTATGTGGAATTTAGTGGAAGTATGTGAAAGTAAGTGGAAGTACATGGAAGTACACTGAACTACAAGTGGAAGTATATGGAAGTTATCTGTGTTAATAGAAGTAGGTGTACAAATATTTATTAGCGCGGTTTACCCCTCGGGTTCAAGTCTGGCTGCGTTGATATTTTGTTATGAAACATCCTGTATGTAATGTGTTGCACCGTTTCGAATTAGATATTTTTTTTCCATTCGGTTTTGACCAAAACTGAACGACAGGACAGTTTTTGCCTTTAGGGCTTGAATATTAGAGATTGATCATCTTAAATGGACTTCCGCTCTAGTGATAAGGGGATCAACTTCCCATTTTTTGTTAAAATCCCACTTGGAAATTACAGACATTACCCACCTTCCCCGCCCTGTTTCAACGCGGATATAAAGGGTTTAAAATAGCTACATACCACCCGGACTAACGGATTAATGTAATCGGTAGTGCCCCGTCAGACTCGATCCGGTTTTTTAGTTTTAACCCTAAATTAGGGGCGTAGCTCGTGCCAGATTATAGTTGATAATCAGTTATCTATACAAAACGCGTGCGAAGGGTGGGTTTTATGTATATTTTAATAATATCAGATGTGGAATACATTAACCTACGTCAATATCGCTGAAAAACATTTTTTATAGATTTATTTTAAACCGAATTAATAAAAAAAAAGGCATACTTACTTAAATATAAAATTAATTTTTCTATACTAGGACTGTAAAATTTAATTAAACTCGGCCAATATTTACATGAAAGCATCAACGCGAGTTAACGGAAAAGTCAACAACGGCGAGGGTGGAAAATAAAATTTAAAATTGAAAATCGTATGCGCATATTCTAATCTGAATCATCAAAAAACGGTTTTTCCACATAATTTGAATAAATGTGTACATTTGGGTGCAATATGGCGTATTATCAGATGATTAAGGCTGCAACATCTGTTAACATCGCGATATTGAAATTATGATAATAAAACAAAACGGGAGATCGTTAAAATTTTGTAACGTGATGCGCACAGACAAATCCGTCTTTTTTTCATCCCGAATGGACGGATATGCATATTTTTTGCTGGTGGAAAGGGTTGAGAATAAATAGGAAGATGTGAAACTCTATACTTATGAGAAGACCATTGTGGATGAATCGCAGGGAAAATATAACAGAGAGATCGTGCACTTCTACACTCAGCTTTAAATTTTCATAATTTTCAAAAATTTCCAAATTTTAAATACATCTAAAAATTTCAAAATTTCATAAATTCGAACATTTTAAAGTTAATAAATTTTCAGATTCAAATCTACAAAAACTACAAAGTCCAAGTTAAAAAATCGATTATAGATTTCAACGCTTACATAAATACTGTTTGCAATTAGAAAATTCTAAAAATCATAAAAGTTTTAATAATTTTCAGAAATGTAATAACTAAAAAGCGTTTAAAATTTCGAAATTTATGAATGATATAAAAATTCATTTTTTTTTAATTTTCTGTATTAAAATATTCCACAATAAATATTTGCAAAATTTCCAAAATTTTTTTATTAAATAAAATATTTCAAGATTTTGATAATTTTCAAATTATAAAAATAGTTTTCAGATTAAGCATTTTTTAACTATTCCATATATTTAAAAATTTAAAAATATTCAAAAATTTTAAGATTTTCTGAATAAATATTCTTTACATTTTCCAGGAAATTAATGAAAACTCAAAGTTTTCCAAAATATCCGAAATTTTTAAAATTTTCAGTGATCAAGAATTTAAAAAAATTTAAATACGTACTTCCAAAAATTTTGTAACAACTTTTTTTTTAAATTTTTTTAAATTTCTTGTTTGTCAAATTATATTTAAATTTAAAAATTTTTATTTGCATAATTTTGAATAATTTCTAATTTTAAACCACCAAAAACTTTCAAGATGTAAAATATAACAGTTTGAATCAGAGAACGTCGTTGTGTTACTCCAGTTGATAACAAATCGTTTTCAGGTTTATATATTGCTAACATTAGTGAAAGTAGAGGACCCAAAGACACAGGTTGTAGAATATTAAACAGGGTATTGCATGACTCTGTAAAATTTTAAGCAGCAATTTGTAAGGTCATTTTAAGTAGAAAATGTCTAATAAACGGGACCGAAAACGCTTCGGTACAGAGTTACACCCTTTCGAAAATTACACAATCAATTCACACTTTAATTAATATCTCCGCTGTAGAGTAACATATTTAATTCAAATTTCGTAGGGTTATTTTGTCAATGATGATTTACATTTTGGCCTGTTTTCGTTCCAAACCATTAACCAGGGGCGTAGATACGGGAGGGTACGCGGCATATCTCATACGTATTTTGAGAACAACCCACATCTACGCTCCCGGTGAATACATTTGAATGAAAAGAAGTGAATATGTAAATCAGTAATAGTGAAATATTCATACAAAATTTAAAGCCAATATCTCAATTTAATGATTAAATTGTGATTAAATTCAAGATTGTTCCAATCACTATTAAATATTTCTGGAATTAAAGTTTTGTTATTGCTACTGCAATTACCTTAATATACCAAACTAGCAACCTGTGGCTTTCGCCTCATTTAATATAATTTTCTTAATCATTTCGTATTAATTAACACGAACTTTTTTTGCTGCATTTATCAGTATTTTCTCTTAATTGCTTTGATATAGACCTCTTGATTATTAAAAGTCTATTAAAAATTCCTATTCGATTTCAATTATCCCTCGAAAGTGCAAATCGATTATATGACCTTAATACAGCCTGGGATTTTATAGCGTCGTAAATGAGCTTCAATTGCTGGCGAAAAAAATAAAACGAGCAATTTCTTGCACTCAACTAACGCTTGCTCGTTGGTCGTTGGTGAGGTACGTCATTAAAAGGGGATATTTGAAGTGAACTTATCGCTTTTTACCTTACACGTAATAGGCGTACCAATCGAATTTTTTAAATAATATAATTTATTGGTTGTATTTTCAATTATCTTGGATCATAATGAAATTTTGCAATCACCTCGGCGCACGTAAAGAACAAAATCAACGGGCACGAATATCGAAAGTAAAAGTGGTTTTGGTTAGTACTTTTCTCACACGTACCTTACCTACCTAAGCAGTGCATTATTAGAACCTGTTTCAAAAGACACGTGCACTTGTGTGCTAAACTGCAAGTCCCACCGGTCAGAAAATTAATATCTGAAATGAAAGCCAATAAAACGATTGTGCAAGCAAGCAACGAAAATTAGAGGAATCTATCTCACCTTCGAGCTATTTAGAACGCGATTTTGAAATTTATATTATTTATATTATTATACCACTCGTCCGCCCACTTTTTATGGTACGCCACTGTTTCCATCTCATTCTAATTGCTCATAACTTATCATCGACGTTTGACCGTGATATAAAAACTGTTTCCATGAGAAGAATAACATTTCAGTTGTGCAAACGTTATAAATGTTGTGATAGATAAGATTAGTTTTGTGGCTAGACTTGAATTTCACTTGCTCCAACTTTTTTTTTATTTAATGATTGATAGAGCTTACGCACAGGGTAGCGGGTGGTCCTCCTATACGAACCCAGTAGAGGATAGGCCACTACAGGATCTAGCAAATCCTGCCCTTACGCAAGCTACTAATCTACTTCCAATTCCTGTTCCGGGAGAGATTAGGCCCCTAACCCCCTATCCAACCCCCCCCCCCCCCCCATTACATATCCTTACCCATCCCAAACCCATGTACCAAGACGCCCGGCCAGCGCGGTACATTATGGCTATACACTCCCTCATGATTGTTCCAAACAAGCAAAAGCCCTTAGTCCCCAGCAGCCCCCAACTCGCCTATCATGACAGCGATAGGATCACGAGAAGGGCAAAGGGTGTTAAGAATCCCTGGGATAGATCAGGCTGTCAAGGAAAAAACGACCCGGCAAGGAAAAGAACTATTCTTATCTCAACATATAATGTGCGAACCTGCTCAACTGACGAAAACAAGATGGAGAGACGACATCGTGAAAGTGGCAGGAACAGGATGGCAGCAAATCGCACAAGACAGACATAGATGGAACAACAGAGGGAAGGCCTACATCCAGCAGTGGATGAATATAGGCATATCGTGATCGTGATCGTGATCGTGAGAGCTTACGCAATTTTTATTGTTTCGGGCTTAAAGAGAAACGTTCCGACTGTTAATTTAGTGACCATGTGGTCGGTCAATCAAGGTTTTGTAATTTTCTCAAGATTTTTCCTCTGACACACTTAGCAGCACGCCACTGATGATTGCAAAATCACCCAAATTTTACTTACATCCATTTCTGGGCGTCATTAGTCCAATTTTCTTGTTTTACTTAAATAAATTTTTCACCTTTGTAGTACGCCCGTGGCAATCACTTAATAGTTAAAAAAAATTTGCTGACCAACGGTGACTAGGAGTTATTCCGATTGAAAGCAATGACCCACACGGAAAAATGACTTTGAATCCAGCCGAAGAAGGAAAATGTAAAGAAAAAAACTGACCTGTCGAGTGGGTTGGGATCCCACGACCGTTCGTTTAATCGGTCGGTAGCTTTTTCTGTACATTTCCTGCTCTTTCGGACTATTTCGGACAAAGCTCTTCCTTCAGGACTCCTGAATTTCTTTTGCACATTTGCCGGCTATAAATCTGATATAAGGTTGAAAAACAGTTTTATTTAACTGAAATGTCAGGAAGTTCAAATATCGAAAGGTCAGGCAGGCCAAAAGAATTTATTTATATGATCTCGTATTCAATCAAAGAACTTTTCTATTATTTTATTACTCTTAAAATTTAAAAAAAAACAATCAAGCTACCCTAAAGTACAGCAGACATGCCAAAAGAGAAGGGGAAGGAAAATGGCGTGGAGGGGGAGAAGGAGAAATGGAAAGACGAAGAGGAAGAAGAGGGAAGGATAGAAGTGGTTGGTAAAGCCTTCGAGAGAAAGGGACAGCCAGGACAGGTATAGAACGAGAAGTGCAAGATACGGGGCGGCGCGATTAGAGGCTGAAAAAAAGATGTAGTAACGAAAGGGGGAAGAATGCGAGAGGAAAGATGATAGAGAGAAGGGAGAGAGTCAAGGACAGAAACAACTTTCGAATCTTTAGAAAATTAAATTGTAGTTCCAGATAATCTTCAGACTTAAAATGAACAAACGTTAAAAGCAAGTTATGAAAATAGGGAAAGGCGAGCGGAATAGGAAAGTGAAGAAGCGAAGATAAAGTACCTGAGAAAGAATAAGGAGAAAAGGACAAAAGCATTTGTAGAGCGTTCGAAACGAGAGAAAGAGACAGAGAGAAAAGAGGGTGAAGGGGCTTGGCGGAAACGGTTGGGAAAAAGATAGAGGAAGGAAAAAGAAAAAATTCGAGAGGAGAAACGATAGAAAGAGAGAGGAGAATGACAAAGAAAAACACAGCGATAGCTGTAGAATTCATCGAAAATTAATTTTTTTGGACATTAAAATGGAACGCCTTTTTACTTTTTATCCTGAATTATTAAAAACAAAATTACATATTTCTCAAGTAGCTAAATAATTTTTGACGTCAAAAATAGAATTTCAGACGTCACCAATTAAATTTCAAACGGCGGAAAGCGCTTTTTGATGACAAAAATTCGTTTTCTGACACTCAAATATTGCATGACGGCGATAAATATTTTTGTGTCGTCAAAAATTTATTTTCTAACGTCAATAAATAATTTTTAAACGTCAATATTATTTCATAAAAAGTCAAACGGCGCTCCATAGTTAAAATTGCTAAAACTTTAAAATAGCCTCAAAAACAAATAATTTATTTTCTTCTCTTTCCTCACAAGTTCAGTCCATTCGTTGAAAATTCTAACAGACCTACCAAATCACATAAATTAGCGTTAAACTCTTAAAATTACAAATTCCATTTTCTCTCACAGCACGAAGTTAAACAAAACACAAACGATGTTATCAACAAATTCTCTAAAAAATTAGACATAGACATGCGAAAGTACTTTGTAGATATAAATCTGGTTCGAAGCCGCGAGGAACAAACACACAATCAGAATTAGTCTGAGTTCACACGTTTAAAAATTCAAACAAGAATTTTTACGAATGCATTTCGCTTCTTAACACTTCTAGTATTGCGAAAGTGGCAATCGCCGTTTCGTACAACTGCAAAACACAATAATAAAAAAAGAACGGCTGAAAAAGGAAAGTGGTAGCAACGAAGGCAAAGCCCAACTCGACGCATAAAGAACGAGTTTTAATTGCTCTAGCTGAAATTAAAATTTTAGTTCAAGAACATTATGCGTTCAGTAGCGGAGAACGCGTTACCTAAGCTGCTTAACGCTTGCTTTTACTTATTTATTATGTATAGAGAAGAATAACAAGTTTTACTACTGGACTTTGTTGCGGTTGTTGCGGTAACTTTAGTATTTATGCTCATTAAAATGTAGACCGGAGT
The DNA here is from genome assembly GCA_958336395.1 of Ctenicera cuprea. NCBI lineage: Eukaryota > Metazoa > Arthropoda > Insecta > Coleoptera > Elateridae > Ctenicera > Ctenicera cuprea. Next base: position 2,994,900 of record OY284489.1, on the reverse strand, counting down.
AAATTTTAATTTTTTTTAATACTTCCTCATCATATTCAGGAAGAAAAACATCACGCCCCATAAAGGGCGTTGGTAATTAGGTTATAAGTTAACTAAAGTTCTACTAATAATAAAACTAAAAATAATTAGGCATGCCATTTGTCTCATTTATCGTACCGGCTCCAATGTAGTAGGAAATAATTTACGATTTTTTATACATCCTCGTCATAGCCAGGAAGAAAAATATCACGTCCCATAAAAACGTTGGTAATTAGGTTTTCAGTTAACTAAAATTCTACCAATAATAAAACTGAATAAAAACAAATACACATGCTGTTTGGTTTATTTAACGTACCTGCCCCAATGTAGTGGCGAGCAATTGTTAATTTTTTTAATACTTCTTTGTCATAGTCAGGAGGAAAAATATCACGTCCCATAAAGGGCGTTGGTAATTAGGTTAAAAGTTACCTAAAATTCTATAAACAATAAAACAAAAAAAAAAACGAAATAAATTCGCATACCATTTGACTTATTTATCGCACCACCTACCCCAATGCACTAGAGTAATTATTTTTTCGTATTATTCTATAGCAAACAATGACGCTTTATAAAAGACGTTCATAATTAGGTTACACGTTAGATGACGTTAAGCTAATAATAAAACTGCCGAATCAAAAAAATTACACATGCTATTTGGTTTAAGTATCGTACCTGCCCCAATACAACAAGGCTCATTTTGCAAAGTAAATAACCTTACTGTTTGTTAAATGAAAGCCCACAAAACAGAAAACATTACTAAATTACTAATTTAGTTTAGCTAATTTGATCCTTGATTCTCACTTCGTAAAGCCCGTGCGTATTCAGGCGTGTGCAAGTTGCAATTAGCTGTACATTGTGCTCTTTGACCCTAAAGCCGAATTACAACGCTTCAGAGAATCCTTTTACCATAATGAAAACGAGAGAGCTCAATACGTGTCACGTTTGCTAGAACGAAGAAGAGAACACTGAAGCTTTCAAATGCGAACAAAATTGCTGAGTGTGAAAATTAGGGTCTTTGTTCAAGCAAATCATTATGTATCTTCTCCTACTACGGTGCGCTAAAAGAGGCATTTCCAACTAATAATATTTCTATGTCTGAATCTCGGTTGCAGACTTTTTTAGAGAGACAAAATCTAGGAAGCTCATCGAAATTCGGCTCATTAAAACGGTTTTGGGACGGTCTGGATTAAAATTCGGGAGACTAATTGAAAAAATAAAAGAAATGAAGTGAAATGGTCGAACGAAACAAAGGGTGCATCAAAATTCACGACTTGTCCCGGCAATCGTATAAATTTAAATTTATTCAAATTCATTCAAATATTCCGCGACTAAAGAAACTTGGAAGAATTTAATGCTGGCCCTTTTGCTTACGCTGATGCATTTTGGGAGTTTTGTTTCTTTTGTAAACAACGCACGTTTCAATACTCCGTAATGAGACCTCGTCGGCCTGGAATATTTGGAAGTGGTGCTAATGTTCATATTTGTTACATTGTCTGCATTAAAAAATACACATTTAAATATTTTACGGCGCGATGAATAAACATCAGAAGGCAATTTTTATGAAATGGGGGGTAGTAACTTGTAAACAAGAAAAATTCTAATTTCATGCACTTTGAAGCAACCAGATTACAAAGCACACTGGGGGTGAGGAATGCAAAGCAGTTAGTATGCATATATTAGACCGTAGAGGAACAGAAACCGCAATTATATGCGCTCAAAATTATTGTGCTGCAAAATAATTAAACTAGGGACAAGCGTATGTACAGTAACTGTTATGCGAGGCCGTAACTTAAACTGAAAGAAGATATAAAAAATGCAGTTAAAGAAACACATTTAGTATTGTTCGTACAAAAATATTGCGACAAAAGAAAAGAGAAAAAAGGAAGAAATTCATGACTGAATGAACAAAATAAATTAATAATTAAACAGTAGTAAAAGGGAAAAGGACTGCGTAGAAAAAGGAAAAAAAGCCTAAATAGAAGAAGAAGACAAAAGAAATATTATAAACACTTTGAAAACAAAAACAGATCAAAAGTGAAGCAAGTGAATAACGGGAAACCGAAATTATAAACACGACGATGGGGCAAAAAAAAAGATGAAATAAAAGAGAGGAAAACGGACAAGAAATTCGAAGAATAGAAAGTGCAATTGAAATCAGTGTAATTATTATGAATAAAAGTAGAGGATATGCAAGCACTAGCAAGCAGAAAAAAAGATTAAGGTGTGTGAAATAAAAGAAACAAGAGTAGGAAGAGAAGGAGATCGAGGAAGAGGAGGGGGAGGAGGAGAAGGAATAAGAGGAATTTGCATATCACAGGTAGAAGTGGTGTAACATATGGGGACAAATCCGGGAATCATAAAGAAAATGTGTAAGAAAAATAGAAAAAGGAGAAAACAAAAAGAAAAAAAAAGGCGAAGAGCAAGTGAGAAACAAGAAAAGAAACATAAAGTAAAATGGAAGTTTAAAGAACAAACACATTAACAGTATCTGCAAGCATATAACAAGAAACCGAAATGACACGAAGATGGAGCTACGGAAAAGAGGAATGGAAAGCGAGAAAACGGGACAACCAATTCAATTTTAAAAATCACAGTTGAAAAAAAACACTTTCAGTGTAATTATCATAAAAAAAGCAGAAATGTTTAAATGCAAGAACTAGAAGAAACATAAGATGAATAGAGTAGAAGAAAGAACAAAAAGAGAAAGAGTGGGAGAAGAAGTAGGAGAAGCCAAAGGGGAGTTTTATATGTGGAAACCTGTAAAAAGACACCCGAGAACTATAAAGAAAAAGTGGTGGAAAAGTAGGAGAAGAAGATAAACAAATAATGTTTGGAGAACAAACACATTAACAGTACCAGAAGGCAAAAACGAGGGAAAGAAATTACAAGAAGGAGAAACACGAAAAGAACAAATAAAAGTACAGAACAAAAAAAAACGCGCATAGTGCATTGAACATCAGAAGCATAAGAAGGGAGAGAAGAAGAGAAACGGTGTATGCAAAGAACTCTGCCAAATAAATGCAAGACGCATCTACAATGCGTATTGACGGCAGACGGAGCCCAAATTTTTGAACAGTTTATTTAAAACGTAATTTTTCTAATTTTTAAAATAATCACAATTATTTATTACAATTATTTCAAATATTAGATTAATTTTAATTATGGTAAACTTTTTTAAAATCTTTAAAAAAGAGTTATTATGATCATTTGGGGCGTTATAGAGCACCGAAACAAGGAAACTAGGCGCTATTATTGTTTTTTTGTTGACAATTGCGGTTACAAATGTCAACAAATTCTCGTTCAGATAGATCCAACACCGTCAAGAAATTAACTGACATAACCCCGCATTTAAAATAAAACAATGACGAATAACGATTGCGTACTGAAAATTGTGACATGTATATCTTAGCAGCAAGCGCTTCGTGAATCCTCCTTATTATTTTGTGTATTTGCTACAAAAATTCAATTTTGAGGATTCCGTAGCCGTGGTGAACGGCTACGGTATTTGCCACAGTCCTGGCAAAATCCTCAGGGAACTTAAGTCGAAACGTCGCTAAGATGCGCCCAACGTCTTAGAGAACGTTATATAGTAAATGAGTAAACCATAGAAGTTCGTAAACACAATAGCTCTTCGATTAGAAGAAATTCCTTGCCGCAGGCGTTAATTCCCGTACTTTCAGTACCGTAGGTACTTAAAAAATCTAAAAGTGAAACCCTGAAGCTCAAGGCACTAAGGTAGACACAAGCCTTTGTACAATATTAAAATAAACGACATCATAACGAGAGTTCAGCACATCAATCCTTAACAACAATAACACCACACTCACTAATGACTGTTGCATCACATCGTTTCCAATTTAACAAAATTACCTTTACACCTCCATGCAGTTTTCACAACACAATAATAATAATGGATAAGGATTCAAACGAGAAAAAAATTGACAGAGACGGCGGCGGCGCGGCCTCAAGTTACACAACCCATCATTCAGAAATTCTGACCTAAATTTTCTATTAAAATAAAAAAACGACAACAATGCCAGCACGAGTAATATTTTATAATATAAAAACAGGTGTTGCAGCAAATGCATCATATAAAACTAATTTGGAGGAAAAGCGTAAAAATGAGGATATTACAAAACCCGGCAACAACAGAACTGTGAAATCACGAAACTTACAACAGTTTCTTCATGTAGCGTTTCCTTGCAATTAAGGTGTAGGATTCGCGATGCCCCGCGCTAATGAAGTACTTCATCGTTGTGGCCTTCTTCCTTGTTCTCCTTCTTCGTCCTCTGCTTCCAATCACAAATATTTATCTAACATCACTCCATTTAACAGTTTTTCGAGCACTTAACTTTTAATGTTATTGCTTAAACTCAGAGTGGAAGATAAAATCGGTTACTTACAGAGATATTTAAGAGAAATTTAACATTAGGCAGACAGAATTAATTAATTTAATTTAATTTAATTGAAGTCCATTTGTATGCGTTTATTACTCTTAGTCACTTGCAAATGCTAGCAGCAACACGTTTTGACCATAAATGTTCATGTTTCAATTCGCCAATAATTGACAATTTGTGAAACACACGTAACCTCATTTTTAAAATGGGAAGACAATTGCAACACTAATTACACTAATTAATCAGGCGTTTTGTAATGTTTCTTTATTTAAAATTAGTTGATAAACGATTTTTTTTTAATTTAAAAATTATTGCACTAATAACATTTTTGTTAATATTTACTTTAGTGTTTATGTTGCACATTAACCCGTAATTACAGTTCTTTGCTTTTCAACAATGGAAGTACTTAACAATTTCACAAGATGCACACAATTCGACCAACTTCAGGATTTTAACTGAAATAAAATTGAAATTGTAAGTTAAACGCAATTACAGTCATAATTTCCTAATTTTCCATGTTGACAGATTTCTGTGACGAAGGGCGTAGCCCACAGAAAGCTACGGCCCTTGCTTTTGTAGCCCGCGGAGTGTCTGTAGTACAGACCACTGCAACGGAGACAGCCGTGAAAGCGGCAACTGCTTTTTTATCCCGTATAGTATGAAATATGCTGCAGGATGTTCAATTTAAGCAAAACTATTTTACGCGGTTTTCAATTGTTTTTTTGATTACAGCATCGCAAAACTTGCAATACTTTGCTAATTTAACCAATTTCGTAGCTTTAACTCGAACGAAATTAGCAATGGTGCCCCGATAATTTCGAACACCCTGTAGATTTTCAGAAAATTTCCTAGTACTCAAATTTGAATTTTGTGTTGACAAAATTAATTTTACCATAATTTCAGCACGTATTTTTAAATTAATTAAGTAAACATTTCTAACAGAATTTCGCTCCCTTGCAACTATAATATAAGTTAATTACATAATAATTAATATCAAATTTATAAGTTTAAAATTAAATAAATTTTACAGCTGCAAACTCGAACAAAGTTTCACAATTAATATTAATTTACCTAACTGTTAATTACAATACCACCTAAATTTCACCTAACAAAAAAGAAGTTAATTGGCAAGCATGTTTAATATTAAAGTACAGATGTTTCAAGCCACAAAATTGTGTAGTGATTGCAAAATTATTCCTTGTGCAAATTAAAAACTTTCCAGGAAAAAAATAACAGTTACTTTTTATAAATCTTCAGTTCTTGAACATTGGATAAATTAGGAAATTACATTAATTTTTAATTTTGTTCAGAAATCATTAATTGTACTAACTTTCACCTTTCGTTATAATCCAATAATGACAATCATTTCCTCACTATATTAAAATTCATTAGATCACAATCAAAAAATTATTTTTTTAATTACGGAAAAATTTGTCAAGGTGTAAAATCCAATATGTTATTGCACAAAAAACGCAATTCCATCACGTTGCACATAATCCAATAATTTTCAAAAATTCCACCAAAATCGCTAAATCTTCACACTAAATCCACACATCGTTAAAATCGGTTAAAGCTGATAACTCCAACAAAAAAATCGCACAAAGACGCAATTGGCAAAGCACGTGCTTGCCCTTTCGTCCCTTGTGTCATCAACGTACGAAATGCACGTGCAAGAAGACAGAACACGTCCGCCGACATTACATCCTAACCGAGAGAGTATGTACAGACTACTATTTCGATAGCCGTACCGAAAGCTGGATGTTATAGTATGGAATATGCACGAGGGTCCTCTACCTCGATGCATTCCCCTCCACGTTCCGTCCTGCTCTAACACCTACGTTCGCCTCTTTCCTTTCGAATCCGCAATGATATATCCACGGATAAATTACTCCAGTTTCGCGTCAGGTAGATATTAATTTACTGAATTCATTAATATTGTGTTTCTCTTCGAAGGATTTTTACTTGTTGCGATTAATTATTCGAGATTAGAAAATATGAAGAAAGCTGCTCATTACATCTACTGCAGAATGGATGTATGAACTCGTAGAATTTAAATTAAATCGAAAATTCCAAGTGAAATTTAAATCATACAAATAAAGATTCGTATTTAGAAATTTGCTTTTTACACTAAAGTAATTCAGATCAAATGCCAACTAGATATTTAAGATTAACTGAAAAAAAATTGGGTGTATACAAATTCAAAAGTACAGACGGTAAAACGAACTACGTAGGACAAACCGATAGCAAAATTTAAAAATGAATTATTATTATTAGCAGTAGATTAGTGGAATAAATAAAATTTATATTAATTAACAGTAAATTCATGAATTCATTACCTATAGAATGGTGGAGAAATGAAGATTGGATTAGTGGTGCAATAAATAATGAATTATTGCTGTAATTAATAGTGAATTCGTAGTATAGTGGAGTAATTAACGGTGGATTAATATGTTTTGTTTTGGAATAATAGTTGCTTAGGGGAATGGATCAGTGGTTTAGTAGTGGAAATAAGTAGTGGACTGGTGGTAAAGTAAATAGTACATAGTGGTGTGATTAGTGATCTAATTAACGGTGACATAGTGAGTTCCTGTATTAATTAATAGTGAGCTAATGGATTAATTAACAGTAGATTAGCTAATTAATTAGTAGCGGATTTGTGGAGAAATTAAGAATGTATTGGTAGTGTAATAATGAATAAAAAAAAATGGTGTAATAAATAGTGAAATCATCCAGTAAACTCGCAGTGTAATTTATAGTGAACTCATTGTGTAACCAACATCAGATTAGTGAAGGTTAACTGTGGATTAGTGGAGCACGTAACAGTAGGTTACACGATTAAATGCAACCTAGTGGATCACTTAACAACAGATCAGTCGATTAATTCACAGTAGATTTGTAGATTAATTAACTAAGGATTAGTGAATTAATATACTAAGGATTAGTGGAGCAAAGTAAGTTACAACATTAAATACGACCTAGCGGATTAGCTAGTAGATTAATTACCTGTGGATTAGTAGAGCAGTTAATAGGTAACACGATTAAATGCGGCCTAATGAATTAATTAACTGTAGATTAGTGTATTAATTAATTGATGATAACTGGAAGAATTAATGGATTAAATGCGACCTAGCAGATTAACTAACGTATATTAGTGGATGCAATAAACGTGAATTGGTCGAGCAAGTATTAGTAGGTTACCCAATTAATTAGGCCTAGTGGATTAATTAACAGCAGATTAGTGGATTAAAAACCTAAGAATTAACGGCTTAGTTAATAAAACAATTAGATGTGCAATATTTGGTTAATTAACAGTAGACTAGTAGATTAATTAAAGATTGGTGGAGAAATTACTAGTAGATTACAGGATCAAATGCAAACTAGCGGAATAAATAACAGCTGATTAGTGGCTTGAAAAAACCTGAAAATTGGTGACGCAATTAATATTAGGTTATATAATTAAATGCGCAATATTGGATTAATCAACAGTAGATTAGTGGATCAAATAATTGAGGATTAGTGCAGCAATTAGTGATGAGTTAGTTAAATGATTAAATACGGCCTAGCAGATTAACTAACAGCTGATTAGTGTATTAAAAACCTGACAGTAAGTGGCACAATTAATATTAGGTTATACGATTAAATGCGCAATAGTGGATTTGTGGAGCATCTAAAAGTAGGTTCCACGAGTGACTTTAGTACCTTTAAATTAGTGGATTAATTAGCTATCAGGGTTACAGGATTATTTACGGCCTAGTAGATTACGTAACAGTAGATTAGTGGATTAATTAACTGACGATTAGTGGAACAATTAGTAGTGGGTTACAAGATTAAATGCGACCTAGAAAACTAATTAACAGAAGATTATTAGAATGAATTAACTGTGGATTCGTGGAGAAAATTTATTGTCTTACAAGATTAAATGTCGCCTAGCAGATTAATTAAGAGCGGATTAGTTGAGTAAATTAATACTAATTACAAGATTAAATGCGGCCTAGTACTTGTAAATTAGTAGATTAATTACTGTTGATTTGTAGTTATGTTGGTGGGTTATAAGATTATGTTCGGCCTACTGGATTAAGTAGCAGTAGATTAGTGGATTAATTAACTCATGATTACTGGAACATTTAGCAGTGGGTTATAGGATTAATTGCAACCTAGAGGATTAATTAACGTGAGATTAATGGATGAAGTTAACTTTGGATTCGTGGGAAAATTAGTAGTGGGTTACAGCGTTAAATACAGCCCAGTGGATTAATTAACAGTGGGATAATGGATTAATTAGCAATAGATTAGTGGACCAATAAAGAATAGCCTGCTGGTGCAAAAAGTAGTAATTTAGTGGTGTAATTAATAGTAGATTTGTAGTGCAACTAACAGTAAATTAGTGGAGTAAATGACAGTGAACCGGTGGAGTAATTTATAGACCTATATAACCTCAAAAATATTGTTGACATCTTCAAAATAGGGTGTAGACCAATTTAAATGTACAAACTGTAATAATAACTATATAGGACAAACCGGTTGTAAGATAAAAAATTAATTTTTAAGCAATTTTGAATTTTTATAGCTCTAAAACTCTACAAATTCCAAAAACCTTACCATCTAACCTACTACATATTTTATTCGTTTAGATATTAAAGCAAAACTTATTTATTTCCAATACCCATTTGTTCCAAATACAAAAAAAAAACACAAGTCATGCCCTCGAATTAAATCAAACACAAACCTTTACAGATGAGCAATTAGCATTGAATTTCCAGAAAAAAACAATCTAAAAACTAATTGAAATACTCGTACAGAGAAACCCGACAGATGATGGAGAGATACGTTTTAATTAACGCCGCATGTGAGCCAATATAATAAAACTCTTACGCTGTATGATTTTCGAGCTCTCGATACACACGTGTAAATTTTTACATTATTGTGGGTCGTCCCTAGAAGTTCTATTACTCTTATTTACATGATTTCCAGGCTATTTACTTTCATTATCATTACATATCTGAACATATTTGTTCGGAATGTGACTCGTACGCATGCAATCATTAGGGCCAAAGTGCGAAGCGGAATTAGTCTAAATTTTCAAAGAATTCACTGATGAGCCTTCAGACTGTACTGATTGTTTTCCTGATAAAAAGAAGACAATCTTGATTATTATTTCTAATAATGCAAATCAATGTGACGTCATTGCGGAGAATTTATTAAACGTGCAATCATAAAACCATGAAGTATATCTAGGAACGTTACGTACATTTATTAACTCTAAGTAGTTATAAAGGAGCAATAAATTAAGTTCGTATAAAATACTTTCAATTTCTAATTGTACAAGGAAATAAATGTAAGAATTGTTTATTTGCATTCATTTATCAAATTTGCGATATAAAAAGGAAATTTCCGAGTGGATTAGGATTTCCTGCCACACTTACGTCATAATTGATAAGAAAATTACAGTTTTTGGAATTTAAAAATAATAAATAACAAAAATTGGTTTAAGATAAGACGTAACAGGAAAACGACAGATGTTAAACGAATAAAAACCGTTTTCAAATACAAATTAACAAAAAGTACGGTTGACGTCTATAAAAATAAGATTTGATACCCAAAAAATTGTCCCGAGCACGTTCGGATACGATACGATTATCTTCTTGTTTGGGTTTTAAAAGCTTTTTGGCTTTGAAAGTATCTCATCTGCATTAAAATCTATTTTGGGCGAACAATAAAGAGCGGATTTAAAACGTTTTTGTTTAGGAAAAAAATTAAATTAGAATCATTAGAATCCCACATGCTTTAAATTTGAATTTAGTAAGAGACCATTAAGGTAAACGTCTATATAAAAGCATAATATGAACACAAACGGACAAAGCACTTACATACTTCACAAATAATAACATTTGAAAATTTCAAAAAAAAAAATAAATTTCTTAAACTCTAGTCCCAATCTAACTACCACACAAGATCAGAATATTGAATCCTGACATGCTTAATATGTAGGCAGATCGTGACCCTATGCAGCATTCGCTTAGACTCGGAACGCCTATTACAGCTAAACACGGAAAAGTACATTTTATTATAACGATCCAATCCCAACGGTTACTATAAGATCAGAATACTCGTAACATGGCCAGCTATGTAGATAGACTGCGATTTCGCCCAACACTCACTTAGACGCGAAACGCTTACAAGAATACAAGTGAAATACAAGTGGTTCTTCTTATTGGAAATATGACGGGACGGGACCTATTCATTTAATTCGTTATATCCGAGAGTTCGTTATATGTGGGTTCGTAATAAATAAATTCGACAAAATTGTAGCGTAAAATTAAAAATCTGAAGGGACTGATGCATTTAATTCGTTATCTGCGAGGGAATTCCTTATACCTATTTAGGTTTGTAATAAATGAAATCTACCGAAATTGTGGCCTAATAAAAACAACGGGCCGTTCGTTATAGACCGAAGTTCGTAACACACGGGTTCGTTACAAGCTGTAAAAATTACTGGTTATGTGTTTTTATTAGGGATCTGACGGGACTGCATTTGTCTCGTTATATCCAAGGGTTCACTATATGTGGGTTTTTAATAAATAAAAACAACAGAACTGTGGTTTAAAATAGTAAAAATGAGGTCGTTGGAACCGAAAGTTCGCCAGATACGGGTTCGTTGTAAGCGCGGCCAATTGCTACGTATTTATCATTAACTATGATGATTGCAATGACAGACAGCTACACAGGCCAAACATTAAAAGTGTAAAAAACATTGGCAACATTCAATCAGAAAATTTCTTCTTGATTCTTGGTTGTTCGAATTTCTTATTTACTTTCATATATACAGATATCAGAAAAGGTAAACGAATTTCGCACAATACAAATCCATCTACCATTATCCATATAACCAGCAAAAAAATTACCCCAATTTCTCTTTGAAAATGAGTAAAATGTATCTTTTCAGAATGATCGTTATAGGAAAACTGATACCTATCAGCAAACGAATGAGGCACCACCAACAACGAAAGCACATCCACTCCAGACAACAAAAAAAGAAAAAAATACCCACACAAAAGACATATCACGTGAAATACTTTTATTTCCTTATGGTTATAAATCAAACTGAAATCGAGAGGGTTGAAAACAACCCCTTCTCAATGCGCGCCGAAATAAATGAATACACTAAAAAGGGTTCGGAAATTCATGATGAATTCATCTGCACGTCGGCAAATAAAACTCCCAGTAGAGAATTTTCTATTAAGGAAGTGAAAAGTAGGGAAAAAGAATAATTGCTTAGTTTGATGACGTCCTAAAACCCCCATTTAAAGTTTGAAGTACACTTTCCGCAGTTTACTATGGCATAATCAAGTGAAGTAGAGTTAGGTATTTCTAAGTTGCCGAAACCGCACGTCCCTGGGCGTTTTCGGGAAGTTTCAAGTTGGTGGTCAGTAGGGTTTCGGGAAATACGCGCCTAGAGACACTGCAGGAAAATGCACAGCATCCTGTGACAGGTTTGTTTTCCTCAAAACCGCTTGTTTGTCACTGAACTGCAGTGTTTCGGCGTACAGAATGATTAATTCGCGTAAAGCCAACTACTAATTATGGCAAACAAAAGATTATGAGGACGAGACGGGAGGCAAGCTGAATTTGCCTGAAATTAACAGTATTAGTAATTAACGAATTAAAGGAATTTGAATAAAGCATTGATGATAATTATGCGTAATTGTTAAGAAATTACTGGAATTGAACTTAGAAATCTATCATGGAAGTGTCAAAATTATTCCGAAAAAATTCAAAAATTAAATGACATTTTTAAAATAGAAATCAAACAGCAAGAAAATAAGTACAAAATTAATTAAATTATTAAAATCACAAAAATTTTAACAAATTTACTTTAGTTAATATAATAATCCTCAGGTAGATTATAGAGGTCGTAAAGGCCATTTACTTGGAATTTATGGAAATTTCAAATAATATTGCATTATCAAATTAAAGATTAAAGTAAGTAATACGGAAAAAAATAAAGAGACCAATTATTTACACCCGCGGCTACATTAATGGAGGTGAACAGGTGATTGGCAGAAGAACTGATAGTAGATTAGTGGAAATTTAAAATGCATTAATGGAGAAATAAATAATAAACTGATGGTGTAAGCAATAGTGAATTAGTGGAGTAATAAACTGGAATTGGTAGAGAAATGGACAGTGGATTAATGGAGGAATTAATATTAAATTATTGGAATATTTAACAGTAGATTAATGGAAAAATAAACAATCTATCGATTAACAGAAAACCACTGGAGTCATAAGCAGTGAATTGGTAGAGGAAAAATCAGTGATTTGGTGGAGAAATAGAAAGCAGATAGGTGGTGTAATGGGATAATTAACATTAAATTATTCGAATAATTAACAGTAAGTTAACGGAAAAATAAAATATTTATCAATAAACAGTGAACCGGCGAAGAAATAAGCAGTGAATTGGTAGGGTGAGATGCCGTGATTTGGTTTAATTTTAGTGTAATTAACAGTGGATTAATGAGGTAATAAACATTATATTAGTGGAGTGATTAATACTAGATTAATGGAAATATTAAAAATTATGTTAATTTAATAATTATAACTAAATAAATGGACACAACTTATCAATTAACAGTGGGAAGCAATATTGGTAGAGTAGGTACCAGTGAGTTGGTGGAAAAAATACAATAAATTAGTGGAACAATTAGCAATAAATAGTAAAAATAAAAAAAAAATCTATTAATTGACAGTAAACCTGCACAGAAATAAGCAGTGAGTTAGTAGGGCAAGTAGCAGCGAACTGGTGGAGAAATAGCCAGTAGATTGATGGGGTAAATAACAGTAGATTAATGGAGTAATTAACATTAGATTAGCGGAATATATACCAGATTATTGTGGAAATTACAGTCTAATAGTCAAAACACAGAATTTACACAGAAATAAGCAGTCAACTGGTAGGTTCAGTGGCAGTCAATTAGTGGAGAAATAAACAGTGTGACTGGTGGTGCAATTAACAGTGGATTAGAAGAATAATTAATATTATATTAGTGAAATAATTAATACTAGATTAATGGATAAATAAACAATCTATCAACTAACAGTGGTAAGTAATATTGGTGGGGTAAGTAGCAGTGAGTTGGCAAAGAAAAAGAAAAATAGATTAGTAGAATAATTAGCGTTAGGGTAATGGGCTTAAAAAACATCTATATTAGCAGCGAACCTGTAGAGAAATAAGCAATGAATTGATATGGTAAGTAGCAATGAATTGGTGGAGAAATAGACAGTAGATTGGTCGTGAAAAACACAATCGATTAATGGAGTAATTAACATTAAATTAGTGGAATAATTAGCAGTGATTATTGGGATAATAAAAAGTCTACCAACTCAACAGTGATCTTGTAGAGAAATAAGCAGTGAATTGTTAGGGTTGAGAGTAGGGCTGGCAACCGGATTCGAATTTTCGGATATCCGGATTTTTTAGGCGGAGATCCGGATGTGGTGTAAGCTAAGAATCCGGTATTCGGATTTATTCGGATTTCGGATTTTATGGTAAAAGTCCGGATTTCCGATTTTGTTAAAATCCGGATTTTACATAACAATCCGGATTACGGATTTCACAAAGCGATCCGGATTTTGGATTTTCTTATGTCGATTCAGAATTTGGATTTCTTATATCGATCCGGTTTTCGGATTTTCTATACGAATTCAGATATAGGATTTTGTTTTCATCCGGATTTCTGAGTTTTTTTATTTTAATACGTATTTTAGATTATCCGAAGAATAAAAAAAAGCTAAAAAATGCTGGAATAAATTATAAGAAAATTAGTGGAATAATATTTACCAAATTAAAATTTATGTGTACTATTTTCATATTAGTAAGACACTTCATTACATGCAAATTATTGAAAATTAAAGAAAATTAGTGGAGCTTCGAAATAATGAACAAAGAAAATTTTTAAACAAAAGTGGAATTTCAACAGCAGCAAAAGTAAATCATCTAGATTTAATAATTATCATAATTAGATATAATACGAAGCTGCATTAGCAGTCAACGTCATTGGGAAAACAAAACTTGTTTTGATGAAAATAATACTATTAGATTTACGTCAACCAAATCACAATCAAACAATGCAGTAAACAAAAACAAGATAATTTTAGCATATTAACCGGATATTTACTAGAATAAAGCCCTCTTACACTAAATACTCTCTCCATAATTAAATGTTGCTGTTTATAATGTCAATATTTTCAAGTGGGCAAAAATATCATTTCCGTTTGTTTATTAGGCATATGACAGGTATAGCAAAAGCATACACAAATGTTATTGTATATGCAACGGCATAAAATCAAACGAAGAATCACAATAGGCTCGTACCGCATACGTTTACGGAGAGACAAAAAATTGGACGCGCTTGGAAGCGCCTCGACGCCAATAAACAACAAGGGCAACAATGACAGTTTCGCAAACGTCGGCAGTAAAATACCCCCGCAATCATTGCAGCAACCCTAAGTGAAAAAAATGTGAGCGCAAATGCGCGAAACCCGCCCCAAACCGAACCGATAATAGGGCTTACGCGGTCTCACAATTTGATAACATTTTTGTGTATCGCCCTTCGCCTAAGGGATGCTTCGTTGTACTGATGAAACTTTATGATGGTACGCGCGGAAGAGCTCACATGGAGCACACTTAATAACGACATATGTGACACTTTTCTCCTTTTTTAGATTATCCGCGGGGTGCAAAGAACTAAAGTGGCGGAATTATGAACGGCTGTGTTTTGTGGCGGTATATAAAAATGATGGTCGACTAGGGAAACAATATTCAGGAGGTAAAGAGGGACAATTTAGTACCGTGGTTATAAAAAAATTATGGCTTGACAGAAAATAAACCAAAAGAGAAAACACAAAAATTTAGGGCCTTGTTACTGCTACCCGCATAATAACTCTACACGCGTGATGACGTGAGTCACATTTACTAATACTAATTAAAACCAATGACGTGAACACAAATAGAAAAGAATCTCATTTCAATTCTCCGATTTTCGGTAATTTAAACTTTAAAACAAAGCGTGCGTGCCTAAACAAATAAAGGGGTCAAACAAAACACTACCAACCCTCCGTGCTACAGAATTTACTCCATTGCAAAAACTTCACTTTTTTAGCCGCAAACTGTTCCTGTTTTCGGACAATCCACTCTTCGTCCCTTTCTGAGCTAAAAATATCACCACTGGCTTAATTCTACTGAAATATCGGCCAACCCAACAAAGGGGAAAATTATGACAGAGTTCGCAACAACGCACACAAGTACCAAATTGGATTATATTGCAGTTTTTGTTCGCAATTTTACGACCCAGATTTCTTTGTTGTGGATGTTGCCCTACATAGGGGGCTTGAACTGTAGAAAAAGCTTCTGAAACTATATTATTGTTTATTTTTTATTATAGTTAGTAAGTTTGAAAATCTGTTCGGAGATTTTCCGTTCAAGATTCGAGGCTCGGAATCGGTAGCAAAGAGCGGATCCTGTTTTGATCCCGTTGGCATTTGCATTAACACGTTCGCAATTTGAATTTCGCGCTTATGATTTATGCATATGTCCGATATGTGTGTTCTGATTTGCATTCAAACTCCGCAGTATTATATACCCAGTTCTCAGCATGCAGGTGTCCCACTGTTCCTTTCATGTGCAAGTGGATATTCAGGTAACATGGAGCTCGTTCCAAGATTATACGGTGCATAAAGTAACACTATTAACCCACATCGGTGAATGAAAAGGAAGTTCATTGAACAAATTTGTAACGAACATCTTGGGCTAACAGACTACTATTATTATATGTTTTTTACTAGTTGTTTTTTTTTCAAATTAATTTATTGAATTACGCAAGCGAGGATGTGTAAGGAACCGTTGAAGAATTAGGCGAAGGAAAAAGTATTTCTGTATACAGTATGGTTCAGAATTTTCTAACTTACATTATGTGGTGGTATTCCTAAAAGCATACTGAAAACAAAAGTTTGAAGGAAACTCTACAAGTATATACAGGATGCATCAAATTGTGTGTAACTATGGGGATCTCGCTTATTTGAAGAGATACGACGATGGTTAAATTAGAGAAAAGTTGTAGAATTTTATGCCCATTAATAATCTAAAAATATATGAGACCTATTTTGTTTAGTTTCTGAAAAAAACTCGAAAAAACTGAAATTTTGGATTTTTTGTTTTCAGCTCTTAACTCATTTATCATTTCTGTTACATATTTTTAGTTAACGCATTATTAGGACACTTTTTTATGCTAAACCTAAATTTTTCATCAGATTTTGTATAACTGCTACCATTGCTCGTTTTCGACTGTCAACTTTGTTTTTTCTTATGGTCGGCATTTTAAATTTTTTTATATTTGAATAGAGTTTTGTAATTCTGATTTCAACGAGGTGTCACACTTTGCATTTTGTTTAAGTTTTGAACATTTTGTTGCAGAAAATAGAAACTTCATAAGAGTGCCATGAAAAGACCACGTCATTTAATTTATTTTCAGAAGTAAAATAAAACACTACTTTTATTTACTTTGGCCTTTAGATACATCAGGTACGCGAAAATTTCAGCAAACTTTGTTTTGAGCGTAAGCAGCAGGTTATCTTATTTTTTATAAAAACAAATAAATGACAAATTTTCTAACATACACAATTTACTGAAAATTTTAGTTGCAGTTTTTATGCTTGCAACTGACATAACAAATTTGAATAACAGGTTAAATAAACACAACAGATAACACTAGAACTGCACCAATTCAAACAATTATTAAATAAATGATTAAAACATTTGACACCTTTGTAAAACATGCTCAGAAGCTCGTCTAAAATAAATTCTCTAATCTGTGTGTTAATAACGGTGTCATTCGTTTGTTTTTGTACAAAATAACATAAACTGCTGCCTACGCTCAAAACAAAGTTTTCCGAAAATTTCGCGTACCTAATGTATCTAAAGGCCAAAGTAAATAAAAGCAGTGTTTTGTTTTACTTCCATCAGTTCATGGCTTACTAGATATTTTTCAAAATAAATTAAATGACGTGGTTTTTCGACGGCACTCTTACGAAATTTTTATTTTCGATAATAAAATGCTTAAGACCTAAACAAAATACAAAGTGTGACACATCGTTGAAATCAGAATTAAAAACTCTATTCAAATATAAAAAAATTTAAAATGCCGACCATAAGAAAAAAAAAAGTTGAAAGTCGAAAATGAGCAATGGTAACAGTTATATCAAATCTGATTAAGAATTTAGATTCAGCATGAAAAAGTGTTCTAATAATGCGTGAACTAGAAATATGTAACATAAATGATAAATGAGTTATAGCCGGAAACAAAAAATCCGAAATTTCAGTTTTTTCCAGTTCTTTCAGAAACTAAGCAGGATAGCTTTAATTTCTTTTCAGATTATTATTGGGCATAAAATTCCACAACTTTTCTCTTATTTAACCATCGTCGTATCTCTTCAAATAAGCGAGATCCCCATAGTTATCACGCAATTTGATACATCCTGTATACCCGTTTAAAACCGAACAAAAATTTTAATAATAATGTAACGAACAAAAAATTTCTATATATACTGTGGTTCAAAAATGTGCAACGTAAATTGTATGATATCATTTCTAGGATCCAATTGAACAAGTTGTGGGAAAATGCTTCGCTAGAGCGATATAACCGTCCAAATTAAAAGAAAAGAAACAGTTTAGAAATGACTTAAAGAGAACAATATTTCTACGTACAGTGTGATTCAGAAATTCCTATCACAAATTGTGTGATGGGATTCCAGAAATCACAATAAACAACAAAAGTATGGTGAGAGCCTAAGCTGGTCAAAGAAATACCCCGTTCTAAAGATATAACCGCTCAAAGCTGGAAACAAAATTAAATGATGAATTTAAAAACTCTATATACAGTGTGGTTTCAAAATTTATGCCGCAGATTGTGTGATAGTATTTCAAGGACCATAATGAACAAAAAAGCTCTAATGAGAGTTTGTCGGGAAATACTCCGTTCCAGAGATATAACTGTCTCTAAATTGAAAAATTCAACCGTCTAAAGTTGAGGAAAATCATAATTTTAGACATCTTCGGAATGATATTTTTGCATATAATCAAAACTACAGTGGAAGTATGAGAGAGTAAATCTTCAATGCTACTCTTAAGGGTATTCATTTGTATTAAAGCATCTCTGCAAAACTTCGAAAACGAACTTCAACTAACTTTTGGATTATTTGAACGAAACCTTTCTACGGAATACCGTAGAATTTCCGAGGAGTCATTTGAATTGCAGCGACTTTAATAAAGGGCTCGACTAAATGTACCTAGTTATTGAAAGACGAAGACAAAGGAATCAGCAGAAATCACTATGCGCACTTCGTCGCCGACGTTACACCAAACTCCTGCAATTAATCGGTTAGATCACTTGCTTAAATGCATTAAGCATGCAGAACTTAACGACAGGATGTGCACACCAAAACCAACCAAGGACGACGTTAGAGGGACAAGGATTCCACGTCTCCGTGCCTGAAAAAATGACAACCACATAAAGTACATCTGCCTTTTTTTCAACCCCTTATTACAAAAATAATTATTAGTCTCGTGCACAATAAGAGCCCATATAAGAAGGGAAGCCACGACGCAATTTTATTAATTAATAGCGCGTGTCTCGGCAAACAACTTTCGTTTACTCATTTTGTGCGAAGGAGGATTATTATTAAAAAGTCATAGCGTCTTCCGGTTTCTGGAACCATGGATGCGTGAGGAAATTAACTGACTTCCCCTCGTTTAAGACGCTGCAAGTGCCAGCGTCTTTATTTTTACTTCATAAACGTTAAGACGACGCCCTTCACATTCATGTGTAACCAATTTCTGTAGTTGTCGTTCCGCTCCCATTTCCGGTTAAATCTTTTCCGGTTTAACTCTACTAAAAAAATAATGTTGATGATCAAGGGTTGATACACACTTCGGCACTTTTTCCATTTCTGACCTACCAACTACTAGGAAATGAAAACCCTTAGTAGTTTGTCGCCATTTTGCAAAAAACTTGAAATAACTGTCAATCCACAATCCTCTGCTTCAACCGATTTCTTCTTTGGTACTTCTTTATCTGCATTTTCGTATTTTCTAATTTTAGCTCACCTGGAAACTTTCTCATCCCCTTAGATATCTTTTCATTTTTCCTTGGAACTCCCACTTTTGTCAATGGGTCTTCGTAAACATTCCATTGGTACATCCTCTTCCTTTGCGTCGCGCTTCCTCATTCTTCAGTTTGGTACCGACAGGTACTTTTTCATTATTTTCTTGATAATTGTCCACCCGCCCATTGGTACTTCCAGATGATACACATGGTTCTTCCCGACTTTTACCATTTCTAACCTTAACCATGGGTTTTTTCTCATTCATTTATTGGTACTTTCTTATTCTCTCCTCGGTACTTCAGCATCATTTACTTGGTACTTTCCCATCCTTTACTTGGTACTTCCTTATCATTGGTACTTCTTGGTCCCGCCTTGGCACTTCCTTATTCCCCCATTGGTACTTTCTCATACTTCTATTGATACATCCTCACCGTTCTCTTGGCACTACTTCTTTATATTCTCCACATTAGTTTCTCATCATTTTCTATACAACTAAAAACCATTCCAATTCCAATCTTACTTCTATTCCTTGCTATATCCTATTAGTACGTCCTGCTTTCAAACTTTCTAACCCTAACACCGAGTACTTTCTCATTCTCTCCTCGGTCCTTCATCCTTTATTTGTTACTTCCTCATCCTGAGCGAGGTGAAACTGCCTTATGCTCCCCTTAGTAGTTTTTAATTCCGTCTTCTTCATTGCCTTATTGGTACTTTCTTATTCTTCCATTAATATTTCCTCACCACTGCTTTAGTACTATTTCTTAATTGGCCCCACATTACTTTTTCAACATATTAGTACTTCCTGCTTTCTAACTTTCTAACCCTAAGCCTGGGTACTTTCTCATGCTTTCACTGGTACTTAGTTATTCCCCGTTGGGTACTTTTTCATGCTTTCATTGTTACTTAGTTATCCCCCTCTCAGTACGTCCTCATCCTTTCCTTGATACTTCCTCGTCCTTCCTATGGTATTTCCTCGTCCTTCCCTTGGTATTTTTGTTCCTGCCTTGGTTTTACCGTATTCCCTCATTGCTACTTTCTCATCACTACATCTTAATCCTCCCTACATTGATTTTAAACATTTTCTATACAACCAAAAAAATTCCATTGTTACGTACTATTCCCGAAAAGGACATCTTTGAAACAAACTCCATAAAACTGCTATATCCAAAGTTGGGTGCAAATAGTCAATTATTTCAGCGCAATGGTTAAAATTTATTATACATTCCGTTTATAAGCGAGCGCTATGTCTAATGCACGTGTGCCTCAAGTTATCATATGTAACAGGAACGCCGTCGTTTTCCTTACTCTGTGTAAATTTTGAGGCTCTCGCTAACTAACAAGAGTACTTCATATAAAATGTTCGCGCACGAACGCGACGCGCTCTTTGATGAAAATTTAAACCCCGGTTTGATGTGGAATTGAAATTTGCATGTGCACTTCAACGAACGAGTCGCGTTGCGAGAAGGCGGATTTTATGTTCAACAGTTTCAAATTAGTAGCTTTTATCTAATTAAAAAATATAATTAAAAAGGCCGTCTTAAAAAGAAAATGTTCCTCATAGACTTGAAGGGGAAAATAAGCCTTTTATGTTAACCCTCCGGCTACGCCTTTGTTGTGTCCACCTCGCATTTCACAATTCAAGTAAAGTAATGTGTGCTGCAAGGTCCATTGTTGACGAGTGCATAAAAATTTACAAAACCCTTGTTCAACAGACCATGTCGCGAGCACGCGACCGACCAACTGACAAATCTGTCAAAAATGATTGAATGGGTGTTGGTAGGGCGGTTAGTCTATTTTAGGGGCGAGATGCCACGGACAGTATCGTATTCGATGTTTTTGTATTTAAAAAAACCTGAAGGTTGCAATTGTTGTTTTATACAACTCAATGAAGCGAAAGATTTAAATTTTTAACAGAGCATTATTTAATAAGTCATGGGACCCTTTCCTTCAATTTTCTGAAATTATTGGAAATTTTTAAAATTTCTGAAAAAAATACACATTTACTCATTTTAATACCTAGTATTTTAAAAATTTTGAAAACTTGTAAGTATTTAAAAAATTTGATTACTTTTGATATTTAAGAAAATTATGAAATTTTTAAACTTTTTCAAATTTTGAAATTTTAACATTCAGTAGTGTTGGAAATTATTAAAAATTTTAAAATTTTGGAAAATTTAATAAATTAAAATGTTTTTGGACATATTGAAAGTTTTTGAAAATTATGAAAATAGTATTTGAAAAATTTGATAATTTTTGATATTCCAAAATTTTTTTTAATTTTCCTAATTTTTATAATTTTAATAATTTTGAAAATTTAAAAAATTTAATAAATTAAAAAAAATTGAATATGTTGAAAGTTTTTAAAAACTATGAAAATAGTCAATATTTAACAAATTTGTTTAAATTTGAAAATTTATGGAAATTCCAAAATTTTAAAAATTTAAACATTTCTGGAAATATCAATAATTTTGTAAATTACGAATATTGTCGAATTTTTAAAATTTTTTTTATAGTTTTTAAAATTAAAAAACTATTGAAATTTTTCGTAATTAGAGAATTACTAAAATTTCCAAATTATTTTAAAATTTTTATAATAATTGGAGATTTTGAAAATTTTGGAAAGAGCGACTCTGATGAAGGGAATAGAATTGGCACAAATTGAAATTGGAACAAATTTATTTAATTTTATTAACATTAACACCCAAATTTGAGTAAAAATTTTAAAATTCTATCGACATGACGGTGTTACTCCACATAACACTGTATAATTATAACATTGTATAATTCAAAATACTTTTCTTATCTTGTTCCTAATTGAAACATTAATCAAAATTAAACTCACATCAGCCTGTACAACCCAACCAAGATAAATCAAAGCTGTTTGTTTTTAAAATTGAATTAAATTGAGGTAGGGCATTGACATAGTAATACCGGTGCCCCTTTTAGTAATCATACAAGCAGCTTACATGCACAATAAGGCCCCTTTCTCTCGCTGAAACCCACCAAAGCTTCGATATTCATCTGCTGACAGAGATCGAACGGCCTAATATTTTATGTTACATTATCGGCATTGTATTTCGCGTACGGTGCAATTTTTCTCTGTAATCACCTTGTCTTTTCTTGCACAACTGATTTTAATGAAGCTGACCTAGAATTATGGGCTTATGGCATAGATCTGGTTTGGTGTGCAAAATGCTGTAAGAGAATTCACACTGGAGAAAAGCCTTTTTACATGCATTCTCACACTAGCCATACAAAGTGCACGTACAGTGGAGAAAAACCTTATAATTGTAATTGAAGAACACTGAAAGAGGAATGGTACCTATAACGAAGAAGGTCAACTAGCGTCTCTATTTTATTGCGACAGTACAAAACCAGTAC
Source organism: Ctenicera cuprea (assembly GCA_958336395.1). Taxonomy (NCBI): domain Eukaryota; kingdom Metazoa; phylum Arthropoda; class Insecta; order Coleoptera; family Elateridae; genus Ctenicera; species Ctenicera cuprea. The sequence continues at coordinate 2,971,948 of OY284489.1, read as the reverse complement.
CGATTTATTAAAACCCACAGTTAATATCGTCTTGCAAAAATCTTAAAGCGAATGAGCGAGGGGGGAAATTTATTTGATTCCGTCGCTACCTACGCCTTCGCTCTATCCCAGACAGAGAGAAATAAATGTCCAGTCTGAAACGGGCCGGTTTTCAAAAATTTGTGTAACATAAATAATCGGGTCGCGGGACAAGACTGAATGCGAATAAATTTCTGCGTGGTCACATTGAACGTGTTAACAACTTCATAAAATTTAAACGTTTTTAGTAATCCTGTAATAAATTAATAGGGAAGAAGAAACATTTCAAGTCCGTTTCGGTCCGTTGTTTCTCAGGTGAACATGCTGAGATTTTATGTTAGATTTTTCACTATAAAACGATTAGTTCTGCCAAAAAAAAATTACAAAGGTGTGGGTTTAATTTGTGAACTCCCACAAAACTTGATTCTTTGACAGATTTAAATTCCAACAAAATTAATGTTTCTTTGGCTACGCCACTGATTCGTAGTTAAGTTTCTGTTTTATCTCACCATTTTCAATTTTTTAGGAATGCAAAGTTGATTGATTTTTTCAGATTCTTAAAAGAGACGGATGCAATAAAAAGTAAAATTAATTAGAGGTTATTTAAGTACAATCCTTGAATGTTAATTTGTAATTTAAATGTTGTATAAATCGATTTAAATAAATTACCGCCAACGCGTCGCGTCGCGTTGATCTAAAATGTTTAAAGGAAATGATCTCCGCTCACAAGATCAATCGATCGCAAATCTGAAACCGTGGGGGAAATTCCACAATCTTTAAAATAATTAATATTTTAATGTAAATCAGTGGCGTAGTCAACGAGAGCCATAAGTAGTTTTTTCCTGACTACGCCACTGATTTCAGTCGTATCGGAATCAATTTCGTTTGGAGTATTTGTACGATCAAGTAGGCTCGTCGTTCAGGGACACACATGTGTAGAACTAATGCATTTTATGTGCGTTGACACAAAACCCTTTAACGCTTTCGAAATTTACATATGTCAATCAAACTTTCGTCATGCAGGATGGCGCTTTTATTTAGAAATTCGTGCTTCCTGCCTATCTGCATTTTTTCTAGATTTTTATTGTCAACCGTTACGATATCCAGGCAGATGATACGTTAAGCAACAAAATAACTAATGAAAGAGAGAAGTGTTGAAATACTGATTGATGTTTAAAAATATTTTGAAATCAAGTCGACCTTTCTCCAGAGTTCTAAGCTAAGTTTGAGGTATTTAACCGTTTTGTTGCTTTTCCCTAGGTAAAGAATCCGAAATTCCGGTAATAATGTAAAATGTGAACCTCGGATTGAAATTCCGGATCGGATTATAAAATACGGATCGACATAATCCGAAAACCATATCAGACTTTAAAAATCACAATTCGGATCAGAATGTAAAATGCGCGTACTTCAGATTGACGTAGAGAATGCGAAATTTAGTTCACAATTAAAAAGCCGAAATGACATTAAAAAATCGAAATTTCGGATCAGAATATAAAATACGTATCGACATAAAGAATCGGAAATCCGAATTGGATTGTAAAATTTAACTTCGGATCGACGTACAAAATCTGAAAATTGGATTGCAATATACCTACCGAAATCCAAATTAACATTTAAAAAAATCGAAAGTTCGGATCGAAATATAAAATCCGTATTGACAGAAAGAATCGGAAATCCGGATCAGAATGAAAAATTCAATTGCTTATCGACGCAAAAGAATATGAAATTTGGATTAGAAAATAAAAGCCGAAATCCGAATCTACATAAAATAATAATCGAAATTTCGGATCGGAATATAAAATCCGTATCGACATAAATAATCGGAAATTCGGATTGAATTGTAAAATTTAACTTCGGATCGACATTGCAAAATCCGGATAATTGACATTTAAAAAAAATCGAATAATCCCGATCGAAACCTAAAATCCGTGTCGACATAAAGAATCGGATCGACGTAAAAAAAATGATATTGGGATTTGAATCTAAAAACCGAAATTATAACTTTAAATTCCGGATCGGCATAAAGAATCGAAAACTCGGATCAGAACGAAAAATTCAAAGTTCTTAGATTAGAATATTAAAGTCGAAATCCGAATCGACAAGAAAAATTATCGAAATTTCGGATAGGTATCTAAAATTTGGATTGACTTCAAGAATCGGAAATCCGGAGTAGAATAAACAACTCACGTTCGGATTGACGCGTAAAAAACCGGAATAGAAAATCCGGATCGAGGTAAAGAATCTAAAAACCAGATCCGAAAGTAAAATCTGAAATTCGACATATAAACACGAAGTATGGATTGAAATATTAAAGCCGAAATCCGAAGCCGTTTTACTAAAAAGTATAAAAATTGCGAAAAAACGCGTTGGCAGGGCGATTGATTGTAAATATTAGATATACATCAAATTCAGTGGCGTCCTCTAACATTCCCTCCTCGATTTTGGTTACGCCACTGGTACAATTTCTCCAAGCTCGAGTTCAAAAGGTGAAACTCGGTGATAAAAGACCAATAAACAAAAGCACGCGGTATTAATGGCAGTACATTTGAAGAATTCTGGAATACCAAGATACAGAACAATTTAGAAAATTTAATTTCACCGCTCTGGCGAGCGAATAAAAAAAATGAAGAGAACTTTTTCAGCGCAGAGCTTAAATAATGATAAGTTTGTCCAGCGACGACGTCGTTTTCCCCCCTTTTTCTAATTAACTCACCACAAAATCGATTAAGACGAGGCATTTAAATTCATGAGGGTTACTTGTAGGGACTTTTTGTACCCCCAAGTCGAGACCAAGTTAAGGATAAACTCGCAAAAAAAACTTGCGACAGCTTCATTTATCTTTTCTGTTAACATCTTTTGTGTTTAATAGAATAACAAAGTTAATTATAAGTTTTTTATGTTGTCCCACTGAGTTTTCTTTTGTAATTTTAAGGCAATTAAAGCGAACAATCGGCGTAAATAAACGAATATAATTACCGTAACCATTTACTGCCTAGTTAATTACTTAGCTGCGACTTGCGAGGTAATTGTTCTGCAATTCATAGGAAAATTGCAAAAAATTCTGCAGTTCCGCGTTTTTTGCCTGTCAGCGGCGGCGGACATGAGAAATTAACTTTCTACTTCTCCTTCATTTATTTGTTGTTAGCTACTATACAAGAATAAACATTACTACGCTCTAATAGATTATTAAATATGCATTATGGGATGATTGCGGGAAACTAGGACACACAAAAAGTCATTGCCTGAATTACCAAATAAACGTTATTGTGTTTTTTAACTCATTCTATCATAACACACAAATGAAAGGCGTCATTAACTTGTGATAGGTATATAATAAAAACATAAGCGGGCATTGTGATGGGATATTTCGAATGAAAAAATCCAACCATTCGATCATCGAAAAGCTCGAGAAGTGACAGAAAATCATTCGAATGATTATTTCGAATGGAGCGGTCCGAATAAACACGATGAGAATAAGAATTGATTCATAAGAGCACTTAAGAAGGCAACTAAGAGAAATTTTCTACTTTTAACCGCATAGGTACATCCGAATGATTTTATCCGAATATTAATGTTATTAAATGGCGATTATTCGATTATGCCCATAAGTAGGTGGATAAGACACACAAAAATTTGTTTAGGATTGAACTTATATATTTCTCATGCGAGGTCATTGGAGTGATCACTTCGTCTCGTTTTGCTAAAACCTGTCACCACTGTTTACATTTCAAAATTCTTCACAGCCAAAAGCGCACACAAAAATTCTACCATGGAATACAATAACTTCACCTAAGTAAAAGTTTCCTGTTCATTATAACCGTGTGCCAAAAAAAAAACAATGTTCCGAGTCAAGAAAAGGAAATGTGACGAAAAGGGTATTCATTGAAGCTTGCGAAAAGCAATTAGCTATTCCTTTGTAGGTTTTGTTCTATCAGTTCTAGTTGAGTTGGTATGTACTTTGGGCTCGCTTGTAGAGTTTAGTTTCCCAAGCGATTCTGTCAAAACTTTAGAACTTTCTCGAAGAAAGTGTTTTAGCGGTTGCCAAGTTTTAAGAAGTTGTGGCCACTCGAAAAAGGTCGCATGGCGTATTTAGTAGGGCATGTGGATGTTTAAAATTAGTTTGAATAAAGGTAGATACGCTACTGGAATTATTTAGCTGTAAATAGAAAAAGAACAACCAAAGCTACTTATTTAAATTGTAGTAAAATTTTACAAGAAAGAAATTCATTTATATAATAAAAATAGCAATACAGTGGCGTCAACATATATATTTATTTAAAAAATATATAAGGAATCTGCATGTGATTAGAAAATAAACTAGAATGTTGCAAGAAAACTACATGTTATAAAAATGCTTTGAAAAGCTTAAGTTCCGTTGTTACGGCACTGCGACAACTACTGTTCATAAAAATAAAACAAGCAACTTTTAAGAACCCATATATGCAACTCATATTACACTCATATTATTTATTAGTCTACAAAATTTAACTTGATAGTTGTAACTGAAAACTTTCACCGTGATAAATTGCTGGACTTATTCATTACATGTTATGAATCACAGGGAGTACAAGGACTAAACACGAACAATACATAAGCGTGCACGTGTTTCTTTCTTTTTTAATATATATAAACTTTGGGCTGCTCTTGCAATTATTTTTCATACTGATTTTTTTGTTTTAGAATTTCACAATGTAGCTTTTATTCTATAAATACCCCCCCCCCCCCGACCTAAATCTGGAAATTTTTTGCGACTACGCCTCTGTCACGATCAACAAATTTAAAAAATGTGATGTTTCCATTTAAATTTTTTACAATACTTTAAAATACTGCATTTAATTTAGTTAATCTTCTGTTCTCTTCCCTTTCAGTAGCATACACTAAATTTGTCTTGGAGATTCAACAATTTAAGAAAATATCCAGGGCAAGTTCTTGATCAGGAAACTTAAAAAAAAATACTGTAATTTTTTATTTTCAGTTTTTTACAATAATTTAGAATACTGCAAGTACTTTACCTTATCTTCTCTTCCCTTTCAGTAGCGTACACTAAATCTGTCTTTGGGGTTTCAAAATTTAATAGAATATACAGTGCAAGTTCTTGATCAGGAAACATAAAATATCTACGGTGATTTTTTTATTTTATATTTTTCACAATTTTTTAAAATACTGCAAGTATTTTACCTTATATTGTGTTTTCTTCCATTTCAGGGGCGTAAACTAAACGTCCTTGGGGTTTTAAAATTTAAAGGAATGTACAGCGAGCGCAAGTTCTTGATTAGGAAACTTCAAATAATTACTGTTTTTTTTCATTTTAGCTCATCCTCTGCTCGCTTCGCTTTCAGCAGCGTACACCGAATTTGTCTTGGGGATTCAACAATTTAAGAATATATTCAGCGCAAGTTCTTGTTCAGGAAACTTAAAAAATACTGCGATTTTTATTCAATTTTTTACATTAATTTAAAATACTGCAAGTATTTAACTTTATCTTCTGTTATCTTCCATTTCAGTAAGGTACAGTAAATTTGTACTGGTGCTTCAACAATTTACGAAAATATCTAGCGCAAGTTCTAATTCAGGAAACTTTAAAAGTTAGTTGTAAACTGTTTCAAAGCATTTTTAAAAATAGAACAGTTTAATTCCTTAGGTCCCCCCTTGGTAACGCCGCTGTTTTATCACTTTTTATCGGCTTCACCACCACTGTCGCCTAATATTATAAAATAAAATCCTACATGATTGATTGATTTCCCAAAAATTCTGAAAATCACCAGTAAATATCAGATCAAACAAATCCCCTTTTATGACTATGCTAATGTTACGCCACTGCCACACACAGTACAACAAAGACATAAATAATTCAAAATTCAATAAACAACAACAAGCAAGATCATAAATGTGGGCTTACTTTAACTGTGCCCGAACACTTGCACTACAAAGTTGTCTTATTACGCAATTTCGACCAAGTGGGCTACTTTTACAAAATTTCTTTTCCATTTCTTCTTACTTAAGCCCTACTTAGCTTTGCCTTTTAAAACACGATGCGTCTAATTCCGACTTAACCTATTCCTTCTGTAGGATGAGCTCATCGTTTTCACTTCGTCATATCTTCCTATTTGAATATAAATCCCAGCTGGATTTCGATTTTGATTGAATTTAGAGACTTAGACAGTGGCGGCGAATAAGGGGGTTGAAAATGCGTTAAATGAAGAAAAGGGCGCATTAAAAAAATATTGAAAAAATTACCTACTTAGTTCAATTAATATTTGGCAAAATTACCTGAAAATTGCATGTTGTGGAAAGTCCAAAAAATGTAGATTCTTACCTGCAACAAAAAAAAATTTAAAATATTGTCACATTAAAAAAATTGCTTAAACCTTAACATATAGAAATTGCATAAAACTTATTCCTATTCTAAAGGACTTTAATTTTCCGAGCATTAAAATTGTACAACTTTTTTAGTTCTGTTTTTACCTACGCCACTGCATTCAATGAATGCAATGAACCTACCGATAATTCCAAAAATACCAAAAGCTCAACAAAAAGCTCCCCTAAACATTCCACGGTACCACTTAAGGCTTCCTGCACAAGGAAGTTACACAACAATAAAATCTAAGAGGTTCAAAACTTCAAGAAAACACTATCATTGCATGTATCACAATCTAACAAGTCGGAAAAAAATGACACCCACTTCCTTTCTTCTTCCACGCGGGCAAAGCTCCCAAAACGCTGAAGTTTCCCACCGCGATTTATTTTATTTGTCGCTATTAAATCGTTAAGGGGACATAAAGTTACATCAAAGGCAAATCGAAATACAAAAGGTGTAAATTTATTTCAGTTTTACGATTGTTTTAAGAGCTTTATCAATAAATACAAATCGCAGAAAAAAAACTAGACCCTGTTGGGTTTTATTCGATTTTTGATCAGTGGCGGAGATAGCAAATATTTTATTGGATTTTTTGTACGTATTTGGATTTTATTTCAAATTCTTACTTCAGATTGTGATCAGGTGATTTTTTTACGCTTGGAACACACATGCGATGTTACATGCTACACTGGTGAAAAAACTTCGAAATGTGAACTTACATTGGTGAGAAGCCTTGGAAATTGAAATAAATTAATATGAATAACAGGTGCTTTTACAAATATACAAAGATACATCCAATTTCTTTTGACGTCAATAACTGATCTTTTGACGTGACATTTAACATTTAACGTTGTCCATAATTTATTTTACAATCGATTTTAAAGCGTCCAAATTTAATTTTCTTGCGCCAAAATTTGATTTTTCGACGTGAAAACTTGATCATTTGACGTTTGATAATCGTTTAGACAGTTTAGAATTACATAAGAACGAGACATAAATGTTATTCTTCAAATCATAATTAAGTATTTTTAGACAGCAATGAATTTTGACGTCAAAAGTGTACTTACTCATGACAAAAAAATATCAATTTTTGACGCCGAAAATTAAATTTTTGAAGGCAATAAATGGTTCATTGTTCCTTTATAATTTAATTTTATTTGCTCAAACGACGTGACGTCAAAACATGGACTTTTTTACGTCAAAAAATTATTTATTGACGTCTGAATGTAATTTGTTTAAGTTAACGAATAACGAATTTTTTACGTCAATAAATAAAGTTTTGGCGCAATGATATTTCATTACAGCATTTAGTAGATTAATATTTTTCTTCGAAATTCGACGATATTTAGATGTTTAAAATTAATTACTGACGTCAAAATATCAATTTCAGACATCTGAAATTATTTAGCGAGTTAAGCAAACTGTAATTATGTTTTTCATCGTTTAAATTAAAAATAAACTAACGAGAAAGTAAAAAATTACCTTCTTCAGATAAAGGAACGCACAAGCACATGTAAAGCTCTGATTGGTGATTATTATCACGTTGCGCATAAAACATAAGTAGTTAAATCTAGGGGCGGCTACGAAAATACAAGAATTCAAAAAATTGAAAACATTTTTTCTTGGATAGAATCATGCCATCGCTGGTCAGCTAAATTGTATTAAGCTCCCCTGTAACTTCATTTCTATTGATTCAATTCAGCAACCAACGTTGTTTCGTTTCCAATAAAAACAATTTTTGTTTTTACGGTAAAGTAATAATAAAACAAAAGGAAAAAGTATGTTCGAAATCGTCAGAGAACGAAACCGTTGGGAAAAATGTAACAAAACCGACTATAAATACCTTACTAATTAAGTATTAAAAATCGTATTAAAAATGGTAAATGGACTAATCAGCAAAAACACGAAAATTTACTTCTACAAGAGATAGCGTTCGTAAAACACATGTAAGCCATCAACCAGTTAGTAAATTAGGCAAAAGTGGACGTCAAACTGGAAACGAATGCTGATAGACCGGCGAATTTACACAAAGCGTTCTTTCAAAATTCAACAGCTACCCGATAGCGTGTAAAAAAAAGAACCGTTACAAAATGCCACTAAATTTATAATACGGCAAAATATTTAACCTCGCGGGTTATAAACTTACGAAATTAACGTTGGCAATTTATTAATTAATTAATAGCGGCGGAGATATTAAATATTAAATCACAGGAGGTCGCATAAAATATCAAAATATCATAAAAATTCCCGAACGTTTTCTCAAGAGCTTTTAAATTTATCATCTCCTCTCATCGATTCCCCGACTCGTTCTAATATTTTATTCATACAAATGCAACATGTGAACTACTTTATTCCCTGGCAGGTTTCATTTTTTAATGCTAATTCGCACACGGGCACGATATTCTCAAAGAAGGACTTTCTATTTTCTCTATTCTAAAACGTTTGATGTTTTTGCCATTGCTAAACATCCAAACACGTTCACGTTGTCACCTGAATGACCCCTTGTTGTGAACTGTGGGAGAAACATTTGAATTCAATTGCGTTTGCTTTCGTTAACCTGCTTTTCATTGCATCGGACATACTTAAAACCATAAAATAACTTACGAATATATTCCAAATTCGCCCATAATTGAAAATTTTGAATTTTTCACAAAATACACGAGTTTTTAAACGCCCTGCGACTTTGTTAGCAAAGGAAGCTTGTTTAAACTTTCCCACAAGGCCGTGGAACGTTACAACAGCGGTTTGTTGTTTTTTTCTAAAAGACGCGCCTCTAGCTAGATGATAACACCATCGACCTAGCGAACGTAAAGATAGTAAAACAAGACTTTTTTGGTTGATACTCACATTAACCTGATTTAGCAAGTGCAAAACTTCGACCAATGCACCGATCCAAACCCCAAAACGTGGCTTTTAAACTGTAAATAATTATCTGCCCAAAATTTACGATAAAACTTTTGTAGTCCCCTCATATTTGAAGTATTTAAATTTTTCCATGAAGGACATAAATTTTTAAACACCCTGTGTCTTTGCTAGTCAAAAAAACGTTAAGTTAACTCAAAAATCTGAGCAGGAAAGTGTTTGTAGTTTGAAATAAAGAACGTGCTTCTGATTGGGTGGTAACACCATCGACCTTGCACGCCAAAATACAACGAAACAAAACTTCATGAAATTTTTTGGTTGAGTCACCTCGTACAAAGAACGAGCTGAAACTATCTTTTTCTGTTCCGCTAATATTTAAATATTTGTTAACGGACCAACCTCATTTCTCTGAAGTTTCATCAGAGTACGATTGCAATCTTTTGAGCCTAAATAGAATCTCCTTTTGTAAGACTTCTAGCAAGAGTGTAATTACCTTGACTTCTAAGCTGTAAGGCATACACGGACAAAGACAGGCACACCTACTTATAACACGCGAGCGCACGCATACGCACACGCGAGGACAGGCACACGCACTCAAATACCATACACATACAGAATACTAGTTTTTCAGCATACCCCAATCGTAATTCTAAGCCTAATACAATATTTATTCGCTTAGCAATATTTCATGTACTGACGAGGCAGATTGAAAGTGACCAACCTATAAAAAAAAGCGGTGGATAATTATGAAAAAAAATTTAACAAAGCAAAAAAAATTTTTTGACGCACAAAAATTTATTTTCAATGTGCGAAGTCTAAAAAAATAATTTCGTAATTTGAAAATTTTTTTTAGTTTACAGAAATAAATTTTTTGATTTTTGAAGTTATAAATGCCGCATTTTAACTATTATAAACAATAAATTAGACAAATTAAGGTAGAAATAAGATATGAAATTGCCTTGAAGTTATTCATTTAAAAGAAAAAGTCAGTGATCAAACCTATTGGTCTCACATCCTTTGGTGCATTGCAAATTTATCCGAGTTAAATGCTAACGCGATTGCGCCACCTCGCGTGACCGAATACAGGCTTTTATGGCCACGAAATCTATTCTTCAGACTTCACTAAAATAATACTTTTATGTGAAAAGTAATTTTCAATTCCAAAAAATTAAAATGTGGGCAAAATGACCAAAATAGTAAAATAGTGAATCACAGTGACTAACATACAAATAAGTGACAGTAAACACCCTAAAATTGATACACTGCACGCCCTGAAAGCATAACAATATTCAAACATATAATTTTCTTTCCCCACCTCTAATTAAAAAAAAACAAGTAATAATAGTTGCAAAAATCGCAAAATAGTGAATAATAGTGACCATTGAAGAATAGTAACCAATATAAAGAAAAATTACAAAAAGTGAATAAAATTATACATTGATCACTGTCGATATTGAAATATGTTTTTCTTCACATGTAATTTAAAAATAAAAAAGTGAACAAAACATAATAATAGTGATGAATATTAATAACTATTAACTCATGACAAAAAATGAGACAACGGACACAATTGACACTTTGAAGTTCTAAAACAAATTTTTAAATATGTAACTTTTTCGAACACAAATAAATTATGGTAAAATATTGAAAAATAGTGATCAATACGAAAAGACTAGAAAAAAAATATCAATTTTGAAAAATTCATTTCTCCCCCCCCCCCCCCATGCATATAATTAAAAAACGCAACTTCAAAAAAATTACGGTAAAACAGTGACAGTAATAGTGACCAATATTAAAAGAAGTGAGAAAAAGTGACCGTGAAATTTCAATATTAATTTTGAAACGTATAATTGTTTTTTCGTCACATTTAAGTATCATATAAATGTTATATATTGCTATGATATTTAGAGGTGTTTGATTTGTCTGGAGTATTGTGATTCCTGGAGAGCAGTTTTTGAAATGCTTGCTGCAATTCTATTTGTGATTGGAGTTTTATGAACACTGTAAGGTTTAGATACTCTAACTTTTAAACTCAGGGTTGCGTATTTTTGCTATAATTCTTGTTATAAACTCTAATAATTGTTATTTTTCATATGGTTTGTTTTTACTGAAAGAAAAGAAAAACACAACAGATTGATACGAATTTTTATTTATGTTAGTTGTAATTATAATTTAGTTCAGAATTGTTCAAAAGGTTTAATTTATAAGAAGTTTTAAACTTACTTGATTGTGCGTCGATAAATGTCAGTTTGGATGTCAGTGACAAATGTCACAAACGTATAAAAGGGATACTCATGGACATGAGATTTATTTGTTTGTTATAAAAATGAAAATCAAAGAAGGAAGACAAAAGATAAAGAAATTTGTTTAGTTAGTTACGGCTCGTCTGTGTAAATAAATACAGGGAATTGTTTTCTAGTAGTCACAAGACCACGCATATCATTGCAATATTTTACCATATTAATAAAACAGTCAAGAATAGTGACTAATATCAAAGAAAAAGACAAAAGTAAAAATAGTAACACCGTGAAATTGTAACAATGATTCTGAAGCATGTAATTTTTTTTTAAATAAATAAATATACAAAAGTGTGAACTGTAATGGTGAATTTGTAAAAAAGTGACAGAAAGTGACACTTACTTTGAAACGTATAATTTTTTTCGTAACATACAAGCCAAAATAAAAAGGGAAGTTTTAAATTTAAATTAAATATTAAATTTTGTTTCCCCATTAATAACTAAAAAATACAAAATTGTGAAAAATAAACAATGTAGTACAATAGTGAAAAATAGTAATATTAAAAAAAGTGACAAAACGTCACACCTGGAACACCTTGAAATTTTAATATTAATTTTAAAACGTGTAATTGTTTTCGTCATATACAGGGTCGCTATTAAAGATGGAACCAAAGCTCTCCTGCTAAATCGGTTTGAGATATAGATATGAAAATTGGAAGGCTTCCATTTGAAATTATTTCGCATATTTTGAGGTTAAAAAAATTTTTTGTTCTCACATGATTTTTGAGCGCGGCCGCCATCTTGAATTTTTTTAAATGGCAACATGGGCTCTGTGATACATCATTAGAAAGCTTATTTTTTTTCTCTTTCTTACTACTTTAATCATGTATGGTGTTAAAGTGGAAAATAATGCAGAAAAATTAGAAAAACCTTTGCCATATTTAAGGTTTATTTGTCACGTAATACAATAGTTGTAAGGAAACAAACCATATGTACTGTGTTTTTTGTCACTTATTAAACCCCTGCTGATTGTTTATTGTTTATTTTTGACGTTTCGTATTGCAAAGGTATCTAGATTTAAAGTGCAATACATTAGCCAGCCATTTTTCTGTATTATTTTCTACTTTAACACCATACATGATTAAGGTAGTAAGTAAGAAAGAGAAAAAAATAAGCTTTCTAATGATGTATCACAAAGCCCATGTTGCCATTTAAAAATTTCAGGATGGCGGCCGCGCTCAATAATCATGTGTCAAAAAAATTTTTTTTTTACCTCAAAATATGCGAAGTAATTTCAAATGGAAGCCTTCCAATTTTCATATCTATATCTCAAACCGTTTTAGCAGGAGAGCTTTTGTTCCATCTTTAATAGCGACCCTGTATAAATGAAAAATAAAAACTCATGTATATTATCAAAATAGTATAATAGTGGTAAATAGTGACTAATGTTAAAAAAATTACAATAAGTGAAAATAGTGACACAACGAACACCTGATATTAAAAGTGAGAAAAGTACTAATATCAAAAAAAAACTCACACCGTACGTATTATGAATTTTGTATTTCGTCATAAATAACTAAAAAATAAATAGTGATATAATTGAAACATGAAAGTAACCAACGTAACCAAAATAGTGCAATAGTGACTAATAAAAAAATTACAGTCAGTGGCACTGTGAACACCCTGATATTTTAATATCACTTTTAGAACAGGAACTCGACAAAAAATGAGAACAGTGACCAAGTGGACACTATCATTTTGTAACATCGACTTTGAAAAATGCATGTGATCAATAGTAACTAAAATAAATTACAAAAAATAAGAAAAGTGTCAAGGTAAGACACCCTGAAATTGTAATATCGATCTTGTATCATGCAGCTTTTTTTCCCTACATTTACCAAAACGTGGAAATGTAACAAAAGTTTGCAAAACAGTAAAATAGTCCCCAAACAGCATTTTAGAAAAGGTACAAAAATGGTAAAATTGCCAAAATCGGCACCATTAATATCAAAAAAAGTGAGAAGAGTGACAACTGCGAAAACCCAAAACCGTAATTGTTAATTAAAATTTTCCCAGGGATGATAATGAAACCTTGACGTGGTATAAAACAAGATGTTAGTACGTTTTTAAGGGAAAGGTTACCTACTTGGTCGGCTTTCAGCTTTAATGGTTTCGTAATCTGGTACACGTGGGGAAGTTTCCACCGTTTCGGCAAATAGGTAAAACATGTAAGCTGTTGCGTTGCTCCGGTAATTCATGCACGAATCTGCCTGCCATGTGAGGATCATCCCGAGGGAAGGATTACACAGTACGAAATTTATACTTTTAACCTTGGCCTTCCGAAATAAGCTCACCAGCACCACCCAATGCGGAATGCTTATCGCGACGCTATTTCATTAGCAAAATGGAAATATTTAATTAGACAGTGATTCATAAGCACAATTTCAGGATCGAAACAGATAATATTTCAATATAAATTAGATTCGCATATATTACCGACGTTTTGTCCTTCGGCCCCGGAATATAAATCAACGGAGTGGGCAGAGGTAAATAGGAAACGACTTCAACTATTTGCATAGACAATGGTATCTAATGGCGCGCGCTGGGTCCGATCGTTCGCGTTATTTATTGGTGGGTAATCGGGAAGTCGTTATAAAATTGTCGCGTGACACTACGGACAACGTAATGGACGTACAGAGGCGTTCGATATGGACTTGATCTTTTTTTTTCAGGCTTGTCGCCACGGCCTGTGTAATTAATTGTTTAGATTGCCGATCTGTTAATTGATTTTAAGCACTTAGTTCCCCATGCCCACCTGGGTAATTAGTTAGTGAAATTAGATACCGAACGATTGCAAAAAATTTAAACGTCAACAAGAAATTCTCATCACCATATTAAAATTGATAATGGTTAAGTTGAAAAAAAAACATGGACCGCATTATTTTCACATGTAGATGGCAGTCTGAGATAAAAACTTTAATTCCTGTTTTAAAAAACGCACCCTTCAATATTTAGAACGATTTAAAGTTCGAGATAAATATTGAGACAGGTGTGCTGATGCATCGCCTATCACTTGTTAATTTGCGAGACAGAACCTTATACAATAAGGGAGTACTAAATAACCAGGTGATTGGAATGAATATAATAGCAAACCTATTGCATGGCCTGCTCGTTTACCAGATTTGAACCATGCACAATTATATAGGTTTTTAAAAATTCTTGTGAAACAGCAACATAAAGACCAGAAAAGTGGTTTTAAGGTGAATTTTAGTAAATCTGAAAAATTTCTGTTATACAGGGTGTTTAAAAAAAGTAGTCCATATTTATTATATTCTTCAAATCTTCAAACTGAGAAAAACCCTTTATTTCAAAAACGGTTTCTTTTGATTTGATTCTCTATTGGAATGTATTAAAAATTCTTGGGAAAAGTACGGGAAACCCCCACAATGTAAAAACGATTGTGAAAAAAGTACATTCAAAGCGTTTTGGGTGCAGATACGTATATAAGCTGGTTTTTAACATAAATAAACATCCAGCACAAGAAAGAGCCTCGGGAGATTATAATAACAGATAAGCGTATTTCTTCCTACGGCATCCTTTCATATTTCATTTAAGCTGTAACTTTTGAACTCTTGGAAATGTCGCTACTTCAGTAGCAAAATTGTCGACTGAATGTAGCTTAAATAAATCCGAATTTAATCCGCTTGATTTGTGTTCCTCTCGAGTCGCTTCGCAACGGTTACGCATTTGTTCCGCTGTAGATATCACATATTTCATACAGTATGTAGGTCCTAAATATAGATAGAAGCGCCCTGGGGGCGAATATGTATAAATTCTCCACGGCTAAGAGCACATACCACTCAGCCGGTAGTTTCTATAAACGTTACTGTGCCCCGGAGCGCCACTGGCGCTCTAAAAAGTACTCTCATTTTTACATATAAAAAAAGTTTAATATTTGCTTTCGATTACGGATTTTTAATAAAATGGTGTTGACTTAAATAAAAAATCCGAAGCCAATCACAAGATATCATTTTACAAATAATATTTCAGTGTCGAAAATCTGATCGTTTTTCATGAAAAAGAAAAAACGTCTAGCCATGTCTGGGCATAAATTACAACTGTGAAGGCCCATACGTTTCAAAAACACAATACATGAGTGAAGTTGGCGTTTTGGCAACATTATACGCATTCACAGTTACTTTCGCGTTGCGACCGCCGCCAAGGTGGTCGTTTCTGTAAGATATTGAGTTTCGTCCACGTTCATTTAGCGTCTTCCGTCTCCGCGAGGCGCCATAAAAATCGAAAATTACCACCGCTTTGTAGTTCGGCGTCGTTAAAATTTATACGAAGAGCCCGGTGTGATTGAAAATCAGGTTTTAGCAGGCTTGCTGATAAATGTCGTTACAATAAGGGAAAAAGCGTAAAAATTTTCAGCCCTGAGAGCTCGAAGAATTAGTCCGGGAAAAAGACAAATGGATGAGGTTAATGATGCGGCTATTTATGGAGGTGGTTGGATATTTCCTGCCTTGTGTTTACGAGTTTTTATGTTTTCCTAAGAGGCTTCCCAGAGAAAAAGTTGTTTTTAGGGTTAATTTCTTCTGAAAAACCAAGTGTTTAGTTTCACAAGGCAGAAAAACATTTTTGCTCGAGCTTTGATAAACACGAATAGGAGGAAAATTCAACTCGAGGTTCTTTCAAGGAGGGGAGTACAATTATCTACACCAAACTTTTTCTGTTTTATAATTTTTAAAATTGTTTCAAACTCTACAAAAATAATGCAACTAGAACATTTCGATATTATTAAAAAAAATTGGAAAATATTGAAAATGATGTATCAAAATTTTTTTAATTTTGAAAAGTAAAATTCTTAAAAAATTTCTAAAATTTCCAAAATTTTCGAAATTTTTTTACTTTCAAAGCTGTTGAAATTTAAATAATTATGATAATTGTGAATATGTTGAAACATTTTCAAATCTCTATGAATTTCATTTAAAATTGGCATTAGCTTGAAAGTTTTGAAACATTGATCTAATTTTATATTTTTATCGTATTTCTACTTCTGACATTACCAAAGTGTGGATTTTTATCTTCAATACAAGAATGTGACTTTCCCTATGGTTGGTAAACTATTGTTCCTTCTTATCGCAACATTCCTAATAGTAAAGTAAGCGGAATTGGCCCAAAAAATTACATTAGTCAGATTTCGAGGCCAACGAAACGTTATCATCAGAAGTGGGAGCTGTGAACCGTAGGGAAGATGCAAGAAACATGTGGTTTTCGTCAAGTGTTTAGTGCAGCTCACTACCGGCATATGTATGTGTAATGTGTATAATGGCGCAGCCCACATCTGCTGTGCTCACGCACTAAAAGAACAAGTTGCAATATCAAAGCAGAACGAACGCATTAGAGTTACCACACGATAACGAGGAGGCTTAATTATTATGAATGAATTATAAATTAATTCAACAAGAAGCAACGGAAGCTGCTCGTGAAAGCCCTATCGAATTACCATCGATAGGGATTATAAGGTGAAAATTAATTCAGTGGTGTCGGTAAAGGGTAAACAAAGGCCTACCGTTCGATTAAACTTTCCCAGAATGTAAACATTTTTATTCATCGTATTTTTAAAAGAATTTTTGTATCAACATTGTAGCACCAAACTCAGTTACTACAACACGCTCCAGTGTATAGAAAATACCCGCAAGCGCCCGTATACCCTTGAGTTTGGATAGGTTTAAAAAAACAATTCAAGTTAGAACCTATGTTTTATGATAAATAATAGGTTCTTCGATTTTTGCTTAAAATTAAAGAAAACAAAGATAAAAAAATCATGAAAAAACTGGACAGGGGGGAAATTGGCCCCCTCCCTAAAAATAAATTCATCTAAAAGTTAATTTTAGAATTTTATTTTGCTATCATTGATAAGCAATTAAACCTTAGAAAGAATGTTTTATCACTTGCCCCCCAGCATAAATTTTCAAATTTCAAACATTTATAGAAGGCGTCACAGAGTAATCAAGGAACTGGGACGCAAAGTAAATTGTAGCTCATCCATAGGTCTGTAAGACTGTAACCGTACAAAATTTAATTTAAAATTCTCAAAATTACAAAATTTTCTATTTTTTCTGATTCAAAATTTTCAATGTTTTCAAATTTTTCGATTATTACGAAATTTACGAAATTTTCCAAGTTTCCAAATTATTGTTTTTAAAAATTGCAACTTGTTTTATTAAATTTTGCTTTAATATTCCAATTTTAATATTTTTGAAAAATCTTCAATTGAAATTTTTAAATTTTGAAAGTAATGTTTGAATCAGAGAGTATGAAAGAAAGCAGCGGGTGGGCTAACGCGAGGAAGGGCTGGTGGCGGTTCCTCGGGACGTTTTTTTTTATTAATAAAACCTTACTGTTAAAGTGTAAAAAAATTATAGCGGCCACTATTATGATACTAGAAAGTGTAGAAAAAAGCCTATAATTCACCCTAAGGTCCTCCATCAGACTCCCATTTCAGATTTAAAAAAAAAATCGATTTCTGAAAGAAATGTTTTCGGCTTCGGAGTTTTTTTAAAGCTTATCACCCCAATGATGTTTTGACAGACGTCCACATTCCAAAAACAAAAAAACTAGTTTATATTAAAGTTGTGTCTGCTGAATAAAAAAAAACACTTCGTGTTTTTCATTTCCAACCAGACGCTATTTTTTTGGATGTTCAAACTTAATAAAAAGCATTTCCGATTTAAGGCTCAAAAAGCGGACGTGAAACATATTTTCCCTGTCGCAATTTCTTTCCCCTCGTGCAACCTTGAAATAACAAAATAAGTTAGACAGGAATGACTGCATCCGTTCGCGATTCATAAATTATTAAATAATGAATGTGTTCGCTGACTAGTCAGTCGTCGTATTGCATTGCATAGTTTTATGACTCGGTTATTTTAATTGCTATAATTGAACAAAAACCGACGATCTGTGTGGCTGCTGTTCGTTCGCATATTAATGAATTAATGATGTATTAGGCCGTGAGTAATGCTGCATTATTAAACAAATACAAATAAATAAATAAACAAATACATTCTTTAGTTATAGTTACATATTTGTCATAAAACAGATACGATCAGTATTGTACATCTTGAAAAGAATACACAGCTTCGAATTTAACCGGAAATGAAAATGCCACAGGACAAAACCTTAAATATGGATAATTATAAAAATTTGCGCACAAAAGTTGTTCAAACTTCTCACACGCATTCTACGCGTTGCGTGCCAGTTTTTTCTGCAAAAAATCGAAACAATAATTACTTCCGGATATTAATGTACCTCTCAAAAGCCACTGTATATCTTTTTAGTCAAAATTAACTTTTTTAACTTCCGCAATTCGAACACCGTGTGAACTCATGTTTATTTCAGCCTTGACAATAAAATTATTAATCCTACAAACACGCATTTAATTTGTGTCAAAGATTATGTAAAAGTAGCAGCTGTGCTACTACAAGTCTAAGGACAAACTTTCGATTCTATACAGAGTATTAATTTTTAAAAATTTTGTACCATTTGCATTTTTACATAAATTCATCAGACAGATTAAGTTTTCTAGCCCCATTTATATTCTTATAGGCGTTCCTAGTCCAAATGCCGTTATTTTACAAACTGTGACTTACAACTGTACTTGTACTCTTATAGGCTTCCCAAGTGTAAGCAAAGACAATGAGTCATAACTTGCTTAACTACCTGACCGGACAAGTAAAAAAAAAATAATTTGAAAGTACCGTAAAATCCGGGCGTATATCTACGCTTATGATATTTTGTTGAAGCTTCTATTCAATTAAAACATTTCCCTTAACAAAATTGATCCAGTTTTAGCAAAATAACAAACATGCCGTATCCTAAAAGCCCCAAACTACCTTTCAGCTTGCGTTTGTTCAAGATTGCGTGTTCGCCACGAATTCCCCGAGGGAATTTGAAAAAAAAACACACTCATGTACACGCAAAATTACCCACACATTAAAAATTCCTAAATAACATTTTAAAAGTGGCAGTTTCAAACATAATTATTAAAAAAACTGCACATCAAAAATTGATTAAGCAAAAATAATTCATAATTTAACTTCCCACCTATAATCCCGCTGGAATTTTCCGTTAGGTCAAAGTTGAGTTTTTGTTTTTCCCATTAACACGCCCACGGTTTTCCCTGAAGAATGACCGTTCCTGCATTAGCTTTTTCCTGGATGGCTAGAAATGCGAATTTTACGCTGCATCGAAGGTAGTGTCAGCTTTAATGGCACGATTAATTGACAAAATAACATTGTAAGCGTTCAAATCCCATTGTCTTATTTTCAAGCGTAGCCTCCGGAAATGTAAACTTAAACAATAGCCGGTTTTAACAAGGGAATTTACAAACTTCTTGTGCTTCGCCATCAATTAGGGACGCATAAAAAGGCGCAGAATGGAGTGTGTTGCCAAAACAAAGCGTTTCCTTTCGTCAATTTAATGAAGTTTAAAACGAACACTTACGTAAGTGTCCGTCAATCATAAATACTTCCCCATAAGTTTTCTGGCAACTACAAAAAATATTTGGAGTTAATCATGAATTTTTCACATGAAGTCAATTATAAATTGCCCATGAATTTCATCGTTAATACTTCCCCATGAAGTCGACCAGGAAAACTTTCCTATCACGCCAATCATGAAAACTTACCCATAAAATCAGTATTGAATGCCCCCCCAATCAGTTTTCTAACAATATTTTTTAGCGTCGATATTATTTCCCCACGAAGCACAATCATAAATAGTTCCTCATGAAACCAACCATGTAACCAACCATGAAACCTCTTGCATAAAGTCACAATAAAAACTTCCCATAAATTCAGTATTGAATACCTGTCCCTATTAGTGTTTTTACAGCAGAACATTTTTTTAATAGAGTCAATCATGACTACTTCCCCACACAGTGAATCATATATACTTCCCATAAAATCACCCATGAAATCAGCACTAATATAAATTCCAGTTTTCTGAAGTGTCCGGAAAAAAGATCCCTGGCAGAAAAATAAGCGCCAGAAAAACAGCCTATGAAAAAACTTAATCATTCATACTTCCCCATGCAGTCAATCATGAATACTTCCCGATTAATTTAATAATAAGTACTTCCTCATGAAGTCAATCATGAATTGTTGTCCATAAATTCAATCATAAATACTTCTAGATGAAGTCAACCATGATATTCTCCCATCAAGTGAAACATACAAACTTTCCCATGCAGCCAGTTTTCTGACAAGACCCTTTTTTTTCTTGGCAGACATAAATATTTCCCCACAAAGTCGACCATGAATACTTCCTCGTTAAACCAAGTATGAAGTCAAAATCATGTAAACTTCCCATAAGTTCTCTATTGAATACCTCCCATAAATTCAATCATAAATGCTTCCCCATGAAATTTTCACTTAGTGAATCATGCAAACTTCCTCATGAAGTCAATCTTCTGAAAACAGACAATTTTTTTTGTTGGAGTCATAAATACTTCCCCACGAAGGGTTATCATAAATACTTTTCCATGAAATCAACCATGAAGTCATATAAACTTCACATGAATTTCCTATTGAATACCTTCAATGAATTCAATCATAAACGCTTCCACATGAAGTCAATCATGAATACTTCCCCATTAATTCTATAATAAGTACTTCCTCATGAAGTCAATCATGAATTGTTGTCCATAAATTCAATCATAAATACTTCTAGATGAAGTCAACCATGATAGTTTCCCATCAAGTGAACCATACGAACTTTCCCATGAAGCCAGTTTTCTGACAACAAGACAATTTTTTTGTTGGCAGACATAAATATTTCCCCACAAAGTCGACCATGAATAGTTCCTCATGAAACCAAATATGAAGTCGAAATCATTTAAACTTCCCATAAGCTCTCTATAGTGAATACCTCCCATAAATTCAATCATAAATACTTCCCTATGAAATTTTCCATTAAGTGAATCATGCAAACTTCCCCATTCAGTCAGTTTTCTGACAACGACAATCTTTTTGTTGGAGTCATGAACACTTCCCCACGAAGGATTATCATAAATACTTTCCCATGAAATCAACCATGAAGTCGCAATCATGTAAACTTCTCATGAATTTCCTATTGAATATCTTCAATGAATTCAATCATAAACGCTTCCTCACGAAGTCAGTCATGTATATTTCCCTAATAATTAGCTGGTAAAAAAAATATTATGTAAACTTGCGCATGAAATTATCATAAATACTTCCCTATAACGTCAATCCTGAATATTTTTCCCTGTCAGATTTCTGGTGAAAAGTATTGATTGGATACAATCAGGAATACTTCCGCATGAAATCAATCATGAGAACTTCCCCTAGATGTAAATTATGAAAACTTCCTCATGATTTAGAAATACTATTCTATGAAATCAATCATAAATACTGCCCCATCAGTTTTCTGGCAAAAAGTATTTGTTGAATGAAATTAGTGATACATTCGCACGAAGTCAATCATAAAAATTTGACCATGAAGTTAATCATAATTACTTTTCTATGAAGGCTATCCTAAATACTTGCCCATGATGCCTACCCATAACGTCAACCATGAAAACGTCCCAATTGTATAAGTTTTCTTTCAACTAAAACATTTTTTTGTTGGAATCAATCATTAATACTTTCCTATGAAGTCATTCATAAACAATTTCCCATGAACTCAATTATGATAACTAGCCCATGAAGTTAAGCAGAAATACTTCCTATGAAGTGAATTATAAATATTTCCCCATAATGTCCATTAGGAAATAGGAGTACTTTCTCATCAGTTATCTGGGAAAACAGACTTTTATGGGGCCAATGAGGAATAATTCCCCATCAGTTTTCTGCCAAATTGTTGACAATTAAAATGGTGATTCTTAAACCACCATTTTTGAACCTAGACTATGAAGAGATTTTGTGTACATTTCAAGTTTAATATAGCCATTTTAATTAAACAGTCCCTTCCTTTCTGTTAATTCCAGAGTGCGCGAATTATGTCGTTTCCTTATAATGAAATGTTAATTGCATGTTTCTATATTAGTAGCCGCAATTAAACTGAAATAGCGTTCGTTTTAATTGCATGTAGCATGTAGCACACACACACACACACACACGCAACAGTTGGGGCGACAGACTTGAGCGTTGTTAACCCACTTCCTTCCTATACACTGGGATTTAAGTAACATTTGTCATACCGCATGCGAACGAACGAAAGTTAACTAATTAATACCACACAATGCGAACTGATAAGCGCCGTCTTGATTAACGGCTCGAATTTGGGTCCGATCGATTTCTCCTGTTGATTTAGAAAATTAATTCCGCGTGTGTGAAAGGACTACCAAATTTGGATAAGGAATGTCGCTAATTGGATGTTGTGTAATAGGTCCAAAATGTATGCCAATAGCAAATATCAATTTACGAAAGTTAATTACATTTTTCTTAAACGACATAAAAATGTTTCGTCAAGGATGCGCAACTTTTATGGTGTCTAATTTCGTTTCATTCCTAGCGGAACTGGAGAATTCCGGGTTAGTATTCGGACAACAACTGCATGTTCCATCATCATGTTTTCATGTAGTAGGTACTGCACCGATACAGTTATGGCAGCTAGGAAAGGCACGTATAAATGGCATATTGCATCAACCTATCATTACCTACGGCCCAGGGCAGTCCTTCCTCTTTCTTTATGAGCAGTGCGCCCGTTTCCACTACCTACGCTACCACATACTAAATTATCGTCCAAATAAATACCTCAAATCCCCGAGTTTAACTACTAACTACTCGCTTATTATATGTTTACATTGCGCTACCTTGATCGTAACGCTCCAGTTAACTTGTCTTAGGTACCCACCAATAACAATTTTTAGTGTTTGCCAAACAGACCCGGATTTCAAACAATTTACTAAAAGCATCATACAAAAAATGATGATAAAGTATCAATGTAGCCCTATACAAATGCATTTTTTTTTGTGAAACGTAAACACGGTGTTGGCGCCACAAATTGCTTAATTCGGTCCTGTTCTTTTACAACAAACCACTGTTATTTACCGAGAAAGTACCTTGTATATCCTCGATATACAATTCAAAACAAATTTGTTTATAAAATTGAATTAGTCTTACAACATTCCTAATTACGGGCCTGTTATTATTGAATGATGAGAAAGTACTATGCAATTTTGACGATATCTCAATTATAACAATTTTTCTTATAGACTCGTAAAACTTTGAATCCGGTCCTGTTTTGATGACACATCACTCCGATTTTCCATCCCTCTCCTGATTTTTCAACCATCTGTGCGAAGGCGAAGGACCATAAGTGGGTTGAGAATTACAGAAGCTAAATTTGGCACAGCAAAGCACTCTAGTTCTTCCCTAATTCGACCTGTGGTCTAAATTTGGAAGCTCCAGTTTCTGCAAGTTTGAAGCAGGGCGGCGGTGGCTGTGCATTTTTTATGCCTCCCAAAGAAACTTTCAGGGTGGTCCCGAGGGAATGTTTCGATCGGGCCGACCGAACCTTATTGTCTTCGACACAAAGTGACGAGAAGCCCCTGTGGGCCACTAGGAACAAGAGGTCGGCCAGTTTCGCTGTCCTATCCTGCAGAAATTGAAGGAAGAGTGAACGTCCGAACGATCCGTTAGTAACTGAGTTTGCTAAGAAATTATAAGGTTATGGAAGTTCAGTTCTGTAACTTTACCCAACTGAGAAATTAATCTTGTCAAATGCAATTATTTGGTACAAACTTTTTAATTACAAAACAAAATCGATTGATTTGTGGTTTAAATTGTGCAAGGATCGTTACCGAATAAGGCCGTAAGCCACGGTTGCTTAATAAATAATAAGTATTTGCAATTACCACGTATTTTTACTAAAGAAATATGAAAATAAGCATTATAGCATTTGCAGGTCGATATCACCAAATGGTTCGCCTCGTGTGCTGGCGGTCAGGGGTTCTGTTGTGTAGAAATAAGTACATGTAGCCATAAGGGTCAGAGTGTTAATTTAAATGAATTCAAGCCGCAAGTTGGTAAAAACCAGTACTAAAATGGCCATAAACTACATCTTGCTAGTTCAATTAAACAAACCCCACCTCAACATACTTCGTCAGCATCAGCACTATTTTTTGGCACTCTGTACTGACGTATACGCTTCAGCTCGACTACTACAACTTGTTTTTTAATTAATGACTGTGTCAAAACGAAACAATTAATATACTCCAATAAATACCTACGTCATCGACGTTTATTATAACAAATCACCCCAACTAATTGAATCCATGTTCGCTAAAATGCGTTGCTTGTCCCCGAATGTGTAGATTTTATGGTGAGTCATCGTCACATATATGAAAGATCTCTAAGGGGAAAGGGCGCCTCGACATAGACAAATTGGTTATATATTCCTTGTCGGCAAAATTTGCCCTGACGCGTTTCACGTCTTCTTTCTACAAACATTTGTTACGACCACGCTTTTACTACACCTGTTGTTAGCGGTGAGATTTTTAGTGCGTGTTCCTGGATTTTTACGGCAGTTCTGAACGAATTTGTCACGAAAGGTGGTCTATTTTTCTGTAGGTTTGATCAAAAATGATATAACATTTGGTAGGAAGGCTATGACGGACATACACCACTACAATGATTTTGAAGGTATGTTGATTACCACCACGCAGATAAAAAAAATAATGTTAATCAAAAACAAATTGGCTTAAACGAGATTCTTGGACGAACATACCCCACTATTCTCTTTTGTGTAGGATATTTGATCACGGCAGTGATTTATAAAATTTCAAATAATGTCAAGGGTCGAAGATCAACAACCCTTGTTATTTATTGAGAAACGTCTTGCAAAATCAATTCTTGAGGAAAAACAACGCGCTACCATGGAGATAACACTATATGGCAATTATACCCCACTACGATATCTTCAACACATATTATAATACTATTTAAATGTTTATTAGTTAGAAAATATGAGACAAAACACCAGGAGATAAAATGTTTGCTGGTGAAAAGTACTTGTAGAAGAATGATGCTAGGCGGAAATACCCCGCTGTAAACAAAAATTACACAGGCAAAACTGATTAGTGAAGTTTTTAATAGACACGAGGGCTGTTTCACTCCTCGAAGCAAGTGTTTACCAGCTCTCGAAGTACTTTGAAATACTTTGAAGTACCTCGAATTACCTTGAAGTACCTCAAAGTAACTTAATAGTATTAGATTTATCACTAAGTATCGACAAAATTCAAAGTAACTATACATCCCCTCTCTAAGTACTGACAGTTTCTGGAATTACTTCACAGTTCCTCAAATTACGCGCATACTTGTCAAATTACATGAAGCAATTGTGGAACTAATAGAAGTACATACGAATTTCCGTGACGTACTTTTTCGAAGTCGTCCTCTCTTCAAATTACCTCAAAGTACCTCAAAATACCTCGAAGTAACACGAAATAACTAAGAAGTACTAAAAGTCTCTCATAGTACTGTGGAATTCGAAGTAGGTGTACACCAGCTTTCTAAGTGTAAAAGTATCTCGAATTACTTTAAACTACCTCAACTTACGTCGACATGCTTGTCAAATTACTAGAAGTTCATACGAATTACCGTGACGTACTTTTTCAAAGTCGACCCTCTCTTGAACTGTTTCAAAATACTTCGTATTACCTAGAAGTAATTTCGACTTACCTCGAAGTAATTACGAACTAACTCGAATTACTTTGAAGTACTTTGAAGTAACTTAGAAGTATTGGCATTACATGGAAGTACTGGCAAAATTCCAAGTAGGTGTGCGGCACCTCTCTAATTGTCGAATTATTAGAATTAAATTATAGTTACCGCGAGACACTTTTCCAAAGTCGTCGTGCGAAACTCTCTTTGAGTAGTACTTCGAATTACCTCAAAGTAACTTCAAAGAACCTTGAATTGCTATGAAGTACTTCGAAGCAACTAAGAGTGTTGGAATACCTCGAATTATTGACAAAATTCGAAGTAGGCTCCAGAAATAGTGAAAGTATTCCGAATCACTTCAAAATACCTGGAATTACATTAAAGTACTTGTCGAAGTACATTGGAATTACCGTGACGTACTCGGAACTACTACATAGAAGTAACACTAATTAAGTCAAAGTAACTGCGAAATTCCTCGAATTGCTTTGAAATATTTCGAAGTACCTTTGAAATATTGGAATTACCTCGAAGTACTGGCGAAAGTCGAAATAGGTGTAGCTCTGGAAGTATTCCGAAGTAGTATTGGAAGTGTCGGGAATCACGTTGAAGTATCTCGAATTACTTTAAAATACCATGAAGTATCTTTGAAATATACTTCTAAGTAGGTGTGCAAATTTCTGGGAGACGAACATCCCTCGAATGCACATACCTTGACGTAATTTTTATATATAAAGAACGTTGATTGTATCCAAGCAGATAAAAGAAAACTCATTTCAATCCAAAACTAAATATCGTACTAACAGTAATACCCCACTACTTTTGGGGGAAGGGATTTAGCCACAACAATGAATTTCTTTGATGGGAAAGTTCTGAGAAAACCAATTATTGTATTGTATTGTGCGTTTAAAATAATTACTGAATTTTTTAATGGAATTTCATAAGATGGCCAAAGAAAACTACCAAAAAAGATATATAAACACGGACTTGCCCCATCATGCAAGAATTATACGTCGTTGACAACGATAGCTTCCGTTTATAATTTTAAAATTCACTTGATGGACAGCATGACAGCTGACCTTAAGATGAGGTTACAGCCAAAACGGGTTTCATAGTAGGCAAAGCAATCTGCATTTTATTAATTCAATATGAGTAACGTTTTGTTTTGAAACACATTCCAGGCGGTTTCAAAATAACAGCTGATTTAGGGCAGTATTTCCCCCGAAACACCTACAAAGCTTAGATTTGTTTCACTTTCGTTTAACACCATAATGAGGTCAGTAAGAAAATAATTATTTATGCAATTACGTGTTCAGAAATTTAGCAAATTCAAAAAGCCCCAGTGGCGTGTACAAGGGAAAGTGTATTATTAATATAAAAATTGCTTGAATTAAAACAGAAAAAATGTTGCTGATACTCTCACCATGTATGGTTTTAGATCATTTTTGTCAGTTTAAATTTTTTTTTGTACGCCACTGTAAATCACATGTGGTCATGGATTCATTACGTCCCCTTACAAGTTTAAAGAAGCTTCCAATTTATTGAAACACAGTACACTTGTGTAAGTATCAAATAAAGGGTTCAAACATGGGGCAAACATCGCGCCCCTTGGGTGTCAACAACGTCTCCCTTTTGCCACAAAGTGGCCCTTTTAGCTTTATGAATTATGAAAGGCAACCTTGTTTCTGGGGACAGAATGTAAATATGGGTAGACATTTTGTATCCTATATTTAGGCATTTCGCAATAACGCGCGCTACGTATTAATGCAAATATACGCGGATAAGGATAAGCAGGGAAAAAATTATGTTCAGGGTAGGGCGTACGTAGAGTGCAAGGAGCGTAACATGATTTCATGATTAAATAGGCACTGGTCTGTTATTCGACACGACATGTAGGAATGCCAAGGCAAATCGTTCCAACGTTAGTTTCTTATTGTCGAAATAATGTGGGTCAGTAACTGTACTGGCTGCTGGCTATGGCGTCCTTACTTTGCCGAAGAACAAATAATTTCCTCGTGTTCTATATTAACTTAAGAGGTATCGTGTGTACAGTTAAGGTTGGCCATACTAAATATTGGAAATCACATTTGAGAACCACTCGAGTATGAGAACCGTTTTGTTTAACTATCCTTCAGACAGATAAGGTTGAGTCACGATTTATTTCAAGATTAGACAAGTTTCCTCGGAAGAAAATATACTTAGTATCAAGGTTAATTTAATCTTCTAAATGCACATAAAAAAGTCTCTAAAAAATTTAGTGTGAACTGTGCGTTTATGTGAGGATTGCAAAACCTTTACATTTCCCTTCAATACAGAAATAAGTGAACGAAATTTTGTATGAAGAGACCCAATGACGTGTAGTTTATTGCCGTTAAAAATGGTGAGCATCGCGCAAAAGTAAAACCTAATTTACTCTTGAAAAATTAAAATATGCACGCCTATGGGACAAGACGAGAGTTGCAAATCTTCTACATTTCCCTTAAATAAAGGAATAAATGAACGAAATTTCGTATAAACATACTCAATGCCATATAGTTGGTTGCTATTAAAACCGGCGAGCATCGCACTAAGGAAAAACTTAACTTGCTCTTTAAATGTTTAAAAAGCTCAAAACAAATGGGCAAACCTCTTAGTTCTGTCTAATGTTTTTAATAAAACCAAAAGTAGTGATTTCGTAATTATTTTTTTTTGCAAAGCTCACTTATACTTTTCGTTTTCATTTCATTAAGGAAATATCCAAGAGATTTTGCTTTGATAAAACTACAGAAATTTACATAAACACCATTAATCGTTAGTTGCGTGTCAGAACAAGCGTAGCGTACCGCAATTGTTGTCGTTATTATTATTCCGTAGCGCTAAGCGATTTTCTTTAAAGGTATGTCTTAATTAATAATCTGTGGTTGTTTAAGTAAAACGCAATGGTCAAATAGGTTAGTATGTTCACGCAATGCGGTGTGCATTTATTAAGAGCTTGAACGTTTGTTATTGCTTTAGAAATACACACACATACAGTCCAATTAGTATAACTCGACACATTCCCGATTGGGTACACACTTTCTAATGAGAGCGATTTAAGTGGACAACGTTTCCAACATCATTTATGCGATAATTTGCCGTATCCGAGTAGACACTCTTGTGGGTTGTTGTAATTCATCATTTGCTTGAACCCAAAAAGGAAGACACGTTTGTATTAGTTCCGGCCAAAATAAGAGAACACAATAATGAGTAATGTACCGGAACTGAAGACACTAATCTTACTCTTCTAAAGATACTAAAAAAACAAAATCGCGAGGTGAATGTTATTAAGTTTAATAAAAAAAATAAGGTCAAACAACTTAGTAAATCGTAAAGTAGAAGCCGAAAGTCATTATTTTCTAAAATGGCATATTTACGATGTTATTAGGGGTACCTATAAAGATGTCGTTAGAGTCACAACGATATCGTTGCAGTCATAACGCCATCACTGCAATCATACCAATCTCGTTGCGGTCCTAGCGGTCACGTTACAGTCATAACAATATCGTTTGGCCATAGCGAACTTATTATAGTCATAACGATCTCGTTACAGTCATAACAATCTCGTTATAGTCAGAACAGTCTGATTGGGGTTATAATAATCTTATTATAATGAGTCATGTCAAGCATGTTCGCGTCATAGCAATCTCGTTACAGTCACAATGATTTCCTGTCAGTCATAATCATCTAGTTCCAGTCACAATGATCTTGTAACAGTTGCAAGCATAACGCCAACGCGGTCGTAACAGTCTCGCTACTTTCATAACAGTATCGTTAGAGTCATAGCGAAATTATTGCTGTCATAATAGCTCGTTACAGTCAAAGTGATATAGTTGCAGTCATAACGAAATCCTTGCAGTTATAACGATCTCGCTGCAGTCGTAACAATCTCGTTACAGTCACAACGATTTCCTGTCAGTCATAATGATCTAGTTCTAGTCTTAATGATCTGGTCACAGTCAAACTGATATCGTTGCACTCATAAACAACGCAATCGTTGCAGTAATAGCGTAGTAATCTAGTTGTAATCTTAATAATTTCGTCATAACATTCTAATTAGTCATAATGATCTTGTTGCAGTCATAACAAACTCGTTGCATTCTTAACCATCTTGACGCAGTAATAAACATCTAATAGTCATAATCTCGTTACACACAATATAGTCTCGATACAGTCACAATCGCGCTGAATTATAAAGTAACCCTCTGCTTAAGCAGTCACAAATCTGGTTACAAACATAACAATCTCGTTACAGTCATAAAGTACCGCCACAGTCACACCAATCCTGTTACAGTCATGCCAATTTCCTTACAGTCTTAACGATTTTATTACATTTGTAACGATCTCGTAGCAGTAATAAATACATAAATCTCTTTACAGCTATAATAAACTCGTCATATTACTTTTATTACATTCTTAACTATCTCTTAGCCGTCATAGATAACCAACTCTTTAGTCAATTATATGGTTACAGTCATAACAATCTCGTTACAGTAGTAAAACTCTCGTTACAGACAAACTAATTTTCTTTACCGTCATGCCAAACTCGGTGCAGTCATAACGATCTCGTTACATTCCTTACGATTTTGCTGCAGTGATGAACATTTCCTTACAGTCGTGAATTATGTTCCGGTCATAATAGCCTCCATACAGTCATAATAATCTCGTTAGATTATTAACGATTTCGTTACAGTAATAAATCTGGTTATAATCATTACAATCTCGTTACAGTCATAGTACACTCGTAAATCTCGTTGCTGCCATAATAGTCTCCTTACAATCATAACAATCTCGTTATAGTGATAAAAATCTCGTGACGTTCATTAAGATGTCGTTGTATTCATAACCTTACAGTTATAAATCTCGCTACAATCATAACACTCTTGTCAGTCATAACCGTCGCGTTACAGCCGTAAATATTGTTATAGTTTTGTGACTATCTCGTCAGTACGATCTGGTTACAGTCATTATGATATAGTTTCAGTCATAACAATCTTGTTACAGTCATACTAATCTTGTTGTAGTCATGTAAATATCGTTCGTGTCACAGCGATCTCGTTCCAATCACAACGATCTTGTTATAGTCCCATTAATATCGTTAAGGTCATAGTAATCTCATTACAATATAAAGATCTCGCTCTCGTTGAGTCATGGCATAGCTATCACGTTACAGTTACAATGATCTTGTTTAAATCACAAAGATCTCGTTGCAGTAATAATAATTTCGTTGCATAAAAATCCCGTTACAGTCATAACAAGTGTTGTTACAATACTAATTTTATTACAGTCATGTCCATATCGTTGCACCAACTACGACCTTATTGCGGTTATAACAATGTCGTTACAGTCATAACAGTCTCGTTACAGTCCTATTAATTTTGTTACAGTCGTGGCAATACCGTTACGGTCATTACGACCTTCATGCAGTCATAATAATCTCGTTACGGTCATAACAGTCTTGTTGCGGTCACGCTTATTTAGTTACAGCCATGCCAATCTCGCTATAGTCATTACGATCTCGTTACAGTGATAGCAGTCTCGTGACATTCATAAAGATCTCGTTGTAGTCATAATTATTTTTCCTTAACGTAAAAAAATGTACAGAATAGCAGGTCTTAAGCCTGACGCCGATGGCCGCATTTTGCCTATACCAAAACTGGATCATTTAAGGCATAAAATTTGTTCGCAGGTAATTACAATAAAGCAGTTTGCAGGTCATAGAGCTGTCTGCGTTAATTTTGAATAACTCTTCTCAAAATAAACCTAATGGATAAACAATACAGCACCGCACTGGCGAACAATGAAACCATGTGGGAATGGAATATGATTGCCGTTAAATTTTCAGAAGTACGAACAAAGCATCTTTCACGGGTAAAAGTAGGTGCCATGACATTTGTTCCCATTTCTTAAGATGCTGTAAGTATTGATGGCTTGATGATCTTTAATTCGTTATTCATCGTCTTAAGAGCTTCGTTAGATTACAATTGTAATTAGGAAAATTGTGTAGGTTTACAATTATGTTGGGAAGTTTTAATTTAATTTCATGACCGGGCACAAAATTTGATTCTAATGCCACCTAGTTCGTGTTAGTATTTTACGAACACTAATTTTTGTAAACATTTTAGAATTGAAACGGTACTTCTGATTAGTAGGTGTTAAAATTGCTGTATACAGGGTGGACTAAAAAACGTATTTTATCAACATTTCAAGAAGAATAATATTCGTAATAATATTGTAATTGTAAACGTTTCAGGGTTCACAAACTCTAAGTTATAACATACAGGGTAAAGCACCATATTGGGAATTTATTTTTATTTTAATAAAATAAACTTTTATACGCCTGTCGGTTTCCAATTATTTAAAACGGAAGTAAATAATTATGTTACTCTTGAAATGAGAATTAAATTTAAAAAATGTTCCTTGCCACCTACATCAAGATTAAAACATTTTATCAACCCACACCATAATATTTACATTCCGATGTAATTGCATGTTTACTTTTTTGAAGGACCTAATTATGATCCCCCTTTTACCTTATTCTGCAGCAGTTCGTAATGCAACTTAATTAATTTTTAGGGCAATTACAGGAAGTCTGTTGTTAATTTGTTTGTATATAAATTTACTTCTTTTATTTCAATTTTCTTTTAGTTTACATCAATATTATTTGAAATTATTTATTGCGCAGCAGCTAGAATGTGCAAATGCAGTGTTAATTGAGGATCAAAAAATAGAAATTATGCGGGTTGATTTTATGTGAGCACCCCGTATATAAGATGATACAAACGTCGAATAAGTAACGTTTGAGTATTAAAATATTTCAGAGTGCGTTGAGTTAATAAATGTTCTAATAATATTTACATTCATGTGCGAAAGTTTCTGAATATACAGTGTGGTACAAAAATTTTGGTTGAGGTTTTAAAATGATTTCGAAGAATTCAAATTAAAATTGATGGATTCTACCAAATTTTCCTAGAAGCGAAAAAACACAGTCTATACAAATCAAGTCTTGTTATAGTTAGTTGCTTAAAAACAAGCACTGTACGGAGTGTTTAAAAAAAATAGTCTTTCTACCTAGCTCATTGTAGAATTAATAATAACACATTTTTTAGGTGATTAATTATATTATTATAAAATCCATTTATTCTAATATCATCCGGGTGTTTGTTTTGCAACACCCCGTACATAAGTGTGACAAACGTCCATAATAAGTGACCTTACACTCCTTATAGCACTTAACGTTATTAGAACACTTTTTTTTTCTAAATTTAATATTTAAATATACTTTAAATCCTTTTAATTAATATGCAAATTTGTTTACACACACGGTGTGTATAAACATTTAAAGGCTTATTTTGGTTAATTTTAAAATATTTTTTATGTGAGCACGGTGTGTATAAGATATGACAAAAATCAATTACAAGTAAGTAACCTCCGAGAATTTTAACGCATTCGTCCGCTTTTCGTTAAATTTAAGTTTCAAAAATTCTTGCCGACAGTATTACAATAATTTTGCAAAATTTGTAGAAAATACAGAGTGTTACAAGATAATTATACTTTGCTTTAGTCCGTCACAGTGGCCTTAGAGCATTTTAGAGCATCGAGAGTACTTTTAGCCAAATTCAATTATCAAAAATTCTTGAAGGGTTTTTACAATGGCAGAATTATCTACATATACAGAGTGATACCGAAAATTGGTAACTTGCTTCAATCTATCAGAAGTTGCTTGAAGAGCATGTTAGCACATTGAGGGCACTTTTCACCAAATTAAATTTTCAAAAGTTTTTGCAGTCGTTGTTATAACAAGCAAAAATTTTTAAATATACAAAGTGTTACAAAAGTTTGGTAACTTTCCCAAGCGAGCATTTTAGCACATTAAGAACCGTTTAAGCCAATTTTATTGTTTTTATTCTTGCGAACGTTTTTGCAATAAATTTCAAAATGTTCTAAATACACAGAGTGCTACAAAAATTTGGTACCCTGCTTAGTACATCAGCCTTAGAACATATGCGCACATTGAAGACACTTTCAGCCAAATTAAATTTTCAGAAATTCTTGCAGACGTTTTTACAATAAATTCGCAATATTTTCCTAATATACTGAGTCCTACACAAATTTTGTAACTTGTTTTAGTTCATCAGAAGCGACCTTAAAACAGTATAAAACATTGAAAGCATATCTACCCAAATTTAATTTCCGAAAATTTGTGCAGACACATTTTTATAATAATTGGCAAAAATTTTTTACACATACAAAGCGTTACGAAAAATTGGTACTTTGCTTAGTCTATTAAAGCGACCTCGAAGGCTCAAGATTTGGAGCACTTTTTGCCAAATTTAATTCTTAATGCAATTTGGAATTTTTTAAATATACAGCGCGTTATAAAAATGTAGCTTATTTTCGCCCGACCGTTTTAAAACATTTTTTAACCGAAATTGAAGGTTCCTTGTAAATTTTCGCAACGGAAATACTACAGTCCATATTATATCAAAAACCCACGTACTTCCCAACCTTTAT
Organism: Ctenicera cuprea; assembly: GCA_958336395.1. Classification (NCBI taxonomy): domain Eukaryota; kingdom Metazoa; phylum Arthropoda; class Insecta; order Coleoptera; family Elateridae; genus Ctenicera; species Ctenicera cuprea. The sequence continues at coordinate 2,937,251 of OY284489.1, read as the reverse complement.
TTTAAAATGTTAACACCTTGATAAGCAAAAAACGCACCTAATATAAATAAAATCCTTACCCTGTGTTCTCATTATTGACAAGCTGCTCCAGCATTTGTATCTTCAACATGGTGAAAAAAACTCACCGCGTAACCTTACAGTTACATCATAAAAACAACAAACTCAAATCCAATTAAAAAAATTGGCACGATAACTCAAGAAAAAACAAACACACACTCAAACTCAAACAATCACTCAAAATCGCACCACTCACAGATAAAACAAAAATAACACCAAAACTAAAACCTGCGGTATGTATTGCGAATGAAAAATTTGCGCGAAAACTTGGAAATGTCAAACCAAAGCCACCTACGACCGAACACGCCGTTTAAGCAACTGTGAGGTGCCTGTGAAGCGGTCTCTTGCAGTTGGTCGATTAAATTGAAAGTATCTTTTAGCGATGCTCTATCATTCTCTTCCAGAATGCGGCACGTGCGTTGAAAAAGGATGGAGGATGATTTCGTCGAGAATGCTTCGCGAAGAGTCACCATAGAGCACGCGCATCTGCGTACCAAATGCCGACAACAAGTGTCTTATTGTCCCATTTTTTTGATCCTTTTCGTTGATTAGAGATATGAGGAACAGGTGGACACTTGTAAAAATTGTTTCGATTTGTTATAGGTGATATAAAACGAAGAACATGCCCTATGGAAATTTGAATTAATGTGACAAGTTTTTTAAATACTTCCTTTCAAGGTAACCTTCTAGCTCTTATCAATTATCATCGCCAACAAGTTTATGATAAATAATGCTCGGTTATAAAACCGCGCTATAAAATATACATTAATTTCGAATCAATTATCATTTCAGGAATTACTGGTTAATTTAATTGCTGTTGTAACTGCAGTAGAAAATCATTATATACCTAATAGCGGGATAAAAATAAAATTACATTTAAATGTAAGAAATTAACTGGAGTATTTCCAATATGCAATTAAGTTACAAAGTAATATTATAATTTGCAGTAAATTCACTAATTTCACAAGGTGATTTTGAAATAATTCCAGGTGTAATGTAAATAGATTTCAAGGTAATTGCACTAGTGACATAACAAAACATTGCAATTTTAAGTAAAAATCACTATGGTCGTTAATTTTAAGGAAATACCACTAATTTACATCAAATACTCTCATGGAACGCCGTTTTAGTTTTTATTTACGGCGACTTTTGCAAAATAAAAGCAAAACTGTACATAAATTAAAAATTTTTCATAGGTATTTTTATTTAATTAAAATATCTTAGATATTTGTAATCATTCCCAAGTATCTTCGATATTTATAAATATTTAAATACATTTCTTAGATATTTTTAAAATCGCCTATTTGAAAATATCTTACAGACAATTTAAAATCATTTCAAAACACCCTCGTGTTATAATTTAATACTCGACGTGTGTTTGGTTATGAAGGTACTTAAATTTAAAATATCTCTGTAATATTTTTTTTGTTGATAACTTTTATTCATTTTATAGATATTTCAAAAAGTTCTTAAGTTAGATAGATTGTATGCATTTTTACTCAATTTTGATTTAAAATATCTTAGATATTTGAATATTGGTCTATTTTAAAACACAAAGAAACAATTGTTGAATATTTAAAACATTTGGAAATTACCGCCATGCATAAAGTTTGTTTGCTAAATTTCAGTCTTAAATCTGGCACCAGTGAACAGATGCAGACTTGAACGCGCACGCTGCGTGGCAGGATTGCACAAAAATCCGATTATATTAAAAATTTAAAAATTTTCTTTTCAATTTTAAAGGTAATTTTCAAAATCTTTAATAATCCTCATATTTCTTTTTAATTATCAGAAAATAAATAAAATGTAACATTAACAAAAAATTTTTAAACTTTAAAAAATTGTCAAATTTTTCAATGTTTTAAACTTTTTATAAAATTTCTTATATTTTTCTAAATTTTCTAATTTTTCAAGTTTCTAATTTTCACATTCGATGATAATGATTTTGAAGTAATTCCGCAAAATGTGTCATATTGATTATTATTTCATAAACAGGAGCCTTAAATTTCATCAAAACTTCCACTAATTGCACGCCATTTTCAGTAATTGCAATAATTTTAATAATTTTTTTAAATACAATTTCAGTTCCAGAAATTTGTAATTATAATAATTATGTTTGGAATTCTTCATGCGGTTCTGCCTCAGTTGCAAAGGAAGGTTAAGTTATTTCTCAATGCAATAAAGCAACTTGCAGAAATATTTTTTTATTAATTACGTAATGCTCGCAATATTTTTTTTTAATTAACCTTATAAATTCTTTCAGGGCTTAACTCGATTTTCATTTATTTTCTGAAAACTGCTGACGCAAGAAAAGCATAAATTAGCTTGATTTTTTATTTTCTCCTAGAATTTCCGCCATTGTATAATTCGCTGTGTTGGCGTGTTTTTTTTTTCCGGTGAAAAGACCAGCATTTTCGCAGTATCGAATTTCGGCTCGTTTCTTTCACATCAGAACACGGTGGCAATTTATTTCCTCCAAACACTAATGGTTTTTATTTTAAGGCACGAAGAAGCATTGAACGCACAAACACAATGTAATAATAATAATAGTAATAGCAATATCGTGAGCCCGCGCACTTCAAAAATATTTCTTCAGATAAGATGGACCTGAAGGATCATTAATTATTTCATAATTCCTGTCTTATTTACATATTACTAAGCTTGCTCAAGTTCACGGCTCGTTGTATCATCTTTCAAATCTCTTTAAAAGCGTATTCGACTCGAATCATCGATGATGTTTATAACGTAATAGTGCGGCTATTATGAAACCTCGAAATTTAGTAACGCATTTGCATATAGACAATAATGCAAATTCGTTAAGTAGGCTTTGTTTTTATGATTATTTTTAAATAATTTTTTAGGTGTTGATGAAGAATGTGGAAGAACGGGAAATGTGTAGGAAAAATTTATACCAAACTGTTAAAAATTAGAGATATAAAATGTTTTAAGTCTGTATCCAAATGAAAATTTTGACGAAAATCTCAAGGCGGTCTTGTTCTTTTTATAATCCTGAAAATATTTATTTCTTATCATAATTTTCTAAGCACTTATCCAAAAGAAATTTAAACAAAAATTAAATACAGCCCTGCGCTTTCAATAAATAATTAGAAAAAACTAAATATAGGCCTACTTTTTCTATACTACTAACAATATTAATTGTTGAAATAAATACCTGAGCTCATATCCATCTGCGTTTTCGATAACCCTAAAAATATTTAGTTTTGTTAGAAACTTTCGGATTCGCATCTAGATCTAATATTTGGAAAAATTTGTATACGGTCTTGCTTTTTCTATAATCCGAAAAAAATTCAGTTTTGTCAGAAGCTTCCAGATTCATATAAAGAAATGGTTGAAAAACCTTAAATGCAGTCCTGCTTTTTCTATAATCCTCAAAATATCCATTTTTGTCATAAATCTCTAAACTCGTAGCAAAATAATTTTTTCTTAAATCTAAATGCGTCCTGCTTTTTCTATCATTTTTAAAAAATATTTATTTTTACATAAAACTTCAGAAGACATTTTTAGAAAAAGGAAATTTTGCTTTTTTTTTAATAAGTAATACTAAAAATATTCATTTTTGTCAGAAATTTACAGGAGAAATATTTAGTAAAAATTTTAATACGGTCCTGGCATTTCTTAATCCTAAAAATATTAATTTTTGTTATACATTTTTTAATTCGCATTCAGAAAATTGTTTTGAAAAACCTAAGCAAGGCCGTGATTTTTTCATAATCCTAAACTCCTCCTTAAAAATCTTCCAAAGGGAAAGCCTAATCGGGATAAGTCTTTTGGTACCAGTTTTTCAGGAACTGGATTTTGTAAATCTGAACACCAGATCTGATATAAGACAAATGCAACGATTTCTTACAAAAAGCAGCCGCTACGATTTTCTTTTCAACTTTAAAGCCTTACTATTCAAAAACGAGTTGGCAAATCCGGATAAAATTTAGTGTGGTCATAGCCCCAAGGGGACGTAATATTACTTGTCTATAGCAATTTTTGAAACCGTAAAAACTGCAAAACGACCAAATTTACAAAATTATTGAAATTTTCAAGTAAATATTAGTCAGAAATTGAGCACAGAGTACATTTTAAGTTTTCTAGGCTCATAGAGCTGGCGATGGGCTACAATTTTGTTGGTCTTCAAATACGCTAATTTATCCGTGACGTCTCCTAAGAATTTTTGACGTTTAAACAGTTAATGCATCATTATTTAGTAAGCGAGGGACGTTAAAACATTTCTGTTAAATCTAAATTGCTGAACAATGATAGCAGTATAAGATTTCCAGCTTAGTTTTTAGATGCAGCAGCATTTAGTGGACGTTAATGTCCTCACCCCTCCCTCCAATTTTGTGCTATCGAACGTTTTTCTCGTTTCAAATATACGGTAACTTAAAAAAAACTCCGCAAAATGTCAAGAAATTGGTATAAATTTTTTTTATTTCGAACTACAATTGTATGCAATATTTGTAGGAACTCAACGGTATGCGAGTGCCCGCGGCTGATTACGTTGCGCTTCAACATCAGGTAAGAATACTGTGATTTTAGAGTAACTGTGTTTGAGGCTGTAGTGTTGATACAAAAATAATTTAGAAAATCTGATAAGCAACAATTTTTGAAAGATAAAAAAGTGCAGACGAAATGCTTCGCCCAGTTTTTTGTTAATTCTAAAAACAATAATTTGTGTAAAAACATTTTTAAATTAATTCATGGGCACGTTTCAACTACGTCACTGTTCTTACGAATGAGCGAAAGAACTAAAAATAATTCTGATTAGTAACAAATCCGATGGGAAGATCGGAAAAAACTGCTAAATTTGTAAGACAACCAATTAGCTCAGCTTTGTGATGACCAAACCATAAACGAATTCACTCATAGTTGCAACCATTTACTCGTACCTCCTCTGTGAAATATAACAATGGGTAAAACAATGTACTTATTTAAAGAATGTGTCTTAATGTATTATTCCTTAATTCACTTCACATGTTATGTCATTTCCGTTTCTGAACGCTCTGAAGCACTTGTCGTGTCCAATTTTACTACAACGTATTTGAAAATCGCGCAATTTATTTAATTTTTTATGCTACAATCTCCATACGGTGAAGGACAGTTTTTTTGTACCCTACTTTTCTGACAAGTGCACTTGAAGAAATGAATATTTTACACTCACTACACGAATTTCAACTTCTCTTTTGATTTTAGTTCGGTGTCACGTTGGTAAAATTTCGTCGTTTAAATAAATTATATTAGAAGAATACATATAATTTTCGCTTCCGATTTCGAGTTGTTTCCTTTTAAATTTCATCCATCACTATAGATTCTCATAGAGAACGTTAAGATAACTAAACTGCCTTTTTTAAGTTTTGGCTTCAATATGGCGAACACTACGATTTTTTGGAAAATTATAGTTTAATTTCCGTTTACACAAAAATGAGTTGGCAGATCTACCTAAAACTTGGCATCCGAATCGGCGACCAACGGCTTAGAGGGAGGCAATACCATTATGTAAATGTATTTTGGAAACCATTAAAGATATCGGAATAAAAAAAAAAGAAATTAAAAAAAAAAGCAAGCCATACAAGGAATGGTTGCAGAAAAAAATCGAATTTAGTTGCTATTAAAAAATTAATTATAATAAGGCATGTCCGCAGGTAAAGTGTATAAGGTTAAGTGAGTCGACGCTGTATGGTTGGCGTGTGAATAGTGGTAGAATAGTTTGGTTCGCTCACGATAGGTGCGTGGTAGTGTTACTATCCAGTGTGCGGAGAGAATGCAGAGCTAGTGCCGTCCCCTTGTAGTATAGCGTTGAATTACTTTGATCAACCTACACTGGAAGTATGGGAAAAGACAAAGTGCCTTTATAGTACTCATTCTCACTTCCTTAAAATTTCACGCAATTTTTATTGACAAACAGATTTTTCGTACAACCCTCGTAGCACTGTCAACCTACATAAATCAACGTTCCGCTTGCCAATCAAACAAATGCTGTTGCAAAAGGCACCTAAATTGCTAATAACGTAAATCCGCTCGGTGTAGCATACGAAAGGGGCTGTAATGAATAAATCCTAGCAGATAATGTGGAGGATGCGACTTCCTAATTGCAGATGCATTTTTAACATATTCGCTTTGAAAAGCGTCGAGTTGTCTGAAGATTGTTCATGAAAAATGTATGAAAAAATGTCTGCCTAATTTACCGAGGTGAAATTACTTTTAGGGGAAAAAATGTTGGGTTTATTTTTAGTAGATGGAAATTGCATTAAAACTCGATTTTTCAATGAATATTGTGTTAGGGTTAACTGTGCGTATAGAAGTTTTTAGATTACATTTGTGATTGGATTCAGTACAATAAATATTAAATCAAATCTTGTATTGTGTTCGTTAGTTTAGTGATGGAATATTTCGAATGAAAATGTTCGAACGATTAGACTATCGAAAAATCTCGAAAAATTACAGAAAATCATTCGAATGATTCTACGATTTTCTACGAAATTTTTCGGTTTTGTCTGCTTCGCAAGCGAGCGTGAAACCGATAAGCTTTACGTTAGCCAGCTGAAAATGCCCAATCCGAATGCATAATAGTAGGAGTTGTATTATAGTATTATGATGCGAATGCAGGCAGAATTCACGGAATTTGAATGAATAAAAATAGCGTTCCTTGTCGAACAAGCACGGGTTCTGCTTTTCGCGATCATTTTAGCGCAAAGTCCTATTTGTAAATTTGAATATTGCTCTGAAAGTCTAATTATAAAAAAAACTAGAAAAATATAAATAAATCTATTAATATTTAGTTTAACACTGTTGATAAATAAAAGTGGGGCACTTCACAACAAAAAAATAAAAATAACTTCTACATAATAATTACTAATCTGACCTATAAACGAGCTAAAAATTTTCAAACACTTAAAAATATGATAATTTTTTGAAAACTATAAAACGTTGAAAATGATTAAAAAATTCTTCAAATTTTATTTAAATTTTTGAAAATTATAAAATCTTAAGAAATATTTCTAATTTAAAAATTTTGACAAGTTTAAAATTTTAGGTTTTTAAAAATTATAAAAAAATTAGCATTAAAACAATCTTGTGGCCAGTTTTAGAGCAATATTTTATTGAAAAAGTCAAAATTTCAATATATTTTACATAACAGTTTTAGTAGTTAATAACACTGTGTACCCCTGGGGCATTTATAATATCAATATCATCGGGTTTCATCCCGATTTAATAACTCGTTTTTGAGTAAAGAGGCGTTAAAACCCAAATTTTCAAATATTCATACAAGGCGTCACATAAAAATTAAGACTGAGGTGCTAAAATCAAAATTATTAAAAAATCGTGCAGTCGCCATTTTTAATCAAGAAACTTCGAGAAAAAGATTTGCCTAAAGTTTTCTATAAGATTCCCGTTTCAGATTTAGAAAATAGGTTTTCCGTTAAATGCGACCGAAAAAACATGTCTAACTTCTGCTTCCGGTTCCGAATTTTTTTAAAGCTTATTTTTTTAGATGTTTTTTTTGGTACACCCCTACATTCAAAAGCTCCATCCGTTTTGTGAATTATAGAACGCTCACACCCACAGACAGACATTTTTTAAAAATCGAATTTATTTCATTCCGTACGCTATATACCACTTTACGTCATTGATTTGAGTCCGGGAAATGGCACATTACAGGCCAAGGCCGGGAAATGGCACATTACAGGCCAAGGCCGGGAAGTGTTGCTTAGCAGCCCTTCCCGGACTGCTTGGAGAAAAATTCAAAATTAACCTTTTTAACTGATTTTTATTTATTCAAATCAATACAAAAACCTAAAAGACCTAAAAGAAAAAAAAATAGGTAACTTAAACTTTATGAATATTAATTGTAATTGTACAACTTCCCTCCCACACTAATATTAGGCATATTTTCTGTGTTTATGAAATACCAACAGCGAATGTTTAATTTGACAGATTATAAATTTCAAGAATGACGTTTTTATAAAAAGAAAATATTCAAATAAAAATGGTTTTGACAGTAATGAAATAAAATTTTGTACGATACACGTCCGTGAAGTGATTATTAAAACATTCGTTTAGAAATTTCGGACTCGGCTCATCGCCTCGTCCGCAAACATCTAAACTCATACTTTAATATGTCACTTCCCGCACTAGTGACGTAAATAACTATTTTAGGTTCCTAGAGGTCCAAAACATGTATTTCTGTCAAAATGACATTTTGAAAATTTGCATGGAATGAAATCAATACTTCCTTATACTAAAAGTACAGCAAAGTAAAAGCAAGTAAAAATTGAAAGTTAGGAATACTTCTACTACATATAACACTGAAAAAATTGTATATTTACAACAAAATTCAACTAAATTTCACTTAATTAAAGAAGCCTTCAACACCGTAATCTTGCTAAAAAATGTTGTTAATACAAAAACGCTATTAATTAATCAACATTTTTAACATTTTCTTTTCATTCGTCTCTTAAGTAATGGCTTTAGGGGATGAATGGTGTCGCTCTCACCTCTTAATTGATTGATGAAAGGGAACCTTAATTTGTTTTCGTGCTCCAAAAAAAACTCAAAGCAAACAATGTTATTTACTTTCACAAGACGAATAGGTCATCACGGTACGTAAACAAACGACGTTTATTACTTATATTAAATAGTTCCTACAAATAAATGTCGGTTAATACAGAAGCAAACGAGGAATCTGTAGAAAGCTGGCGGACGTTACATAACCGAGCGTTTAGTGAGAGTAATGATATATTTCAGTGTATTATAATATTTGTTAATAACAATTAAGCGATACTTATCCGTCGGAGCGAACAAAAGCTTGATACTGTCTGATTCTACATTCTTATATGAAGCTGGAAGCTCAGTCCGGTCGTTACCCTAAAAACCTTTAGCTCACTCAGTCCATTTGTCAGTAAAGTTACCTAATATAACTACTTAGTTAAAAATTACTTTATGTTTATGGGAGGAATAACCAATTTCCAGGGTAATATCATGACCTTACCATCTAACATGTACAAACATATACATACCACCCTGCTCCGGACTCGTACCAGGGCACGTTTGAAAAAGTGCGAAAGCCAACGGCCTTAACCGCTACCCCTCCCCTGCCCCCAACACTTTGCTTATTTCTTAAGTCAAGTATTTTGTGCCATTTCAGTAACTTTTTGAGTTGAGCATGGCAACCGAAGCTTGTAATATTTTATAGGTAGTGCAGTCAGGCTCGATCGCCCATTTAAAGTATAGTGCTGTCAAAAAATAAAAATTTAACAGGTTAACCCGTTCCGCAATTTTTCACCCGTCTGTAAAAAAAATCGGATTTTGAATCATTTAAAACCGGTTTGATAAACCGGCCTAAAACAACGATCAAAAACGATTTAAAAAACCCGCTTAAAAAACGGTCTGAAAAAAAAAAGTTTGAAAAACATCGGTTTAAAAACCCGGTCTAGAAAAAACCCGTCTGAAAAACCGGTCTAGTTTTTTTAGACCTGTTTTTTCGACCGTTTTTTTTAAGAAGGTTTTTGAGATTGATTTTTTCAGATCGATTTTTGCAGATCGGTTTTTCAAACCGTTTTTTTTAAAACCGGGTTTTTCCGACCGGTTTTCAAATCGGTTTTTCAAATCGTTTTTAGACCGGTTTTTGAGGCCGGTTTATCAGACCGGCTTTAAATCATTCAAAAACCGATTTTTCGACAAAACCGGTGAAAAATTGCGGAACCTGTCAACCTGTTATATTTTTATTTTTCGACAGCACTACTTTAAACAGGCAACTGAGCTTGACTGAAATACCTATAAAATATAACAGACTTAGGTTTGAATGACAACCGGGGATAGAGGAACCTCTTAACCGGTTTGTAAAAAATCTGTTCTGCAACTGGTCTGCAAAAAACGGTTCGAAACAAACGGGCTGAAAACCGGTCTGGAAAAAACGGTTTGAAAAAACTGGTCTAGTTTTTCGAACCGGTTTTTTAGACAGATTTTTCAAACCCTGTTGTTTCAGACCGGTTTCAATCGGTTTTTAAACCAGTTTCCAACCGGTTTATTAAAAATCCGTAATCATCGGTTTCCGTAAAAATATTGCGCTTTTAAAGTAAACTCCGAACATGGTAACCGTAGTTTACCATGCTTTAGAGCCGGTTCGATCAGGCCCGATCGCCTGGGTAAAGTGAGCTTCAAAAGGTTAGCTTATATACGTATGGCTCACTCACTTTTTGTTCTCTATTTATTAAAAAAAAGCACATAAATTGAGGATAGATTGAAATATCGTTAGATCCTTATTACTTGAAGCGAATAACGCCGACTTGCTCTATTAGCGGTAGTCATGGCGACCGCAGTCTGTTACATTTTAGACGTGCCATTATGCTCAATCGCCTATTTAAACTAAGCTCCGAAAAAGTCGATTACCATTTGAGTATATTTGACGTAAATGTTTTACGCTTCCGGTTCCGCCAAAAAAGATCCCACATTTCTTATTTTAGATTAAACACCATGTATATTTTTACATGTTTTAAATCAAAATAAAAGTCCACGTATGTTAGTACATAATGCAAAACATTGATATTAAACAATCCGCGTATCACCCCGATTTTCAGTTTAAAGTAATTTACAAAAGTTCAGCTTCTTATTTCGTATAGCTGTAAACAGAGTCAGCCTTAGTTATGGGCGCTAATATTTCAAGGACGCTTCAATGAAAGAAAACCAAAATATTTAAGGTTTATTAGTTTTCTTGTAAACAAGAGAGAGGGCGGTTTGGAAATGCTTGTCTGGGGCGTATAACTACTCAGGATATATGTTTTTTCTGGCGTAGAAACAATTTATTTTGAATTGTGTTCCGTCTGAAAAAATAACTTTGTGAATTGAGAAAATAAATAATTTTCTGAAGTCGAGGAAAAATAATTTAGTTGCCTAGGAAAATTATTTTATTATAAGCTTCCTGTTCGCAATAGTAATTTTTCTAGACTCCAAAATACAATTTTTGTAGAGCATAAAAATAATTTTTCAGGACTTCACAAAAACAATTATCTAGATTTTACAATTATTATTTTTCTGGACTACACGGAATTATTTTTTATTAATTTACAAAATCATTTTTTCAGATTTAACCCATTCAAAATAGGATTTTTTTAAATAGCATAATAAATTCATTATTAAATTTTTGTTCCTGAAAAAAAAATTTATTAGAAAAATTAGTTATTTAAAAAAAAATAAATATTTATTAAAAACGATTTTTGTTAAAAAGCCCAAACGGCGCATGAGCGCATAAATTTTAGAAATAAAATGTTAAGAATTAAAAAAATATTTTGTACAAGAAATCGCCGCTTCAGAGCATCCCCTCACGAGCTGCCACTGCCAAAATGCCATCTCTTGCCCACTGCAACCCAAACTAATTAAACCGTGTATCACTTCACCCCCTTCTCCACGAAAATAACTCTGGACAGTATTCGGGGCGCCCCATTAATTCACGTAGGAAGTTCAAAAGCTCAGAAAAACAAACTAAAAACTGTCGGCGTACCGCACTGCACAAACAAGCCATAAATTCGCGAGAACACCATTTCGGCCCTGTTTTTAGGAGGCTCTGATTTGACGGGACTTGAAGTCTCCGACAAAAGTTACACAGTTTACCGACTGATTGGATATCGGAAATTGCCTCTCTAATAGTGTTTGGTTTTTCTCGATCTGGAGCGTAGGCGAACGACCGGCTGAAAAGTAATAGGCACACTCTTGATGTCTGATAAGATTAATTGCAGAGGAGAAAAGAGTGGGAAAAAGTATTAGAGTTGTCTGGTAATCTTTACTATATCTCAATGGTTTTTTCCTGATTTTTAACAACTTGGAAAATCAATTATGTGCGTGTTAAAGGCCAGGAAGACGATTGTAGATAAGCTACACATTTTTGTTGTAACTCACCAAACTGTCATGCAAATTAAGTTCACATACCTGAAACAAAAAGAAAACAATAATTATTTATGGATTTTTAAAAATATACAGGGTGAGTCATCTAAGTCCAAGCCCCTATTTATTTCGTTTGGTTGTTTGTTGCGGTTTGATTTTTGTCTTTAATTTGAATTGCTGAGCGCAACTTGAATCCAATGCAATTAAAAAGAAAAGTACAATTTCATTTTCATTTTATCAAAAATATACAATTTAAGTTTTAAAAATTGGAATGTCTCTCATGCCTTGTCTAAAAATATTCTCAACTACGCCACTGCTTTATTAGTGGTGTATTACTGCACATCTGCATCACAAATGTAGAAAAGCTGTTTAAAAAGACGAGTAAATTTTTAGTGCCGTTTTCCAAAAACAATAAACAACATTTAAGTTTTAGAAGTTCGCCTTTTTCTAAATTTTCCCTAACTACGCCACAACATTCCATTCCATACAATCCAATTTAAAAAAAAGTATATCTTTAGTGGCGTTTTAACAAATCATATTCAATTCTGCCCTCTCCCAAAATTGTGCCGACTACGCCACTGTTTTATTGCACTCATTAACCACAAATATCAATCAACTTTAAGAAAAATAATTTTTTTCTGTTGTTTTACCTAAACTTTAGCAAATTTCTAAAGTTCGATTATCAATTCTGCATTTTCCAACATTTTTCCCTATTACGCCACTGGTATATTGCAGATAGGTACCGCAGCAGTCATATTTTTAATTCCGCTTTCTTCACAATTTTCCTGGCTAAACCACTGGTTAATTGGCAGTTTATTATATTACACATGCACCGCAAAATTCATAAACTCTATGAAAAAAAAAACATTTCGTTCCTGTCGTTTTACCTAAAAGAAGCGAACTCTAAATTTCAAAAGTTGGACTTTAAATTCTGCTTTTTGCAAAATTTTTCCTGACTGCAAAACTGGTTTATTGGCACTATATTACAGCAAAAATTAAAAAATTATTCTTTTTCCACGACCGGGAGTAGAAATCGGTTTCTATGACATCAAAATTGTGACAGAAGTAAAGCATTTACTCTCTAGGGACGAAATAAGACAACAATTTCCCTAGGGAAGTTTTTATTTCATTTCATATTTATTTTTGTAAACAAATGTCTGTTGTCATGGTACGTTGCCTGGAAACATACCAAAACCTTCTAAATATTGTAATTTCGCTTGGATTTATTATAATTCTTTATTTATGAAATTAAGTGTTTCTACTCGCGATCGTGGAAAAAGAGACCGCCATTTTTCCCTCGATGTATTTGTAGCCCTCAGGCTTCAAATTACACCTCAGGAAAAATAAGACGTTTCTCTCCCTTAGTGTATAATGTACTATTTTTTATTGTTTTACCTAAAAAACCATAAAACTAAATTTTTCATGTTCGATTTACAATTCTGCCAATTCCAAACATTTTACATATTACGCCACTGGTTTATTAACACTGTATTATTTCACACTGCACCACAGAAGACAATAAACCATCAAGAAAAAAATACTTTTTCTGTCATTTTGCCTAAAACACAACAAACTCTAAATTTTTAAAATTCGATGTCTAATTCGCCTTTTCCAAAAGTTTTCCTGGTTACTCCAGTGGTATATTGGCACTGTATTAATACACACATACACTGCAAAAACCAATAAACTGTAGTTAAGACAAAAAAACATTTTTTTTTGAGTCGTTGGATTTTCTGCCTTTTTAAAAATTTTTGCTTACTACGCCACTGGTTTATTGGCACTGTATTATTGTAAACATACACCACAAGAGTCAATAAACTTAGAATTTAAAAATTTTTTTGCTGTCGTTTTAATAAAAAAATCAGCAAACTGTAAATTTTAATAGTTAGATTTCTTATTCTGGTTTCTTCAAAATTAACTAACCTAACTACACCGCTGGGTCATTCCGACTCCATCATTGTACACATCACATAAAAAGTCAATTTAAAAAGACAGTCTGAGTGTCGTTTTTACAAAAAAAAAAAACCAGAAAAATTGAGTTTTAAAACTTTCATTTTCAATTCGGCCCTTGTGAAGAATTTTTGACTAACTATTCCATTGGTTTATACTTACTGTATAATTGCACTCATGCCTAACCAACAACAAGAAATTCTGTTGAACATATTTGTGTCGTTTTGCCAAAAATATAATAAGAAAATCTGAATTTTAAAGTTCGATTTTCAATTGCGCCTTCTCGAGAATGTTTCCGAACTACGCCAATGCTTCGTTGATACTGTTTTATTGTACATAAGCATCACAAAAGTCAACTTGTGCTTGTTTTAAACACATTTTAAGACTCAGATTTCAATTATGTTCTCTTAAAAAAATTGTCAACTACGCTACTGGTTTATTAGTACTGTATTATAGCGCAGAAACAGCACAAAAAGATGTAAGTTTTATGCATTAAGAAAAGTACAAGTTCGTAGCCGTTTTTTTCAAATAATTGATTTTCAGGTCAGCCCCTCTAAAATACAGGGTGTTAATGAATTGCAGCGACAAACTTCTAGGGCTTACAAAACACAACAAAGCAAACAAGTTTTGTTAATAAATGTGTGGTCAAAAGTCTTTTCTTCTCAGAGATTTTTTAAGAAGAGCCTAAATGCAGGCAACTCAATTTACTACCTACTATTTGTTTCCATAACGACGGAAATTAATACAGGATTAATAAAGCCCTCTTTTCCACTTTTCAAATTTAAATTAAATTAATTAACAAAATGTTTCAAACCTAAGCAATAGAAAAAACCAAAATTACAAAGCAAAAACCAACTATTTGAAGAATTTACAATAACTAATTCAAAAGTTAACAAAAGTATAGGAAATGTTCAAAATGTCGCCCCCCAGCTTCTACACACGAAGCACACTACACTAAAAGCCTTGTGCGATGGATGATTCCTATTCGGAGAATGTTCTTGGTACAGGCGAGCAGCTTCGCGTGCGTTACCCCAAGCAGCTCCATACATGAACATCATGTCATGCTGTTTGGCAAAAGTATAATTCGCCATAACACAAAAATACGAAACACAGAATGAAAATAACGAAGAAAATAATTATCAAAAAAATCACAACACGAAAAAAAAACGAATTATAAAAGGCACAGAAATAAACGAATGCAAGAAGTCAAAAAATATCAGAAAAATATCGAATTGTGTCAAAATTGACGTTATTTGAATGCATGTATGTCTAGATCGTTTTTTTTTCAAAATTCCGTGTGACCTGTGCAAAATAATTAAAAATGCAGTTTGGGTTGCCTGTTTTCAGGTACTTCTTAAAGAATCTTTAAGAAGCTCTATCCCTGAAAGGAAACACTTTTGACCACACATTTATTAACAAAAGTTGTTTGTTTTCTTGCGTTTTGCAAGCCCTAGAAGTTTGTCCCTACAATTTATTAACACCCTGTATATCCTAACTGCGCCACTGATTTATTGCTACTGCATTGAGGCACATTAAACTATGGTTTTCTAAAATATTCTTAACAACATGAGTTTTATTAATACAAAACAAAAAGAAAAACAATTAATTAACTACGTATTTTCGAAAATATACAGGGCGAGTCATGTAATTGTCACCCTCCTTTTAGTTTCTTAACTGTTTATCAAATTAATTTTTACCCTAATTAATATTACCGATAACCGCTTAAAGTATTCTGAAACGTAACTAATTTTTTATATCATAATTTAATGTGAGTTCGCTTTAATATCACCATGCATATTTGTTCTCTTTTCGATTTTTTTAAATTTTGTGCCCAGACAGGAATTTTTATCTCAGTGACACTCACGTGTGTATATTTTTCGGAATAAATCACAAATCTGATTTAAATATTGCGACCTTCCCAAAGTTGCAAAAATACACTTTTCCCCCAAATATTCAGATTTCCTTTCATTGCCATTCGGCAACAACTTACTCAATTTACTGTGCCAAGGGCAGATGTGCGTAATCCCTAACGTAGTATTCCGTAATGGCGCAATGACAAACAGGCCACAATCACAGAGAAGAGAACCCTTAGAAAAGAACGCGGAACGCTCTGTGTGATTACATTGTGCTTGGAAGAGGGTGTCAAGGCCCATTACACAAATTAAATAGGTTATGTAAACATGGAAAATTTACGAGCAAAATTTATAGGTTGCTCAGATGAATCGGACGCGGGATTGGCGCAGGATGACCCAGAGGATCAAAGGATTCAAACTGAATTCAGAGGGACAGATAATATAAATCCGACCAGGCGCTGTCAGTAACTAGAAAGGTGGAAAGCTCCAAATTTAATAACACACTGTTTTTAGTGTCTCGGGAGTTTCGGGATAAAATAAGGGTTGAAATTGACACTGGATCTATTGAAAGTCATTCATTAACTAATCAGGATCAATTATTTGGAATGCGATTACTTTTCGTTTAAATTTCTATAATTTTATTTAATCAATAGCCTAGAGATGGCAAAATCGAATGATTTACATGATCGAAATATTCCATTCAAATTAATTCAATAATCGAATAATTCATTCGGTTAAAATTACTCAGAAGTAAAAGTAATAAAGCTTGCTTCTCGAGTCCTCATGATAATCGAATGACTGGCATCATAATGCATTTAATAATCGAATGATTCAGTCGGTTGATATGATTCTAATGGATCTATGCGGTTAGAGGTGGTAAAACACCTTCTCCGCTTGCTTCTCGAATGCTCAGATGAGAATCGAATGATTTCTATAAGAATTAACTTAATTTTCGAATGATTCATACGGTTTAAATCATTTAAATGTACCTATACGGTTGAAAGCAGTAAACACGTTCTACGCTTGCTTCTCGAATGCTCTCATGATAATCGAATGATTGTCATTACTAAGAATTTAATGATCGAATGATTCAATTCGTTAAAACCATTCAAACGTTTTATTTCAAAGGTTTTCTTCTCGGATGCTCTCCTGAATGAATTCTCGGTCTTATAGTCTTTCCTCGGGCCGCTCGCGCTCGGCCGGTAAAGCGTCTGCTTCAAACAGTTCGAAATTAAAACGCTGCGTCGTCTCGGTATTTATGCTTCGGTAACTTTATTTTGTCTATTTACGTACGCAAGATAACTTCCACTGTCCAATTTTTGAGACGTAAATTCATTGGAATGATTTTCTGTAAACTGTTGAGATATCTCGAAATATTTAAATAAATGAAAAATTTCGATCGGTTCAAAATATCCCGTCACCATTTAATGCACGATTTTCTTGAGTGTCCGATATAGTATGGTTTAAAACTCGTTTCGTGGTTTTTCTGAGGTAGTAGTGGGGATGGTTAACAAAATCATGACCCCTACCGTATCAGATATTTTTAATTTATCGAAAACCAGTCGTGTTTGGTATCGTATGAAAGGCCATAATGAAAACTTTCGAAATAAATTTTTCGTTGTAGCTTCAATTTTTAAGAACTGGGCCGTATTAATTTAATTTAAAAAAGCGAATGTTTTCAGAAATATACTTTTCCCCAGATCCTCTCGAAAAATGTGCGTTTAGTCACTGAGGGTGATTAACAATATGATGACCGCCCCCGTGTCAAATATTTTTTGTTTCATATGAAAGGCCATAATGCAGAATTTTAAATTACGTGAGACTTTTCATTCCAGCTTTAATTTTAAAGATCAGGGCCGTATCTATTTAATTTACAACACGAAGGTTTTCAGAAATTCATCTTCCAAGGTTTTAGAATTCTTAGATAAGAATGTCGCAGGTTGTTGACGAAAACAAGTGCATTTAGCCACTGAAGAGTGGTTAACAATGATCTATGAATTTCGGTGACAGAATGAGAACGCTAGCAGCTCCTTCACTCGTGCTCTCAGCCAATCACCGCCCGGAAGGGCGTGGTCTTACACAACTACGAATTAAACTTTATGTGCGAAATAGTAACCGCTTTTTATCTCTTCCTCTCTCCCTCTGCTCCCCAACCCAGGTCTGTCTCTCTATTACAAATAAATTCTTAATAACGAAAAATAGCAAAATTCACCGTGAGGATTACGAAAGCGCGGAAATAATGTTGACAGAGAACTCGTCACCCATGGTAACAAAACGGAACGCAAAAACGCAGATAATTCAGTTCATTTTTAGGATTCAGAAGACCGATCACGCTTGAAAACGATCAAGCTGTAGCTTCCGGTCACCAGCACTACCCTTTAATTATGTTTATATTTTGGTGTTGTAATGTATAATTCTGTCTTAAAATAAAACATTACTTCAAAGAAGCATTAACTTGAATAGTGTTAGCAAACTTTGGTCGCTCCAGCTTCAAATATTTTTTATTTGATCGGAAACTGATTATGTTTGGAAAAGCCAGAATGCATACGTTTGAAATAGGTGAGCCGTATTAATTTCATTCATAAGCTTTCCATCCACATTCCAAGGCTGAACAATGAATCCCAAACCCTTAAAAATCCAACCGAGGAAACCTTCCCCTTTATTCGAGTGCAAAAAAAAACAATTAAATTCATAATTCATTCAAGGGGAATAAAACCGGCACAGACGAGTTAGTATAATAAAAAGGCGATCCCAAAGGACCTCTGATTAAGTAAAAATCCTTGAGGCTTTAAGGCGTCCTTAAAAAACGCGAAACTTAATCAAAATATCTATTTATAATACATCATTATCGTTGAACAATTTATGAAAGTGCTTCATAAAGCCGCTGCAGCAGGGAAATTAATAAAGTTTTCCATAATTTTCTCTGAACTGAACGAACGACCTCTCGCACTGTCATTTGAGAAGGTCGTGACAGATGAAGTACGAGATTAAATTTTAGGGCTGCGATGGAAGTTGTCTCCATGGCAACTGTCTTTCTCGTGACGTCACGGATCGACCTCGTGACCTGAGGACACGGAAATCAACCATCGATAGGGACACCTGTTATTTTTTTGGCTAAACAATTAGGACGTGTTGCTTAATATAGCAAAAAGGGCGGACTTTCCCCACGCATTCCAACCCTTTATCATTTACATTATGATTAAACCCCCGGCGATGGGGCGTTAAAGCACCAATTAATCTTTATTTTGTTTGCATTATAGAAAATGAGAAAAGTTCGCACACCTCGTTGAATTAAAATTAAACCCGAGTTTTCTCGACGAACCAACCCCGGCGAAATTACAGTATAATGAGGCTGCTGTAGGTCTTTTTGTTCTGTTTCGTTTTGTGGCCATTTCTTCCTCTTGTCTGAATCCGATTTGCATTTTCGAGTCTCATAATTAATACATATAACGGGATTTGCGTTTGGCCTTTTACTTTTTAAGGCGATTGAGAGTTCTCATTTTACAGCCCGACGGATTTAATAGTAAAAGTTTTTCGAATAAATTTGGAATTCTTAACGCGACCGAAATTATTTAAAAAAATTAGGTTAATAAATTTCATCTCGGTTGGTAAATGTAAAAAACCAGACAATATACAAAGTTACAACCGTATACAAAAACCTCAAAAAGCTGTCGGGGAATGGCCACGGAACCTTCCTCGCATTTACTGAAATTTTTGAAAATTTATAAAATATTGTTAGAATTTAAAAAAATTTTTTTTTGTTTACATTTTTGACATTTCCATGAAGATTTAGAGAGCGTTTTAAAATTATTAAAAATTGTGTATTTTCGTATTTTATACAAGACGTTTGCCGAAAAATTTTGAAATTGTGCTTTTGTTGATTTTTGGAAATTTTAAAATGTTTTATTGTAAATATTTAAAATTTTCCAAAATTTTTTCGAAAAAAGCAAAACTCTAAAATGTTGCAGAAAACGGGGTTGGCAGAAACCACAACTAAAACAAATAGGTAAAACATAAATCAAATCACATCCAGATTTCTTATATTTATTTTGTTTGAAAATGTAAAATAACACCCTTACTTCACTGAATTTTTTTTAAATACCTCCGAATTATCAAAAATTGAAAGATTTTCAAAATTTTACGTAGTACATTGGAGGAAGTAAAAATTGCGAATCTGAATGTACCTATAAAAATATTTATTTTTTCGTTTAAAATAATTAAGAAACGTAACATTTGGTGGAGGCACCGCCGCCGGGCGCCGATCGTAAACCGCAAAAAAAATGAATTTGTTAATAACTTGAAAATCGACCATTAAATCAAGGCATGAGAATGAACTTTTCGAATACATGCAAATAAAAATACGTAAAAGTAATAATAATTATCGACAATTTGCACCAAAATTTCAACATAATCACTAGCTCAGAATGAAAACAGTACAAATAAACCTGCTCGTAGGACCCATACCAAGCTTTCCCTAATTTAATTATAGGTCCCCAAAAACCAACTAGTGCAAGCAAACATTTAAGCAAAATTTCATCATTATTCATTCAACCAACATCTGCTCCACTTAAAACTATCGAACAAAATATAATTTAATACGGACCGACCGAAGCGCTATTATCTCTGCTCCGTTGACCAAAAGTTCGTTTAATTTATCCCGGCAACATACGGATTTAAGGGGTTACATTACGTATATTGTGCAAGGGCTATTGTGTGACGGCGTATATCGGCCCAGTGGTCATCCATTCTGCACATGAATAGGCCGTATTTACCCATTCATAAATCAAATCTTCACAAAATAAGTCATACTTTAATTTGGCTCTTTACTTTACAACTTAAATTGGCAGGACACAACTGGGGAGGACCTAATTGGAGAAAAGGTCACTCTAAAGTCTCTAGACGACGTTCTTTATTTAGAACAACCTTTTTTTGTGGCTAGTCTGATGTGTAACGATGACGATAAGTCGATAACCCAGCAAATGATATTGGAGTTATTGCGAGAATGTGTGGAATATTTGTTTTATAGAATTATTTTATTATATTTGTACTCCTTACATTTCATAAGTTTTTGTAATTTTATCGAATAAATGTTACATTTGCCTCATTTTAGTCAAAAGTTTAATTTGTCGATTACAAAGAAAACAGTTACGGTTATTGGTGAGGGTGGGCGGTGAAACTATCAATAACATGAGCCTGTGGACGTATCAAAAATAATTGGGTGCGAGTTATATCCTAAAAAAACAATAAAATAGTTCCTATAAACATTGGTGCGGAATAGTTTTAACTTTTTCTTACAGAATTACACCTTCCAGAAGAAGTACTTCAGTAGAATAATACACATATGGTTGCACCAGAGTTTAACCTTCTGTATATGGATGCGGGCCAATATATCGCGCCTGTGTGAACACGGGCATTCCATTAAAAACATGTCAGGCGCAAAAGCAGCAGTATTCGTTTGTGTACAAAAAAAATATGAATACCTGGTAATGCCAAGAGACCTTCGTCGCGTAAGCAGCCGTGCCCCCCTCCATTCTCTGATTCAAACTGTATTACCTTATTTTAAAAAATATTGAAAATTTTAAAAATCGTGATAGCTTTTGACAATTTTGAAAGTTTTGAAACTTTTGTAAATTTATATCGAAAACATTGACAATGTTGAAAATTGTAAATTTTTATGCTTTTGATATACTACACCTTATTATGGTAAATATGAATATGATAAAAATTTAAAAAATTTTTATTTATTTTATTTATATTTTCATTTTTTTAATTAAAGATAGTAAAATTTGACAATATTAAAAAATTTTCAAAAATTTAGAGTACATATTTGAAAACTTGAATTTTAAGATATTTATTTTAAAAATCTATTTTTTTTTGGAAAATTTTGAAAATAAAAATTTTGACCACTTTCTAGGTTTTTGAATACCACTAAATTTTAAATTTGATATCAGTGATTATTTTGAGTATTAAAAAAACTTAAAACTAAAATTTTGTAAAGTATTAAATGTTCTGAAAATTACAAAATTATTGAAAGTTCTGGTAATTTAAAAAACATTTCACTCTAAATTGAAACTTCAATATGTTTAAAATTTAAAAATTTTTGATACACATACGTATTCTAAAAATATTAATAAAATTTTTAAAATTTTAGTATTTTTGAGTATACCTATTTTGAAAATTTTTAACTATTTTTAATAATTATTTTAATTTTTTTAAATTTATTTTAATATGTTTAATTCTACAATTTTGAAAAAGTTTAGAAACTTAAAAAAAATTCTATTGTTTTCAAATTTATACAATAAAATTACATATACCATGTGACACAGACTCATGGTACACCCCCCTTTTCTCCTTTGTTTCTATAGCTATATTTCTGAAATTTGGAACATTGAATATGCTCACTAGACGGCACTTTCTGACATATTTGGAAAAAAATTCAACTTCCAGTTTTTCCGGAAATGACATCAACTTTCGATTTTCAAATGGGAGACCCTGTATATTATTACATTTTTGAAATCTTCGTAATTATCTGAATCCAATGATACCTTATAGTTGATATTTCATTTGTCAGAACACCCATTTTATTTTTCGATGTAGAGAGCCATGAACTCCCTAAAATTATTCCAAATAATCAAAATAATGCTACACTATCGCATTTTCAATTAAAATAGTATTGTGGTTCGAAATACGTGCCAAAAAAGTAAAACAAAACGTTTTTTTACTCGAAACTCCATTTTTTCAAATGGTACCATAATGGTACTCTGACGTCATTCGAAAGTACCATCGATGGGGTATCCATCCATATTAACTCTTTTTGTAAAATGTAATAATATACAGGGTGTCCCATTTGAAAATCGAAAGTTGATGTCATTTCCGGAAAAACCGGAAGTTCAATTTTTTTCCAAATATGTCAGAAAGTGCCGTCTAGTGAGCATATTCAATGTTCCAAATTTCAGAAATATAGCTAGAGGAACAAAGGAGAAAAGGGGGGTGTACCATGAGTCTGTGTCACATGGTATTTACTGAAATCTTTTAAAATTTTGCAATTTGTTTAATATCATTAAAATTATTAGTTTTTTAAAACGGAAATTTATAATTTGAATTATTAAAATTCGAAACTTTTGATAACCGAAACTTAAAAGTCTTTTTAAATTCTGTAAATTTCAAGAAATTTCATTTTGAATAAATAAAATTTTTGAATATTTGAGAATTTTCAAAATTTTAATAAAAAAAGTAAATAATTTTGAAGAATTTCTCTCAATTTTAAAAATTTGAAAACTGTAAATGTTAAAATTCTTTAACAATTTCGAAATTTTGACTTTGGAAACTTGAAAAATGTTGTAGATATTAATTTTTTTTATATTTTTGAATAATTTAAAATTTCGAATTTCACAAATTAAATAAATTTTTTATATTTGTCATATTTTAAATATTTAAAAGTTTTCGATTTAAAAATTTAATACGTTTTTAAAATTTTGAAAATTTTGAATAGTTTTTACAATTACTAATTTAATTTTTTTAAATCAACTGTGGGTGCACTGGGGGTTTGGTAGGAAGATTATGATTGCACAGTTCTGCTATTCGACATACGTAAAATACGAATCTAACTTGAGTAATGTTTACACGTTTGTAGATATTAATTTGTGTTGTCGCGCCTGTTATATTACACAATTGCCTCGCCCTAATAAATTAAATCGATTTTCACCCTGCCATATATGTTTATGAAGGTCAAACTGGACAAAAGTTTAAAATCGCAAAAGTGTCAAAATGTTGTGCCAAAAGTTATACATAAGAGGGCTATATAGGACAAACATATCATAACAAAAAATATAAACGGCATCTGCTTAAATTTTTATTATATTTCTAAGTTTAGATTAGGATAAAAATAACTTTTTTTTGGCAAAATTCTGCTTTCCTAACAGCAAAGCTTAAAAAGTGTTTTCGCTTGGGTATAATTTTTGTCACCTCGTACCTCCATACAAGGATAAGAATTGGCGCATTCCAGGGCTTCCAGTTGGGTTTAGCCTGTGGCTATTGGTCACAGCCGTCTAGATGAGCAGCGAACGGGTCACCGCAAATACCGTTACTGCAATCCGTGTCTGGATTCACAATTTATGAATGTGCACGAATTTCGTGATCGAGTCGTTGGCCGGGAATCGTTTTATAATGCAACAAATGTGGAAACACTACACACCAAATTTCTTATTATTAACTGCTCGAAGAAGGCCTTGGCTCTTTAGGAGGTCTAATTTTAAAATAGTCCAGCAATTTAAAATTATATACGCGGAAGCAAAAAAAAAGTTCACGTTTGCGTGTAAAAGACGCGTTGGTTCGTTGTAATTTGCACAGCATGAGGTACTGGCATCGGTCGAAATTTCAAACTCGTGTTGGTCATTATTTTTACTGTAAATATTATTATTATTAGTTACGTATTATTAATAGCGTAACCAGGAGAGGAAGGGTGCAACCAGCAGAAACATCTAAAATTGAAACTGTTTAATTTCCGTTAATTTTTACTTTCCGATGCCGCTGGGTATTTTTGGATTCTAACTACACTATTGTATTATCGTAGTAGGCGCTCCGAGTCTAAGCCAATACTACGACAGGTCACAACCTATTCCATCCCTATTTCTTGACCGGTGACTTTCAATTTTACTTTTATTTCTATACTATAGACGACGAAACTGTAAGAGGAACGATGAGTCACAACCTATTGAACTATGACTGACTGAGCACGATCATGATCTGTTCGCGTAGAACATTACTGCCGGTTATATTTTCTAGCTACGCCACTGGTTCATTACCACCGTATTAATGCAAACATAAATCACAAAAGCCAATAAATCTTATTTAAAAACAAAGGTATGTTTTTAGTGGCGTTTTCCTAATAAAATTTGTGTCTTCTTCAAAATTTCTCATAGCTACGCCGCGGGTTCAATTCTACTATATTATTGTACATCCATAACAAAAATCAAAAATCTAATCTAATCTATAAAAAAAATACATTTTGAGTGGCGTGTTGTCCAAAAAAACACAACAAAGAGTTTAAATATGACTGTAATTTGCACACATAACAAAGAAAAATTAAAACGAAAATTATTATTTTTATTCAGAAAAATTGTAATTCAAAAATTAATTGTTATGATTGTCATAAATACTACATTGGACAAACCGGTCGACAAGAAAATTTAAAAACAAATGCAGGAAGCGTTTGAAGGGCGTACCTTAAATCAATCTAGTTATATTAAACAAGACTAACAAGACTAGTTTCTAATAATTCCAGCTATCAATCAGCCATTCAACATCAATTACGTTCTTTTACATGATTGCCACGGAAATTTAGTGTGCATTTGTTGTGTAGTAGAGCAGGAAATTGAAAATTAACAACACACGAAGTCTATTATTTGTTTTTTGCACGAACACAACTCGTTAGTCCTGGAGTATTAAAAAATGAAATCCATTTTGTTATCGAGTGGTTTTATGAGGGCGATTGCACTCTCTCTGCATTGCATCAATGCGAGATGAAGCAACGACAAACTGCCGCAACTTGATTGAGAAGTAATTGAGTTATCGTACAGCAGCTAAGTGCATTTATATGGCGGAATACAAATTCCTTTGCAATGGCCGGAGAAAAACTGGATTACTTGCGTATAAGCGTTTAGATTTATGACGCGATTAGTACAATTAAAAGAAGTGCATACAAATTGGAATGCAGTTAGGGAATTCGTGCGTTATTGTGTCTATAATGCCGAGTAGGGCTGAACAAACTTTGAGGGCAAGTTCTACACGTCAAAACAATAAAATGCTTGCTTACGGAGGTACAGGCTCCGGAAGACGGAATTAGACATAACAGTTGAAACTGTTTCCCCTTCCGGGTAGCTGTACCTCCGCAACGAAGCGTTTCCTCACGCACGTTTATAGAAACTTTTGTATTAAATTGGCATGTAGAATTTACCCCCAAAGTTCGTACAGAAAACACTCAGACCTTCAGGGCAACTCGATTTTCCACAAAAATAAAATAATGTCTCGAAAACTGTTCGATTTAGTGACATCCAAAAAAAGATAGGTACCGTTGTTGTGCATTTTTGTAGGGAGAGTATTATTTTTAGGACAAATATTCAAAAAGTGTAAAGATTGAAAATATTTAAAAAAATATGTCCTCCCCCCCCTTGTATAAGTAACATCTGTTACACGTACTCAAAAAACTAATATAAATGTGCCCACCTATAAAATTTAAAAACTTTAACGTAACTAAAACGTTTCAGTCTCACCCTGTATATCCAACGATTAGATCAAATACAAAATCTAAACAATTTCGACATTAAGTCAGTAGATTAAGCTTCCGCGTTACCTATTTATTTATCTAAAATCATTTACAACTAACCATACAATTGTAATAATATGCATAATAAAACGAGCAAGCAATACTCTTTCATTGAACTGAATTTCAATTGCTGTTTTGCAACCTTGATCATTTACATTTCCGGTAGACATTTTTATCAAATTAAAACTCGTTTAGTGGGACGGACAAATGAAACTGCCTCGACTCGAATGCATAGGTAATATTTAAAAATAATAGCACGATACCGAGAACAGAGCGTGGTGTAATTGATATTTATTTTTTATTTCTTCCAGACGACATGTAATTTTAGCTTCATTAGGCCGCATTTATGCACACTTATTATTTGTCAATTTACATACCCCGAAGCTCAACTCATTTACAACTACAGATCACAAAAGAATTCAAAGGCAAATAAAACAAGTTTTTAAACGTTCCTCGTATGTGGTAATTGCAGAAATAATTATAACTTAATAAAACCCAACGCAAAAAAATAATTACAGTAAATTTAAGTTAAACTGATTTAACAAAAATTTTTTCAGTTTTTGAACATGCCTCTTATGTACTTTATACAGAGCGATCATCGGCCTCAAGAAAAAACGCGTGTCTTTTTGTTTATTTTAACACAAACATTTTTCGAACACTACTCGTATGCTGAAAATACTCCTAAACGTAATCTTATTCAACAAATTAAACGTGTTCTGCTAGTCTGATTTATTCCAGTATAGTTGTGCGATGTAACTTTCTGAAAGTCCCGCATATTCAAAAACTGACACCGCATATTTACCTAAATTTCCACACAATCAATCCAAGATAAACAAGCGTTTTTAACGTCCCTCGTATATGGTCCTAATTAGCAACATCTTTGCATTTACTGCTGTTACATTAATTTATGCAACTACTTAATAAGTATAACTTTCTGAAGATCCCTCGTATACACGAAAATCCTATGGCAACGCAAATTCTGATGAAACCGACAGCGATTCGTTTTTCTAATTTAGAACTTTTCGACAAGACGAAGGCTTATTAATTACACAAAAATTCTAGAACATAAAGAGCCATTTTTAAATGTCGTTTGTTTAATGGTAACTATGAAGATATACTCAATCTAGTTCTATCAATTGTCTAACTTCCCTCGTATACGGTAATTATTGAGATTAAGTCTTGTTTAAACACTTTTGTATTTTTTTCTGGCAGATTAAATGATTATTCAAAAAACTCAGTGCTGTAACTTTCTGAAGGTCTCTCGTATATACAATAAAAAGTACAACGCAAATTTGTGATTGAATCCGAACGCCAACGATTGGTCGTTCTATTTTGGGACATTTCGATACGGCTTACTCTTAATCCTAGCCTTTTTTAGCGTAGATTACATGTAGATTAGCGACTTAAAAGCAACCAATAAGTAGAAAATTGCGACGCAGTATTAAAAAAAAATTCTTTTGAGAGCGAAAGGCGATTATTTATCCGGAGCTTTCCGGGCGGGCTCGAACAACGGAGGGCCCCTATTATGAATATATTTTCTGGATCAACTGCTGCATTAATTTAGCGCTGTGTATACTTTAGTTTATTACAGCAAACACACTAGGCACGATATAATAATAGCTTAGTTATCTGGGACATTTTGTAATTGCTCCGTTGCACATGGCAGGATTTCTCAAAGTTTAATTCTTCATTAAAATCTTATTAGGTTGCCTGTTGGACATTAAATGCTCACGCTGACCTGCACATTGCACGCTGCACAATGATGTGTCTGTTGCGCATTTTTTTTTCAAAAAAAAAATTTTATAAGTCACTTAAGAAAGTTGGGTGTGTCGGCGGCGGCAGCTTTAAAACATAAATTAATCAAACGCGCGAATATAATCTGCCTATACCTTGTCAATCCACATTCTAATCAACGGCATCAGAAAACTCGGTTCATGTTTAATCTGTGATTATGTTTAAATGGTGTTAAATACAGCTCTGTAATACATAATTAATGGTTAGGTGTGCTGACAGCTGTCACATTAGTGGAGAGGTAGATCATCTTCAAGTAAAGTTTTTTTTCAAGGCCATGCTGTAATTAAATTAATATAGTCTATTGAAATATTGCTCGTTTATTTAGCTTTGGTCGGTCTTTCTCACAAAAATTAAAAATCATAGTCATAAAAAGGGGATTGATTTTGAAAGTTGTCGTAAAAATGGCCATAAGTCACAGGTTGCTAGTCAGTTTTTTCCTATTTGCACTTTCATCATTATTCATTAATCATTATACATAGATATCGATAAAACTACTTTACCTACTTACATTACTACCTACATTACTTACATTAAACATGTTTATTTTTTATTTACTAATGGTGTGTATGTTTTATTGAACACAAGCTTATAACTCGTTTATTTATTTTTTTTGTTTTTTAAAGAATCATGAGGCCGCGCGGGAGCACGACTCCATGATTGCCATCCCACCCCCTTGCCCGGGCTCAGCGGACTTGCGCTATACACCACGGTCTAACACCCCTGAAAGACATGCAACCCAACATACACACCATGGACACGCCGGGTTTAACTTATTCAGAAAAATTTCCGACGGGCAGAGGTTATTCGAACCTACTGCCGTTGGGAGCCTAGTTCTAGAGGTTGGGAGTCTAACCACTAGACCACCCGCTGGCCCTCGTTTATTTGTAAGGTAAGTTAATCAACCTGGTTTCGGAGTTATAGCGTACAATAGAAAACACTTCGAGTCCAAGTTTTCAAATAAGAAATTTTAGAGACCTAGTGACACTTCTCCAAGCATAATTTGTAGTTTCAGAATTATAAGCTTCTGGAAGTAGAATTTTTAGCAAAAAAAACCAAATATGCGCAGACCCAACTTTGTATAAAACACCATTTTACTTTTTATCAAACATTTGTTCACGTCAAAAAATAGTTTTTGACCGTCAAAATAGTATTTTGGCGTCAAAAAACATTTTGACGGCAAAAAAATAATTATTGACGCCAAAGATTGATTTTTTGTCATCTGAAATATTTTTTTAATGTTTAAGATTTTGCTTCGTATTCACATTACTACAACATATTTTTTGACAACAGAAAAAAATAATTTACCGTCAAAAATGTTTTTTGGTGCCAAAAAAACATGATTGACGTCAAACAATGAATTATTAAAGTCTAAAAATATTTGATAGGTGAAGATTGTATTTTCCATTTAAAATGTTTATGTGTGAGATAAGAGCTTAAACAGCTCCCCCTAGTGGCCAGCTTATGGTTCATCAGAAGCCGTCGGAGCGAGGCCAGTGGTAAGAGAGATGCTAGTAAAGTAGTGTGGGAGAGCAGCATAGGTTACCCATAAAGTACACGTTATTGGCTTGTATAATATCACCATTATGTACCATCAATTTAATCAACTTATTTAATAAACGAAGTCTTGCTTCCGGCTAAACCAAAAATATCATAACATGTTTGCTGCCGGCACCAGCAAGAATTTTGTCGCAACTAAACAAGTTAAAGCTCGAGTTCAATCAAATAATCATTATAGATAAAAATATGATAGGATAGCATTCAGAAACGAGATCATCTTCAGGTTTTGAAATTCAAAACGTTTTCTTTTTTAAATTGCTGTTAAAATTTAAATTCGGAAAATGCAATGTTTAAACACATGAAGAACAAGAACGTGAGTAGTTAGAAATATTGATTTAACCAACATCGCTTTTCGGTCAAAGCAAATAATCAACGAAATATTGGAAACACGTTCCATAACAAGATTACATATTTGCTTTTCTCTGATATTCTCGGCAGTGTTAAAAAGGCTTCCTCCAAATTCAACCCCACGAAATGATTCTGCCGACTTGTTAGCATCGAAAACCAATACCAAGATAAATATTGAATTTTCCATCAAGTACGAGTACATATACTATCTCGAGTCATCTCGTACGGAACAAATTAATCTCGAGTTAATATTTGCAGAGAGGCTCAAGTCACAATAGATACTTTGTTGTCTAGCCCAAGGTCGTCAATTTTATTTTATAACTGCGAGAGCAACAAGCAAGCGCAAGCGACCTCTGAACTCGAATACAAACAATGATTCAATAAATATGTCCACAGGCGTGGCAAGGGTTGTAAAGTACTCAAAAACCATTGTATAACATCCTCTATAATGGTAAACCCGTATGTACACGCATATATATCTCGTTACTCGATAGTCAAGCACTTATATTTATAGAAGAGGCTCGCTATTATTAGAAAAGGAGGCGCAGAACAATTTGTAAGCAACCAACAAAGCAGAAAAGCATCATGTGCAAAGCCATGTGAGTCAAACGAGAATTATTCATGTCTGTACAATCCGTGTGGTAAACATAACGCATTAATTTATGTTTACCATTTAGTTCTTTTTGCTTCTTTTTTTTTGCGTTTATAGCGTCGAATGTAGGGCTTTTTTTAAGTGTTTGGAACTGTCTTTGGAATATTATCAAGGGCATAAAAATGTTACGCGGGTTAATTGCCTCGAGATAACCTTTCTAAATGTCAACATGTTTTTTTATCTAGTTATTTGTCTTTAAATAGTTTTAGATTTTGGTAATGACTTGTAGAAGGATAACAAAAGAGTATTTATTGGCAAAGGTTATAGAATTTAGAAATATTGCGACATTTGCGTATCAATCCGATAAAAAATAAATTAGGGTAAACTGTCTCCAAATTTATTCTTCGAGGCTTTCGCGGTTTCTCGAACTGTCAATATTACAATTTACTTTTCATTTTAAAATCAGCCGGGATCTATAACATCCCCTGCTCTTGTGGCTCAAACTACATCGGACAAACTGGTCGTTCCATTGAGTTAAGATTGCGAGAGCACACAGGTGATTGCAAACACAAACGCATCACAAAATCTGCGGTGGCTGAACATACTGATTTAACTGGGCATAAGATGGACTTTGACAATGCTCGCCAGAGTACCTCATTACTTCCCTCGTATCATACTTGAAGCAATTGAAATTGAGAAACAACCTAACAACATAAACAGGGAGGATGGTTTTAGACTCAGTAAAGCTTGGACTCCGGTAGTTTATCCTCTGAGGACTCCTAAGCATTATCGATCTCACGATCACGCTCCACCGGTACGTCTTTGCCCAACGGTGACAGCCAACCAGAACTCCGCCGTTCTGCCCGACTGGCTCAAAGAGGTTTAAATACCTCCGCTTCCCGGATTTGAATTCATTCTGAAGATGCCAGCTGCAATGTCTTGCGAAACGTTAGTTTGTATGGGTTCACAAACAGCTAACAGGCATAAGCCGATCAAGTATTATTGTCTTGGCAAACAAAATACTTTAAGATCAAATCCTTGTCCGCCCCAAGGTTTAAATAACCTAAGCACACGGCCCTGTTTAGGCAGGCAGGGCCTACGGACAAATATTGCTCAGACTTCTAGAGCAAATGCTTGTAAAGGCAGACAAGCTACAGGTCGGTCCTTACCTGATTATGCTGGGTGTAGTTCCCAAATGAAGACGCGGTCTAAGCCGAAAGTAAATTGTAGTATTGACTGTCTCTAAATTACCACGTTTTTACCTTCCTCCTCCGATATACGTTCTAGGCGCTTTAACGCAGTTAGGCCGTTGCCTCGTTTCTATGGGGTTACCAATCCATCGAGGCTAGATTGGTTTATTTGTTTAGCGTCCAATTTTGTTGATTTTTCTTGAAAAACTATAGGTAGGCACTGCCTACCCTGCCTAATAGGGCGGACCATCACTGTTTATTTTGTCGGTGATATATTTCCAGATTTCAAAGCTCATCGAAATCCGACCATCCGTTCGGTAGTTATAATGCACCACACACAGACAGACATTTTTTTCTAAATAATTTTTTTTTAGATTCCTTACGCCCCAAAACGCGTATTTCTATTAAAATCTCGATTTCGAAAATTTTCATGAAATCAATACTTTCCTATACTGAAAGTATCGCAGTAAAAAGATGGATAAAATAATCAAAAAATTAAAACTGGCTTCCAGAACAAATACTACATTGCCAGAAAATATTTTTCGAGGTTTTCGGATAATCTGCTACATGTCAGAACAATTCGTACAAAACTTTACGTTTTCAATGCAATTAAAACGTGCAATCACAGTAAACGTGGTAATATCAACATTCATTATACACAATTATAAATAGACTTGTGCTTGGAGCTCGTGGAGTTGTATACCAGTCGTAATTGCAATTAGGAGTGATAAAATAGTGTTTTCTTATTAAATGCACTCATTGTGGTACTTAAATCTAGCATATCAAACCCACTGACCTTTAGATAGATGTAAGTGTTCAGAAACAGTCGTGTATTACACACACATGTACGATATGCATGTGTGTGGTTTTCAATAAAATTCTCTCAAACTTATAATAAAGACAAATACGGCTGTCGTTTATAAATACACAATTATTCAGTTATGTTTCATAGAAACGTAAGGTTAACTCATTCATTCATTCACAGCTGCTTATCAAATCGGTGCTATTTCCTATTCTTGAATCATCTCCGGTTTCACTATCTTCCGTAATACCACAAAACGCAGAAAAATATGCGAGACAAAGAGCAATTTAAACTGTGATTTACTAGTGAGAAACAATTCAAAGTGGCAAGCAAATAATAAATACGTAGAATTACGCAATCCACATTTAATTAAAATTTTCAAGGTCTGCGTTGTTTGTTTCAACTGGGAACTAATATCGTGCAAGTAATAGAAACAATTCACATACATACACGTTACCTGTATCAAATGAATAAAAACGCAATGGAAGTAGGGAATTCTTGCTATTTACTGTTTCCTGCATGCTTGACCTTAATTCTTGTATCAATCAAATTCTGGCCTTTTGGGCCTTAAGGCTGTCATTCACCTTGTCCGGCGGGATTACGTTATATCTATTTATTATCTGTTGTAGATCAAGGTTGACAGTGCTAACACTTTTCTGACAAATTGGTAAAAGAAACTGTTGTAATATTCAAGATAAAAAGAATTATGTGGATGAAAGTCTGAAGGATTTTAATCTTGGAAGAAGTGTGCTATTTCTTTTTCTATCTCACACTTCTAACATAATTTGTATGATAACATTGTAACCCATAAAATAAGGACACTTTTAACGTGCTCGGCGAGGAGAATAAGCAGGTTATGACTCATCGTTCCCAAGTATTTTTTAAAGGCTATAAGAATGACGGTGCAGTGAAAATTTTCTGCTCGCAAAATACAATCAAAACAGGTACAAAACGCTACATAGTACTCGATTAGACTCGGAACGTCTACGAAGACAGAAGTACAAGTTCCCATCCAAGCAAAGACAAAAAAATCCAAATTGTTTGCTATTATCAGCCAAAGATAGTCCGGGATTAGCGAACATCAGAGACCAACTAACAAAATTTTTCAGCCAAAAATGGCTAACCCTCCTCTTTCCGAATATTGTTGCATCTAAATCCAGAACTTTATTTTAACGCCCCTAACTCGGTTAGATCGCGGACTTTGTATCGAATTCTGTTGCAAAATACAGGGTGTATACCAAACCTGGAAAACACGGAAATATCAGAGAATTATCAGGATATTCTGTAAAAATTGTGGAAAATGTAATAACGTTACACATAATGCATGGAATTTAAAAAAATCGGCATAAAACATTGGGAAAAAATTTAAATCTAATTTTATTAAAATTTTTTATATCAAATACAATTTTTTCTGAAATTTTCAAGAAAAAATACCGGAAAACCTGTAAATACCAGGAACTGTGACAGTAACATTAACTTATGACAAAAAAAACTCCGCAATAATTACTTATATCCAACTATGCTTAAAAATTTGCAACATGATAGATATGTATTTACATCAGTTTTTATTTTAATGTATAAATAATTCCATACTGGCAGATATACCCACCCCATCCGTAATTATCTTTCGGCATCACGCGTACAACAGTTTAACATTGTGTTCATCCGAACTCTCAGCTGGACAGTGAGGCGGTAATGTGATTTGCAAGAACTGCTCATTGCTTTTTAATTAAAAAGTTGGAATCAATAACGAACATTTCATTAATGATGCGTTTGTACATGTGGCGAGCAGTACACGGTAAACTGTAAGTGTTGTACTTTTATTTTCCCCAATTTAATTTGTTTTATATTTTAACTAATATTAAAATTAAGTTGTTAATATTATATTTTGACCTGAGGTCTTTGGGTGTGCCACTAAACCTTAATTTTTTGTTTTTCTTCGGTGTCCTTTAAATCCAAATTATCTTTCTCCATAGAAAAAATTAAAGTTTCAGCAAATTTCGGCTCGAAACTACATTTGTATTTTTACAGTGGTTCCGAGTCTAAGCGAGTGCTGTGAAAAGTTACAATATGTCTCTACAATTAAAATTTTAAAAATATTCTGAATTTAAACCAACTGTCAGGACTAAAATGTTTTTTTAAAATACGAGCAATAAAAGATGAAGTACTTTATCCATTTTGTGCAATAAGACTATATTTATGACAAACATAATTTTAATAATAATTGTGAAAATGTTCGGCAAACACAAAAAGAGATTTTTGTCGGTTATTATGTAGTAGATAAACTTATTGTGGGTTTCAAAATTTTTGGTTTTGCAAATTAAGAGCTTTTAGTAACTAATTATACTAGCGGAACTCGTGGACTACGCCCCACGTCGAAATGTTAGACATGTTCTTAATTCATCCAGCAGTATTGTAATCTCAAATATGCAAGGAATATGGAAGAAATACAAACCCCTGTTCTATATTAGTTAAATATGTCAGTTATGTATTTTTCCCACCCGTATTGCGATATTGGACAACGTGTTTATATGACATCACCCTAACCGAGTAAAATATCAATAAAAAAATTGTTCGACAGAATAACAAAAGTGGGTGCATTCATTGCGAAGCTTTGAAGTTTAACAGGCACATTTGTACTTCAAAGCAAATTCCAGAGTTTTACATTGTGAATACTATATTCTGATTAATAAACAATTTTTGATGTTTCAATAATTAATTGCGCCTTTAAATTTTATTACTATTATTGAGTATGATTGTTCTATAAAACACAACTTAATAAAAATCTAAGTAAATTCGTAGAATCAAAAGTCAAGATCTCATACCACCACCTTCCGCTGCCGTGTCTGGTTTTAAATGACGGCTAGCGCTAGTATTAGATTGCGTTCCAGCTTCCACTAATCCAAACAAACAGCGCAAAACCAATTTCCTTTTTAAATCGAAAACTGTACTGGTTCGGTGGATATCACTACATACGATTAAGCGCCTTATACAATAGACGCGTAATGCTGTGGCGAGAGCCTGCTGTCACAAATGTTGAGACAGGTGAAAGCGATCCGGATTTATTGCATAGATTATCAACTTTCGTCGCTTTCTATGAATATCTTATGATAGTTGCTAAATTTTTGATAACATTTTTTCTTTACAATAGATAATTTATCAAGTTTGCTAGAAAGTGACTACACTTTCTTATCGAACGATTAAATGCTCTGACAGCTTTAAATTTGCAATAGATAACTCATTATAATTATCCCAAGAACATTAACTGATTTCCGCCTACTACAAGTAGACAGAAAAAAACGTTATACACGATTTGAACTTTTTTTTAAGGACACCTGGTTAGGTTAATTAAAACTCACTAGGATAACTTTTTTTTTGTTATTTCCTGATCTTTCACAACTAAATCGACCGTTTCAAATTTCTCACGAGTGTATTTTTGCAACCATTCGATGCATAAGCAGTTCGAAATAAATACCAGGTTTCGTTGATTAATTAGTCCGAACTATATCTCCTAATTAGGATCAACTTGTGATCTTTAAGTTTGATTAATCAGAGTGGTGCCGTTTTATTGCCTATTTCGTAAAAGCAGTCAGTGTTAACACAGTTCTCCACCTATTAAAATTTTTATATCGACCATATTATTAATAACTTCACCTATTTGTAGAACGGTACAAATTGGTTTAGTTCTTGCTGGCTACGTTTACATCAAAGTGGTTTTAATCCGATTAAAATAAATTTGAATTTTCTTCACAATTACTTTAACAATAACTTTATTTTTTTTTTTTGTTAATTTAGTTCAATTCTTATAGGCTACGTTTACATCAAAACGGTCTTGATCCGATTAAAACCAATTTGAAATTTTTTACACAATAATAATATTTATAATTACTTCACCCATGGATCATTTTTCATATGCTGCGTTTACACCAAAAGGGTCCCAATCCGCTCAAGTCAAATTTGTAATTTTTCCACAGCATATTTTGAATTACAGCGCGTTACGTGACGAGTAACAATTTAATTCAATTTCAGCATGAGACAACTAATGAGGCTACGAACAAATAGTTTCCCATATAAGGACGATTTATTATAGTCGGATCGGTGTAAGAGACTAGATAGTTTCCTTCAAGCCGCAAGCGGTGACAGATTAGTAGAATTTATCTCCTCGACTTCGCGAACGCGATATTCACTTTTGATACCATAAAAATTCCAATTTTCGATTTTAAAATCGGATCCAGTTTATCAACGAGTCGGGCAGGCACATAATACTATTAACATAGTGGTAAACGTACTGATTTTATCAAAACGGGAAGCAAGACCGGTGGTTCTGCATGAAATAATGGATCCGTCACAGATGTTGCAGTTATTTCGATATAAATGATCCGCAGCAACTTTTATTTATTGGTTATCTCGTTACGTCTATTTGGCTTCCAATTATTGCACATAATTTATTTGTTTCGGATTTATTCAAACCGAGTTACGTGGTCCAAAGTTCCGTTTCAGACCAACATAACGTGTAATAAATTGATGAGATTGAACCGGAAATTAGCAACAAAAACGTCCTCGATTCTCTTTATAATTAATATTAACGTTTGTTTTGGCATTGACACTTTTTTCACGGATTTAATTGGTATTAATATACTCACATGAACGATTTGAAGTCAAACACGAGAGAATTAGCAGTTTAAAAATATCAGATATGATTTTAAAACATTTTTTTAGACGTAAAATCGTTTTAAATGCTTTATGTGTGAACTCTACATTTAGTTCTATTAAATTTTGATTTGAATCGGGTTGATTTTTTAAAAATAGGATAATTTTTTTTAAATCGGATTGAATTATTTTAAATCGTATTGAACTCTGACACATCGGATTGCATTCTGATTTTATAGTATTGATTTTTTTTAAATTGGATTGAATTCTGATTTAAATCGATTGAATATTTTTTAAATCGGATTATATTTTTACTTCTGTATTTCCTTGGGAGTTCCAAATTTAAATAACAATAAATGTACACCTACATTCTTAAATCAATCACAATCGTGTTACGTGATCATGGTCAGATAAACCATGCAATCTGATGGAACTGTACTATATACTGACCTGTCGACCTTTGCTTCACTATTCTCTCTTTCTAGTCAGTGTTGGGTCGTAATACATTAATAATAAGATACTTTTGAATACATGGAAAAAAGTGTATGAAAGTACAGGCGAAGCGCATTGCTCATTTGTTTTCAATCATATTTTTATCATCTGCGTAATTTCTGTTACTAAGGTTTATCACCAACGCCAGAGAGTGTTTGGTGTATTACCGTGATCTTTTAGAAACTATTTTTAATCAGACTAATTTGAATTATGTAATTTGGAGCGTATTTCTCTAGACAAATTGTATTTAAAAACTATTCAAAAAGCGAATCGTGAATTTATTTACTGGTTTGGGTTTCATATTTGAATAGGATTGAAGCACTCATATTTCCAGTTTGAGAATTATCCAAAACCCACTTCGACGCCACTTCAAATATAATCCCAAACCGATCCAAAATTCGATACTTGCTACACATAATTTTTGGAAGCACGAAAATCCCAACTATCAGCAAAACCAACCTATGTGTCTGATGGCCCATAACATAGCGTCCCCTGGCTGGAACTTGGGGTGGATTATCCTTTGGCTTATCCTTGGGATTATCCGTGCTAAATTTCGCCTTCCTTTGATTAATGGTGATAGATGCATTTTGAAGCACCATTTCAACATTTTATACTTCACTACACACTTTGATCATTCGATTTGCATTAAGCACTCCACAACCGACACTAATAATAATTAGATCGAGTTAATCGGATTACACTTAAGCCACTTATCTACAGTTTCCTACTTTTATCTGAAAATTTTCACTTAAAAATACAAAAAAAAACTGTTTTTAGGATTCACTTGCAATCCGATTTAAATAAATTACGCTATATCAGTAAAAATTTAAAATCGCTCCAAAATCAGATGTTTCTCACTAGGCACAAGATAAACCGAATTTAAATCCACATCACACGTGCGATGTGACTAAATCCAGCAGCTCCGGTGGTGCGGCGCAGCCAACCGACCACATGCAACTAAGCAAGTGACTTTAGCAACCCAACTGAGGCAGCTCCGCCTTAAGTCGCTTAATCCGAATAGTAAGATGAATCTAGATCTGGTTGCTACACTAACACATTTGTCATTCAAATCAATCCAAATCTGTAAGAACGGTAGGTGGTGGATGACTAGCAACCGCTTGAAAAAAATAGCGGTAATTTCGATAAGGATCTTAGATTGATTTGTAAATTGCAAAATGTTCCTAATAGAGACTTTTTTATGACCAGATGCTTTTTCATGCTCTTAGACGTTTAAATTGCGTAGACAATTGGTTGTAATTTGCATAATGTATGTATAAGGTATGCTCAATAAATAAATGTATCAGGATACGAAAAAGTGGTAATAATTGGGCTGTTGAAGAACTTTTTTTATTGTGTTCTTCGAGTCTTTGACCCCAAAGGTTTATAAATTCGCTTTTTTTACTTTGTAACCTGTTACGTAAAAAATTAAGAGTGAAATTTAAGGATGACGTAGGTGGCTGCCACTTCGTTTTTCTGATTTTTGTTTATTTCTTATGTTCGCGGATTTTTACAATCTCCGTTCTATTGAATGTAACAAGGCATTAATGTAAATATTTCAAATATTCATAGAAGGCGTTACATGTAAATTAGAGCATTGAGCAAAAAATCCAAGTAATTGCAGTCGGTTCTGTTACAAATTTCAAGACTCATCGTTGAATCCGTTTTTTTTTAAATTTTGTTATTTTCATAGTTTTGAAAAAAAAGTTTCCATGAATTCCTAAATTAATAAAGTTATTAAATATCTATCATATCATTCTATCCTTCTACGGCTTTTACGGTAGCAAATGTTATACTGATCTGTAAACTCATTTTTTAGGCGACCTTAACAAAAAATTGTATTTTTAGTACTCAAAAGCGGCCAAAAAGTAACCGTTTTTTGGCCGAGGACGAAAAAACACTTTTTAGCAGTGGTGCACACAAATGTTTTTAGGCGACCTTTTCATTATAAAATTTACAAATTTGTTAGATTTTTATTTATGATTTATTGATATAATTTATTTATAACAACTGAACAATTGTACATATTTGTGACTCGTTCAGAAACGTTTATATTTTCTTTATTTACACTCGAAGTAATTTCGGCATGTATAGCTTCATTATTCGTATGAACAATTTGTGTGCTTTTTGATGTCGCTGAAGCAGTAATTTTATCTTGATTATTTTAAGTAAAAATCTAACAAATTTGTAGAAAAATATAAACGTTTCTGAAGGAGTCACAAATATGTACAATTGTTCAGTTGTTATAAATAATTACTAGTGTTACCCCAGCACACAATGCACTGACAGACAGCGTTGACAGAACCGGCGAAATGTCAAGTCACGTGATGCATTAGTTCAAATAATGACACGCGACGTTATTGTAGATGGCGCCCCAAGTGACGCGCGTCTAGCCGCCCTTCATATATATTATAAATTAAAATAATTATTAATAAAAAATCGACGTAGAATAAAAATATAAAAATGTTTCATGTTCCATCTGTGGATAGAGACCTTTCATTTAAACAAAAATGGTCCAAATTGGTGAAGCGGTAGCCGCTGGAGAAAGGGGAGAAAACAACCCTTTGTGCTTTTATATATGTATGGATATCAATAAATCATAAATAAAAATCTAACAAATTTGTAAATTTTATAATGAAGGTCGCCTAACACCACTGCCAAAAAGTGTTATTTCGTCCTCGTCTGTTTTCTGGCCTCGGCTTCGCCTCGGCCATTAAACTCAGACTCGGCCGAAGAAAATCCACTTTTTGGCCTTGGTACACAAATAACTATTATAGAAATCACGCCTAAAAGTCAAACTATTTAAAACATCGCTATTTTAAAGCTAAAAAGTTGGAAAAAATCATTTGATTTATTTTGGCATTCTCTACCATAATCTCCTATCAAATTTGCAAAATTCGACCTATCAAATTTTATATATTTCTGCCAACTCATGTTTGAGAATCAAGAAGAATTAAAACAAAATTTTCAAAAAATTGTAGCGGTCGCTATTTTATAGCTAAAAAGTTGAAAAAAATCATTTGATTTACTTTGGCATTCTCTACCGTAATTTGCTATTAAATGTGCAAAATTTCACCAATCAATTTTTATATAAATCTGCCACCTCATGTTTGAGAATCGAGCAGAATTAAGAGAAAGTTTTCAAAAAATTGTAGCGGCCGCTAATTTGTAGCTAAAGAGTTCAAAAAAAATTATTTGATCTACTTTGGCATACTCTACCATAATATCTTTTTTAAGTTTAATAAAAGATTCCACCTATCCAATTTTATATAGTTTCGTCATCATATATTTGAGGATCAAAATTAATCGAGTAAAATTTAAAAACAATCGTAGCGTCCACTATTTTCGAGCTAAAAAGTTCGGAAACAATCATTTGGTTTACTTTGGCAATTTGGCATCCTATACCCTAATTTATTATACTTTCAAAATTCCAACTATCAAATTTTATAATATAGTTCTGCCAACACATATTTGAGGTTAAAAAATAATCAATGTAAACTTTCAAAAAACGCCCGCTATTTTTGAGATAAAGAGTTCAGAAAAATTCATTTGATTCCCTTTGGCATCCTCTACCATAATCTACTTTTAAATTAGCAAAGTTTACGTCAATAAAGGCGAATTTCTATATGGAAATGTTTAAACAGATTTTTTTAGTGCCAATTGATTATTCAAAAACATTTTTTAAATTTACCGTTTCAAGGTTTTTTTTTGGAATATGTTTATAGAATTTTTATTCTAGGCATTTGTTTTCTGGACCTTTTTTTTACCGAACCTTCTCTTTTCTAGAAATTTTTTCCGAGGTTTTTTTTTGCGGAATATCTGTATTCGGGGAGTTTTATAGCGAGATTTTCTTTTTAGGATGTTTTTTCTAGATTCTTAAATTTACGAGCAAACGTGCACCAACCCGTAAACGAAAACTGGAAAAAAAAAACAGTTTCTGCATCTTAATCGAAATATATCCGAAATGGACAGTTTCCTGAACCGTACGTAACTGAAAATCGTAACCATAAATATTTTCGGAATATACTAGTATTTTTTAACAGATTTCTAGGCAAAACAATTATTTATTTTGGCTCAGTAATGCAAATGCAAACTGCATAGACATTATAGAGTAGGCAAAATGGTGTTCTGTGCTACGAATTTGTCTTGAGTAAGCGTGTCAGAATCAGCAACAGTAGTTTGTGCTAATAAAAATTATTCCAAATGAGATGAAAAAAGTGAAACCTCATTCACAAATGATTTACATTGGAAAATAATCAATATAGTAAATATCTGCTTCGTGTTAGGAAGAAGAAGTGAGGGTAAAAAGTTGCGAATGCGATTACACAAAAAAGTTCCATCTTTGATTGACAAAGTACTCAGTGTTTGGAAACTATGCAGATGGGTCGAGTAGCTTGAAGGAAAAACCGCCTATAGGTCACATTCACACTAAAAAAATAATTTTGATGCAGAAATAATTAAAAAAAAAGTTATGTCTACTCAAAATTCTGAAATGTTAACCTCAGTGATCGTGTTGGCATGCGGACAGGTGAAATTGTTATGCAGCTGAATTTTCCCATCAGTGGTGTACGTTTACCTGGGATTTATATTTTTTTTATTGTGTGTATGGTGGAATGCTACTGGTTACGCTATCTTGATGCTTTTAATGAAATGGCCGTGCACGAGCGTAGCAGAAGGCGCGAACTACTAGCGCGACCATGTATACACGAGGTATAACTTTTTGAAACTTCATTTCCGCACCAAATTATGTAATCTATAGACTCTCCCTACTCATCCCACTAAAATGTTCCGAGGTTCAAAACTATCCGCAAAATTTAAATATACGTATACATCGAGCTTTTTAATTTATTTTATGGAGAAATAATTGAAAACATATCTTGAGTAATCTACCAGTTCTTTTAATGTATTCTTACACATAACTTTTTTTTGCCGGTAAGCTAATCGAAACCAAAATTTGAAGTAGCATTAAACCGCAACCGAAAACGTAATCAAAATTAGCTACAATTTTAGCCGTAATCAAAAACCGAAACGTTATTTTATTTCAGAGCAAGTCCCTGTTCACGAGTTCTTGCAAAATTTAAGCCACTTCACTAAACAATTTCGTCATAGGGAATCAATTAATAAAAAAAACAATACTATTAAACATTCTAATTACCTAAAATAATTACGACAATTAATTTAGCTAAAACCATATCTAATAAGAATTTTCAGAAACTTACGCGACTGTTTTTTATTATGTGGGCGAATTTAATTGCTCAAAACATTTTTTGCGTAACTGCGTGTGGGCGCCTGGGCCCCCACCCCACGTGCTTATTATCACGGGTTAAGAACCGTCTTTATAACCTGACATGTATAATTTTATTTTTGAAAATACTGGAAATAAAAGTAATTGTCAATTTCAAAATGCTACTTTTAAATCACACAGAAGTGTTGCGCCATCTATCATTTTCGACGAGATTTAGTAGAAGTCAAGTTTCAAACACAATCGTGACGCATTGCAGAAAGCTGCCTGCTGCGTGTTCTGCGATCATTTCGGTTCTGTATTTTTGTGTCGCAACGTTGATTGAGGGTCGCAACGTGTGGGTAAACAGTGAACTACTTATAAAAATCCATATTAGAAACATAATGCCAAATCGCCCAAATCTATAGATTTTTTTATGTAACAGAATTATTGTTTTTTCTAAACAATTAAAAATTACCTAACCATTTTATTTTTTTAATATTCTTTAATGGGAAGTAAACTGCAGCAACCTAGAACCAACGTTATTATAAACAATTTCAAAAAGCATCAAAATAGCATCAAAATCAATTACAAATTAATAAAAAAATAATTTAACACACAGAAAACGACAGCGGAAGAAAAACAAATGTAATCGAATAAAAGTTGGTTAAAAATAGCTTGAGATTTATTAAAAATTTATATCGCAAAATGTATTCGCCCATAGCTCCCTTTTAGAACCATAAAAGCACAAAATTATTTAACATCTCTGTGATAAATCTCCCAAACTTTATATCGTCCAATCAGTTACATTTACCCAAACCTGGAAAGGTTGACAGCTAATATTTTAGCTGCCTTTTGTGACACGTCCCTATATCCTACGTCGTAAAAGAGAAATCTGCTCTTGAATGCGAGCTCGTCCTTGCCAACCTACATAAAAGGACATTTATAATCCAAGGCTCTATAAAAAAATGCACAACGAATAACGTATGGCCATAAAATAAAACTCAAATTTATTGAATTGGTTTTCAATTTGTCAATGGAATGGTGTAGGATTAATTTTGGAAAAGACAGAAGAAAACTTTATTTACAAATAGTAAACGTATAACATAAACAATAAACATAAAAAACAGTCTGATTTTTTTCTAAGCAATTGGCGATTTCTAAAAATATGAATCGAATGTAATTTTATCATTTTTTTACTTTGTCTTGTTTTTGAGTTTAAGTATTTTACTTCACCCCCATTTTGGACTTGACCTAAAATTTTTGTGAATTTTAATCTAAAAAGAACTAAAAAATACAGCCTAGAAAGCAAGCTTCGAACGATTGTTCTAGAATAATCTGAAAAGTTTTCCTCTTGGTAAATGTAAGAAGACAAACTGTCCAGGTCTATGACTCATCGTTAAAATTTGAAACATTAATTTAACTTCCTCTTACGAAATGAAGACTTTTTATGGAAAAGGTTTAAGACTAATAAACAAAATTCGTAAGCTGACATTTTGAGTACCAATGAGAATAATCTAATAATTTTCATAATCGAATAATTCAATAATTGTCAGTCGAATGAATTCAGTGGTCGAATGAATTATTTACACAAAATCATTCGAGTGAACCTATCTTTTAAAATGTAGCAAACACTAGTGATAGGCATAATCGAATAATTTTAATAATCGATTATTCATTCAGAATAAGCATTAGTATTCAAGATTTAGGATTTTACTGCTACCGATTGCGAATTTGCGAACCTCGTTCTTATCGCAACATTTTCCTACTTTACAATTTACAATGCGAGTATAAATCATTCAAACGCTCGATCCCAATGTTCAAATCTATTCTTTCTTGTCTCTTATCCCTCGGGTTTGCTGATTTGGCATTTGCAGCTGGCTATCGCTTAAAAGCTTACCTCCAAAGCGAACAAAGCAAATTTTTAAAATCGCATAATCATTCGAATAATTTTCCGTAATCTCTCGAGACATCGCGAGCTAAATCATTTGAACGAATTTT
This sequence comes from Ctenicera cuprea, assembly GCA_958336395.1. Lineage (NCBI taxonomy): Eukaryota > Metazoa > Arthropoda > Insecta > Coleoptera > Elateridae > Ctenicera > Ctenicera cuprea. The sequence continues at coordinate 2,892,537 of OY284489.1, read as the reverse complement.
CCGTAAGTTCTCGAATTATCTCGAGATATTTCAATAATCGAAACTTTCGATTATTTTCATTGGAAATATCCCATCCCTAGTAAAAACGTTCTCTGCTTGCATCTCCAATGCTTTGATGAATGAATTCTCGTTCTTATCGTCTTTTCTCAGGTCTTCGAATTGTTCGAAATTCGAATGGTTGAATGCTACTGCTACTTTTTATACTTCAGTGGCTTAGCCACCTTCTATTATTTATTTACGTACGTATTTTAAGCTTCTGGCGTCTCCTTTAAAACAACACTCATTTCTTACAGTATTTTTTATTTTATCACATTTCATTGCTATTTCGGTCCAGCTTTTCAAGTAATACTTCATAATTATTTCTATAAATCGCGGAAGTGGATACTGAAACAACAACAAAACGGAAAGTTTTAAAAAAGTAAAATCATTTGAATGATTTTCTGTAACCTCTTCAGATATCTGGATATTTTTTTGTCGGTCTGTTCGATTATTGTCATTCGAAATATCACATCGATAATCAAAAGCAGACCAAGCTTTTGGGAGATGTGAGGAAACAAACGCATAAACCTCCGCCACTCTTCCAGGAGTACGCATTTTACAAAGAGCCTTCCTTGAGCCCAGTGGCGTAACTACAGAAGATAGGTCACAATGCAGGCTTAAGTTAAGGGCCCGTTCCGTACCGATTTTATTTTATAGGTATTTATGAGGCAAATATAAAACATAAAAACAATTCTACCGCTCATGTAGATGCTAATGCGAGCATTAGAAGTGCGCACGCGCCTTCTTCTTTATTGGTGTACATTTGTAACACAAACTTACAGTATGTTAACATGCAGCTTAAAACGTTGCTATTTTGTCTATCGTTACTTTAAGTTTAAAATACGTTTGATAAATACAAAATATACAGAGTGGGCAAAAAAACTTTATCGCAATCGACTATGAAACAAGAACGGCATGTCGATGATCAGTTTGCAAATGGTGGAACTGTGAAACAATTTTTTTGTGATTGGGTGTAGGGCTAAAATCGTGGGCTCGTAATCTGGCGGCCGCAGTTTAAATCCCGTGGCAGATCAGTTTTTAAATATATTTTTTGATATCTCTTACTGTTGTTCTAAATTTTCTATGTCTATAATTTATTTTAAATTTTAATCTTGGTTTATATAAAAAAAAAGTAATGTTAATATTGAATACGTCGACATGCAGCTACCATTTCATAGGCGATTGTTTGTGTTACATTTTTAAATTTAAATTAAAAACTTTTTTTAAACAAAGCAAAGATAAAAATAAAAGCAGACATAGGGCAAGACAACGTTGTAATAAGATATGTTCAAAAATGAATAAAAAATTTAAGAAAAAAAAACAAGTCTGTCACGGGATTTAAACTGCGGCCACAGATTACAAGGTCAACCCTTTACCTCTAAACCAAGACACTTTTCAAAAATTATTTTTATGATGTGAGCTACAGGTGTCAACTTTGTCAGACGATATTTGTGATGCACGTTTGTAAAATAAATAATAAATATGAAACACAATTTACAATGCTCGCTAGTTATTTAAAAATGGTAAATATTAGCAATTACGGTAAAATAATAAGTCGGGAAACTATGATCACAGCGCCACTATTTGCAAACGCATCATCGACATGCGGTTCTTGTTTCACAGCCGACTGCGATTAAGTTTTTATTTGACCGCTCAGTATATTTTGGGCTTAGATTATAATACAGCATGTGCCACCTAACCTTGCAAATTTTAGTGGGCTTTGATTCGGCTACTTACGCTTTGTTTCGTCGGTAGTCGTAACTTAAACTAGCTCTAATTGGCTGTTGGACAGTGTGGTACACTCTACTAAAAAGTGAAAGTCAATTTATTTATGGTTTACGAATAATTGTGGATTTTTTGACAAATTAAAAGGCCGTGCCCCATAAGGTTAGAAACAGTTTGCTTTGAGGAGGAATTAACGATAATTTAGGTTACGTATATAAAATACAGCAAAGAAACTAGAAATGTAATAAAAAACCTTGCTTTTGCTTGAGAGTGTAACGGCTTCTCGCCTTTTAAACTTATCGTCATTTTTTTTGCAAGGTTAAATGGCACTTGCTGTACTAACGTTAAATTTAATATTAAATATGTGCGTAGCCGTAGTTACGCTACTGCTTGAGCCCACCAGATCGTCTATGTGTTGTAAATTAAAAATTAGAGACACCTATAAAATTTACATATCTGCGTAGCACAATTTTCCACCAACGTTACGTTGAAAACAGTAAAAAAATACATAAACACGTTATGGAGTAACAAAACCATTCATTAAACACTTAGAGTAAAGATAACGACTTAACGCCAACATAAAGATAAAACCACTCTCAAGGCAAATTAAACGGCTGCTAAAAGCAAACAAGGACAACCTACAGGATTTGTTACATAACCAATTGCGCAACTGGAGCAACAAACTGATAAAAGAATTATAATCACGAGATGATAGCGAAATGGGGATCCTCGTTTTATTAAGAAAGTAAACATCGTTTTCTATACCCTGGTGTCGTAATGTCTTCAACTGCACGTTCAAATGTCACAGGCATGCGCCAAAACAGGGTTTGTTTTGATTTCTGGTCAGGCAAATCTAGCTCTTAAGACGTCTAGCTTTTTGGAAATGACCATTTCAATCAGCTGACGGTATAGCAATATTGATCACGACTGTTTTGTATGCGAAAACGTGCCGTTTCGCCGATGATTTTAAGCCGCTTTTCCCTAGGCACGCTTCACATGCAATGTAGGTCAAATCTAAGGTATAGTCCTGTCCGTAATTTGATCGAGCGGAACGCGGAAATCGCCTACTGCGGCCGTGGATTAATTGAAGGATTTTCACGAAATTGTGGCCTGAGCAATTTTAGACTTGTGTGGTGATAGTGATGCTTGAACAGTTGGTTTTGAAACACGCTCGCTCTCGATTGTTGTTGTTTTCGTTTAAACAAGTTGTGGGTTTTTGATTGAGAGAAAGACCAAAGGGTGATTTTTCGGAATTGCTTTGACTTAACTGAGGTGAGTGCTGATTTCAATCAAAAAACTACTTTTTAAATTTTTTTCGACAATCAGTATTTTGAGTTTACGCTTACAAAACAGCAGACAAAAATGTGTTTTTTTTGACGTTTTCTTTTTATATTGAAATTATTTACATGATTTTTCTACTTCACCCTTATTTTGCATTTGATTTTTTGACCTGACCTCAATTATGAACTTGAAATTTTTCTGTTTTTTTTTTTCTGGAACTGTTAGACTTAGAAGCTCAGAGAAAAATTGCACAGATAAAATTAAACTCCCAATAATTTTCTCCAATAATAATTTATAACTTTCATTTCCTTCATTATGTAAAAAATAGCTTTGCATATATTAGCATTTAGGTACGGTCGGGTGCGTAACCATTTAAAAAAACCATTACAAAGTTTTACTTTCATTTTGATTTGTTTACTTATACGTGACTGACATCCATTTTCATACCACTTGATAGGTACCAGTTTAAAAATTGTACAAATTTTTCTAACAAAAATTAAAACGAAAAAAATGCGTCCAAATTATTTCAGTTTCGTAATCCGTCGTTGCCCTAGTTTTTTTCGCGTACGTAGGTGTTTTAGAGTCGCGTGGAGTTTGACCTACTCTTATTATCTGCACTGATTTTGAATTGCAATATGAACTTTCCACTTTTGGCCATGGATTTACGTAAAGCTCGTATTTAAATCGCAATTTAATTAAAATCTATTTTTAGATGTGATCAGATATTCGCCTTGTACATAATTGTGCAATAGAAATTTTAAAAAATGTCATATGATTATAGTGGTAGATACAGTGTGGGCTTAGTTAATTGTTTTCCATTGTTGGTATGGATGTGAAGGCGAGTTTGGACATTCCAGAAGCTACATGAGTACATGACAATGTTATGGGTTTAAAAAAATTTAATTGAAAAATTTGCATAAGAAAAATTGTCAGGTAGAGTGGTATACCCGTTGGTGTCGGTGTTTAGACTTAGCAGCAGATGCAGAGTTTGAATAAACCAATCTGTGTAAATTCAATTTAACTACTTTGTGCTGAGGAGACAATTTTTTAAACACCCTGTATTAAATTTAAGTATACATGTTAGGAACTTTAAATGGATTTAAAAACGTTCCCTCAACTAGATGAATTAATTTTTTTACGCTAAAACTTGCAGTATTATAAAATGATAACTTAGCTATTTTATAGAGAAAATCAGTACCTACAATTTTTCTCTTTTTACATTTTTTCTTAAATTGAAAAATAGAAAAGATACAGATACAATCTGTGTAAAATCAGTTTTACTGCTTAGTGATGGGGAGACAATTTTTTAAATGCCCTGTATTAAATTTGAGTATGGACGTTACAAAATTTTGATGAATTTAAAAAAGTTCACTCAACTAGATGGATTCAAGTTTTTTTACCTTAAAGCTTACAGTATTTTAAAATTATAACTCAGCATTTTTATTAAAAAAAGCAGTTCCTACAAGTTTTTAAACATCCTGTATGTTCACTTTACTCTCTAGAATTTGGGGGTATTTTCTGACCACCCTCAATAATTTTTAACCCTTTTCTTATTTAGTCAATTACGTGTTATTTCCCTTTTTTTCTAAGCTCTAAATTACTAGTTTACGCAAAAAAATGTAAAATATCTTGGTCTCGGTATAAAACAAATTAGAGATTCCAGACTCGCATTCACCCTAATTCTCGATAGATTTATTATAAGGGGTGCGTTACCAGCTACCAGAAACGTCCTTTAAACTTAATTAACGCCGAAAGCCACCACAGAAAACGAAAATTAGGTCACCAAAACCAGAAACGAGCACTTTTACATTTTTAAAGGAAAATCCAGGTTAGGTCAAAAACGGGGCGCAATTATTTACAATTTTCATTTCCAAACCATTAATTAGTTATTAGTTTGATTTTCCTGCTTCACTTAATTTTTGAGTTTGGGTATTTTACCTGACCCAAATTTTGAACTGAACATTATTTTGAACAGATTAATAAGGAGTGAGCTTTAAATTTAAGTAAGTACAAAAATCCGCAAAAAATGAAAGTTAGAAATCTAGGAAACATCCAATTAAATACGAGTTAGGTCGAACACGGGACGTAATTATTTGCGTATTTTACTTCCAGTGCATTAATTGCTTGCACGGAATATAAAAAAATTGGAGATTTGGCTTTAACCATAGCTAGGATATCGGGCGACGCGTTTCGTTCTTATTGGAACCCTTCAAGCGGTCACAATCCTAATCATAGTCGAAACCAAAAGAAACACCAGCAATATGTCAGAAAAACAATCTTCAATACATAGGGACTATTGTTAACTTCCTATTGAAGATTTTGAAGATATCGATTTTTCTACTTCACCCCACTTTTGGGTTTGAATTTTTTACCTTACCCCAATTTTTAACTTTGACGATTTTTTTTGAACTTTTAGTCCCATTCTGGCATATTAAACGTAATTAAAAACTGAAAGCCACCACAGACAAAAAAACTTTGGGGAGAAACCTCAAACTATTACATTTTGTTAGAAAAATACAGGTCACGTCAAAAATACGTCGCAATTATTTTTTTACACAGCAATAATAGTCTAACAAGTTAATAACGAAATGGTTTTGTCTAGTCAGTTTTTGGGTTTGTTCCAAGGCATTGAATCGCTGACAATCTCATCGTTTTCCATTTAAATAAAAGATTACGCGACGCAGTAAAATAAGATTTTATAGGAAATTTATGTAGTTAAAAATGTGATCTGCTAAATGGTAATAAATAATAATACATAATAAATTTAGCTCGATTACAGGCACGGCCCACTCGTGGTTTTAAATTACCTTTATTATTATTACGTAAGGTTTATTGTCGATGATGGGTCAAAGTACGTCGTCCTCATTGATTACTATATATGTACAGGGTGATTCAGAATTATGATGCGAAATTTATATGACGAATTCTAGGCACGAAAATATATAAAAACGTTCCTATACACATTGGTCCAAAAATGTTTTGTTTCGGAGCTACAGGCTCCCGAAGATGGATCAGCCTAACCACTTTTTTGTCGATACATTTCGCAGTAGCTGTGCTAAAATCTTGAAATTTAATATATAAGCAATACTCACTTAACTTAGTATTTTTACTAATTTTTATAAATAAATCTAACAGTTTTCAAATTTGCATCATAATTCTGAATCACCCTGTATATTATCATTCAAAAAGCAAACAAAAGAAAATTATTTAAAATGTTAAAAAAATATCCAATTTATTTCAAATCAATTCCGGTACCCTATTTAAATCGCGACAATTTAATCCAACTCGGGCCAACCTTTCCTCACTCCGAAGAGAATCAATCCAAAACAAAAAAAATATATTTTACTACTAGTATGAATTTAAACTGATTCCTGTTTCAGGTTCAAGAGACAGAGCAACAAAAATGACTTCCCCAACCATCAACGGGGGTAATGGGCAAAAGGAAGTTAGCAAAAATGAATCGTCCACTTCCGCTTCTGAAGAGGCTCCAGCGAGACAGGAACCGGAAGAGAGATTTACGCCACCGTTAATCGCTTGGTGGCGGGTCTTCAAACTAGCAAATTTACTTATGCAGCAGGGATGTTAGATTCTTGAAGTCGACATGTTGAATATATCAGCCGTGAGAAACGTTTATATCGGGGATTGAAACTGGATTTAGTTTGTGCTACTCGGATTGAGTTGTTTTTTTGTAAGAAGGATACAGAATGAAAAGTGAATTTTAATTCCCAAAACTAGTTACAATTAGATTGAAACGCACAATAATATCTGATCGGATTATTTAAGTTACTATAATTAATTAACATATTAAGTGTTTCTAGTTTGCTTAGCAAGAACGATAATGTTGGGGTGCCTTGAATGACATTTGAAGACTTGAATCTGTCAAGACAACCTAGATAATCTTAATCCTAATGCATAGTTTAATGCCGTCCTTTAATTTCTATCCGATTTGAGATCAGCTTGTTCAACTTCACAGTAAAATGAATCCATACCAGATCAAATGCATTAATCTCGAGTGGAGTCCGTCTGAAGTTTTAGTAAAATAATCATGCCAACTGATTTGAAGCGGATTAAGTAAATCCTCAATTAAATTTGAAGGTTTACACATTTGTTCGGCTTAATTTCGATCTAATTAAGAGAATTAAAAAAACAGAATTGAAACAATTCAATCTCGAGCGGATTAAGTAAATCCACTATTAATCCCTGATACAAACGTTTCCACTTATTGACTTAGTGAGAAGAGTTTAAATGTTTTATTAGAGGAAATACCAAGCCAATAATATTAGTAACATCTATGCAATATCGTTTTAGGGAAAATACTAATTAACTAAATAAATTTGATTATTTTTCTTAGAGTAAGAATTGTTTAAAAAATTTCTTGTTATTGTGACTTCTGGTTACCTTGCGTATTTTTTATTGTACATTTGGGTGGCTTTGTTTGTGTTAGTTTTTAAGGTTTTTCATCTTATTGTGTGTGGCAGTAAAATTGGCAAAGGGGGGTCTTAAATCAGGCAGGGACGTTTCTTGCCGATTTTATTGCATTTGTGGCAATATGTGATATCTGATTATAATATCATACTAACTTAAGTCAATAATTTACTCTTATTTACATATTAATAAAGTATGACCTGTTATTTTTGTTTAATTTTTCCGATTTTTGAAAAAAAAATATTAATTCCTACTTAAAAAAATATAAATTGCATTGAAATTAACCAGCAAAGATTGCAACGGCTCTGAAAAAGTATCGATAGGGTAATTTAATTCTGACAGTCGGGTAGTAACTGCCTTGTTAAAGCAACGGCAGTCGGAAAGTATGCACCTTGCTGCGCCTGCGGCACTACCATTATAGCTAAAAACATCCCAGGGAGTATAAACAGCAGCAATTCACTATGTACACCTTAAAAAATAATTACCTAGTATTTTATTAAAAAAATTAACCCCATGGTCGATCTGGGTACCAACGCTATACAACGCATTTTCCAAATGAGCGATGAGGAAACAACGCAAAGCATTTCACCCTGACTTTCCCATACTTAAGGTATTTTACTCATCATATTTTCAAAAGTATTTTTGAATAAACGTTTCACGCGCCATCGTGACCGTAAATTGCAGTACCCTTACTAGTAAGGCTAAAAAGTCCGGACTGTATGCACCTAGATTTAATAGAAATTGTTGATAAGAAACAAATTTATTTCTTAAAGGTTAGCTTGCATGCGTTATGTTGTTTTAAATTTAATATGTCTATTTTAACTGAAATATGCAAAATTTTTTCTTGCGTTTAACACCTCCCTGGGCTTTAAACCTTTAACCAGAGATTATCAGATACCCCTCCAAGAGGTAAAAAGAAATTCTCTTGTCGCAGACTATTATAACAAAGAACGATGATTCATCTACTGACATTTCGTATATATCCAATCTGGGATGTCATAACTGAGGACACTAGTAACCGCACTTCGTGTTACAAGTAACCGAATTTATGAAAGTATTTTAAAAGAAAAAAAAGATTATTGATGTTTTGGAAAGAGATTCCTGGGGATTAAAGAAAACCAAAACTATAGACAAACAAATTCGTTTAACAAACATTTGGTGGTGTTGGTGGTGGTGATGTGGTGTAGGGGGGAGGATTAAACCCTCCAAAACATAGCCGCACCTAAAAAGTAAGTTGTGGCTCTTATTCTACAATTGCTTATGAGCAATTTTGCTTAAACAAAAATTTTAAATCATCTTCCGTTTATTAAACAAAGATTCATGCGTTTTGGGTTTTCAAAAATTCATAAAGGGCGTCACAGACAAGCTAGAAGACTGGGACACAAACTGAATTATAGCTCATCCCTAGCTTTATTAGTATATTTACAATGGCGTAAGATTGTTGTGTCGGGGCAAGACCGGATTTATAATGGCGTAGTTGATGCAATGCGCTGGAGCCCCAAGGGGCTGGGTGAGGGCTCCAAAATCGCTAAATAGCCTAATAAATCAGTAACGTAACGAAAAATATTCCATCGGTCATTAAAAAATATGATGAGGTTGCAAACATGCTGAGGGTTTTGTCGCACACTTCTACGTAATAATAAATAGAGAATATTTTTTTAAAACGAGGGCTTTAGTGGAAGGGGCTCCAAGGCCCCTGCGGCCTTAAATCAGGTATTGTGTCAGGGTAATAACCATCCCCAAAATTATGAAAGAAAACTTACCTTGTATTGGGTCTTGGATCATACGACACGGGACGGTGCGACTTCATGCAAGCTTGATCCAATGAATTTCTGGAACTATCGCTTCCGCTTCTGCAAGAAAAAGTAAACAAAATTAAATATTTACAATTGGAACATTGTTTGGTAAATTTATTTGCAGATAATATAAAAGCTTAAAACGTTTTCTGCACTGTAGAGAACTATAGCAAACTTTCATGATTTTTTTTTAAATTTCTGGACCTACCCCATTGTAGTCAGGTTTAAGTATTTAATCTGTAAGGATAAAATTATCCCATGTAGTTCCAAAATGTGTAATAGAGCTAGAACACCGTTTTGTTAAAAAATCTAAATCACGTTCCTTTTTTTTATATAATGGTAATTATTTTCACAGTTTTATTAGAAAAACTTACCCCATTGATCTGCGTAATGATTCCAAAGAATTCGACTCGTAGTTAAAATTTCGAGGAGAAAACTGTGACGCAATGGGACTGGTCGGTGTTGAATTCACTTTCAAAGAACCCGAACTTAACATTCTACTAAATTTGAAACGCAATCGCTTTTTGTCACCCGGCGAACCCGGGGACCCTTTGTCGTTCAGCAATTTTTCATAACTGGGACTTTTTGGCTCCATTTCGGAAAACGCACACGAACACCAAAAGTGCAAGAAAGAGTTCAAAAATTCGTTTTCGGCCTCCAGAATGGACTAGGTTTTTCGATTGCCCGTAGCTTTTCACGCACGCACCACCGCGTTTTAATAAACAAAACGCAAGAATGCCATGAAAAGTGAAAAAATACATGTATCTAGCAAATATTAGCCGGCCACAAGCAGGATGTACATTAACAGGGAGATAGCGTGTACTTCCGTTTATGGTGAACCACTATGTCCGTCCAGACCTATTTAAGTTTCCGCAATGTCTTTTTCTTGGCGAATAAAAATTAGAAATAGTGATAAAAGTTGCAAGAATTTATACAGGGCGTTATGGGGCATGTATTTATAGGCATTCACGTGTGGTATATTTGAAATTTCGTGTGTGGGGGGCAGCTATAGTGTCGGCATTTGTACATGTTGTAGTGCAGATTTGTGTCTGTTAAATGTCAAAATTTCAAATATAATTGTGTTGGCATTGGTGTTTGAAAACAAAAAATTATATCATCATTACCCATTCCTGAAATCCGAGATGCAGATACAGCACACAGCACCGATCATTTGTAGCGTTTGTCTTGTATTTATGATTTTATACAGTACGTTTCATTGAACGACTACTTTCCGAACGATTGTAGAAAAAACAGAGTATTTGCTTTATTCTTGTTTAAACATAACATGTTTGTATAAACCAATATGATGAATTGCTGATTATGTATTCAGTTGTGTTTTCAACGGTTTCGTCTTACAAAAGTTTCGCAAGAGTGTACTATCATCCACGAATAAAATGGTACGTAAATACTAACATAGAACTTGAGAAATCATTAACTATGTTAAAAACAACAGCGGCCCCAATACACTACCCTAGGGAACACCATGTTGTATTGGCGACAAATTACTGTATTTATCTTTACAAAACACACATTGTGGCCTATCTGATATATAAAATGATATTAACTGTACAGTTACACATCTAAAACCACAAAATTCGAATTTACTGATTAAAATATTTTTAGAAAAGCAATCAAATGCGTTACTTAAGTCAAAGAAAGTGCTATCGTTGAATTTCATTTTTCAGAACCTTGAGATATATGATTAATGAGTTCTAGCACAGCATTTGACGTATTCGTCAAAAATTGAATTATACACGTCACAAACTGAATTTCAGACGTCAGAGGTTGATTTTTTGACGTCTGAAAATCATCGCATGTTGAATTAAAACTATTTACCTACATAAATTCTAAATTCGAATTTGAAAATCAAAAATTCTTTTCTTAGCGTCTGTAAATCATCCAAGGAGTTTTAATTAAATAATATAAGAATGTAAAAATTGTTCAAAACTTATAAAAAAGTTATATTCAAAGGCCAATAAATAATTTTTCGGCGTAAGAAAATTAATATTGAACGTCGGTGATTTTTTGACGTCAATAAATCCATTTTTGACGTAAAAGCTTTATTGATTGGCGTTCAAAAATTATTGATTGACGTCAAAAATTCCTTGTATATGTAGATATTACAATAGCTTGTCTTTAATTTTTACATTAAAGAAAATGATTTTCAGAAGACAAACCCCAAATTTCGACGTCAAAACAAATTGTTCGACATTGGAAATCGATTTTTTTCAGATTCCGTGCTCAAATATCCAAAATTTAGTTTAGGAAAAAACGCTACCAAAAAATTTCTGTTTTCGGTTTCGGATTTTTTTGAAAAGCTTGACTAGAACTACAATTTTCGATACAACTCTAAATTTAAAATTTCATCAAAATCGGTTCAGTATTTTCGCCCTTAGAGGCGCCACACAGCTACCCACCCACCTACTCACAGAGAGACATTTTTGAAAAACTACTTATTTGTGTCTCATAAGCTCCAAAACGTGTATTTCCGTTAAAATCTAGATTTTGAGTATGGTCTGAAGAATCAATACCTATACTGAAGGTATGAGAAAGTAAAAATGTAAGCTTGCGCCACCTACCAACGCCCAGTCTAAGACGGCAGGAAAACGTTGAAATTCACTAAAAACTTGACTACCTTTTCGGAGTCACTATAAGTAAGCAGAAATTTACATTTTACAACCCACGAATTTTTTTATACTCGGTGTAAAAATGTAAACAAATAAAAACTTTTCCTTGTCTTTCTTTACAGAAATCTGTAGCTGTGCAACATTAGTTTTATTAAACTTTAACAATGAAAGAAACAGACTGCGTCATCTATGGGTCGGTAGAATATAACTATTAAAAATCCCTTTAAATTTACTAAAAGTAGAAGACCTCTCTATGATCTGATCTCTGAAGTGGCGATAAGGCCACCAAATTATAAAGTCACCTTCTGCCGCGAATAATCGATCTTTTAGTCCCTTCCCTTCGTTGCACCGGTGAATTCGCGACTGTTTAAAGGGTAAGTAATCATTAATTAAATCCGTTTTTAAGCTTTATTTTTCATAATTTAGATCGTAATCAATTAAACCACTAATCTGTGTTAATTTCACAATTGGTAAGTAAATTCCAATACCTTTTAATTGGGCAAAATTGCTGTAATTTAGAGGTTAACTTCCTGGGGTGTTACGAGAACTTACGTAACGTTTTCCTCTGCTTTTTGCTAAAACTATCGTATTTGGTGGAGTTAAATTTTGGTCATGGTTATGTAAGCTTGGCGCGCTTCCAACCAGGTTATAACTCACACCTTGACCCATTTTTGCTTTGTCTGGATTTTGATAAAGTTATAATTTGATAAGATTTGAATCTCATGAATGTCGTTCAGCTGGGGGTATGTGCATTTACGAGAAAATTCCCTAATGACGTAATTGAAATCAGAAGTACGTCAGCAACTGCAGTGACTTAATTATCAACCACGTGTAGGTATCACGGGTTGCCTAGTTAACCCAGTGAAAAATCACGTGCATGGGTACTTGTGCAACTTAATTTCGTTTCCCAAGATCCTTTTAAAATAGCTCTATTTTGCAATTGATTACGTAATAGAAAATAATTTTGAGGAAAAAGGTCGACTCCTTGGAAGACCATAGGATGACCTTATTTGAGGTCATGATTGTTCTTTTTTTTGGTCATGGTCGTTGAAAAACAATTGAATTTATTTTATTGGTTGTAGAAAACTAAAAATAGAAACAAATGCATTACATATTAGTGGTGGTTCATATACAGGGTGGGTCATAATTTACATGTAGATTTCATGGGTTAAATTAAAATAAAAATCTAAAATACTTAAACGATTTAAATTTTGGGGACATAAAAAGTCTTATTCTATTTGCTAATTTTGCAAGAACTTTGGTTCATGCAAGACCTACGCATTTTGTATAGAAATAAGCACTTAAAACAATGAATAATTAGATCATTCGATTGGGCGTAATTAGCCTATTGGATGACCACCTCGTTCGCCAGATTTTAACCCTTTAAGACTTATGGAGACATATTCAAAAATTTTGTGAACAACAACTTGAAAGGAAACGAGTCCATAATGCTGCGATGTGCATTGTAACAAATGACAATCATTTTCAATATTTATTATAATAAAAGAAAATTTAATCAAACTTAAAATTGTAAGAAAGAATTTCCGTCTTGGTTTAATTTGGGTAATTTACATGAAATGTGTGGTCGCGTTTTTCTCTCTACAACCTGTACATGGGAGATTCCCATACTGAGTGTAAATCAAACCTGGTTCACCCCCCCTGGTTTTTTTATTTATTAAGATAAAGGAATGAAAGTTGGTATGGGTAATATATCAATAAAATTCAATGATTTGATGGTATTAGCAATTTTTTACCATTTCCGGTTTCGCCGAAATTGATCATAACTTTCTTGTTTTTAATGCAACACCCTGTATATTTTTACATATTTGGAATGGCGCTACTTTCACCGGCGATATTTTTGTCGGCGACATTTTTGACGGTGCTATTAATTATTAGCCTATACCGACTATCAAAATCCACCCACTGAAGCCGTTTGCGCAGGAATTTTGTAAAATTATTTATTATCGGGGAAAGTAAAGGAAAGAAAAGAAAATTAGACAATTAGTTTTAATGATAGGGAACGAGAACATACCTACTCAAAGACATCTAAAAAATTATATATCAGTTTCCGTAATCTCCAAATTGTATATTTCTGTTATACCTCGGTGTTGAAATATTTCATGAAGCTAATACTTCCACATGAAAGTATGGGAAAGTAAAAACTATGACGTTATTATTGAAGCTATGCGAATGAAAGAATTACCATCTGCCATAACACCACAGTCATTGGGAACCAAAGATCACCTTTACTAATTCAGACGATTAAATTTAATAGCAATGTTATCGTATCTTTGTCGTAGGGGGGTCAAAGATTAAAGTAATGCATTACAAACCCATTCAAAGATAAAAGTCCTAACAATCACATAATCGTCATTCAATTTGAATTCTAGACGTTGATAAAATGATAACATTTCAAGTACAAAGTACTTCCTCTTCAGTACCTACCTATTTAAAGGTTTACACCATAACCCATTTGTATTAGTCAAATCTTGCCACATTGCAAGTAGGTACGTACATTAACTTCGTACTAATTTGTATTAATATTAAGTTAAAATTAAATTTTATTAAGTAATACTAATCTGATGTAATTTTTACAGGTATTTCGTCGGCTCTTACAGCCTAGTATTATATTTATTAAAACTTAATCAATAAAAATGGGAGACGTAGAAAAGGGAAAGAAGATCTTCATCCAAAGATGTGCTCAATGCCACACCGTAGAAAAAGACGGCAAGCACAAAACAGGCCCCAATTTACACGGGTTGATTGGTAGAAAAACTGGACAGGCTCCAGGATTTACATATACCGATGCTAACAAATCCAAAGGTTTGTATTTTTTCATTAATTTAAGTTCTCAAGCTCCATCTGGAAGTTGCTCACTAGGCCCAAAAGTGTACACCCGACACAAAACTTTTGGGACTCAAAACACTCAAAAGATACTTACAAGACTCAAATTGTATTTAACCACTTCCTGCCGGTGTTGCAAACAGTTACATTATGACGTATTGGTGGTATATAGGTGTGGGCATTTTTCTTGAACCCGGGTACCATTTAAGTAAAATAGACGGGGCATAGACAGTGGGCCACGCTTTATTAACTTTGCCATTGGATAATCAATTTGCCAGTGGCTCCTTAATGCCTATCTAGATATACGAGGTTCCTGTGCATGCGGCAGCCGGCACGAAGTGGTTAAGACTCGAAACATACTTAAGAGACTCAAACAATACTCAAAAGTATTCATGCCTAAGGTCTACACTTGACTTAAGTGAGTAGTATATTTAATAATAAATTGTTTTTCTTTGTAGGTATTACATGGAATAAAGACACATTGTTCCAATACCTCGAAAATCCAAAGAAGTACATCCCGGGTACAAAAATGGTGTTTGCTGGTTTGAAAAAGCCTCAAGAACGAAACGATTTGATCGCGTACTTAGAAGAATCCACCAAGTAAATTAATTGAACGAAGCACTCTTCAATTTACGGAATCTACAAGATGGTGGCACCAACATCTCATTATTTATTTTTTAAGGTTCAAATTGAATCTTTTTTTTAAGTTTTAGTGCGCTAAATTATGTTTAAAAAGGACACTGGTGTCCTATTTTGTGTTCTGTAAAATGATGTCAATTTCGTTAGTAGTATTCGTCAATCAAATGCAATTTTTATTACCATTAAGTCAGGCGATAGATCGGATACTTGTATAAACTAGCCAATTTTAAAATAACTTTTAAATTATTTTATGTTAATATTATCCTTGTTTTTTTGTGCCAGTGCTGTACAGTGTGTTTAGCTAACGTAACATTTTATGTGATTGTATTGATCTAGGTTGTTACGAAAAAATACACAACAGTTACAAATATCTTTTATTTTTGTCTTAATTGTAATTACCTAAAATATACCTAAAGTTTGGGATTATTCATATATCCCTGTGGTGCAGGAACGTAACCGATGCGATTGTGAATCTCTTGCTTGCTTTTTGGGCCAGGTTGCCATGCAGGAGGTTCGTTGTACGGCTTGGCATTTTTCGCGTGGTCTTTGGCTGCATCCTGTTCTCGTCTTGCTGTTTCATATTCAACAACATCATCGAGTTTTAGCTCGAGGCTTGATGGGAGTCTACGTAGCATCCTAATAATAAAAATGAGGTAATTTAATTTAAAACAAAAATTATATCAACATGGTAAATATAACCTCAAAATCTTTTTACCTTTGAATTAAAATCAAGTAAAAGTATGCGACTGTAAATTACAAAAAGATTAGGGATTGGACAAATAAGCCCGAAAAGCATAAAAAGTATTTTAAAATGGAACCCACGGGAGGGGGGAGTTTCAAGTGTAAAAATCGGGATTAAATCCAATTAAATTAATATTAATTTTTACATACCTTATAAAGAATTAAATGGATAAGAACTTTAAGAAACTGTTTAAACATCAACTTAGCGTTAAATTTAAAAAAATTTCATATTTAAAATTGACTTTTTATACTGCGCAATGTGTCATTTTTACGCTGTAACTACGAGTACGCTAACGTGACACTACCTTACGGATTACGAGCACGCTAGTGTCATCATTAATATTATTGACGTGCCGCTTAAAATCAAATTGACGGCACATTAAATGTAACAAATTCATTACATCCTCCGTTGGTGTTAATTTTATTTTTCGGTTTTGCTGCTTATTATCATCATCATCATCATTCAAGCTGTGTCATCCATCATCCGATGTAAGTCTCCCCTAATTCTCGCCATTGCTGTCGATTGGTTGCCTTGGTCATCCAGTCGTAGCCTACGTGTCTTTTTATGTCATCCGTCCAACGTGTTTGTGGTCTTCCAACATTTCGTTTCTGGCTCCGTTGTCTCCATTCAATTATACGCCTTGTCCAACGATTATTCCTCATTCGGGCAATGTGTCCCGCCCACTTCCACCTTAGCTTGCATATACATTCGGCTACATC
Organism: Ctenicera cuprea; assembly: GCA_958336395.1. NCBI lineage: Eukaryota > Metazoa > Arthropoda > Insecta > Coleoptera > Elateridae > Ctenicera > Ctenicera cuprea. The sequence continues at coordinate 2,875,700 of OY284489.1, read as the reverse complement.
GGTAATTTGGGTTCTTCTGCGAATTTCCGTATTCCTCACATGATTTCGAAGCTTGATGCCTAGCATTCTCCTCTCCATCTCTCGTTGAGTGACTGTTAACTTTTCCAACATATTTTTATTGAGGGTCCACGTTTCCGTTCCATAGGTCAGCGTTGGTAGTACGTGTTAATCAAAGATTCGAGCTTTTATTGTGTTTGGTAATTGAGATTTAAATATATTTTGTAATTTACCAAAATTTGCCCAAGCTCTTCTTGAAAGGTCAACATTGTTCTACTGTTCGTATTCGTGGGCTGCTGTTGGGGCATACGCTTGAATTATTTTGAGATGACATTGTCTGTTAATCTTAATTATAATCATGATGACTCTTTTTGATATTCCTTTATATTCTATTACATTAGCTGCTATGCTCTTATTTATTAACAACGCTACACCTCCTATTTTATCTTCCTCATTTCCTTTGTAGAATAGTACGTGGCCACTCTTGAGTGTTTTACAAGCTTCCCCTAGTCTTCTTTCTTCAGATAATCCTAAGACGCTCCACTTTATTTTGCTCAGTTCTAGTTCTAGTTCTTCTAATCTTTCATTTGTTGATAATGATCGGACGTTGATATGTATAGCAGGTTTTTCAATTTTTTGAATGCTTGTTTTTTCGAATTTTTGCCCCCCCCCCCCCTGAATCCATGGGTCTGACTGACTTCTCGATGTGAGATTCTAAGGTTTTTCCTCTACTCACCTGGGATAGGGCAGTCACTTAAAATTCGACACTTCCATAATAATAAATGTTTAGGGGGTAGCTGTTACCCACAACACTGGTAAAACGTGTTGGTGAGTGGGGTAGGATGTGGGGAAAAGAGATTTGAGAGTGGGTAGGACTAGGGTTTGGACGTGGTTTCCCTTGGAATAGGTAAGGGAAAAACCAAGGCTTGCGTGGGCAGGGTCGCTTCCCTGAAGTAGATCTGTCCTCTACCGGGCTCATAGAGGAGTATCTACCCGCTACCCATGCTGCTCTGCTTATTATGCATTTTACGAAAACAATGCAAAAAAATATATATAATTAATATCGAAACACCTATAATGTTTCCATAAACGGCACAGTACGAAAGCCGTGAAATTCAACATTTTGTTGCTGAAAAAAATGTAACTTCTAGAAGTGTCTCTAAATAAAGCCCAGATGGATTTTTTCTCTCTTATGGCCAGTTTCCCATGAATATTTAATAACGAAAAGTAATTTAACATTTTTAATGAAAAACTACAAATATCCAGGCATAGAAATTACCTGGCTTGCACTTACATAAGTAACAAAAATAAGTCGGTAATTTATTATTTCATCAAGTCTTGTCAGGAGCACTTGTGTTTGAAAATACTTATTCTATTCCCATTAGATATTTATGGTTTACTGATGTAAACAGACATGCTGATATATTTATGTATTTACTTATGTAAACAGACAAGTGGATTAATTGCATCTGGCTTGTTTAAATTTAAATGAAATAAATAGGTAATAAAATTATTTGGTAATGTTCGTCTGGAATTTAAATTTTCTTAATATATTACAGCTAACATCAAATTATTTATTGAAATTTGTTTTTAGAACACAACTACATTTCCTTTAACTATTATTATTTTTGGAAAATGCTAAGTTCCACAAGAAAATAAACAGACCTCAGCGGTCTAAGGTCACTGTATAAAATATTACCTATACAAACTAACGTTTCGCAAGACATTGCAGCTTGCATCTTCAGAGTGAATAGAACACTGTGTTCTGCAATGCAAGCTGCAATGTCTTGCGAAACGTTTGTATGGGTTCACAAACAGCTAACAGGCATAAGCCGATTAAGTATTATTGTCCTGGCAAACAAAATACATTAAGATCAAATCCTTGTCCGCCCCAAGGTTTAAATAAACTAAGCACACGGCTCTGTTTAGGCGGGCAGGGCCTACGACCAAATATTGCTCAGACTTCTAGAGCAAATGCTTGTAAAGGCAGACAAGCTACAGGTCGGTGCTTATCTCATTATGCTGGGTATAGTTCCCAAATAACGACGCGGTCTAAGCCGAAAGTAAATTGTAATATTTTAAATTATCGTTGAGAAAAAAAGAACCCTGTTCTGGATAACATCTCGGATTTTGTTATGATTAGCCTTAGGTTGAGCAGTTAGGCAGGCCATGGTAGTACAAATTTGGTGAGTAAGAAGTTTCTTGTAGTATGTGAACGTACAATATCTTGCATTAGAACAGATTATTGTTCAAATTCACAGGTCTATCCAATAATTTACATCACTTGGCAGTGGCCCGTTGGTTAGTCAAGGTGGTTTAACTTATACAGCATAGCAGTTTTTATTATGTTTATTGGGTTTTACAAGTAAAATTTAGGTAAAATCGTTAATCGACGTTAAGCAAACAGTGATAATCATTAAAACATGGCCTACCTAGGAAAATATAAGCTCTAATTCGCCGTGTTTAGTTGTGATTGCAAAACAGTTTCGCACTAATTTTTGTAATTTCTTAGATAAACTTCAAAATGCCACTTTTTCACATACAGCATTTCAACTACAGTTAGTTAAACTCTTTATATAATTGGTATTACCAAACATAAAAATACCACTTTAAAACTCAGAAAATACACGAGAAAACTGATCATAAGTACGTACATACACACATGTGGCAGTTTGTAGTATATCAACTGCGCAAGCTTTGACATTACGGCAGCATGATGTATTTGTTTAAAATATTGTGTCCACAGTGTTTTGCTATTAAAATTTTACTCCTCCCATAAAATAAAATAGTAAATTTAAATTATCCATCAAGAATTAATATTACCATGGTTTACAGGATTAAATGTTACTATATTATTGGTTCCTACTTTGGAGTTTTAATTGATTGGATAAAAAAGGGGCTGAGTTAGTGCATTCTTATACAATTGGTATAGCTAATATAGCATACTTTTTCTAGAATTACATTACCTTTATACTAAACTGTTAACATTTAACACAGATTTAAGCATATAATGGTAAATTAATTTCTAAAATAGTTTGCATTTTTGGGCCATTGTAGTGTGTACTGTTATTTACAGTACGTTCAACTTTTGTAAAGCTAAATAACACAAAATGAAATTTATTTGGTGATTTTCGCGGGGCATTCACCTCTTCCTATTACAGTCATATTTATAAAAATATTACACAAAAAAGCTCTTTGATAAAAGGACACACTTGGTGTGTTTATTCGTTTATGATGTAGCTAATTACAACTAAGGGACTGCTGATCAATCCTGCTGGGAATGTACTAGCATTATATCAGATACTTTTATAACCCATTATGGAACTTGCACAATTTTTTAATTTTGTAAAATGTGTTACTTGGAAGCTAATCTCTTTAATTGATTTTTTCAATTTACTTAAAATAATAAAACAAACAATTGGATAAATTACATCTAATGTCACAGCATCATTTAAATAATTAAAAAGGCAGACAATTATTATATACACGCAGATACAAGCACAATTGTAGAAAAATACATAACAGACAAAAAACACAAAAATTAATAAATTAGTTTCATTACACAAATAAAAGGAAATTTTATAAAATTTATTTACATGCACAATTATTAAATATAAACAAAAATATCATAAAACTGTAGTAAAACATATCATGACTCGCACTTATTTTATACGATGCAGACGATACAACTTTTTGTCGATAGCTGCACTGTAGCTGCGTGCTATTATTTGCATATACAGTAAAATTGGGAAACCTTTCCACCTTCTCTGCCTGAAAATTATAAAAAAAATAAAACATACAAATTTAATACGAGAAAAAATCTTACCATAGCAAGTGTGTCATCCCGCTTTCTACAAAACGTCAGGTGTAGCCCATAATAAAAGTATTCTTCAATTCTTTTGGTTAACAGAGTTTCATTATAAGGCAAACTCTGCAAGTGCGACATAAAGCTTTTGTTCTGAAATTCTAAGGGTTCTTTTATTATTAAGCGGTCTAGAGGTCCCAATCCAGCACTCGTATCTCCTTCTGTAAATTCTTTCGCGCTTTGCAGGGCTAATATGGCCTTTTGATTTGCCTCTAAAGAATTTTCATCACCTGGACGATATGGAGGAAAAAGAGAAGTTGTTGACACCACTGGGGTTGCTGTTGTTTCTGGCCTAATAACAAAAAGTTTAGAATAAGAAGTTGAGTCGTCTCAAAAGTTATAATTAAACATGACCAAGTTTAGACATCACCAACATATGTCATTAAAAGATTATGTGCCAATCAACATCCCTGAGTGTACATAAAAAATTTCATAGCATAGTTAGTTCATAGAAGTTAGTTAACAGTCGGTATTCAGCAGCCCTGCGTTTGTATCATTGCCCTTCAAGTCTTCTTCAAATACTTGTTAAGCCTTTTTGGACTCATTTTTACTTATGGGTAATCATGTAACCGTGAATTAATAATGTGAACATGTATTTGGATTAACTAAATTGTATTACTGTTAGAAGTTGTAAAACCATAACGTGACATTTCGTGGAGGCGCCGGGCATTGATCCTGGTATTTAAGAAGTAGTAAACAACCCCATTATTTTAGAAGAAACAAAAAACCAAACGCATTCAAGCATTCAAATATTTCCAGACGCATCCATCCAATATAATAAGCAACACTTACACTCCATGCAAAAACATATTTTCAATATCCGTCATATTTTTCTCATAAAATTCCTTAACCCCCATGTTGTCAAAGAAGTACTTAATAGGTGGCATGGAATAACAACCGGCTAGCTGAGTTCTGGGATAATGCAAAACAAAAGCCAAACACATTTCTTCCCTTGTTGAATATCCACCCAAGGTGGGTTTCTTCCTGTTCAGAGTAGAATAGGTGCACTCGGTTACAAGCCCATCCCCTGGTAAAACCGTCACTTCATGTGATAAGGTTCTGGCTTGTTGATAATTAAAGTCGTAATGGTCATCCTGAAATATTCAAAATTTCCTCAACTAATTCTTCACAATCTGTTTTGAGACTTACCTGTGCAATTGGTGGTAATTCCTTATCGCCGCGAATGTGTCTCAATTTTAATTTTCTTCCAGCCAAATGGGAATGTAACAAGACCGAAACGACATTTATTCCATCTCTTGGCAATACCTTTATTAAAAAAATAAAATCAGGCACAATTTGTCACAGTAATTATCTAACAAACCTCTCTCGTGCAGTCCATGCTGCAATAACCCCCTGATTTATATTCGGGCTGTTGTGGCGGAACAAGATGCAAGGGTGATATAGTAACACCTGCGACCAGAAAACCGCCCTCATTCGTTCTCAGCTTGTGTGTGTAGTGCAGTCGTAAGCCTGATGTATCTACTACCCTCTTCATAGACGGATTATCAAAATGTACCTCTAACATGTAGTAGGAGGGTGATTTAGATGCTAAAGGCAATCCTACGTGCTTTGGGATGTTTTCTCCTGCATACAAAATAGCCCAATGAAATAAGATTGATGATGTAAAAGATGTTATAGCAAAAAAAATACAGAATGGAATTTTAAGTTGATTTTAGTACAATTTGGCTCAATTTTTAAATAGGGAATTCCCCTTGAATTTAAACGTCTACATTTTTGAACTAACAAATTACCTGTTGATCCAACAGCCCAAGCCACCAGTGGGGTTAAACATTTTTCCCATTCAATAGGCATTTCAGGTGAATAACAAGGACGTCCGGTTTCCTTGGAAAAGTCCTCCCATTTCTTAATATTGGGCATGTTGTATTGAATTTCGCACTCGTGCAGCAACATATGATGAACGAAAGATGTATGGTTTGGTCCAATCAGTGGTTCGTAGCCGACTATGTGATGTTTTTGCTGCAAGGTGGGTGCTTTAAAAATTTTGCACCAATACATCGTGTCGTCCTTGACTTCGAACTGTGGACATGAGAAATTACGTTAAGTGCTTGTAAAAAGTTTTAACGAAGTTTTTCGACAGTCGGGATTGATTTTTTACACGTTCCATTCAATTATCTGTCCTCTTTGACATTCATACCGCACAGACGTACCACTGAAAACAATGTAATATGCATCACGGAATGCTTTCAGGATTTTTTTCGAGCAATATCAAATTTGTATGGACAAAGCTCGGACGTCCAGGATTTTGTGTGGAATTTGAATTGCAAATGCAAATGTCGCACGAAATCTCTAACTTCTTCCTATTCGTAACGAATTAGTTGTTGAATTTAGCTGCCGCCTTCAAATTTTGCACATTTAAACAATTTCAGTTCTTGGTCACAACCATTAAGACATCCTGTCTCGTTAAAATTAGAAACAGAACGTGATTGATTTACTGTTATCAGTATTTATTTTTTATGGAAATAAATATACATACGCCCACGTAAGGAATATTCAGGAATTCTGCTCTCTTTTGCCGGTTAATTCCAACCGGAAGGTGAATAAATAAACTTACGTTTTTCAAGGTGACGTCCCATTGGCGAACCTGATGGGAATTGTCGGGTTTAGAAACAGGTGGTGGTCCTAGAAGATGAACGCTCTGGGTACCCCTTCTTTCACCATGGTACACCATTTCAGCACCAAGCTGCGGATCTTTGTCGTGCAAAGCCCAAATGATTCGTACCGTGTTGGACTGCAACAAAAAATTCCGCTAATAACAAGTTAATGAAGAGGATGAACTTCTATGAAGTGTTACAACGGAACCTATACATCATCATAATCTTACAATAAAAATAAACAATCTTTCTGGCTCAATCGTTTGTGCGCCCAATTTCCCTTGAGGTTTTCCTTTACGTATCAGCATGCTGACGGCGTCACCACTAGTGGGATTTTGGCTTGTTCTATCTATCTTCCTAATGATCAATGATCACAACCCTTAAATTTAATTGCCCCACAGTAAAAATACTCACCCCCAAGACGTAGTCGTCTGGGTCACAAGTATCAAGCGCCCTTCGAAATTCGATAATTGTGTGCGTGTCGTTCTGCACCCCAGCCATCAATCTGTAATTATCGACTTCGTCTCTGATGGGAGCACTGCCTTGGTTTTTGGGTCCACCGTGGCAATCCTGCAAAAAGAGACAAATCTGGTTTTGATTTGATATCATAAAATGGTAATGACATTACGAGGTTCTTATTGTGAGGATAATTCTATTTTCAATTTGATATGCTGTTACTAGTTGTGTTTTGGCAAGACGAACTGAATACAAATGAATCGGAAGCGGAAACAGAGCCGTCGGCAGGGGAAATCCGTCTTCCATTACATGTTCATCTCTACCAGTACAAACTTCTCGCTCTGTGTGTGTTTGAACTTTGAAACCGAGCGAATTGCAATTAGGAAACATAACAGAGATTTAATAAGATGTATCAAATGCTTAATTAATGAAGCGTTTTTGATGTTTTGTTAACGAGAATGCGGATATACGTATGAGGAAGTGACATCACAATTGGTTTGTATATAGGTTTTAAGAATTTTTTCACAGATTTTTTTACGGTACCTCGTTTTAGAACGAATAAGATCCTACAACTTATTTTAAACGTTCCAACTTTAAATTTATTTCCGACCTATCAACTTTTCAGGATTTTTCAAAAAAAAAAAAACTTTACAACCTCGCTTAAACGACCTTATTTTTACGTGCCAAAGTTTTTGGATTTTTTTCAAGAACACAATACAACTTATGTCCGACTTGTCGATTTTTTCATACATTTTCCAACATTACCCTATAAGTAATGTTTAAAGTGCTATCTTCTCGGCATTTTTCCAACATGACTTTACAACTCATTTTGAACGTGGCAACATTGCAGGATTTTTTCAAAATTCTACAACCTATTTTTAACGCCCTCAACAAATCATACATCATATTTTTACTTTGCCAGTTTTTCAGGATTTTTTCAATAAATTAATTTTAACGTGCCAACATTTTAAAATCTCATAGCTTACTTTGTATATTCCAACTTTTAGGGATTTTTTGAGACGACCATACAACTTATTCGCGTTTTGCCAACTTTTCTTGAATTTTTAAAGAAACCCCACAACTTATTTTTAACGTGCCGACATTCCAAAATTTTGTAAACAAGACCCTACAACCTATTTCCGACGTACCAATATTCAGGATGTTTTCAATAATTCCCAACCGTTTATTTTTAGCTTGCCAACTATCATGGATTTTCCCAACAAACCTCACAAATTAAACATTATAGGATTTTTTGAACAAGACAATACTTTATGCGGGACGTGCTAATTTCAGGAACTTTCCAAAACCGTACAACTAATTTTATTTAAGAATTTTTCCAAAATTACCCTAAAACCTATTTTTTCTATCTTTCGGGATCCTTTTAGCGAGACTCTAAAGGTTATTTTTACCTTATGCGCTGTTTAGGATTTTTTTACAAAAATATTCTACAAGTAATTTTTAACTTGCCATATTTTGTGGATTTTTTCCAAGATCCGACAACTTATTTTTAAGGTGCAAATTTTTTCCAATAAGACACCACAACTTATGCCAGACGTGCCAATTTTTCAGTTATTTTCCAACAAAACGCTACTACTATTTTTTAAATGTCATCTTTTTAAATTTTTTTTCCAAAACGATCCTTCAACATGCTGTCAACGTGCCAACTTTTCAGGATGTTTTAAACAAGACCGTATACAACTAATTTTTCTAGCAATTTTATTCTTCAAGTAATTTAACAACTCTTAATGTTCCTATTATTAATATTTAATTAGATCAGTATCAAGGTAGAACAATTACAACAAAGTGTTTTATTTGTCGGTTACCGTTTCCTTTTAGTTCGCAACTTTGGAGAAAAGATGGAGCGTGAATGTGGAGGGTTAATAACAAAACCATGTCTAAACTAAAGTCCACAACTTTGTCCTTTGTTAGGTATATATGAATTTTCTCTCAATTCAAAGTTAATTTCCTCAGACAAATTTCATCCTTTATTACAATAAATTCCTTTGCGTATCAGGATTTTCATTTAAAGGTAAATAATTAATTTGAACGGGCAGAAGGATTAGGGATAACGAATTGTAGTCTGAAATAATCGCAAAGAGAAATGCTGCAACTTCGATTGTTATAGGGACTAGATTGGGATGAAAATTTTGCTTGCTTTGATGTTTAATGAACTACGCGAGGCACTACAATATAATATAATGCCAAATTAGGGCGTAATTAAATTTCTTAAACACATTTTGTCTGACTTGGCATCACAATTAATGCAATACCACATCTATAAAGCCAACTTGAAGGATGTTATCAAGAAATACGCAACTTAAACTTCCCTTATCCTGATGATGAATTTTTTAAACGTACGGATGTGGAGACTTTAGAACGCTTTGCATGCAATTTACATAAGTGTGGGATGATGTAAAACGTGACTGCATCAACCAAAAATATTCTCTGAGGGATGCAAACGTAAATAGGCAAAATTTACAGTGGTTACATAATAAATAGCAAACCCTCTGTTAGGATTTAAACAAGACAGCAAGCTGGAAACATTTATTTTGGGGCTTTGTTTAATTTGATTTCTATGGTACGATTTGGCTTTTGTTGAACACTGGAACGAGGGGAGCACTGAAAGCAATTTTGAAATATTTCAGGAATTTACGCAATTATTTGTCACTGTGAAATATAATACAGTTTAATTAAAATAACCTTAAATGCAAATTGCTTAAGATTGTTTAAGCTTTTACTCACAGCTTTTAAAAAATAAAATTTTTAAATGAATCCGATCGATTTCAAGTGATTTTGAATAACTGAAAGTGATTCGGTAATGTATGGGCTGGTGGGACCGGGGTTCGGTACCCTAACCTAACATCTGCAGGCTAAACATAAGATTTTCTGGCATCGGTGTTTAGCCTTACCGCTATTATAGATGGGGGAAGGTTGAAAAAGTTTAAAATTGATACGCGTGATTTGGCGAATAGGAGTTGCGTCGTGTCCTGACTGTTTTAAAGGTGAGAAGGGGGAAAGGTTGCCGGTGTCAGAATGTTTTCGTCGGAAGGGGAAAATAGGAGTGCACGGCCGAGACAAAGACAAGACAAGACAAGTACGTATTGTGCAGGGCTCGGGTGCTAACGCTTATTTCCGCGCGGGGCGACTGCGTTGCCGGCCGCGCGGATTAGCCTTGCAATACCTGGTCGGTAGGCGCTGACGCCTTCCCTTTTTTTATTAAAAAAAACAACAATGTCATTTTAAAAGTTTTTTAGAATTTCTTTGAAAAATCTTTTAGCGCCGTCTGAATGCTAAATTAAACTTTACCCATTTTGCGCACCTTAATTTTCGATTTGTAAGTTTATACCAGTGGCGTTGGTGGTCTGGTGCCAGGACCGAAGCGTGCGGCCAATTCCGTAAAGCCAAAACGTACGATTTTTTAAATTAGACCTTGCAAAAAAATTTTTTTTCTTAATTGTCGAGAGTAAAAATTCTCCTAAAATTCCCTAATTTTTTAATCAAAATGGGACGTTTGTTTTGTTTTAAAAAGCATGAAACGCACTTTTATACATTTGGAGGAATTTTTTGTAAACTTTCCAGCACCGCCTACAAGTTATTTCAAGTTCGTCCCCTACCACCAGGATCGAAATGGGCAACCAATATGTTGTACCTCGATGTGTTCCTAAGCCATAGGGCCGAAACGTACGAGTTTTAAGTCCGACCTTGCAAAAACGCGTTTTTTTTTATTTCTATGGTTATCTAGATAGTTTATGATCTATCTATTTGTTCTATGCGGAGTTGTAGATCTCGGTAAGCTCTATCGAACAGTGCAAACTTCATCTCGCTAACCGGCCTGGTTTCGGATTTACAGCGTATCAAAGAAAACACTTTGGCGCCTCCGAGTGACGAAATTTTCAATCCGGTTAAATTTCGACCCTTTTGACCCCGAAGATGACGTTTTTTGAACTCCGCTTTTACCATAAAAAATGTTAAGCGAGAAAAGTTATATCCGATGCTACCCATCCTCGGGATCGCCCGTAAAGCGAAAATGTCCTTAGTTGTGCACCAAACATGGTACATTTGAGCAATTTTTTGGGCGTCAATTTGCGGCGCTAAAAAATTTCGCAGACCAATTTAATTTATAATGGATCGTTAGATCGTTTGATTGGCTTTCTAACTTCTAACATAAAAAAAGTTGATCTCGATATCTCAATTTAGAGCCGAGCTGCATCCGGCCATAGGCCCGAATCTGCGATCTTCATTCAAAATTCGTTTTCAGAAAAAAATGGTACCAAAAAACATGTCAATTTTAGGATTTCTTTTAAAAGCTTATTTCCCCGATGAATTTTTGATATACCCCCATATTCCAAAGCTCATCAAAATTGGACCATCTGTTTGGGACTTGTGGCGTGCACCTACCCACTCACAGACAGACATTTTTTAAAAACAACTTTTTGGGTTTCTGGAGGTCCAGAACATGTAACTCCGTCAACATAACGATTTCAAACATTTTCATGAAATCAATACTTTCCTATACTGAAAGTATAGGAATGTAAAAATCAAAGAAGGCTTAAAATTTATAATTTCGTCCAAATTACGATTATTAAGTTATTATACAGACCCAAATCATCCTCTCTACTGTAACAAAGACTTTGTTTACTGTTCATCACGAATATCGTAGTGCATACAGAACCACGAAATTTCATCAGCATTTGTGGTAATGTGTTTACAATGCATCAGAGTGAACATTTGCATATTGTATGGCAATTAAGATTAAGATGCAAGATATATACGCTGCAGGCAGAGATCAAGGCGGCTGTGCATGACGTAGGGCAGATGTTTCCGCTGCCAACCCTCAAATAAATCCGGCCACGAGCGGTGAAAACCATCTGTCTCGACATATACCTACTCCTACAGACTTTTCTGATTTCGTCTTAGACTTGCCAGGCCTTTCTTTTTCTCCCTTGATATTGTTGTGATACAGGAATTGGATATCCGTAAGAAATATCCAGAGGAGATTGATGCGACTATGCTCGTTCGTGTCTGGGAGTTGCTAGTTTTTGAAATTGGATTTGACACCTTGTCTTGTTGTAGCCACAACTCTGGAAAATGCTGTTTTCTAAAAGCAAAGCTAGTGAAAGGTTCAGACTTGAGACTCACTTCATACGTGAGGAAATTAACAAATACGAAGTTGTCGCTGTTAGACACTTTTTTTTGTAGCAGCGTGGCCAGAATGTTGAAATAAATAAATAAAATTGTAATTTTGTTCAACTACATCATGACCACAGTGTCGCAGTGGCGTGGCTAGGTCTTTTTGGCCTGATCGCAAAATAAGTGACAGCCCCCTTCAACACAATGTTTCTTTGGGAAAGAGGCGTTGTCAAGTAATTTTTTTATGTGGCACCTTAAATTAAAGTATTTTTGATTGCATATACGCCACTGACTTTTTTTCTATATTTATTAGGATAAACAAATGCAATTTTAGCATGTTATATAAACGAATTATATGAGTTAAAAATTCAACTAACTTCACTTCCGGTTTCAGCGAAAATGACATCAACTTTCATATTTTTAATGAAACATTCTGTATATTTTTGCATATTCGAATTAGAATGAAATTTTGAGTCTATTTATGCCAATTAATCGCATTTTTGACTAGTGAAGGGATATTTTGAATGAAATAATGGAACTATTCGATTATCTCGAGATATTTCGAAAGGTTGTAGAAAATCGTTCGAACGATTTAACAATTTCAACATTTTCTGTTTTGTCCATTTCGGAAGCGGACGTTGAAGCGATACCCATTACATTAACTACCTGAAAATACATGTTACGATGACATTACCAGTGGTCGAGGTTTGTATACATACGAGTTCTAGAATAATAATGCGCATAAATCAGTTTGTGATGATAAGATTGCGGAATGCTCTAATATGTAGACAATTCCTGGAATTCAAACGCATAAAGATAAATCCGGCGCCCTGCGGCAAGAAACAACGAGATAAGAATATTTTAATTTGAACATTCAGATAATGCGCTGGTCCCTGATCCCATTTCCTATTAATAATTTATTTATAAAACAGAAAAATGTATCCACTTTTGCGGTTTATACAAATATAACTTAAAAAGAAGCCGGAATTAGTGATGATACGCCACTGCAGAATGGTGAAATAAATAAACAAAATTGTAGTTTTACCCAAACAACAAAAGATTGAGTTGAGATTGAGCTTTATTTTTGTCAAACATGTGATTGCGGTGATAATTAAATAAGGAAAATTAAATTAAATTCTATTGTTCATTCTTAAAACTTTTAGTAAGGTCGTAACGCTTTTGAAATTCAACGGTTGGGCGATTTGACTACGGTTCTTTGCTTTCAGTTGGGGTTTATGTAAGTACAGTCCCAGCACGTGTTGCTCCAGGTGCTGCTAACAGATGCGTGAAAGAGGAAACGCAAAATTTCCATTAGAATAACATTTATATTAAGTACCTAACTAAAATTTTATTGAAATTAACCAATTTCAACACAAACAGTCAGATAAAAAACACCTAGCCTAGACTTTCCTATAGCTTAAAATTAATTACCTGTTATATTTTAAAAATTTTTTAATAGTAATTCTATTTACTATATTGTAATGGGAGGTTTTACTCGTATAAACTACTTCTCAAATCGGAAGCTAGATGTCAGCAAAACCAAATGTAGTGTTATTATTATGTGGCCGCGAAAACGTCTGTTTTAAAAGTCAATAATGTCGTAAATTTTTTCTTATATTTGACAAAAATGAAAAACAAAATTTGACATCTAAATATATAATAATTCAATAGATGGCAGCACGTAATTTCAGCCAATTATGTATGTTAAATTTTGTTTGGCCCTGCTGCCCTTTAGTAAGTACTTACAACAAACCTTCCATTAGGCAGATTTAGAAGTGATGGCAATTTCTTGTCAGTTTAGGATTCACATTGAAAAACAACATGTGGTAGTGCAAAATAAAAGTGACACCATTTCCACAGGATAACATCTATATAAATGAACGGCGAGGTATGAAGTAGCAAAGCTACAATCCACGCAAAAATGGCGGGACCCGGCTAAGCTAGTAGTGTTATGCTTTGTGCATCAAAGTATTTTTAATTATCGCGTTAAATGTATTAGACAACTTACGCAAATTGTCAATTTAATTCGTTTTAGTAGGGCGGTACTTTAATATTATATTCTTATTATTAAATATTAGCCATATTGACTGCATAACTTGATGAAAGATAACGCAAGTTGTAATCAATGCGAGGTACGAGCGGACAGCCTTCCAATAATCCAAAATTTTCAGGGAACCTAAATTTTCTTATCTGCATCGAAAACTGTAGCGGTCCTATGTACAAACGAATAGGAGCTTTATATAATGGACATGCTTCGAGGAACATAAGCTTATATAGATTAACAGACTTTTCTTAAAGAAATAAATGCGTGACACGATAGTGCCTTCGTTTACCTTCGTACATGTCTCATATCGGTGTCAATGTATACCACTAATTTAAAATAAAAATACGTCAAACTTCCGCTTCCGAAAATTTTGAACTTATTTTATCGGCGTATTTTGGATATACATGCCGAATATAATCAAAATCGGATCGTTCGTTCGGGAGTTACTCATACACACTCACCCAGCCACAGACAGAATTTTTTAAACAGTAAGTACCTATCTAAAAGTAAAAGCAATAAACACGTCTACGGTTTGTGTTTGTTGACGGGGCGTTTTGATGAACTTGTTTTCTGATAAATTTTGCATACCTGAGAGTTCCACCCAAAATGTTTTGTAGTTTGAACTAGCTTGGAATGAGTGTGTCAGAATCAGCAGCAGCAATTGTGCCATTTTGAGTAATGCCAAATAAAAAGAAGAGCGAAACGCCGAACCCCATACATAAATTATTTACATATGAAAGTACTCTAGACAGTAAATTACATGTCTGTGCTTGCTTTTAAAAAGTCAGTTGACCTTGGGGTGTAAAAAGTTACGAATGAGATTACACAAAGAAGTTCTATCTTTGCTTGGAAGAGTACTCGATGTATGGTAAATATGCAAATTAGCAGCTTGGGGAAAACCCCAAAACAATCAATACCAATAGAAGGAAATAATTTTTGATAAACAGACTTGTAATCGTATTGGCATGTGCAGTGAGTCCTATGGCGTTGTAACGTCACTAGACACCTGAAATGTTATGAAGCGTAATTTCCCATTAGCCATTAGTGATGATTTTATTATGTTTTTTGTGTGTAGATGGTGAAATGCTAGTAGTTAAAATAGCCGTGCCTGGAGCGTATCGGAAAGCGCAACGTAATGCGGTAAAATCACAAAAAAATACCGGACAACAACCATATTCGAAACCGAAATTTGAAGTAGCTTCAAATCGTAACCGAAAACGTAATCAAAACTTAATACAATTTGAATCGTAAACAAAAACCGAAACGTTATTTTATTCGGTGTGCGGAGCTGGTTTCTATAGAGCTCTTGTACATTTGCTAAAATTTAAAAAATAATAACTGACAGGAAATCAGCATTCATATTTTCCATTTTTCTTAAAAATCTTTGCTCCTGTTCAGGGATGTGCATGCAAAAAAAATAAAAAAAGGTACATTCTTATACTCATTGGAACAAGTATTTTGTCAAGACGATTTTAAGATTTTTTGGCAATATTTATTTCCTCTGAAAATCTTGCGAAACCAGGAATGGTTGTGAGGGACAGAAAAATTATTGAAACCGAATTATGTGATTTCTATTTCTTTCCATCAGAAGGTTTTGATTATCAATAATTATACATAGGCGTAGAAACAAATCCAAGTTTGGAAATAGTGGCGTAAAAATTTTTTTCTTTATGGAGCAAAGTGAGGTAATTTAAAACATTTGTCATAAATTATGTATTTTAAGATATTTCATTTTTGATCATTATTAACTTCCCCCCATGCCTCCGTCCCCTCACTAAATTACATTTCCGTTACGCCACTGTTATCACTTTAGTCGTAGGCAACACCACAAGTAAGGAATTTATAAATATTGAGGTTAAACCCCGCAAAACCACATGAATGAATTGAAATTTAACCAAAATCTGTTTATTCCAAGTTCAAACACTTACTCCCATTTAATTTCTCTACACGTCCTTAACCGCCTACGAACCAACACCTAAAACAAAGACAAGTTCTAGGACGAATTTGAAGGTGAACGTGGTGGTTTATTCATTTTCCGCAACGATGGATACGAGAATATAACGCTTTTTTTGTGTGAGAAATTAGATTTTGTGCAGCTTTTTCTTTAGACAACGTGAGAATAAAAATATATAAACTGAAATAATCCTTGTTATTAATCATTTATGTTTTGTGTTGCATCAAAAAAATTGAGGAATGAGGGAAAAGAGGATTATTGCTTATCGGTTTGATCCCTTTATTGAACTTTAATCTCTGCAAGTTTACTTTAGTATTGAGGGGATAAAAAGTTTGAGCTTGTGGGTTAGAAAAAAAACGAGATCTTCGTTATTTCCTTATTAAAAATGAATGATTACGTTGCGTGGTTTTAATTTTTAATTAGCTATGGAATGTTTGCTTTAATTAGGCCTCAGTTTGCGCAGCGGACGATAACGGAATTAAGTAACTGACATTTAACATGCAGGGGGGCTTTTACTGCAATTTTTATTTGATTAAAAGACATTTGGGTTATTTCAGAATGTATAATTTTTTTTGTCTTTTGCTAATTATTATTTTTTTTGTAAAAACTTAGTTATGCTGCACAAACAGTAACGTAACAAAATGTATACTATTTTCCCAACTACGCCACTGTTGTTTGGTTCTATGATTTTACTTGAATTAATCAAAGGAAGCTATTAGTGTTACATAAAAGACTTAAAATAATGTTTAAGCCAGGAAACCGCAATCAAAAGCGACTAATAATAAACAACATCCTCCATCGGCTTCATACTGGATATTATTAATTATTAAAATCTGAATAAAATTAACTGAAGATATAACTTGATTCAGGACTTCAAATTTAAGCGATTCCTGAGACGCCGAGAGCGTGACCGGTTACAGGATGTAGACTCCATTTAAAAGATGTAAGTATCCTGTCCAAATCCGGTGCAACATCAAGTTTTTTTATTTTTATATGAATAGAACGATCTTATATAAAATTGTATAACAAAAAGTTTAAATAACAAGTTTGATCAATTTCTCAGCAGTTAAAGTCAGAGTGATGAAGATGTATCAGTTAATTAAAAATAAGTTGTCTAAAGTTATGTGTGAATTTTAAATTATTTCTTTGGAAATTTGAAAGATAATTACGAAAAAAAAAATTAAAACCAAAAGCTGGTATTTACTTCGGGAATGGTAATACTAGAAAATGTAAAAAATGAGGAAGGGAAGGGTAGAAAGAAAGAAGGAGCAGAGCTATCAATGAAAGAAAAGCAGAAAACAGAAGAGGAAGAAAAGAATACAAATAAGGCAGCAAGAAATAATTATAGAAGAGGAAGCAACGGAAGAAATGGAAGTGGATGTGGATGGACGAAAGTGGAGAGAAGAAAGAATAAAACAAGTGTGGAGGAAGTCATTTAATTTTTAGACAATTAATGTTTCGATAGAAGAAATGGTAGAAAATGAGGAAATGTAAAGCAGAAGGAGCGGAGGGGTACTTTATTTTTAAATGAAAGGGAAGTAGTGGAAGTCGAGGGAAGAAAGAAATAATTGAAATAAGTGAGGAAGGGATGAGTTAACGTTTCGCTAAAATTAAGTATAAACTAGAATGGGATGAAAACCGAAAAAAGAAAATAAGCAAGAAATAAATGTAGAGAAGGGAGAGGGAAATAAGCAGTGGGAGTGGAGAGAAAAGAAGATTGAGTATGAAACAGAATGGAAGAAAAGAAAACAAAGTGAACCAGCAAGTTATAATTACACAGGGAAGCAAGAGGTAGAAAAAGTTGAAGTGCAGGAAAGGAAAAAATAAATAGTGAGGAAATGGAATTATTATTCTATAAAATCAAAGAAGAAGACATGAAAAACGAGAAAACTAGAAAAAACTGGAAGAAATTATTATATAGAAAGGAGAAAGAAATAGGCAATGACAGTGGCGAAAGAAATGAGTGAGTAAAATAAGTAAATAGAGGAGTACAGATGGCCACCTGTACCTCCCTCACCTCTCTACTTATCACCTAACATAGGCCCCGCCCCTTGATCAATGAGAGCAAAGCGCGGGATATTTGAACCTAGTCGGTTATATGTCCGTTCACCTGTTTTTAGTCGGTTCTTTGCGGTTTAGTCCGTTTTACTCTATTCATCATTAACGGTTCACCTTACTTGTTCAAATCTCCCGAGCTTTGATCTCATTGGTTGAGGGGCGGGACTTGTATCAGGTGGTAGGAGAAGTGGTGGGGCGATACAGGTGCCCCTCTCCCTAACAAAATTTTTAATAAATCAGGAGAAAAGAAAACAAAGAAAGAACTAGCGAGAAAGAAGTGTAAAAGAAAATAAGCAGTGGAAATGAAGAGAAGGAAGAATTGAGCAAAATAATTGGCGAGACGGCCAAGCAATTTTAAATGAAAGCAAAGTAGAAGAAAACTGAGAAGAAAACAAAACAAAGCATGAAATAATTATAGAAGAGTAAGAGAGAACAAAACAGTGGAAGTTCACACAAGAATGGAATAATTTAAAAAAATGGAGGAGGTCTGATTTTTTAGTGAACAAATATTTTAAAAGAGAACGGGAGGAAATAATTAAAGATGGGATTACCAAGACATAATATTAGGGGAGAAAGAGGCGAAAAAGCAGTAAAATAGAAGACATAGAAAAATAAATTAAACAAATGAAGAAGAAGTTAAAGAAGGGTGTAACAAGAAATAATAATTGTAGTGGAGGAAGAGGGGAGCGCGCCATGAGAGCGGGGAAATATAATCCACACTTTTTCCTCTACGAACGAAACCTAATTATGTAAACAAACCAAAAATAATCTAACAAAGAAGACTTACCAACAAGTAGGCCTTAGAAGTTCTATCGTCGATCCACCCCAGAACGATATCAGCACCTTCCATTCCCCCATTTGGGCTAAATCCGATACCCACGTATCCTCTCGTCTTTGCTTCGACCCGAAACAATATTTCCTGATGCCTCGGTTGCCACTTAAGCATAACTTCCTTATTTGCATCCAAAAACTCCGAATGCGTCCATTGATTCACATCACTTGTGGTTGCTTGCCTTCTGCTCCTGGACTTGAAATTGGAGCTGAAGAGATCATTTCTGATGTTCCTCTTAAGTCTTTGGTGAAGCCTTATCTTGTTACTATATACTAAATCGTTATTTCTAAGTCTTTGGTTATTAGCTGTGGATATTTTATTAACTTCATCTATGTGCTTAACGTATTCGTCTAGTAAGTCTTCGTAGCTGGTCGTTGTTTTTAGTATCAGCATCCAGGCCAAAAGGTGTACCGTCCACGGGTAATGCATTTTGGCGACTGGCACTATAATTCACTTGGTTTAAGTGGCACTTATTGTTTATTAAAAGTAAACATGTCGAAACTAAAGTTTAATTGTGTTGGTGCTTTTGAATACTGCTGTTGGTTCTAAGAGGGACTCGGTACCGATTTTCCATATTGCGCCTGAAACAATGAGAACATTTAATAAATAATTTCTACGGAAATATACATAAATAAAATGGATATTTTATGAAAACAAAAAGAAATACAAAAAATAAAAAATTAATTTAGCAACAAACAATTCTTAAAAATACAGAAACGATAATGCGAGCTGAAAAATGAGTTAGAAGGGGGGGGGGCAAGGAAATTGATACTTGGTCTTCTCATTTTTTTACAATACCATACGAAGATTTATTCTTGTATTAAAAATTAAATACACGTTTTTATAGGGAGGGGGAGGGGGGGGGGGGAATGGTGTCTCACCCTAATTAGCTAACTTGGTTTTTCCCTTTGATTGATATCCTTAAGGAGAAATCGGACTGCCCTTTTAAATTTTGATTTAATATGGCTTTCCGACTTTACCAAATTTCTTAAGCTTGGGGGAAAATTGCGCAGTTCTTTAAGAAATTAAAGCTAAATAACTGAATACTGATGTAATAATAATTTAAAAGAGGAGGAAGGGATTAATTTCGTATTCAACGTTCTTAGGTTAATTTTCTTAAAAGAAAATCTCAAATATTTCTCTTTGTTGTATGTTTTGATTTGATTTAGTTTTCAATGTTTTTATAATTTATTTTGATTACGGAAAAATAGCGTAATTCCTTGAGGAGCTAAAGTTAAATTTGGTACAGATCTAACCTAAGCAAGGGGGGAGCTAAAAATACTAAAAGTAATAATTAAAATGCAGAAAATTTTTTATACACACGGTTTAATGTTGCCTAGAAATAGTTATAAAAGAAGTCTATTAAAAAAAACTAAGAATTAAAGCAAAAACAAATGAAATTAAGTGTTCGAAATGTTCACCATTCACTTCTTGGCACATAACAAGTCGGTTATGACATTCCTGCCTTACATTTTCATAAGTTTCAGGAGTGACATTTCTGTAAAAAACGCATTACAGAAGTTTGCAGAAATATCACTCCAGAATCTTATGAAAATGTAAGGCAGGAATGTCATAACCGACTTTTTATGTGCCAAGAAGTGAATGGTGAACATTTCGAACACTTAATTTCATTTGTTTTTGCTTTAATTCTTAGTTTTTTTTAATAGACTTCTTTACTTCAGACGTTTGTCATTTTGTAATGGCTGAATATTTTTCTTTGAAACTCTAGGATCAGACGCAGAACTAAAAGACCTTTCAAATGAGGTGTCACTCGACCCCCCTTTCTATTTAAAAAAAAATTTCAAAATGGCGCCCAGCCGCCATTTTGAATGATACATTATTTAATTATGAGCTAAAAAATAGTATTTAATTTCTCATTAAAGCACACCAAATTTTGTAGTAAAATATTAAGTCGTTCAAAAATTAGTTAGGGGGGGGGGTTACTTTATGGACACAGTGTATATTGTACAAGATGATAAAATTGCACTTTATCTTCGAGAGCGATTTTAGCGTCGAGGCGTCAGCCGAGACGCTAATAAGCATCGAGAAGATAATGAAATTTTATCGTCGTGTGGAATACAACATTTTTTTCTATAGCAATTGTTAAAGAAGACCAAAAAATGAAGAAAAATCAATGATAAATTTAATTTAAAAGTGTCAGGAAAAAAACAGTTTCACGAAAAAATGAGTAGGTGGCTTTAATAACTTTTTGGTTGCCGTAGAGTTTGTTTATAAAACAAAAAAAATAAAATACTTTATCTATCCTTGCTGTTAAAGTACTACTTTATCTACCCTTGATAATAAAGTGCTACTTTTCCCTCTAATTTTAGTTAATAATAGCACGTTTTAACAGTTGCTATAGAAAAAACATTATTTGTTTTTATGTACAAAACCAGTGGCGTAACCATAGTACGGTTACGTAAACAGTTTTATAGCATAATGCGGACAATGAGTGCCATTACAGTGTAAATCTTCAGATTACTTTTTTTTCGACTTTGATGGAATTTGTTTTCAATTTCAACGTAATTCTTTTGGCCTAGGAAACAATTACCCATTTTGTTGAGAAATTAATGTTAAATTACCGATCTAACTTTTGAGGGTAGGGGAGTTCAATACTGTATAGGTAATGACTAAAGTTAGGTAAGACACTTTAATTGTATGGCATTCGTGGTTCTCTTATACATAACGATAGTGGTGTAACTATATCAACATAAAATATAAATATAATAAACAATTTTGTACTTTTGAAAGAAAGGGGCAGTTGATACCAATGAGGGTAGCAGTTTAGTAGAAAACCTGAGGCTACCATCTTTCTAATAGATTTTGATTTAATTTGGTATTCAATTTCATCAGCATCCCGTTGGTTAGGGGGAAAACGCCCAGTGCCTTGAGAAGCTACATATAATTTACCATTGAAAGGGGAAGGAGGCTAAATTGTGTTAAAATTTAACCTAAAAGGGGGGCGGTTAGATTATCATAGGTAATATAACAACAGAAGTAGACATTTTTTACTACGTATAGTTTCATATCCTTTTCCAGCTTGACCTAGGAAAAAATTGGGCTTTTTTCGCAAAGGTTATATTAATATACATATCTAACGAGGAGGAGGAGAGTTAAATATAGCATAGGTAATAACTAAAGTTAGTTAAAACATGTTTAATTATGGTTCACTATATAGCATTAGTTATTTTTCTATACATAACCAGTGGCGTAACGTAGAATAAGCAATTTTGTAAGGGGAAGGAAAATGGAAACCAGTATATTAGAAAAGGAAAACCTCAGATTACTCTCGGTTTTGATTTAAATAGTCTTCAACCATACCATAATTCTTTTGGCCTAGGGAAAATTTGCTTATTTTGTTGAGAAGTAATAATAAATTATCGATTTAACTCAAGGGAGGAAGGGGAGTTAAATATAGCATAGGTAAACACTAAAGTGAGTTACGACATTTTTGATTATTATATATATTTCCCTATACAGCATTCGTTGTACTTCCATACAAAACCAGTGCCGTAACCATGCTAACATAAAATAACAAAGTTGGTACCTTAAGAGGGGGAGGAGGGGTAATGACGATGGTACCAGTATACTAAAAAACCTCAGGCTACACTCTTTCATTGATTTAATTTAGTCTTCAACTTCAGCTTTAGTAAAAAAAAATTGCCCAATTGTTTAAGAAGTTAAAGAGAATTTACCGATTAAACAAGGTGGGAGGATGGGCTTGGGGATGGGGTGGGAGAATGGGAGAGGGTAAATACAACATAGATAATAGCTTAAAGTGAGTTGAGCTTAGTTTAGAAATTATTGATGCGGCTTTAATATTTTTCACCTCTACAACGTTCGTTGTTCGTTTGCAAAAAATCAGTGGCGTAACCAAATAAATATTTTCTACCCTAATACATCAAAAATTTTTATTACTGTGGGTTGCAAATATTTGTTTTAATTTTTGCGATAGCATGTTTTTATTTTACACAGTAAGAAGTTTAATAAACTTATAAAATGTTAGTTTGCTTCTGCATGAGTGCAGATGTTTATATTTGTATAGTAGGTATTTTGATACTAATGGTACCACATCGCACCGTAACCATGGTATTATTGGTATATACCACCCCGTTCATAAATCCTTGCAAATTCATTCAACAAACGCAAACGTACTCAAGTTTGCATTATGTTTATTACTTTACTTACACGCCTAGCACTAATTGCACCCCTCAGCCTTATCTAATCATACAAATGTACTTCACTGGCATATCTTACCGGAAATGCTACAAATACCAAACAACCCGTTCTGGATAAATAATTAATCCCAACTCCAGTATCACTTCAGTTCATCACTAGACCACACACAGATCACTTTACCAAAACGAAACTTATCACTCAAATAAATTTGTATCAACAACAAACAATTGTTTGCAAACGCAATAAACAAACAAAACCGCGATTCACCCACAACTACTTCACCTTGCGTTTAGTCATCGGAATTTCTTTGCGATTTCAAACTCAACACACATCCTCCGCATTCATGGTCTTCATGGCAACTGGTCTGGGTCTGGCCGTGTTCTGGACGACTTTGTCGGTGTCGTTTTGTGTTTACCGTCCCTCCAGCTACCTAACGATGGTGCTACCGTATTATATCCGTTCTATTCATGGCTGGATTGCGTGATTCTTCTTGAAAATGCTGTACGGGTAGGCTTTTAGCGTTTTAGCGAGCAGAGAGGGTTTTGTGCAATCGATAGACCGCGACATTGACTATGGGATTTCGCGAATCGACATATTTTAGGCCTAGAAGTGGAATTTTTAGGGGCAAAAATTAAGAAGCGTGAGATCGGACACATAATCGTGCAAAAATGTTGCTGATGGGAGGATTTGCATACAATGGACTCTTTGTCATGGTTCACCAAAGTGCATAATGAACTTAAGTAACTTGAGTAGAGAAATTAATCGTGGAAGATAATTAATGATTAGATTGACGAATAATTATTTAATTCAGAATCAGTAGCGTAACCAAAGAAAGTTATTTAAAGAATTTTAAAAATTTAGACTATTATTAAACAAAACTAGCTCCTAACTGACCAGTGACGGCACGTAATTTATTTACAGGTGGTGCGTTCGTGGAATTTGCAAAACAGAAAGGCTTCATAATTCCATATGCTCGTTTATCAAAAAAAATATAATAAATAAAAGTCTATCCATACCATAAAGACCATTCTTTTATTTTCTCCCACACAGTACTATGTGCAGACGTATTGGCACCGATTAATGTTAATAGTGCTCACTTATTCGGGAGGCGACTGCCATGGTAACCACAGCCCGCTCAGGCTTTATAGTCTGTTCGATTTGGCTCGATCGCCTGTTTGAAGAAAATGTCCGCTTATCGTTTGGGCATAGTAATGATATGACTGAAGGCACATTATATGGCAGCAACAGTGTTGCCAGATAAATTTTTCTTATTGTAACAGGGAAAATATATCTGGCAACACTGTTAGTGCTTTTAGTTATGGTAGTGGGAGAATTATTAGCATAATATTAGAAATTATCACCTAACATTCGGCTTTTGTATATTAGTGATGTTATTTTAATAAGTTACTACTGATAAACATTACATAAAGATTGTAGGCTTCCGTGGCCGTTGTCAATGCTATCTTAGGTTTCAGCCGACGTTTTGTGCACAATTGCATGGGATATCTTCAGAGCTGTGGACAAAAAATAACAAAATTATACATTATATTTCATCCCACGAGCCGCCACTGCTTCCCATCTAATTATTTCGCTTTCCGTCATAGAAAAGTATTTGTAGAAAGTTTGAACGTTACCAACTTCATTTGACTGTAACATTTGTTATATTTTTTTAAGATTCTACGTTTAATAAATTAGCAGTGTTTTTAAGCTGTTTCAACTTCACTGCGGGGTGCAAGCTAGCACCATCAGCATATAGAACGTAAACAATAATTATATAGTGGATATTATGTTAACACGCGATCTACTGTACGGTTGAAAACGAATGGAAGAACAGGTCCTAAATTACTAATTTTGAAACTAATATTTATAAGTAATGGTTAAGAGGCCGAAGCCACAGTGTTCGTTTATTTTTGGCATTTTTAATGTGGCAATTGGGAACAGTTTCAACAATAAGCGGAAAAATAATGCGAATTTTCACGAATTTAATGTAAAAAAAACATTTTTTGATTTTTATAATGAAATATTGCAAAAAAACGTGGCAACGAAAAAAATTCAGTACAATAACTCGGAAATTTCGGGAAAACATTTGAATGGTTTTGAAGTTTTGTATCGATATCTAAACTGAATAAAATTACGGTTCTAATTTCAACAAAATTGAGCTTTTCTCCCACACAATCTAACAATACTTTAGGACAATACTAGGAAATTAAAAAAGCACGTACATATGGGCAGCCGCAAATGGTTCAATAAGATGGTCCTCAAGGTTGCCTGACTTTACGACAAGAAATTTCTGATTTGAGTGAAATTTTAGTTGTAATTTTAACAGGATGAGCACAGAAAAAGTATGTATTACATATCTGTATGACAGACTTGACATGCTATCAGTTTTGCTCTGACGTTTACATCGATAATGAACCACCCTGTACGTATCTGTATGATAGGATTGATGCTCAGGATAGGCAGAAACGTTTAAAAAGATGGCCCGCTAGGTCGCCTGACATGACGCTTATACTTTTATTCATATTAAGAGATCGCGCACACGCAACAACATCAACAACAGAAAAGTTACAAAACCGTGTGAAGTTGGCAGCGATTTAGTGCAGTAATGCCAAAAATTATAGAGACATGGATGGGGAACGTCATCCCACATCAACAAAAAATTAATAATACGTCACTGTAGCTCAAAAGTAGTTAATCTCAGTAGATTTAGGTAACTTCTTCTGCCTTAAACGAACTTTCTTTAATTCTCATTTCTGAATTTTCTTTAGTAAATAACTTTTGCTATGAAAACGCCAAAAGTGATTGGAATTTTTAGATAATCATCCTGTATGTTACCTGCTTGGCTTAGGCATCCTTTTTCTCAAAGAAATATACCTGGAATCTTTTGATATAACACCTACAATGTAGTTACTACAAAACATAGACAAGAATTTCAAGAATGCGATTCAAAAATAGAACTTTGAAAAGTCCACGTGGAGATTATTTTTATTACATAAGCAATATTTTGGTACACGTTTTTTGAAATCTGCATAAATTTAAATGCGGGTTTGTGTCTTAACTTGGCATTAAAATCACCGCAAACCTCTCTGTTTCAGTGCAAATCGATCTGGTTTCCTACAACCTTTTGATGTCCTTTTTATAGTAAATCGAGCATTGTCGAAGGCATAAATGCGTTTTTACAATCCCCATATCAGGGGCTATTTTATTATTGATCAAAATGATTCATATTTCAGTTCTTTTACAGAACCCTCTTTCGTTTGCCCCACCACATCCGTGGCACGTGCCACGACATCTGTTTCACCGGAACCTCTTTGTTGTCTTGCACATCTGCTGTTTCTAGATCGTTCTCCCTTCCCCCCCGTTTCCATCCCTGACCATGTCATATTTCCCACGTTAGTTATCCAGCAGGAATTGTTCGTTATATTTGTAAAATAAAAGTAAAAATTATGAGAAAAAATTATTTAAATACTTGTGTTGGTTTTGAATGTTTTGGGTAGGAAAAAATGTATACATGCACGTACTTAGATACGTGAGGGTGGGGGTCAACCTTAATTGAAAACAACAATTAAATTACGATAAATAATTAGTTGGAAGATAAAATTAAGCATGAATAGTAAATTAACAAAATGCTATAAATAAATAAAAATGAAAGGTTAGGGTTTATAAACGACTCAACAGCTAAGGTTGTATTAGTACTTCTGTCGAACAGTTTTTTTCAGAAAATCCCCGACCTCACCAACAAATTAATTGTAAACAAAGATCGTTACCCACTTGAAAAAAATTTAATTCACAAAAAAATGTGCAAATTAATTTACTAAAGCAGCAATTGTTTTCATTCATAACAAAGAATCGATAGGCGTCAAATCAGGCGACCTAGAAAGCGATCCTATTGGACAATTTTTATCTTCCGATTTTTTAATAAACAGTTTCGATTTCGTGGGAAATAACAATATTTTTTTTTAAATTTTATATAACGGTTTGTTTTCGAAAAAAATTTCTGCAATAGTGCAATTCGAATAAAACAATGTGCAATTAATTTACTGAAGCAGCAACATTCCCAGGACTTTAAAAAGCAACACAAAATATCTCTTGGGAAAATTAACTCGAAAATTACCAAAAGTTTACAATAAAGAAAGGCTTTAAGGTACAATCGTTAAAGAAAGCCATGCGATGCACAGTGTGTGTAACATTGGTAAGGGTCTGATTCCCACGGGGGTAAAAATAAGTCCTTTAAGGTTGGGGGTTGCTTTCTCATGCCACTAGAGCCATTACCGTACACTGCACAACATAAACACTGAATCATCTTTAGGTTTATCTTAGACAGGGGAAACTTACGAACTTTATCTCAAAAATTTTAACCGTTAGTGAACGTTATGTGGGAACCAACACAACACTAATACAAGTTCTTGTTTACAACCACGTTTAATCTAATATTATCCTTAAGCATGTCTTGAGTGGGAAAATTTCATGAAATCGAAGCATCAGCATTCACATCAATACTTATTGTAATAAAATTCGTACAGTCACATAAAACACCTCGTTTAAATGCACCAAATTCTTAATTTCTAAGAATACACGTAGTGTACATCAGTGCGTTCAGTGTTCTATGCCTTTTGAATAAAACATTGTTTTTGTGTTCATTCTCTCACGAATCAGAGGGCTGTGACTTCATGACGTCACGGTTATTAAACCGTTTCCGCTTCTGACTGTACCAATTTTTACTTGCCGGACGCACAAGTTTTTTTTTAAATTTAATTAATCTAACCGGAACTAAATTGCAGTTGATAATGAACAAAAATTTCTCTCTCGGTTACAACAATTATAATATCTTTTATCTCTATTTTTACCCTTTATTGAAGATATATGCAAGCGTATTGTTCTCAATGAAGGAGCTGTTGTTCTCGGGAAAACAATGCTTGGATTTTCATTACTTTGGTTGGAAAAACAACAAAAGCGTGCACTAGCAACCGCCGCCGGTGTTCTTTATAGCTGAAATTTGAAGTATTTCAATTTATACGCGTTTTTTATTGTTCGAGGTCGAAAACAATCCGAATGGTCGGTTACAGGTGGCGCAGGAACCATATTCAAGCGTAAACGAAATTTATGGTTATGTGACATTCTGAAATACACGGAGTGGCAGTAAAAATTGATAAACTTTGTTTTGATCTTTAATTCATTAAGTCACAGTAATTAAATTTTGTACAATATAAATGCGCGCATAAGGAAGGCAGTATTCAAACCTTAAGAATCCCTTTCGATTTCGCCGGAAATGATGTCATATCTGTATAATTTCTGCCATCACTGTATAAAATTTGAAGTGTTATTCGTTTTTGCAAATTTTCAATATGAATAGGTTTTGTTTTGCATCCACGATCTTTTATCTGTTGTCATACGTTTGATGATATTTCAAATAAACTATTTACAGCGATTTTTGGTACAAAGTCTGAAGCGCAATGTCTGATTAGCCGTAGGGCGAATACTTTGCTTTTGTGCTGTTTAGTCGAAGTTATCGCTGCCTACTGTGCTTACAGCTACGGTACGGCGTCTTATTGCACAGATTATCGCAAGTTCAAATTCTCGTTAAAATTTTGCCTTTTTTGTTCCTTTTTTTCTTTTTTAAGTTTTCGTTGAATGAATGTTATTCAGTCATTTATTTTCGCGAGGATATTTAAAACGTAAAAAGTATGGGAACGCCCGTCGTCGCGTAAATTTGAGATAGTTCCGGATTTAATATATATATAAATAGCTTTTAACACACTGTATATTTTACAGTTTGTTTTCCAAAATAGTTTTTGAAATTGTACTCAAAAATAATAACCATAACTAAAAATTAAAGAAAAACTACACAATACTTATTTTTTAGACGGTTCTGCATGATGATATTTTTCCATTTGAATTATAACAAATTTTTTATGAAATTATGTGTTTTACAGATTGTTTTGCTAAATATTTTCTGATGTTCTTTAATAGGGCTTTGCAATATTGAAAAAGATATCGCTGATATCGATATCGAAAAAAAATCGATATTACCGATATATCAAAAATATGTCGATATTACCTATATATCGATGTATATTGATTATATCGAATATATTGATATATCGATATATTCGATATGTGCGATATTTCAAATATATCGATTATTTCAAGATTCCATATCGTTATTCGATATATAGATATAGATATCGTTATATCACAAAAAAGCGAAGCCCTAGATAGGGCTGTGCGATATTTCAAATCATATCGCTAACACTGATATATCAGTATATCGATGTAATCGATATGTCGAATACATCGATATATCAAATATATCAATTATATCGATTACATTGAATATACCGTGTTTTGATTATATAGAATATATTGTTATGCCAATAAATTTGATAAGTTCAATTTATCGATTACATCAATATGTTTGATATATTGATTATATCCAAAACATGAATATTTTCTATATCGACAATATCGGTTAAATCAATATATCGATATATGCGATATACAGATTGTATCGACTATAACCATATATCCATATGTTCGATATATCAATTATATCCAATACATCGATGTATTTGATAATATCTATTATATCGGTTCAATCAATAAGTATATCGATATATGCGATATATTCGATGTGTAGATTAAGTTTTATATAGATGACATCGAATATATCGATATATCCAACACATCGATATATCGATATTTTCAATATTCCATATCGTTATTCGACGTATTCGATTGTCTTCAAAAATGGTAACTTTAACTAAAAACGGGCGAAACAAGTTGCCGGTACTTTCCCATACTGTTTACGTTCTAAATAGTTTCACTTCAGAAAGTGATTTATATTTTAAATCTAGTCATCTACATCAGGTATAAGCCGCCCGCTCTAAACCAAACGCATTTGCACGGCGCGGCACGGGGTATTACATACTCATAGAAGGCGCTAGACAGAAATTACGTTCCCAAATTCGGACTAGAAATGCTTATACATAAATACTTTATTTACAGAGTTATCAAAAATACGCAAAGAATGAAAAATATGTTTTTTTAACTAGAGCTAATTGATAAGCGTAGTTAAAAACTAATAATTACATAAGTTCTTGTTACATTACTACTGATTACAACTTGTCACTTTTAGCAACAGGTTATTATAGCTAGTTTCATATCGGGAATAACCCTTCACCACTAATTACCACGTAAAAACAAGTGAAGTAAATAAAGTTGTAAAAAACTATTGTCCAAAAAGTTGCAAAAATTGTCCATTAGTGAAGTAAATGTTAAAAATGTAACGCAAACTCGGTTTAATTATCAAATACCAAATGTTGAAATGAATCTTCAATTTTTTTCGATATAAAAACTACGTATTTGGTGATAATTAAATTGGTTCTTGTTACATTACTACTGATAATAATTAGCCGTTCTGCTATAATCGATATACATATTACAAACATAGCTTAAACTCTGCAACTGGGTCTTATGATTAATTGTAATAATGTTTTACTATGACTATTCACTTGACCTTTACCTTCAGTTGCCATTCCATCTTCGCCTTTCTAATAATAACCTGTCATCTCGCAAACATAACTGGAATATCTAAGCAACTACCGTCTAATTTACACAAATCAAGACATATGGTTTATGTTCAACTTTCATTTGAAGGAAACAACTCTTTCCGATGAATGTGGAATAAGACAGAATAATTTGTTGTCTAAACATTTCTCCCTTAAGGTGGCAATTAAATCGGGAATTCTGTGGTTTTAAACAAACGGAGGAAATTTTATTAAGAGGATTAATCACTATCTTCTTGGGATTTAAATTTGGAGGGGAAATTAAGAGCGATTCTCTTTTAGATTTCCCGAGGCATCTGTTGCTGTCCGTTTCGACGTTTCTAGAGACCAAGACGAGCGTCAACGGTTGGCGCTAAGTGTAGTTTTAAAAGCACCTATCGGTTTAACTGGAAGACCCATAATTCTAGTCGCAGAAAGCAGGAATTCGCGAGGGTATACATTCACCCTCGGGCACACAAATGGAATTCCATTCATCACCTTGTCTCTGAGCATTTTGTACTAGATTAGTAAATAAATTAAACCTAACTTGTTTGCATAGAAGAGGATAATGTACGTTGCAAACCATTTCTCTTGGTGATGGTTTTATCGGATGCTAATGCATGTTCATCTGATTGAATTTTGGAACAAATAAAGGATTGTGGAAGTTCAGGTTCGGATACGGAGGCGCTCTGTCTTTTACATATTCAGTGTCCTAATTCTGTTATCAAAAGGGTTAATTCGTGGAATAGACGGCCGGACTCGGGAGACGTCTTAACCCTTCATGTTTCTGGATTATACTGACCTAACCATCCTCTAAGTTAACATGACCAAATTGTGCTATAAATCTCGTCTGTAATTAGATAGTTGTGTCAGGTTTTTATGATTTATTTGCAGACCTGTTCGGATCCTTAATTATTTTGCATTTTATTGGCGTTTTTCCCTTTATTCATCAGTGAGAAAGAGACAGTAAAAAACTACAAGCTTAAGTTAATTGAAATACCAAGCCAAAAGCTTTACATTTTTCTTATAAATACGTGAGAAGAAAACGAAAAAAAAAGGAAAAAAAAATAGAAGAAGAGAGAGAGGAAAAAGGGAAAACAAATGAAAAACAGATAAGATGATAGAGAAAGAAGGGAGAGGTAGAAATAAGAGGGGAGGGAAAGATACAAAAAAAGGTAGAGGAACAGATAGGTGAAAAGAGGAGACTTGAAATAAACAGACAAGATACGATGAAAAAGATACAGCAATTGGGGCAAAGAATTAAATAACAAGAGAAAACTAATTTAAAAACGAACCCAAAAACTTTCCAAACTCATTGTTGTACATTTCACCGATAGTACATAAGAATACAAGAGCGAACGAGCTTACAAGTCAGAATTAATTAATATAAAATCAATAAGTAATAAAAGGAAAAAGATGAAAAAGAAGAGAGGGTAAGAGAGTAAGAGGCGAGAGGTTGAAAGAGAGGGAAATGGGGAGAGACGTGAAATGTGCAGACAGAGAAATAGCATTATGGAGGAGAGAAGTAAGTACAAGAATGGTACGCAGAATTAAAAGAGGGGGAAGAAATGCAGAAAAGAGTAATGAAAGAAACACCCCTTCTCACATAGGAAGGGTAGTTTTAGATTTAGACGACGAGTGGGTGACATTAATGTGTTTCCTTGCTTCTAAAGTCCATCGCTGTCATGATCCTGTTGATGTGATTCAAAGGTTTAGAATAACACTACCGGCATACATGCTATGAATATTTAAAAATAATGAGGAGGGCGTGGTCTTACGCCGCTACGAATTGAACTTATGGGTGAGACGAAAACCGTTCCTTATCTCTCTCTCCCTCTCACTCATTACACCACAATCGAGGTCTGTCTCACACTCTCTCACGACTTTCTTAAGCGTAATAAAAAAACAACCCACATTTATTACACAACTATGAATTTTACTTTGTGCATGGAATGGAAATCGCTTCTTATATCTCCTCCTTCTCCACTCAACCAAAAACTTCAAAAACTTGTAAGTACAGTATTACAGATATTGAGGCGATGGGATGCTTTTCTCTAAATACTGAAATACACAAATGCGATGATTATAAATTGCGTAGCCCCCCCCTCCCCCCGTGTATGTACTTCTCCGTAAATTTTTATAAACGTATTAAGTAAAGTATGTGAATTACAGATATTGCGGGGCGGGGGTGCTCCCTAAATACACCATTGGGACATTCATGAATTGTGTAGCCCCCCCCCCTCGTGTAGCTATAAAGGGAGTAGAAATCCTCTTCCGAAAATTTTTTTAAATTATCAGGTATGCGGTATGCAAATTATGGTTATTGAGGGGAGGGGTTGCTCCGTAAACGCACTGTTGCAATAATAATGAATTCTTACAAATGCATTGTAGGTTTCATGTGAAATAGAGTTGGGTTAAGCAATTAAGCAAAGCTCCAAGATACTTATATTTATTTTCTACAAAATTGCAGTCTTTAAGTGTTTTGAAAACACATAAATTGTTAAATATTTTAAAATTCTCAAATTTAGTACAGATTTTAGACTGTTCCAAGGGGGTGGGGGTTTATTTCTCCTTTGCCCCTCTCTTCCGGAGCTCTTTAGGAAACGAGAGACAGTGTGGGTTGATTAAAAATCAACGGGGAAGTACTTCAGTGAAAGTTAAATAGAAATTTAATTAATTTTTCATGTAATTTCACTATGATTGTGTTTGTTAATAAAAGTGCGTTTCAATCGTTTAAACTGAATTTCAACACAAGGTTGCAAATTTTTTGTTACCTATGAGTATTTGGAATTTCGCTATTCATGTGAGGATTACCAACCTGTTTTATGTGGCCGCGTAAATTATGGATTTACATAAGTTGATGCCATTTTGCGTGCTCACATTTTCGTTAAAATTCAATGGATTAGTTACAAAAACGGTAGATACACGGCTTTTAAATATGCACGTTGTTATTAAGCCATAAAGATTATGTCGCTAGTTGTGCCGTTACATTTATTATTGCCGTAAAAACACTTTGAGCTATAATGGGCGCCCGACTGGTAAGTCTCTGGATAATGAATATTTTAATTGCGCTTGTCAAATAAGATTACAAATTTACAACGGTACCCTTGCATAACATTTCCATCAAACTAATGAGCTAATGATATACAAGGATGAAGATCAAAAGAGATTCCATTTTGGCTTAACCCTAAACTACGCGTATTTATTATTCCAAAATGTTATTTGAAATTTATACTTAATAAAGGACACCCGTGCAACAACGAAACACAAAATTGGATTATTAAATTCACAAGAGCCTAAGAACGTGCTTTAATTTATCTAAGAACTCTCAAGCTAACTAAACTAGCTCTATTTCTGAAAGCTGTAATTTTATTCAATTTACTTGATTTTTCGTCTCGGACGGAAATAAGAACTGTATCAAATAATTTAGCTGATTGGGGAATTGCTGGAAGTTCAAGCTATAATTTCGTTCCAGACTTTTACACAAATTTACAATTTGCATCCACTTGTTCAAATTAGTAGTTACTGATCAATAAGTCTAGTAGTTTGCTCGAGATCATAGAAAATTTTATTACGCCATAAACATAAATGGGTAATATCTCTGGTATTTTTATATTAAAAAATGTGGATGCTTGCAAATTTATGTATATTAAAATAACATTAAAGCTTTGCAGTTTTACTACTGATGTGGAATGTGACCTAAGGACTAGAAGACAAACTATCCATTAAACATAATGCGCAGATTATGGTAAAAATGATTTTAAATGTTAGATAACCATTCCTTTCCAGAAGATTATTAATGCATATCGAAACAGTTTTAGAACCACTATTATGATTCATGAGTATTAAACTAAGCAAATACCGCAGCCATAATTAATTTCACCCATTCACAAATTGCAGATTGTATGTTTGTCTAAAATCTGTGATGCATTCACCTGCGAGGTCATTATCAGTTTGTAATCATTGGTGCGTTTAGCATTGATAACTGTTTCAATCATTAGACTTGCAGCAATCACAGATTGTAGCATGGAAATTGTCACAATTGATTAATAGATGAACGTACATCTCACAGATGGTTGAGGTAGAATAATTAGATATTGTAATGCAGTGGATCATCAAAGGGCGTGAACTTAAAGTTGAAGCCTTCACACAAAAAGTAAGAAAAATGAATCGTTTTAACACACGCTTTAACCCAAGAAGTGGAAACGTCACTCCCTCCAAAAAAAAACTACAAGAAAAGGGTATTACCAACGACGCAAGTCGGTTTTACGAAACGTTTACAAAAATTATTACTGAATTATATCGCTCTTCAGAGCAACCAAATAGATGCAATTTCAGTGACACTTAGAACGTCATACCTACTCCTATCAAAAAGGTGGCACCTAAATAGCAATCTAGGAGTTAAATTCTTCCCGCAAGGAAGGTAGGGCAATCCCAAGAAGCAATTAACACCATTTACAAAAAACAAATAGATCCTCCAAGAAGCAGGTGGATGGATATGGTGTCTCACACAAAATATCACTGATACGTTTAATTTTTCATACCTACTCCCACTAACGGATTGGAACCTAAACCTTAGGGGCTGAAACTTTTCCACAGCAAAACAGGAAAAGAAACAGGGTACTCACAGAAAATATTACTTAATCATATCATTCTTCATTTCTAAATCACCTATAGGCCGAACCTAGAGGTGGAACTTAGGTGTTGAACCTAGGTGTTAAACTTAGGAAAAAACTTACAAATTTACACCATTCACAAAAAAAAGTTACTCCAATTGGTAGGCGGATTAAGATGATGACACACAAACTATCACTAATATTTATTCAACGAAGTCGAACACAAACTTTAAAGGCTGAAACTTTTCCAACACACAACAGGAAAAGAATCAGGAGAGTTGAAATAGGTGCACACAGAAAATATTACTTAATCATCTCATCAAACTAAAACACGTGGAAACTAAAGGTGAACCTATGTACGAAACTTAGGGATTAAAACCTAGGTATCAAACTTAGGTGCTGCACCTAGGAAAAAACCTAGGATTTAACATCATCTGGAAAGCAGCAGGTGGATGGAATTGTTTTGGTTGCTCACACAAAGTATTACCAATACATTTAATTTTTTATATCAGCTCCATCAAAAAAGTGGAACCCAGAGCTTATAGGTTGAAACTTTTCTACAACAAAACAGGTAAAGAAACAGGAGAGTTGAAATAGGTGCTCACAGAAAATATTACTTAATCATCTCATTTTTCAGACTAAAACACGTGGAACCTAAAGGTGGAACCTATGGACGAAACATAGGGGTAGAACTTAGGTGTCAAACTTAGGTGCTGCACCTAGGAAAAAACCTAGGACTCAACATCATCTAGAAAGCAGCCGGTGGATGGAATTGTTTTGGTTGCTCACACAAAGTATTACCGATACATTTAACTTTTTATATCAGCTCCTAGCAAAAGAGTGGAACCCATAGCTTATAGGTTGCAACTTTTCCACAACAAAACAGGTAAAAAATTAGAACAGTTGCGGGAGGTGTGCCCACAGAAAATATTACTTAATCATCTCATTCTTTATTTTAAAAACAGGTGAGACCTAGGGGTGGTACCTACGGACTGAACCTAGGGTTGTAACCTAGGAGTTGAACCTAGATCGTTGTGAATTTATCAAATCTGCAAAAAACAAAGAGTTACCGCAAGAAGCAGGTGGACGGAAATGGTTGCTCACTAAAAATATTACTGCTACATTTCATTTTGCATACAAACTTTAGAATTTAGGGGCTGAAACCCTTCCACAACAAAACAGGAACAGATTTAGGAAAATTGAATAAGCGCTCACGCGAAATTATTACTCAATCATTGTATTCTTTATACCTACTTAAAAAGTCAAAGGGGAAACTGAGGGATTTAAGCTCTACTTAATTCCAACGCCAACGTAAAACGCGAAAAAATAAATTTACATTGTTTTAAAATCAAAAATGGGTTGTCACCCATGATCAGCTTAATATTAAACCTATAGTGAAATTTCTTTCTTGGGGCCTACTTTTACATAGAGCAAAATCCGCCGACAAAAGCTGTTCGTTAAAATATTGACCATTTAACTGGTTGCCATATAACTTTTAATGGTAACAGGTGCAACTTAGTACGATACACCTGCTTTTTGGTGAGTAAATTCATCGGTTGCGTAATAATCCAACTGTAGTATAGAAAAAGCTATCGGCAACAGGTGCTACCGACGCAGGTCATACATTTTTTCGTCTCTCGTGGTACACTTCTACTATAATCTCTTTTAAATTGCCTAAATTAATCTTGAAGGTTAACAAATAATTTTAAAGCTATTCCGAATTTGAAGTGCAATAGTTGAGTTATTTTCGGGGTAATTCCGTCTAGCCTTAAATTATTTTTTACTGTAATGTTTTTACATCGTTTCGATTGAGGTTGGATTTTGACATTTCTAATTTTATTGACGAAAAATATTTAAATTTGTCCTGCTGGGGGAAATTCCATCCACCTTTAAGTTAAGGTTTAGTTTAGTACTTTCTACATCGCTTTCGAATCAGGTTGTAAAGCCTCAAGCTGTTGAGGTGTCCACAAGCGCTTTCGGGTTCTAAATGTGCGCGAAATAATGAAAGGGCCACCACGTTCATTTGGGAAATAGTATCCGTTTCGACCCGTCCCGAGATTTAAACGGTTATTATCCTTCGCTTCCTGCGAGACGCCTCGAGATACATTTACGTAGAGCAGCAGGAGGAAGGCCCTACTTTGTCTACACAAAGCAAATAAATAATAGAATATTGCGGATGGTGAGAGTACTTGTTTAGCGCAAAGTAAATTTAATCGCAAGGGTTGTTTGAGAAAGAATATTTTGTAGGTCTAACCCAAATATTTTGACGGCATTATTTATGACTAGAATGCTTCTGCTCCTTTGTTGTTTGTTTTTAAGAAAATGTGTCGTAAAAATGACCTAGAAAAAAAAATTGGGTTAAGTGGTTGCAAAATTAGGTACTTACGACGGATCTTTGGAAAGTTTGGGAACAATTTGGATTATTTAACTGCATTTTCTTATATGTTAACGTTTTTTTAGAACATTTGTGAATCTGCCATTTAATTGTGGCAAGAACTTTAACAAGAATCGATTGTAAAGTTTTTTTTTATTAAAATTTTGTTATTTATTTAAATTGTTATACCATACTTGAGGGGTCCTAAGGACCCCATCTAAGATGTACAAACACTCACACACATCAAGGTCACCCTGTTTAGGAATCGAACCCGCATACGTTTGATAGAGCAGTGCCAAAGTCAGCTACCCTAACCGCTGCTCTACCGCTCGCCCCATTTACAATTTTAAATTGAAATCGTTCTCTACATTTTTAGAGATTTTAAGGGTTATAATTCTCGAGATTTAAAATTTTTTTCACTTTAGACTCGTGGACTAAGAGGCAGTTTGGGAATTAGACTCTTATTAATTTAAGAAGTCTTTAGTTTTTAGGGGGTTCAGACAACGATTTGATATTGACATATTACCATTTTTAAAAAAATTCTGCAATTCCTGAAAACTTAACAAATTTTTCAGATACAAAAACTTGTAAAAGTTTCGAAAACTTCAATTGAATTCAATTTCAAAATTTTAAAAATTTCGAATAACAAAATATTTTAAACATTTTGCTAATTTTCAAAAGTTCGACTTTTCGAAAATTAAGAAAGTTAGCAAAATATCAATAACGTTTGTAATTTTTAAATTTTTCAGATTTTTAATTTTCCAAAAAATGAAAAATTTTTAAATTGTGAAAAAATTTCTACTTTAAACTATTTTTAAACTCAAAATTTTGAAGAGTTTATTGAACATTGAGCATTATTAAAAAAAATTCCAAAACATCAATTTTTATATATTTAAAAATTCTGAATAAAACGAAAAATATAAAAAATTTAATTTTTTCATATTCAAAATTTAGAAAAATTTGTAAAATCGCCAAGACTTTCAAATTTTCCAATTTTTTAATTTTCAAAATTAATAACGTTTTGAAATTTCTTTTTAAATTATCAACTTTTATAGTGTTTTGGAAAATTTTCGATCTGTTCAAAATATATGAAATTTTCAAAATGTTCAAATGTTTAGCATTTTGAAAATTTTTATATTATAAAAAGAAGTTCGCATTTCATAAATAATATTGAGACAAATTTGAGCCTCTGTTTTTAGAATTTTTTTACCAGTTTTATTGCTCATTCTGCAGTTTTTTATTTTTACACATTTAACCGTTGTTATTGAAGCAATTTCAACGGTTTTGCAAACCGCATCTAACAGCAAGGCGGTTGCCATGATTACGTACCCCCTGCTCGCCCAGGTGTTCGAAAGAAAAAGCTGTCATATTACTAATTCGGATTATTGCCTAGTTAAAATATAAAGAGAAGTGTGGGATTAATTAATTGCTTACCAGTACCCTAACATTCTCAACATACTTATATGTCGAGATATTCGTCGAAAGACAGCCGTTGTAAAAAAAATAGTTCGGCTTGGAACAAAAAAAAATTAGATATTAGCTTATCTTTATTAAAACAAAACGGGCCTTTGGGCGGGCTCCACGACTTACGGGCTCTGGTTCCGTGGAACCCGCGGAACTCCGGCAGTTACGCCACTGGTCTTAAACAATATACGTTTGTAGAAAACTTGGTACACGTATTTCTACCTATTTAAGCAGTAGGTTTACTTCAAATTCAGCCATCAATTTTGTAGTTTCTTCCCTTAACATTTCTGGAAGTGTTAATCAAAATAAAATATTGGAACTTTCTCAATGAGTTTTGTTGTAATTAAAAGCGAGCGCTTTTATCAAACAAACCAAACATTTTCAATTACTTTATAATTACTTCCTATGTAAAATTTGAAAATTTTGATTGAAAAACTTGTTGAAAATACAACCGGAGCTTCTCATCTCATAATTTTCCTTAATTAGCTGAAGATTACTTACTAATTTATTCAAACACCGAAACGAAAAACAATTTCGAACGTATTCCAGTGAAAATAAAAATGCAAAATTGGCTATAAAACACAAACGTGATCTTAAATAAAGTCTCTGTTTAATTTGTAACGAACTCTGCCGATAAAACCGGTTTTATTCGACATAAATTCGAATTTTTAATTAACAACTGCTCGTCTTCTTCAAGTTAATCTTTAAACTAATTTGTGAACTTTCCAACTTTGGTAATGTGTCTTACTGACAGGTAGCATGGCCGTTAATTACTTTGCTTGGAAGATTTCGAAATCGAATGTCTCTTGAATGTGCAAAGTACTTTAAAAGTGTCGAGGATTCTCACAAAATCATGATAAGACCAAGAAAAACAAATAAACATAAAAAAAATTAATTAAACCTTTTAAAGCGAGCTCGGAATAATTAAGCGAATTAGGATTAAATCGAAAGAAAATGAGAGGATTACTAATGCAGCAGCAAAGGAATATGAAGTGTAATCCTGGGAGAAACCGTTCGGCAGTGACGACTGTTTAATCCTGCAAATTATGCAACCAACTAGCAACTATAGGAATTAAATTTCCAAGCCTTGAAAGCGCCCGCGGTTTCCCTCAAGCACTTCTATATTGTTTTAGTTTTCCTATCCTAATTTGCCAAATTGGCACGCCAAGAAAATTGGGAAATTAGATGTTTAACCCTGGTGTATTAAATTACTTAATAATAGAGTTGTTTTCAAATCTTAATTAGGTCTTCTTGTACCTACAATCATTGATTTTGTGTTAACTAGATTGGCATAACTCATATAGTAAATGTTCTGTAGTGCAAGCTTTTAGTAAACATATTGCCAATCTTGTTAATATAAAGGCATTGAGAAATCTACGACTGACTTCATATCTTTGTATAGTGTACCGAAGCTAATATACCGTGCGATCAATAAAATTTTAAATAAGGATTGGACCATAAAAAATGTAATGTATTGCTGAAATTAATTTATATACATGTACTGCTCTTCCCATTATATTTGAATCTATACATTAAATGTGAATCCCTTCTACCTGTCTTAACTTTTAGTGATGAGGGGCATCTGCTACTAGAACGCACATATGAACGCGTCCATTACATAAGGCGCATGTTTGCTTGTACAGCAGACCGCTACACTTTTCAATACAGATATGCAAATTTGTGCTTATGCTGTTTTAAGCATTATTTCAATATAATCTGCTGCTGTTAATTTAAACACAAACTGCGAGGTTAAAGATCAAGCTCCCGGCTGTTTGTAGCATATGATATACTGGGAATCCAAAGCCCACTTGACGCTATTTTATTACCTACAATTATTACCATTTACAATTAAAAAAAACAATTTCATGGTTATTTAGGACGCCTTATCAGATGTAGTTTCAACTAGCAACGCTCCTTTTACTTTGTGTACATCATTTATTCTACCAACTAAACCATATAAAACTTTCGATATTAAGAAAGGATTTACTTTAGCAAAATCACCATCACACTTTTCTATAAGTAGGAACCGGGGTATTGACTCCACCGTCCTACTACTTACTAGCGCCTCTAGAAGTTGGGGAGATTCATCATTAGCGGTAGCGATATATGGGCCAGCGCCGCTTGCACAACTGGTTGCCTTGTCTTTTTTCTGTGAAGAAGACTCCTCAGAAAGGCTTTTATTGTTAGGTAAAATCATCAAATTCCCACGATAAAGCTAGGAAAAGAAGTCCATCGCAGCAGAGCCTGCATGCTACAATCAGAGGGCGCCAGGTATCCGAAGGTCACCGTTCGAGACCAACTAACGTATGGCCATTCCTCCCTCGGTACGATAATAAAAATAAAAATAGGATAGCATAAAAGCAGGACAATAAAGGGTTGATATAATTAGGACCAGTGCCCCAGATAGTCGCCTTCTACGACAGGCAGGGGGTTCCCTGGGACTATTCTTACCCCGGTACCCAGACGGGGGACATGGTTATTGTGTATGTAGTCTAATACGCTTGTTTTCAGCGTATTCTACATGTAGAACAATACAGATGCAAAATCAGACAGTTTAAACTAAAAAAAAAAGAAATTTCATTGTTGGTGCATTCTTCGTGAAGAGGCGGGCCGCTATAGGGGTTTTTCAGACTGCGCGCCAGAATTCTAAGCTCTTATATTTATATATATACATACATATTTTGCTAATCTTCGTAATATAAAATCAATGATAACATATAATATAAAATTCGAGTTATTTTTCATAGATTTTATTGGGTACTAAAAATTCTCTCAAGTTGTCAGCATTTTATGCTAAAACAAAACGAGATTGTGAAAGGGTGGCAAAAAGCACAAATCGACCTTGTTGGAGCTTAAAAGAATATAACGAGGGATTTTTTAGTTTGATAACAATCGCATGAACGCGCCGCGAATGTCGAGAAGAAAAAGGAGAAAGAAAAATTAAAAATTCTCTCCCAACCTAAATATTTATAAAGTTTTGCTCATTTTCTGCTATTCTGCCTGTCAGTTCTCGTTAGTGCCAGAATTAAGCTTTTCTTTTCATCCATCTGGTATTATTTGCTTGTTAATAAAACGTTTTTACAAAAGTAAGATCGTCGTAAAATTCACCAGCAGGATAAAGACGTAAAATAACTTTTTTATTTTTTCTTCGGTTAAACGCAAAATTTATTGTCATTTTTATGAGTGTAGCGTTTCTCTTAAAGCCAAAACGATACTAAAAAGTTATTTCCTATTAACAAGGAACTTTTAGCGCCAGCTTAGACATGTTGGCTTCGGTGCTTGATGGGTTGCGTAGCCTTGAAATAATCAAAAACGTAAACTGTACCAGAACGATTTTGCTTCTTTATGTGCACGAAACGAAGTCCTAAAAGTCCAATTGAAACGTGACAAAAATCCTTTGCGTTTCTCTATCTTACGTAAATATCTTTTACAGCGGAGAGGCTTTAGAAAATGTTATGCATACAAGCGTGAAGTGCAATGCAAATGGGAAGTAAATATAAATCTCAAATGCGAGTTTGCACACGTTACAAAAGAGACTCGTTAATCTTTTAACGCCGCTCCTTTAAAAGTCCTTAAAAAAGTTTACAAAACGACGAAGACTTGGTCGTTAAATAGAATCATTGAAACTGTAAAATTGGATTTACTAAAGTTCGTATTGAAAATGTCGGGATTAAATAAGTTTAGATGTAGTGAGTATATACAGGGGTGTACAAATTTTAAGGGCAAGTTATACACATCAAAACAATAAATAAATCCTATAAACGTGGGTGTGGAATCGCTTCTTTCTGGAGTTGCAGTCTTCAGACAGTGTTTAGACTGCTCCCATTTATGGACGCTGTAACTCCGTAAAAAACATTTTCGGATCTACATTTACAGGTTATTTTTGTTGTATTGATGTGTAGAACTTGCTTTGCACATAACTTTCAGCCTCACCCTGTATAGAGTAATTGTTGTTTTTTTCAACACGTCTCAGTATGGAAAAAATTTTAGTCACGAAATGTTATAAAATTGTTTTTAAAAAAGCTGTCAGGAAACGTTCTTCGCATTTATTGAAATTTTTAAAAATTTGTAAAATCATTCAAAAATTCCGACAAATTTGAAAATTTTAGAATATTTTGAAAATTTTAAAAATTTTTAATTTTAGAATATTTTCAACGTTTTGGATTTTAAAACGTTTGAAAATTTTGTTAGTTTTGTAATTGCAAATACTATTTATAGTAAAGTATGTAAAGTGTAAGCAAACACACACACGCAAATACCATGGCGTAATCTGTTTTTTCGGAATTCTTGGACCCTAAAACGTGCATATCCGCGAAAATTCTAACTTCCCTAATTTTGACGAAAACAATACCTTTGATATATAGCGAGGAAGGTGATAATTTAGGTATTTAAGTTTTTGTGTTAATGGCGAAAAGCTGCACCATACCATAACCATACTAGTGAAAAGCCCTGAAAATTGGCAACGGTTTGTACAAAGAACGTTTTCAACAAATATCTGACATCTAGTAGGGGAATTGCAGCGTTTAATTCGCATTCTTGTATTGTTCTCCAGGACCCCCGATTGGTATTGATTTTGTTCTAAAAGTAAAAATCTCATATGTCACTTTTTATTAGACTGGGCACTTGTATTCTTATAAATCTTATTGTGTCTCGACATCAGCGGATAAAAATAGGCGAATTCGCTTTGGTATATTTTCTAAAATGTTTTACATCATTATTCATTACGGTTTAATGCCAAGAGTTAATTTAAGACCAGAATACTCATAATATGCTCAGCTATGTAGGAAAGTCAAGATTTTTTAAAGCACTCCCTTCGACTTAAGCCTCCTATAAAAACACAATTATAGGAGTA
Source organism: Ctenicera cuprea (assembly GCA_958336395.1). Taxonomy (NCBI): domain Eukaryota; kingdom Metazoa; phylum Arthropoda; class Insecta; order Coleoptera; family Elateridae; genus Ctenicera; species Ctenicera cuprea. The sequence continues at coordinate 2,831,723 of OY284489.1, read as the reverse complement.
GTTAAATGCCAAAAAAATATTTACGCCATAAACCTTCTTCTCCTCCTTATTTCTGTCGATGATTATTTGTTTAATATTAAGATTTGGTCGTGGCCTGTCGTTTTTTCTTCTTTTAACGTTTTTCAAAGTTTAAACTATTTTGAGCTTTAGGTTCTAAAAATTTTGCACAGACTTTTGACGTATGATAATATTTTGTTTTTATATTTATTATTATTATGTTTTGTATTTATTGACAAATATTTATTGCTGACGTTAATAACTACATTGTTGACATCAAAAACGCTGTCGTCTAACGGCTGTCTATTGGTTTTAATATTTGTACGTATTTTTGATACACCCTGTATAATGGCGACATCACCTTGAAGAATGATTTATTGGCGTCTGAGAATATTTTTTTTATTACTAAAGTAACGCTTTTTTGACGGCAATATATAATTTATTGGCATCAATAATTTATTTTCAGGTGTTAGGTTTTAGACGCCTATAATTTATTTTTTAGGCGACCTTAACAAAAAATTGAATTTTTAGTACTCAAAAGCGGCCAAAAAGTAACCGTTTTTTGGCCGAGGACGAAAAAACACTTTTTGGCAGTGGTGCACACAAATGTTTTTAGGCGACCTTCATTATAAAATTTACAAATTTGTTAGATTTTTATTTATGATTTATTGATATAATTATTTATAACAACTGAACAATTGTACATACTTGTGACTCCTTCAGAAACGTTCATATTTTCTTTATTTATACTCGAAGTAATTTCGGCATGTATAGCTTCATTATTCGTATGAACAATTTGTGTGCTTTTTGATGTTGCTGCGGCAGTAATTTTATCTTGATTATTTTAAGTAAAAATCTAACAAATTTGTAGAAAAATATAAACGTTTCTGAAGGAGTCACACATATGTACAATTGTTCAGTTGTTATAAATAATTATATCAATAAATCATAAATAAAAATCTAACAAATTTGTTAATTTTATAATGAAGGTCGCCTAAAAACATTTGTGTGCACCACTGCCAAAAAGTGTTATTTCGTCCTCGTCTGCTTTCTGGCCTCGGCTTCGCCTCGGCCATTAAACTCAGACTCGGCCGACAAAAATCCTCTTTTTGGCCTTGGTACACAAATAACTATTATGTCAACCATCGGTTTTCAGACGTCAACAATAGACTCTTTGACCTCGCAAATAGATTTATTGACAGCAAACAACTGTTTTGCCAACTTTTTACAATAATGTAGTCTATACTACTATACCCAATAATTTTGATTTTTTGTTCTAATAATAAATATAGTGTTCTTGACGTCATAAACAAATACATCGACGTAAAAATTTTTTCTTACGTTAAAATCAAGAAAACAATACATATTAATGCCAATAACTAACATATAGCTTTGACGCTAAAAATTAATTTTTAGAAGTCTAATATTAATATTTTGACGTTAAAATTTAATTTCAACGCATTACAAATTTATAGTTTTACGTCTCAAAATTGCCTTTTAACGTAGAACTATTAAAAAAGTGTTTAATTAATAAAAAATTTATTTATTTTTCAAGTCAATATGTAATTCTTTACGTCAAAAAATAGCGTTTTTGGCGTCAAAAAATAGCGTTTTTGGCGTCAAAAAATAATCATTTATTGACATCTGCAGATTGCTTACGCAATTCATAATTAAATAATTAATCGATTTAAATACTCTTCTTTAATTTTTTATAATTATTTTTAGAGGTAATTAATGATTTTTCGACGTCATAAACATATTTATTCATAAGAAAGTATCATTAAAAATAGTGAAAAACGTATTTATTGACGTCAAAATATAATTTATTGACGGCTGATAATTGTTTTTTATTATATTTTTTTTGTATTGCTGAACGATTTTCAGACGTCGTTAGTTTTGGGTACCTATAAAATATTATTCTGCATAAAAATACACAAAAAAGGTACTCCTGTCGCTATATCGAACAGTTTTCCAGATAATTCAATGTGTTTGCATAATCGAGTTGCTATGCAGATCAAAGTGATTTCTTAAGAGGCACAAACTCAGAGAGTAAGTACTGCACATCAAAGCAATTAAAAGAGTTTTTGTAAACATGCATCCGGAAACGGTTCCTTATGGAGTTACAGCCTCTACCGCGTGTTGGTTCATAAATGTTTCTAATTACTTACAGTTTTATTACAAATAAAGTAATTAATTTTACTTTGAAGTTTAATTAACACCTAATATCTATAAAGCTCTGTTATACGCAGTTCGATATACGATGTGAAACAGTCCTTTTTAATCAACTATACTCTGATTAATTATAAATTTACTAGAACCCAGAAAACTTAAATAAAACCCTTTTATTAAAAGTAGCAACTGCTTTGAAAATAATATCTAGCACAATGGGGAGTAATTAATTTAAATTTATGACGAATAGCTCTGACATAGTTTAGATTAATCCGGCTCGCTGTAGTGGCTAAACACACAATGCCAAGTGGGTAGCAGCTTAAAGACTTGGCAAAAACTCCAGCCCGCAATACAAAACCCTGGCAGACAATTAATTAGTTAATTATAATTCATATATGTTTTTGGCATGGATAAATTTGTTGTATTACGTTGTTACCAAAGTTTTCCACTCGCCAGGAGCGCAACAAGTTACGTAAAATTACTGCTAAGAGTAAGTGTGTTTAAGCTACAGCAGAAGGGGAGGGAGATATCAATATTTCATTTGGCGTGGATTTGATTTACGTTATTAGCTAACTTGCGTGCCCAGGAAAATTTGAACGTGCTCAATGGTAAATAATATCCAGTAGCGGTAATTAATTCAAAGCAAAAAGTAACTAAATTAATTTCTTCATCTTCTTGAGTAAATTTTTCGTGTTGTTTTAGTAATTAACGTTTATTTTCAGAATATTTAGTTTCTTATCGGCAAATAGCTGAGCATGAAATGCTTTTATATATTTTGACCTCATAAATAATTTGGTTCGTATTTATACTTATGTGATAACTCATAATACCAGGTGGGAATAATGAAACTAATTGTTGAAATTGACTTGCAAAATATAGCAAAAACATAAAGCAACAAATACTAGGTCCCACCGAAAACGAAACGGGCGTGTTTTGTGACACTGAACTTCAATTTTTCTAAAAACGCTTGAACGGGTCAATTTAATTTGCAAGGGGAACAATTAATATGGCCTTCAAATAAAATGAAATATCTTGAAAGCTGTTGGTATTAGCGACTTTAAACAAAAGACCTTTGTTGTATGGAGAATAAGATTTACAAGTAAATAATTAAAAATTTTAAATCTGTAAAAAATGTGTTAAAACATAAATCGAGCACCCCCAACATCTACGCCCTTGGTCGCTAAATTTCATTGTAAGCAAAAAAACTAAATAATTTCGGAGAGAATATCTATACACAATTTGAACCATATATTTCATTTGATGGCGAATATAATATTTAAACCGTTATTAAACTATTCCATCTTCAGGAGGCTGTAACTCCGTAAGCAGACAGTTTAGGACATACGTTCTTACAAACAACACTCTGTATACTGCTGTATTAATCGCTATTATTGCATCGACCAGTCCCAGTGCCTTACAGCATGCCATCGTGCTGTAAACTAGTCAAATCATCAATTCTCACAATCACAGACACTATATTTAGTCTGACAATATCAAATCTGACGAAAACGTCTGCTACTGTGCTCTAAAAAAATCTGCCAGCGTATTCTAGGGCATATCTAAAGTAGCCAAGTTGTCAATTTTTACAACCAGGGAAGTTCTCTTTTTTACTCTTTTATTTCTCACATTCTATTCCTCAGTCTGGCATAACATAAAATCCGGTGAAAAAGTAAGGCATTGCCTTAAAATATACCATCTTGCCCTAAAGTGGCAAAACTGTCAATTTTGAATACGACAGAATATCTTTTTTTCTCCCTTAATTTGTGGCACATTTGTCTTTAGTTTGAAATAATAATATTTACCTGAACAAAACTTCATGCTGCCCTTAAGTATCGCATCGTACCCTATTCTCACAACATTGAGGCTGACATTCATAATATCATTATGACCTAAAATATGCCAAAATTGCCGAAAGTACCAAAGTCGTCAATATGCATTATAATAGAATCCCTTTTTTCCTTCTATTATTTTTCACACCTTCTCCTTCAGTTTTATGTAAAATTAAATCTGACGAATAAAATATGATGTTGCCCTAAAGTATGCCATTGTGCCCTAAAATATGTCATCGCGCCCTATAGAATGCAATAGTGTGACATATTAAATGCCACGAAAATATTGCCTTCATGCCCTAAAGTAGCCACATCACCATTTTTCGCTTCCACAAAATTTATCTTTATTTCTTCGTTTCTTTTTATAGCCCTTTTTTTTGTATAATTGTCTGTGGTGGTCATGTATTTCATCCTTCCAACGTAAATTTTGTGTTGCAATTTGTGATATTTATGATATTTATGATATTTACCTAACACTTATTTCGACCTTTTCCGATGTCGTAAAAGTAACGTATAAAAATTAATATTACTTACCTTTGTAAGAAGAATCTGTGTAGGAAACCCTCATTATTACCCGCAACACATTTTCACTTAAGATTATGGAATTGACTCCATCCAAGAATGAATTATTCAATGCAGGACACAACGGAAGCAGTAAACCACTTTGCGCTAATAAGACGGTGTAAAAATAGGGACGGGAGTGTTCTAATTGCTTCAATTAAGTGACATTAGAATCGAGGACGACAAGAATAATCCAACCATTTTATAGGTTTTTGAAATGTAAACAAATAACGTTAATACATTTACTAACTATTTGCATTCAGGGGCGTCGCGTCGTTAGCATAAGAAAACTGAGGGGGCGAATTAGACTATATACGTATATTTCATATTTGATTATTTTTTAATAAAAACTTCAAAGGGGGGAAGGGTTATAAATAGGGATGCTAACCTTTCCCCCAAAGAATCCCCTACCGACGCGCCTGTTTGAATTGTGATTAAGACAAATAATTTGGTTGAAAATCGCGCTTTAAATATCTCAAGACTTTTTATTGCCAAAAAAAATATATTTGAAAAATTTTATTTATCAAGGACGGAAGTTCGTTACACAAAAGATACAGTTTTTACATTTAAGAGCACATCTACAATTAAAATCAGCCTCAAATTTGAACTTAACAACACTTTTAAATTCACGATATGCTGCAATAAATACATTTTAAATATTTTTAGGCATACGACGGACATTCAAGAAATAACCTGCAATTTTTTTTAATTTGGCAAATATCAAACTACATTATTTCTTGATTGCACCCTGTATTTTAATTTATTATTTACAATAACTACTCCTCTATGATTAAGCGCAATTTTGCTCTAAAAATGGTTTAAAACCCATTTTTTTACTTACTCGCACTATATTAATAATATTAATACTTTTACACAGGTACAAATATGGAGACAAGAAACAGGAATTAAAGCAAATTTTTGAAATGATGCGAATAGAATGGAAAATTAAAAAAATAATTAATAAATAATTTTAATGAACAGTTATGAATTTTTTTTTATTTGTTTCACTCAATGATTTTTTCATTTTTAATTTTTTATATTTTTTTTTATATAAGAACAGCTATTAAAACTAGGCCATTTTTTCTTTGTGTTGTACACAAACTTTTTGTATCACCCCCGTATATACACATTAGTTCTTTTGCACAGACGTACGTTTCAGCACAGGAATATTTCACTAAATTTTATTTACATTTTGCTGCAAACATGATCGGTTCCATTTCCCAAGAGGGTGATGGAAGTTTCTTGGCCCAAAAGGTTGGGGCGTCGATTAGTGGACATATTTCTATTTTTGTACGTAGATGGACCTCTTCGCGTGGACATCAATGTCATAGAGGTGGCGTGTTGGCCTTGGCAAGTGTTGCAACGTGCACGTTTTGGTTTTACGCAGCATAAGTACCTAAAAAGTTTCTAAATGAGCTCTAGATTGAATTGCTAAGAAGGAAAATTTGTATCGAATCACTAAAGGGGCAAAAATTGAAACAAGGGAATTTTTTGAAGGGTTGCGGATTACAACTACTTAAGCTGGCTTTTGTTATATATAATAAAAAGCAATGGTTTAAGAATTTTTTGAGCTTGGTACAACATTTAGCACACCCATAATTATTACCTGTTAAAATGCTTCCTGAACGTCCCGCTAACCCAATAAAGAGCAACTGGGTTGGCGCAAGAATTAAGATACGATAAGCAGAACCCAATGATCCTGGTGTAGTGCCAAAATGCATTGTAGTACTCTTCAGAATCGGGATGAAAGTAGAAGAACATCATGAATACATGTGAAGGTAGGAAACAAACGGCGAAAACTAATACGAATATTAAAACTGTTATTGCCACCTTCTTCCTGGCTCGAATCTGCAACAATTATATTATTTTTCTTAAGTACAAACGGAATGATATGAAAATTGGATCTAATGAAAGATAAATCGTAGGAGTGATGACTCGCTATTTGTCATAGCGTTACGAGCGTCGAAATGTTAATCCTCGTGTTCGAAATAAATCCTTGTCAAATAAGCTGATTAGAGATTTTGTTAATGTTAAAGTATGTCCTAGCCTATTATTTATGCTTCAAACAAAATTTTTGGTTGTACCAGTTGACAGCGGTTGTGAGGAATGTTGTAATACAAGCAATTGTCACATTTATAGTGAGGTTATACACACCACAATAACATAAACTCTAAGACGTACGTTACGAAAGCAATCATACATTACTGAAAATTTACATTACAAGCGATCTTTGCCTTTACATTTGTAAAATAAATACGACCACCTCGGGTTTGAGATGAACATGGAATGTGACGCTTATGTTTAAAATGCATAGGCTTGGAATTAACAAACAGAAACTAAAAACTTGACCCAAATATTGGGAGTTCGAGTTACAGCAACAATCATGCTACGAACACACTGCTGCGTTTACACTACCAGCTGGCATTTAGGAAAGAACTAACTGTACCCGTGAGTTACACCTACGTTTTGTTTTGTAACTTTGAAAAACATAAGAACCGTTGCGCACTGCTTGGATTGTATAAGCTTAGCAGCAGCAGCATTCCTCTTAAGTTGAGATCGGTAAAATTACAGCAATTTTGATAAAATTCATAAACCTAGGACATCGATCCGCGGTCCACTACACTAACTAACTTATTAATTGAACAGTAAAAGAAACCAAAAAAGCGTGGGGCATAGGCCACGGGTTCACGGAAGACAATTTCAACCCCCCCCCCCCCCAGTTCATAAATAAATACATCATATTTCAACTTACTTTTGTGTCACACTGTATATAGTTTGATTATTATTTGAACTTTTACACAACATACCTGTCGTTGAGTTCCTTGAACTTCCCCGGGAACGTTTTTGGTGCTGATAATCAAATAATTCGCCATTTTGAGATAAAACACGGCTATGATAGCCAAGGGTATAATATAAAGGATGAGGAACCTCATCAGGATGTTAATTTTTGGATATTGATGATTCAGCCAGTCTTGCGGAAATGGATAGCATACGGTGAAGCTTATGGTACCTTCGCTGATGGACATCAAATGGGACCCTATTGCAGCAGGTATGGCGCACAAAACTGCAAGGATCCATATCGAAATTGCTATACCAAGCGTTAACCTCGTCGCCTTGCGACTCCCACCTAGAACAATTGATTTAACTTAGAAGGAAATTTAAAAAATAAACTTCCAGATAAAAGGTTCCATCAGTTTCACATTTTGAAGTGTTTTCTTTTGGTCTGGAATAAAATTGAGTCATGCAGGGCTTGAGGTTCACACAACACCAATTTTATTAAATATTTTTAACGCTTTCAGCGCATGAAAATGTATATGTGGGAAAATTCATTTTATTTCAGTGTAGAAGAGCATATAGATAATGTTACAGCCATCCACATTCAGGTCTTAAGGGAGTTTAAATGAAATATAAAAGATGAAAGGGCCGTCATACGTGCTCGAAACAAGCTTCATAAATACACCGTGAAATGACGATATTTTTATCTCTCACACTTGGAAAATGCTCTCCCGGTGCAATCTATAACATAAATTTTCAGTTCGATATGAGTTCTACTTCTTGTTTGATTTAGTCTATTTCATAATTCATCCTCGGATTGCTTTTGTTTCAACATGGAAGTCTATTATTTTCAAGCTTAATGGTTGTCTATAATTAAGACAAATAGACAGTCAATTTGGATTTAATGAAAATAAAATTATAATTATAATAAATAATAAAATAATAATAAAAACATATTCAGTACAACCTAAATAACAAGCATGCATTAGTATTAAATATTAATACGTTGTAGCGTTTACTATCAGATTAGTAAATTATGAGGTACTTTCCTCCTACGAGTGTATTATCAAGTATATAATTAAGTGCCATTTATGGGAGAAGAGAACAAGAAGTGACGTTAAATAGCGTATAAATGTAGAGAAATTAATTAGATATTGTATAATGTGCTCCTTGTATAACAGTATGATTATCTATAACCCTGGGGATATTAAGCTCCCGGGTTTATAAGCCCTAATTTCCTTGTTTCCATAAAAGCCACACGAAAATAGAGAAAATTAATTCAAGTATAAACATTCACTCTAAATTCAACCAGAAACAAAGACATTACATCACATAGAAACAAAAATAGTTATTTATGTCACTAGTCCGGGAAGTGACATATTAAAGTATGAGTTTAGATATTTGCGGACGAGGCGACGAAAGGAGCCGAGTCCGAAATTTCTAAACGAATGCTTTAATAATCACTTCACGGACGTGTATCGTACAAAATTTTATTTCATTACTGCCAAAACCATTTTTTATTTGAATATTTTCTTTTTATAAAAACGTCATTTTTAAAATTTATATTCTGTCAAATTAAACATTCGCTGTTGGTATTTCTCGTTGCTTAGCTACAAATAGATGTGATTGATGAATTTTTCTCCAAGCAGTCCGGGAAGGGCTGTTAAGCAACACTTCCCGACCTTGGCCTGTAATGTGCCATTTTTCGGACTCAAATCAATGACGTAAAGTGGTATATAGCGTACAGTATGAAATAAAATAATTAGAATTTGTTTAGCAAAACATCATTACAGTTACTAATTTAATATGAATTCGAAATTAGTGGTAATTAAATCACATTAATTTAATTTTTTTTATTGGAGTAAATTAACAAACCTCAAGCCCTCGCCTTATTCGGTGCTATACGGAGTATAGCTAGAAGTAAGGTTTTGTGTTCGTATTCTACTACGTCGAGTTGAAGTTTTTTTCGCTTTGGGCATTCTCAGTTATAAAAAAATGGATTTTGAAATTTTGAGAGTTTTCAAAATCAACTTCAGTATTTCTTACTTACTTTCAAAATACTCCTTTTTAATCAAAATTTTAACGAGTTACACCCCATATAATAATATCCTACTAGCGCCACCTATACGGGCCGCGCAGTACATCACCAGCAAAACAAGTCGTGCGTCATCCGGCTAAGCAGCAGCAATCCGACTAGACTACAAGAGGGCAGCAGTGGCGTATATTGCTAACGAAATTTATGTCGTGTCCGTTGATATGGACCAAGAATTAACTGTCAACGACAAGCACAAACAGACCGTCTTGTATTAGGACATCTGACCATGTTCGACTACTAGGCTTGCAGCTTATTGTTTTATTGTGCTTTGTTGTTAATTCTTATATTTTCTGTGTTTTTGTGTGTTCGTCCAACTCTAATAAACTTTTAATTCATTTTATCCTTAAAATTTAGGGAGTTTTTAAAGTAATTAAATACTTTCAATATATTCAAACTTCAACGTTTTTGGAATTTTCAAATTTTTGTAACGTAGTTTGCAAAATTCTTTAATAAAGAAAATTCAAAACCCTTTAGTTCTCACAAGTTCTTGTGAGAACTAAAGGGTTTTGAATTTTCTTTATTTAATTTTCTCACAGTTGCTCATTTATATTTATTTAAAATATTTAAGTTTTTCTCTTTTGGCTTTCTCAATAGAAATTAAAAAATGAAAATTGTTGGAAAATTGTGATTACGAAAAATTTGAAGATTTCTAAAATTTACGAATTAAAAATTTTTTAATTTTTCAAACTTTTGTAATTTTTTGAAATTTGCAATTTTAAATTTTTTAATATTTCTAAGCTTTTAAACATTTAATTTTAAAAATTCTCATAAACTCAACTTTTCAGAATCAAACTGAAGTTTCTGAAAATAATAAAATTTTAAAAAATTTTATTTTCTTTCTGTTTTCTCTAAATTTTCAACTTTTGCCGACTTGAAAATTTCTTTCAAGCTCAAACTCTAAGTTTTAAATTGGGCTGAAATTATTACGTTTGGATAAGGGTTAAAAAACTAAATCGATGCAAAAAAATAATTTAAAGCTCACACTGTAAGTTTAAAATCGGATTAAATTTAAATAACATTTGTATTGTGTTTTGAAAGACTAAATTGATGCAAAAAAAACACATTTACTATATTTGGATTTAATGACTTGCAATCTTTCTACATATTACATCCGGATCCCTTCTACCTGTCTCGAATTTTAGTGATGAGGGGCTCCTGCTATGACAACCCAAATATTTACGCGTCCATTATACAGAGTGGCTAGGAAAACCTCGGCCACTTTTCTTGCGGTGGTCAAAAGATGGCGCTTTAGTAAAGAAAAATTAAATTAAAATACTGGCAACAACGCAGAATCCAAGACGTTTTAGTTGTTTTGATTTAATATGGGGCGTACTTAATAACTTAAACGTCTTGGATTCTGCGTTGTAGCCAGTGTTTTAATTTAATTTTTCTTTACTAAAGCGCCATCTCTTGACCGCCGCAAGAAAAGTGGCCGGGGGTTTCCTAGCCAGTCTGTATAAGACACATATTTGTTTGTATTGTTGTAAAATTATCGGCTGATATCGATACCGTCATTACGAAAACATACTCCGAGAACATTACATCGGGAGCGTTAACGGCAGGAGCTCAAGCATCTTAATGTCAGGCCCCAATGCAACTGCATTACGAATTGATGTTGCATTTTATTAAGTTGCTGCAAAAGACGCTAAGCTAAATATTATATCCGGAAATATGTACAAATAAAAGCAATACTTGGACAAACGAATATTGAACAATTACATCAAAAGCGATCTTTGAATGAACCAATTTAATTTTGTTTATCGTGTGCGGACCAGGTTACGATCATGTTTAAAAATGCATAGGCTAAGAATTAACAAACAGAAACTAAACTTGAGCCAAATATTGGGAGCTTGAGTTACAGTAACAAACTGCTGCGTTTACACTACCAGCTCGCATTTAGGGAAGAATTAACTGTACTAGTTACGGTTTTTTATAAGTAAATCAACAAAAAATGAAGCTTTTGTACGGAATATACGTATTTACAATAATCAAATTAGTATAAATTAGTCTCGAAGTAAGTGTAAATTGCAAGTAGGTCAAATTAAGCATAAATATAATGTTATGTTAATCAAATTGCTTAAAAATTAGCAGACGTAAACGCTGCTTTAAGAAAAAATTATTCACATTTCCAATAACATTCGCAGTGTGAAGGTTTGCAAATTTGATGTAACAAAATTGAGATATAAGTAAATTTGTGTAAATTAGACGAGTAATTTGATGTAATTTCCTTAAAATTTAACGACTTAAATATTTTGGTATCACAAAAAGCATTTATTAGAAAGACTATTATAAGTAGCGTAAATTAGGGTAAGACAGAATAATAATTTAAAACATGTACCTAACCATCATTCAGAAACGCTTAACAAATGAGCTAATAATCTTACCTGTAGCATGTAGTTTTTTTAAGGGATCAACGATGGCAAAAAATCTATCGGCCGACAGTGCTGTTAAGGTAAAAACGGACACTCCAATGGATATGTCTTTAGCCGTTTCGGATAATTTACAAACAAATTCGCCCCAAGGCCATGACTCGACCGTGTAGACGACGGAGGTGAATGGCACACTAGTAATTATTACTAACAAATCAGCTAGGGCCAATGATAGGATGTATCTGCAAAAAAAGCACAAAATAAATCGCTTGATTTAGTTTCATAAAGTAAACATTTTTGTTTGTTTCCGTTTCACCTTCGACTTTCAACAATTTCCCTCATCAAAACAACGTTTTAAAATTTAAGAGCCCTATGGGTATTAAACGTATCTGACACACCCGGGGCAAGTTCAAATTTATCTACATAATATATATCTACTTTTAATTAAGAACTGTGTTTATAATTAAAATACTAACAGCAGCGCTACGTCAACTAAAAATCACCACATAAAACAAATATTTACAAACATTTTCACCGTGGAGAAAATTTAATTTTTGATTTTGAAATTTAAGTGAGAAATTCGCGGACTTATTGATTATTCATTTTCATACATGTTGTGAGGGCTTTTCGCTTGACAAAACACATTTTAGGATGCGGAAATTGTATGCGTGACTTGGCGCAGTGGGGTAGTTGATGGAAAGGCCCACAGGCTAAACTTTTTCCAAAATTTCTTCTACGCCACTGATGTAAAAATTAATGTTAATTAAAAAAATCAATTACTTACGTGTTAGGAACGTTTCTCATAGTCCTATGCCTGAGGAAAATGACGACGAGAGTTCCATTTCCGATAACACCGATCACAAAAATTAAAAAGAACAAAACGGGCACAAAATAAGTTTCCGGCCGTTCATTATATGGCACAAAATCAGTAACGGTTACGTTAGGACTGAGAGTTGAAGCGTTTAAGTTTGAAAAATTAACACTTAGCACTGTGGTATTACAACAGTTTATGAAATCTTCGGTTACTTCGCTCCCATTATTCATTGTGGAAAATCAATGGGAAACTGTTGAGCTCATTTTAATTTCATCCTTGGTTTGGTCGTAAAAGGGCTTGATTTCCATGTGCGGTGAATTGTCCTTCCTGTGCAAGAATTAATTTAATTTTAGAATTTATCAAAAGATTTTCTTCAAAAGCATGACCTCACCACAAAATAATTGAAAATCTCACCTTTTTAATGCGAAACGAACGCAAAACGCAAATTTTAACCAAAAAAAATTATACCCTAAGAGCAAAACCTTTAAATAGACATCCAATTAGATTCAATTTCCAGTAAAGTCGTGTTTATATCTTTTCATACCGACAAAAAAACAAAATAATCCCGCTTCAACATTAATAATATTACTTTCGTTTGAAGCTCACGTTATTTTGCTCTTAAAGAGCAAAAAATAGTTAAAACCCTTTCCTATAATTATTGAACTTTCTACTCAAAGTGCAGCCGAACGTTTAACGATTCCGTTGGGTCGAATAGAAATCAAACAAAATTAACCTTTAACTTGATGCCAGGCAATTTCAGGATTAATGAAAAAGGTTCGAGAAAGTCCTTGATGGTGTACTTAGGCACGCGTGTGATCTTATGGACGTCCGTTGTCAATTCACCTCAAAGTTGCTGAATTAAAGTCGTTTTTTTACGTTTTGTGCTTTTAATTTCGCAAAGGTTCAGAGCGGGGTTAAAAAATATGATTTTGTGTAGTTTGCGATAAATTACGCAAAAATTCCATTGTAATTTACGCTAACTAATGTGCCACGTTATTAGTTATATAATAAACGTTTTAACGTAATAAATACGACCATAATTAATAACGTTAGCTTAATATACGCTACTTTATTTTTAGTTCTATAATTACAAAAATTTACACTAACTTATACTGGTTTAAGTAGTTTACATCACTACCCTAATGTTTTTCTTTACTTCGTTGTCAGATAGTGTGACGTGTGTCGCTACTTTATTGTAACTGCTACTGATTGCTGTAAGATATTCTAATGAATATAACTCTTTGCTAGATTACGCAGAGGCTTTTAACAATATATGTAAAATAATTTTCAAACAAAGTAAGATTAATTTATTAAAAATAAATTGTTATGTCATAAAATAAATATTAAAAATAATTTGTACTAATTGAAGGTAATTTACGCAAATTTATTCTAATTGTTGTTAATTGCGGTAAGTAATTCTAATTGATATTACGCTTGCTCATTTACGCTGAAACTTCCATCAATATACGTATAATAATTTTCAAAGAAAGTACGTAAATTAACTTTAACTAATTAAAGGTACTTTACGCAAATTCATTCTAATAGTCACTAATTACACTAATTCATTCGAACTGACAGTAATTTAATCGATTTATCTTAAGACTCTTTTTGGTATTTGTCAGCTTACGTAATTTACGCTACTTTAGTGTAATTGTCACCGATTACGATAAAAATTCTAATTGATATAATTCTTGCTGGATTACGCTCAAGCTTTTAACAATATATGTACAATAATTTTTAAAGAAAGTAAGATTAATTTATTAAAAATTAATTGTTATGTCATAAAATAAATACTAAAAATAATTTGTACTAATTGAAGGTTAATTTACACCACTTAGCGTAATTTAAGCAAATTTATTTTAATTGTCGTCAACTGCGGTAAGTAATTCTAATTGATATTACGCTTGTTGGTTTACGCTGAAACTCCCATTAATATATAATAATTTTAAAAGAAAGTACGATACTTAATTAAGGGTAATTTACGCTATTTAAGGTACTTTACGCAAATTCATTCTAATAGTCACTAATTACACTAATTCATTCGAACTGACACTAATTTAAACAATTTATCTTGATACTGTTTTTGATATTTACGCTACTTTAGTGCAATTGTCACCGATTGCGATAAAATTTCTAATTGATGTAATTCTTGCTGGATTACGCTGAGGTTTTTAACAATATATGTATAATAATTTTTAAAGAAAGTTAGAAAATGTATTAAAAATAATTGTTGTCATAAAATAAATACTTAAAAATTAATTTGTACTAGTTGAAGGTAATTTACTACACTTAGCGTAATTTACGTTAATATTTATTTTAATTGTCATTAATTGCGGTAAGTAGTTCTAATTGATATTACGCTTGCTGGTTTACGCTGAAACTTCTATCAACATATGTATAATAATTTTCAAACAAAATAAGATTAATTTATTAAAAGTAGATTGTTATATCATAAAATAAGTTGTTAAAACTAATTTGTACTAATTGAAGGCAATTTACACCACTTAGCGTAATTTACGCAAATTTATTGCAATTGTTGCTAGTTGCGGTAAGTTATTCTAATTGATATTACGCTTGCTGGTTTACACAAAAGTTTCTATCAATATTATAAAAAAAAGAAAGTACGATTAATGTGTTAAAAATAATTTATTTGTCATAAAATTTATACTTCAAAATTAGTTTGTTCTAATTGAAGATAATTTACGCTATTTACCGTAATTACGCAAATTCATTTTAATAGTCACCAAGTACACTAATTCTTTCGAACTGATACTAATGTAAACAATTTATCTTGAGATTACGGTGATTTACGCTACGTTAGTGTAATTGTCGCTAGTTACGGTAATTAATTCTAAATGATATTAATTTTGGTGGTCTACGCTAAAACTTCTATCAATATATAATAGTTGTCAAAGAAAATACAGTAATTAATTTGTACTAATTAAAGGTAATTTACGCTATTTAGTATAATTTACACAAATTTATTATAGTAGTCATTAATTACCTTAATTTATTCCAATTGATACTAATTTACACGATTTATCTTGAGATTCTTATTAATATTCGTCAGCTACCGTGATTTACGCTACTGTAGCGTCATTGTCACTAATTGCGGTAAGTAATTCTAAGTGATATTAATTATGTTGGTTTACGCTGAAACTGTTGTACATATTACATTAATTTTCAAAGAAAAAAAAAACAATTTGTTATAAATTAATTGTATGCAAAATAAATACTTAAAATTAATTTGTATTAATTGAATGTAATTTTTACTATTTAGCGTAATTTACCCTATTTTATTCTAATTGTCACTAATTACACAAGTTTATTTGATCTGATATTAATTTAAACAATTTATCTTGATATTTTTATTAGTATTTTACGCTGAAACTTTTATCAAAACATACAGTAATTTTCCAAAAGTAAGACTAATATTTTATAAATTAATTGTTTTTATTTGTATTCCTACGGTGGTGCACATTTAGCAAGGCGTAGAATAACAATTATTATTAATTTTTATTGCTTTGTTACAGTATTTAACGTATTTGACGCATACTTTAGCCCAACTTCTACTAATTTGGCTAAATTTACTCTAATGCACCCGTAATTTAGCCTAGTTAACATAACTTTGCACTTTTTATTTCTGCTGCTAAGTCTTGTCACCGACGCCTAAGAATAGACTACTACTACTATAAAATTCACGAAATATCCACTTTAGGTTACACTAAACACAGTTGTATATATCTTCCAAAAGATGAATAATTTATACCAATTATTTAATTTATTCTTTTGGAAGCTAGAGTACTCATCAGTCACAAGACATTGTCAGTAGCTGTTTTATCTTTTAAAAAACTTTCTGTTAGGCCCTGGTAAATCAAGTTAATTACTTTTTCTTGTTTCAAACAATCTAATAAAGTCCCCGTAACAATTTCACGTGTCGTTGTGCGTTTGTTTTTATTATACTCAATCAATCAACTACACCACACGTCTCTTCGCAGTCTTTCATCCTTCTGCCTTTCAGTTACTGAAACTTTAGTATTGACAGGAACTATGTAACTTTTGAGTTCAAGTACCTGTCTAAACCTGGTTATTTCAAAATATTTCTCCTATGATATAAAGCTGTAACTTAATTTCAAACTCATCGACGTGCGAAGGGTTAATGTCACGGTTTATTTTTACTTTGACAGGGTTGACACATGGGTGGTTTATTATTTGTTTCCTTGTTAATAACTTAATGGATCTTTTGGTAGTACAAACTAGATATCTATAGTTCTGTAGGAACAATATGTATTACATGATAAATTATGTTTGGCCTAAATAGCTTTTGTTACAATCTTAACACATCATTAAGTAAGCAATTTCATTCATTTGTTTTTTATATAAATGTTGAATTGTGTATATTTTGGTACAGTTAATTTGTCTGATTTTTTAGAAATATTTTCTTTTCGAAGTTTTTGGATATTAATTAAATTTTCCTCCTCAAAAATTTAAATTTATTTTTGCCTAAGTATACATATACTGGCAGCATTTTTGCTGGAAGATGATACTTGTTATATTCAAATTTTTTGCAAATTGATTGTTTTGAATTTCTTTAATTAATTTTTCTTCAATATAATAAACTTGTACTTCTGCCTCCGTATCTATTATTGAAAGAAGTGTGCTAAAACCAGCAAAACAAATCGTTTTGAGGAGTTTGAATAAGTTACTTATATATTATGAAATGTTTAGCTAGTTGGATTTCTATTTTTTTTAAATTTCTTTAACTCCTAATTAATTTTCTCTAAAACTGCTACTTCTGCCCCAGTATCTATTGTCATAATTTTTTAAAACCAACAATTAAACAATTTTGACAAGCTGGAAAATGTTAGTGTCAGATTGGAATTCTTAACAAGGTAGATTTTGGTTCTTTTAAATTTCTTTATCTTTTATTTTGATTTCTCTAATAATCTTGCTTCTGCTCTCGTATCTATTACTGTAATGTTTGTGCTAGAACCAACAAACCAAATAATATAAACAAGCAAAAAGGTGTGATGTTACTTGTTATATTGAAATTCTTAGTTAGATTTTTATAATTGTCAATTTCTTTAACTTTTAATTAATTTTTCTCCAAAACTGTTAGTTTTGTCTCAGTATCTACAGTAAGAATTTTTTAAAACCAACTATTTAAATAAGTTTGACGAGCTGGAAGATGTTGGTGCTAGAAAGAAATTCGTAGTTAGTTACATTTTGATTATTTTAAATTTCTTTAGTATTAAATTGAGTTTCTTCTGTTACTGATACTTCTGCCCCAGTATACTGTAAGAATTTTTTAAATCAACAATTTAAATAATTTTAACGATCTGGAAGATGTTATTTGTTATATTAAAATTAATATTTAGATTATGATAATTTGTTTTTCACTTTTAATCTACTTTCATTCGAAACTGTTATTTCTGCCCCAGTATCTATTTTCAAAATTTTTTTAAATCAACGATTTAAATAATTTAGATCAGTTGGAAAATGTTAGTGTTAGATTTGAATTCTTAGCTAGTTAGATTTTAATTATTTTAAATTTCCTTAGTTTATAATTGATTTTACTCAAAACTATTACTTCTGTTTCCGTATCTACAATTGGCAGAATCCAACAAAGCAAATAATTTCGACCTTGCCACAGCGTTAATCGGCCTGGAAGATGTTACTTACTAAATTGGAATTCTTAGTTAGTTACTGAGCTAAATTAATTTACAAGCTGACTGGAACAATCTACAGATAACCAACAAGGGTCAGTTGTTCATGTTTCATGCAACTTTAAACACCCACATTCACCCTTGAACCACGACCAAGCGAGCCATGTTTCATAGTCGCCGAATGCTCTCTATTCTTCCCATAATTTGATACATTAAATCAAAGCAAACATTCGCGACAATTTACAGCGAGGACGGAGCCCGCTTCGCCTTATCGTTCTTGTTCTACAACAAAAACCGTAAAATTTATGGATCAAAAAGCAGCTGCATTGCATCGAATTTACATTTGACTTTCTTTTCGGGTATAAATTTAATGTTAGACCGGGCATGCCAAACATTTACTGGTGGAGCATAAAAATTGAAACAAAAACGTCAAGAACGCGATGATATCGTTATGATATAAGGAAAGTTTTGCGCTGAAAGCACAAAGGGAAACCTATTCTTCCAGGATGGGTTTATAATAAACATGCTTTTCCTCGCGGGAAGTTTCACTACAAATCAAGCGCATACCTTAACAGCTTAGACATAAAGGAATCTACTTGTTTAGAGTCTCGCTTTATACACGATGACACGACAGATACCTCGAAAGTTTCCATTATGTGATACCAACTTGTGCATTAGAGTCGGTTGGAAAAAACGTAAAAAAACGGCACCCTCGCGTTGCTTCCAAGGGAAAACAAATAAAAAGTGAACGACCCTACTATAAATGAAGAAGGATTAGAGCTTTTCGACTTTAAGTTAAAGTGAATTCCTTTCATTAAGGACGTTCCAGTGGGTGGACGAATTAATCTTTTTTTTTCGAAGGGGATTTTCATAAATAACTTACGTCTTTTTTCCTTAAAAAGTCCTTACTTTACTTTCGCTTTTAAAAAATTTAAAGCTTAAAAAGGGGCGTTGAGGGATCCAATCCATACGTCTCAAGAGGCATGAGAAACAGTTTGGGAGAAGCAAACAAGGATTGAACATATACACCATCTCCCATTGCGCCCCATCCAATAAAGAATGACAAAATGAAAGTCATTTATCCATTGTCGCGCTATTCCTGACGGGGTTTTTAAAACACCATTTACATTGACACTTCCTTTGTTTGCCTAATTCTCTTTCATGAAATTTGCCCGCCATATCAATTTATCTTAGGTACACCGACCTACAAATTTTCGAGCATACCAAGATTTTATTTATTAGCATTCGTTTCATGTCAAACATCCTTTTAAGCTTTGTGAAAATTGCAAAAAAGGGGGAAGTGCGTAATGGGCGAACATTAAAATGTTGTAATGATTTTCAGCACCGCCATTTTTCAAAGCGAAGGAAAAAATTAGGGTATCATGTCGTCCAGAGCTTAGAGTTGAATTAAAATGTAGGTCATTTGTAAGACGTTTTTAGGAGCTTTTTATTTCTCTTAGATCTATGGGGAACCAAAGTAATGACTAGGAAATTGTGGTCGATGTATTTAGTGTAAGAATTTGTTATTTCAAGTAATTTTTATTTCTATGTTTAGTAAGTTTCGGTGATTTTTGATTTTTACCAAACGAGATGACTCATCAGAATTGTAGTATTATCCTAAACTTAGTGATGCAACAGTTCGTGTGAAAAAACAGCAAAAGTCACTAGGAAACACCTCTAATTCTGTCTCTAGTGAATTTTGTTTTTCCTTTGTGAATTATGTTTCCCCCCAAATTTAATGTCTTTCGCTCATGCAAAAGTTCATATTGAAGGACAGAAGTCACTGGAAATTATTTGATAATTGTGATTCTGGTTAATTGTTTTTCCTTAAATTTAGTGATTTTAGTGACGAAAAATTTCATATGGACAAGCAGAGGCCACTAGGAACTATTTGGAAATTTTGTTTCTGGTGAATTTTGTTGCCCCCCTAAATTTAGTCACTTTTGGTGAGACAAAAGTTCATATAGGGGACTAGCAAAAGTGACTAGGAAGTAGTTGGTAATTTTGTCTTTGGCGGATTCTGTCCCCCCCCCCTTAAATTTACTCACTGGTAGTGAAATTAAAGATCACATGGAGGAACAGAGATCGCCACTAGACAGTTTTTAGTGACTCTGTCTTTGGTGAATTATGTTTTACCCTTAAATTTAGTCACCTTTGGTAAGGCGAAAGTTCATATGGAGGACCAGCAAAAATTTGTAGCAAGTAGTTGGTAATTCTGTCTTACGTGAATTTTAGTGACTTGGTGCTGCAAAAAATCATATGGAAGTACAGCAAAAGTAACTATCAAGTATTTGGTAGTTTTGTCTTGGAGAATTATGGTTTTCTTCCAAATTTAGTGACTTCTGGTGATGCAACAGTTCAGTTCATGTGGAGGAACAACAAAAGTCACTAGGAAATATCTAGTAGTTCTGTCTCTAGTGATTAAATTAACCTTCAATTTAGTGACTTATGGCGATGCAATTCTGAGAAATAGCAAAAGCGACAATGGAGTTTTTGTTAATTTCGTCTCTGGTAAATTACAATTTTCTCCTAGAATTAGTGACTTTTGCTGATGTAAAAGTTCAAATGCAGTAGGAACAAATGTTAGTAGAAAGTATTGATTAATTTTGTTTCATATGAATTATGTTTCCTCCTCTCCTGAGTTTAGTCACTTTTGGCGAAGCAAAGGTTATAGGGAGGAACAAAAAAGTCACTAGAAAGTATTTAGTAAGTTTGTCTTTGGTGAATTATGTTTTTCCTTTAAATTTTGTGGATTTTGGTGATGGAAAGATTCATATGGAGGAACAGAAAAAGTCACTAGGAAAGGGTTGGTAGTTGTGACTATGGTGATTTAATTTTTCCCTAAATTAAGACTTTTAGTGATGCAAAAGGTCATTTTGAAGAATAGGAAAAGTGACTTAAATGTTCCAAAGGAGAAAGAAAAAAAGTCAGTAAGATGTATTTAGTTATTCTGTTTCTGGTGAATTATGTTCCCCTAAATTTAGTGACTTTTATATACAGAAGTCCATCTAGTGGAAACCAAATTCACGTAACATTCTACCAACTACCAATGGTATTAGAGAGAGCCCCAAAAAATCCTAAAAATACGCTTTTCATATAGGAAGTCTTTTATTTTTTGTTTCTCTATATTTGGTAACTTTTGCCGGTAATATTTAGTAGCTTTGAGCCGTTCTTACCCCTAGTAGAATTAATATGTCCGGTGAAGTTAGCAAAAGTATAGGGGAAAATAAAAGTCATTAAGGATATCTGGCTCGAGTGGCCTATTTACTACTACAAATAATTCCTAAGGGATTTATCCAGTTAACCTCATTAGTCGTTTCATGTTGTTTTTTTTTGTTTTCGTTATTAGAGCGATTGCTCATCTCAAGAAAAACAAAACACACTCAACTATAATGGGTGAAGTAGATAAAGCTCACAAAATCAATTATGTTCAAGTCAGATCAATTCAGGCTGTGAACTTTTCAAATTTACTTTTACCTTCACTAAGTAACTGACATTATCTACAACAATTAAAGAAACTCGAGGGGCGCAAGTATTTATTTTTAATTTGCTCTAAGAGGCCATCAATTTACGTTACCATTTTAATGCAATTTAATTACTACGTAAAGTGTTTAGAATTTACATTGGAGCACAATGACGAACGATTTTCATTAATACAAATTAGAGACAGGCGCGCCCACATAAATATTATATATTGAACGGTTAACCCATTAAATTTTACTTTGCGCAATTTAGCTGTTCGACCAACGTAACGCTATTATTTTTAACGAGCAGCTTTTATTTTTATTTCTGATACAAAAGGGCTATTAACGGAATTAAATGTCCACATGATAGAAAATTTACAGGAAGAAAACATTGTTTGTATGAAACTCTAAACGAAAATTATTTTGATATTAAAGTAACTGCCAGCCTAATATTTACTATGGTTTGATGTTTGACCCATATAGACTTTGTCGCAATTTTGACATCCAATAACGTAAACACCACGTATTTAAACTTTAAAGGTTTTATTTTGCGTACTCAAATTTTCGTCGTGTTTGACCTACATATTTCGCGAAACAACCAGGACATCTATTTTTTAAACACCGCTTCCAGGAAAATTCATTTTCCACCTAAGCTTTTCTGGTACCATGAAGCCTAAATTTAGATAGGTTTATTGAATTTTCTACGTACGTGCGTGTACATGCGGCAAGCATATCTTGCTTAATTGACAAAGTCCCAAAGTTCGCTTTCAAATAGGGATGAGGAAATAGGATATCTGCTGGCAAAATAGGTAATTTATTGATGGAACTGAACTTTGGCGTATCAGCAGCGTAACCTGATCTATATATCGAATGTTAGACATTAGAAATAAATTTATGGGGTGATTTCGACTCGTGATAGCTAAAGTTAATTTTAGATACAACAAGGGCTGAAAGCTGAACTTGAAATTTGACAATAAATTTACAGACTTAAGTGGGTGTAGGTTAATGAAAACAATGTACTAGAGAAATACGACGCTTGTAGTATTAATCTAGCGTATTCACGTCTTCCTCGAGAAAATAAACTTCGTAAAACAAACAGATAAGGTTCATGCGGTAATTTCGTTATCATGTTGTTGCTCCTACTTGGAATGCAAACGGCCATGTAAGTATCTAGCATGTCTTATTAGTTATTTACATAGCTAATCTAAATTAGAAATTAATTCTTGGAAAAATTAAGTTATAGGAAAAAAATTGATGGAAAAAACAACTCATAATCCAATTTCTGATGAAAACTTCTGTCTAGACATAATAAGGTGAAGTGGAATCTTCAGCGTTCTGTTTATTGATGTTTGATAAAACGGAAAGTAGCAAAAAAGTTGAAAGTAGAAAAAATTAGATTTGTCTGTGTTTATGTCACGTCATGTCAGTATTGATTTTACAAGTTTTATGTTTTCATTGTTGTGTGGCTCTATTCAAGATTTGGGTGAGTGGAGCTTCTATTTATCTGGATTCTTTTTGTAGCGTTTTTGTTTGCTTAGATTCTTATAAGAGATATAAAAAACTGCATTTTGTGCTTGTATTCACAGACACGTTATGAAGACATCTTGCTTGTATTTGCGTTAGAAGCAAAATATTCTACAAAAATTGAATTGTCTCGAAAATCGTTGGTTTTAGAGACTTTCAACAAGAGTAACTTTTTTGTGTATTTTTGTATGAAGAATAAGATACCCAGAAAAGAATATTACGTGTACACCACCTAATTATGATTATGAGACACCTCTGATGCACTTACTTTTACAAAAAAAAAGTAAAAATGCTAAACTTGAGAGTGAATACAAATCTAATCCATCTTCGGAAGGCTGTAGTCCGTAACCAGTTAATTAAAGAAAACTTTGGAAAACCTTTTTTAATTTAGAAGTTTTTGTGTGTGGATTTACAGGTAAATTAGCTAAAGATTTTTCAAATTTATTCAGATACAATAACTGACGCAGAAATATGAATTTTTTGCAGTGGATTATTTCTCATTTTTTCATGATATAACAACTGGCTCATAAATATGAAGTAAAATTCTGCATTTAAATCAGAATTTATTCTTTGGATTTTATACTTTGTAACGAGTAGAATTAAGTGTGTGATCTCGCTACCCCCTTTATGCATGATAAATGTTTTCAAAAAAATTTAAAATTCACTACTCCGTTAGGCGTCGCCACTGTCGTAACTGTTACACGACGTTGATGCAAAAATACTTTTAAAAATATAAAATTTTTGAAGTATTGCAAAGTCCAGGGCTTTGCTCATTTTTCTATTTTGAGATACACTCCGGCTGCCTCTGCTGTTGTTACGCCCCTGCTCAATTACATATTTAAAACACTGATTGTCCAAAATTCAAGATTTGCTTTTTAGGGCTCCCAACACCTTATTGTATACAATGCAACCCAAAATAATACAAACTTCACATTACATGCTAATGATTAGCGCTGAAAATCGCAACACGCCCTGATTCACTTCCGACATTCTCCAAAAGAGGATGAGCATCACGAATTGAATTTCTCGTGCGGAAAACAGATGTGCTTTAACTTTAAGCTGTGTCAATCCGGATGAAATTTTACACTTCACGGATAGCTCCTGAACACGCACTTTGCGAGATACGAAATAATCCAACAATATTCCTGTTAATGCCCTTTACATCCTCCGGAGGTCGTTGGGAAATTAATTGGAAGAAAAATCTTTTGCAAATATTGCGAGTTTTTTTGAATGAAAACAGAATTAAACAAATAAATGTCTTAAATGTTTTAATTTTTCTGTTTATTTTTTTGATTAGAAATTGTACCTAACCCTAAGCCTTTTTGATCACCCTGTATACGGAAAAATGATAACAAGTAATTTATTCATAGATTCAAAACGACCACAAATTTCCCGAAGCTTCAACTAAGCAAAGCCGCGAATGGTTGGAAATATGCTGATAAAATTAGTTACGCCATCACTTGAGGGTAAGAATTTAGAACTGTCTACATCTAAATTAAGCAAGATGAAGGTGAACCTTACCTCTGTAGTTTTAGTTGATGGGGGAGCTAAGATATGTGCGTAAAATGGAAATTCGGGGGTAGGTAGGAGACATGTAACGAACACGTGCTGAGGCAATTGTGTCAGCAACATCCGTTATCCAATTTAAATTGTAAAATGTTTTGGATTCACTTGAACGAAATTTCATATGTGTAACAATTTTTTTCTGCATCAATTCGTGCATAAATTGGCAGAGTTATTTGAAGGAAGTTACATGACCTAAAAGTAAAAGTGGACAGTGCCGTAGCTAGAATTTTTTGGCTTGGTTGTAAAATAAGCGAGAAGTACCTCCCAGCCAATGGTTGTTTGGGAAAGGGGCCTTGTCAAGTAAATTTTTCCATGTGGCACGTGAAATAAAGCATTTGTGACCGCAACTACGCCACTGACATTAACTTCTTAAAATTGCGTAAAACATTTATTTTCAATAATTATAAAAACTTTTTCGCAAATTTTCTAAATTTTTAAACACTATTTAAAAACATTTTTGTAATCAATTTTTAGAAAATTTTTAGTAACAGAAAATTATCAAAATTTCGAAATTTTTCAAAATTTCAAAATTAATCAAAATTTACTAATTTTTTGAAACTTTTACAATCTTTAGTTTTTTAAATGCCTTTTGCAAATTTTCAAATATAATATTTTAACTGGTGTGTTTTCTAGGTTGTACATTTTAGTTTTTCGGTCGTATGTAACTTGATTAGAATCGATTTGGGTGAGTCAAAGCACACTTAATCGTATCGTATCGTAATCAGCTTTTTCGTCCCACTGCTGGGCACCGGCACTCTTCTCTGCCACGTACTCTCCTTAGCGCTAAGGTGGAGTACGGGGGACCTACAGTTTAACGTCGAATCCGAACGACTAAATTCCAGAGAAGGTTTCAGGCATTAAGACCCCACGGCTGCCTACACCGGATTGGGGAATGTGAGTGGCGGGTTGCGGCATAGATTTTTATTGCTGCATAGCTTCGGCGGGGAATCGAACCCTAGACCTTCAGCGTTAAAGACTGAGCGCTCAACCTCTGAGCTACCGCCACTCCCAGCACACTTAATAGTAAACAAAAATTTGATAAAATATTTTTTGAATGTCAAAACTTGACGTAATTGGCATAAATAGAATCAGAATTTTATCTTAATTCGAATATGCAAAAATATACAGGGTGTTCCATCAATAATAAGAAACTTGATGTCATTTCCGGTGAAACCTGAAATGAAAGTAGTTAAATTTTTGGCTCATATAATTCGTTGTTCTATAACATAAAATGTTTAACGCTTTGGTATTTTTTGATAGTGTTCTGTTTTATAATAAGAAGTGTATTTATTATTAAAAGTGTAAAAATTAATAAAAATTTGAAATTTTGGAAATGTTGAAAATTTCTAAAATTAAAAGAAAATTGAGTTCTAATTTGTTTATTATTTTAATTTCTTAAAATTTTGGAATTTTTAAAAATTTCGAAATTGTTGAAAGATTCTTTCTATTGTCATTTAACATGCTCATACCGATTTTGAAGCCGAAATTCGTAATGTTGAAAATAAACAAAAAAATGATGGTGGGGTGATAGCGAAATCGCGTTTGCGCAGATCGGCCATTTGGCATGTTTAGAACACTAATCTAAAGTCTTTTTTCTGAGCGCATCTATATTGAAATAGAGCACTCCCCCTCCCCCCTATTTTTCAATGCCGGTGTCCGCTTTTATGGTATTTTGTGTTTTCTAGTTGCAACCAATGCTTTTTCACGTTCTATAGACCGTTGGCGTTGCGTATTTTTGCAATTACTCAATTAAACTGTTCGGGTAAACGACTAAAATAAAACCCCTCAGTGATGTTTTCTCAATGGAAAGTTGTTTCTATTGTTATTTAACATACCGATTTTGAAGCCGAAGTTTGTAAATTTTTGAAAAAACAAAAATTCGATGGTGGGGAAAATGATGAGAGGTGATAATGGGGGAGATTGCGTTTGCGCAGATCGGCTATTCGACATGCTTAAAACACAAATTTAAGGTTCTCTTTCGAGCGCGTCTATTTTGACATAGAGCACCCCTCCCTTCTCTCTTTTTTTTGGCGTACCAACCTTATTTTATTGCGGTGTCACCCTATTTTAATTACCAATCTTTGGGCCAAATTTGGTTTTTATGCGTTAAGGCGCCTGGACTGTAACGTGTATAGGAACACAGAGACATCTTTGCAGCGTCCCCGTTATTGGTCTCCCAAGACCCTAAAACCGTCTTAATTTATTTAAAATGTTTGCCATAAAATACCTTTCTTTTAGGCATAACTTTTACATATATCGGCCAGTAAGTCCAAAACGAAAAAAACTTCGCTGAACGAACGCATTTGCTCCAAATGCAACCTGACGATTACAATACCTTCCTCTATAGCGACACTTGGTATAGCGAAGAAGGTTTAACAAGGGGATGCGCCATGTTCCATTAATACCCGGTATATATAAAGTTGCAACAAAAAAAACTATAATCTACACGTAATCCGATATTTCCAAATATTCATTTCTTTTTTACCGGTATCGTCTTGCGACCATTGGCGGTATGATAGCTACGCCACTGGAAGTGGGGTTCGCTGAAATTTTATGGATAAAAGCGGAGAATGGAATTTAGTTTATCAAGCGGGAAGGTGCGATGTAAATTATCCAAAGCCAACAGAGGAAACAAGTGAAATGTTTAATTTAAGGGTGACATGAAGGGAAGTGTAACGTAAATCCCACCAAAGTGTCCTTTAAAAAACAAATAACATCTTCAGCTTCCGGCTAAAACGTTTTTGTTTGGCAATTAGAAAAATTTACATTTCACTTAATTGCTGTTTGCTTTTTCGCGAATTTTCGTAAACACCATCAATCAGTAAGAATAAAATAGCGTGCCAAATTATGCGATCTTTTAACAGTAGCACAGATTTACAAACACGCCCAATTAAAACGTCGAAAATTCGACACAAGGCAATAAAAACGCAAAACTACAAACTCGTAAAGAAAAACCTTTTTTTTGCAACGTGGAAAAACAAATTTCATTTGTCATTTCGCGTCCGTGAGCACATTCTGAACGCGAAATTGATTGAAACGAATGGAGCAGCACACAGTGCAGACATTTGGACCGAACAGCTTTTAGTTGGAAAAACACATTATTTTATAAATATTAATACGATTACACTGGCACGGACGCATCTGCGAGATTTGAAAAAATGGTATTTAGTTGGTGTATTTAGTTCCGGATTTTAGTTTCATGAAATGAATTATAGAGGGACAGAAATTTTACAATTTCGTTATTGCGTCGATCACTTAAAGCTGATTAAGCTATTAAAATTTATTGATATGAAAATGAATGCCGCTTTGATACTGATAAACTAGTTATGTTGATTTAATTTGTAATATATTGCTGATAATCTATTTATTAACAGACAGTCATTATGTTTGCTCATTACAAGCTGATTGGCCCAAAAACCCGTTGGTGCAGAATTTGAATTTTTACAAAGTTTTCATTTAACCTCAGCCTATTTCTGCTAGTTAAGTTTAACACCAACCTGGAAATAAGGTTTAATTAAATAGAAAAGAAGCTGCCGTGAAACCGCCACGAAACCTTCCTCGCAATTATTTAAAATAATTCCAAAATCTTGAAAATTGTTAGAAATTTCGTTACAGTTTTGACAATTTACGAAAAAACTTGTACACAATTTTTTTTGAATAAAAAAAATTTCATATTTTACACCGGAAGTTTTTGAAAATTATAAAAATTTTTGAAATTTTGGTAATTTTTGGAAATACTGAAAATTTAAATAACTTTTTAGTTTTGAAATTTTTTAAAATTTAGAAATATTGTGATAGGTTTAAAAATTATTAAAAAAATTTACAATCTTGGAAGTTATTCCAAATTTTTACAATCTGAAATTCTCAAAATTTTCAAACTTTCTAAAAATTAAGATTTTAGAAACATTTGAAAATTTTGAAATATTTCGAGATTTTAAAAGTTTCTCAAAATATGAAAAATTTAATAACACATACATATAAATAAAATTTGAAAATTTTAGGTATTTAACAATTTATTTAACAAAAGTTAATCGGGAAGATAAGTTTCAAAAAATCCGAAAACGGAAGCGGAAGTTAAACATGTTTTTTCAGTGAAACTTCTTTGAGCAAATGAATTATCTAACCTTAGAGCAAATCCAACGCCTTTTACGAACTTTCTAGTTTTAAAATGGCAGCTGTGTGTTTTTTGAAAATTTTTACTTTTGCGCGTTATTTCTCAAAATGAGAGGACAGATCGAAATCAAATTTTTTATCTTAATAGTCCTATCGAGACACAATGTTACTATGCGCAAAAAGTTTTGAAAAATAAAAATTATAAAGTAAAAAATATATTTTCTAAATTATGGTAATTTTCTAGAAATTATTGATTTAAAACCGGCAACACGATTTTTTCTAATTTTTGTAGTTTAATAGAACTATGGATGAGCTACAGTTTGGTTCCATCTCATTCCGCTAATTTCTCTGTGACATCTTCTATGAATTTGTGAAAATCAAATTTTATGGTCTTTTACATAATAAGAGGACGTCAAATTATGATTTTTGATTAATATTTTGAATTGATTGTGTGTTAAGCACGTGGTAAAACATTATTAATTAAAGTTTATCTATTAAAATAAATTAATAATAATAATAATAATAAAAACAACAAAGCACCCAGTGTTTGTTTGTGTTTGTGAAATTTAAAAAGTAGGCGAAAAAAACCAACAAAAAATCGACATCAAGCTGAAACGACTGTGGTTATGGCTTGGTTTGGCTGCACGTCATATTATGTAGTTGCACAACCGCTATCTTCTGATCTTTGTCGAGTGCAGGAAATAAATGAAATACATCTGTATTGCGTTTACTAGTCAAGTATACTCACAAACTTTGTAATACATCCTATGGACGGAGCGTAGCAACGTACATGAGCATCAACGACAACATAAAAGTGCGCGAGATTGATAGCGACACACTTAGTGCGTAAGAGACGAACACAGTATAAACACGTAACATAAGGTAGAAACCGAAAACTGTCAGCACAACCAGTTTATTTTATTTATTTCTCTGGTAAACATACCGTTTTAGGGCGTTTGCTTTGCTGGTAGGTCAAACCGAAAGTTGTTAAAACGAGACGACTACTGCTTCAGCGCTTTCTGATTACAACACTGCCGTTTTGCAATGAAAGGTTTAATGTTTGATTTACGCCGTCATTGTCTTTAGAGGTTTAAATGTTTTTTAATCAACTCATCGCACGTAGTAGAGTAACATTTTCTACATAAGATTTATTCAAGTAAGAATTGTTGCAAATTGGTCAAGCACAGTTTTATAACTTCTGACTGAAAATACAAACTTGACCCACTTCCTCTGATTTACAGTTATGGCTTCTATTTTACGCTGCCATAAAATTTGATTTCAACACTTCAGGACATTGTTGTGAGAAAACTTTTCCATGGCGAATTAGAATGGTAGTAAGTATATTTGATAAATATAAGTTTCCTCGCCAACTCGGAAGAGAAACAGCAAACCCGACGATATTTAAATAAGTTTTTCAAATGTAGTAATAAATTTGTTATTGTCTGGAGAAGAGCTATAATGCGTTCCTAAAATGCTGCTTTATTTCCTTTTTCAAAAGCTCGTTCCACAAAGAGAAAATTGTTTTTCTAATGATCTATTGGAGCGTAGGACCTTTGCAGAGGTATTGTTTCAAATTTTATGTTTTAATACTTTCTATGGCTGTTAGTTCTTGTAAAACCAACTGTTAATTCTATGGATCTGCGCAAAAAAATTAGGGCTTAAGTCCTGCGACCTAGGTGGCCAAACTACTAGCTCCGCAAATAATTCTACATAACGTTCAGGGGCTCCGGATTGCTTCCACTTGAAATTATTTCTATTCTTTCTTGCTTAATTTTCTTCGCCTGCATATTTCTATACGATTCTATATATTGCCCCGCAATTCTACAGCAAACCTTTAGTGACCATCAGTGTTGATTGTAGTCAAAATTTCTTACTATTACCCTTTCACTAAGTTCACTCTGAAAAAGGCTTATCCGTTGACTCAGCCTGTATAACACAGCTTACAACAGTAAACGATTTTATTTAGACATTTATCTTTATGGAGAACAGTACATCAAATTTAATTTGATGGGCAATGGTAATTTTGATATATAGCGCAATAAACTTGATTGCTTTGATAATAAGACTCTCGTTTAAATGCAAAACGCGGTGGCTAAATAGAGCCATCTGGTATTACAATGTGAAGCCACAATGCAATGTTGTGCCGTCTCGTTTTTATTTTTCCCTGCAGAAAATAGAAAAATAAACTAAAACGGCACGTGCATTTCTATGTGGTATCAGTTCGCATTTTTGTTATAAAATCAATAGGAAGTACTAGATTTACGTTTTGGTTTTATGCTTTGTTATGGATTTGTGCCTTTTTACTCTTTGGTTGTTGGAAAGCTTAAGGTTATAAAATAAAAACAAAATGGCAAGATATTCTCTTCTTCCTTGTTGTGGTATGTATTTTTCTTCCGCAAGTATGAAATTTTAATATAATATGACCTTTTGAAAAAGCTTCTCGATCAAAATGTAAAACAGAAGCTTTATCAGTGTTCGATTTGCATGGATCGTCAGATTAAAGGTAAATACATTGCTGACAGAGCGTGAAATCAGAATAAGCTGAGCATTCACATGTAAAACTTGTGCTTCAAGAAGCGTCAATGTTGATTATGTGGTTTTCATTGCTATTGCGTTTTAGACGAGCCCTTTGTATAAAATCAAAGGTGTACTTGAAGTTGAAATATAAAAAGTTTGAATTTTTAACCCGTTTCGCTTCGTGCACGTTTCCTTCCGTTTCGTTGCTCATTCGAATTTTAACGAGAGCTTTTATTCATTTTCAAGTTGAAGTTGTACTTGAATTTATGATTCATTCAAAACTTTGTTTTCACACAAAACGTTAGTGTTTTGGTGTAGAGTATTGAATTACAATAAATATTTCTTTTATGGAACGTGGAACGGTTCAGAGGTGGTTTATGACGACGTCTTAAGCAAATCAATCAGACAATCCAAACTATTTTTGCCTAAAACCCATCAATGGGTAGCGTACTTAAGAGCTGCAAATGGCCGTGGTTTTCCATCTGGTAAAAACGGGGGTTGGAAAGGAAGTGAAATTGTCGAAGCAAATGGGGAGTTCTTACCGTGAGGGTGGCCTGGCCGTTAGACGAGGCTGTCCACATACTAAAGTGCTTTCATCCCTAATGTGGTTTCTCGTACTGGATGGATTTCTCCAAGGGCTTAATAGAGCTGGCTGTTTGCGACTTTTAAAAACTGCAAAATGTCCGTCTGCATGTATGTGTCTAAACGAGCAGCCAAAGACACTCATTTAATTTTTCAACTCCAGATGATAGAGAACAAGCTACCAGTACGACGTCACAGGCTGCGCGTGCTAGTCACCACTTGTTGAAGCGAGATTACTTAAATCTCTACTAAATATGCAGATTAGTGTCCAAGCTGAAACGCAACTCTTCTGTAGGAAATCTTGAAGGCGCTTGCTACCCAGAGTCTTTCCCATAGCAAAACCAAGAGCAGTTCACACGCAGGGCTATATCTTGGCACGCCTGGCATTATTTATAGTCTCTGGTAAGTAAAAAAACTGTCCCTCTCAGTTAATGCTACTAGCGCTGCCTAGAGAGATCGGTAGCCGGTCTGATAATAGAACCGGTATCTGAACACTGTCGCGAATTAGATGCTTTGATTATGGGCGTGAAACCTAGGGCCCAGGTTCCCGACGCTGACAGATGCGTTACTCGTTCTTGAAGGGCAGAACCGAACAGGGAGTTCTAGAGACTGCTTGGAGTGGCCTACATTCAACCATGAATAAAGATGAAGATGATGAGGATGACGATGACGACGGTGATGATGATGATGATGATGATGATGATGATGATGATGAGGTTCTTCTAAATAGTGACTGCATATTTATAACCACGGATTGGTGCGTAACCATTTCGTCGCTCAGGGATTAGGAACCCATTGATGTATGTGAGTGACTCTACCCGGGAGCGGAAACGGAAGTTAGATGTGGCTAGTCTTTCCTTTTATTTAGATAATTACCGAAATTTTTAAATATTTTTGTTATTTAAGGGGTGGTTTAGGTGAAGTATTGGTTAATACGTGACCAATTATTGGTATTTTCTGATACGGTTACGCGTTAGGAGTTGGAGAGCATTAAGGGGTAAAATTTGTTAAAACCAAGTAATCAATCATAAAGCGAACACAAAGAAGTATAATGGCGATCTTTGTCAAATTTCGTCTTGTTCCTTATGAAACCATTTTTAAAATGTCTTTACGGATTATGCAGTAGTCCATAATCTTTCCATGTGATATTTTCTGAATTGTGTTAAATTTCTAACCTTTTTTCTGTATTTGTGAGATTCATGTTCATAGGTACATCATAAAATAAAATGTCAACCTTGAAACAATGGGAAATGATCATTACACACTTACATTTTCGTCAATGAATTAAAAAAAATGTAATTATATTCGGTTCTCGAACAAATCCGTAAATTTCCAATTTCAACCTTTATGTTCAACATCAAAATGACTTATTATAGCAGAACAGTAAAATTATTATCATAAAGCTTTTATTATGTTAGTTATCCAACAAAAATTCTGTTAACTTAAATGCATAACCCTACAGCTACTCTGCAGTAGTACAGCTACAACATGAATGTAGTGTCAACACAACGCTAAGTCCGGACATCCCGAGAATGAATGGGCAGTTCTAGGATTCCAAGAGTGATTCATGATACGAAGCGGTTTACACACTAGATCACTGGCAAGCGTGTTTGGAAAATAACCTACAAAGTAAAGTAATTGTAAACTGGATAAAATTTTAAAGAAATAAGGATGTGCAAGGTTTCAACTAATTATTATTGTGCTAGGACGTGAAAGTAATTGACTTGGGACAAAAGAACTAATGCTCCATAATGGGTTTTGGTTAAAAACTGTTGACGAGGATCAATTTCAAGTATCATTAGGCTTGATATAAAAATGAGGTCAAAAAGGAAATGCGCTTGGTGATAATGCACGTCTTATTCCTTTACTTTCTTCGGTTTTCTGCAAGGCATTTATGTCACGATTTGTTGGGAAAGGAAGTTTTACGAAGCGTGTCGTGAGTTTAAAATGCGGCACTTTAATACCCCTTTTATCCTTATTGAGTGTCGCTTGGGAAACACCATTTTTCTATTTACCAACCGGAAAGCCATAAATTACAAAGGAATCTGAATTTAATTTTAATATTCAATTAAAGTTCAAAATTGAATCCATAATCCGTAAATCGGGTTAATGGAAGGTACACAAAATTGGCGAGACGTTTTGGAAGCGACGACCCTAACTTCCTAATCTGAATTTTCGTTTGTCCCGGGGGTACGTCAAAGGGCTGACCAAGAAATAGTTTTCAACTGTTTGAAGTTCCAGGAAAACTTTCGAAATCTGAGGTCAGGGTAAGCCCTTAGAACCGCCACTATGTGGTTTAAGTAGAGCCCTTCGTTCACGTTCCTGTCGCTTAATTAACTCAACATACTTGGTTGACGGGTTTGATAGAACAGCGACAGGAAAAATCGCGTAGTCACGTTCACAAGTTCTATTAGATTCAAATTAATTAATCATTATAACCCCTCCAGCTTCATGGCAAAAACAAATAAATTAATCTCGAATTTCCGCCGCACGCCTATCGTTTAAATTATGGGTGTAGATTGTAGATTATCTCCGGTGATTCCAGCTCATGAAAATTAACAACAAAACGCAAGATTGTATGAGGGAATTAAGGTGAGCTTGTTCTCTCCAAGCTTCAATTAATTTTTAAAGTAAAGACGATGCGAAGGGATCATTTTAAATTAAATCCCAGTCTTAGAAATTTTTAACTTCACCACAAAATCCAGCCGGAAAAATTTTCCCTGTAAATGAAAGTTCAATTTAACTCACGTTTATGCCCCATAATTGAAAGCAAAATTGTTATTATGCCAAATAACAATTTGGTTCCGCCTGTGTATTACGACACCCTTGCAAGCGATGTCATAGCCAACTGGGACCAGAAGAGGGAACAGGGAAGCGGTGCATTGCGTCCCACTTCATTCTATTAGTTTAATAATTAAGCGCTAGTTGAGCCATTAAATCACATAATGCATAATGTCTAGCGCAGTTTGATGCTTGAGGTTGAAAATGACCGCTCTTGTGTTAATTAAGTTTATCAATAATAGCATTATTGACAGACTTCAAAAACATTGGAACATCGTTCGGGAATAATTATTAATTAATTTGGCAAAGCAGTGTTTTACGTAAATTTCTGTAGTCTTGTTAGATTTAATTTTGGTCGTTTACCTGAACAGATTAACCGGGTACTAGTACTTGAGATTAAGAAATACATGAAAAATAGAATGATCCAGCGAAAAATTGAGACGTAGTGGATTAACTAAAGAATGAAGAGAAGAGAGGGTCTAATAAAGAATAAGGAAAGAGATGTACCATGAAAATAAGCTGAGGAATCTATTAAAAAATGGCGAACGGTAGAAATCTGCTAGAGAATATAAGGGGGTGGGGCGATGTAATAAAGAGTTGGAGTAAGGGAAATCTGTGGGGAGTGGGGCTCCAGTAAAGAGCAAGAAGTAGAGACATCTACAGCAGCATAACGAGTTGGCAATTTACTAAATAAGAGAAAGGGAAAATTTTCTAAAGAATGGGATGTTGGCAATCTACTAAAGAATAAAAAGGTGGAGGATCTGCTAAAAATTGAGAGGAACCAACAAAGATTAAAGGTGGCGAATCTACTAAGAAAAAGAGTTCGGAAATTTCCTAACGACCTAAGCAGTATGAGTAATCTACTAAATAATAAAGAGGTGATAGTATAGTAAAAATTTAGAGAATTGTACGATTTAGGGTGAGAAATTTGATAAATAATAGGGAGGTGGGGATCTACAAAAGAATTGAGTTTGCAGGTCTATTCCAGAGTAAATAGGGTCAATTTTCTGAATGACAAGGGGTTAGAAATCGGCTAAATAATAGGAAACTAGTATAAAAACACGGGTGGGGTAATCTAAGAAACAATTGGGGTAAGGTAATCTGATGAAGAATCGGGAGCGGGGAGATCCACTAAATAGTAGGAGTAGGAATCTACTAGTACTAGATGTACTAAATAATAGGCAGGAAAATACTAAAGAATAGGGGGTTGGAGGTCATCTAAGAAAGAGTTGGGGTAAGGGAATATCTGCTAAAGAATTAGGAGTAGGCAGATTTGCTAAATAATAGAGGTAGGTGGATAGCAAAAGGAGATCTACAAAATAATGTGCGGCGGGGTAATTGACGAGTACTACAGAATAGGGGTGGAGAACATACCAAGGAAAGGGGATCCTTTAAACAGTTGTGGTAAGATGATTTGCAAAAATTATGGAGTAGTAGAAGCTATTAAAGAATAGGAATTCAGGCTAGTAGATCCCCAAATAGTAGATTTACTAATACTAAAGACTAAAGGGTAGGCGTCTACTAAAGAATGTAGTAGTAGTAGTAGTAGTAATCAGCCTTTACGTCCCACTGCTAGGCACCGGCACCCTTCTCTGCCACGTACTCTCCTTAGCGCTAAGGTGGAGTACGGGGGACATACGGTTTAACGTCGAATCCGAACGACTAAATTCCAGAGAAGGTTTCAGGCATTAAGACCCCACGGCTGCCTACACCGGATTGGGGAACGTGAGTGACGGGTTGCGGCATAGATATTATTGCTGCATGGCTGCGGCGGGGAATCGAACCCTAGACCTTTAGCGTTAGAGGCTGAGCGCCCAACCTCTGAGTTACCGCCACTCTCTATTAAAGAATAAGGAGTGAAAAATAATAGAAAATTATCGGTATATACGAGGAAGGTCTAGTGGCGTCAGTCCGACAGCTAGTTGGGTACAGTTAAGGACCTTAAAAAGATCACTTCATCCCTAAAATGTGAAGATTGCGAGTAAATGTAACAAGGAGATGAACCTATCGGTAAAGATTTATAGATGTAAAAATAGATTTGGCTGCTGAGGAAACCATTCAAGAGCAACAACATATGCCAGACTAAACGATTGGGATAAAAAAAGTGAATGATGCTGACATAGGAAAAATGACAGGGGTGGTGATAAATTTATTTTATATTTCCTTGTTTTGAGCACTCAGAAATAGTACATAATAAAATAAAAATGAGAGTACTACTATGCCATTTTGCCAGTTTTAAAGCGTGTCCATAAAAATTTTGATGGTATTTGCATAAGTCAAGAGGTTGTTATTTTAGGACATGTAATTTATTTAACTGCCCAGGAAACATATCGTCTTGGCAGTTAAAATATTTGAAAACTGTGGTGACGGTTTGCTGGACAAACTCAAAATATGTTTTTCATTAATAATAGCCCTAAACGTACTTTTCTCTGAAAACGTAATTTTCCAATAACCATTTCCTACAATAACTTATCCCCCTATAAATACGTATCCTATTTATCCTGTCACAGTAAAATGAACCCCTTCGTAATTTTGAAAAATTACTTGCCGATAAACATATATCAATTTTACCCCTTTTAGCGATAAATATGGGTCATTCTTCGACTCGCCATAAAATTCCTTTGCCTTCTTTTTTATGTACCTTTAAAATTTTACACCCATCGTAAATTTTGCAGTTTTTTTCCCACCCCTGTCAGTTTAAGGTGCAAGGACAATCTATCGGACCAGCAAATAAATCTTTCCTTTAATCAGTCAACTGCGAGATATTTTCTTTCAGATATTCAAATTCGATGCAGTGACCCGGAAAAAGTGCCGTCGAGCTGAGACGAATAAAGAATCGAAAAAACGCATTATTCCACATTGTTTTTCAACTGTCGGCGGAGGTTTTGCTACTATAAGTAAATATTTTCGTTTGGGGACAAGTAGAATCGCATTTTGTGAGGAGACTTTAATGCACATTTGTATAAGTGTTCTCTGCTTGCTAAATTGATGAATTTTAATGGGACTTGCGTGCTTAATTTTGTTTGCAAACTGTAGAACCAACTCTATCTGCACGGAAAACTGTAGTTAAATAACGTTGTAGATTGAGATATCAATTTTATTTTAGAGTTTTCATGGTCATTTTAATTTTAAGGCCTTTAAATTAAATTTATGAGGTGTAAGGCTTTTATGGCTTCCAAAATTGTGATTGTAACAAGAGATACGAATCTACCCGGATTTTTAGTTTCTTAGTACAGTCGCATCAAAGAAATTGTAAGATTTTAAATGGAAACATACATCGTAACCTAAATTAAGGGAATCCCTTAGATTAAGCTTGTAAATATTAAAAATGCAACAAAAAAACAATGCAATGCAATTACCTTTAACCATTTTTTTAATAAGTTCTGTCTAAATATTTTCTACCTGTTACGGTAAACGCCCCCAAAAGTTTACTCAGGAATAATTTTGTTGAATATAAATTTAAATTCAGTTTCTGATTTTTAATTTAACAAAAAACCAGTGGTTTAAAATTAAAATAGATAAGGTGCAAAATTAAAACTTTGTAGGTCGTTTTTTTTAATCTTCTTCTTAAGGTGCCATATCCGTTAGCGAATGTTGGCGATCATGTTGGCTATGATCACTTTGTCGACTGCTGCTCTGAAAAGTGATCCTGTTGTCTGTCCAAACCATTGCCTCAGGTTCTTCAACCATGAGGTTCTCCTTCTTCCAGGGCCCCGCTTGCTTTCGATCTTTCCTTGTATGATCAGGTGTAAAATGTTGTATGTGTCTGGCTGTCTCATGATGTGCCCAAAGTATGATAGTTTTCGTATTTTGATTGTTCGTATGATCTCTTTGTCTTTTTTCATTCTTGCTAACACTTCTTCATTTCGTACGCGATCCATCCAACTTATGTGCAGCATACGTCTGTATGTCAAATTCAAAGGCTTCTAGTCGTTTTAGGGAAGTCTCTGTTAGCGTCCAAGCTTCTACTCCGTAAAGAAGGACTGTGAATACATAGCAGCGTACTAAGCGCATTCTCAGTTGTAAATTGATGTCATGACCACACAACACTTTTTTTAGCCGTGTGAATGCTGCTCTGGCACATTCTATGCGGCATTTGATTTCAACTGTATGATCCCAATCACTGTTGATAACACTTCCAAGATATGTGATTTTGTCAGTTCTTTCTATTGGTGTTCCGTTAATATATATACCATGATCAACCGGTTGTTCTTTGCTGATAATCATGTACTTTGTTTTTTTAGTGTTGAGTTGGAGACCATATCGGTCAGAAGTTTCGGTAATTCTGTCGAAAAGTATCTGTAACCCTTCCAGATTATTTGCCATGAGTGCAGTGTCATCTGCATATCTTAGATTGTTAATTGGCACTCCATTTATTTTTACTCCTTCTTCAATTTCCTCTAGTGCTTCTTTAATTATTCCCTCAGAATAGATGTTAAAAATTAACGGCGACAGAATGCACCCCTGTCTGACTCCTCTTTGTATAGCAATGTCATCTGTTGTTCTGTTCTCCACTCTAACACACGCCTTTTGATGCCAATATAAGTTAGCTATGATTCTAGTGTCCTTGTCGTCAATTCCTGTGTTTCTTAAGATGTCTACCATTTTTTCGTGTCGGACCTTATCGAAGGCTTTTTCGAAGTCAATAAATCCCATAAACACATCGCTATTTACGTCTCTCGATCTTTGCACTAAAACTTGGATAGCAAACAAAGCCTCTCGCGTTCCCAGACCCTTCCGAAATCCAAATTGTGTACTTCCAATATTCACTTCTATTTTCCTATATATTCTTTCGTGTATCACTCGTAGAAAGACTTTTAATACATGACTCATCAGGCTAATTGTACGGTGATCACTGCATTCCTTCGCTTTATGTTTTTTCGGTATGGTAATAAATGTTGATCTCAACCAGTCTGATGGAATTATCCCTGTTTCATAAATTGAGTTAAATAATTTTAGAAGTGTACTTATTCCATGGTCTTGTAATAATTTTAATAATTCCGTTGGTATTTCGTCTGGTCCTACAGCTTTTTTATTCTTTGATCTTTCAATGGCTTTTTCAACTTCTTGTTTTGTTATAGGTGGGCCTGTTAAGGGGTTTTGTACTTCGTGCTCCACATTTCTTTGGTCCGCGAAGAGCTCTTCTATGTATTCTTTCCATCTAGCCACTTTTCCTTCAATATCTAAAATTAGGTTTCCATCTCGGTCGGTAAGTTTGCCCGTAGTGTTGTGTCTTCGGACTCCTCCTGCCTCTTTGACTTTTTTGTGTAGGTGGAATGTGTCATGTCTTCTTTCATACTCTTCAATCTCTATGCATTCGTTAGTGAACCAGTCCATCTTTGCTTTTCTTATCTGTTTTCTTATTTCCTTATTGAGTTCGTTATATTTCTGTGTATTTTTGTTTCTATACTGTCTTCTCTCTTCCATGAGGTCTAAAATTTTATCTGTCATCCACCTTTCCTTCTTCTGAGGTCTATTCCTTTTTAGATTCGACTCTCCTGTTTTGTTGATGATCGTTTTGAATTTCTTCCATCTTTCTTCAATCGTTTGTCCTTCAGATTCACATGTTTCTTCATTTGCAAACTGTTCTTCTAACGACTTAGATATTACTTGTCCTGTCTGTTCATCTTTTAATTTATCTAAGTCTAGTTTTTTCAAATGTTTGGGTTTTGTTAATTTCTTGAGTCTTATTCTTACTTCTGCTGCGAGTAGAATGTGATCAGATGGCACATCAGCACCTGGGTACGTCTTGGCACTTTTTATGGCATTTTTGTATCTTCGGTTAATTGTGATATAATCTATTTGGTTGCGAACCACATGATGTTGTGAATCGGCGGGAGATTTCCAGGTATACAGGCGTCTTTTTGGGAGCTTAAAGAACGTGTTCATTATTGTTAATTGGTTTTCTGTACAGAATTGTACAAATCTATCTCCTCTGTTATTTCGTATCCCCAGTCCATGTGCTCCTGCTACTTCCCCGTCTTTTTCGCTTCCGACTTTCGCATTCAGATCACCCATTAATACCACAATGTCATTGCTTTTAGTTTGTTGTAGAAGCTTATCTAAATCGGCGTAGAATTTTTCTACTTCCTCGTCACTCCCTTTAGTTGTAGGGGCATACACCTGTATAAAATTAATGTTCATAGGATTAGCCTGTATTTGTAGCATCATTATCATGTCAGAATAGGGTATAAAGCTTGTTACAGCTGCGTCAACTTCTTTGGTAATATTTTTTTTAATATTTTATGTTAATGTTAACGATACTTCATATTGTCTTGAATGCTTTCTAAAGATTTCAAGCCCGTAATCGAATATTTTGTTTTTAAACATATCCTCCGATATTTAAAGCCAGGGAATGCAAAATCAAGAGAGAGCGCGTACAGGGATCAAATATCAGGGGAGGAATGGTCATGTGACCAATTGCTAGAACAAAAGGTTTGGTAGTGAAAAAACAAATGTCTCACGTTTACTTATTGATGATTCAATTCAAGGTGGTGACCGATTGCAACGCGCTGAATACTGCTTCAACAAAGTGCGATTTGATACCTCGAATTGCCGATTGCTGACTACAACTGCTAGAGTTTTCGTTTTTGGTAGAGTATCGACCAGGAAATAAAATGGCACATGTCGATGCCCAAAGTGGAAACCCAAACCCGACAAAAATTCCTCCAGACTGCTTTAACAAAGTGCGACTTGATACCCCGAATTGCCGGCTGGTGGCTAAACGACTGAGATGGTATGGGCATCTGCGACCCTTGTCGTTCACTGCACGACTCAATTCCAACACTCCACTCCCGGTTACAAGGAACCTGTGAAGCCTGGTTTCTGCGAAATAATCTTGAGTTCAACTTGGTGTCGACCAAGAAAATTTTTAACCGAAAATAGCGCTCCTATCACTTTTCTGCTGCAAACTGCACGTGTATCCTTATAAGCGTTCCGAGTCAAAGCGAGCACAACTACTTGGAATCCTGTAGACACCCAAAGTATAAGCAAGGACGATAAGTCATAACTTGCTTAACTACGTATGTTACGATTATTCTGATCTTTAGTAACGTCATAATAACAATATTTTAAAAATATTTTGAAAATTACAAAAAAAAAGTTCAGGCGAATTTTCCTCCCATTTTTTTACATGTGAAACTACGAGTATCCCAACAATTAACCGAGCAATCAAACACAGCTGAAATTTAGAGATAAATTTCCAATAAATCAACCGCCCAACATTGATGCTTCCGACCTAATTCGAGTTTATTTTTAATCTCTCACTTGCATAAGGTCCAACAGGAAGTCGAATCGAGTGAAATTAATGTGCTTCATAAAGCAGAAGTCATTATGAATGACATGTAATCGTTGGCAGGATATATTGAAAATATATAAACGGTTCTGACAAACATTCCAAATCATGTAGAAAAATATGGGCTAAAGCTTAAAGCTTTCGAAGTGTAAATAAATAAGATTGGATTATTTCGAGGAGATTAGAATCTCGAATAGGAAGAAAAAATACGAGTTAGGATTTTAATGGTTGGGGATTATATTCTTGCAGCCGAAATCGGTTTCAAATTCCATAATGCATTAGGTTCAAACTGGGGAGAAACTTTTTAAAGAAATTTCATATATGAGCCAGATGCAAAGCCTTTGTCTTGTTCTTATTTTAAAAAAGGATTGTTTGTTGGCATATGCAGAACCTTATATTAAATTCCATCTATTCTTCATAAGGAACGAACAAAAGGATTTAAAAGGTAATCAAACGAATACCAGACGTCCAGTTGAAATTTCCATACAGCAAATAAAACGATAACCTTTGTGATCTGCTAGAATATTGAAATTTATTGCTAATATTGTTCAAGAACTTTTACATAATTTTTAATACTCAAGAGAGCCGACTTTTGTGTGTAATTGGTGCTAAATTTTGTATCAACATGGCGATACATCAATCAATCATAAATAACGTGACAGTATCAGCAGCACAGCACGTATTTGATCGTTTTTC
Source organism: Ctenicera cuprea (assembly GCA_958336395.1). NCBI lineage: Eukaryota > Metazoa > Arthropoda > Insecta > Coleoptera > Elateridae > Ctenicera > Ctenicera cuprea. The sequence goes on along the minus strand of OY284489.1, from coordinate 2,788,911 downwards.
TTTATTTTCTTGTTTATTTTTTTAGTGTACTTTCAGTTTAGTAATGGATTAAGGTTATTGACGGTTACTTGATGTATTTCTTTAATATCTTTTTTTTTGTGGTTGAACTGATCAGGTTTAGTAACATCACTTTTCACATTTCATTTTTATACTTTTATTAACATACAGAATCTCCATTAAAGTATGAACTTTAGGATAGATGGGTGCCATGCAACATCATTTTTCTATCTGTATTACTTGAGTTTTTACCTTCCTCGCTATTTTAAAAAATTTCAAAATTTTGAAAATCTTTAGAAATTTACAAAATGTTTAAAATAACCAAAATTAAAAAAAAATTTGAAAACCATTTGAACCATTTTGGAAGTTTTTAATTTTTTGTTTTTTTTTTCTAATTGCAAACAATATTTATTCCTTGAAATATAAAATCGATTCTATAATTAAGTCGTATTTTTGGCGATTATGCAAATAAACTGTTCAGGTAAACGACTAAACGCAAAACCACGCAGAGGTGTTCCAAACAGTTTTGTAAATTTTCAAAAATTTAAAAACAACTTAAAAATTTTGTTTTTACATTTCTATAAATTTTTCAAAAAAGATTTTAACTCATTTTAAAACTTTCCAAATTCTTTAGAATTTTTAAAATTTTAAAAACAAAAAAAAATATTTATTGATAATTTTTAATAATGTTCCATTTCTTGAACATTTTGGCAATTTTAGAAATTTTAAAACAATTCAAACAGTTTATTTTCCAATGTACACAATTTTTAACCATTTTCAAAAAAACAATTTGTAAAAAAAAATCTAAATTCCAAAAATTTTAAATATTTTTAATATTTACATATTTTTAGGAATTTTTTAATATGTCAATTTTCATAAAATAGCTCCCAGTGAAAATAGCGCCAGACAAAATTGTAACCGGCAAAAACAGCGCTTTAAAAAACGTCACCGGCCAAAATAACGCCGTCAAAAATAGCGCAGGCAAAAAAACCCCGTTCAAAATGTCGCCGTCAAAAAAAGCCCTAATCAAAACCGTCGTCCGCCAAAATAACGCCGTCAAAAGTATCGCCGCCAAAAATAGCGACGTCAGAAATAGCGCCTTAAAAAATGTCGCCGGCAAAAATAGCGCAGTTCAAAATTGTCGCCGGCAAAAATAATAGCGGTCAAAAACGTCACCGGTCAAAAACACGCTGCACAATATTTTTTAAACTTTGTAGGCTTACAGTGCTAAAAATCAGTTATAATTTGGTTTGTGTTTATGGTACACGCTAATAATAGCGGCTCAATGATAGCACCGCAAAAAATTTTTGTTTCACAGTTTTTATTTTACCAAGAACTTTCTTACATAATAACATTGTGTTCCTAAGGCTATTGTGGTATCAAATTTAATCTGAATTTTTAAACTTGTTTTTAGGTAATACGGCGTTAAAATCAAAATTCTTAGAAGACGTCATTTACGAGTTATTTACTTACGATCGTATTTTGCACCCGCCGGCAAAGACGTTTTTCTTCAAAAAGTGCTGGGCACGCAAGTTTTAAGTAAAACTTCTTAGCCTGTTATTACTAGCAGCCCCAAAACCCTTCGAATTTTTAAAGTTAAATTTCTTAAAACTTCTTAAACTTCTCGGGTGCACCTTTTTTGCCGGTGGGTGCAAAATGCGATCGTAACGTAACGAAATGTAACGTTACGTTACAGTGCGGTGTCAAGCTCATACAGTTATCCGATTTGCATAAAAATTGGCATTCGAGGTGTTTTGGGGCTAGTGAGAACACGCTAAGTATTTTTTCATAGAAATTGCATGTTCCGTGCTTGGTACATAATTCTTTTTCTTTCTAATTTGTTCTAATTCGTATTAAAACTACCGAACAAATTTTTCAAATATTTCAAAAATTGTTGTAAGGTAAATAATTGGTTGTTAAACTTGCCATTAAGGGTTTGTGTCGGATTGTTTTAAATAACAATACACACGAGTTACTTTAATTAATTACCCCAAGGAGTGAATGAATTACTTCAATTCCAAATTAATTCCAAATCACTATAATAGAAGACAAAAATATTATTTTTAATATTTTCTTCAATTTACTTTAAAACATGCGACAATTACACTAATTAAGCCCTACATTCACAGGAATTACAAGAATAGCTCTTTCGTTTTATATTCTAGAGAAAACGTTCTTTCACAATTCTAAAACATTTAAAAAAAGTCAGTGGAGTTATTTTGTTCATGAAAAACGTATTCCCAGGAAAAACTGTATTAATTTAAAACGTACACGAAATCAAAGCGTTAATTAAATTGACAAGAAGTACATCACAAGGTGAATTTTTATTACACAATTTTTTTTTACTTACTTTTCTCGTTATAACTATTACAAACAATTTACCTTTAAAATCATACAAACAGGAAACAACTTTCTCATCCTCTAGGGTGCAATTCTCCAATAACATTTTCAATCCAATTCATCATTCTGAATGTAGGCTGTAATTAATCAATTACAGCCACAAAATTCTGGTCCGAAATTCTCTCTAGCGTGTGGCGTTTAAACTAAATTTGATGCAGATGGGAAGTAGGAACAAAAACAGTCCGAAGTACTTCTCACCCTCATCTACGTGTTCGTTACATTAACTTGAAAGTATTAATGGGCTTGTTCTGAGGGATTGTGCTAATCTCATTTTAGATCCGAAACTAAAACCGCGCCGCGAGCCATTAATAAAGCAAGCAAACGAATGAATGCGTATAATTTAACTCAATTACAATCGAGCACTAACCGCAAAATGTTTGATGAAATGAAACAAAACCCTTATGGTGGTACTCACACTGCAGTGTCACTTTATTGTCCCGTTTGTAATGGGTACGAGCCTTCACAGATGATTAACTTTCAATTGCTCTATTAAAAAATTTATCACAAGTAGCGGCCGATTGAATTCGCGGCTAAGAGGTTCAGGATTTAAAAAAGCTACTGCGAGACGTATTACTGCTTCACCAGGAGGTTTGTTCGGTAAACATAATAAAATTAGTAGGTAAACTCTAATAAGGTCGTCTCTGTGAAAATTGACTCTACGTGTACCTATTCTGGTGCAGCTCGTGCTTACAGAAGCCATTAATAAAGATGTGCTAATTTTAAAAAGTCTTGTTGGAAGAATAACGCGAAAAGAATTGTGATAATCGAAAAATTAAAGGTGCCCTCGTTACATAAATCTGATTAGGTTTAAACACGTGCTGAGAAGATAATGCAATGCTGAGGTGAATTAAAGGGAATTATATACTAAGAGCCTAATCAATTTTGTAAAGTAGTGAAGCAAAAAATTAATTAAATTTAGCAACTTTCAAGACTGCAAAAATATTTTTGTACAAAAGTCATTAGGCATGAAAAAGTACTCCATACACTGACATTGATGGATGGAATTAAAAACTTTCGAGTTTATTAGAAAAAATAATAGATTGTATGATATTTTGGAAAAAGATTCCTTAACATTAAAGAAAACCAGAAACGACGCTGAAAATTTGTAAGACAGAAATTGGATGGGAGGAACAAAATTATTTCTCTAAAAATAAAGTTGTGCATCTTATTTTACTATCACTTATGAGCCATTCTGCTTAAACAGAAACATTTTATCGTTTCCAGTTTATAAAATAAAAGAGCAATTTTCTACAATTTATTGAAGGCATCACAAAGAAAATAGCAGGCTGGGACACGAATCAAATTGTAGCTTATGCCCAGCTCTATAGGAATATCACGGTAGTAAATTTGACCTCGATCCCAGAACTCGTTTAAAAAAATCGTTACCGCTTCCATTTTGAAGCTAAAACTTTCCGAAAAAAGCTTTCTATCAGAGTCCGTTTTCAGATTAAAAAACTTCAATTTCGTAACAATATGGTACCAAATGGATGTCCTACGGACGCCTTCTGATGATGTTCTAGGGACGGCCAGAGTTGTGACAAACGTACTACACGTGGACGTCTATACGATGTCCTCGGGATCTTTATTGGATGTCATAGACATCCATAACAACCACGAAGGACTATATGGATGTCGAGTATGTTGACAAAAAGAAACAGTATAATTTGAAATTGGCTTTGTTAGAAACCTCTAAGAGTTAAATCCGGTGACTTAGCCGGTCTCAGCTAGCAGTTGATATAAAGCATAATTAAATCTTATTGCTACTATACATTTTTTTAAAGTTTTTTGAAAGTTCATGTGAGCTGGGCCAATTTTCATTCAGTTAACTATTATAATATAGGTATATTGACCATGTAATGTATTGGCCTACGATTCCCCAACTCACACAGACATAGACACGCCCACATATTATAGAAACATTTTTTATTTTATACCGGATGTTATTTGAAATCATTTTATTTTCTAATCTTGAAAATTAATTAAAACAAAAATTTCAAATATGATAATTTTCGAAGATTTTGCTTTTTTTTTAATTTTGGAATTTTTGAAAATACTCAGAATTGTGAAAATGTCTATATAAATTAAATATATAAAATTTTTAAATTTTTGAAAATTTTAAGTATTATACTTAAGTATTATACCTATTATAGGTATGTATTACAAATATTTGAAAATTTGTAAAAATTTCTAATTATTCAAATATTTTTAAATTTTGAAAGTAAAAGAAATTAAAGTTTTTTGGAACTTTTTAAAAATTTTTCGAAATTGTTGGAAATTTTGAAAACGAAAAATTTGAAAATTTTTAAATTTTAATTTTGTTTCGGTTAATTGAAACCTATATTCAAAATATAAGCAAATTCGAATTTAAAAAAGGAGGGAAATTTAGCAAAATCATAAATAAGTATACAGGATGTTCCGGGACTCGCGGAAACGAACTGAGGTATTATATTATACGAAAAAGACTAAACTAAACGATGTTTTAAATCGACTAATATTTTTGTATTTAATAAAATTTTGAAAAACTAATTATAGTACAAAAATATTCAAACTCAAACATAAGAGTCTAATCAACATATAAAATTAAGAAAAATACATGATAAATTACAAAAACAAGAGATACTTTAAGATCATAAATTAGAAAAAATATGGCAAATGTTCGAAGTTTCTGAGAAGCTACAATTTATTGTCTGTTGAAAAAATTACTTTCTTATTGGGTATAGTAAAATTCCATTAGTACGTTAAAATTGGTTCAACGTGAGAACCAAGAGAGAGTATTATTATTATATGTTGATGGCATTCGGGGCTTCAAATAATAAAGCAGGACGGGCAGTACGTTTATACGCTGCCGTTCTTGCACATTTTGGACCGAGTTTAATATAAATATTATTGTACGATACTAAACTAGGAATTAAATTTAAACAAATGACGAACTATGAAACAACTGTATAATTCAACAGCCAATAGCGTGCCACTGCTTAATTGAACACGCAAATTTGAGTTTTTCAGACATTTTGAACAACAAATGTTAATTTTTTTTTAAGTTTTAATTTTGATCTATTTCTTGCACTTTGTAATGTATCAAGGATTTATTTGCAGAACATGAATAAATACTTAAAATTGAGTTTTAATGTTTTTTCTATTATTTTCCAAACTTCAAATAAATATTTTTCAAATCGAAAAATCGCGGAAGGACTTTTTATTCAGTTTGCTTCGCGTCCGAAAGTTTCAAAACACCCTGTATCATTTTTTGATTTTTCATTATGGCCATACCTCACTATTCCAAATTGTAAAGCTGTTAAATTCAACTTGTTTTTTTATACTTGCAGGAGCCTAAAAACCCTTTAGAATTTCTATCATGTTCACACCTGACAGTTTATAATACGAATGAGCAAAAAAAAAAGTAAAAAATCACCACCATTTTAGCGAAGTGTGATGAACGAGATCATCACATTTCGCTAAAATATTTGCAGACATTACGATAAAAATCTTCTGTCCTGTAGCAATCATTTTACACTCGCTGCGCATTCCATCAAATCGAAATCTAGACAAACAAGGTTTTTATCCAAATTTAACATAGTTTACTTCAAAAAAATTGAATACTTTTTTTAAATAGCAAGAGATTGATTTTTGCCAATCTTTATCAAAAACCACGAACAAATAAATGCAAATACTTTTTACTAGTAAAGTGAACAGGTGCGAACCTAAAGTAATTGATACAAGTAATAACCATTTCTGTGTCGTTGCACAGAGAGTGGTGTGAACGTATTGTTGTGGGGTTCTACAAATAACAATAGAGGACCACTATTGTTGTCCGATTCCACCAGGAGTGGTGTTAGACTTATAGTTGTTGGTTCAGCAAGTAACAAGAGAGGACCACTATTTCTGTGCCGTTTTACAAAGAGTGGTGTGAACGCATTGTTGTGGGGTTCCACAAATAACAATAGAGGACCACTATTGTTGTCCGATTCCACCTGAAGTGGTGTTAGACTTATTGTTGTTGGGTTCAACAAGTAACAAGAGGGGACCACTATTTCTGTGCCGTTTTACAAAGAGTGGTCTGAACGCGTTATTGTGGGGTTCCACAAATAACAATAGAGGACCACTATTGTTGTCCGATTCCACCAGGAGTGGTGTTAGACTTATAGTTGTTGGTTCAGCAAGTAACAAGAGAGGACCACTATTTCTGTGCCGTTTTACAAAGAGTGGTGTGAACGCATTGTTGTGGGGTTCCACAAATAACAATAGAGGACCACTATTGTTGTCCGATTCCACCTGAAGTGGTGTTAGACTTATTGTTGTTGGGTTCAACAAGTAACAAGAGGGGACCACTATTTCTGTGCCGTTTTACAAAGAGTGGTCTGAACGCGTTATTGTGGGGTTCCACAAATAACAATAGAGGACCACTATTGTTGTCCGATTCCACCAGGAGTGGCATTGGACTTATTGTTGTTAGGTTCCACAAGTAACAATAAAGGACCACTATTTCTGTGCCGTTTTACGAAGAGTAGTGTGAACGTATTGTTGTGGGGTTCCACAAGTAATAATAAGGGACCGATGTTTCTGTCACGTTTCACAAAGATTCTTATTGTAGTGTTTTTACAAAAAAAAACAATATTGGAACATGGACAGACACTACAACCAATATCATTTCTTTTTGTTGAAGCATACGCTTATTTATTATTCACAATTTTGTCAAAAATTCATTAAAGCGAATTTGCAGTTTTCGTTATAAAAATTGGGGTTCAACAAGATTCTATTATAGGACCGGTTAAATTCCTTTAATAATGCTTTTAACGTTTACAAGACAATTTAATTTGCACTACATTCAAGAACGCAGAGATAAATTAATTCGCAGACATGGCTAAAGTGGAATTAAAGCACTATTAGCGTTACTTGAGTGCGAAATAACTAAAATTCAGCATAACAATACACGCCTACATTTGTTAGTGTGTTGACGTCATTCTCGACGGATTGGAGAAAATTTCCCTAAGCCGCTTTAAATTTGGAGAAAGTCAACACCGGGATTTTGATCGTAAAATTCGCGTCTGTTTTAAGGGTATTAGTGCTTGTGGAAACAAGCATGATTTTCTTAAAAAATGCAATAAATTTAATCTTCAAAGAGGTGCGTAAACAACTTGTCGTAGCTTTTAATATTTTAACCTGAATTTTAATAAGCATGTTATTCCGGATAAGAAGACTTATAAAAACAAATTTTTGCAAAGTTTCTTTCAATATAAGCAATAAAATATGCACATGGCTTTCTCGTTAGCTTCCTAAATATGTTTGGTTTGCTTTTGATGTTATCACCTCGCAGTTAATTAGAACGTTAACCAAAACAACCTGTTGTGTCCAATTGGCAGGACGAAGTTGTTCTAAAGTGCTCTCTGGCTGAGGTTTGCCATTCGTAGGTTGAACACATTAAGCGATTTGATCCTGCGGCTTTCGTAGAACTTTCTGGGGAGTGCATTATCCGTCGTTATTCTCAAGTCACTTTATATATTAATGTTGCTAATGGATCTTAGATTATCTCCAGTTATATTTGGCAGTATATTATGCTGTCTGACATCATTAAACGTGTTATGTATCGGCGGAGGGTTCCTTTTCATTCGACCTAACGATCCGGAGAGAGCAATTTTAACAGCGACCATTTCTGTTATTTCGCAAATCCACACTGAAGGAAATTAATGAATTACACAAAGATTGGTACATTAATTAAACAAACAACGGACTTATAATTAAAAGATATAAATATAACTTCTTAAGCACTCATAATTAGGAAAGTTTCTTAATTTAAACGAAAAGAATTAATATTCGTAATCAGAATTGTTTCATAACGTCTGATTAAATCATAATTGTGCGTATTTGATTACAAATGTTACTTACAGTTTTTCTATTTCGAAAATTTATTTAGGTTTTAAAAAAACTGTTTCAATATGTTTTAATTTACTTTAATTACAACTAAATTCCTAAGAAAAGAAAATTAAAAAAGTCATTTAACATTAATTTAAGAAAATGTACCTAATATTTTATTTCATCTAAAAATGTAATAATTACGCTGATTATAATTAGCAATAAAAAGTTTTTGAAAATTTTAAAAAGTTATGAAATTTTGAAAACTTATGAAATATTAAAAAAGCTAAATATGTATAATTTTTTAACTATTTTAATAAGCCTAATTCATTTAAGATGGTTATTACAAAAGTTATAATTAATTTAATTGACAGTTTTCAAATTTGTCGTATTTCGAAATATTTACAATTACGTTAATTAGAATTAAATGTTTAGGAAATGGAAATAAAAGAAAATCAGCTTAGGAAAATGTGCGTAATTAATTTTATCTTAAAATAATTCGTAATCAACCTTTACGTTCCACTGCTAGACTCCGGCACTCTTCTCTGTCACGTACTCTCTTTAGCGCTAAGGTGGAGTACGGGGGACCTACAGTTTAACGTCGAATCCGAACGACTAAATATCAGAGAAGGTTTTAGGCATTAAAATCCCACGGCTGCCTACACCGGATTGGGGAATGTGAGTGGCGGGTTGCCGCATAATTTATGTTGCTGCATGGCTGCGGCGGGGAACCGAACCCCAGACCTTTAGCGTTAGAGGCTAAGCGCTTAACCTCTAAGCTACCGCCACTCTTTAAAACAATTACGTTAATAATAATTAAGAACAAATTTTTTTTAAACGTACGTACTAATTAAAACCAAATTACCAAACTTTGTAATGTAATATTTATGTTACAGACAAAAAATGTTCGTTTAATTACGCTCGCCAATAAAATAATAGTAAAAATTAGATTACCTAGTAATGTGTTGCAAAATGTATCAATTATTCACAACACATAACGAACAAAATTGTGTCAACAAACAATGTGGATTAAAAATATTATGAATTCAGGAAGGGTGGTACTTATCCAATTATTTTTACGATGTATGTAGGTACACTGCACAGGAATGACGTCAATAACAGTAGCACCGGTTTTATCAATGTTACTACTGATAAAATGTTTACTCCGCAAACAACAGCCGCCGCTTCAGTTTAATTTTCCCAAAGCACTGTTTTAGCGGCCTCATTAAACGAGTGCATTAATTTGTGCACTAAAATAGATTGAGATAATTTATGAAAATTTAAACAACGAAAGTTCACGCATGAAAACTGAATGTTTCTGAGTTTATTTTTAAATATTGTTTCTATATAAATGTATAGCTGAACTAAATTATTTAGTTTGATTTTCTTATTACTCAAAAATGTAGTAGGTAAAAAACATTGAGAGGTCGTTCAGGAATATCGCGCCATAAAGAAAATCGCTAAATCCACTTTTAATGAATCATAGCTTAGAAAAGACGATTTTGGGTTCCCACCTTCTGAAAAGTCCAATTTTGATACACAATTACTGAAAATGATTATCTTAGGTATGCACGTTCTATTCCGGTGGACTGTAAAAATCGCTTAAGATTCCGATCTGCACCAAACTTTCAAGAACCACTTTTAATGAATGTAGCTATAACGTAACCAAAGTGGAATGGAATTGACTTCCGATGGGATGTAATTTTTGTATACATTTTCAGTTTGAGATGCTGAGGTGTTATCCCCAGAACGCACGATTCTATTCCGGTGGACTTTAAAAATCGGCTACGAACCCGATCTGCATCAAACTTTCAGAAATCACTGGAATTGAATGTATTTATAAAATAACAATAAAGCGGAATTGAGTTCCAATAGCATGGAATTTTTTGAATTAATTTAAAAAATTTTAAATATTGAAAATTGTTGTCCCCGGAAATCACAATTCTATTCCGGTGGACTTTAAAAATCGGCTACGAACCCGATCTGCATCAAACTTTCAGAAATGACTGGATTGAATGTTTTTATATAATAACAAAAGCGGAATTGAGTTCCGATAGCATGGAATTTTTTTAATTAATTTTCAAAATTTTAAATATTGAAAATTGTTATGCCCGGAAATCACGATTCTATTCCGGTGGGCTTTATAATTCACCTATGATCCCGACCTGCATGAAACTTTCAGGACCCAATGCAATGTATGTACTTAATTAATAATGGGAAGCGAAGTAATCGTCATATTAAGTGGTCGTAGGTAGCAGGCTGCTAAATGATTAAATCTCTTATTTCAATTACTATAATTAACACCAATTTTCCACTACAAAATCGCTTTTGTCGTTAAACTTAACCACTGTTGATAATTTACGTGTCTACGTGCTAATAAAAAACGGAACCTTATTGGTTGGTTGGTAAAAAAGGGTTGCTGTCAGTTACACTTAACCTTATCTAACGCCAGATCCCAACAGTTCAGCGTTCGCTTTTTCAATCAGATATTCAGAGATTGCTAGTTACACAACCACGTCACGAATAGGTCCAATTTACGGTATTCCAAGATTGTGCAATGAGCACAAAAAAGATCTTTGTTTTTAGTGCATGTCGATAAGGACGCCCTGGAAATCTATAGATTTAGGTTTTATTTATTTGACTGATGCTGCAACTACATGAGAACATGATGTATGGGAAAAATATGTTTTAAAAGGAGAATGACAGTTGAAACGATAGCTCTTTTTCACGACTTGATACCACAAATACTTGTGGTTATTGGGTATTCGATGTGTGAGTGATCGGTGCTCTCAATCTTAGTTCAAATGGTAGCCTTGGTGAACCGTACTGCAGAAGAAGAAAATTCTTTGAGTTGACAATAATAAGACCCTTTTAACCTCTTTTTGGAAATGAGCGCTATAACCCCGAAACTGTTAAATGCGGCTATGGGTGAAGTGTGGTTATAAAGTGTTGAAAATCGCTATTTTAAGTGGCCGGCAATACAATATGTTCGTTTTGTATTGTTCACAATCTTGTTGCTTCAATGTCGTAAAAAATATAGGAAACAATGAAAGTCGCAGCTACAACTCTATTTTTAATTTTTTTTCTGAAATTTTGTGTGGCACAAGAACGTGTATAAGAAAAGTACAAATAAAAAAATATAGAAAAACAGTGAAAGTGGATTAACATGTCTAAGTGGCCGCATGTCGCAGGTTGCTTGTAAAATATTTTGTTTTTTCCATTTTTCAAATTTGTTGTGCATCAGTGTCTGATAGAAACGGCCAAAGATAAAGAAAAATAGAAGGAAAAGTGAACGTGAACAATTATGGCCGCCAGTTATTTACTAGTCGCCATTCAGGTGGCCGTAATTCGCAGGTTGCTAGTACTTTTTTGAAATTTTGTCCGGCATAAAAGCGTACAACAATAAAAAGAAGTAGAAATTTAAAATATAAGTGTAGTGACGAGCAGTTTCGTCTTATATCGTTCTGATGCCTGGGCAGTCGATATTTCGCCGCCCCCAACCGTAGCTTTGAGTGTGCGCAAATCGGATTCTCAAAGTCAAAAATAATTAAAATTATAATCCGCCCTCTGCACTTCCACAATAGTATGTGCTACTCAACAGTCAGCTCAGCACTGAATTCCTATGCAGCGTGGCCAGATAAAACAAATTGCACCAATAATATAAAATATTAATTTTTTAAGTAGGAGAACTAAAAGCCAACTGTCGTTTGCATAGCCTCGAATCTTGATAAATTTACTGCAAGCGGGAATTTTCCCGTAAATTATTTAGGGGAAGTTCCGTGCCTATTTAAATTCATAAATCTTTAAATTGAGTTTACCCCCAACAGTCTTGCCTCTTGATACACTTACAGTTTACTGCTATATGTTAATTCTCATCTTAATTTCGCTGCAAGTCGTTAGAGGGCGCCAAATACAAGTTTATTTTTACAGCTAAAATTAATATGTTTGTTATTGTGAAAATTAGTACATCTATAAAAAACATGGAAAATTTACAAATTCACCAGCATTTCGCCAAATTTTCTAAAAGCACCAATTTTGTGTTCAAAATGAGAAGTTTTCACCAGATTTCCAAAACCTTTAGAAAATCACCAGAACTGGTAAAATCTGGCAACACTGCTCCCACGTAATATCATGTCACATCATGCGCCGACTGAGTGCCGTTACTGTAGTTGGCACACACATGAATGTGAATCCCCGAGTTTAGTATTGTTAGAGTATGGAAAGAGAATCCCAAAATAAGGGAACTTGCCGCCGCTTGCCGTGCATAAGAAATGTGCACTTGGTGTTTTGTTTAGTTTAATTATAATTAAAATTTATTTGATTTATATTTAGGGATGTCTTTCAAGTAATTTTTGATTTACTTTACTTTATTTTTAGCTTCTGTTTTGAAATTTAAACTAAAACCACTACCAAGCAAAACCATTAAACATTTTTTTTGGCATGCTCCTCTTAAGTGATGCCGCGTAGATACGGCACTGGTGCCGAAGCGCCTAAAAATCGTTATTTTAAGTTGCCGTAGTTTGAAGGCTGCTAGTACAATATTTGATTTTCCTGCCTTTTAAACCATGCTGCTTTAGACTGAGAGTCTGTTAAAAACAACCTTAGTAAAGAAATAAATAGAATGACCGTAAGCCACAGGTTGCTAGTTTGAAATTTTATTTTTTGCATCTTTTAGACACAAGCGTTCAATAAGTTACAATTTACGGTTTCTGCATCAGAAAGAATAACATAGGAACGTGAATATATTTCACAATTTGGTTTAGAATAAAAAGCGCATGAATACAGACGAGAATTCTTAATAAGACAAATTTTGGCACTAAGATGGCCTTGCTCGCATCTTCAGAAAAGGTATTCCTGGTTAACGAAATTGTGTTTGAAGCAGTAGATACAGACAACAAAGAATTCGTCGGAGTGCTCTGTTTGACTTTAGTGCCTTAATTATTTTACACGAGTCGCGGTAAAGGAAAGTTGTTAATTTGGAAATTTTGTATTCGTTTTTCACCCAGAACTCTATTATACGAGGTAATTAATTTGCAGAGACGAGATTTCATCGCGATTACTTTAACATATAGAAACCCCATTTACCGTATTCTTTTTAAAATGAGATTTTGGTGTAGCTTTCAACTAAATTAATTTATTGCAGAAAAATCCTTGATTAATATAATTAATTAGTTTGAAAATTCGTGCTTAATGTGACGCTTTAGAGACGAAATTTAATTTGCACGTAAAGCGAACATGAAAGAGAATTTATGTAACAATAAAAATGCTAACGAACTTATATTAATGCAAGTAATGGTATTTATTAGGAGAAAATAGGCGTAGCACGGTGTCGCATACCCATTTCCAAAACATTTACTTTTAACATTGAACATTAAGGTAGTGATGGGTGTAATCAACGATTTTCATTAATCGAACCATTGCCATTCGAATGCATTTATTAATCGAATAATTCATTCGGATAAAATTACTCGAACGTTTGCATGCGGTAAAAAGTCGTGAAAACGCTCTGCTTTTCGAAAGCTCCTATAAAGGAATTCCCGTTCTCATCGTCTTTTTTTGGGCCGCTCGGCAAAGCAGCGTACACCTTCAGCTTTAAACAGTATTTTTTATCAATTTTATCACATTTCATCGCTAATTCCTGCCAGTTTTTTGAGTAATATTTCTATAAACCACAAAAATGGATACATTTTTGTTTTATATAATTAAATGAAACCAGAGGTAAAAACAATATTCCATTATTAATTATTATGTGCAATCGCATTCCGGAAATTATGTCTCCATAAGTGTAATCGAATCATAATACCACGTCTGGTGGTGTCATAGTGTAATGTGAGCGTGTACGGTAAGGGGTATCGCTTCAACGCCCGCTTACGAAATAGACAAAACCGAAAATTTTAAAATCGTAAAATCATTCGAACGGTTTTCTGCGGTATATCGATAATCGAAGGGTTTGATTATTTTCTTTCGAAATATCCCATCACTACATTGAACCCTTTTACGTGTTTAGTTAGCTAGTTAACTCAGCTCATCCCTTTAGCTTTTAATCACTAAATAAAAAAATGAGCGAAACACTTCGCCTGGACTTTCCTATACTTATAAATTAACATTGTTTAATATTTTCCAACACTTTTGATATACACCTGTCTAGAAACGCAAAAGCAGTGTTTTAAAAAAAACTATAAAATAAAAAAAAATTTTTGGCCCCAACCGAGGCTCGACCCCACAACTACTTATGCAGTAAAACGGCAGTACACCCGAACACACCCGCATATCCATCCATGCTATTCTGAACCTGCTCGTTATCGTTAAATAAGTGCATATTGAATGCGAGCGCAATAGAAATGCATAGAACGTTCAGAACTCTAGCCACTTCCGTACAAGAATACAACTGCTGTAGAAAGTATGTGAAATTCTTCTAAGGACAAAAAGATTATTTAGGGGCAAAAAATTCGATTTTTTTATTTTTTGTAAAAAGATTCTCCTAGAGCAAACAAAAGAAAAAATCAATTTTTTAATTTTGTAGCGAAAATTTTGGGGGGGGGGGGGGGGGGGGGGGGAACAGTAGCCCCTCTAAATATTAAATTATCGAAAAAATATTATGATATTCGGATTTTGCTATCAATGATGAGCTATTTTGCTTTAACAGAAATATTTTATTGCCCCCGTTAAATAAGTAAAAGGGTACCAATTTTCAATTTTCAAAAAATCACAGAGGGCGTCACAGTGAAATTATAGCAATGCGCAAAAAAATAAATTGTAGAAGATTCTCAGCTCTATCAGCTTAAAAAGTTTAAACAAAAACGTGTGGGCAGTTTTTGAGAAATTTTTTTTTGAAAAATTCTAAAATTTTGGAGTGATGTCATTGCGATCGTTTTTATATTTTCAAAATTAATGATATTTCATGGTATAGTACCCTTGAAGGGCTACCAAACAAGATGTAGTTGATTCCAATCAGATAACTGGTTTTTGAATAAATGGGCGTTAAAGTCGAAATTTTCAAAAATTCGTAGCGGCCGCCATGTTGAAGCTAGAGAGTTCGGTAAAAAATCGTTTGATTTGTCCTAAGGCCTTCTTTAATCTCCACTATTAAAATTTCCAAAATTCAGTTTCTGAAAAAAATGCTACCAAAAAAACATGTCTAACTTCCGCTTCCGGTTTCGGTTTTTTTTTAAAAGCTTATTTTGTCGGTGAATTTTTGATATACCCCCTCATTCCAAAGCACATCAAAATCCAGCCGTTCCGGAGATATGGAGCGTAACACACCCACCCACCCACCCACCCACCCACCCACAGACAGACATTTTTTAAAAATTACATTTTTGGGGTCCATGGACCCCCCCTCGACTATTTCCGTTAAAATCTCAACTTTGAAATTTTTCATGAAATCAATACTTCCCTATACTGAAAGTATAGGAAAGTAAAAATCACTCGTGACACTTTACTACTCTACTACTCGCTTCGCCGCGGACCGCCTAGAATAATATAAATAACTAGAATATGTATCTCAAAACAAATTACAATGTCTATAATTTTTGACTGCACTTGATATATCTGTAAATACAATAGAAGTAAATTAGAAGTGTAGTTGCGAAGCGACAAAAAATCGTGACCGTAAGCCGCAGGCAGCTAGTACAATATTTCGTTTTCTGATGTCGATTGCAGTTTCTAACAAATATCGTCGTTATCAGCCTTTACGTCCCACTACTGGGCTCCGGCACTCTTCTCTACCACGTACTACTTCGCGCTAAGGTGGAGTACGGGGGACCTACAGTTTAACGTCGAATCCGAACGACTATGACCCTGACAGCTAAAAATAAAAAAGTGGAAGAATATCAGAAAGTGAGTGATTACGTCCACTAGTTGTCTAGGACCTAGTTTACAGGTTGCTACGTTGCTACAGCATTCTATGTTATCGATTGTAAGATCTTGTCTGCTACGCGATAACGATAAGTAAAAATTAAGGAAAATGTAAATAGAAATAAAAAAATGGTCGCAAGCTGTCGAAAAATCGCTATTTTAGGTGACCGTAGGTCACAGGTTGCTAGTACTACATTTTATTTTTCCGTGTTTAAAATCGGATAAAAATAGCGGAGATAAAGAAAATTGGGCAAAACCCAAGAATGAGCGTTTACGCCTACTTTAGGTATTTTACATAGCCGTATGCCGCAGGTTGCCAATGCAGCATTTTAGTTAATTGTTTCTTATATTTTGGCAGTCACAACAGTCTTTCACATGATAACGATAAATAGTAACAAAGGACGACAGAATAGAACTAAAAGAGTGGTCAAGAAGCAAAAAAAACTTCCTTATGTGGTTGTGGGCGGTAGGCTGCCCAGTAGTATATTTTATTTTTTTCATGTTTAAAGTCTTAGTAGTCGAAAAAATAATACAAGATACAAAATACAGAAGCCAGCCCAAAGTAAGCCATTAAGTCCGCTAGTTGTTTCAGAATGGATATTGTATATGGCCGTAAGCCACCGGTTGCTAATAGAGCAATTTTTATCATTTTTCAGAACTTGCTAATTACAGCAACGTACCACAAAATATGAATCAGTTGTACTGAACGACAACAGGAAAAATAAATCATTAATTTACGTGGCCGTAGGCCGCATGCTGCTATTAAAATACTTTATCTGCTATTTAGACTTAGTTTTATGATTAAAATTTAAAAAAAATTAAATTAAACTGAAAGTCAGCGATTATGCCTATTATTTGTCAAAGACTGGCATTTTAAATGGCCGTAACCACTGGTTGTCCTTATAGCACTTTTTATTTTTTACATTAATCACCAGAGCGTACTACACAATAAAAATAAGCAAAACGACAACAGAGACAAAAATATTTCGAAAATTTTAAAATTTTTGTAATATTAAAATTTTTAATTTTAAACAATTTTTTAGATTTTAGTAATTATTAAAAAATTTTGATATATTAAAGCTTCTAATAAAAATTTTGAAAAATTTAAGAATTATTTTAAAACGTTTGTAAAGCTTGTAAATTTTTAGATTTTTAATTTTTAATTTTTGATAATTTTTTAGATTTTTGTAATTATTAAAAAAATTTAAATTAACAGAACTTCAAAAATTAAAATTTTTTGAAAAGTTGCTAGTTATATAATTATGAAAATGTTTGGAAATTTTTTATGTTTAATAATTTTTAATTTTTGTTAATTTTTTAGATTTTAAACTTAAAATATTTAAAAAAAATTGTGTGACTACACAGCAAACGTACGCGCGCATCCGCATGCACACATGCACGTACAAGTACACATACAGACAAATTTTTGTACGATGCAAGAGCGAGAAACAACGTGTTATTCTGTCAAAAGCACACAATCTTTTTTTTTCGCAACTACAATACTATCAAGAGGGAAAGTAAAAATCACGTTATCAATCCCGTTTGGCTTATATAGCCTAAATTACAATCGTAACAGTTGAAATTGTAAACACCAAAAATAAAATTATACACAGATAACAACATACGTAGAAAATACCAATTCAATCATTTGTACGGTGCAGTTCATCATAGGCGTACCTAATTTTCTTATAACAAAGTGGCAGCATCAACACTGAATTTTTTAACTTTCAAGGCCAAATTAGTGTATGTATTTAATTTTCACACCCGTGTCTTTATAAGCCCATACATTTAAATTAAAACTTCAAATAATATTAGTAACCACAAGTGTAAAATATCCATTAGAGCAAACACAGAAATCCATTTTCACTGAACTAATGTTCAGGATTTTCCGCATTCCAAAGAGATTTCCTATTCTCTAACCCATGCCTGCTTTTTTCGCAGTTCTAAAGCTTTTATACTCGACTTCCTTCGGTTTTCTTGCAACCGATACCCTAAAAACCCACTGAAAAAATGCTATTTTTGTCCACTTTAAAACGATTGTGCCAGGAAGACCGCAACACCGAGTTACATTCGATTAACTTTTGACCTCCGATTTATTATTCGGAAAAAATGTATCGGAAATTGAAGTCAACCGCATAATAACAATGTTATTTGCACTATTATGCGGAAGATGGAAATGCAAGTGATAATTTTGAATTCGCCTTAAATGAGGCGTGTAGTTGTGATATAAGATATTATCTGCACGGTTGAATATTTATGCAGACTGATGAGTTGTCACTTTCAGGGGGATAAATTCGTGCGGGAAATTTATTGATGATGCGGATGAGGTTTTTACGTATCAATAAGTAACTTGCAAATTTTTATTTAAATTTTTCGAGGTAACGTGAAAGTTTTTTTTAGAATTACTGAGTTTAATTTAAATACTTTAGAATTATTTTTTAATGTATTTGGTTCCGTTCAGATTAATTGAAATTTTATGTTCTCCTGCTAAGTGAATTTCGGTTTTACTTATCGTAAAGTTTAGTGACGTATCCATAATAATGTCTGATGGGAAAACATCAAAATTAGAAATTCGTAAGCTGCCAAGCAACGAAAAATATTTAGGGGAACAAAGCAGTAAAAAAATGTAACTTTTTTAAATTTTTGCGTACGTTGTTACGCCACTGGTTGGTAATCAATTAGGATAAAATCAGTAAAAACAATAAGAAAAATTTACTTAAGAACCATAATACATTAAAAAAATTTCCTTGATTATTTCGTTACATCTACGCCACTGGTAAGATCATGGTTTTAAAATTCTGTAGCTTAGTTTTAGAAAACATTGAACGAAAACCTAGCATCACGGTACAATTTGTCTTATACCTCGCGGATTTCAATTTTATTACCCATTTGACTATTAAATCCAGTGGCGTGCTTGGAACAAAATTGTACAGGAAACAATAAACATAGAATCTTATAAATATTAAAAGAAATTACGTTTTAAGTGCTATAAGTAACCAGAGATTGCCAAGAATACTAAGACCATTAACAGTTTTCTTTTGTTTCTGCAGACATTTTCTATTATTGCGCTTATAGTGCGCCACTGAGGATAGGGATGATTTAGAATGTAGCGCACTTGGGCTGTAAAACTCGAATCCACAAGCGCTGTGACAAAGAATGACTACATCAGCAATTGTCTGTTTTCTCTTAGAGTCTTCTAATAAAACAATTTGGAAATCCAGTGGCGCACGTAGTCAATTCAAAGACGTATACGCCTTCCTACAGAAATGTGGAACTAATTATAGGCACAGTCGGCTGATAATTATTTTAGTAAAGTGTGTGATGGCATACCACTTTATGGACTTATAAATTTGATTTCTAATTAATTACGCTTGCCAACAAAACAGATTTAAACATTAGGTCACGTAGCAATATTTTTCAAAACGGTAACGAACAAAAGTATGTAAACAGAAATTTCGCCAATACTGATCCCAGTCACATTATTGAGTCTGAAAATTGCATAAAACCTAGCCAGGGTAGTATTTCCCATCACTTTATAATAATAAGAAATTTGTATTGTCCACCGGTCATATCAGAGTGATTAAGAGTGAGTAGCGCCTATAGAATCAGGAGCAGAACTTGTAGAGGGTGCCGGATCAGCCAAGCGCCAGTGACAAGCAGATAGAGAGCCTGCAGAGACAACTGGACGAGCCAAACCTCAGAGCCGAACCGGAAAAGTGACCTGAAGAACACAGCTGGACAGGTCAAGCACCAGTGTCAGATCCGGAAGGTAACCTTGAGACCGCAAAGGGACAAGTCAAGTACAAAAAACAGGTGGAGTTGCATTTGTAGCCGCCTAAGCAAAGCGCCAGCAACGGACGGTAAGAGGTGACCTGAAAAACGCAGCCAGACGAGACGAGGGCGGGGAATAAGGTGATAGTGTCAGGCAAAGACAGCCGGACAAGCCAAGCGCCAGCGACAGCCGAAAGTGACATGGAGACGAGTCAAAAGCAGAAAATAAGGTGACAGTGCCAGCAGCGGCAGCTGTACAAGCCAAGTGCACGTAGTGAGTAGATTGAGAGCCCACAGAGGCAGGCAGACGATCCTAAGCGCCAATGTTAATCCAGAAAAGTTACTTTGAGATCGCAACCGCATAAGTCAAAAGCTAAAAACCAGGTGGAGTTCGCAGTTGCAGCTGCACGAGCCAAGCTCTAGCGATGGACGAAAAAGGTGACCTGGATAACGCAGCCAGACGAAACAGGCGCAGAAAATGAGCTGACAGACCGGGAAAGTGACCTTGAGAACGCAACAACAAGGCAAGGACAGAAAATAAGGTGTTAGTGCCAACAGAGCTTGCAGAAGCAGCCGGACTGGCCAAGCTCCCGTGACCAGCAGATAGAGTCCGCAGAGGCAGCCGAACAAGCCAAGCGCCAGAGTCGGACCGGAAATGCAACTAGAAGAATGCAGCCAAACGGGTTAAGCGAAAAAACACATAGAAGAGCCCGCATTTGAGGCCGTACGAGCAAAGAGACAGTCACGGGCGGCAGATGTGATCTAGAGAACGCATTCGGGCGAGCCAAGCGCAGAAAATAAGTTTAGTGCGGTAGAAATAGCTGGACAAGCCAAGCGTCAGTGGTGAGCAAATCGAAAGTCCGCAGAGGCAGCCGAACAAGCCAAGCGGAAATGCAGCTAGAAGAACGCAGCCAAACGGGTTAAGCGCAAAAAGCACATAGAGGAGCCCGCATTTGAGGCCGTACGAGCAAATAGACAATCACGGACGGCAGATGTGATCTAGAGAAAGGATTAGGACGAGCCAAGCGCAGAATACAAGTTTAGTGCGGCAGAAACAGCTGGACAAGCCAAGCGCCAGTGGTGAGCAGATCAAGAGTCCGCAGAGGCAGCCGGACAAGCCAAGGGTCAGAGTCGAACCGAAAATGCGACCTGAAATACGCTGCAAGACCGGTTAAGCGCAAAAAACAGGTAGATGAAACCGTATTTGAAACCCTACGCTATTGTGTTTTGTAAACATATAACTTATTAAACGTCTCGCCTTGTAAATATAAATTAAAATTATAGAATAACGCAAGAGCTAATTAACAATCCTACTAATGCGGTTGCGGTAGGGTTAAAAGCTCCCACTACTAACTGATTGACCTGAGTTCGAGCCTGGCTCCAACTAGATTTTTTTAAAGTTTGGAGCAGCGAGAACGGACTCGGTATTTAAATTATTTTTTAAAGGTGCAGCATGGTAGACCTGTGTAGCGGGGGGGGGGGGGGGGGGCGCTTAGAGTTGCGATTTCAATTCTTGGATTTTCTTAAAAATGTTGCTAATATTTTTATTAAATAAATATAATGAACCAAAAAATGTTAAAATTAAGGCGACCATGAGTAGATCCTCACACTACTGCTGAAGCTTATCACCGATGCGAAAGGGTAACACCTTTCTATCGAAACTCTGCCTTATACAGATTAGGAACTGCATAATTTTGACTCTCTTATCTCACAAGTTTATCCTATCAGTTTCTTTTTTCTCTCGTTATCACTTTCTTGCCATCTGGACTTTTTTGTTTCTTCTTTTTTAATTAATTTTTTTATCTCTCTTTCCTCTTCAATAAAGACGAAAATTAGTAGCGCCACTGGACCTTACGGTGGTCACCGAACCCGTTCTCATTTTTCGTTTCCTGATTCCGCGTTATAAATGAAGGTATAAAGTTAACGTCACAAGAAATCCCTTGACACAGAACCAAACGTGAAAAAATATAGCTTTTACGACACGTCTTTTTACGTGTCAAGATTGCCACACGTACATCTACCTCTTGTGCAGCGTCACTCGACACGCTTATTTTATTTGATATAACTTCAAAATTAGTTCTTTTTCAAATCTACAAATAAATTACTAGCATCAAGTTTCAGAATTGTATGTATCTTCAATTATTATTAATCTAGAAATGGGAACTGAAAACCCAGAGCGTCTTTATTTTCATTGCGGTTTCCATATATTTTTTTGTTAGTGACGCAAACACATACATTTTAATTTGGAACCTAAGAGATTTGTTGTTACCTAAAGTTAAATTGCAAAACTCAGACCCTAATTTAGATTCTAATTTTGTTGAAAGTGCTTCCGTACAAACACACCGTTATTTGATCTCTCGGCCATTTTACAATGCCGTTAATTAACTTAAACTCGTTAAACAATCTTAGATAATAATTAGTCGGTTGTAGCTAACGTATGGTACATATCGTGTTCGAGGTTCAATTTTTCACAATTTGGACGTTGCGAATTGCTAGCAGCAATTTTAGGAAATTCGTTAAAAATTGATTGTACTTGCACGGAAATTAAATGCGCGGAAATTACTTGCCTTTTACAGGTATTTCTGGGGAAATTAGTTTTGCCATTTCGCTTTTTAGACAAGTTTAACGCGGGAAAGTTTTAATTAGTAGGGAAGAGGTGATAAGTCTTGGAAATAGCGGTTTATTAGGATTGTAGTTTTCAGGGTAATAAAGGAAGTGTAAATGCTTTTATTCAAACAGCAGATAAAAGTTCGTTTTAAACCTTGCAACGTTATTTAGTTGCGTAGAAATACCTTTTTTTTGTACTGCTGACACTTCTTCATAGTAAGTTTTGCAATAAAAGTTTTGCAATAATCGCCTAAAAACCCTGAATATTCATTTGTGTTTCTATTATGCATCCGTTATAGATCAAAATTGAATTGCTGTGTTAATGTACCTAAATCTATTTTTACCCATACTAGGTACTACAGTTGGGAATTCTGATATTTAAAAAAAACGTTTTTAAACACAGACAAAATAATCGAAACGTTTATCCTCAAAATTAAATGATAAAAACATAAAACAGGAATTGCGAAAGCAAATCGCGGATGACAATGTAATTGGACACATCAAAACCATTAATAAAGAACACTTGCAGAGAAGAGATTAATTTTCTTTTAAAAAAGCTGACAGTGTTTTTTTTTGACTGGTTTTATGAAATTAAGTTACATGTTCATTTTAACCCCACGACAAAAAAATTAAAAGTTGGTTCGGAAAATAAATCAATACCGACTGAATTGGATTCATTGGAATGCAAACTTCCACATTTAACATCAACACGTGTGCAAATTTGCTTCGAAATTGATGTCTGGGTATCGAAATGATGATGAAGTACAGTTATGCATATTAAAAGTTATGTTACAATATAGAAAAAGTAAAATATTTATCCGGTTTCTACATACCGAATAGAACTTCAGTGAAAAGACACCAACGTTGAATTTCACCTTAGTACAGTCCTGTACTTGGAAAACCGTATTTATTCCAAAAACGTTAAATACTATAAAGCAATACGGTATACATTTGCTGCAGTACTGATAATTCTTATTTTCAAAAAAAAATAAAAATTGAAGTTTACATTATTACGGTCCTATGCTTTAATGTTATTACTTATAAGGACTTTTAATTATTTCCATATTTTATGGAATGCCATTTTTTGACTTCATTTTCTTCAGACGTCTGAAAGTTATTTTATGACGACAAAATTTAAACTGTTTTTGTCGTCATTAATTTATTTTCTGACGTCAAACTATGATGTTTTACGTCAAAATATGTTTTTTGACGTCAAAACATCTTCTTCAGACTTCTGAAAGTTATTTTTTGACGTAAACAATTAAATATTTACGTTACAAATTAATTGTTTGACGTGAAAAAAAAACATTTCTTGACATCAATAATTTATTTTCAGACCTAAAACGATAATTAACGTTGATTGACGCCAAATCATTTTTTCAAACATCTGATAGCTATTTTGTGAATTCAAAATTATAAGTTAATTTAAAAATTATTAATTTTCGGACGTTAGAAAATGACTGACATTAAAAAACATTTCGTGATGTTATTAATTTATTTTCTGACGTTAAACAATAATTTGTGACGTCATTATTTGAATTTTTGACGTTAAAACATCTTCCGACGTCTGAACGTTATTTTTAACGTCAAAATTTGAATAGGTAACGTCAAAAACTGTTGATGTCATAAAATAATTGTTTGACGTCAAACAAAACATTTCTTGGTGTCTTTCATTAATTTATTTTCTGGTGTCAAACAATAATTTGTGACGTCAATAATTGTTTTTTTGACGTTAAATTATTTTCAGAGTTCTGCAAGTTATTTTTTGACGTCAGAATTTGAAGATGTCACATCAAAAAACTGTTGACGTAAGAAAATTAACTGTTTAACGTCAAAACACATTTCAAGATGTCATTAATTTACTTTCTGACGTGAAACAATAATTTTGGGAAGTCAGTAATTGTTTTTTGACGTCAAAACATCTCTAAACGTCTGAACGTTGTTTTTGACGTCAAAATTCAATAGGTAACGTCAAAAACGGTTGACGTCAGAAAATAACTGTTTGACATCAATAAACATATTGAGACATGATTAATCTGTTATCTGACATCAAACAATAATTTTTGACGTCAATAATTGGTATTTTGACATCTTTTTATTTTTGGCGTTATTAATTTATTTGCTGATGTCATACAATAGTTTTTGATGTCAATAATTGTTTATTCTTGACGACTTGTACTGATTTTGTAATGTCAAAAGTTGATTTTCGCACGACCTGTCATATGATACCATACACGACGGTTTCCTATTAGGACATTATGAAATATCGATTCTTATAGGATATTTGCGCTTGCTTTTGCATTACGTATTCGAAAAATTGAAATCTCTCAAAATGCGGTTCTTTAAACCACCATACTCTTTTATTGTCGTCGCCTATGTACAAACTTGGAATAATCTCATTTAAATTACATTATTTTATGACATGATCATCACAAAATGGCGGACGGTTCAGGCGGCTCTTCGCCGGTGTCCTCGTGTAAACGATGTAAATCTAAGGTAGTGAGTGGTGTTAAATGCCAAATTTGTGAAAATCACTATCATCCGAGTTGTGCTCAACTTTTAAAAAATGTTAAATTTCTCGACGATAACGTGATCTTGTGTTGTGATTATAGTGCATGTGAAGGCAAAGACGAAGACAGTCAATTTTTTGATGCAATCGGCGAATTAGCCGCGGCAGCAGACAACAAAGTTGATGTATGACTTTTTAATTATATAATTAAACAAAAGGACATAATTATTTCGGAATTGCGCGAGAAAGTTGCGATTTTGACGAATCAAGTTGATGAATATTGCAAATCGCGTGACCCTGGCTCGGTTTCTTGTGAGCGATCGAAGGACGGGCCTGTGGCACCTGCGAATCGGATAAACTATAAAAATGCCGTTTTAAATAATAAAGAGCTGCATGCAAAGGTTTCTACAAAAACTGATAATGTTGCTACAAAAACCAATTCCAAATTTGGTAAGAAAGAAGTTGCAACTGCAATTGCAGAGGCTCAAACGCGTAATAAATGTGCAGATTACATAAATCTAGCTAAATCGACAGAATTAGTTGATAACAACTCTGGCATAGAAGGGAATCATGAAGATGAAGCAGGTTGGAAACAAGCTGAACCTAAAAGAAGACGTAAAGGGCCAATAGTTATAGGTAAAAAAAAAAACGCCAAGGGTAAACTCCGGGGCATTCCAAAAATGATTGCATTGCATGTGTACCGTCTGGCTCCCGACACCGATGAAAATAGTCTACTGGAATTTCTTAAGCCTCATTTTAAAGAAGCTGTGTGTGAAAAGTTACATTCAAGAAGACCGGAACTTTATTCTTCCTTTAAAGTACAAATATTTGAAAACAATTTTGATAAGATCAAAGATGAAGTAGTGTGGCCTATGAATGTTTGCGTACGCCGTTTTTTTCAACAGAAGAGGAAGGAGGACCACTGAATCCAACCTATCTAACTGTTATCCATATCAACATTCAATCTTTGCTCAACAAAATCGATGAAATTCAACTCTTTTTGGATGATTATCGGCCGGATGTTGCGTGTTTTACAGAGCACTGGCTGCAGAATGACAACATGGTTCATTTTCCAGGCTACTATGTAGCGGCTTGCCGTTGTCGACGTACTACTGTTCACGGAGGTGTATGCATCTACGTTAAAGATTCCATAGATACAGAAGAAATTAAAGAGGTGGTAAAGCATTCGGTAGATATTGATGTTGAATGTGTTGGCATTAAGTGTAACATTGCAAAAACTTCGTATTGTATTTTAGCGGTCTACCGTTCCATGTATGGCAATATCTATAATTTTTTTGATAAAGTCGACTTAATTTTAGGAAAAGTATTGCGCAGAAGTGATTATGTAGTTCTTATGGGCGACTTGAATATTGACAACATGAACAATGTACGAAACGTACAAATGAAAAAAATTTTATTTGATATTTTCAATGGCCACCAGCTGCGTTCTCTCATTAGGGAGCCCACACGAATATGCAAAACTAGAGCTAGTAATATAGATTATGTAGTAACAAATGTCAGTAATTTGTATTGTGATACGAAAGTGTTCGAACCAGGTCTCTCTGATCATTGCGCACAATTGTTAAAAATTTCTGCAAATAATTTCAATAAAAAATTTGCAAATAAGAAAGCGATCATAACTAAAAGAAGAATTAATGAATATAGCGTGTCATATTTTGCACATCTGCTGCGTTCTATTGACTGGAGCACATATTTAAATTCTGATTGTGTTAACGAACAATTTTTTAGGTTCAGTAATAGTCTTACCAACTGTTTCGATATAGCTTGCCCCAAATACAGCACTATCAACAAAATTAAAAAGAATAATGAATGGGTTACCCCAGAAATCATTCGACTAAAAGATAATGTTAAATTCTGGGCCGATTTAAAGAATAGGCTGCATATTGATAACATTGCTTTAATATATAAAAATGCTAGAAAGCAATACAGAAACAAGTTAAGGCAGGTTAAATATCAATTTTATTACAAAAAAGTAATAGAATCATCAAACAAAACTAGAACAGTTTGGAATATAGTAAATTCCAATCTTAAACAAAATTCGAAAGATAAAAAGATTGTATGTTATTCTAATGGGAGACCTGTCGAAGAGCCTCTCGAGGTAGCCAACTGTTTTGGTGAATATTTTTCTACATTGGCTGAAACTAAATTGAAAAAACATTTTCAAAGTTTGTCCAGTTGTTGCACATACTCGCTAAGTAGTCCTGTAAATTCTCTACAAATTATTCCATTTACACCCGAGGAAATTAAAGCAGCAGCATCTGCAATTCGTAACAAACGAAGCTGCGGTCTTGATGAGATCACCCTGAATGTTTTTCTGAAAATCATTGATATTGTTTTATTACCTTTTACTACATTAATTAACAACTCCCTAGAGAAAGGGATTTTCCCTAGTGTATTGAAAATAGCTAAAGTCAAGCCTCTATTAAAGAAAACTAATAATGCTGTCAATGACTTGGATGGTTATAGGCCAATATCTGTTTTGCCTGTTGTATCAAAAATATTAGAAGTTCTTGTGTCAAAGCGAATCACGCAGTTTCTTTATAGTAAGGAACTATTGTCCGATGTTCAGCATGCCTACCTAAGAGGTAAATCCGTGGAAACTGCGTGTTTCGATTTTGTTGAATATGTAACAAAAGCGTTGGATAGGGGCATGATCGTCGCAGGTATATTCTTCGATTTATCATGCGCTTTCGATTCAATAAGCCATGATTTTCTTGGAGAGAAATTAAATAGATTGGGTATAAGAGGAGTACTTAATAACTGGATATTGTCGTATGTAAAAGACAGGAATATATGTGTTCAGATGGCAGGTGTTACATCTCAAAAATTTAATACACAGCGTGGTGTGCCTCAGGGGTCTGTGTTGGGACCCCTACTGTTTGTGTTGTTTGTTAATGATTTAAAGCTGCATTTGAAGAGTGAATGTTTGATAAGTTATGCCGATGACACAACAGTGGGGGTCTCGGCACATGATTCTGAGGAATTAATTTCGAAGGCTGAGTCAATTATGAAACAATTTAAAATTTGGTGCAGCAAAAATAATCTAATTGTTAATAGTAATAAAACTGTAGTTTTGGTTTTTCATAAGCGTAAGCAGGTTTTTCCTTTAACTGTTAATATTGAAGGTT
Organism: Ctenicera cuprea; assembly: GCA_958336395.1. NCBI lineage: Eukaryota > Metazoa > Arthropoda > Insecta > Coleoptera > Elateridae > Ctenicera > Ctenicera cuprea. Next base: position 2,760,771 of record OY284489.1, on the reverse strand, counting down.
GTAAAATAGTCACTCATGAATCAACCAAACTTCTAGGGCTAACAATTGATCACAAATTGACTTGGACCTCTCATGTTGATGGGGTGTGTAAAAAGCTGAATAGAGCATATTTTGCATTGAGAACTTTGAAAACAAGCTTATCTGCTAATGGACTTCTTAGTGTTTACTATTCCTTAGCATACACACACATGGCTCTCAATGTGATTATTTGGGGTAACTCTGTAGATAATTTACGTGTATTAATTAATCAAAAAAGAATCATTAGACTGATATTTAATCTTGGTTACCTTGAGTCATGTCGGCCAGTATTTGTTAAACATGGCATATTAACATTTGTGTCTTTATATATTTATAAGTGTTGCGTATATGTTTTTCATAACCGATTTAAATTCACTCAGCACTGTAATATTCACGTGTATAACACTAGGAATAAGAATAATTTAATTCTGGCTAAACATGGCTTGACTTTATATGAGAAAGGGCCTATTTATTCGTGCACTAAAATATTTAACCATCTTCCTGGCGAAGTAAAGATGTGCAATACTATCGTATCTTTTAAAAGCAAACTTAAAAAGTTTCTGGTAAATAAATGTTTTTACTCGATAGCTGAATACTTTGATAGTCGTTTGTAACTTAAATGTTTGTACTTTGTTTTTATTTTTTATATTCTGTGTTATGACTATGCCTGTAACATGTACCTATGTACTTATTTGTTGTTATGGCTGTGAAAAATAAATGAAAAAATGAAAATAAATGTGAGGTGAAAATTGCTTACGAACCAATTTGAACTTCAAAAAAGAGCATTACGTGATAATTTGAAAAAGTAGCTAATAAAAAGATATTTCTTTGATACCCAGAATCTCAGTTGTTGTTTTCTTTAGTGGAAAAGTTACAAAAAGTTTCTAAGAACCTGATTACCTGGTGAGATCGTTAAATATTATGCGTAGGTGGGCTTTGATTGCTTTGCTTTTGCCTCTCACACCTTGACTCAATAATTGTTTATTTGTGTGGTTTGTGTATTTACAGCATTTTTAAATAATTTGGTTTGATATTAAATAATTGTGCAGTTTTTATTTTTTACATAACTTATATTGGATTAAAATTTTTAAGCTGATTTACGAAAGTGTAACCGCAAAAGTAAGGCACCAGCGCTTTCGAATTTAGGTTGTTGCTTATCCAGGCTTGGAATATTATTAGAGCTACCCCAATCTAAAGTAAATTAATGCAAATTTAATAAGCACGGTCTGGTAGATTCACATCTAATCTACAAACTATCTAAATTTGAAGCTGATTAGCAAAATACAAACAAAATAAAAACGCACTTTAATCCTTGATGGGGTTCAGTTAATTTAGATAAATAAGTTTATTATGATTGGGAACAATATCCTAATTTTAAAAACGCCCAGTAATAATTATGGGCCAATTCGGCACGGTCCGGTGAAAATGCTTGTGTTTACTACTTAACTTGTAAAAACTTTTTTCATCATAATCAGATTTATACCTGGATTCGAAACAACCCAAGTCAGAAGTAAATATTCTGTTGATCAGTTCGGGGCGGCCTTATTAAATCTCAATTTAAAATCTTAAAGTAAATTTAAATCTGAATACAATTGGATTCAGTAAATCTTAATCTAAATTTAAAACAACCATAGTGTAAAACCAATTCAGAAAATTAGAACGGCACGGCGAGGTTATTCTTGATTTTAAGTTGGAGCAAAGTACATTGAGAGGCTTAGTCCGGCACGGTTCGTTACCTTTTAAGCTGTATTATTTGTCCATTAGAGTTATTATTAAGTCAATTCGGCACGACTCGATAAATTTTAATGTAAATTCAATTGAATTTATTTCAATTGCGATTGTAATTCAGATCGTCTGTTTGGTATTCAAGCTTAAATTAAAATAACCGTTTAATTAATATTTAAAAATTAAAGTTTTTATGCATCAGAAAAACTCAATTTAATAACAGAAGAAATTACATTTAGAAGTATAATTCGGTAGGGTTTGGCAAATCTTAATTCAAAGATTAAATACGTAGAAAAGTTTATTCCTGTCCGGTTTAAAACATTTTGAGCTAAATATGAATTGATTAAGCTTGAAGTAATTTTACTCGGCACGGTTCGGTATATTAAACTCCAAATGCAATTAAAGCTAGTTCAGTCCCGTTTTTAATTCAAACCGGTTTGTTTAGAGAGTTTGGCAATCACTATAAATCGAAGCTACGAATGAGACAAACACATTTTATAATCAGAAAGATCAATACTCAGAAGTGTAATTTGGTACGGCTTGGTGGATTCTAATTTAAAATTAAAATGACTGAAGTCTTAAAACAACCCATAGCTTGAATTATTTCTACCCGGCATCACATCTAGTTAAATCTTAACTCAAAACTGAATCGTCTTAAGTCTAAAGCAACCACAGAACTTAGTTCGACAAAGTTCGAGAAGTTAAAAGTCAAATATGAGCAAATCGAGTTTGAGTTAATTTCACCCGTGACGGCCCGGTAAACTTTAATCTAAATTAGAATGGATTCGGTTGAATTGGAGTGGCAATTTCAACTGGTTTGTTTAGAATTTAAATTTAATTTAAATTAATTCAATCCGGCAAAGCCCGGTAAATTTTATTCTAAATTAAATCGATTCACCCAAATCGAGATGGTAATTCTAACTGGTGTGTTTAGAATTAAAATTTAAGATAATAAAACAGTTGAGCGCAAACATTATAAATTGAAGTTGTGGATTAGACAAGCGCAAAATAAATATTTATAAGCGTAGTGGTTTAAATCTAAAATATTTGCAGAAGATTAACCCGGCATGGTTCGATAGATTTTAAGCCAAATATCAATCGATCGACCTGTAATTAGTTCAATTCGGCACGGCCCGTTAAATTGTATTCCAAATTCAGTTCAATCTGATTGGAATTCAAACCGTTATGTTCAAAACCCAATCTTAAAATAAAAACTTGGCTAATTGAAGTTCTAGACTATAAAAGCATAATTATTATCAGAAAAATGTTACTCCACAGTTAGGTCGTTCCTGGATTTATCGAAAAGCGTTGCGTATATGCAAATCAGAAAGGACAATAATCTTGATGTTCACCAGACTATGAAAATTCCATTCATACATTATGGGTGAACGCCACGAATTTTCGTCTAAAATCCGTTTAACAATATGCAATGAAACGAATCAAAAATTTGATTTTCTTTTATTTAATTTTATTTCAACTCTCCCTTTTATCGCAAAAAAGACCCAAATTCTTGTTATAAAGAAAAATCACAAATCTTCAAATAGTTTTATAAATCCTGGTTATCAACACCCTAACACGTAAAATAAGTTTGTTAGCTCATTACCGATACATATTATCAAGTTAGAAAGGCAAACACATCGAACCGAACAACTTCGTAGGTAACATATCACTCAAGTTTTAACAAGGTGTAAACATGAGCCGTTACATACAGAATTATAAATGAGAATATGTAATTCAATCTTGCAAGTTTCTGCAAGGCAAGACGAGCCCTCGCAATTTTAGGTTTCCCCGTGCGGAATAACAACCACAACCACAAATAGGTGTACGACCCTGGTTAATTTAGATTCCGCAGGCCGCGTATAAATTTTTAATAATCACCCTGTTTTGCATAGGAATTTTTCCTGCAGTAGTACCAACTTTTATTGCAAGGGTTGAATGGCAACAACGGAAATAATTAATGCATCCAGAAAGTAGGCTAAGGGCGATCTGCATATTCAACAAGTTGGAGAGGAAATTTAATAAAAGATGAGTTTGAAAATGCAAGAAATAAATTTTTGTGTGGGTAGTGTTTTTGACAGTACATTCCTTTCCGGTTAAATAAATTAAATACAGAACTACGGTTCAGCACACTAAAACAATGAAAACTGTTTATATGAGCATGTGTACGCTTTGGCAAATTGCAATGTAGGCAAATAAATTTTAATCCGAAGAAAACGTTTAGGCATTGAAAACAAAATCGAAGCCCAGTAAATTGCAAGTACATTAATCCGGCACGGCCAGTTAAACCTAAACCCATATTGGAACAAAACTAACAGAACCTATAAATTTTATTGTATTTAAGGTCAATTAATGCAAATCTTAAGATAATTTTGATTAATGCATAACATATTCGTAACAGTCAGGTGTAATTCGGCAAGACTCGGTAACTTCCAGACCATATCAGATTACAGTATGATTTCTATAAAATTTCGAAAATATATACCAGATTTGTGACAGTCAGTTGTAATCCGACACTAATTTCAGCATAGTTTTTACATAGCTTTGTCAATGTGATTCTGGAAAAAAATTTAAATAAATTTACACAAATTTATTCCGATTCAAATTTGAAGACGCTAATCCGGCACGGTTAGGTAGAGCCTAAGCCTACATTTGAGACAACTTTGAAGAAAACTAGCAGAACAAATAAATTTTAATGTAGTAAACGTTCGTTCATTAAAACTATACCTGAAATAAGTTTACATAATGGCCGGGGATAATCCGGCACGGTTTGGTGACCTAAAATATCACAGATTTTACTATAACTTCAAGCCACTCCGATTTTTTCCCAAATTTTAAACAATCTAACTATAAAGCAAATTGACATAACCGATCAATTTTAATCTACTACACTTTTGCCGAGTTAATTTACATACAAGAATCCTCGGCACGGTCAGGTGTAATCTGGCACGGTTCGGTCAATCATAGATTCCCGTACAACTTCTATTTTTCATTCAGAACTTTCACGTCTGTTCCAATTGAAGCTTGAAAATATTCAAGTCTAAGTTTAATTCGGTCCCGTTCAGTTAAATTTATTACGGAATGAAATCCATTAAAGTTTCAAAAAAATAGATAAATGGAAAATAAAAAAAACAAGAACAAATTCAAAGACTAACTTAAAGTACTGTTGCTGGCAATGATAACAACGGTGTTATTAATACCTCGGAATGTTTACGCAGTTATTTAAGACCTTGCGTGTAAACACTATGTCCACAAATTGAATCAGGTGAACAAATATAATCGGCAGTAAACTTAGTGATGTACTGTGTGTATTTAAATGGGCAACCGGGCTACACTTAGATCACCGTGGCTTTATAATCTTATGAGTAAATGGTTAAAGGGCTCCCTATTTCGAAATTTCACGACGTCTAAGCAAATAAGAGGTTCCATACCAGCTTGGGCTAAAATAAATAAGCTTTGAAAAGTAATTAATCATTTTAATCGGTGAAAAGTAGATTTCCAAATGAAAATATCTATTTATGTTTCAAAGCTTGTCGAAATTGTATTTAGGGCAAACAGGTAAAAGCCTTAAAATAATCTGAGTGGGCGTAATGAGCTTTTAACGTTTAATTATATTATAAATAACGTTCTTAGCTGTAGGAGTCTTTCAATTATATTGTGAAGCTTGTCATTAACTCTACATAGGACCAACTAGTATAAAGTATAAAAGAGTTATGAATCCTTTTAAAATTTCATATCTACTTCCTTTTAAAAGCCATTAAATTTTTATAAAAGTAAATAAACGTAAGATTTAAAATATTGCAATACAGCCCTTGTAGAAGGATAATTGTTTAACCTTTCAAATGTCATCTAAAGGTCAAATGACAACGTCGTGTGGTTCGGATAATATCTATGGGCTCTTCAACGGCTAAATTAAACTAATCTGACAATACTCTAGTGAAAAGGGTTTTGAGAATCACCACCAGAAGAGAAGACAAGCACCTAATAGTCCTAATGCTCACAAAGGATCTTGTGATGCCGCGAATGGACCGATAAGTATTATCGAAGGGTGAAGGAACTCAATTTCTTAAGGGAAATTTATCAGTCCGGTTTACAAAGAGCTTTTTCCGGGTTATTAGGAGAAATTGAACTGATTGGAGCCTCACAATGAATCTCTAACAAAAAGAATTTCTAGCCATTTCTTTGTGGGTAAAACAAAATTAAAATTTTTGGTGATGATCGAATCAAGGATGTGTCTCAAATCGTAAACATATCGTGAACAGTAGCTAATAAAAAAAGCAAAAGAATGCCGTGAGAGGGAGAAGGTAATGTTCTCAGGCCAAAGTGTAGACAGCTATAAAATTGCAAAAGTTTTCTTACAGATTTTATTGGATCGTCGTGCAAATGCTGTCTTACACAAGCCGCAGGTTGCTAGTAATTTACATTATGGAAAATGAGCTCGTTAAAAGTATTTCAATAATGTTGTAGACTTTGAGTCAGATACAAAGCATTCACTCTAATAATTTGCTAATTAACCTTATTAGTAATAATATTATTAACATTTCCATTTGTACATTTTTAGCACCCAAATGATAAATACTTAAAGTTATTCGTTTCACAAAAAACTAGTCGATCTTTGGAGTTTGCGGATATAATCAGCTTTACCTTCGGCGAAAACGAAGCTTTTAGCGTCGACAGATTATAATGAGAAAGTAAAATAAAAGCCCTTCAAAAGGCAATTTTGCCTTTTAGGCGCAAATAAAACTATATCAAGAATTCTGCTCACGTTTCACTGTTTATTAGCTTAGTAAATAAATATAATATTAAAAGTTTCTTGAATGTTCTGAAAGCGATACATTTACGAAGAAATAAACATCAAAGAGGGCTTGAGTTCCGGTGTTATATATTTTTTATTTTGCTTGTTAATCTTTATTCTAGCAAAGTTTATCAACTTTCTTTAGATACACAACGCTTTACGTATAGGTTTTCGTTTAGGACATGTCGTCTATCTCAGCGCAGATTTTTGTTTGCATTGGACATATAGTTCCCTATGCACAGTCTAAAGAAACCCGCAATGCATGTTTAAGCAACCCACGGTTATCTCCGTACCAAATGTGGTGTTAAGTTTATCTGGCCGTGCCGTATTTATGTACTTCAAATTGAGATCGGTTCGAATTTATTTTAAATTCATGTAAATTTGAAGTCTGTTGCAAAATCAAATTGTTAGAGTTTTATAGAACTTATATACTAAAAATAATTATGTTTTATAACTTACCGGACCGTGCCGGGTCACAACTGGCCGTTATATGTCTGATATAAATTGATATCAATTTACTTTATGTTCGGATCAATTAAAAGATAGTATGTGAATGATTTACGTCCTGTTAGCTATTTTAATAATTACATTGTCCAAAATGTGGTCTTAAGTTCACCTGGACGTGCCAAATTAATTTACTTCAAATGTAAATCAACCCATTTGTTTAAATTTGATGGACATTTAAAGTTTGTTCCAGAATCGGACTGGCAGAGTTTTATAGTACTTTTGCTAAGTATCGTTATTTTTTTGAAGTTGCTGGACCGTGCCGATTTAAAACTAACCGTTATAAGTTTAGTATACACTTATGTAAATTTACCTTATGTGTTGACCAATTTAAGCAGAGTAAATAAAAGTTTACGTTCTATACCTGACCGAGCCGGATTAATCAACTTGAAATTTAAATTAACTGGAAGAAATCCGCAATGCATATCCAAACAAGCCACAGCTTGCGTACATTATGTTTGAATCATTTAAAGTCTAGTATATGATAATTTATCGGTTTGGTTAGCTTCCTTAAAAATTAAATTCATCTAGTGAAACCGGATTGATATAGTTCGAATTTAAATCGGCTAGAATTTGTTTTAAATTTACAGAAATTTAGAGTTTAGTTGCAGAATCAAATTGCATGAGTTTTAATAAAAACTATTCTGAAAATCGTTAACTTTATCGGTTTTGTTAGTATCTTAAAAATTAGATTCTTCAAAATGTGGTCTTAAGTTTACCTGGCCGTTTCAAATAAGGAATTCGAATCACCTGACCGTGCCGAAATAATTTTGCTTTGCTGTTTTAAATTCATATAAATTTGGTCAACGTTGAAACTTATTGTTTCATGCGGCACGGCACGGCTCGGTAAATTTTAGTGAAGGTTCACTTCGCTGAACTTGACCGAGCCGTGCCGAAAAGTAGGTATATGTGCGAAAAGGATTCAGTCTTAAGATACGTTCGACTTAGACTGTTGACCGAGAATAATTATTTCTTGTAAATTGTACGCAAAACCCAGCGCAAAAGTAAGCCCTAATTTGTTGGGAAATTCCTTCTAAAAATTTACATTCCCGCTGCTGCCTTTTCTCCTATTCAAACTAACCCCTACTGCATTCATAAATTTCATTTTATTGTCCTTGTATCCTTCAAGCCTCTACATAATCCGCTCGTCCTTTCGCAGCACCAACCTCGGATTTAGAAAAAAGAAACACAAGAATTGTTGGTTGAAAATTGAGTTACCTAACAAAACCTATCAGCGCAGGAAGTTTTTCTTTTCAAATAAACAATTTTTTTTCGCGGATCCGTTTCCGTACGCTCATTACCTCTGTTATTTTTTCAGATTGATGCTAACAAGTTCGCAAAGGCTACAACAACGAAGCGTTTTGTATTTACAGACGATTATTAAAAGTTTTACTGATAGAGAGACTAAACACTGTTTGGTGTTGCAAAAAAATATGAGTTTTTGTGCACGGAATTTCTTTATTTAGAAATTTTTAAATTGGCTCGTTCTGAGTTGGTCTAAACTCTTTTTCAAGATGTTTTCTTGAAATGCCACAGGAATTGCTGCTTTATTAACAAGAATCTCCTTCAATCTGGAGAAGAAAAAGAAGTAAATTCCTAGCAAATTGGACTCACAACAACAAGCTTTGAATGTTCTCTGTGGCCACAGCTAAAGTTAATAAAGAATGAACTTGTGTTGGGTTTCGATATTAAATTAAAGATCAAGGTTCAAATTTTGAAGTATTAGATGAAATAAATCCGATTTCAAATCTGAAAGCTGCAGTTGACTTTTCCGATAGTACGAAGAAAACGGACACAAAACCAGAAATTTTACGAAAGAATAATCAGTGTGACAGCTTATAATGGTAATGAAATCAAACCACAATGGGGTATTCTCAACTCAAGCACAATAAAGCAAAACAAAATCCAACCCCCAAAACTTCAATTAAATTTTTCTCTGCTGCAATTGAAATAAATCCGAAAACAAAGCTACACTTTGTACAGTCGAAGCAAAATCAATGCAACACCTCGGAATGGTAATTAAAATAAACCTCAGTGGGGTATCATTAACTCAAGCACGCAATTCAATAAGGAAATTCTAAATAATCATCTCTTTCATGTGGTTTTAAATCATCACGCCTAATTATGCCACCCCCAAGAGCTTACTTTAACGAAGTTTCGGAGCCGAAAGCTCCTTTTCATCCAAGCGTCCGTGTAGACATAAGCAGATTAACGAAGGAAATTCACGGACCTCTGCCAACACTTTCACTGCCAACGAACCAAACATCTTTCAACCCTTCAAGGAGAAAATAGGTATCAAAATGCAACAGTGGAAATTCCTTTAATTACAAGCTAAAACCTAACTTGCCTGATAATTTTTTGATTTATCATTCCAGAAACGTGAACCTGGAATCATTGGTTTAAAAATGGCAATGATAGAATTTGCGTGTTATTAATTAGTTTATTTACACGTCGCGTTGCGTCGGTGTAATAATTTGAAATTTTTCCATTGGATTTAAAACACTAAAATGTAGACTGCACAATGCACACACTAAAATGTGTTTGTAGTATAACAACACCTTGTGTTACAACAATAATGATTTTAATGGAAAACCATTCCACACCATCATCACTCACCATTGTACAGTGTAATACAACGTATAGAGGACGCACTTATACACTTATGAGACTTAGAAGTAATCTCAAATTACTTTCTTAATTGTACTATAAAATATACAGGTTACCCATAATGGATCACTATTACAATATAAAATATGATGGACACCTAAATGACTCACTATTGAACTATAATATTTGCAAGATTTCTGGTAGCTATATATTCAAATAACAATCAGCGCTTAAGAAAAATTTATTATATAATTTAAATGACTAAATTTATCGAGGGTCATCGTCTACTATGACTATAATATATAATTTTTCAGGATGACTCACTTATGTTCTGTAACTACATGGGACACCTCTCTCGAGTCACTAATGCTAATCTGCGTTATAAATATCGCTTATTATGAATCACTGCTGTACAATAAAATATGTGGGTCAGCATCTATCATGACTCAGCATTGTACTGTAAGGTACTAAACTTTTCAGCATGACTCGCTTATGTTTTGTAACTACATGGAACACCTATCTCGAGTCGCTAATACTAACCCGGGCTAGAAATGTCAATTATTATGAGTCACTGTTGCGCAATAAAATATATGGGTCATCATCTATCATGACTCAGCATTGTACTGTAAGGTATAGAATTTTTCAGCATGAGTCGCTTATGTTCTGTAACTACATGGGACACCTCTCTCGATTCACTAATCCTAATCTGGGTTATAAATGTAGCTTATTATGAGTCACTGTTGCACAATAAAATACGTGGGTCAGCATCTATCATGACTCAGCATTGTACTGTAAGGTATAGGATTTTTCAGCATGACTCACTTTTATTCTATTAAACCATGCGTTACATATCATGATTCACTGGTGCTGCTCTGAGTATAATTGCCAGTTATTATGATTCGTTGCTGTATAATAAAATATGCGAGTCGTTATTTAGGCTAAGTCACCCAGTATATGGGTCACCTGTCACGACTCAAATTATAAAATGTTTTAGTTCTTACCATTGTTAAGTGATAATTTGAAGACATTTAATAATTTAAGTTTTCGTAATTCTTCCATAATATTATATTTGATTTTTTTTCATGGTATACTTTGACTGTGAACATTTATTTTTCGTTCAGTTTCACTTGTCATCTGAAAGTCGCGTAATTTTTAAAATTTGTTTTTGAAAATAACTCATTCTTGATGAGAAAGTCACGTATCAGATATGTCTTTAAATACAAAATTTGTTTAATTTTTGACTTGATTATTAAACACTACACTAGCAAATTGTAGTAGATTTTCATGTTTGATCTAAATTTGCTTCCTTTCAAGGTGTCAGACGCAAAGGAGGGTAAACAAAGAGACATTATCCGTTCTAGAAACACATTTAATATTTGTGAGTAAATAAGCAATTAGCGGACCGGTTATTAGGGCCCTGAACGCCAGGAACAGAAACCGAGGACGGCGAAAAGGAATAGGTGATAAATTTTGCTTCAGATTCGCACTTTAACGCTTGTGTCGCAACCAGAAATCTTTTGACTTTATTACCCACATTTTCTGAAATCTGATGCCAAGATGAGAAAGTTATAAGAGTGAATAACGCACGCAATTGTCTGTCTCAAGAGAAAAGTAAGAAAGGTAGGAATAGAGAGACATCTGCAAAGTGGTTGTTTTTGTGTCAAAACGCATTCACGTGTAATTTTCTCGAGACAGTGAAATTTAGGGGAAAAGTAAATGTAAATCTGAACGAAACCGAAGTGAAGTGGAAGCTACTTGAGCGTATGATGTGAATTCCTCAGATTTTGTTTTATGTAAATAGTCAGAAAAAGGATGACATTTCAAAGTTTGTTTATTTGATAGAATTTAAAGTGAGCGGAAAAATTATACTTTGTTTTAGATCGAATAAATCATATAATGTTGCCTTTTTTGTACGAGTAAACAAAAATCAATTTTGTAACATATTTAAAATGTTTATAAATCACTTTCGTTCTTTAACATGACATTTAATATCTTAACGTAGGAGATATCAAAGTAGAAAGCTTTTTGAAATTATTTATTTCAAACAAGCTTTTTTGATTTATTTAGGGCATGGATTTCATCTCTGTGATTGGTCTGTTTTTTTATGCTGTGCTGGGAACTAAAAATTGTTATGAGCACGTACTTGTATTGCGCGTCAAAAAAAAACTGCCTCTCTAGTAGGCCATGGATACCGCATTTCCGTCGATTCCACTTATACACTTACTAGGATAGTATAACTATAAGACTCTTATTATAACAAGAAAACTAAAAATAATTTCATATTGTACGAACGGTAACAGTATATCTTTACAATACGTATTTTTCTGTGCTTCTCAATAAAGTCTTAAAAGCATCAAAGAAGTCTTTTAAAAATTAAAAGAGAACCTAACAATGATATTGTGTATCAAAGGTAAGGTCATAAATAAGCGAATCTAAAGAAATAAAGAAAAAGGAAATATGATTCATTACAAAGACAAAGGCTTACTCCATCGATGAAGTTATTTTCGTCGTTAATTATTTTTTTTGATAACCACATTTTATTTTTCTATACTTACGGCGTAGGAAAGCTTTTTAAAGATACGGCACTAGGAAAATGTGCACTTTGATGCGAATAAACAGTAGCATTCCACCATGTACACAAAAAAAATAATTACTAATTTTTTTTAATTCTAAAATGTCCTTGCCGTGGTTAGATTAGGCGGCTACATACGTCATGCACACATTTTCCAACTGAGCTACCGAGCTGCTTACAGTAACACGCGACTTTCCTAGCATTGACAAAAAGGCTGTTACTACCCCGACTGTGCGAATAATATCAATCGTCTCTTAAAAAATATCTGACTAAGTTTTGTAAATAAAACACCAAATCTTAAGAACTACTGGACCGGTTTTAATGAAACTGAAAATCACCTAACTCAAATGACGTCAAAAGAGGGAGTCAGAGAGTAACTGTAATCTAGAAGTTTTTCTTAATTTCTTTTTTTAATATTTACGTAGTTTACTGAAACTGTTATTGCACACAATTACAAATTTCTACCGTTCCTTTTGTCCTTCTTCGTACTCCTATGCTTTCAATAATTAAAGACATTTTTGATCATTTATGGATCATTTAGGGAATTTTTACTTTCCTATACTTTCAGTATTGCATCCATGTAGATTTTGAAATTGAGATTTTGGCAGAAATACATAAAAATACAAAAATGGCTAAAAAAATGTCTGTACGTAGGAGGGTGAGTATGTGAGTTAGTAGGTGTTTGCTCTCTTATAACTCCCGAACGGATGGTTTGATGTTGATGTGCTTTGAAATGCAGGAGTATGTCAAAAACGTCATGGACGAAAGTTAAAAAAAAATCAAAACTGAAAGAGAAATTTAGATGTGTTTTCACGGTAGCATTTCTTGCATAAATTGTTTTTTATATTTGAAAACGGATTCTGATTGAAAACCTTATGGCAATTCTAAAGTTTTTTTTCTTCAAAGTAACGGTTTTTTAATAATTTTGATTTTCTCGCCCACTACTTAAAAACGTGTTGACAGATTGAGATGATATTTGGTATTATAAAATTACTAGGAGAACACAATGTTACTATATGTACGAGAATTTTTAACCGCATGAAAACTGTGAAGTAAAACTTATCGCATAATTTTGAAATTAAAAAAAAGCTGTTTCAGAACTGGTTCTTCTTCTTCCTTCCTATGGTTCCAAGGGAACAAAGGGCGTCTTGCGACGTTTCCATGGCTGTTTTGAATAAGTACAAGGTAGCCGTCCTTGCACTTCTTATCACATTAAACTTTCACACTTGAACTTTATACACTGTAATGTTTGGTTGAGTGGATTTATATCTGTAATTTATTACTAAGATTTACAACTGAATGTTTATTTATCTTAATCACCTTTGTTTAATAATCACATTTGTTTAATAAAGTCTTTCCATCTGGTTTTATCCTGGGCGGTCGTTTTGATTTCATTCCATGTTTTCCCTTGTTCTTTAATTTGTCTTTCTGTCGATCTTTTCCAGGTGTTGTTTGGTCTCCCCGGATTTCTATTACCTCTGACATTGTAATCTAGTGCTTGTCTTGTAATGTCCTCGTTTGGTTTCCGTAGTGTATGACCTATCCATTGCCATTTTCTTTTCTTGATAGTACTTTCAATTGGTTCTTGTTTTGTAAGGGTCCATAACTCAGTATTTGAAATGACATTGGGCCAGTAGGTATTTGTAATTCTTCTCAGACATCTGTTGACGAACGTTTGAATTTCCTGTATTTGCATCCTATTTGTTGACCATGACTCACACCCGTATAACAACACACTTTTCACATTAGAGTTAAATATCCTTATTTTCGTTTGCTTAGTCATTTGGTTTGATATCCATATGTTCCTTAACAGATTAAACGCCCCTCGTGCCTTGTTAATTCTGCTTTTAATGTCTTTCTGATAACCATTTTCTTTGGAAACTATACTGCCTAAATACACCATTTGATCAATGTTATTCACCGTTTTGTTCTCTATTTCTATGATGTTTTGGTTCTTTTCATTTATACTAAGAATTTTCGTTTTATTCCAATTAATTTTTAGCCCTATTTCTTTCGCTGTTGTCTGTAGTGATTCCAGTTTAGCTTGCGTATGTTTTATTTTCTCGTTTATTAAACATACGTCGTCTGCAAATTCTAACTCTTCCAGGAACTGCCCAAATCGCCATGTTAGTCCATTTTTGTTTTTCATTGTCTTCTTCATTAGCCAATCTGTTACAATAAGGAATAGTAGTGGCGATAAGATGCAACCTTGCCTGACTCCTGTTTCAACGGTAAACTTTTCAGTTATTGTATGGTTATGTCGCAGTCTAGCCCCATAATCCTTGTAAAGTAATTTGATGATCCTTATTATCTTGTCTGGTATACCAAAGTCCTCTAATATCTTCCACATCTGCAACCTTATTATCCTGTCGAACGCCTTTTCGAAATCAATAAAACATAGATGTAGTTCTTTATTCCATTCTATACTTTCTTCGATAATTATTCTGAGGGTACATATATGGTCAGTGCACGAGCGGCGGGGTCTGAATCCTGCTTGGTTTGGTCGCAAGTGGCTGTCAACTTCATCTTTCATTCTTTGTAATATTATCCTGGTTAGTATCTTACTAGTTGAATTCAGTAGCGTTATTGCTCTCCAATTGTTACATTGCGTCTTGTCCCCTTTCTTTGCAAGTTTAATAATTAAACCTTCGTTCCATTCTTTTGGGATTTGTTCTTCGCTCCAGATTTTGTTTAATAAGCAGTGCAAAAAAGCTGTTTCAGAACTGGTTACTTGATTTTTATTTAATTCTTGCTATAATACCGCTAATTCCAGTCCGCTAATTTTTCTGTGACGCCTTATGTGCATTTTTGAAGACCGAAAAATTCAAATAAACTGGGAACAATAATAAATTTCTGTTTTAGCTACTAAAAAAAAAAAATGTATGGATTTCCTCTACCCCTACTTGGAAATTTAGAAAGTGCAAGTCTAGGGTTCATGTGGTTTCACTAGAAGAAATTGTGCAATTTCTTCTAAGAACTACGAATATTTTATTTGATAATTTATTTGAAATTTTTATTTTTTTTGCTAGAATATGCATTTTCATGTCATTAAAAGCTAAAATATGCACTAATATATGCCGTATGCCGTAAAGTTGTAATATATGCCAAATATGCAAAATAAAATTTACTTTTTATGACTCTAAACATCACGAAACGTGTATATACGAAACATTAACATTTTATGATCAATAGGAAAAAAGATGCAAATATGCATTTGTCCAACTCTATTAATGACCTACCCCAAAAAAGAGTGCTTTTTAACGCACGGTATTATAAACAACGAACAACAAAGCCATATTAGCACTCGCACTTTCGAAGAGATAAACTTTAAGTACTAAACGTGATACATAAATTAGTGCTTTCAATTTGGATTATCATCATCGAGTGTTTGAATAAGTGATTGAGTGTTCTATCGTTGTTTCACCTATTTAATTTGTTATACAGGGTGCTGCATGCCTTTCTGTACAGACTCGAGAAACACTTTTCTGCCGTAATTTTAATTAGAAAACGCGTAATGAACATGGGCTCGAAAACGCTT
Source organism: Ctenicera cuprea (assembly GCA_958336395.1). Taxonomy (NCBI): domain Eukaryota; kingdom Metazoa; phylum Arthropoda; class Insecta; order Coleoptera; family Elateridae; genus Ctenicera; species Ctenicera cuprea. The sequence continues at coordinate 2,745,015 of OY284489.1, read as the reverse complement.
CCTTACGGAGTTACAGCCTCCCGAACATATTATAATCATATGCTATGATATTGATATCTCCGCTATGAATTGAGATATTTAATTCAAATTTTGTATGGATATTGTGTCAGTAATGATATACATTTCTATTGTTGTTCGTTTAAATTCATTAACCAGCGGCGTAGATGTTGGGGCTGCGTTAAGAGATACGTTGTGTACCCTCCCATATGTACTCCCCTGGATAATAGATTTAAACGAAAATAACCTAAAGTGTTAATCATCATTTTCAAAATATCCTTGCAAAATTTGAATTAAATATCTCAATTTTTGGTGGAGATCTTAATTAAAGTTTGATTAAACTGTTCCATCTTCGAGAGGCTGTAACTCCGTAAGGAAGCGTTTACCGACTCATGTTTATGTAACAATTTTTACTTAAAATGATCTTAGAAATGTTCTGTTTAAGACTGTACAAAAAGTTATGCAATATATGCATAATAATGAAATTTGGCACGACACTTTGTTTTCTGGAAGTTCGCGGTTACACGTGTATCTTCTTGGAAACATATATAAAGGTGTATCAAAAAAAGATACAATTATTAAAACCCACAGTAGATTACAATATATAAAAACCAGAAACACAATGTTTTAAAGCGACCCTAAAAATACGGGAAAATAATTATTATAGAAATTTGCCGCATAATTGTTTGAGTACTGCAGGATAGAAACAAAAATTTGAGTCCAAATACATATTATTGATAGAAAAATCAAAAAATTGTAAAGGATAGTAAAGTTTCTACAAAACTTTTAGTTGGCTACCGGATTAGCGCAAGGTACTAGAATCGACGTACCGTGCCGTGAACGTCTAACGAACCAATTCTGCAAATAAATTCGGTTGTTTGTGGTTACTTTATAACTTTTGTCACTGTATTATGCAATGTATTCTGTGGTTTCAAAATTTGCCATCTTCAGGGCTAAAAACTAAAACTTAAAGTCGTTAGCGACATAAACAACAAAATAAATCGATTCTTACGCAAAAAAGCTTTTTGTCATCGTAAACAGTAATTTAGGCGTGCATAGCGTGTTTACATACTTTTGGCGGACCCTGTATAGATTTTATAAATTTACTTGTGGCTGGTTTTATGAATGCAAACTCTGACATATAGCTGCTCACATGGAGAAGCAACAGCATAAAACGGTGCGCTACTGAATTTAAGGATAAACAAGGCCGTTTTTACTTTTATGCCACATTGGATTAAAATTATAATTTATCTAAGAAACATCTAGAGTTTAAATTTATTTTTCAACCAATCTCAGCAGTTCTCAAACAAAATTTTATAAAAAAACAAAGTCTTTTGAAAAATGAATGGTACTACTAGATCGCAAAGATTTTTTCAAAATTAGATAATTATTGAAAATTAAAAAAAATCAATTTTTCTAAATGTAACGATATTGGATCGCAATAGTTTCCAGAAATAATTTAAATTTTCCAAGTTTCTCTAGACTGATATTAGTTATTTTAGAACACAATACTTGAGAGACATGTAGTAATACGTATAACCAGTTTTGTTACAAAGGGGTAATATTAAAGACGAAAAGGTTGTAGTAAAGCGTAAGTACACAGACTTATGTACATACTCATTAAATCAAGCAATATTGGGGGTATCCAACAACGTAATAAAACACATTTAGCCGTTATTTATTAAAACAAGCATATTTCAAAGACAACAACAAAAATGAACATGTATTCCGCTTTTAGTCTACATTAGCCCCAAAGTACCTAAGTACAGCATCATCCCCTAAATAATAAAAATTTCTATTTCTCATTATTCTTTGCATCGACTTACTTGTCGATTCTTGTTAGAACTCACATTTAGTAACGTAGATGAATCAATAGTAACTTGAACGGTCGTTTTCAATTTACCAAGTCTATATTTGGTCTACAAATAAGCCGTTTTCTTGAATTTCAAATAATAAAGAAAGCACAAAAAAATTCAAATCCATCCTTTAGAATTTAGAAAATGGCTGTAAATAAAACATACCGTTATGTGTTTGCGACGTGTTCTATTATTGTGATTGCCCTTCTAGCTTTACTTTTCAGTACACCAAGTATATTGCTGCAATAAAGAAGGCGTATATGCTTTTGTAAGCTGAAACTTTTTAAAGTTGATTGCACATATTCAAGAAAAACAAATATTCCAAATGGAAATGGAGCGTTAAATTTATTGTAATTGAAAGTAGACATGAAAATGCTGACATGACTTCAATATCAATTTAAATCCTTACATATTTGTGCTTTTTGCGGTTTTTTTTTGTAAAATCAGAAATAAAAATGTTATAAAAAAATAGATTAAGAAAGTCAATTTGATTTTTTTTGTTGGTTTTGAAATGAAATCTAAGATGGTCTTGATTTTGTATCCGAAGCATTTTCGCGACTTGACATTGCGGAAAATAACTTTCCCAACCTATCTAGTTTACAACTGGAAGGGTGTTATATATCAAGGTTTTATCTCGGAAGTCTAAATGACCCCTAAGGTCACTTTTACATAAGGTTACCTGTTGTGACAAATAATTTTTCCATTGACTTTTATATGTTTTACACTGACATAAATTACTTATCGATTTTTCTTAATACTTTTTATGGACATTAGAGCCTTAATTTTCATCTAAAGTCAGAAATTTTAAGTTAAAGATGGCAGTGAAGAAAATGTAATCCTGTACAGCTCTACTGCATTATTAAACAATTTAAAATTTAAGTAGTGCTGAGATTATATGACTTTTACAGTAAAGCTCGTTTACAGCAAAGCTCGCTACTGTAGCTCCTTCATGTTTATCCCCCAGACGTGTAAATGACCCAGGAGAGCAATTTCAAGAAATCCGATTAGCAGTGCAGTATATTTAATCTAATAACCGATGAGTAGTTTAAAACGAGAAATGATTAGGTTTTAATGATTTTTTTCCGAGCTTTTAAGCAATTTAATTTTCTTCGGATTAACCTTAATGATACGCTTAAAGTTGCCTTGATTTTATCTCGAGTTCGCAGTAAGGTAGAAGAATTTGTTCGAATACTAAAAACGGAACGGAAAATATGGAGAATTAACTGCTAGTGGGGGGGGGGGAGGTAGAAATAAAAATTTGCTGAAACAAAAACTGGGATATTGAAATGTCGTTGAAAGGAAATGTTTGGGGATGGAAAGTTAGGATTCTACACGTTAGTAGACAAATTATTAGAGAATTGGGTACCAGGGGAGGTATGGCCATGTGAATGAAATAATCTTACACACTAAAAGGTTGCTAGAACAAAAAGTCGGATGATAACATTAAAACAGAAATGTATTACTATTAAGAAAACCGGGATACTACAAGGAATGGTAATTTTATGGAAATAAAAGATTGCTAGAACAACAAACTGTCGGGCAACAGCTACGAGACCTTTCTCACATTTTATTGAATGAATTAGTCAAAATAAAACAAATATTTTTAGAACAGCGAGACCTTGGATGTTTGATGCAAGACGCCGGGGCATGTATAAAAGCATCTTAGTAAAACCATACCTATTACTCAGAATGACAAACATTAAGGTTTGATTGAACTTGTACCAGCTCTAAAGCATTAGCTGATCATTCCAGCCTAATATACAAGGTGCGGCAACTACAGTGTTACAAGATGATATTTCCGAAACTAAATATGCGCCCTAATTTCCAACAAAAAACCCAAAAGATTTGTTACGTAATTACAAAATTAAATAACTCTCAAGAAAATGTTACAACGTGACCTTTAAAGCAACTATAAATAATTAACACACATTGGTCTAATGCGGTCTTAATCTAAAATCAAATTAAAGTACTCAAAAGTTTGTACCCACAAGCGATTAAAACTTTTTGACAGCTTATTCTCCAGTCAGACACTTTCTCAAAATTATATCGTCTTTATTATACCTTCTTTACCACTTGTAACTTGATTTATACAATACATTAATTAGGAAGTACAACAGATTCTGTACCGAGCGTGTGCTTTACGATCGCCCCGAGATTTAGGAACATAAACCAAGACGTGCTGCTCTGAGAAAACAATAAATTCATTTTCATGGGGTTCATAACTCAATTTTAATTTACAACCTACAAAAGGGATCCTGTCTTTTAAACTTTCTAAGCTTTGCATAAACGCTACGGTTTAATCGAAAAAAACAGCGCTTTCACACCAATTTTTATTAGAGTTTGGATATAAATATAGATTTGTTGAGTCTGCTTTAAGGAATTAAAAAAAAATGGTTTTTGTGCTAAACTGTTGTGAAGTTTGATAGGATAGCTTATGGGAAAATCACTAGATCAATTAATTTTTAAACAAAAGTACAATATTATCAACTAAATTTTACATGATCTGTAAGGTCTGGAGATCTTGCGGGCCATAACCTCTACTTATTAAACGATCATATAATAAACCACTTAGGCAATCCAATTTACCTGACCGTGTGAACCTTGGCACCGTCTTGCTGAACATATCCATGTCGAACTTCATTCTCGTGTACACGTATTTTGAATATCTTCGACACAACATCCAGGAAATTACGTCAAATTTCATTAATTTAAGGTTGCAGTGCTGCACACTAAATTCATTACCTATTTTCGCGAGCACCATTGTGCGAAAGCGATCTCAAGAATTTTATTGCACCGTCATCCAAATGATGTCTTACATTGTTAACATTTTCTTAGTTACAATTGGACGATTTATACTTCTTCCCGGCTTCCGTTTAATGGTTTTCAAGCTTTTTGTTGGATCGTCATCTAAATGCTGTCTTACATTTGTTTTGCTACGAATCGATGGTTTGACAAGTTTTATCGAAACTGATCACTACAGAACTTCACATGAAAATCATTGTACCATCAAAACGATGACGAGTGTATGAATTAGGCTTAAATACTAATCATACTGTATTAAATTTAGTTTTAATTCACAACCTATAAGAACGCACCTATTTGCTAAACGTTTTGTCTAAATGCAAACGTAAAAATTCCGGTCAAATCGAAAAAATATCGTTTTCAGATTAATCTTAATTAGATCTGGATTTCGAGGGGCAATTATTGGTTCGGTGCGTTCATTAGGTCGAGGAATAATTTATAATACGCCCAGTAAAACTTTAGGAGGCAGGAAATCCAACAATACCTGTAATTTGGGCAGCAAATTGGCCGTGGTTTTAGAATACCCTTAAGACTAAGTCTCTTCGTGTTCTCTCTAATTCAATTTTAGCAGAGAATTCGACTCAATTAGGAAAATGATGTGAACCTCGACAAAATAACCACGATTTCTCCCTCTTTCCCTAAATTAAATTTAACCTATTTTGTTAAGAGTTGTAAGCTTCTTTACCATGAAAAGTTATTAAGAATAAAGTCGAGACGATATTGCCGCAATTTATTACGGCAATAATTTTTATTAGTTACGCATTAGCCAAATTGCCGCTTGAAAATAATGATTATGGCGAAGTAAAAATTAATGCGTGCTTTCTATTAGGGAAAATGTACTCGGAGATGAAGTTGGAAAGTAATTAACATTTCAAGACCACTTCATTATTAAACTTTCCATCTAAAAATTGTTTTCACTTTAATTTATTCTGAAACATCTGCTAAAGACTTTTTAAATTTTTAGTGGAAGAAGCACAGAATTGATAGCTTTCTAGACTACCAAAATTAAACACGAACATTGAAATTTTAGAAGTGATATTAATTTGAAAGTCAATCAGTTATTGCAAATGAAACTAAACAATAGAAAAACATCAGCAAACAAAGGTTAACAGTTAATTATTCAATCGACACTTACAATTTAAATTTTGGTGGATATTTAAACAAACCCACTCGCACTGAACATAAATAGGTGTTACGTTGAAATACAAGATCGTAATAAACAATGAATGAATATCGAAGGTAGCTTTAAACGTCAAAACAAACAAATAATTCGCTATTTTTGGCAAAGTTACCAAACACTGCTAGAAGTTAAATAATTCGAATAAAGTGGAATTTCATTAAAGAACGTTCAATATGCATGGAGGTCACAAACAATGCTAAAGTACTAATAACAAACTGGTAACTGTTTATATAAAAATTAAATGCAAATCGGATTTTGGCAAGCACTCTAAAATAAAATAATTTAACACCCGAAAGTCATAATAGTTTGGTCCAATTAAGAAATCAAAAAAGTTCATAACACTTGAAAAATACAGCACTCTTCCGCACAAGTAACTAAATACCAGATACGCATTTCGACAGCAAAGCTATCAGTGGTAAACTGACACTTGACTCGAGTGTCAGTTTACCACTGATGACGATAGCTGTCAACTGTACCAGAAAATAGTGTATTATAATTTATTTTTTGTAAATGAAGGCGTAAAACCGGTTGAAATTTTACGCAGACTTAGCTCACAGTTTCACGAAAATACATTCATGAAGTTGCAGGTATTTGAATAGGCTAAAATGGTGGATAATATCAACCATACGTTTTATGACAATAGGAATATCATTACCGTTGCAACTGAAACTCCTCTTCCTGAATTGTTACTAACAGTCTCACGGCCATTTTAGAAACGGCTACTCTATTCAAATATTTGGAAGTTTCTTGGGTGTACCTTTTTGAAACTATGGGCTAAATCGGCGTAAAATTTTAACCGCTTTGACGCCTTCATTACAAAAAATTGAAATATAATACTCTGTTTCATTGTACAGTTGACATTTACATCGGCCATGTTGTCTGTAACAAGCGAACGGTTTCTATGACAACGGCTCGGTAATGTTCGTAACAAATAATTGCACGAACCACTACATTCCACAGTGAAAATTTCGATGTGAACTATCCTTGTACATTACTCACTAACCAATTTTTTTTCGTATGTTACACAAAAATTTAAAAAAATAGCGTTTTAATTATAAAATTCAAACAGTTTTATGTAAAAGTTTTAATTGTTTTTGGAAACTGTTTTTGTCGGTCTCATTAATAATTTTCAGCAAATCATTAAAAGTTTATAATTAGTGCCGTTCGTAAGTCTTAACTTAGATTTATTCGGTAATTTATGCTCCTTGTAGTTTTTCAATAATGCAAGCTAAATTTTCCCTGATTAAAATTCGAATGAAGCATTATCGTTTGCTTTCAATTAATATTTAAAATTTAAATTGAGATTTGATTTTCTTTCGATTTTCTACCCCTCGTTGTCTGTTTTAAGAAATTTCCAGAAAAAAATTGTTTTCTGTAAAATCGTGAAATTTAGTGTTATAGCAGCTCCTTCTGAATAAATAATTTAAAAAAATTGTTGGCATATTTTCTACTTCATATAAGTGATTTGTGATCGGTGGTGCTTCGTAAGGGTGGAAACGTAAGCGGTAAGGTGGAAAAATTCTAGATATGCGCGCCCCAGACGGACACCGTCGTTTTTAAAACAATACCGTGGCGAAACGGCAAAAGCGATTGTCTAAATTGGATAACTAATTCTAGATTGCAACGGATACTTATTGTCTGCAATTAAAAAATACTAAAAATTAAAAATTAAAAGAAATAACAATTTTCGGGGTTTTCAAATTTTCAAAACATTCAAACATTTCAAAATTTACAAAACTTTCGCAATTATTAAGTTTCTTTTAAAAATTTTTGAAATTAGGAAATTAAGCGATATCCAATACAACTGTAAATTAACACTATTACAATTCTTACGCAAAAATTAAATCAAATATCTCAATTTTTAGCAGAGATATTAATTAAAACGGAATTACACTGTAACATTTTTGGAAAGCTGTATCTCTGTAAAAAAGCAGCTTGTATGTAGGTTTATGCAAAGTTTCTGTCTTAAAATGTAGTTTTGCTTTTCTTTAGGTCCCTGAACTAAAGCAAAAAATCTTGTTAATAAAGTGTTGGACAGTAACAGGTTGATTAAGCAGTTCAAGTGGCATTCGCTAAAATGATGTCAAAAGTGTGTTAACGTAAATAAATCCAAGGGGATATTCTTAAGGGTTAGTTCATTCGTTTAAGTGTATTTCCGTCACAAATTTCATTTTTGCGGTGATTCGTTGTGAAGTTTGATATAAAAGCTTCTTATATAAAAAACACGTAATTAAACTAATTTCTAAACAAAACGCCACTGAAAATTTCGTTACATCAAGAAATAGTCGGTGTTGTTGACATTAAATTTTATCAATGCGTTTTTGCATTTTGTTTGGAATAACAGAACTTCTTGTAATTAATTTCAAACAACAGTTTGGTTCAAAACATCATTAATTACCACAATAATTAAAACTTTTCTTATAAAACTTCGTAGAACAATTTCGTTTGTTTTTTTGGTTTAAATATATTGCTTGAGTGAAGTGAATTAATTTCTTACAGAGTTTTACTTTTTTTTTCATTTATGTCCGAACCATTATTTAAAAAAAGAACAACGTGTCTCCTCTCATCGACTACTGTACTTTCTAAGCTTTTTCTGCCATATAGCTGAAGTTATTTTGTCAACTAATGAATAATTTCCGATAATTTATATGGGTTGAATGAGTAACTGACTCAACAGTTAGGTACTTATACAATTGCAAATGAGTTTCCTGAATCCAATATGCAAATTATTAAATTTTACCCCCAATAACTTAACCAATGTCTCCTCAAGTGAAAGTTTTCAAATTACAGGAATACTCAGTGATGTGATTAACGAGTATATTTGCTTCTGTTCGTCATAGAACAGTATTGCTTCAACTTAGTTGTTCCAAACAACAAATATCGTACGAAATGAAAGCGGTTAGGAGTTCCGAAACTATTTCTGGTCGAAATTAGAGATTCTGCAGCTATTTCTATTTGTAACTGTAAATGGTTTAATGAAGTGAAAATTTTAATTAATTAAAACAATTATTGCTGACAAAAAATGATGTAGGAAAAACAGATTTTAAGTTTTTAGGCCGCACTCTTCAACAACCCAGGATTATATTCTCCTGGTTCATAACTACAACAATAATTTAAAACGTTATGCCCCACTCATAACACGTCACCACCAACTAAATTTTAAACAAACGCAGCTTGAAAGAATGCTTGGCAGTAAAAAATAGGTTCAGGTGAGATAATTTCTTCTTAATCTTAGAAAACTTTTACGTCATTTTTATTATCTTCACCTTGGAATGAACTCAAAGAACAAAATTGCGTCTAATGAAGCCAGACGAATTATGCTATAAAATTAAAAAATGTCTCCCTATTCACATTAAAGCTCTCAAGATTGAATGAGCTTTTGTACTTTTATAGATACATTTTAGATGGCCGTAAAAAAAGCTGTAGGGCAACCGTCACAGTACCTTCCTCGCATTTACTTAAATATTTTAAAAATTTTGACAATTATATTAAAAATTTTACATTTTTCAGTATTTGTTAGTTGAAATCAATATTTATTGGTTAAAACCTAAAATTGATTTCATAATTCGATGATAGTCGTTTGTTTGACGATTATCCAAGTAAACTGTTTCAGAAGTTCTTTCTAAATGGAAAATTGTTCTTATTATCATTTAACATGTTCATACCGATTTTGAAGCCGAAACTCGTAAATTTTATTAATATCGATAATTTGTTGGGGGGACAATGTGGGGGGTGGTAAGAAAATCAGGTTGGGGCGGATTAGCAATTCGACATGTGTATTATACGAATTTATTTTTTTTTCAATGCTCGTCTATTTAAAGGGAGGAAGGTAAAATCTGATAAGAACTATAATTTATGTGGTATTACTTAAAATGCGAAGCTTTTAATCTTTGTTATTTATATTTTGACATATTAAATTTTTTTTTGCTATAGCAGGTATAGGTAAAAGCTTTCTTTCTAAATTGCTATTTATGAAAAGATGTTCGATTTTCATGTAAAATGTCTAAACGAGGATATACACTCCGGGAAGCCAGCAGAGGAGCTCGAAATGCTTTAGAGGTGGAGACGAGGAAGCTTTGGAGATGGATCGAAAATTTGAAGCATTCAAATTTGCGTGCACTTAAAATATGAATTTGTGTAGTACCTTTTGAATATTTTTCATCCTACACACGTATCGAAGCTATATTTTGTAAATATGGATAAATAAGTGAACAAAAAGAATTGTTGTTTTGTTATAAATAATTTCCTACCAAGGCAGGAAGCTATATAACAGCTTCAAATAAGTAATTTATACTCAGTTCTTGTACAATTGTCGATTTTTATATTGTTTAACTTTCTAACTTTAAACGAGAAATGTTGTTAGTGAAATTTGAGAAAGTAAAAGGTTCGTTAAAAAGTCCAAGTGGCATTTGCTAAATATACCAAAAAGCCCTAAGAAGTGTATTTACGTTAACCAACTGCACAAAGAATTTGCTTTAATTGTGCATTTTTAGGTAATTTATTTTAAGACTGTAATTAGTTGGAGTTTAATACATGTATATATTTTTAAAATATTTAAATTTTCAAAAATTTCGACAATCCTAAAAATTTTCGACAATTTTAAACTCGAATATTTTCAGTTTTCAAATTAAATATTTTTAAAGAAACACTTCCAAACCTGTAATTACAAAAATTTTAAGGTTTTTTGAAAACTGTTCTGAAATTTAAAAAATTTACATATTTTCGAAATTTTTAAATTCAAATATTTTAGTTTCCAAATATTTCAGATTAAAAATTTTAAAGCCTCCAAAAAAACAATTTTTTAAAATCTGTTAAGTAAAATCTGTTTCACTCCCAACCACTCTCAATTGCACCCCAGCCCCCAAAATAATATAATTTCTTAAAAGTTTCTTTGAGTTATTGCAAAATTATAAAAAACAACTAAAGCATACAAGAAAACTGCTGACTCTGTTCTAATTATTATCCTGTCAAGGCAGGAAGCTATTACTACTTCAGTTTTTTTACCCTTTTCATGTACAACGTCTGATTTTTATCTTAAGTCCCCAAACTCAAGCCGAAAAAAATGCATCATAATAATCCCATATTTCCAATCTTCAAGCTTCTTTCTCGAAATTCAGCTGCCTTGAGGACAAAATATGTGACGATAATATAGAAATTTATAGTCTACGAGCTATTACGATAGTGCCTGCAGTCGATACACTTAACGATTTTGGTGTACCAAACTTACTATGGCCTAAGTGCTGTTAGAAAATTTAAGCATTGAATTTTGGTTTAGTTCGAAACATAGTTTGAAGACTAATTTTAGGCGTGTAGGAACGGTATTCGCATTTAAATATTTTACAGGGGTTGTGCGTTGTACAATTCGGTAATTAGCTGAGCTTACATTGGTGAACATTTGAAACATGTTTGGAATATGTAGGTAATGTAACGTTATAAAGGGCGCAGAACTGTATAAAGTAGGCAAAGTTGTTAATAAATTAATGAACATATTTATTTGTAATCTAATTTTGAAAATTATAGCAGTCATTTTAAAAACTTAGTTAATAATTTCTTAATTCTCATTCCTATTTTTCTATACATTTAGTAAGGTAATGGTAGGAATCCTATTTTGAACTTTACATGATCGTCGGTATAAAGTTCACTTCACTGAGTTAAACTTGGTACGTCTATCTTTTTTTGGAAAGGTTTAAAGTCTTCTTAATTGGGACCGGGGTGAACTGGGTAAGTAATTTCATAAGGTGAAACGTTCATTAGCTTCCTGAATGGCTGCCAAACACGTTTTTTTAATGGGCACTTAAGTGGGACTATAAAAAAAGCCTACGTTCAAGGCGACACCCTGCAGGTTTTTATAAATCTGCCTAGGGTGGTTGGGGACCATTGATAAGCAGGTGAAGCTGAGATCCAAGAAGTGGCGTATTTGATGGCATTAGAGAACTGCACCCCTAGGAGTGAGGTTTCACTTCTTGCTCATGCCTATAATTAAGTTTGACTCAAGGGACGCACATTGTCGACTTCATTCAGGTACTGGTCGTTATGATCCGACCGGATACTAATCTATCTAGGCAGTGTATAGTTGTAGTTGACAAATACTGGGAGCGCGGCTACGATTCTGCAGATTAGTGCCCGTTCTTAACGCAGCTCACCAATCTACGTGCACTAAAACGACCCTAGACGACCCCACCCCGAGTTGTACGTCGTGACCAAGACAGGTGATGTTATTCAAACTATGGGCTCGGACTTGGTCCCGGCGGTATCAGTCAATGAAATCACTCCTTGAACTTTTCGGAACAGCCGAAGCTGCCCTTACTAAATAGGCTACTCGCAGTACCCAGTAGTGGTCAACTTTACACCGCCCAAATATGTCGGTAGCCGGTCTGATCATAGTAACCGGTACTTTAATAACACCGTCAGGTGGGCAAAAGTACGAACCCCTTGGGTCGACACTTTGATAATGGGCGTGAGCAGGCAAATTGCACGCCACTTTTAGGGCCCAAATCTTTAGCACCAGCAGGCAAGCCACTCCTTCCTGGAGCTCATTTTCACATAATATCGTCGGTTTCCAACCACTTTTTTTATCGTCTGGGCAAATTTATAACCCGTAAGGTCACATAGAAAATTTTTTTAATTTCGGTTTTTCTGAAACACAGGAAGAAGTTACAAAAATGTTGTTTTCGCATCTTCCTATTTTACTTGTGCCACCCGCTCTAAATTAAAATTTTTTTAAAATGTTTTGTCGTTTTGTTTAATAGGAAAAACAGATACAGGATTCGCACTTACGCCAAATGACCACCAATGTGCTTTTAAAGCTTTTAGATACGTTAACAATTAAGGGGGTAGCAGCAAACAATGCAAGAAATAGGGAAAACTATTTCTTGCATTGTTTGCGTTACATCATTTCAATCTATTTTCGTTACATTTCAAAATTGATTTTTTTACTTTCAATAAACATTATGTTGCATGATTTTTTGTAAAAACCAGCACACTTGTGTGGTCATTTAAAGTAGAAAATGTTTAACGAAGATGAGTCCGGAAAGGTTTTTTTACGGAGTTACAGCTCTCGCCCATTGTAAAATCTAATCACGCTTTATGCAATATCTCCGCTATGAATTGAGATATTTTATTCAAATTTTGTTGGAATATTGTACTAATCATAATTTACATTTCTGCTTGTTTTAGTTAAAATCCTTTACTCACGGGCGTAGATATGGAGTGGTACGCGACATCTCTTAATGTATTTTAAGCACCCCCTATATCTACGCCCCTGGTGATTGGATTTTAACTTAAAGAAATGAAAGTAGATATCATTAGTAGTGAAATATTGATACAAAATGTGTCTTAGTCATCTTTTTTGTTGGCAGAAATAATAATTATATTAGACAGTTTAATCTTCAGGAGGCTGTAACTCTTTACAGATCCTGTTCCGGACTCATATTTACCACACAGTTTCCACTTTAAATGTCTTCAAGTACGTGCTGCTTAAGTTTGTGTTTAAATTTTTTAAGCTTTTCTTGTCAGTGCACGAAGTATGTCTAAAAGCATGCCAAAAGTGTGACGAATAAACACGTTTCAGAGTTCAAAAGGTACCAAAAGTAGATTTTGATATTGGTGCGTTTGTAGTTACACATATATTAGAAACCAAACTACAGGAAAACCAAATCAGAATTAAAATTGTGGTAATATCACCTGCATGAAATCACAAAAAAATGAGATTGGTCCGACAAAAATTAGAGAAAGTAAAGAGACCTAAAAATATGCAAACTGAAATTTTTGTTAATATCTGTAGCCCCGCCCTTTGTCTATTTATTCCAGTCGTCGATATTTGAATTATTTTTATTTTCGGAATTTTCGAGTGTCACATTAGCACAAAAATAATCCTTTATCTCAAACAACTTGTGGAAGGTTGACCTTCAGTAGATTACCTGAACAGCTTAAGCAATCAACCGCTAAACATTTTTTAATTTTAAAATTATACACTAGAATTTCACAGAAACAGTATGTGATGTTTAATATAAATTTCTATATTAGTGACAAACAAAAATAATCTAAAAATACAATTGAACAAAAAACAGATACGTTTTGGTTCTAAAAGAACCAGTTTTTCATTAACCAAAATTGATTTAAACCTTGAATTTTAATTTGTATTTTTCTGAAACACTTTCAGAGATAAATAAGTAGACGTTTAATTTTAACTTCTTAAACTTTCAAGTACTCTCGAGTTTTTACGAAAGCAAGTATTTTTGCCACAGTTTTCCGATAAACATCCAACAAAATAAATTCAAGCATACTTTACAGCCTACTTAAATAATTTTTTTTTTCATAAAAGCAAATTTTATCGAAAACCCACGTTCAATTTTACCCGCGGGCATAAATCAAAGTCCAGACCTTATAGATACGATACAAATAAAACGTAATAACGGAAAATGTTGGTAAGATATTTATTAATTTTCCAGCTGGAGCTTAATAACTGCAAATATGAAATTTTCCTCAATTTATTTTTGATTTTATTAACGTTGCTATGTTAAATATTTAATTTTATAATTTAAAGTTTCGGAAAGAAAACGCACGACAGGAATTTATTTTTAGAGTGAATGTGGTAGAATTTATTTATTTTAGTTTTTTATGTTCTGAATCTGGAGATCAAGAATGCAGTGCTTTGTTAGCTAACATTAATTCTTACACAATTTTATGTAATTGAAAAACCAAAGCTTGGTTTTCATAAAAAGCTAAGTAATAAAAAACCGAACAAATTTGACTTAATTATGCAAAATTGTAGCAGAGAATTATTAAAATTAGAAGCATAAATTGGTAATTTAAGTTACACATTTTCGTCATTTCAAAGTAAATTTAAAATTGTCAATAATACAATTTACTTTTGGCTTAGACCGCGTCGTCATTTGGGAACTACACTCAGCATAACCAGGTAAGGAGCGGCCTGTAGCTTGTCTGTCTTTACAAGCATTTGCTCTAGAAGTTTAAGCAATACTTGTTGGAAGGCCCTGTCTGCCTAAACAGGGCTGTGTGCTTAGATTATTTAAACTTTGGGGCGGACAAGGATTTGCTCTTAATGTATTTTGTTTGCCACGACAATAATACTCAATCGGGTTATGCCCATATGCAAGACGTTGCAGCGTTCATCTTCAGACTGAATAGAATAGAATAGAACACTCTCAGTGTTCTATTCACCCTGAAGATGCAAGCTGCAATGTCTTGCGAAACGTTAGTTTGTATGGGTTCACAAACAGCTAACAGGCATAAGCCGATTAAGTATTATTGTCTTGGCAAACAAAATACATTAAGTTCAAATCCTTGTCTGCCCCAAAGTTTAAATAAACTAATCACACGGCCCTATTTAGGCAAATATTGCTCAAACTTCTAGAGTAAATGCTTGTAAAGGTAGACAAGCTACAGGTCGGTCGGTTGATAACATATTTTTTTGATTATGTATAAGAGGTGAGAGTAGAATAATTTCTAGTCCGGTATTAAAAAATTATTGATTAAATTAGAATAAAATAAATAAATCGCGAAAATTAATTCAGGAACAATAATAATTAATTTCGTTAGAGAAATTAGTTGGCGATAAGATCAGTATTACTACCAGAATTTTTAAAAATATGTAAATTTTGAATGAATAGAAAAATCAACAAAAATTGATGTCCATTTAAATTAAAAAGATACATAATTTTGGGGATTTGGGTAAGAACTATTAATTATAATTATTTTTAAGCAAATTTTAAATCAATTTGGTTTTAACAATAACTTTAAATTAAAAAGCGTTAATTGTGCCAAAAAAATAATAATTATTGATATACGAAATATTTACATTGGAAATAAAAAATAATTAAATTACTGCAATAAATTAAATCGGAAACATTTGTAGATACTTATATCGAACCATGTACCTGACAATAAAATTAGATAAATTAATAGAAATTTGTAAATTTAATTTCATTAGAAAAAATAATAGCAATAAATAAATTAGGAAACAAATTAAGAATATTTAAACTAAAAATCGAATTAACTTTAAAAAAAATCAGTGGCATGAAAACAATAATTAAATCATAAAAGTGACTAATTTTAAAAACTCGCAATTAATAAAATCGATTAAGAAATTATAATTCTAAAGAAATTTCTGTATAAATTGAAAAAGATTTATTAAAATCATAATTAAATAAATTGTCAAAATTAATTAAATATAAAAAAAATGGGTACTAAGTAATTAAAATCAGGCCAATAAATTTTTATTTCAAAATGACTTTCTGATCTCATAAAAACAAGAGCGGCAAAACAATAAAACTTTCTAATAACTCCTGAAATCAGACACGCTGAACTTTAGCAATAACGGCATCAAGATTAAAGGAAACTAGAAATTCATTACAAAACTTTTTTCGCACACTCGCGTCGTTTCCCCAAATATTAAAATTAAAGCCGACGTAAAACTTCGCGAAAACTTTGCGCCTCGACCTTCCGCACAAGTTCTTTATTTTAATTCCCTTAATTCCTGAAACCGCCGCGGACAGTTTAATTACATATTAAAACAGAAAAAGTTCTGAAAAGTTTTCAAAGATTAACAAGAAAATTACTTACCTACAGACTTTTCGTAAACAAAACTTTTAGAGCATAATCACATTATTTTAAGCGACTGCATTTTTTAAAGTTTAGGCGAAAAACGCGCACGTTGTAATTACCCGACACTTAGTAACATTCTGGGCTTATTGTTGGTAGTCGGAAGTAAACTGAAAGCTCCTGAATGATAAGAGCTTAAAGTTTGGTCGAGGAAAGCCGATCGTAACGGAAAAGCGCGACAGGACTCGCTCTCCACGACGAACTTGTAAAAAGTTTAAGTAGTTGTTTACAACGTCATAAAAAAGATTGAAGAAAGACTGTTAAGCTACAATAATATTAAAATTAAAAAGTCAATCGGGTACACACGCGGAGATTTGTTTACGATTTAGTTATTGTAAAGAAAGTGCGGCGAGAAAAAATAGGTAAAAACCAGTTTGATAAAAATTAAAGTTAAACCTGATGTGTTGATTAATATCAAACCATTACCCGCATACCTGGTACATAACGTCAGACTCAATGTTGATGAACCCTTTTAAGAAATTGATGAATTAAACATTTTAAGTAATTATCAGTAATTTATTCTTTTATTGTTGTGTTTGGGGTTGTTACACCAACTGTTAAATTTTCTAAAGTTGTTATTGGAAATCAATTATTTGTTGAAAATTCCAAATCAAGTGTTTGTTAAATTGTGCTTCTTGGAGAGCTTAAAATTTATTTGCATCGTTTTATTTAAATATCCTGTTGAAAAATGTTTTATAAATTCGACCAATGAAAAATTTTAGAGAAGTTTTATTATTGCTTTTAGGATTTAGCCATACAAATCTTCAAAGGTATTTTTGTGTCAATATTGCTACTTAAAACATCACGTCGCGGGCGCTCGCGTACCTTTGAGTTATGATAGGGATAAAGAATACCTGTACTTCAAAGACAAAACATTTTTAAGTTTTTAATGAGAAAAAAAAAACAATTTAAGTTTTTTAAAAAAAAGATACCTTGTAATTAAAAAACACAAACGACAAAAAAGTGTTAAATCAAAATTGTGGAAAGAGAGAAATGAGCCCCTTTAAACACCTCTAAATTTAGAAATTAGGATAAACATTTAACTTTAATATCATTGCAAAGTAATTCAACAGAAACGTTTAATTAAATAAAAAGACATTAATTACCAATTCATAAAAAGCGTCACAGAAAAATTAGTGCTTTAGCAGACCAACTAAATTGTAGCCAATTATTAGGCTGCATGAGTTTACAAAGTTTAAAACAAATCGTGCGGCAAATCCTTAAAAATTTCACAATGTTGAATAATTTCTCACTTTGCGGTTTCATGAATTTAAAAATTCTGATAGTAATGTGATTGCTTCTGGCTACTATGTTGCCAAATGTCATTAAAATATGCTAATACGTTTTCTAGTAATAGGTCGTAATATTCATCAATTTAAAGAGAAATTTTCTAAGGAAAAACAATGAATTGGTCTTATCGTCTTCTATCAGATACTATTTCCAGATAAAAAAAAATAATTTCCAAAGACACGAAATAAAAAAGGCGAACTTCAATTTACCATTTCAGATTGTTTTAATACATCTTTACGATTCAATACTCACCTTTATTTGACTTTTCATTCCGGCGGGGATATAAAAGAAAAAACCAACTACAAAACGTACCAACGAACGAGCTAACAAATCAGAGAACGCACAAGGGAACGTTTGAACTAATGAAAAACGAACCAACAAATAAATGAACAAACGATCGTATTCGTCAGCACACGAGCCAACAAACAAACGAATTAACGAACAAATGAACAGAGAAACATACATACAAACAAATGGAAGAACAAACAAACACGCAAACGAACGAATAACAGAATGGACGCACAAACAAACGAACGAAGGAACGGACGAACCAAACAACAAACGAACTAACGAATAAACGACAAAGCGAACGTGTAAACAAACAAACAAACGAGCGGACACACAAACGAGCAAAAGCACAAAGAAACGTTCAAACAAACGAATAAACGTATGAACGAACGAGCGAACAAACGAATGAACGTTTGAACAAACGAATAAAGGCAAACGAACAAACTAACAAAGTAACGAACATACAGATGAACAAACAAATCCACAAACGAACGAATGCACCGGCTGATGAACTAATAAACGAACGAATTACCAAAAAACAAACGAATGATCGAACTAACTAAAGGACGAACGAACGAATAGACGATAGATCGAACGTACATACGAACGTTCGAACAAACGAGCGGACAAACAAACAAGCAAACAAACAAAAAACTTCAAACGAACGAACGACAAGAAGCATGAATGAACAAACGAACAAACAAACAAGCGAACAAAAAACATACAAGCAAACAAACAAAAGAACGTTTCAACGAGCGAATAGACACAAAAGAACAAACTAACGAATGTTTGAATTAACGAACTAACAGATGAACAAACAAATACACGAACGAACGAATGCACCAGCGAAAGAGCTAACAAACGAACGAATTAACAAAAAAACAAACGCGTGAACGAACGAATGATCGAACTAACCAAAGAACAAACGAACGAATACACGATGAATCAAAGGTACAAAAGAACGTTCGAACAAACAAGCGTATAAACAAACAAAACGAACAAACGCGTAAACGGACAAATCACCAAACGAGCGCACGAATGAAAAAACGAATAAACGAACAAACAAACAAACAAACGTGCGGAAAAATAGACAAACCAACGAACGACAGAGCGAAGGTGCAAAGCGGACAAACTAGCAAACAATGAAACGTTTTTTGAATCCGTAAACAAACGAATAAACTAACGAACGAACAACAAATGAACGAACAGACAACAAGACTAACAAGCGCACAATTAAGCGAGCCAACTCACAAATAAATGAACCAACAAAGAAACAAACGAACGAACGAGCCAATGAACGAACGCAGAAACAGCCGATCGTTCGAACTAACGAATCCTTCTAAACACCATAACGTAAAATACAAATTAAAACAGTTTTTACATCGCTTTACTTTTATTCTCCATGTTTTTACCATAAATATTTTTAATGAAAGCTAAGCGCTATTCGCAGATTTTGATATTTTCACCCATCTTATGTTTTAAGAGCTCCGAACACCAAAAAGGTGCTTTTAAGAAACAATATGTCTGTATATGCGTGTGAGTATGTACGTACGTGCGTGCATGAGCTTGTGGGTGGGTCTCGGCTAGGATTGTGCTGCTAAAGTTTACAACAACCCGATCTGCTGATAAAATCTGAATGCAAAATTAAATAAGAAATATTACAATTTTTAATTATAAACTGAACTTCGCTCCATTGGCACTTTGCGTTTATTTAAATTTTGCATTTTGTATTTCTTCTCCATTTATATGTACATTATTGCCAGTAAAAAAAAACTAGTATTTTTACTAATTTCTGTATAAATAAGTGTACCAGTAGTATCCTAATAAGGAGGGTCCATCGTGAGGCCAGTTTTTGAGCAATATATATATTTAAAAATAATTAAAATTTTAATAATTTTAATAATTAATAAATTCTAATAGAGCGGCCGTAGCTCAGTTGTAAGAGCGCGAGTTACAAATGCAGCGGATCCGGGTTCGATCCCCGGTCCGGTCGTTCTCCGTTGCAAGGCAACGGGAAACCAGCGAGGTAGATTTTTCCCTAGGAAAACCTCTCTGGAAAAATGCGTGCCTTTCCCGTGGTTCGGAGCCCACGTTAAACTGTAGGTCCCCTATGTCTGTCTGTGCCGCCTCGCACCAAACAGGAGAGAGGTAGCCAACGCCCTGAATAGGGTATGGCACTATAAGAAGAAAATTTTAATATTTCTTTACTTTGCCGTTGCTTGGTGTTGCCATGTCATTTTGCGACATAGTACTTATGTGTTCCTGAACAAAACCATATTGCTGCACCTAATAATATTAAGAGAGGAGGTAGACGCGGCGTATATCCACAATGACATGTCAAACACGCTAGGAGAGAGTGCGATTTTTGCAGCAGATTTTTTTGTAGAAGCTGTTACAGAAACCATAATCTGCAAAACCGTGGCCAAAAATTAATGTACATATGAAATTAAACTAGACTACACCCTGACGAAAAAAAAAAGCATTAAAAACATTGGCTAACATACAAATAAGAGCAAAACCATATTAAGCCTCACTTCAAAGTAGTAGTAGTAGTAGTAGCAAAAAAATTTAACAAAAAAGGTATAATAAAGATTGGTCGCTCGTTATTGCCTTGTGGTTTCGTAAATGCTTGAAACAGAACTACAATATGAGAAAGAATCGCCAGCTGTTCTTTTAGATTTGTGCAAAGTAATAACGAGGAACTAAAAGTGTCCTTATCCTTTTTGCAAACACAAGTGCTCTGACAATATTATCAGAACAAACGCACGAAATATTGGTTTGGTCGATTGGCTTAAAAGACTTTTAGGATTTTTCAGGGTGTTAAAAATGTAGAAGAAATCAATACATTGAATGCGCTTTTAAATATTCACTTTCATTATTTATTTAATTAATAATTTCAGTTGTTTTTGAAAGTAAATTTTCATAAAATACATCGGGCTTAAAAACAAAATTATGTTGTGGCAAACTTGAATTTTTGAAGGCTTTGAAGTTGTAAATTAAATTAATACAACCACGATCTCAAAAATTAACGCTAAATTAGGAAACTAAACTCATTTCAGAAGAAAACATTATAGGCTTTTATATGATACCAAACAAGACTAGTTTCCGTTTAGGTAAAAAATGTTGAGCCACCTCCAGTACCTAAACGCACACTTTTCTTGGCACAATTTGAAAATTTCAGGTCTTAAACATTTGTCTATTACTTAAGCAAAAGTTGCGTAGTAGTTTTTTAAGCCAAACGGCATACGATTTAGCAAACATCTCTCAAATTCCACCAATAAATAAGAGGGGAAAACCGATCTGCTAAAACTCGCACGTATCGATATTATTTCCTGGATTATCTAACATCATTTTTATTTCCACGGGTTTGCCCGGAAGAGGTACACAAAATTAACTTTGTGAGAGCGTAAGTGTAACCCCAACCCCAATATCCACAAACTTCGTCCTTAATCCTCTTCTCAAGATTGATAAGATATTGCTGTAAAAACGCCAAGAATTTTTTTCAAGGCACAATGAAACACTTCAGAGGCGGATAATAAATGATGACAGTTTACTTCAACCCTACGCATCTAGTCACATTATCATACCATCGCGGCTATGTTTGACATTTGACGTTTTTCTCTTCCGTGCTATTTTGTGTATCAGATAATGCGTCACCCAAAATAACTTGAAAATCTTATGGAAAGAATGCCCTTTAAAATCGGATAGCGTGAAGCCAAAATAAATGTCCTTTTAGCTTTCACTCTCCATCTTCGGCCCCGTTGGGGAATTTGTTCGCGGTACAAAGCCCTCTCTCGTGTATATTTTTGCAGATTAGGCATGCAAGCACATGTAGGATGCTTTATGTCGCACATTTTTCATACTTAAAGCTTTTTAGCATTTTTGTAGCTCCATAAGGAAACTTAGTAAATTTTAGAAGAAGAAATTCGGATTTATGACGTATTATTTGAACGTTTCCGAGGCTTTTATGTTCTTAGCTATTTTTTCTACTTTACAGGCTCAAAATCTTATTTATTTCGCATTTTTTTACCAAAGCAGGCTTCTTTGTGATGTCATGGTTGTAATTCCTACATTTAATGGGATATAAAAGTCTCTCACTCGGAATAGAAACGTCATTTATCGAGAAAATGTTGCTTTATTTCAACTAAGACTTTAATGCTGATTGAGTTGGTAAATTGGAGGTTTAAACGACTTTTTATGGTTTTCTCATTTTTAAAAGTTTCAGGTTCTGAGAATGTGTCTATTAGCCTCGAAAAATCGCAGGAGGGTTTTAGCGTCAGAACGGCATAAAGCAACACGCTATAATAAGTATGTAAACCCCTAAACATAAACTTTAAGAAGATAAACCTTTAAATATTAAATTCCTCATCAAGTAATATTTGAGCTTTTACGTCTAACTAAACAGAGCTTTACAACTTCACATGTGTACTTTAAATATTAACTCCTAATTTAAATTTATGAATTCAAAACTACCATCATTAAGATTTAAAAATATTTGTCATAAATCATGTACTCGACGACAAAAAAAAAGAAATGAAAAGGCAGGAAGGTCTTGGCGTTGCCCATTCAGACGCTTTTCAGCACGAGTATCAAGACCTCAATAGGAGTCCATTTTCGTATTGAATAGATTTAGGTGCGGGCAATTTATTTTTGGAGAGCTTCGATATTGAGATTGTTAGGGATGTACTTTTTATGTCTGACAAGAGTTGGATTATTACCATTTTCCGAAGGGCATAGGTCTTTTTAATTTGTTTACTTTCTTTTTTTTCTGTACTTCAAGCCATACTTGTAAAACGCTGAGATGTGTAGGCAGACCATAAATATTTGCTGCGTTTATAGAAATACCAGTGATAACATTTAAATTTTTTGATTTTTTTAAAGAAATCCTGAGATAAATAACAGCGGAGATTAGTAAACAAAATATGATAACCAAAAATTGGCGTCGAACAGCGAAAGAAGCACTAGTGTTTACAATTACAAAAATACCGCTTTAATCTCTAAAATTATAGATAAAATGTCCCACATAATTCGCAAATAGATGTTATAGCCTTCGTCTGAAAGGATTAGGTAACAAAAGTTTAAACTGAAGATTGGCTATGATTTTGTTAACCGTTTCTAGTGGATAAATACTAAACTAAAGCCTAGCAGGTTCCTCTTCAAGGGACACAACTACATAAACGTAACAATAGAAAGTTTGTTTTTAAAATATCTATTAATCACGGGAATAGTTGCTGGGTAGTTTAATAGTCCGAAAGGTTGAAATCTTACAGATTCTTCTTCAGAAAACAGAAATACATAAACGTAACAATAGAAAGTTTAATTTTTTATTATTATTTATGGATTCTAGATCGCAAGTAGAAGTTATGGCTTTTTGCATTATACGGTTAAGTATGAAATTTCTATTAATCACGGAAAATTTGCTGGGTAGTTTTACAGTCCGAAAGGTTGAAACCTGGCAGACTCTTCTTCAGGGACTACTACATAAACGCAACAATAAAAATTTTAATTTTTGATAATATGTATGAACCACGAAACAAGTTGCTGGCTAGTTTTATCTTCCGAAAGGCATTCAGTTGAACAAAATGAGCTTTTAAACCAAACTATAAGAAAGTAAGTTAATAAATAAACGATAATATTAAGTTTGTAACGTAAGGAGTTCGATGTGATTTTTAAATGAATATTATAGCACCCCGTTTACACTATTTGCTTACTAATTAGCACTCTATATACTCTTGGTGTTTGCATTTCGAGTTTCCTCTTGCGTTGCCAGTTTACCTATCCTAAAATGTGGCTATGTGCTATTATTATTAGCTGAACTAACAGCAATTTTCATTAATAATGCGTAATTTCTGAACTGTGATTGTTTTGAATTTAATACTCGAATTGACTCCGTCTTCGTGAATTATTTACACCATCGAGATTTATTTGTTTATTAGACTTCCTCAGATGTGAAATTTGGTTTCGTTATTTTAACATTTTCATCCGTGTGTTTGATAATTAATTATTCCTTTGTGAAAATATGTTAAACAATAAATGTAAATCTTTGTTAATTTGTTTTACTCGCTTTTACGAAACCAAATAAACGCACATTCAATAGCACCGCTTCCAAACGTAGATTTATCGCTGCCCTAATAGTTACTACGGAAGCCCTCTCGATGTTTTCGTTAAAAAAGCCAAAATTTACAGCTCTTCTCCGATTACAAATAGGGAAGGGTTGGAAAGGTCCCGTCAAATGCGAGCCAGAAAAAGAGAACGTATCACTCAAGGCCGCAGAAATTTACTCTAGAGTGACGAGTATTCATTGCATTAAGAGGAAGCATAAACAAAAACAAAGTGCCACGATTTATCTCGAAACTCATCATTCAGGCGCCGTTCGGAGCTGTTGTTAAAGGAGTTCTGTTCATATTACGAGAACTGCGTGATACCATGAGCCATATACGTGTTTTCACTGTGGTTAGATGGATGTGTTCGGTATCAAGGGAAGGAAAAACAAAACAAAAAATTTGTTGGTGAGCACGGCGCGGCGGAGGAGCTAAGCTGTTAGATAAATGTAATATTAAAAATATTGATAAGAGGTAATAAAAAAGAAAAAAGAAAGAAATGATACAGAAAGGCTAAGAGACGAGCAGGGTGTAAAGAGGGATACGATTTTTGAATAATCACTTTTTTGAGTAATTAAAATTTGTAATAATTGTAACATTCCTATTTCAGATATTAAATACAAAATATTGCCCACCTGTATCTTGTGTGTCGAAAACAAAATCAAGTGAGAGAAGTAAGAGAGTAAGAATAAAAGGAAGAATGAGAAAGGGTGGAGAAAACAACTAGAGGCAGAGAGAGGGGAGCGCAATAGCAGGAAAGTGGGACGAGAGAGATAAAAGCACAAAATTACCGCAGCTAGAGGCAGAAAATTAGAAAACGTAAGCAAAAGGGAATGTACAAAAAAAAGGGGGAAAGAAAGAAGCATTTTTCAAAAATAACTTTTTGTGGGTATTTCAAAACACAAAAGCTGTGATATTGTTACTTCAATCGCTAGATTATTACCAATAACCAATAATTTTCAAAATATTAATTTTTGTCTAAAGAAAGAAATTGAACTGGAGAGAAAGGAAGAATGGGAGGGTGAGAGAAGGTGTTAGCAAGCTAGAAAAAAAGAGAGGAGCTAGAAAGAGAAAAATTTAGGTAGAAATTAAGGAAATGAAGAAAAGAGAAAGGAGTAAATGGAGGAAGAAGAAGCAGCGTAGAGAGAAAGATCTTGTTTTTTAAAAAAATTCTGATATTCCAAAATATGAGTTGCAACATTTATTTTTTCTAAGATGCAAAAACCGTAGCAGTAATTATTGATTTTTTTATCAAGAATATGCTGTCATAGATTGCTCAGTAAGCATGAAACCTTTTTCGTGACTGCCCTCTTTTCACGCTTTGTCCATTAACAGTTTTAACCGTTTGGTTTATATTAGTTTTATTTAAATGTAATATTTTGATTTATTACATTTGTTATCAACCCTAAAAATTTAAGCTCAACAAGATTAATTACATTAGCACACAGTTTGATTGTTGTAAATTTAGATTTGAACGAAATCGTTCATTTAAACGTCAACTTGCCAAAAAGTATTGCGTAGTTTTTGTTTTCGATATGGACTGGGTTAAGGGCGATTCAGGGACACATCTTCACAAATTGAAATAGATTTCGTTTCTTTTAAAAATATTTTCTTTGCGGATTTATTGAAAGCATGATACGAATGGTTGATAATTCTTTCAATTGTTATTGCAGCACGAACATCGATTGAATGTCGTTCATTTCTATAGTTAGAATTCAACTTACAGTGATTTTAGATTCCCAACACGTTTTCATCCAATGCAAGGGCGAACACGTAGTCAGAAGAAATTTGTATTAAAATTTGATTATTGTTTAGATCTTCACAAATCGTTTGTATGTAGAAGTATCATAATCGAGCTGGCAGTACCCCATTTCTGTATTTTTCTTGAAACAACGTTTTTATAAATAATCGTGTGTTGCACATCATCAATCACCGCAGAACAAAGTTAATCTTTTAAATATTTGCTGCAGGAAAACGTGAGCAAAATTGTAATGTGGTTTATTTCCTACAGTTCTACAATACGGTGTATAGTTGCAACTAAGGCTCTGAGAATGTAACAGCTGCTTTAAGTTTTCCAATTTATTTCTGGAGAACTTTAAACTTCAACAAGGTGGACAGACAAAGCTTGTAGAAACTATTAGGGAAGCCTAACTTTTGTTGTGTTCAGGTTATTTATGCGTTACACAGAGCAATATTGCAGGAGATCTGACCAAGGTAAGAAACCTGAAACTGCTGCTCAACAATATAGATAGATTTATCATGATTTTCTCTTTATGTCAACGCACTTGTACTGCCAAAGACCACCAAAATGGCATCCGGATTAATACTAAGCATTTGTGACCATACCCATAGAAATAACCTGCAAGAGCGCCGTGTAAGGTCGAGAAGGCCATTTCCCAAGCCCCCTTTGACTCCGGGCCGCATGTTAGCGTTTCTTACACAATTAAGGCAATCCAACAAATGCTACTCTGCTATTGGAAGCTGCCATTAGCGTTAAAAACATTCGAGGGGCCTTAAACAGTAGCATTCCATCACGAATACAATAAAAGAGTATAAATATTGAGCAGTCATTTAAAACTTATGGTGCAATAATAAGAACAACACTAATGTGGTCACTTTTATCGCAAAGTTGGGAATCATCTAACTGTCTTACAGGCCATCTGTCAACCTTGAAATTGAGAAATCGACCAAAGCAGGTCAGTTCCCTTCTCAGATGAGGCAATATTTTGGCACATCCGATGTGATGGTCGTTGTCAAATATAGGCACGTCCAGATGAGTGTTTTTCTACGGTAGCCGTGCGAGAAACCGACAGATATGAGGGTCCTGCGTCTTGGTCTGCTTAGACATCACTTTCGGCGATAGCTGTCGCAGCCCAACTAGAAATTCGGACTGTTCTCAACCCTAACTTAAATCTGATTGAACCCTTATGGAGTGAACTGGAGCGCAAACTCAGGAACTATCTTGCAGTCTTATAGGTCATGCAGAAGCTCACGGAAACTTTTCTGCAAGAATTGGAAATTATTCCCCAGGATAGGATTTGGCGACTGGTGTAAATCATGCCTTGAAAATGTCAGGTTATTTTTAAGCTCTTATAGGCCATATAGTAATTAGGCACCGCCAAGACTTGTGTCCTTATAGGCGTTCCGGGTCTAAGTAAGTACTGGGAAGTCACAATGTTCTTACGATACATTTTCAACTATTGCAAATAGAAAGCGCAATTTACTCGAATAGAGCTGTTCCTATTGAAACAAAATTTAGATACAACAATAATACGTAAAATTCAAAATGAATTGCGCTCATTAATCAAAATTATCACACTATTATCAAAATTAATTTAGAACTAAATTAATATTTACAATTTATTGATAATAATCAATCAACTAGTTCGGGTTATAAGCTTAATAAATTGATAAAAAATGTCCGACTTGTTTTTGTGTACGGCAAACAACAGCTATTCGCGGCACAACATGGGGCTACTGTGCCAATAAAATCCGTTTTATTGAAAAACATTGCTAAAATAAGATAATAAATCATTTTTTTTTAAATCTTAGTGCTTAACACGTTATGCGAATGATCGTTTGTTTTAGTTTGGTGTACTTAATTTTTACTGCATGAAATTAAAATTTTCCTAATTAATATAAAAGTTTCTAATCAACTGTATACATTTTAAAAAGAAAATAATAAACTTTAAACTAACATAACAGTTTGAAACTTTCATCAAAATGAAAATATTGACCAAGTCAAATTGTTACTGAATTTTCTAATTTGAACGATGACATTAAGCGCCACCTCTTAACGAATTCACAAATCAGCTTTAAGCTTGCACAAAGATACCGTCTTATGAAGGTATTATTTTTAACGTAATCAATAAGTGTGGCTTATCCCCACCACAGTGTTAATATTGATTGCTAAACATGTTTAATCAATATTCTATTTTGGCTACTCAACACCAGAGAGGTCGTTTCTTAATATTTTGTTTGCACCATGGCATGCTAAGAATGTGAACGCAACAAGTTATCTATAAAATATGGAAATGGAACTTTTAATAACACTATATACAGGATAAGGCAAAAGTTCAATTTCATGTTTCAAAAATGAAATTCAAAAAAACACAAATTTAGTTGCATTCCACAATTCGAAACACCTATAGTAAGTTTTGGTATGTGAACTAATTCTTTTATTAAATAATGACACATTGTATATTTGCTGCTGTTTTTTTATTAACCAGCAATCATTTGAAAATATTTAAGAAATGTTGAGAATACGTACAGTAGTATCTTGATTTAGGATTCTGTTGTCATTACATATTAGAAAACTTTAGGACTCACTTTGTATATTTCGGGTTGCGATCGAATTTATTTTATTAAAACTCTTGGTTGAAAATACAACTTTTTGAGCCAATCATTTAAATAATAATTTACAATTTTTATAAATCACTGTGTATATTGCACAGAAATCTCGTTTTTTCTATCTTTAATATTTGCAAATGTAAGCAAAGGATTTTTGAACAAACAGTCAAATTAATGAAGCCTTATTTAATGCTAGTAAAATATACAGGGTGTTTGTAAAATAATATGAATGTAATTATCGAATATCAAAAATAATTCAAAAGAAAGGGTAACTTAAAAAAAATGTTAGCAAGAAATGAAATTAAATGGAAGAGAACAGCCGAGGGAGAAAGGAAGGGGGAGAGTGAATGAAACAAACTAAGCTTTTTTGACAGTTGTCGCATGGCAAAATAACAAACATTAGCCGTTATCGCTTAGCAGAAAAACAAACATTTTTAGACATGGCGATCTTGATGTTTTCCAAAGCGGGAAAGTCATCGTTGCTGAGTCAAGATACTTTTGCAGATGCAGCGTCTGTAGCAGGAAACGGAAGATGCCTGTTGCATAGTGACGTTCAATGCAGACAGACTGCACATTTGTTCTCACTTTAATGTCAACTAATTTTTATTGGCTTATGGTTGAATGTGGTTTAAAGACGGCCGAGAACAGAATTTAATGATCGTGTCATTGGTTAGCACTATTTATTTTATAAAACATACTGTTAATTTTTTACTGTTTTATATTATCACCTCAATCATTTAAGAAGTGTTGAAAAGCATTATCATGATTTATCTATTATATAAAGATTTATAACGCCTTTTGTATATTTCAGGCCACAGATAAAATTATTTTATTGCAAGGCTTGGCTGGAAACACAAAACATTTAAAAAATAATTTTTACAAAGGAAACTACAGAGATTGTCGAAATCCAATGTAGGTGATAAATATGTATAAATCACCCTGTATATTTCAAAAAACAACATTGTAAAAAATCATATTCTTTTTCACCTGTCTCAACTGTAAGCACTTGTAAACAAAGTCAACTTTGCAATGCTTTACTTCATGTTTGAGGAATATACAGGGTGTATCAATTACCAATTATCAAATCATATGTACATAATGAATTAAATAAAAAAATCCCAAATCAAGTAAATCTGTTTATAAAAATATTAGGAAGAAAAGGAAATACACAGGGAGAGCGAATCTAAGAAAAAAAGAAAGGATGAAAGGTAAGAAAAAAAAATAACTGTCTTAACTATTTCAAAAAAAAATATTTGATAACATCTCAGAGCAAAAAATTGGGGAAGTATGTAGAAACTAGAAGGATAGAGATAGAAGCAAAAAAAAGCGGAAATAAAAAGCAATAGAAAGAAAAGAGAGAGAACAAAAGAGAGGGGGAAAGAAAAGAAAAGAAACAGAAATTTTTCGGAAATAAATTAATACTTAATTGGCTTGGTTTACACCATTTTGTATAACACACTGTATATTATATGTAAGTTTAATATAAAACTTTCTCTTTATCGCATATTAACTCATCATTCAATTCAGAAAATGTTTAGAACACAAGTCTAGTGACTTAGAATTAACTAATATTAATAAGAAAACTGAATGCACTGTACTTTTTGAATAAACGTGCTAAATTTTTGTAGATCACCCTGTATTTTGTACAAAAGCATTGTTAGAAATAATCTCAATATTTGCATATGCACACAAAATATTTTTTACCACAAAGTCTTAAACCTAACAATGACTTTATTAATGTTTGTAAAATATACAGGGTGTTGCAATAATTACTATGCATATACTTATCAAATCTGAAAAATGAACACAGACCTAAGTTTTTTTTTCTATTTTGTTTAAAATTTCTGGTAGCTGTTCATCTCTTTTTTAAATATAATATACAGAGGTGAACAATAAGACCTTTTCAATTTATGATTATCCATACAGTGCTCTATACACAGTGTGCCACAGAAAATGTAGGTTTCTCATCGTTTAAACATTTTGATAATTAAGATTGGATCATTTCTAAAATATTAACTTTTATCGGTGCCTAATATCTTACCTTATACAAAAACAAAAATAGAGTGCATTATTTATACATCACCCTGTATACGTAAAGACTTCTTATATTTAATTTATGTTAAAATTCTTAGCTAAATAAGTAATTTCATACCTGTGTTTAACTGTTTAATTTTTTTTCTTGGAGCCTGACGAAGAAAGTTTGTTAACTGTGCACTGCACGCAAGCGGCACTGCTAAAGAGGGGTAAAATTAGGACACCGCAATTACTTTAAACGTCTTCAAAAGTACTTAAAAAGCTACATATTTTAGTTAAATTTAGCTAACCACTTTATTAACAAAGTTTTGCACCGAAAGTGTTCTGAAATTGTTATAAGAATACATAACTCGTAATAAACTGGTTAGATTGAAGCTCAGAAGTTAAAAGTCGTATACTTCCTTGAGCACATAAAAAAACACTAAAAACGCAAAAGTCGACTCTTCCACTTAAACTTTGATTTATGCCATGTTTACTTTATAACCGAGCGAAAATTAACAATTTTTTCACAAGTAACTTTTTGTTCGACGAACTCTTACAAGAGGAGCTTAATTTTCTTGTTATTATATTCTTGGTGCGCTCACCCAGTGAGATCAAATAACCACCCTAATTTGCTTTAATATATTACCCCTAACAAGAAAATTAAACAGCTTTATAACCCACTAATACAAAAAGCTCGAATAATTCAACCGAGCTTTGGAGAGAGTAATTTTAACAGCTTATAAGGCTGCAATTTAAGGCAGTAATTAATCGCGAAGCTTTGATGCCTTATTACAAGCTTTGAAACATCTCTCGTTATAAAAAGAGTTCTGAATTATTAGTCCAAAGGAATATTTAAAAGGGATTTTCATTTTCCACTCCTTATTTCACAGTTGGTTAGATAAACATTCAAATTATTACATACCGAGTGACTTCAATAATTATTCTTCTTGAAACGAATTTATAATTCGTATAAAACTATAAAACGATTCCTATGCCTTAGAAAAATCATAGAAGGTTTTTCGCCAGTTACTGTTCACTTTCTAAAATTTTATAAAAATTCAATACTTATATGCCACGTCAACTAATAATTATTGATCGTCCTGAGGCAAATTAAAATTTTGTATAGAGCTCGCGATTTCTGTGGCTTAGCCAAAATTACGAAATTTTAAACGGCTTTTCACCAGTTCCTGTTCACTTTTTAAAATATAAACAATTATCTGTTCTAAGGCAAATTCATAACTCGTTTACGACTTACGTTGTCTATGCCTTAGCCAAAATTACGGAAGTTTGAAGGTTTTTCACCACTTTCTGTTCACTTTTGATAATGAAAATTCAAAATATCACACACCAGATGACGTAGACCAATTATTTATCCTAGGGCAAATTTAGGCTCGTATGAGACTCACGTTTCCTATGTTTTAGCCAAAATTCCGGAATTGTAAAGGTTTTTCGCCAGTTACTATCCACTTTCTAAAATATTGTGAAAATTTAAAATTCGCCTATAAAACTGTTGCAGCCGGGTTGTCTCGTTACAAATTTTAAAGTATTTTCGCCAATCGCTCTACACTCTATTTAACAGTATATGTTATTTTAGTCCTTTTCCTGCCAACCTAAGACGTATAAATTATTTTCTGGATTGTTAATTACAGAATTTCTCTGTTCTTGTATGTCATCCGAAAGTAAATTAAACTTACTCGTGCATAAAATTTGCCTAGGCGTCTTAGACAATTTGGTTGGCGTAGTGGGCTTATTTTACCCCGCAAACGCCAACAATGTAGAACAAAGGCTGATATATTGTGAGACCTTTTTGCACAGCTCGTGGCCACATGCATATATCCTGACTACCAACGAAATGGTGCGTAAAATAAGGAAAATTTCGTCTTGGAAAATATTGACCCCCACTTTTAAGTAAACTCAATTTATTAGACACTCAACTGTTTATGATAAAACGGGTTTAATTTTCCAACCGCAATTTCTTTTTTCCGGATATTCATAAATGTGCCAAGGATAACGTAATAATGTCCAATTTTAACAGAAAACCTCTTAAAATTCGCTTTTATGTCATACCAAACGAAATTTAGGATAATTAGAATATAAACTGGAAATAAGAAAAATAAGCCACAACAAAAGTTATTTTTATTTTTCATAATAGAAGGATTATGGAGAGGACTCGCATAAACGTCATTCACACTTGGGCTGTCTTATTCTTTCTTTTTCATTTTGTTCCGGATAATCCTCAAACTCAAACAAATTCTACTGAAATATTCACAACTTCTGTCACTGGAATTTTTAATATAAGTTTCTATTTTTTTTGTTCTTTTGCGAATCGAACCTGCTAGGGTAAATCCTAAAACGTGTAAAAATAATTATCTGGGCAACACGTGAGGGCGTTAGCAGATAATAACGGTGTTGTGTCCATTAAGTGGAAATAAAACTCGTTTCGTTGTCAGTGGTTCTAATTTAGAGGGCCTCGGGGATTCGAACAGTTCCCCGTGAAAAAGTGAACGGTGAGAAATGCGAATCTTCTCGATTTCATTTAATTACACATTTTCTGGCAGCTACTCTGGTTACTTTTCTCGCTGTGATAGCGGTATTTTAAAGAAATTAGGTTTAGCTAAAGAAAGCAGTTAAAAAACAAAAAATCAAGAAAACAGTTTTTCCTGTTGGGTGCTATACAGAACGAATTTCTTGAATTTTTATATATTTCTTTTTATTAAGGATTAATTATAGGGTACCTATAAAATAATAAAAACTCTAAATAGTTTCACGAACCAAAAAACGATTTTTTTTCATCATACAATACCTCCCTTTGGTGCGATAAAAACAAAACTTTTGTCTTCAGCTCTAAGCTGTTACAGAATTATTTCCAACTAGTTTTAATGAAAAATTATTAACATAACTTGTGTACCAAGTTTTTTGCCAAATAACCATGTCCTAAATCAAAGTAAAATTAGTTTATATTTATATAAGAGTCTTCTCCAACTTTAATCACAAAGGACCGAATATTAAAATACGTTCCTCTAAAGAAAAGTCACTTTCTGGTAGAAAAATGGCGTTTCCATGGAATACGAATTTGAATGTCTTTCTCGACTGCGCCAGTTTTCTTAATAGGGGTGGTCTACGTCTAATTTATTGCTAGCGGACAAATATCGTTTTCTTCCAGTTCAGTATAAGCATTGTTACCAATCTTGTCGAGCATTGCTTGATTTTTCCGCATTACAGCATCCGAGCTGTGTAATAATTCTATATACAGGGTGATTAATAAATATTTAATAAACATAATAAATAGAAAATGAAGCTCTACCTGCAGGACTTTGCCGATAAGGCTATTACTGACAGAACTTTTAATTTTTGCTCAAGTGTTAACACAAAAGACCCAGTATTAAAACATTTGTCCTAACAGAAAAGTCATTTTTTGCTAAAAAGGAAAATCGTTTTTCTTGTAAAAAAATGATTAGAGGTAGTAGGAGGGTGTAGAAAGTTACGAATACTCACCTGCACAAATCAGCCATTGGATAATCGTAGAATTCAAATCTGAACTTATTTTCCCCGACTGCGCCAGTTATTTCATAGAAGTGGTCTACGTCTAATCTATTGTTGGTTGACCATCATTTTGTTGCGATTTTATGCAAGGACTATT
Source organism: Ctenicera cuprea (assembly GCA_958336395.1). Taxonomy (NCBI): domain Eukaryota; kingdom Metazoa; phylum Arthropoda; class Insecta; order Coleoptera; family Elateridae; genus Ctenicera; species Ctenicera cuprea. The sequence goes on along the minus strand of OY284489.1, from coordinate 2,710,872 downwards.
ACCAGTCTTTCAACCGTAGCTTAATTTTCCTTTGAAACGGCATCTGGGCTGTATAAGAATTCTATATACAAGGTGATTAATAAATATTGAATTAATATAATAAATCGAAAGTTATGATGAAAAGGTATTAGTAACAGACTTCTTAATTTTTGTGCAAAGTAAACATGTACTAATCTAGCGACACAAACAAATAAATATTAAAACAATTGTACTAACAGAAAAATCATTTTCTTTTAAAAAATAATGCCGTTTTCCTTGTAAAAATAAAATTAATAGAGGCAGTAGGAGTGTGGGGGTGGTGCACTTGCGCAAATGGCCATTTAACGTATTATGAAAAACAATTATAGATTTTGCCAATTTTTGGGGAGTAAAATTATGGATTTTGACTTTTTTGGGAAGAAAAATTATGTTTTTTGAACTTTTACATAAAAGACGCGCGCGCGCTTATAATAAAATATTTATTCTTGTAAATAAAGTTTAAATTTTTTTCGGAATTTTTAGATTCGAAACCATTTTATAACAATAGCCATTATTTTTGGTCACGCCTGTACTAACTTTTCGGCTTTTAATTTGCATACAAATGAGTTAGACCCAGTCAAAAATCGTCCAACAACAGAAAGTGAAGACAGCTTAACCAACTTCGTTTAAATACTGCACCAAATACTATTACAAAGTTGCGGCGAATCGGCAAAGACGACGAAAATGAAGTTAATTGGCTGCGGCGGGCGTAATTATGTGGCCGACATTTCACAAGAAGTTTTCCAGCAAACTTTTAGGGAAAAAAACATTTTCTTTGGCCAATTAGTCCCACGTTTCTAATAAATTAGGTCATTCAGCATTCCCTAAAAACTTTTCGGAACTTCGGTGCTTTTTTAATACGTAATATGAATTTTTTAAATCGAAAGCTCCATTTAGACAGAACAAAACAGGAAAAATCTGAATAATTTTTACTTCAATTTTTAATGTAAAGCTGATTTAGATGAACAAAGCACAGACAAACGTAAGGGAGTTTTACGTACATGTGAAGCTTGATGTAGACATATTTAAAATAATCATCAAGTTTAAAAAAATCTAAAGCTAAGTTTAGACAGATTAAAACGAAAGCAGTGCCTGGGATTTTGACGCCATGAGAAAAAGTTAGTAATTTCGGTGTTTTTCGTGAACGAATCGCTCTCGTGCTTACTTCATACAAACTACATTTTTCGTAGAACCCAAAAAGGCGAAAAGGAAATTGCGCGTGTTTCTGGGGATTTGAATTATAGGTGGCAGAGTGAGGGACAGAATCTCGTTAACAATGACAGTGTCAAAAGGGGCGATCACTGTAATGGATTGTCATTATGACTGTTATCGCGGACAGCCAGCATAGATCCCCTGGGTTAGCGGATTCTGGCGATTTATTGAAATTCACAGCGCGAGAAATTTGATTTTGTTGCCTCCAGTTGTTCAATTCACTGAAATGAACTGTAGTTCCACCGTGGTGGGTTGTTTTCCCCACAAATTGTGATTGTTATGTCTCTCTACGTTTGGTGTTCTATTAAAAAGCAGATATTTCTGTCTATTTGGATTTTATTATTTTTTATTTCTGATTTTTCTGCTATTTTTGTAGTTTGTATTGGAACAACATAAAAATCTTGTGTTGCATGAATTTTTGTACCAATTTAAAGGGCACATTTCTGAGGTAATTATAAGTGGAAAATTACGATAAACATGGGTTCGCAAACTCTTCCTTACGGAGTTATAGCCTCCCGCAGAGGTCTAATCACGCTTTAGTTAACATCTTTGTGTAGATCTTGTAATAATGGGGCGTATATGCAAAGGGTACACGACGTATCGTTTAACTTATTTCGAGCACCCCCTATATCTACGCCCCTAGATTTTAACCAAAATTAGAAAAAAAATGTACATCTTCAACAGGTAGTGAAATATACATACAAAATTTAGATCTGATATCTCAGTTTCTCGTAGAGATATTAATTAAAGCGTAATTAGATAGTTCCATCTTCGAGAGGCTATAACTCCGTAAGGAAGCATTTCCCGAACCACGTTTACTACTTCAATAACGTCAAGTTTTTACAGAAAGTAACGCAACGCCCATGACGAAAACATTCCTGACTCGAAATTTAATAGCAAACTAAGAACAAATACGAGTTCAGTGACGTGAGAAAATAAAAGTTCAACACTGTCTGCATCTGGAAGAAAATTTATAAAAGCAAATTTATTCTGCAAAGTGCAGTGGTTGCTGAAGCAACAGAATATGCAATGTAAGGTTTACTTCACGCGGTGCTAGCTGCAATTCGGCAGAACCCAATCTTATGCTAACATTGTTGAAAGCACGCTCCAGAAGTTTTATAAAAAAAATATTTCAGAAGTGGGATGTGTAAAATGCTTATCCAAAAGTCATACAAAATGCATAAAAATTAAAACGTTTTTAGGGATCGACAAGTTCTTTTAACACGTGCTTAGAAATTATGTTTGGTTTTCCAAATTAAGTCAGCTTACAGTTATTTGTTTTTGATTTTACGGACATCGAATTGGCGTCCCTAAATAAAAAATTTTGCTGATTCGAGGTTGGGAGTTTTGGTTTTTTTGTTCTAGAACCACGTGCAAGAATTTATGTCAACTTACGTCATAGTTTTTCCACAGTTTTGCACTATAAAAGAAGAAGTAGTTTTTGAAGAGCATCATTATTATTCTTGAACTTTTCCCCTGCTGATTTGCGCCTCAAGGGATCTTGACTGCAGCAGCAGGACTCTCTTCTCCTTTCCTTGCCTAACGCCTCGAGGTATCTCGGCTGCTTACGGGCTTTCCCCTGCCGGTGTGCGCCTCGTGGTATCTCCTTCGGCAAAGAGTTGTTTTCACGGAACTGCAATCTTTTTCTTCCAACACAGAAAGCAGATGGATATAAAATTATCTGTATAACATTCATATACGTTTTATGTATATTCGTACAGGACGTCTTGTGGACGTCCACTGATGTCTTATAGATGTCCATTGAGGATGTCTTAGGGACGTTCAAAGTTGTGACAAATGGCTAGGTGTGGATGTCTATAAGATGTACTCAGGATCTAAAACGAATGCCCAACATTTATGCAGAATGTCCGTAAAACGTCCTATAAACATCCTTGCACGATGTGGAAAAGCTACTAGCCCACATAAATCTAAATTTAACCTATAATTACAACCACAGGCAGCTGGAATCGAACCTACCACCAAAATAATACGAGGCGATTACTGGTGAAAGTTGATTAACAGAAAAATATGACAATATTTCTTACAATTAAGTCTTATAATAAGGTAAGAAATGTGACCAAGGCCTGTATGACCTCGTTTTTGTATACGTTAATATTATTTGTTGGACAATATTCGTCTAATAAGTTTTCTAAAGCTATAACGATCACGTTACATTAACAACGCAAAGTCGATTCTACGAAAGAATAAACAACAAGTTCATTTAGCGGTATCTAGTAAAATGTATAATGCCAATTGTATGCGCTCTGTTCAAACTATCGAATTGACTGTTGAGGTGAGTATAATACATATAATTGAGTTCGTCAATGCAGGAACTGCTCATCGAAACGAATAAACAGATCGCATACAATTGTTTTGTTCTATTCAGCTACGGAATTTTGTATGCCTGTCATGAGCAGTATTGCGTTATTGCAGGCTCTCAAATACAGAACTACCAAGTGACAGCCAATCCGTCTCTGCTAATTTTATATTTTAAACGAGTCGCAATAGCCAGCCATCAAAATTAATTGAAAATTTGTTAAGGTAATCAAGCATTTCAAGGTGATAGGGACTCTAATGAGATTCTTTAACAAGGTATTTAATGATAAAAGGCCTTTAAGCTATTATTTAAACGTCGCCGGCATCACCTCGACCGAGATATTTGCATTGTTAACTTTACCTAACTTGATTTTGAACGCACTGCTACCAACCTTTCCAGCAACCCTTAACTTTATTAGGACGGGTCGCTTATGTTACCGTTGCCGTTACAATTTATTCCGAATTAAAACTCGAAAAATCTACTACGCCACAAAATAAAGGACTTTAAAACTTGATAAATTTATTTTCTTCAGCGTGACTGTTCGGGGCTGTGGCAGATTCGTGTCACTTTACGTTTTTCCTGACACGCTTAAGTGACGTTCGTTAATTTACAGAATTAATGAGGAAACCCTACGCACTCGCTTCGAAAAATAACGGAGCAACGCGAGCTGGCGGAAATGATCGTGGATTGCGATTGGGATATGGAAATTTCGATGACGAGCCACTCTCAAGAATAAGTTATGAGATTAGCTCAAGCAGTATTCGGTTAAACTCTTAAAAACGTGAATTGCAAGACAACGACAGGGGTTGGAAAAAAGTTTCCGGGCAAAGTCGGCTGAAAGATCGACTCATAATTTGCACCCTTTTCCAAATTAAATCAAAATGTAAAACTGGAAGATCTTGAAGGGATTTGTCTCCTTTTACGCTTAATTAGAACGATTTGAGATTTAATGAAGTTGAAGGCGTGGGTAAAATTTAAAGAATGGGAGCTTCTGAATTTTTTTGATATTTAAATTTCCGCACGGTTTAAATGGAAATAAATGACAAATACAAACAAAATTTTTGGTATGGAAAAGGAGATTTTCTAGCAGCTTCACTGGACATTCGCCGTTGTAAGTAAGTAAATGTATCAATTGAATGCGATACTGTCGAACCTTTTTTTTCAAATTTATTCGCTTCAATTCGTTTTTATCAGAAATTCAATAAAGTTTCGAGCTTATTCGGTTGAATTTATATTTTTTGATGCAAAATATGCTTAAGTAGTTTTCGATAAACTTTGGGCAGAAACTAGTACTTTGATCTACTCATATCCAAATTTTTATAATTTATTAATTCCCATAATGTTAATGTTAACATTTTTATAAAAATTATTATAATTTCGTTTTCCACCAAACATAATAAAATATAAATTAAAATATGTTTATTAATAAGTTCCAGTCCTTTTCTTTTCTGCCTACTCTTAAAACTCTTCTTATTCCCACCTTATTCCTACAGCCTATCTGCACTGTATATTACTCTGTGCCACCTATACTTTGTCTCCATCAAACTTTATTTTTTTCCACCTAACTACTCCAACCACCTGCTTGTGTCTTGCTCTATCCCCATCAAATTTTTTCTGGCTTCACATAACCCTTCCAGTTTTACCTGCTCTGTCACTCTTAACCTTTGTCACCACCAAACTTCTTTTGACCCAACATAACTCACCCAGCCCGTCCACATTGTGCCTGCTCTGACTTACGTAAACTCTGCTTTCATCATACTTTGCCTGTCCCAACCTAACTTCTCCAGCCCACCTGCACTGCGTCTGTTTAGCACCTAACGTCTGTTCCTTACAAACTTTTCTTGTCCTTGCCTAATTGTTCCTGATCACTTGCACTGTGTCAGCTCTGTACCACATAATCTCTGTCTCCACCAAATTTTTCCTTTCTCCTTTTCTCAAAAAAAAACAAAAATATTAATTTAAAGATCTTTTTTGTTATCTTTTTTTTCTTCCCCTATTCATTTGTCTCTGTCTCCACCTAACATCTCATGTCTTCACCTCACTCCTCCGTTTCCCACTTAAGGTCTCCTGTTTCCACTTAACTCCTCCAGTTTCACCTGGACTGTGTCATCCTCTTTGTCTTACTCACTCCCTCCCTCTGTCTTTAATTTTACTCTCTCTCCGCCGGTTTCTTTTATTCATTTGCATTAGTTTTTCATCCTGTTGCTGAATTAAACGTTAATATTTTATATTTCTTTTTCTTCGTCAAAAATTTACAAAAATTTCAGACTTCTTTTTCCTTGTCTATGTTTTTCTTTTTTTTTATTCTCTTTAAAACCATCCTTGCCGTACTCACTCGTTAGAATTAAGCTTTGTCGTTTTTGTTATCTATTTTTTATCTTTCTGTCTTTCTCGCTTTTTGCTCCCACCTAACATCACCTGCTCCCACCCAATTTGTCGTGTTCCCACCTAACTTCTCTTTACCCCATCTAACTCCTCCTCTCATGCCTGCACTGTATATTTTTTTAACGCTCCCGCTCTTTCCCTTCCCCTTAATGTTTTCACATTACTCTCCTTTTCCCATTTTCTCTCATTTCACTATTTATATTTCTTCTGTTTCTCCTTCTGCTTATTTTTCTACTTCTGTTTCTTTCTTGTCTTTCGATCTCTCCTTTCCTGCTTTTTCCTTATACCTTCTTCTTCTCACTTTCTGACTTAAGTAAAATTTTAATTTAATTTAAGAATTTCATGTAATTTTTACTTTTTTTTCTCTTATCTCTTATTTTACTGTCTTTCTAACATTGCCAATTTCTTTCTATTCGTATTAAGCAGTTAATTAATTAGTGATTTCTAAACTGTTTGTTCAAAATGCTGACAATTTCAATTTGTACTTCCTAAAACAAGTAACGGAAATTTCCACCAATTTCACTCGAAACTGGCAAGACGGGTGTCTTTAACTGTTATCTTTCATCGCCTGCTTTAGACATTCTGTCATGATCGTTTGCAATTGCTTACACGAATCTGTCGGTACACATTATTTATGAGGGAATAAATGAATTACAACTTTCCTGCACGAATCTCTACAAAACATTTTTTTGGTAACGGAATTTCCACTTACTAAATGATTTTAAAAATTTAGTATTTGAATTGTAGTTCCAGAAATTTCACCAACACAGCAATTTTACTTGAAAATGTGTATAAGAATATTCCGAAAAGCACCTTTGGGTCTGTAATTTTGCAGTAATAACAATAATAAAAATAACTTTTATAGCACTCGTTTGTTTAATCGTTAATGGCCTCAATATATTACCCCATTTTATTTGCCTCTTGGGACTATTTTTCAGGCTTACACATTATTTCATCATTCAGAACTTTTTTTTTCTGTTGGATTTTTCCCAATAACCCAGTTCTGAATGCGAACATTTTCATAAGTTACTATTTTTTACTTTACATTATTTTAGAGCTCACGGGTTTGAAATGATAATAGCCTCAATGTAAAATAATTACAAGGCTCGCAAAAACCAGCTGCCATTTACATCCTCTGTCAGAGCTTTCGTGAGAGGCAGTCGTCCTGTGTTTACGTCTATTGTTGAATAGATCCTTTCCGCGATTTTGCAGCTTTATAACAAAGAGCTTTGTTTCTGTATCTTAAATAAAATAACAAATTTAAAAAATGAGAGAGGAAAACGGTTTTTAAATATCAATGGCGTTAGCCTCATAATAAAGTCATAAGACCAAATCTAATATTTCTATTTGTATCTCTATTTCTCTCTCTCGCTCTCTCTCTTTCCGACTGGTTTTGTCTTGAGATTTTTTTCTAGTTTCCACCCCGCCAGTTGCTTTCTCGTTTCACTTTTTCTATCAGTGAAAGAAATAAAATTTGAAACTTATCTTTCGCTTTCGTTGTAGTTTTCCCTTCCCTCGCTTTTCTCGCTCCTACGCTTTCGTTTTCTTTTTCTCTTTGTTTTCTATGCTTGAATTTGTGACAGTTCTAACAAAACAAAATAAACTTTTTTTGTTGTGTCCCCTACCGTTCATTCTGTCTTTCTATCTCTATCTTTCCCCTACTTGATTAGCTTTATCTTTATATTTATTTCCTGGTTTCGTGTTTTTTCCTATTTGTATTTATCGCGCGCCTCTTTGCTTTTCTTTTTCTCTTTTCCATCCTCGCATATTGTAACTCCCAGATATTCATACTAACTAACACTTTTTATTGTTCCGTTGCCTAGCTCTATATCTTGTCCTCTTCTTCCTATGACCATATGCTGCGTCTTTTCTGTATTCACCTCTAGACCCCACTTATTATATTCCTCTATAACTTTATTTAGCATGTATGTCGTATCCTGCTGATCTTATGCGATAACTATATCATAATCTGCAAAAAGAATCGTATATATCGAGTTTCACTCAGCCATATTCCCATCGGACTACGTTTTCTGATGCAATGTTTCAAGGCGGCACATAGGTAAATTTTAAAAAGGGTAGGGGAGAGGCAGCATCCCTGCTTTACTCCTTTCAAAGGCGAGAATTGTAAAGAGATTTGATTGCGACTCTTACGACAGCTGGGTTTTCTCTGTATAGTGTTTTTACTGCGTTTATGTACACTTTGTTTATGCCTGCTTGTTCTAAGGTAATCCATAGTTTTTGAAGGGGGACGGAATCAAATGCTTTTCTTAAATCTATAAACGTAATATGGAGTTCTCTCCCTTTTGCCAGATTCTTCTCTGCTAAGTGTCTTAAAGTAAATAAATTATCTGTACACGATCTTCCTGGTCTAAAACCGCTTTGCTCTTCTATTTTCCTAGCTTCTTTCTCTATTCTGGCTTTAAGGACTCTTTCATATAATCTTCCTACGGACGACGTTACGCTTATTCCTCTATAGTTCCCACAAACGTTTCTATTTCCGTTTTTGTAAATCGAATTTATATGAGAAATTTTCCAATCCGCTGGTATGTTTTCCCCATTTAGGAATTTATTAAATATAAAACAGATTATTTCTAGCGCTCTTGTTGTGGCATGTTTCAGTAGCTCGATAGGCAGATCGCCTGGTCCCGGTGCTTTATTATTTTTCATTTTCTGTAGAGCTTTCTTTAACTCTTCTACAGTAATTTGTTCTATTTCACTTTCCTCTACTTCCTCCGCATCTAATTGTGTGTCCAAAAATTTTATTCGACTCTCTGTCAGTAGTTCACTATAGTAGTCTTTCCATGACTCCGTTTTTATTGGATTGATTTTTTTTGTTTCATTTGTATTTTTTCTTAAGCTGTTTATAGTTTTCCAATCTTCTCTGGACCTAGAACCTCCTATCATTCAGTTTATTTGTCCTCATTTCTTGTCCTATGCCTAATTTTTCCCCTTTTTTTATTTCTTTTTTTAACTTGTATCTATATCGGTTATATTGTTTGCGATCTTCTTCCTCCTTTGTGGCCAGATAGATAAGGTACAATCTTTTCTTTTCTTCTACCAACTCGATCAGTTCGGCTGTCCACCAGAAGTTTTTTGGTCTTTTTTCTCTTGTTCCAAGGGCCTCTGTTGCTGTTTATGTAATCGTTCTTTTATTTTTTCATATATTTCTTCTGGCGCGCCCGTTATGTCTTCTAGTGGATTCATTCTTTAGGCTATCTAGATTGTAGATTTTAGCTCTCTTTGTCCTTCCATCCTGTTTGTCTTCTACTGTTTGCTTGTTATATTTTATTTGTATAGGTGACTTAACTAGCAAATGGTCTGACCCACATTCCGCTCCTCTCCACACTTTCACGTCAAATGGTCTTACATCTGAGTTTTGCTTTGTTACAATATACTTTAATATAGATCTCAAGTTTCTTGTTTTTTGGATCCATGGATATTTATTGATCATTTTATGTTGGAAAAATCCATTTAGGATTTTTAATGAATGTTGTTCATAGAGTTCCAGCCATCTTGTCCCATTTTCGTTGACCACATCCTCACCGTGTCGTCCAATTATTTTACTGTCCAGGACCTTACCTACCCTTCCGCTCAAGTCTCCTAACATGATCATTTATTGTTTGGCTGTTATTTTACTTAGTTCCTCCGAGAGTTTGTCAAAAAGCTCTTCCTTAATGCTTGTATCCGAATCATCGGTGGGTGAGTATATTCCGATGAGTCTTACGCCCTTTTATTTTCAGGTCGATTGTTAATATTCTTTCATCTATTGGGTTCCAATTTACTATATTTGCTTCCAAATTCTTTTCTATCGCCACGATTACGCCAGCTTTTGCTCTTTCTGCTTTCTCTACTCTACTCCAAAAGTATATGTACTCATCTGTGTATTTGCTTCCTTGCCCTTTCTTTTTTGTTTCGCTGAGTACTGCGATGTCAATATTGTATGTGTGGAGTTCTCTAAAAACTTGCTCTTCTTTCGTGCTTAAACCTTGAATGTTCCAGCATCCTATATTCATTTGACGTTTTCTTTGCTTCTGTCGTTTTCCGTGTAATTCGTCCAAATTTCGAGGCTGTGCTTTTGGATTTTTAGCAAATTCTTTTTTTTACGTAAGGCAAAGAGCTGGTCTACCGTTACAACCCTCCTCCTTTACCCGGGCTTGGGACCGGCAGTGACAGTTTTGGAGCTACTCAGAGAGGCCCCTCCACTGCCCCAGGCGGAGTTATCAAAATATCTAAAGTATGAAAGCTCGTTTAGAAATTGTTCCATTTTTTGATGCTCTCTTTCTTACTGATTCCTAGTGATTTTTACTCTCAGCCTAGCGCTATCTCTTTTTTATCCCCAAGTTACGCTTTCGCTCTCTTTGCTTTTGCTTTTTTGCGTCATTTGTTTTTCTCCCACCGTTTACCTCGTACCCATGTTATTCCCTCCCCTTCTTATCAGTAAGTCTGACAATTTTATCAAAACATCTAACATTTTGAAACCTGTTTTTAATCTTTCGCTTTTTTACTTCACGTCTCTTTTTTTCTCTTCCCTACGCTTTCGCTTTATTTTTCTCTCTTTCTGTTACTTATTTTTTTTTAACTTTTTTTCTCTTTTTCTTTTCTCTTCTTTTTTTTAAATTACTAGATCTTTTCTAGCATTGCAAAATTTTTTATGTTGATTGTCTTCTAATGTTCTTAGCTTTTCGTCTACCTTCCTTTTTGTTTTTTTTTTCTTGCTACCAGAGAGTCTGATATTTGTATTATAACATTTAATTTCTGTAAACATGTTTTGAATAAATTCTTCCCCTTTTTGTTGTGCCTCTCGTTCTCTCCGGCCTCCTATTCTTTTCTCCGGCTACACCCTTCGTTTCACCTTCTTTTTTCCCCCTGTTTTAAATTTGTAACACCAGACCTTTTACTGTAAATCTCCTTCTAACTGTTCTTAGCTTTTCCCCTACCTTCCCTTTCTTGTTTCCCATTCTATCGCAGCAGGGATATTTGTAGTATAAGATCTAAAATCTAGGAACTTGTTCTTACATTTATACTTTTTTTTTGTTGTGTTTTAGCCGTACTTCCCCATTTTCAACTTCACCCTTAGTTTCTCGTCCTTTTTTTCCCTCTCTCAAGCCACTTTTACTTTACTTTTTCTAGTAGTAAGTCTGGAATTTGTAACAATACATCAAAAATGTCGAAGTTTTTTCTTGTTGACTGTACATCTTCGTCTTACTGTTCTTCTCTACCTTCCTTTTCCTGTTTAATTGCTATCAGAATATTTAAAAGTTTAGTTTCAATAAATATTGCCTGTTTTTACTATGTCCCTCCCTCTTTTTTCTCTACTGTCCCCTTTTCTACTTCTCTTCACCTTTTATTTCTTACCTCCTTTTTTAAGATCACCCCTTCTCCCCTTTTCCTGCTGGTGCGTTGGAAATTTGTAAAAATAGAATTAAAAACTTCAAAATTTCTATTTTGTTGATTGTTTATTTTCTTCCTCCTATTTTTAGCTTTCTCTGTACCTTTCATTTCCTTTTTTGCTTTCTATCGCTATCAGTGAGCCACATGCAAAATAAGGAAAGATTGTTTTTATAAATGTCTCCCTTTTTTGTTGTGCCCCTACTGTGTCTTTCTCCTAGTCTACCTTTTGTTTCTCTTTCTCTTTCTTCCCCAATCGTACCTTCTATTTCCTTTTCTCCCAGTGAGTCTAAAGTTTAAAACAATAAATAAAAAACTTTGGTTGAATGTAAATCTTCCTCCTACTGTTCTTAGATTTCTCTCTACCTTCCCCACCCGGTTTGTTGCTATTAGTAAGCCTAACAATGGTATTAAAGCATCCATGTGGCTCTCTTTTTCTCTTCCCCCGTACTGGCCTTTTCTTCTATTCTACACTCAATTTCTTTTTCTTTTTTTCCCCTTCTTCAAACCCTTCTTTACCTTCTTTCTTTCTGCTAGTGAGCCTAAAATTTGTATAATAAATCAAAAAAGTTGACATTTTTTGTTGTTGAATGTAAGTATATGCCCATCCTCCTATTTTTAGTTTTTCCTTTACCTTCATTTTCTTTTTGCCTTGTAGTAGCTATTAAAGAACCCCACAATTGTAATAATGCATCCAAAATCTGCAAAACTTGTTTCTAATAAATTTCTCCCTTTTTTGCTGTGCCTCACTGTTTTTCCCCTGCTGTGTATTATTCCTAATTCGCCCTTTGTTTCTCCTTCCGTTTTTATCCCTATATCTCAAGCCTACTATTTATATCCTTTTTCTGCTTCTGACATTCGGAATAATAGATGGAAAATTTCGCAACTTTCTTTTGGGTTGTGTCTGTCAGTTTTTTCTACTGCGTCTAATAAACAATAATACAAAACAAATAACACCACATTTATTTTCGCAGACAATGTAAACAATATCAGATTAATCACCTGTCGTCTTCTAAGTATTATTCAAACACTAGAAACAAATTGGAGTTGATATCTAAATATTTGCAAACAAAAATGTGAACATATAAGTTTCTCCCAATTTTCCCAAGTATTATTATCGAAATTGTAGAGCTTGGATATTATTGCGAAGACAGGCGGCTTGGGTACGCTTGAGGATGTTGACTTTGGGAAATATTTAAATTCCTTATTTGCATACGTCTCAAGAGTGAATTCGTTTCGGTATAATTGCTTCTCGATTACGTTTTCACTCGAAATAATGAATAATGAGATATTAAATGCTTATTTTTTTCTTTGTGCTTTCACAAAGTAAACGATTTAGCTGAAAACATGATTTAATTTATAAAATTTAGCTCTGAATGTCATAGCGTAGAAGTAAAATACATTTTTGGTATAATTTCCTTTCCAAATTGAACTGCTTTATGGCTAGTTCGGGTATTTTTATGTTTGAGTAAGCAACAAAACAAAAAGTTTTAAATTAAACCACGCTTTCGTGAATTTTATTGTTTTCGAACTACATTGCGGGAAGATATCAAATAATAAAAATGAAAAAGAGTAAAGAACAATTTCTAGATCGTATTTCGACATGAAACAAGTTCAATAAACAAAAACAAAGAGTTGTGTTGAAACATCTAGTTATTACTCTTCGTATGTGTGGGTTTTGTATAAGGAGCGAACAAAATACACAAGTGCAGCTTTTATGGTTTTTGATTACATTGTCTGTTACAAGCGTAATTTACTTAGTGACAGTTCGGATACCGTTTCTTTTCGTCAATGAAAGCATTATTATAGAGGAAAAAACATTGTTGTACTACAAGGTTATTGCTATCATACCTTTGGCACATGTCATCAGGGGCGGCTCACAAAATTTTTAAAACGGAAATATCAAAAGGTGACTATCAGCAATAAGACATTAAGAGGCACAGCAATAGTTTACATGTTAGTAAAAACGAAAGAGATAAGGAAGAAAGAAGTCAAAATAAAAATCTTGATATATGAGCAGCTAATAATAATAAGAGTGTGAACAAAATAGATCTATCAATCTACAACGAATGGAAAAAGAATCAGTTACTTAACCCTGCCATTTTGAAATAAATAAAGTGGAGAATAATGGAAAGTAACAGGAGAGAATGGCGGGGGTAGTAAAACTCAGAGAACCGAGAACCAAAAAAAAAACTTTGAAAAAGAAGGAAAAAGACAGATTAATTACAAAAAAGGGAAGAGCAAGAAGAATAAAAAAAACTAAGGAATGGTAGCAAAAGAAAACAATAGAATTGCAATTAATTGAAATAGAGAACGTGCAAGAAGAAAAGGAGAAAAACACTGTGTGGAAAAATGAAAAGAGAACAAGAAATACAGAAGTCTCTGACAACATTTTCCATGTTGTGAAATAGTTGAGAGAAGAAAAAGCAATAACAGAAAGAATGCAATTATATGCTAGCAATATTTTAGAAAACTGCGATAATTGAGATAGAGGACACAAAAATAAGAGTGCCAAAAAAAGGTGCAATAAGTCTAGGAGGAAGGAAAAGGAAAACATGTATTTAATCGTGTTATATGCAAAAAAGAGCAATGAAAAATAATAGAACACAAGAAAAAGGAGAACGTGAAGAACTAAGTTTTGGTGGGGGTAAGAAAATACAAACTATCAGAAAAATTATATACTTTTGCGATTTATAAAGTAGAGGAAAAAAATTAAAACTATAGACAGAGGAAAACTGTGTGAAAGGAAGGAAAGAAAAAAATAAATACAAAAGTCTGTTTTCATAACATCAAATTTGTAAGAGAAACTAATCTCGAAACGGAAGTATATAGCTGTATGCCAGTAATATTTAAAAAAAATTTAATATAAGTGAAGTAAAAGAGAAGAAAACACCAAACTAGAAAAAAACCACAATGAAATGCAATTTTAAGAGCGCATGTTTAAAAAACTTTTAAACCGTGCCGAATTTGCCGTTTTAAACACTCGAACAATATTAAACTCTAACTGTATTAAACGTTTGAGCCGTGCCTGATTCACTGACCGCGTCTGATTCACCGCCGTTATATGATTTACAAGCCATAAGTGATTCTCGGACTATGTCTGATTCACGGACTGCTCTTAATTCACGGACCGTGTATAATTTACGAACCGTGCTTGTTTCACGAGTCGTGTTTAATTACGAACTATGCGTGATTCTCGGAATATGACTGCTCCAAGGTATCTATCTGATTCACTAACTGTGCCTTATTAACGGGCTGTGCCTGATTCACGGACCGTGCCTAATTTATAAACCGTGCTTGCTTAACGGGTCGTGTTTAATTCACGTGCCGTGTCACCTACACAACCTGTGCCGGGTATTTAAGTTTGTTTAAATTTCACTGAATAAATATGCGATGAGGTCTCCATCTGATATACCACACATAACACGATGGAAGTGTACTGAGTAGAATTCAAACTTAGTCAGCTTTCGCTGATTATCAAACTTCGCTGATTAGCTCGAAAGCTCGAAACTCTGGACACTACTCCATAGCCGATCTCAAACGGAATTTGTTCTTTCTTCATTCATTTAATTAATTCCTTAAACCTTGCACAAATGACCAATTCTTAATGAAATTTTCCTATTGCAGTATTTTGTAAAAGTTCATAAATTTTAATTGGTTTTTTTTCTTATAATTCGATATCGTTCCTAAAACTTCTTCACTTTTCCCGAAGGTTTAATGAAACTTAATAGGATCCTTATAAGAGCACTAAAAAGTCACAAAAACTCTTTAATTTTTTTTAGTTCTGGATACGCCTACCACATCAACAACTAATGTAAACTTGTGATTGGATTTTTAAGCTAATGTTCTGCTTTGGTGGTTTGATCGATTGCAAATTTCCCAAAGGAGCTAAACCGTACGTCAATAAGCACAGTTACCTGTTCCAAATAGCCTTTTTTATTTGCTCTTTTAATTTACTTTGTTTTTGTGGAGCATCGGTAAATTAAACTGGGATTTTTTTTTATTACGAAAGCTTTCATTGGGATGTATAAATGCATTGATGAACTAAAAGAAAAATAAATTTGGTCACTTAGATATTGTTAAGCTAAAATAAAATAATTTTCCTTTGGGGACAAAAGAAATTAAAAAAACTTGTAAAAGCTTTTATTCACTTTAAGAGCGCTTCTGCAGTACCAAACTTTAGTTTCTAAATTTAAACTTAGATTATACCCTTTTCTTGATGTTTCTAAATTCCAAATTAAACCCGGGTAAGTTGAGACAATCGTAACGAAATTCGAGTAATCTTTAGCTTTAATGGCTTATCTATATTCAGACCAAAAGAGCTCTAGTTGTATGCAAGTATTTAATTATTTATCTGTACGGCTTTAAGTGCTACACTTTATGCGGTTGCAGCAATTTTAAAATAAAACAGGCGCCCGTTTCACAAGTTAAAATTGAATTATATTTCCGCCTTGAATTTAATATTTTATGAATATTTCATATACTATCGCTTCTGCAAACTTCGCACTTAAAACGCGAAGTATGCAATAATAAAATAGAGTTTTATAGTTTCAATGTTAGCATTAAACTTTAACTAATGTCTAAAGCTCTAAAATATGAGCCCAAATTTAAATCATTAAATGACGTAGCTATGCCTCGTTGATGCGTTACCGGGGCGGTTTGCAATCCAAACGGCATAAGGTTATAACAAATAAAGTCGCATACAAAAAAAAATCAATGTTGTGTTTTAATTTTTGGCGTACATTTGGTAAGTCTTGGCCAGGTCTTACATAGAAAACAGGAAACAGAAATTGTAATTTATTCCGGAACATAAAATAGATTTACGAGCGAGATTCATTCCAATAAAAGCGGTTGAACCAGCAATAAAATTTGGTTGTAGAGTGTTTCAAAAGCGCACAACGCAACTGTTTATTGCACTTGACGCTTTTAAAAACGCATGTTTTGTGCATACATGAGTTAGGCAGTGTGACAAGAATATCGTACAATGTATGCACATGTATGAATTAGCAAAATGGGGCTATTATATCAAGTTTTACAAAACTCTCATTTCGTCTGCATGCTGACAACTTGAATCATTTCCAGAAACAACAACAAAAACCGGTAAGTATGATGAGGACTATGTCCTAAAGTTTTGGCATTCAAAATTTTTGCACAGATATTTTAAAAGAGGGTAGAGGGCACTAGCAAGTTTTATTTTCAACTAGAAGGTAATTTTTGATATTTTACGAACATTTTACTTATAGCTAGTAGGCAGGGGTAGTGTCTAGGGTGTTGTAGTAGGGGTTAACCAGGGAATGCTATATTGAAAATGCTATAAACTGTTTGTCTTATATACTATCAAGTAGCAATAAAATTTAGTACACGTAGTCCTACAAGTCGTATATGGGTAGGGTAACCATATGATTTAGCCACGACAGTCCGGGATTTTTAGATGATGCATTGCCGCATGGCTTAGTAACTGTTCCGGTTCAAAATTATTTTTGTTAGTTATTTCAGAAAAATTGGTTCCCGAATCAAATACAGTCCGAAAATCAGACACGGTTGTAAATCAGGCATTGTTTATTAATCAGGTACAGTCCGTTAATTAGGTGCAGTTTGAGAATCAGGCACGGCCCGCGAATCAAGCATGACCCAAAAATCAAGCACGGTACGTGAATCCGACACGGACCGGAATTAGGTACAGTTTGTGAGTCTGATACAGATCGCAAATCAAGTACAGCCCAAAAATCAGGCGTCGTCCGTAAATCAGGCACGGTTTGGGAATCAGGCATGATCCGTGAATCCCACACGAAGCATCATGAATCATGAATCAGGTACAGTTCGAAAATCAGGCAAGGCTCCAGAATCATACACGGCCCCAAAATTTAGCACGGACTATGCTTTTTTTCGGGCCATTCCAAATCATACACGAAGCGCGAATCAGACACAACCCGGTAATTAGAAAGAGTTCGTGAGTCTGGTACAGTTCACGAATAAAATACAGCCCTAAAATCAAGAACGGTCAGTGAATGAGGCATTGCTCATGAATTAGGTACAGTCCTTTAATGAAATGCAGTTTGAATCCGGCACGACCCGCAAATTTGGCATGTTCCGTAAATCAAGCACGGTCCGTGAATCCGACACGGTGCGCGAATTGTACACTGCCAGAGAATTAGGTACAGTTTGTGAGTCTGATACAGTCCGCGCATCATGTACAGGCCGTAAATCATGCATGCCTCGAGAATCAGGCATGGTCCGTGAATCTGACACAGAGCGCAAATCAGACACGACCCGGAAATCTGGGACAACTTGTGAGTCTGGTATAGTCCGCGAATCAAGTACAGTCCAAAAATTAGGCATCGTCTGTGAATCAGGCATTTCTCAGTAATAAAATACGGTCCGTAAATTCGACACGGCCCATGAATCAAACACGGTCCATGAATCAGACACGACTCCGTCTGGTTTATAACTGTCCCGGTTTAATATTACTTTTATTAATTATTTTACTGAATTGGCGAATTAAGCATTACTTATGTCGCTGTCAAAACTGTGAGTGCAGCTCAGTTACACCACTGGTTGAACCTGGACAGTACTGTTTTTATATGTTGTACCAATGTCAGAACAAAACTAGCTAGAGTTTGTTAAACAGGTGCAGTTCGAGAATCAGACACGGCCCGCAAATCAGGCATGGACCGGAAATCAGACACGGTGGTCCGTGAATTGAACACGGAGCGCGATTTAGACACGACCAGGGATCAGGCACAGTTCGTGTGTTTGGCACAGGCCGCAAATCAAGTACAGTCTTAGAACAAGGCACGGTCCGTGAATCAAGCATAGTTCAGTAATCAGGTATGGTTCCATAAGTCCGATGCAAAGTACGTATCAGACATGACCCGTCAATCAAGCACAGTTCGTGAGTCTAGTACACTGCAAGAATCAAGAAGAGCCCGAAAATTGGGCACGGTTCGTGATGACTACACGAGGCGCGAATTAGACAGACTCGGGAATCAGGCAAATTTCTTGAATTTGGTACAGCTTGCGAATTAAATACAGCCCGAAAATCCGGCACGGCCCATGAATAAGACACGCCCCTCTCTGGTTCATAACTGTCCAGTTCAATTAAGTATTTTATAGAATTGGCGAATTAAGCATTACTTATACCAATGGCAAACTTGTAAGTGCAACTCAGTTACGCCACTTGGCTTAGCCGGAACAGTACTGGGTTTTATATGTTGTACCAGAGATAGAACGAAACTACCTAATATCCTCCACGTCCCCTGCACCTCGGTGTTCCGGCTTCATAAAACTACCACCATAATCACCATAAAACGACCACAATAATTATAGACTAAGTTCCTTCTTCTTCTTCCTATAGTGCCATACCCTATTCAGGGCATTGGCTACCTTTCTCCTATGTCTGTGTCTGGTGCGCGGCGATAAATAATTTGCACAGACAGACATAGGGAACCTACAGTTTAACGTGGGCTCCGCACCACAGGAAGTGCATGCACTTCTACTCCAGAGAGGTTTTTCTGAGGAAAAATCCACGTCGCTGGTTCCCGCTGCCTTGCGAGAAAGAACGACCGGGCCGGGGATCGAACCCGGATCCGCTGCATTGGTAGCCTGCGCTCTTTAATAGACAATATAACCTAACTGGAAAATTAGAAAAAGATATTTTACTAGTCGAACAGTGCGGCTATAGGCACATACGCACGTTACCCTAAGCTTGACAAATGTGTCATACTTTGCCATCTACAATTTACTATTTTCACAATTTTTCTTGATAACAGCCGATGAGCATCACGAAAATATAAAATATCGACACAAGACACTATGCAATCTAGTAATCCATTCATTTTGTAAATATTTAGAAAAGGTTAGTTAAAAACATTTAAAAAAAATCGTTGTATGTACGAGGATCATTAATTTAAAAAAAACAAGAGCTTGTAATACGCTTTTAATAATATATCCTCTAGCAAATGAAAATGTATGTAATCGGCTTAAATTTAAATTGGTACGCTTTCTATGCGATATAAATTGTGTTTGTTTTAATTTATACAATATATTTGCAAAATATTGAAATTGAATTTACTGCAACAAGCTCTGCATTCGGATCTACGTTAA
Source organism: Ctenicera cuprea (assembly GCA_958336395.1). NCBI lineage: Eukaryota > Metazoa > Arthropoda > Insecta > Coleoptera > Elateridae > Ctenicera > Ctenicera cuprea. The sequence continues at coordinate 2,691,449 of OY284489.1, read as the reverse complement.
GGCGATTTCTTTAAATTGCTTCAATTTGTAAAATACATCCATGTCCGGTCGTAGGAGTTTACGAGAGGTGCACCGCACCCGGTCTCTTGCTTCGATGCTTAGATATACCCCATATATAATTATCATTCAGCATCACGCGTAGAACTGTTTATCAGTTTATTCATCTGTTGGAAGGCGAGGCGGTAATGTGACATTCGAGAACAAAGAATTAAAATTATTTCTTTATTTTTGAATATGCTATTTGGCTTTGAGTAAGGCGTTCTCTAGGTGCGCCACTGGATTATTGGCTTCGCATAGAATTTTTGCTTTCAGCCCCGCTGTTTGCAACAAACTGTAGGACCGGCGCTGAATACAGTAGTGTCATATGAAGTGAAAATTAGAAGGGCGAGAAACATACATTATGAATTCATGCTTACAAAATGTATACTTACTTAGATTATTGCGATAGCAGCCTTAAAAATCACCAACTAATTGTATGTTTCCAAGTCATTGCGTACATATTTTTATGATTTTGCCCAAAAGAGAATAAATCATAAAAACTGAATGCAATTGTCATGAAGTGCAGTTTTTCATTACAACAACTACAATCAACAGGAAGCACATGTTCGTAAGATAATTAAACCATTTAGTACCTCTACTATCGTGTCGGGATTTAATGATGCATACCATGATTGTGAACGTGAATTTAAATTGCGAAATTACATCCAAGCAGCCATTTGTAGCAATACAAATTATAAAAAAACCCACTAATTAAGCTTGTATAAAATACAAAGAATAAAACTGACTTGAATGAGCGTTGCGAATGTAATATATAACATTTTTTGGAAGGTCTTTCTATTTAGAATTCCTGCGACGCTTTTCGGTGATTGATGAGCTGGGAAAATTTTGAATTTTTTCACTTTTTTGCACTCCTTTGAAGTTGACGATGTGTGACACTGTAGAAATGAGGAAATGAACCTCGTACTCTTTTACAGGTTGACCCAAAAATAAATTTGATCAAGCCTTCAGAGGGAATTTTCCCTTAAGTAGCTTTCTTGAATGTTCGTTAATTTTTGGGGTTAAAATTAACGGTAATTAAGGCATATATACGCAAATGTTGATGTAAATCGTGAAATAATTTCCTGTTGGTGTTTTGAGTTTAAAATTTTCCTGTCCCTTGTTTATTCTTTTTCTTATTTTATCCACGTGCGCAGAAACGCTAATCGTTAAATATTTAGATAGAGTAATGATGCAATTTATGTGCAGATTGGAGGATTAAAATGTAAAGAAGTTGCAGTTAGAAAATATTTATTATGGAAGTTGTGTTGGTTTAGCCTTAGAAGGCTACATATTTTCTTGCAGTATCACAACAAACTAGTATGCGTTTTGCATTTTTAATTATAATAAAACCGACAGTGACGAATTGTTCTTGCATGAATATTAAGTTTTGTCCTCTAGAATGCAAAAACCAGGGAAAAACGCGGTTGAAAAAATACTAAAGTAAAAAATGAAGCGCTTGTCGAACAAACCATCCAAAGAATAATAATATTTAACAAAAATAATTAGAGATATAAAAAGAAAGAGATGAAATGTAAAAATTATAAACCAAGCGGATGTGATATTGCAAATGGGCCAATGGCGCATATTTGTTCTCAAATAGAAAACAAATAAATATCAAAATATGAAATTTTTAATCTATATAAAATTATTTATAAATTACAGCATTACTTCGTTAAAGTCCATATTTAATGAGTATCTGTGTATAAAATACTTAATTACTTTAACAATGTTTATTTATTTTAACCTTATATAAAATTACCTGATCGTGTTGAATATCCGAACCGTGCCGAATTTCTTTAAGTTTTTGGGGACAAAAACAAGAAACGTATGAAGGACTGACAAAAAATATTAAAAACGTATTGAACAGCAACACATATTTCTTCTTTAATTGACAATGCAACGTAATTTTCAGATATCGTAAAGCTCTCCGACTTTTTTCGAAATTCCAAACCGTGCCGGATTTCCTGCTCAGTCAAGCACTCGGTCTGTGTTAAATTCTTTAACTGCCTGATTCACAGACCGTACCTGATTTACGAACCGTGCCTAATTCACGGACTGTGATTCACCGTACCTGATTAGCTAACTATGCCTATTTCATAAACCGTGCATGAATTACGGCACGTTCTTCATAGACAAATTCACGAATCATGCCTGGTTCTTGGACAATATTTTATTCACGTACCGTACGTGATTGGTTGACTGTGTTTGATTGACGCACATACCTAATTCACAAAACGTGCTTGCTATAGGGACTGTACCTAATTCGCTAACAGTACCTGATTCATGAACCGTACATTATTCTCAGATTCTACTTTAATTAAAACTGTACGTAATTCGCTATCTGTGTCTGATTCACGGCTCGTGCCTGATTCACAGAACGTGCTTGATACACAAAATGTGTTTAATTCTTAAATTTACAAATCATGTCCGTTTCTGATTCTTAGACTCTCCTTTATTAACGAACTGTACCTGATTTTTTAACTATGTATGCTTTACGGACTCTGTCTGATCCAGGCAACGTTCTAGATTTACGAACGTGTTTAATTAACAAATCTTACCTGATTTGCGAACGATGCCTGATTCACGCGCGTGTTTCATTATCTAACTGTACGTTATTTACGGACTGTACTTGATTCGCTAACTGCTTGGTTCACGGATCATGCCTGATTTACGGAACGTGCTTGGCTGACGAAACGAGCTTGATTCACGAACCGTACTTGATTTTTGAATCATGCAATATTCATAAATCGTGCCTGATTGTGGGACTGTACCTTATTCACGGACCACATCTGACTTTCTAACTTTGTTTGCTTCACGAACCGTGAATAATTCATGGGCCGTGTCTGATTCGCGTCCCGTAGGTAATTTACGAACCGTGTTTATTACTAACGTGTTTTATAAATTACAGAGCTTGTTTAATTCAGGTCCCGTTCTTGATTGTCAGACCATGCCTGATTCGTAGGACGTGACTAATTTCCGGGCCATGTTTCATTTGCATGCCGTACTTAATTTACGAACCGTTTTAGATACACGAATGTTGCATGATTCACGGCGCGGGTTTAATTCATGACCCGTTTTTGATTTGTAAAATCAGGCTTGATTCACAGGCTGTGTATGATTGGTAGACCTTCATTAATTCACGGACCGTGTCTGACTCACGTGCCGTGCGTAACTTATGAACCGTGTTTATGTACGGGTTTTGCATGATTCACGGAGCTTGTTTAATTCACGGGCCGTTTATAATTCATGGGGCTTGTTCTGCCTCATTTGTAGGCCATAACTGATTCACGGACCGTGCCCATTCACATGCCGTACCTATGCTACAGACTATGTTTAATACACGGACGGTGCATGATTTTCGGAGATTCTTTATTTGACGAACTCGTTCCCCTGATTCTCGGATTATGCTTGATTCACAAGCTGTGACTAATTCACGGGCCGCCGTTCTTTTTTTACGTGCCGTACCTAATTTACAGAACCTAATTCACAGATTGTGTTTGATATACCGGTTATGCATATAATTTACCACGCTTGTCTGATTCAGGGTTGGTTTCTGATTCACGAACCGTTCCTTATTCACGGGCTCTGTCAGGATTATAAGTTGGCTTAAATTTCAATTAGTAAATATGCGATTAAGTGAATTACACTGTACAGTTTGTTCGTTATCTGGATTTATAATTTGTTAATGTCTTTAGACCTTTAAATGCCAAATAGGTTTATGTTTATGTACGAACAAAAATTTGAGAGAATTTATCTTGAACCAAACAAACACAGTTAATAATAGCTGCTTTCCCCTAAAATTATTTTACTACAGCTTTCGTTTGCTGTATTTTTGGAATAGCAACAGTTTTCCAAACTTACGACCAATTATTCGTTTATGTTACGAAAAACGACTTAACGGCACATTTTGAGCATAGTGAAAGTTTACGATTACAAGTAACTAAATTGAATTTTTATGATTCCCTTTTGTATTATAATGCAAAGAAAAAACAGAAAAAAATGAGCTACCCCGTAATTTTTTTCTGCTTATCCTGTTACCATCAAAGTATTCGTCTGTTTTTTCCTGTTTATTTTATTTAATCAAATTTCGGCATCGAGTCTTGCATTCTCAAAAGTTATGGCATCTGACTTTCTGTTTGTAGTTTGCAACAGGAAGTATAACGTCTGTCTGTTAGATGTGAGATCAACTATTTAATAATCTATTTAACTTTGACCGAACGTCGGATCAGGGACTTGAATATACATTACGTAAATAGCCTCAAGACACGTGAAGCTCATCATCAAGACAGGAATTTAATTTGTTGTTGTAAAAATACGAAACCCACGTCCAGTGCAGCTTCAGAAACTAGATCTAAGTTTTAATGAATTATTTCTAGTAGTGTTCGTACAATCCTGATGAGTGAGGTTGAGAGCTTGAGAACGATGGAAATGCAACTTAATTAAAAAATTTGAATATTGAGCTGATTTTATTTACTGGAAGCAGCGCTTCATTATTTGAACAAACAAATATTTTTCATTTAAATGAAAAACCTTATTAAAAAATTTCTTTAATGCTTTATTTTGTCGACTTTTATTATGCAGATATTAGGTTTTCCCGGAAGGATGCGAGTTCTATTGCCAATTTGGCCAGAAAATTTGAATTAAATTAAAAGAATTCCCAGAGAACGCCACAAAGGCATTAGAGCTTTGAAAATGATATTGTTCTATAGTCTTTTATAAATTCTCTCATTTTGAAAAATATTAAACAAATTCATTGGTTTTGTCTTTGAAAAATCTCAAGACCGAATTTTTTCACGATTACAATACCTTCATTAATAATTAGTTTAAATGAACACTGCTGTATCACTATAAGAGTTTTTCAATAGTATATTTTGAAGTAGACAAAATTCCTTCAACTAAAACCATACAGACCGTGTTTAATACGCGGTTTTTGCATGATTCGCGGAGCTTGTTTAATTGACTGGCCAGTTTCTGATTCTTGGGCTATGCTTGATTCGCAGGTTCTGTCTGTGCCGTAGGTAATTTACGAACCGTGTTTGATACTAGAGTGTTTCATAAATTATGGCCCGTCCTGTTCCTGATTGTCAGACCATGCCCGATTCACAGGTTTTGCCCGATTTGTAAGACGTGACTAATTTACGGACCGTGTCTAAGTCGCGTGCCGTACATAATTTCGCACCGTTTTAGACACACAAATTTTGCATGATTCATAGCGCTTGTTTGATTCACGGCGCGTTGCAGATACCTAGACCATGTTTAATGCCTGATTCGTAGACCGTGACTGATTTATAAGCGGTGCCTGATTCGCGTGCCGTACCTAATTTAAAAACCGTGTTTGATGCACCGGTTGTGCATGATTCACGGCGCTTGTTTATTTCACGGCCCGTAATTGATTCACGAATCATGCATGATTCATATGTTCTGCCTCATTTGTAGGCCGTGACTGATTCATGAACCGTGCCTATTCACGTGCCGTACCTATGCTACAGACCTTGTTTTTTACGCGGTTTTTACATGATTCGCGAAGCTTATTTAATTAACGGGCCTGTTTCTTATTTTTGAACCACGATTGATTGTCAGGTTCTGCCTGATTTATAGGCCATGACTGATTCAAGGGCCAAGTCTGATTTGCGTGCCGTAGGTAATTTACAAACCGTGTTTGATACTAATGTGTTTTATAAATTACGGCGCTTGATTAATTTCCGTACCGTCCCTAATTGCCAGACCATGTCGGATTCACAGGTTCTGTCCGATTCGTAAGACGTGACTGATTCACGGGCCGTGTTTGAGTCGCGTGTCGTACATAATTTACAAACCGTTTTAGATGCACTTTCAATACTTCATTGCGCTTGTTTAATTCACGGCCTGTTGCGGATTCATGAACCATGTCTGATTTACAGGTTCTACCTGATTCGTAGGCCGTGACTAATTCATGGGCCGTGCCTATTCACGTTGCGTACCTATGCTACAGACCGTGTTTTATACGCGGTTTGTGCATGATTCGCGGAGCTTGTTTAATTTACGGAGCCGTTCCTGATTGTCGGACCATGCTTGATTCACAGTTTGTGCCTGATTCGTAGGCCGTAACTGATTCACGGACCATGTCTAATTCGCGTGCCGTAGGTAATTTAGGAACCGTGTTTGTTTTGTTGACGTTTATTACGCAGAGACTAGCAGATGTGTTAGATTTTACCGGAAGAATGTGAGTCTATTGCCAAATTTGTTTAGAGAAGTCTAATTAAATTTCAAAAATTTCCAGAAGACGCCTCTAAGAGATTGGAGCATTGAAAATGATAGCAAATTATAGTCTTTTATTCTCATATTTTAAAAATTTTTAAAGAAATCCATTGGTATGTTTTTGAAAAAATCCTAAGCTCGAATTTTTTCACGGTCACAATACCTTCATTAATGATTAGTTGAAATGAACACTGCTATATAACTTTAAGGGTTGTTCAGTAGTGTATTTTGAAGTAGACAAAATTCATTCGATTAAAACTGTCAAACATATCCAAGGTGTCGAGTTGAAAAGCTTATTTAAACTTTCTTATTTGCATTCGATGGGAGTTCTGTAATCTTTCTCGCGGATTCTCTCTCTGTTTGCGGAGGTATTCGGCAAAAGTTCTTAACGCGATGCGACATTTATGGAGCTGGAATTCAATGTGCACTATTTTACGTGACAAATTAAAATCGTCGCCGAGCGAGGGCTCTTTAAGGCTGCGGAATGTTTGGCTTGTGGTGTTGATGGTGGATGTGACGTAAATTTATTGGTAACATTGCATTTTATGGACCTAGTTGCGCGCTAAAGGAAATACAGTAAATTAATAATGAAGATGTACGGAGCTCACTCGTTTTATTATTATGTTGGTTAAAAAGGTAAAGAACGGCAAATGTCTACAAGTCATAAAGTTGCGTGTTTCAAAAGTTCTGTAAGTTTTTTTTATCAGCTTGGAAGAAGTGAAAGTTTTGTCATTTTGAACTTGGTGGGATAAAAACGTTACAATCATTCCCAAAATAATTCAGCATTCGACATGGGTTGAAGGAAACAGCGTAGGTTTCCAAAAGTGACAGTAAACACGTCACAAAATTGTACAGAAAATAAATATTAAGCCAGGTAAACTTAAAAAAATCCTTTTGGCGTAAACAGATGCCTACTTCGGTTAATTACTTTGCAAATTGGGAAACACTTAAGAAAAAAATAACAAAACACATAAAAAATTAGGCACAGCTGAAATAACAACGTCCCTAATTTTTGATCAGACGTACCGTTTTTGAATTTTTAATTACGTTATTAACAATTTGATATGATGGTTAGAAAACAAATTATGGTAATTTAACGAGTCCGAAGAGAGAAAGGCCGAAGAGAAAACCCGAAGAGAGAAATATGTAATAGAGGGATATGGTGAAACAGACATGCAGACACACAGAAGCAATTTTTAAAATACACATTTAGAGGGTTCAACGAAAAACTGGCACACTGTTTGATAAACTGCATCATTTTTTTAAATCATGTTTTATGGTTCTTCGACGTCTAAAGAGAAAAAGAGAGGAGACAGTTATACAAAGAAGAGAAGCGAAAGAAATAACCAAAGAGAGAAGGCAGACGTACAAACCTTTTGAAAAATGTACGATATGTACTGTAAACTTGCATAAACCACTTTCTGCGTTCTTTAGACTTCTAGAAAGAGTCAAAGGTGGACAGGCTCAGATCAGAAAATGAAAGGAGGGCTGGAATGGAGACAAACACACCCAAACTCATTTTAGAAATATCCCTTTCTTGTTCAGAAAGAGATTAGACAAAAGTAAGAAGGGCATTCCGCCATTTTTCCTTTTTATGAGTGGGAACTTTTTTTCAGAAAACGCTTTCTTGAGTTCTCAGAAGTGTAGTGAAAGTAATTGAGGAGAGAACGAGAAAAGAAAGCATAGACAGACAACATACACAATTTTAAATTTTACTTTTTGCGAGAAAAGACAGATAGATAGGAAGATAAAGGCAGAGGGAAATAGAAAAAACAAAATAACAAGAGAAGGAGAAAAAAGTTCAGTGCTGGCTAATTCCCCGTGAAGGGGCGGGTCGCTATAGGGGTCTTTCGGACTTCGCACCTCTTCAGAAGTCGAGAAAGGTTGTTAAGGGTAGAAAAATGTTTTACGTAAAACATTCTAAGAACCCTAGAAGGTAAGGTGTGGGTCTCCTCTATATCTCCTTCTAATTTGTTTTATTTTTTCTCTCTATTTGTTCAGTATTTCTAGACTTTTAAAATACCTAGAAAGTGAAAAAGATTTAGTGCGAGTCTGTCTTTTTCTGTTGGTCTGTTTCTATATCCCTCCTATTTCATCTTTCTTTGTCTTCTTTTTCAACGTTTTCCTTGGATAAGAAAAGGTAGTTCTACAAAGTGTTCCCGGATGCTTGTCTGTCTGTCTGTCCTTCGTACGTTTTACCTTTTTCTCATCTTAGCCTCCCTCTATTTCTCTGATTTTCTAAAAAAAAAAAGTATTTCTTCTAACTGTTACTGTGTGCTTGTCGGTCTGTATGGCTGTCTATACCCGTTTCTATTGGTCACCACAACTTCTCTCCTCCTCTATGTCTCTCTTTCTTTCTCTGAACTCGGACAAACCTAAAGTGTTTGTAGAAACTGACAGTGTCTACATTTCTCTGTCTGTTTGTTTCCTTTGCTTTCTTATTGCGTCTCTCTCTATTTTCCTACTCATCTCTTTGTCCCTGAACTCGAAAAATCGAATTTTTAAAATTGTTTATGTTTGTCTGTCTGTATTTTCCCACTTTTGTCTTTTCTGCCATTGTTTTCTCCGGACTTCTAAAAACCCACCCAAGAAAGAAAAATGTCATTTTTTTTATTTTTCTTTTGTTCTGCTTCATGTGGTTCTCTCATTCCCAAAAATACCGTTTGATAATTGGGCAAAAGCTGTAGAAATTGTTTTTTACGTTAAAAGATTGTCAAAACTTAAAAGTTTTATCTAAAGGACAAACGACAAGAAGTGTCATTAATAAACAAGGGCCAAATATTTATTTGCGGCAATAACTTTCGACAAATAACAGTTGGTATTTATTAAATACGTAATAAACAATAAAACCAAGCCAAATTCTATATATTTTTTCACACGAAAACCAGATAACGGTCTCCCTAAAAACGCACATGAAATGTCCTGACGTCCAATATTAATAACACGCAAACTCGAAAACACCCCGCTAAGTCCTCACATATGTCTTGAGAGCGTCTTAACTAATTGCCATCTTTAAGACCCTACAAATTCCGGTTCGTCCCTTAATTTTCCCTCGTACCTTGATGTAACACTCCCGATTCGATAATTTAACTTTACTACGACACAGTATCTCTCTGACATTATCTACAATTTCAGGCATTATTTCCAGCCTAATGATCAGAGTCAGTGAGTGGGTCAGGAGGGTGAAAATCGAAACAATTTTAGCGCGGGCGTAAATTTGGTCTTATGTCCAGATAAGAATGTGTAATATACGAGACAAGGATTTTTTATTAACCAAGAAGTATATTTCATTGGTTAAATCTTGATAATACAGGACAAAGGTTGCGGATGCGTTGCGTAAGAGTAGCCCTTAAATCCCGTACGAACGCCAAATTAAACCCGTAACTTTGAATATAATTTGAGAAGCGACTATTAGTTCTAATTGACTGAAGATTACAGAAATTATGTAACCTGAATACCAAAATGTCAAGGAGGATCAAGACACGAGGAACATTTATGTTTTTACGCCAGTTTATTCGTGTGCTAAGGGTTTTACGTCCGTAGTAGCACAAATTTTGACGGAAATGGGCTTTTTACGATATTGGTAATAAAGAGTTTCAAAAGAAAGGGAAATAAATATTTTTACTCCAAGCGGTATTATGAACAACATTAGCAACCAGTGACTTGAATTTAGGCATCACTTAAATTTTTATATTCTTTGTCTTTACCAGATTACCAAATTCTAAGGAATTTTATTTTTGCAGCCATAATAAAAACCACCAGATTGACAGTTGGAAGCCCTGGTGGTCTTCCCCTATAGGCCAATCAAATTAGCAGAAATAAACAAAGAAAGTCCAAAATTCCTGAAAAATTGAAGGTGGAGAAAAGCGCGCAACTTTACAGTTTTTTTTTTGCATATATCTTCTAAATTATTGAATTTATCAATAAAAAGGTAATAACAAAACTGAAAGACCATTAAATTTGTTACAAAAAAAGCTGAATTTGTTTTGTTTTCGTTAGTATCATATTTTCCATATGAATATTTGTATGGACGTTAACAACTATGATAATGAGAAACCAGAGAGTGACTAAAGTCCGCTTGTATGTAAATGCTTTTATGCTCGTTTAAACAGAAATGTTTTATCGTCTCTCGTTCATTAAATAAGGCGATATGAATTTTTGATTTTCAAAAATCCATAGAAGGCGTCAACAAAAAGTTAGCGGTCGAGGACCTCAACCAAATTACAGCACTATCGTTTATAAATCTACAAAATTTAAAAAATTAAGTGGGCAGTTTTTGAGCTACAATTTTGTGAAAATTTCCAAAATTCGGAAAATATTTTTTACTTTGCACTTTTCATTCGTACCAAAATTCGGTTAGACAGTAACATTGTGTTTAACTAGGGCTATTATATTAACTAAAATTTCTGCCGATATGGCAACTTATTTCGAGTAATAAAGCGTTAAAAATCAAAATTTTCAGGAAAACGCGTTGTATTTTTCCTAAAGGATTTCATAAGATCGGTTTATAAATTCACAAAATTTGATAACTGACAAGGAGTTCCTGGAGGTCCAAAACACGTATTTCTGTCAAAATTTTAAAATTGTAAATTTGCATAGAAACCATAAATCCCTATGCTGAAAGTATAGCAACATAGCAACCTAACCTAGGTGCGAGGGCTAACCGCTCCTCCGCTTCCAAGTGATCCCCGGGCCTTTCCTGTTTGCATGGAAAGTACATTCGCCAATAGGGTATTCAGTGGAGCCCAGATGAGGGAAACACCCTTACCCAAGCCGAGAAGGCAAACCTTCTCCAGCTATTCTGGCAGTATAAAAACGTCTTCGCGCCAGACCGAAAACCCAGCCCCTGCAAACAACACCGCATAGAGACAGGCATCCATCCTCCAGTACCGGTTTACCAGCACCCAAACAGCAGACCTTGAACAGAGAACTGGACTGTAAACATCAGGTAATCGAGGAATGCGATTTGCCAT